>OY757012.1:65181626-67696917 GCA_963580285.1 Lucinisca nassula | reverse complement strand
TGGTGACACGTCAAATGACATTCATACACCAGGACCTGTGAAGTTAGTCCCTAGCTCTAACCAAAGAGGTAAATTTAGCTACACAATCATCAGCACCTTCAGCTGTCGAAATAATCGAATCGGGAAGGGCATTCCAATCTCTAATGGTTCTGGGGAAGAACGACTCTTTATAAATGTCAGTTCTTGCGCTAAGGGTCTGAAACGCCAACGAATGGTGATTTCTACAGTGTCTAGCTGGGGGAACAAGGTCATCTGTTGGAATGCTGGCAGCACCCTTTAGACCTTTGTATAAAAGGATTAGCCTACTGTCTTTTCTCCTTTTCTTGTTCTTGAGAGACTCCCATTTTAATTTTCCAAGTATTCCAGTCATGCTCCCAGTTTCAAAGCAGTAATTGCCTGTTACAAATCTAGCAGCTCTATTCTGAACCTTCTCAATTTCATCATTAAGGACCACTCCATTGGGGTCCCAGATACAACTACTGTATTCCAAGATTGGGCGAACAAGACCTTTATATGCTGCCTCTTTTACATCCTGAGGGCACTGATGAAGATTTCGCCCCAGGAAACCAAGCGTTCTATTCGCCTTAGTACACATGTTGCTAATATGAGTATTCCATCTCAAGTTGTGTGAGATTGTCACTCCAAGGTATTTAATGGAGTCCACATTCTCGAGGACCATTCCCTCTAAGGTGTAAGAAGCCTCAACTTTATTAGATCTCTCCCTAGTTATCTGCATAATATTGCATTTAACTGGCTGAAATCTCATGCCCCATTTACGTGCCCAACATCCTAATCTATCTATGTCAGCCTGAAGTTTCAATGAGTCATTTGTATCTCTAATTTCCCGGTAACAAACACAGTCATCTGCGAACAGTCTTATTTCTGAGTTAATGTCAGTGGAAATATCATTGATGTACAGGGAGAACAAAAGTGGACCAAGAACGGGTGCACACTAATGTCCGGGAATTGTCCGGGAATTCGCCGGGAAATTGGAGGTAGTGGTGTGTTGTCGCTAATATCTCCACTTCGGGTTGTCAAAAATTAATTAAATTAGTATCAAATAAAATTTTTAGCTCTATTATAAAAGATAAAAAAATAATAATTTACTATTTTAACGTTTTAGGGGTCCATTTTTTAAGTTAATTTGTCCGGGAAATTCTCGGATTTTGTCCTGGATGTTGGGGTATTGATGCGTTAACCCTAATATCTCGACTTTAGGTGGTCAGAAATTAATAAAACTAGTATCAAATAAAAATTTTAGCTCAATTTTAAAAGATAGTTAAAAATATTTTTCATTTTGAATATTAAAGGGGTCCATTTCTGAAGTTAATTTGTCCGGGAAATTCCCGAATGTGTCCTGGATCTTGCGGTAGTTGTGCGTTTTCATAATATCTCGGTTTGTGGTGATCACTTATTAATAACAATTGATATATGTTAAAATTTTAAGTTCAATTCTAAAAAAATATATAAAAAATCTCTTTATACACCTCAATGAGGCAGTTCTAATGAGTACCCACAACCCGGATTGTATCCAGGATGCCGGGGTATTGGTTCGTTTTCCTTAATATATCGACTTGTGAGAACGAAATAAAGACTGCACACCCCTTGAAAATCCTACTTTTCTCTGTATTAAGTTGGATTTACATGGGTTTCCATTACACAACTTTCTATGATGTCACACATGTTGCTGCTCACAAGACGGACACTGCCATTGATTTGATAATGAATTCAGACCTAAACATATTCTATAAAACCAAATTTTGCACTTACGATTTTCAGAGCAAATCATGTTATCTATATACTCAGGCATTTTGCAGAATCTCCAGACTGGAATTTTTACGATTTTACAAGTGAATGAATGAAGTATTTCTACTATTTCAATCCAGGTAAGAAGCACACGACAACTTATTATGAGTTAAAGCAATTAACTTAACACATTTTTAATCTCGTTAGAAAATTAATGGCCCGTAAAATCGCTCAAAGTCCGTACACCTAATTCATCGTCAGGAAGAAATGGATGCTCTTAAATTTCGTTGTTTAAGCAAACAGTATAGAACCAGGTCAGATGTCGCATTTTGCGGCCGAGATCAGACGCCAAGTTGTGCAGCGTCTGAGCATCATGGTCCGTCAAATCAGTCAAAGTCCGTACACCTATTTCATTGCTAGCAAGAAATGGATGCGGTTAAATTTCCTCGTTGTGTATGCAAATAGTGAAGACCCAGATCAGACGACACGTTTTGCAGCGTCTGATCATTTGAGTCTACTATGTTTGACTATGTCCCACAAATGGGACGCTAGGCATATATGGATTAAATATCTGGGTTAAATATCTTATCTGCCAGTGGATCTACACTATCTACCAATGTCCCACAAGTGGGACTCAAGGCATATATGGGTTAAACCTTTGATCAAGCTCTACACTGTTTGCCAATGGGCCAGCAATGGGGCGCTAGGCATATATGTGTTAAACCGTTGACCAAGTTCTACACTGTTTGCCGTAATTAAAGATTCTTTGAGATCTTCTATAAATTAGTCATGTTGTGTGCACTCATTAGAACTGCCTCAATGAGGTGTATGAAAAGATTTTTTTATATTCTTTTAGAACTGAACTTAAAATTTTAATATATATCAATCGTTATCAATTAGTGATCACCACAAACAGAGATGCTATGAAAATGCACAACTACCCCAACATCCAGGACACAACCAGGAATTTCCCGGACAAATTAACTTCAGAAATGGACCCCTAAAATATTCAAAATGAAAAATATCTTTTAATAATCTTTTAGAATGGAGCTAAAAATTTTATTTGATACTAATTTTATTAATTTCTGACCATCTGAAGTTGAGATATTAGGGTTAAGTTAACGCACCAATACCCCAAAATCCAGGACAAAATCCGAGCATTTCCCGGACAAATTAACTAAATAAATGGACCCCTAAAACGTTTAAAAAGTAAATTATTTTTTAATAATCATTTAGAATGGAGCTTAAAATTTTATTTGATACTAATTTTATTAATTTCTGACCACCCGAAGTGGAGATATTAGGGATAACGCATCACTACCCCCCATTTCCCGGCGATTTCCCGGACAATTCCCGGACATTAGTGTTCGCCCCAAGAACGGTCCCTTGCGGGACTCCAGACAAAACTGGAGCCCACTCCGAAGACTCACCATTAACAACAACCCACTGTTTTCTGTAGCAAAGAAAGGAATCTATCCATTTGAGGGTCTTTCCCCCAATTCCATAACCAAATAACTTAGATTTAAGTAGTTCATGAGGAGGGGTATCAAAGGCCTTCTCGAAGTCAAGAATAAATGTGTCCACCTGTCCCCCTTTGTCCAAGATTTTTGCCCAGTCATTAATAACTGTGCTTAGCTGGGTTTCACAACTGTGCCTTTTCCTAAATGCATGTTGCCTGTCTGACAAAAGTTTATGCTCGTCCAAGTGGGCCATGATGTTTGAGCAGACTATATGTTCCAGCAATTTACACAGAACACAAGTCAGAGACACAGGGCGATAATTACGGGCAAGAGCCCTATCTCCTTTTTTGAAGAGTGGGCAAATGTTTGCTAAGAGCCATTCTTCGGGGATTTCACCCGTATCGAGAGACTGTTGAAACAAGTGTGCAAAAACTGGACCCAACTCATTTGCTAGTTCCTTCAGGACTCTGGGATGAAGCTCATCAGGTCCTAAGGCCTTACTGGGGTTTAAGCCTTGAAGTAATTTGATCACTCCTGCAGCTGTCACATCAATATTATTCATGAATGGGGCCGATCTTCCAGTCAATGGAACCTCCGTGAACTCAGTTTTATTAAATGCATCATTGAATTGACCAACTAGTTCCTCTGCCCTTTCAGAGTCTGATTCAGCAACCCCGTCCCCTCCTCTTTTATTAAGGGGCGGGATACCTTGCCTGTCTTTCTTCTGGCTATTAATATATCTGTAGAAGTCTCTGGGATTTGCCTTTACATCACCTACCAAGTTATTCACATACAAATCATGCTGATTTTTTATATCAGTCTTGATTTCACGTCTCAGGTTTTCAAATTTTGTCCGGAGTTTACCACTTCCCATCTTTTTTGCCTTTGCATGAATCTTATTCCTTCTGCGAATTTTCCTTCTTCCTGCGAGCCATCAGTGGGATTTTACATAGAAAATGCACTCTAGGGACCAGGCTTAGAGTTCGAGCCATCGTA
Organism: Lucinisca nassula; assembly: GCA_963580285.1. Classification (NCBI taxonomy): domain Eukaryota; kingdom Metazoa; phylum Mollusca; class Bivalvia; order Lucinida; family Lucinidae; genus Lucinisca; species Lucinisca nassula. The sequence goes on along the minus strand of OY757012.1, from coordinate 67,692,715 downwards.
GTTCGAGCCAAGGGTGGCATGTTTAGTTAAAATGAATAGGGATTTTGCGGGGACTGAAAAGTCAGTTCACCCAAAGGTGGTGTTCGAGCCTACCGAGTTCGACTGTAAACTGAATGGTGTAGTGCCAGCATGGATTCGTTCCCACCCCCCCCCCTCCCACCCCCGAGGCCCCATCAGCTGACAACCCGTGACAACAATAATGGTCAAATATGACCGATCGCAGTATTAGTAGAAAGAAAAAATACGTAGAATTATGAATAATGGTAGGAAGAAAGTCACGAAAACACATTGCACCTGTCACAATAAAATTAATTTTATGCAAATAAATTGAAATAAGAAAAATATGTAATGCGGTGGAATGACGGCATGACATCAGTACTTTGATTGCTCTTGATTTTTCCAATGCGTCGATTTTCGACTTCATGTAAATATGTCATTGTATGAAAACAGTTTTACTTCTCCCGCGATAATATCCGGCGAAGTGTAAAACCAATTCTGTGATGGTCTAAAATCCGGTACGCGTCGGTTTTAACAAGACGTTTCGCCCCCAAGACGTTCCTCCTAGTCGTTTCCCCCCCTTTTTTGGCCCCTAGTCGTTTCGCCCCCAAACCCTAGTCGTTTCGCCCCCAAACTATTTTACTATATTTTATATATAAAAGATTCATATAAGAGAGAGAGAGAGAGAGAGACAGAGAGAGAGAGAGAGAGAGAAAGAGAGAGAGAGAGAGAGAGGAACCTGTTCTTTGAATGAAAATGTTAATTAGGAATTATGATAAGTATTACCTGTTTTGATCAATACCGTTAATCACATTGTTTATTTGATTTGACACATTAATCACGCAATTAATGCCCTTAATGATAATCTGTGAAAACATGCGCTCTTTGCAAAGTTAAACGTCTTTAATTATCGCTTAAGCACCTTTACCAGTTTTGTTTTAAATTGGTCGGTTGGTTCGTTAACAGAGTCGGCCAGTAAATCATTGTTGAATATTGCCACAAATGCCGTCTACGCAACATCGCGTCAACGCCGATTTAACGTAATAAAGTTGCATCGGCGTTGATACGACATTGCATACACATTGTGTGCCCACTATGTTATACATGGTTGAGTATTGCCGCAAATGTCTTCTACGCAACGACGCGTCAACGCCGATGCAACGTAATAAATAGAAGTGGAAGCAATGATCAAGTCGATTCCTTTCATCAATGTTCAGTCAGCAATTTGTGTATACTCTGATCAGATTTGCGGCGTCCGACGCAGTAATTCCTGAACTGTAAGCAAATAGTGCAGACCCTGATCAGGCAACGCGGTTAGCTTGATACATTCAAGTACAGCTTCTTCCCTAGGACTATGCCCGATTGGAATTCTTTACCAGCATCTGTTTCTGAGGCCCCTGACTTGGTATCCTTCAAGCAGGGACCGTCTACTCTCGTTCTAACAGTTAGGAAGAGGCCGGTCTGTAAGTAAAGTCTGGGGGATTTTTGAACCTGTGCCAGTTGGGTGACGCTTCTGTAGCCGGGGAGGTCTGGTTTCCAATGAGGATTTGAAAAAGCAGGCAGGAATCTTTCCTTTCTTGTCTATCCACTATTTCTCTTTCTTTCCAATTTTTTCCCACTTTCTCTCTTTTATTCACGCGCCATCAGAGACATACTGTTCAAGTATGAATGAAGTCCCTTAACGAACAGATACAGATACTCAGGCTGACGTGACAGGGTGATGATGCTACTTAAATATTTGCCTCTTCTCACCTCTAATAAAAGTTCAGTAATGAAAATTAGCCTTAGAGTGAAAAGTGGGCGAAACGACTAGGGGGACGAAACGACTAGGGGGGGGGGGGGGGGCGGACGACTCGACTAGGGGGAGAACCGACTAGGTGGGGGGGGGGGGCGACCAGGGAGGAAACGTCTTGGGGGCGAAACGACTAGTGGAGGAAGAGGTTTGGTTGCGAAACGTCCCGGATTCCGCGTCGGTCAGAAGTCAGGTAATGGTTTCCTTGAGAATAGTAGGGGTAGGCAAAACTTCAAAAAAGTAGGTTGGGTATAATCTGCAGACCAAACCTTGCAGACCTTTGGACCGTGGACCGGTCTGCAGTGGACCAAAGGGTATAATCTGCAGATCGGTATCACTATAAAGCGACAAGAAGCGACAAGAAATGAAGTGACAAGAAGAGACAAGAACGTTTTAAAACATTTTTATATACACCTAAGGCAGATTCGATCTTTTATAACATTTTCAATGTTTCCTGATATATTTTTGCCAACACAAGTTCATTAGATGCCCTTTAAGTTGGCTCCGAACAACTGTGCAATCCCGACTCTGAAAAGCTCTATCTATCTATCTATCTATCTATCTATCTATCTATCTATCTATCTATCTATCTATCTATCTATCTATCTATCTATTATCTATCTATCTATCTATCTATCTATCTATCTATCTATCTATCTATCTATCTATCCTGCAACACCCTCTCGCGAGGATTATGTGCAGCTGCGCGCGCCAGAAAAAGAAAAGTGTGATAGAAGAAAAAGTATTAGATTTTAGGAGAAGTGAAAGTAAAAACAGTGTTAGTAAAGTAGAGATTAAAAGCAGATAAAAACAATGTTTCACGGTTCATGGCATTGGGTGATGGAGGGTGCATATGGTCGACCTGAAAGAATCCCGATCGGAGCACACAATAGCATGAGGAGGAAGGTGTTTCCATTGTACCACAGCCAAGGGAAAGAAACTGTATTTATAGTAACTGGCAGTAGTAGGGATTTGAATGTAGTGCATAGTATGCATGTTTTCGGTAGTTCTGATTGGATGTCGGATGTATGTAGGGAGCGGAATCTCGACAAGGCCATATACTATCTTGTAGAACAATAGGAGGCGAGCATCTGCCCGCCTCTGTTCCAATGATCTCCATCCCAGGGTATTAAGCATCTGGGTCACACTACTATATGAAGAGTAGTCATGTTTAACCCATCTAGCTGCTCTTCTTTGCACTTGCTCAACCTTGTTTATATTCGACTGGGCATATGGGCTCCACACAGGGGAGGCATACTCAAGCTGGGGCCTAACAAGGGTATTATAAGCTGTTTCACGTATGCCTTGATGTTTGGTGCGTATATTCCTACGTATGAAGCCCAGGGTCCGATTTGCTTTGGTGGTCACGTTATGAATGTGGGTGTTCCAAGTTAAATCACGGCTAAACTCAAGGCCCAGGTACTGGGCATGATCAGCCTCCTGGAGGACTTCACCGTGGAGAATGTAATTGTATCTAATGGGTTCTTTAGAACGGGAAATGTGTAGGACCTGGCATTTATCCGGGTTAAATTCCATTTCCCAATTCTTTTCCCAAGTTTCAAGCTTTTGGAGGTCCCTTTGCAATAAGGTACAGTCAGCATCACTGCTGACAGCCAAAAATATTGCCGTTTCATCTGCAAAAAGTCTTTGAGTGGACCTGCTCTGGTAGGTCAAAAAAGTCTTCCTTGGGTCACACAAGGTATAAAACGTTTATTTCGCAAAAGAGACTCCCTTTATCAGAAGCAAAAGTCTATCAAACGACCCAAAGACAGGAAGCATTTTGTAAACATGCGACATCTGGTCAAAGCAAGAATAAAACAGGCTTATGACAACTACTTGGCTGATGTCCTTTGATTAAATGATAAACCTGAAAATGCCTCTGAACCTTCTGAGGCTAGTTCTGCCAAATTTTCCATGAAAAAAAACTCTTCTCTTTCATAAAAAATTGCAAGCAAGACACCCAAGGTATAGGTCCATTATTAGATCTTGTAACTGGCAAATATGCCACAACCAACTTAGATAAGACAAATACTCTCAACAGACAATGTCAGTCCTCCTTCACACCCCTATCACCATTAAGTTTAAGTCAGCTTTCTGACAATGCTCTTAAGAATGGACTGGCAAATGGCACCATCAATAAAGAATCTGTTCCGGACTATTTACTCAAATTCCCGGAAATGCCTACAATAAACATATCACCAGCAGGAATTCATAAACTCTTATCAAACTTAAACCCGACCAAAGCCGCAGAACCAGATGCTCTTAAACCAGTAGTCCTTAAATCCCTTAGAGACCAAATAGCGCCCGTGTTTCAGGTCATTTTCCAGATATCACTTTCCAGTGGTCAAATCCCCTCGGATTGGAAGACAGCCATTGTTTCTCCCCTGTTCAAAAAGGGTGACAAAAGTGACCCTGCAAATTACAGGCCTATCTCCTTAACTTGCATTTGCTGCAAGCTAATGGAGCATATTGTTGCATCTAACCTTACAAAGCATCTCGACAAACATAACTACTTGTATGATCTTCAGCATGGATTTAGGGAAAGGAGGTCCCGCGAAACATAGCTCATCCAACTTGTTGATGAGCTTGCACGAAATCTATCAGCAGGTCACCAGACTGACCTGATACTCCTGTATTTTAGTAAAGCGTTCGATAAGGTTAGCTATATTAAATAACTCCACAAACTGCACCAACATGGCATATCCTCAAACACCCTAAACTGGATCAAAGCTTTCCTTTTTGGCCGTACCCAACGTGTAGCCCTAGAGGGGGGAAACCTCATCCCCAATTCCGGTCACATCTGGGGTTCCCCCAAGGATCAGTACTGATCAGACAAGTATTGACCGACAAGAAAGGGTCAAGAACATATTTTTAACACTTGCATTCAATTTGTCTGGTAATAAGATAGACCAAACATTTGTAAACTTAAATGTGTAATTTTGTGTCCATACAAGCTCCTTTAAAAGTTCATAAATGCTTAAAGGTCTAAAGGGTGCTACCAGCATTCCAACAGATGTCCTTGTTCCCCTAGCTAGACACTGTAGAAATCACCATTCGTTGGCGTTTCAGACCCTTACTGCAAGAACTGACATTGATAAAGAGTCGTTCTTCCCCAGAACCATTAGAGATTGGAATGCCCTTCCCGATTCGATTATTTCGACAGCTGAAGGTGCTGATGATTGTGTAGCTAAATTTACCTCTTTGGTTAGAGCTAGGGACTAACTTCCCACATCACAGGTCCTGGTGTATGAATGTCATTTGACGTGTCACCAGTAACAATTCTGATTCTGATTAAATCCATAATATGGACCTGTCGTCGTAGCTGTATCGGCTGATAAAGCGTCATGAAGGGTTTGTTTGTTTGATTTGAGGTTTAACGTCCCCGTCAACACTGTAAAGGTCATTTTGGAGACGTTGCTTCCAATTTTGTGGGACTTTTACCCGACATTGATATCTCAAGCCCTGTCGCCCAATGAAACCAATAGGGTTTATTAGCATGGACGGTCCGCCTCGCACCGCGGTTCCTGGACAGGCTTAGATCCTCTAAGCGGTTTACCAGTACTAGTGTGCGGGCCGGATTCAGCTCTGCGTGGAAGCATCATGCAGCCCATATATTTCTTCAAGCCCCTATGGGCGGGGGCTTTGTTTCGTTAGATACTAGCTTACATGTGATGGATTTCTTCAGGCGCTAATAGGCGGGGGCGCTATATATTAAGGGGAATCCATACATCACGTTGAAAAAACGAAACCCCACTTTACATAGAGAAAACAGGTTTACGGGAGTATACATTATTTTCTTATTTCTGCTCCAAGACATAGGTTGTCGGTACTCGTTAGAACCGCCTCATTAGAACCAACAAAATGAGGTGGCTCTAACGTGAACCCACAACATATGTTCGCAGAAAATTAAGAAAAGGATGTGATTTCATCTGAAAAATAGCAATTTTGGAGATGTGAAAAAATGCACTCTGTCGCACAGGTCTGTTATCGTAATATACACCTAAAGATATTTTTGTATCCCATGTCAATATAGGAGTCAACTCTTAAAGGAAAGAATTTGCTCCTTAGGAGCAAATTCTTTCCTAAAAGGGTAAACCCCTCTTTTTCGTGGGACAGATCTTCTAGAAAAGCAAACAGGAAGTCCCGTTTGGAAAATGGTGGGAAAACTGCCAAGTGTTCCTTTTCCCCTCAAGTGTTTCCCTTTCTTATCACACAGACTTTTATGTGACCAATAGTTCTCCTTTTCTGTAAGAATTTTTTTAGGTTTAACGTCCTCGTTAACACTATTTAGGTCATTTTGGAGACGTTGCTTTCAATTTTGTGGGATTTTACCCTACATTGAGATGAAAAGACATCTCAAGCCCTGTCCCCCTAATAAAACCATAAGAACTTCAGTTAAATAAAGCAAATTCTTCTGATACCGAGGCCCCGTTTTTGGATTTACATCTATCTATTGTAGATGGATTTGTTTCGTGCAAAATTTATGATAAACGCGATGACTTTGATTTTGAGATTGTAAATTTTCCTTTTTTGGATGGTGATGTTCCTCGTGCGCCATCCTATGGCGTTTATATTTCGCAATTAATTCGATTTGCTAGAGTGTGTAGTCATGTAACTGACTTCAACACTCGTAATAAATTATTAACGGCTAAACTCCTTAATCAGGGTTATCGGTACCATAAACTACGCAAAGCCTTTTCAAAATTTTATAGACGCCATTCTGATTTAATTTCAAAATTCAATATTGGACTTAAATCTCTTCTGCAACAAGGTCTATCGGAACCCGAATTTTATGGAGACTTAGTATATAAATTCAGAAAAATATATAACCGCAATGACTTCAGCACCCACTTTCGTAAAATCATTCTTCGATATAAAAAGATTGGGTACAACATGGATATTATACGACAGACTGCATGCATGGTAGTTAACCCAATCACGGTTGGCAACTTTGCTTCCCTCTTTAATTGCACGCCGGTGGGTCAGGCCTCAGATTCTATGACGGCTCCAACGTAAAGGCTTATTGAAAATTAGAGAGATAATGTTGGTTGGTGCCTGATGCTCTGTCTCTGGTCGGGCTCATCGGAGTCTAACTGTTGGTTTTCTTTTGCTCCAGCATTTCAGTGGTTTCTTGCTGTCGAGTCCTCACCGTTGTCTCACCTCTGTGGTTCTTTGATTTTTGTGTTCACGGAGATGTTGCACTGATGAGTTAGGAGGCCTTCATGCGGACTGAACAAATTATTTGTCTAAATCGCGACGGAAGTAAGGGCGAGGATTGTGGCCACGTAAAATCGATTTAAGCCCCCCAGTGGAAATCTTCCACTGACCGTTCCAAGGCGGCTCTTCTGTGGCGATTTATTTATGTTGTTGTTTGTTACTTACTGTGTGTATCACTTGTGTCTTTTAATTTTGGATGGCCATATGGCCATTTTGTGGGAAAGTAACTGTCCTTATGGCCTTCCTTTGTTTAGGTTTCCATTATGGTCTGGTTGCTTTATGTTTGTATTTCTTTCACTTTGGTGTCTTTTATGGGTGGAGTAAGTTAATTGTATCAATTCCTGATCTTTGTTTTACTTCTAATTTTTATAAGTATGGACGGACTGACTCGCAGCGTTTTGCCTGAACAGGCTTTGTTCCTCTAAGTGGTCTACAAGTATTCGTGTCCGGTCGGCATCATGCAGCCCATCTATTTCTTCAAGCATCGATGGGCAGAGGCCATCAAGCTAGGTCTACATAATTGTTTGAGAATTATTGGGTTGATTTGCAGGATTGTTCGCGTTACAGAGTGAAATATTAATAAATTGAGCCAGCGCATGGTAAAATCTGCAAGAAGTCTTTCGCAACCAGCGAAGACTCAGATCAGCATTCGCGCATTCTGATCAAAGTCTTCGTTGATCGCATGTATTTACTATAGGCTAATATCTATGCAAAGAGACATAAGCAAAAGGACTTGCCATAGTGGACGGGTGCGCAGGTTGATTTGAGTCTGTGCTGGTCGCACCGGTCTTATTGTAGGTTTTGTCATGCGCCTTGGATACAGGTTATTAACATGCCAATGCGATAAAAAGTATTAGAATAATTGCATGTTGTAAAAACGGCATATTTTAAAAGTCGCCTTCTTTATCTTATTCTCGATCCTTGGGGTTCCTATAACCGCCTCAGTGAGGTCATCTATCAAGCATTCGAATTTCTAAACATAATTTATAAACTGCATGACAATGTAGGACCAGATCAGACTACTTCTTAAAAAGTCATCTGATCTGGATCTACACTGTTTGCAAAAGTAGGGTTTGTCGTGTTCAGCAGGTTGAGGGTTAAACATACACTTCAACCACTTTATAACTGAGCCTCCGTGCAAAGACTTCCAGGTGTGTATTGGAATTACGCAAGGAGAATATCTGATTGCATCCTCACTCTCATTCTCTTAACATTATAAATTACAAGGATTTATATCAAAATATAAAGAAATTATTTTTGAGAGCAAAATGTGGAATAACAATTTCAAAGGTTAATTGTAAATGATATCTTTATATGATTTCATTTCACTGCCTTAAAGAGCACTTAAAATATAAGGTGATATACTCTAGCAGTTTATCAGTTTTTAAAACATTGTTCTCATCAAGCTGTCGGACCATAAATGTTTTTTTTTAAACTGTTGCTAAAATATTACTTCTTTTCAGACCAAACATATATTTAGATCATATAGGTACTTGTTAGAACCGCCTCGGCGAGGCAGTTTTAACGAGTACATATTTTGTTTCTTTGATTTGAGGTTTAACGTCGCCGTCAACATTGTAAAGGTCATTTTGGAGACGTTGCTTCCAATTTTGTGGGACTTTTACCCGACATTGAGATGAAATGACATCTCAAGCCCTGCCGCCAAATGAAACCGATAGGGTTTATAAGCATGGACGAGCCGACTCGGGACTGGCAGCCCATCTATTTCTTCAAGCCCCGATGGGCGGGGGCCGCAACGAGTACATATACTCAGTAAGGAAGTTGCATTAATCCTTGCAAAACAATGTTTTTTTTTTTTGTTGTTGTTGTTGTTTTGTGTGTTTGTTTTGAAAAGTTTTAGTGAAATGATCTAATATTTTCAGAACGTTTTTGGAAATGACTACCCCCCATTTGCCTAGCGTTCCAGAAAATGCGAAAAGTTGAGACAGAAACCAACATGTGCATATGCAAATCTAGTCAGGGTCCTTGCTGTTTTGTCAAAATACATTCAACCGACTGGCAGTAAAGCGCTGGGCAAAAATGGATTATCTGAAGAATTTTTGTAAGGGAATCTGATCGCACCGGCTTGGGAAACCCGTTCTATTTATAAACACATTGCAAGCGCAATGACATTTGTAACAAGCTTGCGTCTAGTGATGACATTTATAATGCAATTATCCATATTTGACATTGATCTAATGGGACTTATGGCTGTGAAAATTACTGTGTATTTTAAAAATGTGATATTTTTTTTTCATTTCTTATTGTCTATGTTTTAGAAACTGAAATAAGAAAAATACAGTATATATAAGGACCCACTAATTGCTGTATAAAGTGGGGGTAAGGGATGGGGTTCTTCATCACATAGACTTGCTAACATCGATTTTCCACACACAAAAAAAAAAATCCAAATTTTTCTGATAAACAAATTCTGGTATTTTGCACAGCTCAGACATTACGTAAAAGAGTCTTTGACAATCAGATATGAGCCTCATCTCGAGAAACAGTAATCACTATCATTTGTAGGAAAGTAACTGAGTAACTGTCCTTTTGGCTTTCCGCTTGAGGTGTCGTTTCATCTCAATGTCGGGTAAAAAACCCCCACAAAACTGGAAGCAACGCATGCAAAGTGACCTATACAGTGTTGACTCGGACGGGAAACCTCAATCATTCATTCATTAATTCACTTATCCATCTCCGTATATTCAAACGTGCTTTCGTCCGTCCGTACATCTACCTTGTACCGACGCACAACTCCATTCATTTATTTATTCGTTTATTCATTCAACCGTCTGTCCGTCTGTTTAGGATTTCTTCTTGTATGTATTTGGTTTCTTCTTCATCCTCTTTCTCTTCCAAGAACTGCTCAACTGTCAAGTACCTAAGGCCGTATTTCAGGAGCAGTTCTTGTTTCATTATCTCCCTTGGTCCTTCATATTTTGGGCAGTGAAGTAAATAATGGTGAACATCTTCAATATCACCACACTCGCAGAATGGATCGTCTGCTACCCCTATCTTGTGTCTGTATTCCTTTAGTTGACTGTATCCATTCTGCAACTGTAGTAAACCTCTCCGATTTTTTTGTGTCTTGAAGCTGATTTTCTTTGGCTTAACTAGTGGTTTCAGTTGATACAGTGTTCTCCCTTTTTCTGATATTTTCCATCTACGTTGCCACTTTGTAGTTGCCGCTTCCCTGGCTCCTTGCTGTATTTCTGCCTTGCTTGTCTCTCCATTGTCTTCAGGCATGTCCTCTGCCTCTTTAGCTGCCTCCTTGGCTAATTTGTCAGCTGTTTCATTACCAGCTATCTCCGCATGACCTGGCGTCCACTGTATCTTTACCTCTGTGCCACTCTGTTGTAGGTCTTTAATAATTTGTAGGATGTCAGAGCTGGTCTTTTTATGTGTTTTGTTCTCCCAGCCAAGTTGCAAGATTCCTACAGAGGTCTGACTATCGCTGAAGATCATAACTGAATCAAATTGGCGTCTTGTTTTCTCCTCGAGAGAGAAGTCCAGGGTAATCTTTATGGCTACTAGCTCACCCATAAGAATTGAGGCAAGTTTAGAGACAGGCTGCTTAAGTTCCACTTTGTCACTGTTCGGTAAGATTATGCAGGAACCTGCTCCACATGGACAAGGATTTCTTCTACATGATCCGTCTGTAAAAGCCACCACTGTGTTACTGGAAATACCATGTAAAAGACATTCCACTACTTCTCTGGGCTCTTGTTCCTGTGCCTTGGTTCTAGACTTGGACGATCCTAAATTGGACCAATATTCTGGTCTTCTCATTGTTGGCTGAAGACTTTCCAAGTAATTGGCTTCTGGCTCAATCATCTGTATACTGACATCTGTTAAGGATGTCATGTCAGTTATCTGTTCCAGCATTTTGTCAAGTTGAGTTGAAAACTTTTCTCGTTCATTATTTTCAATTGTAGCTTGACATTTATTGAGTGACTCAGTTGAAGGTTTTGTCATGGTTTTTGCACACTCTCTGATAGCAATTTCTTCCCGCCGAAGGTCCAAGGGAAGCACTCCTGCCTGAACTTCTATTGCCTCACAACTAGCTGTACTGGGACAGCCGAGACATAATGCTAATCCCTTTCTTTGGATTTTTCCAGTTGTCCACAATTTGCTACTTGCCACACAGGAGCAGCATATTCCATCTGCGGGACAACTATACTGTTGTAGAGCTTTATCATATTTGCTGGACTAATTTTCTCTGTTCGTCCAACAATCATTAGTTGTACAAGGGCCTTAGCTGCTTTTTTCCACTATGTCGATTTGATGTTGGAATGTTAACTTGCTGTCCAGAATAACACCAAGGACTTTCACCTTTTCTGTGCTATTGAGAACTTTTCCCTTCATTTCCACTGCAGGTACGGTATGCTCTGTGTTTTTTTTGTGAATAGGCAGCACTCAGTTTTATTAGCATTCAATTTCATCCTCCATTTGTATGTCCAACTGGCGATAGTTGTCAAATCCTTGGCCATCTTTCTACTGAGGTCAACAACGCTATCTCCAGTCAGCCAAATTGTACCGCCGTCTGCAAATTTGATTTTCTCACTGACAATGTTTTTTTTATATGTCACTGACATACAAGTTGAGGAAAACTGGAGAGAGGACACTTCCCTGCGGTAGTCCAAGTTTAGTTGGAAATGTGGTACCAGCCGTTCTCTTCAGTATGCATGCTGCATTCCTGTCCTGGAGAAAATCTGCAATCCATGTCCAAAAGACCCCATCTATTCCTTTGTCATGTAGCTTCACAAGGAACCCCTCTCTCCATACAGTGTCGAAAGCCTTCTCCATATCTATGAAGCTAGTCAGGATAGCTTTACCTTCATTAAAACCACTCAGGACATCATGTGTAAGTTTGATTAGTGACTGAGTAGTTCCTCTGCGTATGCGGAACCCATCCTGCTCTTTATCAAAAAGTTCATGGTGCTCTGCAAAAGAATATATCCTTGCATATACAATCCTCTCCATACATTTTCCCATTGTGCTTGTTAGGCTGATTGGTCTGTATGATCCCGCCATGTGACAGTTGTCTTTACCTGGTTTCATGAGGAACTTAACATGAGCACTTTTCCATAACTTTGGTAATTTTTTTCCTAACTTCCAAGATGTTTGAAATACAAAGGTTATTGCTTTTTTTAGTATCTCATTTGACTCTATCAGCATATTTGAATATAAGTGGTCAGGACCTGGAGCTTTGTCTTTTTTCATTCTTTGAATAGTAGCCTCAACCTCGTCAAAGGAAATCGGACGATTCAAGAACCCATCACCTTCTGTACTTTTAACAGATTCTCTAATGTCTGATAGTCTACTTTCAATTTCCTTCCTGAAATCCTCATCAAACTGCTCTTGCTCAATATGACCTCCTCCAAAGAATGTTTCTCTAAGGATCTTATCTTTCCTTCTTGGTCAAATACTGCATTTCCATCCTTATTCAATAATGGTGGTACACTCACTCCCCCTTTTCTTGATAGGAGGTTAGTCTTTTGAAAGACTGCCATTTCTCTTTGTTGTCCGAGGTTTTGTTTATCGTTTCGCAAGTACTGTTTACCAGAATTGTTACTGGTGACACGTCAAATGACATTCATACACCCATTCACCTTTTGCATTTTCCCATTCAGTGATGTATAATTCTTCACAATACTTTAAATATGCAAAGTTTCTAGGGGTTTTGTTCTTTTTGAACACTTTTTTGGCTTTATTAAGCTCTGTCTTTTTTTCTTTGACCTTTTCATTCGACCATGGTGGAGACTTCCTTCTACCATCTATATTGGCAAAAGCCTTTGGTACACATTCATCCAAACAGATCTGAAATACTTCTAGAAATGAATCATACACATAATCTATATCCTCTTGCGGGTGTAATGCAAGTTCCTCCATCCTTTCAGTAAACTTTTCTTCAGTCAATTGATCCCATTTCTTCCAGTCTGTTTCATTCAACCGATACTTTTCCACAACTTCCATTTGTTCTTCTTCTCCATCCACCGTCTCCATCAAGATACCTATATGATCCGATCTGACTGTCTCTTGTACAAGCGTTTGGCATTTTTAGCTCACCTGAGCCGTAGGCTCATTGGTGAGCTTATAGGGTGGTCATGCTGTCTGTATGTATGTATGTCAACATTTTCAAACATCTTCTCCTCTGGAACCGCTGGGCGGACTGAAGCCAAATTTCATGTGGGGCCTCAGTGGGATGGGGGAACGAAAGTTTGTTCGCGGGGTCCAGGTCACATGACCAAGATGGCCGCCATGCCCATATATGGTAAAAACCCTTCAAAAATCTTCTTCTCCGGAACCGCTGGTCCGATTTTCACCAAACTTGGAATGTGGCCTTGGGTACTCGGGCCTATCATAGTTTCTTCAAATAATGGCCCTTGGATGACCTTGACCTATTTTATGCCAAGGTCAAATTTGGTAATATAGGCTTTTGAATGGCAAAAAGTGAAAACGGTGGATTTTTCGAAAACTGTTGCAGCCTTTGGCCTGAAGGTTGGTAGATGACATCAGCTAAATGAGTTAATAAGTATATATTAGATTTATAGGTCAAGGTCATTCCGTGACCTTGGGTCAAGTTTTTTTAATATGTCAAACTTTAAACTTATTTTTCAGCGAAACTACTTGGTCAATTTTGACCAAATTTCATATGCAAGCTTTATGGGAGAAGGACATGTAAATTAAGTTGATGATGTTGGGTCACATAACCAAGATGGCCGCCATGTCCATATATGGTTAAAACCCTTCAAAAATCTTCTTCTCTGAAACTACTGGACGGTTTTCATGAAACTTGGTATGTAGCATCTGGGACGCGGGCTTATCATAAATTCTTAAAATGGTGACCCTCGGATGACCTTAACCTATTTTATGCCAGGGTAAAATTTAGTCACATATGCATTTGTATGGGAAAAAGTGAAAATGCATTATATCTAACAAACCGTTCAATATTCCACCACTAAATCATATATATTCTTGTTCCTTAAGATAGGGCGCATTTATTGACATGGGGTCCACCAGGTCCCTTAAAAAAAACTTAAAAAATCTTCTTCTCCGGAACCGCTGGGCCGATTTCCACCAAACTTGGTATGTAGCCTCGGGACTCGGGGCCCATCATAGTTTGTTCAAATAATTGCCCTGGGATGACCTTGACCTATTTTATGCCAAGGTCAAATTTGGTCACATTGGCATTTGTATGGGAAAAAGTCTAAAGGGCTGATATCTTGCAAATGGTTGAGAATACCACCCCTAAACCATATGTATATTCTTGTTCCTTGTGATTAAGCATGTTAAATGACATGGACCTTGGGAGTCTAGGGGGTCCCCCGGGGACATGCCCCACCCCCTTCATTTCAAAAAGTGTCCAATATCTTGGAAACTGTCCAGATCCCCACCCATAAACAATATATATTCTAAGGGGCTTTAGTGACATGCATCTTGAGACCCTGGGGGCATGCCCCACCCCTGCATTACATAAAATGCATCAAATCTCAGAAACTGTTCAGATCCCCTCCCATAAATCATATATTTTCTTGTTTCTTGTGATAAGGGGCATTTAGTTACATGGATCTTTGAACACCATAGGTTAAATTGGGGGCCGACACCCCCTTTAGAAATGGTTAAGCTCTCCACCCATTAACCATATATTTTCTTGTTCCTGACCTTTTAGCTCATCTAAGGCTTTATCTTGGCTAAATATAACTGAAAATTCAAACTCAAAAGTTTTCCAACTGATCTTCAAGAGTCAGGAATGTGATTAAGGACCACTTGGTCACACAGCCAGATGCATTTAGTGACATGGACCTTAATTTGGGCCCCTGGGGGCATGCCCTACCCACATCATTTAATAAAATGCGTAATATTTCCCCACCCATTAACCATATATATTCTTTCTCTATATACTAATGTGGACATTTTCTCTTTTGATAATGGGTTTTCAGAAAAAAACTCAATAAAAATTACATCAGGATAAAGAACAAGGTTTAAAACAACTAGCGTTGCAATAATTTAGAAAATCTGTTGACAAATAAGGATTTTATAACCAAAAACACATTTGAATAGTGAAATTTCCTTTGTTAAATTGCTAGCAAGGGAGGT
Source organism: Lucinisca nassula (assembly GCA_963580285.1). Classification (NCBI taxonomy): domain Eukaryota; kingdom Metazoa; phylum Mollusca; class Bivalvia; order Lucinida; family Lucinidae; genus Lucinisca; species Lucinisca nassula. The sequence continues at coordinate 67,677,609 of OY757012.1, read as the reverse complement.
AAATATTTCCCCGCAAACTTTCAATTTCTTCATACACTGTTACTAAATAACTGAAATAATCATAAATGATGCAAAACACATCATGAAGTTCAAAACATTTAAATCGAGGTCAAAAAGATTCCAGAATCAAAACTTTATGATCATGGATTATCTCCCCTTTCAATGTAAAATCTCTATTCAAATCTTATTTTGGTCATAATTTTTTAAATAGTGAACCGATTTTCAAAATTTTTGTGGCACATGTTTCAAGAAATTTATAAGCAACTTTTGCTAAAGAAATCATCAATCCTTGTCTTTGTTTACTATAACGAATCTCCGAAATATCATTATCAGAGGACAAAAACAGAACATTAAAACACGTTTGGTGACATGGATCTTTGATCATGAGAGGTCTAGAGGGACCTTGGGTGCATGTCCCTTAGCCCTTTAGACCTAAGGCTGTCAGGTGAGCGTCTTCAGGACCAATGGTCCTCTGGTTTGACAATTCTGTTTAAGTGCGGCTTAATCAAAAATAAGTCTATAACACTATCAGAATGTCTTCTGGTTTTCAATCCATCATTGATACAAATAAAATTTTCTGAAAACATACATCTTTCCAACAATTCCCAAGGCCAAGCACTATTATCAAAGTTATTGCCCCATAGGATACTTTTGGCATTGAAGTCACCTGTTATGATAATATTTTTGAAACTCTGGTTGCAGTATTTAATCAACTCTATGAACCCTTCCATCTGTTCTGATTTTGATGGGGGAATATATGCGTGACCGGTACAGCACGCCATTTCGGTAGATACACACCTGTTGTATTTAATCCCTTGAATCTACTTCCGGCAAATTTCTAGAATCGTCTCAACGTGAAACCAAAATAAACAAACCGTATCCTCAGACATCTGTGATTTGCCTTACCATTTCTGCCGCAAATCATGCCACCACCAGCCGCTAAGTCAGCTCCGAGTAAATCGGAATACAAAGATAAAGAAAAACCGAGCCAGATTCGGATAAGCAACATTGAAGCAGCCAAAGGTGTTTATTTTTCAATATCCGTTGCCTAGAGTTCCATTTTCCGAAGTATCTGCTGACCCGAGTCTGCTCTGGCTGTTCACTCTTTTTTTTTTTTTTTTTTTTTGCAAGGTATCTACTTATACTGCGATCGGTGACATGATTTGACCATACTCGCAGGTGTATACATTACCCACGCCAGGGTGTAATTTGGTGAATGCCACAAACGAATCCAGGACGTTTCTTTACCCCCCCCCCCCCCCCCCCCCCCCATATAGAATTGCATATCGGATAACAATCACACAGCAGGCACACGGCACTAGGGCAACACCAAATCAAAGTCAGTACAATGTCGATGATGTTGCATCATAGATGTGACGTTGCATAAACCTCATGAAATTGCACCAACACTTATTCACCATATTTGCTGGCTCCCAGCTTGCACATTGTCAATATTGGAAAAACTGGTAACCAGACCCCCCTGACCTGGAAAGGTCAGGGGGTCTGGTTACCTGTTTTTCCAACACTGATAACCTTCAGACTAGGAACCAGCAGATAATGCAAATAAGGTGAATGTGACTTCTTTGTCACATGCGGTGCACAATAAAAAAAATGAAGATTTTATTGACCCTTATCTTGCTGAATATTCATTTAAGCCACACCCATTTCTGTCTATCAACAAATCAAATTACTTGATGTAATTTATTGCTACAAATTCACAAACTGAATGCCAAACAGTGTAGATCCTGATCAGATTCAGAAGCCATCTGATCTGGATCTACACTGTTTCCAAAGATAGGCGTTGTGATCAGCATGATTAGGGTTAAAGACTTCCTTGAGAGGACAGCATATCGGTTATAACATACAGAGCTCTAGATGAGGTTTTCAGCTAATGAGTATTTTACTCCCAGTTTTAAATTCCAATGCGGAAAGTTGAAAAGTCAATGAGTAAAGATTTAATGAATGAAACAGTTTTGCCGGAACGCTTTTTGCCGTTGTGATCCATCCATTTTATAAGATTTTTTCTTGACAGCCATGCGGATGCGATCTGCAAATAGTGATCCTACTGCTGTCATGTGCAGGCTGATTAGTATTCGCTAGAGTGTCAGTACAGCATGCGAAACATTGATGATTCTGTCTGAAGCCCTATGACTGCAGTCAGTTGTTGATCGATTGTCGGCATCTGTTTGCTTATCGAACGATGAATCATGCAATTTGTTGACTATGTGCTGACTGATAAAACTTTGTAATTTGCGAAAAAAGGCAGTTTTATATGATCAGCCTGCACCTGTCGGTGTGATCTGATTCTTCGCTGTTCAAAGGAGCCCTATATGCCTTCTGCGCTATTCTATCTACATATACTGAGGATAAGAAAAAAAAGGCAAATCTGCTCCCACAATTTTATATGATCAGCCTGGGGCTGTCGTTGTGATCAGATTCTTTGCTGTTTAAAGGAGCCCTCTATGGTTTCTGCGCTGTTCTTAACTGAACGAGCAAAGATAGCAATGGCACATGTTGATCTCTGAAATGCACTATTACAATGCAATGCTTTGAAATGGTGAGAAAAAAAATTCTGGCCGAAACAACCCACTAGTTTGGCCAAAATGACCTACACCCAAAAGTGGGCCGAAACAACCCGGGGTCCGAAGCGACTCAGGACCAAAACGTCACGCGACCCCACAAACTGCACCGACCTTCAGATCGGCATGTCCCCTGTGCAGGTAAAAGATCCCTACCGTAATTACCGTGTGTACAAGATTACTGTGTAGGCTTGCATCCTGCAACCTGGTGTGTATGTAATGTACACCTGCATGTAATCCTTGTGAGGGGGTGTTGCAGTATATATAGAAAGAAAAGAAAGATAGAAATGTCCTGAATTTTCTAACACGTTTTGTAAGATCAGCCGTACAGCTAAATGTGTACTGTGACCTATGCAATTTTCTGCAGCTAAAATTTTCACTTTAAGTTGGTTTGCAAATTCCTGTTGGCGGTTGGGACAGGCGAAGGTCTTGTGTATCTCACGTCTCTGAGGCAATGTCCAAATGTTACCAACTCTGTATAAGATAGTCACTGTGGCATCCAGCTGATTAGCTTACAGTTTTGCCCCGCCCCATCGGGGATTGGAGAAATAGATTGGGCAGTTTGGGCTGCATGGTGCTTCCACACACAGCTTAAACTGACCACACATGTGTACTGGAAAACGTCTGATTCTGACGGCTTGGGAAGACTAAGCCTGTCCAGGCAGTGTTGTGAGTCAGACCGTCCAATGCATATAAGCCGTCTGGTTTTTTTTGGCAACAGGGCTTGAGATGTCATTTCATCTCGGTGTTGCGCAAAATTGAAAGCAATGTCTTCAAAATGACCTAAATAGTGTTGATGGGGATGTTAAACCTTAATTCAAACAAAGAAAAACTGTTGGGCAAGGCCTGCTGTCCTTGCAGCATTTTCTTATTTCTCCACTTTTCTAGGTTTTATCTCTACTCTTTTCTCCCTTTCTCTGGGACACAATACAAAATGTCCCACAAGGGTGACACATCGTTAAACCCAACACAATGGGTCTATCTACTAATACTGGGCGACGGCCTCGGTAGCACAGTCAGGTGTGTGTCTGACTGGTGATCAGGAGGACACAGGTGACTGGTGATCAGGACACAGGTTCGACACCGACGGATGTCGGCAGCATTCTTACATGGAGTTTGATCATGAAATCTTTTCTACGGTCATTCTCTCCCTTCCGCCGATTCAAGAAGGGCAGTTGTCAGTTTCTAGCGCAAGAATGTGCACTGTACTGGACTAGTGGTTAACCACTTACGTATAAGCCTGCCGAGGAAAAGTGTGGATAGGTAAATTGACCAACTCAAAAATGACCTAAATAGTGTTGACTCGGTCATTAACCCATTTAGTACCAGAAACCCCCAAAGGGGTATCTTGGCAAATAGTGCAGGCCCAGATCAGACGCCGCAGAACGCGGGGTCTGATCAGGGCCTACACTGTTTGCTCAAAGTACAGTCATTCTAAAAACAAGTTTTTAAGATAACACAACCGGTCACCATTAAATTTTGAAATGGGCTCCTGCTTTATATTAAAGGAGGAAGATTATATTTGGTACAAAAAGGGTTAAACTCCAAAACAAAAAAACAAACAAAACTAATACTGAGTTGGTCAAATTTGGCCATTACACCATTACCCATAGCTCCAGATAATTTTTTATCCCCACTTCGTATTTACTTATCAAAATTAAAACCTTTTCAGTAAACTGAAAAAATGGGTCAGTAAATATACTGATCAAATCGGGAGGTCGTTTCGTATTTTTATGAACCTGGTTAACTACCGATTCATTACAATTTAAGCTAGTTAATAGTTCACTGATACTGATTATAAAGACATATCAAGCCAGTAAACAGAATCACCCTTATGTTTCTGGACAGATGTCTTAGCAAACAGCACACACCCAGATCAGACTACACTTTCTGAACATATTATGCTCAGTGTTTGCGCTAGCCGGAAAGTGGGAGTGGGGCACTCGATATCAGTAGCGTAGACGCGAATAAAAATACCGTCTGTGTCGTAGGACGCTAAGAAACTTTTATGATGCACTGCCAGTTTTTCTGCGTTCATGTTCAAAGACGCCGACGAGACATCTAAGAAGCTTGATAGGACGATAATTCTATTTTCAAATTGAGATGAATAGTTGTAAATAAGCATGCACTTCGTGCTGGCCTGGCCACCTGCGATTCACAGATCGATATATGCATGAAAACCAAAGTATTACAAGTTGATCCTACTAATTGTATTTTGGTTAAATGTGGTATAGAACACGGCAGACAAAGAGATCAGTCTGTGCAGCGATAAAGAGTGAAAAAACGGTTCCGTTTGAACTAAAATGTAATAGCACACAACCGTGCATTGATGACAATGTTGTGGGGAAAAAAGCGTCGGAATGATAAAAATATGAATATGGGTCACTGATGAGGCCTAATTGGCCTAAACTAGCTAGTCTGGCCATGAAAACATGTACACTCCATACGTTTCAGTTCTGTGGTATATTCTTTGCTTCCAAAGGATAACCCTTTTATAGTACATATTTAATTAATTGTTTCTTTTATCTTCAGAAAAAGATTTAATAAATTTTAACTGTTTCAATTATAACATACATTACATGCGCTGCATCAAATTATGAATAAATACTGGTAATCCCGTGCAAATCCGCTATTATAACCGAGATGTGCGATCATAGCATGCCGGAAAAACTTTATTAACACCTAATACGCCAGTCAATTTACCGGTTTGTGACAAAAATATATTTTTTTTAGTGAATATATACTTGAACCGTATCAGAAGTAAACAACCATCATGATTCAATAATCAAAGGCATTGGAAAACGGCAAGAAACACGTTTTTAAGCGATATGAAACCTTGTGAACAATGACTGCACATTCAAAGATTTTCAGGAAGACATTTCATGTGAGAGATGTTGAACAGTCTGATCCAAGTACCTATTCACTTACAACGTAATACAGGGTCCGAACTTAAGCATTTTTGCCACAAGCAAAATTTAGCTTGCTAAAAAAAGATCTACTAGGTAAGATGAAAATCAACTCGATTTTTTCAAAAAACCCTTTAATACGAGCGGAAATTCTTCAAGAACAACTGCTACAGTAATGATTAACTTGTATGGGTAGTATTAATGCAAATAAAAAAACTGATGACGTGTTAGTCTAGGGCTGGGTACCGCCTTTGGAAATTGTTCCGTGGTAACCACATGTTTCAAACACCAGGTGTTTGTACATCGTAAAATAAAACAGACAAGTAAACAGAGACTCATTACGCGTTTTCTAGGTGTTTACGGTCGCGAAAAATGTGACATTGGCAATAATATTGTCTTTGCAGTTTATCTGGATGCTATCTTTACTGATTGCTATTAATCTGTCCATGACCTATCACTAATCTTATGCCAATAAATTAGTTAATCCTGTTAACAAATAAGACACTATGTTTTTTTTCCAAATTGCTATGGGATAATGAGCGTAAAGTAAGCCAAGATTGCAAGTCATTCTTTTCATGTGTCACTTAATATCAATACCTGCTGGTACAGGACATGACCACGCCTGATGTTCAACCCGCCGATATATAGCGGTTCTTTTGATATTGCGTGAATGGCTTTAGTTGGCTAAGTATTGAGCATATTTTATAATTATTGACCACATTAATAGGATTAAAGACGTCGGGGTTTTTCAGAAGCCGCCACATGCTATCTACCTGCATTATCCATTTGAACTGTCTCTGGGCAATTTGTGATAAAATTATTTATTCACAGTTCGACACAGCGCTACACAGACTGATCAACATACATGCTGTCTTGCAATGTCATCTTTGTCAGTCGTGTTCCGACAAGCAGTGCATATATATGCTACAAAGTTTTCACGCAAGATTACTTTGAGCCCCAATTAGCAGGATTAAACTGTTAGGTTTTGATTAGAAATGTATTACCTATTTATCTGTGTTAATCCCAAGTGGCCGGCATGCGGAGCATGCTCTATTAGTTATTACCGCTATTCATCTCAAGTATCCGATAATTTTCGCGCCCTATCGGTCGCGTCGGCACCTTTGAACTTAACAGTGCTCAGCATGACTAGCGGCGCATTATAAAAGATACTTTGCGTCCCTGCGAGGTTTTTTTTCGCAGCCGACGCTAGTGAAATCGTTTTGCAAACATATTTTTGTTCTTTCGCAAACATTGAATTAAATGATATAAAATTTCCGATAAAATCCGTCACTTGCCAAAAGTACCGATACGGCAAAGAAGAAAGAAAATACCGCGGTTTACCGGTGCACCGGCCTTACGTGCTACGCCTCCTGACCTCTGGAAAGTTTATAATCTAAATTTAGAACGTCGGAATTGCAGAAGCAGTCGCGGAAATGGCGAGTTATTATTGTCGTCTGATTTATTACTATTATTATTTTTTACCGACGATCGGACACTCGCGAAAACTTTCTAGTACAAATATTTTGGCCTCGCATTTTGAAATTCTCACTCGCATTTAGCGTAAATGCGAGCTTAATTTCGGACCCTGTAATAGTTTGCATTCAGGCGCATTCTACGGTCGAAACAAACAAGGTTAATGAGTCTACGAACAGCCAAAAATTTGTTACTTTTTTACAAAAGACCAGATTAACTAGTGAGTCTAGACAACCCGCGTGCTGCTGTTTTAAAACACCAGAGGCATAAAAGGAGTGTACAGACAGATCAGACTGCACAGGCTTGTCTGTTTTCACCTATCCCACAGTCATATTTTCCGCTAAAGTATTAATGCAACAAACGTACATGCGGGAAATTATGTGCACGGAAAAAAAAAGCAAAACATTTGTGAGACCAGTTAAGTGACTAACTACAGCTGCAGGTGTGAAAACACGTTTCGGATTCTTCTTCTTATTTCTAATCACAGCGGATAGCCGTCGGGTAGAGGAAGGGTATTAATTACATACCCTTTCATTGTCTTTGAGCTGACAATTGTAGATGGTCATGTTACGAAACGTTATGCAAGGATTACTGCGTAAATACGCGCTATATCATTGTCTCCTTCGTAACCTAAGAAAGGTCTACCGTAAATGGTACGATTTAAATTTTCAACCACTTCGTATTTTGCATTTTTTAATCCGTAATTTACGAAAATACGAAGCTTATCTGGCTCTCTGATTACCTCAGTTAATTCATAAACCATTACTATTAACCCTTATCTTGCTGAATATTCATTTAAGCCACACCCATTTCTGTCTATCAACCAATCAAATTACTTGATGTAATTTATTCCTACAAATTCATAAACTGTATGTCAAACAGTGTAGATCCTGATCAGATGGCTTCTGAAGAAGCCATCTGATCTGGATCTTTTTTTTTTTTTTTTGTTTGGGTTTTACGGCCCTTTCAAGATTATTTCACTCATATCGAGCCGATCGTTAATCGTAGGTGGGCGAAAACCGGAGTACCCGGAGAAAAACCACCTGACTGACCTTCCGTTGCAGAACTTGGCGTCTCACACGTGACCCGAGCTAGGCTCGAACCCACGGCGGTGAGAGACCTAATGACTAAGAGTCAGCGCTCTTATCTATTAGGTCACGGAGGCCCGTCTGATCTGGATCTACACTGTTTGCAAAGATAGGGTTTGTCGTGAACAGCAAGATAAGAGTTAAAGAAAAACGGAAAAAGCGTTGCTCAGGGACACAGTTCAGGGGTCAAAATTTTCTTTTAGACAAACTTGTCCTGCAGGGCAAGTGCTCCAAAAAAATTCACTCGTCCCTATGAAAAATTAACTTGCCCTGCTTCTCTGGAGTGAAAATGAAGAAAAATAAAATAAATAAATCATAGTTTTAATTGATTCAGAAAAATAGCAAAATATGTAAATGAAACTTGCTAAAGACAACTTACAAGACCAGACAGACAATGTGCCATCTCCATGAATAAACCCTTTTTGTGGTCAGATTTTTACTTACACTTTCACAGATTTCCGGTATGATGGTTTCGTTCCAATTCAAATTCGTACTGAGTGTTTTTGTCCTAGGGCTTGTTTCTTGAGATTTCTGCGCCAAAGTAGCTTTGCCTGCTTCATTCAAGATAGGACGTGAGAATAATGTCCCATACATTTTTTGTCCACCCATACATTATTTGCAATTGAATATGCTTTTGTAATCATGCAGTAATTGAGCGGAAACAACTAGCACGAAACTGCATTGGAACAAATTCGCATTGGGTCGAAGATCTTTCTGCGCAGGTGCAATAATTTATTTACAATCTCTATTTCCGGATTTGGAAACGCGATGCGGAAAATATTCACAGTGCATGCATTTTGCTTCACATTCAACATTTGTTTGCTGTAATTTGATAGTTTTGGAAAATGCTTTCACTGAGCGGCAGGATTAGACATTTTCATGTCGGAAAACGCACTCGTCCTCAGAGCTCTCGGAAACGCAGGATTCTGCGTATTTTACGCCAACTTTTGCCGTTGTACGCGTAAAATTCACAACCGGCGATTCTTGTGTACGCGGGGCAAGCCAGTAACAATTTTCATTCGTCCTTACCGGCAAACGGACGAGTGGACGAGTTAATTTCGACCCCTGAGTCAGTGCATGACGTCTGGCTTTGGTCTTGAACCCTGAACCACATGATCACGTGTCCAGTGACCCCCACTGATCAGGATTGTTACTGGTGGCATGTTAAGTTTACTTAGCAGGACCTAGTGAGAAAAGGACGAGGTAACATGTTTCTACTTTGGACACTTGATGCACAGCATTCTACCAAGAAGGCAAGCTCATGTGTGCTTTATACCATATATTGAGTTCTTGGGCATATTTTTACACCTGTTTTTGCTTTTGAACACATAAAATGCTCTGTCATGGATTATAAATCACGCAAACTTTTAGTTCACCTGGGCCGAATAGTATGGCTGTTTCTCTGCTGACTATCAGCACCTTTGTCATGCTATTTCTCTGCAGGCTGAGCTCAAATATTTCTCATCTGTCCTGGTTGGGGATCGATGGCATCAGCTTTGTATCAAAATCAAATGAAAACTTTGGTTGCTGTGGCAACCACAAGGTTCCATAAGGGAAAATGTTTGAATAAGGAAGTCTGGGATAAAAGCTCGGATGAGTTTATGCCCCCTTCTTTGGTGAAAATGCCTATTTTTATAACCCATACCTAAATTTGGGGCTAAAACGGCAAAAAGAAATTCTTGTGTAATATCGTTGCATCCAAGAGTGAAAAAAAAAAAAGAAATCACATTTTTGCGCAGGGGGCATTTGGGGGCATATAGTTCTGTTTGTCTGTCTGTTCCTCTGTCACAGCCCCTGCCCATCAGAGCTTGAAGAAATAGATGGGCTGTATGATGCTTCCACGCAGAGCTGAGTCCGACCGCACTGTTCTCTTATTTGACCTTCTTTCAAAAGGACTTCAAAACAGTGCTTTATTACTCAGCAAATGACTGCTAGACCTGATCTAATTTTAACCCAGTGTATGCGGGAAACCACTAAAGGGGTACCTTGGCAAACTGTTGGCCCAGATCAGACACCGCAGAACGTGGCATCTGATCAGGGGCTCCACTGTTTGCTAAAAGTTCACTCATTTTGACATTTTCCAAACAAATTTTGAAGAAAACACAACCTGACACCCCTAAATTTGGAAATGGACTCCTGTCATATATACATATATATAAGTAAGAAGATTCCTTTGGTACAAAAATGGTTAAAATTGAAATGTGTCCACTCATGTTTGTTTCAATTTCAGCTGTTGCTGGAGCTATCCGTACTAGTTTAGGACCTCGAGGAATGGACAAAATGGTATGTTGTATGGTTGATAATCAAGTACAGTAAAATTCCTATATTAAGACCACTTTTGAACAGTCCATATGATAAGGTGGTCTGTGACCAGAGGACAGAGTAGGCAGAAAACACAAAAAAAGAATAACTGCCAGCTACTAAATAAACTTCTTAAACCAGAATTAGTCTTCAAGGCCAAAAAAAAAAAAAATCTTGTTTCCGGAATGCTACCGACCCTACTTTTTTGGGGCCTACCCAAACCTTTTTAGAGACCTCTGAGAATTTTTCTTTGATTTTAAGGGTGTTTTTCAAAGAATTTATGCTTTCCCCATACAAAAACAGCCCCCCCCCCCCCAAAAAAAAAAAAAACATTTACCTGCCTACCTACCCAGAAAATTATTTTGATGTTTCCGGAAACAAGACATTTATTTATTTTTTTTCCTAACTTTAGTAGGTGGTCTAGATAGCGGAATTCCACTGTATTCTAGAATTTCTGGCAAAAGAATATGCATTGACTTGTACTGGTTAACCACTTCTGTATTAGCGTGCCTAGGAAAAGTATGGTTAAGTAACAGCTTGTTATGACCTAAATAGAGTTGACAGCCATTAAACTCAAATAATTTAAGTTTTCTGAATAACATGAAGTTGAAATCATCCCATACTTGTTCTGCAAGGCTGGAAAGTTCATCAAAATTTCAGTTGTTGTGCATGACCAAGGGCATCTAGATTTTGGTGCATTTCATTAGGCCAACCTTAAAAAAATTTTGTTTTCTGTGCTCCTACCCATCATATGTGAGGTGGGTAGGAAGGTAGGTCTTTTTTTTTTTAGATCTGAAAAGATATTTGACCCTTAAACCATACAACAACCGGAAACATAATTTCAAATACTTATTTTCTGATTTTTCAGAGAAAATGTCAAGCCTGATTTTCTCTGAAAGAAAATAATAATAAAATAAAACAGCAAAAAAAAAAAAAAAAAAAAAAAAACAAGGATGTCATCTTCTTGAAATTTGGCTTAGTGTGTTAAATTTGAGTTTAATCAGGATTTAAAAAAAAGGTCATTCCTCAGAATGATAAAAAATTTTTTTGGGTAGGGGCAATCTGTGTGGGTAGGTAGGAGCACAGCAAACCAAGAATTTTTTAAGGATGACCTTGGGAATAGACAGAATTTTTACTCGTCCTTCAAAATTTTTACTATGTCCTTTGACTGTCCGTCAGTCCATCCAGTGGTGTCCACCCGTCTGTCTGTTTCTGTCTATGATTTGTCCGATGTTTCTGAACACCCTGATCATTCAGATATCATAGCTCGACTTTTTCTAACCAGATTGCTCTGCACAAGTGTTTGCTTTTAAAACCTTTTTTGTACCAAATTGAATCTTCCTGTATGGCAGGAGTCTATTTCGAAATTTTGGGGTGACAGGTTGTGTTACCTTCGAAATTTATTTGGAAATTAGCTGAACTTTTTGCAAACAGTGTAGGCCCTGATTAGACATCGCATTCTGCAGCTTCTGATCTGGGCCTGCACTGTTTGCCAAGGTACCCCTTAGGGGTTGACCGCATGCAGTGGGTTAATATCAGACCCAGGGTTATCATGTGGATGTCTACTATGTTTTGAAGCAATCAAAATAAAGTTTAAACCAATTTTTTTTTACAGTGGACCTTCAGGGCCTAGTAGGTAAGACCGCTGACTCTAACCCATTAGGTCTCTCATCGCTGTGGTTCGAGCCTGGCTTGGGTCACATGTGAGATGCCATGTTCTGCAACAGAAGATCAGGTGGTTTTTCTCTGTGCTTTCCACCCCTGGTCAACGATAGGCTCAAAATAATATTGAAAGGGTCTTAAAACCAAAAAAGTGTTTTCACTCGTCATGGTATACAGAAAAATGAAATTTTCCAGCCCTGCTTGCAGTCTGATCATGCAGACAAGGGGCTGGTTCTGGCTCAATGGGTACCTTTACTGATTAGAGTCCTCCGGAAGGTTCAACATTAACTTTTTAAATACATGTTATTGGACAAGGCCATCTGAAGACATCTGATCTGGATCTACACTGTTTGCAAAGATAGGGGTTGTTGTGAACAGCAAGATAAGGGTTAATCCTTATTCTCCTGAATATTTAAATCAGCCACATCCATTTCTGACTATCATCCAGTCAGATTATACATGTATGATATAATGTTTTCGTTCAGATTCACAAACTGATTGACAAACAGTGTAGATCCTGATCAGACATGATCTGGATCTACACTGTTTGCAAAGGTAGGGGCTGTCGTAAGAAGCTTGTGAAGCGAACTTTGCTTTGGACAACTGCGCCCTGAAGTCAAGTTTTTACCTGACCAGGACATGATCAAATATTGTTCTTGAAAATTGAATTGTGCTGTGACAGAAATGGCCCTTTACATTAGTGTGTACAGAGAAAATTTGTTGGCCCCTGTCCATCGGGGCTTGAAGAAACAGATGGGCTGCATGATGCTTCCACGCAGAGTTGAAACCGACCCGCACACGAGTACTGGTAAACCGCTTAGAGGATCTAAGCCTGCCCAGGCAAAGCGGTGCGAGTCCGCCCGTCCATGCTAATAAACGCTATTGGTTCCATTGGGTGACAGGGCTTGAGATGACATTTCATCTCCAGGTTGGTAAAAGTCCCACAAAATTGGAAGCAACGTCTCCAAAATGACCTTTACAGTGTTGACGGGGACGTTAATCCTCAAATCAAACAAATTTGGATACATGCAAATTGTGGACCCTGACCTGTCTGATCTGGATCCACACTGTCACAGCAAACAGTTTGGACCCTGATCAGACTGCTCCTGCTCCTAAAGGGGCAGTCTGATCTGGGTCAGCACTGTAACAAAGACTTTTGAAGCAACCAGCGGACAACAAAGCAGATGACAGTTGTTGTGATTGGTATTTTAAGGGTTAAAACTATGTAAGCATTTTCTCATGCAATTGATGCAATACTGGATACAATTCAAGATTTATATGACGGGGCTTGAGATGTCATTTCATCTCGGTGTCGGGTAAAAGTCCCACAAAATTGGAAGCGACGTCTCCAAAATGACCTTTACAGTGTTGATGGGGATGTTAAACCTCAAATCAAACAAACAAAGACTTCAATGTATACCATTATTAGGATGAAAGAGACAACAAACATGGCATTGCTAATAGCAAGGAGTTTGATCTGGGTCTGCAATGTTTGCCTTTTTGCAGCAACTGCTTTGAGAAGCCTCCATATTGCCGTGCTGGAAATTATAAACGGGAGAATCACAAGTGTGTTTCAGACTTAAAACCAAGTTCCCATTACCATATGACCTTATTAGTTTGACATGGAAGACACACACAAAGCAGTTTTAACACATCACAAGACATGTCTACGGAAATAAATCTAAACCCTTTTCCTGCTGAATATTTTAATCTGCCACACCCACTACCGATTATCAACCAATCAGATTACTTGATGCAAATTATTGCAACAAATTCGCAATCTGAATGGCAAACAATGTAGATCCTGATCGATGGATCTTCATTGTTTGGAAAATAAGGCATATCCGGGCTCAGCAGGACAAGGGTTAAACTGCAAAATCACAACTATTATATATATTTCCTTTTTTTTTTTCAGGCAAAATAAGGCTTTACATTACTTGTGAATCTCTGGAAAAAAAAATTTAATGAATAAAATTGCTGTCTTCTGTAAAATATCCTTGGAGCTTGAAGGTTTAAAATTAGTTTCTGTTCATTTGGAGATTTTTTTTATTTCCTCAAGATCCAGGCTGCCAATGGAGACGTAACCATTACAAACGATGGTGCCACTATTCTGAAACAGATGCAGGTCCTACATCCAGCAGCTAAAATGGTTGGTATAATATCTGTTGTAGAGGGATATAGATAAGGCTGGCATGATTAATCGGGAAATTGATTCTTAAATCGATAAACTCCACAAAAATGATTATCATTACTGATTTGCTTGCAAGCGATTATTTGATAAGAACAATTTCCCACCCAAAGTTGTGCCTAAATTAGCTGTACGAGTGGCAAACATTGCAGACCCAGATGAGATGCTGCATTCTGCGGCATCTCGTCTGGGTTTACACTGTTTGCTCATGTCTGTCCATTCAAATACATATGGCAAAGTACAGCATATACTAGGAGTCATGCTCAGACAGAAAGCCTGACAGGTTAGTTATGACAAAATCTTCAGTGATTACTAATCGATTATCGATCGCAATGACAGGAATGATAATTGATTATCTTTTCAGCTCTGATTAGCCAGCCCTAGATAAAGATAGTATGAGCTTTAACAAGCATAGCTACAGATAAGAAGGGATACCAGGGATTTTCTCCGGGGGAATTTTGTCCATGGTTCAGGTTATACGGAGATAGGGCCTTGGTTTAAAGGCTCATCAGAAAGTCTGGAGAAGCTCAGGATCAATCCTGCAAACCCTGGTTCCTGGTTTACAAGGGGAGTAGCATAACCACTACGCAACAGAGGCTTCTTGGGGCTTGGAGAAATAGACTGGGCTGCATGGTGCTTCCACACAAAGCTTAAACCGACGGCACGAGTATTGTTAACCCCTAGGTATAAATCTGCCCAGGCAAAGTGGCGTGAGTCGTCCTTCCATGCGTATGAATGCTATTGGTTCCATTGGGTGGGAGGGCTTTAGATGTCATATTCCAATAATGCAAAGTTCTGCAACACGAGGTCAGGTGGTTTTTCTCTGGGTATTCAAGTTTCCGTCCACCTGATTAACGATCGCCTCAATATGAGTGAAAAAATTTTGATAGTTGCAAGTTGATGCAGCAAAAAAAAATGTCTGGTGAAAGTCCAACAAAATTGGAAGCATGTCTCCAAATGCATACGTGTTGACGGGGGGTGCAAATTCTTTCCTTTAAGAGTTGACCCCTTTTTCCGTTAGATCGAGCTTATAGAAAGCGAACAGGAAGTTCCGAAAGTTGGCTCCCTTTGATAAATGGTGGATAAATCTGCCATGTGTTCCCATTCCTCTTTATTATCTTATCACTCCTCATTTGGAGCTAGACTTTATGCAGGGCCTGACAAATTCAAATTTCAACCACTTCCTGACAGTTATATGTTAATGTATTCATTCAAAATGGCTTTTTTTTTTTTTTTTTTTGGTTTGGGTTTTACGGCCCTTTCAAGATTATTTCACTCATATCGAGCAGATCGTTAATCAGAGGTGGGCGAAAACAGGAGTACCCGGAGAAAAACCACCTGACCTTCCGTTGCAGAACTTGGCTCGAACCTACGGCGGTGAGAGACCTAATGGCTAATTCAAAATGGCTTGAAATTACAATATTCCTTATATATTCTTTACCCCTTTTCTGGGCAAGTAAAAAAACAAAACAAAAATGACTTAGGAAGCCAAAATTCGCACTTCTTTGTCAAGTGGGCAATAAGTTTGTCAGTTACTGTGTACATGTATGTTTATAGCTGGTGGAACTTTCAAAAGCACAAGATGTTGAAGCTGGAGACGGGACTACCTCGGTGTGTGTTATAGCTGGAAGTCTTCTTGATGCATGCGAAAAACTGCTCAACAAAGGTAATTTTATACAGATAAGGGAGAGAAACGAGGATAATATAGGGTTAATTATACTTAACCCTTATCTTGCTGAATATTCATTTAAGCCACACCCATTTCTGTCTATCAACCAATCAAATTACTTGATGTAATTTATTGCTGCAAATTCATAAACGGAATGCAAAAACAGTGTAGATCCTGATCAGATGGCTTCTTCAGAAGCCATCTGATCTGGATCTACACTGTTTGCAAAGATAGGGGTTGTTGTGAACAGCAAGATAAGGGTTAACCCTTTTTGTACCAAATGGAATCTTCCTCCTTATATATAGCAGGGGTCCATTTCAAAATTTAGGTGTGTCAAGTTGTGTTTTCTTCAAAAATTTATTTGGAAAATGGCTGAACTTTTTGCAAACAGTGTAGGCCTTGATCTGACACCATGTTATGGGCATGCATCGTTAGCTTAATGAGCTTTCTTGTGGTCATATTGTTAACTGTTCTAGCAAGTACAATATCTGAAATTCTTGTATTTTTACTGAAAAAATGAGAGTAGTACTCACATTTTGAAAAAAATGTGAGCAGTACTCAAATTTTTTAGCAAAAATAGTATATTTTCCATATTATATGATCAAAGTTTCAACGATTATTTAATGAACGATCTCGTTAGTTTTGAACAACCGGCCCCTGATTTATATTCCAAGCTCTTGTTAAGGAGTGATAAGAATAAATTTTTGATAATTTATTAAAGAGACGTGGGTACCCATTAGAATTGCTTCCACTTTGTAAAGGGGATTATTGCATGTACTCACATATATTTCTTAACACTTATCTTGCTGTTCACGCGGCCCCTATCTTTGCAAACAGTGAAGATCCAGATCAGAGCCATCTGATCAGGATCTACATTATTTAGTATTCCATTTATGAATATGTAGCAATAAATTACATCAAGTATTGAAGTAATTTGATTAGTTGATAGACAGAAATGGGTGTGGCTTAAATGATTATTCAGCAAGATAAGGGTTAATAAGAAAAGAAAATTACCCACTTCTCGTGTTGGATAATGTCAGAAATTTGCGACAGTACCTGACATCACGTAACATGGCTTTTCATTGGCTGGCATTTGGTTTAATGCAGCTCACAGCGCTTGCCACCTTGTGCAAAATAGTACAAATTTTCACTTAACCCATTTAGTGCCAGAAACCCCAAAGGGGTACCTTGGCAAACAGTGCAGGCCCGATCAGACGCCGCAGAATGCGGCGTCTGATCAGGGCCTCCACTGTTTGCAAAATGTTCAGCCATTTTCCTTAGCAATTTAGAAGAAAACACAACCTGACACCACTAAATTTTGAAATGGACTCCTGCTATATATAAGGAGGAAGATTCCATTTGGTACAAAAAGGGTTAACATCCGAATTAGTGCATTAGAATGGGGATAAGTGTAATGAAGATTGTCATTTGGGGACATAAATCATATGTTTTATGGTCACAAATTGTTTTACAGCTCTGCTAACACATCACCATTAAACAAAATTTCCGACCATAAAACCTCTAATTTACCTCCCTAAATGTCAATTTTAACTATGTTATCCCCTAAATTACCCTCATTGCTCCTTACGTGGAACTGTACATAGTTTTAGTCACGGTTCGGAGGCGTCAAACTAGTGATCATGAGTCACAGGTTCAATCTACTCTGGGTCCAGAGACAATTCTTTCCTAGAAATTGATCATGAAACTTTTACTAGTCATTCTCTGCCTTCTGGTGATTAACTGGGCTGTTGAACTTGAAAACAAGAAAAATGAATGTGTTTTTAGCTCAACTGAGCACAAAGTATGAAGTGCTCATGGTGAGGTATTGTGATCAGTGAATGTCCATCGTCTGCCGTGCGTCGTCAACAATTTGATTTTTATGCGAACTCCTACTAAACCCTTGGGCAAATTTGATTCAAACTTCACAGAAATGCTGGGTGGCTCCCTACCAAATAGCTAAAATCGTTCTGCTCCGATGAACATGATGGCCACCAGAGCTAAAAACAGAAAAATCTTTAACGCCAACTGAACTCCTACTGTACCGTTGAGCCAATTTCATGCAAACTTGACAGAAAGATTGCTCAGGTGACCCTTTACCAAAATAGCTAAAACAGTTCAGCTCCAGTGAGCACAATGGCTGCGAGAGCTAAAAATAGTAAAAAACATCGTAAATTTGCTTCAAATGCGAACTCCGCCTTAGCCCTTTGGCAAATTTGATTCAAACTTCACAGGAATGTTGCCTGGGTGGCTCCCTACCAAAATAGCAAAAATGGTTCCGCTCCAATAAACAAGATGGCCGCCAGAGCTAAAAATAGAAAAATCTTTAAACGCCAACTCCTACTGTACCCTTGGGCAAATTTGATTCAAACTTGACAGAAATGTTGCCTAGGTGACTCCCTACCAAAATAGCTAAAACCGTTTCCGCTCTGACAAACAAGATGGCCACCAGAGCAAAAAATAGAAAAAATCTTAACGACAACTCCTGTATCCTTGGACCAATTTCATTCAAATTACATAGGAATGTTGCTCAGGTGACCCGCTACCAAAATAGCTAAAATGGTTCTGCTCCGATGAACAAAATGGCCACCAGAGATAAAATAGAAAAACATTGTAAATTTGCTTCAAATGCGAACTCCTTCTAAACCCTTGGGCCAATTTGATTTAAACTTCACAGGAATGTTGCCTAGGTGACTCCCTACCAAAATAGCTAAAATCGTTCTGATCTGATGAAACAGAGCTAAAAATAGAAAAAAAACTTGAAACAACAACTTTGTACACATGGGCCAATTTCATTCAAACTTCATGGGAATGTTGCTTAGGTGACCTACCAAAATAGCTTAAACAGTTCTTCTCTGATGAGCAAAATGGCCGTCATAACTAAAAATAGAAAAACATTGTAAATTTGCTTCAAACGCAAACTTCTCCTAAACCCTTGGGCCAGTTTGTTACAAACTTCACAGGAATGTTTCATGGACGACTCCATACCAAACTAGCTAAAATCGTTCTGCTCTGACAAACAAGATGAGCGCCAGAGCTAAAAATAGAAAAAACCTTGAAACGACAACTCCTGAACCCTTGGATGAACAAAATGAATTCCAGAGCTAAAAATAGAAAAAAATATTGTAAATTTGCTTCAAACGAGAACTCCTCATCCCTTTGGCCAATTGGATTCAAACTTCACAGGAATGTTGCCTTGGTTGTCATTTGGGTGACATGGAGACTCCCTACCAAAATAGCTAAAATGGTTTGGCTCTGACAAACAAGATTGCCACCAGAGCTAAAAATAGAAAAATATTCAAAGGGCAACTGCTCCTGCGCGTCACCATAAAACAAAATTGCTGACCATTTAAACCTCAATTTATCTCCCCAACTGTCAATTTTGTAAACAGTTACCCCTAAGTGTGTGACAAAAAACTTGTACATGCAAACAGGAAAGGCTATGTTCTTACGAATGATAACACAGGCTGACTTGACACGGGTCATTGATGTTGATGGTTTACTATGGACAAATACAAAAAATGATATCAGATTCGTATTTGAATCTCACTTTGTCTCCTTCAGAGAGCAATGTGTGCTTTGTGTGAAAATGGAGAAAATCTTATCCAACTTACAACTGAATAGATTCCTTCTCTCTCTAATACATACCAGGAGTCAATTGAGTGGGTGTTAGGTTGAGTAACGGAAATTCATTGTGGAAATGGTTGTCATGTTTTGCAAACATCTGCTCAGATGATGCATTACCTTGGCCTGCCTGCACTGTTTGCTAATGACCTGTTCATAGTTTAACCCTTTTTGTACCAAATGGAATCTTCCTCCTTATATATAGCAGGAGTCCATTTCCAAATTTAGGAGAATCAGACTGTTTTTCGTCAAAATTTATTCGGAAAATGGCTGAACTTTCTGCAAACAGTGTAGGCCCTGATTAGACGCCACATTCTGCGGCGTCTGATCTGGGCCTGCACTGTTTGCCGGGGTACCCATTTTGGGGTTTCCAGTACCAAATGGGTAAACATGCACTGTCTTAACAAAGTTTTCTTCTTTAAGAACATTGTCAGCTATGAAACTTACAAATGAGCTGCTCCTCTTTTCAGGTATTCATCCAACCAGCATATCGGAGGCTTTCCAAAAGGCGGCATTGAAGTCTATGGAAATTTTAGAACAGATGTCACGACCTCTTGATCTGTCAGACCGGGAATCTCTTCTCAAGAGCGCCTCCACCTCACTCAACTCCAAGGTATTGACAGTATTTTATGCAACATAAAATATGGCACAAAAAAGAGCTAGATGTAACCACCTAGGATATTAGTATTTTTTCATGCCATGCATATATCCGATCATTCTTGCAAAATCAAAGCACTGACAGCACTGGTGAGTCCATTGTCTCCGAGAGGGGTGGCAAATACTGTTAAAGTCAAACCTGTCTTAGTGGCCACCTCTATTAAGCAAGCAACCTGTCTTAAGCAAGCAAGCATTTGGTTTCCAAAAAAAGGCAAATACCTTCAATTTCACCTGTATTAAGTAAGCACCTGTCTTAAGCAAGAAAATTTTGGTTATCCCTTAGGCGCTTGCTTAATAGAGGTTGGACTGTATATTTAAGGGGAATGGGAACACCTGGCAGATTTGTTGGCCATTTTTCAAAGGGAGACAACTTTTGGGACTTCTTGTTCACATTTCTATAAGCCCTGTCCCCTGGGAAAAGGGGTCTACTCTTAAAGGAAAGAATTTGCTCCTCAGGAGCAAATTCTTTCCTTTAAGAGTTGACCCCTATTCACATGGGAATCAAAAATACATTTGCAGGAGTTACCTCCCCTGAAGATGTTCCCATTCCCCTTAATTTTTTCCTGTATTTTAAGCAAACAATTGTAGACCCTGGTCTGACACAAAGTTCTGTGGTGTCAGATCTGGGTCTACACTGTATGTATCCTAGCATATAAATGGTGACGATTGTTTTACAGATATCCCGCTTTACACTTCACTCGGATGTCACAGCGTCAAGAATTATGCAGCTATAAATAACTGTTACCTGGATTTATACATGGTCAAGAGAAAGTCACATGGCCAATAGCAGGCGATAAGTGTCTGTAGTATTAGTAAATTCTGGTCAATTGGTAAACAGTTGACCCAAACCTGAAACATTCTGTATGTTTTCTGTAAATTTTAGTTCTGTTTTCAAAAGTGATAGCTTTATTACACTTCACTTGGCAGTCTGTCACTATTTGTTATGCTCCCCCGAAGAATTTCGATTAGATGATTTGTCACAGAGTTGTGGTACTTTGTTTAAAGCTGCAGTGTAATGTCACTGTTCTGACTGTTGCACATTCAGAGAGCAAGTCATCGGTTTCACCCATATTCTTGTTAACCCTCAACCTGTGGAATATTTAAATATGCCACATTCACTACTGATTATCAACCAATCAGATTACTTGATGCAAATTATTGCAATAAATTCATAAACAGAATGATTACCCCCTCGCCCATTGGGGCTTGAAGAAATAGATGGGCTGCATGATGCTTCCAAGCAGAGCTGAAACCAACCCGCACACGAGTACTGGTAAACTGCTTAGAAGATCTAAGCCTGTCCAGGCAAAGTGTTGCGTGTTGGCCCGTCTTATAAACCCCATTGGTTTCATTGGCAGCCGGGGCTTGAGATGTCATTTCAGCTCAATGCCGGGTAAAAGTCCCACAAAATTGGAAGCAACATCTCCAAAATGATCTATACTGTGTTGATGGGGACGTTAAACCGCAAATCAAACAAAACCAGACATTGAGATGAAAGACATCTCAAGCCCTGCCGCGCAATGAAACCAATAGGGTTTATAAACATGGACAGTCCGCCTCGCACCGTGTTTCCTGGACAGGCTTAGATCCTCTAACCGGTCAGTAGTGAAAAATTGCTTTGATTGATCAGCATCAGTGTTCTTTAAAGCTGAGGCAACTCTGATTAACTGTCAATACCTACAAATGCAACTGCACTCCTGAGAAGATAAAGTGGAAACTTATAAAACAAGGCGGTGGCGGCATTAGGTACAGCATTGGTGTATGTGCCCATGCAAAAACTGTACTGTGCCAGACTTTGAGGAGACTTGGCCATTCAAAATGGTCAAAAGAATTAGTATCAAGAGAAACGGGAATGTAATATACAAGTTTAGCCATCTTGAGCTTAAAATACAGTAAAATTCCTATATTAAGACCAACTTTATAACTGTTCAAAAGTGGTCTTAAAGACCACTTTTGAACCGTCCCAAAGGGGGACCCTGACAGAAGATACTGTTTTCAGAAAACACAAATAAAAAATAACACCACCCTTCTAAATAAACTTTTTAAACGAGAATTAGTCTTCATTTGTAAGTGGTCTTTATAGCGGAATTTCACTGTGCAGGAAATATTTCCCCGAGAGACTTGCAAGTTAACCTGTATGTATTATTTATCATTGCAGGTAGTATCACAGTATTCTGGTATCTTATCACCAATAGCTGTTGATGCTGTGATGAGAGTGGTCAATCCTGCAGTTGCAAACAACGTAGATCTCAATGATATTAAAATAGTCAAGAAAATAGGGTGAGTGTTTAGTCATTACACACATTTGTTTAAGAAATGAAGTTAATTTTTAAGCGCTCTTTTGAAAAAAAGAAGGTCATATTATTTTATGCCCCTCGGCATCTGACCGCTTTCAGATAACTTCTACATTTTACATCTGATCAAGCTGAAATTTGGTATATAGTTAGACCATGATATGGAGCAGCACATTGTTTTGAGGTAATGGTCCTCCAATTGTTGACAGAGTTATGCACCTTTGAAAATTTCTGTAAACATTTTGTTTCCGGCTAACTCCTCATTTAATTTACTTTCGATCGAGCTGAAACTTTCTGTAAACATTACTTTACCGGATGATGACTCCTACATTTTACATCCGATCAAGATGAAACTGTATATAAGTGGACCATGATGTGGAACAGTGCATTTTATTTTGATGTTACAGTCCGCCAAATTTTAACAGAGTTATGCTTGTTTGAAAATTTTTGTAAACATTTCATTTCCGGATAACTCCTATATTTTACATCCAATCAAGCTGAAACTTGATATATAGTTAGACCATGATGTGGAGCAATGCACATTGTTTCGAGGTTATGGTCCACCACATATTAGAGTTTTGTCCTGTTGGAAATTTCTGTAAACATTTTGTTTCTGGCTTTGCCCATGCATAGGGGCTTGGAGAAATAGTTTGGGCTGCATGATTTTTTCCACACAGAGCTGAAACCGACTGCACACAACCACTGGTAAACCGATTTGAAGGTCTAAGCCTGTTCAGGCATATAAACCCTATTGGTTTCATTGGCCCGCAGGGATGAGATGTCATTTCATCTCGGTGTCAGGTAAAAGTCCCACAAAATTGGAAGCAACGTCTCCAAAATGACTAAAAAATGTTGAAGGGGATTTTAAACCTAAAATCAAACAAACAAAATTTTGTTTCTGGCTAACTCCTCCAACAATTTAGATCTCATCAAGCTGAATCTTGAAATATAGTTCGACCATGACTTTTAGCAGCGCATATTGTTTGGAGGTTACAGTCCACCAAATACTAATAGTTATGTCCCTTTGAAAATTTCTGTAAACATTTTGTTTCTGGCTAATTTCTACAGCATACATTCGATGAAGCTGACACTTGATATATAGTAAGACCATGATGTTGATTAGTAGAATTATGTCCCTTTGAAATTTCTGTTATTGTTTTATTTCTGGCTAACTCCTATAGAATACATCAGACTAAGCTAAGACTTTATATCATGACACCATGATGTAGAGCAGTGTTTATTACTTCTAGGTTACAGTCCACCAAATATTAGCAGAGTTATGCCAATTTGAAAATTGATGTAAACTTTTCGTCTCGGGCTAACTCCTCCTACAGTTTACATCCCATCCTAGGTCCCCGCCCATAGGGGCTTGAAGAAATATATGGGCTGCATGATGCTTACACGCAGAGCTGAATCTGGTCCGTATACTAGTACTGGTAAACTGCTTAGAGGGTCTAAGCCTGTCCAGGAACCGTGGTGTGAGGCGGACCGTCCATGCTAATAAACCCTATTGGTTTCATTGGGCGAAAGGGCTTGATATGTCATTTCATCTCAATGTCGGGTAAAAGTCCCACAAAATTGGAAGCAACATCTCCAAAATGACCTTTACAGTGTTGACGGGGACATTAAACCTCAAATCAACCAACCAACATCCCATCCAGCTGAAACTTGATTTATAGTAAGAACATGATGTGATGCAGTGCATATTGTTTCAGGTATTAATATTGAAAAGGTTTTGCTCCTTTGAAAACTTCTGAACAATTTACACCTGATCAAGGCTCCCCCAACCCATTGGGGCTTGGAGAAATAGATTGGGCTGCATGATGCTTCCACGCAGAGCCGAAACCAACCGAACATGAATACTGGCAAACAGCTTAGATGTCATTTCATCTCAATGTCGGGTAAAAGTCCCACAACATTGAAAGCATCTCCAAAACGACTGGTGTTTACCTCAAACCTCAAATCAAACAAACAAACATCTGATCAAGGCAATTCTTATGAGTACATGCAAACTACCTCTTCAAGATAAAATAAAAATCACCATAATTAATTAATTATGATATTCTGGCAAAAGTATTCAAGGTCTGGTTAGCTGCATATGCTGGTACAAGCCTGCCCGGGAAAAGTGTGATTGGGTAAACTGGCCAGCTCAACATGGCCTTAACCCTTCTCTTGCTGAATATTCAGTTTAGCCACACCCATTTCTGACTTTGAACCAATCAGATTACTTCATGTAATTTATTCTTACAAGTCCATAAACTTCATGTCAAACAGTGTAGGTCCTGATCAGATGGCTTCTTCAGAAGCCATCTGATCTGGATCTACACTGTTTCCATAGATAGGGGTTGTCGTGAACAGCATGATAAGATTTAATACATTGTAGTGTTTACTGGGCTGTTGAACACCAAACCAAGCCAAACCATGATCATTATAAATATCATCAAATGCCATGAAACAGGTTTTATCCATGTGAGACCCCAAGTTCTGCAATGGAAGGTCAGGTGGTTTTTATACCCCACCACACGATAGTGGCGGGGTATTATGTTATACCCTCCGGTGTCTGTCCGTCCGTCCGTCCGTATGTCCGTCCGTCCGTCCGTCCGCACCATTTCCGATCGATAACTTGAGTAATTTTTAACGAATTTTTTTCAAATTTTGCATACATGTATATATCGGGAATGAGTGGTATGGGATTGTTAATGGGCAAAATCGGTTAACATTTGACAGAGTTATGGCCCTTTTTAGTTCAAAATAAGGGGTTTTGGGGCGTTTCCGATCAATAACTTGAATATTTTTTCACGGATTTTCTTCAAATTTTGTATACACATTGGCATTGGGTATGAGTGGTTTGGGATTGTAAATGGGCAAAATACATTAACATTTAACGGAATTATGGTCGTTAAAAATTCCGATTAAATGGTTTTTGGGGACTTATTCCTTTACTATATGGAATATTTGGATGAAACTGCACTGATGTATAAACGACCATAATAAGCAGGTTTTGTGTTGTGAATACACAAAATGCGTTAACATTTAACGAAAAATTGGTCGTTAACAATTCCCATTAAATAGTTTCTGTGCATTTATTCCTTTAATTTATGAAATATATTGATTATCACTGCCAGTGTAGTGGTTAGAGTGCTGGACTACAAATCCTATTGTTGACTATGAATCTGAGGGGCGTGAGTTCAAATCTCCATCGAGGAATGGAATTTTTTTTTTTTTTTTTTTTTCGTTTTTTCTTTTTTTTTTTGTGTGTGTTCTTTTTTCTTTTTCTTTCTTTTTCATTTTGGCAATGAATTTATTTATTTTTTTTATTTTTTTTAATTTTCCTCATTTTTGGTTTTTCATTCCTTTTTTTTTTTCCCCTTTTTTTCACCCTTTTCTTCTTTTTGTTATACCCCATCACACGATAGTGCTGGGATATTACAATATATCCTCCGGTGTCTGTCCGTCCGTCCGTCCCCACCATTTCCTACCAATAACTGGATTAATTTGTGCTATGAATCTGAGGGGCGTGAGTTCAAACCCCCGTGGAGGAATGGAATTTTCTTTTTTTTTTTTCCTTTTTTTCTCGTTTTTTTCTTTTCTTTTTTTTCTGTTATTTTTCTTTTCTTTCTTTTTGCAATGAATATTTTTTTTTTTCGTTTTTTTTTTCTCATTTTTTGTTTTTCATTCCTTTTTTTACCTTTTTTTTTTTTTTCCTTTTCTTCTTTTTGTTATACCCCATTACACGATAGTGCTGGGATATTATAATATACCCTCCGGTGTCTGTCCGTCCGTCCGTCCGTCCGTCTGTCCGTCTGTCCATCCCCACCATTTCCGACCGATAACTTGATTAATTTTTCACATTTTTTTTTTCAAATTGTGCCTACATGTTTATATCGGGAATGACTTTTTTTTCTTTTCTTCTTTTTGTTATACCCCATCACACGATAGTGCTGGGGTATTATAATATACCCTCCGGTGTCTGTCCGTTCGTCCGTCCATCCACACCATTTCCGACCGATAACTTGATTAATTTCTCACAATTTTTTTTTGGAGTTTGCGATCAATAACTTAAGAATCTTTTCATGGATTTTCTTCAAATTTTAAAACACTAAAGGACACATATTATTGCCAAGGACAGTCACTCTGCTTTTCTGGTTATTGTATTATCTGCCCTTTTGATATATTTGTATGTAGTTCCTTTACTATATTGAATGCCTTAGTGAAGTTTTACAGATAACTATAACACTTAAAAGTACCACTATTATGGGCAAGGCTATAACCATATTATCTTGCAGTGGTGGGGTATCATGCAGTGTTAGCGTGCTTTTATTCTCTGGTACTCTGGTTTTGGCCCCCTCTGATTAACAGTCGGCTCAATATTAAAACAGGTTTTCTCAAATGGTGGCACAAATGTACACCACAACCTCTGACATTATAACATGGTTCATTATAACACGGTTTTGCATACAAAATGATTTTAAGATGGATCCCAAAAATGTATAGATTATATAGAAAAATGACCATAAGGGTCATTTTTCTATATAATCTACTCATTTTTGTTTGGATATAACACGGTTGTTTAACTAACACGGTTTCTACTTTGGACCCCATTAATAGTGTTATAAAGAGGTTGTGGTGTATTTAGTGTCTTTTTTCCTGTTTGATTTTAGTGGTACAGTTGAAGACATAGAGTTGATAGAAGGGCTAGTGTTTGACCAGAAAACAAGTGGTAGTGGAGGGCCCAGTAAAGTAGAGAAGGCAAAAATTGGCCTCATACAGTTCTGTATCTCACCACCTAAAACTGATGTAAGTTAGTCCCTTCAGAACATTTAATGGGCTGCTTCAAGACTGAATGAGTCTTGTTGTGAGGTGTGCCCAGTGAAGAATCAGGTCAGCCTGTTCATATGCATAGTCTGATCGGATTCTTTGCTGTGCCGGGTCCGAAACATTCTTTTGTGGAGATTGTTCATCACAATAACAAGTCTGTGAAACAAAGACCCCTCTAAACCTCACTTTAAATAGAGAAAAGTGGGGTTTACGGGGTGTACATTATCTGAATTACTTTTGCTAATTGAGGCAGTTCTGACGAGCACCCACAATCTAGTTGAAAGCAGAAATAAGGAAAATGTTATCATTTTTACCAAAAATTTTTGACACCATGTTGGACTCCCATTTTTCTGCACAGCCATGTTTTCCTAATGTATGGAATCTTCTCTAAGGTCATTCTTTCTCTTCCACTGATTTGAAAAAAGGGCAGTTGTCAGTTTGAGGCTACAGGATGTGCTTTGTACTGGATAACTGCTTTTGTATAAGCCTGCCCAGGAAAAGTGATTAGGTAAATTGACCAGCTTGATATGACCTAAATAGTGTTGACTAGGTCGTTAAATTTTAAACAGACTGAAAAGGCTGGTAATGATTTATCCCAGGGAGTACCATATTCTATCTTGTTGAATATGCACACCTGAATGCTTATGTCTGAAGACTTCTACCTCGATGTGGCTTTCTGTACCCACTTTGTCCTGAATGGAATCCTCTCTGTTGTATACAGCAGAACCTCATTTTGATAGGGGTTCATTTATTTAAGAAATTTATTCAGAATATGATTCAGCTTTCTCCAAACAGTTACATTCTGATCTGGGCCTGCATTGTTTACCAGTACTTCATTTTATTTTGTCATTAGCTAAAATAAATTGTGATTGGTCAATGTCTGTTGTCCGTCGTGTGTTGTGCGGCGTCAACAATTTGCTTTAAATGCTAACTCCTCCTAAACCCTTGGGCCAATTTCAATCAAAAATCAAAATTAATTCAAACTTCATAGGAATATTGCTCAGGTGACCCTCTACTAAAATAGCTAAAACGGTTCTGCTCCCATGAGCAAAATGGCCACCAGAGCTAAAAATAGAAAGATGTAAATTTGCTTGAAAAAGCGAACTCCTTCTAAACCCTTGGGCCAATTTGATTCAAACTTCACAGGAATGTTGCGTCAGTGACTCCCTACCAAAATAGCTAAAATCCTTCAACAAGATGGCCTAAACTTATATAAACGACAACTCCTCCTGTACCCTTTGGCCAATTTCATTCAAACTTCATAGGAATTTGCATAGATAACCCTATACCAAAAGATCTAAAACAGTTCTGCTCTGATGAGCAAAATGGCCGCCATAGCCCAAAATAGAAAAACATTGTAAATTTGCTTCAAATGCAAACTACTCTTTAACCCTTAAATAAATTTGATTCAAACTTCACAGGAATGTTATGTAGGTGACTCCCTACCAAAATAGCTAGAATCATTCCTCTCTGATGAACAAGATTGCCGCCAGAGCTAAAAATAGAAAAAATCTTCAAATGACAACTCCTCCTTTACCCTTTGGCAAATTTCATTCAAACTTCATAGGAATGTTGCTTAGATGACCCTCTACCAAAATAGCTAAAACGATCCCGCTCTGCTGAGCAAAATGGCTGCCACAGCTAAAAATAGAAAAACATCGTAAATTTGCGTCGAACGCGAACTCCTAAACCCTTGGGCCAATTTGATCTAAATTTCACAGGAATGTTATGAAGGTGACTTCTTACCAAATAGCTAAAATTGTTCAACTCTGACAAACAAGATGGCTGCCCAAGCTAAAAATAGATAAAATCTGCAAATGACAACTCCTCCTGTACCCTTGGACCAATTTCATTCAAACTTCATAGGAATGTTGCTCAGATGACCCTATACCAAAACAGCTAAAACGAACCCGCTCAGTTGAACAGAATGGCCCCCAGAGCTAAAAATAGAAAAACATCGTAAATTTGCTTCAAACGCCAACTTCTCCTAAATCCTTTGGCCAATTTGATTCATACTTCACAGGAATGTTGCCTAGGTGACTCCCAACAAAAAATATCTAAAATAATTCCACTCTGATGAACAAGATGGCTGCCAGAGCTAAAAATAGAAAAAACGAAGAAAAAAAAACAAAAAAAACAAACGACAACTCCTGTACCCTTGGGCCAATTTCATTCAAACTTTGTAGGAATGTAGCTTAGATGACCCTCTTCCAAAATAGCTAAAACGATCCCGCTGCGACAAACAATATGACCAGCAGAGCTAAAAATTTTAAAACATTGTAAATTTGCTTCAAACACGAACTCCTCCTAAACTCTTGGGTCAGTTTGATTCAAACTTCACAGGAATGTTGCCTAGGTGACACCAAACCAAATAGCTAAAATCAGTCCGCTCTGACGAACCTGATGGCCACAAGAGCTAAAAATAGAATGCACTAGAAACAGTGAGTGAGTGAGTTTTAGCTTTACGTCCCACCAACAGCTAAGGTCATACGGAGACAGGACCTCGGTTTAAAGACTCATCCGAAAGTCTGGAGAAGCCCGGAATCGATCCTGCGACCCCTGGTTTACAAGGCGAGTAGCGAAACCACTGCACCACGGAGGCTTCTAGTAGAGACAGTGACATTCAGGTGAGCAAATTCTTGTTTCCCATATGAAATAGGTTAATTGTCCTGGGTTTCTGTAGTCTGATGGCCCACAGTGATGTCTTTCCATCTCTTAAGTTTCTCACTGTAGTATCTCCACTTTGTGAGGCAAATCCCTGCAATAGTTTGGACTCCCTTGGAAACATTTCTGGACGAAAAATTCCAGTCACTGAGGCTAATCTTAGTGCTAGAATTTAACCCATATACAGTAAAATTCCTCTATTAAGACCACCTTTGGTACTGTTCAAAAGTGGTCTTAAAGACCACTTTTGAACAGTTCCAAAGGTGGTCCCTGACCAGAAGACATTGTAGGCAGAAAACTCAAAGGAAAAAATCAATGTACCCTTCAAAATAAGCTCTTTATAGCAAAATCAGTCCTAATTTTAGGTGGTCTTAATAGCGGAATTTCACTGTATGACAATGGGGTCCTCCACCTAATAAATTTAGAGTGGTTCATTTTCAGTTATAGGGGTGCTAGAGGTACGTTTTGTTTGTGATAAGTTTTACAAAAATGTGGGTTTTTATGCAAACTAGAATCTGATGCTGCATTCTGTGGCTTTTGATCTGGGTCTACACTATTTGTCTTGTCCCAAAATAGGGATGCTAACCCTAGTCCTGCTGAGCCCATATGCCTTATTTTTCAAACAATGACGATCCAGATCAGATGGCTTCTGAAGAAGCCATCTGATCAGGATCTACATTGTTTGCCATTCAGATTGCGAATTTGTTGCAATAATTTGCATGAAGTAATCTGATTGGTAAATAATCAGTAGTGGGTGTGGCAGATTAAAATATTCAGCAGGACAAGGGCTAAGCATATACCTGTTTGTTTGTTTGATTTGATGTTTAACGTCCCCATGAACACTATTTAGGTCATTTTGGAGACGTTGCTTCCAATTGTGTGGGAGTTTTACCCGACATTAAGATGAAATGACATCTCAAGACCTGTTGCACAATGAAACCAATAGGGTTTATGAACATGGACTGTCCGACTCGCACCACTTTGCCTGGGCATGTTTAGAACCTCAAAGCGTTTTTCCAGTACTCGTGTGTGGTCGGTTTCAGCTCTGCGTGGGAGCATCATGCAGCCCATCTATTTCTTCAAGCCCCGATGGGCAGGTGCCGCAGTTCTGGTTGGTATTTTGTGAGAACTGAAGGGTAGTTTTTGTCAGTTCTCCATAAAAACCTACGTTGTGGGTATTCATGAGGCGGTTCTGATGAATACCCACAACATAGGTTTATATGGAGAAATAAGGAAAACTATCCTACAATTATCACAAACTAAGCAGCTAATCTTTTGCTATGGGAAGAATTTTCTAGGGACTCAAGATTCACTGGTTTTGGAGTCATTGACGTTTGACTGTAGAAAAGAATATTAATATTTAAAAAATAAAAAAACAGATCTGTGCTGTTGAACATACATACATGCAGTGAGGTACATTTTTTCAGATGGATAACAGTGTGATAGTATCGGACTATACTCAGATGGACAGAGTGCTACGAGAGGAAAGACAGTATATTCTTAATATAGTTAAACAAATCAAGAAGGCGGGCTGTACTGTACTGCTTATACAGAAATCCATTTTAAGGTATGCCTAAGAGATAAAAGTTTTTGGCTTTTGAACTGCAATGGAGCTAGCTTATGAGACAGGGACGTTATAGTGTTTGTTTTGAGCTTTAACATCCATGTCAACACTGCTTAGGTCATTTTGGATATGTTACTTCCAATTTGTGGGACTTTTACCCGACATTGAGATGAAATGACATCTCAAGTCCTTCTGCCCAAGCAAACCGGATATATGGGTATATAATGCAGGGACGGTCCGACTCGCAACACTTTTCCTTGGTAGGCTCAGACCTATGGGTATTACCAGTACTAGTGTGCGGTCGGTTTCATGCAGCCCAATCTATTTCTCCAAGCCCCGATGGGCCAAGGCCTCGGGGAAGTTATTGCATATACATGTATCCAGCAAAAGGCTCAAGCGTAAGCTCAGCAGGCCTCATATTTTTCAGGCATTTGCAGGATTTCAGGCTTTGAGAGCTTGATTTTTTCTTGATTACATGCTTTTAGATTTTGATTTTTCTTCCTATATTCTGTTTAAAAAGACTATTTTACCCTTATCCTGTTGATATAATGTATTTCTTCAGTCCACAAACTGCATTACAAACAGTGTAGATCCTGATCAGATGGCTTCTTTGATCTGGATCTACACGGTTTGCAAAGGTAGGGGTTGTCGTAAACAGCAGGATAAGGGTTAAAGGCTGTAAAATTGGGTCTTTCAGGCATGGAAAAGCCTGGTCAGTACGAGGCCTGTTCAGTCTCATATGAGCCATTGCTACATGTGTCAGAGACCTTGAAATAGCCTCTGAATCTAGCCATATACTGTATTCACCATAGATATTTCGACAACTGACAAAGAGTGTAGACCCTGATGAGATGCCACATTCTGCTGCGTCTCATCAGGGTCTACACTGTTTGCTCAGGCATGTCTGTCCAAATACATATGGTAAAAACGGTAGATGGCTTATGCACATTTAATTGATTGCAAAGATAGGGGTTGTCGTGAACAGCAAGGTAAGGGTTAAGCTAATGATGAGGTTTAACCTCCCCGTCAACACTGTATAGGTCATTTTGAAGACGTTGCTTCCAGTTTTGTGGGACTTTTACCTGACATTGAGATTAAATGACATCTCAATCCCTGCTGCCCAATGACCCCAATAGGGTTTATAAGCATGGACGGGCCGACTCGCAGCAATTTTCCTGGGTAGGCTTAGACCTCCTAAGCAGATTACCAGTACTCATGTGCGGTCGGTATCAGCTCTGCGTGGAAGCATCGTGCAGCCCAATCTATTTCTCCAAGCCCTGATGGGCGGGGGCGGACATGCACATTTAAAGAATATACATTGGATAATGCTTAGGATCTTTTTCTAATGTCAGATCAATTTTAATTTTCAAGCATGATGATATTGTCCAAAGCTGTTGATCAGCATTACCCCAGTGACTTCCATTGTTGCCCTTACAGATATACACAAACAAAGCTGTCCTAGGCAAAAAGTAAGCAACAGTATTCCAGCCTATAATTCATTATGATCAAAGACTTTAATTAACCCATTTAGTACCAGAAACCGTAAAACGGGTAGTTGGCAAACAGTGGAGGCCCAGATCAGATGCCGCAGATCGCGGCGTCAGATCAGGACCTCCTCTGTTTGCTTAAAGTTCAGTCATGTTTCAAATAAATTTTGATCAAAACACAATCTGACACCCCTAAATTTTGAAATGAACCCCTGCTATATATAAGGAGGAAGATTCGATTTGGTACAAAAAGGGTTAATATGATGGATAGGAAACGAATGATTTACATTGCGTACTTGAAATTAAGTTTTGAGAATAAATAAACCTATTTGAAATATAGACATAGCAACAGATAAGGTGGGTATTTTGTGACAACTGAATGATAGTTCTCCTTATTTCTCCATATAAACCTATGTTGTGGGTATTCATTAGAACCGCCTCACAGAGGCGGTTCTAATGAATACCCACAACATAGGTTTTTATGGAGAATTGACAAAAACTATCCTTCATTTATCATAAAATACAAACCTTACCTGTTGCTATGTATAGAGTTGGTAAACAGTTTTTATCAGCACCATTAGTAGCTTAACCCTTCTCTTGCTGAATATTCAGTTTAGCCACACCCATTTCTGACTTTGAACCAATCAGATTACTTGATGTAATTTAGTCCTACAAAATCATAAACTGAATGTCAAACAGTGCAGGTCCTGATCAGATGGCTTCTTCTTCTTCAGAAGCCATCTGATCTGGATCTACACTGTTTGGAAAGATAGGGGTTGTCGTTAACAACAGGATAAGAGTTAATGATCGTGTTAGTGGCCAACGTACAAAAAGTTCAGCTTTTTTCTGAAAAAAAAAAAACAAAAAAAAAAAACACAAACAGAAAAAAAAACACAACCTGAATTTGCAAATGGACTCTTGGGCCCAGTTGTTCAAAACATTGTTAGATTGACAAGCTCTTCCGTGGTCAAATTGTTAACTGTTCTAGCAAGTACACTAACTAATACTGTCAATGTATTTTTGCTGGAAAATGGGAGCAGCTTTTGCATCTGAAAAAGCTACTCTCATTTTTACAGCAAAAAGCATATTTGCCATATTAACCCTCTAGTGCCCAAACCCCTTTCTATTCCTGTCATGTAGTTAATCACAAAATCAAAGACGTTTCAGGTATTTATGTCCCGGATGTGATTTTATGGCATGTATCATATATGATACATCGGGCATTAAGTTTTCATGTATCATATATGATACATTTACTGTATGTTGTTTTCCTTAACTAAATTAAGGTATAAGATAAATGCAATTGGTACAATTTAATTCAAACATTAATTTTAACATGGTATTATGTAACAGGGGAACAACAAAAATATTAAAATGCTGAAAACTGAGCATCGAATTTTATAAACTGCCAGTGCAAATTATTTCCTACAAAAGTCCATAGGCATCCAGCAGAGACTAAAATCAGCCAAGGCATTCTCAACCTTGTGTACAATTGTACCAAGTACCATCATATATCTCAATTTGAGTTATGGCCATAGCAAGATTATATTGTCAGGGGAGATAACTAAAAAACCAGGGCAACAAGAGTTGTGGTACTTGTGCATGTTATGCCTGCTTAACTTCATGTGTACAATTGTACTGAATACCATCAGTATACCTCAAAGGGTATTTAGTTATATGGTGATCACAAGGTAGTCATACTTTTATATAGTATGGGAAGATAACTCAAATACCATGGCATCGAGAGTTCTAGTTCTTGCGCATGACACACCTTCTCAACCTTGTGTACAATAAATATTTGAGATATGGCAATCACAATGTCGTCATACTATGATAATGGTAGCGGATATAACTCAAATACCATGGCACCCAGAGTTGTGGTTCTTGCGCATCACAAACCTTCTCAAACTTGTGCACAATTGTGCCAAAGACCATCATATCTCAAAGGATATTGATGTAAAGGACACCACAAGGTTTTGTCTACAGATGGACGGACATACGGATGAATGGGTGCCAGGCTGATTGCTATTCCCCCGAACCCAATTGGTTGGGGGATACATATGAAGTATGCGCCGGTAAAACCTAGTTTTACTACATTAAATTTGGTTTTAGGGGGTCAAGAGGATAAAGGTGTGTTTTCATGATGAATGGCCAATGTATCATATATGATACACAAAACAAACGACATCATGTGCATGTTTAACAGCAAGTATCGAAATATAACGTATGAGTTGTCTTTATTTCATATCAATAATATAAGTTAAAATAAAAGATGTTGATAGATGTAGTATAAACAAGACACAGTTATACCTTCTAAATTTAACTCTCATGTATCATATATGATACATATGTGATACAGTACATTTAATGCCTGATGTATCATATATGATACATGGAAACTTACAAACACAGGTGACTAGCCAAGCTATTGTCAGTGTTTTTAGACATCTATTTATATTTTTCAAGCTTTAATTAGCTCACCTGAGCCGAACGCTCATTGGTGAGCTGATAGTATGGCCAGGCAAAAATTCTTTGTGTGTGTGTGTGTGTGTGTGTTCACATTTTCAAACGTCTTCTTCTCCGGAACCGCTGGGCCGATTGTAGTCAAATTTCATGTGGAGGCTCCATGGGGTGGGGGAACGAAAGTTTGCATTTTTGGTCTAGGTCACATGACCAAGATGGCCGCCATGCCCATATAAGGTAAAAACCCTTCGAAAATCTTCTCCTCCGGAACCACTGGGCCGATTTGCATGAAACTTGGCATGTAGCACCTGGGACATGGGCCCATCATAAATTGCATAAATGGTGTCCCTGGGATGACCTTGACCTATTTTACGCCAAGGTTAAATTTGGTAACATGGGTATTTGTATGGGAAAAAGTAGAAATGTCTGATATCTTGCAAACTGTTACAAATAATGCCACTAAACCATATATATTCTTATTCCTTATGATGAGGCGCATTAAGTGACATGGATTTTGGGACCCTGGGGCCCCCCGGGGGGGCATGCCCCACCCCCTTCTTTGCACAAAATGCTTAATATCTCGGAAACGGTTAAGATCCCCACCCATAAACCATATATATTCTTGTTCCTTATGATAAGGCGCATTCGGTGACACAGACCTTTGGACATCAGGGTATCGGAGGGTCCCCGGGGTGGCATGCCCCACCCCCTTTATTGCAAAAAATGCTTAATATCTTGGAAACGGTTAAGATCCCCACCCATAAACCATATATATTATTGTTCCTTATGATAAAGCGCATTCAGTGACATGGACCTGTGGAACCCCGGGGCCCCGGGGGAGGAGGGGCATGACCCCCCCCCCCCCCCCCCGTTGAAGAAGTCTAAACCTCTTCAAAAGTTTCTTCTTCAGAACCACCCACCAAAACATGCATTGACTTCTATCAACCTTTACATTCAGGTGTACTGGGGTTTACAGTAAGCAACTTTTTAAAAGAAATAACATTACCCCTTTAACAATTACATGTATTTCATCGATTTGGTTAAATATTAATAGCTTATTCTACAGTGTTTTGTAAAATACAGAATTTTATTGTACGAGTCTTCGACCTGCCGCCACCCCCTTTAGAATTGGAAGTAACACCTCAAGTAACCCTCCCCCTTTTTTTGTTTTTTCAAAAAGTGACCAATTTCTTGAAAACTGTTCAGATCCCCACCCATAAACAATATATATTCTTATTGCTTATGATAAGGGGCTTTAAGTGACTTGCATCTTGAGACCCTGGGGGCATGCCCCACCCCTGCATTACATAAAATGCATCAAATATCAGAAACTGTTCAGATCCTCTCCCATAAACCATATATTTTCTTGTGATAAGGGGCATTTAGTTACATAGATCTTTGGACACCGTAGGTTAAATTGAGGGCCTCACCCCCTTTAGAAATGGTTAAGCATTCCACCCATTAACCATATATTTTCTCCTGACCTTTTAGCTCATCTAAGGCTTTATCTTGGCTAAATATAACTGAAAATTCAAACTCAAAATTTTCCAACTGATCTTCAAGAGTCAGGAATGTGATTAAGGACCACTTGGTCATACAGCCAAATGCTAAAAATAATCAATGCTTGCTGTCAGGTGAGCGTCTTCAGGACCATTGGTCCTCTGGTTCTTATTACCAGATGTAATTTGCATATTATACACACAAGCTCATGCAGATTCCACCCGGATGTTATGACCTCTATAACAGGAACCTAGTGACACATGGAAGCCGCCATATTGGAAAGAAAATTAATGTCACATAACGTAAAGCTAGGCTAAGAATATGAACCTTTTATTAAACTAAATTAATAATAACAAGTAAAAGTAAGTAAAAATCCATACATAATGTCAAATAATAGCTTTTGAAAAAACATGTATGATACACGGGGCATTAGAGGGTTAACTGAACAAATTTTTAATGATGTTTACTAACGACATTCTTCGCTTTGAAGAACGGTTTATACAGTGGAAGATTCCATCCAGTACAAAATGGGTTAAAGAGCAGCGGTCAAAGTGTTATTTTTCTTGCAGAGATGCTGTTAGTGATTTAGCTCTACATTTTCTTGCTAAGATGAAGATAATGGTTGTTAAAGATATAGAAAGAGAAGATATAGAATTTGTATGTAAGGTAAGTTACACAAACAGACCATCAGATCAGGGAGTTAGAAGCATAAATAGAAAGGGGCAGGCAGAGTAACCGGTATATTTAAGGGAAATGGGAACACCTGGTAGATTTTTCTGTCATTTTTCAAAGGGAGGCAAGTTTCGGGACCTTATATTCGCTTTTCTATGAGCCCGTAACAGGTTTATTTAAGGGGAATGGGAACAACTGGTAGATTTTTCTGTCATTTTTCAAAGGGAGGCAAGTTTCAGGACCTTACATTCGCTTTTCTATGAGCCCTGTCCTGCTGAAAAAGGGGTCTACTCTTAAAGGAAAAATTTGCTCCTGAGGAGCAAATTCTTTCCTTTAAGAGTTGACCCCTGTTGACATGGGAGACAAAAATAGTTTTGCAGGAGTTGCCTCCCCTGAAGGTGTATCCATTCCCCTTAAGATTCAATTTTCCATGTTTCTAAATACAGTAAAATTCCTTTATTAAGACCACCTTTGGGACTGTTCAAAAGTGGTCTTTAAGACCACTTTTGAACAGTTCCAAAAGTGGTCCCTGACCAGAAGACACTGCTGTAAGAAAAAACAAAGAAAAAATAACTGCACCCTTCTGAATAAGCTTTTTAAACCAGAATTAGTCTTAGCTTTATGTGGTCTTAATAGCGGAATTTCACTATATTTGTTAGAAACATGTGGGTACTGGTTAGAGGAGATTCTGATAGGTATCCACAAACTTACACTGTGGGTATTTGTATTCCTCACCAAGGCATTTTTGTGGGGCAATTGGAACAAGTAGGAACGGTTTATGTTAACCCTTCTCTTGCTGAATATTCTGTTTAGCCTCACCCATTTCTGACTTTGAACCAATCAGATTGCAGTAAAGATTCGGCTATAAGGCGATTCGGCTATAAGACAGGACCCCTTTTCCAGTTTTTCTAAGGTGGGATTTTGCTTATACTCTTTTATAAGACAGGTCAAATTTTTGCCATATCTGTCGGGGCCTTTCTGCTACCGCCAGATGCCATTTAGATGTGAGAAATCACCCTTTTTTTCGTCAGAAAACCCCTCTACTTACCCCTCGGGCCGATACGTCGTATCGCTGTCGGCCCGGTACATGCCTTGCTGGCTTAGGCTACACAGACTTCTATTTAATAGACGACAGGGGCTGACAAATCCATTTCCCAGCAGTCCGGGACAAGACCGAAATCATGCCGGGCAGGTGCACTTTGACCTTATGACGCTTGGTCGGGACAAGTGCAAAAAAAAAAAAATCGTCTACAACTGCCAGTCTTTTTGAGTCCTTAAATACGGTAAAACTAGACCAGTAAGTAAATCGCTGTCAATTCAGAGACAAACCGTCTGTGTATTTATTACGGTTCAAGTATGACACTATTGTTAGCTCACCTGAGCCGAGGGCTCATGTGAGGTATTAGTATACCACGAGCCGGCGGCCGTCGTCCGTCGTCGTCGTCGTCCACACTTTCAAAGAAGTATATCTCCGGAACCAGTGGGCCAATCTTAATCAAATTTCATGTGAAGCATTATCAGGTAGGGGGAAAGGCTGCATACTGTTTTCGGGCAGATCGGATTGGAACTCTGGTTGCCATGGCAACAAATAGCTCCCATAGACTTAACATAGGAAAAAGTTTGTCATCACTCTAGCTCCGTCAATTTTTTTCTGATTGTCTTCATTCTTGCAGATAACGAGGACAGGCATGAAATCTCGATCAAGTTCGATTTTGGGCTGAATCGGATTATTCACTCAGGAGTTACGTGCCCTTGAGCGTTGAAAAAATTGCCTATTGACTTAACATGGGGAGAATGTTGTCATCACCGTAGTTGCTTCAATTATTTTCAGATTGGCTTTATTCTTGCAGATAACCAGCACAGCCATGAAATCTCGGTCAAGTTCGATGACTGGCAGAATCGGATCATTCACTTAGGAGTTACCTGCCCTTGTGTGTTTTTGCATTAGGGTTAATGGGAATTAGGAAAAAGCTTGTCATCACTCTAGCTCCGTCAATTTTTTTCTGAGCGACTTCATTCTTGCAGATAACGAGGACAGGCATGAAATCTCGATCAAGTTCGATTTTGGGCTGAATCGGATTATTCACTCAGGAGTTACGTGCCCTTGAGCGTTGAAAAAATTGCCTATTGACTTAACATGGGGAGAATGTTGTCATCACCGTAGCTGCTTCAATTATTTTCAGATTGGCTTTATTCTTGCAGATAACCAGCACAGCCATGAAATCTCGGTCAAGTTCGATAACTGGCAGAATCGGATCATTCACTTAGGAGTTACCTGCCCTTGTGTGTTTTTGCATTAGGGTTAATGGGAATTTCAAAAATGTATATCTTAAAGACTACTTGGCCAACTTTGATCAAATTTCATGTGTCGCATTATTGGGCAAGTGGAAAGGCTTCATTAGGTTTTCAGGCAGATCTGAGTGGAACTCTGGTTGCCATGGCAACATCTAGCTCCCATAGACTTCACATAGGAAAAAGCTTGTCATCACTCTAGCTCCGTCAATTTTTTTCTGATCGACTTCATTCTTGCAGATAACCAGTACAGGCATAAAATCTCGGTCAAGTTCGATTTTGGGCCAAATCGGATTATTTGCCTTGGAGTTACCTGCCCTTGAGCATAAAAAAATACGTTGTGACCATGATAGCAACTTTATTTTTATTCAGATCAGCTTCAAACTTGCAGGTAACGTGGACAGGCATAAAATCTCAGTTAAGTTCGAATCGGAATATTGACCTCGGAGTTACATGACCTTGAGCGACAAAAAATTTGCCCATAGACTTTACAAAGGGAAAATGTTGTGACTACGATAGCGACTTGAATTTTTTTCAGATCAGCTTCAAACTTGCAGGTAACGAGGACACACATAAAATCTCGGTTAAGTTCGATTTTGGGCCGAATCGGATTATTTGCCTTGGAGTTACCTGCCCTTGAGCATAAAAAAGTATGTTGTGACCACGATAGCAACTTTATTTTTATTCATATCAGCTTCAAACTTGCAGGTAACGAGGACAGGCATAAAATCTCGGTTAAGTTCAATTTTGGGCCGAATCGGAATATTGACCTCGGAGTTACATGACCTTGAGCGACAAAAAATTTGCCCATAGACTTAATTAGGGAAAATGTTGCGACTACGATAGCGACTTGAATTTTTTTCAGATCAGCTTCAAACTTGCAGGTAACGAGGACAGACATAAAATCTCGGTTAAGTTCGATTTTGGGCCGAATCGGAATATTTGCCTTGGAGTTACCTGCCCTTGAGCATAAAAAAATACGTTGTGACCACGATAGCAACTTTATTTTTATTCATATCAGCTTCAAACTTGCAGGTAACGAGGACAGGCATAAAATCTCGGTTAAGTTCGATTTTGGGCCGAATCGGAATATTGACCTCGGAGTTACGTGACCTTGAGAGACAAAAAAATTTGCCCATAGACTTAACGTAGGGAAAATGTTGTGACAGAAATAGCGACTTGAATTTTTAGCTCACCTGAGCCAAAGTCTCCAGTGAGCTGATAGTATACCAAGGCTCCGGAGTCTGTCGTCTGTCGTCCGTCCATCCGTCGTCCACACTTTCAATGAAGCATATCTCAGAAGGCAGTTGACCAATCTTGTTTAAATTTTATGTGTAGCACCATTGGGCAAGGGGAAAGGCTGCATTAGGTTTTGGAGCTAGTCTGGTTCATTTGTTCCTTCATTCTTCTTTCTCTCCATATAGAGATAATAGACCAGTTAAATTTTTAATCAAAGATTTCTCAGGAACTATAAAAGCTAGAAGCATCAAATTTGGTATTCAATAGAATAATGATGACTTATTTTGTGTAAGAGACATTGGGCTTTCTCAGCTTATTTGTTCATCTGTTCTTTCATTATTCTTTCTCTCCATTTTGACCAATGTTAAATTTTTGTCAAAGATTTCTCAGGAACTATAGAAGCTAGAAGTCTCAAACTTGGAATGCAATGCTATAATGATGACTTATATCCTGTAAGGGTCAATGGGCTGGATTCTATTAGCAGATTTAGTAGTCAAGTCTGTGAATTGTTAAAACTTAAGTTCCTCAGGTGAGCAGTTTAGGCTCATTGAGCCTCTTGTTAATCCCTGTAGATAATTGCCACCCTGCGGTGCGTGTCGATAAGGTGTGAAAATATGGTCAAGTTATGTCTCTAATTTGCGTTTATCCTCCAGTCATAAAATTTAATCCACAATCAATGTGAAAATAATTTAATTGCTCCTCAGACTATTAGCTACATCTAATGGTAGATGTTTGCATTATAAAATCTATGATCTCATGAATGGTTATGTTTTGGTGCCAAATAGCAGACGTTGGCGGGAAAAGTCGAACGCTGTTGTTGGTTATTGACACAGAGCTTCTAGGGATAATTCGGGAGCTGTGCAAAGGGTTAATTTATATCCACCTCTATTCACAACCACTTAGCTGTCGGGAAAATATTTTTTACCGGTTCCAAACATTTATTTTTTTATGAAAGATATACATGCAATGACATTAAACATGTGTGGGGATAATGGCGTAGGATGGCGTCATTTACCGATCGCGTGCAGAAAAATCATAGCGGTTGTTTGTGGGCGGCGATTTATATCAATTAAAAAATCACCGATCGGCTTTTTCCGTATGTCTGGTCTTCGGCGGACATTGCCGGAAAAAAGCCTGCAGTCCATGACCTCGGCTATAAGACGGGGTCACTTTTTTGGGCTCATTTTGGAGTGAAAAATTCTCGTCTTATAGCGGAATTTTTACGGTACTTGATGTAATTTATTCCTACAAATTCATAAAAATTGAAAGTGACACAGTAGAGATCCTGATCAGATGGCTTCTTCAGAAACCATCTGATCTGGATCTACTTTGTTTGGAAAGATAGGGGTTGTGGAAATGTTAAAATGGAGAAATTTGAAATGCAAATATCCCCAAATCATTTAATTATCCTTGTTACAGGTACAGCAATATTATTGATTTGGAATATTGTTTAGAGGTCATAGTGGTTGTGGTCACATGTATGCTTAGCACCTAAAAATTGTGGCCACATTCTTATTAATGATATAGGTTCAGATAAGGTGTAAAAAGGATGAATGAGGGACCATTTTTTTCTTCTTACTCATCTCTTTTTAGAAACATGTGCTTTGTGTACTTTTGTAGAGGTACCTCGATGAGGCGATTCTAACAGTTGTCCACAACATCTCTTCTCAGAAGGGTATTCCCTTGAAAGCATAAAATACACTACATAAATGAAAAGTGTTGAGCGTGCAAGTTTTTTTCTGGGCCAGTCTAGATAGTTTTGGTCAATTAGGCCTCCTCAGTGGTCCTCAAATGTTTCCACAGTGGAGTCAATGATCCCAAAGGACTAGTAGAAAATATAAGCCACATTATGAAGAACAGGAAGACTTTTT
This sequence comes from Lucinisca nassula, assembly GCA_963580285.1. Lineage (NCBI taxonomy): Eukaryota > Metazoa > Mollusca > Bivalvia > Lucinida > Lucinidae > Lucinisca > Lucinisca nassula. Next base: position 67,634,601 of record OY757012.1, on the reverse strand, counting down.
ATTGCTGCCACACATACCCTTAACAACAGCTGTAGTGCAGTTTAATAGGTTCTCAGAAGGGGATGAAATACCATACAGAAATGAAAAGTTCAGAGTATGCATGTTTTTCTAGGCCAGACTACCTGGTTTCGGTCAATTAGGCCTCCCCGATGACCCTCAGATATTTTCCAAATTCCAGTATGGAATCAATGATAAGTAGTCAACTTCTGGAGAAATAAAAAATATAAAATTACTCTCAATACTCCTTACATTGAGCTGTGAAATAACGTGCAGCTTTGTTGGGGTTTAGGGGCTTGCACTTAATATAAAATAAAGCAATGATGCCTTATAGTGTTAAATATGAACATGCAAGACAAAACAAAACAAGGGTGCATTTGTTCAAGTGTACAGTTAACAGTGACAGTCATAGTCACCTGCATAGTGTCATTCTGTAGAAGCTGTTGCACCAGCAACTTTACGATTAAGATTAAATAGGGGAGACAACTCTTTAAGAAAATGTTGTCTAACTTGGCAGTAAGGGTCTTCTTTTAAGGAGAATGGGTACACTTTCAGGGGAGGCAACTTCTGCAAAAGTATTTTTGTCACCCTGATCAATAGGGGTCAACTCTTAAAGGAAAGAATTTGCTCCTGAGGAGCAAATTCTTTTCTTTAAGAGAAGATCCCTTTTTCAACTGTACAGGCCTTACAGTTGGCCCCCATCTGGGCTTGAAGAAATAAATTGGCTGCAAGATGCTTCCACGCAGAGCTGCAACCGACCCGCACACGAGTATTGGTAAACTGCTTAGTGGATCTAACCCTGCCCGGGCAAAGCGGTGCGGGTTGGACCGTCAGTGCTTATAAACCCTATCGGTTTCATTTGGCAGCAGGGCTTGAGATGTCATTTTATTTCAGCGTCGGGTAAAAGTCCCACAAAATTGGAAGCAACGTCTTCAAAATGACCTTTACAGTGTTATCGGGGACGTTAAACATCAAATCAAATAAAACAAAACAGGGCTTATAGAAAAGGGAACAGGAAGTCCTGAAAGTTGTCTCCCCATGAAAAATTACGGAAAAATCTGCCAGGTGTTCCCATTCCCCTTAAAGGGCAAATTCTTTCCGGGAGAATAATCTATCCCTTTTGCAGGAAAGCAAGGAGGAAGGCATGAAAGTAATCTGCTTTGTTAGACAATGCAGGCAATATAGCCAAGTCCAGTTGTTAGTTTAATGTTCTGGGGCCAAGCATTGTTAGCTGAACAAGCTCATTAGTGGTACAACATCTAATTTAGTATTATTTTTGCTGAGAAAACTGATTTTTTTTTTCAGCAAAAATATTAGCATTTTTGCCATATTTATGTCTCCCCCGAAAAAATTTTTTTCGGAGAGACATATTGTTTTTCCCCCGGGCGTCTGTCTGTCTGTCTGTCCGTCTGTCCGTCTGTCCGTCTGTCACACTTTCGTGTCCGCTCTGTAACTTGAAAACCGTTAGAGCTATCGTCACGAAACTTCGTATAAATATTAATCAGCATTAGACGACGTGCAGTGCGCAAGAACCATAACTCTCGCATTTATACTTTTTGAATTATCTCCCTTGGAAGTTTGTTGGTATGTATATATGTATGGGCAAATCGTGTCCGGTCAATAACTTTCTTATTTTGTGATGGATTTTAAAATTACTCGGCAGAAATATTAACAACCATAAGACGATGTGTGGTACGCATGAGGCAGGTCGGTACCTCAAAGGTCAAGGTCATAACTTAGAGGTCAAAGGTCAAAAAAGGGGCCTTTTTTTCGTATTTGGTCAATAACTTTCTTATTTTGAGATGGATTTTAAAATTACTTGGCATAATTATTAACAACCATGAGACGATGTGTGGTGCGCATGAGGCAGGTCGGTACCTCAAAGGTCAAGGTCATACTTAGAGGTCAAACGTCAAAAAAGGGGCCTTTTTTTCGTATTTGGTCAATAACTTTCTTATTTTGAGATGGATTTTAAAATTACTTGGCATAATTATTAACAACCATAAGACGATGTGTGGTGCGCATGAGGCAGGTCGGTTCCTCAAAGGTCAAGGTCATACTTAGAGGTCAAAGGTCAAAAAAGGGGCCTTTTTTTCGTATTTGGTCAATAACTTTCTAATTTTGAGATGGATTTTAAAATTACTTGGCATAATTATTAACAATCATGAGACGATGTGTGGTGCACATGAGGCAGGTCGGTACCTCAAAGGTCAAGGTCATACTTAGAGGTCAAAGGTCAAAAAGTGGGCCTTTTTTTCGTATTTGGTCAATAACTTTCTTATTTTGAGATGGATTTTGAAATCACATGGCAGAAATGTGAACCAATATAAGGCGATGTGTTGCGCGCATGACCCAGGTTGGTACCTCAAAGGTCAAGGGCATACCTAGAGGTCAAAGGTAAAAAAGGGGCCTTTTTTCGGGTTTTGTCAATAACTTGCCTATTTTTAAATAGAATTTGAAGTTACTTGGCAAACATGTTAACTATCATGGGACGATGTGTTGCATGCATGATTCAGTTTGGTACCTAAAATGTCAATGTCATACATAGAGGTCAAAGGTAAAAAAGGGGCCTTTTTTCGTGTTTGGTCAATAACTTTCTTATTTTTAGATGGATTTTGAAATTGCTAGGCAGAAATGTTAACCACCATGAGATGATGTGTTGCACGCATGACCCAGTTTAATACCTGAAAGGTCAAGGTCATACATAGAGGTTAAAGGTAAAAAAAGGGCCTTTTTTGTGTTCTGTCAATAACTTTCTTATTATGCCCCCAACTTTGAAAAAGTTTGAGGGGCATATTGGTTCTGGTTCGTTCGTCCGTTCGTCTGTCCATTACACTTTTGATGCATAGCATAACTAAAGAACCGTGTATGCTAGGGTTTTGAAATTTCATATATGGATTCCTCATGGAAAATTAGCTGACGCGTATTTTTTTTCTCGTCCGGATTATGCCCCCTTCAAGAGTTATTGCCCTTTGATTTTTTTTTTTTAATAAAATCTTGTCAGCAAGATATCTCAAAAACTATAGGAGCTAGAGCCTTGAAAATTGGTGATTATATTGATGGTGATAAGTAGATGAAATGATTAACTTTTGACAAAATTCCGAAAAATACTTTGTGAGTTATGGCCCTTTGTCATTTTGGTAATTTGTGCCCATTGTAATGTATGCTAAAAGTGATGCATAGCATAACTTTAGAACCATGTATGCTAGGGTTTTGAAATTTCATATATGCATTCCTCATGGAAAATTAGCTGACGCGTATTTTTTTCTCATCCGGAATATGCCCCTTTCAAGAGTTATTGCCCTTTGAAATTTTTTTGATAAAATCTTGTCAGCAAGATATCTCAAAAACTATTGGAGCTAGAGCCTTGAAAGTTGGTGAATAGATTGTTGGTGATGAGTAGATGAACTGATTAACTTATGACAAAATTCCGAAAAATACTTTGTGAGTTATGGCCCTTTGTCATTTTGGTAATTTGTGCCCATTGTAATGTATGCTAAAAGTGATGCATAGCATAACTTTAGAACGGTGTATGCTATAATTTTGAAATTTCATATATGCATTTCTGATGGAAAATAAGCTGACGCGTATTTTTTTTCTCGTCAAGATTATGCCCCTTTCAAGAGTTATTGCCCTTTGAATTTTTTTTAATAAAATCTTGTCAGCAAGATATCTCAAAAACTATTGGAGCTAGAGGCTTGAAAGTTGGTGAATATATTGGTGGTGATGAGTAGATGAACTGATTAACTTTTGACAAAATTCCAAAAAATACTTTGTGAGTTATGGCCCTTTGTCATTTTGGTAATTTGTGCCCATTGTAATGTATGCTAAAAGTGATGCATAGCATAACTTTAGAACCGTGTATGCTTGGGTTTTGAAATTTCATATATGGGTTCCTCATGAAAAATTAGCTGACGCGTATTTTTTTTCTCGTCCGGATTATGCCCCTTTCAAGAGTAATTGCCCTTTGAATTTTTTTTAATAAAATCTTGTCAGCAAAATATCTCAAACACTATTGGAGCTAGAGCCTTGAAAGTTGTTGAGTATATTGGTGGTGATGAGTATATGAACTGATTAACTTTTGACAAAATTCCGAAAAATACTTTGCGAGTTATGGCCCTTTGTCATTTTGGTAATTTGTGCCCATTGTAATGAATCCTAAAAGTGATGCATAGCATAACTTTAGAACTGTGTATGCTATGGTTTTGAAATTTCATATATGCATTCCTAATGGAAAATAAGCTGACACGTATTTTTTTCTCATCCGGATTATGCCCCTTTCAAGAGTTATTGCCCTTTGAATTTTTTTTTAATAAAATCTTGTCAGCAAGATATCTCAAAAACTGTTGGAGCTAGAGGCTTGAAAGTTGGACCATGAGTCATGTGCAAGACCGAGGTCCATACCTCTAATGTCAAGGTCATACCTAAAGGTCAAAGGTAAAAAAAAAGGACAGTCAATAACTTCCTTATTCTTTGATGGATTATGAAATTACTTGGCAGAAATGTTAACCATCATGAGACGATGTGCTGTACTGCAAAGGTCAAGGCCATACTTAGAGGTCAAAGGTAAAAAAGTGCTTTTTTTGTTTACGGCCAATAACTTTTTTATTTTTCTATGAACATTTTTAAAGTTACTATGCAGAAATGTTCATCTTCATTAGATGATGTGTTGCACACAAGACCCAGCTCAATACCTCCAATGTCAAGGTTATACGTAGCAGTCAAAAACGGGGGAGACATCTGTGTTTTTGTAGAAAAACAAATTCTAGTTAATGATCAGTTTTAACTCTTATCCTGCTGTTCACGAAAACCCCTATCTTTGGAAACAGTGTAGATCCAGATCAGATGTCCAGATCAGATGGCTTCTGAAGAAGCCATCTGATCAGGATCTACACTGTTTGACATTCAGTTTATGGATTTGTAAGAATAAATCACATCAAGTAATCTGATTGGTTCAAAGTCAGAAATGGGTGTTGCTAAACTGAATATTCAGCAAGAGAAGGGTTAACAATATGTTGACTTACAACATAGTTAGTTTTGAACAGCTGGTCATTGGTTAGTGGTGGTCCCAATTGTTCAAAACATTGTTAACAAGCTTGTTAGTGGTCAAAACGTTAACTTTACTGTAATACATAAGAAGGTTTTACAAAAACTAATGCAAAAGCTACTCAAATTTTTTTTCTGCAAAAATATTACATATATTTGCCGGATATATTCATTCCCCCTACAAATTGTTTTCTTTTGCAGACTTTGGGCTGTCGTCCCATAGCCAGTTTAGATCATTTTGTGGCAGAGAACCTCGGCTCAGCAGACCTTGTAGAGGAGGTCCAGACAGGTCCCAGTAAGATTGTTAAAGTAAGTACTCGGGTGATCCGGAATGTTTTATTGTTTAACCCTTTTTGTACCAAATGGAATCTTCCTCCTTATATATAGCAGGAGTCAAATTCAAAATTACGGGGTGTCAGGTTGTGTTTTCTTCAAAATTGATTTGGAAAATGGCTGAACTTTTAACAAACAGTGGAGGCCCTGATCAGACGCCGCATTCTGCGGCGTCTGATCTGGGCCTGCACTGTTTGCCAGGGTACCCGTTTTGGGGTATCTGGTACTAAATGAGTTAATGACACTGTAGGGCCTGAGGTTAAAAACATTTTTACTTGCTCAACTCAATAGAGTATCAAATTTGCAATCCTGAAAACCATTAAAATACCAGGGGTTTGTTTTTCATCCATTTGTTTATTCATCCAGCCCATAGGCTCTTGAAAAAATATATGGGCTGCATGATGCTTCCACGCAGAGCTGAATCCGGCCCGCACACTAGTACTGGTAAACCGCTTAAAGGATCTAAGCCTGCCCAGGAACCGCGTGCGAGGCGGACCGTCCATGCTAATAAACCCTATTGGTTTCATTGGGCGACAGGGCTTGATGTCATTTCATCTCAATGTCGGGTAAAAGTCCCACAAAATTGAAAGCAACGTCTCCAAAATGACCTTTACAGTGTTGAGGGGGACGTTAAACAACAAATCAACCAGCTGTTAGCATATGTGTCAACCCCTTGCATTGTTCCTGTTAAATGTTCAAATCAGATTTTGCCTCACAGGGGCAACATTGTGATCAACAGTTTCTTATTACTTCCATAGGCCAAAGGATATCATAGTTTAGTCTGTATTTGCCATATAAAACTGTTCACTTCTGACAAAATAATAATAATAATAATAGACCTTATTTATAGAGGGTAACACATTTAGTACTAGTACTCATCTTCCATGTGGACCTCTTTTCCTGGGTCGGAACCAGTACTAAGCAATGTGGATAAAGTCTGTTGCTCAAGGAAACAACACTTGGCGCTTGTGAGGATCGAACCGGGTACCTCTCGATCTCAAATCCGATGCTTCACCACTGCACCACAGCGCTCCACTGATGGAGTGGATGGAGTTCTATGAGAAACTGAAGCATAGATGCTGCATCAAGCACGTTATTTTTTAAATGTTTGCACTATTATGGCACATATCGAAGCATTGTTGGAGCTCCTATCTCTTTCATTGTCAAAATTGTGCCAAGATAAACGTCTTCTGACGGTCGCTGATTCTGGGCTTATCTAGTCTCAGCATTACCAAAAGTTGCTACATTTTTTTTCTGCATGGGTCTGAATAAGGAGAAGTAATGACTCAATAAAACCGAGCCTGCTGTTTTCATTTATTTCGTGTATTCTTTTCTGTGGAGCGGGATAGCTCAGTGGTTAGTGGACTTGCCTCTGATGCTAGAGGCCCCCTGTTCGATCCCCGGTGGTGGTGATTATTTTGGTGTCTGAATACGCTCCAGTGGCATCATTTGTAGGGACGAATGTAAAAAAAAAAAGTGCACCATCCTTCATATCAGGATGTTAACTGGCGGCCCCTGAGCAGGTTAAAGACCCCTGTCATATTTACATGATTACTGTGTAGGCTTTCAACCCTGCAACCTGGAGTGGATGTCATGTACACCTGCGAGTAATGGTCAAATGTGACCGATCGCGGTATAAGTAGAAAGAAAGAAAAGGATCTAACTATTCAGAACTTACTTATTTCCATTCTTTCTCTTCAGAAACCCTATGTTTTGGGTGGTTGTTAGAAGGGTCTCATTGAAGCAATTTTAGTCCACAGCACAGGTTTCTCTGAAGAAATGAAAAAAAAAAAGATATTCTGTGATTACCATTAACCCTTTTTGTACCAAATGGAATCTTCCTTCTTATATATAGCAGGAGTCCATTTCAAATTAAGGTGTGTCAGGTTGTGTTTTCTTCCAAATTGCTTGGAAAATGACTGAACTTTTAGCAAACAGGGGAGGCCCTGATCAGACGCTGCGTTCTGCGGCGTCTGATCTTGGCCTGCACTGTTTGCCCTGGTACCTGTTTTGGGGTTTCCGGTACTAAATGGGTTAACTGAAGTGGAACCTAACCTATCTCGACACAGCAATAGTCAATTCACAAGGGACCCGTTTTGGGGTTTCTGGTACTAAATGGGTTAAAACCCTAAAAATTCGGACACCTTGAGGACTGGCTGTAATTTTCCTGAAATTTAAACAAATTTATTTCATGATCCTGCAAGGAGTCCAAAAGGTGCAAGTGGCATGGCAAACAGTGTAGATCCTGATCAGACTGCTCCTTCAGACTCACAGTACTTAGGATCATTACGGTATCCTATTTACTTTCTCTTGTCTGTTACAAGTGAGCTTTGTCCTGATAATGTTCTTGGTGTTTAGATTACTGGGATCCAAAATGCAGGACGGACAGTCACAGTTCTTATCAGAGGCTCAAACAAGTTGGTGTTAGAAGAAGCAGACAGATCACTCCATGATGCTCTCTGCGTTATTAGATGTCTAGTAAAGAAAAGGTTGGTAAAATCTTCTCCTGTGGCAAAAATTGGCAACTAATCACTTTGCATTGGATTAGCTTATGTGTAAATGCGCCCGCCCATCGGGGCTTGAAGAAATAGATGGGCTGCATGATGCTTCCACGCAGAGCTGAAACCGACCGCACACAAGTATTGGTAAACTGCTTAGAGGATCTAAGCCTGCCCAGGCAAAGTGTTACGAGTCGGACCGTCCTTGCTTACAAACCTTATTGGTTTCATTGGGTGACAGGGCTTGAGATGTCATTTCATCTCATTGTCGGGTAAAAATCCCACAAAATTGGAAGCAACATATCCAAAATGACCTATACAGTGTTGATGGGGATGCTAAACCTCAAATCAAGCAAACAAAAGTTTGTGTGTGATTGCATCCAGATGTTTGATATTATCTTGCGAAAAATGGTAGTGTTGGATACAGCGGAACTGGAAGATTTGTAGATCAAATTTCAGTCAGGACCATGAACATTTGTTTGAGACAGGGGTAGTTTGAGCCACTGGGGGTAAATCATAGACCCAGGTCAGGAGGCAAAATAGGGATATCTTTTTGACTTGCTTTAAGTACTCCTTAGTAATAGCAGAATTACCTCATCAAGGCAATTTTGGTGAGGCAGTGTAAACACAACATTTTGAAGATGAAATAAGAAGACTTAAAATCACAAATATATTAAGGGGAATGGGAACACCTTCAGGGCAGGCAACTCCTGCAAAAGAATTTTTGTCTCCAATGTCAAGGAAATAATTTGCTCCTAAGCGTAGACCCATTTTTCAGTGGGACAGGGCTTATAGAAAAGTGAACAGGAAGTCCAGAAAGTCTGCCAGGTGTTCCCATTCCCCTTCTTAACCCTTATCATGCTGTTCACGACAACCCCTATCTTTGCAAACAGTGTAGATCCAGATCAGATGGCTTCTGAAGAAGCCATCTGACCTGGATCTGCACAGTTTGGCATTCAGTTTATGAATTTGTAGCAATAAATTACATCAAGTAATTTGATTGGTTGATAGACAGAAATGGGTGTGGCTTAAATGAATATTCACCAAGATAAGGGTTAAACCAGTTGTTAAAATTTTCCTGGGACTCAAGAGGGTGTTCGAAACAGCTCTGGTAAATGAGCCATCCTTGTTGTAGCCATCATTAGAAGACTGTTGGATGAGGCAAAGGTGTCATGTATCTTGTATATTGGGGCATCCAGCCGATACTGGCTTACAGTTGGGCAAGGCCAGCTGTCCTTGTAGCAGGTAATGGTAGAGGTACTTCGGTAGTTTCTGCACTTAAATTCATTTTCCTCTTTCTCCTTCTCCTGTACTGACAACACAAAATGATCCTCTAGGGTTGATGTGTAACCACAACACAATCAATTAACCCATTTAGTACCGGAAACTTAAAGCGGTACTTGGCAAACAGTGCAGGCCCAGATCAATTAATCTGCAAAATTTATATATAGACAGAAGTAATGTTGCTCATGGCAAACCAAGATCAGTTATGAGCCCATTTACCTTATTTATCAAGTAAACTGGTTAAACGTCAGAACACTAGTATATATCCCTGTGTCATGCTGTGGTTTGAGTGGGACCATTTTTTTTAACCCTTGCATTTTTTTTTTGCAACGGTAGGGCTTGAGATGTCATTTCATCTCAGTTTCGGGTAAAAGTCCCACAAAATCAGAAACGTCTCCAAAATGACAAGTGTGACGGATGTAAAACCTCAACAAACAAACAAACATCCCAGCTTCTTTATGTTGGTAAATAATGAAGGTTGTGGCGAGAGAGCATGAATGCACAGGTTATTGTATGCATGCATTAGCTTATCTTAAAAAAAATTATGTGTCATTAAATCTCTGAAATAGCCCCAACCATCGGGGCTTGGAGAAATAGATTGGGCTGCATGATGCTTCCACTCAGAGCTGAAACTGATCGAACAGAAGTACTGGTAAACTGGTTTTCTGTCTTTAATACCACTTTTGAACAGTACCAAAGGTGGTCCATGACCAGGGGACATCGTGTGCAGAAAACACAGGTACGATTAACTGCGCTGTTCTAAATAAGCTTTTCAAAGCAGAATTAGTTTTAATTTTAGGTGGTCTTAACCCTTATCTTGCTGAATATTTAACTTAGCCACACCCATTTTTGGTTTTAAGCCTTTCAGATTACATGATATAATGAGTTTGTTCAAATTCACAAACTCTCAACTGTGGTTCGAGCCTCGCTCGGGTCACGCGAGACGCCAAGTTCTGCAATGGAAGGTCAGGTGGTTTTTCTCCAGGTACTCCGGTTTTTGCCCACCTTTGATTACGATCGGCTCGATATGAGTGAAATAATCTTGAAAGGGCCGTAAAACCAAAACCAAAAAAACAACAAAAAATTCATAAACTGAAATATGTGTAGATCCTGATCAGATGGTTTCTGAGGAAGCCATCTGATCTGGATCTACACTGTTTGCAAAGATAGGGGTTGTTGTGAACATCAAGAGTAGGGTTAATAGCGAAATTTCACTGTATTTCAGGGCTCTGATAGCTGGAGGCGGTGCACCAGAAATTGAACTGTCAATTAAACTTATGGAGTATGCCAACACTCTCACTGGTATGGAGCAGTACTGTTTCAGAGCCTTTGCTGAGGCCCTGGAAGTGATCCCCTTCACCCTTGCAGAGAATGCAGGGCTCAATCCAATTGCTACTGTGACAGAACTGAGAAACAGGCATGCTCAAGGGGAGAAAACTGCGGGTATCAATGTTAGAAAGGTAAAATTTAATATTGAATACAGATTATAGAAAAGAAAATAGATCAAAGGGCCTTTACAAATTAGACTGTTCAGTAAGTGATTGTTGAACATTATACTGGCATGATGGTAGTTAGATGCAACAAACAGATGATCAGTAGGCTAAAGGCTCGAACCCCAGGTGCAAATAAATCATTTTCTAATCATTTTCACCTTCTAATGAGAAGAACAAATGCACCATTTCCAGATACTGGTAATGGCCCCCGCCCATCGGGGCTTGAAGAAATATATGGACTGCATGATGCTTCAACGCAGAGCTGAAAATGACCCACACATGAGTACTGGTAAACCGCTTAGTGGATCTAAGCCTGCCCAGGCAAAGTGGTGGGAGTGTTGGTCCCTCCATGCTTATAAACCCTATTGGTTTCGGTCTGTGACAGGGCTTGAGATGTCATTTTATCTCCTTGTCGGGTAAAAGTCCCTCAAAATTGGAAGCAATGTCTCCAAAATGACCTTTACAGTGTTGATGGGGTCATTAAACCTCAAATCAAACAAACAAAACTGGCACGATGGCAGTTGGCTGCAACAAACAGATGATCAGAAGGCCCAGGTGCAAATAAATAATTATACCCCCGGTAAAGAAGTATACTGTGGGGGTATATAGTTTTCGTCCTGCCATTCGACCGTCCGTCTGTGTGTCCGTCTGCACCAACGAAATGACATTTTGGGGGCAAAAATTTTGGACAGTTTGACACTTAGGTATATATTTGTGAGTCCAAATGGACTTTTATTCCGTAATTTTGGTACTTAAGTGGCAAATATTCGCTCTTAGGTGGCTTGCCGCTTAAGAGAATTTGCCGCTTAAGTAGTCAATATGCCGACGCCTAGCCACTTAAGTATCCATTCGTAGAGATGTCCGTCAGTCCATCTGTCTGTCCGTCCTTTAACATTTTGGTTAAAGTTTTGCGTCAAAGTTTCTAGATTGTATCTTCTGAACCCTTTGATAGATTTAGTTCTTACTTACACTGAAGTTACATACTGGTCTAAAGATTTCATTGATGCATGTCCCACCCCCCACAGTGACCTTGAGGTCAAGGACACAGACTTTGAAATTTTACATTTTGTTTAAGTTTTATGACAAAGTTTATAGATGCCTATTATGTTCTAAACTCCTTGATGTCAAGGTCACAGACTTAGAAATTTTACATTTGGTTAAAGTTTTGCGTCAAATTTTCTGAGAGATTTATCTTCTGAACCCTTTGATAGATTTAGTTGATACTTACACTGAAGTTACATACTGGTCTTAAGATTTCATTGATGCATGTCCCACCCCCCACAGTGACCTTGAGGTCAAGGACACAGACTTTGAAATTTTACATTTTGTTAAAGTTTTATGACAAAGTTTATAGATGCGTATTATGTTCTAAACTCTAAGACAAATTCAGTTGATACTTGCATCAATGTACCAGTCCCAACATTTTGTGATGTATGTTCCTTCCCCCACCCACGGCGACCTGGACCTCAAGGTCATGGACTTAGAAATTTTACATTTGGTTCAAGTTTTATGACAAAGTTTATAGATGCCTGTATGTTCTAAACTCTTAAGACAAATTCAATTCATACTTGCATCAATGTTGCATACCAGTCCAAAGATTTCATTGATGCATAACCCACCCTGCTGCTTCAGTAACATTGACACCCCCACTCCTTCAGTAACTTTGATGCCCTCACTCCCTTGGTCAATTTAGAAATTTTATGATTAGTTTAGCTTTTACAAGCACATTTATACTCGTAGATTCTTATAGCTTCTTGACATCTTCATTCATATTACATACAAGCTTGAAAGCTATATCAGAGTATGGCGCTGGCCGGGGGTATATGTGACCCTCTGGTCGCTTTCTCTAGTTTTCTAATCATTTTCCCCCTTCTATTGAGAAGAGCATAAACACCATTTTCAGTTATTGGTAAAACATAGTGCACTGTTCAAGTTCACCACTTAGAAGCTCCAAGTCTGTCCTGGTTAACCCATTTTGACCCAGAAACCCCAAAACAGGTACCCTGGCAAACAGTGCAGGCCCAGATCAGACGTCGCAGAACGTTTGCTAAAAGTTCAGTCATTTTCCAAATAAATTTTTGAAGAAAAAACAACCTGACACCCCTAAATTTTGAAATGAACTATATATAAGGAGGAAGATTATATTTGGTACAAAAAGGGTTAAGTATGGTTAGGTTGTCCCTTGTCCTGCTGAACATGGATATGCTCTACCATTGTAAACAGTTGAAAATTTAGATCAGATGGCTTCTGAACAAATTGCTTAAATAATCTGATTTGGTTGAAAGACAGAATAGGAAGTGGTTAAATTAATTTATTCAGCAGAATAAGGGTAAAATGACCAGCTGGACATGACCTTAATGTTATACTTATGATAGGGTTGTAAAACTATCTTTTAAAGTTGTAAAAAAAAAAGGGAAAATGATTTACATATCTTAACCCATTCAGTACCGGAAACCCCTAAAGGGGTACCTTGGCAAACGGTGCTGGCCCAGATCAAACGCCGCATGTTGTGGCGTCTGATCAGGGCCTACACTGTCTGCAAAAAGTTCAGTCGTTTTCCAAATAAATTTTGATGAAAACACAACCTGTCACCCCTAAATTTTGGGAATGGACTCCTGCTATATGTAAGGAGGAAGATTCCATTTGGTACAAAAAAGGGTTAATTGTCGTTTTATGAAATTTCAGGGGGCAATTACCAATATCTTGGAAGAGAATGTAGTTCAACCTCTGCTGGTGTCACAGAGTGCAATCCACCTAGCCTCAGAAACAGTGAGAAGTATCATGAAAATTGATGATATTGTAAGTACAGTGCAGGATCATCAGGCCTCATATTTTTCAGGCATTTGCAGGATTTCAGGCTATTTGAGCTTGATATTTTTCTTGATTTCAGGCTTTTAGATTTTGATTTTTTGTTCCTTTAGTCTGTTTAAAATCGCTTTAATGCTTATCTTGATGAATACAATTATTTAGCTACACCCATATCTGACCCATACCATAAAATGTATTTGTTCAGTTCACAAACTGCATTACAAACAGTGTAGATCCTGATCAGATGGCTTCTTCAGAAGCCATCTGATCTTGATCTACACTGTTTGCAAAGGTAATGGTTGTCATGTTCAGCAGGATGAGGGTTCAGGCTACAAAATGGGGTCTTTCAGGCACGGAAAATCTTGGTCAGTATGAGGCCTGGATCATGCACAATTATACCTCAGGAATACACTGATCATCTGATTTGAGATTGCACGACCCGCAGAAAAAGTCACCGACTGAAGTCGGTTGATTTCTAAGAGTGCCCTAAAATCACCGTGTAATTCTGTCAGTCTGTCATTCTGTCAGTCTGTCTGTCCGTCCGTAACCCGTTTGTGAAAATTGGTGATAGTGACTTAACCGCTTGGAATATTTAAACAATTTTTGGCATACTGATAGATATCAATGAGATCTAACCAATGAACTTGCGAAATATTACATTCCATTTAGTATAGCCTCGCCGAGGCGAAAAATGTGAAAAATATGAACTGCTTCTGCTCTGAAACCATTGGGCCGATTGAAGTCAAATTTCATATGGAGCCTCTATGGGATGGGGGAAACCAAAATTTGCTCATGGGGTCCAGGTCACATGACCAAAATGGCCGCCAAGCCATATATGGTCTGTCTGTCTGTCCGTCCGTAACCCGTTTGTGAAAATTGGTGATAGTGACTTAACCGCTTGGAATATTTAAACAATTTTTGGCATACTGATAGATATCAATGAGATCTAACCAACGTACTTGCGAAATATTACATTCCATTTAGTATAGCCTCGCCGAGGCGAAAAATGTGAAAATTTTCGAAATGCTTTTTCTCGGAAACCGTTGGGCCGATTGAAGTTAAATTTCATATGGAGCCTCTATGGGATGGGGGAAACCAAAATTTGCTCATGGGTCCAGGTCACATGACCAAAATGGCCGCCAAGCCATATATGGTAAAAACCCTTCAAAAATAGTCTTCTCCAGAACCACTGGGCAGATTTCCAAGAAACTTGATAAATAGCTTCTGGGACGTAGGCCCATCATAAATTGCTAAAATGGTGACCCTGGGTTGACCTTGACCTTCTTTGTGCCTTGGTCAAACTTTGACACATATGCTTTTGTTGGAATATTTAAACAATTTTTGGCATACTGATAGATTTCAATGAGATCTAACCAATGAACTTGCGAAATATTACATTCCATTTAGTATAGCCTCACCGAGGCGAAAAATGTGAAAATTTTCGAACTGCTTCTCCTGGGAAACCGTTGGGCCGATTGAAGTCAAATTTCATATGGAGCCTCTATGGGATGGGAGAAACCAATAGTTGCTCATTGGGTCCAGGTCACATGACCAAAATGGCCGCCAAGCCATATATGGTAAAAACCCTTCAAAAATAGTCTTCTCCAGAACCACTGGGCAGATTTCCACGAAACTTGATAAATAGCATCTGGGACGTAGGCCCATCATAAATTGCTTAAATGGTGACCCTGGGTTGACCTTGACCTTCTTTGTGCCTAGGTCAAACTTTGACACATATGCTTTTGTATTGGAAAAGTGAGAATGCATTTTATCCTGCAAACGATTCAGAATACAGTACTAAAGTATAAGATATATTTTTGCTCCCTACGATAAGGCGCATTATTTGGGGGTACCTTTGAAGTCCAGGTCACATGACCAAAATGGCCCATATGGAACTTTGAAGGTCCACTGAGATCAAGGGGGATAATCCAATTTCTCTCATGATTGATAATCCTCACGAATTACCTTTCTTTATTGACCAGCGGAGTTTACCGATTATCTTTCACGAAAGAGAGGATAAATACGAAGGTTACCTGTTTATTTGCGCATCACCTGGACGCTGCTTTATCAATAAAACAGCAATGTCTCCAAAATGACCTATATAGTGTAGACGGACATGTTAAACCTTCAGTATAAACAAACTAAAATATGCAGGACGGACCTCCATGCTCATGAACCCGATTTGGTTTCATTGGGCGGCAGGGCTTGAGATTTCATTTCAATGTCGGGTAAAAGTTCCACAACATGATCTGAAATGCTACATGCATCAGATACACTAAAATTTACCTTAAAATGGCAACTGCATTAAAATCTATTTCTATATATATATACTATCCTTTTTACATGAAACTGATACTTTCTTCCTGATATTTTTTCCCTGATACTTTTTTTCAGATACTTTTTTTTTCCTGATACTTTTTTCAGATACTTTTTTTCTGATACTTTCTTAAAGTTTCCTACATTCGTTTGACCAGACACTATTACTCAAAACATTTATATGTTCTTGTGTATTTGAATATTGCCATAAAATTAGGAAGGATATACCTTCAAAAACAGTGAACACACAGTGAAGACCCATTTCAGACGTATCGACGTCTGGCCTGGACCTACATTCTTTGCCACTAATCTAAGACCAACGTGTAGTAAAACAAACTGTTTAGTCTCTTGTGTTGGGTAGAATGGTGGGTCTCAACCCTTGCGCCGAGGTGATAAAACTTTTTGTGATCAACCCATTTGAGTATGAATTTTGTCCTGCTCACAACTTTTAAAATGCCAACATTTTTGTTGATGGCTGAAACCTTCCAACCTTGTAGACCGGTTCATATACCCATGCAAACAGTGTAGATCCAGATGAGGCCCAAAATGCACCGTCTCATCAGGATCAACACGGTTTGCCAGAATTACACTCAGAGAAATATATCCAAACAAGTAACTCATCATAATGTCCAATGTGCTCTTGATCTGAAACATTATTTAAAAAAATATCAATTCCTAATAAGAAGGCGAAAGAAAGCACTTCAGAAAGTCGGGGGTGAAAGGGTTATTTACCTATACCTTAGGGGCAATTATTGCTTGTCCTGGATAGCGCAATAGACAGTTTGGTTGAATTATAAAAATCATAAATTTACTTAAACCTTAAGATGCCAATTACAACAATTCTCGTTATACCCCCGCAAACGAAGTTTGAAGGGGGTATATAGGAGTCAGCTTGTCGTCTGTCGTCGGTGTCTGTCGTCGGTCCGTTACAAAAAACTTTAACATTGCTCATAACTTCCTTATTCTTTGACCGATTTCTTTAATATTCACACACCACACACCTTACCACTAGTACTTAAGATTGATATACACAAACCTGACCTTGACCTTTACGTTGACCTTCCTCAAGGTCAAATACTTGTAAAAATTTGTCGTCGGTCCGTTACAAAAAACTTTAACATTGCTCATAACTTCCTTATTCTTTGACCGATTTCTTTAATATTCACACACCACACACCTTGCCACTAGTACTTAAGATTGATATACACAAACCTGACCTTGACCTTTACGTTGACCTTCCTCAAGGTCAAATACTTGTAAAAATTTGTCGGACAACGCATGCGGGGGTATAATTGGCGCCCGTTAGGCGGCAGCTCTAGTTGTCTTTGTTGTCAGCTGGTTTGTTGCAAAACGCGCAGACTGCTACCTGAGGAGCAGTCTGATCGGGATCTACATTGTTTGCATGCGTTCCAAATGTTTGCGAATGTTAGCAAGTATGAAGCAGACAACATAAAATGAGAATATTTTCATACGCAGTTTTTCTTGGCATCTTAAGGGTTAAAGGAGTTCTTTCACAAAACATATGGGCCTGTGCATGTCAAAACCTACAATAAGATTAGTACAACCAGCGAAGACACAGATCAACCTGATTTACATTCAGTCTGGCCAGTCTTCCCGTGTTGCTCTCTGGCTAATCCGGATGCCTTTAAAGACTCATTCAAACAGCAAAGACTGTGATCAGACTGTGCACATCTCAGGTTTGCTGGTTGCAATGGCCCTTTTGCAGGTTTGTCATGCGCAGGCTCGTATATCATTATTTTTCGAATAAGGAAAAAGTTCAGACCAGATCTAGATCAATGGTTCTGTATAACAATAACTCATATGATACTGACTATACGTGAACAGTCCAGACCCAGAGCATATGCCACATCTGATATGGGCCTTCACTGGTCCACCAATTATATGCAAACATTATATAATATCATGCGAAAGAAACCCTGTTTATGCCCTACATTACGAAGACACGCCTATTTATATATACATAAATATCTGCAGATAAAAAGTCTGATATTTTCAAACAAACAGAGATTAGAACCGCCTCAGCAAGTAACGAGTACCCAACATGTATGACTCCGAGCAGAAATAAAGAAAATACAGTGAAATTCCGCAATTCAGACCACTTAAAATTATGACTAAATCTGCTTTAAAAAGCTTATTTTGAAGGCTGCAGTTTTTAAGGCTGCACTTTATCTTTCTTCGTGTTTTCTGCACAAATTATCCTCTGGTGAGGGTCCACCTTTGAGACTCAAAAATGTTCTTAAATACCACTTTTGAACAGTCTAAAAGGTGGTCTTAATATCGGATTTTACTGTACTGTGAACGCCTTTAACCCCAGTTCTATTATATAAAAGTGAGGTTTAAGGGGGTCAAAATTATATGTTCGCGGAAATTTTTTCCCGTGATTTTTTTCCTACAACCAAATTATATAGGTATGTTTTGGAAATACATGCAAAAACATATACAGTGAAACTTCGCTAGCTCGAACATCAATTGCTCGTTTACCATGACTGATTCGAACACATTCTGCACCCTAGGAAATTCTTTCCATAGATTGATCGTGAATCATTCTCTCCCTTCCGCTTATTCAAGAAGGGCTTATTCTAATTAACACCTACTTGAAAAACAACAAGACACAAAGGAGACATCATAATTACAAAAACAATCTGCAATCGTCATATTTTTCTGCTCCGCTAATTAAAGAAAAGATAATTGTCGCTATTAACCCTTTTTGTACCAAATGGAATCTCCCTTCTTTTATACAGCAGGAGTTCATTTAAATATTTAGGGGCGTCACGTTGTGTTTTCTTCACGGGTTTATTTGAAAACTGGCTGAACATTTTGCAAACATTGTGGGCCCTGATCAGACGCCACGTTCTGATCTTGGCCTGCACTGTTTGCCAATCACCCCTTGAGGGGTTTCCGGTAAAAAAAGTGATAAGGCCTGGTCCCGAATTATAACTCGATATTTTCCGCTGTCTTCCGATAATTTCCGAATCAGAATTTTAGAAGAAAAAAAAGAATACCACTACTAACAAAATGCCAAAAGGACATAGTAATTTTCATTCTATTTAATTGAAACAAAAACAAAATCGTTCATAATTATCACCACTACGTTTTTTTTACCAGCAACTTTTTCCAAACATGGTATTTAAATCTCTTTTTTTTAAAGTTTTGTTAATAAACCCTAGGAGAGAAATAGACATTTTACTATATATTTTAATCATTTCGATTGGCACCTAAAACAATCAACAAAAGGTATAGCAAATTTTAGTCCAAAAAATATGAAAATAATATCAGCATATTCGTGAATAAATGAAGTATCGAAATTTTCCAGGAAAAATTTTGTAATTATTTACAAATTTATTTTATGAAATAAAAACTAGTGTCGTTATATATTTCTTTACATTTCGCGGCCAATATTATTACAGGTAAATCGGATACGGCGGTCGCCCAAAGTTGGATACGCGCCATACCCATATATGGTAACACTCATAAAGCTAAAACCTTCGGGTGGATCATGCACTTCAGCTGAAGCACTGGTTTCATCCATTAGTCCATCTTTCCATTTATGTTAGCTATCTTTTATGTCCTTTTTGTCCCGCCTGCTTTAAGCATGGTGGGCTTAATCATGGGGCCCTATAGGAGTCTGGTTTTCTGTCCATTCGTCAGTTTGTTCGTCAAGCCATCAACATTTGTGACCACCTTAACTTTCACCTTAATGTAATTTCTCAAGAGTTATGAGAGCTTCATTAATGATAATTGGTAAAAGCTTGCATCTAGGAATAGCAACTTCAATGCAAGCATCCATTTCTGACCTTGACCTACATTTCATGGTTTACTGACTTTAAGAATAATTGCGACCACCATGACTTTCACCCTTATGTAAGAGGGCATTTCAGCTTCATTAATGTTACTTGGTACAAGCTTGCATTTAGGAATGGCAACTTCAATGCAAGCATCCATACCTCACTTTGCGACCACCCTAACTTTCACCCTAGTTTCTCCAGAACTGTAAGTGTTTCATTGATGATACTTGGTACAAGCTTGCATCTAGGAGTAACAACTTTTATGCAGGCATTCATGTTTGACCTTGACCTAGATTTCATTATTCAGTGACTTTGCACCCCCACAGGCGCGACATTGCCTTCGGCAGAATTCTTGTTTATGCTGGTTCAACTAGGATTGGCTAATTGGAGTTGAAAAGATAATCGATTATCAGTGATGTCATTGTGATTGATAATCGATCAGTAATCACTGAAGAGTGTATCATAATTTTACCTATCTGGCTTTCTGTCTGAGCATGACTGTAACTATATGTTATACTGTACTGTATAGTTTTGGACATTCAGGCCTGAGCAAACAATGTGGACCCAGATAAGATGCTGCAGAAAGCGGCGCATCTGCATCAGGGTCTGTAATGATTGCCACTCATCCAGCTATTTTAGACACAACATTGGGTGGAAAAGTGTACCTGTCAAATAACTGATTACTAGCAAATTAGTAGGGCTGGCTAATCGGAGCTGAAAAGATAATCGATTATCAGTCATGTCATTGCGATCGATAATCAATTAGTAATCGCTAAGGTTTTTGTCATTATTTTACCTGTCTGGCTATCCGTCTGAGCACTCTTACCATATGTTTCACTTTACCATATGTATATTTGAACAGACAGGCCTGAGCAAACAGTGTAGACCCAGATGAGACGCCGCATAATGCTGCGTCTCATCAGGGTCTGCACTGTTTGCCACTCATCCAGCTATTTAAGGCATAACTTTGGGTAGTAAATTGTACCTATCAAGTAATCAATTAAAAGCAAATCGGAAATGATAATTATTTTTATGCCCCCGCCATTCGAAGAATGGTGGAAAGGGCATATAGCGTTGCCCCTGTCCGTCCGTCCGTTCGTCCGTCCGAGCGCACCCGTGGGCACATGTTGGGTAGACACAAGTTGGGTACTTGCCGTTTATTCCGTTGTTGTCCAAGATAAGTAGCCAGTAGCCTGTTGGGTACTTTGTTGCTTGTTGGGTATTTTTGAATGCCGTGCGTCCGAAACTTAAACGCAGTCAATAACTTCCTAATTTCTTGATGGATTTTAAAATTACTCGGCAGAAATGTTAACCATCATGAGACGACGTGTCACGTGCAAAACCCAGGTCCGTACCTCCAAGGTCAAGGTCAAACTTAGAGGTCAAAGGTCAAAAAAAGGGTCCGAAACTTTAACGCAGTCAATAACTTTCTTATTTCTGGATGGATTTTGAAATTACTTTGGAGAAATGTTAACCATCATGAGTCGATGTGTCACGTGCAAAATCCAGGTCCGTACCTCCAAGGTCAAGGTCATACTTGGAGGTCAAAGGTAAAAAAAAGGGTCCGAAACTTAAACGCAGTCAATAACTTTCTTATTTCTGGATGGATTTTGAAATTACTTTGTAGAAATGTTAACCATCATGAGTCGATGTGTCACATGCAAAATCCAGGTCGGTACCTCCAAGGTCAAGGTCATACTTGGAGGTCAAAGATAAAAAAAAGGGTCCGAAACTTAAACCCAGCCAATAACTTACTTATTTTTGGATGGATTTTGAAATTATTTTGAAGAAATGTGAACCATCATGAGACAATGTGTCACATGCAAACCCAGATCCGTACCTCCAAGGTCATACTTGGAGGTCAAATGGCATAAAAAGGGTCCAAAACTTAAACACTGTCAATAATTTTCTATGGATGAATACGAACATAGACATATTTTCGGGCGGGGGCATCCGTGTCCTCTGGACGCATTTCTAGTTGTGGAATTTATCGATCGATTATACGATTAATCGTGTCAGCCTTACAAATTAGTAATGATAATCATTTTTCTGGAATCAGTGGATCAATTATTCGATTATATGATTTATCGTGCCAGCCTTTGGTTTAACCCTTAACCTGCTGAGCACAACAATCCATACCTTTTGCAAATGATGTAGATCCAGGATCTACACTGTTTGTCTCCGCCCCCGCCCATAGAGGCTTGAAGAAATATATGGGTTGCATGATGCTTCCACGCAGAGCTGAAACCGACCCGCACACAAGTACTGGTAAACCGCTTAGAGGATCTAAGGCTGCCCAGGCAAAGCGGTGTGAGTCGGCCCGTCCATGCTTATAAACCCTACTGGTTTCATTGGGCGACAGGGCTTGAGATGTCATTTCATCTCAATGTCAGGTAAAAGTCCCACAAAATTGGAAGCAACGTCTCCAAAATGACCTTTACCGTGTTGACGGGGACGCTGAACCTCAAATCAAACAAATATACTGTTTGTCATGCAGGATCAGGATCACACTGTTTGTCATGCAGTTTGTGAAATGAATGAATATATTATATGAAGAACTTGTACAGTAAAATTCCTACATTAAGACCACTTTTGGGACTGTTCAAAAGTGGTCTGAAAGACCACTTTTGAACAGACACAAAGGTGGTCCCTGACCAGAGGACATTGTAGGCAGAAAACACAAAGAAAAATTAAGTGTACTCTTCGATATAAGCTTTTTATAGCAGAATGTCCTAATATTAGGTGGTCTTGTAGCGGAATATTCACTGTAGTTTGATTGGTGGATAATCAGGAATGGGTGTTGCAAATTTCAGCAGGATAAGGTTAGATAACCAATTAATTTTATATGTACCAAGTCACGAGAAAATCTCACTTCAGGGTTTGCAACCAGGTAACGCACTACCGTAATGAGTCTAAGTGTTGGGACAGATAGGCCCCAAGCAGTGCAGACCCAAATCAGGGTCTACGAAGTTTGCCATTCCTTCTGATCTACACCTCTTTGACTCCTTGCTGGATCATGAAAAGAATTTGTTAACCCTTGTCCTGCTGAGCCTGGATATGTCTTATCTTTCAAACAATGAAGATCCAGATCAGATGGCTTCTGAAGAAGCCATCTGATCAGGATCTTCATTGTTTGTCATTCAGTTCATGAATTTGTTGCAATAATTTGCATCAAGTAATCTGATTGGCTGATAATCAGTAGTGGGTGTGGCATATATAAATATTCAGCAGGACAAGGGTTAAAAGTTTAGGAGAATTTCAGCAAGTCCCCAGAGTGTCCGAATTTTAGCTCACCTGTCACAAAATGACGAGGGTGAGCTTTTCGGAAGTAGCCATCTGATCAGGATCTACATTGTTTGTCATTCAGATTGTGAATTTGTTGCAATAATTTGCATCAAGTAATCTGGTTGGTTGATAATCGGTAACAGGTGTGGCAGATTAAAATATTCAGCAGGACAAGGGTTAAAAGGATGATGAAGCAGCTTGGAATCGAACCCATGGCCTCTTGTTTATGAGAGAAGTAGCTTAACCGCTACAGGGCAGAGACCTCTGGCTATTAAACTGAATAATTGGAATGTGCAGTGTCTTCATATTGAAGTTATAAAACATTTTTCATGCTCATCTCAGGATGAAATTTGTCCTGCTCATAATATTTTAACATTTAGGATTTAGTTCAGTCTAATTTATAGGAAGATCTTGTATTCTTTCAGGTAAACTGTTTGTGATAGATTGTGATAGATGATGAATCCCACAACTTACTCAACCAACAGAAATGCCAGACACAAGTCTTGAAAGACCAGTAGGATAAAAACAGTTTAATGGGACCAGGAGCCCTGTTAATATAAGCACAGCCATTTATAATTTGAATATTGTCTTGAGTGTTCATGAGTTGATAATAAGAATGTAAAATGATAGTATTCAGCATCTTTGCATTTCTCTCGAAAGTAGAGCTCGCCAGGATAATAGTATTTGTTATAGGGTGTTAAAAAGATAGAGATCTTACGATTGAACAGTCGACAGTTACTGGGCATGAACTTTGTCTCACTCAAATATTTATATGTTTTACAATAGCTATCAGTTAACCCATAAATGCTTTGTTTGTTTGATTTGAGGTTTAAAGTCCCCGTCAACACTGTAAAGGCCATTTTGGAGACGTTGCTTCCAAGGTCATTTTGGAGACGTTGCTTCCAATTTTGTGGGACTTTTACCCGGCATTGAGATGAAAGCACATATGCAAAATATTTTTAAAAAGTTTGCAAATAATTCTTTAGACATTTTCAGATGTAGTTTTTCTCTCTCAATGTTTTAAGGGTTAAGTATGTCTGAGTAGGCACATATGCTCAGTTGATGTGAGCATGAAAACACAGTACTGTTGGTAGTTAAATGCATGAATGTGCTCATTCAAGTTGGGTATTGAAAAAATGCTGGGGCCAGATCCTTGGTTGTTTGTCTGACATAAGTGGCCTGAGTTAACACTAAAGACTCGGTGAGACTGCATTTGTTAGCATGTATATCATAGTCTTCTCTGTTCACCATTTCAATAAGTACCTGTTTCATAAAGGCTTGATAACACGAGTCCTTTAAAGCAAAATAAGTACCCCTTGACATTTGATCAGGTCAACTTCTGATAACATGCAGAAGAAAGTAGGCATTTGTCATTGCTTCAATGATTTTATAAGCTTATTGGGCTTAAAGTTCAGAATTTTTTCCTGAATTGTAATTCTTGCTATGAACTGCATAAATCTTTTTCAAGCTGAGCTGTTATAGGCGGTACAATAAAAGTACATACACATATTTTACTTAAAAATTCATGGGTATTGATTTCATAGCTGTAGACACCGATGACCCATTTACCACGGCTGTTATGAAGTCTTCCTTGAGTCACTAGAAAAAATTTCCCATAACTGCAGAGATTTTAAAATATATTTGGGATAATTATGGGAGACCCTGCTTATTTTTGATGCTTATGACCCACAAAGAGGTTTGGCGCGTCGTTAAATTCCGAAATCATCATCATCTCTGCTTATTTCATCTTGAAAAATATCTTGTGTGTACTCCTTAGAATCGCCTCATTGAGGCGATTCTAAGGAGTACACACAACATACCCTTATTTTGAAGACCATCAAAAACATTTTGCTGCTATGCCCACTGGTCTAGAATTATTAGTAACATGGCTCAAACTACGCCTGTTTCAAACAAATTTTTATGGTCCTGAAGGAGTTGAAGCCATTGAAGATTAACTGTAGACCTGCATATAAACAGAAATGAGAAAATACACTGTGACCAGCTATTAAGGGGTATGGGAAACAACTGGCAGATTTTTCCAACATTTTTCAAAGGTAGACAACTTTCGGGACTTTTTGTTTGCTTTTCTATAAGCCCTTTCCCACTGAAAAAGGGATCTACTCTTAAAGGGAAGAATTTGCTTTGCTCCTTGGGAGCAAATTCTTTCCATTAAGTGTTGACACCTATTGACATGGGAGATAAAAATGCTTTTGCAGCAGTTGCCTCCCCTGAAGGTGTTCCCCTTCCCCTTGAGATCTGCAGGATCTGATCTGCAATATCGTGTATGTAGATTCACCAAAATGAAAGCTCTGAAGTTATTCATTTGCAAGTACTTTACGGGCTGGATACATGTTTGTTTGTTTGTTTGATGTTACACGTCCCCGTCAGCACTGTACAGGTCATTTTGGAGACGTTGCTTCCAATTTTGTTGGACTTTTACCCGACATCGAGACGGAATGACATCTCAAGCCCTGTCGCCCAATGAAACCAATAGGGTTAATAAGCATGGACGGTCCGACTCGCACCGCTTTGCCTGGGCAGGCTTAGATCCTCTAAGCGGTTTACCAGTACTCATGTGCAGTCAGATTCAGCTGGATACATGTGTGGCTTAAAATCTGTTAATACCAAATTTTATAATTTGTTGAACCTGATCTTTTGTGGAGATTGATTTTAGTCTCATCCTTACCGCTGATGCAAGATATGCATTTATGTGTCAGTTTCCCGTGGAATACTTTACTGGTTAACAGCTTTAATCCAGTAAAAGTGGTGAGAATCAGACCGCTCCTTAAAACCTAGCAGTTTCTTTGGGCAGTAAGGCTTGAGATGTCATTTCATCACAGTGTCAGGTAAAAGTCCCACAGAATCGTAAGCAACTTCTCCACAACAACCTAAATAGGGTTGATGGGGACGTAAACCTCAGCACAAACATAAAACCTGGCCGTGAAGAGGACCAGCTGGACATTACCTAAATACAGTAGAACTTTGATGGCTCGAACAACGATGGCTCGTTTACCATGGATGAGTCGAACCCATTCTTGAGCCCATAGCGAAATCCTCTACATAAGAATTAGTGGGAGATAATTAAGGTGATTTTAGTCTTTTTATCTTGCAAATGTATGCTGTGTGTACTCATTAGAATCGCCTCGATGAGGCGATTCTGATGAGTACACACAGCATATATATTCATTATAGAACACCGAAAAGATGTCTCAAGGTATCTCGTTATGCCTCCTGACAGTAACCTCAGTGGCTCGAACTACCCCTGTCTCGAACAGATTTTAGAGGTCCCAAAGGTGTTTGAGCCATTGAAGTTCGACTGTAGTGGTATTGACTGGACTATTAAACTTCAAACCAAATCAATCCAAAAAGATATTTTGGTGTTTTTCACGACTGAACAAAGTGTAAGCTTTAGAGTGATTTTGTAATAAATTATTAAATATTATAATAGTTATATTTTTTTGTGTACTCCATGTTATGTTGAAACCTCCCATATTATAACTCCAGACCAGGAAGACCATATAAGAACCTTACATGGATGGTAGGGGTGGATAGAAAAACTGTCCCAAGGGTCACTGTCCGGCAACACGAGGCCGAGTGATACTGGACCATGATCCTGAGGGATGAATTTTTAGCACACCTAGGCCGAAGGCTCCAGGGGAGCTTATAATATGGTGGGTTTTCCGTTGTCCGTCCATCCACACCTTAGACCAGTTCTAACTCTGCAACCTGCAGGCTGATCTCAACTATTTGTCATCTATTGTATGCCTCTGGTGGGGCATTGATGACATAAGCTTTTCCTCAAAATAGAACGAAAACTTTGGTTGCTATGGCAACCACAAGGCCCTATAGACTTGCAATGGGAAAAATCCTTGTCATCACCGTAGCGCCTTCACATTTGATCGGGTCTTTCTGAAAGTTTTGTAAAGTAGCTTGGGATAAAAACTCAGATAAGTTCGAAAACCAGCCAAGTCGGCCCATTAATCATATTGATGTTCCCTTGATTGCTAAAAATGCCTATTTTTAGCTCACCTGTCACTTGGTGGCAAGGTGAGCGTTTTGGGTCACTTATTTTTTGTCGTTCGTGTGTGCGTAAACTTTTCTTGTGAATATACAAGAGGTCACAGTTTTGGGCCAGTCATCATCAAACTTTGTCAGAATGATCATCATGACAATATCTCAGTTCAAATATGGGTCATGGCAGGTCAAAAAGGAGGTCAGTAGGTCAATTTAATGTCAAATATAACTACCCATCACTACAATTTAAGTCTTTTCACCAGACGCAGGTCTGGGTCAGTCTGACAAAAAAAAAAAAAAAAACTAGCCAGAAATGCCACCGGCATGTCCGTTTTTCCGTGACCTCCCAAGTGTCGAGTCCTGATTGGTTGCTGATGTCACCTGACCTATCAGACCAATGGGCAGACGATACAGATCACGTGACCACGGTATTCGCGCCGACAATACACAACGAGTCATATTTCTTTCAGACTCATGCGAGGTCACAGCTCTTGACAAAGAAACTGGATGGATAAACGGATAAGTGTTTTATTCTTTTTTGATTTTACACTTACCTTGAGTTTCCACAACGTACTTAGGCTTTTTAAGCTTATTGTTTTTTTTTTTCCGAAATTCTTTTCTTGTGGAATTTATTTCGTGTTTTTCTGCCGACTTTGTACACGTGTATCAGTTGTTCGCCATTTTGAATTTTCACTTGGAAGTTTTGTTAATCATGTAACCAACCATTTTTGGATTTTGATAACCATCACACTTCCTTCTACGTACTGTGCCATGGTGTGCACACGTATTATTCCTGGTAAATATTCTAATAGAATTCGGCGTTCTGGAAACTTAAATTGCCAGAAAAGAGGACGGATTTTGTGCTTGTTCCTTCCCCTTTCGGTATCGGAAGACGGATGTTTTTATTGCTGAATAGAAATTCTCAGCATTATTTTAGTTTTGAACATGTGCAGGACCCGTCCTTGTCTATCATTTATAAATCCCAAGATGCTGATGGATAATATTCAGGTTCCTTTGCGACCTTTCTACAGTATCTTCTAAACAGAATCCATCCAATTTTTGTGGGTCACTATTGCCGAATTAAGATGAGCTAGTCTATGTCCCCACCTCCCATTTGGGCCTGGGTTGACTAGGATAGGTTCGTCGACCACCCCGTAGAGACCCTGCCCATAATTGCGGGGACTCCGGGGTGCGGGGTACCTATGCCCAAATTTTTGCCGAATCCATGTTACATACGAAATTCGGTATGGCTCCGATCCCGGTTTTTATCCGGTTAACTTTTCGGACCTTCGGTACTTAGTCTACCTTGGTCATATGCTTTCCCGCCTCTTATTAATCATAATCAGTAATTTTCTCCCTTTAAGGTTATTATTCCTTGGGGTATTTTATATATAGATAGATTGATATTGACTCTTCTTTCTTTATAACATTTTGTTAGCGATTCTACGGGGCCTCTCATCCTTCAGCCAGTCAAAGAGCTCCCCACTAGATACGCTGGAGTAGGGCCCTTCTTGATCACATTCATTGTGATTTTTCTGTTTTCATTTAACCCCAGGTGGGTGCGCAGCTTACAGGTGGGGGAATCAACTATAGATGAGTAGAGTTGATCCTTTCTAATTGGAATTTTGTCCTCGAATTTTTTTTTTAGGTAATTTCTCCCTATTCGTGGGCTATGTCCATAGATTTAAAGGACTCTTACTTACGCATGCTCAATTCTGATTCGGCAATTTCGCATGTTCACTGCACTATACACAATGAAGGGTCAAACACTGGGGAAGTTTACTTGATCCTCAAGTGTTTTGCCCCTAGAGCTGAGTCTGGGCCTAGATCTTTATCCTCTGAGGACATATCAATATTCAGAGGTTGATTTTCTTACGTCCTTATTATTTAGCGATTCTGAGAAGGACATATTTAGATCTAAGTATTTTTAGCTCACCGTCACGTAGTGACGAGGTGAGCTTTTGGGATCACTTTTCGTCCGTCGTGCGTCCGTGCGTGCGTCCGTAAACAATTCTTTAAACGACATCTCCTAAACCACTGATCGGATTTTGACCAAACTTCACAGGAATGATCCTTAGGTGGTCCCCTTTCAAAGTTGTTCAAATGGTTCCGGTCCGTTGCACATCTAGGTCATAGGAGCCAAAAACAGATTTTTTTCACCAAAAACTTAAAAAATCTTCTTCTCTGAAACCACAAGGCCCAGGTCTTTGATATTTGGTATGAAGCTTCATCTGGTGGACCCCTACAAAGATTGTTCAAATTATAGTGCTGGGGCCAAAAATGCCCCCGCTCCGGGGCCCTTTGGTTTTACATGGGCTTATATAGAGAAAATCTTTAAAAATCTTCTTCTCTGAAACCATAAGGCCCAGGTCTTTGATATTTGGTATGAAGCTTCATCTAGTGGACCCCTACCAAGATTGTTCAAATTATAGTGCTGGAGCCAAAAATGCCCCCGCTACGGGGCCCTTTGGTTTTACATGGGCTTATATAGGGAAAATCTTGAAAAATCTTCTTCTCTGAAACCGCAAGGCCCAGGTCTTTGATATTTGGTATGAAGCTTCATCTAGTGGACCCCTACCAAGATTGTTCAAATTATAGTGCTGGGGCCAAAAATGCCCCCCGCTCCAGGGCCCTTTGGTTTTACCTGGGCTTATATAGGGAAGAGCTTTAAAAATCTTCTTCTCTGAAACCGTAGGGCCCAGGTCTTTGATATTTGGTATGAAGCTTCATCTAGGGGACCCCTACCAAGATTGTTCAAATTATAGTGCTGGGGTCAAATATGCCCCCGCTCCGGGGCCCTCTTTGGTTTTACATTGGCTTATATAGGGAAAATCTTTAAAAATTTTCTTCTCTGAAACAATAAGGCCCATGTCTTTGATATTTGGTATGAAGCTTCATCCCACACGGCCATGGTCCTTCTCCCCCCCCCCCCCCCCCCCACTCCGGGGCCCTTTGGTTTTAAATGGGCTTATATAGGGAAAATCTTTAAAAATCTTCTTCTCTGAAACTGCAAGGCCCAGGTCTTTGCTATTTGGTATGAAGCTTCATCTAGTGGACTCCTACCAAGATTGTTCAAATTATAGTGCTTGGACTAAAAATGCCACTGCCCTGGGGCCCTATGGTTTTACATGGGCTTATATGGGGAAAATCTTTAAAAATCTTCTTCTCGGAAACCCCAAGGGCAAGGTCTTTGCTATTTGGTATGAAGCTTCATCTAGTGGACCCCTACCAAGATTGTTCAAATTATAGTGCTATGGCCAAAACTGCCCCCGACCTGGGGCCCTTTGGTTTTACATTGACTTATATAGAGATATTCCTTAAAAATCTTCTTCTGAAACAGCAAGGCCATGGTCTTTGATATTTGGTGTGACGCTTCCTCTAGTGGACCTCTATCAAGATGGTTTAAATTATAGCCTTGAGGCCAAAAATGCCCCCGCCCTGGAGCCATTTGGTTTTATATTGGCTTATGTAGGGAATATCTTTAATAAAAATCTTCTTCTCTGAAACCGCAAGGCCCAGGTCTTTGATATTTGGTATGTAGCATATCTAGTGGACCTTTGCCAAGATTGTTCAAATTATAGCCTTTGTTGATATTTGGTATGAAGCTTCACCTTTTTAGACGTCTCTGAACATTATGCACATTATAGCCCTGGGGTTAATAATGGCCCTCCCCGGGTCCCACTTGTTACTCTATGGATCAGGTGAGCGATCCAGGGCCATCATGGCCCTCTTGTTAGCTCACCGTCACGTAGTGACGAGGTGAGCTTTTGGGATCACTTTTTGTCCGTCGTCCGTCCGCCCGTGCGTCCGTGCGTAAACAATTTCTTTAAACGACATCTCCTCCTAAACCACTGATCGGATTTTGACCAAACTTCACAGGAATGATCCTTAGGTGGTCCCCTTTCAAAGTTGTTCAAATGGTTCCGGTCCGTTGCACATCTAGGTCACAGGAGCCAAAAATAGATTTTTTTCACCAAACACTTAAAAAATCTTCTTCTCTGAAACCACAAGGCCCAGGTCTTTGATATTTGGTATGTAGCTTCATCTAGTGGACCCCTTCCAAGATTGTTCAAATTATAGTGCTGGGGCCAAAAATGCCCCCGCCCTGGGGCCCTTTGGTTTTACATAGGCTTATATAGGGAAAATCTTTAAAAATCTTCTTCTCTGAAACCACAAGGCCCAGGTCTTTGATATTTGG
The DNA here is from genome assembly GCA_963580285.1 of Lucinisca nassula. Taxonomy (NCBI): domain Eukaryota; kingdom Metazoa; phylum Mollusca; class Bivalvia; order Lucinida; family Lucinidae; genus Lucinisca; species Lucinisca nassula. The sequence goes on along the minus strand of OY757012.1, from coordinate 67,603,523 downwards.
TATGAAGCTTCATCTAGTGGACCCCTACCAAGATTGTTCAAATTATAGTGCTGGGGCCAAAAATGCCCCCGCCCTGGGGCCCTTTGGTTTTACATAGGCTTATATAGGGAAAATCTTTAAAAATCTTCTTCTCTGAAACCACAAGGCCCAGGTCTTTGATATTTGGTATGAAGCTTCATCTAGTGGACCCCTACCAAGATTGTTCAAATTATAGTGCTGGGGCCAAAAATGCCCCCGCTCCTCCGGGGCCCTTTGGTTTTACATGGGCTTATGTAGGGAAGAGCTTTAAAAATCTTCTTCTCTGAAACCACAAGACCCAGGACTTTGATATTTGGTATGAAGCATCATCTAGTGGACCTCTACCAAGATTGTTCAAATTTAAGTGCTGGGACAAAAAATGCCACCGCCACGGGGCCCTTTGATTTTACATTGGCTTATATAGGGAAAATCTTTAAAAATCTTCTTCTCTGAAACCACAAAGCCCAGGTCTTTGATATTTTGTATGAAGCTTCATCTAGTGGACCCCTACCAAGATTGTTCAAATTATAGTGCTGGGGCCAAAAATGCCCCCGCCCCGGGGCCCTTTGGTTTTACATGGGCTTATATAGGGAAAATCTTTAAAAATCTTCTTCTCTGAAACCACAAGGCCCTGGTCTTTGATATTTGGTATGAAGCTTCATCTAGTGGACCCCTACCAAGATTGTTCAAATTATAGTGCTGGGGCCAAAAATGTCCCCGCCCCGGGGCCCTTTGGTTTAACATAGTCTTATATAGGGAAAATCTTTAAAAATCTTCTTCTCTGAAACTGCCAGGCCCAGGTCTTTGATATTTGGAATGAAGCTTTATCTAATGGACCTCTACCAAGATTGTTCAAATTATAGCCTTTGGGCCAAAAATGTCCCTGCGCTGGGACCCCGTAGTTTTACATAGGCATATATAGGAAAAACCTTTAAAAATCTTCTTGTCTGAAACCAGGAGGCCCAGGTCTTTGATATCTTGTGTGAAGCTTCAACTAGTGAACCTCTGCTGAGATTGGTCAAATTATAGCCCTTGGGCCAAAAATGTCCATGTGCCAGGGCCCGCTGGTTTTACGTAGGCTTATATAGGGAAATCCTTTAAAAATCTTCTCTTCTGAAACCAGAAGGGCCAGGTCTTTGATATTTGGTCTGTAGCCTTAACTAGTGGACTGCTAACAAGTTTATTCAAATTATAGCCCTTGGGCCAAGATTGCACAAGAGACACTGATACTTAGGTGAGCGATTCAGGGCCCTCTGGGCCCTCTTGTGTTTTATATTAGGATCACTTTTTGTCTGTCATCCGTGCGTAAACAATTTCTTCAAACGACATCTCCTCCTAAACCACTGATCGGATTTTGACCAAACTTCACGGGAATGATCCTTAGGTGGTCCCCTTTCAAAGTTGTTCAAATGGTTATGGTCCGTTGCACATATAGGTCACAGTAGCCAAAAATAGATTTTTTTCACCGAAAACTTAAAAAATCTTCTTCTCTGAAACCGCAAGGCCCAGGTCTTTGATATTTGGTATGAAGCTTCATCTAGTGGACTCCTACCAAGATTGTTCGAATTATAGTGCTGGGGCCAAAAATACCTCCACCCCGGGGCCCTTTGGTTTTACATTGGCTTAGATAGGAAAATCTTCAAAAATCTTCTTCTTTCGACAACAAGGCCCAATTCTTTGATTTTTGGTATGAAGCTTCATCTAGTGGACCCCTACCAAGATTGTTCAAATTATAGTGCTGGGGCCAAAAATGCCCCCGCCCCGGGACCCTTTGGTTTTACATAGGTTTATATAGGGAAAATCTGTAAAAATCTTCTTCTCTGAAACCGCAAGGCCCAGGTCTTTGATATTTGGTATGAAGCTTCATCTAGTGGACCCCTACCAAGATTGTTCAAATTAAAGTGCTGGGGCCAAAAATGCTCCCGCCCAGGGTCCTTTGGTTTTACATAGGCTTATATAGGGAAAATCTTTAAAAATCTTCTTCTCTGAAACTGCAAGGCCTAGATCTTTGATATTTGGTATGAAGCTTCATCTAGTCAACCCCTAGCAAGATTGTTCAAATTATAGTGCTGGGGCCAAAAATGCCCTGCCCAGGGGCCCTTTGGTTTTACATAAGCTTTTATATTGAAAATCTTTGAAAAATCTTCTTCTCTGAAACAGAAAGGTCCAGGGCTTTGATATTTGGTATGAAGCTTCATCTAGTGGACCCCTACCAAGATTGTTCAAATTATAGTGCTTGGGCCAAAAATGGCCCCGCCCAGCGGCCCTTTGGTTTTACATGGGCTTATATAGGGAAAAGCTTTAAAAATCATCTTCTCTGAAACTGCAAGGCCAAGGTCTTTGATATTTGGTATGAAGCTTTATCTAGTGGACCCCTACCAAGATTGTTCAAATTATAGTGCTGAGGCCAAAAATGACCCCGCCAACTCGCCCTTTGGTTTGACATGGGCTTATACAGGGAAAATCTTTAAAAATCTTCTCTGAAACCGCAAGGCCCAGGTCTTTGCTATTTGGAATGGAGCTTCATCGAGTGGACCCCTACCAAGATTTTTCAAATAATAGTGCTGGGCCAAAAATGCCCCTACCCCGGGACCCATTGGTTTTACATAGGCTTATATAGGGAAAATCTTTAAAAATCTCCTTCTCTGAAACCGCAAGGCCCAGGTCTTTGATATTTGGTATGACGCTTCATCTTGTGGACCCCTACAAAGATTGTTCAAATTATAGCCCTGGGGCAAAAAATGCCCCCGCTCCGGGGCCCTTTTGGTTTTACATAGACTTCTATAGTGAAAATCTTGAAAAATCTTCTTCTCTGAAACCACAAGGCCTAGGTCTTTGATATTTGGTATGAAGCTTCATCTAGTGGACCTCTACAAAGATTGTTCCAATTATAGCCCTGAGACGAAAAATGCCCCCGATCGGGGGCCCTTTGGTTTTACATAGACTTCTATTGGGAAAATCTTGAAAAATCTTCTCCTCCGAAACCACTAGGCCCAGGTCTTTGATATTTGGTATGAAGCTTCATCTAGTGGACCCCTACCAAGATTGTTCAAATTATAGTGCTGGCGCCAAAAATGCCCCTGCCCTGGGACCCTTTGTTTTTACATAGGCTTATATAGAAAAAATCTTTAAAAATCTTCTTGTCTGAAACCACAGGGCCCAGGTCTTTGATATTTGGTATGAAGCTTCATCTTGTGGACCCCTAGCAAGATTGTTCAAATTATAGTGCTGGGGCCAAAAATGCCCCCGCTCTGGGGCCCTTTGGTTTTACATAGACTTCTATAGGGAAAATCTTTAAAAATCTTCTTCTCTGAAACCACAAGTTCTAGGTCTTTGATATTTGGTATGAAGCTTCATCTAGTGGACCTCTACAAAGATTGTTCAAATTATAGCCCTGAGACCAAAAATGTCCCCGCTCCGGGGCCCTTTGGTTTTACATAGACTTGTATAGGGAAAATCTTGAAAAATCTTCTTCTCTGAAACCACAAGCCCTAGGTCTTTGATATTTGGTATGAAGCTTCATCTAGTGGACCCCTACCAAGATTGTTCAAATTATAGTGCTGGGGCCAAAAATGCCCCCGCCCCAGGGCCCTTTAGTTTTGCATGGGCTTATATAGGGAAAATCTTGAAAAATCTTCTTCTCTGAAACCACAAGGCCTAGGTCTTTGATATTTGGTGTGAAATTTTATCTAGTGGACCTCTATCAAGATTGTTCAAATTATAGCCCTGGGACCGAAAATGCCCCCGCCCCGAGACCCTTTGGTTTTACATAGACTTATATAGGGAAATATTTAAAAAAATTCTTCTCTGAAACTGCAAGGCCCATGTCTTTGATATTTTGGTATGGAGCTTCATCTAGTGGACCTCTACCAATATTGTTCAAATTATAGCCCTCATGCGACAAATGCCCCCGCCCCGGGGCCCTTTGTTTTTACATAGACTTATATAGAGATAATCTTTGAAAAATCTTCTTCTCTAAAACAGCAATGCCCAGGTCTTGGATATTTGGTGTGAAGCTACATCTAGTGGACCTCTATCAAGATTGTTTAAATTATAGCCCTGAGGCCAAAAATGCCCCCGCCCTGGGGCCATTTGGTTTTACATAGGCTTATATAGGGAATATCTTTAAAAAATCTTCTTCTCTGAAACCACAAGGCCCAGGTCTTTAATATTTGGTGTGTTGCTTCATCTATTGGACCTTTGCCAAGATTGTTCAAATTATAGCCTTTGTTGATATTTGGTATGAACCTTCACCTTTTTAGACCTCCCTCAACATTATGCACATTATAGCCTTGGTGTCAATAATGGCCCTCCCCGGGGCCCACTTATTACTCTATGGATCAGGTGAGCGATCCAGGGCCATCATGGCCCTCTTGTTAGTTAATCTAAAGATTCTAAGGAAACAACCCTCCTTTCAGTTGTTATCAATTTCACAATTAGGCTCCAAAATGACCTTTGCAGTGTTGACGGGGTCTTTGAACATTGGTTCTAACAAACAAATACATCAATTTTTGGTCTTTTGAAATTCCAAAATTCGACCCAGATTCAGTCTCTGTATATATGACGTCAGGGAAATTGGCATTACTTCCTGTTTCGACACTCTAACATTGGAGCCTCTTACCAGGACAATTGTTAAGTGGGTCCTCATTATGACTGGTATTCTAGTTCTACCCACTCTGCCTTCAAACAAGAGCATTCCGACCATAGAGCTGCTATTCTAATGCTTTTTTTCCCCGGTCATTTCTACATGCCATGGTCATAGGGGATTAGCACTTGTTCTATCTACCACCATGTTGCATGCTTGGCGCAACTCTGCTCTTGATAACTTGTTCAGTTTTTACTGAGCATAGTAAATGAAAACTTAGAGCCTCCCCGCCTCTTGATTATTATACTATATTCGGACCATGTCTTCCAAACGTTTTCAGAATCAAGCTTCAAGACCGTCGGCACTCGTCTTTTTTGAAGTCTTCGGAGAGTGTATCAAGTTCAGGTACCGCAACCAAGAGACACACTTCGACTACTTTCTCGACTAGAAGATCTCAATCAGTTCATATCTACTAATAGATCATTCTCAGATCGGGGTACATGGTCCTTTCGTTCCAGAGGTCGGACTGGAACGAAACCTCCCAATAGAGGAAGATCCAAGTGTAACAAATGACTTTCTTCCTTCCCTTCCTCTTCTCCCAGTAGGAGCCTAGCTATTTCAGTTCTATCAAGCCGTGGCTTCTATCATCAAATATATTTGGGTTTTATGCTTTTTGAGAAAGGGTTACTGGATTGCGTTTGTTCGGAATCCTTCCCTTTCTCAGATGCAAATACTGTTTCCGGTGAATAGTATCAAGAAAAGAAATTTTTATTGGTAGAGGAAAGGGTTCTTCGCCAAAAGAAAGCCGTATAGGTAGTAAAAGTTCTCCTTTCCCCTGGCTTCTACAGTCGGATATTTCTGGTCGAGAAGAAAACGGGAAAATCGACTCATCATCGACCTCTCACACTAAACAAGATGATGCGAGCCGATCATTTCAAAATGGAAACTTCATCCTCGATTCGTCAGGTCATTTTTCCCAATTCGTGGAGGATTTCCGTAGTTTTAAAGGACGCTTACCTTCACATCTCCATCCACAGGTCATTCCGCAAATACCTTCGTTTCACCTTGGCTGGATTTTGTGTGTCAGTTTCGTTGTTTTTAGCTCACCTGTCACATAGTGACAAGGTGATTGGGATCACTTTTTGTCTGTCGTGCGTCAGTGCGTCCGTAAACTTTTCTTGTGAACACACTAGAGGTCACAGTTTTGGGCCAATCATCATCAAACTTGGTCAGAATGATAATCATGACACTATTTCGGTCATATTCGAATATGGGTCATGGAAGGTCAAAAAGTAGGTCAGTAGGTCAAATCAAAGAAAAACCTTGTGAACACTCTAGAGGCCAAAGTTTTGGGACGATCGCCATCAAACTTGCTCAGAATGATCATCTTGACAATAACTCGGTCAAGTTCGAATATGGGTTATGCCGGGTCAAAAAGTAGGTCAGTAGGTCAAATCATAGAATAACCTTGTGAAGACTCTAGAGGCCACAGTTTTGGTCCGATCGTCATCAATCTTGCTCAGAATGATCGTCTTGACAATATCTGGGACAAGTTCGAATAAGGGACATGTCGGGCCACAAAGTAGGTCAGAAGGTCAAATCATAGAAAAACCTTGTGAATACACTAGAGGCCACAGTTTTGGTCCGATAATCATCAAACTCGCTCAGAATGATTATCTTGACAATATCTCGGTCAAGTTCGAATATGTGTCATGTCGGGTCAAAAAGTAGGTCAGTATGTCAAATCAGAGAAAAACCTTGTGATCACTAGAGGCCACGGTTTTGGTCCGATCATCATCAAACTTGCCCAGAATGATCATCTTGACAATCTCAGCTTCGAATGTGGGTGTAATCGGGTCAAAAAGTAGGTCAGTAGGTCAAATCATCTGAACACACTAGAGGCCACAGGTTTGGTCCAATCATCATCAAACTTGCCTAGAATGATCATCTTGACAATGTCTCAGTCAAGATCGAATATGGGTCATGTTGGGTCAAAAGTAGGTCAGTAGGTCAAATCAGAGAAAAACCTTCTGAACACACTAGAGGCCACAGTTTAGGTTCGATCATAATAAAACTTGCCCAGAATGATCATCTTGACAATATCTCGGTCAAGTTCGAATACGGGTCATATCGGGTCATAAAGTAGGTCAGTAGGTCAAATCATAGAAAAACCTTGTGAACACACTAGAGGCCACAGGTTTGGTCCAATCATCATCAAACTTGCTCAGAATGAGCATCTTGATAATATCTTGGTCACGTTCGAATATGGGTCAGGTCGGGTAACAATGTAGGTTGGTAGGCCAAATCATAGAAAAACCTTGTGAACACACTAGAGGCCATAGTTTAGGTTCGATCATCATAAAACTTGCCCAGAATGATCATCTTGACAATATCTCGGTCAAGTTCGAATACGGGTCATGTCGGGTCATAAAGTAGGTCAGTAGGTCAAATCATAGAAAAATTTGTGAACACAATAGAGGCCACAGTTTTGGTCCGATCGTCATCGAACTTGCCCAGAATGATCATCTTGACAATATCTCAGTCAAGTTCGAATATGGGTCATGTCTGGTCAAAAAGGAGGTCAGTAGGTCAAATCATAGAAAAACCCTCTGAACACACTTGGGGCCACAGTTTTGGTCCGATCATCATCAAACTTGCTCAAAATGATCATTTGACCATGTCTCGGTTAATTTCGAATATGGGTCATGTCTGGTCAATAATAAGGTCAGTAGGTCAGATTGTTGAAAAACCTTGTGAACACACTAGAGGTCCCAGTTTTGGTTCGATCATCATCAAACTTGCTCAGAATTATCATCTTGACAATATCTGGGTCAAGTTTGAGTATGGGTCATGTCGGGTCAAAAAGTAGGCCAGCAGGTCAAATCATAGAAAAACGTTTTGAACACTAAGAGGCCACAGTTTTAGTCAAATCACCATTTAACTTGCTCAGAATGATCATCTGGACAATATCTCAGTTAAGTTCGAATATGGTTCATGTTAAATCAAAAAGTAGATTGGTGGGTTAATTTGTCATATTTTTTTAACTGTTTGAGCCTTCATATTTGGCCTATAGGTTCCTTGTGACAAGGGCTTCCCACTCATATAAAGATTTGACCTGTGACCTTGACCTGTGACCTACTTTATCATAACTTTTGAACCATATGAGATAGAGCCTTCATATTTGGCATGTATGTTCCTTGTGACAAGGTTTTCTCAACCATTCAAAACTTTTGACCCATGACCTTGACCTTTGACCTACTTAACTTTTGAAGCATTTGAGATACAGCCTTCATATTTGGCATGTAGGTTCCTTACGACAAGGGCTTTCTATTCATACATAAAATGATCTTTGACCTTTTTCCTTGACATTTGACCTATTTTATTTTAACTTTTGAACCATGTTGTGTAGATGACCCTCTATGAAAATAGCATGAACGATTAACAAATGGTCACAAGACCTAAAAATAGAAAAACATTGTAAATTTGCTTCAAATGCGAACTCCTTCTAAACCCTTGGGCCAATTGGATTTAAAACTTCACCGGAATGTTGCCTAGGTGACTCCCTACCAAAATAGTTAAAACTCATTCCACTCAAATGAACAAGATGGCTGCCAGAGCTAAAAATAAAAAAAAATCTTCAAATGACAATTCCTTCTGTACCCTTTGGCCAATTTCATTCAAACTTCGAAGTAATGTTGCTTAAATGACCCTCTACCAAAAAGGCTTAAATGATCCCGCTCCGATGAACAAAATGGCCACCGGAGCTGAAAATAGAAAAATATTGTAAATTTGATTCAAACGTGAACTCCTCCTAAACCCTAAGGCCAATTTGATTACTCTCTACTGTTTATGAATCCCTCCGTTTATCAAATGGGGTCACCTCTTTGTATGCCCCCGCCTATTTGGAGAATAGCGGAAGGGCATTAAGTTTTACCCCTGTCCGCTCGTCCGTTCATCCGTCCTGACATCGTGTCCGGGCCATTATCTCCTAAACCTTATGGAATATATTCATGAAACTTCACAGGTGCATTCATCACACTGAGACAATGTGTCATGAACAAGGAAGACAACTCTTGCATTTTTGGTTTTTGGATTATCTGCCCTTGACTTAGTACCATATAGTAAACCGTGTCTGGGCCATAACTCCTAAACCGTATGGAATATATTCATGAAACTTCACAAGTGCATTCATCACACTGAGACGATGTGTCATGAACAAGGAAGACAACTCTTGCATTTTTAGCTTGTCTGTTTTTTGAAAAAAAACTTTCGAGCTATTGTCATCACTCCGGCGTCTTCGTTGTCGTCTGGCGTTGTCCTTAACCGAAAACCTTAACCTTGACCATATTTCCAAAAGTATTTGGCCTACCTTCATGAAACTTCATACACATACTCACCATCACAAGAGCTACATTCCCTACAAGTTTTATAACTCCATCTTGCAATTTGATTGCTCTTGTTTGACTTAGAACTTTGGTTTTCTAAAAGAAACTGCAGACGAGCGTTGGCACCCGCATGCGGTGCTCTTGTTGGTTTTTAGATTATCTGCCCTTGACTTAGTACCATATAGTAAACTGTGTCGGGGCCATAACTCCTAAACCGTATGGAATATATTCATGAAACTTCACAGGTGCATGCATCACACTTAGACGATGTGTCATGAACAAGGAAGACAACTCTTGCATTTTTGGTTTTTGAATTATTTGCCCTTGACTTAGTACCATATAGTAAACTGTGTCCGGGCCATAACTCCTAAACCGTATGGAATATATTCATGAAACTTCACAGGTGCATACATCACACTGAGACGATGTGTCCTTAATAAGGAAGACAACTCTTGCATTTTTGGTTTTTGAATTATCTGCCATTGACTTTGTACCATATAGTAAACCGTGTCCGGGCCATAACTCCTAAACCGTATGGAATATAATCATGAAACTTCACAGGTGCATCCATCATACTTGGACGATGTGTCATGGACAAGGAAGACAACTCTTGCATTTTTGGTTTTTGAATTATCTGCCCTTGACTTAGTACCATATAGTAAACGTGTCCGGGCCATAACTCCTAAACCGTATGGAATGTAATCATGAAACTTCACAGGTGCATCTATCATACTTAGACGATGTGTCATGACCAAGGAAGACAACTCCTGCTTGTTGGTTTTTGGATTATCTGCCCTTGACTTAGTACCATATAGTAAACGTGTCCGGGCCATAACTCCTAAACCGTATGGAATATATTCATGAAACTTCACAGGTGCATTCATCACACTGAGACGATGTGTCATGAACAAGGAAGACAACGCTTGCATTTTTGGTTTTTGGATTATCTCCCCTTGACTTAGTACCATATAGTTAACCGTGTCCAGGCCATTGTGTAATATTTTATTATGAATGGCCTTTGGCGGGGGCATCCGTGTCCTATGGACACTTTTTCAAGTTAATGACTACTCCCTAGCTGCTTTCGCATGCCAGCCTTTCAGGTTGGTTGCCCACTTCGAACCTCAAGGATTAGTTGTTCAGGGGACGTGGGGCCTAGAATAGGCGGGGCTATATATCTATATATAAACATTCTGAAACTTCAGGCAAATTTCCTTGCTTTTTCAGTTCTCCTAGCTCCAAACTGAGGAACAATTTCATTATTATTACTCCAGACAATTCGACCGTAGTGGCGTTTTTTTCTCCGTAAACAGGGAGGGACTCATTCCTCTTCCCTGTTGGCTTTTGCGTGGAAGATTCTAACTTGGTGTCATCAGGAAGGTATGTCTATCCTTGTCGGACACCTCCCGGGCAGATCATATGTCATTGGGATCGCCTCTATAAACCAGTTCGCCATCCTTCCTCTACAGGGCGTTTTCTCAAATGGGGAGAAACTGTATTGGACTGTCCAAAACAACTCGGTTCTTCAATCAACTTCCATTGTGTCTCCAGTTTCAGATCACTTGGAACGTGCAGTTGAATTAATATCTCTAGATTGGGGAAATCTTTTACATATGCGTTTACACCATTAAACTGAATTCCTCTAGTTCTAGGAAAAAATTCAAGCATCCAAAAGCCGAGCCATTCAGATTACGCCTCTATGGCCTCAGAGATCTTGGTTTTTTAGCTCACCAGAGCCGAAGGCTCCGAGGGAGCTTATAGGATAGGCAGTTGTCCGTCGTCGTCGTCTGCGTCTGCGTCTTCGTCTTCGTCAACATTTTCAAACGACATCTCCTCTGAAGCCACTGGGCCGATTCAGCCCAAATTTGATCTGTAGCATCCTTAGGCAGGGGGATTGAAAGTTTGTGTTTTTAATGAAAATCGACTCATTAGTTTGGTTGCTATGGCAACTTAGAGTGCCCATAGACTTATAATGGGGAAAATAGAAAAATGGCATTTACTGCCAAGCCTCTGCAGATATTTTGACAAAACTTTCAAAGAAATGTTCCATAGGCGATCTACTATCTGCCGTATGATTTTAGGCCTTCTGCTCATTTTCGTTGGTTGCCATGGAAACCAAAATAAAAAAAATAGACAAAAAATACTTAAAAAATCATCTCCTCAGAAACCATATGCTCTAGGAGGCTGAGACTATATGAAAATATTCACCATATTTGCCTTTACAGGTTTTGTGTTTTTTATGAAATTTGGCCTTTTAGTTTTGTTGCTATGGCAACTTAGAGTTTCCATTGACTTATAATGGGGAAAACTGAAAAATGGCATTTACTTCCAAGTCATTGCAGATATTTTGACAAAACTTACATAAACATGTTCCTTGAGTAAACTTCTCTCAGCCATATGATTTTATGTCAACCTGGGGGCCCCTAGGTTGTGCCGGGGCAATGCCCCCCCCCCTCCACTTCATAAAATGCCTTATATCTCAGAAACCTTACAGATCCCAACCCCTAAACCATATATATTCTTGTACCTTATGATAAGATGCATTAAGTGACACCAACCTGGGGGTCCCCCGGGATGTGCCGGGGACATGCCCTGCCCCCTCTATTTCATAAAATGCCATTTATCTCAGAAACCATTCAGATCCCCACCCCTAAACTATATATATTCTTGTTCCTTATGCTAAGATGCATTAAGTGACACCAGCCTTGGGGTCCCCCCGGGATGTGCCGGGGACATACCCCACCCCCTCCTCTTCATAAAATGCCATTTATCTCAGAAACCATTGAGATCCCCACCCCTAAACCATATATATTCTTGTTCCTTATGATAAGACACATTCAGTGGTACCAACCTTGGGGTCTCTCTGGGGTGCGCTGGGGCCATGCCCCGCCCTTCCACTTCATAAATGCCATATATCTCAGAAACCATTCAGATCCCCACCCCTAAACTATACATATTGTTGTTTCTTATGATAAGACGCATTCAGTGACACCAATCTTAGGGTCCCCTAGGATGTGGCGGGGCTTATGCCCCACCCCTTCCACTTCGTAAAAGGCTGAATATCTCAGAAACCGTTCAGATCCCCACCCCTAAACCATTTGAATTCTTGTTCCTTATGATAAGACGCATTCAGTGATACCAACCTTAGGGTCTCCCTAGCCGCACGGGGGCTATGCCCGACCCCTCCACTTCATAAAAGGCCCAATATCTCAGAAACCGTTCAGATCCCCACCCCTAAACCATATAAATTCTTGTTCCTTATGTTAAGATGCATTCAGTGATATCAACCTAAGGATCTCCCAGGCCGCACCAGGGCTATGCCCCAACCTTCCACTTCATAAAAGGTGATATATCTCGGAAACCCTTCAGATCCCCACCCCAAAACCATGTATATTCTTGTTTCTTATGAAAAGACGCATTCAGTGACACCAATCTGGGGGACCCCTAGGATGTGCCAGGGCTATGCCCCACCCCCTGCACTTAGTAAAAGCTCAATATCTCAGAAACCGTTCAGATCCCCACCCCTAAAGCATATAAATTCTTGTTCCTTATGATAAGACGCATTCAGTGATACCAATCTAAGGGTCTCCCGGGCCGCACGTGGGCTGTGCCCCACAACTTCACTTCATAAAAGGTGATATGTCTCGGAAACCATTCAGATCCCCATCCGAGAGCCATATATATTCTTGTTTCTTATGATAAGACGCATTCATTGAAACCAACCTGGGGGTCCTCAGGGATGTGCCCGGGCCATGCTCAACCCCCTCCACTTCGTAAAAGGCTCAATATCTCAGAAACCATTCAGAACCCCCACCCCTAAACCATATATATTCTTGTTCCTTATGATGAGACACATTCAGTGATACCAACCTAGGGGTCTCTGGGGGTGTGCTGGGGCTATGCCCCACCCTTCCACTTCATAAAATGCCATATATCTCAGAAACTGTTCAGATCCCCACCCCTAAAATATGTATATTTGTGTTCCCTATAATAAGACTCATTCACTCACATCAATGCGCGGTCTCTATGTGCTAGGGCAACTTGCTAATGCCATGGCCCACGCCACTACTTCATAAAAGGCCATATATCACAGACACCATTAAGATCCCCACCTCATAATAATATATATTCTTGTTTCTTATGATTAGACACATTCAGTCACACAAACGTGGTGGTCCACAGGGGCCATTCCTCTCCTCATCATTATATCCCCGGCATACGAAGTATGCAATGGGGGTATATAGTTTTTGTCTTTTCCGTCTGTCTGTGTGTCCGTAAACAATTATTTTGTGTCAAAGATATCTCAGGAACTGCTTCACATAGAAACTTTAAATTTTGCACACATGATCAGTATGACTACTTGTATTGTGGGTAAGAAAATAAGGGCCAAGGGGTCAGGCCTTTTAGAGTTATTTCCCTTTGTAGTTCTTGCTGTTTAATAGTGTATATTTTTATTTTGTGTCAAAGATTTCTCAATAACTGCTGTACATAGAAACTTGAAATTTTGCAAACATGATCAGTATGACTAGTTGTATTGTGGGAAAGAAAATAAGGGCCAAGGGGTCAGGGCTTTTAGAGTTATTCCCCTTTGTAGTTCTTGTTTCAGGTGAGGTGATGGCACTGGCCAATTATTTTGTGTCAAAGATATCTCAGGAACGGCTTCACATAGAAACTTGAAATTTTGCACACATGATCAGTATGACTACTTGTATTGTGGGAAAGAAAATTAGGGCCAAGGGGTCAGGCCTTTTAGAGTTATTTCCCTTTGTAGTTCTTGTTTCAGCTGAGGTGATGGCACTGGCCGGGGGTATACGTGCCCCACTGGGCACTTTTGTCTAGTTTCATAAGAGGGCCTCATATCTTGGAAACTGTTCATATCCCAACCCCTAAACAATATATTTTCTTGGTCCTTATTAGAAGACACATTCAGGGACAACAATCTTGGCTTTCCTGGGGTCTGCCAGGGCCATGCTCCAACCCCTTAGCAGCTTAAAAGGCCTTATTGTCAGGAACAGTACACATCCCAACCCCTAAACCATATATATTCATGTGCCTTATGATAAGATGGATTCAGTGATACCATTCAGGGCTCTGTTGGGTCCATGTCTCATCCTTCCTCCTCATAAAAGGCCTAATATTTCAGATACAGAGTCCACATGGGTGCTCATTTTGAAATGGGGGTTTGTTTGGGAGACTTTATAATCAATAAGTTAAAACCTGAAACCATACATGGCTGCCAGTGGGCAGTGTACGCCTGAGTTCTGGTGAGCATTGTGGCCCATGGGCCTCTTGTTTAGTCATTCTGAGCCTAGTCTCAAGACTTTCAATCCGTCTTCCAGTAGTTCCGGATCTAGTATCTAAAATATGTAGGTCAAGCATTCCATTTCAATCCGGAAATGCTTTACCTACACATCCAGTTGTCAGGAATCAAACCAGAGGTAGACACATTTCTGGTTTCTCTTCCGAGTGTATCTTCAAATATAGAAAGAGCTCCACTCTCAAGTTTTACTCTGGAAGATGGAAGGTATTTTCTAGTTGGTGTAGGGAAAGGGAAATTAATCCAGACAGTCCCTCTTTAGAGGTTTTTTACTGGATTTCTTTTGCTGCCTGTTCGTGTAGGGAAAGGGAAATTAATCCAGACAATCCCTCTTTAGAGGTTTTTTACTGGATTTCTTTTGCTGCCTGTTCTCTACCCTTGAGTTTTCTATTTCATCTAAAAAAGGGTACAGATCAGTAATATCAAACGCGTTAAAATTTTAGTCGGCTTCACACATTTCATTGAACCCCATTATCACCAGCTTATTAAAGGGTTTTGCACTATGCCGACAGGTTTCCAGGACTTTGAATCCAAATGGAATCTTACATGAGTGTTGTGGTCTTTTACTAAACCACCTTACGATCCTGTGAAATCTGCCTCCTTTGTTCATCTGATAGTCAGGCTGTATTTCATTTGACATTTGCTTCAGCCCGCAGAAGTGATATTCATGCTTTGCCAATTGCAGAGGGTTGTTTTCAGGTATGTGAAGAACAAGGACTTCTTTTTATGCCCCCGCATCATATGATGCCGGGGGCATATAGTTTTTCGGTTTTCCGTACGCGCGTACATGTGTACGTGTGTGTGTACGTACGTGTGTACGTACGTACGTGATCCTGTAACCTCAGGTTAAAGTTTTTGTAACAGGTAGAGCCTGATTTATGAATGGCATTTGGCGGGGGCATCCGTGTCCTATGGACACTTTTTCTAGTTCTTTTCTCACTCAACCTATTTTTTTCAGGCCATAAACCAGCTTCCTGCTATGTCTGAAACTATTATTTGTCCTGGCATTTCCAGGATTCGTGGATCGTAGGCTGATGAGAAACTTTTGTGTACATCAGAACGTCTAAAGCTATTCGAGCTTATCATGAGACTTTTCATTCCAATCAAGGGGTTTGGAGATATTTCTCCATCTTTGATTGCAAGGTGGATTTGTAAAGTGATTAAGCTTCCATATGCTTATCTCACTTCTGCCCAATTATCATTCCAGAATACATCGGCTCATGAGGTTATAGCCGTCTACATTTTGGGCATATTGGAATTCCATTCTTTCTTCAGAATGTTTTCTTTCTGCTTATGGACGTTCTAATTCCACTTTTCAACAACATCTCCACCAAAACCACTGATCGGATTTTGACCAAACTTCACAGGAATGATCCTTAGGTGGTCCCCTTTCAGAGTTGTTCAAATGTCCGTTGCACATCAAGGTCACAGGAGCCAAAAATAGATTTTTTACACCGAAAACTTAAAAAATCTTCTTCTCTGAAACCACAAGGCCCAGGTCTTTGATATTTGGTATGAAGCTTCATCTAGTGGACCCTTACCAAGATTGTTCAAATTATAGTGCTGGGGCCAAAAATGCCCCCAGCCCGGGGCCCTTTGGTTTTACATAGGCTTATATAGGGAAAATCTTGAAAAATCTTCTTCTCTGAAACTGCAAGACCCAGGTCTGTATGATGCTTCATCTAGTGGTCCTCTACAAAGATTGTTCAAATTATAGCCCTGAGACCAAAATTGCCCCCGCCCCGGGGCCCTCTGGCTTTACATAGGATTAAATAGGGAAAATCTTTAAAGATCTTCGTCTCTGATACCACAAGGCCCAGGTCTTTGCTATTTGGTATGAAGCTTCATCTTGTGGACCCCTACCAAGATTGTTCAAATTATAGTGCTGGGGCCAAAAATGCCCCCTCTCCGGGGCCATTTGGTTTTACATATGCTTATATAGGGAAAATCTTGAAAAATCTTCTCTGAAACCGCAAGGCCCAGGTCTTTGCTATTTGGTATGAAGCTTCATCTAATGGCCCCCTACCAAGATTGTTCAAATTATAGTGCTGGGGCCAAAAATGCCCCCGCCCCGGGTCCCTTTGGTTTTACATAGACTTATATAGGGAAAATCTTGAAAAATCTTCTTCTCTGAAACCACAAGGCCTATGTCTTTGATATTTGGTATGAAGCTTCATCTAGTGGACCTCTGCCAAGATTGTTCAAATTATAGCCCTGAGACCTAAAATGCCCCCGCCTCGGGGCCCTTTGGTTTTACATAGACTTATATAGGGAAAATCTTTAAAAATCTTCTTCTGTGAAACCACAAGGCCTAGGTCTTTGATATTTGTTATGAAATTTCATCTAGTGCACCTCTATCAAGATTGTTCAAATTATAGCCCTGGGGCCAAAAATGCCCCCGCCCCGAGACCCTTTGGTTTTACATAGACTTATATAGGGAAATCTTTAAAAATCTTCTTCTCTGGAACTGCAAGGCCCATGTCTTTGATACTTGGTATGGAGCTTCAGCTAGTGGACCTCTACCAAGATTGTTCAAGTTATAGCCCTCGGGCCACAAATGCTTCCGCCCCAGGGCCCTTTGGTTTTACATAGACTTATATGGAGATAGTCTTTGAAAATCTTCTCTGAAACAGCAAGGATCAGGTCTTTGAAAGGGAGTCTTTCAAGGGATAGTAAATTTGCATTGGGTTTCTGCCCACGCTTGGATTTGATGAAATTATGCAAAATAATTGCCTTGGGTATAACCATTATAATTACGATGCATTCACTTTTAAATTTTATTTCCGTAGTACATTTATTACATATTTTATAAAGTCTCTATCACAACAGAGAGTACTCTCATATAAACTTGTCTACATTTTTCAGAGTTTCATATTTCTAATGCTGCTATGTTTTATGAATTAAAGCCATAATTGGTGAGTTAGTTGATACTATGAATGACCTCATATGACTAGTAATAGTGGCTGGGCATTCAGTTTTCTTTGATGGTGTCCCCATATTTCAGCTCCTATTTTTGTATTCATTGAAATTTTATATGCAGTTTTACCATGTTCCAATTTTTGTCAAGACACCATTTTAGCATAAAAACTACCCACATATCTTGGGTACATGTTGATGAATTTTGATGGAAATTGAGGACCGGTAACACTGTGTTTTAACAGACTGAATACTGAAAGTCCTGATTCAGCAAAATGTGAAATTATATGATTATCATGTTTTGGTCATGCTGTTTAATAATACTTTACTATTTCTTTCAATTTGGATGGCTATTGTATAGTATGGTTTGTGTAAGTAGTTCATAGCATAATTATAAGTATTATTTCAAAACATCCATTTCGGTAAATTTGCCCCCTATGGAACAAACTATTTTGTCTACAGAACTATACCGCAAAAAGTTTGATGACAAACGTCATCAAACGCACTCATGTAATCATGTTCACAGTTTTCTTTCTGTCTTGTCTAATTTGGTAATGGTGCTAAGGTGATGTTTAGATTTAACATTCAAATCAACAACATACCAGTCACTTTAGATATTGCTTCAGATTTTGTGAGATTTGTTATCCGACTCGAGATAAATGACTCTCAAGTCAAACTGTTGTTTGTTTATTTAACCCTGACTGTCCATTTAAAAAGAAAGGTTTACTCTAGGGAAAATCAATAACATTTGAGATTACTTTTCCTGGACATTAAGTTTTCAGAATTTGTATCTGCATAGGCACTAGCCAATCTATCTTTTTTGTATAGCCCCTTTGAACGAAATCAAACGGCTTCCTGAAGCTGTATTCCAAAGCCATTGGAATTTGCTTTTAGAATTCACATGGTCGTACATTTGTCAGTGTTCAAAAACTTAAGTGATCATGATTGTTGTGTCTATATATTTGTATAGGTATTTCACTTCATTTACCTATCTCAGCAGTTGTTGCAGTAATTACAAAGCACATTATGTAAGGTATCAAGAAACATTTAAACTGTTGATAATAATTATTCAATCTCTGAGTAGTTATCGCATTCAAGCATCTTTGATGAATTTTCATTGCTTTTTGAGACATAAATTAGTATTAACTAAACAGATATAATAAGCCACAAATGTTTGGCGCTCAAATCTAAAAAGAATTTGGAGACAGGGGGTGGGGAAGAACTGGGCTGGCCCAGTTCTTCCCCACCCCAGATGGTTCTGTCTACTAATAATTCTTGTGAGAAATTTCCTTTGCTTTTTAAGACAAAAATGGGTATAAACTAAAATGATAAAAAAGCAACAGATATTTGGAGCTCAAAGCGAAGCAGAATTTGGAGACTGGAGGTGGGGAAGAACTGGGCCAGCCCGTTTCTTCCCCGCCTCAGATTTTTCTGTTTACAAAAACTTCTTGTGATAAAGGACTTCGGAAACTATGGGGGGTTTTATGCCTCAATTTTGAAAGCTTCTGCAAGCGTCTGTAGTGTGTATATATGGAATTGACCTAATGTATACTAAAAACTGACGTATGTCGAACATCATGGCATTTACCAAATGTAGAAGGATGGCACACTAGTAGAAAAATTCCACATTGAAGTGGGCGGGGGTGATAATTTTTGAAAAAAATATAAGGTAAAAAAATGACAATTCCATGTTTCATTTTCAAGTTGATATCAAGTTAGGGCTATTACAACTCAAAATTTTAACATATAGTGCTATGCACACATAAAACGAAGGTGCACTACTTCAATGCATTTTACACCAGGAGGTACAGTGCTCATCACAAATGGACACACCTGTACATAAATAATAATATATGATATACACCTGTTATTTATAGAAGACAGGTAGCCTGCTCATTCAGGTATAACATACCTGTATTCTGTATGTACACTATATAAACCCTACTGTATAATGATAAAGTATAGTTCCAAATCCTGTGAAGTTTATCAATGATAGCGCTAAGCATGCATGTTGGTTTTTAGGATTTTTCACAGCCTTCCCCCCCCCACCCCCCTTGCCCAAACACGACAGTTGGTCAGAGGATGTATAAGTTAAAAATACAAATGTATGCCAAATTGTTTTATTGGGCAAGGGGGGGAACATATACTTATTTAAAAGTTTCTGTTTCCTATGCAACTTTATAGAAACTTGACTCAATTAAGCCAAAAATCAACAAAATTAAATTTGAGCTGTAGACCAAAATGCATATCATAATAGAACAAAGTGTTACCTTTAAGTTGCCTCTGTGATGAGTTCGTTTGGTTAAATTTGAGAATTTTATAATTTCCGGGGCAAATGTCTTAACAAAGTTTCCGAAGTCCTTTTCTTTGCTTTTTAAGACATAAATCGGTATAAACTAGAAAGATATAACAAGCAACAAATGTTTGGAGCTCAAATCTAAATAGAATTTGGAGACTGGGGGCGGGGAAGAACTGAGCCGGCCCTTTTCTTCCACACCCCAGATTTTTCTGTTTACAAAAAATTCTTTTGATAAAATTTTCTTCACTTTTTAAGACATAAATGGGTATAAACTAAAAAGATATAATAAGTAACTAATGTTTCGAGCTCAAATCTAAATAGAATTTGGAGACTGGGGGTGGGGAAGAACTGGGCTGGCCCGTTTCTTCCCCACCCCAGATTTTTCTGTTTACAAAAAATTCTTGTGAGAAATTTTCTTCACTTTTTAAGACATAAATCTGTATAAACTAAGAAGATATAATCAGAAACAAATGTTTGGAGCTCCAATCTAAATAGAATTTGGAGACTGGGGATGGGGAAGAACTGGGCCGGCCCGTTTCTGTTTTAGCTCACCGTCACGTAGTGACGAGGTGAGCTTTTGGGATCACTTTTTGTCCGTCGTGCGTCCGTGCGTGCGTAAACATTTTCTTCAAACGACATCTCCGAAACCACTGTTCGGATTTTGATCAAGCTTCACAGGAATGATGCCTAGGTGGTCCCCTTTCAAGGTTGTTCAAATGGTTCCGGTCCGTTGCACATCAAGGTCACAGGAGCCAAAAATAGATTTTTTTCACCGAAAACTTAAAATATCTTCTTCTCTGAAACCGCAAGGCCCAGGTCTTTCATATTTGGTATGAAGCTTCATCTAGTGGACCCCTACAAAGTTTGTTCAAATTATGGTGCTGGGGCCAAAAATGCACCCGCCCCGGGGCCCTTTGGTTTTACATTGGCTTATATAGGGAAAATCTTTAAAAATCTTCTTCTCTGAATCCGCAAGGCCCAGGTCTTTGATATTTGGTATGAAGCTTCATCTAGTGGACCCCTACCAAGATTGTTCAAATTATATTGCTGGGGCCAAAAATGCCCCCGCTTCGGGGCCCTTTGGTTTTACATGGGCTTATATAGGGAAAATCTTTAAAACTCTTCCTCTCTGAAACCGCAAGGCCCAGGTCTTTCATATTTGGTATGAAGCTTCATCTAGTGGACCCCTACCAAGATTGTTCAAATTATAGTGCTGGGGCCAAAAATGCCCCCGCCCCGGGGCCCGTTTGTTTTACATGGGCTTATATAGGGAAAATCTTTAAAAATCTTCTTCTCTGAATCCACAAGGCCCAGGTCTTTGATATTTGGTATAAAGCTTCATCTAGTGGATCCCTACCAGATTGTTCAAATTATAGTGCTGGGGCCAAAAATGCCTCCGCCCCGGGGCCCTTTGGTTTTACATGGGCTTATATAGGGAAAATCTTTAAAAATCTTCTTCTTTGAAACCGCAAGACCCAGGTCTTTGATATTTGGTATGATGCTTCATCTAGTGGTCCTCTACAAAGATTGTTCAAATTGTAGCCCTGAGACCAAAAATTCCCCGGCCTCGGGGCCCTTTGGTTTTACATGGACTTATATAGGGTAATCTTTAAAAAGTTTCTTCTGTGAAACCACAAGGCCTAGGTCTTTGATATTTGGTGTGAAATTTCATCTAGTGGACCTCTATCAAGATTGTTCAAATTATAGCCCTGGGGCCAAAAATGCCCCCGCCCGAGACCCTTTGGTTTTACATGGACTTATATAGGGAAATATTTAAAAATCTTCTTCTCAGATATGTCTTTGATATTTTGGTATGGAGCTTCATCTAGTGGACCTCTACCAAGATTGTTAAAATTATAGCCCTCGGGCCACAAATACCCCCGCCCTGGGACCCTTTGTTTTACATTGACTTATATAGAGATAATCTTTGAAAAATCTTCTTCTCTGAAACAGCAATGCCCAGGTCTTGGATATTTGGTGTGAAGCTTCATCTAGTGGACCTCTATCAAGATTGTTTAAATTATAGCCCTGAGGCCAAAAATGCCCCTGCCCCGGGGTCATTTGGTTTTACATAGGCTTATGTAGGGAATATTTTTTAAAAAATCTTCTTCTCTGGAACCGCAAGGCCCAGGTCTTTGATATTTGATGTGTAGCTTCATTTTTTGGACCTTTGCCAAGATTGTTCATATTATAGCCTTTGTTGATATTTGGTATGAACCTTCACCTTTTTAGACCTCCCTCAACATTATGCACCTTATAGCCCTAGTGTCAATAATGGCCCTCCCCGGGGCCCACTTATTACTCTATGGATCAGGTGAGCGATCCAGGGCCATCATGGCCCTCTTGTGTTTTATATATGGATCACTTTTTGTCTGTCATCCGTGCGTAAACAATTTCTTCAAACGACATCTCCTCCTACACCACTGATCAGATTTTGACCAAACTTCACAGGAATGTTCCTTAGGTGGTCCCTTTTCAAAGTTGTTCAAACGGTTCCAGTCCGTTGCACATCAAGGTCACAGGAGCCAAAAATAGATTTTTTTCACCGAAAACTTAAAAAAATCTTCTCTGAAACCACAAGGCCCAGGTCTTCGATATTTGGTATGTAGCTTCATCTAGTGGACCCCTACCAAGATTGTTCAAATTATAGTGCTGGGGCCAAAAATGCCCCCGCCCGGGGCCCTTTGGTTTTACATGGGCTTATATGGGGAAAATCTTTAAAAATCTTCTTCTCCGAAACCGCAAGGCCTATGTCTTTGGGGGCCAAAAATGCCCTCGCCCAGGGCCCGTTGGTTTTACAGAAAATCTTTAAAAATCTTCTCTAAAACCGCAAGGCCCAGGTCTTTGATATTTGGTATGAAGCTTCATCTAGTGGTCCCGTACCAAGATTGTTCAAATTATAGTGCTGGGTCCAAAATGCCCCCGCCCCGGGGCCCTTTGGTTTTACATGGGCTTATATAGGGAAAATCTTTAAAAATCTTCTTCTCTGAAACCGCAAGTTCCAGGTCTTTGCTACTTGGTATGAAGCTTCATCTAGTGGACCCCTACCAAGATTGTTCATATTATAGCCCCGGGGCCAAAAATGCCCCCGCTCCGGGGCCCTTTGGTTTTACAAAGACTTACATAGGGACAATCTTGAAAAATCGTCTTCTCTGAAACCACAAGGCCTAGGTCTTTGATTTTTGGTATGAAGCTTCATCTAGCGGACCCCTACCAAGATTGTTTAAATTATAGCCCTGAGGCCAAAAATGCCCCCGCCATGAGCCATTTGGTTTTACATAGGCTTATGTAGGGAATATCCTTAAAAAAATCTTCTTCTCTGAAACCGCAAGGCCCAGGTCTTTGATATTTGTTGTGTAGCTTCATCTAGTGGACCTTCACCAAGATTGTTCAAATTATAGCCTTTGTTGATATTTGGTATGAAGCTTCACCTATTCAGACCTTACTCAACATTATGCACATTATAGCCCTGGGGTCAATAATGGCCCTCCCCGGGCCCACTTGTTACATTTTGGATCAGGTGAGCGTTCCAGGGCCATCATGGCCCTCTTGTTTAATTTAATATTTATTTCCGAAAGTGCATTATACAAACATATAAAAACCAATCAATATCTCAGCAAATACGATGTATACAGATATCTATAGACATAAATCAATACAATAAGGTTGATGTGGTAGATGTACATGTATACTTGTATTTGTAGTTATTGTATTATACAACATATCAAAATATCTACAATACATCCATATGATGTACTTCCAGAAACATTCAAATAAAGGAAGAGTGAAAAAGAAAAGAAAAGAGCAATTTTGAAAAAAACGTTTTGAAGAAAAAAAGAGAGAGAGAAACAAAGAAACAACAACATATAATTAGAATAAAGAGCACAATAAAAGAACAAAAGCGGTGTACCAATAAAAAAAGGCTAGAGAAAAAGAAAAAAAAAAGATTATTTGTTTATTTATATTTTTTGGTTTGCTGCCTTCCTTAAAATCGGTTTAATGTTAATCCTTTGGGCTTATAAAAAAGTAAATGTATTATATTTCCCCCAAATATTTTCAAACTGGGCAAGTTGATCTTTCATGAAGTAGATTTCTTTTTCTATCTTAATTCTGTGTCTTAAGAACAAAAAATTATTGTGATAAATTTTCTTCACTTTTTAAGACATAAATTGGTATTAACTTAACAGATATAATAAGCAAAAACTGTTTGGTGCTTAAATCTAAATAGAATTAGGAGACATGGGGTGGGGAAGAACAGGACCGGCCCGTTTCTTCCCCACCTCAGATTTTTCTGTTTACAAAAAAATTCTTGTGATAAATTTTCTTCACTTTTTAAGACATAAATTGGTATTAACTAAACAGATATAATAAGCAAAAACTGTTTGGCGCTCAAATCTAAATAGAATTTGGAGACTGGGGGTGGGGAAGAACTGGGCCGGCCCAGTTCTTGCCCACCCGAGATGTTTCTGCTTACTTATAATTCTTGTAATAAATTTTCTTTGCCTTTTAAGACAAAAAATTGGTATAAACTAAAAAGATAAACAACAAATGTTTGGAGCTCAAATTTAAATAGAATTTGGAGATAGGGGGTGGGGAAGGACTGGGTCTGCCTAGTTCTTCCCCACCACAGACACCTTAAACGTCATAATTGGTTTAATTGTGCATCACTACCAAAGGGTGGGGAAGAAATTGGTCGCCCCAGTTCTCCCCCCCCCCCCCACAGACATCTTCAGCGATATAACTGACATAACTGTACAACACTACTCAAGGGTGAAAAGAAACAGGCTAGCCCAGTTCTTCCCCACCCCAGACACCTTCAATGTCATAAATGATTTAACAGTACAACACTTACCAAGGGTGGGGAAGAAATGGGCGGCCCAGTTCTTCCCCACGGAAGACATCTGTAGCAATATAACTGAAATAACTGTTTAACACTACCCAAGGATGGGAGAAGGAATGGGCCGCCCTAGTTCTTACCAATCCCAGACAGCTTCAGCGATATAACTGATATAACTGTACAACACTACCCAGGGGTGGGGAAGAAACGGGCTAGCTCAGTTCTTCCCCACCCCAGACACCTTCAACAATAGTACAACGCTTATCTTGGCCCCCGCCAATAGGGGCTTGAAGAAATATATGGGCTGCATGATGCTTCCACGCAGAGCTGAATCCGACCCACACACTAGTACTGGTAAACCGCTTAGAGGATCTAAGCCTGTTCAGGAACCGCGGTGCGAGGCGGACCGTCCATGCTAATAAACCCTATTGGTTTCATTGGGCGACAGGGCTTGAGATGTCATTTCATCTCAATGTCGGTAAAAGTCCCACAAAATTGGAAGCAACGTCTCCAAAATGACCTTTACAGTGTTGACGGGGACGTGAAACCACAAATCAACCAACAACGCTTACCAAGGGTGGGAAAGAAACGGAACGGCCCAGTTCTTCCCCACCTAAGACATCTTCAGCAATATAACTTACATAACTGTACAAGACAACCCAAGGGTGGGGAAGAAACAGGCCGGCCCAGTTCTTCCCCAGCCCCCAGTCTTGGAATTCTATTGAAATTTAAGTGCCAAACATTTGTTGCTTATTATATCTGTTTAATTAATACCAATTTATGTCTTTAAAAGTGAAGAAAATTTATCACAAGAATTTTTAGTTAACACAAAAATCTTGGGTGGGGAAGAAACGGGCCAGCCCAGTTCTTCTCCACCTCCAGTCTCCAAATTCTATTAAGATTTGAGCTCCAAACATTCGTTGTTTATTATATCTGTTTAGTTTATACTAATTTTTGTCCTAAAAAGCAAAGGAAATTTATCACAAGAATCATTGGTAAACAGAAACATCTGGGTTGGGGAAGACCTGGGCCGGCCCAGTTCTTCCTCACCTCCATGTCTCCGAATTCTATTTTAATTTAAGAGCCAAACATTTGTTGCCTATTATATCTCTGTAGTTAATATTAATTTATGTCTTTAAAAGTGAAGAAAATTTATCACAATTTATCTCTTTTGGTAAAGAGAAATTTATCTCTTTTAGTAAAGAGAAAACTTTTGGATGGGGAAGAACTGGGTCGGCCCAGTTCTTCCCCGGGGAAGAAATTGGCTGACCCAGTTCTTCCCCACTCCCACTTTCAAAATTATAGTTAGATTGGAGCCCTAAAGAGTTGTTGCATGTTATATCTGTTTAGTTAATGCCAATTAATGTCATAAAAAGCTAAGAAAATTAATCATAGATACTGGAATTGGATGAAAATTTCCTTGTATCTCCATATATTGCAAGGCATAGAGAAAATTTTGCCATTCAAGCTATTAAGACTCAAAACTAATTCAGAATGGTTTCTTTTTCGAATTTTTAACAATTTCTGAGGCATAAATTACCCGTTCTCTATGCTTCTAAAAAATCAGGTGGGGAAGAAACTGACTGGGTGGGGAAGAAACTGACTAGGCCGGTCCAGTTGTTCCCCGGGGAAGAAACTGACTGGGGGAAGAACCGGCCTGTTACACCGGACATATATTTTATTATAACTTTTGAACCATTTGAGATAGTGCCTTCATATTTGGCATGTATGTTACTTGTGAAAAGGTCTTTCCAGCCATACAAAATTTTGTCTTATGACCTTGACCTTTGACTTATTTTGCCATAACTTTGAAGCATTTGAGTTAGGGCCTTCATATACGGCATGTAGTTTACTTGTGACAAGGGCTTCCTATTCATACAAAAGTGTTTTGTGACTTTGACCTTGACATGTGACCTACTTTATCATAACTTTTGAGATATTTGAGATAGAGCCTTCATATTTGGCATGTATGTTCCTTGTGACAAGGTTTTCTCAACCATTCAAAACTTTTAACCATGACCCTGACCTTTGACCTACTTTGTCATAACTTTTGAAGCATTTGACATACAGTCTTTATATTTGGCATGTAGGTACCTTGTGACAAGGGCTTCCCACCCATGCAAAACTTTTGACCTGTGACCGGTCATTGCTCATATTTGGTAAAAACCTTTAAAAATCTGGTTCTCAGGAACCAAATGGCCGATGACCTTGAAACTTGGTATCCAACAACGGGGACTGTGGGCCCTTCCAAGTTTTTAGCTCACCTGAGCACGAAGTGCTCAAGGTGAGCTATTGGGATCGCTTTTTGTCCGTCGTCCGTCTGTCCGTCCGTCCGTCCGTCTGTCCGTCAACAATTTCTTTAAATGACATCTCCTCCTAGGCAAATGGCCGGATTTCAAAATCATTTCACAGAAATGTTCCTCGGGTGACCCTCTACCAAAATTGCTAAAATGGTTCCGCTCTGCTGAACAAAATGGCCGCCACATCTAAAAACAGAAAAACCTTAAAACGACATCTCCTCCTAGGCAAATGGCCGGATTTCAAAATCATTTCACAGAAATGTTCCTCTGGTGACCCTTTACCAAAATTGCTAAAATGGTTCTGCTCCGCTGAACAAAATGGCCACCAGAGCTAAAAATAGAAAAACCTTTAAACGACATCTCCTCCTAGGCCAATGTCCCGATTTCAAAATAATTTCACAGAAATGTTCCTTGGGTGACCCTCTACGAAAAATTGCTAAAATGGTTCCGCTCTGCTGAACAAAATGGCCACCACATCTAAAAATAGAAAAACCTTTAAACGACATCTCCTCCAAGGTCAATGTCCCGATTTCAAAATAATTTCACAGAAATGTTCCTTGGGTGACCCTCTACCAAAATTGCTAAAATGGTTCCTCTCTGCTGAACAAAATGACCGCCACATCTAAAAATGGAAAAACCTTAAATTGAAATCTTCTCCTAGGCAAATGGCCGGATTTCAATATCATTTCACAGAAATGTTCCTCTGGTGACCCTCTACCAAAATTGCTAAAATGGTTCTGTTCCGCTGAACAAAATGGCTGCCAGAGCTAAAAATAGAAAAACCTTTAAACGACATCTCCTCCTAGGCTAATGTCCCAATTTCAAAATAATTTCACAGAAATGTTCCTTGGGTGACCCTCTACCAAAATTGCTAAAATGGTTGCGCTCTGCTGAACAAAATGGCCGCCACATCATAAAATAGAAAAACCTTAAAACGATATCTCCTCCATAGCCACTGGCCGGATTGCAAAATCATTTCACAGAAATGTTCCTCGGGTGACCCTCTACCAAAATTACTTAAATGGTTCTGCATGGCTGAACAAAATGGCCACCAGAGCTAAAAATAGAAAAACCTTTAAATCACATCTCCTCCTAGGCCAATGGCCCGATTTCATAATAATTTCAACGAGAGGGTCCTTGTCTGACCCTCTACATAAATTGCTAAAACGGTTTCGTTTTGCTGAACAAAATGGCTGCCAGAGTTAAAAATAGAAAAACTTTTAAACGACATCTCCTCCTAGGCCAATGTCCCGATTTCAAAATAATTTCACGGAAATGTTCCTTAGGTGACCCCACTACCAAAATTGGTAAAATGTTTTTGCTCTGCTGAACAAGATGGCCACCAGATATAGAAATAGAAGAACCTTTAAAAGATATCTGCTCTTAAGCCAATGGCCTGATTTCAAAATCATTTGACAGGAATGTTCCTCGGGTGACCCTCTACCAAAATTGCTGAAATGGTTCTACTCCGCTGAACAAAATGGCCACCAGAGCTAAAAATAGAAAACCTTTAAACAACATCTCCTCCTAGGCCAATGGCCTGATTTCGAAATAATTTCACAGAGACAGTCTTTGGCTGACCCTCTACCAAAATTGCTTAAACAGTTCTGCTTTGCTGAACAAAATGGCTGCCATACTTTTGCAGAAATGTTCCTAGGGTGGCCCTCATCCAAACTTGGGAAAATGGTTTTATTCCAATGAACAAAATGGCCACCAGAGTTAAAAATAGAAAAGACCTGCAGATGACAGCTTCTCCTAGGCCAGTGGCTAGATTTCGAAATAATTTTACTGAAATGTTCCTTTGTTGACCTTTTACCAAAGCTGCTAAAATGATTTCCCTTGCTGAGCACAATGGCTGTTGGATATTGTTATTTTAGGTCTAGCCTGCCCAGGCAAGGTGGTGCAATTTGGACCATCTATGCATATGAACTATATTGGTTTCTTTTGGTGGCAGGGCTTGAGATGTCTTCTCAGTGTTGGGTAAAATTCCAACAAAATTGGATACAACATCTTCAAAATGACCTAAATACTGTTGACTGAGACGTAAAATCTCAATTTAAACAAAAAGGGCATAAGAGGACCAGTCTGATCTGGATCCACACTGTTTGCAATAATGACTTTAAAGTAACCAGCCAACACAAAGCAGAAGATAATTCTGAAGGGTTAAACAGAAACATCTTAATCACTCTTTGAAATTGTACATTTATATAAAAACAATAAGGTTTTAGACCTGTCAAAATATCAACAGGCAGTTGAAGATAAGACTATTATATATATATAGCTCTGTCACTGCTTGCATAATATGGTATGAATCAGTAGGACTCAAAACAAACTGTGAAGTGACTAATATTGTTATGCCAGAAGGTATACATATTAAATTGTGCAGTGACTCTGGCTCTCATTGTGTAATAGAAATCACTTAGAGGTTAGGACCCAGGTGTTTGACCTTGTTATAAACAGAGCTGCAAACATGGGCTAGTTAACTAGTAGGCTCTTGAAAATAATATAGCTGGCTTAAGGATCTGTGCTGCGGTATACAGAATCAGCACCAAAAACTGTTTATTTTTGATTGAGTGATGTAGATAAGGGGGGTATAGGTTGATAGTTAAAGGATAATTTTCCTTATCAATAAAACATGTTGTGGGTATTTATTAGAACCACCTTGCTCTTAATGAATATATACACACCATACATTTTTATCAAAAATAAGGGAGACTTTAGCTAATGTACCACTAAATACCCACCATATCTACAGCTCTAGGAACTAAAGATTTGACTGATTGACTGTTTTAAGTTTAATGACACGTCAACCCTTGTGGGTCATTTTGTGTCCTCTCAGAGAAACGGAGAAAAGAGGTAGGAGAGATAGTAGAGGATATGAAAGTGAGGGACAGAGGAGAAGAGGCAAATGAATGGAAGGAAGTGTATATAGAAACAGAAGAAATAACATTCCCCCCTCTACCCATACTTGCAGCAAGGACAGTAGGCCTTGTCCAACTGTGAGCCAATATCAGTTGGACACAACAGTGATGCAAGATACACTTATAGAGATTTAATTACAGTATTAATAAATGAATTTTGAGCCAAGGCACAGAAAAGAATCAAGCTGGCATAAACTATTGGCATGCCTAAATAGCGTTGACATGGATGTAAAGCTCAACACAAACAAACAAATTAACCCTTGCCCTGCTGAGCTTGGATATGCCTTATCTTTCAAACAATGTAGATTCTGATCAGATGGCTTCTTGGCTTCTAGAGAAGCCATCTGATCAAGATTTACACTTACATTCAGTTTGTGAATTTATAGTAATAAATCACATCATTTTAACCCAGTTTGTGCGGAAAACTTAGAATGGGATACTGGCAACCGGGGATTGGCAAACAGTGAAGGCCCAGATCAGATGCTGCAGAACTTGACGTCTGATCTGGGCCTACATTGTTTGTAAAAGGTTCTGCCATTTTCCATATTAGGGGTTGAGGTTGACAAAACAGAGTAGACCTAGAACAGATGCCACAGAATATGGCCTCTGTCTTATCAAAGTCTACTTTGTTACTTACAGTGTAGGAAATTTTGAGTCAGATGCTGCAGAATGTGGCGTCCAATCGGAATTTACACATTTTGCTTACAGTACAGAAATGTAAAAGTAATAAGCGAAATGTAAAAAGTCTATACCGCAATTCAGGATCATTTTCCTAGCCTACATTTTGACACAATTGGCCCATCAGTGCTATCAGTGCTTTGAAATATGCTATTGTTTCCCAAAATAAAACTGACTTCATAACGAACTTAAGTGTTTATGCTCAAAAATCTAATGTCATTATTTCCAAAAACAAAACTTAACGTCATTTATATTCAAATACAACAACTCCAGTGAAAACCTAACACAATTTCATGTTATCAGAAAATTAGTGTTAGAAGCTTCTATGGTGAAATGGTTAAACCACTTGGCTAATAAACCCAGTTTCATTGGTTCAGTCCCAAGCTTCTCCACACTTGAGGCGTTTTTGATGCCGAGAACCCACATCCTTTGAACACAGTGACTGAATTTAAGAAAAATTTTACAAAATCTCCACCTAAGTTCTTAAATGGTTCTGCTACATTGAACAAATAGCACATAGACAAAAATAAAAAAATCATCAAAAGATAATACAACTTGACTCAGGTGAGCAAATTAGGTCCATCATGGACCTCTTGTTTAAATGATGACCTTTGGTTGACCTTGACCTGCTTTACGGCAAGGTCAAATTTGGTCACTCAGACACATGTATGGAAAAAAGGGCAAAACAGTGGATTTTTAATGCATGGTAGCTTGTGGCATCAGAAATTAATTGCAATCAGTTGAGTCCAAGTTTATCAATTCCAAAGGTCAAGGTCATTTACTGACCTTTATCCTCAAGGCTCAGATTAAGTATTTTATACCCCTGTAGGAGGGCATATAGTTTTTGCACTGTCCGTTTGTTTGTGGGTTTGTGGGTTAGCACTTTTTAGCTCACTGGAGCCGTAGCTTATAGAATGTCAGACCTCCGTCGTCCATACTTTCAAACTGCAATATCTCGGCAACCTGCAGGCTGATTTCAATCAAACTTCGTATGTGGTGTACACTGGATGGGGGAACAATGACATAGTATGTTTTGTAAGAATCAATTGCAAAGCCTGGTTGCCATGGCAACCATTTACCAAAAGCTTGGACCCTATTTAGCGAATTCATTTTTGGCCTGAGCTTTCTGAAACTGATATATATTGTAGAAATCACAAAAATCAGGGCGGGTTCGAAAACGGATCAGGTCCGATCATTATTGGTGGAGTTTTGACCCCTTTTAGACTTATGACAGCATTCTCCATAGTTTCCCATTGCTAACTATGGTAAAATGCTTGTGACCAGCATAACTCATTCATTTCTGATTGGATCTTCATGAAACTCTGTCAGAGTATTAATCTCTACGAAACCTAGGCCAGGTTTGAAACTGAGTCATGTTGGGCCAAAAACTAGGACAGTAGGTCAAATCTTAGAAAAATCTTGTGTACACTGTAATAGGAGCATTTTTATCCAATCTTCATGAAACTTTGTCAGAATATTTATCTTCAAGAACTTTAGACTATAATGGAAACTGGGTAATGTTGGATCAAAAACTAGGTCACAAGGTCAGATCTTAGAAAAATCTTGTGTACACTCTACAAGGCACATTTTTTATCCAATCTTCATGAAACTTTGTCAGAATGCTTATCTTTATGAACTTTAGACTGAAATGGAAACTGGGTCATGTTGGGTCAAAAGCCAGGTAACTAGATCAAATCTTAGAAAAACCTTGTGTCCACTCTAGAAGGCACATTTTTGATCCAATCTTCATGAAACTTTGTCAGAAATTGTATCTGTATGAAGTTTAAAGTGAAATGGAAACTTGGTCAGGTTGGGTTAAAAAATAGGTCACTAGGTCAAATCTTAGAAAAGTCTTGTTTACACTCTGGAAGGCACATTTTTGATCCGATCTCATAAAACTTTGCCAGAATGTTTATCTATATGCACTTTAGACTAAAGTGGAAACTGGGTTATGTTGGGTCAAAAACTAGGTCACTATGTCATATCTTAGAAAAACCTTGTGTACACTCTCAATGGCACTTTTTTGTTCCAATCTTCATGAAACTTTGTCAGAATGTATATCTTAATGAACTTTAGACCGAAGTGGAAACTGTGTCATGTTTGATCCAATCTTCATGAAACTATGTCAGAATGTATATCTTTATGAACTTCAGACTAAAATGGAAAGTGGGTCATGTTGGGCCAAAAACTAGGTCACTATTTCATATCTTAGAAAAACCTTGTGTACACTCTCAATGACACTTTTTTGTTCCAATCATCATGAAACTATGTCAGAATGTATATCTTAATGAACTTTAGACCGAAGTGGAAACTTTAGACCGAAGTGGAAACTGGGTCATGTTTGCTCCAATCTTCATGAAACTATGTCAGAATGTATATCTTTATGAACTTTAGACTGACATGGAAAGTGGGTCATGTTTGGTCAAAAACTAGGTCACTAATTCATATCTTAGAAAAACCTTTAGTACACTCTCAATGGCACTTTTTTGTTCCAATCTTCATGAAACTATATCATAATGTATATCTTAATGAACTTTAGACTAAAATTGAAACTAGGTCATGTTGGTCAAAAACTAGGTTAAATCTTAAAAAATCTTGTGTATACTCTAGAGGGCACCTTTCTGATCCAATCTTCATGAAACTTTTTCAGAATAATTATCTTTATGAACTTTAGACTGAAGTGGAAACTGGGTCAAAATAGTTAAAACTCATTCCACTCCAATGAACAAGATGGCTGCCAGAGCTAAAATTAAAAAAAAAAAAACTTCAAATGACAATTCCTCCTGTACCCTTGGGTCAATTATATTCAATCTGCGAAGTAATGTTGCTTAGATGACCCTTTACCGAAAAGGCTAAAACGATCCCGCTCCGGTGAACAAAATGGCCACCGGAGCTAAAAGTAGAAAAATATTGTAAATTTGATTCATACGTGAAGTCCTCCTAATCCCTAAGGCCAATTTGATTCAAGCTTCACCGGAATGCTGCCTATGTTACTCCCTACCAAATAAGCTAAAATCACTCTGCTGATGAATAAGATGGCCACCAGAGCTAAAAATAGAATGTACTCGAGACAGTGACACACAGGTGAGCGAACCAGGGCCCTCTGGGCCCTATTGTTTTCAAATACCTGTGAACTGATATCCAGTGATTTATGCACAAAAGCAGTCTTAATGATTTAATTGAATGGACATTTCATAGGGAAGACTCCCTGTATCTTGCATGTAATGCAAGAAATGCCTTTTTATGTCCCAACTTCGAAGAAGTTGGAGGGGCATATTGCTTTTGGGTGGTTTGTGCGACCGTCCGTCCGTCCGTGCGTACGTGCATCCGCTACACTTTTTGATTCATAACAGTACTTCTGAACCATGCAAGCTAGGGTTTTGAAATTTCATATATGGATTCCTCATGGAAAATTAGGGGACGCATATTTTTTCTCATCTGGATTGTGCCCCTTTCAAGAGTTATTGCCCTTTGAAATTTGTTTGCTAAAATCTTGTCAGCAAAATATCTCAAAATCTATAAGAGCTGGAGCCTTACTTTCGTAAGGCGAGCTAAAAAACAATATTTAGCATTATCATTGTACTTCATTTTACAGGTGTTTTGGCTTAAATTAAACTTTTTGAGAAGTTAATATTTTCCTCTGTATTACCTCCCTTATTTCCCTGTGTTAAAGTTTACCTGCAAGCTGCGTGAGTTCAAATCCCGGGGGAGGAATGTTTATTTTTTTTTTCTTTATTTCTTTCTAAAAACATAGCTGGCTCATGGTCAAGGTCACTGTGGCTATTTTTAGAAAAACATTGTCATTGCTCTAGCGTCTTCATTTATTGATCGATTTTAAAATAACTTCACACAAATGTTGGGTATACTGATATCTCAAGTCATTTTTTTTTCTTTTCTTT
This sequence comes from Lucinisca nassula, assembly GCA_963580285.1. NCBI lineage: Eukaryota > Metazoa > Mollusca > Bivalvia > Lucinida > Lucinidae > Lucinisca > Lucinisca nassula. The sequence continues at coordinate 67,569,371 of OY757012.1, read as the reverse complement.
TCTTTTTTTTCTTTTTAAAAGCATAGCCGGTCTGGGGGTCAAGGTCACTGTGGCTATTTTTAGAAAAACATTGACATGGCTCTAGCGCCTTCATTTTTTAATGGATTTAAATATAACTTCACTCAAATGTTGGGTATAATGATAGCCTGAGTTACTTTGACTTTCAGGGTCCGGGGCTTAAGGTCAATATCACTACTTTCAAGGTCACGGGGTCAAGGTCACTGTGGCTATTTTTAGAAAAACATTGTCATCGCTTTTGCACCTTAAGTTATTGATGGATTTTAATATAATTTCACGCAAATATTGGGTATGATGATATCTCTAGCAAGTTAAACTTTCAGGGTCTTGGGCTGAAGGTTAAGGTCACTGTTGCTATTTTTCGAAAAATTTTGTGATCGCTCTAGTGCCTACATTTGTTTGTGGATTTTAATATAACTTCACACAAATGTTGGGTATGAGGATATCTCGAGCTGGTTCGGTATTCAGGGTCTTGGGCTGAAGGTCAAGGTCACGGTGGCTATTTTTAAAAAAATATTTTTCATCGCTCTTGCGCCTTTATTTATGGATCGATTTTAATATAACTTCACACAAATGTTGGGGCTGAAGGACAAGGTCACTGTGGCTATTTTTAGAAAATCTTTGTGATCGCTCTAGTGCCTACATTTATGGATGGATTTTAATATAAATTTACACAAATGTTGGATCTGAAGATATCTCAAGTGAGTTCGACTTTCAGGGTCTGGAGCTGAAGGTCAAGGTCATTGTTGCTATTTTTAGAAAACTTTGTCATCGCTCTTGCTTCTTCATTTTTTGATGGATTTTAATATAACATGACAAAAATGTTTGGTATGATGATATCTTGAGTGACTTTGACTTTCCGGGTCAGGGGCTGAAGGTCAAGGCCACTGCGGCTATCTGTTAGAAAAACTTGATCATTGCTCTAGTGTCCACATTTATTGCTGGATTTTAAGATAACTTCATACAAATGTTGGATATGATAATGTCTCAAGTCAGTTCAACTTTCAGGGCCTGGAGCGCAAAGTCGAGATCACTGTGGCAATTTTTAGAAAAACTTTGTCATCACTCTTAAGTACCTACATTTATTGATGGATATAATGTAATTTTACACAAATGCTAGGCTAGGCTTAGGTCTTAGGTCCCCAAAGGCGAGCTATGTTGTCTTCTGACAACTCTTGTTTTTTCTTGAGTTATGCCCCTTTGAAATTTTGCGTGTTTTAAGCTTGTCAGCAAGATATCTCAAAAACTGTGTGAGCAATAGCCCTGAATCTTTACAGGCTGGTTCAGGATGATGTATAGATGAACTGGTTAACTTTTGAAACAAATCGGGATTTTTTTTTTCAGCTTTGGCCCTTTGAATGTTTGTGTTTTAAGCTTGTAAGCAAGATAACTCAAAAACTGTTTGAGCTATTGCCCTGAAACTTTGCAGAATGGTTGGGGATGATGAAAAGATGAACTGATTAACTTTTTACAAAAATCCATTTTTGTTTCTTGAGTTATGCCCCTTTGAAATTTTGCGCATTTGAAGCTTGTAAGCAAGATATCTCAAAAACTGTATGAGCTATTGCCCTGAAACTTTACAGGCTGTTCAGGATGATGAGTAGATGAACTGATTAACTTTTGAAAAAAATCCGAAATCTTTTTCTTCAGTTATGGCCCTTTGAAAGTTTTTACGTTTTAAGCTTGTAAGCAAGATAACTAAAACTGTTTGAGCTATTGCCCTGAAACAGGACGCATTTTGAAATAATTTCACAGGACTGTTTCTTGTTGACGAGATATCTCAAAACCAGTTTGAGATATTGCCTTGAAACTTGACAGACTGATATGAAATTATGAGAAGATGACCTGATTTTCTATTAAAAAAAAAAAAAAAAAAAAAGAAAAAAAAAAAAGAGAAAAAAACTGGAAACTATTTCTTGAGTTATGCCCCTTTGAAAATTTGGGCATTCAAAATACACGTGTATCTCTAAAACTGTATGAGCTATTGTCCTGTAACTTAAAACACTGGTATGGCGTGATAAATAAATGATTTGATTAACTTCAGTTTGTCTTGTGTTATGTTCCTTCTAAAATTTCAGCATTGCAGCCGAATAAAAAAGATATCTCAATTACTGTTAGGGACAAGCAGTGTTAGGGTCAAGCAGTTGGGGGGCATTGTGTTTCATAAACACTGGCTCTAGTTGATGCATAGCATAACTTTAGAACCGTGTATGCTAGGGTTTTGAAATTTCATATATGGACTCCTCATAGAAAATTAGGGGACGCATATTTTTTCTCATCTGAGTTGTGCCCCTGTCAAGAGTTATTGTCCTTTTTTTTTTTTTTTTTTTTTGATAAAATCTTGTCAGCAAAATATCACAAAAACCGAAAGAGCTAGAGCCTTGAAAGGTGAATAGATTGGTGGTGACGAGTAGATGACCTGATTAACTTTTGACAAAAGTCCGAAAAATACTTTATGAGTTATGGCCCTTTGTCACTTTGGGTATTTTTACATTGTACCTCTATATGCTTTTATATGCTTTTTGATGCATAGCATAACTTTAGAACCGTACATGCTAGGGTTTTGAAAATTCATATATGGACTCCTTATAGAAAATTACGGGACCCGTATTTTTTTCTCATCTGGATTGTGCCCCTTTCTATAGTTATTGCCCTTTGATTTTTTTGATAAAATCTTGCCAGCAATATATCTCAAAACTATAAGAGCTAGAGCCTTGAAAGCTGGTGAATAGATTGGTGGTGATGAGTAGGTGACCTGATTAACTTTTGACTTAATTCCAAAAAATACTTAATGAGTTATGGCCCTTTGTCACTTTGGGTATTTTTACATTGTACCTCTTCATGCATATTGGATCAAAAACTAGGTCACAAGGTCAGATCTTAGAAAAATCTTGTGTATACTCTACAAGGCGCACTTTTGATCCAATCTTCATGAAACTTTGTCTGAATGCTTATCTTTATGAACTTAAGACAGAAATGGAAACTGGGTCATGTTGGGTCAAAAGCCAGGTCACTAGGTAAAATCTTAGAAAAACCTTGTGTACACTGTAGAAGGCAGAAGACCCAGATAAGATGCCGCATTTTGCAGCCCAGATCAGACGCCAAGTTTTGCAGCATCTGATCATAATGGTCCGGAAAATGACTCAAAGTCCGTACACCTAATTCATCGCCAGCGAGAAATTCCGTCGTTGTTTAAGCAAACAGTGTAAACTCAGGTCAGATACCGCATTTGTGCGGCCCAGATCAGACGCCACGTTTTGTAACGTCTGGTCATTTGGGTCTACACTGTTTGCCAATGTCCCACGGCATATATGGGTTACATATCTGATCTGGATCTACACTGTTTGCCAATGTCCCACAAATGGGAATCTAGGCAAATATGGGTTGAACCTTTGATCAAGATCTGCACTGTTTGCCAATGCCCTCCGATGGGACGCTAGGCATATATGGGTTAAACCTTTGATCAAGTTCTACACTGTTTGCCAAGTCGGTCTTGAGCCATAATTAAAGATCACTTAATATATCTTTGTGATCTTCTATAAAAAAAAGTCATGTTCTGTGCACTCATTAGAATCGCCTCAGTGAGGCGCTTTTAATGAGCACACGACATACAATATTATTATTATTTGATACTTATTTCAATAATTTCTGACGACTCGAAGTGGAAATATTAGGGATAAGGCACCACTGTCCACAACATCCAGGACAATCCGGGAATTTCCCGGACAAATCAACTTAAAAAACGGACCACTCAAATATTAAAAATGAAAAATAATTTTTAACAATCTTTTAGAATGGATCTAAAATTTTAATTGATACTATTTTTAGCTCACCTGTCATGTAATGACGAGGTGAGCTTTTGGGATCACTTTTCGTCCGTCGTCCGTGCGTGCGTCCGTCCGTAAAAAATTTCTTCAAACGACATCTCCTAAACCACTGATCGGATTTTGACCAAACTTCACAGGAATGATCCTTAGGTGGTCCCCTTTCAAAGTTGTTCAAATGGTGCCGGTCCATTGCACACCAAGGTCACGGGAGCCAAAATAGATTTTTTTTCACCGAAGATTTAAAAAAAATCTTTTTCTCTGAAACCACAAGGCCCAGGTCTTTGATATTTGGTATGAAGCTTCATCTAGTGGTTCCCTACCAAGATTGTTCAAATTATAGTGCTGGGGCCAAAAATGCCTCCGCCCCGGGGCCCTTTGGTTTTACGTAGGATTATATAGGGAAAATCTTTCAACATCTTCTCTGAAACCACAAGGCCTAGGTCTTTGATATTTGGTATGAAGCTTCATCTAATGGTCTCCTACCAAGATTGTTCAAATTATAGTGCTGGGGCCAAAAATGCCCCCGCCCCGGGGCCCTTTGGTTTTACATAGACGTACATGTATATAGAGAAAATCTTTAAAAATCTTCTTCTCTGAAACCGCAAGGCCAAGGTCTTTGATATTTGGCATGAAGCTTCATCTGGTGGACCTCTACCAAGATGGTTCAGATTATAGCCCTTGGGCCAAAAATGCCCCCGCTCCGGGGCCATTTGGTTTTTCATAGACTTATATAGGGAAAATCTTTAAAAATCTTCTTCTATGAAACCACAAGGCCTAGGTCTTTGATATTTGATGTGAAGCTTCATCTAGTTGACCCCTACCAAGATTGTTCAAATTATAGTGATGGGGCCAAAAATGCCCCGCCCCGGGGCCCTTTGGTTTTACATAGACTTATATAGGGAAATCTTTGAAAATCTTCTTCTCTGAAACAGCAACTGGCCCAGGTCTTTAATATTTGGTGTGAAGCTTCATCTAGTGGACCTCTATCAAGATTGTTTAAATTATAGCCCTGGGGCCAAAAATGCCCCCGCCCGGGGCCATTTATCTTAAAAAATCTTCTCTGAAACCGCAAGGCTCAGGTCTTTGATATTTGGTGTGTAGCTTCATGTAGTGGACCTTTGCCAAGATTGTTCAAATTATATCCTTTGTTGATATTTGGTATGAAGCTTCACCTTTTTAGACCTCCCTCAAAACATTATACACATTATAGCTCTGGGGCCAAAAATGGCCCTCCCCGGGGCCCACTTGTTATATGGATCAGCTGATCGATCCAGGGCCATCATGGCCCTCTTGTTTATTAATTTCTGACCACCCGAAGTCGAGATATTAGGTGTAACGCACCACTACCCAAACATCCAGGTCACAGTCCGGGAATTACCCGGACAAATTAACTATAGAAATGGACCCTTAAAATGTTAAAAATGAAAATAATTTTTAATAATCTTTTAGAATTGAGCTTGAAATTTTATTTGATACTAATTTTATTAATTTCTGACCGCCCGAAGTGGAGATATTAAGGCTAACGCACCATTACTCCCCCCCCCCCCCCCCCCCCCCCTGCTCCGGACATTAGTGTGCACCCTTTCTTGTCGCTTAATAGTGAGACCGTCGGTGCGTAAACGGACCGGAACGGACCTAATTACCGGACCGGATCTATTTTTTCCCTTTTTAATGCATTTTCCCCCCTTCTTATTGACGTTATCATTCAGTAAATACCATTTGGAAGTCTCTGATTACCTTGTGCAACATTACGAAACTTAAACATCCTTACAATGGTGATCCAGTAGATTCTGTTAGATTTATCATGATAGCAATAAAATAATTTGGCACTAATAAATATTATTCTTTTATTTTATTTATTTATTTTTTAAATCCTTTTCTATCTTCTCTCTTAAAATAGGTTGCAATAATTCGACCCTTTTTACTTCATTCACATCAAATTAAAAGACAGATACTTCGTTTTTTTTACTCCTAAGATAATTAGATTACCCACACCTGAGATAAGTAGATTACTGAAGCACACTTTCGCGTTTATCGGTATGTATCACAACGATTATCATTTTAACGATATACTTTAATCTCTTTGAACTGGCGGAATTTGAAAATGTGTGCCTTGATAGTTGTTATATTATCATTAATTTTTCATTATGGTGAGTTTAACAGCTACCATTTAGAATAATATCCAAATATTCTGATTTGATCCGCTTTTGAGCTCACCTGAGCCGAAGGCTCTGGGGGAACTAATGTGATCGGTCATTCGTCCGTCGTCGTCGTCGTCCGTCCGGATGTCCGTCCACAATTTCTTTAAACGACATCTCCTCCTAAACCACTGAAGAGATTTTGACCAAACTTGGCAGAAATGATCTTTGGGTGGTCCTCTGTCAAAGTTGTTCAAAGACTTACATTCCATGCAGAACTCTGGTTGCCATGGCAACAAAAGGGGAAAATAAGGAAAAAAAAACTTTAAAAATCTTCTTGTCTGAAACCAGAAGGCCCAGGCCATTAATATTTGGTATGAAGCTTTATCTAGTGGACCTCTACCAAGATTGTTCAAATTATTGCCCTGGGGCCAAAAATTGCCCCGCCCCGGGGCGTACTGGTTTTACATAGGCTTATATAGGGAAACCCTTTAAAAATCTTCTTGTCTGAAACCAGAAGGCCCAGGTCTTTGACATTTGGTATGAAGCTTCAGCTAGTGGACCTCTACCAAGATTGTTCAAATCATAGCCCTGGGGCCGATCATGCCCCCGCTCTTGGACCCTTTGGTTTTACATTGGCTTATATAGGGAAAATATTTAAAAATCTTCTACTCTGAAACCAGAAGGCCCAGGTCTTCGATATTTGGTATAAAGCTTCATCTAGTGGACTTCTACCAAGATTGTTCAAGTTATAGCCCTGGCGCCAAAAATGTCCCCGCGCCAGGGCCCACTGGTTTTACAACGGCTTATACAGGGAAATCCGTTGAAAATTTTCTTGTCTTAAACCAGAAGGCCCAGGTCTTTGATATTTGGTATGAAGCTTCATCTAGTGGACCTCTACCAAGATTGTTCAAATAATAGCCCTGGGGCCGAAAATGCCCCCGCTCCGGGGCCCTTTGGTTTTACAAAGGCTTATATAGGAAAATCTTTTAAAAATATTTTTCTCTGAAACCGCAAGGCCGTGGCCTTTGACATTTGGTATGAAGCTTCATCTTGTGGACCTCTACCAAGATTTTTCAAATTATTGCCTTGAGGCCAAAAATGGCCCCGCCCCGGAGCCCACTGGTTTAACATAGGCTTATATAGGGAAAACCTTTAAAAATCTTCTTGTCTGAAACCAGAAGGCCCAGGTCTTTGATATGAAGCTTCATCAAGATTGTTCAAATTATAGCCCTAGGGCCGAAAATGCCCCCGCCCCATGGCCCTTTGGTTTTACATAGGCTTATATAGAGAAAATCTTTAAAACTCTTTTGATATTTGGTATGAAGCTTCATCTAATGGACCTCTACCAAGATTGTTCAAATTATAGCCCTGGGGTCAAAAATGTCCCCGCGCCAGGGCCAACTGGTTTTACATATGCTTATATAGGGAAATCCTTTGAAAATCTTCTTGTCTGAAACCAGAAGGCCCAGGTCTTTGATATTTGGTATCTAGCTTCATCTAGTGGACCACTATGAATATTGTTCAAATTACAATCCTGGGGCCAAAAAATGGCCCCACACGGGGGCCCACTGGTTTTACATAGGCTTATATAGGGAAAACCTTTTAAAATCTTCTTGTCTGAAACCAGAAGGCCCAGTTCTTTGATATTTGGTATGAAGTTTCAAATAGTGGACCTCTACCAAGATTGTTCAAATTATAGCCCTGGGGCCAAAATGCCCCCGCGCCGGGGCCCACTGGTTTTTACATAGGCTTATATAGGTAAATCCTTTGAAAATCTTCTTGTCTGAAACCAGGAGGCCCGGGTCTTTGACATTTGGTATCACGCTTCATCTAGTGGACCTCTACGAAGATTGTTCAAATTATAGCCCTTGGGCCAAAAAGGGCCCCAAATGGGGGCCCACTCGTTTTACATACGCTTATATACGGAAAACCTGTAAAAATCTTCTTATCTGAAACCAGAAGGCCCAAGTCTTTGATATTTGGTATGAAGCTTCATCTAGAGGACGTCTACCAAGGTTGATCAAATTATAGCCCTGGGGCCAAAAATGCCCCGCGGCGGTGCGCACTGGTTTTATGCAGGCTTATGATAAGGAAAACCTTTAAAAAATCTTCTTGTCTGAAACCAGAAGGCCCAGGTCTTTGATGTTTAGTATGAAGCTTCATCTAGTTGATCTCTACCAAGATTGTTCAAATTATAGCCCTAGGGCCCAAAATGCTCCCGCGCCGGGGCCCACTGGTTTTACATAGGCTTATATAGGGAAATCCTTTGAAAATCTTCTTGTCTGAAACCAGGAGGCCCAGGTCTCTGATATTTGGTATGAAGCTTCATCTAGTGCACCTCTATGAAGATTGTTGAAATTATAGCCGTGGGGCCAAAAATGGCCTCAGACGGGAGCCCACTGGTTTTACATAGGCTTATATAGGGATCGAAAATCTTTAAAAATCTTCTTCTCTGAAACCGCAAGGCCCAGGAATTTGATATTTGGTATGAAGCTTCATCTAGTGGACCCCTACCAAGATTGTTCAAATTATCGTGCTGGGGCAAAAAATTCCCCCGTCCCGGGGCCCTTTGGTTTTACCTGGCCTTATATAGGGAAAATCTTAAAAAATCTTCTCTGAAACCGCAAGGCCCAGGACTTTGATATTTAGAATGAAGCTTCATCTAATGGACCTCTACCAAGATTGTTCAAATTATAGCCCTTATGCCAAAAAGGAGTCACAGGAGCCAAAAATAGATTTTTTTTCACCAAAAACTTAAAACATCTCCTTCTCTGAAACCACAAGGCCTAGGTCTTTTATGTTTGGTATGAAGCTTCAACTAAAGGACCCCTAACAAGATTATTCAAATTATAGTGCTGAGGCCAAAAATGTCCCCGCCCCGGGGCCCTTTGGTTTTACATAGGCTTATATAGGGAAAATCTTTAAAAATCTTCTTCTCTGAAACCGCCAGGTCCAGGACTTTGATGTTTAGTATGAAGCTTCATCTAGTTGATCTCTACCAAGATTGTTCAAATTATAGCCCTGGGGCCCAAAATGCTCCCGCGCCGGGGCCCACTGGTTTTACATAGGCTTATATAGGGAAATCCTTTGAAAATCTTCTTGTCTGAAACCAGGAGGCCCAGGTCTTTGATATTTGGTATGAAGCTTCATCTAGTGCACCTCTATGAAGATTGTTGAAATTATAGCCGTGGGGCCAAAAATGGCCTCAGACGGGAGCCCACTGGTTTGACATAGGCTTATATAGGGATCGAAAATTTTAAAAATCTTCTTGTCTGAAACTAGAAGGCCCAGGTCTTTGATATTTGGTATGAAGCTTCATCTAGTTGACCTCTACAAAGATTGTTCAAATTATAGCCCTGGGGCCAAAAATGACCCCGTGTCGGGGCCCACTGGTTTTATGCAGGCTTATGATAAGGAAATTCTTTAAAAATCTTCTTGTCTGAAACCAGAAGGCACAGGTCTTTGATATTTAGTATGACGCTTCATCTAGTTGACCTCTACCAAGATTATTCAAGTTATAGCCCTAGGACCAAAAATGGTCCCGCGCTGGGGCCCACTCACTTTACATAGACATTAGGGAAAAACCTTTAATGTCTTGTCTCAAACAGGACACTGGGGCACGTGCAAAACTCTTAGCTCTTAGCTCAGGTGAGCGATATAGGACCACCATGGTCCTTGTAAACAAGTCCATGAAATTTATAGCAAAGTAAACCCCATTGATATATAGAAAATTAGCGATTACTGAGATAATTTCTTCTTATTGTTTCATTACACAGATTGTGGGTATCCGTTAGATTAATATCAAAATATTCCGATAGATTGCATGTATAAAAAAATGGCTACACTTGTTTGTCTGTTTATTTGTTCATCTGAGGTTCAACACTATATACGTCATTTTGGAGACGCTGCTCAATTTTGTGGCACTTTAACCCGGCATTGTGATGAAATGACATCTCAAGCCCTGCCGACCAATGAAACCAAACGGCTTGTATGCACTGAACAGTCTGACTCACGCCATTTTGCTGGACAGGCTTAGTCCTTCTAGTTTACCAGTATTCATGTGTTGTCAATTTCAGCTATGCGTGGAAGCACCATACTGCCCAATCTATTTCTCCAAGTCCCGATGGGAGGGGACTTGTAAACCACACTTTTCCCATTATAAGTCTGACTCACGCCATTTTCCCTGGGCATACTAAGTCCTTCTAGTTTACCAGAATTCATGTGTTGTCAATTTCAGCTATGCGTGGAAGCAACATACAGCCCAATCTATTTCTCCAAGTCCTGATGGGCGGGGACTTGTAAACCCCGCTTTTCCCATTATAAGTCTGACTCACGCCATTTTGCCTTGGCAGACTTAGTCCTTCTTGTTTTACAGTATTCATGTGTTGTCAATTTCAGCTATGCGTGGAAGCACCATAGAGCCCAATCTACCGGAGTACCTGGAGAAAAAACACCTGGCCTTGCAGATCTAAGCGTCATACATATGACAAAAGCCAATCTCGAACCACATATGTGGGATACCTTTACGATATTTAGAGTCTTTATTTTTAATTATTTCTGCTCCAAACACCGCTAGGGAAAGTGATTGTGGTGGGCCTGACGCACAGGGTGATGTTATTGTGCATTGACCTATATTCCACATTTGACAAATTATTTATGAACAACAGCATGCATAATGTTGTAAAAGATTAAAATAGTGTGTATTTTGTACAAATATACTAACCATAGAACACATCATTGCATCAAACCTGACCAGGCACTTTGACAAACATAATGTACTCTATGACTTACAGCATGGTTTCCGTCAAAGCAGGTCTTGTGAAACTCAGCTGATTCAACTTGTTGAGGACCTTACTAAATCGATGACAGGAGGCAAGCAAACTGACCTCATTCTGTTAGATTTTAGTAAGGCCTTTGACAAGGTAAACCATCTCAAACTGCTTTACAAACTTAGACTTCATAGCGTTCAAGGTAATGTCTTGCATTGGATCCAGTCCTTCCTCATAGGGAGAAGCCAGATCGTTGTGCTTGAAGGTGACAGTTCTAATGAGCTACCAGTCTCCTCAGGTGTACCACAAGGTCAGTCCTGGGCCCCATCTTATTCTACTGTACATCAATGATTTACCCGATAATGTGCAGTCTCAAGTTCACCTCTTTGCGGATGACACTGCGGTATACCTGACCATTAATAACCCAGATGACTCTTCCAACCTCCAGAAGGACCTTGGCCAACTACAAAAGTTGGGGGCACAATGGGATATGGAATTTAATCCTGGTACGTAAGTGCCAAGTTTTACATATCACCAGGTCACAAAATCTAATCAAGTCTACCTACATCATGCATAAGAAAACCCTTGAAAGTGTATCCTCCGCCAGATCCTTGGTGTTGACCTATCCACCGACCTAAGTTTCAATACACATATTAATAGAATTTCGGCAAACGCAAATAAATCACTTGGTTTTATTAAACGGAACATTATAACTAAACATAAAGGTGTGCCCACAACTCGAGTACGCCTCCACTTCATGGAGCCCTGATACCGAAAGCTAATCCCAAAAAATAGAAATGGTCCTGAGGAGAGCTATTCGCTGGACCATGGGTGACTATTCGTCTTACAAGATCGTTTCAAAGATGCATAAAGCACTTGGCTGGCGGTCACTGGAACAGAGGAGGGCTGATGCTCGCCTCTGTATGTTATATGAAATCACACACGGCATGGTTGCCCTTCAAATGCCACCGTTTTTCCAGCAGCCAACAAGAGCAATCCGTTTAAGCCTGTGCCATCCCTTCGTGTATCGTCAAATCCATACCTCAACCGATTATTACAAGTATTCGTTTTTCCGTTTGGCTGTTGTGCAATGGAACAGCTGGCCATCTTCCTTGATCATGCTGCCAACACTGAATCAGTTCAGTGTGGCAGTCCGGTCTCTTGACCACCAGCTACCCTAAACACAGCAGACCTGTTTTTAACCTGATTTTAATCTCATCTTATTAACTAACACTTTCACCTTTTTTATTCATCTCACTATTGCACTTTTATTCTCACTATTCATTCTACCTTTTTCTTCACGGCACGCAATCACCTAGGAATCGAGACAATTCATCGACAAGACAATTCATCGACACGGTTTTTGGAGACAATTCATCGACACAATTGAAGACAACTCATCGACACTTTTTGAAGACAATTCATCGACACATTATTATGTTGAAATTATACACAAGCTGATAAAATGAAGACAATGTTTTGAAAATAAAATTATCTATTATCACGTTTATGATCAAAATTACGAATTTAGAAAAAAATAATTCAATATTTTGGCTTATTGACCATTTTAACCGCAATAGTTTGCCTCGTCTGATTTGATGTCGCAAAACAGTGACTGTCAGGGAGCTGTCTCAAAGTAATTGAGGATAGCATGTAGCTTTTAGGATGCTGATTGTTATGTAGTGGCAGTATTGATAGTACGACCACTGGAGTTGAAGGATAATTTAGCCTCGAGATTTGTACAGTTCGCATTTAGATACCTAATTCTGATCATGAGATATAAACCGTGTTCAACTTGGTGAATTATCATCTAGATAATAAGCCCATGCGATGGACCTTGATTAATCCCACTTTAGGGGTAAAAGTTCAGTTTAATCATTTTTGTACCAAATGGAATCCTCCTCCTTATATATAGCATGAGTCCATTTAAAAATGTAGGGTTGTCAGGTTGTGTTTTCAACTAAATTTGTTTTGGAAAATAGCTGAACTTTTTGCAAACAGTGTAGGCCCTGATCAGACGCCGCGTTCTGCGGCGTCTGAGCTGAGCCTACACTGTTTGCCAGGGTACCCGTTTTGGGGTATATGGTACTAAATGGGTTAAATGGGATTATGTTTACGTTTCATATTTCTGCCTTTAAACGTTAGGCGTTATCGTTAGAATCGTTTTCATTTGAGCAGAATCTGATATAATGCTGAAAATTTAGAGAAAAGATGAAACATACATGAAACTCACAATCAAGCTTCACTTGCCATCTTTTTTATTTTGATTATGAAAGTTTTGAATATTATTTGACCAAGTTCCGTATACATTTTCTTTTATGCGGTTAAAAGGGTCAATAAGCCAAAATATTGAATTAAATGTTTCTAAATTCGTTATTTTGATCATAAACGTGATAAAAGATCATTTTATTTTCAAAACAGTGTCTTCATTTTATCAACTTGTGTATAATTTCAACATAATAATGTGTCGATGAATTGTCTTCAAAAAGTGTCGATGAGTTGTCTTCATTTGTGTCGATGAATTGTCTCCAAAAACCGTGTCGATGAATTGTCTTGTCGATGAATTGTCTTGTTCCCATCACCTACACGTAATCCTCGTCGTCTGGGGTGTTGTAGCAAATCTAGATAGATACATAGAAAAAAGGTGGAAACCGGAGGGGGGGGGGGGGGGGGGGGGAGGGGGGAATGGGTCCGTTCCGGTACGTTCCGGTAATTAGGTCCATTCCGGTCCGTTCCGGTAAATTTACTCCCCCTTGAGACCTTCTTTGACACAAACCGGAAATAATATGGCGACCATCAACAACATGCTGATTTTTAGACGAAATGTCATAAACCTTTATGGTTTTTAGGGTTTCAGTGTCATGGTCCATTTACCCTTGTTGCGAAATAATTCCCAGTTGCTGCAATGGCCGAAAATGACGTTTTCTCAGGGTCGAAAAATGCAAGTCGATGCGGATGTGAAGTTTTACAAAAGCCCTTCTCCCACTCAAAAGAACAAGAAGTGGAGAGAGGAAACGCAAAATCGAACAAATATTTGCCAAATGGAAAAGTTCGTTTGTTGGTCGAAGACAATGGTTTAGTAGCCCATACTGCTCTTGAACCTAATGGTACTTTGCCACAAGGCAACACTTCCAGAAATAATTGCCAGTGTGACAACAGTCATAAAAGTGCAGGAACGAACGACTGTCTTTTGGAAACCAATAAATACTTTGACGCTGATTTATCACAGCTAGTATCAAAATTTGATATAGCTGATTTAGAAAAGAACTCCAACAATCAGACTGTTGAGAATCTACAAAGTTTACATGTATGGGAGCGAGACATTCTAAATGGAATAGAATATGTTGTTTACAAGTCCGAAGTACAAATGCCAGACATAATGAGACTTATAACAAAAGACTTGTCAGAGCCATATTCAGTATATACTTACAGATACTTTATTCATAACTGGCCAAAACTATGCTTCCTTGTAAGTAATTACATTGTTACACATTTGTTTAACTATCTATCTTCTGATACTGCGTCGGGGGTCATATTTGACCAATACCGCAGGGGTTGTCTATCTATCTATCTATCTTCTTATACTGAGTCGGTCATATTTGGCCATTACCTCAGTTGGGTGCGTAGCTAAATTTAGAATTGAAATAGGGTTGTGGGACAACTCGGCACATAGCAAACTCGGCACATGACCAACTCGGCCTATACAAACTCGGCACATAATTAGCTAATTAGGCCAATTATCTATCGTTATGATAATTGCATAACCAAACAAACAATCAAATTAAAGTTACCTATGAAATAGGGACCAACTAAATAGGGCTATAAGACTTAATAAGACATTTATCAGCATTTTCCTGTTACTGGAGAATACGATACTGTTTTTTTTTCTAGTTTGTTGTATCAGCAACCGTTTTTGTTCACGTGTTGGTCCTTTGTGGCGTGCCTACTGCAGCTTCACGGAGTCTAGAATGCCGGGTCCGGCGTTCTAGACTCAGAGACTAAAAGACCGGGTCCGGTCGTCTAGCCACTTCCTATTTATAAATATTATAAAATAATAATAATAATAAAACAGAGAGTAAAGTATAAATGTACAGTTAATATGCAGTATAACTATTGTGGGCCGAGTTTGCTATGTGCCGAGTTGGTTATGTGCCGAGTTGGCTATGTGCCGAGTTGTCCCGTTACCACTGCAGGTGTATATTACATACACTCCAGGTTTTGCAGGATGAAAGCCTACACAGTAATCATGTAATTACGGTAGGGATCTTTAACCTGCACAGGGGATGGTTCTCCCTGCACAGGGGGCCTCCAGTTAACGTCCCGATCCGAAGGACGGTGCACTTTATGACATTCTAATTCACCTTATTTGCATTATCTGCTGGTTCCTAATCTGAAGGTTACAGTGTTGGAAAGACAGGTAACCAGACACCCCTGACAGGCGTCTGGTTACCTGTTTTTCCAATATTGACAATCTGCAAGCTGGGAGCCACCAAATAATGCAAATTAATATAGTGAATAGTGGAGCACGACAGCTCAGTGGTTAGTGCATTTGCCTCTGATGCTAGAGGTCCTGGGTTCGATCCCCAACAGCGGCGATAAAATTTTGGTGTCCGAACACCATCCATTTGCAGCAAGGTTGGTCAGTAAATACCGGTGGCCGTTATTCCAACTGGTCCTGGGAAATACTCCAAATTTCAGCAAAAGTGGGAAATATGATTTTTGTTTGGTTATTTCACAGAAAAACACTATTAATATTTGTGTAATTTAATTGAAATAATGAACAGTTAGCTATTTTGCAATATTTCTCCCCATGCATGTATGTCATAAGTCTTCTTTTACTCAAGCAATCACAAGCATAAATATAAAGTGATGATGATGTTGTAATATAGGGTGCAGAGAGTTATTTAAAGGTGCATTATTGAGCTACCGGGTCTCAATTTTTTTTTCTGGTTTTTATCTTCAATGCATACTCCTTTGTCATGTGTACACTTTTGGAGCCAAATACAGCTTCGGAACTTAAATTACTTTGTGAAAATGGTCGTTTTCATTCATGTTTACCCTTCGCTCTGAACATGTGTTCGGAATTTCTGTTCTAAATATAAATCTGTCACTTTACACATACATGGCGACAGTATCGTCTATGAGTGTCGTTACTTATGGCATGGTATTCAGTGTCATATTTTTTCCGATTCAGGCATGGCCTAAACAAACAAGACCAAATATGAACGTCACATTACGTCATATATGGGGATTCTATTTTTGTCACAAACTAAAAATAGATCTAACTAGTGTTCGAAACCTAGTTTGGGAATCCCTCTCAAACTCGTTTACCTGTCATCATAATTGTTCGCATTTTTGCATAAAATGCATTCATTTGTATTGTTTTATAGAAAAATACTGGCTATATGTATTTTATTTTTCGAAGCATTTTTTCCAGATAGCTCAATAATGCACCTTTAAAATCACTGATATGCTTAAAGGCATTTATTCTCGTTTATTGAGGACCATCATTACATTACATAATATTATATAGCCCTCAGTGCTGACTGAAGAGAAATGCTCTGTCTTCAACAGGTAAGGGGCCACTTGGGGGAAAAATCAATAGTTTACTAACTGTTGACTAGAGTATACCTATTGATTTGCCCCTTAAATGCCTCAGTCAGGGATTCAACAAGAGCTACTAATCACCATATTAGGGGCTGCATTTGATCTGCTACAGAGAGTATATCACAAGGGGCAATAAAACAATTATGAGCACACGGTGTGTCCTACCTTACAAGAATACATGCCTTTAAAAAGATAAAATACCAAAATGATCCCAATATTTGGGACAGACATGCCTGGACAAACAGTGCAGACCCAGATCAGAATCACTTTGCTTCTTTAAGAGAGTTTGTCATTGGAACTACATGTTTTGTATGCTTTAGTGTAACACTAAACCACACGGTTCAATTTTTTTTAGATTTACAACAGCTCTTTTGATGTTTCAAACTTTGAATTTTAAGAATGTTTACACTAGAAAAAAGGTTTGTTTGCAAGTTTGTCAAGTAATCATACATGTACTCCTAATGCTAAAAGGTGTGATAATTTAATTGTTTGTTTGAGACAGGTATTAAAAGAACACCTTTTTAGCTCACCGTCACGTGGTGACGAGGTGACCTTTTGGGATCACTTTTTGTCCGACGTGCGTGCGTGCGTAAACAATTTCTTTAAACGGCATCTCCTCCTAAACACTGATCGGATTTTGACCAAACTTCACAGGAATGATCCTTAGGTGGTCCCCTTTCAAAGTTGTTCAAATGGTTCCTGTCCGTTGCACATCTAGGTCACAGGAGCCAAAAATAGATTTTTTTCATCAAAAACTGAAAAAAATCTTCTTCTCTGAAACCACAAGGCCCAGGTCTTTGATATTTGGTATGAAGCTTCATCTAGTGGACCCCTACCAAGATTGTTCAAATCAGAGTGCTGGGGCCAAAAATGCCTCCGCCCCGGGGCTCTTTGGTTTTACATAGGCTTATATAGGGAAAATCTTTAAAAATCTTCTTCTCTGAAACCACAAGGCCCAGGACTTTGATATTTGGTATGAAGCTTCATCTAGTGCACCCCTACCTAGATTGTTCAAATTATAGTGCTGGGACAACAAATGCCCCGCCCCGGGGCCCTTTGGTTTTACTTTGGCTTATATAGGGAAAATCTTTAAAAATCTTCTTCTCTGAAACTACAAGGCCCAGGTCTTTGATATTTGGTATGAAGCTTCATCTAGTGGACCCCTACCAAGATTGTTCAAATTATAGTGCTGGGGCCAAAAATGCCCCCGCCCGGGGCCCTTTGGTTTTACATTGGCTTATATAGGGAAAATCTTTAAAAATCTTCTTCTCTGAAACCACAAGGCCCAGGTCTTTGATATTTGGTATGAAGCTTCATCTAGTGGACCCCTACCAAGATTGTTCAAATTATAGTGCTGGGGCCAAAAATGCCCCCGCCCGGGGCCCTTTGGTTTTACATTGGCTTATATAGGGAAAATCTTTAAAAATCTTCTTCTCTGAAACCACAAGGCCCAGGACTTTGATATTTGGTATGAAGCTTCATCTAGTGGACCCCTACCAAGATTGTTCAAATTATAATGCTGGGACAAAAAATGCCCCCGCCACAGGGCCCTTTGGTTTTACATTGGCTTTTATGGGGGAAAATCTTTAAAAATCTTCTTCTCTGAAACCACAAGGCCCAGGTCTTTGATATTTGGTATGAAGCTTCATCTAGTGGACCCCTACCAAGATTGTTCAAATTATAGTGCTGGGGCCAAAAATGCCCCGGCCCCGGGGCCCTTTGGTTTTTACATAGGCTTATATAGGGAAAATCTTTAAAAATCTTCTTCTCTGAAACCACAAGGCCCAGGACTTTGATATTTGGTATGAAGCTTCATCTAGTGGACCCCTACCAAGATTGTTCAAATTATAGTGCTGGGACAAAAAATGTCCCCGCCACGGGGCACTTTGGTTTTACATTGGTTTATATAGGGAAAATCTTTAAAAATCTTCTTCTCTGAAACCACAAGGCCCAGGTCTTTGATATTTGGTATGAAGCTTCATCTAGTGGACCCCTACCAAGATTGTTCAAATCAGAGTGCTGGGGCCAAAAATGCCCCCGCCCAGGGGCCCTTTGGTTTTACACAGGCTTATATAGGGATAATCTTTAAAAATCTTCTTCTCTGAAACCACAAGGCCCAGGACTTTGATATTTGGTATGAAGCTTTATCTAGTGGACTCCTACCAAGATTGTTCAAATTATAATGCTGGGACAAAAAATGCCCCCGCCACAGGGCCCTTTGGTTTTACATTGGCTTTTATGGGGGAAAATCTTTAAAAATCTTCTTCTCTGAAACCACAAGGCCCAGGTCTTTGATATTTGGTATGAAGCTTCATCTAGTGGACCCCAAACAAGATTGTTCAAATTATAGTGCTGGGGCCAAAAATGCCCCCGCCCCGGGGCCCTTTGGTTTTACATAGGCTTATATAGGGAAAATCTTTAAAAATCTATTTGTCTGAAACCACAAGGCCCATGACTTTGATATTTGGTATGAAGCTTCATCTAGTGGACCCCTACCAAGATTGTTCAAATTATAGTGCTGGGACAAAAAATGCCTCCGCCCCGGGGCCCTTTGGTTTTACATAGGCTTATATAGGGAAAATCTTTAAAAATCTTCTTCTCTGAAACCACAAGGCCCAGGTCTTTGATATTTGGTATGAAGCTTCATCTAGTGGACCCCTACCAAGATTGTTCAAACTAGAGTGCTGGGGCCAAAAATGCCCCCGCCCCGGGGCCCTTTGGTTTTACATAGGCTTATATAGGGAAAATCTTTAAAAATCTTCTTCTCTGAAACTGCAAGGCCCAGGTCTTTGATATTTGGTATGAAGCTTCATCTAGTGGACCCCTACCAAGATTGTTCAAATTATAGTGCTGGGGCCAAAAATGCCCCTGCCCTGGGGCCCTTTGGTTTTACATGGGCTTATATAGGGAAAATCTTTAAAAATCTTCTTCTCTGAAACCGCAAGGCCTAGATCTTTGATATTTGGTATGAAGCTTCATCAAGTGGACCCCTACCAAGATTGTTCAAATTATAGTGCTGGGACCAAAAATGCCCCCGCCCCGGGGCCCTTTGGTTTTACATGGGCTTATATAGGGAAAATCTTTAAAAATCTTCTTCTCTGAAACGGCCCAGGTTGTTGATATTTGGTATGCAGGTTCATCTAGTGGACCCTTACCAAGATTGTTCAATTTATAGTGCTGGAGCCAAAAATGCCCCCGCCCCGGGGCTCTTGGTTTTTACATGGGCTTACATAGTGAAAATCTTTAAAAATCTTCTTCTCTAAAACTGCAAGGCCCAGGTCTTTGCTATTTGGTATGAAGCTTCATCTAGTGGACCCCTACCAAGATTGTTCAAATTATAGTGCTGGGACAAAAAATGCCTCCGCCCCGGGGCCCTTTGGTTTTACATAGGCTTATATAGGGAAAATCTTTAAAAATCTTCTTCTCTGAAACCACAAGGCCCAGGTCTTTGATATTTGGTATGAAGCTTCATCTAGTGGACCCCTACCAAGATTGTTCAAACTAGAGTGCTGGGGCCAAAAATGCCCCCGCCCCGGGGCCCTTTGGTTTTACATAGGCTTATATAGGGAAAATCTTTAAAAATCTTCTTCTCTGAAACTGCAAGGCCCAGGTCTTTGATATTTGGTATGAAGCTTCATCTAGTGGACCCCTACCAAAATTGTTCAAATTATTGTGCTGGGGCAAAAAATGCCCCCGTCCCGGGGCCCTTTGGTTTTACATGGCCTTATATAGGGAAAATCTTTAAAAATCTTCTTCTCTGAAACCGCAAGGCCCAGTACTTTGATATTTAGAATGAAGCTTCATCTAATGGACCTCTACCAAGATTGTTCAAATTATAGCCCTTGGGCCAAAAAGGAGTCACAGGAGCCAAAAATAGATTTTTTTCACCAAAAACTTAAAACATCTTCTCTGAAACCACAAGGCCTAGGTCTTTTATGTTTGGTATGAAGCTTCAACTAAAGGACCCCTAGCAAGATAATTCAAATTATAGTGCTGAGGCCAAAAATGTCCCCGCCCCGGGGCCCTTTGGTTTTACATAGGCTTTTATAGGGAAAATCTATAAAAATCTTCTTCTCTGAAACTGCCAGGCCCAGGACTTTGATATTTGGTATGAAGCTTCATCTAGTGGACCCCTACCAAGATTGTTCAAATTATAGTGCTGGGGCAATGAATGCTCCCACCCCGGGCCCCTTTGGTTTTACATTGGCTTATACAGGGAAAATCTTTAAAAATCTTCTTCTCTGAAACCGCAAGGCCCAGGACTTTGATATTTGGTATGAAGCTTCATCTATTGGACCCCTACCAAGATTGTTCAAATTATAGCTTTTGTGCCAAAAATGCCCCCGCTCCGGGGCCCTTTGGTTTTACATAGGCTTATATAGGGAAAATCTTTAAAAATCTATTTGTCTGAAACCACAAGGCCCAGGTCTTTGATATTTGGTATGAAGCTTCATCTAGTGGACCCCTACCAAGATTGTTCAAATTATAGTGCTGGGGCCAAAAATGCCCCGGCCCCGGGGCCCTTTGGTTTTTACATAGGCTTATATAGGAAAAATCTTTAAAAATCTTCTTCTCTGAAACCACAAGGCCCAGGACTTTGATATTTGGTATGAAGCTTCATCTAGTGGACCCCTACCAAGATTGTTCAAATTATAGTGCTGGGACAAAAAATGTCCCCGCCACGGGGCACTTTGGTTTTACATTGGTTTATATAGGGAAAATCTTTAAAAATCTTCTTCTCTGAAACCACAAGGCCTAGGTCTTTTATATATGGTATGAAGCTTCTTCTAAAGGACCCCTACCAAGATGATTCAAATTATAGTGCTGGGGCCAAAAGTGGCCCCGCCCCGGGGCCCTTTGGTTTTACATAGGCTTATATAGGGATGATCTTTAAAAATCTTCTTCTCTGAAACCACAAGGCCCACCTTTGCCAAGATTGTTCAAATTATAGCCTTAGTTGATGTTTGGTATGAAGCTTCACCTTTAAGACCTCCCTCAACATTATGCACATTAAAGCCCTGGGGCCAATAATGGCCCTCTCTGAGGCCCACTTGTTACACTATGGATCAGGTGAGCGATCCAGGGCCATCATGGCCCTCTTGTTATAAAATTTATGATAAACGCGATGATTTTGAGATTGTAAACTTTCCTTTTTTGGATGGTGATGTTCCACATGCACCATCCTATGGCATTTATATTTCACAATTAATTTGATTTGCCAGAGTGTGTAGTCATGTAACTGACTTCAACACTGGTAATAAATTGTTAACGGTCACGGTTATCGGTACCATAAATAAGCAAAGCCTTTTCAAAATTTATAGACGTCTGATTTAATTTCAAAATTCAATACTGGATTTAAATATCTTTTGCAACAAGGTCTATCAGAACACAAATTTTATGGTGACTAAGTATATACATTTAGAAAAAATTATAACCACAATGACTTCAGCACCAAATTTTGTAAACTCATTCTTTGATATAAAAAGATTGGGAACAGCATAAATGTAACACTTATACGACAGACTGCATGGATGGTACGTTTAGTTAACCCGATCACGATTGACAACTTTGCCTCCCTCTTTAATTGCATGCCGGTGGGTCAGACCTCTGATTCTATGACCGTTCCAACATAAAGGCTTATGTTGGTTGGTACCTGATGCTCTGTCTCTGGTCGGGCCCTTTGGAGTCTAACTATTGGTTTTCTTTTGCTCCAGCATTTCTGTTGTGTCTTGCTGTCGAGTCCTCATTGTTGTTTCATCTCTGGTTGTTTGATTTTTGTGTTCTTGGAGGTGTTGCACTGTAGAGTTAGGAGGCCTTCATGCGGAATGAACAAATTATTTGTCTGAATCTCGGTGGAAGTAAGGGCGAGGATTGTGGCCATGTAAAATTGATTTAAGCCCCACCCCCCAGTGGAATACGTTTCCGCCGACCGTTCCAAGTCGGTTCTGACACGGTTTATTTTTGTTATGGTTTGTCTTTGGGTGTTTGTGTCGCTTAAATTATTTTATTTCGGATAGCCTTTTGGCCATTTTGTGGGAATGTAACTGTCCTTTTGGCTTTCCGCTGTTGGTGTTTCCGTTGGGGTCTGTTGCTTCATGTTTGTGTTTCTTTCCCTTTGGTGTCTCTGATGGGAGCTGTGGGTTATTTGTATCGATTCCTGATCATTGCCATTACTTCTATTCTTAAATTATCTACAGAAGCTCACCTAAGTATTCAAATTACATGTATTTATAAGTCAAGAGAAATAGCTGAAAGTTAAAAACTGATATTTTAGAATTACATTTGAAAAGAAATTATGTACATTCTATATGAAGGCAAGGGACTATAGATCTTTCAAGTTATTCGATATAGAATGGGCTGGAAAGTTCTTCAAAATTTCACTTGTCCTACATTACTAAGTGCATGTAAAATATCCTAAGGACTAAACAGCCTTTTCACTTGTCCTTCATTTTTTTTGTCAGTGCAAGCAGAAAGGTGGAATTTTCAAGTCCTGCATGAACTTGAAATAATTTTGCTTTCAGATAGCTAGGTAGTTGGGGTATATTAAGCAGTTTCAGTTGGTACCACCTATGTAAATATATATTTCCCAGTATTTCCCAGGAATTCCCTGTATTTCCCACCGTCCAGGGAAATACGAGATTTGCAGGGATGAATGTCATAAAGTGCACCGTCCTTTGGATCGGGACTTTAACTGGAGAACGATCCCCTGTGCAGGTTAAAGATCCCTACCGTAATTACATGATTACTGTGTAGGCTTTCATCCTGCAAACTTAGAGTGCATGTAATATACACCTGCGGTAATGGTCAAATGTGACCGACACAGTATCAGTAGAAAGAAAGGAAAGAAATAAATAAATAAAAACAATTTTCTGATATACCTACAGTAGAGCACAGTAGCTAGTGGAGCAATGGGGTGCGTAGAATTATCAGAAAGCACCAAAATACCGAAAATCAACAAACATGCCAGGAAGCACATAGAAATACCAAAAAGCACTGTAATTGGGGGTATTTTGTGGAGGAGCATGTTAAAAATGAATTTAGGCCTATGTTTTAGATCTATATTGATAATTTTACCTGAAAAACTTTAATACTTTCTCCAATCTAGGGTATTTTTAGAATGACATGCAGTTATCAAGAATTACAAGTTGCTATCTAATCTATACTGCAGCAGCCTTTTGAGAGTATTACATACATATGTGCAGTTTAAGTAACTTGAACAAGACCGTTCGGAATACATTGGTAAAATACCGGTAACTGCACGATAGTCCTCTTAACGGGGTTGCTGCAGTATAAATAGACAGATAGATAGAAATAATGTCGTCTTGTCGTTCAACATAGTGTGTCTATTCGTAGGTCACCACCAAGTGACCATGTGAAGTTTTCCATTGCTAAAGCTGGGGTGATGTCTTTGACTAGTTACAGTGATGATACGTCTGTTCAAAAAATCAACTATTCACATAAAAGTTAGCTGTTTAGTGGGTGGTAGGGGTTATACAACCCTTCCAAGATTATTTTCACATATATCAAGCTAGTGTTAAACTTCAAATCAAACAAACAATTTACATAGACTTATCTAGGGAAAACCATTAAAAATCTTTTCCTCTGAACAAAAGAAAGCCTAGGTCTTTGATATTTGGTATGAAAAATAGAAGTAAAGGCAATGATCAGGAATAGATACAGTTAACCCAGTACTTCCATCAGAGACACCAAAGGGAAAGAAACACAAACATGAAGCAACAGACCCAAACGGAAACACCAACAGCGGAAAGCCAAGAGGTCAGTTACTTTCCCACGAAATGGTACAACTTTATACCAAAAATCAAACACCCAAATAACAAACACCTGGGCCATGTGGTTTTAGACAACAAGATTTTCAAAGGTTTTCCCTTATAAGTTTACATGTATGTCAAACTGGTGGTCCCTGGCGCGGCGGCATTTTTGGCCCCCGGCAACAGAAGCACAGGTCATTGGTATTTGGTGTGTAGCTTCATCGAGTGAATCTAATCTATACTGCAGCAGATTTTCAGATTATAGCCTTGTGGCCAAAAATGACTCCCACTAGGGATTTCAACTGGTTGAACTGATGTACATGTACATCTATATTGACAACCTTGGGTTGATGAAAATATATAAATCAGATTTGCAAACATGTCTTGCTTTTCTTCACAGTTTCTTTCTCTTTTTTTTTTCCTAAAATTGCTTATGATTTTCTGGTCTACGGGTGAGTGATACAGGGCCATCTTGGCCCTCTTGTTAATAACTTACCTTACCCTTATCCAACTGACAACTCCTGTTACAGTTGACAGTTAAGCACAAAAACAATGGAACATCTAAGGCAAATCCATGGATATCCTATATCATAAACCATTCACTGTATTTTCAAGTAAGAATACAAAAATAACATTGAAGTGGAAGATTTCATTGTTTAGTCAGCAATTTTAAGTGATGTATTAAACCATTTTGATTCCCACCCTTGATTGTTTAGGCTTGTGTATATTTGATTTTCAAAAACAAGGTATCTTTGGAAACAAGAGACATAATCATTATGTATCAAGAACAGGATGCTTATGTGCAGACCGTCCATGCTAATAAACCCTATTGGTTTCCTTGGGCGACAGGGCTTGAGATGTCATTTCATCTCAGTGTCGGGTAAAAGTCCCACAAAATTGGAAGCAACGTCTCCAAAATGACCTTTACAGTGTTGACCAAGGTTGGGCGGTCAAAACCAGGGGCGGTTTTAACCAGTGGTTTTAACCGATTAAAACCGTCCCAGTCAATACTTCCAAAGTGGTCAATACTGGTCAATACTGGTCGATTGAAATATTGAGTGGTCAATTGAATAATTTTAGTGTTAAAAGAGCAAAGCTACTGAAACTATTTTGAAGTTTTGCTCTCTTTGCTGGAGGCTGATCATTTGATAGAGTTTCAGGTTCAGATGTTATTTCTTCAAGTGGTCTCTTAGCAATACTTTCTGTTTTTTTAGCCCTAGGCATTTTTGTCTATGACTCATCAGTCTTAATACCTTAGCACTAACTTCAACACATTGCACTGTTTTTTTTTTGTTGTTGTCTTCCAAAATAGTGAAGAAGTTCCAAATTTGGTCTTTAGGTTTCATTCATTTTTGACACCTTCAGTAATAGCTTGATGATAAGATACTGTCTATATTGCATATAAATCAAAATTTCACACATTATGAATAAAGCCTGATGTCAGTTTATAATACCCCTATTAGGGACATTTTATTGGTCAATCAGATCTTTGCCACACCCACTGCAGTGGCATATGTTAGTCTGTTTTGACAGCAGTTTACAGGTGTTGCAGATACTTTTAAATATTCAAAGACATCAGTGAATCTTCAAATATTGGTTAGTAAACAAAGGACCTTTCATAAATCCTTCAAAAACCCATGATACATTCAGCTTATTCATATTCCTGTAAATCAAAATATGAACAATCAATCTAACCTACATTGTATAAAGGAAAAAAGAATAATTATAAAGATTGTTTGATTGAAAAGAACAGGCCTGTCTACAGTTCAGTGAGTCAATCGACCAGCAATAATGTCTTTTGACTTTTGATGAAATAAAAGATACATCAAATAATTAGTGTTATTAATAAAAACTATTTTGTCTTGTTCAGTGATGAAAATATAGTCTAACATCATGTACATGATGTAGGGGGAAAGCTTTTAAGACCAGTTTAGCAACAGGAGAGAGGTATATACTCAAATGATTTAATCGACCACCAATCGACCAGTATTGGCCAGTAATGACCGGTTAAAACCGGTTTTAACCACCGCCCGGTCAATACTCATATTGACCGGCTTTTTGCCAACCTTGGTGTTGACGGGGACGTTAAACCTCAAATCAAACAAACAAACAAAAAATGCTTATGTCTGTTTGCAAAATTGATGGCTTGATTTTTATCGAAAATAGCAAAAATTAATTCTGTTCAGTGTCTCATATCCCATACAGAATATCTGAATGATTCCTGTAGCTGAATTATTCTGTATTTGGTTCAATGGTTAGCATTTTTAGCTCGCCTTACGAAAGTAAGGGGGAGCTATTGCCATACCCCCGGGCGTCGGTGTCAGCGTCCGCATTTGGTTAAAGTTTACCTGCACGCTCTTAAATGTGATGTTTTACAAGTTTATTTTGAATATATAATTATTTTACAGGTTTTTTGGTTTAAATTGGGCTTTTTGAGAAGTTAATATTTTCATCTGTATTACCTCCCTTACTTCCCTGTATTAAAGTTTACCTGCAAGCTGCGTGAGTTCAAATCCTGGGGGAGGAATGTTTTTTTTTTTCTTTTCTTTTTTCTTTTTTTTTCTTTTTAAAAACATAGCTGGCTCATGGTCAAGGTCACTGTGGCTACTTTTAGAAAAACATTGTCATCGCTCTAGCGTCTTCACTTATTGATCAATTTTAATATAACTTCACACAAATGTTGGGTATACTGATATCTCAAGTGACTTTGACTTTCAGGGTCCGGGGCTTAAGGTCAAGGTCACTACTTTCAGGGTCAAGGTCACTGTGTCTATTTTTAGAAAAACATTGTCATCGCTCTTGCACATTAATTTATTGATGGATTTTAATATAACTCAAATGTTGGGTATGATGATATCTCTAGCAAGTTCGACTTTCAGGTTCCGAACCTGAAGGTCAAGGTCACTTTGGCTGTTTTTAGAAAAAAACTTTGTGATTGCTCTAGTGCCTACATTAATTGATGGACTTTAATATAACTTCACACAAATGTTGGGTATGATGATATCTCGGGTTTGACTTTCAAGGTCTGGAGCTGAAGGTCAAGGTCGCCGTGGCTATTTTTAGAAAAACTTTTTCATCGCTCTTGTGCCTTTATTTATGGATAGATTTTAATATAACTTCACACACATGTTGAGTATGATGATATCTCGAGTGACTTTGACTTTCAGGTCTCGGGCTGAAGGTCAAGGTCACTGTGTCTATTTTGAGAATAACTTTGTGATCGCTCTAGTGCCTACATTTATGGATGGATTATAATACATGTAGAACTTCATACAAATGTTGGGTATGATAATATCTGGAGCGAGTTTGACTTTCAGGGTCCAGTGCTGAAGGTGAAGGTCACTGTGGCCATTTTAAGGAAAATTTTGTCATCACTCTTGTGCCTTCATTTATTGATGGATTTTAATATTACTTCACACAAATGTTGGGTATTATGATATCTCGAGTGACTTTGACTTTCAGGGTCAGGGTTGAAGGTCAAGGTCACTGGCTATTTTATGGATGATTTTTAATATAACTTCACACAAATGTTGACAGAGATAATATCTTGAGTGAGTTCGACTTTCAGGGTCTGGGGCTGAAGATCAAGGTCACTGGCTATTTTTAGAAAAAAAAACTTTGTTATCGCTCTTGTGCCTTCATTTATTGATGGATTTTAATATAACCTGACACAAATATTTGGTATGATGATATCTTGAGTGACTTTGGCTTTCCGGGTCAGGGGCTGAAGGTCAAGGTCGCTGTGGCTATTTTTTAGAAAAACTTGATCATTGCTCTAGTGTCCACATTTATTGATGGATTTTAAGATAACTTCATACAAATGTTGGGTATGATAATATCTCGAGTCACTTCAACTTTCGGGGTCTGGGGCTCAAAGTCAAGGTCACTGTGGCTATTTTTAGAAAAACTTTGTTATCACTCTTAAGTACCTACATTTATTGATGAATATAATGTAATTTTACACAAATGCTAGGCTTTTTTTTAATTTGCCTTGAGCAAGGGGATTTGTATCGTCTGTGATGCCTTGTTATTACTTGGAAGTTAGTAGAATTTTTATTATCAACTATAGATTTCTTTATCATTTTTTTAAAGTGGAAGGCTTGAAACAGGATGATTAGGGGTACTTTTTGGTTCTCTTTCATTTGCTGCAGTCTGTTGGGCTTTTTTACAGAACAAAAACATTTGATAATTTGCCCTTATCCGTGTGTGTGTGTGTGTGTGTGAATTCGGGTTTAACGTCGCTTTCAACAATTTTTCAGTCATATCACGACGGTGTCTGGTTGCGACAGGGAGCTCAATGCTCACTTTTATAGTGCTGCCTCACTGAAGTATCATGTCCCAGACACATTACATGATACCACACCCAGTCACATTATCCTGACACTGGGTCGACCAGTCCTAGCTCTACCCCGTAAATCTGAGTGCCAAGCGAGGAGCATCTAGTACCATTATTAACGACTTTGGTATGTCGCCGCCCGGGATCGAACCCGTGACCTCCCGTTCCCCAGAGCGGACATTCTACCAACGGAGCTATTGGGGTCGGTGCCCTCATCCATCTTAGGCCCCCGAAGGCGAGCTATGTTGTCTTCTGACAACTCTTGTTAGATATGCATAAGATCCTTTTTCCCTGGTGGATAACATATTTGTATCTATATATATGTATTTCAGGCATTAAGTGGTGAAGAGACTGTAGGAGCAATAGTGTGCAAGTTAGATATGCACAAAAAGATGGTACGAAGGGGCTACATAGCTATGTTAGCAATAGACTCCGAATATAGACGAAAGAAAATTGGTATGAATAGAATAGAATAGAATTTATTTCCACAAGGGGCCCTAACCGGGCATAGGTCATATATACAAGCATACAACAACAAATAACACTGTCTCAAAGACAACATATATGATACATGTACTTTAATACCTGAAAGAAAAAAGTTTATACATATAAATATGCCATTTTTGTGACATACTTACTGATGATGAAAGTGACTTTTATTGGTTACTAGGCTGTTGTTGCCTAACTTCAAAACAAGCAAATACATGAATTGAATGTTTTTGTATAATATCACTATCCTCATTTGCTATCAACCATATGAATTTATTTTCTTCATTTAACTCTTTTAAAGTATTTGCATGATTTTTCAATATATGAGAACAATTTTTGACTCTCAACTGAACATTTTTGGCATTTAATTAATAAATGTCGTTCATCCTCTGTTTCATTTTTTTCACAATATTTATGAATCCTCTCTGCAGCTTTTATATTTTTGTACCTTCCCCTTTCAATTGCTAGCGGCCCCCGCCCATCGGGGCTTGAAGAAATCGATGGGCTGCATGATGCTTCCATGCAGAGCTGAAACCAACCCGCACATGAGTACTTGTAAACCGCTTAGAGGATCTAAATATGTTCTAGAAAGGGTTAAAGATATACTTATTTGAAAATGTGAATGGAGCCTGCCCAAGCAAAGCGGTGCGAGTCGGCCCGTCCATGCATATAGACCCTATTGGTTCCATTGGGCGGCAGGGCTTGATATGTCATTTCATCTCAATGTCGGGTAAAAGTCCCACAAAATTGGAAGCAACGTCTTCAAAATGACCTTTACAGTGTTGACGGGGACATTAAATCTCAAATCAAACAAACAAACTTTCAATTGCTAGCTGATGTGCACTAATTCTAAACCGAGTAAAACATTTTCTTAGTGTAATAAGTATGTAATTTTCCTTGTTTATCAACTGCTGTTTCTTTCATCTGTTTTTCCAGCAAGACATTGCATGTTTGATTAATCTAGATTTGATCTCATTTATATTCATAGCTTGGGCTGGCTAATCGGAGCTGAAAAGATGATCGATTATCAGTCCTGTCATTGCGATCAATAATCGATTAGTGATCGCTAAGGTTTTTGTCATAATTTTACCTGTGGCTTTCTTCTGAGCATGACTTACCATATGTTGCACTTTACCATATGTATATTTGAACAGACAGGCCTGAGCAAACAGTATAGACCCAGATGAGACGCAGCAGAATGCGGCGTCTCATCAGGGTCTGCACTGTTTGCCACTCATCCAGCTACTTTAGGCATAACTTTGGGTAGTAAATTGTACCTATCAAGTAATCGATTAAAAGCAAAACAGAAATGATAATCATTTTTGTTTAATTTATCGATCGATTAATCGATTATACGATTAATCGTGTCAGCCTTACTCATAGCATCATCAATATTAAGCTGGTCTGAAATGAAGTTAAACCCCGTATACCAACATTGTTTGCCATCATTGTGTAATTCCTTACTTGTCTGCAGTGTTTGAACTAAAAGCTTGTCATTATTCATTGATTTAATTCTCTTGAAATATTTAATGCTACCACATATTTTATCAATAAAATAAGGTGTTCACCCTAATTCGCCAATTATTGCTAAATTTATTGCTCTTTTGTGGACACCAAAAATGTACTTGTAATATTTTGTTGATAACTTCTCACACTCAAAATTCATGTAAGCCCTTTCCAACTTGAATTCTGGCGCATTATGTACTGATGCTGATATTGAAGTGCATACCCCCCAAACCTCACTTCCATATAGAAGGATGGGTTTAATTGTATGTTCAAAGATATGCAAACTTGTATGTTTTATTACATATTTTGTGCTGTTTTGGACAATGTAAAATAGTTTTTGGTTGAGCATCTTACAGATAAGCATTTCACCTTTTTTTCTTTTCCTTGAGAACAAAGATCTGGATCCATGGAGCTCAGTTAATAGAAGTGGAGGCAAAGATCAGGAATCGATACAATCAACCCATCAGAGACACCATAGGGAAAGAAACACAAACATGAAACAACAGACCCTAATGGAAATATCAATAGCGGAAGGCCAAAAGGACAGTTTTTCCCCCACAAAATGGCCAATAGGCTATCCAAAATAAAAATGATGTAAGCGACAAAAACACACAAAGATTATGGTTTATAACAAAAATAAATCAAACTAATTGGGGAGACATTGATTTTGCTTCATTTCTTCTTATTATTATTCTTTCCGCCCAAATATTGTCTGGACGAGTTCTCAGTAACCACTGGCCAGATTGATCTGAAATATTGGGATATGATAGAAATGGAAATGAAGTTGACCAATGGGGCTTCAAAATTTAAACCTGTGGACCCAAAACGTCCCATAGGACAGGCAAAAAAAAAAAAAAAAAACCAAATTCCAAATTTTGTCTGGACGAGTTCTAAGTTTTCAGTTCAACAGAGCCAAAAGCTCCAGAGGAGCTTATAGGATAGGCAGTTGTCCATCATCTGTCGTTGTCTATGTCAACACTTTCAAACGACATCACATCTGAAGCCGCTGAGCCGTTTGGGCCCAAATTTCGTCTGTAGCATCTTTGGGCTGGGGGATTGAAAGTTTGAGTGTTTTTTTTTTTTTCACCAAATTTGGCTTTTTAGCTCCCTAGGCCAAAGGCTCATGTGAGGTATTAGTATGCCAATGCTCTGGCATCCATTCACATTTTCAAATAAGTATATCTCTAAAGCCAGTAGACCAATCATGATTAAATTTCATATGAAGCATTGTCAGGTAGGGGGGGGGGGGGAAGGATGCATAATGTATTGGGGAAGATCAGATGGAAACTCTTGTTGCTAAGGCAACATATAGCTCCTATAGACTTAAAATGGGAAAAACTTAAAAAAATCATCTTCTTTGAAACCACAAAGCCCAGAGCTTAGATATTTAGTATGTAGCAACGTCAAGTGGTCCCCTACATAAATCCTGCAAATCATGCCCCTTGGGTCCAAATTGGTCACGCACTGGGGCTTGTTAGCTTCCATAGACTTAAAATGGGAAAAAAAGCTTAAAAAAATCTTCTTCTCCAAAACCATAAAGCCATAAGCTAAGATATTTAGTATGTAGCAACATAATATGGTCACCTACATAAATCACGCCCCTGGGGTCAGAATTGACCTAGCCTTGGGATTCATAACCTCCCATAGATTTACAATTGAAATTTTTGTAGCACCTGCTTGTATCAGGGTGCGACATAGGCGTCCGATTTTCCGTCCTTGCGTCTGTTCATCCGTGCATCCGTCCGTTAACATTTACGTCGAAGTTCGACATTTACGTCAAAGTGTTTATTTTATAAACCCCAGCTACCATCAAACCTTACATGGAACATCTTATAGACCTTCTCACTTTGTAAGCACCTTGACCTGGTGATTTTGACCTATATTTTGCGCTCCAGTGACTTTGACCATTGCGTTGAAGTTTGACATTTATGTCGAAGTTCGACATTTACGTCAAAGTTTTTATTTTACAAACCTCAGCTACCATCAAACCTTACATGGAACATCTCATAGACCTTCTCACTTTGTAAGCACCTTGACCTGGTGATTTTGACCTATATTTTGTGCTCCAGTGACTTTGACCATTACGTCGAAGTTCGACATTTACGTCAAAGTTCGACAATTACGTCAAAGTTTTTATTTTACAAACCTCATCTACCATCATACCTTACATGAAACATCTCATAGACCTTCTCACTTTGTAAGCACCTTGACCTGGTGACTTTGACCTATATTTTGCGCTCCAGTGACTTTGACCATTACGTCAAAGTTCGACATTTACGTCAAAGTTTTTGTTTAAGTCAACAACAAACATCAGCTACCATCAAACCTTACAGGAAACATCACCCTGACCTTCTCTCTTTGTAAGCAACTTGACCCGGTGACTTTGACCTATATTTTGGGTCTGTTCGTCCGTCCGTCTGTTAATATTTACGTCGAAGTTCGACCTTTACGTCAAAGTTTTTATTTAAGGCAACTACAAGCTTCAGCTACCATCAAACCTTACATGAAGCATCTCCCTGACCTTCTGACTTTGTAGGCACCTTGATCTGGTGACTTTGACCTATATTTTGCGCTCCAGTGACTTTGACCATTACGTCGAAGTTCGACATTACGTCAAAGTTTCTATTGTAATCAACTCTACCACTAAACAACCATCAAGCCTTTCATGAAACTTCATCCTAAGCTCCTGACTAGGCAAGCACCTCGACCTGGTGACCTTGACCTATATTTTACGCTCCAGTGACTTTGACACAAATTAAGTTGATGTTCCAGATCTTGTCAAATAAAAGGCCCACAACCCTAAAATCTTGCATAGTGCTTCTCCTAGATGTACTGACTCAACAGGTACATTGACATGGTGACCTTGACCTATGTTCTACTCTCCACAGAGTTTGACACATTTTTACGTCGAAGTTCCAGATCTCCTCAAATTAAAGGCTCACAACCATCAAATCTTGCATAATGCTTCTCCTAAATGAACTGACTCAGCAGGTACCTTGAACTGGTGACCATGACCATATATTTTATGCTCCAGCGACTTTGACACATTTTACATCGAAGTTCCAGATCTCTGCAAATAATAGGCCTACAACCATCAAATCTTGCATAATGCTGCTTCTAGATGTACTGACTGTGCATGTACCCTGACTTGGTGACCTTGACCTATTTATCCTACTTTATTGACTTTTACACATTTCAGGTCGCCATGCCATATCTTCTTAACTATAAGGCCTACAACCACCAAACCTTGCATGGTGCTTTTCTTACATTTACTGACTCTGCGAGTACTTTGACCTGGTGAACTTGACCCATATTATGCACTCTAGTGACTAAGCCCCCCAGTGGAAAATTTCCACTGACCGTTCCAAGGCGGCTCTTCTGTGGCGATTTATTTATGTTGTTGTTTGTTACTTACTGTGTGTATCACTTGTGTCTTTTAATTTTGGATGGCCATATGGCCAATTTGTGGGAAAGTAACTGTCCTTATGGCCTTCCTTTGTTTAGGTTTCCATTATGGTCTGGTCGCTTAATGTTTGTATTTCTTTCCCTTTGGTGTCTTTTATGGGTGGAGTAAGTTAATTGTATCAATTTCTGATCTTTGTTTTACTACTACTTTAACACATTTTATGTCAATGTTCTATATGTCCTAAAATAAATTGCCTACAGCCACCAAGCCTTGCATAGTGCTTCTTCTCGATGTACTGAATTGGCATATACCTTGACCTGGTGACCATGGCCTATATTTTTGGTCCAGGGACTTTGACACATTTTACATCAACTACCAACTGCTAAGAATGAAATTTACTTATTTAATAACAACGTTCTGATTGTGGCTCCTGTGACCTTTCCCCCATAGCAGGGGCGATACCGCCTTATGCAAAATTCTTGTTTTTAAAAAATATTCTTCTCTGAATCCACAAAGCCTAAAGCTTAGATATTTAGTATGTAGCAAGATTAAGTGGACCCCTCCTGCCAATCATGCCCCTTGGATCCAAATTGGCCATGCCCCAGGACTGCTTAGCTTCCATAGACTTATGGAAAAAAAAGCTTCAAAAATCTCCTCCAAAACCATAAAGCCCATAGCTAAGATATTTAGTATGTAGCAAGGTAAAGTGCTTACCTAATTAAATCCTGCCAATCATGCCCCTGGGGTCAGAATTGATCACACCCTCGTTGCTCATAAGCTCCCATATACTTCATGCCCCTGTGGTCCAAATTGGCCACGCCTTAGGACTCCTAAGCTCCCAATTTTCAAATAAGTATATCTTTAAAGCAGTTTGCCAATCTTGATTAAATTTCATGTGAAGCATTATCAGGTAGAGTGAAAAGAAGCATAATGTCCATAGACTTACAATGGGAACAACATAAAAAATCTACTCTGAAACCACAAGGCCCAAAGCTTAGATATTTAGTATGTAGCAAGGTCAAAAGGTCCCCTACATAAGAAACAGAAGTGAAACAAAGATCAGGAATCAATACAAATAACTTACTCCACCCACCAAAGACACCAAAGGGAAAGAAACACAAACATGAAGCGACCAGACCATAATGGAAACCTAAACAAAGGAAGGCCATAAGGACAGTTACTTTCCCACAAAATGGCCATATGGCCATCCAAAATAAAAAGACACAAGTGATACACACAGTAAGTAACAAACAACAAAATAAATAAACGGCCACAGAAGAACCGCCTTGGAACGGTCAGTGGAAAGATTTCCACTGGGGGGCCTTAAATCGATTTTACGTGGCCACAATCCTCGCCCTTACTTCCGTCGCGATTTAGACAAATAATTTGTTCAGTCCGCATGAAGGCCTCCTAACTCATCAGTGCAACATCTCCATGAACACAAATAATCAAAGAACCACAGAGGTGAGACAACGGCGAGGACTCGACAGCAAGAAACCACTGAAATGCTGGAGTAAAAGAAAACCAACAGTTAGACTCCGATGGGCCCGACCAGAGACGGAGCAAAACCTGCCAATTGTGCCCCTGTGGTCCAAGTTGACCACGCCTCACAGCTCCTTAGCTTCCATAGACTTATAATGGACAAAAGCATAAAAAAATTCTTCTCCGAAACCATAAAGCCCTTAGTTAAGTTACTTAGTATGTAGCAACGTTTCGGCCCCACCCATCGGGGCTTGAAGAAATATATGGGCTGCATGATGCTTCCACGCAGAGCTTTGGCCCCCGCCCATAGGGGCTTGAAGAAATATATGGGCTGCATGATGCTTCCACGCAGAGCTGATTCTGGCCCGCACACTAGTACTGGTAAACCGTTTAGAGGATCTAAACTTGTCCAGGAACCGCGGTGCGAGGCGGACCGTCCATGCTTATAAACCCTATTGGTTTCATTGGGCGACAGGGCTTGAGAAGTCATTTCATCTCAATGTTGGGTAAAAGTCCCACAAAATTGGAAGCAACGTCTCCAAAATGACCTTTACAGTGTTGACGGGGACGTTAAACCTCAAATCAAACAAATCAAACAAATCCACGCAGAGCTGAATCCGACCCACACACAAGTACTGGTTAACATCTTAGAGGATCTAAGCCTGCCCAGGCAAAGCGTTGCACACGAGTCGGACCGTCCATGCTTATAAACCCTATTGGTTTCATTGGGCGATAGGGCTTGAGAGGTCATTTCATGTCAATGCCGGGTAAAGTCCCACAAAATTGGAAGCAACGTCTCCAAAATGACCTTTACAGTGTTGACGGGGACGTTAAACCTCAAGTCAAACAAACAAACAAATGTAGCAACTTAAAATGGCCACCTACATAAATCCTGCCAATCATGCCCCTGGGGTCAGAATTAGCCGCATTCCGGGGCTCTCAAGCTCCCATAGACTTACAGTGGAAATACTTTAAAAATCTTCTTCTCTGAATCCACAAGACCCAGAACTTAGATATTTAGAATGTAGCAACACCAAGTGGTCCCTTACACAAATCCTGCCAATCAAGCTCCTTGGTGTACAAATTTGCCACGCCCCGGGGCTTCTTAACTCTCATAGATTTAGAATGGAAAAAAGCTTAAAAATTCTCTGAAACCATAAAACCCATAGCTTAGATATTTACTATGTAGCCATGTGAAATGGTCACCTACATAAATCCTGCCAACCATGCCTCCGGGGTAAAAAGTGGCCACACTCCGGGGATCATTAGCTCCCATAGACTAAAAATGGAAAAAACTTAAAAAATCTTCTTCTCTGATCACAAGACCAAGATCTTAGATTTTAGTATGTAGCGATGTCAAGTGCTCACCACTATTAATCCTGTCAGTTATTCCCGTGGGGTCCAAAATAGCTATGCTCCAGTGCTTATTAGCTTCCATGGACATGTAATGGAAAAAAAACTTCAAAATTCTTCTCTGAAACCATAAGGCTCTGAGCTTGGATATTTCATATGTAACAATGCTAAATGTAACGGTTATAAATAAATACCACTTCTACAGCCTTGCTGTAGGAGCCGGCTCTTTTAGCGATGCGGGTAGAGTGGTTGGCTTTTTCACGAAGTTAAGCAATGGAGATAGCGGTTAGTACCTGGATGGGTGACCGTGTTGCTTGACTTCGTGGACGACCCGGTACACGCTACATTGGTGGCAGCGGCGGGATGGAAACAGTGCCGCTGGTTTGTTACATAGACTCCGCCCTCGGGTTTAGCCATGTGAGGCATGTGTGACTTCGGGATGAAGTCAAGAGATGAGGGGGAGAAATGTAACGGTTATAGATAAATACCACTTCTACAGCCTTGCTGTAGGAGCCAGCTCTTTTAGCGACGCGGGTAGAGTGGTTGGCTTTTTCACGAAGTTAAGCAACGGAGATAGCGGTTAGTACCTGGATGGGTGACTGTGTTGCTTGACTTCGTGGACGACCCGGTACACGCTACACTAAGTACCAATCATGCCCCTGGACTCCAAGTTGGCCACACCCCAGGGCTCATTTGCTTCCACTTGACTTATCATAATAATAATGATAATAATAATAATAATACTAACTTTAAAAATCTTCTTCTCCGAAACCATAAGGCCCAGAGCTTAGATATTTAGTATGTAATCCTACCAACCATGCCCCTAGGGTCCAAATTGACTATGCCATAGGGCCCAATAGCTCCTGTAGAGGCAGGCCTCTGTGGTAAAATGGTTATGCTACACACCCAATAAACCAGGTCTTTAAACTGAGGTTCTGTCTCCGTATCACCTACGCTGTTGGTGGAACATAAAACTAAAACTAAAATCACACTCATTAGCTCCTGTAGACTAATAATATGAAAAAATTAAGAAATCTTTTTCTGATTCTACATGGCCCAGAGATTAGATATTTAGTACTGTTGCAACATCAGGTGGTCTCCAAGACAAATCCTGCCAGCTAGGCCTGTGACATCCGAATTGGCCACACCTCTTGGCTCATTATCTCCCACTGATTTATAATTGGAAGAACTTCAAAAAAATCTTCAGCCCAGAAACCATAGACAAACTTTCCTCAGGTGAGTGGTTAGACTCATTGAGCCTCTTGTTAGTTTGGTTGCTATGGCAACTCATAGTTCCCATAGACTTATAATGAAGAAAATTGAAAAATGGCATTTACTGCCAAGTCATTGCAGATATTTTGACAAAACTTTCAGAGAATATTCCATGGGTAAATTTCTTTATGCCTTTTGCTTTTATGTCAACCTGTGGGTCCACAAGATTGTGCCGTGGCCATGCCCTGTCCTATCCACTCCATAAAATGCCCTTTATCTCAAGGTTGGCAAAAAGCCTGTCAATATGAGTATTTACTGGGCCAGTGGTTAAAACCAGTTTTAACTGGTCATTACTGGTCAATACTGGTCGATTGGTGGTCAGTTAAATCACCGGAGTATATGCCTCTGTCCTGTTCCTAAACTGGTCTTAAAAGCTTCCCCCCTACATCATGTTTATGATTTTAGCCTATATTTTCATCACTGGACAAGACAAAATAGTTTATATTAATAAAAGTAATTATTTGGATATTTTTTATTGATCAAAAGTCAAAAGACATTATTGCTGGTCAAATGAAGAGGTTGGATTGACTCACTGAACTGCAGACAGTCCTACACTTTTCAATCAAACAATCTTTATAATTATTCTCTTCTCTTTTATACGTTAGATTTATTGTTCATATTTTGATTTACATATGAATAAGCTGAATGTATCATGGATTTTGAAGGATTTATGAAAGGTCCTATTTTGTTTGACACAAAAAAAAACAAAAATTGTTGTATCAGATTGACCCATTCATCTCTCTCCCCCCACAAATCTTCTTCCCTCTTCAACTTTGAAAATATCAATTATTTAACACAATCTTTGGTCATAAAATTTTAAAGCAGTTCACATAATTATAATTTTGATGTTATTGCAGAAAATTGTCACATACATTTATTGCCAAACGTGTGAAATATACCTGCCATTAATCTTTAGGCCTGTGAAGTAGTTCGTCTGTAAAAGGCTGTAATGTATTAAGCAAATAATGTTTGAACATTCACTGATGTCTTTGTAAATTTAAAAGTATCTGCAACACATGTAAATTGCTGTCAAAACAGACTAACCCAAGCCACGGCAGCGGGTGTGGCAAAGATCTAATTACTGACCAATTACATGTCCCTAATAGGGGTATTATAAACTGACACCGGGCTTTATTCCTAATATATCTACAAAATCTATCAAGTCTTTTCCTAATGTGTGAAAGTTTGATTTATATGCAATCTGGGACAGTATCTTATTATCAAGTTATTACTGAAGGTGTCAAAAAAAGAATGAAAAGTAGAAGTAAAACAAACATCAGGAATCGATACAATTAACTTACTCCACCCATCAAAGACACCAAAGGGAAAGAAACACAAACATTAAGCGACCAGACCATAATGGAAACCTAAACAAAGGAAGGCCATAAGGACAGTTACTTTCCCACAAAATGGCCATATGGCCATCCAAATTAAAAAGACACAAGTGATACACACTTTAAGTAACAAACAACAACATAAATAAATCGCCACAGAAGAACTGCCTTGGAACGGTCAGTGGAACGATTTCAACTGGGGGGCTTAAATCGATTTTACGTGGCCACAATCCTCGCCCTTACTTCCGTCGCGATTTACACAAATAATTTGTTCAGTCCGCATGAAGCCCTCCTAACTCATCAGTGCAACATCTCCATTAACACAAATAATCAAAGAACCACAGAGGTGAGACAACGGTGAGGACTCGACAGCAATAACAACTGAAATGCTGGAGTAAAAGAAAACCAACAGTTAGACTCCGATGGGCCCGACCAGAGAAAGAGCATCAGGCACCAACCAACATTACCTTGAATTAGATCTCTTTAATTATGCCCCCGCCTATTCGAAGAATAGCAGAAGGGCATTAAGTTTTACCCCTGTCCGTCCGTCCGTTCGTTCGTTCGTCAATCCAGACATCGTGTCCGGGCCATAACTTCTAAACTGTATGGAATATATTCATGAAACTTCACAGGTGCATTCATCACACTGAGACGATGTGTCATGAACAAGGAAGACAACTCTTGCATTTTTGGTTTTTGAATTATCTGCCCTTGACTTCGTACCATATAGCAAACCGTTTCCGGGCCATAACTCCTAAACCGTATGGAATATATTCATGAAACTTCACAGGTGCATTCATCACACTGAGACGATGTGTCTTGAACAAGGAAGACAACTCTTGCATTTTTGGTTTTTGAATTATCTGCCCTTGACTTAGTACCATATAGTAAACCGTGTCCGGGCCATAACTCCTAAACCATATGGAATATATTCATGAAACCTCACAGGTGCATTCATCACACTGAGACGATGTGTCATGAACAAGGAAGACAACTCTTGCATTTTTGGTTTTTGAATTATCTGCCCTTGACTTAGTACCATATAGTAAACCGTGTCCGGGCCATAACTCCTAAACCGTATGGAATATTTTCATGAAACTTCACAGGTGCATTCATCACACTGAGACGATGTGTCATGTACATGGAAGACAACTCTTGCATTTTTTTTTTTTTAATTATCTGCCCTTGACTTAGTACCATATAGTAAACTGTGTCCGGGCCATAACTCCCAAACCGTATGGAATATAATCATGAAACTTCACAGGTGCATCCATCATACTTGGACCATGTGTCGTGAACAAGGTAGACAAATCCTGCTTGTTTAGTTTTTGAATTATCTGCCCTTGACTTACATCCATATATAGTCAAATGGTATGTCATGTCCGGGCCATAACTCCTAAACCCTATGGAATATATTCATGAAACTTCACAGGTGCATTCATCACACTTAGACGATGTGTCATGAACAAGGAAGACAACTCTTGCATTTTTGATTTTTGAATTATCTGCCCTTGACTTAGTACCATATAGTAAACCGTGTCCGGGCCATAACTCCTAAACCGTATGGAATTTATTCATGAAACTTCACAGGTGCATTCATCACACTGAGACGATGTGTCATGAACAAGGAAGACAACTCTTGCATTTTTTGTTTTGAATTATCTGCCCTTGACTTAGTACCATATAGTAAACCGTGTCCGGGCCATAACTCCCAAACCGTATGGAATATATTCATGAAACTTCACAGGTGCATTCATCACACTGAGACGATGTGGCATGAACAAGGAAGACAACTCTTGCATTTTTGGTTTTTGGATTATCTGCCCTTGATGCATATATTTTATGATTGATTTGAAGTACATTTGTAATATTTTTTATGAATGGCATTTGGCGGGGGCATCCGTGTCCTATGGACACTTTTTCTAGTTCTCAATAAGCCTCTACGTTGGGACCATCATGGAATCTGAGGCCTGACCTACCGACGTGCAATTAAAGAGGGAAGCAAAGTTGCCAACCGTGATTGGGTTAACTACCATGCATGCAGTCTGTCGTATAATATCCGTGTTGTACCCAATCTTTTTATACAGAAGAACGATTTTACGAAATTGGGTGCTTAAATCATTGCGGTTATATATTTTTCTGAATTTAAATACTAAGTCACCATAAAATTCGGGTTCCGATACACCTTGTTGCAGAAGTGATTTAAGTCCAATATTGAATTTTGAAATTAAATCAGAATGGCGTCTATAAAATTTTGAAAAGGCTTTGCGTAGTTTATGGTAACGATAACCCTGATTAAGAAGTTTAGCCGTTAATAATTTATTACGAGTGTTGAAGTCAGTTACATGACTACACACTCTATCAAATCGAATTAATTGCAAAATATAAACGCCATAGGATAGCGCACAAGGAACATCACCATCCAAAAAAGGAAAATTTACAATCTCAAAATCAAAGTCATCGCGTTTATCATAAATTTTGCACGAAACAAACCCATCTACAATATAGATAGATGTAAATCCAAAAAACGGGTCCTCGGTATCAGAAGAATTTGCTTTATTTAACTGAAGTTCAGGGGGTAAATCTGACTGATCAAACCATCGAAATAGGTATTATCAATATTTAATAAATCATCTTAATATCTAGAAGTGGAGCTAAAAATCTGAAGACCGATTTTGAACTTCCTCACTATTTTGGAAGATACAAAAAAAAAAAAAAAAAAAAAACTGTGCAAAGTGCAAAGACTGCACTATCAAGTTAGTGCAAAGGTCTTAAGACTGTTGAGTCATAGACCAATATGACTAGGGCTAAAAAAGCCAGAAAGTATTGCTTTGAGACCACTTTAAGAAATAACATCTCAACCTGAAACTCTATCGAATGATCAGCCTCCAGCAAAGAGACCAAAACATCAAAATAGTTTCAGTAGCTTTGCCTTTTCAACACTCAAATTACACTCAATTGACCACTCTATATTTCAATCGGCCAGTATTGACCACTCTGGGAGTATTGACCAGGACAGTTTTAACCGGTTAAAACCACCCCTGGTTTTGACCACCCAACCTTGCTTTATCTCAGAAACCATTCAGATCCCCGCCCCTGAACCATATATATTCTTGTTCCTTATAATAAGTCACATTAAGTGACACCATTCTGGGGGTCTCCTTGGATGTGCCAGGGCCATTACCCACCACTCCATAAAAGGCCCAATATCCAAAAACCTTACAGATCCCCTCATAATTCAACACCAACCTGAGGGTACTCTGGGATGTGCTAGGGACATGTCCCACCACTTCCACTTCATAAAATTATCTCAGAAACCATCAGATCCCCACCCCTAATCCATATATATTCTTGTTCCTGATGATTATTAAGACACTCAGTGACACAACCTTGGGGTCCCCCGGGTTCTGCCGGGACCTTGCCTCACCCCCTCCACTTCATAAAAGGCCCAGTATCCAAGAAACCTTATAGAACCCCATCCCTTAATCATATATATTCTTGTTCCTTACGTTTTTAAGTTGCATTAAGTGACAACATTCTGGTGGTGCCCCATGGATGTGCTTGGGCCATTTCCCATCCCCACCACTTCATAAAAGGCCCAATATCCCAGAAACCTTACATATCCCCTCCCGTAAACCATATGTGTTTATGCCCCCGGAATCAAAGATTCGAGGGCATATAGTTTTTCGTCTGGCTGTCTGTCCATCTGTTTGTCTGTCCGCAAAAACCTTAACATAAGCCATAAATTTTGAATGGTAACTGATATGGCATTTCATATTTCATATGTGCAATCCTTGTCACAAGACCTATCAAGCGGTACCATAAATTTTGACCTAGTGACCTCGACATACTTTTATTCTCCTTTTTAAAAACTTTAACATTGGCTATAATTTTCGATTTAAGTGGTAGGGCTTTCATATTTCACATCTGTCACCTTGTCACAAGATCTTTCTAGTGGTACCATAATTTGTGACCTCTTGACCTTGACGTTTGACCGACTTGTTGAAAACTTTAACGTTGGCAATAACTTTGGATTGGTAAGTGATAGGGCTTTCATATTTCACATGTGCATTCTGTGTCTCAAGACAATTCCAAAGATCCCCTGTTTTTTGACCTTGTGACCTTGACCTTTTTTTAGACATTGAACATACCATACTCCTATTGCTTAGTGATACTGCTTACATATTTAACATGCGATGTATGGCTGCATCAGTGTTTCACAAACACATCTTGTTGTTCCCTATGATAAGACACATTCAGTTACTCCAACCTAGGGGTCGCCTAGGACACGCCGGGGCCATGCTTTACCCCTCATTTTCACAAAAGGACATATATCTGAGAAATTGTTCAGAGCCTCATCCCTAAATCATATATATTCATGTTCCTTATGATAAGATGAAATGACTGACAACACTATGGGGTTACAGTATACCAAACTTGATAAGATTCTGTTGATCTGAGCTTTTTATGCCGACACATCGGCATGATGCCGGGGGCATATAGATTTTTGGTTTTCCGTACGTGCGTACGAGCGTACATGTGTACGTCCGTCTGTACGTGTGTGTGTCTACGTATGTGTGTGATCCTGTAACCTCAGGTTAAGGTTTTTGTAACAGGTAGAGCCTGAACTTTTAGAACTCATATTTTCCTAACCATTTGATGGAACTGGTTCATCTTTGGTATGATGATAGATATAGGTCAA
This sequence comes from Lucinisca nassula, assembly GCA_963580285.1. Classification (NCBI taxonomy): domain Eukaryota; kingdom Metazoa; phylum Mollusca; class Bivalvia; order Lucinida; family Lucinidae; genus Lucinisca; species Lucinisca nassula. Next base: position 67,525,360 of record OY757012.1, on the reverse strand, counting down.
AAGTTTTATTAAGCAATACCCCACTCATGCCTGTGTCCGCAAGTTCAAGGTCACAGACTTAGAAATTTTCAATGTTAAAGACTCAGGTTAAGGTTTTTGTAACAGGTAGACCTGAACATTTTAGAACTCATATTTTCCAAACCATTCGATGGAGTTGGTTCATATTTGGTATGCTTATAGATATATGTCCAAAGTTTTATTCAGCAATACGACCACCCATGCCTTTGACCTCAAGGTCAAGGTCATGGACTTAGAAATTTTCCATGTTAAAGACTCCAGTTAAGGTATTTGTACCTGGTAGAATCTGAACTTTTATGATGGCTTTGGTTCATATGATGATAGATATAGGTACACTGTTTTATTCAGCAATACCCCCACCCATGCCTATGACCTCAAGGTCAAGGTCACAGACTTAGACAATTTTAATTTTAAAGATTTTAAAGAGCTCAAATTTCCCAAACCATATTATGGATTTGGCTTATATATGCTATGATGATAGATACAGGTCCAAATGTTTATTGGGCAATACCCCCACTCATGCCTATGGCTTCATGGTCAAGGTCACAGACTTAGACATTTTTAACAAGATATTTTAAGAGTTGATATTTTCTAAATCGTGTGATGGATTGAGTTTATATTTGGTATGATGTTAGATACCTGTCGATTTTATTCAGCGATACCCCCACCCATGTCCATGAGCTCAAGGTCAAGGTCACAGACTTAGAAATTTTGATTAGATATTTTAAGAGTTTATATTTTCCAAATCGTATAATGAATTAAGTTTATATTTGGTATGATGATTGATACTGGTGCAATACTCCCACCCATGCACGTGTCCTAAAGGTCAAGGTCACAGATAATTTTTTTATTTAAAGTTTATTAAGAGCTCATACTCACCAAACCATATAGATTTGCTTCATATTTGGTATGATGATAGTTACAGGTCCAAAGTTATATATACCCCCACCCCTGACCTCAAGGTCAAGGTCACAGACTTAGTCTTATTATGCTTTTAAAGTTTTAGGGCTCATATTTATAGAATGGCTTCATATTTGGAATGATGATAGATACAGGTCCCAAGTCTCATTCACCCATATCAACGACCCAAAATTTTGTTGCAACATGGATTTTCGGGGTGAGGCGGGGCCCTTGGGGGGGGGGCATTTGTGTCGTCTGGACACATTTCTAGTTAATTACTGTTTTAGCTCACCGTCATGTAGTGTCGAGGTGAGCTTTTAGGATCACTTTTTGTCTGTCGTCCGTCGTGCTTGCGTCTGTGCGTAAACAATTTCTTTAAACGACATCTCCTCCTAAACCACTGATCGGATTTTGACCAAACTCCACAGGAATGATCCTTAGGTGGTCCCCTTTCAAAGTTGTTCAAATGGTTCCAGTCCGTTGCACATCTAGGTCACAGGAGCCAAAAGTAGTTTTTTTCACCGAACACTTAAAAAATCTTCTTCTCTGAAACCACAAGGCCCAGGATTTTGATATTTGGTATGAAGCTTCATCTAGTGGACCCCTACCCAGATTGTTCAAATTAAAGTGCTGGGACCAAAAATGCCCCCGCCTGGGGCCCTTTGGTTTTACATGGGCTTACGAGTATATAGGGAAAATATTTAAAAATCATTTTCTCTGAAACCGCAAGGCCCAAGTCTTTGATATTTGGTATGAAGCTTCATCTAGTGAACCCCTACCAAGATTGTTCAAATTATAGTGCTGGGGCCAAAAATGCCCCCCGCCCCGGGGCCCTTTGGTTTTACATAGGCTTATATAGGGAAAATCTTTAAAAATCTTCATCTCTGAAACCGCAATGCCCAGGTCTTTGCTTTTTGGTATGAAGCCTCATCTAGTAGACCCTACCGAGATTGATCAAATTATAGTCCTGGGGCCAAAAATGCCCCCGCCTCTGGGCCCTTTGGTTTTACGTAGGCTTATATAGGGAAAATCTTCTTCTCTGAAACCACAATGCCTGGTCCTTTGATATTTGGTATGAAGCTTCATCTAGTGGACCCCTACCAAGATTGTTCAAATTATAGTCCTGGGGCCAAATGCCCCCGCCCCGGGGCCCTTTGGTTTTACATAGGCTTATGTAGGGAAAATCTTGAAACATCTTCTTCTCTGAAACCACAATACCCAGGTCTTTGCTATTTGGTATGAAGCTTCATCTAGCAGACCCCTACCAAGATTGTTCAAATTATAGTGCTGTGGCCAAAAATGTCCCCGCCCCGGGGCCCTTTGGTTTTACATAGGCATTTATAGGGAAAATCTTGAAAAATCTTCTTCTCTGAAACCACATGGCCTAGGTCTTGATATTTGGTATGAAGCTTCATCTAGTGAACCTCTACCAAGATTGTTCAAATTATAGCCTTGAGACCAAAAATGCCCCCGCCTCGGAGCCCTTTGGTTTTACATAGACTTATATAGGGAATATCTTTAAAAATCTTCTTCTTTGAAACCACAAGGCCTAGGTCTTTGATATTTGGTGTGAAATTTCATCTAGTGGACCTCTATCAAGATTGTTTAAATTATAGTCCTCTGGCCAAAAATGCCCCCGCCCCCTAGACCCTTTGGTTTTACATAGACTTATATAGGGAAATCTTTAAAAATCTTCTACTCTAAAACTGCAAGGCCCATGTCTTTGATATATGGTATGGAGCTTCATCTAGTGGACCTCTACCAAGATTGTTCACATTATAGCCCTTGGGCCTCAAATGCCCCGACCCTGGAGCCCTTTGGTTTTACATGGACTTATATAGAGATAATCTTTGAAAATCTTCCTCTCTGAAACCGCAAGGCATAGGTCTTTGATATTTGGTGTGACACTTCAACTAGTGGACCTCTGTCAAGATTGTTTAAATTATAGCCCTGAGGCCAAAAATGCCCCTGCCCGGGGTCATTTGGTTTTACATAGGCTTATGTTGAGAATATCTTTAAAAAAATCTTCTCTGAAACTGCAAGGCCAGGATCTTTGATATTTGGTATGTAGCTTCATCTGGTGGATGTTTGCCAAGATTGTTCAAATCATAGCCTTTGTTGTTGTTTATGCTCCCGGTAGCGTTAGCCCTGTCTGTTTGTTTGTTTGTTGGTTTGTTTCGAAACCCGTCAGAAAGGTTAATGCGATAAACCTTTATGATTGCTCATATCTCTGTAACCCCATTTTAGATTCTCTTCATATTTGGTCAAGGATATCTCTATAGCATTATTTCCCCCCCCCCCCCTCCCCTCAGGTGGTCAAGTTCAGCAAGCTATTGTACAGAATACGGCCCCCGCCCATAGGGGCTTGAAGAAATATATGGACTGCATGATGCTTCCACCAGAGCTGAATCGGATCCGCACACGAGTACTGGTAAACCGCTGAGAGGATCTAAGTCTGCCCATGCAAAGCGGCACACGAGTCGGACCGCCCATGCTTATAAACCCTATTGGCTTCATTGGGCGATATGGCTTGAGTTGCCATTTCATCTCAATGTCGGGTAAAAGTCCCACAAAATTGGAAGCAACGTCTCCAAAATGACCTTTGTTTTGCTTGTTTGATTTGAGGTTTAACAACCCCGTCTACACTGTAAAGGTCATTTTGGAGACTTTGCTTCCAATTTTGTGGGGCTTTTACCCGGCATTGAGATGAAATGACATCTCAAGCCCTGTCGCCCAATGAAACCAATAGGGTTAATTAGCATGGACGGTCAGCCTCGCCCTGCGGTTCCTGGACAGGCTTAGATACTCTTAACGGTTTACCAGTACTAGTGTGCTGGCCAGATTCAGCTCTGCATGGAAGCGTCATGCAGCCCAAGCCCCTATGGGCGGGGGCCGCCAAAATGACCTTAACAGTGTTGACGGGGACGTTAAACCTCAAATCAAACAAACAAACAATTGCACAGATTAAAGTTTATGACATAAGTAAATTTTCCCATGTCATAATTTACATTGGTGGAAATGATGCCACCCATGGAACTGACATTGAACTGTTTGAGGAACTCTACAGCCAAGTAATTCATCACATGAATGATGCAAATGTACATTGTGATATTCTATTGTGCAACATATGCCCTAGAACTAGCACTGATGTCACAGAAGTGAATGGAATGATCAAGTCTCTAGCTGGTGTAAGGCTAATTGAGCCCCGCCAAGCGAATTTGGGTCTTCGAGCATTCCGTCATGACAGATTTTAACTGCGCATGCCCAGCCATTCAGAGGGGCCAGGGATATGGCTTTCTGTCTGGAGGTTCCACTTGATTCACTGCTTGTATGAGCGAGCAGCGAAGGTTCTGGCGAGACTGCGCTGATGCGCAGGCTCGCCTGAACCTTCGCTGCTCGCATACGCGATAAGTACCAAAATCGCTTGGCGGGGCCCAATTGATCAAAACAAAGCCTTTTGTAACAGAAATGGATTTATGATTAAAAACTATTATGATTCCAACCACATACATCTCTAGTCTACAGAAGTAAAGAGATTATTGGGAACAATCAACAAAGAAGTCGATGTAGTAAGAGGCCTTACTAAATGCTTTTATGGCAGACGTCGAGTGAACGGATCCAGATGATGTCAATTTCTTTTTGTTGAAAGGAATAATTCACATGACAGATGCAGAGAGGAGGACAATCAACAGGGAACTGCCCATCCATGTTACAAGTGCGATGAAAGTAACCACGAGGCGAATAGCTGCAGATGATACTTCCAATACTATGTCTTAACAATATGTTGGAATTTCAAATAGATTCGATCAACTAAGTACAATTTGTTCAGAATGTGAGCTAACTGATTGTGCATGTTTCAGTCAAGTGTACAAACTTTACAGAATAATTCAGAATTTCAGATAGACAAGAGGAGAGGAGTGAACCTAATATTATGAAAACAGTAAATATCGTTACATCAGTGCAAGAGTCAAACTCTTCTCTTATGATAATTTTTCACACCGGAAAAAAAAATCCTGAGAGACATATTGTTTTTCCCCGGGCGTCTGTCTGTCACAAAATCCTGTCCGCTCTATAACTTGAAAACCGTTCAAGCTAACTTCACGAAACTTCATATAAATATTAATCAATATTAGACGATGTGCAGAGTGCAAGAACTATAACTCACATTTACACTTTTTGAGTTACCTCCCTTGGAAGTTGTCGGTATGTATGTATGTATGAATGGGCAAATTGTGTCCGTTCAATAACTTTCTTGTTTTCAGATGGATATTGAAATTACTTTGCAGAAATATTAACAACCATGAGACGATGTGTGGCGCGCATGAGGCAGGTCGATACATTAAAGGTCAAGGTCATACTTAGAGGTCAAAGGCCCAAAAGGGGCCTTTTTTGTGTTTGGTCAATAGCTTTCTTATTAGCTTGCCTTACGAAAGTAAGGGGGGCTATTGCTATACCCCCGGTGTCAGCAGGGTTGGCAAAAAGCCGGTCGATATGAGTATTGACCGGGCCAGTGGTTAAAACCGGTTTTAACCGGTCATTACTGGTCAATACTGGTCGATTGGTGGTCGATTAAATCACTGGAGTATATACCTCTGTCCTGTTACTAAACTGGTCTTAAAAGCTTTCTCCCTACATCATGTACATGATATCAGACTATATTTCCATCACTGAAGAAGACAAAATAGTTTTTATTAATAACAGTAATTATTTGAGATATTTTTTATTTCATCGAAAGTCAAAAGACATTATTGCTGGTCAAATGAAGAGGTTGGATTGACTCACTGAACTGTAGACAGGCCTGTTCTATTCAATCAAACAATCTTTATTAGTATTCTTTTTTTCTTTATAGGTTAGATTGATTGTTCATATTTTGATTTACAGGAATAATGTATCATGGATTTTGAAGGATTTATGAAAGGTCCTTTATTTATTAACCAAACAATATTTGAAGATTCACTGATGTCTTTGAATATTTAAAAGTATCTGCAACACCTGTAAATTGCTGTCAAAACAGACTAACCAATGCCACTGCAGTGGGTGTGGCAAAGATCTAATTGCTAAATTGACCAATTACATGTCCCTAATAGGGGTATTATAAACTGACATCAGGCTTTATTCATAATGTGTGAAATTTTGATTTATGTGCAATATAGTCAGTATTTTATCACCAAGCTATTACTGAAGGTGTCAAAAATGAATGAAACCTAAAGACCCAATTTGGAACGTCTTCACTATTTTGGAAGATAACAAAAAACAAACAAAAAACAGTGCAAGGTTTGAAGTTAGTGCTAAGGTCTTAAGACTGATAAGTCATAGACAAAAATGCCTAGGGCTAAAAAAAGTCAGAAAGTATTGCTAAGAGGCCACTTGGAAAAATAACATCAGAACCTGAAACTCTATCAAATGATCAGCCTCCAGCAAAGAGAGCAAAACTTCAAAATAGTTTCAGTAGCTTTGCTTTTTTAACACTAAATTATTCAATTGACCACTCAATATTTCAATCGACCAGTATTGACCACTATTGACCACTTTGGGAGTATTGACCGGGACGGTTTTAACCGGTTAAAACCACCGGTTAAAACCGCCCCTGGTTTTGACCGCCCAACCTTGGGTGTCAGCGTCGGCGTCGGCGTCACATTGTGTTAAAGTTTAATTGCAAGCTCTTATTTGTGATGTTTCACAAATTTATTTGCAAATAAAATAAACAATAGGTAAAAATCAATATTTTACATAATGTTTTTCACTCCATTGCCCAGTTTTTTTGGCATTAATTGGACTTTTAGAAGTTAATATTTTCCTCTGTATTACCGCCCTTATTTCCCTGTGTTAAAGTTTACCTGCAAGCATTGTGGTGCAGTGGATTAGGCTTTGGACTCTGGATCAAGAGGTTGTGAGTTCGAATCCCGGTGGAGGAATGTTTTTTTTTTTCTTTTTTTTTTTCTTTTTAAAAACATAGCAGGTCTGGGGATAGTCAAGGTGACTATGGCTTTTTTTAGAAAAACATTGTCATCGCTCTAGCACCTTCATTTATTGATGGATTTTAATATAACTTCACACAAATGTTGGGTATGATAATATTTCAAGTGACATTGACTTTCAGGGTCCGAGGATCAAGGTCAAGGCCATTCCTTTCAGGGTCACAGGGTCAAGGTCACTCTGGTTATTTTAGAAAAAAACATTGCCATTGCTCTTGTGCCTTAATTTATCGATGGATTTTAATATAGCTTCACACAAATGTTGGGTATAATGATATCTTGATCAAGTTTGACTTTCAGGTTCTGGGGCTGAAGGTCAAGGTCAATGTGTCTATTTTTAGAAAAAAAAACTTTGTGATTGCTCAAGTGGCTATATTCATGGATGGATTTCAATACAACTTCACCCAAATGTTGGGTATGATGATATCTCGAGCAAGTTTGACTGTCAGGATCCGGGGCTGAAGGTCAAGGTCACTGTGGCTATTTTTAGAAAAACTTTGTCATCGCTCTTGCACCTTCATTTATTGATGAATTTTAGTATAACTTCACACAAATGTTTGGTATGATGATATCTTGAGTGACTTAACGGTTCGGGGGCTGAAAGTCAAGGTCTTTGGCTATTTTTAGAAAAAAAAAACTTGTGATCGCTCTAGTGCCTACATTTATAGATGAATTTTAATATAATTTCACACAAATGTTCGGTATGATGATATCTCGAGCAAGTTCGACTTTCAGGGTCCGGGGCTGAAGGTCAAGGTCACTTTGACTAGTTTTAGAAAACCTTTGTTATTGCTCTTGCGCCTTCGTTTATTGATGGATTTTAATATAACTTCACACAAATATTTGGTATGATGATACCTCGAGTGATTTTGACTTTTAGGGTCAGGGGCTGAAGGTCAAGGTCACTGTGGCTATTTTTTAGAAAAACTTGATCATTGCTCTAGTGTCCACATTTATTGATAGATTTAACGATAACTTCATACAAATGTTGGGTATGATTTTATCTTGAGTCAGTTCAACTTTCAGGGTCTGGGGCTCAAGGTCAAGGTCACTGTGGCTATATTTAGAAAAACTTTGTGATCACACTTAAGTACCTACATTTATTGATGGGTATAATGTAATATACAAATAATAGGCTAAGCTTTTTATAATTTGTGTTGCGAGAGGGGATTTGTATTGTCTGTGAGGCCTTGTTATTACTTGGAAGTTTGTAGAATTTTTTATTTATCAAATATAGTTTTCATTTTCTTTTTTTTAGCTCACCGTCACATAGTGACGAGATGAGCTTTTGGGATCACTTTTTGTCCGTCGTCCTTCGTGCGTCCGTCCGTGCGTGAGTGCATAAACAATTTCTTCAAACGACATCTCCTAAACCACTATCAGATTTTGACCAAACTTCACAGGAATGATCCTTAAGTGGTCCCCTTTCAAAGTTGTCCAAATGGTTCCGGTCCGTTACACATCTAGCTCTCACGAGCCAAAAATAGATTTTTTTACTGAAAACTTAAAAAATCTTCTTCTCTGAAACCAAAAAGGCCCAGGTCTTTGATATTTGGTATGAAGCTTCATCTAGTAGACCTCTACCAAGTTTGTTCAAATTATAGTGCTGGGGCACAAAATGTCTTTGATATTTGGTATGAAGCTTCATCTAATGAACCTCTACCAAGAGTGTTCAAATTATAGCCCTTGGGCCAAATATGCCCCCACTCCAGGGCCCTTTGATTTTACATAGACTTATATAGGGAAAATCTTTAAAAATCTTCTTCTCTCAAACCACAAGACCTAGGTCTTTGGTATTTGGTATGAAGCTTCATCTATAGGATCCCTACCAAGATTATTCAAATTATAGTGCTGGGGCCAAAAATGCCCTCGCCCCGGGGCCCTTTGGTTTTACATAGGCTTATACAGGGATAATCTTTAAAAATCTTCTTCTCAGAAACGGCAAGGCCCAGGACTTTGATATTTGGTATGAAGCTTCATCTAATGGACCTCTACCAAGAATGTTCAAATTATAGCCCTGGGGCCAAAAATGCCCCCGCTCCGGGGCCCTTTGGTTTTACATGGGTTTATATAGGGAACATCTTAAAAAAATTTTCTTCTCTGAAACCACAAGGCATAGGTCTTTGATATTTGGTATGAAGCTTCGTCTAGTGGACCTTTATCAAGATTGTTCAAATTATAGCCCTGAGATCAAAAATGTCCCCGCTCTGGGGCCTTTTGGTTTTACATATACTTATATAGGGAAAATCTTAAAAAATCTTCTTCTCTGAAACTGCTTGGCCAAGGACTTTGATATTTGGTATGATCCTTCATCTAATGGACCTCTATTAAGATTGTTCAAATTATAGCCCTTTGGCCAAAAATGCCCCCACTCCGGGGCCCTATGGTTTTACATAGACTAATATAGGGAAAATCTTTAAAAATCGTCTTCTCTGAAACCACAAGGCCTAGGTCTTTGATATTTGGTGTGAAATTTCATCTAGTGGACCTCTATCAAGATTGTTCAAATTATAGCCCTGGGGCCAAAAATGTCGTCGCCCCGAGACCCTTTGGTTTTACATAGACTTATAGAGGGAAATCTTTAAAAACCTTCTTCTCTGAAACTGCAAAGTTGATATTTGGTATGGAGCTTCATCTAGTGGACCTCTACCAAGATTGTCCAAATTGTAGCCCTGGGGCCACAAGTGCCCCCAGCCCGACGCCCCTTGGTTTTACTTAGACTCATATAGCCCCGATACAAATTTGGTTTTGCATAGGCTTATGCATGGAATATCTTTAAAAAAATCTTCTTCTCTGAAACCGCAAGGCCCAGGTCCTTGATATTTGGTGTGTAGCTTCATCTAGTGGACCTTTGCCAAGATTGTTCATATTGTAGCCTTTGTTGATGTTTGGTATGAAAGTTCACCTTTAAGACCTCCCTCAGCATTTTGCACATTAAAGCCCTGGGGCCAATAATGACCCTCCCTGGGGCCCACTTGTTACACTGTGGATCAGGTGAGCCATCCAGGGCCATCATGGCCCTCTTGTTTCTTTTTTTAACAGTGGAAAGGCTTGAAAATGGGATTAGGGGTAATTTTTGGTTCTCTTTCATTTGCTGCAGTCTGTTGGGCTGTTATACAGAATAATTTTTTTGATAACATGCCCTCATCCATCTTAGGCCCCCAAAGGCGAGCTATGTTGTCTTCTGACAACTCATGTTTTTAAATTGATTTTGAAATTACTTGGTAGAAATGTTAACCACCATAAGACGATGCGTTGCGTGCCTTTCCCAGGTCGGTACCTCAAAGGTCAGGGTCATACTTAGAGGTCAAAGGTCCAAAAAGGGGCCTTTTTTGGTGTTTTGTAAATAACTTTGTTTTTGGATAAAATTTGAAATTACTTGGCAGAAATGTTAACTATAATGAGACGATATGTTGCACGTATGATTCAATTTGATACCTTAAAGGTCAAGGCCATACAGAGAGGTCAAAGGTCGAAAAAGGGGCCTTTTTTGTCTGGTAAATAACTTTCTTATTTTCAGATGGATTTTGAAATTACTTGGCAGAAATCTTAACCACTATTAGATGATGTATTGCGTGCATGACCCAGGTTGGTACCTCAAAGGCCAATGTAAAACTTAGAGGTCAAAGGTAAAAAGGGGGCCTTTTTTCGTGTTTGATCAATAACTTTCTTATTTATGGATGGATTTTGAAATTACATGACATAAACTTTAACCACCATGAGACGATGTGTTGCGTGCTTGACCCCTGTTGATACCTCAAAGGTGAAGGTCATACTAAGAGGTCAAAGGTAAAAAGAGGCCTTTTTTAGTGTTCAGTCAATTACTTTCATATTCCTAGATAGATTGTAAAATTACATAGCAGAAAATTTAACCATCATGCACGTTAGACCCGGGTTGGTACCTCCAAGGTCAAGGTCATACTGAGAGGTCAGAGGTAAAAAAAAGTCTTTTTTTTGTGTCCAGTCAATAACTTTTTTATTTCTGGATGGCCTTTTTAAAGTAACCATGCAGAAATGTACACCTTCATTAAATGATGAGTCGTGTGCAAGACCAAGTTCCATACCCCCAATGTCAAGGTCATACCTAGAGGTCAAAGGTCAAAAAAGGGACAGTCAATAGCTTTCTTATTCTTTGATGGATTATGAAATTACTTGGCAGAAATGTTAACCATCATGAGACGATGTGTTGTACAAATGTACCTCAAAGATCAAGGCCATTCCTAGAGATCAAAGGTGAAAAAAGGGCTTTTTGTGTATGGTCAATAACTTTTTTATTTCTCTATGAACTTTTTACAGTTATTTTGCAGAAATGTCATCTTCATTAGACGATGTGTTGCACACAAGACGCAAGTCAATACCTTTAATGTCAAGGTCATACTTAGAGGTCAAAAAGGGGGGGGGGGGAGACATCTGTGTTTTTGTAGAAAAACAAATTCTAGTTTGATTACTGTTAAATCCATGAGGCCCCACAGTGCTGAGATAGATAACACAGCATTGTTTACATGCAACGATTTAACAGATGATGTTTCATGTGTAAGTTGTTCTATGATATCAGGTCCTCCTGTTATAAGTAATCTGAGTCCTGCTGAGCAGAAGACCTCTCATAATAAGTGGTCATTATATTCAAGTAATGACCAGAGCTTCTCTATAGATACTACCCAGGTGTCTGATTACACATTTATACATGATATGTCGGATGATAGTGTACCATACCATTCTAATTCAAATTACTTTCTTGATTTAGGTTTAAGTTGCAAGGGTTTCAGAATGGGGCACATTAATGTACAAGAGATTAGCAATAAAATTCATCAGATTGGTCTGTTGCTTGGGTCTGACATAAACCAGATTTATGTCCTGGGCTTAAGTTAGACTAAACTGAATGCCTTCCACCCTGACTCAGCCTTTGAAATTAATGATTTTCAAACTCCCTTCAGGAGGGACCGTAAAATAAATTCAGGGGGGTGGGGCTTTGGGGAGTCTTCTAGTTTATGTTAAAGATGGTGTCTGTGCCAGCAGAAGACCAGATCTAGAGCATGACAATCTTGAATGTATTTGGCTAGAAATAAAACCAGTTAAAAGTAAAATAGAAGGCAATAATAAGGAATCAATACAATCGACCCATAGCTCCCATCGGAGACACAAAAGGGAAAGCAACACAAACATGCAACAACAGACCTAATGGAAACACCAACAGCGGAAAGCCAAAAGGACAGTTACTTTCCCACAAAATGGCCAATGACAGTTTTAGTACCTCCAAATTCCTCTATACATTGGAATGAAATCTTTGAAGGCTGCATTGAAAATGTATTAAAAGAAGATAAGGAATACTTAATGGGAGATATTAACAGAGATTTGTTAAATAATCAAACAAAACATGCATGGTTGGATTACATGGCCTCTTTTGGTCTAACACAGTTAGTATCTGAAGCTACCAGGGTAACAGGTGATTCCAAAACTCTGCTAGATCGTAGTGGAAGGAAGCTTCCTCCACTGAAAGATGTGTTGACTGGAGGATTGAACCGACATGGCATACAACTGAGCTATGGGGCCTATCTTTGTCTGTTTGCATTTGAGTTTAATGGCCCAGTCATCACTATTTAGGTCCATTGGAGCCAGTCAGTTTACCTTTCCACACTTCACCTGGGCAATCTTATACATAAGCTGTTTACCAGTACAGAGCACATACCTATATTTATCCAGAAAATGACAACTGCCCTTCTTGAATCAGCATCTTGCAAAATTCACCATATTGCGGAACTCCGCATCTTGCATGATGCAGACCGTTATGAATTTTATGCATAGTATCATGCAGAAATCTGCAAGATGTGGAAGTCTACATGATGCGGAACTTTGCATGCTATTTTCTGCACTGAATTGGAAGTAAATGTGGAAAAGCGTTCCAATACTCTGCATGGTGCGAGATTCTGCATTCAAATTCCGCAGCATGCAGAGTATTGGAACGCTTTTCTGCAATTCAACAGCAAGCGGAACTCCACATACTGTGGAAAAAAGAGCTGAGAATTCTCCACATCACATCTTTCTTTTTCAAAAATCTTATCCACTCACTGTGGAAAAATTGTTCCAATTCTCTGCAAGAGATTTTCCGCAACAAACATGCAGAAAATGGAGGCTTTTGTGGAAATTTGAGGTATGGGTTATTTCTCAAGAACTGTAAGAGCTTCATTAATGATACTCGGTACTAACTTGTATCTGTGGATGGCAACTTAAATGCAAGCATCCATATTTGACCTTGACCTAAATTTCATGGTCCACTTACTTAGTGAACTATTGCATCAACCCTAGTGTTCAACCTAATTTGAGTTCATTTCTGAAGAACTAATAGAGCATCATTAATGATACTTAGTACAGGCTTGCATCTAGGAATGGTAACTTTTATGCAAGCATCAATGTTTGACCTTGACCTAGATTTCATAGTTCATTGACCTTGCGCCCAAACAGGCACGACAAAGCCTTTGGCAGAATTCTTGTTCAGGGTTCACAGGAATGTTTTCTAGGTTGCACTTCCATATGCCATAACACATCTTGAGTTCAGGTGAGCGATCCTGGGCCATTTGGTTCTCTTGTCTTTATTTGAGTAAACAGTTCCAGTTGAGTGATCTTTAGCCTTGTCTTGAGGGCTTCTAGTTTGAATTGTCTTGAAATCTTTTGAAGAATAAATAACTAGTCTTGTAATATTGTCCTTTTTCAGGCTCTCACTTAGTGTTGAAAGCAATAAAAGCAATGATAGCTGATGACTGTGATGAGGTAAGATGCTTGATAGATTCCTTGTTTGTATTGCTTGAAGAAATAGATGTGCTAAAATACACAAGTACTGGTAATCCGCTTAGAGGATCTAGGCCTGCCCAGATAAAGTGATTCTGAAAGATCCATAGAGAAAACAAGAGGCCCAAGGGCCACTATGCTAAGTGAGAAAAGAGATATTTGAGGAGATAGTTACTCAGAAGTAAATCGTGCAGTAGTCTGCTCAAAGATGGTAGTTAGGGGTACAGCTGCACCTACAACTGGTCATTTATTCTTATCTCGCCAGAGTTTGTCCAAGCTGTATTACTTTGAATTACAGTTCCACAATGAATAAAATGTAAAATATCTGGTAATTTCTGACCTCTGGTAACAAACGAATGATTGCATTCGTTGTTTACATACCAGCTGCATCCAGTGGAGGGTACAGCGATTCTGGATACTGTGATGGGTAGGGGGATTGAAATTTGTTCAGAAGGACTGGGTCACATTACCAATATGGCCGCAATGCTCATACATGGTAAAAAAACTTAAACAATTTTCTTCACAGGAACCAAATGGCCTATCGCCTTGAAATTTGGTATGTACCATCAGGGATGCAGGTAGGTTCTACCAAATTTGTTCAAATGATGACCTCTCACCTTGACTTGCTTTTCCTCAAGGTCAAATTTGGTCACTTAGACTGTTAGAGTTTAGACGTTTGTATGGAAAAAAGGCAAGACAGTGGAATTTGCTGATTGCATGGAAGCCTGTCGCATCAGAAAAGTTTACAATCAGCTGAATGGAAGTTAATCAATTCCAAAGGTCAAGGTCATTACTGACCTTTGTCTTGGATGGCTCAGATTCTGTATTTTTGTCTTCTTTTCCACTAAAACTGCTTTGCTGATTGAAACCAAATCATATGAAAAGCCTCCATGGGATGAGGAATGTAAGTTATTTGTGGGATTGTTGTCACATGACACCATGCCTGCATATGGTATAACTACATCACCTCTGGTGAGTGTAGTGGCCGATGGGCCTCTTGTTGATAAAGAACTGGACAAATTTAAGCCAATTTCATATGAAGGCTGAATGGAGGAATAAAAACTTTGTTCAAATGGTTTAGGTCACATGACGAAAAACTTCAACCGGAAACAAAATAGCTCCACATTCAGGCAGCAACCAGGTGAGCAGTTCAGAACCATGGGTTGATTTAAGATTTAACGTCCCTGTGCATTAGGCTGTCCACACTATATAGGTCATTTTGAAGATGGTGCTTCCAATTTTGTGAGAGTTTTACTCAACATTTGAGATGAAACGACATCTGAAGCCCTGTATAGGTTGGGGCCCAGAGAATGGTTTTTTCTAAAATGGTTACTTGGGACAGTTTCTGATGATTTACCTGTGAAGTTGAATCTATGCTGCATATAAAACCACTGTATGGACAACTTCTCTGGATTGCATAACTTCACCACAAATAATAAAGCATGGTAGCTCGTTAATGCAATATTCTTGTATGAGTCTCAAACATTCGATATTATCTCAATTATGCACCAACATATTGAAACAAAAACAGCGTTCAGGGGTTGAAATATGTCCGTTCTATTTTTAGCTCACCTGAGCAAAGCTGAAGGTGTGCTTTTGTGATCACCTTTTGTCCGTCATACATGCATCGTTCGACGTGCGTTGTGCGTCGTCAACATTTACCTTGTTAAGACTCTAGAGACCACAATTTAGCTTCAATCTTCATGAAACTTTGCCAGAATGCTTGTCTTGGTGATACTGGGTCAAGTTCGAATATGGGTCTTGTCAGGTCAAAAAGTACGTCAGTAGGTCAAATCATAGAAAAACCTTGTTAAGACTCTAGAGGCCACAGTTTTGGTGCAATCATCCTGAAACTTGCTCAGATTGATCATCCTGACAATATCTTGGTCATGTTCGAATATGGGTCATGTCGGGTCAAAAAGTAGGTCAGCAGGTCAAATCATAGAAAAACCTTGTTAGCGCTCTAGAGGCTACAGTTTTGGTCCAATCTTCCTCAACTTTGCTCAGAATAATCATCCTGACAATATCTCGGTCGAGTTCGAATATAGGTCATGTTGGATCAAAAAGTAGGTCAGTAGATCAGATCATAGAAAAACCTTGTTAACACTCTAGAAGAGGCCACAGTTTTGGTCCAATCATCCTCAAATTTGCTCAGAATGACCATCCTGACAATATCTTGGTCAAGTTCGAGTAGGTCAAATCATAGAAAATGTTCTTAAGACTCTAGAGCCCACAGTTTCGGTCCAATCATTCCAGACTTGCTCAGAATGATCATCCTGACAGTATCTAAGTGAAGTTCGAATATTGGTCATGTGGGATCAAAAAGAAGGTCAGTAGTTCAAACCATAGAAAAAACTTCATTAACACTCTGGAGGCTATAGTTTTGGTCCAGTCATCCTAAAATTTGCTAAGAATGATCATCCTGACAATATCTCGATGAAGTTCGAATATGGGTCATGTGGGATCAAAAAGTAGGTCAGTAGATCAAATCATAGAAAAAAACCTTGTTAACACTCTAGAGGCCACATTTTGGTCCAATCATCATCAAACTTGCTCAGAATGATCATCTCTACAATATCTAGGTCATGTTCGAATATGGGTCATGTGGGGTCAGAAAGAAGGTCAGTAGGTCAAATCATAGAAAAACTTTGTTTACACTCTAGAGACGGCAATTTTTAGCTCACCTGAGCTAAGCTCTAGGTGAGCTTTTGTGATTTTGTGATCACCTTTTATCCGTTGTAAGTGCATCGTGCATCATTCATCATGCGTCGTGCGTTGCAACATTGACCTTGTTCATCCTCTAGAGACCACAATTTTGCTTCAATCCTCATGAAACTTTACCAGAATGTTTGCCGTGATGATATCTCGGTCAAGTTCGAATATGGTTCATATCAGGTAAAAACTAGGTCACTAGGTCGAATTTCTCTAAACCTTTTGTTCTAAAATCAGGAATCTTGGCATTTGATATTTGATTTCCTCTAGAGAGCCTCTACGAAGATTGTTCAGATAATAGCATAAAAAAACTCATAGCATCTACCTTGCCAAACTTAGTGTATACCGCGACAGAGGTAAGGGCGAGGATTATGGCCATGTAAAATCGATTTAAGCCCCCCAGTGGAATTTTTCCACTGACCGTTCCAAGGCGGTTCTTCTGTGGCGGTTTATTTATGTCGTTGTTTGTTACTTACTGTGTGTATCATTTGTGTCTTTTTATTTTGGATGGCCATTTGACCATTTTGTGGGAAAGTAACTGCCATTATGGTCTTGCTTTGTTTAGGTTTCCATTATGGTCTGGTCGCTTAATGTTTGTGTTTCTTTCCCTTTGGTGTCTTTGATGGGTGGAGTAAGTTAATTGTATCTATTCCTGATCTTTGTTTTACTTCTACTTTCACTGGCCCCGATAGCTCAGTTGGTAGAGTGTCTGCTCCGGGGAACGGGGGGTCACGGGTTCGATCCCGGGCTGCGACAATCCAAAGTCGTTAAAAATGGTACTAGCTTTTCGACTTAGAATTTTTGTTTAGCTAAAAGAAACTGCAGTCGAGCATTGGCACCCGCATGCAGTGCTCTTGTTTTATTTGATTATACCCATACATGTATTTTGTTTGTTGATATTGTATGATAAATGGAGGGTCTCAAGGAAGATTGGTCTAACTAAAAAAACAACCCTCTCTAAATAAACAAGAGGCCCATGGGCCACTACGCTCACCAGAGGTCATGTAGTTTATACCATATACAGGCTAGATGCCCATCTTGGTCATGTGACAACAATACCACGAATAATGCTTAATTTCCTAACCCCCATAGAGGGTTTTTATGTAATTTGGTTTCAATCAGCACAGCTCTTTTACTGGAGAAGATAAAATTACTGAATCAGAGCCATCCAAGACAAAGGTCAGTAATAACCTTGACCTTTGGAATTGATACACTTCCATTCAGCTAACTGCAAATATCATTTTTGATGTCACAGCCTACCAGGCAATCAGAAATATCCACTTCTTTGCCATTTTTCTATACAAATGTATAAGTGACCAAATTTGACCTCGACTTAAACAGGTCAAGGTCAACCAAAGGTCATCATTTGAACAAACTTGGTCCCTGATGTTGCATAACAAGTTTCAAGATCATCAGCCATTCGATTCTTGAGCAGAAGATTTTCAAAGGTTTTTTACCATATATGGGAATGGCGGCCATATTGGTCTTGTGACACAGTCCTCACAAACAAACTTTCGTTCCCTCTTTCCATAGAGGCTCCACATGTAATTTGGTTTAAATTGGCCAAGTAGTTTAAGTGAAGAAGAAGATAAAAATACTGAATCTGAGCCGTCCTGGACAAAGGTCAATAAATGACCTTGACCTTTGAAACTGATAAACTTCCATTCAGCGGATTGCAAATTCCATTTCTGATGACACTAGCTAACATACAATCAGAAAAAAATCCAAAGTTTTGTGAACTTTTGCCGTTTTTCCATACAAATGTCTAAGTGACCGAATTTGACCTTGACGTAAAACAGGTCAAGGTCAACCAAAGGTCATAATTTGAACAAACTTGGTAGGGCCCGAGTCCCCCGATGCTGCATATCCAGTTTCAAGATAATCAGCTAACCGGTTCTTGAGAAGATTTTTAAAGGTTTTTACCAAATATGGGCATGGCGGCCATATTGGTCATGTGACCAAGACCTTCCGAACAAACTTTCGTTTCCCCTTCCCATAGAGGCTGCAAATGTAATCTGGTTTCAATTGGCCAAGTAGTTTCAGAGGAGATGTTGTTTGAAAATGTTGACGACGCAGACCATGATGGACCAATGCATATACTATAAGCTCCCCCAAAGCCTTAGGCTCTGGTGAGCTAAAAATGCCTTAGACTGTTGAATTAAAATTAAGTAATTTACTTATTACTCACTCACTCACTCACTCACTCACTCACTGATTCACTGACTCACTCACTTAATTTGTTTGCATTAAAACTTCATGGCAACTAGTTTCAGGTATCTATTCATATAAAACAATATTATGGTTATGTCAAATTTCTGTAATCCGGTTTCCACATTGCTTAGTAGATTAGATTAGATGTTTTTCTATCAAAATACTGATGCAACCAATTTCTCTTTTGAAAGGAAGTTCCAAAACAAAACATTTTTTGAATTTTTTTTTTTAAGCTCACCATTACGTTGTGACGAGAGGAGCTTTTGGGATCCCTTTTTGTCCCTCCTGCGTGCGTCCGTCTGTCTGTCCATCCGTACGTAAACTTTTTCTTCAAACGACATCTCCTAAACCAGTGATCGGATTTTGACCAAACTTCACAGGAATGATCCTTAGGGGGTCCCCTTTCAAAGTTGTTCAAATGATTCCGGTCTGTTGCACATCTAGGTCACAGGAGCCAAAATAGATTTTTTTCACTGAAAACTTAAAAAAATCTTCTTCTCTGAAACCCCAAGGCCCAGGTCTTTGATATTTGGAATGAAGCTTCATCTAATGGATCACTACCAAGATTGTTCAAATTATAGTGCTGGGGCCAAAAATGCTCCTGCCTCAGGTCCCTTTATTTTACATAGAATCATATAGGAAAAATCTTTAAAAATCTTCTTCTCTGAAACCACAAGGCCCAGGTCTTTGATATTTGGTATGAAGCTTCATCTAGTAGACCCCTACCAAGATTGTTCAATTTATAATGCTGGGGACAATAATGCCCCCACTCCGGGGCCCTTTGGTTTAACATAGTCTTATATGGGAAAATCTTGAAAAATCTTCTTCTCTAAAATCCCAAGGCCTAGGTCTTTGATATTTGATATGACGCTACATCTAGTGGACCTCTACCAAGATTGTTCAAATTATAGCCCTCGGACCAAAAGTTTCCCCCGCCCCAGACCCTTTTGTTTTTACATCGACTTATATTGGGAAAATCTTCTTCTGTGAAACAACACGGCCTAGGTCTTTGATATTTGGTGTGAAATTTCATCTAATGGACCTCTATCAAGATTGTTCAAATTATAGCCCTGAGGCCAAAAATGGCCCCGCCCCGAGACCCTTTGGTTTTACATGACTTATGTAGGAAAATCGTTAAAAATCTTCTTCTCTGAAACTGCAAGGCCCATGTCTTTGATATTTGGTATGGAGCTTGTAGTGGACCTCTGCAAAGATTGTTTAAATTATTGCCCTCGGGCCACAAATGCCCCCGCCCCGGGGCCCTTTTGCTTTACATAGACTTATAGAGAGATAATCTTTGAAAATCTTCTTCTCTAAAACCGCAAGGCCCAGGTCTTTGATATTTGGTGGAGCTTCATCTAGTGGACCTCTTATCAAGATTGTTTAGATTATAGCCCTGAGGCCAAAAATGCCCCCTGCCCCGGGGCAGTTTGGTTTTACATAGGCTTACATAAGTTTTACATAGGCACATTTCAGTACTGGTCATGAACAGACTCAATAAAACCGAGTCTGCTATTTTCGTTTATTTGGTGTATTCTTTGCTTCCAAAGGATCTAACTATTCAGAACTTATTTATCTTCACTGCAGCTGGTGCTGTGCCGTGTGGCGGCCGTAAAAATTCTCCCCGTACATCCATCATAGTGCAGATTATATTTTCTGGTCCTTTGGGATCAATGAGAATCATTTTGAAAATAGAGTTCTGCTTAAGCCGGTGCTTGGGGGCGTGGCCGGTGTAGCACATTTCAGTACTGGTCATGAACAGACTCAATAAAACCGAGTCTGCTATTTTCGTTTATTTGGTGTATTCTTTGCTTCCAAAGGGTCTAACTATTCAGAACTTATTATGCAGGGAAAATCTTTAAAAAAATCTTCTTCTCTGAAACCGCAATGGCCAGGTCTTTGATATTTGGTGTGTAGCTTCATCTGGTGGACCTTTTTTCAAGATTGTTCAAATTATAGTCTTTGTTATGGCCCCAACTGCGAAGAGGTTGGAGGGGCATATTGCTTCTGCTTCGTTTGTCTGGCTTTTGATGCAAAGCATAACTTAAGAACCGTGTATGCTAGGGTTTTGAAATTTCATATATGGATTCCTCATGGAAAATTAGGGGACGCGTTTTTTTTTTTTATCGTGCGGATTATGCCCCTTTCAAGAATTATTGTCCTTTGTGAGTTATGGCCCTTTGTCACTTTGGTAATTTGTGTCCATTGTAATTTATGGAAAAAGTGATGCATGGCATAACTTAAGAACTGTGTATGCTAGGGTTTTGAAATTTCATATATGGATTCCTCATGGAAAATTAGCTGACGTGTATTTTTTTCTCATCCGGATTATGCCTCTTCTAGAGTTATTGCCCTTTGAAATTTCTTTGATAAAATCTTGTCAACAAAATATCTCAAAAACTATTTGAGCTAGAACCTCGAAAGCTAGTGAAAAGATTGGTGGTGTTGAGTAGATGACCTGATTAACTTTCGACAAAAATCCGTGAATAACTTAATAACCGTGTATGCTAGGGTTTTGAAATTTCATATATGGATTCCTCATGGAAAATTAGGGGGCGCAATTTTTTTTATCGTCCGGATTCTGCCCCTTTCAAGAGTTATTGTTCTTTGTGAGTTATGGCCCTTTGTCACTTTGGTAATTTTTGTCCATTGTACTGTATGGTAAAAGTGATGCATAGCATTACTTAAGAACCATGTATGCTAGGGTTTTGAAATTTCATATATGGATTCCTCATGGAAAGTTAGCTGAGCATATTTTTATTATCTCATTTATTATCTCATCCGGATTATGCCCCTTTCAAGAGTTATTGCCCTTTAAATTTTTTTGATAAAATCTTGTCAGCAAAATATCTCAAACACTATTGAAGCTAGTCTTGAAAGTTGGTGAATAGATTGGTGGTGATGAGTAGATGACCTGATTAAATTTTGACAAAATTCCAAAAAATACTTTGTGAGTTATGGCCCTTTGGTAATTTTTGTCCATTGTAATGTATGGTTAAAGTGATGCATAGCATTACTTGATCACTGTATATGCTTGGGGTTGGATTCCTCATGGAAACTTAGCTGACACGTATTTTCTTCCTCATCCGGATTATGCCGCTTTCAAGAGTTATTGCCCTTTGAATTTTTTTTATAAAATCTTGTCAGCAAAATATCTAAAAAAAAAAAACTATTTGAGCTAGAACCTTGAAAGTTGGTGAATAGAGTGGTGGTGATGAGTAAATGACCTGATTAACTTTTGACAAAATTCTGAAAAATACTTTGTGAGTTATGGCCCTTTGTCACTTTGGTAATTTGTGTCCATTGTAATGTATGGTAAAAGTGATGCATGGCATAACTTAAGAACCGTGTATGCTAGGTTTTTGAAATTTCATATATGGATTCCTCATGGAAAATTAGCTGACGTGTCCTTTTTTTCTCATCCGGATTATACCCCTTTCAAGAGTTATTGCCCATTGAAATTTTTTTGATAAAATTTTGTCAGCAAAATATCTTTAAATCTATTGGAGCTAGAACCTTGAAAGTTGGTTAAAAGATTGGTGGTGATGAGTAGATGACCTGATTAAATTTTGATAAAATTCCAAAAAATACTTTGTGAGTTATGGCTCTTTGTCACTTTGGTAATTTTTGTCCATTGTAATGTGATCCATTGTAAAGTGATGCATAGCATTACTTAAGAACCGTGTATGCTAGGGTTTTGAAATTTCATATATGGATTCCTCATGGAAAATTAGATGATGCATATTTTTTTCTCATCTGGATTATGCCCCTATCAAGAGTTATTTTCCTTTGAAATGTTTTGATAAAATCTTGTCAGCAAAATATCTCAAAAACTATTGAAGCTAGAGCCTTGAAAGTTGGTGAATAGATTGGTGGTGATGAGTAGATGACCTGATTAACTTTTGACAAAATTCCAAAACATTCTTTGTGAGTTATGGCCCTTTGTCACTTGGGTAATTTTTGTCCATTGTGTTGTATGGTAAAAGTGATGCATAGCATTACTTAAGAACCGTGTTTGCTAGGGTTTTGGACATGCGCTCATACATACATGAACACATGCGCTAACACATGCATGTATTCACTAACACATGCATGCATGCAAACACATATTCATTTTTGCTTGCATACATGCATGTTTACTCACGAATGTATGCATGCATGCATATATACATGGATGCACACACTCATGCATACATGCACAAATGCTTACAAGGACTCAAAAAAAAACATGCATGCATGAACACTTCCATGCACACACATGCGAGCAGGCACACACATGCATGCGTGCATGCAAGATCACACACACGCATGCATGCATGTTCACATGCACATGCATGCATGCTTCCACACATTCACTCATTATTTCACACATGCATGCACACTCATTCATACATGCACACACATGCATGCATGCACAAACTCACCAATGCATGCATACATACACGCACACACACACACACACACACAGACACACACACACACTAATGCACACATACACACATGCATGTATACACACATGCTTGCATCACACGTGCATGCATGCACACCCACAAACACACACCTGCATGCACTCATGCATGCAAACATGCTTGCACTAACACATGCATGCATGTATGCACACACATGCTTGCTCATGCATTGCATACACCCATGCATGCATACATGCACACACGCATGCATGCACATGAATGCGCACACTTATGCATGCATACACACACTCATGCATATATGCACACTCATGCATGTATGCACTCACATATGCATGCATGCACTCACAAATGCATGCACACATGCATGTACATGTGCGCTCACTCATGCATACACACATACATTCACACATGCATTCATGTGTGTATGCACATATGCATGTACATACATACATACATACATACAGTTGACTCTCTTTATCTCGACCCCGCTTATCTCGACCTTATCGCTTATGTTGAACCGATTTCTAAGTCCCGTACAATTCCCCTATATATTTATTGTATTTCAACTTCGCATGTGTCGAACTACTTTTAAGTCGACACTTCGGCTATCTCGCCCATCATTTTCAGTCCCAGAATGTATTTTTCACTGTTTTTACTACTGCGTATCTCGAACCCGGATTCATGACGTAACGAAAAAAAAAATGCGTCTCATTCAATTTTGTAATAGGCCTTTAGAAAACAGTTCATAAATACTCATAATGTTGTTAATTATCCAATTTGTCCAGGTGCGTTTGCAATTAAAATTAGCACACACAATACCTTTTCGGCTACTAAGAAAATCATGTGCGTGTAATAAAGACTGACACACGGTGCTCAACCTTTAATCTTACACCGTCTCGTGTCAATGATTTGCAAGATTTGTGTGATAAAAGGCGGCATTGTCTTTCTTGCAGAAATGTCAAAGAAAGTGACAAAAGTTGTGATAATCTCGGCGTGTTAAAAAATGCAGTTGATCGGAACAACTCGCGTGTATCATTGCTAACCCGTCTGTTTCTTAACCGATGTAAATCCATGTACAAACAGTGTAGATCCAAAAGGGATGGCTCATAACGAGCTTTCGCGGTAGGACTTAAACTGTTTGCAAAAGTGAGGGTTAATCAGTTAGAGAGGAGATGAGTCAAACTACTGTATGACTTATATAGCATGTACTGCTCTCCGAAGTAATACATATAAGCGTTGCATTCACAAGCGGGAACCAGTCTGTCTAGTATCTAACTATATTTAGTGTATTTGGAAACCCATATTTGCAGGAATTTAAAAAACAACAAAATACGTGAGAAATCTATCAGTTTTATTTATTAGGGCCCCGCACTGAAAGTGTGGGTGCCCTATAGTAATCACTCTGTCCGTCCGTCTGTCTGTCTGTCTGTCCGTCCGTCTGTCCGTCCACAAATTTTTTTATCCTCCATAACTTTTTATTATTCCTGGATGGATTTAAATATTACTTGGCATCACTCTGTCCGTCCGTCTGTCTGTCTGTCCGTCTGTCCGTCCACAATTTTTTTTATCCTCCATAACTTTCTTATTCCTGGATGGATTTAAATATAACTTGGCAGAAATGTGATGGAGTGTTGCGCGCAAGACTCAGGTCCGTACCTCAAAGGTCAAGGTCATACTTAGAGGTTAAAGGTCAAAAAAGGGTCTTTCCTGTGTCCAATTAATAACTTTGTTATTATTCCCTCCATAATGTGACGAAGTGTCACACGCAAGACCCACAGCCGTACCTCAAAGGTCAAGGTCATACTTAGAGATAAAAGGTCAAAAAAGCGTCTTTTTTATTGTGTCCAATCTATAACTTTCTTATACCTGGATGGATTTAAATATTACTTAGCAGAAATATTAACCATAATGTGACAGTGTGTCACGCACAAGACCCAGGTCCGTACCTCAAAGGTCAAGGTCATACTTAGAGGTGAAAGGAAAAAAAAATGTCTTTTTTAATATCAACATTTTCCTACTCCTCTGATAGCGCTGCCGGGGCCCTAGTCAGTTTCACTGACAGCTCTAGTTTTTATTAATTTGTTCATAAACGCTATACTCTGACAAGCTCCAGTACTTTCATAAACAAGTTTTAAAAACTCAGTAAACCGTTCATGTAAGAATGACCAAGAATACCAAGCATATCACGGCAAACAATGTAATCTGACATACATGTGATGTCACACTTTGGTTATCTCGTACTATGGATAACTCGAACTTTTTTTATCCGATCCTGTGAGGTTCGAGATAACGAGAGTCGACTGCTCATACATACATACATACATGCACGTATGCACATGCACACATGTATGCCTGCACGCGCACATACACACACGCATACATACATACAACATACATACATACATACATACATACATACATACATACATACATACATACATACATACATACATACATACATACATACACTCATGCATGCATGCACATCAGGCATGCAGGCATACACACACATCCCACTCATGCATGTGGGCATGCACACACATGCATTCACACATGCGTGTATGTACACACACTCCCATGCATGTATGCATGCACACACTCAGGCATGCATACATGCACAAACATATCCATGCAGGCATGCGCTCACACATAACTAGTTCAACTTTGGCCCCTATTGGCAAGTCATGTTGCCTTCTGGCAACTCTGTTCACTTATGGCCCTTTGAAAATTTGGCATTTAGGGTCAAGCATATGGTTGGGGGCATAGTGGTTTACAAACACCAGCTCTAGTTGATATTTGGTATGAAGCTTCACCTTTTTAGACCTCCCTAAACAGTATGCACATTATAGCCTTGGGGTTAATAATGGCCCACCCCGGGGCCCACTTGTTACTCTATGGATCAAGTGAGTGATCCAGGGCCATCATGGCCCTCTTGTTTCAAAATAACACACCAGCACAATTATTTTGTCAAAGGGTCAAATTTTCTTTGATAAAACTCATATTTTAAATGAATTGGTTGATTCCTAATTAATTTTACCTGTTTAGTTTGAGTTTGTTGTTTTGTATATTTTGTAATGTCATTTATGTAAAAAATACATGTTTCATTTTACTTACAGTAAAATGGTAGACGCTTTTACAAGCTTTACAAACATTTTGTAAGGAAAAAATGCTTATAGAGGGCAAAATATAATGTATAAAGGAACAACAACAAAAAAATAAAAATAAACTATTTAAACATTAAAGCTGAGCAAAAAGTATATAAAAAAAACCAAATAAAAAAAAAAGAATAAATGAAAAAAACAACAAAAACCAAAAAAACAAAAAAACAAACAAACAAAAAACGAAAATAAAAAAGCTTTGTAAGGACTTCTGTTGTAGATTTCTTTATTGCATGTTACAGCAGAATAGCATACTAAAAGTATGAAAAATTATCCCTTAACTTCAGTTTTCTATCACGAAATCTGCAATCACTACCTGATGATGACTCCACGAGGAAATGAAATAGTTTTAAATGCCAAAAATCGATGAAATATTTCGTGGTTTTTGTCTTATATTGAAAAGGTGACTCGTTCAAATGACATTAATACAATGCTTTGGAAGGCTAATTTAAAACACAAAAAAAAACAGAAAAGATATTAACAGACATAGATTTAATGGGTCCGGGACCTGTTGAACATTGTGTTATCCACCTTGGGGTAAATATTTCGCCAAACTGCTGTATGCTCAATGGGTTTGTTGGTGTTGGTATTATAACTGGTGTTATAATATGTATTACTTATCTACTTTTTTATTTTCAGCCGAGATGTTTAATACTTCCACAACAAACAGTTGGCAGAACATACAAAAGTATATATTAAGCAGAATAAATGCCATTTTTATGCCCCCAACTTCGAAGAAGTTGTGGGGGCATATTGGTTTTGCCCTGTTCGTCCGTCCGTCCTTCCGTCCTTCCGTCCTTACGTCCGTCCCACTTTTTACTGCATAGCATAACTTTAGAACCATGGGTGCTAGGTTTTTGAAATTTCATATATGGATTCCTCATGAAAAAATAATTGACCCGTGTTTTTTTTCTCGTCAGGATTATGCCCCTTTTTTGAGTTATGCCCCTTTGCAAAAAATACTATGAAATCTTGTAAGCAAGATATCTCAAAAACTGTTTGAGCTATTGCCCTGAAACTTTACATGCTGGTTGGGGATGATGAGTAGATGAACTGATTAACTTTTGAAAAAAATCCGAAATTTTTTTCTTGAGTTATGGCCCTTTGAAATTTTTCGCGTTTTAAGTTTGTAAGCAAGATATCTAAAAAAACTATTTGAGGTTTTTCCCCGAAACTTCACAGACTTGTCGGGGATGATGAGTAGATGAACTGATCAACTTTTGAAAAAAATCCGATTTTTTTTTCTTGAGTTATGGCCCTTAGATTTTTTTCGTGTTTTCAGCTTGTAAGCAAGATATCTCAATAATTGTTTGAGCGATTGCCCTGCAACTTTACAAGCTGGTTTGGGATGATGTGTAGATGAACTGATTAACTGTTGAAAAAAAATCCTATATTTTTTTCTTGAGTTATGGCCCTTTGAAATTTTTCGCGTTTTAAGTTTGTAAGCAAGATATCTCAAAAACTATATGAGGTTTTTCCCCAAAACTTCACAGACTGGTTGGGTATGATGAGTAGATGAACTGATTAACTTTTGAAAAAAATCCAATTTTTTTTTCTTGAGTTATGGCCCTTTGATTTTTTTCGTGTTTTCAGCTTGTAAGCAAGATATCTCAAAAATTGTTTGAGCTATTGCCCTGAAACTTTACAGGCTGGTTGGGGATGATGAGTAGATGAACTGATTAACTTTTGAAAAAAATCCGAAATGCTTGCTTAAGACAGGTTGCTCGCTTAATAAAGGTGGCCACTAAGACAAGTTTGACTGTATCTCTAAAACTGTATGAGCTATTATCCTGTAACTTAAAAAACTAGTAGGGGGTGATAAATAAACCTGATTAACTACAGCTTTTCTTGTGTAATTTCAGCATTACAGCCACATAAAAACAAGATATCTCAATTACTGTTAGGGACAAGCAGTGTTAGGGTCAAGCAGTTGGGGGCATTGTGTTTCATAAACACTGGCTCTAGTTAATTCTGTTTGCGTTATTTACAACATTTACAACACGTTGAAGTCACTTTAGTAATTCTAATAACAAAGGAAGCCTCCTAGGTGTAGTGGTTACGCTACTCGCCTTGTAAACCAGGGATCGCAGGATCGATCCAGGGCTTCTCCAGACTTTCGGATGAGTCTTTAAACCGAGGTCCCGTCTCCGTATGACCTTAGCTGTTGGTGGGACGTAAAACTCAAACACTCACTCACTAATAACAAAACAGCTTTCCATACAAAAAGCATTTTTAATATCAAATATAACTACCCATCACTACAATTATAGCCTTTTCACCAGACGCAGGTCTGGGACAGTCTGACACAAAAAAAATCTAGCCAGAAATGCCACCGGCATGTCCCTTTTCCCGTGACCTCCCCAGCGTCGAGTCCTGATTGGTCGCTGATGTCACATGACCTATCAGACCAATAGGCAGACGATACAGGTCACGTGACCGCGATTTTCGCGCCGAGAAGGTCATTATTTTTTCAGACTTGCTTGGGATAGGATCGTCAAACTACATTCCATGGAAGAATGAATAAACGGATAAGTGTTTTATTCTTTTTTGATTTTGCACTTACCTTGAGTTTCCACAACGTACTTAGGCTTTTTAAGCTTACTGTTTATTCCGAAATTCCTAGAGACTTTATTTCGCGTGTTTCTGCCGACATTACATGTGTAGTGGTTGTCCGCCATTTTGAATTTTCACTTGGAAGTTTTGTTTATCATGTGATCAACCGTTTTTGGTTTTTGATAAGCACCACACTTCTTTTCATGTTATGTGCCAGGGTATACGCTCGTATTATTCCTGGTAATGTTTTAATAGAAGTCGGCGTTGTGGAAACTTAAATTGCCAGAAAAGAGGATGGTTTTTGTGCGTGTTCCTTCCACTTCCGGTATCGGAAGACGTTGTATCGCTGAAAAAAAAAATTCTCAGCATTAATTTAGTTTTGAACATGTGCAAGACCCGTCTTCGTTTAGCACTTATAAATCCCACGATGCAGATGGATAATATTCAGGTCCCTTTGTGGCCTTTCTATAGTATCTTCTAAACAGAATCCATCCAATTCGTGTGGGTCACCTTTGCCGAATCAAGATGAGCCAGTCTATGTCCCCTCCTCCCATTTGGGCCTGGGTTGACTAGGATAGGTTCGTCGACCACCCCGTAGAGACCCTGCTCATAATTGCGGGGACTCCGGGGTGCGGGGAACATATGCCCAAAAATTTTTCCGAATCCATGTTACATACGAATTTTGGTGCGGTTCCGATCCCGGTTTTTATTGGGTAACCTTTCCGGACCTTCGGTACTTAGTTTACCTTGGTCATATGCTTTTTGTCGCACCTGCTTTAGCAGGAAGACATAGGCGTGCAAGTTTCCGTCCGTCCGTCCGTCCGTTCGTCCGTCCGTCCGTTCGTCCGTCCGTCCGTTCGTCCGTCCGTCCGTCCGTCCGTCAACATTTTACACTGGATGTCTTGTCATCGCAACTCCTCCTACACTTTTAGACCGATCATTTGGAAACTTTGCATGTGCTTTCGCCATGGTATGAGGATGCGCATGTGGTTTGGACTTAATCTTCGAATCAATTTTTGTCACTTTTTCCATATTGTGAACTTAGTCATTTTTAGGTATGCGATACGTACCTCTTGTCATCGCAACTCCTCTTGCAGTTTTATACCGATCATTTTGAAACTTTGCATGTGCTTTCACCATGGTATGAGGATGTGCATGTGGTTTCGACATAATTTTCAGAATATTTTTTTCCGCTTTTTGCACATTATGAACTTAGCCATTTTTAAGCTTCATTTGATATACGATAGGTACCTCTTGTCATCGCAACTCCTCCTACAGTTTCATACCGATTATTTTGAAACTTTGTGTGTGATTTTACCATGCTATGAGGATGCGCATGTGGTTTGGACTTTATCTTCGGATAAATTTTTGTCACTTTTTCCACATTGTGAACTTAGTCATTTTTAACCTTCGATTGATATATGATAGGTACCTCTTGTCATCGCAACTCCTCTTGCAGTTTTATACCGATCATTTTGAAACTTTGCGTGTGCTTTTGCTATGGTATGAGGATGCGCATGTGGTTTGGACTTTATCGTCGGATCATTTTTTTTCACTTTTTCCACATTGTGAACTTAGTCATTTTTAACCTTCAATTGATATATGATAGGTACCTCTTGTCATCGCAACTCCTCTTGCAGTTTTATACCGATCATTTTGAAACTTTGCGTGTGTTTTCGCCATGGTATGAGGTTGTGCATGTGATTTCGACATAATTCTCAGAATATTTTTTTTTCACTTTTGCACATTGTGAACTTAGCCAATTTTAAGCTTTAGTTGATATACAATAGGTACCTCTTGTCATCGCAACTTCTCTTACAGTTTTATATTGATCATTTTAAAACTTTGTGTGTGTTTTTACCTATGGTATGAGGATGTGCATGTGGTTTTGACTTTATCTTGGGATCAATTTTTATCACTTTTTCCACATTGTGAACTTAGTCAGTTTTTTACCTCACATATATAGGCTATGGATTCTTCTCAAAGCCCTATATTCATTTCTTCTGCCTTAAATAAACTTTTATTTTTTTGTGTGGGGCAGGTGGGGAGCAGGTGCGACATCAACTTCACCGAAGTTGAATTTCTGGTTTCCTCTTATTATGATAAATTTTGGTTATCATAATCATTAAATTGGATTGTTTTCCCTTGTAAAACATACAAATTTGGGCATAGTTTATTGGAATACCGTAACTATTGCAAGTGAATCCGGGACGTTTCGGTACTGAGTCGTTTCGGCCTGGGTCGTTTTCGACCCGAATTTGCACCTGGATCGATTCGGCCTATTTCGGTGGGTCGTTTCGGCCTTGGGTCGATTCGGCCTTGATCGTTTTAGGCACGGCTCCTTGAATGCTCAATTTTGATTCGGCAATTTCGCATGTTCAGTGCACGATACACAATAAAGGACCTAACACTGGGGAAGTTTAATTGAGCCTCGAGTGTTTTGCCCCTAGAGCTGAATCTGGGCCTAGTGAATTATCCTCAGGGGATATGTCAATACTCAGAGGTTGGTCTTTTTTCGTCCTTACTAATTAGCGATTATGAGAAGGACATATTTAGAGCCTCATCACCTATTGATTCTAAAACTATAAGCGGACCTTGTCTTCCCAACGTTTTCAGAATCAAGCTTCAAGACCGGGGGCACTCGTGCGAAAAGAACTTGGAACATTGGTTCTAACAACAAAAAACATCAATTTTTTGTTCTTATGAAATTCCAAAATTCGGCCCAGATTCAGTCTCTGTATATATGACGTCAGGGAAATTGGCATTACTTCCTGTTTCGACGCTCTAACATTGGAGCTTCTTACCAGGACTATTATTAAGTGGGTTCTCATTATGACTGGTATTCTAGTTCTACCCACTTTGCCTTCAAACAAGAGCATTCCGACCATATAGCTGCTATTCTAATGCTTTTGTTTATTTCCCGGTCATTTTTTTTTTCACATGCCATGGCTGTCTACCACCATGTTGCATGTTTGGCGCAAATCTGCTCTTGATAACTGGTTCAGTTTTTACTGAGCATAGTAAATGAAAACTTAGAGCCTCAGCGCCTCTTGATTCTAAAAGCCGTGTAAGTAGAAAAATTTCTCCTTTCCAAAGAAAAATTCTACAGGCGGATCTTTCTGTTCGAGAAGAAAATGGGAAAATCGACTCATCATCGACTTCTCACACTTAACACAGATGATGCAAGTCGATCATTTCAAAATGGAAACTTCGTCCTCGATTAGTCAGGTCAATTCTCCCAAATTCGGGGACGATTTCCGTAGTTTTAAAGGACGCTTACCTTCACATCTCCATCCATAGGTCATTACGCAAATTCCTTCGTTTCACCTTGGATGGAATTTTGTGTATCAGTCCGTTGCCTTTCCTTTGTTGGATTTGTCAACGGATCAATGAAAAGAAAAGAAAATGGGAAAATCGACTCATCATCGACTTCTCACACTTAACATGATGATGCGAGTCGATCATCTCAAAATGGAAACTTCGTCCTCGATTAGTCAGGCCAAATTTCCCAAATTCGGGGACGATTTCCGTAGTTTTAAAGGTCGCTAGCCTTCACATCTCCATCCATAGGTCATTACGCAAATACCTTCGTTTCACCTTGGATGGAATTTTTGTGTATCAGTCCGTTGCCTTTCCTTTGTTGGATTTGTCAACGGATCAATGTTTTCCCTGTTCACCAACTTAATGGAAATTAATTAAGCAGCTCTCATAGAATTTGCCCCGAAAAACTTTCGATTTATGTCAGGGGTTTGTTTCCCCTTTTTAGAAACTTAGTAATTGGATCCAGTTTCCCTGGACAATCTCATCTTAGACCTTTCCAGTTTTTTTTTTGCTAATATTATCACTGGAAATACCATACGGTCTATAGGAGCAATAAATTCCATTATCAAGATTGCTCTCTACGATTTATGAATCGCTCAGTATCAAATGGGGTCTCCTCTTTTAGAGACTATTCCCTATTTGTTTTTTCGCATGCCATACTTTCAGGTTGGTTTCCCACTTCGAACCTCAGGGATTAGTAGTTCAGGGAACGTGGGGCCTATATTAGGCGGGGCTATATATATATAGGTGTGTGTATGCGTATATGTATGTATATATGTATATGTGTATAAACATTCTGAAACTTCAGACAAATTTCCTTGGTTTATCAGTTCTTCATAGCTCCAAACTGAGGAACAGCTTCATTATTGTTACTCCAGACAAATGAATAGTGTAGTTTTTTCTACTTATCAGGGAGTGACTCATTACTCTTCCCTGTTGGCTTTTACATGGAAGATTATAACTTGGTGTCTTCAGGAAGGTATGTCTATCCTTGTCGGACACCTCCAGGGCAGATTATGTCATTGGGATCGCCCCTATAGACCAGTTCACCATCCGTTCTCTACAGGGCGTTTCCTCAAATGGAGAGAACCTTTATTGGGCCTTTTTTAATCAAATGTCCAAACAACTCGGTTCTCCAATCAACTTCCATTGTTTTTCAAGTTTCAGATCACCTGGAACGTGCAGTTGATTTAAAATCTCTAGATTGGGGGAATCTTTTACATATGCGTTTACACCATTCAACTGAATTCCTCTAGCTCTAGGTAAAAATTCAAGCGTCCAAAAGCCGAGCCATTCTGATTATGCCTCCTATGGCCTCAGAGATCTTGGTTTTTTAGTCATTCTGAGCCTAGTCTCAAGACTTGCAACCCGTCTTCCAGTAGTTCCAGATCAAATATCTAAAAGGTGTGGGTCAAGCATTCCATTTCAATCCAGAAATGCTTTACTTACACATCCAGATGTTGTCAGGAATCAAACCAGAGGTAGACACTTTTCTGGTTTCTCTGCCGAGTATATCTTCAAATATAGAAAGATCTCCACTCTCAAGTTTTACTCTGGAAGATGGAAGATATTTTCTAGTTGGTGTAGAAAAAGGGAAATAAATACAGACAATTCCTCTAGGGAGGTTTTTTACTGGATTTCTTTTTCTGTCTGTTCTCTACCCTTCAATTTCTATTTCATCTAAGAGAAGGGTACAGATCAGTAATCTCGAACATGTTAAAATTTTAGTCGGCTTCACATTTTTTCATTAAACCCTACCATCACCAGCTTATTAAAGGGGTTTTTTCACTATGCCGACAGGTTTCCAGGACTTTGAATCCAAATGGAATCTTGCATGAGTGTTGTGGTCTTTTCTAAACCACCTTACGATCCGGTGAATTCAGCTTCTTTTGTTCATTTGATAGTCAAGCTGTATTTCATTTGACATTTGCTTCAGTTCGTAGAAGTTATAGTCATGCTTTGCCAATTGCAGATGGTTGTTTTCAGGTATGAGAAGAACAATGACTTCTTTTTCTCTTCTCATTCAACCTATTTTTGTTTCAGGCTATAAATAACCTTGTCTGAAACTATTATTTGTCCTGTCATTTCCAGGATTCGTGGATCGTAGGCTAAGATTATCATGAGAATTTTTTCTTTTCAATCAAGGGGTTTTGGATATATTTCTAACCATCCTTGATTGCAAAGTGGATTTGTAAAGTGATATAGCTTCTACCAGTATATGCTAATTTCACTTCTGCCCTATTATCATTCAGAATACAGTATGAGGTTAGAACCTTCTACATTTTGGGCATATTGGAACTCCGTTTTTTTTCTTCAGAATGTTTTATCTTACATCGTAATGGATGTTGAACGCTACTTTTCATCCCTTCACCTAAGGAGCTTGGTTCCCATTCGTAGTGGTACTCATTCCTTGGGTAGTTTAGTAGCTTCTCAATCTATTATGAGCAGCACTTATTTTGGGATTTTATTTTCCTTGGTTGTTTGTTAGCCTGTTTGAATAGGTATGAACCTTCTATTTTGACTCCGGTTCCTGTCCATTTATCTTCTCCACTTGTGAATTTTGGATTTGGATCCCTTGCAGTCATGGTTGATACTCCCTTACGTTACCATCATTGGATGGTTTTAAAAGGGGTATAAACAACCAAGGTTGGAGGAGTTAGGTATGTGTAACTTTATTTTTCATCCAACCCTCCACTTGCTTTGAATTCAGGCTATAATTGTAGTGATGGGTAGTTATATTTGATATTAAAATGATATTTTTAATGTAAAATTAATTTTAATTAATAATATACCTACCCATCACTACAATGGTATGTCCCGCCTCCCAGCCCCGCCTGAAATATTTGTTTTCCTGAAAGAAATAATGACCTTCTCGGCGCGAAAATCGCGGTCACGTGACCTGTATCGTCTGCCTATTGGTCTGATAGGTCATGTGACATCAGCGACCAATCAGGACTCGACGCTGGGGAGGTCACGGGAAAAGGGACATGCCGGTGGCATTTCTGGCTAGATTTTTTTTGTGTCAGACTGTCCCAGACCTGCGTCTGGTGAAAAGGCTATAATTGTAGTGATGGGTAGGTATATTATTAATTAAAATTAATTTTACATTAAAAATATCATTTTAATGCCAATTTGCAATCTGCAACGGATGTCCATACAGTGTTTTGAATTACCTGTAGTTTAAGCATTTTATTGCAAAAAAATCAGCTGCCCTACTTTCGATGTAAGAATCAATGGATTTTTTATCGAGATAGGCCAATGAAACCAATAGGGTTAATATGCACCACTTTGCCTGAGCAGGCTTAGTCATCTAAGTGGTTTACCAGTATGGTCAGTTTCAGCTCTGTGTGGAAGCATCATGCAGCCCATATAATTCTTCAAGCCCCAATTGGTGGGAGCTTTCAGAACCTTTGATCCTCCGGTTTCCTTTCTTTAATAGTTGTGCATACTTGGTTCTTGCATTGGAGAATATCACTAAATTCTACATTTCATTCTGTTTTTCAGGTTGTCTTGGAGACAGAGATCACTAACCAGCCTGCACTACGATTATATGAAAACCTAGGCTTTGTCCGTGACAAGCGTCTCTTCCGTTATTATCTCAATGGTGTTGATGCACTAAGGCTCAAACTGTGGCTGCGATAATGAAATACACTCTTTTTACCATTCACCATATTTGCATTATTTGCTGGCCCCCAGCTTGCACAGCCAGAACCCCCCTGACCTTGAAAGGTCAGGCGGGTCTGGTTACCTGTTTTTAGCTCACCTGAGCCGGGGGAGCTATTGTGATCGGTCACTGTCCGTCGTCGTCGTCGTCGTCCTTCCACCTGTCCGTCCACAATTTCATCAAAAAACATCTCCTCCTTAACCATTGAGCAGAATTTGACCAAACTTGGCAGAAATGATCTTTTGGTGGTCCTCTCTCAAGGTTGTTCAAAGAATTCCATTCCATGCAGAACTCTGGTTGCCATGGCAACAAAAGGGGAAAATAAGAAAAAAAATTCTTGTCCGAAACCAAAAGGCCCAGGTCTTTGATATCTGGTATGAAGCTTCATCTAGTGGACCTCTACCAAGATCGTTCAAATAATAATCCTGGGGCCAAAAATGAACCTGAAGGGCCAGGTCATTGATATTGGGTATGAAACTTTATCTAGTGGACCTCTACCAACATATATCAAATTATAGCCCTGGGGCCAAAATGGCCCCGGGGATGCTGCTCACTGGTTTTACATAGACTGTAGGGAAAACCTTTAAAAATCTTCCTGTCTGAAACCAGAAGGCCAATGTCTTTGATATTTAGTATGAAGCTTCATCAAGTGGACCTCTAACAAGATTGTTCAAATTAATGCCTTTGGGCCAAAAATGGCCCGGGGCGGGGCCAACTGGTTTTTACGTAGGCTTTTATAGGGAAAACCTTTAAAAATCTTCTTGTCTGAAACCAGAAGGCCCACGTCTTTGATATTTGGTATGAAGATTCATATTTAGGACCTCTACCAAGATTGTTCAAATTATAACCCTGGGGCCAAAAATCGCTACCGGGAGGGGCTCACTGGTTTTACTTTGGCTTATATTGGGAAAACCATTAAAAATTTTCTCGTCTGGAACCAGAAGGCCCCGGTCTTTGATATTTGGTGTGAAGCTTCATCTAGTGGACCTCTACCAAGATTGTTTAAATTATAGCCCTGGGGCCAAAAATGGCCCCGGGGCAGGGCCCACTGGTTTTACATAGAGTTATATAGGGAAAAACCTTAAAAAATCTTCTTGTTGAAACCAGAATGCCCAGGTCTTTGATATTTGGAGTGAAGCTTCATCTAGTGGACCTCTACAAAAATTGTTCAAATTATAGGCCTGGGGCCAAAAATGGCTCTGCCCCGGGGCCCACTGGTTTTACATAGGCTTATATAGAGAAAACCTTTGAAAATCGTCATCAGAAACCAGAAGGCCAAGGTCATTGATATATGGTATGAAACTTCATCTAGTGGACCTCTATCAAGATTGTTCGAAAAATAACCCTGGGGCCAAAAATGGCCCCTGGATGGGGCCAATTGGTTTTATATAGGCGTATATAGGCAAAAACTTTTAAAAAATCTTCTTGTCCAAAACCGGAAGGACCAGGTCTTTGATATTTGGTATGGCGCTTCATCCGGTGGACCTTTACCAAATTTGATCAAATTATAGCCCTGGGACCAAAACTGGCCTCCATGTAGGGCCCACTGGTTTTTAGCTCACCTGAGCCGATTGCAATCGGTCACCAACCGTCAACATCGTCGTCATTCTGTCCACAATTCCTTTAGACAACATCTCTTATTCTATATATAAGGCAACATCTAATTATGTTGTTGTTTGTTACTTACTGTGTGTATCACTTGTGTCTTTTTATTTTGGATGGTCATTTGGCCATTTTGTGGGAAAGTAACTTTCCTTATTGCCTTGCTTTGTTTAGGTTTCCATTATGGTCTGGTCGCTTCATGTTTGTGTTTCTTTCCCTCTGGTGTCTTTGATGGGTGGAGTTAGTTAATTGTATTGATTCCTGATCTTTGTTTTACTTCTACTTGACAGAAATGATCTTTGGGTGGTCCTCTCTCAAAGTTGTTCAAAGAATTCCATTGCATGCAGAACTCTGGTTGCCATGATAATGAATATGTGAAACTAAGAAAAAAACTTCTTGTCTAGAACCAGAAGGCCAAGGTCTTTGATATGTGGTATGAAGCTTCATCTTGTGAACCTCTACCTAGGTTTTTCATATTATAACCCTGGGTCTTTTATGTTTGGTATGTACCCCACCCCCCACCCCCACCCCACAAAACACACACACCGGGACACATGCAAACCTGTTAGCTCTTATCTCAGGTGAGTGATACAGGACCATCATGGTCCTCTTGTTCCAACACTTATAATCTTCAGACTAGGAAGCAGCAGATAATGCAAAAAAGGTGAATACAGGAGTTTTGCTGTGGAATGTTATTGTTGTGTCAAGATGTTAGGCCATGGTCAATTCTATAGGGCTAGTTCCTGAGAAGGATTAGGGCTTAGTTTTCCAAAGCATCATTAGCTAACGCCAAAAGACTGTTCTAACAAGTCCAATATATTAAAGTGTTTTTACTGAAAAAAAATATAGGTAGATTTTGCAATGCGAAAACGTCAGGCTTTTAGCTCACCTTCGGCTCCGGGAGAGCTTATAGGATAGCCAGTTGTCCGTTGTTGTCGTCGTCTGTTGCGTGACGTAAACACTTTCAAAGGGCATCTCCTCTGAAGCCGTTGGGCTGATGGGGCCCAAACTTCATCTTTAGCATCCTTGCATTGGATGATTGAAAGTTTATATATTTTTTTATGAAATTCGATTCATTAGTTTGGTTGCTATGGCAACTTAAGAGTTTCCATAGACTAATTCGAAAATGGCATTTACTGTCAAGCCTTTGCAGTTTTTTTGGCATAACTTTCATAGAAATGTTTATTAAGCAATCTACTATCTGCCATGTGACTTAAGGCCTACTGCTCATTTTTATGGTTGCCACTGAAACCAAATGTAAATCAAAGCACTGAGAGTGCTGATGGTGTGATTGTCTGTGATCTTTGGATTTTGCATCTGGTCGGTAGTTTAAATCAGACTTATAA
This sequence comes from Lucinisca nassula, assembly GCA_963580285.1. Lineage (NCBI taxonomy): Eukaryota > Metazoa > Mollusca > Bivalvia > Lucinida > Lucinidae > Lucinisca > Lucinisca nassula. The sequence goes on along the minus strand of OY757012.1, from coordinate 67,486,687 downwards.
GGAATAAAATCTTACATAACTCCTATGAGCATAGCTGTTTGAAGCTATTCTGGGCCAGAAGGGGTATTCATGTTGAAAATATAAAATCAACATGCTGCTTGAATATGAGTTTTGAACGTTTGATATAAAAAACAATGTATCACATGAAATGAACACCCCCTTAAACCCCACTTTATATAGGGAAATAGGAAACCTGGGGTTTAGGGGAGGGGGTTCTAAAGAGCACTCACAATTGGAAGTAAAAATAACAAAAATATCACCGATTTTTATTGGAAAAGTAGTCATTTTGTTTGCAAGCATTTCAAAATGCTCTATGCCGTACGGGTGTGTTGTCGTAAGGGACCTTGCTTTGTTTACATTATGTCAGACTTATAAAGAATATACTCTTGTTTTAACTCCTATGAGCTTAGATGTTTGAAGCTATTCTGGGGCAGAAGGCATATTCATGTTGAAAATATAAAATTAACATGCTGCTTGAATATGAGTTTTGAACAATGGATATAAAAGAATGCCTCACATGAACATGTCCGTGAAATGAACATCCCCTTAAACCCCAGTTTATAAAGGGAAACCTGGGGTTTGCGGGGGTTATACATTATTTTTCTTATTTCTGCTCCAAGACATAGGTTGTGGGTACTAGTTAGAACCGCCTCATAGAACCCACAGCCTATGGTTGAAGTAAAAATAACAAAAATATCACAGATTTTCATTAGAAAAGTAGTCTTTTTGGAAGTGTGAAAAAATGCTCTATGTCGTACGGGTGTGTTGCGTAATGGACTTTGCTTTGTTAACATTATGTCAGAGCACTGTAACGTCGTCGCCATGAACCTAGCATTTTTATGCCCCCAACTTTTTGCCCCCGACTTTGAAAAAGTTGGGGGGCATATTGCTTCTGGCTTGTCCGGTCGTTCGTACGTTCATTAGTTTGTAAGTTCGTCACACTTCCTTGTGCATAGCATAACTTTATAACAGTGTATCCCAGAGTTTTGAATTTCATATGTGGATTCCTCATGAAAAAATAAGTGACCCATATTTTTAGCTCACCTGAGCAAGAAGTGCTCAAGGTGGGCTTTTGGGATTGGTCTTTGTTCGTCGTCCGTGCGTCTGTCCGTATGCCCGTCCTCAACTTTTGCTTTAAGCAACTTCTTCTCCAAAACTGCTGGACAGATTTTGATCTAATTTCTCAGGAATGCTCCTTGGGTGATCCTCTACCAAAATTGCTCAAACTGTTCCGTTCGGGTGAACAAGATGGCCGCCAGAGCTAAAAATAGAAAAACCTTTAAACGACTTCTTCTCCTTAACCAGTGGATGGATTTTGAAATCATTGCACAGGAATGTTCCTTGGGTGCCCCTCTACTAAAATTGCTCAAACCGTTCCGCTCGGGTGAACAAAATGGCCGTCAGAGCTAAAAATAGAAAAAACCTTCAAAGGACTTCTTCTCCTTAACCAGCGGATGGACTTCGAAATTACTTGACAGGAATGTTCCTTTGGTGACCCTCTACCAAAATTGTTCAAACCGTTTTGCTCGGGTGAACAAGCTGGCCGCCAGAGCTAAAAATAGAAAAACCTTTAAACGACTTCTTTCCCTTAACTAGTGGATGGATTTTGAAATTACTTCACAGGAATGTTCCTTTGGTGACCCTCTACCAAAATTGCTCAAACCGTTCTGCTCGAGTGAACAAGATGGCCGCCAGAGCTAAAAAAAAGAATAACCTTTAAAGGACTTTTTCTCCTTAACCAGTGGATGGATTTTGAAATTATTTCAATGGAATGTTTATTGGGTGACCCTCTTCCAAAATTGCTCAAACCATTCCATTCGGGTTAACAAAATCGCCACCAGAGCTAAAAATAGAAAAACCTTTAAACGACTTCTTCTCCTTAACCAGTGGATGCATTTTGATATTATTTCACAGGAATGTTTCTTTGCTGAACTTCTACCAAAATTGCTCATAACATTCCACTGGGGTGAACAAAATGGCAGCCAGAGCTAAAAATAGAAAAAAAACCTTCAAAGGACTTCTTCTTCTTAACCAGCGGATGGATATCAAAATTACTTGACAGGAATGTTCCTTGGGTGACCCTCTACCAAAATTGTTCAAACCATTTCGCTCAGGTGAACAAGATGGCCACCAGAGCTAAAAATAGAAAAACCTTTAAACGACTTATTTTCCTTAACTAGTGGATGGATTTTGAAATTACTTCACAGGAGTGTTCCTTTGGTGACCCTCTACCAAAATTGCTCAAACCATTCTGCTCAAGTGAACAAGATGGCCGTCAGAGCTAAAAATAGAATAACCTTTAAACTACTTTTTCTCCTTAACCAGTGGATGGATTTTGAAATTATTTCACTGGAATGTTTCTTGGGTGACCCTCTTCCAGAATTGCTCAAACCGTTCCACTCGGGTGAACAAAATCGCCACCAGAGCTAAAATTGAGAAACCTTTAAACGACTTCTTCTCCTTAAACAGTGGATGGATTTTAATTTTTATTTCACAGGAATGTTTCTTTGCTGAACTTCTACCAAAATTGCTCATACCGTTCCGCTGGGGTGAACAAAATGGCCGCCAGAGCTAAAAATAGAAAAAACCTTTAAACGACTTCTTAACCAGTTGATGGATTTTGAAATTATTTTACAGAAATGTTTGTTTGGTGACCCTCTACCAAAATTGCTTATACTGTTAAGCTTGGATGAACAAAATGGCCAACAGAGCTTAAAATAGAAAAACCTTTAAACGACTTCTCCTTAACCAGTGGATGGATTTTGAAATTACTTCACAGGAATGTTCCTTGGGTGATCCTCTACCAAAATTGATCAAACGGTTCAGCTCGGGTAAACAAAATGGCCGCCAGAGCTAAAACTAGAATAACCTTTAAACGCACCTTTCTCCTTTACCAATGGATGGATTTCGAAATTACTTCACCAGAATGTTCCTTGGGTGGCCCTCTAAATAAAATTGCTCAAACCGTTCCGCTCAGGTCACCAAAATGGCCGCCAGAGCCAAAAATAGAAAAACCTTTAAAAGTCTTCTTCTCCTTAACAAGTGGATGGATTTTCACAGGAATGTTCCTTGGGTGACCCTCTACCACAATTGCTCAAACCGTTCCACTTGGGTGAACAAAATGGCCACCAGAGCTAAAAATAGAAAAACTTTTAAACGACTTCTCCCCCTTAACCAGTGGATGGATTTTGAAATTACTTGACAGGAATGTTCCTTTGGTGACCCTCGTCCAAAATTGCTCAAACTGTTCTGCTCTGGTGAACAAAAAGGCTGCCAGAGCTAAAAATAAAAAAAAACCTTTAAACGACTTCTTCTCCTTAACCAGTGGATGGATTATGAAATTATTTGACAGGAATGAGGTTTGAGGTTTTTTAGCTCAGGTGGCCATCATGCTCAGTTAAGCAAAATATTTTGAGCAATTTTGTTAGAGGGTCACTCATGGAATGTTGCTATAAAATTGCTCCCTTTTAGAGACAGATGTCTTTTGAAAGTTTTGGCCCCCCACCCACCTTGGCTGCAAGGTGCTTCTACAGGAGTATTGGTAAACCACTTTGAAGGTTTTAACCTGTCTAGGCAAAGTGGTGCGAGTGGAACCATCAATGCATTTAAACCCCATTGGTTTCATTGGGCAGCAGGGCTTGAGATGTCATTTCATCAAAAATGACTTCTACTTCTGAAAATGATTTCTACTAAACAGGCAGACGGATTTTGAATTAATTTCACAGAAATGGTCTTTGGGTCAAACGAAAATTGCTCAAACCCTCCACTCCACCATATATTACTGTCAATTCCGTTTGTACAATAGGATCAGGTGTGCGATCCAGGGCCATCATGGCATGATGGCCCTCTTGTTTTTCTTATCCGAGTTATCTCCCCTTTTCGAGTTATTTCCCTATTAATTAATAACATAGACATTTTGTTAGCAACATATCTGGAAAAGTATTTGGGCCAGAGCCTTGAGATTTGGTACACTGATTGGGACTCAGGAGAAGATTGCCTGATTAAATTTTCAAGCAATTTGATGGAATTTTTGATGGAGTCATGGCCCTGTGATATTTCTTGCCATTTAATTGTGTTGTTTTCTTGTGCATAGCATAACTTTAGAACCATGTATCCTAGTGTTTTGAAATTTCATATATGGATTCCTCATGAAAAAACAGTTGACCAGTATTATTTTTTTTCTTATCCGAATTATCTCCCCTTTTCACGTTATTTCCCTTTTAATAACATAGAAAGCTCGTTAGTAAGATATCTCAAAAAGTATTTGAGCTAGAGCTGTGATATTTGGTATACTGATTGGGACTGAGGAGGAGATCACCTCATTAAATTTTCAACAAATTTCATGAAATTTTGTTAGAGTTATTGCTCTTTGCAATTTCTGGCCATTTAATTGTGTAGCTTTCTTCTGCTTAGTATTACTTAAGAACTACATGTATGTATGCTAGTGTTATGAACTTTCATATATGGCTTCCTCATGAAAAAATAGTTGACCCTTATTTTTTCTTATCTGACTTATCTCCCCTTTTTGCGTTATTTCCTTTTTAATTAAATAACATAGAAATCTTGTTAGCAAGATATCTCAAAAAGTATTTGAGCTAGAGCCTTGAAATTTGGTATACCCATTAGGGCTGAGGAGGAGATTACCTGATTAAATTTTCAACAAGTTTAATGAAATTTTGTTGGAGTGATTGTCCTTTGCATTTTCAGGTCATTTAATTGTGTTTCTTTCTTGTTGCAAGATATTTAAAAACTATTTAAATTGTTGCCTAAAACTTGACAGGCTGATTTGGAATGATGAGTTCATAACCTGATTAACATTTGAAAAAAAAATCTTATTTATTTTATTTATTTTTTTTTTTGTGATAATGGTCTTTTGAAAATTTGGGCATTTATGGAAAAGCTTATGGTTGGGGGCATAGTGTTTTACAAACACCATTTCTAGTTATGTTTTATGTTTACATCACTGCAGAACAGATGCTATCGTTTTAACGTTTTGAAGTAGCCACCATGTCATGTTAGTTTTACGGACGCATCTCTAGAAGCCTCCTTGGTGCTGTGGTTACGCTACTTGTCTTGTAAACCATTGGTCGCAAGATCGATCATAGGCTTCTCCAGACTTTTGGATGAGTCTTTAAACCGAGGTCACGTCTCCGTATGACCTTAGCTGTTGGTGGGACATTAAACTCAAACACTCACTCACTTACGGTCGCATCTGAAGAGGTGATATGGAGTTGTGGGTACTCGTTAGAACAGCCTCGGCAAAAGTGAGAGAATTATCGTAGAAATAATTTCATGATCAATCCCCACAAAAGAATGCTGCCGACCCCGGCATGGTCAAACCTGCGTCCTACCGATCATCAGTCAGACGCTCAGCGAACTCCGCTACCGAGGCCGGCTGTATAGTTATGATATCTTTATGTTCACACAGTCTCCGTGGCCTAGTGTAGGGCGCAGACTCTTAATCGGTTCATTACGAAAACATGCCTATTTAAATATATTGAAAATTTTACAGCAAAAACTGAAAATTTTCTGTTGGAAAATAAAGATTGCAGGTATACGCCTCAGCCAAGCGGTTCTAAGGAGTACCCACAATCTATGTTTTTGAGCAAAATGAAAAATAATGTATACCTTGTAAACCCCAGTTTTATTATATAAAAATGGGGTGAAAGGGGGTCAAAATGATATACAGTAGAAATTCGATGGCTCGAACACCGATGGCTCGTTTACCATGGCTGAGTCGAACCCGTTTTTGAGTCCCTAGGGAATTTCTGTACATAAGAAATAGGGAGGGTAAAAAATAGGATATTTTCGTCTTTTATCTTGCAAATGTATGCTATGTGTACTCATTAGAATCGCCTCGATGAGGCGATTCTAATGAGTACACACAGCATACATTTTTCATTATAGAACCCAGAAAAAGATGTCCTAAGGTATGTCGTTATGCCCCCTGGCAGTAGCCCTCAGTGGCTCGAACTACCCCTGTCTCGAACAGATTTTCATGGTCCCAAAGGTGTTTGAGCCATTGAAGTTCGACTGTTGGTTTGTTTTCATGACAGGTCTCTGAAAACCAAAATAACATTATTCCTTGTTATTGATATAAACACCCTATTAACCCATATATGTCAGCGTCTTTTTGGGGGGCATTTTGCAAACATTGCAGACCCAGATCTGACGCCACAACGAGGGGCGTCTGATCTTGGTCTAAACTGTTTGCTGAAAGTGCATATTACTGCTAACAATACAAACCTGACTCCCCTATATTCGACATGGGCCACTCCAAATGGATATCTTTATAAAGGGCCATATGCCCGCAAGGACATTCTAGGCAGATGCGCTGTTGACACAATGGAAAAGTAAAGTTAAAAGCAGATAGTGAAGGGGACAGAAGATGATAGGTTAAAATAGTGAAGATTAGCTAAAATCAGGTAAAAACAACAACTTATGGATCTTGGGCCTCGAGTGCTGCAGCTCACTAATTTCGACCTTGAATGAATCCAGGTCTGGTGAGCATGCAGTGGCTTCAGGTAGGGCATGCCACTGGACAGTAGCCAATGGAAAGAATGAGTACTTGTAATAATCTCTAGTTGTGAAGTTTACGGAAGGCCAAAGAGTGGCAGTGCCGTATTAGCTTTGAAATTCCGCTAAATGATGCATAGAATTACATAATCGACCTACATCGCGTACTTTTAACCCATTTTATACTGAACAGAATCATCAACCTTATATCAGTATAGCACAAGTCCATTTCAAAACTTAAGGGTTTCAGGTTTCGGTTTCTTGTGTAGGCCCCGATACGACACTGCGTTCTCTGGTATCTGATTTTGGTCTGCACTGTTTGCCAGTTACCAGTTACCAGAATTTCCGGTACAAAATGGGTTAATTGTACTGAGGCAGCATAAAATTGGTTAATTGTACTAATCTATGAAGGATTTTTATTAAATATGTTTAAACCAAAAGGTTCTTGGTTGTTGGAAGGCGTTTTCCAGATCGGGTAATCAGCTTCCATTCCCATTATGAGACCGGTTTGGGGCGAAACGTCTTTGTCGCGAAACGACCCCCCACTGGGGCCCACTAGTTTTACATTGCTTATATAGGGAAATCCTTTGAAAATCTTCCTGTCTGAAATCAGAAGGCCCAGGTCTTTGATATTTGGTATGAGGCTTCATCTAGTGGACCACTATGAAGAGTGTTCAAATTATAGCCCTGGGGTTCCAAAAAATGGCCCCACACGGGACCCACTGATTTTACATAGGCTTATATAGGGAAAACCTTTAAAAATCTTATTGTCTGAAACCAGAAGACCCAGGTCTTTGATATTTGGTATGAAGCTTCATCTAGTGGACCTCTACAAAGATTGTTCAGGTCTTTGATATTCTCCAACAGGACTGGGACACGTGCAAAACTCTTAGCTATTCGCTCAGGCGAGCGATATAGGACCATCATGGTCCTCTTGTTTTAATTGAAACTTAAAAAAATCTCCTCCGAAATCGCAAGGTCCAGGTCTTCAATATTTGTTGTGTAGCTTCATCTAGTGGACCTCTGCAAAGATTGTCCAAATTATAGCCCCGGGCCAAAATTACCTCTGCCTGGGGGCCATTTGGTTTTACATAGACTTAATATAGGGAAAACCTTTAAAAATCTTCGTCTGAAACCAGAAGGCTCATGTGTTTGATATTTGGTATGAAGCTGTGTCTAGTGGACATCTATCAAGGTTGTTCATTTTCTAGCCCTAAGGTCAAAAATGCCCCCACCTCGAGGCCTTTTGGTTTTACATAGACTTATATAGAGAAAAACCTTTAAAAATCTTCTCGTCTGAAACCAGAAGGCTCAGTTTTTTATATTTGGTATGAAGCTGAGTCTTGTGTACCTCTATCAAGATTGTTCAAATTCTAGCCATAGTGCTGAAAATGCCCCCCCCCCCATCCCTGGCCCCTTTGATTTTACATTGACTTATACAGGAAAAATCGTAAAAAAGTCTTCTCTGGAATCCTAATGCCCAGGTGTTTGATATTTGGTGTGTAGCTTCATCTAGTGGATCTCTACCAAGACTGTTCAAATTATAGCACTTGCACCAAAAATTCCCCCGCCCCTGGGCCCTTTGGTTTAACATTGACTATAATAAGAAAAACCTTAAAAAATCTTCAGCTCTGAGACCACTAGGCCCAGGACTTTCATATTTGTTGTGAAGCTTGATCAAGTGAACCTCTATCAAGACTGTTCATACATGTATTATAGCCCTTGGGCCAAAAATGCCCCCGCTCTGGGGCCCTTAGGTTTTTAGCTCACCTGAGCACAAAGTGCTCAAGGTGAGCTTTTGGGATCGGTCTTTGTCCGTCGTCCGTGGTCAGCTTTTGCTTTAAACAACTTCTTCTCCAAAACTGCTGGACAGATTTTTATCTAATTTCACAGGAATGCTCCTTGGGTGATCCTCTACCAGAATTGCTCACACTGTTCCGCTCGGGTGAACAAGATGGCTGCCAGAGCTAAAAATAGAAAAACCTTTAAACGGCTTCTTCTGCTTAACCAGTGGATGGATTTTGAAATTATTTCACAGGAATGTTCCTTGGATGACCTTCTACCAAAATTGCTCAAACCGTTCCGCTCGGGTGAAAAAAATGGCCGCAAGAGCTAAAAATAGAAAAACCTTTAAACGACTTCTTCTCCTTAACCAGTGGATGGATTTTGAAATTATTGCACAAGAATGTTCCTTGGGTGCCCCTCTACTAAAATTGCTCAAATCATTCCGCTAGGGTGAACAAAATGGCCACCAGAGCTAAAAATAGAAAAAACCTTTAAACAACTTCTTCTCCTTAACCAGTGGATGGATTTTGAAATTATTGGACAGGAATGTTCCTTGGGTGCCCCTCTACTAAAATTGCTCAAACCGTTCCGCTTGGGTTAACAAGATGGCCACCAGAGCTAAAAATAGAGAAACCTTTAAACGACTTCTTCTCCTTAACTGGTAGATGGATTTTGAAATTACTTCACAGGAATGTTCCTTGGGTGACCCTCTACAAAAATTGCTCAAACCGTTCCGCTCGGGTGAACAAGATGGCCGACAGAGCTAAAAATAGATAAACCTTTAAACGACTTTTTCTCCTTAACCGGTCGATGGATTTTGAAATTATTTCACTGGAATGTTCCTTGGGTGACCCTCTACCAAAATTGTTCAAACCATTCCTCTCGGGTGAACAAAATGGCTGCCAGAGCTAAAAATAGAAAAACCTTTAAAGGACTTCTTCTCCTTAACCAGTGGATGGATTTGGAAATTATTTCACAGGAATGTTCCTTTGGTGAACCTCTACCAAAATTGCTCGAACGGTTCCGCTCGGGTGAACAAAATGGCTGCCAGAGCTAAAAATAGAAAAACTTTTCAAGGACTTCTTCTCCTTAACCAATGGATGGATTTCGAAATTACTTCACAGAAATGTTCCTTGGGTGACCCTCTACCGAAATTGCTCATACTGTTCCGCTCGGGTGAACAAGCTGGCCACCAGTGCTAAAAATAGAAAAACCTTTAAAGGACTTCTTCTCCTTAACCAATGGATGGATTTCGAAATTACTTCACAGGAATGTTCCTTGGGTGACCCTCTACCAAAATTGCTCAAACCTTTCCGCTCGGGTGAACAAGATGGCCGCCAGAGCTAAAAATAGAAAAACTTTTAAACGACTTCAGCTCCTTAACTAGTGGATGGATTTTGAAATTACTTCACAGGAATGTTCCTTGGGTGACCCTCTACCAAAATTGCTAAAACCGTTCCGCTCGGGTGAACAAGATGGCCACCAGAGCTAAAAATAGAATAACCTTTAAACGACTTTTTCTCCTTAACCAGTGGATGGATTTTGAAATTATTTCACTGTAATGTTCCTTGGGTGACCCTCTACCAAAATTGTTCAAACCATTCCTCTCGGGTGAACAAAATGGCTGCCAGAGCTAAAAATAGAAAAACCTTTAAAGGACTTCTTCTCCTTAACCAGCGGATGGATTTTGAAATTATTTCACAGGAATGTTCGTTTGGTGACCCTCTACCAAAATTGCTCATACTGTTCCGCTCGGGTTAACAAAATGGCCACCAGAGCTTCTCCTGCTTTACCAGTGGATGGATTAATAGCCCTGGGGCCAACAAAGGGCCCTGGTCTTGGGGCCCACTGGTTTTAGGTAGGCTTAATAGGGAAAACCTTTAAAAATCTTCTTGTCTGAAACCAGAAGGCCCAGGTCTTTGATATTTGGTATGTAGCTTTGTCTAGTGGACCGCTACCAAGATTGTTCAAATTATAGCCCTGGGGCCAAAAACAGCCCCGCCCCGGGGCCCGCTGGTTTTACATAGGCTTATATATGGAAAACCTTCAAAAATCTTCTTGTCTGAAACGAGAAGGCCCAGGTCTTTTATATTTGGTATGAAGCTTCATCTAGTGGACCTCTACCAAGCTTGTTCAAATTATAGCCCTGGGGCCAAAACCGGCCCCGCCCCGGGGCCCACTGGTTTTACATAGGCTTATATTGGGAAAACCTTTAAAAATCTTCTTGTCTGAAACTGGAAGGCCCAGGTCTTTGATATTTGGTAAGTAGCTTCGTCAAGTGGACCACTACCAAGATTGTTCAAATTATAGCCCTGGGGCCAAAAACGCCCCCGCGCCAGGGCCCACTGGTTTTACATAGACTTTTATAGGGAAAACCTTTAAAAATCTTCTCGTCTGAAACCAGAAGGCCCAGGTCTTTGATATTTGGTATGAAGCCTCATCTAGTGGACCTCTACCAAGGTTGTTCAAATTATAGCCTTTGTTGATGTTTGGTATGAAGCTTCACCTTTAAGACCTCCCTCAACATTATGCACATTAAAGCCCTTGGGCCATTATCTCCCTGGGGCCCACTTGTTACACTATGGATCAGGTGAGCGATCCAGGGCCATCATGGCCCTCTTGTTTTATAGACTTACATAGGGTGAGTGAGTATTTGATTTTTACGTCCCACCAACAGCTAAGGTCATTCAGAGACGGGACCTCTGTTTAAAGGCTCATTGGTATGAAGGCGAGTAGTGTAACCACTACACCAAGGAGGCTTTTAAGACTAATATAGGGAAAACCTATAAAAATCTTCTTGTCTGAAAGCAGAAGGCTCAGGTGTTTGGTTTTTGGTATGAAGCCTTGTCTTGTGGACTTCTACCAAGATTTGTCAAATTGTAGCCCTAGGGCCAGAAATGCCCCTGCCCCATGGCACTTTGGCTTTACATTGACTTACGTAGGGAAAACATTTTAAAGTCTTCTTGTCTGAAACCAGAAGGCTCAGGTGTTTGATATTTGGTATGAAGCTGCGTATGGTGGACCTCTATCAAGATTGTTCAAATTCTTGGCCTGGGACTAAAATGCCCCCGCCGCGGGGCCCCCCGCCCCCACCCAACCCTTGTCACAAAGAGGCATTGTAAGTTAGACTGAGCAAATCCATCTCCATGCACTAGGACCTGACCCGTAATGTCCAGAATGTGCCCAGATAGTAACATACTAGTCAGCTCTGTAGAAGGGAATTATGAAAGACTTCATCCTCAGAAAGAAAACAATTTGGAAGGAATAGTTGCGCTCCACAGCCACCAAAACTAAACAACAAACAAACTTTAAAATGACTTCTATTACTAAATAGGAAGATTGATTTTGGCTCTGTAGAAGGGAATTATGAAAGACTTCATCCTCAGAAAGAAAATTTGGAAGGAATAGTTGCGCTCCACTGAGCATAGTAGCCACCAAAACTAAACAATAAACAAACTTTATAAAATGACTTCTATTACTAAATAGGTAGATTGATCTTGAAATAATTTCACAGAAATTACCCTTGGGTCACTGTCGACCAAATGGCTCAATCCATCCACTCCATCTTATATTACCTACCTCTTTATCTGTACAACAAGGATCAGGTGAGTGATCCAGGGCCATTATGGCCCTCTTGTTAATGAAATTTGGCTCTTAAGTTTGGCTGCTATGGCAGCTTAGAGTTTCCATTGACTTATAATGCAGAAAATTGAAAAATGGCATTAACTGCCAAGCCTTTGCAGATATTTTGACAAAATATACCTAAAGCAATCAACTGTCGCGCGCGTGTGAAAACATTTGGAATGAGTGCTCAAGAGTGATTAAATAAGCTTGAAGCTTCCGTCGCAATCAAACTAAAATAAATCAGTATAAACTACTTATTAGTCTTTCATATGATTTTTTTTCTGCTGATTCAAGAAGGGCAGTTGTCAGTTTATGTCGACTATACTGGTTAACCGCTTACGTGTAAGTTTGCTAAAAAGTGGATAGGTAAATTGACCTGCTCAAAAATGACCTAAAATAGTGTTGACTGGGCCGTTAAACTCCAATTCAAACTAACAAACAAAGCCATATGATTTTAGGCCTACTGCTCCTTTTTAGCTCACCAGATCTGAAGGCTGCGGGGGTGCTTATAAGATAGGCAGTTGTACGTTGTCGTCTGTCCCTCGTCAACACTTTCAAATGACATCTCCTCAGAAGCCAATGGTCCGATTCAGCCAAAATTTTATCTGTACCATCCTGTGGCCGGCGGATTGCGAATTTTTGTTTTTGGCTCACCGGAGCCAAAGTCTTCGGGGGAGCTATTGCGATAGGTCACCGTCCATCATCGTTGTCCATCCGTCTGTCCGTCCACAATTTTCCTTAAACGACATCTCCTAAACCACTCAACAGATTTTGATCAAACTTGGCAGAAATGAGCTTTGGGTAGTTCTCAAAATTATTCAAATGAATTCCATTCCATGCAGAACTCTATGGCAACCAAAAGTATGGCAACCAAAAGAGGAAAATTATAGAAAAAAACCTGTAAAAATCTTCTTGTCTGAAACTAGAAGGCAAGGCTTTGATATTTGGTATGTAGCTTCATCTATTGGACCTCTACCAAGATTGTTCAAATTATAGCCCTGGGACCAAAAATCTCCCCGCACCAGGGCCTACTTGGTTTACATTGGCTAATATAAGGAAAACCTTTAAAAATCTTCTTGTCTGACACAAGAAAACCCAGGTCTTTGATATTTGGTATGAAGCTTAATCATGTGGGCCTCTACCAAGATTGTTCAGATTATAGCCCTGGGGCCAAAAATGCCTATGCACCAGGGCCTAGTGGTTTTACATATGCTTATATAGGGAAAACCTTTAAAAATCTTCTTGTCTGAAACCAGAAGGCCCAGGTCTTTGATATTTGGTATGAAGCTTCATCTAGTAGACCTCTACCAAGATTGTTCAAATTATAGCCCTGGAGCCAAAAATGTCCCATGCACCTGGACCTACTGGTTTTACATAGGCTTATATAGGGAAAACCTTTAAAATTTTCTTTATTGAAACCAGAAGGCCCAGGTCTTTGATATTTTTAGGAAGCTTCATTTTGTAGACCTCTAACAAGATTGTTCAAAGTATAGCCCTCCCCACACCAGGGCCTACTGGTTTTACATAGGCTTATATAGGGAAAACCTTAAAAATTCTTCTTGTTGGAAGGCCTAGGTCTTTGATATTTGGTATAAAGCTCTATCTAGTGGACCTCTATCAAGATAACTCAATTTATAGCACTGGGACCAAAATGCCCCCGCACCATGGACCCCCTTGGTTTGACATAGGAAAAATATGGAAAACCTTCATAAATCTTCTTGTTTAAAACCTGAAGGCCAAGGTCTTTGATATTGTTTAGGAAGCTTCATCTAGTGTACCTCTACCAAGATTGTTCAAAGTATAGCACTGGAGCCAAAAAAGCCACCGCACCAGGGCCTTTTGGTTTTACATAGGCTTGATAGGGAAAACCTTTAAAATCTTCTTTTTTTGAAATCAGAAGGCCCAGGTCTTTGATATTGTTTAGGAAGTTTCATCTTGTAGACCTCTACCAAGATTGTTCAAAGTATAGCTATGGGTTATAAATGGGAAAATTGAAAAAATGGCATTTACTGTCAAGTCTTTGCCGATATTGTGACAAAACTTTCATACAAATATTCCTTAATCAGTCTACTATCTGCCATATGATTTTTATGCCAACTGCTCATTTTAACTGGTTGCCATGGAAACCAAAATGCAAAGAAAAAAAAGATACCAAAAAAAAATCATCTCCTCAGAAACTATTTGCACTACCAGGCTGAGACTTTATGAAAACATTCACCATATTTGTCTCAACAGATTTTGTGGTTTTAGCTCACCTGTCACGTAGTGACAAGAGGAGCTTTTGTGGTCACTTTTCATACGTCGTCCGTCATCATTGCGTCTGTGCATGCATCCATGCGTGTGTGTGTCTGTTAAGAATTTCTTCAGACGCCATCTCCTCCTAAACCAATGGTTGGATTTTGACCAAACTTCACAGGAATGATCCTTAAGTGTTCCCCTTTCAAGGTTGTTCGAATGGTTCCAGTCTGCAGCACATCTGACGAGCTGAAATAGATTTTTAATGAAAACTTAGAAAAATCTTCTTCTCTGAAACCACAAAGCCCAGGTCTTTGACATTTGGTATGAAGCTTCATCTAGTGGACCTCTACCAAGATTGTTCAAATTATAGCCCTGAGGCCAAAAATGCCCCCGTGCCGGGGCCCACCGGTTTTACATAAAAATCTTCTTGTCTGAAACCAGATGGCCCAGGTGCTTGATATATGGTATGAAGTTGAATCTAGTGGACCTTTACCAAGATTGTTCAAATTATTGTCCTGGGGGCAAAAATTACCCCGCACGAGGGCTCACCGGTTGTACATAGACTTATGTTCTGATGCCCTGTCTCTGGTCGGGCCCATCGGAGTCTAACTGTTGGTTTTCTTTTGCTCCAGCATTTCAGTGGTTTCTTGCTGTCGAGTCCTCACCTCAACCTCTGTGGTTCTTTGATTATTTGTGTTCACGGATATGTTGCACTGATGAGTTAGGAGGCCTTCATGCGGACTGAACAAATTATTTGTCTGAAATCGCGACGGGAGTAAGGGCGAGGATTGTGGCCACGTAAAATCGATTTAAGCCCCCCCAGTGGAAATCTTTCCACTGACCGTTCCAAGGCGGTTCTTCTGTGGCGATTTATTTATGTTGTTGTTTGTTCCTTACTGTGTGTATCACTTGTGTCTTTTTATTTCGGATGGCCATATGGCCATTTTGTGGGAAAGTAACTGTCCTTATGGCCTTCCTTTGTTTAGGTTTCCATTATGGTCTGGTCGCTTAATGTTTGTGTTTCTTTCCCTTTGGTGTCTTTGATGGGTGGAGTTAGTTAATTGTATCGATTCCTGATCTTTGTTTTACTTCTACTTTATATAGGGAAAACCTTTAAAAGTCTTCTTCTCTGAAACCGCAAGGCCCAGGTCTTTGATATTTGGTATGAAGCTTCATCTAGTGAACCTCTACCAAGAATATTCAAATTATAGCCCTGGGGCCAAAAATGTCCTTGCACGGGGGCCCACCAGTTTTACATAGTCTGACATAGGGTTAACCTTCAAAAATCTTCTTGTCTGAAACCAGAAGGCCCGAGTCTTTGATTTTTGCTATGAAGCTTCATCAGGTGGACCTCTACAAAGATTGTTCCAATTTTAGCCCTGGAGCCAAAAATAACCCTGCGCCGGTACCCACTGTTTTTTACATAGTCTTCCTTAGGGAAGACCTTTAAAAATCTTCTTGTCTGCAACCAGATGGCCCATTTGTTTGAAATTTGGTGCTCAGTTGTATCTAGTGGGCCTCTACCAAGATTGTTCAAATTATAGCCCCAGGCCCAGGGCCCACCAGTTCTTTAAAAATCTTCCTGTTGGAAGGCCCAGGTCTTTGATATTTGGTATGAAGCTTTGTCTGGTGGACCTGTACCAAGTTCTTAGCTCACCAGAGCGGAAGGCTCTAAGAGAGCTTATAGGATAGGCAGTTGTCCGTCGTCTTCGTCGTCGTCGTCATCTACATTGTCGTCTGCGTCAACACTTTCAAATGACATCTCCTCTGAAGCCACTGGGCCAATTCAGCCCAAATTTCATCTGTAGCATCCTTGGGCTTGGGGCTTGAAAAATAGAAGTGGAGGCAATGATCATGAAATCGATACAATTAACCCCAAGCTCCCATCAGAGACCCCAAAGGGAAAGAAACACAAACAAGAAATAACAGACCCCAATGAAAATTTCAACAGTGGAAAACCAAAAGGACAGTTACTTTCCCACAAAATGACCAATAGGCTATCCAAAATAATATAAGCGACATAAACACCCAAAGACAAACCATAACAAAAATAAACCGCAACAGAAGAACCGCCTTGGAACAGTCAGCGGAAAAGATTTCCAATAGGGGCTTAAATCGATTTTACATGGCCACAATCCTCGCCCTTACTTCCGTCGCGATTTAGACAAATAATTCGTTAAGTCCACATGAAGGCCTCCTAAGTTTTTGTTTTAAATGAAAATTGGCTCATTAGTTTGGTTGCTATGACAACTTATAGTTTCCATAGACTTACAATAGGGAAAATAGAAAAATGGCATTTACTGCCAAGCCTTTGCAGATATTTTGACAAAACTTTTATAGAAATATTCCTTGAGTGAACTTCTTTTAGCCACATGCATTTATGCCAACCTGGGGGTCCCCAGGATGTACTGGGGCCATGCCCACCCCTTCCAGTGCATAAAAGGCCATATATCTCAGAAACCATTCAGATCCCCACCCCTAAAGTATATATATTCTTGTTTCTTATGATAAGACGCATTCAGTGACAGGAACCTGGGGGTCCCCTGGGATGTGCCAGGGCCATGCCCCACACCCTCCACTTTGTTAAATGCCCAATATCTCAGAAACCGGTCAGATCCCCACACCTAAACCATATATATGCTTGTTCCTTATGATAAGACGCATTCAGTGATACCAACCTAGGTGTCTTTCGGGGTGCGTCGGGGCCATACCGCACCCCTCCACTTCATAAAAGGCGATATATCTAAGAAACCTTACAGATCTCAACTCCAAAACCATATATATTCTTGTTTCTTATGATAAGACACATTCAGTAACAGCAACCTGGTGGTCCTCTGGGATGTGCCCGGGCCATGCCCCACCTCCACTTCGTAAAAGGCCAAATATGTCAGAAACCATTTAGATCCCCACCCCTGCATCATATATATTCTTTTACCTTAAGATAATATGCATTCAGTGATACCAATCTAGGGGTCTCCCAGGGTGCGTTTGGGCCATGCCCCACACCTCCACGTCATAAAAGGCAATATATCTCGGGGACAATTCAGAACCATATATTCTTGTTTTTTTTTTTTATAAGACGCATTCAGTGTTATCAACCTGAGGGTCCCCTGGGATGTACCACGTGATACTAACCTTGGGATCTCCCAGGGTGCCCCAGGGCCATGCCCCACCCCTCCACTTCATAAAAGGCGTTATATCTCGAAAACCATTCAGATCCCCACCCCAAAACCATATATATTCTAGTTTCTTATGATAGGACGTATTCAGTGACACCAACCTGGGGGTCCCACTGGGATATGCCCGGGCCAGGCCCCTTCCCCTCCACTTCATAAAAGACCCAATATTTCAGAAATCGTTCCGATCCCCACCTCTTAACCATATATATTCTTGTTCCTTATGATATGACGCATTCAGTGATTCCAACCTAAGGGTATCACGGGTTCGCCCAGGGCCATGCACGACCCTTCCACTTCCTAAAAGGCGATGTATCTCAGAAACCATTCAGATCCCCACCCCAAAACCATATATATCCTTGTTTCTTATGATAAGATGCATTCAGTGACACCAACCTGGGTGTCCCCTTGGATGTCCGTGGGCCATGCTCCATCCCCTTCACTTTTCAAAAGGCCCAATAACTCAGAAACCATTGAGATCCCTACCCCTAAACCATATATATTCTTGTTCCTTATGATAAGACACATTCGGTGATACCAACCTAGGGGTCTCCCAGGGTGGGCTTGGGCCATGCCCCACCCCTCCCCTTCATAATATGCCATATATCTCAGCTCCCCACCCCTAACGCATGTATATTTGTGTCCCTTATGATAAGACTCATTCAGTCACATCAACCTGGGGTCTCTTTGTACAAGGGCATTGTGTCGATGCCATGGCCTGTCCCTCCACTTCATGAAAGGCTATAAATCTCAGACACCATTGAAATCCCCACCTCATAATCATATATATTCTTGTTCCTTCTGATTAGACACATTCATCCACACCAACTTGGCGGTCCACAGGGGCCATTCCTCTCCTCTTCACTGCAAAAGAGGGCCTCATTTCTCAGAAACTTCAGATCCCCACTCATCAACAATATATTTTCTTGGTCCTAATGACAAGACACATTCAAAGACAACAATCTTTGGCTTCCTGGGGTCTGCCAGGTCATGCTCCAACATCTCCACAGCTTAAAGTCCTTATGGATGTACACATCCATACCCCTCAACCATATATATTCTTGTTCCGTGTGATAAGTTGCATTCAGTGATACCAACCTGGGCAGTGTTGGGTCCATGTCCCACCCCTCCACTTCATAAAGGCATACTATTTCAGATACAGAGTCCACATGGGTGCTCATTTGGGGTTCGTTTGGTAGACTTAATCATCGATAAATTAAAACCATACATGGCTCCCAGTAGGCAGTGCCCGCCTGAGCTCTGGTGAGCATAGTGGCCCATGGGCCTTTTGTTTTAAATTATAGTCCTGGGCCAGGGCCCCACCGATTTTACTTAGACTTATATAGGGAAAATCTTCTCTTTTGAACCCAGAAGGCCTAGGTCTTTGATATTTGGTAGAACGTTGTATCAAGTGGACCTCAACCAAGATTGTTCATATTATAGCCCTGGGGCCCAAAATGGCCCTGTCCTTGGGCACACTGGTTTTACATGGACTTATGTAGGGAAACCCTATAAAACTCTATCACTTCGTTCGAAACCAGAAGGCCCAGGTCTTTGGTGTTAGGTATCAGGCTTCATCTAGCTGACCTCTACCAAGATTGTCGAAATTAGCCCTGGGGCCAAAAATTCACCCACGCCGGAGCCTACCAGTTTTACATAGACTAACACTGTAAAGGTTATTTTGGAGACGTTGCTTCCGATTTTGTGGGACTTTTACCCGACATTGAGATGGAATGTCTTCTCAAGCCTTGTCGCCCAATGAAACCAATAGGGTTTATTAGCATGGACGGTCCGCCTCGCACCGCGTTTCCTGGACAGGCTTAGATCCTCTAAGCGGTTTACCAGTACTAGTGTGCGGGCCGGATTCAGCTCTGCGTGGAAACGTCATGCAGCCCATATATTTCTTCAAGCCCCTATGGGCGGACCACTGACTCATATGTCTGGCATCTAATGCCTCGGCCCTCGCCCATCGGGGCGTCGGCGTTGGCGTCGGCGTTGCCTCTTGTCTGCACTCTATCTCCTGAATGGATGGATGGATTTTGATTAAACTTACACAGATACACCATTGGGAGGGGGAAAAGTACTGATTAGATTTTGGTGACCTTGACCTAATTTTCAAGGTCACAGGGCTGAAACCATTGTCAAATTTTAGACCAAAAAAGCTTGTCTGCACTCTTAACTCCTGAACCAATGGAAGGATTTGGTTCATACTTGATACATTATATCAGTGGGCTTGTCTTAAGAACTGATTAGCTTTTGGTGACCTTGACCTAATTTTCAAGGTCACATCGGGAGTTAGACTTTTAAAAATTGGCTTGTCTGCACTCTTTCTCCTGAACCAGTGGATGAATTTTGATCAAACTTGGTACATTATATCATTGGGCTGGTCTTTAGAACTGATTAGATGTTGGTGACCTTGACCTAATTTTCAAGGTCACCACGGGACTGAGACTGTTGAAAATTGCCTTGTCTGCACTCTATCTCCTGAACCACTGGATGGATTTGGTTCAAATTAATGAGTGTGGTGTGGGGACATCTGTTTTCTTAGAAAACAATTCTAGTTTACAGATATATTCCTAGAAATATTCGCCTAATGTTTCATCTGTCAATCAGGCAAAAGGAAAAGATGAAAAAAATTAGATTGATTTAATTTAATCAAACGGAAAAAATCAAACGATCCTGTTATCGCAAGTGTGCTTTTTAGACCAGATTTGATTGCAATTTATTGTATAGGATTCAACTAGATTCGGGTAAAAACTCAACACTCTCGACCGTTCATCTAGTGTCATTTAACACCCATTCTATCTGTACACGTTCCGAGGGCACAGGACCCCTGCCTTCTTAGCTGGGCTTTCCCGCCCTGGTGCACTCCTTCTATCCAGATGCGGCACCTTGAAGTTAAAATGGAGTTATCCAAACCGCATTGGGCAGACGGATTACCCTTTGGCATTACAGCTGACACCAGTCCCCATGCTTAATTAAACAGCTGTAATTTTTAGCTCACCTGGGCCGAAGGCTCCAGGGGAGCTTATAGTATAGTGGGTCCTCCGTCGTCCGTCCGTCCACACTTGAGCAGCTATATCTCTGCAGCCTGCAGGCTGATCTCAATCATTTCTCATCTGTAGCATGTCTCTAGTGGGGCATTGATGACATAAGCTTTTTCTCGAAATCGCACGAAAACAAGGTCCCATAGACTTACAATGGGAAAATGCTTGTCATCACCGTAGCCCCTTCAATTTGAATCGGATCTTTCTGAAACTTATATGTAAGTGGCTTGGGATAAAATCTCGGATGAGTTCGAAACCCGGCCAATTTGGCCTATTTATCATAGAGTTACGTCCCTTTTATTGCTGAAAATGCCGATTTTTGACCTTGTCATCAACATAGCCCCTTCATTTTTGATTGGATCTTTCTGAAACATATGTAGGGTGGCTGGGGATAAAATCTCGGATGAGTTCGAAAACCAGCCAAGTCGGCCCATTTATCATGGAGTAACATCCCTTTGATTGCTGAAAATGCCGATTTTTGACCTATTCATCACCATGGCCGTTTCAGTTCCTCAGGCCTCAGATTCTATGACGGAGAATTAGAGAGATCTAATTCAAGGTAATGTTGGTTGTTGCCTGATGCTCTGTCTCTGGTTGGGCCCATCGGAGTCTAACTGTTGGTTTTCTTTTGCTCAGCATTTCAGTGGTTTCTTGCTGTCGAGTCCTCGCCGTTGTCTCACCTCTGTGGTTCTTTGATTTTTTGTGTTCACGGAGATGTTGCACTGATGAGTTAGGAGGCCTTCATGCAGACTGAACAAATTATTTGTCTAAATCGCGACGGAAGTAAGGGCGAGGATTGTGGCCACGTAAAATCGATTTAAGCCCCCCAGTGGAAATCATTCCACTGACCGTTCCAAGGCGGTTCTTCTGTGGCGGTTTATTTATGGTGTTGTTTGTTACTTACTGTGTGTATCACTTGTGTCTTTTTATTTGGGATGGCCATATGGCCATTTTGTGGGAAAGTAACTGTCCTTATGGCCTTCCTTTGTTTAGGTTTCCATTATGGTCTTGTCGCTTAATGTTTGTGTTTCTTGCCCTTTGGTGTCTTTGATGGGTGGAGTAAGTTAAATGTATCGATTCCTGATCTTTGTTTTACTTCTACTTTGATCGGATATGTCTGAAACTTACATGTAAGGTGGCTGGGGATAAAACCTCAGAAGAGTTCGAATTCCAAGTTCGTGCCGGAAGTAACTTTCGATAAGTTTAGTTTAAACATATTTTATATACAACATGGTTACACGGTTGGCATACAAGCACTTTAAGATTAGAGCGTGGGCATGCACTTATAATAGGTTTATGATAGGTTTATGGCAAAGTTAGCCTCAATTTCAATGCATGTACAGACCAGCCAATGGTAAAATCCCAATTTTTATACCCCACCACACGTAGTGGTGGGGTATTATGATATACCGTCGAGTGTCTGTCCGTACGTCCGTCCGTCCGCACCATTTCCGATCGATATCTTGAGAATTTTTCACGATTTTTTTTCAAATTTTGCATACATGTTTATACTGGGGATGAGTGGTATGGGATTGTTAATGGGCAAAATCCGTTAACATTTGACAGAGTAACGGCCCTTTTAGTTCAAAATAAGGGGTTTTGGGGCGTTTCCGATCAATAACTTGAATACTTTTTTCACAGATTTTCTTCAAATTTTGTATATACATTGGTATAGGGTATGAGTGGTTTGGGATTGTTTATGGGCAAAATACGTTAACTTTTAACATAGTTATGGCTGTTAACAATTTCCATTTAATAGTTTTGGGGCACTTTTTCCTTTACTAAATGGAATATATGTATGGTACTTCCCTGTCATATAGACCACCATAAGAAGCATGTTTTGGATTGTTTAAAGGCAAACTGCGTTAACGTTTGAAAGAGTTATTGCCGTTAACAATTTTCATTTAATGATTTTTGGTCTCTTATCTCTTATTCGTTTATTTTATGGAATAATTGGATGAAGTTATATATATATATATACTCAAGCACTTTGAAAACGCAACATTATATTTTTTAAATATTTTTGAAATGGCCCAATCCAAAATCATATTAGCAGATATATGCTTCCATACACCATAAATAAAATCATATGAGGTGGTCAGATCGATAAAATATCGGTCGACTACACGTGATATCGTAGCACGTGCACACCGAGATATGACCTTGTTTATATGGTCAATTCCGCATGTATAACCGATATCTTTCATTCAATCTCTTCAAAAGTTGTCTTCAAATCGGTTTTTGGTTGAAATTTGGATAAATTTACAAAACTGAGCATGCCAAGGCTAAATAACGAAAATCGGAATCGGATTTTAGGCCTTTTGGACGCTGGCATTTCACAGAAGGACATTGCTCGGCGTTTTAATGTTGACAGAACCACAATATATCGTCTCGTTCAACGTGTCAGGTTAACAGGAACTGTTAATGACCGCCCCAGGCCTGGGCAAGTGCGCGTGACGTCAAGACGTCAGGATAATTACATCCGTCAACTCCACCTACGGCATCGTTTCCAGACGGCCGCGCAAACAGCTTCCGTCGTCATTGGCAACCGAGGGCGACGTATTCATCGTATGACAGTGTCCCGACGACTTAAGGAATTTGGTGTTCGTTGCCGGCGTCCGTACCACGGACCAATACTTACACGACGTCATCGTCAGCTTCGCATGAACTTTGCACTTAATCACCAGAGACGTGTCAACTGGCACGACGTCGTCTTCAGCGATGAGTCCAGGTTCAACTTGTACCAAACCGACGGGCGGGTACGCGTTTATCGACGTGACGGCGAAAGGTTTGCTGAAAACTGCGTTGTTGAAAGAGACCGGTTTGGAGGCGGTGGTGTCATGGTCTGGGGCGCCATCAATTACAATTTTCGCTCGCGTTTATTGATAATTCATGGAAATCTCAACGCCAGACGTTACGTCGATGAGATTCTTCGGCCAGAGCTTGTTCCATTGTTGCGACGTCAACGTAACCCCATGTTATTTCAGCACGATAACGCCCGCCCGCACACGGCAAGGTTGACGCAGGACTTTTTACGTCAAGAAGGCATCAATGTTCTCCCTTGGCCGTCGAAATCACCCGATCTGAATTGTATCGAACACCTTTGGGACGAATTGGGACGTCGTGTACACGGACGTCAAAACGCGCCACAGACTGTGAGGCAGCTCGCGATAGCCATTCAGCAAGAGTGGAATAACATCCCCCGACGTACTGTGCGACGTTTGTGTTGTTCAATGCGGTCCAGGTTACGTGAATGCTCTCAGCGCGCAGGTGGGCATACCCGATATTGATGTGGCTGGAGATTTGACTGACACATGGTGTGGTTGCCGCAGTGTAGACTGCTAATGTGCAGGGACAGCTCTAATGTGATTGTGGCAAACGAAAGTCATTTGATGAATATTGTTTGTGATGAAATTCGTTTTTTGAAAAAATTGGTGAGTTAAAAAATATTTACATTTTCCTTATGATGTTGCGTTTTCAAAGTGCTCGAGTATATATATTGGTACTGGGAATGTGTGGTTTGGGAATATACGTTAACATTTGACAGAGTTATTGTCGTTAACAATTTCCATTAAATGGTTTTTGAACACTTATTCCATTACTAAACTTCACAGATATATATGTTTTTTAGCCCATAGCCCATAACTATATGGAATACCCTGATAAAATTTTACAGACATATAGAACACTTAAGGAAGCCTATTGTGGTCATGGATCATACCATATTGGCCTGCAGTGGTTGGGTATCATGCAGTGTTAGCGACGCTTTTATTTGTATTTCCCGAAGAAACCGACTATCGAGAAAATGGCTATTTTCTCCGCGAAACCGCGAGAAAACATAAAATCAGCGAGAAATTGCTCGGGAAAATTTCTCCCGGTTTCGCGGAGAAAATTCGCGGAGATTCTCGGTAAAAAATCGAGCTATTGCTTTCGCTGAGGAAAAAAAAAATGGGCTTACGGCAATGCAAAAGTCAAATTTCGGCTTATTATGGGTTCTTCGTTTGTTTGACGTTGTTTTTGCAAACGAAGGCAAATGGTAGTCATTGTTATATTATAATCCAATATTCTGTCATGTTGCACAATTACAGTTTAATAATTTATTTCTCCAACCAAAAACACACCTATTTATATTTTACTCCTTTAAACCACACCTTTATACAGTAAAACTGGGGTGTACAGGGGTATACATTATCTTATTTCTGCTCCAAAACAGATTGTGGGTACTCATTAGAACTGCCTCACGGAGACGTTCGAATGAGTATCCACAATCTTGAGCAGAAATATGAAAAATGTCAGAATTTTTATCTGAAAATTGTCCACTTTTTATGGCAATGTTTTAATATATTTGAATTGAAGAGTTTTCATAATGAGTCGTACCTGTAGGTAATTAACACCATAATGATGTGCGACATTTACCAAAGGCTCAGATTCGCTTCAATCACTTATGCTTACAAATTGTCTAACTGGTACAGCAAGCGGTGCTTTGAATACAAAATTAGTGACCAGTTTACGAGGAACACAAGAATTTCACCACAGCCTAGGCCTATGTCGCGGAGGAACGGACGGAAAACCAGATTCTTATATCGCGCCATGCTCCATGCAGACGCGTGAAAAATGACATGCTGCTTTACATTCGCACGCATTTTTGAAAACTCATTATTTGCACCACTAAGTCCCCTTCCCCGACCCCTCAACCACCCCTTACTAATAAATACTCCTAATTGGAGCAAACCGGTTGTGCATCAACATATTAATAAAGCCCATGTAATGAACAACCCACTATGTACAGTATATAGAGAGAACTGGAGTTTACAAAGTATACATTTGTTTTCCTTTTTCTGTTCCTAAACGTATAATGTAGCATGTGGGTACTCGTTACAACTGCCGCGGTGAGGTGATTCTAATATGAGAAACCGCAAGTTAATTATGGAGTAAAGTAGGAAAAATTTCAGTAAATACCCGGTTTGAGGTATGAATGATTGCATACGGGTGTATTGTCGTAGTTTGTACTAAGAATATTCCGACTTAAAATTATATAAACAGTAAACATACAGGGAAGAAAACAACGCCGTTCTTCTATCTGTAGTAAAGAGTCACGAGCGAACCCCCAATACTTACATGTTCAAGTGCTTGAGTGCTGTTTGAAGCCAGGACCCTTTGGGTCCTACGAATTAAAATGTGGCAAATCGGTTTGTTTGATTCGAGGATTGGCGTCCCAATTGGATACTATTTAGGTTATTTTGGGGACGTTGCTTCCAATTGTTTGTGACTCTAAACCAACACTGAGCTAAAAATGACAACTGAAGCCCTGCCGCCCAACGAACTCAATAGGATTTATATACATGGACACAACTCGCACCACTTTGGCTGGGCAGGCAGAGACCTCCTAAATTGTTTACCAGTACTCATGTGCAGCGTGTTTCAGCTTTGGAAGCATCATGCAGCCCTATACGTGTATATTTGTTATGCCCCCAACTTCGAAGAAGTTGATGGGGCATATTGGTTCTGTCTTGTCCGTCTGTCTGTCCGTTACGCTTTCACCCTGTAGGAAACTCAAGAATGGTTTTAGCTAGGATCTCGAAATTTCATATATAGAATGTGCATCAAAAATAAGCGGGCACGTATTTTATTATTTTTTATAGTATGGGTCTAAGGTGTAGATGACCTGATTAACTTTCGACGAAATTCCGAAAATATTTAACGGAGTAACGCCCCTTTTCGTACGATTATCGATACTAGCTTAATCTGTTTGTCGTTAATTATCCCCGCGCTTTTCGAAGCAAAAGCGGGAGTCATATATTACCCCCGTCCGTCCGCACGTCTGTAATGTCCCGTCATTGCTCCTAGACCATTTATTCTAGAATCTCGAAACTTTCACAGGCAAAAGCCCTATTGCTGAGTACTACAGGAAATACACCATTATGATGTTATCCCCAGGCAGAGTCATGTTGCATATAAAATCGAAGGTAATGAAGAGTAGCATACGGTGGTGCAAACATTTTGCCCCGGGGGGGGGGGGGGGGACATGTCCAAAGGTTAGAAAGTAGGATCTGGGGTCCTATATTCGATTGTCACACAACTTCTCCTAGGCTTTCTTTAGCTACAATCATGAAACTGTGTGTCAGTTATTAGTCCTATGGATGAGGACTGTAGGAACTTATTCGGAATTCAAACATGACCCCTGGGGCGCGACCAGGTGGGTGGGGGTGGGGTCACGGGCCAAAATTCTTTTTGTACAAGCACTGTCATGATGCATATCAAATCGAAGATAATGAAAAGTGGAATACAGTGGTACAAACATTTTGTCCCGAGTGCGTCCGTCTGTAATGTCCCACCATTGCTCCAAGACAATTTTATTCAAACATAGTCATGTTGCATATCAAAACGAAGGTAATGGATAGTATGATACGGTGGTCCAACAAGTTTGCCCCGGAGGCATGTCTATGGGTCACCAGATGTCAAAAAGAAGCAAAGTTTACTTCTTTTGCGAGAGCTAGGGACTAACTTCCCTTTTCACAGGACCTGGTGAATGAATGCCATTTTACGTGACCCAGTAACGATTCAAATTCATAATGAGACGATTGGAACGAGCAACCATAAACTATGTCTGAATATAATGCAGAAAAAAAAATCTTGCTACTGGGTTATGGGGTCCAGACATATGATAAAAGTTACCATTTCAGCGTATGGGTGTGTTATCGTAATGCACACACTATATGAGCCCCGCCAAGCGAATTTGTGTCTTCGAGCATTCCGTCATGACAAATTTTAACTGCGCATGCCCAGCCATTCAGAGGGGCCAGGGATATGGCTTTCTTTCTGAAGGTTCCTCTTGATTCACTGCTTGTATGAGCGAGCAGCGAAGGTTCTGGCGAGACTGCGCGGATGCGCAGGCTCGCCTGAACCTTCGCTGCTCGCATAGGCGATAAGTACCAAAATCGCTTGACGGGGCCCATATGGTTTTCGACGTCCGGAAAAGGGTCCGGAGTCTTCATAGACTGTGAAACTGACCTGTATATATGTGTAATAAAGTTCAACTTTTACATTTTTACTAAGGTACGAGTTGACTAAGGTACGTGTTAACTAAGGTGCGAGTTGACCAAAAACAGGTACGAGTTGACTAAGGTACGAGTTGACCAGAAACCAAACAAAACAAGTAAAGACAGCGGTAAGGAATCGATACAATTACCAAAAACTTCCCAGGGAAAGAAGCACAACCACAAATGCACGCCAAAATAATGAAACGCCACAAATGCACGCCAAAATAATGAAACGCCACAAGTAGATGCCAAATGGGCAGTCAGTTCCCACAAAATGACCAAACTGAAATGCTGTGGCAAAAAGATAACCAACAATTAGGTTCTGAGGGGCCCGATCCATTACGAATACATGCCTATACAATTATACTGAAAAAATTTACCACCAAAAATGAAAATTTGATAATGAAGAGTCTGATATTTTCCATATTTCTGCTTCGAGTACCCAAAATCTATGTTTTTGTGCAAAAATAAGGTAGGTAATGTAAATCACAATTTAACTATTTTAATAAAACTGTGGTTAAAAGGGGTCAAAGTTATGTACGTGTGTTTTGGTGATGGAACACTGAGCATCAGGTACCAACCAACATTACATAAAATAAAATTTGAAGTATGCCTTTACCGCTGAAACCGTCATAGAATCTGAGGCCTGACCCGCAGGCGTGCAATTGAAGAGATTGGATATCAGCCGTGACTGGATTAACTACCATGCCTGCAGTCTGTCGTCAGCTAACACATTTCTAGAAAAAAAAAAACGACGGGGTTTATAACTTTCATCACGGGTGTTCATCCGGACGTCCATCCTTCCGTCTGTCACAAACATTGTGAATGCAATTCACTTGTTATTTCTTGCTCTATGGTAACCAAACTTGGTACACATATTGCTTATGGGTCATGGGGTAAGGTAAAAAGGTAAAATTTTCAAGTAAAATGTTTGTGAATGCAACTCATTACGAAAACACGCCTATACAAATACATTGTTAATTTTTCAGCCAAAAAATAGAACTTTTAGGATGAAAATTGTTATTTTTTTTTTTCTTTTTTTTTTTTGCTCAAAACATAGATTGTGGAGACTCGATAGAACCGCCTTGACGAGGCTGTTCTATCGAATACCCACAATTTAGGATTTTGGGCAGATATAAGGAAAATAGTGCTTGCCCTGTAATTCCCAGTTTTACTATATAAAAGTAAGGATTTAGGGGGTCAAATTATATAGGCGTGTTTTCGTGATGTTTTCTTTATTTCTTCTTCTATGGTTGTTAAACTTGCTACATATATTGCTGTCACAAACATTTATAAAGGCAGCTTCTTTCACAGGACTTTTAGGAATAAGGACGCCCTCCTTAGCCGGCTGAAATTGAAGATAACTGTGTCGTTTATCCTAATGATCTTAGGGATTAGTTTCCCCCAAAACATGTCCTGGCTTTGCGCTTCCCCAATTAACAGTCTACTGACAACAGTATATTTGTATACGTCAAAATAATCAAATTCTAGCTATAAACACGCTTTTCACGAAGATTTTTTTTCTGCTATGGGCCTATCACAACAAGCAGGAGTTTTTGCGATAAAACGTACACCTCAATGCTATCGATCGTATCCCTAACGACTAAACCAAAACGAAAAAAAAAAAAAAAAAAAAAAACAGCTTTGAAAACAAGTTGGGAACGTTGTTAGTGTCTCGTTATTATTTTCTGGGACATCTTTTATATTTTTCAATAATAAAATTTGTAATATCTACCTAAAAGATCTTAAAAACATATAAATTTGTGAGAGACCTGTGAAAACAAATAACGATTAGCGGGACATTTTTGTTCTTCGTAGCCCTGGTAGATTTTTTCTGATCGTTTGTTGTAGTTACAAATATACATCAATGTATTATTGAAGTAACGGATATATGCTTTCCCTGAAATATCACACAATTCGAAAGAAAACTTCAGAAATACTGACCTGCTATCATGTTCAGTAAAATTCTCCTCGCTTCGCTAATCACTAATCACTACGTTAACATACGGTGAAACGGATCGCTAGAATTGTCGCTCTTTGTACAAAGATCATGTCGTTTGTGTACGAAATTCGAATGCATGAAATAATGCATGCACATAAACAAATACACATGTAGGAATAGGCAGATTTCGAGGAGAAACACCGTGAACGTCTTCAACCGTACTAATTGTCTTTCTCCGAGAAAAGGCGAATTTCGCGTTGTTTCGCGGAGAAATTAACCGCTTTGAAGCGCGAAATTTTTTTCTTCTCGGAGAAATTTCTCGCTTGTTCTCCGAGAAAAAAAGTCTGCTACCGCGGAGAAAAAATATGGGTTTTACCGGTAGCTGGTCTGTATATACTGGTTTTAACATTTGTTTAATAACATGTAAAAACCTTTACAAGTCACACAATATACATAGATGATAGAATCTTCTAATGCTGAATGAAAATGGCGTAATCTTGAATCATTTGTTGGGAGTAATAGCTTACTTGAACACAGTAAACATGTCTTATCTCGGAAAATGATATAAATCGAGGTATGTTTGCATTTTCGATCAATGACGGTTTGCAATTCAGGCAACATAATAGTTGAGCCTGTGTCTCTGGGAATGCTTAGGCATCCTAAGAAAATAACATGAAGTGTTATTGGCGCGTCCCGGAAGTCACTTTCGATGTGTTAAGTTTAAACATGTGTTATATACAACTTGGTTACAATGTTGGCATACAAGCAATATAGGATAAGAGCGAAAACATGTACTTATAAACTTCTCCTCAGCAATGTAACGTTGTTTACTTGACAGAAAATTGTTTGACCGCTTAAATGAGATGTTGTGATAGTAGTTGGATGTAATAAAGTAAAATTACAACTATAATCATTATAAATTAACTAATAAATAAATTAATAAAATAAACAGTGGTAAGAAGCAAACAGTATGTTATAATATACACCAAATGGCTTTATGGGAGACGAACAAATAAGCTTACATCCACAGGCAGGTAATGCAGATATAGTTCAGGACAAGGATATACTTGCAACATACATTTGCACGAGTTGTAACAGCATTTAGTGTCCAATATAAATTTATGTACTTTATCAAAATGACATCTTTTATGTCTTCGGAGAGGTTTGAATTGCGATATAGCAGCAGATGTATAGTAAGTGTCTGAATTGTGGATACAGCATTCAGTAAGGCTGTGCATTGAGTTTGATAATGCGTGCACTATACTACAACAAATACATATGGAAATTCCAGAGTTATTTTTAGGAAGAGGTCCAGATTCAGAGTACTGTTATGGTAACGCAAGTGTAATCGTAATATTTAGGTGTTTGCTCTTTGTCTTAGATTTATTTATATTTGAAAGAGTTTACAGAACTGCATTGCTGCAATTCTAATGTTAGATTATTCCATTCTTTGATTACCACTGGCAGAAAAGAATGTTGGTAGGTTTATGTCAGTAGGTCTACAATATTTACATTTATCAGTTATCCCTTATATTAATTGCATTGTAACACATTGACCTGATAAAGATATGCTATCTCAGGACAAGTGAGCTTTATCAGGTCAGCGTGACATTACACTTATAATACCTCTATGAACTGGACCACTGGAAAAATTAGCAAAACTGTAAGAGTGTACAAGGAGATTAACTGATAAATAGAATACCAGATTCGTGTCTTTTGATATCAAGTTTATCAGGCTCGGCTTCGAGAACGCATGTTAAATCGCTCGGCAAGCCTCGCGATTCTACAAGCGTTCTCGAAGCCTTGCCTGATAAACTTGATATCAAAAGACACTCACCTGGTATTCTCTATATAATTGAAAGGTATAAAAGATGAGATATAAAAATCCTCCCGAGCAAAGCAGACCCTTGCCTGAAAGCATGCCCACGTACTATAACCTGCCCGGCTCAATTAGGGTCTAGTTGTAAAAACAGAATAAACTGACATAATGCTTTAATCATAACTTATTTAATCGCCAAGCAAGTATCAGGCCTATAAGTTGTAAAAGAACTCATGTTTGCTGCAGGGAGGTTTTCTTTAACCCATAACTTATACTGAAAAAAACTATTTCCTATAATATGATAATAGCCTTAAATATAATAATAATAATAGCCTTAAGTGAACCATTGTTTCGTTGCTCGTACAAATAAACACCGCCACTTTAGGAACACGGCGAAAATGAAATAGAAATATATATATCATTGTTTTTAATACTTTCTTTGAGAAATCCAGGAAAACAATTTCAAAGAAATGGCTTAGTGTCGGTTTTGATTTTTAACCTTATGAACTCTTATGGACAGAACTTCAAGCTCCTGTGATCATATACACCACCTCTATATCAATAAACCTAAAATGTATGAAAACATAGAAAAATATCAAATTTTGTACTGATAGCTCTAGTTTAACTATATATTAATATGGACATGGTCTTGAACTTTTTATTGGTCATCTGGTTCCGACGCATTTTTCCACAACTCGAACAAATTGTATTCCTTCAACCCGGTTATCGTTCAATAGCAGGATGCTTACTGCATCTTGAGCTATAGGAAACGACTTGGAAAAATCACCTCTGACATTATTTACTTTTCGCACAAACAAACAATTTTCGATCCGTTTGTCACTTCCGCTGTCAAGTATTGTTTTGCAATACGAGCAATCTGATTGGTCAGAAAATATCTGACACTTACCAAGAAAATGACGCAAGAAAACAACGTCCAATCAGATCGCCCGTAACAAAAACTAGAAAACGAAAGTAATAGAAAGCGGAAGTGGCTATCGAGTCGAAGAATATTTGTGCAAAAAGCGAATAAAGTCAAATTTTCTCCTGTAAAGGCGAGTTTCTCAAAGTTCTATATCCCTTCAAAAAATTAGGAAAAATGCGTCGGATCGCGATGACCCAATTTAGAGTTCAAGACCATGTCCATATTTATACATAGTTAAACGGGTACTACCAGTAGAAAAGTGATATTTTTTCGATGTTTTCATACATTTTGAGGTTTATTGATATACAGATGGTGTATTTGATCAATTTATTCAAAGTTTGAGGCTCAAGTGCCTGTGAGCCAGTTCGATTTTCAATGTCCCGGACCCAAGTCAAGGTCCCTGTGACTACTAAAAAACAAAGGCGTCATGGCTCTAGTGCCTGCACGTACAGAAGGATTTTAATATATCTTTACTCACACAATATTGGTTATGATAATATCTCAAGTGTGTTCGATTTTCATATTCCGCAGTCAAATGTCAAGTCACTGTTGCTATTTTTAGAAATAAGCATTGTAAACACACATTTATTACTGAATTTTAATATAACCATGCACGAATGTTGGGTATGACAATATCTCATACTAGATCAACTTTCAGGGGCCTGGACTCAAAGTCAAGGTCTACATTTACTAATGGATTTTAATTTAACTTCACACATATATTTGGTATGAATTCCTCAATTTCTTGGGCCATTTTACATAACAAAATGTCTTTTCGGGAAAAACATGCATATTTAAATTTCATGTTTGATCACTCGTTCAAATTAGGTACTAAAAAATCGCCCATAATGCCATTAGGCATTTTTGTTGTTTCTGAGAAAGGTCGGGTTTATAGCGGTATTCTTTTAAGGGGAATGGATACACCTTCAGGGGAGGCAACTCCTGCAAAAGTGTTTTGGTTTCCCATATCAATAGGGATTATCTCTTAAAAGAAAGAATTAATTTGCGCCTAGGGAGCAAAATTCTTTCCTTTAAGAGTAGACCCCTTTTACAGTAGGACAGATCTTACAGAAAAGCGAACAGGAAGTTCCGAATGTTGTCTCTCTTTGAAAAATGTCGGAGAAATCTACCAGGTGTTTCGACTCCCCTTAACGGCAATAAAAGTCTCCCAGCCCTTCATTATAGTGTAGTTTGTATTTCTAGTCCTTTGGGGTCATTGATTCCATTGTTGAGTTTTGACAATATCTGAATGTCACACATGAGACTTAATTGGCCGAAACTAGCTAGTCTGGCCCGGGAATACTTGTAAACTCAATACTTTTCAGTTCTGAGATTTACTCTTTGCTTCCAACGGATCATCCTTTTCTAGAACATTATTAACCTAATGGAAACATCGAAACATTCAATAGCACTGCATATCATATATATATGCAGTTTTGTGAAGTTTCGCATATCATATATATGCAGTTTTGTGGAGTTTCGCATATCATATATATGCAGTTTTGTGAAATTTGGTTTTACGTTTCTTTCTTCTTTCTTTTTTAATTGAAACCTTTTCCTAAAGGCCTTATATAAGTTTTGATTTTGTTTGTGAATCTTTCATTGGTGTGTGTGTGTGTGTGTGTGTGTGTGTGTGTGTGAATTCGGGTTTAACGTCGCTTTCAACAATTTTTCAGTCATATCACGACGGTGTCTGGTTGCGACAGGGAGCTCAATGCTCACGTTTATAGTGCTGCCTCACTGAAGTATCATGTCCCAGACACATTACATGATACCACACCCAGTCACATTATCCTGACACTGGATCGACCAGTCCTAGCTCTACCCCGTAAATCTGAGTGCCAAGCGAGGAGCAGCTAGTACCATTTTTAACGACTTTGGTATGTCGCGGCCCGGGATCGAACCCGAGACCTTCCGTTCCCCGGAGCGGACACTCTACCAACTGAGCTATCGGGGCCGGTATCTTTCATTGGTTGAAACTGTATTTCTTTGTTTAATACACACATTTTTTACACAAACAA
Organism: Lucinisca nassula; assembly: GCA_963580285.1. Taxonomy (NCBI): domain Eukaryota; kingdom Metazoa; phylum Mollusca; class Bivalvia; order Lucinida; family Lucinidae; genus Lucinisca; species Lucinisca nassula. The sequence continues at coordinate 67,452,557 of OY757012.1, read as the reverse complement.
ATTACACGTACCTTACAAAGTGGATTCAGAAAAAAATGACGTTTAAATTTCTGTCTCGATGTAATAATTATAGTTGGTGATTGTCGTACTGACAATTTGATATTTGATACTTTGGCGATTTGATATAAATGAACAAGCTGTAAGTCCAGGATAAGGCCTTTACGACATCGCTATATTTTCTGAATCAATGTGGATAACCAGGGAAAACAGAAAATAAACACTGCCTACTCTTAGAAGCAATCTGACAAAATAAAAACCTTTTGGGGGAAAAACAGCTTAAACAGTATATTCGGTGCATTATTCATTCGTTGTATTTGAATAACTCTAGTCTCATAGGAATCGTTCTTGAGAAAGTTGGACATTTGTAAGGCATTAAATATCGGTTTACAGCTTCGCTTCCTAGCTTCTTACACATTATGACAGGCACTAATGGATGAAAACTATTGTCTGCAAGTATTTGCGCAATTTGTGGAACGTCTATATTATGTGATCGCATTAGAAAAGTGTGTCTCCTTTCCATATAAAGATGGGCTGCAAGATGCTTCCACGCAGAGCTGAACCCCCGCAGAACTGAAACGGATCTGAGCCTGCCCAGGCATATAAACCCTATTGGTTTCATTGGGCGGCAGGGATTGAGATGTCATTTCATCTCAATGTCGGGTAAAAGTCCCACAAAACTGGAAGCGACGTCTCCAAAATGACCTTTACAGTGTTGACGGGGACGTTATACCTCAAATCAAACAAACAAAGAAATCAAAATGCTTATATGCATTGGCCGGTCTGTATAAATAGCGAACTAGTTGATTTGTACTAACAAAGATGTGCAACTCTAATATATGGCAGTTCTAACGAGCACGCACTGACAGTCTATATTTGGAACAGAAATAAGAACAAGGGGTCGTTGGGGGTGGGCACTGCTCACTGGCAGCTATGTATTTTTACAAGATATGATTATAATCTACTGATTATAAAGTGTCCCAAAACGAACCCCCATACTAAAATCAGCACCCATGTGGACTCCGAATCTGAAATATTAGGCCTTTATGAAGTAGTGGGGTTCGGGCATGGACCCAACAGAGACCTGTTTTTTTTTTTTGTTTGTTTTTTTTGTTGTTGTTATTTTTCGGTTTCGTTTTACAGCCCTTTCAGCCGGCTTAGTCTGTTGATCAGGAGGACGCGGGTTCGATTACCGGGGTCGGCAACTTTTTTTTTGTGGAGATTGGTCAAGGAATCTTTTCTACGGTCATTCTGTCCCTTCCGCTGATTCAAGAAGGGCATTTGTCAGTTTTTGGCGAAAGAATGTGCACTGTACTGGTTTACCGCTTACGTATAAGCCTGGCCAGGAAAAGTGTTGATAGGTAAATTGGCCGGCTCAAAAACTAGGCCGTTAATCTCCAATACAAACAAAAAAACAAAACAGCCCTTTCGAGATTAATTCACATATATCAAGCCGATCGTTAATCAGAGGTGGGCGAAAACCGGGACACCCGAAGATAAACCACCTGACCTGATGAAGAAACAAGAATATATTTCGTTTAGGTACGATTCCTGTTATGTAAGGGATATGGTTAGGAACTCAGGAAAGCCAAAGCATGTTTACACTGAATGTGTCTTATCATATGGACCATAAATATATGTCGATTAGGGGTGGGTAGCTGGGCGGTTACTGCGATATGATGTATTTTCATGAAGTGGCAGGGTGCAAGTTGGTGTGACTGAACGTGTCTTATCGTAAGGGAGAATATATATAATTTATGGGTGGGGATCTAATTGATTTCTGTGATATATAGCCTCTTATGAAGTGGATTGGTGGAGCATGACCCAGAACACCCGAAAGACCTCAAGGTTGGTGTGACTGGATGCGGCTTATCATAAGGGACAAGAATATATATGGTTTAGTTTTTGTCGCCCTCGCCAATCTGGGCTTGGAGAAACAGATTGGGCTGCATGGCGTTTCCACGCAGAGTTGAAACTTAACACACATGAGTACTGGAAAACTGCTTAGAAGGACTAAGCCTGCCAAGGTGAAGGGGGGGGGGGGATGTCAGACCGTCCTGATGAATGCATATAAGCCTTTCATTTCATTGGGTGGCAGGGCTTGTGATGTCATTTCATCTCATGTGCGATTAAAGGTCCACAAACTTGGAAGCAATGTCTCCAAAATGACCTAATTAGTGTTGACGGGGACGTTAAACATCAATACAAACAAGGAATAAAAAAGGAACTGAACAGTTTCTGATATACATGGCCTTTTATGAAGTGGAGGCGTGGGCATGGCACAGGGACACCTGTGGACCCCTGGTTTGATGTCACTAAATGCACCTAATCATAAGGAACAAAATATGTATAGTTAAGGTGGGGTGGGGGGGGGGGTTGGCTCTGAACAGTTTCTCAGACATATGGCCTTTTATGAAGTGGGGGTGGTGGGGCATGGCCCTGGGGGATCACCAGATTGGCATCTCTGATCGCGTCGTATCATAAGGAACCAGAATGTATACAGTAGAACGTCGATGGCTCGAACACCGATGGCTCGTTTACCATGGATGTGTCGAACCCATTCTTGAGCCCCCAGCGAAATGTATGGAGATTTTTGTCTTTTATCTTGCAAATGTATGCTGTGAGTACTCATCGATGAGGCGATTCTAATGAGTACACACAGCATACATTTTCATTATAGAACACCGAAAAGATGTCTAAAAGTATCTCGTCATGCCTCCTGACAGTAACCTCAGTGGCTCGAACTACCCCTGTCTCGAACAGATTTTCGAGGTCCCAAAGGTGTTCGAGCTTTATATATATTTGTATATAGTTTAAGACTGGGAATCGTTAATCCATAGACAAATGGCAAATATCAATGTTCAGACCAATAGACATGGACTCCAGAAGAGTGTAATCAGGCGTCCTAGGATAATAGGCATTACTTGGTAAGCAAGCTTCGCCCACCATGCCTATCGAGCTGAACGAAGAAAAGGAGTAAATGCAGAGAAGGGCATGTTCGAGATTCTGGAAGTCTTCCTTTGGCTTTCCAATGGCAAACACATCAGAAATAATTCTGGAAATGGCCACAGTGTACGGATCAACAAGATCATGGTGCCTGCCATAGAACTTCTTTAGTGTTGATACCAGTTTGGTGTTTTGATACCGCTGGCATAACAACCTAGTAGTGAGCACCTTCCCACGTTCCATAAAGTGCTGATACTTGGAACAGGCTCTAGCATAACGGATTAACTGTGAAACGTAAACTCCAAATGCTGGTGCAGACGGGATATTACTGCTCAGGAAGGGAAAGTTAACAATGGGAAAATTGAAGTCATCTCGTTTATCGTACAGCCTAGTAGGAAGCTTCCCGATAACAATCCAAGTATCAGGAGGAGGTTGAAATCTCTGTTGTTTCCTTAATTTCAATTTCACGTGGATAGATGAATTCCAAGTACTCTGCGAATTCAACATTTTTTCAGAGACAATAAATCATCTATATATCTGTAGGTGAAATTGAGTTGTTGTGCAAGGCGTTTCTTGCCTGCTTTGAGGAGACCTTGTACAAACTCCGCCCCATTCGAGTACAAGAACAAGGCGGCAAGCAACGGTGCACAATTAGTACCTACTGGTATGCCAATTGTTTGCTGAAATATTAGGCCACTGACCTCCACGAAAAATATTGTCAATTAGGTATTCCAGCATCTTTATGACATCTGCATCAGTGTACTTTTGTGGTGCATCAGAGTGATCTCGAACGAAGTATGTGTCTTTGTTACCAAGGATAACATACTATGTGGAGGAAACATTTATTTATGATTTCCTTGAGTTTAGATTTCAACTTATCATGAGGAATAGTTGTGGCCAGTTGGCCAATTGGCTATCCAAAGCAAAATAATATAAGCGATACACACACTCAAAGATAAGCCTTAATAAAATAAGAGGACCATGACGGTCCGATATCGCTCACCTGAGCTAACAAATTAGATGTTTCAGGAAGTTCCAATCTTTATTGAAGGATTTGCGCTGATGACAAGGTCAAAAACAGGTATTTTCAGCATTCAAAGGGACGTAACTATTTGAGAGATAGGCACACATCACAAGTTTTCATCCTCATCCGAACATTCAAGCCCAACCTACTTTTATGATAGTTTCAGGAAGATTGGATCAAAACTAACGGGCTAATGGTGATGGCAAGGTACAAAATAGGCATTTTAAGCAAAGAAGGGGACTTAACTCTGGGGGTAGGATGCCAACAGCGTTAGTTTGCTAACAAATTCAAGCTTTTATCTCTAACTTAATTATTTGTAAGTTTAAGGATGGCCTGTTCACAACTTAGAGACTTACGATGATCACAATGTCAACAAACCTGCCTCTTATGGTGGTCTATATATCAGTGAAATTTCATCCACATATTCCATTTAGTGCCCCAAAAACATTTAATGGGAATTTGTTAACGGCCATAACTCCATTAACGGTCAACGTATTTTGCCAATCAACAATCCCAAACCACTCATACCCAATACCAATGTGTATTCAAAATTTGAAGAAAATCCGTGAAAAGATGTTCAAATTATTGATCGGAAACGCCAAAAAATCCCTAATTTTGAACTAAAAAAGGGCCGTTAGTCTGTCAAACATTTTGCCCATTAACAATCACATACCAGCATTTCCGGTATAAACATGTAAGCAAAGTTTGAAAAAAAAGTCAATGAAAGATACCTCAAGTTATCGATCGGAAATGGTGCGGATGGACGGACGGACGTACGGATGGACAGACACTCAAACCACCACTATCGTGTGGTTGGGTATTAAAAAGGGGCATTTTCAGCAATCAAAAGGGACATAATTATGATGAATAGGACGACCTTACCAGTTTTTAAACTCATCCAAGCTTTTATCACTGACTTACGTACATGTAAGCTACAAGAAGATTCGATCAAAACTGAAGAGATGACAATGTAAAAAACAGGCATTTCCTGCAAACAAAGTGACGTAACTAAGCCAAACTCGCCAGTGTTTGAACTCATTCGAGCTTTTATCCCTGGCTTGATAAAATGTAAGTTTCAAGAAGAGCCGATCAAAACTGAAGGGGCTACGGTGATGACAAGTTAAAACAATAGCATTTTCAGCAAAGTATGGGACATAACTCCTTAAGTAATAGACCGACATCGTTAGTGTTCGAACTCATCCAAGCTTTTATCTCCGACTTACTTGTTGGTAAGGTTCAAAGAGATCAGATCAAAACTGAAGGGGCTACGGTGATGACAAGTTCAAAAATAAGCATTTTCAGAAAAGTAGGGGACATAACTCCGTGAGTCATCGACCGACATCGCTAGTTTTCGAACTCATCCGAGCTTTTAATCCTGTCTTACTTGTATGAAGTTCCATGGTGATCCGGTCAAAACTGAAGGGGCTACGGTGATGACAATGTCAAAAATAGGCATTTTCGGCAAGTAAGGGGACGTAACTCTATGATTAACAGACAATCTTGACCGGTTTTCGAACTCATCCTAGTTTTTATCCCCAGCCACCTTACATATAAGTTTCAGAAACATCCGATCAAAATTGAAGGCGCTATGGTGATGACAAGCATTTTCCCATTGTAAGCATACGGGACCAAGTTTTTGTTCGATTTCGAAAACAAGCTTATGTCATCAATGCCCCATCAGAGGCATGCTACAGATGAGAAATGGTTGAGACCAGCCTGCAGGTTGCAGAGATAAAACTGGTCAAATGTGGGGACGGACGGGCGGACGATGAACGGACGACCCACTATACTATAAGCTCCCCTGGAGTCGTCGGCCCAGGTGAGCTAATAAACTACGACTGAAGAACCGCCTTGGAACGGTAATTGAAACGAATTCCACTGGGGGCTTAAATCGATTTTGTCCACAATCCTCGCCCTTACTTCCGTCGCGATTTAGACAAATAGTTTGTTCAGTCCGCATGTAGGCCTCCTAACTCATCAGTGCAACATCTCCGTGAACACAAAAATCAATCAACCACAAAGATGAAACATCGGTGAGGACTCGACAGAAAGAAACCACTGAAATGCTGGAGAAAAAGAACACGAACAGTTAGACTCCGATGGTCCCAAACCTAGACAGAGTATCAATAGTCTACGGTCTTTAAATAATTTTAACATGTTGGTTTCAGGGAAACCTGTTTGCTGAATACTACTATTGATAAGTTATTTTAAAATACTCATTTATTACTTCATATAAGATTGTTGCATTTTATGTTGACGGGGCGTTAAACCCAAACCAATCAATCAATTACAGTTAGGAAATAGAAACGTTTTACCTTTCAACATAATATATTATATTGCTCGTAGTATTCCACTTGTGCACTTGACAATTGCAGTCTTCAGGGAGATATTTACATTGGAGGCGGTTCAAAATGATTGACATTTCAAAATTGGCCTTTCATTACGTAGATAACATGTGCTGTTATTCAAATTAGATTTGGAGGAAGAAAACAAGTGCAGCTTACATAAAAGCTCAACTGTATCTACAAAAGGTCAACCATATGGGAACATGTTTCCATATATGCAAATCATGTGGGAAATTTGTATAAGTACATGGTACCTTGCAGGTGTGGGTTCAGGTTGTCCAATAGATGTTGTAATACTATTAACATTTTAGTTAATCATAGACATTTGGTAACTGTGTTAACGTGGGTAAAAGCCTGTGGAATACTCTGAAACATACAAAACGTCCGGTTTGATTATGTCAAATCAGTCAGGTGTTCAGTTATGTAGTAGTCGGGTTCTTGTCTGTGTTCAGTGCGCATACCGGGCTAGATCTAAACTGAGAACTATCTGTCTCAAAAGCTTTCGATTTTCGATATGTTATAATATGTAATAATACAAATAAAAAGAGACCATTTTTATTTGGTCTGAAAATAAAAAGAAAAACAGAAATTTTCTGACTCTATTTATTTGCGAAGTACTAACTTTCATAAAGTAAAACTATACGATCGTGGTTAAACCCCACTTTATGACTTTGGTTACATCATAATTAATAAAAGGGTAATATTTGAAGTTTGGGAACGGATTGGTGTGTAATATTTGATGGAGGCCAAAACTAAAACACATCTTAAAAGATGGGGTTCTCCCAGAAACTAATAGTATAAACATATAGTTTGATTACAGATGTTCGACAAATGCAATTTTGATGGCTTCTGAAACGCAAGAAATTACCGCACTTCTAAGTCATTCTGGTGCAGGATAATTCGTCATTTGCACCAAATTGCATTAGCACGTAATATTTGTTGATAAATAGTACAAACAAGCTAAAATTATTACATTACGTGCTAGGCGAAATGCAATTAGGTTTCTATTTTCAGCGAGACTGACATATTAAATAAATCCCTTTATTGTCTTCTGTATTTCGCCAACATTTTAGCTACATTGTAGCGACATATGATAATATGATCTGATAGCTTAAGGAGAAGAGTGTGTTCATTACGCAAACACGCCTATACAAATACATTGCTAACTTTATAGCCGAAAAAATGAAAATTTTAAGATGCAAAAATTGTGTTATTTTTCTTATTTCTGCTCGAAATATAGATTGTGGGCACTCGTTAGAACCGCCTCATCGAGGCGGTTCTAACGAGTACCCACAATCTATATTTTAGAGCAGAAATAAGAAAAACAAGGTATAGCCCGGAAACTACAGTTTTTTCTATATAAAAGTGGGGTTCAAGGGGGTCCAAAATAATATCGGCGTGTTTTTGTGATGTTTAAAACGCACAAACACCTAATATTTGAAACCTTACATGCCCACATTTTGACCTTGTTAACAAGTCCATGAGATGACTAGCCCCATCCCTAAGCCCCACATTAAATAAAGAAAGCTGGGATATACAGGGGTAGACATTATTCCAAAAGACATCTATAGGTGGTTCTAACGAGCGCCCAAAACCTCTGGAGTTTAAATATGTAAAGCATCAAAGAATTTCACCCACAAAAATGACCGTTCTGGAAAATTATACTTTGTCACACGGATGTCATATCATAATGTTTTTGACCCAAATCCTTGTAATTTATGTGAACAGTGAAGATCCTGATCCGACAACCTCCTTGTACAGTATATACAACAAGAGGACCATGGCGGTCCTATATCGCTCACCTGAGCTAAGAGATTAACATGTAGGTCCCAGGGCAGTGCAATTTTTGGATCCAGGTCTATAATTTGAACAATCTAAGCAGAGGTCCACTGGTTTCCCCATATAAGCCTATGGAAAACCAGTTGGCCCCAGCGCGGGGGCATCTTTGGCCCAATGGCTGTAATTTGAACAATCTTGGTAGAGATTCACTAGATGAAGCTTCATACCAAATATCAAAGACCTTGGCCTTCTGGTTTCAGACAAGAAGATTTTTATATGATTTCCCTAGTATAAGCCTATATAAAACCAGTGGGCCTGGGGACAGGGCCGTTTTTGGCCCTAGGGCTATAATTTGAAAAATCTTGGTAGAGGTCCACTAGATGAAGCTTCATACCAAATATCAAAGACCTGGGTTGTCTGGTTTCAGACAAGATTTTAAAGGTTTTCCCAATATAAGCCTATGTAAAACCAGTGAGCCCCAGGGCGGGGGCATTTTTGGCCCCAGGGCTATAATTTGAAGAATCCTTGTATAGGTCCATCAGATGAAGCTTCATATCAAATATCAAAGACCTGAGCCTTCTAGTAACAGGGTAGAATATTTTTAAAGGTTTTCCAGATATAAGCCTATGGAAAATCATTTGGCCCATGGGCGGGGTCGTTTTTGGCCCCAGGGCTATAATTTGAACAATCTTGGTAGAGGTCCACTAGACGATGCTTCATACCAAATATCAAAGACCTGGGCCTTCTGGTTTCAGACGAGAAGCTTTTAAAGGTTTTCCGAATATAAGTCTTTGTGAACCAGTGGGCCCTGGCGCGGGGGCATTTTTGGCCTCAGGGCTTTAATTTAACAATCTTAGTAGAGGTTCACTAGATGAAGCTTCATACCAAATATCACAGATCTGGGCTTTCTGGTTTCTTATATGTTTTTCCCTATATAAGCCTATATAAAACCAGTGGGCCCCGGGGCAGGGCCGTTTTTGGGCCCAAGGCTATAATTTGAACAATCTTGGTAGACGTCCGCTACATGAAGCTTCATACCAAATATCAAAGACCTGGACCGTCTGGTTTCAGACAAGAAGACTTTTTAAAGATTTTCCTATATAAGTCAATGTAAAACCAGTGGGCCCTGGCGCGGGGGCGTTTTTGGCCCCAGGGCTTTAATTTGGTAGAGGTCCACTACATGAAGCTTCGCACCAAATATCAATGACCAAGGCCTTCTTGTTTCAGAGAAGAAGATTTTTATGTTTTCCCTATTTAATATAAAAAGTAGAAGTAAAACAAAGTTCAGGAATTGATACAATTAACTTACTCCACCCATAAAAGACACCAAAGGGAAAGAAATACAAACATTAAGCGACCAGACCATAATGGAAACCTAAACAAAGGAAGGCCATAAGGACAGTTACTTTCCCACAAAATGGCCATATGGCCATCCACAATTAAAAGACACAAGTGATACACACAGTAAGTAACAAACAACAACATAAATAAATCGCCACAGAAGAGCCGCCTTGGAACGGTCAGTGGAAGATTTCCACTGGGGGGGCTTAAATCGATTTTACGTGGCCACAATCCTCGCCTATATAAAACCAGTGGGCCCGGGGCTGGGCCGTTTTTGGCCCCAGGGCTATAATTTGAACAATCTTGGTAGAGGTCCACTAGATGAAGCTTCATATCAAATATCAAAGACCTCGGCCTTCTGGTTTCAGAAAAAAAAGATTTTTAATGGTTTTCCTTATATAAGCCTATGCAAAACCAGTGGGCCCTCGGACGGGGTCGTTTTAGGCCCCAGAGCTATAATTTGAACAATCTGCTTAGAGGTCCACTAGATGAAGGTTCATACCAAATATCAATGACCTAGGCCTTCTGGTTTCAGAGAAGAAGATTTTTATGTTTTCCCCATATAATATAAGCCTATATAAAACCAGTGGGGCCCGGGGCTGGGCCGTTTTTCGCCCAGGGCTATAATTTGAACAATCTTGGTAGAGGTCTATTAGATGAAGCTTCATACCAAATATCAAAAACCTCGGCCTTCTGGTTTCAGAAAGAAGATTTTAAAGGTTTTCCCTATATAAGCCTATGTAAAACCAGTGGGCCCCAGGACGGGTTCGTTTTTGGCCCCAGGGCTATAATTTGAATAATCTTGGTACAGGTCCACTAGATGAAGCTTCATACCAAATATCAATGACCTAGACCTTCTGGTTTCAGAGAAGAAGATTTTTATATGTTTTCCCTATATTAGCCTATATAAAACCAGTGGGCCCCGGGGCGAGGCCGTTTTTGGCCCCAGGGCTATAATTTGAACAATCTTGGTAGAGGTCCACTAGATGAAGCTTCATACCAAATATCAAAGACCTAGGTCTTCTGGTTTCAGACAAGAAGATTTTTAAAGGCTTTTTGCTTATTTTTCCCCTTTTTGTTGCCATGGCAACCAGAGTTCTGCATGGAATGGAATTCTTTGAACGACTTTGAGAGAGGACCACCTAAGGATCATTTCCGCCAAGTTTGGTTAGAATCTGTTCAGTGGTTTAGGAGGAGATGTTGTTTAAAGAAATTGTGAACGGACGGACGGACGGACGGACATACGGCCGGACGACGACGACGACGGACGATGACCGATCACAATAGCTCCACCGGAGCCTTCGGCTCAGGTGAGCGAAAATGTACACACCAGGAGGCAGTGTTATAAAGTGGCTGAACTGCAAACAGTGGAGATCAAGATCAGATAGATTCTACCCCACCAGGCACATGACGTAATCGTGACGTCACATCGACGTCAGTGCAAACGTCATGACGTTTATGTAACGTCACATCCACGTCGTCATAACGTTGCACCGGTGTTGATTTGACGTTGCTCTCGCGACGTGTGCCTGCTGGGTACCCTATTTGTCATGCAGTTTGTGAATTATCTTAAAAAATTTGAATGTTTTAAAGGCAGCAATGGGTTTGGATAAATTAGTTTATTAAGCAGGATTAATTTATTGAGTCTCCCAAACGAGACTTATTGGTTTTGCTGGGTCTCTTCTTTTTCCGCCCAATTTTTGTCCAAACCACTTGACAGATTGTTCTGAAAATAGTTGTACAAGCTTTCAAAATTTAAAACGGTGCACCCCAAAATTCCTCTGGGGCACGCAAAAATCCACAAAAATCTTTTACAGAGAGCTCTCAGTAACTGTTCTGAAATTTGGGGTTATGATAGATATCAATATGAAGTTTACAAAATGGTTTCTAGGTGTCCCCGGGGTGCTGGTGCCATGCCCCATCTCATCGACTTCATAAAAGGCCTAATTTCTCAGAAACCCCTAAACCATATAATTATATTCTTGTTCCTTATGATAAGACACATTCAGTTACACCAATCCGGGTGCCACCCAGGTAGTCCCGGGACAAAGACCTAACTTTCACAACATTAAGGGTCATATATCTCAGAAACCGTTCAGAGTCCCTCCGGTGCGCATGTGCTAAGCCCCACCCCAACCCCGACTTAAAAAAGGTCATACATCTCAGAATCTATTCAGATCTCACCCTAAATCATATAAATTCGTGTTCCGTATGATAAGACGCATTCAGTGGTCCCCTGGGGTGTGCCACCATATATATATATTCTTGTTCCTTATGATATTTACACGAACCTATTGGCCATTCCCAACCACTCCACTTCATAAAAAGGTCGATTGCCTAAAACCATTCAGATCCTCACCTCATCCTTACCACATATATTCTTGGTCCTAATGTTTAGGCACCTCCCTAGACACCAGTTTTAGGTTTTCCTGGGATGCGCACGTGCCATACCCCATCCCCCTCACATCATAAAAGCCATTATATTTCGATAACCGTTCATGCTCCACCCTAAATCATAAATATCTGCGCATTCGGTGAAACAAAAACCAGTGCTTCAATCAGGCTATGCCGACACCATCTCTTTCGCAAACGGGATCGGCACCAAACATTTGCCCACTCCTCTTTGGGGGTACATTTAATGTTTTATTAAACTATAATGCTATTTTAGACTAGCGGTCATTTTCATATTTTCAAGGTATAAGACCTATTCCTTTCAAGCATTTGATGGGAAAATATTGTGTCAACCTACAGGTCCAGATTACTAAATCTGGTCAATATCAATGCATATATAAAGTTCTTTTTCAAAGATTATGCCAGATATATAAACAAGAGGCCCATGGGCCACTATGCTCACCAGAGCTCAGGTGGACACTGCCCAATGACAGCCATGTATTTTAACATGATATCGTTTTAATCTATCAATAATAAAGTCTCCCAAATGAACCCCTATATCCAAATGACCATCCATCTGGACTCAGTATCTAAAACATTAGGCCTTTTATTAAGTAGAGGGTGTACGGCATGGACCCAATGGAGCCCTGGTTGGTATCACTAAATGCGTCTTAACATAAGGAATAAGAATATATATGGTGTAGCAGTGGGGATCTGTATGCCGGAGTTATAAGGCCTCTTAAGCGGTGGAGGGGTTGGGGCATGTCCTGTTGATCCCAGGAAAGCCCAAGATTGTTGTCCCTATAAGGACCAAGAATATATATATGGTTTATGGATGGGAATCTGAATGGTTTCTGATATATGAGGCCCTTCTGACGTGGAGAGGAGAGGAATGGCCCCTGTGACCCCCAAGTGGGTGTACTATTGATAAGGAACAAGAACATATATGATTATGGGGTGGGGATTTGTATGGTTTCTGAAATATATAGCCTTTTAAAGTGGAGGGGCGGGGCGCATTGCCCTAGCACAAAGTGACCCCCAGGTTGGTGTGACTGAATGAGTCTTATCATAAGGAACAAGAATATTATAGTTTATGGGTGGGGATCTGAATGATTTCTGAGATATATGGCTTTTAATGAAGTAAAGCAGTGGGGCATGACCCAGGCAGTCCGGATGACTCCCAAGCTAGTGTTATTTGAATGTGTCTTATCACAAAGAAGATAATTATATATGGTTTTGAGGTGGGGCTCCGAAAAGTTTCTGAGATATATAGCCTTTTGTGAAGTGTTGGTGTGGGGCAATGCCCTGGCTTGACCTGAAAGACCTCCAGGTTGACGTCAATGAATGTGTCTTATCATAAGGAACAACAATATATATGTTTTAGGTGGGGATCTGTAAGGTTTCCAAGATATTGGGTCTTTAATGAAATGAAGGGGTGGGGCACGACTCCTGCACATCCTGGGGGACCCCCAGGATAGTGTCAATTAATGCGTCATATCATAAGAAACAACAATATATAAGGTTTTTAGGCGGGGATCTGAATGGTTTCTGAGATAGATGGCCTTTTGTGAAGTGGAGGGGTGGGGCAAGGCCCCGGCATACCCAGGAAGACACCCAAATTGGTGTCAATGAATGAGTCTCTTCATAAGGAACAAGAATATATAGGGTTTAGGGGTGGGGATCTGTAAGGTTTCCAAGATATTGGGCATTTTATGAAATGGAGGGGGTGGGGCATGACCCCGGCACAACCCAGGGGACCCCCAGGTTGGTGTCACTGAATGCGTCTTATCATAAGGAACAAGAATATATATGGTTTAGGGGTGGGGATCTGTAAGGTTTCCAAGATATTGGGCCTTTTATGGAATGGAGGGGGTGGGGCATGATCCCGGCACGTACCGGGGGACCCCCAGGTTGGTGTCACTGAATGCATCTTATCATAAGGAACAAGAATATATATGGTTTTGGGGTGGGGATCTGGATGGTTTCCGAGTTATATGGCCTTTTATGAAGTGGAGGGGGTGGGACAAGGCCCCGGCTTAACCTGGGGGACCCCCATGTTGGCATTTTAGCATATGGCTGAGAGACATTTACTCAAGGAACTTTTCTATAAAAGTTTTGTCAAAATATCTGCAATAACTTGGCAGCAAATGCCATTTTTCAATTTTCCCCATTATAAATCTATGGAAAATCTAAGTTGCCATAGCAACCAAACTAAAGAGCCAAATTTTATATAAAAAAAAAAAAAAGAGGAAAACATGTAAAGGCAAAAATGGTGAAGATTTACAAAAACTCTCAGCCTAATAGAGCATTCGGTTTCTGAGGAGATGATTTTTTTGAAGTTTTTTTTTTCTATTTTTTTTTTTTTATTTTGGTTTCCATTGCAACCAATAGAAATGAGTAGTAGGCCTAAAATCATATGGCAGATAGTAGATTGCCTAAGGAACATTTCTATGAAAGTTTTGTCAAAATATCTGCAAAGGTTTGGCAGTAAATGCCATTTTTCTATTTTCCCCATTATAAGTCTATGGAAACTCTAAGTTGCCATAGCAACCAAACTAATGAGCCGATTTTCATTAAAACACAAACTTTCAATCCCCCTGCCCAAGGATGCTACAGATGAAATTTGGGCTGAATCGGCCCAGTGGCTTCAGAGGAGATGTCGTTTGAAAATGTTGACGAAGACGACGCAGACGCAGACACAGACGCAGACACAGAGGACGACGACGGACAACTGCCTATCCTATAAGCTCCCCCGGAGCCTTCGGCTCTGGTGAGCTAAAAAAACACAAGCTTTGCCTCGGCTTAGCCTCGGTTATTGTTAAATGACATTTTGTTGGCTCCTCAGTGGTCTTGTTGAAGAAAGAATTAACCCTTATCATGCTGAATATTCGTTTTAAGCCACACAAATTTCTGTCTATCAACCAACCAAATTACTTGATGTAATTTATTGCTACAAATTCATCAACTGAATGCCAAACAGTGTAGATCCTGATCAGATGGCTTCTTCAGAAGCCATCTGATCTGGATCTACACTGTTTCCAAAGATAGGGGTTGTCGTGAACAGCAAGACTCAAGAAGTATGCCTGCTTTAGCTCCATGGATAAATGTCCAACTTTTCTGTGGATCGAGCACTTCAGTTACAAATATTTATTTTATTTATAATTTCTGTCAGACCTTAAGGGGAATGCATACACCTTCAGGGGAGGCAAAGCCTTCAAGAGTATTTTGTCCCCCATGTCAATAGGGGTCAACATTTTCTCATGAAGAGTAAAATATGTTCTATAAAAGGGTTATTCTTTGGAAGCAAGGAATGATCCACAGAACTGGAAAATATGGAGTGCGCATGTTTTCTTGGCCAGACTTACTAGTTTCGGCCAATTAGGCATCATCAGTGACCCTCCAATATTTTCAAAATTCCACAATGGAATCAATGATCCCAAAGGACAAGAAAATATAAACTACACTGAGATGTAGGGCGGGTAGACGTTTTACGGCCGCCACACATTCCCAGACACCAGCTGTAGTGACGTTAAATATGTTCTATAAAATGGTTATCCTTTGGAAGCAAGGGATACACCAAAGAACTGAAAAATATGGAGTGTGCATGTTTTCTGGGCCAGACTAGCTAGTTTCGGCCAATTAGGCATCATCAGTGACCCTCAAATATTTTCAAAATTCCACAATGGAATCAATGATCCCAAAGGACAAGAAAATATAAACTACACTGTGATGTAGGGCAGGGAGACGTTTTACGGCCGCCACACATTCCCAGACACCAGCTGTAGTGACGTTAAATATGTTCTATAAAAGGGTTATCCTTTGGAAGCAAGGGATACACCAAAGAACTGAAAAATATGGAGTGTGCAAGTTTTCTGGGCCAGGCTAGCTAGTTTCGGCCAATTAGGCCTTAATGTCCTTCCTTTAAGAGTAGATATTTTTTTCCGAGTGACAGAGCTTGTAGAATCCCGAAAGTTGTCTCCCTTTGATAAATGGAGGCGTATCCATTCCCTTGAAGTGACCAATATTTTTTTTCTTTTCTGGAAGACTTAAAGTGTCCAATATTTTTTTTTCCTTTTCTGTCAGACGTTTTCCAAGTTTACTTCACTCACATCGAGCCGATCGTTAATCAGAGGTTGGCGACAACCGGAATACCCGGAGAAAAAACACCAGAACATCCGTTAGAGAATTTGGCGTCTCATCCGGCATGTGACCAGAACCAGGCCCCAACCACAACGATGAGAGACCTAATAATAAAGAGTCAGCGCTCTCATCCACTAGGTCACGGAGGCCCATAGTTTTGTTAGCATGATGACTCAAAAAGTTACGTAAGAACTTTGGTTTACCAATTTGGACTGAAATGCTTTCAATCTTGCTTCAAATTAGGTATTTTCAAACTTTTCAACCAAATTATCGCATGAAGAATATCTTTTGTATCCTAGAAAGCCGTCAATTTTACAACAATCTTCAACGTTGAATTAACATGGGCTATGGATATCAATTTAGTCTGCGTTTAAATAGATTCAGCAGTATATAATTATCTAGATTTTTTTCATCTGCTTCTTTCTTGTTTTTTTTCTTTTCTTTTCTTTTTTCTTTCTTTTTCTCTTAATTAACTTTGTTGAAAACATTCCCGTTCTTTACTCCTGGGTAAGTCTGGACAGGATCAAATTGTGTAACGATTACGAGGTCATTCATAGCAATAGAACCTTTGCTGAATTATGTGCAAATATGGCGAAATGCGAAGAGTGTATTGCAGCGTCAGATTGCTTTATATGCACTTTTTAAGCATCCTTTTTCGGAGGAGCCAGGCCAGTGTAGTGCTTGGCGACGTCGCTGCATTTGTGTTTGGGTAAATATTCGCAAAAATTTTCCCTGATTATATTATTTCTTCATTGTGGCTTTAAGGCGCTTCCATTCGATAATTTGTAAATAAAAAATACGAAGGAGTATCAAATAATTTCCTATATACAGAGTGTAATACAGCATCATGCTTAATTCAAAGGGGGTACATCGTTGGCGCAGCTGGTAAAGACGTCCAGCTCTTACCTCTTGTAGGTCACCTGAGTCGACGTCCGTCGTCATCGTCCGTCCGTCCGTCCACAATTCCTTTAAACGACATATAATAAACCACAGAATAGATTTTGACCAAACTTGGCAGAAATGATCTTCAAAGAATGTTCAAAGAATTTCATTTCATGCAGAACTCTGGTTGCCTTGACAGCGAAAAGGAGAAAATAAGAAAAAACCTTTAAAAATCTTCGTTTAAAACCAGAAGGCCCAGGTCTTTGATATTTGGTATGAAGCTAAATCTAGTGGACCTCTACCAAGAGTGTTCAAATTATAGCCCTAGGGTCAGAAATGCCCCCGCGCCGGGTCACACTGGTTTTACATAGGCTTAAAATAGGGACAACCTTTAAAAGATCTTCTCATCTGAAACCAGAAAGCCAAGGTCTTTGATATTTGGTGTGAAGCTTCATCTAGTGAACCTCTACAAAGATTGTTCAAATTATAGCCAGGGGCGAAAAATGTCCCCGCGCCGGGGCCCATTGGTTTTACATAGGCTCATATAAGGAACACCTGTAAAAATCTTCTTGCCTGAAACCAGAGGGCCCAGGTCTTTGAAATTTGGTATGAAGCTTCATCTAGTGGACCTCTGCTAAGATTGTTAGAATTCTAGCCTTTGGGCCAAAAATGTCCGGGCGCTGGGGCCCACTGGTTTTACATAGGCTTATATTTGCAAAAAATTTAAATTTTAAAAATCTTCTTGTCTGAAACCAGAATGCCCAGGTCTTTTATATTTGCTGTGAAGTTTTTTCTGGTAGGTCTCTATCAAGATTGTTCAAATTATAGTCCTGGGGCCAAAAATGTCCCTGCGCTGGGGCCCACTGGTTTTACATAGGCTTATATTGGAAAAACAGTTAAAATCTTCTTGTCTGAAACCAGAATGCCCAAGTATTTGATATTTGGTGTGAGGCTTCATCTAGTGGACCTCTGCCAAGATTTTTCAAATTATAGCCCTGGGGCCAAAACATGTCCCGGCGCTCGGGCGCACTGGTTTTACATAGGCTTATATTGGGACAATCTTTAAAAATCTTCTTGTCTGAAACCAGAAGGCCCAGATCTTTGATATTTGGTGTGAAGCTTCATCACGGGACCTTTACCATGAATATTTCAAATCATAGCCCTGGCCCAAAAATGGCCCCGCCCCGGACACACTCGTTTTACATGGGCTTATATAGGAAAAACTTTTGAGAATCTTCTTATATGAAACCAGAAGGCACAGGTCTTTGATATTTGGTGTGAAGCTTCATCCAGTGGTCCTCTACCAAGATTGTTCAAATTATAGCCCTGAGGCGAAAAATGCCCCCGCGCCGGGGCCCACTGGTTTTACATAGGCTCATATAGGGAACACCTTTAAAAACCTCTTGTCTGAAACCAGAATGTCTAGGTCTTTAATATTTGGTATGAAGCTTCATCAAATGAACTCTACCAAGATTGTTTAAATTATAGCCCTTGGGCAAAATATGCCCCGCATCGGGGGCCAACTGGTTTTACTTAGGCGCATAATAGGGAAAGCCATTAAAATCTTCTTGTCTGAAACCAGAAGGTCCAGGTCTTTGATACTTGGTATGAAGCTGCATCTAGTGGACCTCTACCAAGATTTTTCAACGTATAGCCCTGGGGCCAAAAATGCCCCCGGGTTGTGGCCTACTGGTTTTACAAAGGCTTATATAGGGAAACCTTCAAAACTCGTCTTGTCTGAAACCAGAAGGTCAAGGTCTTTGATATTTGGTATGAAGCTTCATCTAGTGGACCTCTACCAAGATGGTTCAACTTATAGCCCTTGAGCCGAAAATGACCTACCCCCAGGGCCAACATGTTTAACATAGTCTTATACAGGGGCAACCTTAAAAATCTTCTCGTCTAAAACCACAAGGCCCAGGTCTTGTATATTTGGTATGAAGCTTCATGTAATGGACCTCTACCAAACTTGTTCAAATTATAGCCCCGGGGCCGAAAATGGCGCTGTTCCAGGTTTAACGTAGGCAAATATAGGAAATACCTTTAAAATTATTCTTGTCTGAAACCAAAAGACATGGATCTTGGATATTTGGCATGAAGCTTCTTCTAGTGAACCTCTTCAAAATTTGTTCAAATTATAGCCTCGGGACCAAAATGTGCCCGCCACAGGGCCCACATGTTCCACATAGGCCTATATGGGGAAAACCTTTAAGAATCTTTTTGTTTGAAATAAGAATGCCCAGGCCGATGATATTTGATAAATAGCCTCATTTAATGGACCTCTACCAAGATTGTTCAAATTATAGCCCTGAGGCAAAAAAACTGCCCTGCCCGGGACCCACATGTAAATCTCTTAGCTCAGGTGAGCGACATAGGACCATCATGGGTTCTCTTGTTTTTCACTTATCGCTGTGACAAACAAACAAAAATCAGCTCCATCGGGGTTTTGAGAAATAGATTGGGATGCATGATGCTTCCACGCAGAGCTGAATCCCACCGCATATGTGAACTGGAAATCCACTCAGGCAAAGTAATGCGAGTCTGTCCGTCAATGCATATAATAAAAATAAAAAATGAGTTCCTTTAAGAGCAATGAAAACATTCATAAGAAAGAAAATGGGTCATACTACGTAGTTTCGGCTAATAAAGCCTCATCAGTGACCCTGTAATGATCCGGCAAAGAAAGCCAGAGGAAACATACTGCAATTTGGCGAATTTCGAATAGGCAGTCGATTCAAAGACTGATATAAATCAAAATGGGGTCCAAATAATTAAAAACCTGTCTAGAATATGAGTCTAAACCAATAATTAATTTCTGATTTCTCAGAATATTCACGCTGATCTCAAAGGACCAAAAGTAAAATATAAACTGCACTATGGTTGATGTACGGGGAGACGTTTTACGGCCGCCACACGGCACAACACCAGCTTTTTTCACACTTGTTTCATTGGGCCCCTGGTGTCCTCTCAAGTCCTGCCGACTTTTATGTATCTGGTAAGGGGCCCTCCATGGGATCGTCAAATTGTGAAAATAAAGAAAGCAGTGCAGCAAGGAGCGGAGCTCCGAGCTGGGTAGGACAATGTAACGGTGACCAGAAACAGAAACCTGTAAATAGTGAAGAAAACTTTTCAGTTGTGTTTAGTAATGTTGTTACTTTTAATAATGAAAAATACGTGAGTTGAAATTACGTTTGCTTGCATTAGAGAGTGAGCCTAGCTTTATCACTATGCAAGAAGTGAAACCAAAAAACTTTAAGCATGTTAAGTATGAGCGTAACCTATCAGAGTACAACATTGAAGGATACGAAATTCTAGATTGCAACTTATCCAAAGATGGTGATGGTCGAGGTTTACTAGTGTATGTAAAGTCTAGGCTAAAATTCACTCCATTCACAATAAACAGTGACTTTAAATAGTTCATCGCCATAGAAATCAAACTTGGAAACAACAGCAATGACAAACTCTTATTCGCGTCTAAATACAGTAGCCCAAGTGCTTCTACAGAAGAAAACGCTGACCTATGTGCTTTGGTGAAAACACGCGGAGAACTAAAACATTCACATAAAATCGTAGTGGAGACTTTAACCTGCCGAGTTGGGAGGATATGTCTACAGAAAAAGGACCAGGTGATATAAACTTTGAATTTATTGAATGTATTAGAGATTCTTTCTGGGTGCAGCATGTTCAGGAACCAACTCGAGGCAGAGGGAGTGATATGCCCTATCTGCTGGATTTGGTTTCCAGTAACGAGGAAGGTATGGTCAGTGACATAAACGTTATGGATCCAGTTGGCAAGAGCGATCATTCGTTAATCTTCTTCAACTTTAATTGCGACATGTCTCATAAAAATCCAGATTAATGTACAACAAGGCAAATTATTTAGAAATGAGGCAGTATTTGGATCTAGAATGGACCGATCTATTGAGTGGAAAGTCAGTGGAAAAACAATGGGGAGTTCTTAAGACAAAGATAGAGGAAGCTGTTGACAGATATGTGCCCCCAAAATAACTTCAGTCAAAAGTTTAAGATAAAGGAAAATCCAGCACTATTCATGTCAAGAAAGTTAAAAACCAAAATAAAAAGGAAAGAGAGACTTTGGAGAAAGTACCTGTAAACAAGAGATAGTAAAACACAAACTGAGTATAATCGTGTAAGAAACCAAGTGAGAAGGCTGTCCAGAACAGCAGTGAAAAACCATAAGAAACATACTGCTGAAAACGTGAAGGAAAATCCAAAGAAATTCTGAAATTGTGTAAGCTCAAAATCTAAAACAAAATCATCCATATCTGAACTGTATTGTGACGAGACAAATAAGAATTTATCAAGCACAGATGGTGAAAAAGCAGATATTCTTGGCAAGTTTTTCAGTTCCGTCTTCACTGTCGATCAGAATGATGAATTACCAGATATAAACACTAAGGATGTTCCGATAGCACCAGACATTCATATTACATTTAAGAAAGTACAGAACCGCCAGGTCCAGATGGTCTCAGCCCAAGATTGCTGAAAGAATTGAGTGGTGTCCTATGTAAACCTTTATATATTCTGTTTGAAAACAGTTTAATAACATTTGAAATTCCAACAGATCGGAAGACTGCGAACATCACTGCACTGTACAAAACGGGTGACAAAAAAGTATGCTGGAAACTATCGGCCTATGAGTTTAACATACATATTATGCAAGGTACTAGAAAGCCTAGTCAGAAAAAGTATGGTGGATCATATGAAAACAAATAATTTATTCAGTGACTATCAGTTTGGGTTCATCACAGGAAGATCAACGGCATTGCAGTTGTTGGTTGTACTGGATGAATGGACAGAGATTTTAGACCGATGTGACGTATTGTGACTTTATGAAAGCGTTTGATAAAGAGAGTCACAGAAGGCTGCTTCATAAACTTAGAATGTACAAAATCGGGGATAACTATACACACTGGATTAAATGTTTCCTAGATAATCGTAAACAAACATTGCTGGTGAATGGAAAGCCATCTAAGTGGGCACCTGTTACGAGTGGAATACCTCAGGGATCGGTCCTCGGTCCGATCCTCTTAGTACTCTACATGGATGATCTATCAGAACAACTTCCAAACCACAGCAGTCTCTACTTGTATACTGACGACACCAAGATTTACAGAAAAATTCAAAACCAGGAAGATCAAGATACACTTCAAGAAGACATTTACAGCATGTATAGTTGGTCCAACAATTGGTTGCTGAAGTTTCATCCAGAGAAATGGCACACTATGTCACTGGGAAGAAAGAAAGAGGAAAACAGACAGTACAAGCTTCATGAACATCTAGCATATATGGACAGATCAAACAATGGGAAGGATGTTGGAGTAGTCACTGACGATAAGCTGACGTTAGAGAAGCACACACTTGAAAAAGTGAACAAAGCCAATTCTGTCCTCGGTGTTATGAGAAGATCCTTTGAATACTTAGACTTACAAACTTTTAAGCTGATGTATGTTGATTTAGTACGGCCGCACATCGAGTATGCAAATTCTGTTTGGAGACCCTACAAAAAGAAAGATATTCACATGACTGAAAACATACAGAGACGATCTACGAGAATGGCACCAGGATTGTCAGAGATGACGAATGAAGAGCGATTGAAAACTTTAAAGCTACCAACTCTAGCCTACCGTCGATTTATCCCTTAGGTGCTTGCTTAATACAGGTTGGACTGTAAATCTTTAATGAGATCTAATGTGGTTCGACACATCATTTGTAACTGGCCCCGATAGCTCAGTTGATAGAGTGTCCGCTCCGGGGAACGGGAGGTCACGGGTTCGATCCCGGGCCGCAACATACCAAAGTCGTTAAAAATGGTACTAGCTGCTCCTCGCTTGGCACTCAGATTTGCGGGTTAGTGCTAGGACTGGTCGACCCAGTGTCAGGATAATGTGACTGGGTGTGGTATCATGTAATATGTCTGGGTCATGATACTTCAGTGAGGCAGCACTATAAAAGTGAGCATTGAGCTCCCTGTCGCAACCAGACACCGTCGTGATATGACTGAAAAATTGTTGAAAGCTTTAAACCCGAATTCACTCACACCATTTCCACATATGGTAATCATGTGACTTCAATGTTGCTGTTGTCAGAGCAGGTACCAGACGACGTCTTCCAGTGCAGATACAACAAATACAAATGTGGTTTCTGATGAATGTGGGAGGTTTTACATGACAGGGGGTGGGGAGAAAAGGTAAATTTTATGTTTTGAAATATTTTAAAGATAAAATAAATATACTTATCAGTTATCTTGACATTTTGGAAAAAAAATCTCTGCGATCGGGAAGAGTAGCTTCCGGGTTACCAAAGTGATTATGTCAACATCCGGGAGGGGGCGCGTGAAGCGAAAATCACGTGAATAATGTGTTTACCGCGGAAGCATGGAGGACGCGGTAGTATGGAGGACGAGTAAACCTGCATGCCAAATATGAAGGTTCTATCTTAAACGGTTCAAAAGTAATGGCAATTGTATTTTTCTTTTAAGTAGACCATAGGGCAAAAGTTTTTGCATGACTGTAAAGCTCTTGTCACAAGGAACCTACATGCATATAATGAAGGCTCTATCTTTAACAGTTCAAAAGTTATGAACAATTTTATTTCATCTTTTATATAGGTCAGCGGTCATGTTAATTTTTTTCATGAACGTAAAGCTATTATCGCAGGGAACCTACATGCCAAATATGAAGGCTATATCCCAAATGGTTCGAAAGGTTTTACCAAAATGTTACTTTTGTTCTTTTAAGTAGGTCAAAGGTCAAGGTCAAAGTAACAGATCAAACTTTTTTGCATCAGTTGTAAAGCTCTTGACACAAGGAACCTACATGCCAAATATGAAGGCTCTATCTCAAACGATTCAAACGTTATGTTAACTTTTTCTTTCAAGTAGGTCATGGGCAGGGCACAGATCAAAATTTTGCGTGACTATAAAGCTCTTGTCACAAGGAACCTACATGCAAAACATGAAGGCTCTAACTCAAACGATTCAAATTTATGACCAAAATGTTATTCTTTATTTTAAGTAGGTCAAAGGTCAAGTCCAGGTCACAGGTCAAAAACTTTTGCATGCATGTAAAGCTTTTGTCACAAGGAGCATACATGCCGAATATGTTCTTTAAAAGGGTTCTTTGAAAGCTGTATCTCAAGCGGTTCAAAAGGTATGGCCAATGTATTTTTTTCTTTATAACCTGGGGTCCTAATTGAAAATATGGTCATGGTCACCAAAACCCAATCTTCATCCTGTCCCAATGTTATATCCATGCAAATTTGATTAAAATCCAGAAACTGCACACAACCTAAATTTGGCCTATTTAGCATGGCTGTGACATTGAAATAAAGTTCAAGGTCACCAAAACCTGACCAGTTCATCATCCTGTCCTAATTTTATATCCATGAAAATTTGATTAAAATCTACCCAGTAGTTTATGAGATATCCTGCACACAACCGAAGTTTGACCTATTTAGAACGGCTGTGGTCTTGAAAATAAGGTCAAGATCACCAAAACCTTGTCAGTTCTACGTCCCAATGTCATATATATGCAAATTTGATTAAAGTCCACGCAGTAGTTCATGAGATATACCGCACACAGCCTAAATTTGTCATATTTAGCATGGCTTTGACCTTGAAAATACATGTAAGGTCAAGGTCACCAAAACCTTATCAGTTCTTCATCCTGTTCCAATGTTATATCCGTGCAAATTTGATTAAAATCCACCCAGTAGTTCATGAGATATACAGCACACAACCTATATTTGGCCTAAATTAGACCTATTTAGCCCGGGCGTGACCTTGAAAATAAGGTCAAAGTCACCAAATCCAATCAGTTCTTCATCCTGTCCCATTGTTACAGCCTTGCAAATTTGATAAAAATCCACCCACTAGTTCATGAGATATCTTGCACACAAGAAAGTGTCACGCCAACGATAATTCACATAAGCATATGGGTTGTTTTCAAATACTGTCATGAAATCTGTATTTATGTTATTTAAACATGCTCTTACTTTACTGAAATAAATATTGTTTAAACAAAAAACAATAAGTCCCCCTCCCCTTTGATTGGGGACATAATTGGCCCAGTAGTTTCAGAGAAAATATATTTTGAAATGTCAATGGACCCGCAATCTAGGTAACTTGGACCTTTCAGAATGACCTTAATCTTGAGCATTCATAGACATTCATTCATTTTGTACCTGTTCTCATGTCACAGACCACAACATTTTCGAAAAATCCATTGTTTTACCCTTTTCCCATTGAAAAGCCTAAGGAACCAAATTTGACCTTGGCGTAAACTCGGTCAAGGTCAATTTAAGGTTATCATATTTGCAAATTTGGTAGTACTCAGTCACCCGATGCTACATAAAGTGTCAGGACATTCGGCCCAGGGTTTCTGGAGAAGATGTTTTAAAGTTTGTACAATATTTGGGCATGGTGGCCTTTTTGTCATGTGGACTGGACCATTCGAACAAATTTTCGTTCCCTCACTTCCCTAAGGCTAAGTATAAAATTTAAATCAAACTGGCCCAATGGTTTCAGAGAAAATGTATTTTGAAATGTTAATGGACCTGTAATTAAGTGTCCTTGAGCCAAGGTTACTGAATGACCCTGGCCATTAGCATTCATAGACATTCATATTTTACCTATTCTCATGCCATAGACCACAATATTTTCAGAAAAATGCATTGTTTCAAATTGATAAGCCTAAAAAACCAAATTTGTCCTGGGCGTAAAACAGGTAAAGGTCAAAGTAGGGTCATCATATTTGCAAATGCTACATACCAAGTTTCAAGACAATCAGCCCTCTAGTTCTGGAGAAAGAAACATTTTTTAAAGTTTTTACCATATTTGGGCAGTGCGGCCACCCAAACTATTCAAACAAATGTTTGTTACCTCACTGCCCTTAGGCTGAATATATGTAATGAAATTGGTCCAGTGGCTTCAGACATGCAACTCGCGTGACCTTGAGCCAAGGACACTAAATTACCTAGGCCTTTAGCATTCATAGAAATTCATTTTGTACCTATTCTCAAATTATAGACAGCAATATTTTCGAAAAAAAAAAATGCATTGTTTTATCCTTTTCCTAAGAAACCAAATTTAACCCAGGCAGAAAATAGGTCAAGGTCAACCTAGGTGAATCATAGTGGCAAATTTTGTATAACTTAGTCACCAGATGCTACAAACCAAGTTTCAAGACAATATTTTGGCATGTCGGCCATCTTGGTAATGTGACCTTGACCATTCAAACAAATCTTCGTTCCCCCACTGTCCTGGGGCTGCAGACAAAATTTAATTGAAATTGGCCCAGTGATATCAGAGAAAATGTATTCTGAAATGTCAGTGGGACTGTAATCCCAGTGACTTTGAGCCAAGGCCACTGAATGACCCTGACCTTTAACATTTATAGACATTCATTCTCTTACAACAGACCACAATATTTTTCGAAAAATGCATTGTGTTACCCTTTTCCCATTGAAAAGTTTAAGAAATCAAATTTGACCTTGGCGCATAATGGGCCAAAGTCAACCTAGGCTCATGATATTTGCAAATTTTGTAGTACCCGATGATACATACCAAGATTCAAGATAATCATCCAAGTGGCTCTAGAGAAGAAGATTTTTTTATTTTTTTTTTTACAATATTTGGGCATGCCGGCCACCTTGGTAATGTGACCTGGACCATTCAAACAAATTTTCGTTCCCTCACTGTCCTGAGGCTGCAGATAAAATTTAATTGAAATTGTCCCAGTCATTTCAGAGAAAAAGTATTATGAAATGTCAGTGGGACTGTTATCCCGGTGACCTAGAGCCAAGGCCACTGAATGACCCTGACCTTTAGCATTCATAAGCATTCATAAACATCAAAAATATTTTTCGAAAAATGCATTGTGTTACCTTTTTCCCATTGAAAAGTTTAAGAAAACGAATTTGACCTTGGCGCACAATGGGCCAAAGTCAGCCTAGGGTCATCATATTTGCAAATTTTGTAGTACCCGATGATACATACTAAGATTCAAGACAATCAGCCAGGTGGCTCTAGAGAAGAAGATTTTTTAATTTTTTTTTTTTACAATATTTGGGCATGCCGGCCATCTTGGTAATGTGACCTGGACCATTCAAACAAATTTTCGTTCCCTCACTGTCCTGAGGCTGCAGATAAAATTTAATTGAAATTGTCCCAGTCATTTCAGAGAAAATGTATTCTGAAATGTCAGTGAGACTGTTATCCCAGTGACCTTGAGCCAAGGCAACTGAATGACCTTGACCTTTATCATTCATAGACATTCTCATACAACAGACCACAATATTTTTTGAAAAATGCACTGTTTACCCTTTTCCAATTTAAAAGCTTAAGAAATCAAATTTGACCTTGGCGCATAATAGGCCAAAGTCAGCCTAGGGTCATCATATTTACAAATTTTATGGTACCCGATGATACATACCAAGATTAAAGACAATCAGCCAAGTGGCTCTGGAGAAGAAGATGTTTTAAAATTTTTACCATATTTTGGCGGCCACCTAGGTCATGCGAACTGGACCATTCGAACAATTTTTCGTTCCTTTACTGTCCTAAGGTAGCATATTTAATTTAAATGAAATTGGTCCAGTGGCATCGGAGAAAATGCATTTTGAAATGTCAATGGACCTTTAATCCAAGTGGCCTTAAGCGAAGGCCACTGAATGGCCTTGACCTTTTGCATTCATAGACATTCTTTTTTTACCTATTCTCATGTTATAGACCACAGTATTTTCCGAAAAATGCACGTACGTTTGTCATTACTCTAGCGCCTACATTTCTTGAGTGATTTTAATATAACTCTTTTTGACAATATCTCAAGCGAGCTCGACTTTCAAGGATGTGGCCTCAAGGTCAAGGTCAAGGACAATGTGGCTATTGTTTTTAGAAAAACATTGACATTGCTATAGTGCCTTCATTTTTTTCACGCATTTCATTATAACATCACAGAAACGTTCCTTATGACAGAATTTCGAGCGAGTTCGACTTCAAAGGTTGTGGTCTCAAGGTCAAGGTCACTGTGGCTATTTTTAGAAAAAAATTGTCATCCCTCTAGCGCCTACATTTCTTGACCAATTTCAATATAGCGCCACACAAATGTTCCTTATAAAATATCTCGAGCAAGTTTACCTTTCAAGGTCATGGCCTCAAGGCCAAGGTCACTGGGGCTATTTTTAGAAAAACTCTAGCGCAAACATTTTTAACCAATTTCTATATAACAGACGTTCCTTATGGCAATATCTAGAGCAAGTTCAACTTTCAAGGCCATAACATCAGGGTCAAGGTCACTGTGGCTATTTTTAGAAAAATATTGTCATTGCTCTAGCGCCTACACTTCTTGACAGATTTCAATAAAACTTCATACAAATGTTCCTTATGACAATATCTCTAAAGAGTTTGACTTTCAAGGTCTTGGCCTCAAGGTCAAGGTAACTGTGGTTATTTTTCAGAAAAAACTTTGTCATCGCTCTACCGTCTACATTTTGTTACCAATTTCAATATATCTTCACATAAATGTTCCTTATGACAATATCTCGAGCGTGTTCGACATTCAAGCTCAGGTCTCAAGGTCAAAGTCACTCAGTCAAGAAATGCGGCCTCCGCCCATCGGGGCTTGAAGAAATATCTGGGCTGCATGATGCTTCCACGCAGAGCTGAAACCGACCCGCACACGAGTACTGGTAAACCGCTTAGAGGATCTAAGCCTGCCCAGGCAAAGCAGTGCGAGTCGGCCCGTCCATGCTTATAAATCCTATTGGTTTCATTGGGCGACAGGGCTTGAGATGTCATTTCATCTCAATGTCGGGAAAAAGTCCTACAAAATGGGAAGCAACGTCTCCAAAATGACCTTTACAGTGTTGACGGGGTCTTTAAACCTCAAATCAAACAAACAAAGTCACTGGCTATTTTAGAAAAACTTTGTCATCGCTCTAGGGCCTACATTTCGCGACCGATTTCAATATTACTTCACACAAATGTTCCTTATGACAATATCTGGAGCGGGTTTGACTCTCATGGTGGTTGCCTCAAGGTCAAGGTCAATGTGGTATTTATAGGAAAACTTTGTCGTCGCTCTAGCGCCTGCATTTCTTGACTGTTTTGTTCGTTTGATTTGAGGTTTAACGTCCCCGACAACACTGTAAAGGCCATTTTGGAGACGCTGATTCCAATTTTGTGGGACTTTTACCCGACCATGAGATGAAATGACAACTCAAGCCCTGTCGCCCAATGAAAACAATATGGTTTATTAGCATGGACGGACCGACTCGTAACGCTGTGCCTGGGCGGTTTACCAGTACTCGTGTGCGGCTCAGTTTCAGCTCTGCGTGGAAGCATCATGCAGTCCGTCTATTTCTTCAAGCCCCGATTGACGGGGGCCGCACTTCTTGACTGATTTTAATAAACTTCAAACAAATGTTCTTTCGCCCACCTCCGATTAACGATCGGCTCGATATGAGTGAAATAATCTTGAAAGGGCCGTAAAACCCAAACCAAAACCAAACAAATGTTCTTAATGACAATATCTCGAGCGAGTTCGATTTTCAAGGTCTTGGTCTCAAGATCAAGGCCACTTTGGCTATTTTAAGAAAAAAAAAATTATCACTCTAGCGCCTATAATTTTTGTTGATTTTAATACAACTTCACACAAATGTTCCTTATGACAATATCTCGAGCGAGTTCGATTTTCAAGGTGGTTACCTCAAGGTCAAGGTCACTGTTGCTATTTTTAGAAATCTTTGTCAAAGCTCTAAGATCTACATTTCTTGACCGATTTCAACATAACGTCATAAAAATGTTCCTATTGACACTATCTCGAGCGTGTCCGACTTTTCAAGTCTTGCCTCAAGGTCATGGTCACTGTGGCTATTTCTAGAAAAACTTTACCATCGCTCTAGCGCCTACATTTCTTGACCGAGTTCAATAAAACTTCACAAAAATGTTCCTTAAACTATATGGGCTGCATGATGCTTCCACGCAGAGCTGAATCCGGCCCGCACACTAGTACTGGTAAACCGCTTAGAGGATCTAAGCCAGTCCAGGAACCGCGATGCGAGGCGGAACGTCCATGCTAATAAACCATATTGGTTTCATTGGGCGACAGGGCTTGAGATGTCATTCCATCTCAATGTTGAGTAAAATTCCCACAAAATTGGAAGCAACGTCTCCAAAATGACCTTTACAGTGTTGACGGGGACGTTAAACATCAAATCAAACAAAAACCCATGTGAAAATATCTGGAGCGAGTTCGATTTCAAGGTCGTGGCCTCAAGGTCAGTCCAAGGTCATTGTGGCTATTTTAGATAAACTTTTCTTCACTGATTTCAATATAACTTCACACAGATGTTCCTTATGAGCAAGCCTTGATTTGTTTAAAGCCTAAGTCACTGCTATCGCGATAGAATAATTCCAATGTCTCTTACAAAATAGTTTCAATAGCCGCTTACAGTGACGTTTTGACTAGAGTCGCGAATTGTGCTGTATAAAAGGAGATAGGGTAAGGTGATAAAAAGCTTCAAAATTGGATGCAAATGAGGTGCAAAATTCGCAACGGAATGCTCAAAATTTGAAACGAGGCTTCAGCTTATCAATTCGAAGCAATAAGCACTCAATATTCGAAATGTGGCTTTTGCATGTGGAATTCGAAGGTCGAAATTCGGAACGAGTCTCGGGTGCCGAAACTCGCAGCAAGAACCGTCAAAATTCGAAACGAGGCTAAAAAGCCAAAATTCGATGCAAGGACAGCCAAAAAGTCAATGCAAGTTTCCAAACAGTTCTGGGGTAGCTTTACCCTTTTATTTTATCAAATAACTACCTCTATCACTGTCTTTCACAAAGTTTCTGAGGGTTATGTTGCTTTCGAGCTAAAGCTACAAAGTTGAGACACTCCCCAGAACAGCCGTATTAATACTCCTTCGTTACTCCTAGTGACAGAACCACGAGCGTTTTCATTCCGGCTCGTCTGATTGGATTACCAGATTTGTAAGGAACACCAATCAGCGACCGGGTTTCATTTTAATAATGGTGGTTGAGGGAATCGAAATGTTTGACAAACGTCAGGACAAAAACAAAAATGAAATAAACCTTTCAAACAACTTACCACAGGTTATCATCGGTTGAAGAATTTAGCCGACATATTCATCTGTATGTCTCTATCAGATTTTCCTGTCGGAGATCACGATTTACCGTAGTAAATCGTCGCCAAAACAGGTCGCAACATGAACATAAACGGGTGACAGATTCGTAATGTCATCTTATTGTACATTCTGTACGTTTTACGAAGTGTCAGCCCGTTCTATCCATCGGTCAATAAGACAGAACGTGTGACACGCTTCGCCAGTATTGAATACATATTTTAGCTTGAACCTGGGTGTAGATAAATATCCAATGTGTCTTAAGATGGGGAACCAAATGTACCCATCCCAAACACTGAAGCAGGAATGACTTAATGGTAAATACATTTCATTACCCCCACGTTTGAACAAAATGGTCCCCAATTTAAATGTGAACTTGTCAGACACAAGGCTTTCGGTTTGAGCTCAAAAATAACAATCAGCCCCAGTAGTGTCCATTTTCATGTTGCACAGCATCAGATCATTCATTCCAATATCCACAATTTCACTTGCTATCAACTCATGAAGACTGTCGATTGATCAGGCTTCAAAACTTGATAACAAGAGATCATACTGCTAATCACATTATATGAAACAATATTTTAAGTTATTTTGTTTCTTTTCATATAGTTATACGAGTTATATACATAAAAATAATCCTCAACCTGTACCTGTGCTTCTTCACTGCATGTCTTGACTTAAAAATTTATATCAGTTTTATATTATGGAATCTGCAAATATAGACACATTTTGAACAGTAATCCACAGAAGATAAACACTGAATTGTTGACAACAGGCAGAGTTAGGCTAAACTCCTGAGGTCTGATGTTTGGGTAAGAGATTATCATATCCATATCCCTTTTTGTTTTACACCACCTAGAGGTGTGATATATATATGGTAAATCAAGTTATCTTTTTCATAATTTACTATGTCGGACTATCATACTGAACAATTTTCAGTTTTCTTGACAGTTGGAAGGGGGAAGTGAACTGGGGAGTTGGAGCTTAAAATATCTATGAATGAGGGGACATGGGGTATCAAATTTATAATCGGGGGAAAAATATAACACTCTCACAACAACTTCAAACATACAAATATTCATAATCATTTCCAAAGAATGTGTTTGATAGGGTTAGAGACTATCATGTCTCCCACCCTCACGCATTATAAACATTTGGGTTAGAGACTGACATATCCCCCACCGTTAATGTCACAACTTCATTCAGTCATCCGCACTCAAATTTAAACTTGTTTTAAAAAATAATCCCTATCACTCACTCATAAACTCTCCTATCTCATACTTTATCTTCCTCTTAATCTCTCTCATCAGACTTTAACACTCAAAATATAGGGTCTCTGTTATAAGGGCAATGAGTTTGACCAAGGATATGGGAGTAAAACACCTGTTCTTAAATGATAAAGGAAGTTTTCGAAATGTCTGGGGCATCTGTCAGTAAAATATGTTTTACCATTAAGTGGGGCCATGGGGCAGATGGGATTGAAAAGTTTAGAAAGTAAGTTGGGGGTCGAGTCAAGTGTATGTTTACTGGTTGTAAAGGTAGTTCCCACCTACATCCAGCATAATGTTTTGCACTGGATTGCTTGACATCTGGTCAAGTTTTTGGACACACGGGGAGGGGATACGGATTATCTTTTTACAGGTCTTTGGCTTTTTCTCATTTTCTCTCTTCTCCTTCTCCTTATCTTTTTCTTATTTCTCCCTTTTCTCCTTTTCAGGTGTCTTTATTCCTACATTCTTCATTTTCTCCATTTCTTTTCGCTCTCTGTCTTCTTTCTCCTTTTTTCCCCTTTCAATCCTCCCTTTCTCTTCTATCTCTCTTTTCGCCTTTTCTTTTCTCTCTTTACCTTCTTTTTCCTTTTTCTCCCTTTCTTTTCTTTCTGTCTCTTCTCTCTTCTGTTTCTACTTTTCTTTCCTATCTTTCTCTTCTTGCTCCGTTTTCTCTTTTTCCTTTCGTTCTGTAATTTCTATCCTTTTCTTTCCTATCGTTCTCTTCTTGCTCCTTTTCCTCTCTTTCCTTTCTTTCTGTCCCATCTCTCTCCTTCTTCTTTTCTTTCCTTTCTCTCTTCTTTTGTCTTTTTCGACCTTTTTATTCCGGCATTCTCTTCTTTCTCCCTTTGTTCCCTCTCTTTCTCTTTTTCTTTCATTGCTTTCTCTTCTTTCTCTCGTTCTTTCCTCTCTGTCTCATCTCTACCTTTTTTCCTTTTCTATTCTTTTCTTCTCCCACTTCTCATTTTCTTTCCATTCTTACTTTTTCTTTTTCCTTTTCCCACTTTCTATTCTGGCCTATTCTTTCACCTTGTGTTCCCTCTCTTTCTCTCTTTCTTTCCTTTCTTTCTCTTCTTTATCTCTTTCCTTCTCGTCTCTCTCCTTCTCCAAATGATTTTTTTCATCCAACTCCTCGTCAAAGAAGCAAGGCTCTTCCAACCCCGTGGCCTCTTGAAAATTGAGGCTGTTGACAGCCATCTGCAGCTCTGTCTCACGGCTAATCTCCGCAAAATGCCATTTGGCAGAGTTCGACCATGAGGACTGGGCAGATGAAGAAGACGAAAAGAGCTGGAAGAAAGATGCCCGGCTCTCTTTCCACTATACGGGACTTGAGGTTGAGTCCTCTTCCATGTTGGTGCAAGGGGTGGTGGTGCGTTTGGGACAGAAAAGTTGGAGTTGACTTTAGTTACATTTACAAGTCTGTTGTAAGCATTTTTCAAGAAGAGCTCCAACTCCAGAGCTGCTTCCTCCCTGCTTGCACCACTCATTGTGGAAAAAAGATAACAGTCCCATTCATTGCCTCTGCACTGGTGGGGTTGTTGTTCGTCCTAAAGATTATGTGGCATTTGCCACACTGTATTGTTCCTTCAGGTGGTTCTGGCAGGCATTGCGGGTCTTGAAGTACACCACAGCTGTATTCAATGATCTGAAATGGATGAATACTTCTTTAAGTATTCTTTCAAGAGGGACCTTCTTTCTTGTCTTGAGAAAAAGAAATCTTAGTGTGACATTTCTTTGGTTTCTGAAACCAAACAGGCAAATATCTATTTGTGTACTTTCTAAGTTTGTCATGGTGTACTACTATAGGCTTATGTTTAGGGGTTTTTGAACTCTGTACAACACATCATTTAGTTTTGAGATGACCTTAAATGGACCCTTCCAGGGCCTTTGTATCTTTGGGTTTAACCAAACTCTCCTAACAGGATCATACAGCCAAACTGTATCACCTACTTCAAATGCATAAAAGTTGCATTTAATGCCATAACTTCTTTTCATAGCATCACTGGCTATATGTAACTTGTTTTGGGCAAGCTCATGTATTTCATTTATCCTGTCACTCATCTGACACTCATCTGTCTAGCGCACAGCCCATATACTTCACAACTCTCTCTTTCAGCAAGACCAAAGACTAAATCAATTGGAAGACGAATTTCTCTTTCAAAGGTCATCATATTTTGACTTATGCCAGTGGACTCATGGATACAGGATCTATAAACCATCATAACCAAAGGTACATACTGATCCCAATCTTTTTGATGGTTAGAGACAAATGCTGAAAGCACATTTATGATGGTCCTACTGGTCCTTTCTATCATTTCATCACACTGGGGCCTAGCTTCTGTTTTCCTAGCTTTCTCAATACGTAAAAATTGGCAAAGTACTTGGAAAATTTGACTCTCAAATGAAGCACCTTGGTCTGTGTGAATAAAACGAGGTACACCAAACCTACAGATGACGTTATAAACCAAGACTCAATATTCTCTAAATGAATTGCCTCAGTCCACTTTGTAAAATAATCCCCAATAACCATTAAGTATTTTTTCGGGGCAGTTCCATCAGGTGGTGTTGTCCTTGGGAGAGGACCCATAAAATCAATTGCTATCCTTTCCATTGGCAACCCAACATTATACTGTTTCATAGGGGCTTTACCCTTTTATCGTTACACTTTATCTTTTCAGGGCATACCAGAAGAACCGCTCCCTAACTTTGTAGTGAGTCTTCGTGATAATAATATGGGCACCAGAGGTACTATCATGTAACTGGGACAGAATGAATCGTCTAAGAGATCTTTGGGCAACCCAAATATATTTAATTTCTTTGTCGTTAAATTTCCCATCTCCTATATAAAACACAATCCCTTATACAGAGAACTTCCCACCTGTGCCAATATTACTTAATTTCTAAACCTTGATCTGCTATCTCACGCCATTCTGGCTTAGTACCACTCTCTTTCCAATCACACAGCTTTTTCAAGACTGGGTAATCTCTTTGCAAATCTTTTTACTTTTCCTTGCTAAAATTCTCCCAGTCAATAATATTTTATTCTCTGATACTATCTTGTCTGCTTGTATTACTGCTACTTAGTTCTTTGCCATTATCAGTGCTATCAGCACTCTCATCACTTGATGTCCCAGGTTAGGTTCTGTATCAGAAGATAACCACATACTTACACTTACTTTGCTACAAGTTTACTTTAAGCTCTCCATACTATTCATTTTATTCTTAATTTTACGTCTACTCTTTCTTTTACAATTTCTGCTAAATGATAGGGGACTTAGCGAATATCCTTGGCGTACTCCTTGTCGGGGGGGGGGGGGGGGGGTCTCACTGTCAATGAGAATACAGTCTGATATGTTCCCTTTCAATTCGTGTATCCCTTCACTACCCTAACACTAACATTGTGTACAGCTGTAGTAATATTTGGTACTACAACTAAATGCACCAGAAAACATATCTGCCTAAGGAAAATTCCTAGTTTATTACCAAGTTTTCTAAGTTTGCCCATGTTTCCTTTTTCCTGAGAGAAACATACTGAAATACCTTCTTTGCCAAGCGTGTTTTTTTGTCATCTGAAAACTTGTTTTCTACTCGTTCGCAATACTTGCGGTTTCCATCAACACAAGGTCTCCTACTTAAGGGGTCACAATTACTGTGGAGCCGGCCGCTCTATTTTCTATGAAAAGTCATATGAGGACAAGAAAGTTAACATTCTAGCCAGCTTTTGTAAAACACCTACTGAAATAAATGATAACTTTTTCTTCTCCATTTTGGATTTGTGACAAATAGCACCTTGACCAGTATTTGAAGTATCACAGTCTAATATAAAAGGATCAGATTCTGTGGGGAAGGCTAGAATTGGGGCACTACACAAAGTTTCTTTTATGGCCAGAAATGACTTTTTCGCATTCTTGAGTCAACTGACAATCTCTATCTTTTTCTGCCAGCTGCTGTATAGGCTTGGTAATAGTTGCAAACTGGCATACATAGGACCTTTAATAGCTAGCCAAAGAGATAAAACTCTTTGCTGCTTTTGCATTTTTGGGTGCGGGCCAGTTTTTAACAGAATTATTGTTTTTCAGGGCAAGTGCCTAATCCCTTTTCACTTATCGTATGGCCTAAGAATGTGACTTCTTTCTGAAACAAGAAACACTTTTTCGGGTTAAGTTTCAAGTTTGCCTTTCGCAACCTTTCGAAGACCATTTGCAAGTTTGTGAACTGTTCTACAAATGTCTTTGAATGGCATATCATATCATCTAAGTATAGAATAACAACTTTTCATAATAAATAAGTTCTGAATAGCAAGATCCTTTAGCAGCAAAGACTACACCAAAATAAACAAAAAATAGCAGACTCGGTTTTATTGAATATGTTCATGACCTGTACTAAAATGTGCTACACCGGCCACGCCCCCTAGCACCGGCTTAAACCTGAAAATACCATCTGCATGCGCCTAGTGAAGATTGAAGGTGCATTATAAAGACCAAAAGCTAATTTTCGCCATTGCCATTGTTCTCCACCTGGTATAGCAAATGTAGTACGATGCCTATCCTCTTTTGCGATGTCGATTAGCCAGAATCCGCTCTTCATATCGAGACATGACCACCGTTTGGAACCAGAGAGCGCGTCAAGATTGTCATCAATACGTGGAAGTGGTTAACATTCTTTAACAGTGACTTCGTTTAAACCTCGAAAGTCACAACAAAATCTTATGGACTGGTCTGGATTGGTGGCCATGACTACGGGAGCATTCCAGGCACTCGTGGGGGGGGGGGGATTTCTCTACAATGCCATCTTCAGCCATTTTCGTTATTTCTTGTTCAGCCACTTTTCGCTTTACGAGGGTAATTCGATAGGGAACTTTCTTTACTGGTTTAACAATTTGGGTGTCAATGTGATGTTCTTTCAGGGTGGTATGGCCTATTTCACTCGAAGATTTGGAAAAAAATGTCCTTGTGTTTGATCAAAAACTGTCGCAACCTATCTTCTTGAAGGCATCCAAGTTTTTAGAAGAGTTCTTAAATAATTGCATCAAATGCACAGGTAACACTGTCCGGGAAAACATATCTGTCTTGCCTTTGGAGAAAGAGGCGTTTCATTATCTACAGACCTCACAAGCTGCAAGACTGCTGACACAGTGTTCTTGATAACCGTAATGGGTTCTTTACTTAAATTAGCTAGTCGCAAAGGGATATTCCCGTTCTTAGGGTCAACCAAAACCTTTGCTGCCAATACCCCCGTAGTCTGCACAAATTTCATAGTAGGTTCAACTATTCTATCTAAACTATCAAGTGGCTTACCACAGACAACTACCTCATATTTAGGTGGAATTCTAACATTTTCTGCTAAAGCAACCATGTAGCAAACTGGTTGGGAACCATAACTCAGATAACATGGAATTTCATGCCCTTTCACTTTAAGGCAACTTCTACTTATTATCAGATCACATTTGTTTTTGATCATGAAGTCTATAGCAAGGATACCATCTTGCGTAATATCAGCAAACAATACTTCATGTTAAAAAGATAAATTTCACAGTTCTATTTGCACTGTTGCTTTTCCCTTAAATGGTTTACTTTTCCCTGTGACTGTAATAAACATTGTGTTAACAGGAATAAGACAAGGTGCTTTCTAGGTCCCCACTTATTTAGAAAAGAGCTGTTGAAAATAGTAACATTTGCCCCGGAATCACATAAAAATGTAACCGGGTTTTCATTTACAGTTGCAGAAAAAATACCCATCATCATCACTACCCATACTATTTAACTGTACAATTT
The DNA here is from genome assembly GCA_963580285.1 of Lucinisca nassula. Lineage (NCBI taxonomy): Eukaryota > Metazoa > Mollusca > Bivalvia > Lucinida > Lucinidae > Lucinisca > Lucinisca nassula. The sequence continues at coordinate 67,414,510 of OY757012.1, read as the reverse complement.
TGGACCTTACATTCTCGCAGGTCGAGCTGCGGCCACTAAACTTGACCTGTTTCCGTTTTCCTAATTGCTTGAAGCTACAAAGTTATTCCTTTGCTCATTTCGGGTCACAAAATTATTGCGGTTTTGGTGGCTCTGGGCATTATTACCTAGCCAGCCGTTTCTGTTATAACTATTTTGATGGTTTAAGTTAGATTTAGGTCTTTGTGATCTATTTTGAACAAAATTCTGACCAATTGGTTGTTGCGTGTTTATATTCTTAGGATGGAAATCTCTTGATGCCTTTGTATTTTGCGTTTTATCAACCATGTCCACTAGATTATTTAATGTTTGTGCTAATTTCTGTATTTCACTTAGGGTACTATCCCCTGTAGAAACTTCACCTACAGACCCTATATTTCTGTTGGAATGTCTATCAGCCCATCGCTGCATTTCCATTTTTACAGCCAACGTTTCAGCTTCTTGTATGTTTTTCGGTCAACATTCTCTTAACGTAATCTGATTTCAGAATCAAGCAGGGCATCAGTAATGTGGCCCAAAGCCAGTGTGTCAATTAAGTCAGAACTCGCCCCAGGGTAGGCTTGTCTGATTAATTTACGGATACTTTGTTCTAACTCAGGGACTGTTTTACCCTTTTGTCTTACTCTGTTTTAAGGTGTGCACGATAATCTCTGCCTTGTTTATAGTCCCAAACCTACTCTGGAACACATGTACCAAGTATGTAAAATCATGCATGCGCACGGTGTCTATCTCACTAAGTAAAGATCTGGCACTACCTGTTAAGCTATTTGCTAGATGTAAGGTTTTTATTTTGTCATTCCAATTATTCAGCTCTGCAATAACATTGAACTGCGTCAAATATTCATCAAAGATCTGACAACCCATCACACAACTGAGTTTTAACCCTAGTTTGTATCTTTTCGTTAGTACAGGTATGTGTGCTGTTACTACATGCCTCCCCCTGATAGTCTAAAGTACTATGTCTAACATTTTGATCTGAGGACAAGTTTTTGGTAGATGACCCACTGCCCATCAAGTTATTGGAATTTCTCTTCTCCAATTCACTCACATGTTGCTGTAAACTACACAGCTTTTCATCAAATCTTTCTAATCTACTCTGCATTCTGTCACTAAATGACATCACTGTATCCTTCACTTCACTAGCTAAGGATGATAATTGAGACAGAATGTTCCTATCAATACTTGAATGTGTAGACTGACTTTCATTACTGCTGTCCCTGTAAGAAATTTGCTCTGTTTCATTTTCTTGCACCAAAGAATCATTCAAACAGCGGTCTTGCCCTATTTTCTTTTCTTTTCGTTTTCTTTTTGCAAAACCTTAAGCTTCAGAAACAAAAAGTAGACTCTATGTTCCAAACTCTAAGCATTTTTTTTCTTTCTATTTTCAGACTGAACTAGCTTGTTATAAGAGCAAGTCTACATGAAGAATATTGAGATTGCCTGTACTTACTAATAATAAATACTGACAACATAAATAATCATTGTCTAGACATATATCTCCTTTCACCAACGCCAGTCTGTTTTCACTTATACAAAAATTAAAATATGTATACAATTCTAGAAAATTATGAATTACAGTCGGAAAAAATATATCCCACTTCTGACACCAAATCCGTAACGGCCAGACTCCCTTGTATTTATCTTTGTAGTTTTCAGAATTAGTAAAGGCCGTGATAAAGGAGTCAGCCCATTAAAAGTGGGTTCTTTTGGAAAATCACTGTGTTGGGGGTAAAGAACAAAGAAGAGTCATTTCAACTCTTCAGCGTTTTTTATTCAGATGGTTATTATTTTTGATAAAAAATTCTCTTATTAATATTCATAGCAATCATGAAATATACTTGAAAGATAAGCCTGTGTTTAACGATGCAATAGCCAGTTATTCACGAATAAAACAGAGGCTTAAAGACAGTAAAATGGAACCTAACATTTCTCAAATCGAGAAGCCTATTAAGGTGTGATTAAAGCCAAAGTCACTTCTATCGAGATAGAATTATTATAACGCCTATGGAATCATTCTAAAGCCTCTCACAAAATAGTTTCAATAGCCTCTTACAGTGTCTTTTTATTTAGAGTTGCGAAATTTGCTGGGTGAAAGGGATGAGAGTAAAGTGGTAAAACGCTTCAAAATTGGATGCAAATGAGGTGCAAAATTCGCAACGGAATGCTCAAAATTCGAAACGAGGCTCAGCTTAACAATTCGAAGCAATATGCGCTTAAAACTCGAAATGAGGCTTTTGCTTGTGGAATTCGAAGGTCGAAATTCGGAACGAGTCTCGGTGCCGAAACTCGAAGCAAGAACTGTCAAAATTCGAAATTAGGCTAAAAAGCCAAAATAAACTCGAAACGAGGCTAAAAAAGCAAAATTCGATGCAAGAACAGCCAAAAAGTCAGTGCAAGTTTCCAAACAATTCTTGGGTAGCTTAACTGTTTTATTTTATCGAATAACTACCTCTCTCATTGTCTTTCACAAAGTTTCTGAGGGTTATGTTGCTTTCGAGCTAATGGTACAACACTGAGACGCTCCCCAGAACAGCCGTATTTATACTCATTCGTTACTACTAGTTACAAAACCATGTGAGCTCGAGCGATTTCCTTCCGGCTCGTCTGATTGGCTAATAATTACTAGATTTGTAAGAATACACCAATCAGCGATTGGGTTTCAACTTAATAATGACGGCTGGGGATTCGAAATGTTTCAGAAATGTCAGGGCAAAAACAAAGATGAAATAAACCTTTAAAACATCTTATCACTGGTAATTATTGGTTGAAGAATTTAGCCGACATATTTATCTGTATGTCTCCATCCTGTCGGAGATCACGATTTACCGTAGTAACGGTCGCAACATGAAAATAAACGGGTGATAGATTCCGTGAAATGCGGAAGTAATTTCATTTTATTGTACATTTTGTACGTTTTTCGAAGTGTCAGCCCTTTGTATCCATCGGTCAATAAGACAGAATGTGTGACGCACTTTGCCAGTATTGAATAAACATTTTAGCTTGAACCTGGGTGTAAATAAATATCTAATGTTTCAAAAGATGATGAACTAAATGTACCTATTCCAAACACTCAAGTAAGAATGACTTGGGCTGATACATTTCATTATTGGAACTTTCTGAAACATTGTATCTGTTAGCTCAGGTGAGCGATATAGGACCATCATGTCCTATTTATCTACAGGTACAGTGTAGCAGCTACCGGCTGAAATCTGTTTCGCAGATGCGTTTGACGGATGAATCGATCTTGATGTACTGACATCAGTTTTCCGCTACGTCGACATCCACTAGCGTCATCTGTATATAGTAAGATGACGCTCAAACAGACGATAGATCATACGCATATGACACCCAAAATCAGAGTCAACATCATCCGCTTTTAGGTTCTAACTGATAAAGTCATACAAAACACTTAGTGCCAATAAATAGATTTAATAGACAACACTCAAATAACTGTATGTACACTGTAATGGCTGACGTCGTCATTATGGTTTCATGACGTTGATGACATCATAATGTAATGGGAAGTAACTCTAGGTATGAGAAGTTATTAGAAGTTAATATAAAGTGAATTATGTCCCTTAGTTAAGTACATGTATGAACTACAGAAGTTTAACATTAATTATACTTTCTTCTTTTGTTTTGTTGATATGAGAATTTAATTGCAAAAAAACTAAATTGAATAAATTTATCAGAAGCATTGCAGATTGATTGCTAGTGGAATGAATAAAATAATAGCCATCTAAGATAACCTTTTAGAAAAAATGAGATGTAGTTGTTTAAAGAATATTCAATCAAAATTAGACATCATACTCACTGAAAGTTAAGGAATAGAAACTCAATAATTGTTCATTTAAATTAAGATGAAAAGTGATAGTGTGAAAATGACTACAGCAAATTAAGTGTCCAAAATTCAGTTTTATGATCACATGATCTGCTAAATCAGTTCAAAATCAAAGTTTCAAATCGCCCTGCAACAGCTTCAATATCTGGTAAATTGTTGCAGTTAGAATTGTCATTTTCATTTCCTCCTCATCACATGTTTTTGTCTGGTTTCTGTCTCTCATTTCTATTAGTGTTCTTATTGTCTGTTGTATCCGTCTTTCTCTTCCTACTGCAAAATCCAGTAAACTACACCGCATTCCTCCAATCCCTGCTTCTTCTTTGTTACATATCTCACCACTGAAACTGTCAGAGCCCCGCCTAGTTTGATCTTCATCATCTTTCACTGTTGCAGCTACAACTTTTATCTGGCTGTCTAGCACCCTGCAAGTGGCTCTCAACTTCTCAAGTTTCCAATATTTGCTCCAAGTGTATTCTGATGGCCACACCACTCATTGTCTTTGATTATATAATCCTTATTAATTGGTGTCTTCTGGTTTTGTCCTATGAGCAACCCCTTTATTTTCTCTGACAAGAACACTGTCTGTGCTTTGAAAAGGGACATTTCCTTTTCCATTGTTTCAGACACTTTTTCCTCAGCCTTGTTGATATCAACAACTTGCCTGTATCTCTTGTTGCCTCGCGGATTCTGTTCTTGCCTTTTCAACTCGTTTGATGCTGGAATTGCCTTTACATGCTCCAGCTTTGGTTTATCACCCTTTTCATCCCCATATTGACTTAACAACCTGTTCATCTCTCCATCAATACCTGTTTTTATTTCCTGAATCTCATTTCTAAAACCTTCATTATCCATTTTCAAGGTTTCAACTTCTGAAGTAAGTTTATAAATAGCCTCAGCTACATTTTCCTTGCTCTTCGACCCCACTGTTTTATCATCTACAACCTGTAACGGACCCAAACTGTCATCACCTATTATGTCCCCTTTGCCACTGAGATTCGCTTTCCCAGATAAAACCACAGTCTTTTTCCCCATGTTCTCCCAACTATCAGGACAGGCGTCCAATAAATGCCTGTAAGACCCACAGGAATGACAAGTTATTATTCGACCATCTGATCCTGTCGGGTTAATTTTCTTTTTCATTCCATTTTTGATCCCACTAAATGCTGCCACATTTATCCGATTTCCACAATTTCCCTTGTGCCCACTTCTACACCTGTGTTCCCATGAAGCCCCTCTATCTCCCCCATCATTTTTGCTACTTCCATTTGCGCTGACATATCCAGCAGCAATCAAGCTCTCTTCATTTGCTGCCAGAAAACTTGGTGTCAACTTGACATCTACACCCCAGCTATTAATTTGGCTGTCAGCCCCTTTAAACCTCTTCAGTACAGTTCGTGCCTGTTCATATAACGTATCCTTGTTTGAAAAATTCATTCCTGCCAAAACCAATCGGTGTTCTACATTTGTGATGTTTGCCTTGAGCAACTTAAAGGCCAATATTTCAGATGGTAAGTCATTTGTGAGTAAGAACAGCACTATGAGCCCGCTCGTAATCCTGCTGGATAAGATATCCCGGATTCTGAGCGTAAACAAATAAACGGAACCGTGTAAGGCCGAAGCACTTGATTGATGTAACGTCTGGCTGTTCAGTTCACGTCTCAGCCATGATCTAGAATGTTCTTAATGACACAAAGCTGCGTTCGCTAACTACATGCAAAAGCTCGCCACACAATTATGCTTATTTCACCCGATATGTCATGCTCTATTACGCACGCGTTGCCTCGACATACCTTTCACCAATATGTCGAAATACCCGGAAACGACAGCCGGCGTGATTCACGCTGAAGTGCGATTTGTCACTGAAACGCATATGTCAGTCGCATAGACGCCAATTTACGTATTTCATGCACTAGCGTAAGTGTTCCGTACTGTGTCGACGCGTTTACTTTGGTCACGACAGGGACGTCTAGCTCTCAAACGTGCATCGCATAAGGGCGACGAACAGTGTCAATGTTTATTAGTCGGTATTTTAGACCCTTGTTTATCTACAGGTACAGTGTAGCAGCTACCGGCGGGAATCTATTTCGCATATGCGTCTGACGGTTGAAACGATCTTGACGTACTGACGTCGGTCTTCCGCTACGTCGACGTCCACTAGCGTCTTCTGTATATAGTAAGATGTCTCTCCGATAGACGATAGATCACACACGTGGCACCCAAAATCAGAGTCAACGTCATCCGCTTCTCGACCAGCTTCTGACTGTCCAGGGGCACGCTTACGATCCTTTAATAAAATGTTGCAATACGCCATCACTTAATGCGTTTTTGAGAACAAATTTCAATTTCTTCTTTTCTGGGCACGACCATTCATTACACATCAAAAGTTGGTCCTGAACATGTGGTTTCCATCCGTTCTGGTGTGAAGGTGGTGCACAGGATCGACGTGGCCAGACTGGTAACCGGATTTAACCTTTTTAGCTTAAGGGCATGGTGCATAAGCGTGTTGTAATCATGCAATCGTTTGGTTTCAGAATCAAAGCACTGAGAGTATGGGCTGTAGATGGGAGTAATAGTCCTTGGCTGAGAATTAAACTGTTTCAATTAACTCTGAATCTCCGACCAAATAATGAAAATTTTGATAAGAAGACACGTTCTGCAACGTCTGATCTTGGTCTACACTGTTTGCCAAGCTCACCCTATGATTCCAGGATAAACCTCTTCAGTCTTATGGAATACCTTGATCTCACTTCTGCTATTTTCTACAAGACAAAAGGTTATTCTGACAAGTCAGTGATAGTCACGCAGACGTTAGCACTGAAGCGCTTTTCTTATTTGCAACTTCGGGTCGATCGCCAAACAATCAACCCAAACATAGCCGCGTCGTTTGTGAGTGTTTGGTACATGTAAGTGTTATCTGTAAATCTGCACATGAATCAAATGTTGAATATGGCAAACAATGTAAACTCAGATCAAACGCCACAGAATACGGTGCTGATCTTGTTCTACACTTTTTTGCATTAGTTACTTACATCTTAAGTTTAAACGTATCAGTCCAAGTCCCCGTTCATGACCAGCCTGCATTAAGAGAAAATCGGCAGAATTGTCAGCGCTTTGATTTATTCACTGCCTTGGGTTTCTGGAGTGCACTCTTCCATCACTGAAGTTGGGCTCGTCCATTCTGCTAAATATGGCACCTAGAACTAAAACACAGGACCTACTCTAAGTACTTTTTTGTGGGGATGGTTGGGTAAGGCTAAGATGATGTGCATCTTGTGTCACTATCGGCCCCCGCCAATAGAGGCTTTAAGAAATATATGGGCTTTATGATGCTTCCACGCAGAGCTGAATCCGGCCCGCACACTAGTACTGGTAAACCGCATAGAGGATCTAAGCCTTTCCAGGAACCGTGGTGCGAGGCGGACCGCCCATGCTAATAAACCCTATTGGTTTCATTGGGCGACAGGGCTTGAGATGTCATTTCATCTCAATGTCGGGTAAAAATCCCTCAAAATTGGAAGCAACGTCTCCAAAATGACCTTTAAAGTGTTGACGGGGACGTTAAATTCAAATCAAGCAAACAAAAAAAAAATCTTGTGTCACTTGGGAGTCCAGCTGATATTGACTTACATTTGGGCAAGGCCTGTTGTTCTTGAAGCAGGTAACGGTAGAGAGAGAAAGAGAGGGGGGTTATTTCTTCTGTTTCTACACTTCCATTCATTTTTCTCTTTCTCCTCTGTCCCTCACTTTCATCTCCTCTACTATCTCTTCTATCTCTTTTCATTCTTTCTCTTGGAGAAGAGAAAAATGATTCACAAGGGTTGACCTGTCGTTACACTCTAAACAATCGATGAATCATTTTTTTTTCTTCGTCGAAGTTTTTAACTCTCTGGGACCTTCTCAACAAAATATCTAGATGACTGCTTGATCAACGACTGACATTGTTATCATAATAATTATTCATCAAAAATCTACTTTCCTCAGTACTTTCAGTACTTTTATTAAGTCAAACTGACTAAACCACGCATAGAAGTAACATGTATTTCAAAAAAAAAAAAAAAAAAAAATGATGAGACAATGATCTTCATTCAAATCATGTTTGTGTATAGTTACTCCGCCGCCCATCAGCTATTGTTTGGTCTGTATTATTTCCTTTAATCGATTCGGGCTTTAAGCAGACACCTTTCCATTCGGGCTTTATATTAAAGCCAGCATGAAAAGGTGTCTGCGATAATTTAATCCATTTAAATTCAATTTCATGTCGTTAAATAAATTGAAACCTAGCTGTAGAATTTACATCATAGTAAATTTTTTCCCACTGGCTTCTTAGAAATATCATTTACAGAATGACCTGTACGTTTGAAATGACGGTACAAGAAAGTGTCAGTTTTTAGGCTTGCTCATTCTACGATAGTGTTCGTTAAATCAAGCCAACCTATGACCACATTGTGAAGCAGTCAGGCATTGGAGATATTAAATGCAATGCTGCGTAAAATCAAAGACTTAGAAACATTAGTGTATAGCGTAAAACACTTAATTCTGTTCCGTGTTGACTCCAAACTCCAGGAAATTAAATCAGTTGTAACCAGTATCGTTTATAATAGAAGTGAAGGCAATGTTCAGGAATCGATACTATTAACCACAACTTCCATCAGAGACACCAAAGGGAAAGAAACAGAAACATGAAACATTCGGACTGAACAAACTATTTAAAGAGCTCTGGATCATTAAATTATTTAACACTTACAATGGGTATAACCTAACAATAATGCTGGTCACGATATCAGGTTAAACGTTTCATATTACAGGAAATACAGACCAAAGAATAGCTGATGGGCGGCGGAGTACTATACACAAACGTGATTTGAATGAAGATCATGTCTCATATTTTTTTTTTTTTTTTTAAAATACATGTTACTTCTATGCGTGGTTTAGTCAGTTTGACTTAATCAAAGTACTGAAAGTACTGAGGAAAGTAGATTTATGATGACTAATTATTATGATAACAATGTCAGTCGTTGATCAAGCAGTCATCTAGATATTTTGTTGAGAAGGTCCCAGAGGGTTAAAAAATTCGACGAAGAAAAAAAAAATGATTCATCGATTGTTTAGAGTGTAACAACAGGTCAACCCCTGTGAATCATTTTTCTCTTCTCCAAGAGAAAGGGAGAAAAGAGATAGAAGAGATAGTAGAGGAGATGAAAGTGAGGGACAGAGGAGAAAGAGAAAAATGAATTGAAGTGTAGAAACAGAAGAAACAACACTCCCCCTCTTTTTCTCTCTCTATCGTTACCTGCTGCAAGAACAACAGGCCTTGCCCAAATGTAAGTCAATATCAGCTGGACTCCCCAGTGACACAAGATTGTTTGTTTTTGTTTGTTTGACTTTAGGTTTAATATGTTCTATAAAAGGGTTATCCTTTGGAAGCAAGGAATACACCACAGAAGTGAAAATATGGAGTGTACATGTTTTCTGTGCCAGACTAGCTAGTTTCGGCCAATTAGGCCTCATCAGTGACCCTCAGATATTTTCAAAATTCCACAATGGGATCAATGATCCCAAAGGACAAGAAAATATAATCTACACTATGATGTAGGGCAGGGAGACGTTTTACCGCCGCCACACATTCCCACACACCAGCTGTAGTGAAGTTAAATATGTTCTATAAAAGGGTTATCCTTTGGAAGCAAGGAATACACCACATAAGTGAAAATATGGAGTGTACATGTTTTCTGGACCAGACTAGCTAGTTTCGGCCAAGCCCCTATGGGCGGGGGCCGATAGTGACACAAGATACACATCATCTTTGCCTTACCCTACCATCCCCACGAAAAAAGGAAGAAGGGAAGAAAAATAAACGTGTCTGCTAATTTATTTATGGTAAAGCCATAAATTTATAAATTAGCTCAGTACATCATCTGCTAATAATCTTACAGAGAAGTTCTCCTAGCGGGCACATGACGTCTTAGCAGCGTCGCATCAACGTCGCGTTGATACGAAGATGCACATATGGTGTGCAGCCGCTCGGAGCTATGTTCCATCTGGCGTGGGGACTTAAAGGGGAGAATAACTTGACGAAAACAAAGATGTTTTTTAAACCATTTGATTTAGACATTAAAACCCTGATCAGACACCACGTTTAGCGAACTTCAGACGGTCTATCCAATGCGAATTAAAATACGTTTATTCCAACCTAAACATTTACCCGTACGTGCCAATTGTTTCAATACTGGGACATTCGGAAACACAGATTAGAGGCCACAGAATGTAGCGTCTGATCGGAGTCTTCACTATTTGCTAAAAGTACTGAACTTGATTTAAAATTCACAGCTTAAAGCCTTAAACGACACATATTTTGTAATTGGAGCTGTCAAAAGCAGGTGAATAACTGTGTTCGGTGTCGGTCAGTAAAGGGTAGTTTAGTTGGCCACAGATAAACACAGAAAAGCGAGCTAACCCTTTTAACCCTGTTGACCGGTGCAGACGCCGAGATAGAAAGACAATGTATCTATGCAAAGTAGAATTAAAACAAAGATCAGGAATCGATACAATTAACGTACAACACCCACCAAAGACACCAAAGGGAAAGAAACACAAATATTAAGCGACAAGACCATAATGGAAACCTAAACAAAGGAAGGCCATAAGGACAGTTACTTTCCCACAAAATGGCCATATGGCCACCCAAAATAAAACGATACAAGTGATACACACAGTAAGTAACAAACAACACCACAAAAAAAAACGCCACAGAAGAACCGCCCTGGAACGGTCAGTGGAAAGATTTCCACTGGGGGACTTAAAGCGACTCCACGCGGCCACAATCCCCGCCCCTACTTCCGTCGCGATTTAGACAAATAATTTGTTCAGTCCGCATGAAGGCCTCCTAACTCATCAGTGCAACATCTCCGTGAACACAAAAAATCAAAGAACCACAGAGGTGAGACTCGACAGCAAGAAACTACTGAAATACTGGAGCAAAAGAAAACCAACAGTTCGACTCCGATGGGCCCGACCAGAGACAGGGCATCAGGCACCAACCAACATTACCTTGAATTAGATCTCTCTAATTCTTAATAAGCTTTTACGCTGGAGCCGTCATAGAATCTGAGGCCTGACCCACCGGCGTGCAATTAAAGAGGGAAGCAAAGTTGCCAACCGTGATTGGGTTAACTACCATGCATGCAGTCTGTCGTATAACATCCATGTTGTACCCAATCTTTTTATATCGAGGAATTTTACGAAATTGGGTGTTGAAGTCATTGCGGTTATATATTTTTCTGAATTTATATACCAAGTCACCATAAAATTCGGGTTCCGATGGACCTTGTTGCAGAAGAGATTTAAGTCCAATATTGAATTTTGAAATTAAATCAGAATGGCGTCTATAAAATTTTGAAACCTGGCAGATCCTGATAAGACGGCACGTAGCTAGCACGTCTCGCCTGAATCTACATGTACACTGTTTGTCACCATGTCAGTGAACTTCTCAGAAATCCCTTTCTATAAGAATATATTTAACGCGAGAACAGTCCTGTTCAGAAACCCAGGGATGAAAGAGTAAATATCTTAAACCAGTCTCATAAGCGCATAGGAAAATAGGCCCAGAGTATTGTTTTCTTTTCAGAATTAGTCTTTCTATGCCAATTTATATTCAATCCGTATAAAGTCTCGAAAATTGAAATATTTTGAGAGACGTTCCGTGCCTGCAAAATTAATTTTCAAGAGTCCCTTTGGAATATTTTATGCAGCGAACGAACAGCGGAAGTGGAGTACCGGAAGTAGAAATGTGTTGAAAAAGAAACTTGATTAAAAAATCAACTTTCAAAAATGATGTCGACTTTTTGCTACGGCAAATCTATAGGATTAAATACGGTACTTCTGTGAAACAACAAATATATTTTCGACCAACATTTTCACTTGTTTTAGTACGTACTAGTTTAAACGTATTTTATTGCATCAAAACATGACAAAACATGCATGCAATGGGGTTGGGTCACAAGTTCTCACAACATTAGTTACGACCCTTCCCCTACATATAGTAACATCATCAAAAATCAAAATTACAGTCACGCAACAATGACAAACACATAAATTATTAACATTTATACTTTAGCAGTATTTGATAAATAAATAAATAAATAAATAAATAAATAAATAAATAAATAAATAAATAAAGTGTGTGTCTCTACAGAATGGTTGTGGTTTGGGATTCAGCGGTATGATATAGATAGTACGTACTTTGCGGTCAGGAATACAATCATGCCAGTATCCATTGAAAACATTGTAAATCTTTAATTATATACTCAGTCAAAAAGTTCCTATACCTAAAATTGCTTCTATTACCATAGTTACTACAAATGAAAAATACACAACATTTGTTTTGTTTTGGTTAGAGGACCTACTTTTCATTGCAAAGCCCAAACTGTTTTTGTTTATGTAAACTCGCCATTCCGGGTTATCGTTTGAAACACCACTGGGTCACTGTGTCATTTTCGCAGAACAAAACAATTAAAAAGCTAAGGTTAAACAGCATAAAAAAATAAAAAAAAATCACTTAGCACAAGATTTCTAAAATTTAATACATGTAATAATTTATTAGATACCCTGCGTGTCTATTCTTAAAAGGATAGGAACTTTAATTCCATTTGCTAATAGAAACAGGCGATCACGAAAAGACCTCCGATTCTTTGAAGTTAAGTGCTAAATGCTACTTTAAATTGAAATCCATAGAAAATTGCAATCGGTAGTGCTGCATGCAACGTGAATTTTTTACATTATTTTCCATCATGGTTAACCGCAATGATGGCAACAAAACGCTTTTCAGTGAAATTACAAAGATTGAATGACAGGTATAGAAATAACTACAGTTTGAAAATTGCCAAATGTTTAATTGAAAGCATACCGGACTTATACGGACATGACCGTTATCAGCTGTGCTGATAATCAAGGGAACTAACGCGTACAACACAGCAAATTAATGGTCATCTCCCCAAGGCCTCATGGTTACCTAGGTGACATCGGAACGATTTTGAGGCATCAGTATGAAGTCTGAGGATCGCTTTTTATGTACTTTATAGATCACTGGTCTAATTCAAGACAGTAGAGATAGTGTTATAATATTGTCGAACTTTAACGGACATCCAGGTAACTGCTGTCGGTTAAAGTTAATACATAGATTTATATAGGAACTTGATAATTATTGCCCAATAAAACTTATAGGAATATCTTTTCTGTGCAAGCGGCTCGTGATTGTACATTCTTTTTCGAATATCCACATGTTTTTTAATGAAATTTTATGAACAACTTTTTAGTCCTTTTTACATATATTTAGAAGCACCCTATAAATGTATAGAATATATAATAAAACTACTGAATACAGCGACAAAAACTGGTGAATTTATTTTCATAACGTTTTTGTAAATTGTTATTTCATTTCTGTGCCAGCGGGAGTAAAATTGCAATTTTATTGTGAACACATCCATATAAATTTTGTGAAATAAAAATGAAAATAATTTGGTCCTTTGTGAAAATGAAAGACACTACCCACTTTTTTCTATTTTCAGTTTACCTGCGGTAAACAATAACAAAGACTTTGTTACGCCTGAGATGTACTAATTGATACATTTGACAATGTGTAATTAATATATCATTCATGTACATTATTCTGTATTCAGGCTCGCACCGCTTTTCCTGGGCAGGCTTAGATCTTCTAAGCGATTTACCAGTACTCGTGTGACGGGTCGGATTCAGCTCTGCGTGGAAGCATCATTCTTCAAGCCCCGATGGGCGTGGGGAAGGTGGAAGTTACGTTATAACATTATCTTTACTTTCTTGAATTAGAACAGTGACCTATAAAATACATATAAAGCGGTCCTCAGACTTCATACTAATGCCTCAAAATAGTTCCGATGTCGCCTAGGTAACCATGAGGCCTTGGGGAAATAACCATTTATTTTCTGTGTTGTACGCGTTAGTTCCCTTGATTATCAGCAAAGCTGATAAAGGTCGTGTCCGTATAAGTCCGGTATGGTAACTTCGCTCCCCTCCCCCCGTCCATCGGGGCTTGAAGAAAAAGATAGGCTGCATGATGCTTTCACGCAGAGCTGAATCCGACCAGTCACACGAGTACTGGTAAACCGCTTAGAGGATCTGAGCCTGCCCAGGAAAAGCGGTGCGCGTCGAAAAAAAAGACTGAATAATGAATAATGTACATAAATGGTATATTAATTACAAATTGTCAAGTGTATCAATTAGTACATCGCAGGCTTAATATAGTCTTTGTTATTGTTTACTGTAGTGACAACCGCTGCCCGTTGATTGCTAAGGTAAACTGGAAATAGAAAAAGTGGGTAGTGTTTCATCTTCAAAAAGGACCAAATTATTTTCATTTTTATTTCACAAAATTTATTTGGATGTGTTCACAATAAATTTGCAATTTTACTCCCGCTGGCCCAGAAAAGAAATAACAATTTACAAAAACGTAATGAAAATAAATTCATCAGTTTTTGTCGCTGTATTCAGTAGTTTTACTATATATTCTATATATTTAGAGGGTGCTTCAAAATATATGTAAAAAAAAAACTAAAAAAATGTTCATGAAATTTCAGTAATAATACATGTGGATATTAGAAAAAGAATGTAAAATCACGAGCCGCTTGCACAGAAAAGATATTCCCATAAGTTTTTATATTATGGGGCAATACTTATCCACTTCCTATATAAATCTTTGTATTAACTTTAACCGACAGCAGTTACCTGAATGTCCGTTATAGTTCGACATGGGAGATAATCTGAGAATTTCACAAATTAAAGCATTGATTTTAGTGCAAGATCATGAGATATTGTAAAGGAAATGTGAGTTTCGATGTTCAATGGATATGATCTTTCATCTCAGACAAAAACAAAATGTCAACTGCGCATGCGCAATGCCAAATTCCTTGCAAAACCTTTCTAGGCACATACTGCAAGACAACTCTTGAGCAGAATAGTATGGGCAAATGTAAGTTTGTGCATTTTGTGGCTTAACGCCCCATTCTCATGTGTAAAGCCATTTTAGCTGAAAAGCAAACGGATGGCTACTCGAAAGTGACCGGAAGTTGGTATAGTTACTTTTTTGACCTAGTATATATTCCTAATATGTACCTTTGAAATGGACATCCCCAAACAATAATTTCTGAAGATTGCTTACATATACATGTATTTATATATTGTGTTGATTCCTTGAATGGATGAGAATTGTTTAAAATTGTGAACGCTACCATACAGGGTCTGCCGCAAAAACAAAGTTACAGAATCAGCGAACAACTCACAGCTGACGATTCAACTCCCGGGAATAGCAGACAGTATTAGCCCATAGGGGCTTGAAGAAATATATGGGCTGCATGATGCTTCCACGCAGAGCTGAATCCGGCCCGCACACTAGTACTGGTAAACCGCTTAGAGGATCTAAGCCTGTCCAGGAACCGCAGTGCGAGGCGGACCGTCCATGCTAATAAATCCTATTGGTTTCATTGGGCGACAGGGCTTGAGATGTCATTTCATCTCAATGTCGGGTAAAAGTCCCACAGAATTGGAAGCAACGTCTCCAAAATGACCTTTACAGTGTTGACGGGGACGTTAAACAACAAATCAAACAAACAAACAATAGCAGACAGTATTAAATGCACAAGTTAACATTTTAAAGCAGATAAGTAATAAAATCTTTACAAAATGGTCAATCAATTACTATAAAGGAGACTGACAAAAGGCGGTGCTACGCATTACGAAAACACGCCTATACAAATACAATGGAATTTTTTTCACCGAAAAAGGAAAATTTTAAGATAAAAAATTGTGATATTTTTCTTATTTCTGCCCAAAATATAGATTGTGGGTACTCGTTAGAACCGCCTCGTTGAGGCGGTTCTAATGAGTGTCCACAATCTATATTTTGGAACAGAAATAAGAAAAATAAGGTTTACCCCTGCCAACCCCAGTTTTACTTTAAAAAGTGGGGTTCAAGGGGGTCAAAACCATATGGGCGTGTTTTTGTGATGGGTAATCATGGATAGGGAAGGTAGAATCTAAAATCAGTTATAAGGCTTATTATGTAAAAAAATGGCAATAGATCCTCGTACGGAAGCAAAACTGAAATATAATCAATATTTAAAGAAATGCAAAAATAAATAGACTAAGAAAGAGCTTGATTATTTAGAAAAAAAAAATGAGGTAAAAAAGGAGTCAATTCATTAACTAATATCATGTCTGGTGAAATACAAGTGCAAAGAGTATGACGAAAACACGCCAATATAATTCTGACCCCCTTGAACCCCACTTTTATATAGTAAAGTAGAAGTAAAACAAAGATCAGGAATTGATACAATTAACTTACTCCATCCATAAAAGACACCAAAGGGAAAGAAATACAAACATTAAGCGACCAGACCATAATGGAAACCTAAACAAAGGAAGGCCATATGGACAGTTACTTTCCCACAAAATGGCCATATGGCCATCCAAAATTAAAAGACACAAGTGATACACACAGTAAGTAACAAACAACAACATAAAAACTGGGATTTACAGGGGTATACATTATATTCCCAATTTTTGCTCTAAAGTATAGATTGTTGGTACTCGTTAGAATCGCCACATTGAGGCGGTTCTAACGAGTACCAACAATCTATAATTTGAGCAGAAATAAGAAAAATATCATAATGTTTCAACTTAAAATTTCTTTTTTTCGGCGGTAAAGTTTGGTTGTATTTGTATAGGCGTGTTTTCGTAATGGTGACTCAAACATTCAGAGAAGACTAATTTGGCAAACATATCGCATTCTGTTTGAAGCGCAGAATTCGAAAGGTTCTCGAAAACGTGCGATTCTATTACCTGTATTATACGAAAGTGCTTAGTGTAGTGTTTAAACTCCGTTCAGAAAATCTGAATCATCGATTTTTTCGTTTCTCGCTTTTAATACTCATTTTAGCCCATACATCACTATGAGAAAGTTTTAGACCTGACCCTCCGCCGATTTCTCCAGCAAGTCGTATGCCTCTGCGACAGCTAGGAAATGCTGTGATTATATGGAGAAAATTGCAAAATCTATGTTTTCCTTCACAGACTAAGACATTCTGACAGGTTCGACACACCCTTTTAAACCATATATTGAAGTGGTTACTACAAGGGCATCTATGTTTTATTTGCATGATCACCTCATGGAAAATCATTAGCTGTGACACCATATCTGATATCGGTATAATTCTTTTTGACGACTGTTGACAGCTAGTGATTCCCCGTTCCTAGTGAGTCTCTATCTAGCCGTTCGAATATAAGGTGTGTCACAATTACATATATATTTATAAAGTGCGTCACATGGATTTGAATATTTATTATTTTACCTGACAATCATCGTCAAATGGACTTAGTCTGTGCTCTCATTTCTTTGTTTTGCAATTTTCTCCAAATAATCACAGCCTTTCCTGACTGTCGCAGAGGCATACGACTTGCTGGAGAAATCGGCGGAGGGTGAGGTCTAAAACTTTCCCATAGTGATGTATGGGCTAAAATGAGTATTAAAATGAAGAAACGAAGAAATCGATGATTCGGATTTTCTGAACGGAGTTTAGTTACCCATTGTTCGTCTGGGAAATTATTATAATGAGTAACAACAATTTAAATCAGCTATTTTATCACACACGTTCCTTTTTAATTTCTTATATAGTTCTGCATAATTTCAAATATAGTTTCCAATAACAGTGAATTTATTTTCATTTTACAGTTTTAGAATAATTTAGGATGACAAATGTCTAAATACATCTTGTCAAAACAAGTCCAGAGTACTAACTGAAGTTTTCGCTCCAAACAAGCCTTACATGTGGCACCATGCCTCTGTCAAAATATTTTCTCCCACTGACCAACCAATAAGAAATTCTTTAATGTGAGCAGGTGGTCAGATAGAGTATCAGTACTGATTACCATGAAAACGAAGCACGCCTATATAGCCAATAGTAAAATCTAGTGATATATTGAGTGATAAACTAGAGCTGTCAGAGGATCTGACTATAGCCCCGCTTCAGCGCTGTCAGAGAAGAAAGTTATTTAAGCTGCAGAGAAAACAGTTATGAACAAGAAATAACTGTTGAAAATTTTACATTATCTGGAAAAACTCTAAGAGTTGTGAGCCCTTGTCCCTCATTTCAATGAGCATGATACATTACCAGAATGTCCATGTTTATACTAAATTTCATCTTCCATTTTTCAATGTTCAAAGGGTAATAACTCCTAAAGTAGGCAAATCAGAGTCAGGGTTCCTGCGCTCTGCACATTGTCTCATGGTGCTTTACACTTGTGTGAAGTGTCATGAAAATATCTCAAATGGTTTGTGAGTTATGGAGCTGACACAGTCAAAATTGCCTTTTTAAATGTTCAAAGGGCAATAACTCCTAAAGTAGGCAAACCAGAGTTATGGTTCTTGCACTATGCACATCATCTCAAGGTGCTTTTCATTTATTTGAAGTTTCATGAAAATATCAGAAACGGTTATGGAGCGGACATAGTTAAAATTGCCATTTTTTACTATTCAAAAGCCTATGACTGAAAAAGCAGACAATCCAGAGTTTGGGTTCCTGCGCTCTGCACACGTAATATGGTGCTTTACATTTGTGTGAAGTTTCATAAAATTATCTCAAACGGTTTTTGAGTTATCGAGCAAAGACGGCTAAAATTGATATTTTTCAATATTCAAAGGGAAATAACTCAAAAATTAGGCAATCCAGAGTTATGGTTCCTGCACTCTGCACACCATCTCATGGTGTTTAATGTTTGTGTGAAGTTTCATGAAAATATGTGAATGGGTTTTAAAGTTATGGAGCGGACACAAAAATTGTTAACAGACACAGACAGACACACAGACAGACACACAGAAAATACGAAAACCAGAGTTATGGTTCTTGCGCTCTGCACATTGTCTCATAGTGCTTAACATTTGTGTGAAGTTTCATGAAATTATCTCAAACGGTTTTCGAGTTATGAAGCGGACACTGTTAAAATTGCCATTTTTCAATGTTCAAAGGGCAATAACTCCAAAAATAAGCAATGCAGAGTTATGGTTCCTGCGCTCTGCACATCGTCTCATAATGCTTAACATTTGTGTGAAGTTTCCTAAAAATATCTCAAACGGTTTTCGAGTTATGAAGCGGACACAATTAAAATTGCCATTTTTCAATGTTCAAAGGGCAATAACTCCAAAAGTAGGCAATCCACAGTTATAATTCCTTCGCTCTGCACATTGTCTTATGGTGTTTAACATTTGTGTGAAGTTTCATGAAAATATGTTAAGCAGATACAAAGTTATGGAGCCAACACAAATTAACGGAATCACGGAATTACGGAAAATGTTCAAAGGGCAATAACTCCAAAAGTAGGCAATCCACAGTTATAATTCCTTCGCTCTGCACATTGTCTTATGGTGTTTAACATTTGTGTGAAGTTTCATGAAAATATGTTAAGCAGATACAAAGTTATGGAGCCAACACAAATTAACGGAATCACGGAATGACAGAAGGACATGGCAAATCCAATATAGCCCCACTTTTTCAAAGCGGGGCTATAAAATTATAAGTCTTATGACAGATCATCAACTCCATCATGAGAAAGCCTGTCCTAGGAGTTTACAACCATGGGCCAGTTGTTCAAAACTAACTAAAGCTGTCAGAGGATCTGACTATAGCCCCGCTTCAGCGCTGTCAGAGAAGAAAGTTATTTAAGCTGCAGAGAAAACAGTTATGAACAAGAAATAACTGTTGAAAATTTTACATTATCTGGAAAAACTCTAAGAGTTGTGAGCCCTTGTCCCTCATTTCAATGAGCATGATACATTACCAGAATGTCCATGTTTATACTAAATTTCATCTTCCATTTTTCAATGTTCAAAGGGTAATAACTCCTAAAGTAGGCAAATCAGAGTCAGGGTTCCTGCGCTCTGCACATTGTCTCATGGTGCTTTACACTTGTGTGAAGTGTCATGAAAATATCTCAAATGGTTTGTGAGTTATGGAGCCGACACAGTCAAAATTGCCTTTTTAAATGTTCAAAGGGCAATAACTCCTAAAGTAGGCAAACCAGAGTTATGGTTCCTGCACTCTGCACATCATCTCAAGGTGCTTTTCATTTATTTGAAGTTTCATGAAAATATCAGAAACGGTTATGGAGCGGACATAGTTAAAATTGCCATTTTTTAATATTCAAAAGCCTATAACTGAAAAAGTAGACAATCCAGAGTTTGGGTTCCTGCGCTCTGCACACGTAATATGGTGCTTTACATTTGTGTGAAGTTTCATAAAATTATCTCAAACGGTTTTTGAGTTATCGAGCAAAGACGGCTAAAATTGATATTTTTCAATATTCAAAGGGAAATAACTCAAAAATTAGGCAATCCAGAGTTATGGTTCCTGCACTCTGCACACCATCTCATGGTGTTTAATGTTTGTGTGAAGTTTCATGAAAATATGTGAATGGGTTTTAAAGTTATGGAGCGGACACGAAAATTTGTTAACAGACACAGACAGACACACAGACAGACACACAGAAAATACGAAAACCAGAGTTATGGTTCTTGCGCTCTGCACATTGTCTCATAGTGCTTAACATTTGTGTGAAGTTTCATGAAATTATCTCAAACGGTTTTCGAGTTATGAAGCGGACACTGTTAAAATTGCCATTTTTCAATGTTCAAAGGGCAATAACTCCAAAAATAAGCAATGCAGAGTTATGGTTCCTGCGCTCTGCACATCGTCTCATAGTGCTTAACATTTGTGTGAAGTTTCCTAAAAATATCTCAAACGGTTTTCGAGTTATGAAGCGGACACAATTAAAATTGCCAT
Source organism: Lucinisca nassula (assembly GCA_963580285.1). Taxonomy (NCBI): domain Eukaryota; kingdom Metazoa; phylum Mollusca; class Bivalvia; order Lucinida; family Lucinidae; genus Lucinisca; species Lucinisca nassula. The sequence goes on along the minus strand of OY757012.1, from coordinate 67,393,792 downwards.
TTTTCAATGTTCAAAGGGCAATAACTCCAAAAGTAGGCAATCCACAGTTATAATTCCTTCGCTCTGCACATTGTCTTATGGTGTTTAACATTTGTGTGAAGTTTCATGAAAATATGTTAAGCAGATACAAAGTTATGGAGCCAACACAAATTAACGGAATCACGGAATTACGGAATTACGGAATTACGGAATTACGGAAAATGTTCAAAGGGCAATAACTCCAAAAGTAGGCAATCCACAGTTATAATTCCTTCGCTCTGCACATTGTCTTATGGTGTTTAACATTTGTGTGAAGTTTCATGAAAATATGTTAAGCAGATACAAAGTTATGGAGCCAACACAAATTAACGGAATCACGGAATGACAGAAGGACATGGCAAATCCAATATAGCCCCACTTTTTCAAAGCGGGGCTATAATAACTGGGCAGAAGAGTGTGACATGAAAAGCTGCCTTTTTTCAGGTTTCATTCAGGCTGAAGGAATCAATAGTATTATTGTCGACTTTTTTAGTGTGTTTTGTTTGTTCGATTTGAGGTTTAACGTCCCCGTCAACACTGTAAAGGTCATTTGGGAGACGTTGCTTCCAATTTTGTGGGACTTTTACCAGACATTGAGATGAATGACATCTCAAGCCCTGTCGCCCAATGAAACCAATAGGGTTTATAAGCATGGATGGTCCGACTCGTGCAACAATGTTATATCCAAACAAAAATGTATAGATTATATAGAAAAATGACGATTTATGGTCATTTTTCTATATAATCTATACATTTTTACATTATATTGAAAAAGGACAATTGACAATCATTTTTCTCTACTATCTATGCATTTGAGGGTCCATTGATAGGACCCTGTTATATCCAAAAGTGTGATACAATGAACAGTGTTATAAAGAGATTTAAGTGTATAAATAATTCTAACACAGCACGCCTATATAGCCAGTAGTAAACTCTAGTGATATATTGAGTGATAAATCACTGGGCGGAAGAGCCTGGTAGCTCAGTGGTTAGTGTACTTGCCATTGATGCTAGAGGCCCCCTGTTCGATTCCCGGCAACGGTAATAAAATTGCGATGTCCGAACATGCTCCACTGGCATCATTTGCAGGGATGAATGCCACAAGTGCACTGTCCTTTGGATAAGGAGTTAACCAGAGGCCCTCTGTGCGGGAAGAACATCATCCCCTGCGCAGGTTAAAGATCCCTACCGTAATTACATGATTACTGTGTAGGGTTTCAACCTGCAATCTGGAGTGTATGTAATGTACGGCTGTTAGTAATGGTCAAATGTGACCTATCAAAGTATCAGTAGAAAGATGAAAGAAAGGAAGAAAGAAAAAAAGAAAGAAAGAAAGAAGAGCCACCCTTTTTAGGTTTTATGACGTCATTCATTGTTGCCTTGACGTTACATCACGAAAACAGGCCTATATAATTTTTACCCCCTTGAATAGAAGTAGAGGCAATGATCAGGAATCGATACAATTAACCCACAGCTCCCATCAGAGACACCAAAGGGAAAGATACACAAACATGAAGCAACAGACCCCAACGGAAACACCAACATCGGAAAGCCAAGAGAGGACAGTTACTTTCCCACAAAATGGCCAAAAGGCTATCCAAAATAAAAAAAATATAAGCGACACAAACACCCAAAGACAAACCATAACAAAAATAACCGTGACAGAAGAACCGCCTTGGAACGGTCAGCGGAAACGAATTCCACTGGGTGGGTGGGGGGGGGGGGGGGCTTAAATCGATTTTACGTGGCCACAATCCTCGCCCTTACTTCCGTCGCGATTATGACAACTAATTTGTGCATTCCGCATGAAGGCCTCCTAACTCATCAGTGCAGTGAGTGAGTGTTTGAGTTTTACGTCCCACCAACAGCTAAGGTCATACGGAGACGGGACCTCGGTTTAAAGACTCATCCGAAAGTCTGCAGAAGCCCGGGATCGATCCTGCGACCCCTGGTTTACAAGGCGAGTAGCGTAACCACTACACCACGGAGGCTTCTAAACTAACTCATCAGTGCAACATCTCCGTGAACACAAAACTCAAACAACCACAGAGATGAAACAACGGTGAGGACTCGACAGCAAGAAACAACAGAAATGCTTGAGCGAAAGAAAACCAACAGTTTGACTCCAATGGGCCCGACCAGAGACAGAGCATCCGGTTGAACCCAACTTTTATACAGTAAAACTGGGATTTACAGAGATAAACCTTATCTTTCTTATTACTGCTCTAAAATTCAGATTGTGGGTACTCGCAATCTTTATTTTGAGCCGAAATAAGAAAAAAATATCACAATTTTACATCTTAAATGTTCGTTTTTCGGCGGCAAAGTTTACAACGAATTTGTATAGGCATTTTTTTCGGAATGAATTGTGTAGCTAGTCTCTGTATCACACATGTTATGAAAACAGGTTAACGCATGTGATGAAGTCAGTTATATTGGTGGGATTCCTTTAAACAATGACGGAAGACATGGGAAATCTGAAGGAATCAATAGCATTTTTGTCTATTTTAGTATGTTGGAATGGAAATAGATCAGCTGTAAGTAGATAAATCAGCTATAAGTAGACAAATCACTCGCTCTAAACGTTCATGGTTTGATCTACTTTACAACTGATCTCCAAACAGTGAAATCACTGTTAGAGATTACCTTAGAAAAATATCAATTAATGTTGCATGATAATTTCAAACCGACGGTCAATTCGTTACCCTCCATAACAACGGCACGCTTTAATCAACGAAATGCTCCTCATTTGGTCCTTAAAGTATTTATCCTGAAAGATCTTTACAAGGAAAGACAGCGGCAAGTATCAATATTTGTGATTTACACATAGAACCTTAGTGCGAAGCAATAATCCGATAAAGTGTAATTTGCCTGTCCCACTCTTATTTCATTTAGACTTCCTAATACTAGAGTAAAAGCTGTCTGACTTTGATTTCTACGAGATCGATATAAATCAGAGGCCAGCTCTTATACAGCTTTGTATAAAGGGAATCAGATTAACTGTCACTTTGTTTTATAGACATTTGAAAACTTATTTGTTCTGCTAACATCTAGGCACATCAATGACAATCGGAATAAACTTTATAGCTTAGCTTAAAGTAAGGGTAGAAATTTCACAGTCCCAAGGAGATATGGTTTACCTTAGGTTGAAAATTAGTCTGATTCATATGGCTGCTGTTTTCAAAGATCCGTTTTCATAATGCGCAACAATAGCAACCACGGTAATAGGAGAAATAAAAACTGTTTTGACTAACGGGCTTGTGTAGAAACGGTATTAGCACGGTTCAGCTAAACTGACGTCTAAATTGATGGTCTAAATTAAAAAAATGAGTCAAACGTTCTTCGATATGTGAAAGAGATTTGAATTTCAATTACGACAATGAAACGCATTCCAAATGTCACGCAAGACATCTTTAAAATCTGATGTGATGAGCCATACTGAAAGCACCAAAATTAACAGAAGCAGAATGAACAAAACCGTTGCATGAGCTGCTTTGCAAAATTTACTGCTAACAATACAAACCTGGCTCCCCTACAATTCGATATGGACCACTCAAAACTTATTCACTGGGCGATATCAATTGTCTGACACAAAAAATTACAAAATCGACCCGCATCGCGTACTTTTAACCCATTTTGTACTGAATGGTATCATCAACCTTATATCAGTATGAAACGAGTACATTTTAGAATTAAGGGATGTCTGGTTGTGGCTTCTTTAAAATTTATCTGGAAAATGCTGAATCTTTCACAAACATGCCCTGTTCTGCGGTATCTGATCTGGACCTGCGCTGTTTGCAAGTTGCCCGTTTTGGGATATTCGGTACAAAACGAGCTGTAAAACGGGGTTACTGCACTGATCTATAAAAGGACGTTGAACGGCGTATTAGTCTACATTGTTTTCATTCGCGTTTTTTTTTACACGGAGAATCCCTCAGTAAATCCATGTCACGGTAAACTTTATGGATAAATTTATAAAACATTCAAGTTATAACATTTGTTTCCATCGGCTGTTTAATTTAATGAGGAACTTTTGAAACTGTTACGAATATTGCGCTATATTTTCTCAAGGTGTCTCCTGGTGGTGATTAGGTCGTATGCATTAATGCAAAAGGTAGTACCAAAATCCCCCTTCAATACTCTGGGGCTATTGCCCTATTTTACTCTTCTGAACAGGACGCTTCTAGCTTTAAACATATTCTTATTGAAAGAGATTTATTCTAATTAGATCGTTGACATGATGGCAAACAGTATACATGTCAGTGTAGATACTGGCGAGACTGTTCGCTACGTGCCGTCTTATCTGGATCTACAAGTTTTGCCCTGACACAATGTATTTCGATCTCGGGGTCTGCAACGGTCTACAGGGTTAAAGGGGTTAGTTCGCCTCTCTGTGACCGACATCGAACACCTGCTTTCGAGAGCTCTTATTACAAAATATGTGTTGTAAGCTGAGTGTTAAATCAAGTTCCGTACTTTTACCAAAATAAGTGAAGACACCGATCAGACGCTACATTGTGTGGCCTCTCAATCTGTGTTAACTGTTCCCAAATGTCCAAGTATTGGAACGATTAACCTTTATGGGTTACTATTTTAGGACCCGTAAGCTTCAAAACCGTACAGGTTGGAATAAACGTATTTTTTCGCCTTTGGTTCGCAGTTCGCTAAACGCGGCGCCATGTCTGAATCATTTTTTTTTTCGGCAAGTAATTCTCCTTTTCATGTCCCCACGCCCGAAGAAACGCAGCTCCCAAGGGTCGCACAACGTACGTATGTGCATCGTCGTATCAACGCGACGTTGATGTAACATTGCTTAGACGTCGTGTGCCCGCTAGGAAAACTCTCTGTGAGATGCAGGCGCAGAATGTACTGAGCTAATTTAGAAATGTATAGTTTTACCATGAAAAAATAGCAGATATGTTTATCTTTCTTTCTTTCAGCCTTTTTTTCTTCGTAGGGGTGGGGGGGGGTGGGTGGGTTGGGTGTGGCAAAGGTGATGTGTATCTTGTGTCATTGGCGCGTCCAGCTGAAATTGACTTACAGTTGGGAAAGGCCTGCTGTCCTTGTAGCAGGTAACGGTAGAGGGGGAGTGTTTATTTTCTCCTGTTTCTACACTTCTATTCATTTTTCTCTTTCTCCTCTATCCCTCACTTTCATCTCCTCTACTATCTCTTCTATCTCTGTTCACCCTTTCTCTGGGAGACTACACAAATGACCCACAATGGCTGGCCTGTCGTTGAACTCAAAACAAACAATCAATCTATTTTTTTTTCTTCGTCGATTTTTTACCCCTCTTGGACCTTGTCAACAAAATATCTAGAGAAATGTTGGATCTACTGCTAATTTTGTTATCATGATTATTATTCCTCATAAATCAACTCTCCTTAGTACTTTCAGTACTTTGATTTTCTTTTGTTTTCACACCAGCTGAATTCCATGATAAGTCAAGGCACTGAAGGTACTGGTGGGTCTTCTGTCTCTGAATGTACGTTGAGAAAATAGTCCTGAACTTAGACTTTTCTTCCAGTATTTTAAGTGTAGGCTTGCTTAGTTTTGTTTGTTTGATTTGAGATTTAAGTTCCCCGTCAACGCTATATAGGTCATTTTGGGGACATTGCTTCCAATTTTGTGGGACTTTTACCGACATTGAGATGAAATGACAAACACAAGCCCTAGTTAGAAAGTGTGCCTGTCTTCTCCATAGATCAAGCAAGAGGCGTTTCGTTGCGGCATTCAACAACTTCTGTGATTGACTAGCTTTTTTTTCCTTTGGCGTGTGAAATAATTTTGTAAGGAACGTAAAAAAGTGTACCGGAGACCCACGGAACGGGGTACTGGCAAACAGTGTAGGTTCAGATCGGACATTGCAGAACGAGGCGTCTGAACAGTCTACACTTTTTGTAAAACTGGTTTAGTAGTGACCATGACTGAATTTAAAACCTCAGTTTCGTGAAATCTGGTTTTTGGAGCGTAGCTCTTGCAGCGTAGTTCCAGTGAAATGAGAAGTGATTTCGGCACTACTTTTGGCGTTACTGCGTATGACCTAATCACCAGTGAGAACATAGATCCCCGTGTTAACATAGTAGATTATTACGCCATGCGGTATCTTCTTATAGACTGCTTCACAGACCACCTATTTCAAACGAAATAGATGAATATTTTTAATAGATGAACTGTGTAGCAGCCTAATCTTTTTATAGTTCAGTTCATATAACTCAGTTTACAGTCCATTTTGTACCGTAAAATCCCAAATCTGGCAACTGGCAAACAGGACAAACCCAGATCAGATACCACAGAACGCAGTGTCATTATGACCAACACTGCATACTTACAAAAGGTTCAGCCATTTTTGCCAAATATTTCGTGGAAGCCGAAACCTTACATCCCTGATTTTAAAATGAACTCATTCCATACTGAGATAAGGTTGAGGATTCCATTCGTTTAAAATGGGTTAAAAGTACGCAGTGTGGGTCGATAATGTAATTCAAATTTTAAGGAGCAAGGCTTATATTGTAAGCAGTAAATTTTGCAGTTGAGACACAGATGAGACGCCACTTGTTGTAGCGTCCGATCTGGGTCTGCTATGTTTGTCCCCTAAAAAGGCTGCTAGACATATACTCAGAGTATGGGTTAATGGGGGGCACTGTTACTTTGTTTAAAGCGACTTGTCTGCGTCCTAGGCATGTGACCATAAAGAAAGCAAATTATCAGTTCAGACGCAAGTTCGATACCTGCCGGGTTCGGCAACATTCTTTCCAGGAGATTGATCGTGAAATCTATTCCACGGTGATGCTATCCCTTTCGCTGATTCAAGAAGGACAGTTGTTGGTTTACGGTAAAAGACTGTACACGGTGCTGTATTGACAATACTTAACCAAAGAAATTGCCTTTATGCCAGATCATTTCATAAATGGCCTCGTCGAGGCAATTTATTTTTATATAACGATAACGGAGTAAAATGTCTAAACCTCTTCAAATATTCCTATGGATTGATATTGACAATAACCAACCCAAGAAACTGTCGTATTCAAGATCACTTCATAAATGGCCTCGCCGATGAATATATATTAAGGAAAATGTTAAGAGAGTATAATGTTCAAACCTCTCTGAATATTCCGTTCATTTTGGGCTTTCGGATTGATATTGACAATACCTATCCCATGAGGCTGTTTTATGCAAGATTACTTTATGAATGGCCTCGCCGAGGCAAAATAATATATCAAATGAATACGGAGTATAACATCCTAACCCGGCTTTGATCATTTTCGGCATACAGGTTGATATTGACAATGCATAACCCGCAAAATTGCCTTATGCCAAATTACTTTACAAACGGCCTCGCCTAGGCAAACTGTTTGATAAATTATTTCGAAGTGTAACTTCTAATCTACTTGGAATATTTTGACATCTGTTAGCATGCAGATAGATAATGTAAAGATCTAACCAACGAGATTCCTGAATGCCCAATTTCTTTATTTTAGCCTCGGCAAGCTAAAAAATTCACCCACCGACACGGTCGAATAATTTTCAAACCGACGGGTATTTTTTTATAATGTTTTGCATGCAGATGTAAATTGACAAGATCAAGCTAATGATATCGTCTAATGCCAGATAGCTTTATAAACAGCCTCACCGAGTCAATTTTTTAAAGACTGATTACGGATGTATAACTTATAAACTGCTGGGAAAATTATGATAATTTTTCACATGAAGATAAACATCACCGAGACGTAACCAAGGAGAAAGTCTAATGCAAGATAAATAACCTCCCCAAGGTTATTTTTCAAGAACTGATTACATAAAATAACTTTAAAGCCGCCAAAGAATTGCGCAAGCCGCAGTTATTGCACGAACTATAGCTCAGCAGAAATCTTCAAATAAACTGTAGAACTGCATGGTTGCTATATTGCTCAAAAACATTGATTGTGGGTACTTGATAAAACTGCTGGGAAAATTATGATTATTTTTCACATGAAGATAAACATCACCAAGACGTAACCAAGGAGAATGTCTAATGCAAGATAAATAACCTTCCCAAGGTAATTTTTCAAAAACTGATTACATAAAATTACTTTAAAGCCGCAAAAGAATTGCGCAAGCCGCAGCTATTGCACGAACTATAGCTCAGCAGAAATCTTCAAGTAAACTGTAGAACTGCATGGTTGCTATATTGCTCAAAAACATTGATTGTGGGTACTTGATAAAACTGCTGTTAAAATTATGATTATTTTTCACATGAAGATAAACATCACCAAGACGTAACCCAGGAGAATGTCTAATGCAAGATAAATAACCTCCCCAAGGTAATTTTTCAAAAACTGATTACATAAAATAACTTTAAAGCCGCCAAAGAATTGCGCAAGCCGCAGTTATTGCACGAACTATAGCTCAGGAGAAATCTTCAAGTAAACTGTAGAACTGCATGGTTGCTATATTGCTCAAAAACATTGATTGTGGGTACTTGATAAAACTGCTGTTAAAATTATGATTATTTTTCACATGAAGATAAACATCACCAAGACGTAACCCAGGAGAATGTCTAATGCAAGATAAATAACCTCCACAAGGTAATTTTTCAAAAACTGATTACATAAAATAACTTTAAAGCCGCCAAAGAATTGCGCAAGCCGCAGTTATTGCACGAACTATAGCTCAGGAGAAATCTTCAAGTAAACTGTAGAACTGCATGGTTGCTATATTGCTCAGAAACATTGATTGTGGGTATTTGATAAATCTGCCTCGTCAAGGCTGTTCAATCAAGTCCCCGCAATCAATGTTTTGAGCAGAGATAAAAAAAATATCACAATTTTGTATCTTAAAATTTCCATTTTTTTTTTTTTTTTTTTTTTTTCGGAAAAATTGACAATGTATTTGTACAGTTTTCGTGGTTGTTGCGGGGTCTACACCTTAGCTTGAGATAAATTCAATATAGGTCTTGTTGCTTTAACACGACTTCTGGCCCAGAATAGCTTTGAACAAACAGCTATGTTCATTGGATCTATATGAGCCTGGTTTAGAATACCAATCAGACGCTAAATTTGCCTAACGCTATCAAATTATCAAAGCTACGCTCCATCAGTACTCTCAGTGCTTTGATTAATAAATGATGAAGGAAGCTAAAATTAGTGCCGTGCATTGAATTTCGTATGGCGTTTTGATGAAGCAACTGACCTAACATCGATATAATCAAAGTACTGAAAGTACTGAGGAAAGTTGATTTATGAGAAATAATTATTATGATAACAATGCCAGTTGCAGATCAAGCAGTTATCTTGATATTTTGTGAGGGTTAAAAAACCGACGAAGAAAATAAAAATGATTCATCGATTGTTTTGAGTTTAACGACAGGTCAACCCATTATGGATCATTTTGTCTTCGTCAAGAGAAAGGGGTGGGGGGGATAGAAAAGATAGCAGAGGAGAGGAAAGTGAGGTACAGAGTGAATGGGAGTGTAGAAACAGAAAACATTTCAACACTCACCATCTACCGTTACCTGCTTCAAGGACAGCAGGCTTTGCCCAAATGTAAGTCAGTATCAGCTGGACTCCCCAGTGACACAAGATACACATGACCTGTGCCTCACCAAACTACCCCCACGAAGGAAAAAAGGAAGAAAGAAAGAAAGAAAGATAAACGTGTCTGCTAAAATTCTTCATGGTTTCTAAATTAGCTCAGTACATTCTCTGCTTGGCCCATCTGCTAATAATCTTAGACAAGTTCTCCTAGCGGGCACATTAGGTCTTAGCAACGTCGCATCAACGTTGCGTTGATACGACGATGCAGCCGCTTGGAGCTATGTTCCTTCGGGCATCGGAACATAAAATGAGAATAACTTGGACGAAAAAAAAAATCATTTTTAAACCATTTGATTTAGACATTATAACTCTGATCAGACGCCGCATTTAGCGAACTTCGACTACCAAAGGCGGACTCCAAATAAAAACATTAACCCGTAAATGCCAATTGTTTCAATAATGGGACATTCGGAAACATTTAAGACAGATTAGAGGCCACAAAATGTAGCGTCTGATCGGTATCTTCACTATTTGCTAAAAGTACGGAACTTGGTGCAAAACTCACAGCTTACAACACATGTTTTGTAATCAGAGCTCTCGAAAGCAGGTGAATAACTGTGTTTGATGTCGGTCAGCTATGGGTTGTTTAGTCGGTCACTGATAATCACAGACAAGCGAGTTAACCCTTTTAACCCTGTAGACCGGTGCAGACGCTGAGGTAGAAATACACTGTATCTAAGCAAATCTTATAGATTCTGATAAGACGGCACGTAGCTAGCACGTCTCGCCAGACTCTACATATACACTATTTAACTGCCATCATGTCAGTGAACTAATCAGAAATCCCTTTCTATAAGTATATATTTAAATCGAGAAGAGTCCTGTTCAGAAACTCAGGGATGAAAGAGTAAAACAAAATATCATCGGATAGCGCGTAGGAAAATGGTCCTAGAACATTGTTTTCTGTCCAGGATATGTCTTTTTGTTCCAATTTATATTCAATCCGTTTAACGTCTCGAAAATGAAATATTTTGAAAAGACGTTCCATGCCTGCAAAATTAGTTTTCAAGAGTTCCTTTGGACTATTCTATGCAGCGAACGAACAGCGGAAGTGGAATAACGCGGTCCAGTATCGGAAGTAGAAATGTAATGACATAGAAACTTGATTTTATAAATCAACTTTCAAAAAGTACAGGACATCTTGGTTTCCCAAAAGTGGTCACGCAGACAAAAACACGATTTCAGTTCTTTGCTTTATAAGTTTGGGTCAACTGGTAAACCAGTCGCCCCAAAACCTCATCCCACCGTATAACCGGACATTGGTCAAATTGGAAGCGGCATTAGACTGTACACCTAAAAATCATTAGCGGCCATTAAACAGCGGGGATTTCTATCATGTAGGAAAGCAACGGAATGTGCGATTAGAATGCGGTTTTCGGCATCCGGGGAAGAAGTGGGTGTACTCTATTTGTATGATCCTCATAACCGGTGATAGTGGTGCATTTTTGTGTACCCCTTATCTTCTACGACTCTGACAGTGATTTTGCTGCCTCTGTCGCCCGTCAACACGACGAATCTAGGTCAATATATTCGAGACTAAGGTCAGCCGGCTACTCACACCACCATGAATCGTTAAACGCATGTATTCTTTGACATCTGATAGCTGCTATCGTCTAAATATTTGGATGCTGTAAACCATGACCACTTGAATTGCCGGCACCAATCACATTGAAAAACTTGCCGACTAGCGGCAAGCTCATAAAAATATGCTATACGACCAGCGGCGATTATTTCATAATTTTTTTACCAAGGAGCAGAATTCCAGTAAAATAGAAGTGAAGGCAAAGATCAGGAATCGATACAATACATATACTTTTTATTAATAAAAGAACCAAATAAAAAATTAATACACCGACCCCACCATTTTCAATTTCCGACCCTACCCAGTGTCGTCTTTGCATTTACCTCCGAAAAATCGTAAATTTTAAGATGAAAAAATTGTGATATTTTTCCTATTTCTGCTCAAAATATAGATTGTGGGTTCGTTAGAACCGCCTCGATTCTAACAAGTTGTGGGTATTCATTAGAACCGCCTAGTCGAGGCGGTTCTAACGAGTACCCGCAATCTTTATTTTCGAGCAGCAATAAGAAAAATAAAGTTTACCCCTGTAATCCCCAGTTTTACTATATAAAAGTGGGGTTCAAGGGGTCAAAATTATATAGGCGTCTTTTCGTGATGGATGCGCGAAGTGCATTAGTACAGGGTGTCCCGGTGCCTGGTAATATCAAGATAGTTAACAGCATATGTGATGAAATCCCAAGTTACCCCCAAGATAGAGTGTACAGGGGGCAACATTATTTTTTTTTATCTCTTCTCTAAATATAGAATGTGGGTATTCAGTCGCGCCGCCTCATCGAGGCGATTCTAACGACAACGTAAATCTATAGTTTGTGAGACATTTTATTGAAAAGACGTAATTTCCTAATATTTTGGCTAGCGCTGTAGCGTATCGTAACTTCTAGGCACACAGAATGTTATTGTCACATTTATCGGTAAGTGAAATAGTCGAGATAATTTGTAGCAAAATACAGCAATTTTTCAGAAACAGAAGTTAAATTTCTTCAGTTTGAGCCAGCGCATGACAATACCTATAATAAGATCAGTGCAACCAGCGAAGACTGCCAGTCTTCGTTTGTTGCTCTCTTGATAATCCAGAGGCCTTAGAAGACTAATGCAAACAGCAAAGACTGATTTTTTTTTTGGTTTTGGGTTTTACGGCCCTTTCAAGATTATTTCACTCATATCGAGCCGATCGTTAATCAGAGGTGGGCGAAAACCGGAGTACCCGGAGAAAAACCACCTGACCTTCCGTTGCAGAACTTGGCGTCTCACACGTGGCCCGAGCGAGGCTCGAACCTACGGCGGTGAGAGACCTAATGACTAAGAGTCAGCGCTCTTATCCACTAGGCCACGGAGGCCCGTAACAAAGACTCTGAGCAAAGACTCTGATCAGATTGCGCGGAGGCGCAGGCTGATCTGAGTGTTTGCTGGTCGCACGAGTCCTATTGCAGATTTTGCCATACACAGGCCTCATTTATTATTGAAGATTCGGCAATTAAATAATAGAAACACACATTTTAACGCATATTTTATGCATGATATTTGAAGCTGTTAACGCTTTCAAGTGCTCGCCTATATCAATAATATACTACTCGAAGTTTGATAGGGATCACGTTTCATTTACCAAATTTTGCACTGAAAATTTAAAATTTCATGAATGAATTTGTGCTCCGTATATTGATAAATATCTTAAGCAGAAACTCATGTGCAATTCAGTACTCATGAAAGTGCACACTTCTCACACTTCGCAAATGAATTCATGCATCCCCAAAAATCTTGCGTAACACTGCATTCCAACAGAAAAATCAAACTTGTCAGTGTTCCTTTACTAAGCGTAAAAATGACTTCATTTGGTTTGTAAAACTCTAAAATGCCTAGGGAACAGTTAAGAAACCGTATGAGCCCCGAAGTGATGAACCGTGAAGTCGGAATATTCGAATCTAGCGTCTCTCAACTTCGTGTTGCTGGGATTCTGAATGTGTCTCATAGCGCGGTTTCCCAAATGTGGTGTCGGCAACTTACCCATGGAAATCCTTCACACAGACACGGCGGAGGTCGCGAAAGGGCTACAACTCAACGTCAGGAACGTTTTTTGTTGTTTCAGACTCGACGTCAACGGTTCCTGATCGCTAAGCGTTTGAATAACGAGTTTAGGAACGGAACTGGAGCACGAATTTCTACACAAACTGTCAGAAACAGGCTCCACGAGTTCTAACTTCATGCCGGGAGGCCTGCTGTACATGTTCCGTTGATGGGACAGCACGTGCAAGACCGGTTGTACTTTGCCAGAACTTACGTCATATGGACGATTCGTGACTGGAAGCCAGTAGTGTTTACTGATGAGTCCAGATTCTGTCTAGACTTTACTGATAAACTTAAATTAGTGTGGCGAATGTCTCAAGTGCGATTCGATGACTTGTATGTGGCAGAGCATAATCGTTATGGAAAGGGATCAGTCATGGTTTGGGCTGGGATAAGCGTGAACGGTAAAACTGACTTGATCGTCGTTGAAAACGGAACGTTAATAACATTGAGGTACTGTATTGAGATTCTTGATCAGTTTGTGGGACCATATGCTGGTGCTATCGGTCGGGACTTTATTATGATGGACGATAATGCCCGTCCCCATCGTGCTCACGTCACTGATGCCTATCTGAAACGCGAGACAATCGTTCGTATGGACTGGCCTGCTCGATCACCTGACTTAAATCCGATCGAGCATGAGTGGGGCATGCTACAGCGTGCTGTTTCAGCCCGACCTGTGCAGCCGAGGACTTTACAGGAGCTCAAAAATGCATTGGTTGCTGAATGGAAGCTGATTCCACAAAACCGGAAACAGACTCTAACCAGTGCTTCAACTGAAGTGCACGACCCGCCGGATGCTTTTAGCTTTATGAGTGTTACCATATACGGGTATGGCGGCCATTTTGGTCATGTGACCTGGACCTAAAACCGTTCCCCCAATAAAAGCCTTATCGTAAGGAGCAAAAATATATCTTATACTTTAGTACTGTATTCTGAATCGTTTGCAGAATAAAATGCATTCTCACTTTTCCAATACAAAAGCATATGTGTCAAAGTTTGACCAGACACAAAGAAGGTCAAGGTCAACCCAGGGTCACCATTTTAGCAATTTATGATGGGGCCTACGTTCCAGATGCTATTTATCAAGTTTCGTGGAAATCTGCCCAGTGGTTCTGGAGAAGACTATTTTTAAAGGGTTTTTTACATATATGGCTTGGCGGCCATTTTGGCGAGGCTATACTAAACGGAATGTAATATTTCGCAAGTTCATTGGTTAGATCTCATCGATATCTATCTGTATGCCAAAAATTGTTTAAATATTCCAAGCGGTTAAGTCACTATCACAAATTTTCACAAACGGGTTACGGACGGACAGACAGACCATATATGGCTTGGCGGCCATTTTGGTCATGTGACCTGGACCCCATGAGCAAATTTTGGTTTCCCCCATCCCATAGAGGCTCCATATGAAATTTGACTTCAATCGACCCAACGGTTTCCGAGGATAAGCAGTTCGAAAATTTTCACATTTTTCGCCTCGGCGAGGCTATACTAAATGGAATGTAATATTTCGCAAGTTCATTGGTTAGATCTCATTGATATCTATCAGTATGCCAAAAATTGTTTAAATATTCCAAGCGGTTAATCACTATCACCAATTTTCACAAACGGGTTACGGACGGACAGACAGACTGACAGAATGACACGGTGATTTTAGGACACTCTTAGAAAATCAACCGACTTCAGTCGGTCGCTTTTTCTGCGGGTCGTGCAATTACGAGCATGCGCAGGCGATGTCATGCTGTAATCGATGCCCGTGGACGCCAAACACGTTATTAGGCACGTTTGTCTGAAAAAAAAAAAAAAAAAAAACAACAAAAAACATTTGTCCAAATCCCTTCGTGTTACGCCAAATTTTGTGGTTGCCAAGACGGTTGTTGTTGTCACGCTTGAATGCAGTGCCAGTTGGCAAAATTAATCACTAATGTTCTGGAGGATATGTTTTCTATCATTATATATTTTATACATAGCAGTGAAATCAATGCATATCTGAAACAAATAAAAGTGATATTTTCACACTGAAAATCTAAATGATATTTTCACAGTGTGAAAAATAACATGACCATGTTATTTTCACAGTAGCAGCCCGGACTAATTTTTCTCGCCAAAATTCATAGGTTATCTATAAAATAATTCTGTAAAAAACCTTAAAAAAGCATTCGTTGAACTGTATAAATGCTTTATTAAAACGCTGGTCTGTTTATGGTTTGCAACCGACAGTTGTGACGCCATAGCCAAGTCAAAATTGTGACATAAGATTCGATTGATCAGTTACAGTAAGTGTTCTAAAATGTAATCAAATAAAAAGAAAATTTCCTTTTTTTCGATAAATATAAAAAATATTTCATCTCGTGTGTTGCAAACATCAGAATTTTCAACACACTCGATGAATTTTTTTTGGTATTCATCTCAAAAAAGTAAATATCCTCTATGTATTAAATTTGGATTCAGCTTATTAATTTATCAAAACATTATTTTGCATTAAAAAGTGATCCCTAACAAACATTGAGTAGTATATTATGATAAAATATGGCATGTTCTTAAAAAAAAGAAAATAAGCTAAATTATTAGTAAAAGCCTTTTCCTTAAACCAAAGATAAAAGTTATAGAAAAATAAGCTTAAATGCTTTATTTCTTTCAAGTAAATTTTGCCTTCGACCAATGAGACATGGGGGAAATGTTTTTGGCTACCATGGTAAGTGTACACACGGATTTAAACAAGAGGTCTATAATGGCCCTATATCGCTCACATGAGCTTAGAGTTTAACATGTGGGTCCCGGGAAATTTTTGGCCCCAGGTGTATAATTTGAACAGTCTTGGTAGAAGTCCACCAAATGAAGCTTAATACCAAATATGGTAGGCCTGGGCCGTCCGGTCTCAGACAAAAAGATTTTTAAAGTTTTCACCTTGTAAGTCTATGTAAATCCAGTGGGCCTCGGTGCCGGCCATTTTTGGCCCCAGGGCTATAACTTCAACAATTTTGGTAGAGGGCCGCTAAATGATGCTTCATATATGAAAGACCTTGGCCACCTGGTTTCAGATAAAACAATTTCTAAAAGGTTTTCTTGGGGCATTTTTGGCCCAAGGGCTATAAACTGAACAATCTTTGTAAAGGTCCACTAGATAAAGCTTAACATACAATATAAAAAAAAACCTGGGCCTTTTTGTTACAGACTAAAAGGGTTTTCAAAGATTTTCACTACGTAAAATATGTTCTATAAAAGGGTTATCATTTGGAAGCAAGGAATACACCATAGAACTGAAAAATATGGAATGTGTATGTTTTCTGGGCCAGACTGACTAGTTTCGGCCAGTTAGGCCTCATCAGTGACCCTCAAATATTTTCAAAATGCCACAATGGAATCAATGATCCCAAAGGACAAGAAAATATAAACTACACTATGATGTAGGTCAGGGAGACTTTTTACGGCCGCCACACAGTCCCAGACACCAGCTGTAGTGACGTTAAATAAGTCTATGTAAAGCCAGTGGGCTATAATTTAAACAATCTTGGTAGAGGTCGGCATTGATAAAGCTTCATACCAAATATCAAAACCTGGGCCTTCTGGTTTCAGACAAAAATATTTCTAAACGTTCTAAACGTTTTCCACATGTAAGTCTATGTAAAACCAGTGGGCCCCAGAGTGGAGTCATTTTTGGCCAAAGGGCCATAAACTGAACAATCTAGGTCGAGGTTCACTAGATGTAGCTTCATACCAAATACCAAAGACCCGGGCCTTCTGGTTTAAGACAAAAAAAATTCTAAAAGTTTTCATATGTATGTCTATGTAAAACCAATCTTGGAAGAGGTTTGAGGTTTTTGCTGTTTGAGCACGGCCTTCTGTGAAACAGCCATGGACATAGGTATTTATGCAAGAATAATGTTTTAACGCAATTTGATCTTGTGACCTAGTTTTAGACTCGACATGACCCATATTCAAACTTGACCCAGATATCATAAAGGCAAACATTCTGGCAAAGTTTCATGAAGATTGAACAAAGCATTTCATTTCAAAGCCTTCTACTGGCCGAGATTGCTCACAAGTATAATCTTTCACAAGTAGAGTCTACATTCTTACTTATAGAATAGTGTGGTCTCTATAGGATGAACAAGATTTTCAAGAAATTTGACCTTATTTTTGATCCGACATGACCCATATTCGAACTTGATTCAGATGTCAAAAGACAAACATTCTGGTAAAGTTTCACGAAGATTGAAACAAACCTGTGGCCTCTAGAGGGTGAACAAGGTAAATGTTGAGGGCGCACGACGGACGACGCACGTACGACGGACAAAGTGTTATCACAATAGCTCACATTGAGCTTTGCTCAGGTGAGCTAACAATAAAATCGGAAGGTTTTATAAGAATTCTAAATCGAATGTGAGGCTAGCTAGAAGTGTTGATTGCAATTTCGTTTTGACCAGTTAGCAACATTAGGGTCGTACAGTTGACCAAAAACAACATTTAAATGTTTTACACATTGAGTCCTTGGAATGGAGGGATTTTCAGGGATTAAAATTAGAACCAGAATCTGTGGTTTATTGTTTAAGTGATGTAGAGCCTGAAAATAAGTCCCAAAATAGTCTGATTTTCGCTGTTTTGCGTGATTCTATGTATCTGTTCCGATTTTCCATCGATTTGAGCTTCGCGGGTGTTCGCAGGAGCTTCTCTAGAGTTTGAGAAATGATCAGCAGATACGACGATTTTTCCAGGAACACTGTATAATTTCTCCGCATCCTGCGCCAGGTGACTTCATATTTTAGAGCCAGCAAACTTACTTACTTTGCGTTTTTTTCTTCAAAACGTGAAACGTTGCCATTTTCGATCAAAAACGATATATTTTTTTTACCTATTGACCATAAAAACTGCAATACGTTGCACCCCTTGAGATTGCTCGGGTGAAAGTCTAATCCTTCATCACGCGAACAAGTCCGTGAAATGCGGCGTCTGATCTGGGCCTACACTGGTTGCCAGGGTACTCGTTTAGGGGTTTCCAGTCTGAAATGGGTTAAAGATAGACGCCAGAAACAAAGCAATACTGGTGATATACTTTGTAATGACTTATATCGTGTAAGAGACAAAGGACTTTCTCAGCTCATTTCTTCATTTGTACTTTCATTCTTCTTTCTCTCTATATAGGCCAATGTTATATTTTGTCAAAAATTCCTAAGATACCATATAGAAGCTAAAAGGCTAAAGCTTGGTATACTTTGCAGTGATTATGACTTATATTGTGTAAAAGACAATGGGATTTTTCAACTCATTTTTCATTTGTTCTTTCATTCTTCTTTCTATCTATATAGGCCAAATGTTTGGTCAAAAATTCCTCAGATACCATATAGAAGCTTGATGTACTATGCAGTGATTATGACTTATATTGTATAAGAGACAATGGGATTTCTCAACTCATTTTTCATTTGTTCTTTCACTTTTTCTCCCCGCCCATCGATGCTTGAAGTAAATAGATGGGCTGCATGATGCTTCCACGCAGAGCTGAAGTCTGCCACACATGGGTATTGATAAACCGCTTAGAGGATATAAGCCTGCCCAGGCAAAGCGGTGCGAGTCGGCCCCTCCATGCTTATAAAACACCTATTGATTTCATTTGGGCGACAGGGCTGGAGATGTCATTTTATCTCAGTGTCGGACAAAAGTCCCACAAAATTGAAAGCAACGTCTCCAAAATGACCTATACAGTGTAGTCGGGGACGTTAAACTTCAAATCAAACAAACAATGTAAATTTTAACTCCATATAGACTAATGTTATTTTTTTTTCAAAGTAGAAGTAAAACAAAGATCAGGAATTGATACAATTAACTTACTCCACCCATAAAAGACACCAAAGGGAAAGAAATACAAACATTAAGCGACCAGACCATAATGGAAACCTAAACAAAGGAAGGCCATAAGGACAGTTACTTTCCCACAAAATGGCCATATGGCCATCCAAAATTAAAAGACACAAGTGATACACACATAAATAGAAAGTAACAAACAACAACATAAATAAATCGCCACAGAAGAGCCGCCTTGGAACGGCCAGTGGAAGATTTCCACTGGGGGGGGCTTAAATCGATTTTACGTGGCCACAATCCTCGCCCTTACTTCTGTCGCGATTTAGACAAATAATTTGTTCAGTCCGCATGAAGGCCTCCTAACTCATCAGTGCAACATCTCCGTGAACACAAAAATCAAAGAACCACAGAGGTGAGACAACGGTGAGGACTCGACAGCAAGAAACCACTGAAATGCTGGAGCAAAAGAAAACCAACAGTTAGACTCCAAAGACTTTTCAGGAACTAAATACATTTAAGCTATAATACTATGCAATTGTGTTGATTTACATTCTAAATTTTCCTTGTTTATTTGTTCATGTGTTCTTTCATTCAAAAACGAATGCAATATATTCCATCACGAAAACACGCCTATATAATTTCGAACCAATTAAACCCCACTTTTATATAGAAAAACTGGGGTTTACAGAGGTAAACCTTATTTTTCTTATTTCTGTTCTAAAATATAGGTTGTGGGTACTCGTTAGGACCGCCTCGATGAGGCGGTTCTAACGAGTACCCGCAATCTATATTTGGCTAAAATATAGGTTGTGTGTACTCGTTAGAACCGCCTCGATGAGGCGGTTCTTACGAGTACCCGCAATCTATATTTTGAGCAGAAATAAGAAAAATATCACAATTTTCATCTTAACATTTTTTTCGGCGATAAAGATTACAATGTATTTGTATAGGCGTGTTTTCGTAATGCATCGACATTTCTAAGGCGCTATTTGATCACTATCATCGCGTTAACAGGTCTGTGTAATGGAAATCCTTCAAAAGCCCAGTTAACAGGCACGTGTTGTATCCCTTTTTCAGAAAAATGCATTAAACAGAGGGTATAGACAGACCCTCTGACAATGCTAGTCAGTGTTTGCATCACAAGTCTCGCCCCCGCCCATCGGGGCTTGAAGAAATAGATGGACTACGCGATGCTTCCACGCACAGCTGAAACCGACCGCCCATGAGTACTGGTAAACCATTTAGAGGTTTTAACCTACCCAGGCAAAGCGGTGCGAGTTGGACCCTCCATGCTTATAAACCCCATTGGTTTCTTTGGGTGGCCGGGCTTGAGATTGATCATGAAATCTTTTCTACGGTCGTTCTCATCCTTCCGCTGATTCAAAAAGGGCAGTTGTCAGTTTCTGGCAAAAGAATGTGCACTGGACTGGTTATCCGCTTCCGTATAAGCTTGCCCAGGAAAAGTGTGGATAGGTAAACTGACCGACTCAAAAGTGACCTAAAATAGTGTTGACTGGGCCGTTAAACTCCAATACAAACAAACAAACAAAACCAGTACTCGTGTGCGGTCGGATTCAGCTCTGCGTGGAATCATCATGCAGCCCATTTATTTCTTCAAGCTCGATGGGCGGGGCCCGACCAAGGCCGGCTATAATGTATTGTACAGAAAAATGTAACAATTTGCTCACTGTGGCGTTTAGTTTAACGGATATCGTCCAAAACTAAATCACAAAAAATGAAACTAAATTACAGACTGAAGCTAATTCTCAAAAATTACATAAATTTTCCATAACCTTGCGTTTACATAAAATATTTGGGTTGAAAAAATGGTTTTCTGTTGCGGTATATTCAAAAGAAGTGATCATGCCCATTTTTTTGTAAATGGCTATTTATGGCCTCTCTCCCACACCGATTCAGCTGTGTACCTATCCATAGAGACTGGTGCAAAGAGCCTTCTTATCAATTGTTTTATAGCAACGTCCATTAAATTTTTATACTAAGCATCGAAAGCATGAAAGTCGTCATCGTCTTCGTCATCATCGTAACTATCATTATCATTCTTGAAATTTTCATTGCCACCATGAATCGGGTTTTTTTTTTTTGTTTTTTTTCCGGTTCATGTTAACGTGGGTCAAGAAATTAAGGATATTGCTGTCCTCTTTGTCTTCGTCAAGTATCGTTTTTATTGCTTAAAGACACCGAGTTGTGATTAATGTCACGCAATCGCGTAGGAATAGTCTAGAAATTGTAATCAGCCTGTCCAAACCCTTCTACATATAGACTTAAGTTAAATAAGTAAGAAGAATTTTGTCATTGAATAGAAAACCCATATAAATAGTGGCTGATTAAATGACCAATTTATTTATTTATTTATTTATTTATTTACTTATTTATTTATTTATTGTTATCACTGTCCGAATGTATATTTTGCATGATATTTACATAGTGTTCGCCCCCTCGCCCGTCGGGGCTTGAAGAAATATATGAGCTGCATGATGCTTCCACGCATGCGCTGAATCCGACCGCACACGAGTACTGGTAAACCGCATAGAGGATCTAAGCCTGCCCAGGCAAAGCGGTGCGAGTCGGACCGTCCATGCTTACATGCGACAGGGCTTGAGAGGTCATTTCATCTCAATGTCGGCTAAACCTCAAATCAAACCAAAACAGTGTTCGAAATCAAATCAATCCTGGAAAGATGATCATGGTGCCATGTTATGTATTGCATGTATTAACAATTGTTTTGCGATTATTTTGCATTAAGCTGGCGAGTTACACAGTTAGGAGAAATTTACCCTTGGAAAATGCTGTAGTGAAAATAGAAGTCATGTTTTCATTTTCAGCTTGACTTTGTATTCAGCAATCAAACAGGGGAGGATCGATGTGGCCGTTGTCATGCTTTTTTGCTAGCTTCCGAGGATGGGAGTATCTTTTGTAGCAAAATAAACAGTACTGAACAAAAATTTAACCTTTGAAATTGGGTCAGTCTCATCACACCTTTGACGACAAGTAACTAATAGGTGTAAATATTGCCACAATAAGAGTTGAACCATGTTCAATGGACAAACGCCTACCTCACCGTCATAAAGGAGGAAACTGGTCTCAAATTAAAGATAAATGTCCCTACTTTATTTAAAAATTGGTCGTACATGTAAGCTCCAAAATGGGTAACATCATACAAAAAAAAAATAATAAAAAAAAAAAATGGGGAGATAACTCTTTATTCGTTGAAAACAAAATCAAAGAGCTCGTTCTTCAACATGAATTTTACTCATATCAAAAATGTCATTTTCGCAAATTATTCCGTTTTCCTCATTTTAATTACGTACTTTCTGTGTTGAATTTTGACGTTTTTTTAAATTGGTTAAGATTTTATGATTTCATCCTGTCATATGAAATCGGATTTTTCACCTCAGACCGTTCTTTATCGTACGTTCTTTCTGCTACCTTTAGTTTTCAAAAGACAGCAAAAGACTTGTAATTTTCTAAAAATGCATCCATTTCGCTATACAAAATGGACAACCTGATACGCATTGTGGCCTTGAAACCTACTGTCAAAGGTACATACCCTGTGTGAAAAAGTATAGATTTAATGCGGTTTTCCAATTTCGTAAGCAACTTCAAGATAGTCGTTTTAAATCAACACAGGACGTCCATATAAAAAATTTAAATCGACATGGTGCATTCTTTCATATCTCCAAAATGTTTTTTTTAATGAAAACTTGTGCTAAGCTTTCTTATCTTTGTTTGGTGCGTGGGTTGTGGGTACATGTTAGAACTGCTTCATTGAGGCAATTCTGACAGGTACCTTCGGCTCTCAAGTTTGGGCGGAGATGGGGGAATAATGTTCACCGCGGTAGAACTCTCTCTCTCTCTCTCTCTCTCTCTCTCTCTCTCTCTCTCTCTCTCTCTCTCTCTCTCTCTCTCTCTCTCTCTCAAAAACGGTGGGATTTGGAGGGTGATCATATAATGGACTTGTGACATAATGCACTGTTTCATTCGGGATGTTTTTTGGGACGAGGAGTAAGTTAACCGTGGAACCCCCTCTACATATAATCACCTACTGAAGAAGTAGCATTACCTGTCCTTTTTGTACATGTGGTTTGTTTGTTGTTGTTTTGTTGTTTTTTTAGCTCACTTGAGCCAAAGACTCAGAGTGAGAATCATCCTTCGTCGTCCGTCCGTCCATCTCTCCGTCCGTCTGCTCACAATTTCTTTAAACATCTCCTCCTAAACCACTGAACAGATTTTAACAAAACTTGGCAGAAATAATCCTTGGGTGGTCCTTGATCTAAGATATTCAAAGAATTCAATTCCATGCAGAACTATGGTTGTCATGGGAAAATAAGAGAAAACCTTTAAAAATATTTTTCTACGAAACCAGAAGGCCCAGGTCTTTGATATTTGATATGAAGCTTCTTCTAGTGGACCACTACCAAGTTTGTTCAAATTATAGCCCTGGAGCCACAAATAGCCCCGGGGCGGGGCCCACTGAGTTTGCAAAGGTATATAGGGAAAACCTTTAAAAATCTTCTTGTCTGAAACCAAAAGGCCCAGGTCTTTGATATTTGGTGCGCAGCTTCGTATAGTGGACCTCTACCAAGACTGTTCAAATTATTGTCCTAGGACCAAAAGTGGCCCCGGTGCGGGACCTACTGGTTTACATAGTATATAGGGAAAACCTTTAAAAATCTTCTCGTCAGAAACCATAAGGCCAAGGTCTTTGATATTTAATATGAAGTTTCATTTAGTGGACCTCATCAAGATTGTTTAAATTATAGCCCTCGGGCCAAAATGGCCCTGGGGCGGGGTCCACTGACTTTACATAAAGGTATATAGGGAAAACCTTTAAAAATCTTCTTGACTGAAACCCAGAGGCCAAGATCTTTGGTATTTGGTATGAAGCTTCATCTAGTGGACCTCTACCAAGAGTGTTCAAATTATAGCCCTGGGGCCAAAATGGACCCGCCCAGAGGCCCACTGGTTTTACATAGGCTTATTTAGGGAAAGCCTTCGATAATCTTTTTGTCTGAAACCAGAAAACCTAGGTCTTTGATTTTTTTTGTTTAACGGCCCAGTCAACACTATTTTAGGTCATTTTTGAGCCGGTCAGATTACCATTCCACACTTTTCCTGGGCAGGTTTATACATAAGCGGTTAACCAGTACAGTGCACATTCTTTCGCCAGAAACTGACAACTGTCCTTCTTGAATCAGCGGAAGCGAGGGAATGACCGTAGAAAAGATTTCATGATCAATCTCCACGAAAGAATGTTGCCGACCCCGGCAGGTATCGAACCCGCGTCCTCCTGATCACCAGTCAGACGCGCATCCGAGCTACCGAGGCCGGCTCTAGGTCTTTGATATTTAGTATGAGGCTTCATGTTATGGACCTCTACCAAGATTGCTCAAATTATAACACTGGGTCTAAAACTGGCCCCGTCCCAGGCCCATACGTTTTACATGGGCTTATATAAGGAAATCTTTTAAAATGTCTCTTTTTTAAACCAGAAGGCTCAGGTCTTTGATATTTAGTATGAAGCTTCATCTAGTCTACCTCTACCATGATTGTTCAAATTATAGCCTGGGAGCAAAAAAATGGCCCCACTTGTTTAAATAGACTTATATAGGGAAAACTTACATAAATCTTTGTATCTGAAACCACAAGGCTCAGATCTTTGATATTTGATATTAAGCTTCACTTAGTTGAGTGCTACCAAGATTGTTCAAATTATAGAACTAGGGCCGAAACCTGCCACCACCACCCACCCACTGCCGGGACCCACATGTAAATCTCTTAGCTCAGGTGAGCGATATAGGACCATTATGGTCCTCTTGTTTGTTTATGTTTTCGGTTTTAGACGTACATTTAAATTTACACTAGTGAGATATACCAAAGAGACAAGTTTTGAAACATGTATATTACAGCATCACGTGAACAAGTCCTTGAAATAAAGACCCCCCTAAACCCCACTTTATGTAGAAAAATCTGGGGTTTAGGGGGGGGGGGTAAACATTATTTTCCTTATTTCTGCTCCAAGACATAGGTTGTGGGTACTCGTTAGAACCGCCTCGATGAGGCGGTTCTAACGAGCACCCTCAACCTATGTTTTGGACGTTTATAACAAAAATATCAAGGCTATTCATGAGAAAAGTAGCCATTTTGGAGATGTGAAAAATGCACTAAGCCGCACGTGTGAGTTATCGTAATGGCTCCTAACACTGGTCGCCGATATAGCTAATAGTAAAATATAGTGATATACTGACTGATAAATCACTAGACGTAAGAACGCGACGCGAAGAGCCGCCTTTTTATTAAATTTTATGACCTCATTCATTGTTTCCTTGACGTTAGATGGTATAACGTCGTTTTCTTGTTTCAGATACGCTATGAAAACAGGCAAAAACATGTAATTTAGTTAGTTATATTGGTGGGATTCCTTTAAACAATGACGGAAGATAGGGAGAATCTGAAGGAATCAACAGCATTTTCGTCGGCTTTCAATGTATTAAAATCGAAATAGTTCGGTTCTAGTGCCATAGTTCATTGAATGATACGAGGGTAGGCTGAAAAGTTCTGAGCCTGACCAAGAAGCAGGCATCGAAGAGCTATGAAATTTTGTATTCATTAAATCCAAACCTTTATTACTTGATTTGACTCAAATGAGTTCAATTTTACCTGCAATAACGTAGAAATTCTAGACTTTGAAAATTGATAATAGCACGTTTTTGAGAAAATGGACAAAGTCTGGCATCGTGGTGTCATCAAGTACCTCCATAAAAAGGGGTTAGCTCCTAAGGACATTCATGCCGATGTGGTTGCTACATTAGGGGATGATGCTCCTTCGTATGCAACCGTGAAAAGGTGGGCAGTAAATTTTAAGATGGGCAAGGACAGCCTTGAAGATGATGACCGGTGTGGACGACCCACAACGGCAACAACTGAGGAAACCATCAGCCAAGTGCACAGGGCCACGATGGATGACAGGCGTTTAACTGTGAATCAGTTAGCTAACACTGTTGGCATCTCCCGTGAACGAGTAGAGAACATTCTACACAGTGAATTAGGAATGTCGAAGGTTTCCGCCAGATTGGTGCCACGGCTTTTGACGCCTGACCGAAAGTTGACCAGACTGAACCTGTCACAAGCCAACTTGGCTATTTTTTTAAGCAGACCAAGATGGTTTTCTTGACAGGATGAATGTTGGGTTCATCACTTTGAGCCAGAGACCAAAAGACAATCCATGCAATGGAAGCACCCTGGCTCACCCCCTCCAAAGAAGGCAAAGGGCGTCTCCTCTGCAGGGAAGGTGATGGCATCAGTGTTCCTGGATGCCAAGGGCATAATATTCATAGATTACCTTCAAAAGGGCAGAGCAATTAATGGGGAGTATTATGCAGATCTGCTAAAACAATTGCGAAAAGCAATTAAGGCTAAACGACCCGGAAAATTGACAAAATGGGTCTTGTTCCATCAGGACAATGCGCTGCTCATAAATCGGTTGTCGCAATGGCTGCTGTGCATGACTTTGGCTTCACACTTGTCGACCACCCTCGGTATTCTCCTGATCTAGCTCCATGAGATTATTTCCTGTTTCTAAACATGAAAAAGCACTTGGCTGGGCAGCATTATCGGTCAGACGAGGAGGTTATAGCTGCTGTGGAGGAGTTTTTCAGGGACCAAGGTGAGACCTTCTATACCACTGGGATCGTAGGACTCCAGCATCGCTGGAGGAAGTGTGTGGACAGGAAGGGAGACTATGTTGAAAAATAAGGCACTTTCAGCATGGACAAACCATTGGATCTTGGTCAGGCTCAGAACTTTTCAGCCTACCCTCGTATATCGCTGTTTGTCAGTCAGTAGTAGGTAGACAAAACACTCACGCTATGCGCTCGTGATTTGATTTACTTTGCAATTGACCTCCAAACAGCGGTGTGTCACTCAATGAATCACTGCTAGAGCTAATCTATTTCTTAAACATAGTTTGAAATGGACCATAAGTGCCAGTGCTATGATAAAAACTTTTTATCATATGACGTTGCGGCTGAGAGTGTAATAACGTCATGTATTAGTTTCGAAAATCCACTAGTGGATTTAATATGCAAATTAGCTAGATACGTCCCGTAACGTTACATATATGACGTCCTTAACGACGTCGCGTTTACTAACGGCGGAATATTGACATTTTTGTAAACAAATCGTGAATAAAATGCGTTTTAAATGCCATAAATAGAATCTTGCATTCGTGCTCATGTATTATTGAATTGATTAAACTCGTTGAGAAAAAGGGATAAATGCTCGACAAAGCCTCGTATCTTATTCCTTTTCCTCAACTCGTTTAATAAATTCAATAATACATGAACAGTCATCTATGTAATGATTGTATTATGTCCCTATGTACATATATTATCGAAGACCCCCGCCCATCGGGGCTTGAAGAAATATATGGGCTGCATGATGCTGCCATGCAAAGCTGAATCAGACCCACACACGAGTACTGGTAAACCGCTTAGAGGATCTAAGCCTGCCCAGGCAAAGCGGTGTGAGTGTCGGACCGTTCATGCTTATAAACCCTATTGGTTTCATTGGGCGACAGGGCTTGAGATGTCATTTTATCTCAATGTCGGGTAAAAGTCCCACAAAATTGGAAGCAACGTCTCCAAAATGACCTTTACAGTGTTGACGGGGATGAAAAACCTCAAATCAATCAAACAAACAAACGTTTATCATATGACGTCGTTGATAAGCAGTGGATGACGTCGTGTAATAAAAATCGTATGACCACACGTGTAATAACACTTTGGCGGGATTAAGTAACGTCATGACGACGTCCATGTCAACAATGCATTTTTCGCAGAAAAATTGTCAAATTAACAGGCGATAAAATCCAATTTAAAGTGGTCATATGATAAAGAGAATCATACACTCGTGGTCATTTCATATGAAATTTATGAAACTCGCCGAAGGCTCGTTTCATAAATTTCATATGATATGACCACTCGTGTAAGATCCTCTATAAAATGTAACGTGCCGAGGGTCTAAGAAGGACTTCTGACTTTATGACGTTCAGTTCTCGACTGATTCTCAACGGCAGACTCACCTCTGACTGTCGACCACCAGAATGACTGATGACTGTTAGTTATTGGTAGCGTGGTTACAGTCAACAGCAGACTAATCGTGGACAGTGATATTATGTCGACAGCCTGAATGATGGATGCTCCTTTTACCCTAGCTCCACCAAACTGGCTGCTGTCTATATTTATTCTCAAATAAACGGCAATGGACGGACGACGGACTACGGACAGTGATCACACTAAAAGCCCCTCATATACGGCTACATGGGAACTAAACAGGACTTCGCCAACCAAAGATTAAGGTCAAAGATTAAGTTCAATAACTTAATATAAGCTTATTCTTTAAGTGTTAGGGTAAGAAAAGATCACAAAGATTCAAATAAACTTCAACAATGCTGTGTTTTTATTTATTTGAAACTTAACTGGATATCAAAATAAGAGTAAGGAATGTAATTCTGATTTATATGGTTGAGAAATGCATCTTTAGGGTGCTTTTGTGTGGCTCTGATAAAAGAAAGACCAATTCTTCCAAGCAGGCAAAGTACAACTTGTTACATACAACAGTAATTTGATTCACAGTTACTTTGCAAATGTGGAGTCTCTCTTTATGCCTTCACCATTAACCCTCCAGAGCTTGCATACATAGATATATTTGTATAACTCAAATTACAAGAGAACTAAATCAGAAAAAAATATCTATTTCACCAAAAATTATTCTAAATGCCTTAGAATTAAGCTGAACTGATTTAAAATGTTTTCCCCAAAGCCTTAAACTAATTTTGAAATTAAAAACTTTTTTTTTCTTTAAGAATAACCCAAAAATTCTAACACACCTTAAAAACCAACCTAACCCAAAGAAATCAAAATGGTCGAAGTCCCAGAGAACTCTGTGGGATTCTTTATATAGTCCCACAGTCCCACACTCCCCCATCTCCCTCTTTTCCCACATAAGTTAACTTCTCCCACAAATCCCACACTCAAACTTTATGAGGGAGAAAACAAAATGGAGGCTTGGAAAGTCACCCCTATACATTTTAAGTTAATAAAACATGGCTTTTCTGAATGAAGTATGTTCCATCTTTAAATTAATTAAAATCTATGATAATTAACCTTCATTTACCTCCAAAAGGCACAAAAATTGGTTCAGAATTAAGTTTGAAATATAAGTTTTAACATCAAAGTTTGAGGTCTACAGGTGATTTCAGTATTGATTTACATCCAGAAGAAGCTGAGTTATTTTTAGCACAGTCTCCAAGCAACAAGTACAACAATCTACATCCTGGCAGTTACCAGCCAAAACAATGATGACAGCTGGCCTACTAACTTTAGAAAGTTTCAAATTCAAAGTAAAAATATTACAGTTAAGCTGAGATGCCAGCTAGATTAAATGATTGAATCTTGTATATCTTGAAGCCATTCAACAGTATGAGTAAGTGTCAGTCCAAGGATAAAACTTTAAAATAGAAAAAAAATGAAATGTTTCACAAGCACATGTTTAGGAAAAATAAGGTCAAATACCTGGCATGACCCCAGGCATCAAAACAGAATCCCCTTTAACCCAACCATTAGATCCTTGCCCCTTTTTATTAGGGTGACCCATTCCACAGGACTGTACTGCAGACTGTCTTTGAAATTCAGCCTCAGTTGTCAGTACTGCCATGGGAGGCAAACTAATGAAATCATAATTTGCCAGGGAAAACTATCTGCTACCACAGAGTCATTACCATAAATCTTTGAACTGATAAGTTGACTAACAGGTTGCTGCTTAACCACTGCCCTACAATGAGTGGAGCCCTTGGGTTTCACAATATTATCGATATAAACATTACGAAAACACGCCTATACCAATACATTGTAAACTTTACTGCCGAAAAATGTAACTTTTAAGATGAAAAATTGTGTTATTTTTCTTATTTCTGCTCAAAATATAGATTTTGGCGGTTCTAACGAGTACCCACAATCTATATTTTAGAGCAGAAATAAGAAAAATAAGGTATACCCCTGTAAACCCCAGTTTTACTATATAAAAGTGGGGTTCAAGAGGGTCAATATTATATAGGCGTGTTTTCGTGATGAATAACAAAAATGTTAAAAAAATAGTTATTCTATTCTTGGCAGTAAATTCAATGTATATCTGAAACAAATAAAAATGATATATTTTGTTTTGTTTACGTTCTGGTCGAAAAAAAAGGTTAATTTTCCTTTTATATACTAATAATAATAATTCCCTTTGCCGTTAGAATATATACTCAGAGGCAATAAAAAGTATACAGTTTTTGATTTGGAATACCGGATCTTATATTGCAGTTTGTTATACAATTTGCCTATGTTAGTTTTTCCCAAACGTCTAAGTTTGTAAAACCCCAATTGTTTTCCTATTACAGTCATCCATGGTGGAGTTATTGCCCTTAATTGAAAATCAATATTACCAATAAAATCTCTGATGCACATGAAATTTGAATCGATGCACACCGCAAAAGTCATGTGCGACTATTCATCGATAACACCACATTATTTCTTTGCCGTTTAACCCAAACAAACAGCTTCAAACTCCATTGGAATTTCTGCCTGTTCCGGATTATCTCCCTTTCAATTAAAACCATAGTGAATTAAATGAGTCTTTTTCCCAAATCGTGTGAGAGATTTTCATTCGAAACTTTCACATAATTATTGTTTTGCTCGGCATCTTTATGCTTACTCCATAGTAAACCCTCTAAAATTGCTCACTGAAAAGTTAATCACCAATTCAGATCCCATAGAAACATAATGCATCCAATCAAAGGAAGAATGTTAAAGGCGAAACTGCCATTTTCGTGGACAAAAGATGTTGCAGTTTACATTGTGTTAAATTTCAATATGCGACATATTCTTGCCAATCGGTTGCCTTCTTTGAATTGTGTGCATGAAAAATCATTTATTGAATAACACTTATTCGAAACACATGTTTAAAGGGAAGCTACTCAAGACAAAATATTGGATCAGACCCCCTGTCCATTTCAAGCGACGCAATTTCATTATTCTTTAATCAATTTTAACGGAACATGCTGCAAATTATGCGGAAGTGGTTGTTCTTATTTATGACGCCTCATATGTATGTAGAAAGGGAGACATTGGAACGCAAATCGGCATTCAGTAACCTGTATACTTACTTTTGCCTCTCAGTATATTTTGAAGCATGGTATTAAAACTGAATGAACAGGCGCCATATCTGATAACAGCAGCGCTGTAATTTTGACATCTCCCTTTTGCCAACACACATCTCGGACACAAAAATGCTCCCTCACAGATTTAGGCTTAGCTGTCTTTGTTACAAATGGTCTACAAGGCGTACCAGTCCAATGAATGGCTGAGTAAGAGTTTTGTGCGAGGAAGTCGTTTCTAGGGAAATCTGTGCTCAAATCAGCGGCTGCGTGTTTTGTTTGTTTTTGTTTGTTTTTTTTTTTCAACGTGAGAAACCGATCGCGACCGGCTGCTACACATGGAATCGATTAAACAGTGGCTGGGGACATGTCACTCAGAGCCTTCGAAAATAAAATGGACTTTAAATAAGCAACGCATTCTGTAACACGCCTTGAAAAGCATTTTTGAACTAAAAATTCTGAATTCAAAATGGCGATTTGTTTATGTTTTGAAACTGACAGTTGTGACGTCATGTAGCCAGGTCAAAATCGTGACGTTACCGTCTTGGGTCGATCAATTACCGTAAGTGTCCTAGTAAATTATAAAATAAAAAGAACCTTAACTTTTTTTCGGCGGATACCAAAAGTATTTCATCTCGTGTGTTGAAAACATCCGAATTTTCACTTGTGCTTCGCACTCGTGAAAATTATGATGTTTTCAACACACTCGATGAAATATTTTGGTATCCACCTCAAAAAGTAAATATCCTCTATTACCTACTTAACCTAAGACGTCTTTACGTCACCTTAAAGTAGGTAGGCTCCAGCTGATAAGGCCGCTAACAATGTGGTCGTTGTTTGACGGCTTCGCTATGTTAACACTCTTTAGCAAGAACTGGGTGGTACTGAGACCTATGAACTGCAGCCTTTGGCTGCAGAGAGGGCTTTAGTTGATGACCACATTTGTCATTCAGCCACCAAGTTTGCTTTCTGTGTTACAGAAGGCCAAGAAAGCTTCCTACGTTATATTGGTTACCTAAACATCATAAAAGACCATACAGAGCACTGTTCATTGCAAATTCAAACTCTTGAACCACCACTGAACGTTCCAAATTATTAACTTAATGTTTTGCTGCCATCAAAAAACATGTGATTAGATATTGCAAGATATGGGAGAAATCTGTTTTGGTCAATACAAATTCTAATAAAGTTTTAAATAAATTGAAATACAGACGTTTTCGTGCTTCAAGTCTGTCTACTTATGATTTTTCCACCATTGACACTACACTTCAAAGACAAGAGGGCCCTCTGGGCCCTATTTTGCTCACCTGAGCTTCACTGTCTCTGGAACATTCTAAAGGACTATGAATTCTCTTCATAAGGCAATGTACGTTTAAAATGACAAGCTGGCATTTTAAGAACTGTTTCATTCAGGCCATGGGAGCAAGATGATGGTGCTTGGCACATTTGGGACCTTTCAAACCTTTGGTATTATGTCAAATGTGGTCAGAATACCACATTATTCCATCTAAGTGGTTAACCATTACTATTATTCGTACACATACATAAGCCTGTAATCTTTAATCAGCAGAAGGGTGGGGGGGGGTGATGGTGGAAAATATTTCAGGATTAATTTGATCAGCAGTATGTGGCCGGGTTGGGTCTCAAACCTGCAAGCTCTAACTATGTCTCAAACCTGCAACCTCTAGCTTCTCAGTCAGATGTGCTTCCAACTGTCCAAAGCAGCCTGGTTCCCCACCTATACGCCATAGGCCAAAGAAATAAATGTTAGCCCTAAGTTTTGAGAAACTATACAAAGCTGTGTACCAAATATAAAAGGCCTCGGCCTTCAGGTTTTAGGCAAAAAGATGATTTAAGGTTTGTTCTATATTAGTCTATATAAATTAAGTGGGCTCCCGAATGGGTCCATTTTGGCCCCAGGGCTATAATTTGAACAATCTTGGTATTGGACCTCTACATGAAGATTTTTAAGGGATTTCCCTGTAGGGTCTATGAAAACACGTGATCCCTAAGGCAGGTCCAATTTAGTGACTTCTAAGGCAGAGCCAATTTAAATTGGTCCGAGGGCTATAATTTGAACAATTTTCGTTAAGGGTCCTTAGGTGAAGCTACGTACTAAATATCAAAGACCTTGGCCTTCTAATTTCAGACAAGAAGACTTTTAAATGTTTTCCCTACTTAAGTCCATTTTTGGCCCCGATGCTATGATCAGAACAATCTTGGTAGAGGTCCTCTAGATCAAGCTTCATACCAAATTTCAAAGTCTTGGGCTTTGCGGTTTCAGAGAAGAAGATTTTTGAATGGGTTCCCTGTATAAGCCTATTTAAAACTGGTGGAACCAGCTGGGCTATAATTTGAAAAATTTTGGTCGAGATCTTGTAGACAAAGCTTGATAGAAATTTCAAAGGCCTGGGCCATGCAGTTTCAAAGAAGAAGATTTTTAAGGGATTTCCCTACACATGTCCATATAAAACCGTTGGGTCCTACACATGTCCATATAAAACCAGTGGGTCCTACACATGTCCATATAAAACCGTTGGGTCCTACACATGTCCATATAAAACCAGTGGGTCCTACACATGTCCATATAAAACCAGTGGGTCCTACACATGTCCATATAAAACCAGTGGGTCCTACACATGTCCATATAAAACCAGTGGGTCCTACACATGTCCATATAAAACCAGTGGGCCTTGGCAAGGGGCCATTGTTTTGCCTAGGACTACAATTTGTCTCATAGACAACGCTTCATGCCAAATATAAAAGACCTGGGCCATGCGGTTTCAGAGAAGAGGATTTTGAAATGTTTTCCTTATATAAGTCTATAAAAAACCGGTGGGCCTCGAACGCGGAAATTTTTCGCCAAAGGGCTAACATTTGAATATTCTTGATAGAGGTCCCCTAGATTAAGCTTCATAACAAATATCAAAGCCCTGGGTCCTGTGGTTTCAGAGGAGTAAATTTTTAAAGCATTTCCCGATACAAGCCCATGTTAACTGGTGGGTCCCGGGACAGTGGCATTTTTGGCCATTGGAGTATGATTTGAACAAACTTGGTAGACGTCCACAAGATGATGCTTCATACCAAATATCAACGAACTGGGCCATCTGGTTTAAGACAACAACTTTGTTAAAGGGTTTCACTGTATAAGTCTATGTAAATCCTGTGGGTCTCTGGGTGTGACCATTTTTTGCCCCAGGGCTATAATTTGTTCTTGAAATAAATTGACACGTTCTAATATTTTGTTTCATCGACAGTTTTCGGTCGACTGGCAGTCGAGCCACCAGTCGAGCCAAAGGTATAAAGGACAAAACTGAAAATCGTGCTGTTGTCCACGTGACCCTTTTGGAACTCAAGATTGCGGTTATTAATTGTCATGTACTATTTGTATCGATGTTAGGTCAGTTGATTTATCAACAGCGCTATACAAAATCCAATAATGCGCTTTTTGGGTCGACTGGTTTCCAGTCGAGCCAAAGGTATTCACGTGACCACTTTTATGGTTATTTGTAGTCCCCAACGTATGTCAAGGTACACCGGATATAGCGATTAGGGAAGCGAGGAAGATAACTGTGTAAATGCATTTATCCGTTTTGTTAAGTGTGGCGAAATTTTCATTCCAAATATGATTGATTATGATTTTTGTTTTATTAATGAATTTATATATCCATACTAAGGATTCAGAAAGTTCTGTCTGGTCTGTAAATTAAAAAAAAATGCCCCGACTAATCACTAAGTTTTCACGTGTCCCTCACGAAAATTCATGATTTTATCGCAAGCGTGAATATTTATTGATCAAATACTGCTTGTCAGGCCTTCTATTTTCTCAAACTACCAACCAGAGAAGCTATACATTTGGAAAGTGATTATTTACTTGTATGTTTGTGGAAAATAAGTTCTATCAGTGTACGGGCTATAGCTGAGAATCTACGAAATGGTGTACAGTCTATAGTAAATTTGTGTACAATCTATAGCTGGCAATAGAAATACGTGTTTTGGTGCTTGTGGTACACGCGGGAGTCGTAAGGCAATACGAGAGTTCATTTTACAGTTTAGGGCGTATTACAGATTTGTCACACCTGGACTATAGGCATAAAAATAAAAAAAAAAATAAATCTTATAGGCATCAAACACATGAGCATTGACAAACCATACGGTGGCTATAATTTGTGTTTCTTGCATGATTTTCAGTGAATGATAGAGATCATCAGTGAAATCTAAATCCATATTGTATCCTAAAAAGTATATTGTCTGTTTGTAAAAGTCAATTAGCTAATCATTAGCAATAATTACGCAGGTTTCACGTCTTTAAGACATTGATGACGTCATTTTGTGAACCTTAGCAACGTAAATAATGCACGCGACGCCAAGTTTCAAGTGAACTATTTAATAAACAAGAGGGCCATGATGGCCCTGGATCGCTCACCTGATCCATAGTGTAACAAGCACCCGCCCCCGGGAGGATTGCGGGGAGGGCCATTTTGGTCCAGGGCTATAATTTGCTCAATGTTGGTAGAAGTCTACAAGGTGAAACTTCATACCAAATATCAGGTCTTGTGGTTTCAGACAAGAAGAGTTCTGAAGGTTTTTCCTGTATAAGTCTATGTAAAACATTTGGGCGGGGGCATTTAGCCCCAGGTCTATTATTTGAACAATCATGGTAGAGGTCCACTAGATACCAAAATATAAAAGTTTTTGACCTTCTGGTTTCAGACAAGAACATGTAGAATAAGTTGGTCCCGGGTTAGGCCCATTTTTTGCCCCAGGGCTATTATTTGAACTATGTTGGTAGAGGTCTACTAGACTATGCTTCATAGCAAATATCAAAGATCTGGACCCTGAGATTTCAGACAAGGAGTCTTTTAAAGGTTGGCCCCAGGGCTATAACTTGAACAGGCTTGGTCCAGGTCCACTAGACGAAGCTCCATGCCAAACATCAAAAACCTGAGCCTTCTGGTTTCAGAAAAGAAGATTTTCAAACATTTCACCTATATAAGTCTATGTTAAATAAAAGGGCCCAGGGCCGGGGCATTTTGGCCCTAGGGCTATAATTTGAACAATCTTGATGGATGCTCAGTAGATGAAGCTTCACGACAAATATCAAAGACCTGGACCCTGCAAATTCAGAGGAGAAGATTTTTTTAAGATTTTCCCTATATAAGTCTATGTAAAACTTGTGGGCCCCAGGGCAGGAGCATTTCAGGCCCCACGGCTACAATTTGAACAATCTTGATTGTGGTCCACTATTCCTGTGAAATTATCTCAAAATCCATCTAGCGGTTTTTTGAGAAGTCATTTTAAGCAAAAGTTTACCACGGACGGACGGACGGACACCGGACAAAGGCCAATCACAAAAGCTCATCTCGAGCACTCTGTGCTCAGATGAGCTAAAAAACACGCAAAGCTGTAATCCAGGTGCAAACTTTCAGGTCTCCGCCAACCTGGGCTGAGGAGGCCTTCACGGGGACTGAACAAATTATTTGTCTTAATCACGACGGAAGTAAGGGCGAGGATTGTGGCCACGTAAAATCGATTTAAGCCCACCTCCCTCCCCACTCCCCCCCCCCCCCCACTGGAATTCGTTTCCGCTGACCGTTCTAAGGCTGTTCTTCTGTCGCGGTTTGCTTTTGTTATGGTTTGTCTTTAGGTGTTTGTGTCGCTTATATTATTTTATTTTGGATAGCCTATTGGCCATTTTGGGGGAAAGTAACTGTCCTTTTGGCTCTCCGCTATTGATGTTTCCATTAGGGTCTGTTATTTCATGTTTATTTTTCTTTCCATTTGGTGTCTCTGATGGGAGCTGTGGGTTCATTGTATCGATTCCTGATCATTGCCTCCACTTTTGTTTTGGTGCAAAACATTTTTGTTTGATTTGAGGTTTGGCGTTCCCGTTAACACTGTATAAGTCAGTTTGAAGAGGTTTCTTTCTTTTATTTAGGACTTTAACCCGACAATGAGATTAAATGACATCTCAAGCCCTGTCGCCCAATGAAACCAGTAGGGGTTATAAGCACGGACGGCCCGACTCGCACGCTTTGCCTGGGCAGGCCTAGATCCTCTAAGCAGTTTACCAGTACTCGAGTGCGTTCGGATTCAGCTCTGCGTGCAAGCATCATGCAGCCAATCTATTTATTCAAGCCCCGATGGGCGGGGACGTATGGAGAAAATGATCGGGCTGAACGATGCTTCCACGCAGAACTGAATCTGACCGCACACCAGTACTGGTAAACTGCTTAGACGGACTAAGCCTACCAACGAAAAGTCATGCGAGTCAGACCGTCCAGTGCATATAAGCCTTATAGGAGGGCTTGAGATATCATTTCATCTCAATGACGTATAAAAGTCCCACAAAATGGAAATCAGCGTCTCCAAAATGACCAAAAAGTGTTGAAAGAGACGCTAAACGACAAACAAAACAGAAGTTAAGACAATAGTAAGGAACCAGTGCTTCAGCTGAAGTGCACGACCCGCCGGATGCTTTTAGTTTTATGAGTGTTACCATATATGGGTATGGCGGCCATTTTGGTCATGTGACCTGGACCTAAAACGGTTCCCCCAATAAATGCACCTTATCGTAAGGAGCAAAAATATATCTTATACTTTAGTACTGTATTCTGAATCGTTTGCAGGATAAAATGCATTCTCACTTTTCCAATACAAAAGCATATGTGTCAACGTTTGACCTAGGCACAAAGAAGGTCAAGGTCAACCCAGGGTCACCATTTTAGCAATTTATGATGGGCCTACGTCCCAGATGCTATTTATCAAGTTTCGTGGAAATCTGCCCAGTGGTTCTGGAGAAGACTATTTTTGAAGGGTTTTTACCATATATGGCTTGGCGGCCATTTTGGTCATGTGACCTGGACCCCATTAGCAAATTTTGGTTTCCCCAGTCCCATAGAGGCTCCATATGAAATTTGACTTCAATCGGCCCAACGGTTTCCGAGGAGAAGCAGTCAGAAAATTTTCACATTTTTCGCCTCGGCGAGGCTATACTAAATGGAATGTAATATTTCGCAAGTTCATTGGTTAGATCTCATTGATATCTATCAGTAAGCCAAAAATTGTTTAAATATTCTAAGCGGTTAAGTCACTATCACCAATTTTCACAAACGGGTTACGGACGGACAGGCAGACAGACCATATATGGCTTGGCGGCCATTTTGGTCATGTGACCTGGACCCCATGAGCAAATTTTGGTTTCCCCCATCCCATAGAGGCTCCATATGACATTTGACTTCAATCGGCCCATCGGTTTCCGAGGAGAAGCAGTTCGAAAATTTTCACTTTTTTCGTCTCGGCGAGGCTATACTAAATGGAATGTAATATTTTGCAAGGTCATTGGTTAGATCTCAATGATATCTATCAGTATGCCAAAAATTGTTTAAATATTCCAAGCGGTTAAGTCACTATCACCAATTTTCACAAACGGGTTACGGACGGACAGACAGACTGACAGAATGACCGAATGACAGAATGACACGGTGATTTTAGGGCACTCTTAGAAATCAACCGACTTCAGTCGGTCGCTTTTTCTGCGGGTCGTGCAATCGATACAAGTACCCAAAACTTCCCATCCAAGACACCAAACGGAAAGAAGCACAACCATAAATGCACGCCAAAATAATAAAAACGCCACATGTAGATGCCAAATGGGCAGTCACTTTCCCACAAAATGACCAAACTGAAATGCTGGAGAATAATGTATAAAAACAACAGTTAGGCTCTGAGGGGCCCGATCCATTACAAATACATACCTATACAAATATACTGGAAAAATTTACCACCAAAAATGAGAATGAAGTACCAAAATCTATGTTTTTGAGCGAAAATAAGGTAAGTAATGTATATCCCTGTAAAGCCTAGTTTCACTATATAAAACTGTGGTTGAAGGGGGTCAAAGTTATATACGCGTGTTTTCTTGATGGAACACTGAGCATCAGGTACCAACCGAAATTATATAAAATTAAATTTGAAGTAAGCCTTGACCGCTGAAACCGTCATAGAATCTGAGGCCTGACCCACAGGCGTGCAATTAAAGAGGGAAGCAAATATATCAACCTTGATTGGATTAACTACCAAGCATGCATCTGTCGTCAGCTCTTTTTATAACCTTTTCTTCTAAAAAAACGGGGTTTTTAAGTTTCATCACGGGTATTCATCCGGACGTCCGTCTGTCTGTACGTCCGTCAGTCTTTCCGTCCTTCCGTCTGTCACAAACCTTTCTATTTCTTGCTCTATGGTAGCCAAACTTGGTAAACATATTGCTTAGGGGTCATGGGGTGAGGTAAAAGGTAAAAATTTTCCCGCAAAATGTTTGTGAATGCAACTCATTACGAAAACACGCCTATACATAGACATTGTTAATTTTTCAGCCAAAAAATGGAAATTTTAGGATAAAAAATGTTATTTTATTCTTAATAGCTCACCTGGTGAGCTATTGTAAGGTGAGCTATTGTGATCGGTCAATGTCCGTCGTGCGTCGTGTGTCGTGCGGCGTCAACAATTTGCTTTAAATGCTAACTCCTCCTTAACCCTTGAGCCAATTTCAATAAAACTTTAAAGGAATATTGCTTAGGTGACCCTCTGCAAAGCTAGCCCAAAGCGTTCCGCTCCGCTGAACAAGATGGCCGCCAGAGCTAAAAATAGTAAACTCTTTAAATGACTTCTCCTGTACCTTTAGGCCAATATCATTCAAACTTTATTGGAGTGTTGCTTAGGTGACCCTCTACCAAAATAGCTAAAACGGTTCCGCTCCGGTGAACAAAATGGCCGCCAGAGCTAAAAATAGAAAATTCTTTCAATAACAACTCCTCCTTTACCCTTGGGCCAAATTCGTTCAAACTTAGGAATGTTGCTTAGGTGACCCTCTACTAAAATAGCTAAAAGGGTCCGATGAGCAAAATGGCCGCCAAAGCTGTAAGTAGATAAACATCGTAAATTTGTTTCAAACGCAAACTCCTCCTCAACCTTTGGGCCAATTTGATTCAAACTTCACAGGAATGTTGCCCAAGTGACTCCCTACCAAAATAGCTAAAATCGTTATGCTCTGACAAACAAGATAGCCGCCAGAGCTAAAAATAGAAAAAATCTTTAAACGACAACTCCTCCTGTACCCATGGGCCAATTTCATTTAAACTTCATAGGAATGTTGCTTTGGTGACCATCTACCAAAATAGCTAAAACAGTTCTGCTCTGATGAGCAAAATGGCCGCCATAGCTAAAAATAGAAAACACATCGTAAATTTGATTCAAATACTAACTCCTCCTTAACCCTCGGGCAAATTTGATTCAAATTTCAAAGGAATATAATGTAGGTGGCTCCCTATACAAATAGCTAAATCATTCAGCTCAGACAAACAAGATGGCCACCAGAGCTAAAAATAGAAAAAATCTTTAAACGACAACTCCTCCTGTACCCTTGGGCCAATTTCATTCAAACTTCATAGGAATGTTGCTGAGGTGATCATCTTCCAAAATAGCTGAAAGGTTTCTGCTCTGACGCGCAAAATGGCCACCATAGCTAAAAAAAAATGTAAATTTGTGTCAAACATAAACCTCTCCGAAACACTTGGACCAATTCGATTCAAACTTCACAGGAATGTTATTTAGGTGACTCCCTACCAACATAGCTAAAATCTTTTCACTCTGACAAAGAAGATGCCCGCCAGAGCTAAAAATAGAAAAAAATCTTTGAACAACAACTCCTCCTGTACCCTTGGGCCCATTTCATCCAAGCTTCATTTGAATGTTGCTTAGCTGACCATCTACCATATTAGCTAAAATGATCCTGCTCGGATGAACAAAGTGGCCACCAGAGCTAAAAATAGAATTTGCTTCAAACAAAATTTCTCCTCAACTGTTAGGCCAATTTGATTAAAACTTCACAGGAATGTTGCCCAGGTTACTATCTACCGAAATAGTTAAAATCATTAAACGACAACCCCTCCTGTACACTGGGGCCAATTACATTCAACCTTCATAGGAATGTTGCTTAGATGACTCTCTACCATAATAGCTAAAATGGTTTCGCTCCGATGAACAATATGGCCGCCAGACCTAAAAATAGAAAAACCTTGTAAATTTGCTTCAAATGCGAATTCTTCCTAAACCCTTGGGTCAGTTTGATTCAAACTTCAAAGGAATGTTGCCTAAGTGACACCCTACCAAAAAGCTAAGATCGTTCCACCCTGATGAACAAGATGGCTACCAGAGCTAAAAATAGAATGTACTAGAGACAATGACATTCAGGTGAGCGAATCAGGGCCCTCTGGGCCCTCTTGTCTGATTCTCTTGTTTTTGCTCAAAACATAGATTGTGGGGACTCTCGATAGAACCGCCTCGTCGAGGCGGTTCTATCGAGTACACAGAAATTATGCTTTTAAGCAGATATAAGGAAAATACTGTTACCCTGTAAACCCCAGTTTTACTATATAAAAGTGGGGTTTAAGGGGGTGTCAAATGCTATAGGCGTGTTTTCGTGATGTTTTCTTTATTTTTTCTTCTATGGTGGCCAAACTTGCTACATATATTGCTGTCGCAGACATATATAAAGACATCTTCATTTCCAGGACTTTTAGGAAAAAGGACACCCTCCTTAGTCTGCTGAAATTGAAGATTACCGTGTCTTTTACTTTAATGATCTTGTGAGATTAGGGACTAGTTTCCCCCAACAACAGGTCCTGGCTTTGCGTTTTACCAGTTTACTGCCCTGTTCTCTTCAGGAACAGACCTGTGTAGTAAATTCGAGTGACAATAGTATATTTGTGTACGTCAAAATAATCAAATTCTAGCTATAAACAAGCTTTTCACGAAGATGTTTTATCTGCTTTCGACCGTACACTACAAGCAGGAGTTTTTGCTATAAAACGTACACCTCAATGCTATCGACCGTACACCAAACTACTAAACAAAAACGAAAAAAAAAAAAAAAAAAAAAAAAAAAAACACACACTTTGAAAATATGTTGGGAATACTATTAGTGTCCCGTTATTGTTTTCTGGGACATCTTTTGTAGTTTTGAATAATAAAATTTACAATATCTACCTAAAAGATCTTAAATACATTTAATTCGTGACAGACATGTGTAATAGCGATTAGCCGAACATTTTTGTTCTTCGTAGCCCTGGTAGATTTTTTTCTGACCGTTTGTTGTAGTTAGAAATATACATCAATGTATCATTGAAGTAACGGATATATGATTTCCCTGAAATGCCACACAATTCGAAAGAAAACTTCAGAAATACTGACCTGCTTTCATGTTCTGATCAGTAAAATTTTCCTCGCTTCGCTAATCGCTATATCCGGTGTACGTTGA
This sequence comes from Lucinisca nassula, assembly GCA_963580285.1. Classification (NCBI taxonomy): domain Eukaryota; kingdom Metazoa; phylum Mollusca; class Bivalvia; order Lucinida; family Lucinidae; genus Lucinisca; species Lucinisca nassula. The sequence goes on along the minus strand of OY757012.1, from coordinate 67,351,223 downwards.
CATACGGTGGTCCTGTAATAACAGCTAATGCGCTTTCTATTTTTAGCATCCTTCATCATCGATTTCTGACGCTTCACGAATTGAGAACCGTTTTTTTTATGTCCCCGGTAGCGATGGCGGGGACATATTGTTTTTGCCCTGTCTGTTTGTTTGTTTGTTTATTTGTTGGTTTGTGCTTGGGCAACTTTAACGTTGGCCTTTTGAGATAGAGCATTCATGTTTGGCTTGAAGGTTCCTTGTGACAAGAGCTTCACATTCATTCAAAACCATTGACCTGTGACCTTGATCTTTGACCTACTTAAAAGAAAAAATAACATTGGTCATAACTTTTGAATAGCTGGAGATACAGCCTTCATATTTGACATGTATGTTTCTGTGACAAAAGCTGTACATTCATGCAAAAAATTTGACCTGTGACCTTGACCTTGACCTTTGATCTACTTGAAATAAAAAATAACATTTTTGGTCATAACTTTTTAACCGTTTGAGAGAGAGCCTTCATATTTTGCATGTAGGTTCCTTGTGACAAGAGCTTAACATTCGCACCAATTTTTATCTGTGACCTTGACCTTGATCTTTGATCTACATAAAAGAAAAGTTAACACTGCTCACAACTTTTGAACCGTTTGAGATACAGCCTTCATATTTGGCATGTAGGTTCCTTGTGTAAAAAGTTTTATATTCATGTAAAATTTTTTACTTGTGACCTTGACCTTTACCTTCGACATTCTTAAAAGAAAAAAAATGACATTTTGGTCAAAACTTTCGACCCATTTGAGATACAATCTTCATATTTGGCATGTAGGTTCCCTGTGATAACAGCTTTACATTCATGCAAAATGTTTTGACCATGACCTTGACCTTTGAACAAATTAAAAGAAAAAATAAATTTGTTTATAACTTTTGAAATGTTTAAGATACAGCTTTCATATTTGGTATGTAGGTTTCTTGTGGCAAGAGCTTTACATGCATGGAAAATTTGTTTACATGTTGCCCTATGACCTATGACCTACTTTCAAGAAAAAAAATATTGTTTATAAATTTTGAACCGTTTAAGAAAGAAAGAACCTTCATATTTGGCATGTAAATTCCTTGTCTCAAGGGCTACCCACTCAAACAAAGAATCTTGACCTGTGACCTTGACCTTGAACTGTGACCAACTTTGAAAAAAATGACCATGCCCGGGGACATGTTCGTGTTTCACAAACACATCTTGTTTTTTTTGTTGTTGTTGTTGTTGTTGTTGTTGTTTTTTCAAATAGTGTAGACTGTTCAGGCGCCTCATTATTCTGCGATGTCCAATCTGGGCCTACACTGTTTGCAATTATCCCGTTCCGTGGGTCTCCGGTAGATTTTTGTTGTTGTTGTTTTACATTTCACACTTTATCAACCTATATATAACAATGTAATCTTCTACCTGGTGAGTTTGGAGTGGTCCAATTCTAAGTATAGGGGTGCCAGATTTGTTTTTATGTTTTTGGTAAATTTTACAAACATGGATGTTCTTTAAGCAAACAGTGTTGACCCAGATCAGACGCCACAGAACGTGGCGTCTGATCTGGGTCTTCACTGTTTGCCAATGGTCCAGAAAATGGCCGCTAGGCATTAGGCATTAGGCATATATGGGTTATTCGTTTATCAAAGTGGAATAACAACGAAAAAAAAATAGTCGTCAATCACTAAATGCCCCCGCCAAACCCCTTGTGCTTGACATATGGAGTAGCAAGGCATACTTTCAAATTAAACTAGATACTGCAACATTATCCAAGAACATATGGCTAAAATGTTTAAAATATCGTTCAAGGGGACATGATTTATCCTCATGTGCTACTCATATGGCCAACATGGTTTTAGTCGCTCAAGGGGACATACCTCTATAATAAGGGGCTGGAATCCTGTTTCCTGTAGGCACATTTTCAGTGCATGTCTGAACGGCGTTGCCGGTTCAATGTCCTGCATCAAATACTGTAGGATGAGTTGCTGAGACACGAACAGTACTATTAAACCTCATATGCTAGAAAATGTTTAAGTCGTTCGAGGGAACATCACTCAACAATAATTGATTGGATCAGAATAATGTTTCCTTTACGCACATTTGTTATGCATGCTTGAACTGTGTATGAATTGTCAATGTCCTGCATTAAATACTGTAGGAGGAGTTGCGGAGACACGAACAGTACCATTTAACCTCATATGCTACATGTATGCCCAAATTAAGTCTTTCAAGAGGACATAATTCTGAAATAAAGGGCTGGATCAGAATCCTGTCTCCGTTATGCTCATTTTCAATGCATGTCTGAATTATGTTGCAAGTTTCGATGCCCTACATGAAATACTGTAGGAGGATTTGCGGAGACAAGAACAGTAGTACGATGTGTTTCGTGCAGACTTACGTACGTACGAACAACTATATGCCATCCTCACTTCTTGGCGGCTCATAAAAAAGAGTTCCCGGAGAAGAAAAACCATCTGACCTTCCTTTGCAGAACTTGGCATGCTCACATGTGGCAGCAGCGCGGAGAGACCTAACGATGAAGAGTCAGCGCTCTTACCCACTAGGTCACAGCAGCCTGAACAAAATGTGTTAATTCAGCTGCTACCGAAATAACACTAAGTGTTTGACCAAGCAGATCTAGGCCCCGGTCCAGGCAATCAGTGCACGCCCAGATAAGTCAGAATCTGAACAGGAGTCACGTGTTGGGTTTGACGAACAGTGTCGAACCAGATAGACACAGAACACGGCATTTGATCACGATCTATTCTTAAAATACTGGGTTAAACGAAACAGTATAAGTTGCAGTACAGAACTGTCGACAACATAACGAAAACACGCCTATATAATTTTGACCCCCTTGAATCCCACTTTTGTATAGTAATACTGGGGTTTCCGGGTGTATACCTTATTTTTTTTATTTATGCTCTAAAATAAAGATTGCGGGTACTCGTTAGAACCGCCTCGATGAGTCGATTCTAACGAGTGCCCACAATCTATATTTGGAGCATAAATAAAAAAAATGTCACAATTTTTCATCATAGAATTTTCATTTTTTCTGAGATAAAGATGACAATGTATTTGTTTAGGCGTGTTTGAGTAATGAATCAGTGCTGTTACTGGACTACATGTAGTACCATTAAGCACCAAACTATACTGACCGGAAACAGAAACTATACACTTTTAAATTGTCTCGCCTGACAAAACAAGTGAATAATTTAGTTAACAATTACTTATTAAGGATTTGACTAACTATAGACATGAATCCTGTAACAATTTAAAGAAAATCTGGTGTTCAAAATAAAAGTTTTGGGGGAAAATGTAAAAAAAAGTGCATTTTTCACAAAATCTGTTTGCAACCGAATTTTGTCTTCAAATTATTTCCGCATAGGTAATAAGTTAAAAGCAAGGAATAAAAAAATAACATAAAATCTAAAAATTATCGAGAAACAAACATTTTATTGAAATCTCAAAAACTGCTTTTTTTCAGCGAAATTTTCAAAATAATGTTCCAGCCAAAAATCGACCCAAAAGTGCCTTCAACCGTTTTAGCATCTTCGGCTGTGTCTTAAATATTGTTTAAAACAAAATCAGAAATCAGAAATGCCATACTTTTCGCACACTTCCGGTGGTTTTGTCCAATATTTAAAGGTCGATAACTTTTCAACCATTGTGTAAAAATTTATTTTGTAAACAATTTTCCCAACGTTAGGTGATGTGTAATAACTGGTAAAAATGGGAATCACATTCGCGACACAAAATGTTTGACTCAATGGAAACTTGAACAGCAATATTTTAACCATTGCTTTGAACCTGTGGCTTTACCCGTTAAATCGTAGCTATCATTAAACATTTTATTCGATTAAGCAGACATGCCACCGATGATAATTTATATAATTGGAATTCAAATTTCATTAAAATGTTTTGCCAGTGACAATTTAAAAATGAGTGTATAGTTTCTATTTCCGGTGAGTATATAGTAAATACATGGTTAGTGTCTTTAATAATAAAATATAATCGGTGAGCCTTAGACAATTTTATAGGGGCGAGCTTTAGCGAGCCCCTATAAAATTGTCGCGGCGAACCGATTATATTTTATTATTAAAGACACTAATCATGTATTTAGTTTATACCGCAATTCAAAACAATCAAGGGGTTTTGCAATAAATAAGCAAATTTAAGCAAAAAAGACAGCAGACAGTGCGGCATGTAAAACTATGTACAGTGCCGTGGCGCGCACACGTAGTATAACGTGACGTCAACTAGTGCAAAGTTTATGACGTCACCGCGCCCCAAAGACGTAGGAAACAACATGGACGCTCGAATAAAAGTTTCTCAGCGGTTTAGATTCTGTATGAAAATCTGCAAGTAAATAGTTTATTTTAGCTTTAGAAATTATTTTCGAGGTTGAGACGCAACTGCAGTAGCAGTGCGCAGTTATTCCAACGGGCCATTCAAACCAGGAAAGGCCGAGAAGGTAAGAATTCAGCTGAAATTTCTGAAAATCTGTTCAAATAAATATTGTAAAGATTTTAACTTGCAGTTTCGTTGTTTTCCCATGTGTTAAAGGTTGCATGTTATTGTTAACACTTGTAAATTAGTGACATTAAAAGTAGGCCCGGTCTATAAACGGTCACTAGACGTATTATAGGTCAGTAGAAGGTATTGTAGGTCACTACCGATTATAGCGTGCAGTTATTCGACCCCCTTTATTAGGTTACTAGAATGCCTGATTGCGGTATAAATAAACTATCGACGTTTAGAATTATGTACAGCAACCTATAATTAAAACAAATGGGTATTTACGTGCAACACTCATTTTTTTTCGCGTAAATATGTAAAGTACAATTTGACAGTTCGGGGAAGGCCACAATCAGAAGATTGGACTAACCTTATGCATCCAGAAGAAGAAAACCAAAACATCAAACATCATTACACGAATGGACAGACACATTAATCAGCCCTTTCTCCCCAACAAGGGTTGACCAAAGGGCAAAAATGTAAACCAGAAAAAAAAAACTTCTGTATCCCAACTAAAACAGAAAATACATGTAACATCAAAAAGTACGATCTAAATTAGAACCACTGCCATGGAACGGTCTGTAGCACCGTTTTAACTTACAAATGGAAGCTGCGGCATAATCATAAACTCAATAGAAGCACGGGTCTTCGATAGGACAGTCCAACAAAAATTCAACAATCATTACAACTTTTTTTCTCGGGTGGCGATATAAAGTTCCGATAACTCGAAATAGTTTAAGGTTTCTAATGGCGTGTTCCACAATCATTAGTCGCTTTGATAGTTTCCTATTAAATCGGCGACTTGCAGCTCTCTCGTACAATGGTCTCCTTAATATTTGAGCCGCTGAAAATGGTGTGACAATTGTATATTTTATCAGCCAATAAATAGTTATTTGGGAGGAAATCAAGTTGTCCATTAGGTCCTATGGAAGGAAGTTGCCTGAAAGCTGTTGCGTCGTTGTTGTGACCTTTAAAACCACTCTTAATGTATCGCAGGTTGCCATTATTGTCCACAATGATTTGAGTGTGGACACAATAAAAATGTCTGTGTCCAGAATAATACACAGTTTCAGTCTCTCTGTCTTAGGCTTTTAAATTCGATGGGAAGTAGCTTCGATCATGCTGGATGAGTGCATATTCCGCGAATAGATTACGGCCAGACATCTTGTCGATTGCCAATTAGCCCCGTCTGTTGTCAAGTAATAGCTCCGGTGGACGCATTGCCAGCAAAACACACACACACACACACACACACACACACACACACACAATAGAGCGTGTTCACTGCCAAGTGGACATGGTGGAGGTATAGCCATCAGCATGAAAAATAAAATAGCTGCTTCTCTTTGAACCCTAGTTGTAAATTGAACGGGCATCCTGAAAAATCAAAATTCATCGTAAGCAATGATAGAAATCTATTATACGAGTTTTTGCAACATTTCACATCTGTGTATCCAATTGCCAATGTTACTTTTTAACCTATTGAGTACCAGAAACCCCTAAAGGGGTACCTTGGCAAACAGTGCAGATCCAGATCAGACGCCGCAGAACGCGGCGTCTGATCAGGGTCTTTACTGTTTGCTAAAAGTTCAGTCATTTTCCAAATGAATTTTAATGAAAACACAACCTGACACCCCTAAATTTTGAAATAGACTCCTGCTATATACAAGGAGGAAGATTCCATTTGGTACAAAAAGGGTTAATGGCTCCATCTCGACGTCTCTGTACCGTAGAATGCATTATTAATTTTATGAATCAGTATGTACCCTCACACTGCTTGACTCCGCAACTAGTTGCTCGCTAAAGGAAAACCATGCGGGGTCAAAATGTCCAGAGACCAATGCGCCTGTTGTCAGAAACGTCTAGAGACTGAAACGCCATTTCCAAAAATATATGAGGCCGAAATGAACGGGGACAGAAATTTCTTGGTGCCGAAATGTGTGGAACCGAAATGTCCTGGGCGAAAATCTCGGGACCGAAACGTCTCGGGGCTTTAACGTCCAAACAAAAAATGGCCAGCGGCCGAGACGTGCCGAAACGTCTATAACTTCGCTTACAATGTTACAAGGGGAAGAATTCACAACATGAAATTACGTCACCTATCATTTAGACAGATGTTTGTTTGTTTGATTTGATGTTTAACGTCCCCGTCAACACTGTAAAGGGTTCTCTTGGAGACGTTGCTCTGCGTGGAAGCAATATGCAATTCATCTATTTCTTCAAGCTCCGATGGGCGGGGCCGTAGGCAGGTGTTAAACTCGATAATTAACCGAGCAAACAGCTCGTTCCAATAAAGATGGTGGCTCAGAAATGTAAACCTAACTAAATAGAAACACGCTGATTGGAAAAAATAACCGACACCCGAAAAAAAACATATACCACACAGAAATGCACGCATGTGCATGTGTGTGTTGGGGGTGGGTTGGGGCGGGGCTTATTTAATTTTCTGCATTATGGATTTATTTGGATGCTTTGGTACTACGACCTTTATTACTTTATAAAATAGATCAATCATCTCGCGATAATGTCCGGTTTTGACTGAGAGCTAAATGCTCAGTTTTAATGGTTTCACCGGCGTATCATGCCTTACACTGTCGACATACTAGTTTGCCCAGTTACATAATAAGACCTGGCTCGGCCCCGTTAATGCGAGTGCCAAACAATCAGCTTGGCACTCGCATCAAGTTTATGAGATGATTTTGATATCTCGCGACGCAGGATCGAACCTACAACCTAAGTACAACTATTCACAACAGTGAAAATCGTGCAGTTAACAACTTTGCGGTGTGGATCTCTAGTGTTAATCGAAAATGTCTATGTAAAATGCGTTATTGCGTATCAGCAAATCCGCCGCCACCTTCTAGTTATACTTTATAGTTTTTGGGGAAATAGCCAAAGAGTATTGAAGGGCGATTTTGGCACTACTCTTTGCATTAATGCATCCGACCTAATCACCACCAAGAGACATCTTGGGAAAATATAGCACACTGTTTGAAACAGTTTCAAAAGTTCCTCATTAAATTAAACAGCCGATGGAAATAAATGTCATAACTTGAACGTTTTATACACGTATCCATAAAGTTTACCGTGAGTGATTCTTCGTGTAAAAAAAAAACGCGAATGAAAACAATGTAGACTATTACGCCATTCAGCGTCTTTTTTATAGATCAGTACAATAAGCCCCTTTTGCAGCCCATTTTATACCGACAGTCCCAAAACTGGCAACTGGCAAACAGCGCAGGTCCAGATTAGATCCCGAAGAACGCGATTAGGGCATGCACTGCATGTTTGCGAAAGGTTCAGCTTTTTCAGATAAATTTTAAACAAGCCACAACAAGACATCCCTAAATTTTTAAATGGACTCCTTTCATACTGATATAAGGTTGATGATTCCATTCAGTATAAAATGGGTTAAAAGTACGCAGTGCGGATCGATTATGTAATTCTTTGTGTCATTAACCCATATAAGACGATATCTCCCAGTTAAGAGTGGTCCATGTCTAATTGTAGGGGAGCCAGGTTTGTTTTGTTAGCAGTAAATTTTGCAAAAATTGTATGTACTTTCAGCTAACAGTTTAGACACAGATGAGACGCCGGGTGTTAGGCATACATGGGTTAATCAATAACGAGGAAGTCATTTTGTTTGCAGAGACCTAATGGTTAAGTGTTAGGCCCCTAGGCACGTGAACGGCCTCGGTAGCTCAGTCGGATGCGCGACTGACTTATAATCAGGAGGACGCGGGTTCGATACCAGCCGGGGTCAGCAACATGTTTCTTGGAGATTGATCATGAAATCTTTTCCACGGTCATTATCTCCCTTTTGCTGATTCACGAAGGGTAGATGGAAGTTTCTTGTTTGGTTGGTTGTATTCAGGGAGTTAAAGGCCCAGTCAACACTATTTAGGTCATTTTGACCCGCACAGTTTACCTATCAACACTTTTCCTGGACAGGCTTATACGAAAGCGGTTAACAAGTACAGTGCACATTATTTCGCCACAGATCGACAAGTGTCCTTTTTGAATCAGCGGAAGGAAAAGACTGACTGTAGAATATACTTCATGATCAATCACCACGAAAGAATATTGCCGCCACGGCAGGTATCGATCCCGCGTCCTTCTAATCACCAGTCAGTTGCGCATTCGACTGAGCTACCGAGGCCGCAGGAAGTTTCTGGTGAAAGAATGTGCACTGTACAGGTTTACCGTTTGTTTGTTTGATTTGAGGTTTAACGTCCCCGACAACACTGTAAAGGTCATTTTGGAGACGTTGCTTCCAATTTTGTGGGACTTTTACCCGACATTGAGACGAAATGACATCTCAAGACCTGCCGCCCAATGAAACCAATAGGGTTTATAAGCATGAACGGGCCGACACTCGTACCGCTTTACCTGGGCAGGCTTAGATCCTTTAAGCTGTTTACCAGTAGTCGTGTGCGGGTCGGTTTCAGCTCTGGGTGGAAGCATCATGCAGCCCATCTATTTCTTCAAGCCCCGATGGGCGGGGGTTGTTGGTTTTGCCGTTTACGTACATGTAGGAGAAGTGGCTAGGTAAACTGACCAGCTCAAAAATGACCTAAAAAGTGTTGACTTAGTCATTACACACCAATACAAATTTATTCGGCTTGAATACGTAAATATCAACATTTTCCCCGAAAATTTAAAATAATTAAAAGAAACAAGAATAGCAGTGAAAAAACAATCGGCGAACAAACAGTCCCTTTATATCAGGCGTAGTACATGTATAGGTTTTCTGTAAAGGTTTATGCTCTGGAATAATGAAATTCCCCAATGGATTTAAAACATCGAGTGGTCAAATATTCTAGACTAGATTTGCTAGTTTCGCCAAAGTAGGCCTCATAAGCCACCTTCCAATATATTCAAGCCCCATTTGAACAATTGAAAGGATCATCCATAGTTTGTTTATGAATAACATTTGCAGGATTCCAAATAATTTATCTAAATATCTTCGATATCTAACAAATGCTTTTGCAATGAAATAAACATACATGGCCGTCATTCTTGCATTTCCTACGGCAAATTTTGACGAAAACGCCCCACAACTCAATATCACCTCTTCAGATGCGATCGTTAAAGTAAAAGGGCATGGCGGCTAGTCCAAAACGTTGTTAAAACGATAACGTCTGTTCTTGCACACCAAACAAGGAAATCCGTGATTTTACCCTGGGATAGAAATTTATGTTCTGACCCTAGTGTTCCGACCCCAAATCGAATGTAATCGCGTGTTTGATAAATGCACTGGTTGATTACAACCTCATGCGCGGCCTCGTCATGCGTGACGTCACTAAACATTCCTGTTGTGTCATCACAAAATGGCGGACGTCGGTAACCGAAGTGACAGCAGCATTAAAAATTCGCAATAGAAATGGAAGGTATGCAAGAAAAAGAATCCAATGTGGGTGTGAGGGGTTGATAGAAAAAATCCGTCCCTCGGGATCACTGTCCGGCATCACTCGACAAGCCTCGTGATGCCGGACAATGTGCCTTGGGGCGGATTTTTCAATCCACCCCTCACACCCATTTAAGTTCCTTATGTTCTTGCATAAATATCTATGCGCATGGCTGTTTGAAGCCATTGTCAAATGGACCGAAAGCCGTGCTCAAACAGCAAAAACCATGTTCAAATCATGCAATTCGCGTGCTGTTTGAACATGGATTTTGAGCGTAACGTTATCGCCCTGAACGTAGCGTTTTAGGGTTCTATGATGACGTCAGATGGTTACTGCGTAACAACGTCATTGTAAACAACGTTCTGAACTGGCCGCCATGTTGGTTCGCAGGTCGCATTTGAAGAGTTTATAGGGAGTTTATATGTAGCTTTTGGGCGTTTTCGTCCAAATTTGCTGTCGGAATCGTAAGTTATGCAAGAACAACGATCATCCATGGTTATTTCATTGCATTAACATTTGCCGGATCCCTCGGAAGATATTTGAACATTCGACCTGACGGTCTCATGTTCAAACAGCTTCCTCGGGACCCGGCGAATGTTAATGAATGAAAAACAATGGTTGATCCCTATATTCTGCAACACTTAAAAATGCTACTGTCACTGGGACAACGTTACATCGCTCTAACGTGTAACGTAAACAATATTATAGTTGATATCCAAAGATCAAAACTCACGTTTCAACAGAATTTCAACGTTAACAGGAATTCTGGCCAAGCCTGAATAGCTTCAAACAGCTATGATCATTGGAGTTTATTCAAAACTATATTCTTTTTGAGATTGATTTAATATACCAACCAGACGCTGAAATTGCCTAACCCTATCCATTGATCACAAGCTATTGCCCCATCAACACTCTCAGTGCTTTGATTCTTAATGGCTACCCTTAAGATGCGACTGTTTATGTCGCCTGCTATTTACGTTTCAAACTTTTTAATCCTATTTTTGCATGTAGGCCAGCAGTGCTCTAGTGGAGCTGTTCGATCTGGGTCCACACTGTTTGCAACAATAACTTTAAATGTTTCCAGGAGACACCAAAGCAGACGAGAAATGTTGTGATTGGCAACTTATGCATGTATCGTATGTGGACGAAATCAACCGGAGCCGGCTGGCGGACCACAACGAGCGCTTTACGGAAACTATTGAACATATAGATAGTTTAATTCCGGCCAGCAAAAACAAGCCTAAGGGCATACATTTAAGAAGGTAGTTAAGTGGTCAAAATGTTTCAACAAACACACATACATACACACGCACGTACGCACGCACAAACATCCTTTCCAACAAAGCTTGTTTGCCTTTGCGCTTTGGCACTATCAATGAAATATTGCATCACGAAAACACACCTATATAATGTTGACCCCTTTGAACCCCACTTTTATATAGTAAAACTGGGGTTTACAGGGGGTAAACATTATTTTTCTTATTTCTGCTCTAAAGTATAGATTGTGGGTACTCGTTAGAACCGCCTCGATGAGGCAGTTCTAACGTGTACCCACAATTCATATTTTGAGCAGAAATAAGAAAAATACCACAATTTTTCATCTTAAAATTTTCATTTTTTCGGCGATAAGGGTTACAATGTATTTGTATATGCGTGTTTTCGTAATGGTAAATGAAGTAAGACGAATCTGTTGTGTTGGTCCTATTTAGTACATACAACTATACAGAAGGGGGCATACGATGGAGCTGAAAAGATTTTGGGCTAGTTTAAGAAAGACAATAAATAAATGCATAGAAAATACAAAGATAGACTGGAAAAAAAAATCAAAATGCTACCAGTGCAAAAACGCCGGCCTCGGTAGCTCAGTCGGATGCGCGTCTGACTGGTGCACAGGTGGACGCGGGTTCGATACCTGCCGAGGTCGGCAACATTCTTTCGTGGAGATTTATCATGAAATCATTTCTACCGTCATTCTCTCCCTTCCGCTGATTCAAGAAGGGCAGTTGTCAGTTTTTGTCGAAAGAATGTGCACTGTACTGGTTATCCGCCCAGGAAAAGTGTGGATAGGTAAATTGACTGGCTCAAATATGACTTAAATTGTCTTGACTGGGTCGTTAAACTCCGATACAAAAACAAACAAACACAAAACCAGTGCAATAACCAGAACTTGGACTGGGCTCCTGACTGGTTCATTAGATACCTATATTGACACCAAACAACGCCACATAACGCGGCGTCTGATCATACCTACACCTAAAATACTGGGGCCAGTTGTTCAAAACTAACGACGTCGTTAGTTAACGTTTCGTTAAAACTTTGAGCATTTATTATGGCAATATGCTAATACTTTTGCTAAAAAAAATGTGAGCAGCTTTTGCAAATGCAAAAGCTGCTCACATTTTTCAGCAAAAATAACAAAATTTACGATATCGTACTTGCTAGAAGAGTTAACAATATGACCACTAACGAGCTCATTAAGCTAACGATGCTTTGAACAACTGGGCCCTGGAATTTAAGGATTGAACGAAAAGTCTACGTTCATGACTATCTTCCCAACCTACACTCAGAGACAGTCGACACACCAGTACTTTCAGCGCTTTGATTATACACGGCACTAATCATAGTTTCCTTCAGCATCGATTATCTGACAGGCGAAATAAGATTTCACGAATTTGAGGTTTAAACTTCAGTTATGGTCACTACGATACCAGTTTACTGTTCAGACGCCTCGTTCTGCGATGTCCGATCTTGACCTACACTGTTTGCCAGTAGCCCGTTCCGTGGGTCTCCGGTACAAAAAAAAAATACAAAAATAGTAAAGGTGATGAATGCCCCAGCCAAACGCCTCTTGCTTGATTTATGGAGTAGACAGGAACACTTTTTAACTAAACTAGATACCGCAACATTCTCCAAGAAATATGTGGCTAAATATTTAAGTCGTTCAAGGGTACACCATTCTGAAAAAAAAAAAAAAACGGCTGGATCAGAATCATGTTTCTTTAATGCACTTGTTCAATGCATGTCTGAACGGTGTTGCAATTTTCAATGTCCTGCACACGAACAGTACTATTTAACCTCACATACAAGAAAATGTTTAAATCGTTCAAGGGGATATTATTCAGCGATAAGGGATTTATCAGAAGCCTGTTTCCTAATTGCACATGTGCAATGCATGTCTGAACTGTGTTGGAAGTAACAATGTCCTGCAACAAATACTGCAGGTGGAGTTGCATAGAAACGAACTGTGCTATTTAACCTCATATGCTACACATATGGCCAAATGTTTAATTAAGTCGTTCAAGGGGACATAATTCTGCAATAAGGGACTGGATCAGAATCCTGTTTCAGTTATGCACATTTTCAATGCATGTCTGAATGGCTGGCTACCGATATCAAGAGTTAATTCCCGTAATCGCGTCTTGGCCGCTAGGGGCGCCACAAATGAGTAGTTCCGGTTTTAAGCATAATGCGAAAACACCTTCTTCGGTGCCTCTGCTAGTAGATGCATCCCTTTAATCCACAGTGCAGACTGATCAGACTGCACGGATTCGCATGCCGTGTTATGACTTCGCTGGTCATTCAACGACTTGCGTAGACTCAAATAAACATGCGCAACTGTAATTTCGCTTATAAATCTCTATTGCAATATTCCAGCGGCTACGTAAGACTGATCAATACGCTCGGCTTGACCTGCAAAGACTCGGATCAACATGGACTACGGCAAGTGTTTTCGCTTATCTAAATTTGAAAAGCACTGTTAACGTTTTGCTACAGCAACGAATACTGATCATACTGCACATCTGCTCGGATGTGCAGGCTGTGCTGCGTCTTCGCTGGTGCATAGACGTACACTGTACATGTATATCAACATAGGCAACTGGAGGTTTGCTTATCTCTGTTGCGACATCCATTATCCATGCGGCTTTGTAAGACTTATGCCATCATCGAAAACACTGACCAGACTTCACGGATGCACAGGCTGAGCTGGGTCTTCGATGATCGTTCAGTTAGCTGCAAAGACTTATATCAATATGCGCAACTGGATTTCGCTTATTTTTGTTGCGATAGTCATTATCCGTGCGGCTTTGTAAGGCTCATACGATCATCGATGGCACTGATCAGACTGTTTGGATGCACATGCTGAGCACATGATGGTCGTTCAATTACCTGCATAGACTTGTATCAACATAGGCAACTGGAGACTTGCTTATCCATTATCCACTCGGCTTTGTAAGACTTATGCCATCATCGAAGACACTGACCAGACTTCGCGAATGCACAGGCTGAGCTGTATCTTCGTTGGTCATTGACTCATTTCAATATGTGCAACTGGATTTATCTTATTTCTGTTGTGATGTTCATTACCAATGCGGCTTTTTAAGGCTCATACGATCATCGATGAAACTGATCAGACCTTTTGGATGCACAGGCTGAGCTACGTCTGCGAAGATCGTTCAGTTACCTGCATAGACTTATGCGCAGCTGGATTTCACTTATTTCTTTTGTGATATTCATTATCCGTGTTGCTTTTTAAGGCTCATACGATCATCGATGACACTGATCAGACCCTTTGGATGCACAGGCTGACCTGCGTCTTCGACGATCGTTCAGTTACCTGCACAGACTTATATCAATATGCGCAATTGGTGTTCGATTATTTCTGTTACGATATCCATTATCAGGCTCATGCGATCATCGATGACACTGATCAGACTGTTTGGATTCACAGGCTGAGCTGCGTCTTTGATGGTCGTTCAGTTACCTGCATACAGTTATGCGCAACTAAATATCGCTTATTTCTGTTGCGATATTCATTATCCGTGGTGCTTTTTAGGGCTTGTGCAATCATCGATGACACTGATCAGACTGTTTGGATTCACAGGCCGAGCTGCGTCTTTGTAGGTCGTTCCGGTAAAGACTCAGATCAACATAAACAACCTCTGTTTGCTTTTTCTGATAGTCCTGCGGCTACGCAAGACTCATACAGTCACCGACATATTAGACAAAACAGATCAGGCTGCACGGATACGCAGGCCGCTAATTACAAAACGATCTACAGTCTCACTTCTATGTGTTGCAAGTTTCATTGCCCTATATCAAATACTGTAGGAGAAGTTACAGAGAGACCCATGAACAGTACTACAATGTCTGACGTATAGTCCCACGTAGGTATGGACTACTCGTATATGCTCCGGATGAGCATTAGGGCCAGATATACTTTTTTGTTTTGATAGGTATCTCGAAATTTTGACATAATATCTTTAAATTCGACTTAGTAACTCGAAATTTCGACTTATTAACTCGAACTTTCGACTTGGTACCTCGATATCTTCTTCCGGCTTACAGGACGCCACACACGGCAAACGGGTGGTACTTCCTTTAGCTCTTTCCAGTGGGCAAAGAGACCACAGCGGCAATGTCCCCAGTGGGAATTGAGCCCCCCCCCCCCCTCCAGGGCCACGGCAAGACAGGAAGTCTTATACCTGGGGGGGGGGGGGGGGGGGGTGCATGGTGAGTTTGAAGCTTAAAACGTTTAATGTCGTTGATCTCAAATAAAGTTATATACATGTATATCTTTTACTACAGTCCCCATGTTGCATTAGCTACTACTTAGGGTCAACACCTGTTGACCTTTTTCTGCTTTTATCTCGAAAAGGTATGCACAGTGCAGTCATTCGAATCGCCTCAGCGAGGCGATTGTAAGGAGTGCACAAAACATTCGTTAATTCTGGAGAGCGAAAGGTATACTAATTATGTACGCCTAATGGTTTGGCACTGTGGTCAACACTTCGAGGCTCGGGCTACTTCTGCCTCGGAAAAACATAAGGCTTCAAAAGTGTTCGAGTTATTGAGGTTCGCTGTGTGTATTTTCTTACATAAGAACACATCCGTATCAATTAAGATAAAATAATATAATACTATATAGCGTTGTAATCTGCTCCCCTGGTACTCAGAGATCGTTCAAATCTGCGTACCAGTCAAGCTAATTCAATACATGTTCATCTGCTTTCTCTGTCTCTCTCTCTCTTTCCTCTATGCCGAGTAAATACAGTGTTACGTAATCTTTGTTACTTGTAGCATCTTTTTTTTTTTTTTTTTTTTTTTTTGGTTTGGGTTTTACGGCCCTTTCAAGATTATTTCACTCATATCGAGCCGATCGTTAATCAGAGGTGGGCGAAAACCGGAGTACCCGGAGAAAAACCACCTGACCTTCCGTTGCAGAACTTGGCGTCTCACACGTGGCCCGAGCGAGGCTCGAACCTACGGCGGTGAGAGACCTAATGACTAAGAGTCAGCGCTCTTATCCACTAGGCCACGGAGGCCCGTTTGTAGCATCTTAGTTGCAGTCTGTTTTTGTTATAAAATGCATGTATACCTCATATATCATGTACAATGATCTGAGAGAATAAAGTATATTTTCTTCTGTTCAACACCACAGGACTGAACATACTCATGTATTTATACACTTACATATTTAGAGACAGTTGTACATGGGCTTAGTGCTTCAGATGTGTTACATGTACCTACAAATGTTTTATGTTAATAAGTTTTGTTGTTAATGCAGCTATCATCTCATTTTGCTGCTTCAGTCGAACTTCGATGGCTCGAACCCCTTTGGGACCATGGAAATTTGTTCGAGACAGCGGAAGTTCGAGCCACTGTTGTATACTTCCAGAAAACATAACGGGGGTATTTTTGGACTTCTTTTCGGTGTTCTGTAACATAAATGTATGCTGTGTGTACTCATTAGAATCGCCTCATTGAGGCGATTCTAATGAGTACACACAGCATAAATTTGCAAGATAAAAGTCGAAAATCTCCTTAATTATCCCACACGTTTTCTTATGCAGAGGAATTCCCTAGGGACTCAAAATCGTGTTCGACTCAGCCATGGTGAACGAGCCATCGGTGCTCGAGCCATCGAAGTTCCTCTGTATTTCTTCAATGAAACACCACTAGGTAGTGAATGGTGCTGTTTAGACCCTCATTCTGCAATAATTATCCTCCTATTCAAAAGCCCAAGTCATTGGGGTCGTCACACAAGTTTACAATACCATGTTTATTAGTCTGATTCACAAAGCAATATTAAAAATAAAAATAATGAAACTGTAACTACAAAATGTGGTTCTTCAGGGGTTGTAAACATTTCACCACGCCCCCTCTTCCCGCACCTTCACAGAATGTAATAAACGCAGATTTTCTTTTAGGTGACGAGTAACAGCATGTCGCCTGCTGAGTGCAATAACGATGTAACTGACATTTTGGCCAAAATAGTTTTTTTGCATAAATGGGTGCCTTATGACTCGACACATTTGGCAAATAAGTTCTACAGCTGGATTCTGCCTGAATCATTATTTATTTCAGCATTTTGGATTTTTTTTTGTCAGTTACACCGTTTTTGCGCTGACGTTTAGAAAAAAAGTTGGCGCAAAAACAGTGTAAGTGCACTTACCCCATTTTTGCGCCAAGTTTTTTAATACCTCAAAAATATTGAATCCTGCTGCTTGATATTTCAGAATAAGCATGTAAGTACCATGCAGAATGTATAAAATGTGACCTATTACCTACCAAGTGGCTTTAATTTACTGCTTTACCATGTAAAAGGCAAAGAAATAAGGTTTGTAAACTTACACCGTTTTAGCGCTGGATGCACTTACACCGTTTTTGCACCAAAAAAGTTGAAAAAAAACCTCGGCGCAGAAATGATGTATTAACCCTTAAATGCTAAATATTTCTTTTCAAATGTCATTTATTCAACAATAAACATCACACACAAATGAAAGAAATCGCCATGGAGTTAAGAAACCAGCCTATAGTATGGTTTTCTATGCCATTCTTTAATAAAAGAGTTTTTTGTCTCTCCTGAAAAGTTGCCATTTTGCACTTACAACGTTATTGCACTCAGCACAGCTTCAGTCCCATCCCGCTCCATTACCTGTCGCTACCTCAAGATATAGAGATACATGTATGCTGTAGATAAAGTTGTTTTTCATTTGGTTCCATCTTGTCAGTTAATTAGATTATGCATTATTACATTTAGCATTGCGTGCAACTCAAAAAAGTGCATTTACAGAAAACCACTAAAGTTGACTAATGGGACGCAGAATTGTTCATATCTCAGTGAAAACATTGACTCAGGCGACGTCATATAATCATAAAGTGAGGTTTAATCCTGGTTCCCTCCAATATGATCGGACGATGGTGCCGTTATGAAGCTGACGGTGCTCTTTCGCTTTTTATAGAAAAACTGTGTACAACGTACTTTTGCAAAATAAATAATGGATGGAAAATTCCGGCCCCCGCCCACCGGGGCTTGAAGAAATAAATGGGCTGCATGATGCTTCCACGCGGAGCTGAATCCGACCGCACACGAGTACTGGTAAACCGCTTAGACGATCTAAACCTGTCCAGGCAAAGCGGTGCGAGTCGGACCGTCCATGCTTATAAACCCTATTGGTTTCATTGGGCGACAGGGCTAGAGATGTCGTTTCATCTCATTGTGGGTAAAAGTCTCACAAAATGGGTAGCAACGTCTCCAAAATGACCTATATAGTGTTTACAGGGGCGTTAAACATCAAATCAAACAAACTTTATTTCGTAAATATAATAAATTGAGTTTGTTACATTTGCCGTTGTATTACATTAGAGGTTCCTACAACCCATGCCTCATGTCGACAGATTCTGAAGACACTTTCGCCTTGAATTGACATAAATACATCAACAGAAGCGTGAGCGAATAAAATGGGAGTTTCATCCAAGTTATTTTGAAATGTTTTAACCTGCAAATAAGTACGCTCTGCAGCTTTCACGTGTAACTTTATCTGCCGTTTCCTTTCATCACGCAGTTCGATGATATTCGCGACTGATCCAATAACACAATGCATCGCATACTTGACTATTTCTAGGCACTTCAGTTTTAACAAGAAAACGAGTATTTCATGTCTCTTCTAATAGCATCTCCTGTTTATTGGAAAAATCCTGGAAAAGATGTAATACAAGGAAATGTTGTAGTATGAAGAAAGCTCTCGGTCTATTTGGAGTTGTGAGAAAATAGGTAAGGAATATTTTTCTTAAGTCAAATTCTAACAGGTCGGAGAGGAATTCTTCAATAACTGGTCTAAAACGAGAAAAAAAGTGATGATAGACACATCGTAAATAGAATCAACATATTTAGGCGGAACAAAATGTCTAAATCATGAAAAATACTGTAGTGTTTTTTTATTGTTTTTTTTTTTTTTTTTTTTTTTTTTTTTCAAAACTTTTTAACTTTGATTGTTTTTTCAAACTGACTGCTTTTGATATTAATATATAGGTTTATTCTCTTTTTTATCATTTCGTTTAAAGGCAATTTGCAATTACATATATTAAAAAGCTAAAAAGGATTTAGTTTGACTTTAAAGAGCAGATACGTGTCACGTGTAGCTTATGCATTTAGCTAACTTATACTTCCAGAGATAAACATATACATTTGTACGAAAACTACTAGTTGATTTAGCGATTTTTGCTCGATTTTTTGTACGTGTCAGCCGTTCAAATTCAACATGTATATATATAGCTTTGAATAATACCACATAACTCTTTATCAGGGAATCGATACTCGTGTAGCCTAAAAGGATTTGTTTTGTTTGTTTGATTTGAAGTTTAACGCCCCCGTCAACACTGTAAAAGGTCATTTTGGAGACGTGGCTTCCAATTTTGTGGGACTTTTACCCGACATAGAGATGAAATGACACTTCAAGCCCTGCCGCCAAATGAAACCAATAGGGTTTATAAGCATGGACGGTCCGACTCGTACCGCTTTGCCTCGGCAGGCTTAGATCCTCTAAGCAGGCTACCATTACTCATGTGCGGGTCGGTTTCAGATCTGCGTGGAAGCATCATGTATCTGTTCTATTCCATCTACTTCTTCGTGTGCGGGTCGGTTTCAGCTCTGCGTGGAAGCATCATGTATCTACTTCTTCAAGCCCCGTTGGGCGGGGCCGATAGCCTAAAAGGAAACAGACCGATCAGAGTCTATACAGTTTTTCACATAGGCCCGCGTAGACTGATGGAAAGATTAAACATCCCAAATTTAAACATACTTTTGCAAATTAATAATAAAATTATTCCTTGTGCCTCTTATATATAAATATCATTGGCTCAGGACGAACATGTGACCGTATAGCTCAGTCGTTAGAGCACCTCCTTTCTTTCTTTCCAATGATACTGCGATCGGTCACATTTGACCATTTAAGAAATGAAATTTATTTTTCGGCAGTTCATGGAAGTATGAACGCAGTGGGTCGCGTGCAAAGTAAATGAACCCCGAAGGGGTTCATGTAAACTTTGTTAGCGACCCACTGTCGTTCATACTTTCATGAAAAGCAGAAAAATTAAGTTTATTTTTTATATTTACATTATTTGCCCCTCATCACTGGGCGAAAAAATGCTTGTACGGCAAATTTTTAAAGCTGAAAAATATTTACACGCTGTGTTTCTACAAAGAGCGGAGCAGCGTTGACGTCATCGACGCCCGTAGAGAACAATGGTCCAGAATGACGTCACTTAACGTCACTGAAAATCAAGTGATTCGATGCGTTCATGGAAGTATGAACGCAGTTGTTTTCTATAGGTTTACATTAGACTTTACACTGAAAATGTAAATATTACTCGATGGTGTACATTACATACATTCCAGGTTTGCAGGATGAAAGCCTACACGGTAATCATGTAATCAAGGTAGGGATCTTTAACCTGCACAGGGGATGGTTCTCCCTGCACAGGGGGCCTCCACTTAACTTCCCGATCCGAGGGACGGTGTACTTGTGGCATTCATCCCTGCAAATAATGCTAGTGGAGCATGTTTGGACACCGCAATTTTAATAATACCACTGCCGGGAATCGAACGTCAATGGAAAGTGCACTAACCACTGAGCTACCAAGCATTTGGAGCGTCGTGGGTTCGAGTCCTGCTTTGGCCAGAATTTTTTCGCATCTAGGCGGCATACTTATTTATATCATATCCCAAAATATAATTAAAATTGAATATAAATTGCATCTTCTGTCCCTTCTTCATCCACAAGCGATAAATTTTCCAAGCCGTTAAAACAAAAACATCTACAGTAGAACTTCGATGGCTCGAACACCGATTACTCGTTTACCATGGATGAGTCGAACACATTCTTGAGCCCCTAGCGAAATCCTATACATAAGAAATAGTGGGGGATAATTAAGGAGATTTTAGTCTTTTATCTTACAAATGTATGCTATGTGTACTCATTAGAATCGCCTCGATGAGTACACACAGCATATATTTTCATCATAGAGCACCGAAAAGATGTCAAAAAGTATCTCTTTATGCCTCCTGGCAGTAACCCTCAGTGGCTCGAACTACCTCTGTCTCGAACAGATTTTCATTGTCCCAAAGGTGTTCGAGCCATTGAAGTTCGACTGTATGTATGTATCTGTCTATCTAACTATTTCTTGTCTCCTATTAGTGCTACTCGCTCATATCTGAGCATTACCAGCAGGGCTTCCTGGGTGGTAACCAGTATTTTTTAAGCAATGTGGATGAAGTGCCTTGCTCAAGGACACAACACTTTGGTCAGTGAGAGGATCGAACTCGCAACCTCCCGATCACAAATCCGATGCGCTACCACTGCACTAAAGCGCTCCTATCTACTTATACTGCGATCGGTCACATTTGACCATTGCTTACTTTACTTAGGAGGAGTTATCTTAGGCTTACTTTACTTAGTTAGTTATGTACTTACTTACTTACTTACTTACTTACTCGTATGTGTACATTACTTACATACCAGGTTCGCAGGATTTTTTTTTTGGTTTTGGTTTACGGCTCTTTCAAGATTATTTCACTCATATCGAGCCGATCGTAAATCAGAGGTAGGCGAAAACCGGAGTACCCAGAGAAAAACCACCTGACCTTCCGTTGCGTCTCACATTTGACCCGAGCGAGGCTAGGACCACAGCGGTGAGAGACCTAATGATCATGAGTCAGCGCTCTTAACCACTAGGCCACGGAGGCCCGTCAGGTTTGCAGGATGAAAGCCTACAAAGTAATCATGTAATTGCGGTAGGGGTCTTTAACCTGCACATGGGGTGACTGTCCTTGCACAGGCGGGGCCCCAGTTAACGTCCCGATCCGAAGGACGGTGCACTTTTTTGACAGACATCCCTGCAAATGATGCTAATGGAGTGCGGTGATCGAACCGGGGCCTCTAGAATTAGAGGCAAGTGCACTTACCACTAAAATATCACGCTCCTTGAGCGTCAATGAATATGTACTGACGTTATGTTACCAAGGAAACTATGGCATGGTTACGTTATCGACTTCCTTCTGGAATGTGTAACTAGATACGGAGAAATAACTAATTACTGGTGTTTCATTTTGATGGCATCTGGTTTTAACTGGTTGTTATTGAATTTAGATGTGGTTTAACCCATTTAGTACCAGAAACCCCCAAACGGGTACACTGGCAAACTGTGCAGACCCAGATCAGACGCCGCAGAACGCGGCGTCTGATCAGGGCCTACGCTGTTTGCAAGAAGTTCAGTCATTTTCCAAATAAAATGTGAAGAAAACACAACCAGACAACCTCTTAATTTTGAAATGGACTCCTGCTGTATATAAGGAGGAAGATTCCATTTGGTACAAAAAGGGTTAAACTTTCGAATAAGATATTGTTAATTTTCTTCTCTATCAATTGTACTATCCGTATTCATTTTAAAAAATGGAAAAATATATTTTTGATCCGCGTTTGAGCAAGAATCTAGGTGTCCACTATCCGCGATCATTCGGTGATGCTCGTGTAATGTGCTGTTCATATTTTTGGTTTCCATAAGACCCTAATGACCGGTTATTGTAGTAAGCAGTTTTGAGAGAAGATATACTTGTGATACAGGTAGGGGACCAAGGGAGGGTAGTCAGTATAAGTTTGACAATCCACAAGAGAGGGTAGTCAATTAACTTAACGGGTATAAGTTTGCCAATTCACATCTGTTCATTTACTTGTTTGATAACTACGAGTACGTCCCCACCGGCCCCCGCCCATCGGGGCTTGAAGAAATAGAGGGGCTGCATGATGCTTCTACGCAGAGCTGAAACCGACCGCACATGAGTACTGGTAAACCGCTGAGAGGATTTAAGCCTGCCCAGGCAAAGCTGTGCGGGGCTTTGCTGTGATGTGCCCCCGCCCATCGGGGCTTGAAGACTTAGATGGGCTGCATGATGCTTCCACGCAGAGCTGAAACCGACCCGCACACGAGTACTGGTAAAGCGCTTAGAAGATCTAAGCCTGTCCATGCTTATAAAACCTATTGGTTTCATTGGGCGACAGGACTTGAGATGTCGTTTCATCTCAATGTCGGTAAAAGTCCCACAAAATTGGGAGCAACGTCTCCAAAATGACCTATATAGTTTTGATGGGGACGTTAAACCTCAAATCAAACGAGTACGTCCTGGTTTTGATACTAATGGAAGAAGCAGCCGCACTTTTATTCTGTGTTTTTAGTCACCATTATTTATAATTAATACAAAAACATGCCTATTCAAATTTTTACGAATAAAAATAATAAAAATCCTGATATCCTTAATAATTAGGCTAAAAACATACATACATACATTGCCCCGCCCATCGGGGCTTGAAGACTTAGATGGGCTGCATGATGCGTCCACGCAGAAACCGACCCGCACACGAGTACTGGTAAAGCGCTTAGAGGATCTAAGCCTGTCGAGGCAAAGCGGTGCGTGTAGGCCTTTTGGTTTCATTCAAAACCCTTATGGTTTCATTGGGCGGCAGGTGAGATTGAGATGTCATTTTATCTTAATTTCGGGTAAAAGCCCACAAAATTGGAAGCAATGTCTCTAAAATGACCTTTTCAGTGTTGACGGGGACGTTAAACCTCAAATCAAACAAACACTCAAAACATACATTGTGGATAATCGTTAGAACCTCCTGGAAGGTGTTTCTATCGATGACCCACAATATATGTTTTTGAGTTTGTTTGTTTGTTTGATTTGAGGTTTAACGTCCCCGTCAACACTGTAAAGGTTATTTATGAGACGTTGCTTCCAATTTTGTGGGACTCTTCAAGCCCCGACAGAGTGAAATTAGTGAAACTTGAGGAGCGCTTGCGCTTAGGACTTTCTTGTTATTTCCTTAATTTCCCCAACTCATAATTACTTTTCATACTACATTTATTCATATATTTCAGCTCTGCGTGGAAGCATCATGCATCTATTTCTTCAAGCCCCGATGGGCGGGGGTGTTATGTTTTTGAGTAGAAACAATAATAATTATAATGCATTTTCCTTCCTAACCTCAGTTTTAATGTATCCTTTTTAAACGCCCGTTTGAAAAACGGTTTGAAAAACGGTCGTATTATGTTATGCCCCACCCCCGGCGTCTGTCTATTCGTCCGGCCGTCTGTTTACGAGAGGACATTTGTTGGGTACTTCCATGTTAATTTTCCCATTCGAAGTACCCAACAAGCGACAACATACCAAACAGGATACTGGCTACTTTAAGTTTGTTAACAACGGAATAAACGCCAAATACACAAGCTAGGCCTACTCAACTAGTGTCCTATCGTTTGCTCGGACACGTCCGTCCGTCTGTCCGTCCGTCTGTAAACTTTTCGTTTCCGGATAACTCCTCCTACAGTTTACATTTGATCAAGCTGAAACTTCATACATAGTTAGACCATGCTGTGTGGCATTGCATATTGTTTTGAGGTTACGGTCCACAATTTAATTATAGTGTTATGCCCCTTTGAACTTTTTGTAATTTTTTCATTTCCGGATAACTCCTCCTACAGTTTACATCCGATCAAGCTGAAACTTCATACATAGTTAGAGCATTATGTGGGGCAACGCATATTGTTTATTAGTTACGGTCCACCAAATAATAATAGAGGTCTGCCACTTTGATTTTTTTTTTTTTTTTTTTTTTGTAAACTTTTCGTTTCCGGATAACTCCTCCTACACTTTACATCCGATTAAGCTGAAACTTCAAACATATTTAGACCATGTTGTGGAGCAGCGCATATTGTATCGAAGTTACAGTCCACCAAATATTAATAGAGTTATGACCATTTGTAGTTTTTTTGTTAACTTTTCGTTTCCGTATAACTCCTACAGTTTACATCTGATCAAACTGAAACTTTATTCACAGTTAGAGCATGATGTGGGGCAGCGCATATTATTTCGAGGTTACGGTCCACCAACTGATTATAGAATAATGCCCCTTTGAAATATTTTGTAAAGTTTTTGTTTACGGATAACTCCTCCTACAGTTTACACTCGATTTAGCTGAAACTTCATATATAATTAGACCATGATGTTGGTCGATTTTACGTGGCCACAATTCACGCCCTAACTTCCGTCGTGAAGGTTGCTTTGTAGTATTCCCTCGAAGAGCTGTGAAACGAAACCGATTGGGAATAAATAAACGGAAACTTTCAGGGTGAATGTTGTAGTTTTAACAAAATGTTGTTTTAAATTACTTCTTTTTAATTAAAAAGTTATGTAAAGGAAATATACAGTGAAATTGCGCTATGAAGACCACCTAAAATTAGGACTAACCAGTGCTTCAGCTGAAGTGCACGACCCGCCGGATGCTTTTAGCTTTATGAGTGTTACCATATATGGGTATGGCGGCCATTTTGGTCATGTGACCTGGACCTAAAACGGTTCCCCCAATAAATGTGCCTTATCGTAAGGAGCAAAAATATATCTTATACTTTAGTTCTGTATTCTGAATCGTTTGCAGTATAAAATGCATTATCACTTTTCCAATACAGAAGCATATGTATCAAAGTTTGACCTAGGCACAAAGAAGGTCAAGGTCAACCCAGAGTCACCATTTTAGCAATTTATGATGGGCCTACGTCCCAGATCAGATGCTATTTATCAAGTTTCGTGGAAATCTGCCCATTGCTTCTGGAGAAGACTATTTTTGAAGGGTTTTTATCATATATGGCTTGGCGGCCATTTTGGTCATGTGACCTGGACCCCATTAGCAAATTTTGGTTTCCCCCATCCCATAGAGGCTCCATATGAAATTAGACTTCAATCGGCCCAACGGTTTCCGAGGAGAAGCAGTTCGAAAATTTTCACATTTTTCGCCTCGGCGAGGCTATACTAAATGGAATGTAATATTTCGCATGTTCATTGGTTAGATCTCATTGATATCTATCAGTATGCCAAAAATTGTTTAAATATTCCAAGCGGTTAAGTCACTATCACCAATTTTCACAAACGGGTTACGGACGGACAGACAGACTGACAGACTGACCGAATGACAGAATGACACGGTGATTTTAGGGCACACTTAGAACATCAACCGACGTCAGTCGGTCGCTTTTTCTGCGGGTCGTGCAATTCTGATATAAAAAGCTCATATTGAAGGGTACACTAAATTTTTCTTTGTGTTGTTTGCCTACAATATCCTCTGGTCAATCATTACGCAAACACGCCTATACAAATACATTGCCACCTTTATCGCCGAAAAAATGATAATTTTAAGAAGAAAAATTGTGATTTTTTTTCTTATTTCTGCTCAAAATATAGATTGTGGGCACTCGTTAGAACCGCCTCATCGAGGCGGTTCTAGATGAGGCGGTTCTAACGAGTACCCACAATCTATATTTTAGAGCAAAAATAAGGTTTACCCCTGTAAACCCCATTTTTACTATATAAAAGTGGGGTAAGAGGGGGTCAAAATTATATAGGTATGATTTCGTGATGGACCATCTTTGGGACTGTTCAAAAGTGGTTTTAGACCTCTTTTGAACAGTCCTTAAGGTTGTCTTAAAATAGGTTTTTTACTGTACTAAAAAGAAAAATGACATCATATATCTTTTTCTCTTTATTTATTGCCGATCGGTTTCGTTTCACAGCTCTTCAGGGAAATACTACAAAGCAACCTTCACTTCTATTATTTATCATTAAGCTTTCATGGTGAATGTTGTACTTAACAAAATGTTCCTTTAAATTACTTCTTTTTTATTTAAAAAAATGTAAAGGAGAACACTGACAAAACTCAAAAGTGAAAAAAAGTAAACTAAACGAATTGATTAATTAAAGATTTAATCAATTATTTAACTTTTTTATATTTATTTATTTATTTGGTTATTCATTTATTTTTACTATTTGAAATCATATACAAAGTCGTTATCTCAAACTCCAAGGGACGTACTGGAATATTTGGTTTGAGATAACAGTAGTTTGAGATAAAAGGAGCTGAAAGTTAACGAGTATATCCTCACGTGAACAAGTCCGTGAAATATAAAGACCCCCCCCCCCCCCCCTAAACCCCACATTATATAGAGTAAACTGGGGTTTACTAGGGTATACATTATTTTTCTTATTCCTGCTCCAAGACATAGGTTGTGGGTACTCATTAGAACCGCCTCAATGAGACGGTTCTAACGAGCACCCAAAACATATGTTGGGCGAATAAATAAGAAAATTATCACGGATTTTCACCAGAAAAGTAGCCCTATTGGAGATTTGAATATATGCACTATGTCGCGCGGGTGTGTTATCGTAATGTAGCGTAATTCCCCCAGTGGAATTCGTTTCCGCTGACCGTTCGGCTCTTCTGTCGCGGTTTATTTTTGTTACGGGTTGTCTTTGGGTGTTTGTGACGCTTATATTATTTTATTTTGGATAGCCTATTGGCCATTTTGTGGGCAAGTAACTGTTCTTTTGGCTTTCCGCTATTGATGTTTCCATTAGGTCTGTTGTTTTATGTTTGTGTTTCTTTCCCTTTGGTGTCCCTGATGGGAGCTGTGGGTTGATTTTATCGATTCCTGATCATTGCCTCCACTTCTATTTCACTTCACTTCTATTATTTATCGTCTAACCAACTGCGTCACTACGCCCCTCATCTCATTCGTCATAATTATTAGGTGGCATATCGGGATTAACATGATGGATGTATGGATCCTATGGACACCGAAAATTATTATATTTATAACTTAAAGATTTATCAAACTTCAACAGACATCCGGCCCCGGATCATTTCTGATGCAAGTACTTCCGAAAAAAAAGGCAGAGAAATAAGAAAGTACAAACTTGGCGGTGGTATTCTCCTGTTTTTAGGTCACTGGCCGAAGGCCAGCGGGGCTTATGTAATGGCCAAATGTCCGTCGTGCGTCCGTTCGTCCGTCCGTGTTAGGAGCCTCCGTGGTGTAGTGGTTACGATCCTCGCCTTGTAAACCAGAGGTCGCAGGATCGATCCCGGGCTTCTCCAGACTGTCGGATGAGCCTTTAAACCGAGGTCACGTCACCGTATGACCTTAGCTGTTGCTGTCCGTCCGTGCGTTACGTTTTCTTTAAAAATCTTATTCTCCTTAACTACTTGGCCAACTGTAACCAAACTTCACAGGAATGTTCCTCACATAGTTCTGTTCTAAATTCCTTCAAATAATTTTGTTACATGCAGAACTCTGGTTGCTATGGCAACAAAACCATAATAAAAATAAACATCTTTAAAAATCGCCTCCAAAACCGCTCAGTGGATTTCATTCCTTTTTTGCATGAATGTTCCTTGGGTGGACCTCTGTCAGATTCCTTGAAGAAATTTTGATAAGACAAAAACATGGCCGCCATGGACACGCCCCTTGGCTCATTAGCTTCCATAGACTTATGGGAAAGTAACTGTCCTTTTGGCTTTCCGCTATTGGTTTTTCCATTGGGATATGTTGTTTCCTGTTTGTGTTTCTTTCCCTTTGGTGTCTCTGATGGGGGCTGTTCGTTAATTGAATCGATTCCTGATCATTGCCTCCACTTCTGTTTTTATAAAGGGATTTTAAAAAAATCTTCTCCTCCAAAACCACTTAATGGATTTCGTTCCTATTTTGCATGATTTTGTTTGATTTGATATTTAACGTACCCATCAACACTATGTAGGTCATTTTGGAGACGTTGCTTCCAATTTGGTTGGCTATTTACCCGACATTGAGATGAAATGACATCTCAAGCCCTGTCGCCCAAAGAAACCAATAGGGTTTATAAGCATGGACGGTCCGACTCGCCCCGCATTGCCCGGGCAGGCTTTGATCCTCTAAGCGGTTGATCAGTACTCGTGTGCGGGCCGGATTCAGCTCTGCGTGGAAGCATCATGCAGCCCATTTATTTCTTCAAGCCCCAATGGGCGGGGGCCGACCTATTTTGCATGAATGTTCCTTGGGTGGACTTCTGTCAGATTCCTTGAAGAAATTTTGATCAGGCACAAACATGGCCGCCATTGCCAGGCCCCTTAGTTTCCATATACTTATAAAGGGAAAAACTTCATTGATCTTCTTTTCTGAAACCATAAGGCCTATAGCTAAGATATTTTGTATGTAGCAAAGATATGTGGCCACCTACATAAATCCTGCAAACTATGCCTCTCGGGTCTAAATCTGCAACGCCCCGGGGCTTATTTTCTTCACTGAAACCATAAACCTAGAGTTTAGATATTTAGTATGTAGCAACCTAAAGTCTTCAACTACATAAATCCTGCCATCCATGCTCCGGTGGTCCATATTGGCCACACCCTGAGGCTTATTGGCTCACATAGACTTAAATTGGGAAAAACTGAAAAACAAATCTTCTGTGAAACTATCAGGGCCCAGAACTTAGATATTTAGTATGCAGCAATGTCAAGTGGTCACTCACATAAATTCTGCCAACCATGCCCGTTGGGTAAAAAATTGGGCACGCGCAGGGGGCTCATTAGTTCCAATAGACTTAAAATGGGAAAAACGAAAAAAACGTCATCTTCTCTGAAACCATAAGGCCCAGAGCTTTACGGCCCCCGCCCATAGGGGCTTGAAGAAATATATGGGCTGCATGATGCTTCCACGCAGAGCTGAATCGGTCCGCACACTAGTACTGGTAAACCGCTTAGAGGATCTAAGCCTGTCCAGGAACCGCGGTGCGAGGCGGACCGTCCATGCTAATGAACCCTATTGGTTTCATTGGGCGACATGGATTGAGATGTCATTTCATCTCAATGTCGGATAAAAGTCCCACAAAATTGGAAGCAACGTCTCCAAAATGACCTTTACAGTGTTGACGGGGACGTTAAACCTCAAATCAAACAAACAAAGGCCCAGAGCTTTAGATATTAAACGTCAAATGATCACTCACATTACTCCCGCCAACCATGGCTCTGGGGTCCAGTCTGGGCTCATTAGCTTCCATAGACTCATAATGGGAAAAACTTAAAAAACCTTCTTCTCTTCAACCAAAAGGCCCAGAGCTTAGATACAAGTATTTAATGAATAGCAACGTTAAGTGGTTTCCTACATAAACTTTGCCAACCATGTACCTAGGTCCTAGTTGGCCATGCCCCGAGGCTCATTAGCTCTCATAGACATATAATTGGAAAAACTTTAAAAAATCTTCTCAGAAACTGTAAGGCCCAGAGCTTAGATGTATAGTATGTTTCAATGGTAAGTGGTCGCCCACATAAATCCTGCCAAGTACAAATTGGCCACACCTCGGGTCTCATTAGCTCCCAAAGACTTAAACTAGTGTTAAGAATGCAGCAATGTTGTGTGGTCATCTACATATGTTCAGCCTACCTTGCTCCTAGGATTAAGAAAACAAAAATCTTCAAAATGGTCAATTTGATGGTTTCTATTATAATTTAGAATGAATATTCCTTGGGTGGATCACTTGTCGTTTTTATTCCATTTATTCCAAGGGTAACCTTGGCAAACAGTGCAGGCCCAGATCAGACCTCGCAGAACACCGCGTCTGATCTGCACTATTTGCTAACAGAATGTTCCGTCAAAAATAGAATAAAAAAACAGGCCTAACAACCCTAATATGATAAATGGACTGGTCCAACATATAACAGTGGAAGAGTCCACTACTATACAATGGGTTAATGTAATAAATATGACAATTGACTGAATATAGCCAGTGGATGGGCATCTTGTTTTTAGGGCCCTGCACTGAAAGTGTGGGTGCCCTATAGTAATCACTCTGTCCGTCCGTCTGTCTGTCTGTCTGTCTGTCCGTCTGTCCGTCCACAAATTTTTACTCCTCTGATAGCGCTGCCGGGGCCCTAGTCAGTTTCACTGACAGCTCTAGTTATAGCCCCGCTTTGAAAAAGTGGGGATATATTGGATTTGCCATGTCCTTCTGTCATTCCGTAATTCCGTGATTCCGTTAATTTGTGTTGGCTCCATAACTTTGTATCTGCTTAACATATTTTCATGAAACTTCACACAAATGTTAAACACCATAAGACAATGTGCAGAGCGAAGGAATTATAACTGTGGATTGCCTACTTTTGGAGTTATTGCCCTTTGAACATTGAAAAATGGCAATTTTAATTGTGTCCGCTTCATAACTCGAAAACCGTTTGAGATATTTTTAGGAAACTTCACACAAATGTTAAGCACTATGAGACGATGTGCAGAGCGCAGGAACCATAACTCTGCATTGCTTATTTTTGGAGTTATTGCCCTTTGAACATTGAAAAATGGCAATTTTAACAGTGTCCGCTTCATAACTCGAAAACCATTTGAGATAATTTCATGAAACTTCACACAAATGTTAAGCACTATGAGACAATGTGCAGAGCGCAAGAACCATAACTCTGGTTTTCGTATTTTCTGTGTGTCTGTCTGTGTGTCTGTCTGTGTCTGTTAACAATTTTCGTGTCCGCTCCATAACTTTAAAACCCATTCACATATTTTCATGAAACTTCACACAAACATTAAACACCATGAGATGGTGTGCAGAGTGCAGGAACCATAACTCTGGATTGCCTAATTTTTGAGTTATTTCCCTTTGAATATTGAAAAATATCAATTTTAGCCGTCTTTGCTCGATAACTCAAAAACCGTTTGAGATAATTTTATGAAACTTCACACAAATGTAAAGCACCATATTATGTGTGCAGAGCGCAGGAACCCAAACTCTGGATTGTCTACTTTTTCAGTTATAGGCTTTTGAATATTAATGGCAATTTTAACTATGTCCGCTCCATAACCGTTTCTGATATTTTCATGAAACTTCAAATAAATGAAAAGCACCTTGAGATGATGTGCAGAGTGCAGGAACCATAACTCTGGTTTGCCTACTTTAGGAGTTATTGCCCTTTGAACATTTAAAAAGGCAATTTTGACTGTGTCGGCTCCATAACTCACAAACCATTTGAGATATTTTCATGACACTTCACACAAGTGTAAAGCACCATGAGACAATGTGCAGAGCGCAGGAACCCTGACTCTGATTTGCCTACTTTAGGAGTTATTACCCTTTGAACATTGAAAAATGGAAGATGAAATTTAGTATAAACATGGACATTCTGGTAATGTATCATGCTCATTGAAATGAGGGACAAGGGCTCACAACTCTTAGAGTTTTTCCAGATAATGTAAAATTTTCAACAGTTATTTCTTGTTCATAACTGTTTTCTCTGCAGCTTAAATAACTTTCTTCTCTGACAGCGCTGAAGCGGGGCTATAGTCAGATCCTCTGACAGCTCTAGTTTTGTTTTGTTTTGTTTTTTTCGCCTGAGAGGGCGTGGCTGCATTTGGAATTATAATTACTGTAAATGGCGCAAACCACACCTGTAAAAAAGGTATGTAAGGGCGAGGATTGCGGCCGATTTTAGTATGGTTGGCATCTCATTAGGAGCAGCCCATACAATTCTGAAACGGGATTTGAAAATGTAAAAAAATCTGTGCTAGATGGATTCCCCATCTGTTGACAGATGAGCCGAAAAAGACACGCGTTCAGTGCGCCAAGAAGTTGCTTAAAAAGCTTCCAAATTACAATGCACGGTCTTTCGCTAATGTCGTCACAGGTGACGAGACATGGGTTCACTTTTTTGAGCCAAAACGAAAGATTCAGAACAAAATATGGGCAACAAAGTATTGCAAAAGACCATGCATTGCAAAGCGGACCATGAGCGTCAAGAAGGTAATATATGCCATATTCTTTTCAAATCAGGGCCCTGCTATTCAAGTTGCTGTGCCTAAAGGCAAATCTGTAAATGCGAAGTTTTACAAGAATAAAGTTCTTCGAAAATTGAAGAAATATTTCAAAGAACGAAGACCGCAACTGGTGTGGCCAATGTCAGATTGCTACATGACAATGCGTCATCGCACAAGGCGTTCATTGTGCAAGACTATCTGAAGCAGGAAAAGGTTGTTGAACTCCCTCACCCCCCGTATTCCCCTGACCTTGCCCCGTGTGACTTTTTTTGTTCCCGCGGCTGAAAAATACCTTTCTGGTAGAAAATTTGTACAGCGCAAACACCTCGGTTCTGCAATGTTCCAGTGCCTTCATAGTATACCTCGAAAAGACTACCAAAATGCATTCAATGATTGGATCAGAAGACTGAAAGTTTGTATATCTGT
Organism: Lucinisca nassula; assembly: GCA_963580285.1. Taxonomy (NCBI): domain Eukaryota; kingdom Metazoa; phylum Mollusca; class Bivalvia; order Lucinida; family Lucinidae; genus Lucinisca; species Lucinisca nassula. Next base: position 67,317,929 of record OY757012.1, on the reverse strand, counting down.
TAAAGGGGAATACTTTGAGGGGACAAAATAAATTTTTTCACCGAAATCTATCACGGAATCATTTTTATGTGCTTAGTTGCATTCATATTTGAACAGTCCTCGTATGTATGTGCCGCGCGATTTTGTTTGTTTGTTTGATTTGAGATTTAACGTCCCCGTCAACACTTCAAAGGTCATTTTGGAGACGTTGCTTTCAATTTTGCGGGACTTTTACCCGACATGAAGATGAAATGACCTCTCAAGCCCTGCCGCCAAATGAAATCGACAGGGTTTATAAGCATGGAAGAGTCCACTACTATACAATCGGTTCATGTAATAACTATAACAATTGGCTGAATATAGCCAGTGAAGCGAAAGACCCTCGCACCGCTTTGCCAGGGCATGCTTAGATCATCTAAGCGGTTTACCAGTACTCGTGTGCGGGTCGGCTTCAGCTCTGCGTGGAAGCATCCTGCAGCCCATCTATTTCTTCAAGACCCGATGGGCGGGGGCCCGTGCCCCGCGATAAATAAAGTGTTTACTTACTTACATAGGGGCTTGAAGAAATATATGGGCTGCATGATGCTTCCACGCAGAGCTGAATCCGGTCCGCACACTAGTACTGGTAAACCGCTTAGAGGATCTAAGCCTGTCGAGGAACCGCGGTGCGAGGCGGACCGTCCATGCTAATAAACCCTATTTGTTTCATTGGGCGACAGGGCTTGAGATATCATTTCATCTCAATGTCGGGTTAAAGTCCCACAAAATTGGAAGCAACGTCTCCAAAATGACCTTTACAGTGTTGACGGGGAAGTTAAACCTCAAATCAAACAAACAAAACTTAGTTACATGTGACTTCATTATCATAGCTGCATAAAGGTATTCAAAGGGGTTACAGTTATTTGTTAACGTTTTGAAAGTACTGAATTCCAGTATTTTGTATGAAAAATGTATTAAGTTTAAAGAAAAGAGCAAAACGAGGCTGATCAGACTAAGCGAATGCGAAGAGTATATCAAAAGTAGGCAAGGCAAATATTTGATGTGCAGGCGGATGTGAGTCTTCACTTGCCACAACGCCTAGTGTTCTGAAGACAGGACAGTAGATTGAAGCGTTTCTCTAACAATCAGACATAATTTGTACGCGGGCCATTTCGATAACACGCTTATACTAATACATTGTAAATTTTACCTGGGAAAAGCGAAAATTTTCAGATGAAAAAAATGTCACATTTTTAGCTCACCTGAGCCGAAGGCTCATGTGAGGTATAAGTATACCACGAGCCGGCGTCCGTCGTCCGTCGTCCGTCGTCCGTCGTCGTCGTCGTCGTCGTCGTCCGTCGTCCACACTTTCAAAGAAGTATATCTCCGGAACCAGTGGGCCAATCTTGATCAAATTTCATGTGAAGCATTATCAGGTAGGGGGAAAGGCTGCATACTGTTTTCGGGCAGATCGGATTGGAACTCTGGTTGCCATGGCAACAAATAGCTCCCATAGACTTAACATAGGAAAAAGTTTGTCATCACTCTAGCTCCGTCAATTTTTTTCTGATCGTCTTCATTCTTGCAGATAACGAGGACAGGCATGAAATCTCGATCAAGTTCGATTTTGGGCTGAATCGGATTATTCACTCAGGAGTTACGTGCCCTTGAGCGTTCTTAACATAGGAAAAAGCTTGTCATCACTCTAGCTCCGTCAATTTTTTTCTGATCGACTTCATTCTTGCAGATAACCAGTACAGGCATAAAATCTCGGTCAAGTTCGATTTTGGGCCGAATCGGATTATTTGCCTTGGAGTTACCTGCCCTTGAGCATAAAAAAAATACGTTGTGACCACGATAGCAACTTTATTTTTATTCAGATCAGCTTCAAACTTGCAGGTAACGTGGACAGGCATAAAATCTCAGTTAAGTTCGTATCGGAATATTGACCTCGGAGTTACATGACCTTGAGCGACAAAAAATTTGCCCATAGACTTAAAATAGGGAAAATGTTGTGACTACGATAGCGACTTGAATTTTTTTCAGATCAGCTTCCAACTTGCAGGTAATGAGGACAGACATAAAATCTTGGTTAAGTTCGATTTTGGGCCGAATCGGATTATTTGCCTTGGAGTTACCTGCCCTTGAGCATAAAAAAATACGTTGTGACCACGATAGCAACTTTATTTTTATTCATATCAGCTTCAAACTTGCAGGTAACGAGGACAGGCATAAAATCGCGGTTAAGTTCAATTTTGGGCCGAATCGGAATATTGACCTCGGAGTTACGTGACCTTGAGCGACAAAAAATTTGCCCATAGACTTAATTAGGGAAAATGTTGCGACTACGATAGCGACTTGAATTTTTTTCAGATCAGCTTCAAACTTGCAGGTAACGAGGACAGACATAAAATCTCGGTTAAGTTCGATTTTGGGCCGAATCGGAATATTTGCCTTGGAGTTACCTGCCCTTGAGCATAAAAAAATATGTTGTGACCACGATAGCAACTTTATTTTTATTCATATCAGCTTCAAACTTGCAGGTAACGAGGACAGGCATAAAATCTCGGTTAAGTTCGATTTTGGGCCGAATCGGAATATTGACCTCGGAGTTACGTGACCTTGAGAGACAAAAAAATTTGCCCATAGACTTAACGTAGGGAAAATGTTGTGACAGAAATAGCGACTTGAATTTTTAGCTCACCTGAGCCAAAGGCTCGAGTGAGCTGATAGTATACCAAGGCTCCGGAGTCCGACTTCTGTCGTCCGTCCATCCGTCGTCCACACTTTCAATGAAGCATATCTCAGAAGGCAGTCGACCAATCTTGTTTAAATTTTATGTGTAGCACCATTGGGCAAGGGGAAAGGCTGCATTAGGTTTTGGAGCTAGTCTGGTTCATTTGTTCCTTCATTCTTCTTTCTCTCCATATAGAGATAATAGACCAATGTTAAATTTTTAATCAAAGATTTCTCAGGAACTATAAAAGCTAGAAGAATCAATTTGGTATTCAATAGAATAATGATGACTTATTTTGTGTAAGAGACATTGGGCTTTCTCAGCTTATTTGTTCATCTGTTCTTTCATTCTTCTTTCTTTCCATTTTGACCAATGTTAAATTTTCGTCAAAGATTTCTCAGGAACTATATAAGCTAGAAGTCTCAAACTTGGAATGCAATGCAATAATGATGACTTATATCCTGTAAGGGTCAATGGGCTGGATTCTATTAGCAGATTTAGTAGTCAAGTCTGTGAATTGTTAAAACTTAAGTTCCTCAGGTGAGCGGTTTAGGCTCATTGAGCCTCTTGTTCATATTTCTGCTCAAAATATAGATTGTGTGTACTAGTTAGAACCACCTCATCGAGGCGGTTCTAACGAGTGCCAACAAACTATATTTTATAGCGGAAATAAGAAAAATAAGGTTTACCCCTGTAAACCCCAGTTTTGTTGTATAAAGGTGGGGTTCCAGGGGGTAAAAATTATAAAGGGCGTATTTTCGTAATGAAATCAACATTTAGTGATGCAGACGAAAGCGATTGAAGTTCATCTTCGGGTTAAACGTCGCTTTCAAAAATTTTTCAGTCATATCACGACGGTGTCTGGTTGCGAAAGGGAACTCAATGCTCACTTTTATAGTGCTGCCTCACTGAAGTATCATGTCCCAGACACATTACATGATACCACACCCAGTCACATTATCCTGACACTGGGTCGACCAGTCCTAGCTCTACCCCATAAATCTGAGTGCCAAGCGAGGAGCAGCTATTTTTAAATACCATTTTTAACGACTTTGGTATGTCGCGGCCCGGGATCGAACCCGTGACCTCACGTTCCCCGGAGCGGACACTCTACCAACTGAGCTATCGGGGCCGGTAGACGGACGAAGAAGATAACTTAACCCTGGGAACTCTTATAAAACAATAAACAAGAGGGCAATGGTGGCCCTGGATCGCTCACCTGATCCATAGTGTAACAAGTGGGCCCTGGGGAGGGCCATTATTAGCCCCAGGACTATAATTTGCATTATCTTGAGAGAGGTCTAAAAGGTGAAGCTTCATACCAAATATCAAATACGGGAGCCTTCTGGTTTCAAACAAGAAGATTCTCAAAGGTTTTCTTTAAATAGTCTTAATAAAACCTGTGGGCCCCGGTGCAGGGCCATTTCCAGGACTATAATTTGAATAATCTTGGTCTAGGTCCACTAGACAAAGTTGCATACCACATATCAAGGAACTGAGCCTTCTGGTTTCAAACAAGAAGATTTTGAAAGGTTTGACCTATGTTAGTCAATGTAAAAACCAAAGGGCCCCGGGGCAGGGGCATTTTTGGCCCCAGTGCTATAATTTGAATACTCTTGATGGAAGTCCACAAGACGAGGCGTCATACCAAATATCAAACACATGAGCCTTCTGATTTCAGACAAGAAGATTTTTAAAGGTTTTCCCTATATAAGTCAATGTAAAACCAAAGGGCTTCAGGGCGGGGGGCATTTTTAGTCCCAGAGCAATAATTTGAACAATCTTGGTAGAGGTCCACTAGATGAAACTACATACCAAATATCAAAGACCTGGGTCTTGCGGTTTCAGAGGAGAACATTTTTTAAAGATTTGTTTTATATATAAGTCAATGTAAAACCAAAGGGCCACGGGGCGGGGGCATTTTGTCCCAGTGCTATGATTTGAACAGTCTTGATAGAGGTCTACTAGATGAAAATGTCAAACACCTGGGCCTTGCGGTTTCCGATAAGAAGATTTTTTTTAGATTTTCCTAGATATAAGTCAATGTAAAATCAAAAGGCCCCGCGTCGGGGGCATTTTTGGCACAAGGACTATAATTTGAACAATCTTGGTAGAGGTCTACTAGATAAAGCTGCACACCAAATATCAAAGACCTGAGCCTTGTGGCTTGGGGGCTTCCGAACTACGCAGTGCAATATCTACGAGGCAACGGTAAGGACTCGACGTAAACAAACCCCTGAAATGCTGGAGCAAAAGAAAACCAACTGTTAGACTCCGATTGCCCAACCAGAGACACAGCACCAGGTACCAACCAACATTACATAAGTAAGCCTTTATGCCGGAACCTTCATAGAATCTGAGGCGCTCATTTCAAGCAGGAAGCAAAAGTAATCAGCCGTGATTGGGTTAACTGCCATCCATGCATGGTAAAACCGCATAAGTATCCTGAAATTTCGCCTTTATTACATTCTATATCTGGAAGTTCAAGGCCTAGTCTACGGCGTGAATATAAATTACTGTTTGTGTAGACACATATACCGCCATGACTATCCCCTTTGCGGTCGCACCTATAAAGTTTGTATCCCTCTATAATAATGGAATCACAGTCACTCAAAGTTCCTGTTAGACAAATGATATCAACGTCTTTTAATTCTGCCCCTATTCAATCTGCTACATTTGAAATACTCCGAATGTTGTGATGAACTATAGAAATGATGTTCGTTTTGCCTGCTTCTATATTACATCACATGAACAAGTCCGTGGAATGAACATGCCCTTAAACCCCACTTTATATAGAGAAAACTGGGGTTTAAGGGGGTTTGTCATATTTTTCTTATTTCTGCTCCAAGACATAGGTTGTCGGTACTCGTTAGAACCGCCTCAATGAGGCGGTTCTAACGAGCACCCACAACCTATGTTTGCATTACAAATAAGAAAAATATCACGGATTTTCATCAGAAAAGTACCCATTTTGGAGGTGTGAAAAATGCACTATGTCGCACGGATGTGTTATCGTAATGATCTGATGCTTGAGAGGAAACGCTAGTGTCGTTCTGAAGATCCGTCGTGCCTGGATTCAATTCAATGTCTCCTGAGCGCACTAATAGCAGTGACGTGATAAGTAAAGCAAAATGTGTTTGTGAAGGTGAGAGATAATCTAATACTGGTCTTGGATTAGTTTCTATGTGACCACACATCACGAGGATCATTGACAAGAATGTTAAGAGTTCAAAATGGGTAAAGTGAGACAATCCTTTGTGTTTGCTATGCCGATGTTAAAATACACTTTTACTTAATATATACTTAGTCAATAAAGTAACTATACCAAAATTCGGGTGAAACTCACTAGATATCTGGCAGCTTTTGAGCTAAATTTGGCTGTAGACATTTAAATCGGACGTTTGGCTAGAGAATGCTCAAACTTGCATTTGTCCATACCTTTCTGTTCCAGAGTTGTCTTCAAATATGTGCCTAGAAAGATTTTGGTAGAAAATGGACATTGCGCATGCGCAGAAAGTTCTTTTTTTTTCTAAAATGGAAGACAATATTCTCTGAACATCGGATAACACTTTACTTTTACAATATCTAATGATCTCGCATTATAAGCGAGGTTTTAATTTGTGAAATTCTCAAATTATCTCCCTTGCAATTAAAAATATAGCAATTTTCGAACTGCTGTAATTTTTATTCCTGTCAATCAATTTTTGCCATTTTTTCAAAAAACGCTTTGTGTCCACCATTGCTTTTCATCATGATGGTAAAAATACAGAAAATTCATGTAGCATGTAGCACTATCGATTGCGATTTTCTATGGAGTTCCCATTGAAAGCAGCATTTGCACACAACTTCTAAGAATTGGAGGTCAATATGTGATAGCCTGTTTCTCGTAGCTGATGCAACTAAAGTTCCAAATCTTTTGTGAATAGACGCAAATGGTATCAAAAGAAATGTCACATGTATCAAATTTTAGAAATGTAGTGTACACGGAAATTTTGTGATGTTAAATCATAGCATGTTTTAATGATTTTCTCTGCGAAAATGACACAGTGACCCCTTGGGTGTTTAAAGCAATAGTCTACGATGATGTGTTTACGAAAACAAAAACCAATGGTGCTTTTGCACTGAAAAATGAGTCTTTTTATCAAAACCGAACAAACTTTGTGCAGTTTTTATCTGTAGTAGCTATAGTAACAGAAGCAATTTTAGGTATAGGAACTTTTTTGACCTAGTATATTATTTTGGCCTTCAGTTCGTCGTGGCTGTTTTGGAGCTGGTCATGCTCCGATTTCAAATTGTCATGACGGCTTTGTAAATCGTTTACTCTTTGTTCAAGCCTATCAAACGTTTAATTGAGCCCCGCCAAGCGAATTTGTGTCTTCGAGCATTCCGTCATGACAAATTTTAACTGCGCATGCCCAGCCATTCAGAGGGGCCAGGGATATGGCTTTCTGTCTGACGGTTCCTCTTGATTCACTACTTGTATGAGCGAGCAGCGAAGGTTCTAGCGAGACTGCGCGGATGCGCAGACTCGCCTGAACCTTCGCTGCTCGCATAGGCAATAAGTACCAAAATCGCTTGACGGGGCCCAATTAGTCTTTCTAACTTCATTACGTATGTCCAAAAACAATGTTTTGACATCTAAATCGTCGTCGGCTTCTCCGCTTGAGAACGTAACCGACAGTTCATGTCCATGATTTGACCTCACATTAGACAGCATTTCACCTGGTCGGCTCTGGCTATGACAAAAACTGCCAGTTCGCCTACCACTGTGTAACCACGCATTCATAACATCTTGGCTAGATTCAGAGCTCCTTAATACCCTATCCGTTATTGGAATATGTTTGTCATACATCGATGCTCTCCGTTCTGTTCCATCTCTTCCACGCCCTACTACGCCAGATTGTGAAACTTTACCCCGTGCCAATGATCTATTATCACGTCCACTTTGATGACCCTGCAACCCTGAACTTGCCCCTCTTGACCGGCAGCTGGGTTTGATTCTACGTCTTGTGCGACCAACAGGTAAAAAGGCATAGTGGTATGCAAAGGGATACATACTTCAATTGTAAAGCTTTTAGACGCTCCCTCCGTTTACAGGGCTAAACGAAGCATCCTTTTTTGGGCCCTCCAAGTTACCGTATCCTAACTCATCAGTGGAACATCTCCGTGAACACAAAAATCAAATAACCACAGAGTGGACTCGACAACAAGAAACCACTGAAATGCTGGAGCAAAAGAAGACCAACAGTTAGACACCGATGTAAAGTAGAAGTAAAACAAAGATCAGGAATTGATACAATTAACTTACTCCACCCATAAAAGACACCAAAGGGAAAGAAATACAAACATTAAGCGACCAGACCATAATGGAAACCTAAACAAAGGAAGGCCATAAGGACAGTTACTTTCCCACAAAATGGCCATATGGCCATCCAAAACCAAAAGACACAAGTGATACACACAGTAAGTAACAAACAACAACATAAATAAATCGCCACAGAAGAGCCGCCTTGGAACGGTCAGTGGAAGATTTCCACTGCGGGGCTTAAATCGATTTTACGCGGCCACAATCCTCGCCATTACTTCCGTCGCGATTTACACAAATAATTAGTTCAGTCCGCATGAAGGCCTCCTAACTCATCAGTGCAACATCTCCGTGAACACAAAAATCAAAGAACCACAGAGGTTAGACAACGGTGAGGACTCGACAGCAAGAAGCCACTGAAATGCTGGAGCAAAAGAAAACCAACAGTTAGACTCCGATGAGCCCAACCAGAGACAGAGCATCAGGCACCAACCAACATTATCTCTTTAATTTTCAATAAGCCTTTACGTTGGAGCCGTCATAGAATCTGAGGCCTGACCCACCGGCGTGCAATTAAAGAGGGAAGCAAAGTTGCCAACCGTGATTGGGTTAACTACCATGCATGCAGTCTGTCGTATAATATCCATGTTGTACCCAATCTTTTTATATCGAAGAATGATTTTACGAAATTGGGTGCTGAAGTCATTGCGGTTATATATTTTTCTGAATTTATATACTAAGTCACCATAAAATTCGGGTTCCGATAGACCTTGTTGCAGAAGAGATTTAAGTCCAATATTGAATTTTGAAATTAAATCAGAATGGCGTCTATAAAATTTTGAAAAGGCTTTGCGTACTTTATGGTACCGATAACTCTCATATTTCCGGGCCGAACAAGTAGAATAGCTTCTAACAGTGATGAAACTGATATAAAAGTTATGTCCAAAAGGAAACTCAATCAAACAGAAATTAACCTATTAGAAACATGCCTAAAATTCAAACCCACCCCTGTGGTAACCGGCAATCAAGAAAATCTGAGGATTCAACGGAATTTACCCATAAAATTCGACTTGCCGAGTATTATTTATTTTGGTTTATTTGAGGTTTAACGTCCCCGTCAACACTTTAAAGGTTTTTTTTTCGAGACGATGCTTCCAATTTTTGGGACTTTTACCCGACTTTGAGATGAAATGACACCACAAGCTCTGTCGCCCAGTGAAACCAATAGGGTTTATAAAAATGGACGGTCCGACTCGCACCGATTTGCCTGGGCAGGCTTAGGTCCTCTGAGCGGTTTACCAGTACTCGTGTGCGGGTCGGTTTCAGTTCTGCCTGGAAGCATCATGCAACCCATCTATTTCTTCAAGCCCTGATGGTCGGGGCCGCTTGCCGATTATTATCATAATTGTGAAGATAATGACGTCACTTTGGTAAAACTAAGGACGAAGTTTGACCATTACCGCAGGTGTACATTACATACACTCCAGGTTTGCAGGATGTCAGCTCTAGATGAGTTCGTAAAATCAATCGAAAACATTCCTGATAATGTTAGAGCAGTAAACGATAACCTAACAAGGAATGAAAGGTCACTATCTGCCGACAAAAATATAATATCAAAGGAAGCTGATAGGGGTGGTCATATTGGGTACTGAGCATCATAAAAGAGATGGTTAATGGCATTTTAATGGATGAATCTCATTTTGAACACTTAAGAGGTGATGCCCAAAAAGAAACAAGTGTAAAATATGGCAGGCTTGTAAAAAATTACAGCAGCTGTTTGTCAAAAAAGAAAAGACAAAAAAGAAAACAAAAATAAAAGATTATCTAACACGTTTTGAAAAGAAAGAGAGTCAATTTTACATACCGAAAGTCCACAAAGTATTTCTGAATACTTAAAAACTACAGGGTCTTCCTATGTTAAATAAGAGATATAAATGTTGTAAAACTAAGGCTGATAGTCGCGGGTCCAGCGTATCAGACGCACAGAATTAGCAACCTTTTAGACATATTGCTTAAACCTTTTATAGAAAATGTACCAATTTTTGAGACATTGCCACAAGGATGATATAAGTTTGCACGCATACAGACAATTGAAATCTTTACAAATCTTATTCTCTGAAACCGCAAGGACCAGTTCTTTGATATTTGGTGTGAAGCTTTATCTAGCGGACCTCTATCAAGATTGTTCAAATTATAGGTCCAGGGCGAAAATTCCCCCACCTGCGGGCCCTTTGGTTTTACATTGGCTTATACAGGGAACATTTTTAAAAATCTTCGTCTCCGAAACCGCATGGCCCAGTTCTTTGATATTTGGTGTGTAGCTTCATCTAGTGGACCTCTACCAAGATTGTTCAAATCACAGCCCCTGGGCCAAAAATGCCCCCAACCCGGGGCCCTTCGGTCTTACATTGACTTGTATAGGGAAATTTAGAAAAATCTTCTACTCTGAAAGCGCAAGGCCCAGGTCTTTGATATTTGATGTGAAGTTTCATCTAGTAGACCTCATCAAAATTGTTCAAATTATAGCCCTAGGAAATAGAAGTCAAGGCAATGAAAACGTTTGAAAATCTTCTTGTCTGACAGCAGAAGGCCAAGGTCTTTGATATTTGGTATGAAGATTTGGATTTCTACCAAGAGTGTACAAATTTATTGCCCTGGGACCCCGAAGGATTATATAAACTTGTATAAGGAAAACATTTAAAAATCTTCTAGTCTGAAACTAGACGGCTCCGGTCTTTGATATTTGGTATGAAGACTCATCTTTCAGAACACTACCAAGATTATTCAAATTATCGCCCGTGGCCAATAATGGCTCTCCCAGAGGCCCACTTGTTACACTACGGATCAGGTGAGCGATCCAGGGCCATCATGGCCCTCTTGGTTTACCAGTACCTCCAAAAAGGATCGTTGTTCATCACTGTAATTTAATAATGTAAAATTTAAATCTTTGTGTAAGTTGTTTAGAACAGAATGCAAATGTTTTAAATGTTTTCAGGCTTTGTTTATAGTATAAAACTAGAAAACTTTTCCAGATGTAAGCAAAATATATCCCAAATTCCGAGCCAAAGTTTTGTTTTCTTTGTAAAGGTTTTGTTCAAGATAGCAAAACTGTTAGAGTCGCATATACTTGTGCGAGCTTGGTACCTACTGTGGTTCCTTTAACTTGTTTATAAAGGTTATCATGGAACGAGAATAATCTTATTCTGCCAAAAATGAATTCAATAGAAAATCTATCTTTCAATAATTCTAAATATTTATTCAACCAGAACTCTATTGCTTTTGATCCTAAATCGAGCGGAGTGCTAGAATAAAGCACTTCAATGTAAAAGTAGCTAGTAATGTGCTGGCTGGAACTCTTTTAAAAAGTCTGGTTATTTTATATCTGGGGAAAGATCGCAAGATAATGTTTGAGAGGTTACGTAGCCTGTGATTGAGACAAAACGGTCTGCCTAAAATTGGGCATCGTTTTAAGGATAGATAATACCATGATATCAAAAGTTTTACAAACTACATTTTCTAGATCCTTTTTATATTTCAATCCTGACTTTCTGTCTTATGTCAATAAGCTTGCAATTAAAAGAAATGTAAAATTGACTGCAAATCCCAGAGACTTTTTTTTATTTCAAATAAGCATTAATATGCCATTTTATGGCGTGCACAAATGAGATATTGGTACATCAGAGACTAGTCACAGCTTTTGTTAATGGCCATAAAACTCCCTTGCTTCATCTTCAATCAATTTATATGTGAAGATATTTAACATCACGGTCTATCATTTACCTGTCAGCAATTGATGTATGCCTGTCAGTAGAATATGCAAAGTTTAAAAAATATAATACTTAATGAATGGAAACCCACCTAGTATAATACTGATGATTTTTTGTTAACACAGTTTGGAGACTGGGACAAGGAGCTGCTTTATCAGCCCAGTCAATCTTATTTTCTTTTTTCTTGAGCGGAGAACTACAAGAAGGAATGTCTAAAGAGGTGCACAAATTTTGATGCTGCGGGCTTCTTACGCCCGCCTAAATACAGATGTTCAGCACATGATCAGTACACATCTGACTAGTCTGATCAAGGCTTTCGCTGGTCTCATCTATACCGACAGGACGAGATTCAAAATCTCATCGCTCCCTTTAAATTCTCGATTAGCCGCATTAAGATCCATTTTGCCATTGCAAGCAGAAGAACCCAAACACGGAGTATTGACACGTTTCAGGATTTTTCGTGTTACAAATCCACGTCAATATGCCAATTATATTCATTAGTATGTGCTGTTGTTGCATGCAATAGAACAAGTAGCACTTTCACTGGTTATGGCCAACTGAATTGTATATCGACCACCGTGGAAGATGAGAGTGAGGGTCGGGGCGCCGTGAAGCCGCTTTATCCCCTCCACCCTTCACCACCCCTTCCCATTCCAATAATTAGTCCTGGTCGTCACAAGGCGGAACATTCGTTGCTGTTTTCCATTGTTATGTGTTCGATGCTGTTTTCATTTTAACAGTTCTGTCTGTCAAAAGGAGTACAGTCGAGTTGCCACCTGTCTAACTTGTCTTGTCGCCTGTGATTTTTTTGTTTGTTAACTTGTGTATATCCGTCTTTCCCTTTGGTGTATGGGTCTGATTCGAACAGTTCCCGAGGGATCTTAACTTTATTTATTGGGACAGATATTTGATTTTTGTTTGATTGTTTTGTTTTCGATCTCTCTCTCTCTCTCTCTCTCTCTCTCAATCTCTCTCTCTCTCTCTCTCTCTCGTTGTAACTATATCTTATTGCAAGAGTTTAATCCCACAAATATATTGAAACGCCTTGTTCATTTTTTTTTTGGTTTAATGTCCCTTTAAAGCTTATATCACTCATATCTAGCCGATCGTTAATTAGAGGTGAACGAAAACCGGAGTACCCGGAGAAAAACCACCTGACCTTCCGTTGCAGATATTGGCGTCCTACATGTGACTAGCACAGACCATTCAAAAGCACGATCTGCACCGTCTCCCTAACAGTAACGCAAGCATTCAAGTACAATTTGGGACTTCTAGTGTGAAATTACCTGAATATAGGCGGCCCCGCCCATCGGGACTTGGAGAAATAGATCAGGCTGCATGATGCTTCCACAAAGAGCTACACTAACCGCACATAAGTACTGATAAACCGCTTATAGGGTCTATGCCTGCCCAGGCGAAGTGGTGCAAGTCGGACCATCCATGTATATAAACCATATAAACCATATCGGTTTCATTGGACGACAGGGCTTGAGAAGTCATTTCGTCTCAACGTCGGGTACAAATCCCACAAAATTTGAAGCAAAATGACCTGTATAGTGTTGACGGGAACGTTAAACCTCAAACAAATAAACAAACAACTAAACAAGCATGAATATAGACGTTGATGGCTTTCATGGGGTGTAAATTGCTTCTTAAAGTAGAATGTCTCGCTATAAATTTGTGTTCCATTTCATTTAGGGTCTATCCTGGGGCCCACCGGTTTTACATGGGCGTCTCACATGTGACTAGCACAGACTTTTCAAAAGCACGATCTGCACCGCCTCCCTAACAGTAAAGCAAGCATTCAAGTACAATTTGGGACTTCGAGTGTGAAATTACATGAATTAAGGCGGCCCCGCCCATCGGGGCTTGAAGAAATAAATTAGGCTTCTCTAAAACCATAGGGCCCAGGTCTTTTATATTTGTATTCAAGTTTCATCTAGTGGACCACTACCAAATTTTATATGGACATGTGTAGGGCCCACTGGTTTTATATGGACATGTTTAGGGAAATCCCTTAAAAATCTTCTTCTTTGAAACTTCATTTGGTATCATTTCGAAAATAGAGTTCTGCTTAAGCCGGTGCTGGAGGGCGTGGCCGGTGTTGCACATTTCAGTACTGGTTATGAACAGACTGAATAAAACCGAGTCTACTTTTTTCGTTTATTTGGTGTATTCCTTGCTTCCAAAGGATCTTACTTAAGAACTTATTGTATAGGGAAATCCTTTAAAAATCTTCTTCTCTGAAACCTTAAGGCCAAGATCTTTGATATTTGGTATGTAGCTTCATCTAGTTGACCCCCTACCAAAATTGTTCAAATTATAGCCCAGGGGCCAAAAAGGAGCCCGCCCTGAGGCCCATCGGTCTTACATAGACTTAAATAGGGAAAAATCTTTTTAAAATCTTCTACTCTGAAACCGCTGGGTGCAAGTCATTGATATTTGGTTCATAATCTTCAGCTTGTGGACCTCTACCAAGATTGTTCAAATAATAGCCTTGGGTCCAGAAAGGCCCCGGCAAGGGGCCTACCGGTTTAATATGGGCTTGTATAGTAAAATCTTTAAAAATCTTCCTCTCTAAAACCGTAGGGCCCAGGTCTTTGATATTTGGTTGAAGCTTCATCTAGAGGACCTCTACCAAGATTGTTCAAATTATAGCCTTGGTGCCAAAAATGTCCCCCGTCTGTGACCCACTGGTTTTACATGGGCTGGTATAGGGAAAATCGTTTAAAAATCTTCTTCTCTGTAACCAAAGGGCCAAGGTCTGTGATATTTGGTGTGAAGCATCAACTAGTGGACCTCTACCAAGATTGTTCAAATTATAGCCTTAGGGCCAAAAATGGCCGCGCCAAGGGACCGATTGTTTTAAAATAGACTTTAAAAATCTTCTACTCATTAACCACTAGGTCTTTAATATATGGTATGAAGCTTTATCTTGTGAACCCCTACAAAGATTGTTCAAGTTATAGCGCTGGGGCCAAAAATGGTCCGACCCTGGGGTCCATCGGTTAGACATAGATTCACATAGGGAAAATCCTTTAAAAACTTCTGGGAGCAAGTCTTTGATATTTGGTATGAAGATTGTTCAAATTATAGCCCTGCGTCCAGAAAAGACAAACCCCTAGGTCTTTAATATATGGTATGAAGCTTTATCTTGTGAACCTCTACTAAGATTGTTCATATTATAGCCCTGGGGCAAAAAACGGCCCTGCCCATGGGCTTGTATATGGAAATCCTTTAAAAACCTTCTTCTCTTAAACCATAGGCCCAGGTCTTTGATATTTGGTATCCAGTTTCATCTAGTGGACCACTACCAAGTTTTGTATGGGCATGTGTAGGGTCCAATGGTTTTATATGGACATCTTCTTCTTTGATACTTCATGGCCCAGGTCTTTGAAATTTCTATCAAGCTGTGTCTACATGACCTCTAACAAAAGGTTTTAAATTATAGCCCAGCTAGGTCCATAAATGGACCCGCCTCGGGGGTCCACCAGTTTTGAATATTCTTACACAGGGAAAACATTCAAAAATCTTCTTCTCTGAAACCACAAAGCCAAGGACTTTGAAATTTGGTATGAAGCTTCATCTAGGGGACATCTACCAAGATTGTTCAGATCATAGCCCTGGACTTAAAAGTCTTATTGTCTGAAATTGGAAGACCCAAATCTTTGATATTTGTTATGTAGCTTCACCTAAGGACCCTTAACGAAAGTTGTTTAAATTATTGCCCTGGGACCAATTTAAATTGGCTCTACCTTAGAGGTCACTAAATTAGGCCTGTCTTAGGGATCACATGTTTTCATAGACCCTTATAGGGAAATCCCTTAAAATCTTCATGTAGAGGTCATGTACCAAGATTGTTCAAATTATAGCCATGGGGCCAAAAATGGACCCCTTCGGGAGCCCGGTTAATTTACATAGACAAATTTATGATAGAACAAACCTTAAAGCATCTTTTTGCCTGAAACCTGAAGACCCAGGCCTTTATACTTGATACACAGCTTTGTATAGTTCCACCAAACTTAGGGGCTCACATTTATTTCTTTGGCCTATGGCATATCGGTAGGGAACCAGGCTGCTCGGGACAGTTGGAAGCACATCTGACTGAGACGCTAGAGGTTGCAGGATTGAGACCTAGCTAGAGGTTGCAGGTTTGAGACACAGTCCGGCCACATACTTTTTATCAAATTGATTCTGAAATATTTTTCCACCATCATCCTCCCCTTCTGCTGATTCAAGATTACAGGCTAATGTATGTTTACGAATAATAGTAACGGTTAACCACTTAGATTGAATAATGTGGTATTATGAGAATAGGTAAAAGATCCATGTTTTTTAATTCTTAGGGCAAAGGTCATTCTGTGACCGTGGCCCAAGGTCACTTGTATTGCAGGTCCATTGACATATTAGAATACATTTTCTCTTTCACATTTGGGCCAATTTCATTTAAATTCTATATGCAGACTTAGGACACTTAGGGAACAAAATTTTCCTCGGATGGTCCAAGATGGTCATGATGTCCGACATGCCCAAATATGATAAAAACCTTAAAAAATCTTCTCCAAAACCACTGGGTCGATTGTCTTGAAACTTTATATATTGCATTGGGTGACTGAGTAATACCAAATTTGCAAAGATCATAACCCTAGGTTGACCTGGACCTATTTTACGCCAAAGTAAAATTTGGCTCCATTGGCTTTTCAATGGGAAATAGGTAAATCAATGCATTTTTCGAAATATCGTGGGGTATGATATGAGAATAGATAAAAAATTAATGTCTTTGAAAGCTTAAGGTCAAGGTCATTTGGTGACCTTGGCCTAAGGCCACTTGTATTGCAGGGCGATTGGTATATTAGAATATATTTTCTCTAAAAGCACTGTGCCAGTTTCATATAAAGTTTACCTGCACCCTAAGAACAAGAATGGAACAAAAATTTATTAAAATGTTCCAGGTCAATTAACCAAGATGGCTGCCATGCTCAAATATAGTAAAAGTCTTTTTCTCCAGAACCACTAGGCCAATTGTCCTGAAACTTGGTATGTAGCATTGGGAGGCATAGCATTTCCAAGTTTGCAAAAATGATGAACCTAGATTGATCTTGACGTATCTTACACCAAGGTCAGGTTTGGCTCCATAGGTTTATCAATGGGAAATACAATATGTTTTTTTTTTTTTTTTTTTTTCAACAAAAAAATTGTGGCCTATGGTGTGAGAATAGGAAAAAAATGAATATCTATAAATACTTAAGGTCAAGTTCATTTGGTGACCTTGGCCCACGGTCACTTGTATTGCAGGTCCATTGACATATAAGAACATTTTCTCTTACACCAGTGGGCCAGTTTCATTTATATTTCACGTTCAATGGAGTTTAAATTTATTCAAATGTTGCAGGTCACTTGAACAAGATGGCCGCCATGCCAGAATATGGTAAAAACCTTTAAAAACCTCATTCACCAGAACCACTGGGCCATTTGTTCTGAAACTTGGTATGTAGCTTTGGGTAACTGAGTACTAGCAAGTTTGTAACAATGATGACACTAGGTTGACCGTGACCTATTTTACGTCAAGCTTGACTTTTAAATGGTGAAAAAGTGGAACAATGCATTTTTCGAAAAATATTGTGGTCTTTGCCATGAGAAAAGACACATGATGAATGCTAAATGTCAAAGTCATTTGATGTTGTTTTTTTTTCCTTTATCTCTCCTTTGCCATATGGAATATCTTGAACCTTTACCGAGATATATGAAACACGAACGGAAGCATAATATGGCCAAGAACTGTCACTCTGTCATTTTTGGTTATTGCATCATCTGCCCTTGATATTTATCAGTGCGTCACTAAGATGGGGAAAAAGGGACCAACTAATACACAGGGCTCAGGGGAGCGATCAGGACCTCATGATCCTCGTGTTGTATTCCCTATAAGTTCAAGTTCAGTTGTTTTTAGCTCACCTAGGCCGAAGGCTCCAGGGGATATTATAGTATAGTGGATCGTCCGTGTTTCGTCCGTCCGTCATCCGTTGTTCGTCCGTCCACACCTTTGGCCAATTAATCTCTGCCGCCTGCAGGTCGATCTCAATTATTTTTCATATGTAGCATGTTTCTGGTGGGGCATTGATAACAAGCTTTTTTTTTTCTTTTTTTTTTTTTAAATCGAACAGAAACTTTGGTTGCTATGGTCGCATAGACTTACAATGGGAAAATGCTTGTCATCACCTTCAGTTTTGATTGGATCTTTCTGAAACTTATATGTGAGATGGTTGGGGATATACCTTGTCATCACCGTAGCCCCTACAGTTTTGATCGGATCTTCCTGAAACTTACGTACAAATTAGCCAGGGTTAAAAGCTCAGACGAATTCGAAAACTAGCGATGCCCGTCAATAACTTATGTAGTTATGTCCCCTACTTTGCTGAAATACTTGTTTTTGACCTTGTCATCACTGTAGCCCATGCGGTTTTGATCAGGTCTTCTTGAAACAAATAAACAAGTATATCAGGGATAAAAGCTCCAATAAGTTTGAAAACTAGCAATGTCGGTCAATTACTCATAGAGTTTTGTCCCCTACATTGCGGAAAATGCTTATTTTTGACCTTGTCATCACCGTAGCCCCTTCAGTTTTTATCGGATCTTCTTAAAACTAACAAACAAGAAATGAGGGATAAAAGCTCGGATGACTTCGAAATCTAGCGGTGTCGGCTGATTACTCATGCAGTTATGTGCCCTTCTTTGCTGAAAAGTGTTTTGACCTTATCAGCACCGTAGCCCCTTCAGTTTTGATTGGATCTTCTTGAAACTTGTAAACAAGTAAGTCAGGGATAAAAGCTTGGATGAGTTCGAAAACTGGCCAGGTCGGCGTATCTTACATAGAGTGGCATCCCCTTATTGCTGAAAATGCATATTTGTGACCTTGTCATCACCGTATCCCCTTCAGTTTTCATCGGATCTTTTTGAAACTTCAGAAAATGCCTATTTTTGACTTTGTCATCACCAAAGCCCCTACAATTTTTAGCAAATCTTCTAGAAACTTAAAAGAAGCCTCCGTGGTCGAGTGGTTACGCTACTCGCCTTGTAAACCAGGGGTCGCAGGTTCGATCCCGGGCTTCTCCAGACTTTCGGATGAGTCTTTAAACCGAGGTCCCGTCTCCGTATGACCTTAGCTGTTGGTGGGACGTAAAACTGAAACACTCACTCACTCTAGAAACTTAAAAGTAAGCAAGTCAGGGATAAAAGCTCGAAGGAGTTGGAAAACCGGCAAGGTCAGCTTATTTATCATAAAGTTACGCCATTTTGATTACAGAAAATGACTGTGGTTGACCTTGTCATCACCGTAGCCCCTTCAGTTATGATCGCATCATCTTGACAGTTACATGTAAGTAAGTCAGATGAGTTAAAAAAAACTGTTGAAAATGCCCGCTTTTGACATTATCATCATCATATGTCCCTAAGTTTTGAATGGATGGTCCTAAAACTTACATGTAGATATAAGTAAGTTAGGGATAAAAGCTTGATTGTGTTTGCAAACTAACATTGATGGCACATTACTCATAGAATTAAGTACCCATCTTTGCTGAAAATGCCTATTTCGTACCTTGTCATCACCATAAGTCATTTAGTTTTGATCACAGCATGTAAGACGGTTGGAAAGGAAAGTTCGGATGAGTTTAAAAACTGGTGATGTCTGCCAATCTCTCATAGAGTTATATCCGCTTGAATGCAGAAAATACCTGTTTTTGACCACGTCATCAGCATAAAAATAAAGATTTGAACTTCCCGAAGCTTTGAATCTGTTAGCTCAGGTGAGCGATATAGGACCATCATGGTCCTCTTGCTTTTTGTTGTTGTTTTTTTTTTCAATAGGAGATCCATGTTTGAAATGAAGAAATCTTTGCTAAAACAAGAAGTGTTTTATGATACATCACGAAAACACGCCTATGTAATTTTGACTCCCTTTAACTCCACTTTTATATAGTAAAACTGGGGTTTACAGGGGTAAACCTTATTTTTCTTATTTCTGCTCTAAAATATAGATTGTGGGTACCCGTTAGAACCGCCTCGTCGAGGCGGTTCTCACGAGTACCTACAATCTATATTTTGAGCAGAAATAAGAAAAACATCACAATTTTTCATCTTAAAATTTTCATTTTTTCGGCGATAAAGGTTGCAGTGTATTTGTATAGGCGTGTTTTCGAAATGTCTAGCTTTTGTAACACATAGTGATAAGTAATTGCCTTTTCAACGAAATTGCTAGTTACTTAATATTTATTAAATGCATCTTTTATACCTCAATGTGCAGAGTACTAGACAATGGAAAAGTGAGGTTCGATTGGTAATTATCTTCGCCCAGTGTGCGGCCCACCGGTACAGATGATGCACAAACAAATGAAGCATGGTAGTAACACGAGATCGGAAAGGTTTAAAAGTATAATATTTCGCGGAATGAATATCGATATTATTTTTTTCCACTTTAAGATGCATTTGAACAAATTTATTTTTCCGAATCAGAAATTATACCGGTCGAATGGGAAATTGCTCTGTATGTTGGGGGTTTTACCCAACTGCCACAGTGACTGATTTGTTGTTGTTTCCAGTTTCCCCGTGTCACGGGTCGTCAGCTGGTGGGGTCCCAGGGAACGAATCCATTCTGGCACTACACCGTAGCCGTTCGGTGGTATCCCCATTCCACGTTGCCGGTGAATGGGAAGACCATCGCTCGGCTCCAGCCCCCACAGTGACTGAAGACAGCCACCTACCTTTTATGAGACACCGGGTGGTTCGAACCGTTTTCGGTGCGGTCTTACCACTCTCCACAGTTTTCGAAGGCAGCTGCCATATTTCTAACACCCGCGCGGGCTGGCACGGGGTCCCTCAGCTTTTGGAGTGGGAAATAAGTCGAGTTATGAAAGGATTTCACGGCTACAAGCTTTGTTCACAATTTAGGATTAAAATTTATCGGGGAAAATTCGTCTGGTGTTAAATTCTTTTACACATTTTGGCCTTATCGACGATAAACACAGACCGTAATACTGATAATAGCGTTTTACCCTCTCTAGTAAATCTTTCGAAGGGTTACTGTATTGAGCTTGTCAGAGCAAATGTCTATAATCGAAAATTTATGAAATAAAACTTGCCTGACAAACATTCGATAATTCGGCATTCAGGTGTTAAATGTTTTTATTCTTTCTGAATCCCAAGACTCCATAGTTTTCAGTTCTATGCCGTAGTCCTTGCTTTCAAATTCAGAACATTTAACTACGTCGCGCTGTTGTCTAAAGTAAGACACTTTGATAGACAGTTAGTGCGGCATTGCTTCCAATCTAATCTAATTTCTGCCACTCTTTAATGTAACTCGTGCTTGCTCAGAATGCCATTATTGTCTAATGCAATCTGATTAATCCCATTTTCTATAACTAAATTGTCGTATATATATACTGAGGATAGTTGCTGCCTTCGATACATAACTCATTTCTGAGACACGGTCTGTACTTCAGACGTCATACAATTTGTATTGAAAGAAAAATACAAAACAAAAACAAAAACAAAACAATAATAAAAAAAAAAAACAGGTTGAATAGTCTCTTACTTAATGCTGTCAAAATTTCGCATTCACATTTAAGGGAGCAGGTAAGTAAGCGTGTAAGTATTTGTTTGTTTGATTTGAGGTTTAACGTCTCTGTCAACACTGTATAGGTTATTTCGGAGACGTTGCTTCCAATTTTGTGGGACTTTTACCTGACATTAAGCCCTGTCGCCCAAAGAAAACAATAGGGTTTATTTGTCTAAATCGCGTAAGGGCGATGATTGTGGCCACGTAAAATCGGTTTAAGCCCCCAAGTGGAATTCGTTTCGCTGACCGTTCAAAGGCGGTTTTTCTGTCGCGGTTTATTCTTGTTATGGATTGTCTTTGGGTGTTTGTGTCGCTTATATTATATTTTTTTTTTGATAGCCTATTGGGCATTTTGTGGGAAAGTAACTGTCCTTTTGGCTTTCCGCTATTGATGTTTCCATTAGGTCTGTTGTTTCATGTTTGTGTTTCTTTCCCCTTGGTGCCTCTGGTGGGAGCTGTGGGTTGATTGTATCGATTAACCCTCAGTGGCTCGAACTACCCCTGTCTCGAACAGATTTTCATGGTCCCAAAGGGGTTCGATCCATAGAAGTTCAATGTAAATTCATGAGTATATATAAAACAAAAGCGCATAACATGAATGTTTCGCGTAGCATTTAAAAGGTACATATATATTCAGACATAAAAAGACAACAGGAAAATAAACATGCAAAATTATAACATGCAATTACATGTTCCACTGAGGCGTTGGTATACATAAGGGTTGATTTGATTACTCATCTCCTGAACAAGTATTTTTCAGATAAAAATTAGTGAACTTTTCTTAATTTAAGTTCAAAAATTGAGAATACCCACGATCTATGTTCATCAGCAATAAAGAATCGTTTAACCATATTATTAGCTGACCTGGAGCACAGCTCCAGGTCAGCTTATGCCGCGGCCTGTTTTCCGTCGTCCGTCCGTCCGTTGTTGTCCGACCAATAGCAACTTTTATATTTTTGATTGGATAAGCTTCAAACTTTAAGATAATGAGGACAGCCATATAATCTTGGATAAGTTCAAATTTGGGGCAAAAGTGGGATTGTTCATGTCAGGGTTGCTTGTCCCTTCATCCCCACTAGACTTATAATGGAGAAAATGTTGTTCGGGCGATAGGCGCTTTTTTTCTTTGATCATCAACTTGCAGTAATGAGGAGGACGGCCACACAATCTTGGTCAACTTCGACTTTGGGGCAGATCGGATTGTTCTTGTGAGAGTTACTTGCCCTTTCGTCCCCCATAGACTAATTACGAGGAAACTGTTGTCCGTGCAATAGACGCTTAATTTTTTATTGGATCAGCTTCAGACTTGTATATAATGAGGACAGCCATAAAATCTTGGTCAAGTTCGAATTAGGGGCAGATCAGATTGTTCGTGTCAGAGTTACTTGCCCTTTCGCCCCCAATGACTTATAATGGGGGAAATGTTGGCCTAATTTTTTATTTGATCCTCAACAAACTTGTAGGTAATGAGGACAGCTATAAAATCTTAGGTGAGTTCGACTTTGGGGCTGATCAGATTATTGGTGTCAGAGTTACTTAACCTTCGTCCACCATAGACTTATAATGGTGAAAATGTTGTCCGGCAAAAGACAATTTATTTTTTGTTTAATCCTCAACGAACTTGTAGGTGATGAGGACAGCCATGAAAACTTGGACGAGTTCGAATAAGGGCAAGATCGGATTGTTCTTGTTAGAGTTACTTACCTTTTCGTTCTCCATAGACTTATAAATGTGATTATGTTGTCCGAGCTAAAGCAACTTTATTTTTGATCGGATCCTCAACATACTTGTAGGTAATAAGGATAGCCATAAAATCTTGGACAAGTTCGAATCTGGGGCAGATCGGATTGTTCGTGTCAGAGTTACTTGCCCTTTCGTCCCCTATAGACTTATAATGGGGAAAATGTTGTCCGGGCATTTGATCAGATCTGCAACAAACTTATAAATCTTGGACGAGGTCGATTTTGGAGCAAATTGGATTGTTCGTGCGATAGTTACTTGCCCTTTCGTCCCCCATAGCATCATGATTTGGAAAATGTTGTCCGGGCTATAGCAACTTTATTTTGATCGGATCCTCAGCTCTCTTGTAGGTAATGAGGATAGCCATAAAATCTTGGACAGGTTCGAATTCGGCACGGCTCGAGAGCCCTTTAATCTCCCATAGACTCACAGATGATAGACACTTTACTGTAGATCAGATCTTCAACAAACTTGTAGGAAATGAGGACAGCCATAAAATCGTGGGCGAGTTCGAATGTGATGCAGATCAGATTGTTCTTGTGAGTTACTTACCTTTTCGTCCCCCATAGACTGTATAATGGGGAAAATTTTGTCCGGGCGATAGACACTTTATTTTTTATTTGATCCCCAACGAACGTGCAGGTAATGACAGCCTTAAAATCTTGGATGAGTTTGAATATGGGGCAGATTGCATTTGCTGTATGAGAATCACTGGCCCTTTCGTCCCCCATAGACTTATAATGGGGAAACTTGTCCGGGCCATAGCAACTTTATATTTGATCGGATCCTCAACATACTTGCAGGTGATGATTGGTTGATTTTGCTGGGTTTAACCCTTTTGGGTTATTTTCTGTCGTCTCCCAGAGAAAGGGAGAAAATAGATAGATGAAAGTGATGGATAGAGGAAAAAGAGGAAATGAATGGAAGAAATAACAAAATTCCACCCTCTACCCTTACCTGCTGCAAGGACAGCAGGCTCCGTCCAACTGTTAGCCAATATCAGTTTGACGCCCAGTCACGCAAGATACACGTCAGCTTTGCCTCATCCAACCACCACCGTTGTAGGTAATGAGGATAGCAATTAAATCTTGGACACGTTCAAATTTAGGACAGATCGGATCGTTCATGATAGAGTTACTTGCCCTTTAGTCCCCAATAGACTTCTAATAGGGAAAATGTTGTCCGGGCAATAGGTACTTTAATTTTTGATCAGCTATTTGTTGGTAATAAGAACAGCCATAAAATCATGGACAAAGACAAAGTCGGGGCAGGTCAGATTGTTCAGTTACTTGCCCTTTAGTTTCCCATAGACTAATAGTGGGGAAAATGTTGTCCCGCCGGCGATAGCTATTTTGGATCAGCAACAAACTTGTAGGTAATCAAACTTATAACAGTATCATGACAACATTTTCTGCATCTACGACAGCTTTTCTGTTGCAGAGAAAACTATTTTCAATTTAATCTGCCCCTAAATCACATTACGAAAACACGCCTATACAAATGCACTGTAAACTTTACTTTAGTATGAAAAATTGAGATATTTTTCTTATTTCTCCTCAAAATACAGATTGTGGTACTCGTTAGAACCGCCTCATTGAGGCGGTTCTAACGAGTACCAACAATCTATAATTTACAGCAGAAATAAGAAAACTAAGGTTTATCCCTGGAAACCCCAGTTTTACTATATAAAAGTGGGGTTCAAGGGGGTCAAAATTATATAGGCGTGTTTTCGTGATGAAAGGTATTTTTCATTATCTGCAAGTTTGATGAAGATCCAACCTCAATTAATATGGTCAGATTGAATTATTCACGTGAGTTACATGCCGTTTAGTCAACCATAAACATATAATGGGAAAAATGTTGTATGGATCATAATGACTTCAGCTAAGATTGGATCTTGGTCAAACTTGCGGGTAATGAAAACATACCTTAGCTTTAGGGGTAGATTAAATAAAAACTTTAGTTTTCTAAAATGTTTTCAAAATGTTGTCACTATGATACTGATTAAATTTTATCAGATCTCTATTATACTAGCAGGCTAGGATGACAGGCATGAAATAGCAGACAAGTTTGAACTGAGTCGGATTGGACAGTTTAAATGAGTGTAGCTTGTCTCAGAGGATATCATAGATTTAAAGGGGGACCAGGATGAGCTATGTAAGAGATGCAAGATTGGATAGACATCACGCAAACATGCCTATATAATTTTGACCCCCTTGAACCCCACTTTTATATAGTAAAACTGGGCTTTACAGGGGTAGACCTTATTTTTCTTATTTGTGTTCAAAAATATAGATTATGGGTACTCGTTAGAACCGCCTCATCGATATAAATGCATGTGTTTCAGTTGATAATGTTAGCGGGATTTCTCCTAACAATGGCGAAAAGTTGTGAGATTTTGAAGGAAACAACAGCATTATTGTCGATTTTCAGCCGCTCGGTCAGTTGTAAGTAGACAAATCACGCGCGCTACGCGCGCGTGATTTGATCTACTCTACAACTGACCTCCAAACTGTGATTTATTACTCAACAAATCACAGTTAGAGCTGATCTATGTTTTAAATATACACCATGACTTTGATGAACCATTTGATACGCGCTCATGATTTGATCTACTTTACAACTGACCTCCAAGCTGTGATTTGTTACACAACAAATCACAAACTAGAGCTGGTCTATTTCGATTCTCACAGGCTGCAAATCGGCAATTATGCTGTTGGTTCCTTCAAATTTCACAACTTTTCGCCATTGTTAGAAGAAATCCCGCTGAAATTATCGACTGAAACACATGCATTAATTTCCTTTTCTAACTTTTCCGATGGCAGAAAATGACGTTACACCGTCTAACGTTAAGGAAATCGACTAGTGACGTCATTAATTGGATTTTTTTAATGACGTCACTTTTCACGCTCTTCCTTGTTGTGATTTGTTGTAGAATAAAACACAGTTTTTTTCCATTGCCTATATAGGCGCGCTGTGTTAGAATGAAGCATTTGCTGATATTTTGATGACAGTTTTTGTCATGAACTTCGTGAAACTACTGTAAGAAAGAAGTGACTAATGAAAATATTGAAAGGTCTACTTCCATTACGATAACACATCCGTGTGATACGGTGCATTTGTCAAACCTCAAAAAAGGTACTTTTTCTGATGAAAATGTGTGATATTTTTCTTATTTATTCTCAAAACATAGGTTTTGGGTGCTGGTTAGAACCGCCTCATTGA
The DNA here is from genome assembly GCA_963580285.1 of Lucinisca nassula. Lineage (NCBI taxonomy): Eukaryota > Metazoa > Mollusca > Bivalvia > Lucinida > Lucinidae > Lucinisca > Lucinisca nassula. Next base: position 67,291,590 of record OY757012.1, on the reverse strand, counting down.
GGCGGTTCTAACGAGTACCCACAACCTATGTCTTGGAGCAGAAATAAGAAAAATAATATATACCCCCCGTAAACCCCATTTTATTTCTCATTTTTATTTCTCTATATAAAGTGTTTTTTTTTTTTTTTGGGGGGGGGGGGGTCTTTATTTCACGGACTTGTTCACGTAATGTATGACAGAGTTATTGAAATTATGGCTACTAATAACGATTTAGGAACATCAAACAAACTTTGAAATTCTTACTGATTCTAAGGGTATATGTCACATTTTCAGTCTTGCTCAATATCTTCACAACAAATAGACGGAATTTGATTAAATTTTGCAAATGATTTGATGCTGACAAAACCTTGGATGAGATTGTTATAAGTGGCAGTTTTCACCAATTTATTATGGTTATAGCTCTTAAGTCAGAAGTTCGTTTCTGCTCTATATCTTGAGAAGGAATTAATGGGATTTGGCCATACTTGCTTGTGCACTGATATTGATAAGACCTACCTTCAGATAGTTAAATGTGGATTGTCACTGATACTGACAAGATCTGGGTTTGGATAGTTATGCCTCAACTACGACCGATTTGGAGAGTCATATTGTTTCTGGGATGTTCGTGCATCCTTGTATTCGTCTGTCAGTTTAACATTTAAATGCACATTACGAAAACACGCCTATTTAAATGTATTGAAAATTTGATATTTTTGCTCAAAGCATAGATTGTGGGTACTTCTTAGAACCACCTTAACGAGTCAGTTCTAATGAGTACCCACAATCTATGTTTTGGACCAGGAATAAGGATAATAATGTAAACCGCTGCTGTACCGGAGTGCGACAGGGTGAGAACCTCTCCCCTCTTTTTTTCTCTATTAAACCTATTTTACATTTGTTTGTTTGATTTGAGGTTTAACGTCCCCGTCCACACTATTTAGGTAATTTTGGAGACGTTGTTTCCAATTTTGTGGGACTTTTACCCGACATTGAGATGAAATGACATCTCAATCCCTGCCGCCCAATGAAACCAATAGGGTTTATAAGCATGGACGGGTCGACTCGCAGCAATTTTCCTGGACAGGCTTAGATCCTCTAAGCGGATAACCAGTACTCATGTGCGGTCGGTATCAGCTCTGCGTGGAAGCATCGTGCAGCCCAATCTATTTATCCAAGCCCCGATGGGCGGGGGCGGACCTATTTTACAACGTGTAGGCATAATGGAGTAACTATTGATGCAAGATCGGATATATTGAATTTTTTCACTAAAATATTCCTCCTGTTTTACGCAGATGATACTATTATCGTTTCCGAAGACCCCTTAGATTTTCAAGTATGCCTAAATTCTTTTTTAGACTATTATTTAGTATGGAAACTAAACGTAAATTTTAACAAAACCAAAATTATAATTTTTGGCGCTCGAAATATAAATAGATTTAATTTTACCATGGGCAATAATGAGAAATAATAAAATATACATCACGAAAACACGCCTATATAATTTTGACCCCCTTGAACCCCACTTTTATATAGTTAAACTGGGGTTTCCGGGGTAAACCTTATTTTTCTTATTTCTGCACTAAAATATAGATTGTGGGTACTCGTTAGAACCGCCTCGATGAGGCGATTCTAACGAGTGCCCACAATCTATATTTTGAGCAGAAATAAGAAAAATATTATAATTTTTCAACGGAAAATTGCCACTTTTCGGTGGTAAAATTTACAATGTATTTGTATAGGCGTGTTTTCGTAATGAGTCGTTTTTTTCATCCACGGGAAGTTTTTCAAATGCACGGAAGCACATAGTAGAACAAGCACGGAAAGCAGTGTACCTTCTGTTTATGCGTATTATTAATTGAGATTCGCCAAGCGAATTTGTGTCTTCGAGCATTCCGTCATGACAAATTTTAACTGCGCATGCCCAGCCATTCAGAGGGGCCAGGGATATGGCTTTCTGTCTGAAGGTTCCTCTTGATTCACTGCTTGTATGAGCGAGCGTCGAAGGTTCTGGCGAGACTGCGCGGATGCGCAGGCTCGCCTGAACCTTCGCTGCTCGCATAGGCGATAAGTACCAAAATCGCTTGACGGGGCCCAATTTATCCATGCCCTTAGATTTGCAGCATAAGTTGTTTGACCATACAGTCCTGCCGATACTTTGCTATGGTTCGGAAATCTGGGGTTTTGAAAACTTGAAAATCATTGAAAAAATTCACGAGTTTTTGAGGAAAATCGCCAAAGTTAGAAGTAGTACACCAATGTACATGTTATACGCCGAGTTAGGTAGATACCCTATAGAAATCATTACAAAAGTCGTATGGTCGGATTTTGGAATCGTACGATAACTAGAAAACAGTGCAAATTATATTTTATCTTATATCAAACTCTTTATAACCACGATAAAACCTTCAAATGGATAAACTGTACAATAATATTTTTACTGAAATCGACAGAAACGATCGCTGGATAAACCAGGCAAGTATAAACTATAAAAGAAATATGAAAGTCCTTGTTAAATCCTTTCTTGTTGACCAGGGCTTGCTAAAATGGCATAGCGCTTTACAAACTCACCGAAAGGTATTAATTATAGTATAATAAAACAAGGAATCAGTCTAGAAAAATACTTAAATACAGACGAGAGACAATACTGGCAGTGCTTATTAAAATTCAGAACACTGTCTAGGTCATTTTGGAGATGTTGTTTCAAATTTCGTGGACTTTTTACCCGACACTGAGATGAAAGGACATCTCAAGCCCTGCCGGCCAATGAGGCCAATAGGGTTTGTGTGCGTGGAGGGCCGAGTAAGCACCACTCTTCCTGGGCAGGCTTGGAACCTTTGGGCCCTTGGTCCGTACCAATGTCCGGTCGGTTTCAGCTCTGCGTGGAAGCATCTTGCAGCCCAATCTATTTCTTCAAGCCCCGATGGGCGGAGCAGGAATCAAAATATGTGTCAACATTAGTATGTGTGTCCGCACCTTAAACCCCCGCCCATAGGGGCTTGAAGAAATATATGGGCTGCATGATGCTTCCACGCAGAGCTGAATCCGGCCCGCACACTAGTACTGGTAAACCGCTTAGAGGATCTAAGCCTGTCCAGGAACCGCGGTGCGAGGCGGACCGTCCATGCTAATAAACCCTATTAGTTTCATTTGGCGACAGGGCTTGAGATGTCATTTCATCTCAATGTCGGGTAAAAGTCCCACAAAATTGGAAGCAACGTCTCCAAAATGACCTTTACAGTATAGACGGGGACGTTAAACCTCAAATCAAACAAACAAACAAAAAGTGTCCGCACCTTACCAAAGGTTCACAGTAGGTGAATTTACAATAAAGGATAAAATGCAAGCACCTTGGCTGTTACAGTAATGATTTGTACGGACACGTGCCGTCGGGACAGTGCTGATCCAACCTTGTTTCGAGACCGTCGAATAAACGTTGGTTCGGCGCTTTCTCGTGACTGTCTTCCTGATAAACTTGTATCAGTCTTGAAAATGGTTACGCTGCATCGCGGCCACGTCGTGTCGGCACAGATTCGATAACGAGTCGGCGTTGATTCGACTTTGCCTTCGGGTTGCATGCCTGAAGGCCATTCGTTCAATTCACCTTATTTGCATTATCTGCTGGTTCCTAGTCTGAAGGTTATCAGTGTTTGAAAAACAGGTAACCAGAACCCCCTGACCTTGAAAGGTCAGGGGGGTCTGGTTACCTATTTTTCCAATATTGACAATGTGCAAGCTGGGAGCCAGCAAATAATGCAAATATGGTGAATGATAACGAATGAACAATTATATGTGTTTTGAATATAACTGAACTTACCTGAAAGGCGTAATTTTAATCACGTTTTTAAATTGACAAATGTCGTTTGCACACTTTAACATTTTGCCTTGTAACTCAGCCATTATTTCATTCATAAAACAAGCGCATGCCTTCAGTACGGTGGAATTGTGGCAATCACATTGAATATTTGTGTAAATTTGATACATGTAAAAATAATATCTAATAAAAAGCACTTCAAAAGTTCCCAAATGCACTAGCTGGCGTGCAAGTTGACACTACACAAAACTGGTATTACAAAATATTTGCGATTTTCTGTCAAAAGTTTTCAGCTTACAGCCTCTCATAATTCGCATACTAAACAAATTGTTTCATTTGCCGCAATTCAGCCCAGTGAAATTTCCTGTCCTTTCCCTTCCTGAGCAGTAATATCCCGTCTGCACCAGCATATGGAGTTTACGTTTCACAGTTAATCCGTTATGCTAGAGCCTGTTCCAAGTATCAGGACTTTATGGAACGTGGGGAGGTGCTCACTACCCGGTTGTTATGCCAGGGGTATATAAAAAAAACTGGTATCAACACTAGAGAAATTCTATGGGAGGCACCATGATCTTGTTGATCCGTACAATGTGGCCATTTCCAGAATTATTTCTGATATGTTTGCCAATGGAAAGCCATAGGAAGACTTCCAAAATCTCGGACATACCCTTCTCGGAATTTACACCTTTTCTTCGTTCGGGTCGATGGGCATGGTGGGCGAAGCTTGCTTAGCAAGTAATGCTTACTATCCGCGGACGCCTGATTACACTCTTCTGGAGTCCATGTCTGTTGATGTGAACATTGATATTTGCCATTTTGTCTATGAACTAATGATTTTGGATTAACGCTTTGGTACTACGACCTAAATTACTTACTGATGTCAAACAATTATGGTTAAAGCAATAATTTATTGAGAAACGAACAGTGGCTCAATACAGGTCATTATTTTATTTATTCATATATTTTTATTCACATGTATTTATTTATTTATTTACTTTAGAATGTTCATATCCTTTCCACACAGACACTATGTGTATTTTAGATAAATGCATGTCTTTCTAGAGTGAGTGAGTGTTTGAGTTTTACGTCCCACCAACAGCAAAGGTCATACGGAGACCGGACCTCGGTTTAAAGACCCATCCAACGTCTGGAGAAGCCCGGGATCGATCCTGCGATCCCTGGTTTGCAAGGCGAGTAGCGTAACCACTACACCACGGAGGCTTCTAATGTCTTTCTAGGACTACAATATAAACCTCAAAAGAAAGACACCTTCGCTGCATTAGTAACTTCGCTGCCGTCAATGAAAATTGTGAATAACCCTCATGTATCATCTTACTTGTATTATCTGAGAGAAATAAAGGACATGTTATGTTATGTTATGTTATGTAAACCCCTGTTTTAGTTTTACTATATGGGCCCCGTCAAGCGATTTCGGTACTTATCGCCTATGCGAGCAGCGAAGGTTTAGGCGATGCTGCATCCGCGCAGTCTCGCCAGAACCTTCGCTGCTCGCTCATACAAGCAGTGAATGAAGAGGAACCTTCAGACAGAAAGCCATATCCCTGGCCCCTCTGAATTGCTGGACATGCGCAGTTAAAATTGGTCATGACGGAATGCTCGAAGACACAAATTCGCTTGGCGGGGCTCAAATAAAAGGAGTTTAAGGGGGATAAAATTTTATAGACATGTTTTTGCGATGCTCACAAAACTTCTTAATTGTGCATAATGGGGTTTTGAAATTTTTCTCAGTATGTATTCACCACGAAAAATACATCCTCTCTGGGGAACATTTGTGGAAGGTTTGCATCATAATGCAGATTATATTTTCCGGTCCTTTGGGATCATTGAGTTCGTTTTGAATCATTTTGAAAATGGAGTTTTGCTTAAGCCGGCGCTAGAGGGCGTGGCCGGTGTTGCAAATTTCAGTACCATTTCAAAATTTAGGGGTGTCAGGTTGTGTTTTCTTCAAAATTCATTCAGGAAATGGCTTAACTTTTTGCAAACAGTGTAGGCCCTGATCAGACGCCGCGTTATGCGGCGTCTGATCTGGGCCTGCACTGTTTGCCAGGGTACCCGTTTAGGGGTTTCCAGTCTGAAATGGGTTAAAGCAATAATTTATTGGGAAGCGAATCTAGAGGCTCAATACAGGTAATTATTTTATTTATTCATATATTTTTTATTTACATGTATTTATTTACTTTAGAATGTTCATATCCTTTCCTCACAGAAACTATGTGTATTTTAGATAAATGCATGTCTTTCTAGAGCGAGCGAGTGTTTGAGTTTTACGTCCCACCAACAACTAAGGTTTTACGGAGACGGGACCTCGGTTTAAAGACTCACCCGGACGTCTGGAGAAGCCCGGGATCGATCCTGCGATCCCTGGTTTGCAAGGCGAGTAGCGTAACCACTACACCACAGAGGCTTCTAATGTCTTTCTAGAACCACAATATAAACCTCAAAAGAAAGACACCTTCGCTGCATTAGTAACTTCGCTGTCGTCAATGAAAATTGTGAATAACCCTCGTGTATCATCTTACTTGTATTATCTGAGAGAAATAAAGGACATGTTATGTTATGTTATGTAAACCCCTGTTTTAGCTTTACTATATGGGCCCCGTCAAGCGATTTCGGTACTTATCGCCTATGCGAGCAGCGAAGGTTCAGGCAAGCCTGCGCATCCGCGCAGTCTCGCCAGAACCTTCGCTGCTCGCTCATACAAGCAGTGAATCAAGAGGAACCTTCGGACAGAAAGCCATATCCCTGGCCCATCTGAATGGCTGGGCATTAGCAGTTAAAATTTTTTATGACGGAATGCTCGAAGACACAAATTCGCTTGGCGGGGCTCAAATAAAAGGAGTTTAAGGGGGATAAAATTTTATAGACATGTTTTTGTGATGCTCACCATAACTTCTTAATTGTGCATAATGGGGTTTTGAAATTTCTTATTATGTATTCACCAAGAAAAATACATCCTCTCTGGGGAACATTTGTGGAAGGTTTGCATGATAATGCAGATTATATTTTCCGGTCCTTTGGGATCATTGAGTTCGTTTTGAATCATTTTGAAGATACGAGGACTGTTCAAATATGAATGCAACTAAGCACATAAAAATGATTCCGTGATAGATTTCGATGAAAAATTTATTTTGTCCCCTCAAAGTATTCCCCTTTATCAGATATACACACTTTCAGTCTTCTGATCCAATCATTGAATGCATTTTGGTAGTATTTTCGAGGTATACTATGAAGGCACTGGAATATTGCAGAACCGAGGTGTTTGCGCTGTACAAATTTTCGACCAGAAAGGTATTTTTCAGCCGCGGGAACAAAAGAAAAAAGAAAAAAAAGGCACAAGGGCAAGGTCAGGGGAATACGGGGGTGAGGGAGTTCAACAACCTTTTCCTGCTTCAGATAATCTTGCACAATGAACGCCTTGTACGATGACGCATTGTCATGTAGCTATCTGACATTGGCCAAACCAGTTGCGGGTCTTCGTTCTTTGAAATATTTCTTCAATTTTCGAAGAACTTTATTCTTGTAAAACTTCGCATTTACAGATTTGCCTTTAGGCACAGCAACCTGAATAGCAGGGCCCTGATTTGAAAACAATATGGCATACATTACCTTCTTGACGCTAATGGTCCGCTTTGCAATGCATGGTCTTTTGCAATACTTTGTTGCCCATATTTTGTTCTGAATCTTTCGTTTTGGCTCAAAAAAGTGAACCCATGTCTCGTCACCTGTGACGACATTAGCGAAAGACCGTGCATTGTAATTTGGAAACTTTTTAAGCAACTTCTTGGCGCACTGAACGCGTGTCTTTTTCCGCTCATCTGTCAACAGATGGGGAATACATCTAGCACAGATCTTTCTCATTTTCAAATCCCGTTTCAGAATTGTATGAGCTGCTCCTAATGAGATGCCAACCATACTAGCTATTTGCCTAGTGGTGTATCGTGCATCGGTAGCAACTGTTTCTTTCACTCTAGTAACCATCTTGGCAGATGTTGCTCTTTTCGGCCGACGATCATGTGGTGCATCTTCTGTTGAGCCTAGCCCACAGCAAAATTTCTTACACCAACGAAACACTGTCGGAAAAGACATTTCATTATGCCCATAAACAGGACATATTTCATCAAAAATGTCTTTGCACCGTATACCAAGAATACAACGATTCTTAATATAGGACCGTGTTTCAATGGCGTACTCTGACCTTCTTCCAGCCATGTTTTGTATTAGTATACAAGAGTAGACAGTGTTTATCGAACGATATACATGGCTAAAGTGCACGGATTTTAACAGGTTTGGTATCAATGTATAGGTAAAATGTTTTCTACGCTGTGGTGTTTATTTCCAGGTGATTTTTGCATTAGTGCATGAGAAAACGTTCTACTTGCATTCATATTTGAACAGTCCTGCTTAAGCCGGTGCTAGAGGGCATGGCCGGTGTTGCAAATTTCAGTACTTGTCATAAAAAGACTCAATAAAACCGAATCTGCTATTATCGCTTATTTGGTGCATTCTTTGCTTCTAAAGGATCTAACCGTTCAGAATTTATTGATGCTTCTATGATGATAGCTTTGTCTTCTTCCTGTTCACAAGGTATTTAATGTCAATTAAAAATCAAAAATGAGTTCCTTTAAGAGCAATGAAAACATCCATAAGAAAGAAGATGGGTCATACTACGTAGTTTCGGCTAAAAAAGCCTCATCAGTGACCCTGTAATGATCCGGCAACGAAAGCCAGAGGAAACATACTGCAAATTTGCGAATTTCGAACAGGCAGTCGATTCAAAGACTGATATAAATCAAAATGGGGTCCAAATAATTAAAAACATGTCTAGAATATGATTCTAAACCAATAATTTATTTCTGATTTCTCAGAATATTCACGCTGATCTCAAAGGACCAAAAGTAAAATATAAACTGCACTATGGTTGATGTACGGGGAGACGTTTTACGGCCGCCACACTGCACAACACCAGCTGCAGTGAAGGCAAATAAAAATAAAAAATGAGGTTCTTTAAGAGCAATGAAAACATTCATAAGAAAGAAGATGGGTCATACTACGTAGTTTCGGCTATAAAAAGCCTCATCAGTGACCCTGTAATGATCCGGCAACGAAAGCCAGAGGAAACATACTGCAAATTTGCGAATTTCGAACAAGCAGTCGATTCAAAGACTGATATAAATCAAAATGGGGTCCAAATAATTAAGTCCATTGTGACCTTGACATTTGACCCTTGACCTTGAAAATCAATAGGTGTCATCCTCTCTCCATGTGGAACATTTATGGAAGGTTTGATGCTTCTATGATGATAGCGTTGTCTTCTATCCGGTTCTCAGGGTTTTTAATTTCAAGTCCATTGTGATCATGACATTTTTTTTTACCCTTGACCTTGAAAATCAATAGGCTTCCTCCTTTCTCCATGGGAAACAGAAGGTTTGATGTTTCTATGGTGATAGCTTTGTCTTCTATCCTGTTCACAAGATTTTTAATGTTAAGTTCATTGTGACCGTGACATTTGTCCCTTGACCTTGAAAATCTATAGTGTTCTCTCCACGGGAAACAATTGTGGAAGGTTTGATGCATCTATGATGATAGGAGTGTCTTTAATTCTGTTCACAACGTTTTAATGTCAAATCCATTGTGACCTTGCCATTTGACCCTTAACCTTGAAAATCAACAGAGTTTCCCCCCTCTCCATGAGGAACATTTGTGGAAGGTTTGATGCTTCTCCGATAATTCCTTTGTCTTCAATCCTGTTCACAAGGTTGCGGACACACACACGGACGCACGGCAGCGATGCTTTATCCCCACATAACGAGAGGATAATAATGAACAATCTGTCATTTACCGGTGATAGACAGATCTCACAGAGATAATTCTGAAGTCATTCAATATATTTATGGCGAAATGCACTTTATAACCTGCTAGGGATGTTTCATCCTGTTGTTCGACCTTCTCTGTTGATGATTTGCACTGCCCTCAATTGGGAATGGCCTTAAAAATCTTACCTATAATGAATAAGTAAGACAAATGTTAATTCTTCTCGTGTATTAGGTCCAACCCTTTAAAAACATGCAAAATTATAAAATATCTTAATAAAATTAAAGGTAACCATCACGAGAACATGCCTATATAATTTTGACCCCCTTGAACCCCACTTTTATGTAGTAGAACTGAGGTTTACAGGGGGTAAACCTTATTTTTCTTATTTCTGCTCAAAATATAGATTGTGGGTACCCGTTAGAACCGCCTCATCGTTTTCTTATTTCTGCTCTAAAATATAGATTGTTGGTATTCGTTAGAACCGCCTCGATGAGGCTAACGAATACCCACAATCTATATTTTGAGAAGAAATAAGAAAAATATCGCATTTTTTTCATCTTAAAATGTTCATTTTTTCGGAGATAAAGGTTACAATGTATTTGTATAGGCTTGTTTTCGTAATAACAAAAGTTGTTTTCCGCAGCGCTTCCTACTTTGCTCCAACATGCAGCAATTTTCTACTTGTTCTGTAAGTTGTGCGTTTTAAATCAGTTTCCGTACCTTAAGCAAACAGTGAAGACACCGATCAGACGCACCATTCGGTTGCCTTTGATCAGGATCTTAAATGTTTCCGAATGTCCCGGTAATGGAACGATTGGCACTGATGGACTGATTTCTTCTGCATCCGATAAACGCTTTCGGTGCAATCACAGCAATTGTCGTCTGCTTTGTTGTCTGCTGGTCACGTTAAAAATCATTGTTGCAAACAATATGGGCCCAGACCAGACAGCTCCTTTAGAAGCAGTTTGATTAGCGTCCACACTGTTTGCCTACATGCAAAAATAGGTTTGAAAAGTTGGCAAGAATATAAAGCAGACGACATGAACAGTGGCATTTAAAGGGTTGATGAACTAAAACTTGTACTGTTTCGATACCAGGGTCAGTTGTTCAAAACTAACGACATCGTTAGTTAACGTATCGTTAAAACTTTGATCGTTAAATATGGCAAATATGCTAATATTTTTGCTGAAAAAAAATGTGAGCAGCTTTTGCAGATGCAAAAGCTGCTCACATTTTTTTCAGCAAAAATACCAACATTTTCGATATTATACTAACTAGAACAGTTAACAATTCGACCACTAACGAGTTCGTTAAGCTAACTATGCTTTGAACAACAGGGCCCAGTACTTTAAGCAAATACTGTAGACCGTTATCAGACGCCGCGTTATGCGGCGTTTGATCTTGGCCAATACTGATCTCGGCCAATGAGTCATGATCAGACACACTGAAATAACCATAACCTCGGATTCCCCAAATCGAACTTCAGCGCTAATAGAGGTTTTGACGCTCTGCATACTGTGCATTTTACAGAAAACAGGATTTGACATTTCATGAGAATGGTCTCCTATGGAGACACTTTTCATGAGATGTCAAATCCTATTTTGTTTAAAAAAAAAATAAGAAAAACATCAACATTCGTCGACTGCACTCTGCAAGTCTCGCCACTTTGGACATCTCCTTCCTGATGCGCGGGACTTCCGTGGAGTGTGGGCAATGTTTGCTGATGTTGGCTCGGTGGGGGACGCCTACAAGTCCTAGGGTAGGCGCCGCTTGCCTGATGCCTCCAGTTGACCTGACTCATAAGCTACGTCGGTCGGTGTGTGCTCGGAGTGGGTGTGCTGGTTTGCCGGGTCTTGTCCATCATCCGTTTCGGTTTCAGAACTTTGGGGTTGAGACACACTGATGAAGATTACTATCTGGGCCTCTGTGTCACTAAATTTGGTATAGTTTCATATTAATTGCAACCACTGGGTCGGTAACTCTGCTGGTAAATGATTCGTTCGTCCCCGAGGATATCATAAGCTCTGTATCAGTTCCTTAGTGCTGAGGTTGATACTGCGGTGTTGACGTCAGTACTCAAATACTGATTTAAATAACTATATTACATCTTTAATTTTTGCAGTATCAAATTCTATTTTTTTCTGAAATTAAGACTGACTAGTCAGGTGAGACATGTATCTTAGCGGATTTGGTTGCCACTTTTGTCATATTTTAAATTTTGCAAGTCTCGCCACTTTGGACATCTCCTTCCTGATGCGCGGGACATCCGTGGAGTGTGGGCCATGTTTGCTGATGTTGGCTCGGTTGGGGACGCCTATAAGTCCTATGGTAGGTGCATCTTACATGATGCCTCCAGTTGACCTGACTCATAAATTACGTCGGTCGGAGTCTGCTCAGAGGGGGGTGTGCTGGTTTGCCGGGTCTTGTCCATCATCCGTTTCGGTTTCAGAACTTTGGGGTTGAGACACACTGATGAATATTAAATATCAGAAAGGCCTCTGTGTCACTTAATTTGGTATAGTTACGCCTCAACTGCTGAATTAGCCCAGAGAGGGGTAAAGGTTGAAAGCTGTTCATAAAGACCTTGATATTCACAAATTTTTCATAGAATCTGTCATTTCAGTGCCTTTCGGCGCTTTGATTCAAACAGTCCGGCCGAACTTGGTTTGGTTTGGTTTCATTTGAGGTTTAACGTCCCCGTCAACACTCTAAAGGTCGAAGAAATAGATGTTCTGCATGATGCTTCCACGCAGAGCTGAGACCGACACGCACACGAGTAAACAGCTTAGAGGATCTAAGCCTACCCAGGTAAAGCGATGCGAGTCGGCCCGTCCACGCTTTTAAACCCTGTTGGTTTCAATGGGCGACAGGGCTTGAGATGTCATATCATCTCAGTCTCGGGTAAAAGCCCAACAAAATTAGAAGCAACGTCTTCAAAATGACCTATACACAAACAAACATTGGAGACGTTGCTTCCAATTTTGTGGGGCTTTTACCAGACATTGAGACGAAATGACATCTCAAGCCCTGCCGCCCAATTAAACCAATAGGGTTTATAAGCATGGGCGGTCCGACTCGCACCGCTTTGCCTGGGGAGGCTTAGATCCTTTCGCTGTTTACCAGTACTCGTGTGCGTGTCGGTTTCAGCTCTGCGTGAAAGCATCTATTTCTTCAAGCCCCGATGGGCGGGGGCGGCCGGCCGAACTTGGTTGGTTTCATTGGGTGCACTGCATTTGATTTTTTATTATTATTATTTTTTATTTATTTATTTTTTTTTTGCTTAGGACTACAAGTAGAAATGTCTAAAGAGGCGCACAAATTTTGATGCTGTACGACGGCAATTGACGTGCTTACGCCCGTCTAAAAATGAATGTGCAGTTTGTATCGATGGAACAAATTTAACCTATTTTAATAGTCAAGGTCAGTTCAGCTTATTTAAACTACGTGCCTATGTGTTACACATACTGTAAAAAAAGTGTTGCTATACCAATAAGCACTTGGCTGATACGAGAATGTAAATTTGTTTGTTTCGGAGTCAACACTATTTTAGGTCATTTTGAGCCGGTCAGTTTACCTATCTACACTTCTCCTGGGGAGGCTTATACGCAAGAGGTTAACTAGTACAGTGCACATTCTTTCGCCAGAAACTGACAACTGCCCTTCTTGAATCAGCGGAAAAGAGAACGTAAATGAAACACTTTTATTAATGTCTTGATAAAAAATTTCACTTTCAAATAAAGCGCCATTTAAAAATAATTAAAGCACCAATGTATTTAAATTCGCGTTTACTTAATTTGTATCTACTCTTTTTCAGATTGTGAGAGAAAGCCTTTGGAATCAATACTCTATTAATTGCACAGACTATGCTAATGCTTCTGTCTGACGACAATTTTCTTCGGTTGCAGAACTATTGGAGTGAATCGGATCTTTCTCCGGAAATAAAGTTATTTATTTCATCTTGAAGTAGTTGGTGAGACGCTAATATAGATTCAAGTTACATTCCACGAGAAATAATTGATTGATTGAGGAGTGTTAAGATTCATAAAGTTTGATGGAAAACTACATATCGCCCATTTCAGATGAAACAGTCTTTCTTTCTTCGGGTTCATATGCAAAATGTATTTTATAGATTCGTTCGTATATAAACTCGGGTTTATTTGATCAATTCGCTCCCTGGTAACAATGTACTGCTGCATTTACAGAACATGCGAGATTTTCTAGGGCTCATTTTCTAACGGGCATTAAAACAGACAAACAGAGAGGAAACCATTGAAAGGGGAACAGCATTACATAAAATCAAACTTCTTATAACGAATGATTTCATGAAACCTTTTACTCCAATGGCTAACACAACGGTATTCGTGCAATCCAATGTTGGTGTATTCAGTATGAATTCAACGATGAATTCCTCTAACTATAGCCATGTGCAGGGCCCATCACAAGAGGCATTGATAGTAGGATCTACGATTATGCTTGTTGCTCTTCTTGGAGGCCTATTTGGGAATGCGTTGGTCATGGCAGTAATCTTCAAAAAGAAGGATCTTTCAAATATTATAAATATCTTTATCATAAGTTTGTGTATAAATGATATTCTGAATCTTTGTTTGAATAATACATTAGTATTGTCATCATATATAGCCGGTAAATGGGCCACTGGAATGCTTGGATGTGAATTATCAACACATTTTACCGTCATTTTGATGGGTTCATCTCTCTGGCATACGGGTCTTATAGCCATCCATCGCCTTATTGTTGTAGTATTTAATAATTTCTACAAGAAAATTTCTAAGAAGGGATATACCGTGTTTCTCTTAATATTTTGTAGAGTAGTACCACTGCTATTTTTATGCCAGCCTTCCTTAGGAATGATGGCAGAATACGAACCAAAACTGCTGCGTTGTGCAGTGAAGAAAAATTACGGTCCATTTACATTGTTAGTAAGTGTTTTTCTGATGATGTTGCCATCTTTAATACTGATAATTTGCTATATAGCTATATTCATCAAGGTCCACCAGTCTTCACAAACTTTCAGAGCACACAGACAAAAAGAATGGCTAAAAAGAGAAATACAGATAACTAAAATGTTCGGAATGGTTTTTCTGTTAATCATGATTGGATACATTCCGTATGGAATAGTTCGTGCTGTTGACAAAAAGCTTTTGCTAGACGCAGACGTTTATGTATCGATTACCGTATTTTTTGCTGTCGCCAATTGCTGCAACCCCGTTGTATATGGTGTAATGGATAGACATATCAGAAAGTCATGTTTTCAAGCTCTCCAGTGCTGGAGGGGAAATGATGGTTCTCCGGAATATCATAATAAAGAGACAATGACGAACCACACACGTATGTCAATTGACCTTGATGAAACAGCGGTCTTTACGCGCAAACAAAATGATGTCAATGACACAAAGTAATATTTTGTATTTACGACCGTAAAATAGTGAATGGTGTATAATTAACTGATTGTTGAAAGTGGTAATTATATATATCTTTCAGGCAAAAGCTCTGTGACAGCCTTAGTAAACAGTCTGAATATACTGAGCATTTCCATCATATCATACCTATGTTTTAAATTCTAGGACTCAAGGAATGATATTTCTAAGATGAAAAAATGTACTAAAAATATATACTAAACAACATAAATTAAGCGCGTTCCGAATGAGCTACCGAAATAGAAGCTACCGAAGCCGGCCGGTCGGTATAAAGAGTAAGAAAATTGTATGTGTAAAGTCTTAAAGGGCACTGAATAAATCTCTAACAGAAGCAGGCGTGTTTTACACGATAAATATAGACTGAGACGTTTGACCATCCTGGAAGTTAAGCTGTTCACATCGTTGGCTGTAACCCATTGAGGGACTTGACTAACCACCGTTTATACCAAAACCAAAAAGAATACTAGGACTGTTCAAATATGAATGCAACTAAGCACATTAAAAAGATTCCGTGATAGATTTCGATGAAAAATTTATTTTGTCCCCTCAAAGTATTAACCCTTTAACAGATATACAAACTTTCAGTCTTCTGATCCAATCATTGAATGCATTTTGGTAGTCTTTTCGAGGCATGAAGGCACTGGAATATTGCAGAACCGAGGTGTTTGCGTTGTACAAATGTTCGACCAGAAAGGTATTTTTTCAGCCGCGGGAACAAAAAAGTCACACGGGGCAAGGTCAGGGGAATACGGGGGGTGAGGGAGTTCAACAACCTTTTCCTGCTTCAGATAGTCTTGCACAATGAACGCCTTGTGCAATGACGCATTGTCATGTAGCAATCTGATATTGGCCAAACCAGTTGCGGGTCTTCGTTCTTTGAAATATTTCTTCAATTTTCGAAGAACTTTATTCTTGTAAAACTTCGCATTTACAGATTTGCCTTTAGGCACAGCAACCTGAATAGCAGGGCCCTGATTTGAAAAGAATATGGCATACATTACCTTCTTGACGCTCATGAACCGCTTTGCAATGCATGGTCTTTTGCAATACTTTGTTGCCCATATTTTGTTCTGAATCTTTCGTTTTGGCTCAAAAAAGTGAACCCATGTCTCGTCACCTATGACGACATTAGCGAAAGACCGTGCATTGTAATTTGGAAACTTTTTAAGCAACTTCTTGGCGCACTGAACGCGTGTCTTTTACTGCTCATCTGTCAACAGATGGGGAATCCATCTAGCACAGATCTTTCACATTTTCAAATCCAATTTCAAAATTGCATGATCTGCTCCTAATGAGATGCCAACCATACTAGCCATTTGCCTAGTGGTGTATCGTGCATCGGTAGCAACTATTTCTTTCACTCAAGCAACCATCTTGGCAGATGTTGCTCTTTTCGGCCGAAGATCATGTGGTGCATCTTCTGTTGAGCCTAGCCCACAGCTGAATTACTTACACCAACGAAAAACTGTCGGAAAAGACATTTCATTATGCCCATAAACCGAACATATTTCATCAAAAATGTCTTTGCACCGTATACCAAGAATACAACGATTCTTAATATAGGACCGTATTTCAACGGCGTACTCTGACCTTCTTCCAACCATGTTTTGTGTTAGTATACAAGAGTAGACAGTGTTTATCGAACGATATACATGGCTAAAGTGCACGGATTTTAACAGGTTTGGTATCAATGTATAGGTAAAATGTTTTTCTACGCTGTGATATTTATTACCAGGTGATTTTTGCATTAGTGCATGAGAAAACTTTCTACTTGCATTCATATTTGAACAGTCCTCGTATTTTAAGTAATTATTCCAGGAGCTAAAGGAGACATCGGTACCATCTGCCCGGGCGAAATCCCCTGATGATTTTGTTTGAGACGGACATTTGGAGTTTTGAAAACGATTTTGATCGGGATGGGACATGTCTGAGGGCATAATAACATAAATATCGGTGTAGATTATACGAAATAAAAATGGAAATAAACCTGTCAATCTGTATTTTATCTGAAACTATTATAATAGTTTTCGATGTTTTATCATTACGCAAACACGCGTATACAAATACATTGCCACCTTTATCGCCGAAAAAAAATGAAAATTTTATGATGAAAAAATATGATATTTTTCTTATTTCTGCTTAAAATATAGATTGTGTGCACTCGTTAGAACCGCCTCTTCGAGGCCGTTCTAACGAGTAACCACAATCTATATATTAGAGCAGAAATAAGAAAAAAAAAAGGTATACCCCCGGAAACCCCAGTTTTACTTTATAAAAGTGGGGTTCAATTGGGTTAAATTTATATAGGTTTGTTTTCGCTTTTTATAAAGACACATTGTGTCTAATATGTTTTGATGTTTAGACCAGTTGCAATGATCAGTCACTGAGTACAAGGTCGTTCAATAAGTATCTGGCCTTACCTGTTTATATATATGCTTGATTTCTTCTTTTTCCACATAGTCACCCCGCAGCAATAAGCACCTCCTCCATCGATATTCCAAGCATGAAAAGTAGCAGTGGAGGCAATGATCAGGAATCGATACAATTCACCCACAGCTCCCATCAGAGACACCAAAAGGAAAGAAACACAAACATGAAACAACAGACCCTAATGGAAACATCATTGGCGGAAAGCCAAAAGGACAGTTACTTTCCCACAAGTCCATATTTGCAGAATTCATGGTCTTCAGACTCAATCCACCATTTAACCGCTGCCTTAAGTTCTCAGTCTGACCGGACGTGACGTCCTCGCAGTTCTTCTTCAAGTTTAGAAATAAAAAGTAATCTCTGTGTGCCAGATCAGGAGAATAGGTTGGATGTGGTAAGGGTTTGAAACCGTTCCGCTTCATTGCGTCCACATAAACTTTGCAAGTATGGACTCTGCAACAACACACCTTTTGTAATTTTTCTTCTCCCAATTGGTCCAACTTGGCATAACAGACCCCATTATAGTCTGGTCATGAGGTAAATAGTATGGACTCCGCAACAACACACCTGTTGTAATTTTTCCCCTCGTAATTGGTCCAAATTAGCATAACAAACCCCATTAAAAGTCTGGTCATGAGGTAACTAGTCCACCAACAGAAGCCCCTTGCTATCCCAAAACACAGTTGCCATGGCCTTGTCAACTAAAGGCTGAATCTTGAAATTTCCTTGGAAGCGGTGAACCGTGACCAGTCCATTGTTTACTCTGCTGTTTAGTCTCAGGATCATAGTGATGGATTCAAGTTTCGTCCCCGGTAACATTTCTCTCAAGAAAGTCTTCCGGTTCAGAATCATATTTTTCAAAAAGTGACTCAGATATGGACACTCGGACGGCTCGTTGTTCTTTACTAAGGCATTTTGACACCCAACGCACTCGAAACTTCCTCATGCCTAGCCCTTAAAACGCTGCCATTAGTAATCTCAAATCTTCTAGCCATTTCTGAAGCTTTCAGTCGTCTGTCCTGCTTTACTAGTTCCCTTAGATCACTCCTATTGACGTCTTCAGTAGTGTTCACATGTCTTCCACTACGGTGCTCGTCTTCCAAAGTTTCCCGACCACCCAGCCACCCGATTTTAACAGTTAAATATGAAGAAGCAGTCTTTCCGTAAACTTCACAATTCCTCATTAATTTCCTGGTTCGACTTCTTTTTCAAAAAAAGTTATCTTATCACTGTGCTTTTAAAAGAAACAATATCAGGCTGAAGTGACTATCCATAATTTTATTGAATCATGGACGCCACTCAGTGCTTGCATTTCTAAGTTCATTACCTGTATCCATTTATTGTATTACGTATTCTGGACACTGAGGCGAACAAGTTCTACGATATCAAATCATTTATACGATGCTACTCTTTTAACTAGAGGTTATGCTCAGCATGCTCTTCGTCCTTTCGTCGATTCGGAAGTTAATCAATAACATCATTACATCAAATATCCTTCATAAATAAGGGTTTGGATTTTATAGATTTACCCAATATCTACCGGACAAGTCGGTGATTTCATCCATTCCTGCTTATTTTCAAAATACTGAAACACCCATAATTTGCTATAAATACAATAAACCTGTTAGATCTATTAATTTTAATTTCAATAAACTTGTTTCTGGTCTTGATATTGACACCGACACTCCTTATACCTGAGATTGTAAAAAAATCAGTGTATTGCTATCCTGCTGCTGGTCATATTACGAGGACTGTTCAAATATGAATGCAAGTAGAACGTTTTCTCATGCATTAATGCGAAAAACCTGGAAATAAATATCACAGCGAAGAAAAACATTTTACCTATACATTGATACCAAACCTGTTAAAATCCGTCCACTTTAGCCATGTATATCGTTCGGAAAACACTGTCTACTCTTGTATACTAACACAAAACGTGGTTGGAAGAAGGTCAGAGTACGCCGTTGAAATACGGTCCTATATTAAGAATCGTTGTATTCTTGGTATACGGTGCAAAGACATGTTTGATGAAATATGTTCGGTTTATGGGCATAATGAAATGTCTTTTTCAACATTTTTTTTTCGTTGGTGTAAGAAATTCAGCTGTGGGCTAGGCCCAACAGAAGATGCACCACATGATCTTCGGCCGAAAAGAGCAACATCTACCAAGATGGTTGCTAGAGTGAAAGAAATAGTTGCTACCGATGCACGATACACCACTAGGCAAATGGCTAGTATGGTTGGCATCTCATTAGGAGCAGCTCATACAATTCTGAAATGGGATTTGAAAATGAGAAAGATCTGTGCTAGATGGATTCCCCATCTGTTGACAGATGAGCAGAAAAAGACACGCGTTCAGTGCGCTAAGAAGTTGCTTAAAAAGTTTTCAAATTACAATGCACGGTCTTTCGCTAATGTCGTCACAGGCGACGAGACATGGATTCACTTTTTTGAGCCAAAACGAAAGATTCAGAACAAAATATGGGCAACAAAGTATTGCAAAAGACCATGCATTGCAAAGCGGACCATGGGCGTCAAGAAGGTAATGTATGCCATATTCTTTTCAAATCCGGCCCTGCTATTCAGGTTGCTGTGCCTAAAGGCAAATCTGTAAATGCGAAGTTTTACAAAAATAAAGTTCTTCGAAAATTGACGAAATATTCCAAAGAACGAAGACCCGCAACTGGTTTGGCCAATATCAGATTGCTACATGACAATGCGTCATCGCACAAAGCGTTCATTGTGCAGAACTATCTGAAGCAGGAAAAGGTTGTTGAACTCCCTCACCCCCCGTATTTCCCTGACCTTGCCCCGTGTGACTTTTTTTTGTTCCCGCGGCTGAAAAAATACCTTTCTGGTCGAACATTTGTACAGCGCAAACACCTCGGTTCTGCACTATTCCAGTGCCTTCATAGTATACCTCGAAAAGACTACCAAAATGCATTCAATGATAGGATCAGAAGACTGAAAGTTTGTATATCTGTTAAAGGGGAATACTTTGAGGGGACAAAATAAATTTTTCATCGAAATCTATCACGGAATCATTTTATGTGCTTAGTTGCATTCATATTTGAACAGTCCTCGTATTACTGGCAATTTAAAAAATATTCCTGATTCTAGGATACGGAATATTATTTTCAAAAGGACCGAAATATCGATTTCCTTCTAAAATTGATTTCAATAAGTGTAGAGATGAAATCGTTGCTGCCTTGAATGAATTTGGTAATCGATGATGTAAACGAGAATATGTTGAGCAGAAAGCTCTCAAAAATGGAAACTTAGCATTCTGAAATTAGTGAACAAACGCATTTCTTTCTACTCTCAAAATACGAACTTATTACCTCCTAAACCTAAGACGTCTTTACGTCACCTTAAACCACGTATTCACGAATTTCATAAGAAGTTTGTTTTGGCTCCAGCAGATAAGGTTGCTAACAATGTGGTCGTGTTTGACGGCTCCACTATGTTAACACTCTTCAGCAAGAACGTGGTGGTACTAAAACGGAAGTGGAGGCAAGGATCAGAAATCGACACAATCAACTCAGAGCTCCCATCCGAGACAACAAAGGGAAAGAAACACAAACATGAAACAACAGACCCTAATGGAAACATCAATAGCGGAAAGCCAAAAGGACAGTTACTTTCTCACTAAATGACCAATTGGCTATCCAAAAATAAAATAATATAAGCAACACAAACACCCAACGACAAACCATAACAAAAATAATCCGCGACAGAAGAACCGCCTTGGAACGGTCAGTGAAACGAATTCCACTGGGGATGGGGCTTAAATCAATTTTACGTGGCCACAATCCGTCGCGATTTAGACACATTATCTGTTCAGTCCGCATGATTGCCTCCTAACTCCTCAGTGCAACATCTCCGTGAACACAAAAAAAATCAAACAACCACAGAGATGAAACAACGGTGAGGACTCGACAGCAAGAAACAACTGAAATGCTGGAGCAGAGGAAAACCAACAATAAGCCAATGAACTACAGCCTTTGGCTGTAGAGAGGGCTTTAGTTGATGACCACATTTGTCATTAAGCCACCAAGTTTGCTGTATGTGTTACAGAAGGCGAAGAGAACCTTCATACGTTATATTGGTTACCTAAACTGCATAAAAGACCATGCAAAGCTCGGTTTATTGCAATTCAAACTCTTGTACCACCACTGAACTCTCCCAGTTATTAACTTCATGTTTTACTGCCATCAGAAACATGTGATTAAATATTGTGACAAATATGTTCTAGAAAGGGTTAGAAAGATCAGGGAGAAATCTGTTTTGGTCTATAAAAATCTAATGAAATTTTAAATAAATTGAAATCCAGACGTTTTCGTGCTTCAAGTCTGTCTACTAACGATTTTTCCACTCTTAACACTACACTTTTTCATAATCCTATAAAAGATAAACGTAATGATTTAATTGAATAGAAACTTCATAGGGAAGATTCCCTGTATCTTGCATGTAGTGTAAGAAATGTTTTTTTTCACTTCCGAAAAGCATATAAATTATACTTTAAGCTCATATCAGAAAGTGTGTGAAGCTCTCACCTTTCTACTTGACAATATTTACATAAGATTTGGTACTAAGTTATTTAGACAAGTTGTGGGTATTCCGATGGGTATAAATTGCGCACCCCTAGTGGCTGATTTGTTCTTGTTTTCCTTTGAAAACCAAACTAAAATCATTGAAGCCTTTAGCTCGACTTCTAGATATTTGGCTGATTTATTAAATATTGACAATACCTATTTCGATGGTTTGATCAGTCAAATTTACACCCCCCCCCCCCCACCCCCCGAACTTCAGTTAAATAAAGCAAATTCTTCGGGTACCGAGGCCCTGTTTTTGGATTTACACCTATCTATTGTAGATGGATTTGTTTTTTTTGCAAAATTTATGATAAATGCGTCGATTTTGATTTTGAGATTGTAAATTTTTCCTTTCTTGGTTTGTGATGTTCCTCATGCGGCATCCTATGGCGTTTATATTTTCGCAATTAATTCGATTTGCCAGAGTGTCTACTCGTAGTAAATTGCTAAGTGCTAAACTTCTTAATCCGGGTTATCGGTATCATAAACTAGGCAAAGCCTTTTCAAAATAGTATAGACGTCATTCCGATTCAATTTCAAAATTCAATGTTGGACTTAAATGTCTCCTAAGTGGTGTGTCTGTGTGTCTTGGCTCATTGATTATTTTTTTGGTACATTGCTTGTCAGTAGATCCAAAGTTTCTAAAGCTTAGTAACTCTTCAGTGCTGAAGTTCACGAGACTATCACTGATTTATATGAAACCTCGATCAGGGTTATTTATAACAACAGCCGCGATCTTCTTATCGCTATGAGTTCATTGCGTTGTGTACGAGGGTTTTCAATCGTCGGAGTTTGGCAGTCAGTGTATACCAAGGTCAGACGCTGCAGAAACGGTTCTGCGGCGTCGGATCAGGATCTACAGTGTTAACTGGCTACTTTCTATCTCTCATTCGCTCATTGTCCGACCGTTCGTTGTAATATTTGTAATGATTCACTTAACTACAGTTGACTCTCGTTATCTCGACCTCGCCTATCTCGACCCTATCACTTATGTCGAACCCATTTCTAAGTCCCGAATATTTCCGCTATATATTTATTGTATTTCAACTTCGCATGTGTCGAACTACTTTTAAAGCGACACTTCGGCTATCTCGCCCATCATTTTCAGTCCCTAAATATATTTTTCACTGTTTTACTACTGCGTATCTCGAACCGAAATTCATGAGGTAAAGAAGGAAACAAGCGATGCCGCCGGTCTTTCAAACCTTTACAAAGCAGTTCATCCATACTCATAATGTTTTTAATTTTCCAAATTGTCCAGGTGCGTTAAAATTAGCACAAACAATACCTTTACCGCTATTACGAAAATCACGTGCATAATACAGACTGACACGCGGTGCTCAACCTTTGATCTTAACAACTTCTCGTTTCAATGATTTCCAAGATTTCCGTGACAAAAGGCGGCTCTGACAATTGGGTATGACCGGTTGTTTTAAGTACTCAACATTAGTGTCAAAATTGAGTATTGCCCCTTGTCCCGATGCACATACAAACTGTGTAGATCCTAAAAAGTTGGCTCATGACCAGCTTTCTCGGCAGGACCTAAACTGTTTAAATCAATACGAGGGACTACCGTATGACGTATAGGACGTACTGCTCAGCATTGCATTCACAAGCGGGGAACCATCCCATTGAAGTACATATCTATTTTTAGCTTATTTGGATACCCGAATTTGCAGGAATTTAAAAGACAACAAAACACGTGTGTGAGGCGACTAAAAGGGAATTACGACTAAGTCGGAAAAAACTAAAGACTATCTCGGAAAACTATCAGGCGCTTAAATAGGAAATACGACTATATGAGAAAATACTTCTACATGAGGAAACAATGCCCAGGTAGGCAAGATTGCGCTATTTGAATCGCTTTCGAACACTGTGGAATCATGCGCGCGAGAAAGAGGTAGTGAATTTTTCGTTTCTGCTACCCATTTACAACTGGTCATTAATTGTCTCGCCCAAGGACACACCTCGTCTCCGATGGCCCGATTTGAACTGACAACCTCTCGATCATATTAAAGTCGAACGCGGTTGGTTGGTTGATTTGAGGTTTAACGTCCCCGTCAACAATGTAAAGGTCATTTTGGAGACGTTGCTTCCAATTTTGTGGGGCTTTTACCCGACATTGAGATGAAATGACATCTCAAGCCCTGTCGCCCAATGAAACCAATAGGGTTTATTAGTAGGACGGTCCGCCTCGCACCGCGGTTCCTGGACAGGCTTAGATCCTCTAAGCGGTTTACCAGTACTAGTGTGCGGGCCGGATTCAGCTCTGCGTGGAAGCATCATGCAGCCCATATATTTCTTCAAGCCCCTATGGGCGGAGGCCGTCGAACGCGGTAACTTTCCTGTTTATATACTCAAAACAGAGATTGTGGGAACTCTTTTGAACCGCCTTGATGAGGCGGTTCGAGGCGATTCTACGAGTACCAAAATATATGTGTCTAACATATATAAGAAAATAATGTTGTTGCTGTTTTACTATCCTGTAAGGTGTATCTTATACCAAACGAGTTGGAGTACAGAACATGCTATTTCTCTGCTTAAAACGAGAAGACTGAAATTGAAGTAAGCCTCTGCAAACTCATTATCTTATGGTAATAGACATGGGCAAGAAGAAAGAATTTAGTTAAACCCCACTTCCATATAGTAAAACTGGGTTTACAGGGCTATACATTATTTTCTTTATTTTTCTGTCCGCCACTGTTTACTGACCTTAGCATGTTAGGAGAAGGTCACTGGCGGTTAGGGTTAGGTTAGGGTTAGGAATAGGTCACTGATATTAGGGTTAGGTTAGGGTTAGGGCTAGGTTAGGGTTAGGTTAGTCAGGTCATTGGGTAAGGGTTAGGGTTAGGTAATATGAAGTGGCGGACAGATTCTAAAGTTGCTCCAAGCACCCCCCCCCCCCCTCCCCAACCACCACACACACAAAAAAACTGTCCGGTAAGAATTAATACTGTGAGCAAAATAACGAGTACAGAAATAAGTTCACAAACTTCCCACCTGCATGTCAGTTAAATGATATAGTGTACATCAGATAGAAAGCAGAAGGCTTATCTGTTGAATGACATACATATCGCTGCTTTCTACTCTGCTACTTCCTGCGTTCTGGCATGTCGCGAGGAACGGGAACATTGTTGGTGTCACAATGACATTACAGCGAGGAACGGGACATTAGCTGGTCTAACAATGACACTACATAGAGGAGCGGGATTTTAGGTGGCCTGACAATGAAACTATAAAGGGGAATGGGACTAAAGATGGTCTGACTATGACACTTCAGAAAGGAAAGGGGCATAAGATGGTCTGACAATAACACTACATGGAGGAACGGGACATCAGATGTCTTACAATGACACTACAAGGAGGAACGGGACATTAGATGGTCTGACAATGAAACTTCATGCAGGAACGGGGTATTTGATGGTCTGACAATGACACTAAAGAGAGGAAAGTGAGTTTAGGTGGTCTGACAATGACACTACATGGAAGAACGGGTAAGTATATGGTCTGACAATGACACTACATGGAGGAACGGGACATTAGATGGTCTGTCAGTGACACTACATGGAGGAACGGAACATAAGATGTTCTGACAATTACACTACATGGAGGAACGGGACATTAGATGGTCTGACAATGAAACTTCATGCAGGAACGGGGTATTTGATGGTCTGACAATGACACTATAGAGAGGAAAGTGAGTTTAGGTGGTCTGACAATGACACTACATGGAAGAACGGGACATTATATGGTCTGACAATGACACTACATGGAGGAACGGGACATTAGATGGTCTGTCAGTGGCACTACATGGAGGAACGGAACATAAGATGTTTTGACAATTACACTACATGGAGGAACGGGACATTAGATGGTCTGTCAGTGACACTACATGGTGGAGGGAACATTAGATGGTCTGACAATGACACTACATGGAGGAACGGGACTTTAGATGGTCTGACATTGACACTACATTGAGGCACGGGAAATTAAGTGGTCTGACAATGACACTACATGGGACATTAGCTGGTCTGACAATGACACTATAGAGAGGAACGGGACTACAGTCAATGACACTACCGAGAGCAAGGGGATTTAAGGTGGTTTGACAATGACACTACAGAGGGGAACGAAAGTTAAGGTGGTCTGACAAAGACACTACAGAGAAGAACGGGTATATAGCTGGTCTAGCAATGACACTCAAGAGAGGAATGGGGCTTAAAGTGGTCTGACAATGACAATACATAGAGGAACGGGAGTTTAGGTGCCTAACAATTACACTATAAAAGGGAAGGGGATTAAAGGTGGTCTGACTGTGACACTGCAGAAAGGAATGGGACATAAAATGGTCTGACAATAACACTACATGGAGGAACGGGACATCAGATCGTCTGACTATGACACTTCATGGAAGAACGGGTGTTTAGGTATTCTGACAAATTCACTATAGAGATGAACGGGACAAAACCTTGTGTGACAATGACACTACCGAGAGAAAGGGTCTTAAGGTGGTCTGACAATGACACTACTGATGAGAACGGAGGTTAAGGTGGTCTGGCAATGACACTACTGACATGAACGGATTCATAGCTTGTCTGGCAATGACATTACAAAGAAGAATGGGGCTTAAGGTGGTCTGGCAATAACACTACATAGAGGAACGGGACTATTGTTGGTCTCAATATGACATAACAGCAAGAAACGGGACATTAGATGGTCCAACAATAATACTACAGAGAGGAACTGGCGTTTAGGTGGTCGAACAATGACACTATAGAGATGAATTGGACTAAAGATGGTCTGGCAATAACACTACATGGAGGAACGGGACATCAGATCGTCTGACTATGACACTTCAGGGAGGAACGGATGTTTAGGTGGTCTGACAATGCCACTATAGAGAGGAACGGGACAAAACCTTGTGTGGCAATGACACTACCGAGAGAAAGGGTCTTAAGGTGGTCTGACAATGACACTACTGATGAGAACGGAGGTTAAGGTGGTCTGACAATGACACTACATAGAGGAACGGGACTATTGTTGGTCTCAATATGACATTACAGCAAGAAACGGGACATTAGATGGTCCAACAATAATACTACATAGAGGAACGGGCGTTTAGGTGGTCGAACAATGACACTATAGAGATGAATTGGACTATAAATGGTCATGACAATGACACTACAGGGAGGAAGGTTAAACTCCGTTCAGAAAATCTGAATCATCGATTTTTTCGTTTCTTCCTTTTAATACTCATTTTAGCCCATACATCACTATGGTAAAGTTTTAGACCTGACCCTCCGCCGACTTCTCCAGCAAGCCGCATGCCTCTGCGACAGTCAGGATAGGCTGTGATTATTTGGAGAAAATTGCAAAACAAAGAAATGAGACCACAGACTAAGTCCATTTGACGATGATTGTCAGGTGAAATAATAAATATTCAAATACATGTGACACACTATATAAATAGATATGCAATTACGACACACTTTACATTCGAATGGCCAGATAGAGGCTCACTATGAGTGACATGGAGCCTCTAGCAAGGTCAGTCTTCTTGATATGTTTTCTGAGTCCTTTCGGCCACCTGTCTATAGGTCAGGCATTTGAAAATTCGATTGGAAGACAAGTTCAGACGGGACCTCTATTGGATGGGGGAACGGATGTTTGTTCCCGTCATTCGGGTGAAATGACCACGATGGCCGCTACGCCCATGTACATGGTCAAACACTTTGAAACTCATCTTGCCTGGAATCAAACTGTCAGCGGTATTTGAAATAGGTATGCAGTCTGTGACTCCGCATGGTTTCGTTTTCAAACGAAGATCATATTGTTAACAGAGTTCTCATGGGAGACTTGGTCGTTATGGCATGGCTGGATAGATGGATAAGGATGAGGATGATAAAAAGGATGAGGATGGCTGGCTGGCTGGCTGGCTGGCTGGATGGATGGATGGATGGATGGATGGATGGATGGATGTATGTATGTATGTATGTATGTATGTATGTATGTATGTATGTATGTATGTATGTATGTATGTATGTATGTATGTATGTATGTATGTATGTATGTATGTATATCGTTCGAGCAATAACGTTAAAGTTGTTTTAATATTTATTTATTTATTTATTTTGATGGATTTGGAAATTACTTGGCAAAAATATTAACAGTTACGAGACGATGTGACGCGCGTAAGGCCCAGGACGGTTCCTTCAAGGTAGGGGTCATTCTTAGAGGTCAAAGGTTAAAAAGCGATTGTTTTCGTGTCCGGACAAAAACTTCCTTATGCCTGGATGAATTTCCAAATAACGTTAATGATAATAATTATAAGACTATGTGTCACGCGAATGGCCCAAGTCGGTACCTCCAAAGTCATGGTCCTACTTAGAAGTCAAAGGTCAAAAAGGTATTTTATCATGTCCGATCAATAACTTTTATTATTATTTTTAAAATTACATGGCAGAAATGTAAAACCATCGTAAGACGATGGGTCGTGCGCAAGACGTATGTCGGTACCCTTAGGTCAAAGTCATACTTAGAGGTCAAATGTCAAATAAAAGGCATTTTCCGTGTCCAGTCAGTAGCAATCGTATTTGTTAACCATCCTCAGAAGTTTTTGTGGCTTGCTAGACCCAGGTGGATGCCACCAAGACCAAGGTCATCTTTAGAGATCAAATATCAAAAAGGGTCTTTTTGAGTCCTGTTAATAAGTTTCATATTCCTGCATGGATTTTACAATCACCTGGTCAAAATGTTAATCATTATCAGATGATGTGGCATACGTAAAACTGAGGTCCGTAGCTCAAAGGTGAGGTCATAAATGTTTTCCTCACACAGACTATACATAACACTCATTTCTGTGTCCAATGTCATATGGCGGGGGCATCCGTGTCCTATGGACGCAATTCTAGTTTCTTTCTTCTTATTCTCTATCCCATCGAAACATCTTTCGATGGTACCTTTGTTGGAAAACGGCTTAAGATGAACGGCTCTACTAGGCTCGGCCGTTGACCACCGGTTGTTATCTGGGCGAGGGTGGGGGTACGATCTCACATCAGTACTTGTAACTGGCCGGCCCGACGAGGCTTTAACAGTTGACCACAAGGCATAGCGTTCACTGTCGTAACAAATTAATTATCACTGTTTCGCTCACCTTCGTGCGTATGAGAGAGAGAGAGAGAGAGAGAGAGAGAGAGAGAGAGAGAGAGAGAGAGAGAGAGAGAGAGAGAGAGAGAGAGAGAGAGAGAGAGACGAATATAAAGGGTTCGCAAAAATGCTTTTCGTGTGTAATTTATTCCGAGGCCGAAAAAAGACATTGTACTTTGAATCTGAGAATAAAGTTGCACTGGTGTATACCCAGCTAACAAAGAAACGTTTTTAGAACGTTTCAAAAACGTTTCCAAAAACGTTAACAAACGTTTTTTGTGAACGTTTAAATAACGTTTATATGGAAAGGTTTTTTTACGTCGCAAGGACGTTTTTGATAAACGTTTGAAAAACGTTCATAAAACGTTCAAAAAACGTTTAAAATATGTTATTCTAAGCAGTAAATATACCTTTTGAAAACGTTTATAAAAGAAGTTCTTAGAACGTTTTGGGGAACATTTGAATAACGTTCAAACCAGGAAAATTTATTTTAAAAGCCTTTGTCTTAATATTTTTTATGACTTAATTATGTTGTATTTTTCCCTTTGAAGTCATCTAGTGGTTATTCTTGAAGTACAGATGTAGTAGGCGGGTCTTAGGCGGTGCTTTACTTTTCTAAAGTGTAGATTGCATTGGAATTTGACATGGTGTTGTAAACAGTGAAGTTTACTATTCACTATATATCAAATCATATTAACTGATTAAACATTATGATACACAACCGTGCGACAAAGTGCATTTTAACAACTCCAAAATGGTTACTTTTTCTGGTGAAAATCCATAGGTTGTGAGTGCTCGTTAGAACCGCCTCATTGAGGTTCTAACGAGTACCCACAACCTATGTCTTGGAGTAAAAATAAGAAAAAAAAATGTTTACCCCCGTAAACCCCAGTTTTCTCTATACAAAGTGGGGTGTAAGGGGATGTTTATTTCACGGACTTGTTCACGCGATGAACAGTGTGAAACAAGATCACTGACATTACTAAAACACGCCTATTCAAATATATTGAACAATTTACCACCAAAAATTGAAAAAGTCTGATATTTTTTTTTATTTCGGCTCATAACATAGATTGTGGGTACTCGTCAGAATCGCATCGGCGAGGCGATTCTAACGAGTACCCACAATCTATGTTTTTGAGCAAAAATAAGAAAAAAATAATGTATACCCCTGTAAACGCCAGTTTTACTGTGTTAAAGTGCGGTTCAAGGGGGTCAAACTCATATAAGCGTGTTTCAGGCAAGAAGAAGTGGTTATTTCATGTAAAAATACTGTGGGTGTTCCGTAAAATTGACAACTGTAAACCATAAAGCATATATATGCTTTAATAGTGTGTAAATAAAATGATGTCCATATTACTTTTTTATCTGAAGCCCTGTCAATCACTTTACCAAGTCCATGCAATGAACGTCCCTGTAGACCCTGTTTTATATAAAGAAAACTTGGTTTACTGGGAAATTCATTATTTTTCTTATTTTTGTTAGAAGACAGGTTGTGGGCACTCGTTAGAACGAGCACCCGCATCCTTTGTTTAAAGCAGTATTGAGAAAACTTCTACCAATTTTCATCATGAAAATGCTGTTTTTGATATAGGAAAATGTTCAACAAATGCATCGATGTAGATTGAACGTTTCAAGAACGTTTTCACAACGTTTGGTTCAAACGAAACTTTTTGATCAATTACTTTTGAATAAATAACAGATATTTGGTCATAAAATTATTCAAATGCAGTGAGAAAACTTGTCGTCACCTTCAGTAAACCGAAAACATGTCACTTTTTACGAATATTGTCATGCAGCAGATGTGTGTTTACTTCATTGGTCGCGAAAACATATGACACCCACCGAATTCAAACAATCGCGCATTACATATACATTATATTATTATCCGGTGCAAATAAAATAAGACCCACATGCAATTAAATCATCAAATCAAAGTTACCTGTAGCAAAATGAGCCGGAAAAACACTAATTCCGATAGGCGTTCGATTTTCTTTGTTCTTTGTTCC
This sequence comes from Lucinisca nassula, assembly GCA_963580285.1. Taxonomy (NCBI): domain Eukaryota; kingdom Metazoa; phylum Mollusca; class Bivalvia; order Lucinida; family Lucinidae; genus Lucinisca; species Lucinisca nassula. Next base: position 67,260,353 of record OY757012.1, on the reverse strand, counting down.
AAGAATATTGGCGGAAAGAAGGTTCACATTTATATAAACAAATTCTGCAACATTTATAGAACGTTTTCACAACGTTAGTAAAAATTTGGTTTTTCTGTAACCTTTTTATAACTTCCTCGAAAAGTATTAGACATGTTAAGGAATACGCTCTAGGTTTTGTAGAAGGGAAGTATTTTTTATCTGATTGCCAAAAACAGTCATCGCAGTTCGACACAGAAAAAAACGTTAGAAAAACGTTTGCAAAACGTCAAGTTCTGCGTAACCATTTTGAAACCTATAATAAACGTTACGATAACGTTTTGTGTTTACTGGGTACATGTCTCTGGATAGAATTTCTGCAGCTCATACGCCAGTTCCGCCCCCGCCCATCGGGGCCTACCCAGGCAAAGCGGTGCGAGTCGGCACGTCCTTGCTTATAAACCTTATCGGTTTCATTGGGCACCAGGGCCTGAGATGTCATTTCATTTCAAGGTCGGGTAAAAGTCCCGCAAAATTGGAAGCAACGTCTCCAAAATGACCTTTACAGTGTTGACGGGGACGTATAATCTCAAAACAAACAAACAAACAAATCATACGCCAGTCTGTGGCAATCCTTTAAGTTTAATCTATACAAGAAAGCAGTCTGAGGAATAGCCAAATCACCCGCCTCACTTAGTATCAGGGCTTAACCTTGTGACCTTGGCCTTGAGTTGGCATGGTTTATTTATCGATACTGCACATCAGCTCACTGAGGGGGTATATTTCACAAGACTTTTATGAAAATTCTTCCGTGGGTAAATTGAACGGACACAAAATTCCAATTTTCAAACTCGTGATATTCACCTGTGAACTTGACCTTGAGTTGGCATGGTTTATTTATGGGTTCTGCACACCAGCTCACTAAGAGTGATATTTGATGAAAGTTTAATGAAAATCTTTCCAGGGCAAAAGGAGATATGGAACGCACACAAAATTCGAAGTATCAAACTCTTTACCTTCAACTGTGACCTTGACCTTGAGTCGGCATGATTTATTTATGTGTTCTGCACATCAGCTCACTAAGGGGGACATTTGACTGCACATCAGCTCACTAAGGGGGACATTCAAGTATAATGAAAATCCTTTCAAGGGTAAAGGAGATATTAAACGAACTAAAAATTCAAAGTTTCAAACTCGTGACCTCCGCATGTGACATTGACCTTGAGTCGACATGGTTTATTTATGGGTTCTGCGCATCAGCTCACTAAGGGGGATAATTGGCAAGGGTTTGATGAGAATCCTTGCAGCGTTAAAGGAGATAAAGTTTCAAACTCTTCATCTTCAGCTGTGACCTTGATCTTGAGTCAGCATGGTTCATTTATGGGCCCTGTACACCAGCTCACTTTCTCTCCCTTCCGCTGATTCAAGAAGGGCAGTTGTCAGTTTCTGGCGAAAGAATGTGCACTGTACTGGTTAACCGCTTACGTATAAGCCTGCCCAGGAAAGTGTTGATAGGTAAACTGACCGGCTCAAAAATGACCTAAATAGTGTTGACTGGGCCGTAAAACTCCAATAAAACCAACCAACACCAGCTCACTCAAAAGAATATTTGACCAAAGTTTAATGAAAATCCTTCAAAGGGTAAAGAAGCTATGGAACGCATACAAAATTCAAAAAAGTTCTAAGTTGTGAACTGTGACCTTGACCTTGAGTCGGCATGGTTCATTTATGAGTTCTGCACATCAGCTCAATGAGACGAATAATTGACTAACGTTTAATAAAAATCTATCAAAGGGTTCAGGAGATATGGAGCGGACAAGAAATTGTTACGAACAGACAGACGGACAGATGGACGGACGGACGGAAGGACAGAAGGACAGACGAAGGACATTCCTATAATCTCCATTCCACTTCGCTGCGGGGGATAAAAATGCGATGTACTGTCAACAGTGGCCAAAAAGAATTATACCGATATCAGACGTGGTGTCACAGCTAATGATTTTCCATGAAGTGATCGTGCAAATAAACCATATACGCCCTTGTACTTTACAAGAGTAGTAACCACTTCTATATATGGTTAAAATAGGTGTGCCGAACCTGTCAAAATGTCTTAGTCTGTGAAAGGAAATTTCGATTTTGCAATTTTCTCCAAATAATCACAGCCTTTCCTGGTTGCCACAGAGGCATACGACTTGCTGGAGAAATCGGCGGAGGGTCAGGTCTAAAACTTTCCCATAGTGATGTATAGGCTATATTGAGTATTAACAGCAAGAAACGAAAAAATCGATGATTCAGATTTTTTGAACGGAGTTTAATAAAGGTGATCTGACAATGACAGTAGTAAGAGGAATGTTTTGGACTTTAGAGTGTCTGACAATTACATTATAGAGAGGGACAAGTCATTAGATGTCTGAAACTTACACTACAGAGAGATACGGGACTATAGCTGGCCTGACAATGGCTCTTCAGTGAGAAAGGAGTACTTAGTTGGTCTGACAATGACACCACCGAGAGGAGCGGGAGTTAATGCGGTATGTGGAGAGGAACGGGACGGGACATTAGATGGTCTGAAAGTGAGTGGAACGGCACTATCGGTGGTCTGGCAATGACAGTATATAGAGGAACCGGACTACAGGACTGACAGTGAGTAACGGGACTATAGGTAGTCTGGAGATGAAACTACGGGATTCAAAGTGTCTTAGCAATGGCACTATACTAAAGAACAACTAAAGTCTGTTCCTCACTGTGTTGTTTTTGCCAGACGACCTAAAGATCCGTTCCTCTCTGTAGTGTCATTGACGAGGCCACCTTAAGCCCCTTTCTTCTCTGTTGGTCCTTTTCAGACCACTCAAGTATCTTTTCCACGTATAGTGTTATTGACAGAACAACTATAGTCCCTTTCCTTTCTGTTGTGTCATTTTCAGACCCCCTATTGTCCCGTTTACCTCTTTAGCGTCAATGCCAGATTTGCATAGTCCCGTTTCTCAATGTAGTGTCATTACCAGAGCACCATAAGTCCAGTTCCTGTTTGTACTACTATTGCAAGACACCCAAAGTCCTTTCTGTCTCTGTAGTGTCAGTATCAGACCCCCGATATAGTCCCGGTCCTCTCTGACGTGTCATTGCCAGACCACCTGTAGTCCCGTTCCTCTCTGAAGTGTGATTGTCCGACCACCTATAGGCCCGTTCCTCGCTGAAGTGTCATTGCTGGGCCACCTATAGTCCCAATGCCCGCTGTAGTGTCATTGGCAGGCCACATATAGTCCGTTCCTCCATTGTAATGGCTAGCCCCAATAGCCACGTTCCTTACTGAGGAGGTGTCATTACCAGACCACCTATAGTCCCGTTGCTCTCTGGTGTGTCATTACTAGACCACCTATAGTCCCATTCCTCTCCTAAGCATCATTGTCGGAATTCCTATAGTCACGTTCAGCTCTTTAATACAAATAATCCCATTCCTCTCTATGAAGTGTCATTCCCAGGCAACCTACAGCCCCGTTCCTCTTTATAGTGTCAATGACTGACCACCTTTCATCCTCTTCCTCTTTTGAATGTCATTGCCAGACCACTTAGAGCCCAGTTCCTCTCTGTACTATTATTGTCAGACCATATATTGTTCCATTACTCTCTGAAGTTTCATTTTAGGCCACCGTTCCCATCTATAGTGCCAGACCAGAGAAGCTTTCGTCCTGTTTCTCACTGCAGTGGCATTGCCAGACGACCTAAAGTATCATTCCTCACTGAAGTGTCATCGCTAAACTACTTATATAATTCCGTTCCTCTCGGAAGTGTCATTGTCAGACCATCTTACCACCAGTTCCTCTCAGTAGTGCCATTGACAGACATATCGTCCGGCTCTCCTCTGAAGTGTAATTCCCAGACCACCTTAAGTCCCGTGCCTCTCCGAGGTTTCAATGCAAACTCCTCTCTGTAGTGTCACTGCCAGACCACCTGCGGTCCCGTTCTTATCTGATTTTTTATTGCCAGACCACAAATAGAACCTTTCATCTCCGAAGTGTCATTGTCAGACCACCTAAACATCCGTTCCCCTTTTTGTGGTGTCTTTTCCAGGCCATCTAGAACTAGAAGCCCATTCCTCTTTGTGGTGTCTTTGCAATAGCACTTATAGTACCATCCCATTCCGTACTGTCATTACCAGACCACCTTAAGTCCAGTGGCTCGCTGTAGTGTCATTGTCAGACCACCTACAGTCCCGTTCCTCTCTGTGGTGTCTTTCCCAGACCACCTTTCGACCCGTCTTTCTGTTGTGTCATCGCCAGACCACCTACAGTCCCGTTCCTCTCCCAAGTGTCATTATCAGGCCACTTATAGTCCCGTTAGGCTCTGTATTGTCATCGCATGATCATCTATAGTCCTGCATCTATTTGTGGTGTCATTGTCTGACTCCCAATAGTTCTGTTCATCTCTTTGGCGTCATTGTCAGACGACCTTTTATCTCGTTCCTCTCTGTAGTTTCATTGCTAGCCCAGCTATAGTCCTGTTCCTCTTTTTGATGTCATTGTCATAGTCCTGTTACTGGACAGGCCACCTATAGTGCCGTTCTCTCTGTTCTATTACTGTCACACAATCTGATGCCCCTTTTCCATCTGTAGTGTTATTGTCAGACCAATTATAGTCCGGTTTCGCCCTGTCATGTCATTTCCAGACCATTAATTGGCCCGTTCCTCTCTGAAGTGTCATTGCCAGGCCAACTTTGTGTCATTGCCAGATCACCAATCATCTCGTTCCTATCTGTAGTGTCATTGCCAGACCATCTATAGTCCCGTTTCTCCATAGTCGTTGCCAGGTCCTCTAAAGTCCCGTTCCTCCCTGTAGTGTCATCGCCAGACCACTAATTGTCCCGTTCCTCTCTGTAGTGTCATTGCCAGGCCAACTGTACTCCGTTTCTCTCCGTAGTGGCATTGCTAGACTACCTATAGTCCAGTTCCTCCCTGTAGTGTCATCGCTAGGCCACAAGCAGCCATCTACCGCATTGTAGTATTATTGTCAATCCTCATATTGTCTTTTTCTTTCCTGTAGTGTCATTTCCCACACACAGTCCACTTCCTAGCTGTTGTTTCATTACATGGCAACAAACAATCCATTACCCCGCAGTTGTGCCATTGCCAAGTAACATTCGGGCCGTTTCCTCGTAGTAATGTTCATACAGGCCACTTCCTTGCCGAACTGGCATTGCTACTTGCCAGGTCATATATAGTCCTCTTCATCGACGTCGTATGTTTGCATGGGTGCCGTGTACCTTGTGTCACTAGGGCGTCCAACAGATATTGGCTGAAGTTGGGCAATACCTGCTGCCCTTTCAGCATATATATTAAGGGTAGTTGCTAACATTCGAGCACTTTCTGCTCTCTCCTATGTCCTTCACATTCATCTTCTCTACTGTCTTTTCTATCTCTTTATTCCTTTTCTCTGGGAGACGACACATTTTGACCCAAAGAGTTGAAACCCAAGAATCGATCAATCAATCAATCAATCAATCAAGCAAGCAAGCAAGCAATCAATCAAACAAACAAACAAACAAACAAACAAACAATCAATCAATCAATCAAACAATCAACGTTTGCATATGCGATAAGCAACAGTATCGCTTGACGGGCCCCCATATGTGGGACGCCAAGTTCTACAGTCTTGCTTCTCTCAATGACGTGAGTGAAATTATCTTGAACCCGGCGAATAAATAATCAATCATAGATCAGTTGTGGTGCATGGAATATATATATATATTCATTTTGGATACATGTCGCCAAGTGATGAAGTAAAGTAATTATGGAAATGTTTCGCAGTGAAAACGCATATTTCCCCATCTGTTGGGTAGCCACTAGCAGGCCCGAAAGCAGACTTTGAAAAAAGGGTTGCGATTTTAGAGGTATTTTGCAGAAGGGGGGAATCTTAATAAAATCTTGATTTGGGGCCCAAAATTAGGGATGTAAATTGATTTCTGGTGAAAACTACATGGGTTTGCACCCCCGCACGACCTGCATTGGCTTCATTAAACTAGAGCATACTTTTATTGTAACCCAGCGGGAATATAATGATGATGAAGCAAACAAAAATACAGAATCTAACACCAGACCAGTCAATATCATAATGTATGAATCAGAATAAAATGAACATATAGCAGTGTGGTTTTCCAACATAGTCATATTTCCTCATATAGTAGTTTTTCCCACTTAAGCGCCTGACAGGCATTTTCTTAAACCCCTGTCACACCAGGGCTGCGTTCTCACGGCGTCCAAGAAAAATGCAGAACGCCGAGGTGCGCGCAGTACGATCGCAAACATCGCCGTAGCAACGCAGTGGCGTCGCCAGTAGACGCGTTGGGATCGCATAGAACGCCAAGCGACGGCGCGCATTTTGAGCATGCTCAAAACAAACGCCGTCGCTCGGCGTTCTGATCAGTGCGCAGTGAGGTCGCCGTAAGGTTGCCATAGCAGCGCAGTAAGGTCTCCTACAACGCTACAGGAGCTCGGCAGGGGCGCACAGAGGTCTCCTACAACGCCATATAAACTCCGCTTGTATAATTGATTAACTGATTGATTGATTTGATATGTCCCAGTCAACACTGTATAGGTCATTTTGGAGACGTTGCTTCCAATTTTGTGGGACTTTTACCCGACTTTGAGATGAAATGACATCTCAAGCCCTGTCGCCCAATGAAACCAATATAGTTTACAAGTATAAGCATGTTTACACCAATATAGTTTACACGTATCTCGCACCGCTTTGCCTGGGCAGGCTTAGATCCTCTAAACGGTTTACCAGTACTCGTGTAAGGTCGGTTTCTGCTCTGCGTGGAAGCATCATGCAGCCCATCTATTTCTTCCAGTCCGATGGGAGGGGGCCGCCCGCTTGTATAAACAGTGGCTAGAGTAGAGTTTGATTGTGTACTGTCCCGAAAAAACCTACTTCTGAGGTGACTCATTCCGGGTAAGGTAATGACGGTGGACTTGCTCCTGCTTGCGGTGATTGCGGTGGACTTGCTTCCGACGGCACAGGAGTACTGGTAAACCGCTTAGGGGATCTAAGCTTGCCCAGGCAAAGGGGCGCGAGTCGGACCATCCGTGCTTATTAACCCTATTAGTTTTATTGGGTGACAGAGATTGAGATGTCAGTTCATCTCAATGTCGGGTTAAAGTCCCACAAAATTAGAAACAACGTCTCCAAAATGACCTATAATGTGTTGATGGGACGTTAAACCTCAAATCAAACAAAACTGTTCGACTGATGAAGATGTCTGTTTACACTTTGAGAACGTCTTCAACATGTGAACGCCGTAAAAGCGTAGTGCACGCATTGAGAGCGCCGTAAAAGCGCAGTGCACGCATTGTGAGCGCCGTAAAAGCGCAGAGGAAGCGCCGTGAGAGCGCATACAATCGCCATCAAGAACGCCGCAGGATCGCGATAGATCGCCATGTAAGCTCCGTAGCAACGTCTTGGTCGCTGTAGGGACGCCATGACAGGTCCATGTTCACAAAAATATCCCATATTTCTTGCGATCTCGCGGCGTTCTGAAAAATTAAACAACGCCGCGCCATCGCAGTGAAAACGCGGCATAGTGTGACAGGGGCTTTACATAGCCGTACAATTTTCCCACTTAGTGGTATTTCTCAGTTAGTCGCTTCACACACGTGAGAAATCTTTTATAATCGCCATACTTCGACAAGCTCCATTACTTTCATAATCGAATTAGGCTGTGCATGTTAGTGCTATTACTCTAGAATAACTAAGAATACCATGAATATCACGGCAAATATTGGGCTCCGACATGCATGTGACGTCACACTTTGGTTATCTCGTACTACGGATAACTCGAACTTTTTTATCCGGTCCCGTGAGGTTCGAGATAACGAGCGTCCGTAGTCGCTGCCTCACCCGTTTACTTATTTTTTTATTTATTAATCTACTTCTTTATTTATCTCTCTCGTTAATTTGAGACAGGCGTGTTTATTTACTTATTTATTTATTAGCTCACCTGACTGAAGGTCATGATGAGCTATTGTGTTTGTGAGATATTCGGCGTCGTCGTCCGTCGTGCGTAAACTTTTCCTTGTGAACTCTCTAGAGGCCACAGTTTTGGCCCGATTATGGTCTGAATGATCATCATGACAATATCTCGGTCAAGTTCGAATATGGGTTATGTCCGGTCAAAAAGTAGGTCAGTAGGTAAAAACATAGAAAACATTCTGAACACACTAGAGGCCTGGTTTCGTCTTCTTAAGACGTTCTGTCGCGTTTGAATTCCACAACCTAGAATTATACTTGTGCATACGATGATGCTGAAGACCCATAAATATTGGTCAACTCGCAACGTATTTCCTGACCTGTTTTCCCTTTAAAATACAAGTACGGAATTACAGCATGGTACTCAACTTTTGACGAAAAGCTTGCTTATGCATCGCTGGACATGTTTAACGTTCAATACATCACGAAAACACACCTATATAATTTTGACCCCCTTGAACCCCACTTTTATATAGTAAAACTGGGGTTTCCGGGGTATACCTTATTTTTCTTATTTCTGCTCTAAAATATAGATTGTGGGTACTCGTTAGAACCGCCTCGATAAGGCGGTTCTAACGAGTGCCCACAATCTATATTTTGAGCAGAAATAAGAAAAATATCACAATTTTTCACCATAAAATGTTCATTTTGGGGGGGGGCGATAAAGGTGGCAATGTATTTGTATAGGCGTGTTTGCGTAATGTCTTGAATGATACGATAAGGGTGAAATTTTGCCCTCATGCTTTAAACATGTATTGAAACGAGCATAAAAATCTTGATTATCTCAGTCAATTCGAAATGGGATTACTTATTGACTTGCCCTCGGATATTGCGTAACATATTAAAATGAAAACACTACGATAAAGTCTATGAACAACCGGCTTAATAGGGAATAGTCTTTCAAATACGTCGGTACCTTGTTTATTCTCTTGGGTCTTACAGTAAGTGTTTGTTGCATGATATACATTTCTGTTCAGCCTTAGAACACTGAGGCATGCATCGACGTTTTGTTTCATTTTGGTGAAGTATTATAGTCAAATTCGTCGATTAATCATTCAATTTATTGTTCACTGGGACACCCATACTTTGCTATAAGTACAACAGACCTGTTCGAGCTATCAGTTTTCATTCAATTTACTTGTTGTCCCCCCGTCTTTTCGAATAAAAGCGAGCGGCTTTCCGTGGTGCGGGACGCGTGATGCGTGGTTCCGAGTTTGTAGTAGGTACCTTGTGAGCGAAACTCCTCCAGCAGTTTTCAACCAATGCTTCTGAAATTTTACACGTGTTTTCATCATAGTCTGAAGATGTTTTGTTTTGTTTGTGTTTGAGTTTAACGGCCCAGTCAATACTTTTAGGTCATTGTTGAGAGGGTCAGTTTACCTATCCACACTTTTCCTGGGCAGGCTTATACGTAAGCGGTTAACCAGTACAGTGCACATTCTTTCGCCAGAAACTGACAACTGCCCTTCTTGAATCAGTGGAAGGGAGAGAATGACCGAAGAAAATATTTCATCTCCACGGAAGAATGTTGCCGACCCCGGCAGAGTCTGAAGATGTGCATGTGCTTTTACAGAATCCCTATTTTTTTTTAGTTTAGTTTTTTTTAAATCCGTCATTTAGAAAAGCGATATTCGGGCGGGGGGGGCGTCGTCCGAGGTTTATCTTTTGGTTAACCTTTATTCCAAGTGATATATTTCATTTATTCTTTAGTAGCAAACTAGACTGCTTTCATATCATGGCTGTTGCTTCATTGGAGGTACCCATTTCATATATTATCCATTAAGTGAACCAATGACAAAAGTTTGGGTGGAAATTGTCATTTTTCGAACTTTACCTTTTGGTTAACCTTTTTCCAAGTGTCAGTATGGTGGATAGAGTGCTGGACTACGAATCAGATTGTCAACTATGAATCAGAGGGTCGTGAATTCAAACCCAGGTGTAGGAATGGATTTTTTTTCTCTTTTTTATTTTCTTCTTTACTTTTTTCATAACACGCATAGACAGTACATACATTCATGCATTTACATGCACTTACATACGCAAACAGCCATGCACATACACACATGCATGCATGCAGACTTACGCATGCATACAAGCACGCATGTATAAATGCATGCACACATGCACGCACGCTCACACTCATGCACATACACACATGCATACACTCACATGCTTGCATGCACCCACACAAATGCATGTACTCATGCATACTTACAAACACATATATGCATGTGCATGCGTGTGCATGCACTCTTGCATACATACACACATCGGCCCCCGCCAATCGGGGCTTGAAGAAATAGATGGGCTGCATGATGCTTCCACGCAGAGCTGAAACTGACACGCACACGAGTACTGGTAAAACGGTTAGAGTATCTCGGGTCCTGGGTCCTGGGCTCAAGGTCACTGTTTATTTTTAGAAAACCTTTGTCAGCGCTGTAGTGCCTACATTTATAAATGGGTTTAATTGGAGAAAATAAGTTCTATCAGTGTACGGTCTATAGCTGAGAATCGATGAAATGGTGTACGGTCTATAGAACATTTGTGTACAGTCTATAGCTCGGAATAAAAAGACGTGTTTTGGTGCCTCTGGTACACGCGGGAGTCGTAAGGCAATACGAGAGTTTAGGGCGTATTACAGATTTGTAAAACCTGAACTATAGGCATAAAACTAGAAAAAAAAATCTTATAGGTATCAAACACATGAGCATTGACAAACCATACGGGGGCTATAATTTGTGTTCCTTACATGATTTTCAGTGAATGATAGAGATCATCAGTGAAACCTAAATCCATATCATCACTGTTTCTATGAATCCTAAAAAAACTATATTGTCTGTTTGTGAAGAGTCAATTAGCTGACCATTAGTAAACATCACGCTGATTTCACGTCTTAAAGACATTGATGACGACATTTTGGTGCACCTTAGCAACGTAAATAATGCACGCGACGCCAAGTTTCAAGTGAACTATTTAATAAACAAGAGGGTCATGATGTCCCTGAATTGCTGACCTCATCCATAGTGTAACAAGTAGGCCCCCGGGGACTGCGGGGAGGACCATTTTGGTCAAGGGCTATAATTTGGACAATCTTGGTAGACGTCTACAAGGTGAAGTTTCAAACCAAATATCATGTCTTCTGGTTTCAGACAAGAAGATCTTTAAAGGTTTTCCCTGTATAAGTCTATGTAAAATTGGTGGGCCCCGGGGCGGGCATTTTTGGCCCCAGGTCTATTATTTGAACCATTTTGGTTGAGGTCCACTAGATGAAGATTCATACCAAATAAAACAGTTTTTGACCTTCTGGTTTCAGACAAGAACATTTTGAAAGGTTTTCAATACATAAATTTATGTAGAATTAAAGGGGTCCCGTGTTGGGCACATTTTTTGCCCCAGGTCTATAATTTGAATAATGTTGGTAGTGGTCTACTAGACTAAGCTTCATACCAAATATCAAATATTGAGGTTTCAGACAAGGAGATTTTTAAAGGTTTTCTCTATATAAGTTTATTACAAAAAAACCAGAGGGCCCCGAGGCGGGGCCTTTTTTGGCCCCAGGGATATAACATGAAAAAGCTTGGTCCAGGTCCACTAGACGACGCTTCATACCAAATATCAAAAACCTGAACCTTCTGGTTTCAGACAAGAAGATTTTTAAAAATTTCCCCAATAAGAGTCTATGTAAAATCAAAGGGTCCCAGGGTCGGGGCATTTTTACCCTCGGGATATAATTTGAAGAATCTTGATAGAGGTTTACTAGATGAAGCTTCACACAAAATATCAAAGACCTGGGCCTTGCCATTTCAGAGGAGAAGATTTTTAAAGAATTCCCCTATATAAGTCTATGTAAAACCAGTGGGCCCCCGGACAGGGGCATTTCAGACCCCAGGGATCTAACTTGAACAATCTTGATAGAGGTCAACTATTCCTATTAAATAATATCAAAATCCATTTAGCAGTTTTGGAGAAGAAGTCATTTAAAGCAAAAGTTGACGACGGATGGAAGGACGGACGCACGGACTAGGGACAAAAGCCGATCATATTTAGCTCACCTGAGCTGTGCTCAGGTGAGCTAAACAAAATCATCAAAAGCTTTAATCCAGGTGCAAACTTTCAGTTTACACCCTATATTATATTGGCCTCCACCAACCGGGGCTTGGAGCAAAACATTTTTGTTTGATTTGAGGTTTGACGTCCCCGTTAACACTGTTTAAGTCATTTTGAAGACGTAACTTTCAGTTTTATGGGACTTTTACTCGACACTGAGATTAAATGATATCTCAAGCCCTGTCGCCCAATGAAACCATTAGGGTTTATAAGCATGGACGGCCCGACGCGCACTGCTTTGCCTGGGCAGGCCTAGATCCTCAAAGCAGTTTACCAGTACTCGTGTGCGGTCGGATTCAGCTCTGCGTGGAAGCATCATGCAGCCAATCTATTTATTCAAGCCCCGATGGACGGGCCGTGTCGAGAAAATAATTGGGCTGTACGATGCATCCACTCAGAACTGAATCTGACCGAACATCAGTACTGGTAAACCGCTTAGACGGGCTAAGTCTGCCTACTCAAAGTCGTGCTAGTCAGACAGTCTAGTGCATATAAGCCTTATAGGTTTCATTTGGAAGCAGGGCTTGAGATGCCATTTCATGTCAGTGTCGGATAAATGTCCCACAAAATGGAAAGCAGCGTCTCCAAAATGACCAAAATGTGTTGACGGAGACGTTAAGCTACAAACAAAAACTCAGAAATAAAGACAATGGTAAGAAATCGATACAGTTACCCAAAACTTCCCATCAAAGAGACGCCTATACAAAAACATTGTCAATTTTTGAGCCAAAAAAAAACGGAAATTTTAAGATGAAAAATTGTGATCTTTTTTTTTTTCTTATTAGATTGTGGGTACTTGATAGAACCGCCTCATCGAGGCGGTTCTATCGAGGCGGTTCTATCGAGAAACCACAATCTATGCTTTTAAGCAGATATAAGGAAAATACTGTTACCCCTTTAAAACCCCAGTTTTACTATATAAAAGTGGGGTTTAAAGGGGTCAAAATTATATAGGCGTGTTTTTGTGATGTTTTCTTTATTTCTTCTTCTATGGTGGCCAAACTTGTTACATATTGCTGTTACAGACATTTATAAAGGCAGCTTGTTTTCCCAGGACTTTTACTAATAAGGACGCCCTCATTAGTCTGCTGAAATTGCAGATAACTGTCGTTAACTTAAATGATTTTTTGAGAGTAGTGACTAGTTTCCCCTATAACAGGTCCTGGCTTTGCGTTTCACCAGTTAACTGTCCCGTCCTCTTCAGGAACAGACCTATGTAGTACATTCGACTGACAATTATTATATTTATATATGTCAAAATAATCAAATTCTAGCAATAAACAAGCTTTTCAGGAAGATTTTTATTCTGCTATCGACCGTACACTACAAAAAGGAGTTTTTGCTATAAAACGCACACCACAATGCTATCGAACGTACACCTAACATCTTAACAAAAAAAAAAACAGCTTTGAAAACATGTTGGGAATATTGTTAGTGTCTCGTTATTATTTTTTGTGACATCTTATATAGATTTCGATAATAAACTTTACAATGTCTACCTAAAAGGTTTTAAAAACATATAATTTCGTGGCAGACATGTGAAAATAAATAGCGATTAGCGGGACATTTTTGTTCTTCGTAGCCCTGGTAGATTTTTGTGACCATTTGTTGTAGTTACAAATATACATCAATGTATCATTGAAGTAACGGATATATGTTTTCGCTGAATCATCAAACAATGCGAAAGAAAACTTGAGAAATACTGACCTGCTATCACCTTCAGTAAAATTTTCCTCGCTTCGCTAATCGCTATATCCGGTGTACGTTGACATACGGTGAAAACTACTGACTCAGGACACTGGCTCACAGTTTCAACATAGATTTAACAAAGGATAGCTTTTAAAAAAAGCTGAAACGGCCGCCTAGCATTTGATTCCAGTGTTTTATCAATAAACGTAACAGCTGTGAATGAATATTTCAACTTTTTCTTCAAATTTACGTCGTAGGACTACTTACGCTCTAAGAAGATTATTTGAGCAGTATTTCGTATATTTTTAAAGACATCAAAATTGGCTCAGTGATTTCATCTGAAATAGAAATACAATCTATACTATGATGAAGCACTGAGGAACGTTCGATCGCTACAACACGACACTTAATACCAGCTGCAATGAAATGAAAATGAAACTGCGTGTCTTGATGTTGTTTTTGGAAAGGTAACTTGGGGGAAAATACACTGTTTTGCCACTTTTCCATTCAAATACAGTTGATCTTGACGTAAAATTAGGCAAGGTAAACCAAGTTAATAAATCCGGTAGGGCTACAGTCTCCCAATGCAGCATACCAAGCTTCTGGCTTCTTAAAAGAAGATTTGTAAATTTTCACCGGGTATGGGCATGGTGACCGTCTTGATCATGAGACCCAGATCTTATGAGCAACTTTCATTTTCCAATCCCGGGGGCTCCATGTGTAATTTCGTTCATTCAGCCCAGTAGTTTCAGAAGCGGCGAAAATAAAATAACTAAATCGGTAGTATTCAGGGCAAAGATCTAGAAAAAGACCTTAACCTATCGTATTTATAAAAGTTCATTTTTCTGATTGCACAATTCTACTTTCATGTCATAGTCTGCGATAGAATAAGAAAATTCAGTCTTGCCTTTTTCAGTGGTAAGAAGGAATACTTATGTGTATACTTGCCGGTATGAATTTGACGAAATGTCGTAGAATGACAGAACTTTGGAAATCCTATGAGTACGAGGCTGGACATAATCCAGAAGGACTCAGCCACAATGCCGTTCACTATCTTGTAGAAAAGACAAAGATGTGCCACTGAAAGTCTTTCTTCAAGGGGTTGCCAGTCCAGCTTGTGCAATAATGAAGCAACGTTAGTTTTTTTTTTCTGGCACAGTCATTCATGGGCTGCACGTCTCTGGATCATTCCAAACTGATGGGTGTTCCGTTTTGTATGGGGTCCCATATGGCTGAGGCATACTCCAGCTGGGGACGCGCAAGGGTAATAATGTAATTTTGTAATTACGATGGGGATCTTTTAACCTGCACACGGGATGGGTCTTTCAGCACAGGGGCGCCAGTTAACGTTCCGATCTGAAGGACGGTGTACTTTGTGGCATTCATCCTTGCAAATGATGCCAGTGGAGCATGTTCGGACACCGCAGTTTTATTAGCGATGCAGGTAATCGAACCGGGGGCCTGTAGTATCATAGGCAAGTGTATTAACCACTGAGCTACCACGCTTGTTTTCACTTTTGTAAAAAAAGTGTTAGCTGGCTGACTTGGAATAAGGTTAACCTTCAATGTAAAAGCCGATGTATCTGTTCTACTGTTTTTCGTTTCCTGGTTGTCATAGTACAAGATTGTTAGATTAGTTAATATATGAAACTGAAATCAACTTTTGGAATCTTTGGCTATTATTCAAGTTTATATATTTACTAGCACACTAATAAAGCATACTCATGAACAGCTTTGTTATTTGACTATGCAATCCTATGACTACACAAACTTATTTGTGCTAAGCGTTTTGTAAGAGCTAATACTTGTGCTATAGGACGGTCTATCGAATTACGCCATGTAAACTTTACAGCTGCCACCTGGGCCACGATGATTTTTAACCTTTCATTACCTGACAAGGTGTGCGAAAGAATGTATTATGTTCCCTTTCCATCGTTCAATCGAATCAGTTTATTTCTTTCCGCCGTCCTTACCTATGACCTTTTAAACATGAACATCGGGTCAATATTAGGAGTTACCGGAAGATAAAACGGCACGACGGACCTAAGTCGCTACCTGTCGGTAGGAGAAAGGAAATTTGTATCAATAAGACTTCTACATGATATGATGATCCATTCAAAGTTGGATAAGCGCATCATTCTCTCTGCGCTCGCAACTATGAACTTGTGCTAATTGGCCAAGCGTAAGCTATTTAAAGTATCATTCCCTGTTTTGTCGGATGTACCTGAAGGGTGGGTTCTTGAACCGGACCTTTTCTTCAGAATCAGAATTGTTACTGGTCAAATGACATTCATAAACCAGGATTCTTGGTGTTCCATTAATGATCTCCATGATTCTATCAAGTCATATATCCGTTGTTGCTGATGACTGCGTCCTATATATTCTTATGACTGCCTCGTTCTACAAGATCACCTGGATAGGCTGACAGATGGATGCCACAAAGTGCACCGTCCTTCGGATCGCGACGTTAACTGGAGGCCCCCTGGGCAGGGAGAACCTTTCCCTATGCAGGTAAAAGATCCCTACAGTAGTAAAATGATTACAGTGTAGGCATTCATCCTACAAATCTGGAGTATATGTAATGTACACCTGCCGAAAATGCCCTTTTTTGCGTAGTCAGTATACGAAGAAAGAAAGAAAGGACGAAATATAGATAGATAATGTTCAATGTGGCTAAATATCCAACGAGGTTTTCACAGCACCTCTCAAAATATTCACTTCGCCAGCAAAAGCAAGGTCAGATTAAATCCGCATTTTTGGCATCACCATTGCTGACAAGCTTGACTGTTCTCAAACTGTTAAATCTGAAATAACATTGGGAAGCCAAACCGCCAATACATACTTTAGCCAAGGGAGAACCAGTGTTTCGTATGCATTATCATTTGTCTACGACATTAAGTCTTAGAAATACTATTGTCCTAGTTGTTTTGAATGTGATACTAACCCCGGCTCAATGGACACACAGGTGGACACATTTATTCCGGACTTTGATGAGGCTTTTGACACCACTCCCTCATGAGCACCTGAAATCCAAATTATTTGGCTACGGCATTAATGGGAAGACTCTCAAATAGATACATTCCTTTCTTTGCTATAGAAAACAGCGAGTTGTTGCTAATGGTGAATCTTCGGAGTGGGCGCCAGTTTTGTCTGGGATCCCACAAGAGAACGTTCTTAGTCCACTGTTATTCTTCCATGCACATTAGTGATATTATCACTGCAATTGACTTAGAAATAAGACGATTGCGTTTGCTACCCGGAAATTAGAGATTCATAGGACTCGGTGAAACTTCAGGATGATACAGATAAACTAGGATGTTAGGCACGAAAATGGGGCATGCGATTTCAGCCCGTTACAGATGACTAGAAAGAGAAACCCAATAAAATTGAGGTTTCTTACACCTTGGAGATAACGGCCCTCGAGAATACGGATTCCATTAAATATCTTGGTCTGACAATCATACACGATTTGAAATTGAATATACACATTAGCAACACATGTATACTAAGGCAAATAGAACGTTTGGTTTCCTGAGGCGAAATATGTGAAATTAAAAAAAAAGTTCAAAATAGAGTTACTAGATAAGCAATTACTGCTTCGAAACTGGGAGTATGACTGTAATACTAGGAAAATCAAGATGGGAATCTCTCAAGAACAGTCAAAGAGACAGTAGGCGCATACTGTTATACATCTCAACAGATGACCTTGTCCCCACCCTCACCTAGCTAGGCGCCGTGGAAATCACCATTCACTGGCGTTTCAGAACGGACATTTACAAAGAATATTTCATACCTCAGACCATTAGAGATTGGAATAACCTTCTTGATTCAATCATTTCCACAGCTGAAGGTGCTGAGGATAGTGTAGCTAAGTTTATCTATTTGGCGAGAGATTGGGATAAACTTCCAATATCACAGTCTCGGTGTATAAATGTTGGTGATGTCGGAATAAATTAGCATCTGTTACATGTTTAACGAATTAGAGAGGCCATCCCTGGAAGCCTGTCGTGAACAGGTCTCCTGAAACATTCTTTAAAACATACGTAATTACTGATACATTGTCTCAACCTGTTTAAATACCTGAACCTGTTTTATTTGTTTATGCTAAGGTTTGACGTCCCCCATAAACTCTATTAAGGTCGTTTTGAAGACATCCCTTCCCATTCTGTGAGAAATGCACAACAAAACTGAAAATTGTGAAGAATGCATGTTTTTCTGGGTCATGCTAGTTAAACATGACCAACCGCTTTTGAGGGTCCCACTGATTGTTTCACGCGCGTTACGCAGTTGTAACCTGGTAACGTCTACAGTTTTAACCATCGTGATGTAAACAGAACCTCCGCTAGGTGGCTACAGATACCAACCTAAACTACTTAGAAAGAGCATATTGATTGGCCGAGATTAACATAGCCAATAACTACCCCAGTTTCAAAGGTGACAGATTTTCAGCAGCAACAGAAATGAAAGAGACTGAGCCAGGAAACAACTCCTTTTGCCAATTGGAACATTTTGGATTTCTTTGCAATTTCTTTGCAAAATTCCTATCGTATATCCGGCCGCCCGTGAGCGGGCCGGAAAGATGAGAAGCTTAATTGGTTTGACGGTTTGTTCACCGATTTAAAAGTTGACACTAAAAGACAAATTTGCGCCGTATTGAAGCCATAAGTGTCACAATTACATTTTCTGAAATGCCAGGCCAGGAAGGATAATATGGACATCTTTTCCAGGCGATTCTAATGAGTACTTTCAAGATCAAATAAGACAATTATCCAAGATTATCTGCAGTCACGGTTCGTTTTCGAAGTAACTCAAAAACAAGTTCGAAATAGATGCTTTTTTGTTGTTGTTTTTGTATTAGAGTTTAACGGCCCAGTCAACACTATTTTTGAGCCGGTCAGTTTACCTACCCACATATTTCCTGGGCAGGCTTATACGTAAGCGGTTAACAACTACAGTGCACATTGTTTCGCCAGAAACTGACAACTGACCTTCCTGAATCAACGGAAGGGAGAGAATGGCCTTAGAAAAGACTTTATGATCAATCTCCACTAAAGAATGTTTCCGACCCCGGCAGGTATCGAACCCACGTCGTCCTGATCACCAGTCAGACGCGCCTCCGACTGAGACACCGAGGCCGGCAAATAGATGTGGTAAACGAGTCAACACTATTTAGGTCATATCGAGCCTGTCTATTTACATATACGGCATATACGTAAGCTGTTAACCAGGACAGGGCACAGTCTTTCGCCAGAAACTGACAACTGTCCTTCTTGAACCAGCGGAAGGGAGAGAATGACCAAAGAAAAGATTTCATGATCAATCTCCACGAAAGAATATTGTCGACCCCGCCAGATATCGAACCTGTGGGCTCCGCGCATCCGACTGAGCTATCGAGGCCAGCAACCTTATTTTCTGATAATAAAAGTAGAAGTGAAACAAAGATCAGGAATCGATACAATTAACTTACTCCACCCATCAAAGACACCAAAGGGAAAGACACACAATCATGAAGCGACCAGACCATAATGGAAACCTCAACAAAGGAAGGCCATAAGGACAGTTACTTTCCCACAAACCGGCCAAATGGCCATCCAAAATAAAAAGACACTAGTGATACACACAGTTAGTAACAAACAACAACATAAATAAACCGCCACAGAAGAACCACAGGAGAACCTATTAATAAACCTCTTTACAAAATGGCCCCGCCAATCCGTGCTTGAAGAAATAGATTGGGTTGCATGATGCTTCCACGCAGAACTGACGCAGATCAAAGCGAGTACCGCTTTAAAAAGTGGTGCGAGTCGGACCGCCCATGCATATAAACCCTATAAGTTTCGTTGGGTTACAGGGCTTGAGATGTTATTTCATCTCAATGTCGAGTAAAAGTCCCACAAAATTGGAAACAAAGTCTCCAAAATGGTCTATGCAGTGTTGACGGGGACGTTAAACCTCAAACCAAACAAACTAACAAAACCTCCTTACTAAAACAAACAGACACCGGTTCCTTTCATATGCGTAGGCAGTGGATACTTTAATAGGCCACCGCAATCGCGCAGTCTGGTCAGTCTTCGCTGAAAAAGAAGAACTTTGGCTATCTATCTCAAACGCCCAGCGAAACCTTTGACCAGAAAGCGTTGATGCACAGGCTGATGTGGGTGCCGAGTAATTCTATTTGACATCTAAGCAGCCGACTCTTAAAATGGTTAAAGTAATTCCTAGAGCCACTAGCAACCTACGGTATACGTGCATAATAAGAGGCATAAAACAGAACAACGCGTTCAGAACTATCGCGAATTATAGCAGGCCTATGTAATTTTGACTACATCAAATTATACGAAGAGCAACGACGGGAACTAATACAGTCAGATCCCGAACCCTGCCGTAAACAACATAGCCCAATTTCATGTTGTAAAAGTCGGTTTTCGGAGTATATATTATTTTTCTTATTTCTGGTTAAAAGAAAAATGTCTATTTTTTTCTTCTGAAAAATTCTTTTTACGGTTATAACATAGATGTAAAAAGTGTATTGTTCAGGAGTTGCCATAACTTACCAGTAGCATCATATATATAAATCCGGTAGCATCTGACAATAGCAATTTTCCCGAAATTTGCTATTGCCAGAAGTCTGGCAATAGCATTTTACCCGACTCTCTGCTATTACCAGACGTCTGGCAATAGCACATTTACCGACTTTGTGCTATTGACAGACGTCTGGCAATAGCACATTTCTCAATTTTCTGCTATTGACAGACGTCTGTCACTAGACTCGTCCTTAAATTTAACATCACACAAATGTTGGGTATGAAATGCTGCAGTCTGTTGAGCTCTTGTGTTAATTGCATCGATTCCTGATAATTGCCTTCACGTCTATTTTTAGGTTCTTGTATTTCTTGCGTATGTACAATTATGTCTTATGGATTATCATTGTTTTCAAAAGGCTGATTTTGGACTGTGACACGCGATGGTTATTGATCACATATTATTTAAGGAGCGCTGTGGTGCAGTGGTTAAGCATCGGATTTGAGATCGAAAGGTAGCCGGCTCGATCGTCACAAGAGCCACGTGTTGTTTCCTTGAGCAAGAAACTTTATCCACATTGCTTAGTACTGGTTACTTCCCAGGAAAAGAGGGTCACATGGAAGATTGGTACTAGTACTAAATGTGTTACCCTCTATAAATAAGGTCGAGTATTAATATTATTATTATTATTATTAAGTGTACATCTATTTTGGTAGCTATCATATGGACATAATTTCAAGAAGATAACGCCAGTTTGATCTTCAACAAGAACGAGCAACCATTTACTCTTTCAGAAATGTGGCTTTTCTCCCTATGTCCGACGAATACAGACTGTCCTTTCTACAACCCAATAATGTGTATTTCAAATAAATGTCATGTTCTGTCGTAATTACACAGAGAAGCTATATTAATGTTAATTATCTCGAAACCATTATTCGTCTTATGAGAAGTCTTTCTTGCAATTAAATCCTGAAAAGGATTCCTTCTTATAAACTACCCTGGTAATCAGTTCACCTCCTTTTGGCTAAATCGTATCAAAAGTGCTCCAAATGATGAGTTGATGTCCATTTTGTAGTCGCTTGATTAGTTTAAAATTGTAAGTCTGCCCGGAAACCTGTTATTATCACTAAAGCAGCTGCAAAGAGAGTCAGATACAGAATCCCGACGGCTTTTAAACTAACCATCACGAAGACACGCGTATATAATTTTGACCCCCTTGAACCCCACTTTTATATAGTAAAACTGGGGTAAACCTTATTTTTCTTGCTTCTGCTCTAAAATATAGATTGTGGGCTCTCGTTAGAACCGCCTCAATGAGGCGGTTCTAACGAGTGCCTCTAAAATATAGATTGTGGGCTCTCGTTAGAACCGCCTCAATGAGGCGGTTCTAACGAGTGCCCACAATCTTTATTTTGAGCAGAAATTAGAAAAATATCATAATTTTTCATCCAAACATTTTCGTTTTTAAGGCGGTAAAATTTATAATGCGATGGTATAGGCGTGTTTTCGTAATACAAAGCTTTGATTGGTTTAAACCGAAGCAATGTTGCCTTCTAATAATCTTAAGTAGAAATGTTTTCAGAGGAAAAACAATGCCCCCCCCCCCCCCCCCAACACCACCACCGCCACCACCATAAAAATATCTTAAACACCCATTTGACTTTAATAACTAGGTTAAAGTCACCAAAATGTAAGCTGCAAACAAGCAATTTTTCGACTTGGTCCAAAATTGACTGTTTTTGGGCGCTGTGACCTTGAAAAAAGGTCAAGGTTACCAAAATTCTATCAAATCTGCGGTTTGTTGTAATGATATATTGTACCAAGTTTGGCGAAAATCAATCAATTCGTTAATGAGATAGAGTGTAGACGTGCCATTTTTGGCCCAAAAGTGACTGTTTTGGGGAGCATGTGACCTTGAAAAAATGTCAAGGTCAGCAAAATTTAATCAAATCTGCGGTAAGTTGTAAAGATATATTGTATCAGATTTGACTAAATCAATCAATTCCTTAATGAGATAGAGTACAGACAAGCCATGTTTTGCCCAAAAATGACTGTTTTGGGGTCGCTGTGACCTTGAAAATGAGGTCGTGGTTACCAAAATCTAATCACATCTGCGGTATGTTGTTATAATATATTGTACCAAGTTTGAATAAAATTAATCAATTTGTTAATGAGATAGAGTGCAGACAAGCCATTTTTGTCCAAAAAATGACTGTTTTTGGGGTCGCTGTGACCTTGAAAGTGAGGTCAAGGTCACCAAAATCCTATCCAATCTGCGGTTTGTTGTAATGATATATTGTAGTGTACCAAGTTTGACTAAAGTCGATCAATTCCTTTATGAGATAGAGTGCAGACAAGCCATTTTTTTCCCCAAAAATAGCTGTTTTTGGGTCGCTGTGACCTTGAAAATGAGGTCAAGGTCATCAAAATCTAATCTATGGTATGTTGTAATGATATATTGTACTAAGTTTGACTAAACTTAATCCATTCGTTAATGAGTCCAGACAAACCATCTTTGGCCCAAAAATGACTGTTTTGGGGTCGCTGTGACCACCAAAATATAACCAAATATGCGGTATGCTGTAGTGATATATTGTACCAAGTTTGACTAAAATCAATTAATGCTTTAATGAGGTAGAGTGCAAACAAGCTATTTTTGGCCCAAAAATGACAGTTTTTGGTCGCTGTGACCTTCAAAATGAGGTCAAGGTCCTCATGACCTAATGACTGTTTCCCCCATCCTAGTGATATGTCTTTGCAAGTTTGGTCAAAATCCATCCATTGGTTCAGGAGATATAGTGCTTAAAACAGGCTACGCCGACGCTGACGCTGACGCCGACGCCGACGCAAACGGGATCCGTATCAAAAACAATATGCACCCTCCCCCTCCCCTCCGGTTGGTGGACATAATTCTCAAAGTTTTGATTGGTTTAAATCGAAGCAATGTTGCCTTCTAATAATCTTAATTCTCTATGACTTTCGTGAAGTGTATTTACTTATATTGTACACATAAAAAAACACAGGAAGAAGCACTTTTAAGGAACAAGGCAACACGGTCGATTATTTTAGAGCACATGGTACTGTTCTGGGGAGGGTGTCATTGTTGTTAGGTTGTTTGGTTAACCTGCATTTTGATAGGGTAGCATTACAAAGCATAGGGCTTGAATCACTTTCTGCGCTAGAAAAAAATAGGATACTAAATTAGAAACAGAGGGAGAAACACACTCAATTTTGCGGGGTTACCTCATTTACCTTGTGTATTTTTCAGTATAAATCCCACACGCCAAACAAGTCCAATTTGCAATTATAATCCACCTCGGGCAGTATGCACTTGTTCCACCGAATCAAGCATTAACACATTTTGTACCAGAAACCCCAAAACGGTTACCTTAGCAAACAGTGCAGGCCCAGATCAGACGCCGCAGAACGCGGTGTCTGATCAGAGCCTACACTGTTTGCGAAAAGTTAAGCTATTTTCTAAATAAAATTTGAAGAAAACACAACCTGACACCCCTAAATTTTGATATGGACTCCTGCTATATATAATGAGGAAGATTTTATTTGGGACTAAAAGGGTTAACTCAGGATTCGGCACAAGCGTGTGCACGGAATTATCACGCTAAATGGGCTTTCCAAGCAGGCACTCAACGTTGAAATAACGTTGAAACAACGCTGAAAACGTTGTTTCAACATTAGTTCAACGTTGAGTCAACGTTTTGTGCCTGCATGGTTACTTCGCTTTTTACCCGTTTCACTTCATAAAAGGCCATATATCTCAGAAACCATTCAGATCACCACCCCTAAACCATATACAGTAAAATTTCTATATTAATACCATCTTTGGGACTGTTCAAAAGCGGTCTTTAAGACCACTTTTGAACAGTCCAAAAAGGTGGTGTCTTTGTATGAGTCATTGGGTGTAGAAAACGCGAAGAAAGAATGAATGAAATCTTCTCAATAAGCTTTTAAAAACAGATTTAGTCATAATTTAGGTGGTCTTAATAGCGGATTTTTAGTGTATATGCTTATTCCTTATGATAAGGAGCATTCAAAAACTCAGGAGTAGAGGGTTTGAGCAATTTTGGTTGACACAAGGAGGTTTTTATAATTTTAGCCATCTTGTTCATCCAAGCACAACGGGTTGAGCAATTTTGAAAGCTTTATTCCATTATGAGTCTATGGGAGCGAAGGGGCCAAGGGGCATGATTGGCAGGAATTATGTAGATGACCACTTGACGCGTGGCCCATTTGGATCCAAGGGGCATGATTGGCAGGATTTATGTAGGTGAACACTTGCCCTTGCTACATGCTAAATATCTCAGCTCTAGGCCGTGTGGTTTCAGAGAAGAAGCTTTTTGAAGCTTTTTAACCATTATGAGTCTAGTGGAGCTAAGGGGCCCCGGGCGTGGCCCGTTTGCACCCCAGGGGAATGATTGGCAGGAATTATGTAGGTGACCACTTGCCGTTGCTACATGCTAAATATATAAGCTCTGGGCCCTGTGGTTTCAGAGAAATAGATTTTTGAAGCTTTTTTCATTATGAGTCTATGGAAGCGAAGGGGCCCTGGGGCGTGGCCCATTTGGAACCCAGGGGCATGATTGGCAGGAATTATGTAGGTTACCACTTGCCGTTGCCACATGCTAAATATCTTAGTTCTGGGCCCTGTGGTTTCAGAGAAGAAGATTTTTGAACTTTTCTCCCCTAATGAGTTTATAGGAGCAAAGGGGTCCCGGGGTGTGGCCAATTTGGACCCAAGGGGCATGATTGGCAGGAATTATGTAGGTCACGACTTGCCGTTGCTACATGCTAAATATCTAAGCTCCGGGTCCTGTGGTTTCGGAGAAGAAGATTTTTTAAGCTTTTTTCCATTATAGGTCTATGGGAGCGAAGGGGCGCCGGGGCATGGCCCATTTGGAACCCATGGGCATGATTGGCAGGAATTATGTAGATGACTACTTGCCCTTGCTACAGGCTAAATATCTAAGCTCTGGGTCCTGTGGTTTCAGAGAAGAAGATTTTTGAAGCTTTTTTTTTTCCATTATGAGCCTATGGAAGCGAAGGGGCCCCGGGGCGTGGCCCATTTGGAACCCAGGGGCATGATTGGCAGGAATTATGTAGGTGACCACTTGCCCTTGCTACATGCTAAATATCTAAGCTCTGGGCCCTGTGGTTTCAGAGAAGAAGATTTTTGAAGCTTTTTTCCATTATGAGTCTATAGGAGCTAAGGGGCCCCGGGGTGTGGCCCGTTCGGACCCCAGGGGCATTACTGGCAGGAATTATGTAGATGACAACTTGCCGTTGCTACATGCTAAATAACTAAGCTCTGGGTCCTGTGGTTTCAGATAAGAAGATTTTTGAAGTTTTTTTTTTTTCAATTATGAGTCTATGGGAGCGAAGGGGCCCCAGGGCGTGGTCCATTTGGAACCCAGGGGCATGATTGGCAGGAATTATGTAGGTAACCACTAGCCGTTGCTACATGCTAAATATCTAAGCTCTTGGTCCTGTGGTTTCAAAGTAGAAGATTTTTGAAGCTTTTTTTTCCATTATGAGTCTATGGGAGCTAAGGCTAAGGGGCCCTGGGGTTGGCCCATTTGGAACCCAGGGGCATGATTTGCAGGATTTATGTCGGTTACCACTTGCCATTGCTACATGCTAAATATCTCAGCTCTGGGCCCTGTGGTTTCAGAGTAGAAGATTATTGAAGCTTTTTTCCATTATGAGTCTATAGGAGCTAAGGGGCCCCGGGGTGTGGCCCGTTCGGACCCCAGGTGCATTACTGGCAGGAATTATGTAGGTGACAAGTCGCCGTTGCTACATGCTAAATATCTAAGCTCTGGGCCCTGTGGTTTCAGAGAAGAAGATTTTTGAAGCTTTTTTCCATTATGAGTCTATGGGAGCAAAGGGGCCCCGGGGCGTGGCACATTTGGAACCCATGGGCAGGATTGGCAGGATTTATGTAGGTTAATACTTGCCATTACTACACGCCTAATAACTCAGCTCTTGGGCCTGTGGTTTCAGAGAAGTTTTTGAAGCTTTTTTTCCATTATGAGTCTATAGGAGCTAAGAGGCCCGGGGCGTGGCCCATTTGGAACCCAGGGACATGATTGGCAGGAATTATGTAGGTGACCACTTGCCCTTGCTACATGCTAAATATCTAAGCTCTTGGCCCTGTGGTTTCAGAAAAGAAGATTTTTGAACCTTTTTTCCTTTATGAGTCTATAGGAGCTAAGGGGTCCCGGGTTGTGGCAAATTTGGACCCAAGGGGCATGATTGGCAGGAATTATGTAGGTCACCACTTGCCGTTACTACCTGCTAAATATCTTAGCTCTGAGCCCTGTGGTTTCAGAAAAGAAGATTTTTGAAGCTTTTTTCCATTATGAGTCGATGGGAGCAAAGGGGCCCCGGGGCGTGGCCCATTTGGATCCCAGGGGCATGATTGGCAGGATTTATGTAGGTGACCACTTGCCCTTGCTACATGCTAAATATCTCAGCTCTAGGCCGTGTGGTTTCAGATAAGAAGATTTTTGAAGCTTCTTAACCATTATGAGTCTAGTGGAGCTAAGGGGCCCCGGGCGTGGCCCGTTTGCATCCCAGGGGCATGATTGGCAGGAATTATGTAGGTGACCACTTGCCGTTGCTACATGCTATATATCTAAGCTCTGGGCCTTGTGGTTTCAGAGAAGAAGATTTTTGAAGCTTTTTTCCATTATGAGTCTATGGGAGCGAAGGGGACCGGGGCATGGCCCATTTGGAACCCAGGGGCATGATTGGCAGGAATTATGTAGGTGACCACTTGCCCTTGTTACATACTAAATATCTAAGCTCTGGGCCCTGTGGTTTCAGAAAAGAAGATTTTTGAAGCTTTATTCCATTATGAGTCAATGGGAGCGAAGGGGCCCGGGGCGTGGCCCATTTGGAACCCAGGGGGATGATTGGCAGGAATTATGTAGGTGACCACTTGCCCATGCTACATTCTAAATATTTATGCTCTGGGCCCTGTGGTTTCAGAGAAGAAGATTTTTGAAGCTTTTTTCCTTTATGAGTCTATAGGAGCTAAGGGCCCCAGGGCGTGGTCAGTTTGGACCCCAGGGGCATGATTGGCAGGAATTATGTAAGTGACCACTTGCCTTAATACATGCTAAATATATAAGCTCTGGGCCCTGTGGTTTCAGAGAGGAAGATTTTTGAAGCTTTTTTCCATTATTAGTCTATGGGAGCGAAGGGCCCCGGCGCGTGGCCCATTTGTAACCCAGGGGCATGATTGGCAGGAATTATGTAGGTGACCACTTGCCCTTGCTACATGCTAAATAACTAAGCTCTGGGCCCTGTGGTTTCAGAGAAGAAGATTTTTGAAGCTTTTTTTCCATTATGAGTCTATGGGGGCGAAGGGGCCCCGGGTGTGACCCCTTTGGAACCCAGGGGCATGATCGGCAGGAATTATGTAGGTGACCACTTGCCGTTGCTACATGCTAAATATATAAGCTCTGGGCCCTGTGGTTTCAGAGACAAAGATGTTTGAACCTTTTTTTTCATTGTGAGTCTATAGGAGCTAAGGGGCCCCGGGGTGTGGCCAATTTGGACCCCAGGGGCATGATTGGCAGGATTTATGCAGGTGACCACTTAACATTGTTAGAAGCTAAATATCTAAGCTCTTGGCCCTGCGGTTTCAGAGAAGAAGATTTTTAAAAAAAATTTGCAATATAAGTCTATGGGAGCTATATGTTGCCATGGCAACCAGAATTCAAATCTGATCAGCCCAAAAACCTTATGCAGCCTTTCCCCCTACCTAATGATGCTTCACATCAATTTTGATCAAGATTGGCCATGGGTTATTAGAGATATACTTAGTTGGAATTGTTTACGGACGCACGGACGGACGTTCTTACAGATGCACGCACGGACGCACGACGGACAAAAAGTGATCCCAAAAGCTCACCTCGTCACTACGTGACAGGTGAGCTAAAACACACAAAACAACAGTTTTCCACAACCTCTATGATGGAGTACACCCTTCCAAAGAGGAAGCTTATTAATGGTTCCGGTTCCTGTGTACTTCAATACAGCTAGATCTACAGGGGTTGGTGTACACTGAGGTTGTTGGTGCAGCTGACACTTGGGATTTCAAGAGATTGAAGTTATCATCAACAAAACACGCCTATATATACTTTTGACCCCCTTTAACCCCATCTTTATATAGTAAAACTGGGGTTTACAGGGGTAAAGATTATTTTTCTTATTTCTGCTCTAAAATATAAGTTGTGGGTACCCGTTACAACAGCCTAAAGCAGACGGTTCTAACGTGTACCCATAATCTATATTTTGAGCGGAAATAAGACAAATATCACAACTTTGCATTTTTCGTCGGTTAAAATTTGCAATGTATTTTGTATAGGGGTGTTTTCGTTATTCATAAACCATCATTCTCCTACCATTACATTAACATCTCCGTGTAATAAAAACCCGTCTACAACCAAATTGATATAAAGAAATTTTGGGTGTACAGGAGTATTAACGATTTTTCAGTGTTCCTAGACATAGGTTGTGTGTACTCGTTAGAACTATCTCGATGTGGTGGTTATAGCGAGCACCCTGAACCTGTGCCTGGAGTAAAAACAAGTTGGCTGCTTTCAAAAAGCATCCAATAGGTTTGGTCTTGTCAGTCTACATTCTGATTTGAGCCAGCTGATATCATTATCCCACTTAATGCTTTTTTTAAATAAAAATAATAAACTTTAATACAAAACGTGTATATATAATTTCGAAGTCTGTGACCTTGGTATCAGGAGGAGTAGGTAGTGATGAGTATTCTGTGGTAAATTGTTTAACGCCATGACAAGTATAAACTAAATGTAACTTACATATGGTTTACACATGTATAGCACAAAAACTTAACCAAACGAAAATGTAAACCGAATTTTTCAAAGGATCATAAATTTGTTAATATTTGGTGGACAGTAATTCTCGAAACTTAAGGCACATCTTCACATCTTAGCCTTACTACATACACATTATAGGCTTGATCGGATGAAAACTGTATAGTAGGAGTTATACGGAAACGCCAAACAAGTTTACGAACGGACGGACGGACAGCAACCCCAAAACTTAATATGACGTTTTTATTTTTGTTGTTGTTGTTGTTGTTGTTGTTTTTCAAACGGGCGTATAAAAAGATTTTTCTTAAGTCATTAGGCCTTCTATATATAGGGCCTTGGTTATCTATTTCATTTGTTGTTAACGTCCCTATTAACACTGTATGAGTCTTTTTTGAGACATTGCTTCCAATTTTGTGGGACTTTTACTCAGTACTGAAATAAAACGAGCAGATAAAATTCCTTCTCAAGTCCTGTCGCCCAATGAAACTAAACGGTTGAAATGCATGAACGGTCCGACCCGAGCCACTTTTCCTGGGCAGGCTTAGAACTTCTAGGCGATTTAACACAACTATGTGCGGCCGGTATCAGCACTGCGTGGAAGCATCATGCAGCCCAATCTATTTCTTCAATCCCCGATGGACGGGGGCCGATCAGACCTTGGGGCAATATATTGGACTGCATGAGCTGAAACCGACCGAACTTTGAAGTATTGCTGAACCGCCTAGGAAGATCTAAGCCTGCCCAGACAAAGTGCTGTGAATCAGACTGTATCTTAAACCTCGGCAGTTTCTTTAAGCGATACCTCCACAAAAACCTGAAATTTGCAATCCTTTTGTATATCTTTCTGGCTCACAATTTAATTGTAATGAAACTGATTAGTAAAACATCAAGTATTGAGTGGAAGTAAAGAACACCACTCTCGGCTTATCAGATACAATAGCTCCATTCGAATGTGCCAAAAAGTCTTTTAACAACTCAGTCTGTAACTGGTGGCAGTTCACTTAGTAGTCATGAAGTTTTTAAACAGAAACAATTGCTATCTGTGCTGGGCTCAAGAACAATAACAACGACCCATCAACGTTATGACTTTGTTCCGCTCCCTAAATATCGACCTTGGCCCTGACGTTGATTCTAGTATAGCAAAGACATGGAAATGTTTTTACACACCCAGCGATCTTTTTATGCCCCCGCATCGAATGATGCCGGGGGCATAGTTTTCCGTATACGTCAGTCCGTGGGTACGTGCGTACTTGCGTCCGAATGTATGTCCTTCTGTACGAAAGTGTGTACGTACGTACGTACGTAAACCTGTTAGACTCAGGTGAAGGTTTTTGTACAAGGTAGAACTTTAGCTCATATTTTCCAAACCATACAATAGATTTGGTTTATATTTAGTATGATGATAGATATAGGTCCAAAGTTTTATTCAGCAATGCCCCCACCCATACCCGTGACCTCAAGGTCAAGGTCACAAACTTAGAAATTTCTAACGTTTAAGACCCAGGTTAAGGTATTTGTACCAGGTAGAACTTGAGCTCATATTTTCAAAACCATTCAATGGATTTGGTTTATATTTTGTATGATGATAGATATAGGTCCAAAGTTTTATTCAGCAATACCCCCATCCATACCTATGACCTCAAGGTCAAGGTCATGGACTTTGAAATTTTTAATGTTTAAGACCCGGGTTAAGGTATTTGTACCAGGTAGAACTTGAGTTCATATTTTCCAAACCGTGCAATGAATTTGGTTCATAACCGGTATGATGATACATATAGGTCCAAAGGTTTATACAGCAATACCCCCACAAGGTCAAGGTCACAGACGTAGAAAAATTTTAATGTTTAAGACTCAGGTTAAGGTATTTGTACCACGTTGAACTTGAACTTTTATGATTCATTTGGTTCATATTTGGTTTGATGATAGATGCAGGTCCAAAGTTTTATTCAGTAATCCCCCCACCCATGTCTATGACTTCAAGGTTAAGGTCGCAGACATAGAAATTTCCAAAATTTATAATGGATTTGCTTCATATTTGGTGTGACAATAGTTGCAGGTCCAAAGTTTCATTGAGCCATACCCCCACCCCCTACCTCAAGGTCAAGGTCACAGACATAGAAATTTTTATATTATATTTTTGAGATTTCATATTTCCTGAACCATGTGATTGATTTGCTACATATTTGGAATGATGATAGATACAGGTCAAAAGTTTCATGTTTCATTCAGCCATAACCCCACCCTGCCCCATGACCTTAAGGTCAAGGTTGCAGACTTAGAAATGTTGAATGTTAACGTTTGTAAGAGCTCATATTTTCCAAACCATTTGATGGATTGAGTTCATATTTGGTATGTTGATAGTTATTTTTCCAAGGTTTAATCAGCCATACACCAACCTATGTCAATGACCTAAGGAGGGGGTGGGGATGGGGTGGGTGAGGAAGGCTCCTGGGCGGGGGCATTTGTGTTGTATTGATACATTTATAGTTTGTTTTTTTTTTGGGGGGGGGGGTTAGGATCCTTTCAAGATTATTTCACTCACATCAAGCCTATCGTTAATCAGAGGTGATCGAAAACTGGAGTACCCTATGAAAAAACCTCCTGACCTTCTGTTGCAGAACTTCTCATTATGTGACCTGAGCCATGCTCAAACCTACAGCGTTGAGAGACCTAATGATTAAGAGTCAGCACTCTTATCCACTAGGCCACGGAGGCCCGTTACACCGGGCGATCTTTATAAATGAGGAAAAATAACGTTCTTTGTCTTTCCAACATTTACATATATACGTATTATTAGAGCTGTCAGTGCACCGAAAGATGTTCAGAATATAAAAATCTGTTCCTATCTGTGTGAAGTAAACTTTGCAAGTTTTGTTTATTTGTATTTTAACGGCCCAGTCAACACTGATTTGGGTCATGTTTGGGCCTGTCAGTGTACCTATCCACGCTTTTCCCGAGCAGGCTTACCAGATCAGTGCACATTCTGTCGCCAAAAACTGACCCCTGCCCTTCGTGAATCAGCGGAAGGGAGAGAATGACCATAGAAAAGATCTCATGATCAATCTCCACGAAAGATTGTTGCCGACCCCGGTAGGTATCGAACCCGAGTCTTCCTTATCACCAGTCAGACTGCATCCGACTGAGCTACCGCAGCCAGCTACACTTTGTGAGTAGTAGTAGTTATGTTCTGTTGTTTTTCGTTTCCATGGCCCTATGGACTTACTCCATAATGGCATTTCAAGACGTAAACTTTGCGAAAATGACTGCGGCTGTTATAAGTTCCCCGTAAGGGAATAGATGCGCCTTAAGGGGGTGGGGCTACTCCTGCAAAAGTAGTTTCTCTTTGGATATGTCTAAGGGGTAAACTCTTAAAGGAAAGAATTTGCTCCTGGGGAGCAAATTCTTCCCTTTTAGAGTAGACCCCTTGAGGAGCAAATTCTTCCCCTGTTAGAGTAGATCCCTTTTTCAGTTGGACAGAGCCAACAGAGTAGCAACCATAAGGTCCTTAAAGTTGTATTTCCATCACGAAACCATGCCTATAGAATTGTGAGCCACTTTAATATGTTCTATAAATGAGTTATCCTTTGGAAGCAAGGAATACACCACAGAACTGAAAAATATGGTGTGTACATGTTTTCTTGGCCAGACTAGCTAGTTTCGGCCAATTAGGCCTCATCAGTGACCCTAAGATATTTTTCAAAATTCCACAATGGGATCAATGATCCCAAAGGACAAGAAAATATAATCTACACTATGATGTAGGGCAGGGAGACGTTTTACCGCCGCCACACATTCCCACACTCCAGTTGTAGTAAAGTTAAATATGTTCTATAAAAGGGCTATCCTTTGGAAGCAAGGAATACACCACGGAGTGTACATGTTTTCTGGACCAGACTAACTAGTTTCGGTCAATTAGGCCTCATCAGTGACCCTCTGATATTTTCAAAATTCCACAATGGAATCAATGATCCCAAAGGACAAGAACATATAATCTACACTTTAATATAGTAAAGCTCGGGTTTGCAGGGGTATACATTAGTTTCCGTATTCATGCTCTGAGACACTAGATTGTGGGTACTCGATAGAATCGCCTCGTCGAGGCGTTTCGGTCGACTCCCGGCAATCTATGTTTTAAGCAAAAAAGGCAAATATTCCCATTTTTCTTTTTAAAATTTCTTTTTCTTTGGCCAAAAAATGACAATGTATTTGTATAGGTGTGTTTCGAAATACGGTAAAAATGGTAGACTAACTACCACACCTGCCAGGTGTATCCATTTCCCTTAAGATATTTATTGTTGGAGTTGAAACGCTTGCTTTTTGGCCTGTTTCGCTCTTCAGACAGGCTGTTTCCTGTAATTGCAGTATAGTATTGCATCATCGTTATTTGTTTGTTTGATTTCATGTTTAATGTTAAAGTTGATTGGCTGATCGTGTCACGTGCCCCTCCATGGAACAGTTACAATCTGGTCATTATACCCGGTTTGCCCGCCTCATGGCGACCAAACCAATAAGAAGAATATAGATGATTTCCATCAGCACTTGAACCATTTTCAGCCCCCGCACATCGGGACTTGAAGAAATAGATGGGCTGCATGATGCTTCCACGCAGACCTGAGACCGACCCGCACAAAATTAACGATAAACCGCTTAGAGGATCTAAGCTTGTCCAGGCAAAGCGGTGCGAGCCGGCCCGTCCATGCTTATAAACCTTATTGGTTTCATTGGGCGACAGGGCTTGAGGTGTCATTTCAGCTCAATGTCGGCTAGAAGTCCCACAAAATTGGAAGCAACGTCTCCAAAATGACCTTTACAGTGTTGACGGGGACTTTTTAGCCTCAAATAAAACAAACAAACATGAACCATTTTGGACATGTGAACGTTTGTACCACATGGATGTGTTATCATAATGCATAGTGGACTGTTCATAGCATAACTTTCAATTTAATGTTTGTTACTGTTCTTAAGTTTTTCCTTTACTCTGTTTCATTTTTATAATGTCGTTTTCAAGTCATTGAAGTGATTACATAATTATTAGTGCCTTCTACATCTTCATCCTGTTACAAGCTCAACTGTTATACTATTCCATTACACAAACACTTATCATGCATTTATAACAAGACACATTTGTTGGTTCCAAACTGTGAGCGGTGTGTGGCATGCCTGCTACTAGCCCTTACAAACATATGAGTGGTGTGTGGCATGTCTGCTACTAGCCCTTAAAATGTCTCCAATATAACAAGTATGTACCGTATAAAACCATGAACTTTTGGTTGACATTAGCACATGACACCAATTCTATACTTAATGATGCCCCAACCTGGGTTTTAACAGCAAGTGAATTATAGGTAAGTTTTAAACAAAATATAGCAAACACTATTACCAAACTACACATTTGTTTTCCCTTAACAATTATATTCCCTGCTATCAAATGAACAATGATCCTTTCAATACAAAGAAACAAAACAGAAGGTTACACTCTGACATACATAA
Organism: Lucinisca nassula; assembly: GCA_963580285.1. Lineage (NCBI taxonomy): Eukaryota > Metazoa > Mollusca > Bivalvia > Lucinida > Lucinidae > Lucinisca > Lucinisca nassula. The sequence goes on along the minus strand of OY757012.1, from coordinate 67,225,692 downwards.
CAAAGCTTTCATTGCAGACCACCAATGTTATTTAGTCATTCAATACAGTTTTTCATTAATTAAGGTTTCAGTAGTAGTCTTAACAGTTTACATATTTCACTAACAACCATATAAAATGGTGTCCTATTTGGACAATTTACAAGTTCACAACGTCACAAATTATTTGGCATTTTTTGATGACTACATATGCATTTCAGCTTCGCACATAGCATATCCAATGAATTACACCTTGCTGCCTTTCAGACATCATATGCAGTGACCCATATCAGTTACAGCCCTTCCCCTCACGATGTGTCTGGCTAAAAACCATCACAGTATTTAGCATTGGTATGTCAGATGCTATCCTGTTACCTTATTCCATTCACATTTCATTTCCTGTTGAGATTCTGTTATTGCTTCAGTTGCATTTATTTTTTTTAACGAAATGACAACTCCTGCAAAAAAATGCTCATGTCCGCATATAGGCTGTACCTGAATTCATATTAATGTTAAATCTTATATGCATTTTAAAGGACGGTCTATATTCTACTATTGGCCCAAATTTAATCCAGATATGTGAATGTGACGTACCTTTACTCGATTGTCAAAATTTACTCGCGGATTTTACTCCTGGCTCCGGCCGTTACTTCCGGGTCTTCTTTCTTATGAATGTTTTCATTGCTCTTAAAGGAACTCATTTTTGATTTTTATTTGCCTTCACTGCAGCTGGTGTTGTGCCGTGTGGCGGCCGTAAAACGTCTCCCCGTACATCAACCATAGTGCAGTTTATATTTTACTTTGGGTCCTTTGAGTTCAGCGTAAATATTCTGAGGAATCAGAAATAAATTATTGGTTTAGACTTATATTCTAGACAGGTTTTTAATTATTTGGACCCCATTTTGATTTATATCAGTCTTTGAATCGACTGCATATCCGAAATTCGCAAAATTGCAGTACGTTTCCTCTGGCTTTCGTTGCCGGAGCATTACAGGGTCACTGATGAGGCTTTATTAGCCGAAACTACGTAGTATGACCCATCTTCTTTCTTATGAATGTTTTCATTGCTCTTAAAGGAACTCATTTTTGATTTTTATTTATACTTTAACGGCCAATTTAATGTCCGGAAATTGTCCGGGAAATGTCCGGGAAATTGGGGGTAGTGGTACGTTATCCCTAAAATCTCCACTTCGGGTGGTCAGAAATTAAAAAAAAATAGTATCAAATAAATTTTAAGCTCCCTTCTAAAAGATTATTAAATGTTTTTTTTTTTTTTTTTTTTTCATTTTTAACATTTTAAGGGTCAATTTCTGAAGTTAATTTGTCCGCGAAATGCCCGGATTGTGACCTGGATGTTGGGGTAGTGGTACGTTAACCCCAATACCTCGACTTTGGGTGGTCAGAAATTAATAGAATTAGTATCAAATAAAATGTTTAGATCCATTCTAAAAGATTATTACAAATAGTTTTCATTTTTTATGTTTTAGGGGCCCGTTTTTTAAGTTGATTTGTCCGGGAAATTCCCGGATTGTGTCCTGGATGTTGTGGATGGTGGTGCCTTATCCCTAATATCTTCACTTCGGGACGTCAGAAAATAATGATAATAATGCATGTCGTATGCTCATTATAAGCGACTCACTGAGGCGATTCTAATGAGTGCACACAACATGACTTTATTTTATAGAACACCACAAAGGTATAATAAGTGATCTTTAATTACGGCTCAAGATCTACTTGGCAAACAGTGTAGAACTTGAACAAAGGTTTAACCCATATATGCCTAGCGTCCCATTGGTGGGACATTGGCAAACAGTGTAGATCTTGATCAAAGTTTTAATCCATATATGCCTAGAGTCCCATTTGTGGGGCATTGGCAAACAGTGTAGATCCAGATTAGATATTTAGCCCATATATGCCGAGCGTCCAATTTGTGGGACATTGGCAAACAATGTAGACCCAAAGGATCAGACGCTGCAAAACCTGACGTCCAATCTGGGCCGCAAATGCGGCATCTGATCTGGGTCTACACTGTTTGCTTAAACAACGACGAAATTTAACCGCATTGATTTCTTGCTGGCGATGAATTAGGTGTACGGACTTTGAGTGTTTTTACGGACCATTATGATCAGACGCTGCAAAACTTAGCGTCTGATCTGGGCCGCAAAATGCGTCATCTGATCTTGGTCTACAGTGTTTGCTTAAATAACGACGAAATTGTGCCGCATCAATTTCTTGCCGTCGATGAATTAGGTGTACGGACTTTGAGCGATTTTACGGGCCATTAACTTAATTTCTAAAGAGATACGTTAACACGTGTTAAGTTAATTGCTTTAACTCATAATAAGTTGACGTGTGCCAAATAGTAGAAAGTGACTTCCACAAAAGTTGTGTCCAAGAATGTTGTTATTTTGTTTGTTTGAATTGAGATTAAACATCACCGTCAACACTATTTTGGTCATTTTGAAGACTTTGCATTCCAATTTTGTAGGACTTAACTTCAAGAGATATAGTGCATTTTTCACATTTCCAAAATGGTTACTTTTCTGATAAAAATTCGTCATATTTTTCTTATTAGCTCACCTGGGCCGAAGGCTCAAGGGGAGCTTATAGTATAGTGGGTCTCCGTCGTCCGTCGTCCGTCCGTCCACACTTTTGAGCATCTTAATCTCTGCAGCCTGCAGGTTGATCTCAATCATTTCTCATCTGTAGCATGCCTCTGGTGGGGCATTGATGACATAAACTTTTTTCGAAATCGCTCAAAACTTTGGTTCCTATGGCAACCACAAGGTCCCATAGACTTACTATGAGAAAATGCTTATCATCACCGTAGCGCCTTCAGTTTTGATCGTATCTTTCTGAAACTTATATGTAAGGTAGCTGGGGATAAAAACTCGGATGAGTCCGAAAACCGGCCAAATCGATCCATTTATCGTAGAGTTACGTCCCTTTGATTGCTGAAAATGCCGATTTTGACCTTGTCATCACGGTAGCCCTTTCAATTTTGATCGGAACTTTCTGAAACTTATATATAAGGTGGCTGGGGATAAAACATCGGATGAGTTCAAAAACCGGCCAAGTCCGCCCATTTTTCATAAAGTTACGTCCCTTTGATTGCTAAAAATGCTGATTTTTGACCTTGTCATCACCGTAACCCCTTCAGTTTTGATCGGATCTTTCTGAAACTTATGTGTAAGGTGGCTGGGGATGAAAACTCGGACGAGTTCGAATACCGGCCAAGTCGGCCCATTTATCATAGAGTTACGTCCCTTTGATTGCTGAAAAATGCCGATTTTTTACCTTGTCATCACGGTAGCCCCTTCAGTTTTGATTGAATCTTTCTGAAAATTATATGTAAGGTGGCTGAGGATAAAACCCCGGATGAGTTCGAAAACCGGCCAAGTCCGCCCATTTAACATAGTGTTACTTCCCTTTGATTGCTGAAAGTGGCCGATTTTCGACCTTGTCATCACCGCAGCCCTTTCAGTTTTGATCGGATCTTTCTGAAACTTATATGTAAGGTGGCTGGGGATAAAACCTCGGATGAGTTTGAAAACCAGCCAAGTCGGCACATTTATCATAGAGTTACATCACTTTGATTTCTGAAAATGCCGATTTTTGAACTTGTCATCACGGTAGCCGCTTCAGTTTTGATTGAATCTTTCTGAAACTTATATGCAAGGTGGCTAGGGATAAATACTCGAATGAGTTCGAAAACCGGCTAAGTTGGCCCATTTATCATAGAGTCACGTCCCTTTGATTGCTGAAAATGCCATTTTTTTAACTTGTCATCACGGTAGCCCCTTCAGTTTTGATCGGATCTTTCTGAAACTTATATGTAAGGTAGCTGGGGAATAAACCTTGGATGAGTTTATAAAACCGGCCATGTCGGCCCATTTGTCATAGAGTTACGTGCCTTTGATTGCTGAAAATGCCGATTTTTGACCTTGTCATCACCGTAGCCGTTCAGTTTTGATCGGATCTTTCTGAAACTTATATGTAAGGTGGCTGAGGATGAATACTCGGATGAGTTCGAATACCGGCCAAGTCGGCCCATTTATCATAGAGTTACGTCCCTTTGATTGCTGAAAAATGCCGATTTTTGACCTTGTCATCACGGTAGCCCCTTCAGTTTTGATTGAATCCCTCTTAAACTTATATGTAAGGTGGCTGAGGATAAAACCCCGGATGAGATCGAAAACCGGCCAAGTCCGCCCATTTAACATAGTTTTACTTCCCTTTGATTGCTGAAAGTGGCGATTTTCGTCCTTGTCATCACCGCTGCCCCTTCAGTTTTGATCGGATCTTTCTGAAACTTATATGTAAGGTGGATGGGGATAAAACCTCGGATGAGTTTGTAAACCAGCCAAGTCGGCACATTTATCATAGGGTTACATCCCTTTGATTTCTGAAAATGCCGATTTTTGAACTTGTCATCACGGTAGCCGCTTCAGTTTTGATTGAATCTTTCGGAAACTTATATGCAAGGTGGCTAGGGATAAAAACTCGGATGAGTTCGAAAACCGGCTCAGTCGGCCCATTTATCATAGAGTTACATCCCTTTGATTGCTGAAAATGCCAATTTTTGAACTTGTCATCACGGTAGCCCCTTCAGTTTTGATCGGATCTTTCTGAAACTTATATGTAAGGTAGCTGGGGATTAAACCTTGGATGAGTTCGAAAACCGGCCAAGTCGGCCCATTTGTCATAGAGTTACGTCCCTTTGATTGCTGAAAATGCCGATTTTTGACCTTGTCATCACCGTAGCCCCTTCAGTTTTGGTCGGATCTTTCTGAAACTTATATGTTACGTGGCTGGGGATAAAAACTCGGATGAATTCGAAAAACCGGCCAAGTCGGCCCATTCATCAAAGACTTACATCCCTTTGATTGCTGTAAATGCCAATTTTAGCTCACCTGGGCCGAAGGCTCTAGGGGAGCGTATAGTATAGTGGGTCCTCCGTCGTCTGTTGTCCGTCCGTCGTCCGTCCGTCGTCGTCCGTCCGTCGTCCGTCCACGCTTTTGGGCAGCTATATCTCTGCAGCCTGCAGGCTGATCTCAATCATTTCTCATCTGTAGCATGCCTCTGGTGGGGCATTGATGACATAAACTTTTTTTCAAAATCGCACGAAATCTTTGGTTGCAATGGCAACCACAAGGTCCCATAGACTTACAATGGGAAATTGTCATCACCGTAGCGCCTTCAGTTTTGATCGGATCTTTCTGAAACTTAAATGTAAGGTGGATGGGGATAAAATCTCGGATGAGTTCGAAAACCGGCCCAAGTCGGCCCATTTATCATAGAGTTACATCCCTTTGATTGCTGAAAATGCTAATTTTTGACATTGTCATCACCTTCAGTTTTGATCAGATCTTTCAGAAATTTATATGTAAGGTGGCTGGGGATAAAATCTCGGATGAGTTCGAAAACCAGCCAAGTCGGCCCATTTATCGTAGAGTAACGTCCCTTTGATCGCTGAAAATGCCGATTTTTGACCTTGTCATCACCGTAGCCCTTTCAGTTTTGATCAGATCTTTCTGAAACTTATATGTAAGGTGGCTGGGAATAAAATCTCGGACGAGTTCGAAAACCAGCCAAGTCGGCCCATTTATCGTAGAGTAACGTCCCTTTGATCGCTGAAAATGCCGATTTTTTACCTTGTCATCACCATAGCCCCTACAGTTTTGATTGGATCTTTCTGAAACTTATATGTAAGGTGGCTGGGGATGAAATCTCAGATTAATTAGAAAACCAGCCAAGTCAGCCCATTTATCATAGAGTTGTGTCCCTTTGATGGCTGAAAATGTTGATTTTTGACCTTGTCATCACCGTAGCTCCTCCAGTTTTGATCGGATTTTGCTGAAACGTACGAGTATATGAAAGGTGGCTGGGGATAAAACCTCGGATGATTTCGAAAACTGGCCAAGTCGGCCCATTTATCATAGAGTTACATCCATTTGATTGCTGAAAATGCCAAATTTTGACCTTGTCATCACCTTAGCCCTTCAGTTTTGATTGGATCTTTCTGAAACTTATATGTAAGGTGGCTGGGGATAAAATCTCAGATGAGTTCGAAAACCATCCAAGTCAGCCCATTTATCATAGAGTTACGTCCCTTTGATGTCTGAAAATGTTGATTTTTGACCTTGTCATCACCGTAGCCCCTTCAGTTTTGATCGGATTTTTCTGAAACGTATATGTAAGGTGGCTGGGGATAAAACCTCGGATGAGTTCGAAAACTGGCCAAGTCGGCCCATTTGTCATAGAGTAACATCCATTTGATTGCTGAAAATGCCAAATTTTGACCTTGTCATCACCTTAGCCCCTTCAGTTTTGATCGGATTTTCCTGAAACTTATATGTAAGGTGGCTGGGGTTAAAACCTCGGATGGGTTCGAATACCGGCCAAGTCGGCATATTTATCATAGAGTTACATGCCTTTGATTGCTGAAAATGCCTATTTTGCGACCTTGTCATCACTGCTGCCCCTTCAGTTTTGATCGGGTCTTCATTAAACTTACAAACAAGTAAGTCAAGCAGAAAAGCTCAGAGGAGTTTGACAACTCAAGAGCGTTGCCTATTATCACAGAGTAACATCCCTTTGATTGCAGCAGTTAATTGCTTATCTTTGAACTTGTCATCACCATAGCCCCTTCAGTTTATATCGAATCGTCTTAGCAAGCCAGGAATAAAAGCTTGAATGAGTTTGAAAACCGGTGAGGTCAGCCTATTTATCATAGAGTTACATTCTACTTGATTTGCAGAAAATGCTTACCCTGTCATCACAATGTCCGCCCATAAATCCTTCAGTAAAGGTTGGCACTTCCTGAAACTTCGAATCTGTTAGCTCAGGTGAGCGATACAGGACCAGCTTGGTGCTCTTGTTTATACTACAAACATAGGTTGTGGTTGCTCGTTAGAATATCCTCGTTGAGGCGGTTCTAACGAGTAACAACAACCTATGTCTTGGATCAGAAATAGGAAAAATAATGTATATCCCTATGAACCCCAGTTTTCTTAATATAAAATTTAGTTTATTTTTATTTTCCTTATTTCTACTAAAAATCGATTGTGGGTCCTTTTTAGAATCACCTCGCCGAGGCTGTTCTGACGAGTAACCATACTGTGCGTTTTAAGCAGAGATCTAGAAAATGTAAATTTAGCAACCCTAAAATGAAACACAAAATCACATATTTTTTTATATTTCTGCTCTAAACAGAGAGTATGAACTGCATAGAACGGCGAGACGGTTTCAACGAGTACCCACAACCTATGTTTTGGAGCAGAAATAAGGAACAAATGTATCCCCCTGTTAAACAACGACCGAATTCTAATGATTGTGGACAATTTGCAATAGCGAACGTGGTAGAGTTTTGTTTTGCTCCGGACTCATTTAACAGTCGAATAATATACGACGCGTCAAAAATGAGACAGCATTTAGTTGAATGTTTGGAAAATGGAAAAATGTCAGCGTTTCCGAAAGAAAAAGATACAGGCAAGAGTGAACTTCATTCCCGCACTTGCAAAATCGTAAAAATGCCAGTCTGGTGCTTCTGCAAAATATTGATAGCATGATTTGCTGTGATAATCGTAAGTGCAAAATTTGGTTTCATAGAATATGTTTAGATATGAATTCATCATCAAATCAATGGCAGTGTCCGTCTTGTGAGGAGCAACATGTGTGACATCATTGAAATAAAAAATCAAAAATGAAATCCTTTAAGAGCAATGAAAACATTCATAAGAAAGAAGATGGGTCATACTACGTAGTTTCGGCCAACAAAGCCCCACCAGCGACCCTGTAATAATCCGGCAAAGAAAGCCAGAGGAAACATACTTCAATTTTGCGAACCCCGAATAGGCAGTCGATTCACAGACTGATATAAATCAAAATGGGGTCCAAATGATTAAAAACCTGTCTAGAATATGAGTCTAAACCACTAATTTATTTCCGATTACTCAGAATATTCACGCTGATCTCAAAGGACCAAAAGTAAAATATAAACTGCACTATGGTTGATGTACGGGGAGACGTTTTACGGCCGCCACACGGCACAACACCAGCTGCAGTGAAGGCAAATAAAAAATCAAAAATGAAATCCTTTAAGAGCAATGAAAACATTCATAAGAAAGAAGATGGGTCATACTACGTAGTTTCGGCCAACAAAGCCCCACCAGCGACCCTGTAATAATCCGGCAAAGAAAGCCAGAGGAAACATACTTCAATTTTGCGAACCCCGAATAGGCAGTCGATTCACAGACTGATATAAATCAAAATGGGGTCCAAATAATTAAAAACCTGTCTAGAATATGAGTCTAAACCACTAATTTATTTCCGATTACTCAGAATATTCACGCTGATCTCAAAGGACCAAAAGTAAAATATAAACTGCACTATGGTTGATGTAAATCAAAATTTATACAGAGAAAAGTAAGATTTACACGGGGTGTGCATTCTTTCTTTTGGTTTCACAAGTCGATATATTAAGGAAAACGAACAAATACCCCCAACATGCTGGACACAATCCGGGTTGTGGGTACTCATTAGAACTGCCTCAATGAGGTGTATAAAAAGATTTTTTAATATTCTTTTATAATTGAGTTTACACTTTTAACAGATACAATTGTTATCAATTAGTGATCTCCACAAACCGAGATATTATGAAAATGCACAACTACCCCATCATCCAGAACACAATCCGATAATTTCCCTGACAAACTAACTTCAAAAATGGGCCCCTAAAATGTAAAAAATGAAAAATATTTTTTAATTATCTTCTTTAATGGAGCTTAAAATTTTATTTGATACTAATTTTATTAATTTCTGACCTTTCGAGTGGAGATATTAGGGATAAAGTACCTCTACCCACAACATCCACGGCAACATCCGAGAATTTCCCGGTCAAATAAACTTAAAAAATGGACCCCTAAAATGTTAAAAAAAGAAAAATATTTTTTTAAACGTTTAGAATGGAACTAACAATTTTATTTGATACTAATTTTATAAATTTCTGGCCACCCGAAGTGGAGATAATAGGGATAACGCACCTCTACCCCCATTTCCCGGACGATTCCCGGACATTAGTGTGTATATATATATATAAACTTTCATAATGTTCCTTAAGCAATCAACATCTGCCATATGATTTTAGGCCTATTGCTCATTTTTAATGGTTGCTATGGAAACCGACATGAAAAAAAAATAGAAAAAAAAAAAAAAACTTAAAAAATCATCACTGGGCCTATAAAAATATTATTTATATCCAGATGACGGTATTCAGCTTGGTGTTGTATTCCTTCAAGAGTGAAATGCACTTCAAGAGCAGCCCCTTTTTTGCGACTATGTGAACCCCAACCTCCTTAGTAGCATGCTTTTTCGGCCATATGAGCTTGAAGCAGGGTAACACATCAACAAAGTCGTCAGGTCTATCTCCGAGAATTAGATCAAGGATGATTGATGATGTTGGTAAGTACATACCAATGAGTCCTGCTGGGGAGAATTCGTAGACTATTTTCAGGATTCCCTGTCGGTTGTTGCTTGTCTTCAGCACGTTATCTTCGGAAACGACAATATTCTTCGTCCCGGGGATATACGAGCACAACCGAGTGCCACTATTTACTACTTTTCTGATTTTGTGCTGTTTTCCAGTCACGACGTACGGAGACGCTATCCTGATGTCGATAAGCCACCCAGTTTGTTGAACGGGGTCCGCAAAAGCAACCCACTTGCTCCCAGTGAAGGCCAGCGTATGAACCCGCTTTTGGAACGGCATGTGAGGTACCAACGTCGCTGAGATCACCGAATGTCAATGACCCCGCTTGGGCGACCTCTTTTCTTTTGTAGACCCAATAAGAGAGCTTGAAGGTATACAATTGATCTTCTTTTCCATCCTTACCGAACCCCTCAGTATCACCAAGATCAGCCAAAGCCACCCCAGGGCATTTTCTGATCCCACCGGGGCCGCTTGCGTCAACCATTCCTTATATGTAGGGTTGCGCTCATATACTCGAATGGTAACATCTCCCCGCTGGTGTCAATGTCAGTGGAAATACCATTGATGTACAGGGAGAACAATAGAGGACCAAGAACAGTCCCTTGCGGGACTCCAGACAAAACTGGAGCCCACTCCGAAGATTCACCATAAACAACAACACGCTGTTTTCTGTAGCAAAGAAGTAGTTTAGGTCGAAGTACCAAAGCGTTAATCCAAAATCGTTAATCCATAGACAAAGTGGCAAATATCAATGTTCAGATCAACAGACATGGACTCCAGAAGAGTGTAATCAGGCGTCCGCGGATATTAAGCATTACTTGGTAAGCAAGCTTCAACCACCATGCCCATCGACCCGAACGAAGAAAAGGTGTAAATGCCGAGAAGGGTATGTCCAAGATTTTGAAAGTCTTTGGAAGTTCTTCCAAGTGGGCCATGATGTTTGAGCAGACTGTATGTTCAAGCAATTTACACAGAACACAAGTCAGAAACACTGGGCGATAATTACGGACAAGAGCCATATCTCCTTTTTTGAAGAGTGGACAGATGTTTGCTAAGAGTCATTCTTTGGGGATTTCACCCTGTTGAAACAAGTGTGCAAAACTGGACCTAACTCATTTGCTAGTTCCTTCAGGACTCTAGGATGAAGCTCATCAGGTCCTAAGGCCTTACTGGGGTTTAAGCCTTGAAGTAACTTGACCACTCCTGCAGCTGATACAACAATATTATACATGAATTGGGCCGATCTTCCAGTCAATGGAACCTCCATGAACTCAGTTTTATTAAACGCATCATTGAATTGACTAACTAGTTCCTTTCAGAGTCTGATTCAGCAACCCCGTTCCCTCCTCTTGTATTAAGGGGCGGGATATCTTGCCTGTCTTTCTTCTGGCTATTGATATATCTGTAGAATCTCTGGAATTTGCCTTTACATCACCTACCAAGTTATTCACATAAAAATCATGCTGATTTTTTTTTATATATCAGTCTTGATTTCACGTCTCTAGTTTTCAAATTTTGTCCGGAGTTTACCACTTCCCGTCCTTTTTGCCCTTGCATGAATCTTATTCCTTCTCTGATTTTTTTCTTCTTATCTCTGGTGTGATCCAGGGCATAGAAGATACAGACCTACTAGTTTTTGAGGAGATGCGATTTTCGGCCGAAGTATGAATGAAAGAAGTTATCAAATCAAAGTTCTCCTGTGCAGACCGAGCATCTGAATGACCATTAAAGTATTTCTCCTTTGCAAATCTGGGTGCATCCTTCCTCATAGTTTCATAGTCACCTTTCTATGAGTACACCTTCCTCCGAGGTTTCTTGTTTGGTGGAATGTGAATTTTCAAAAATCCAGAGACAATATCGCGATCACTTAGTTTATCTGGGGAATGAATATCTTCAAATTGTCCTGGCAAAGTCGTTAGGATCAGATCCAATGTGTTCTTATCACGAGTGGGGAAGTTAACAATTTGTTCCAACCCATGATCTTTCATAATGTCAATTAATATTTGTCCTTCGGACTGACTCAGCACTGTGCCTTGTTTACTGAGCCTGTCGGGCCAAACAATGTCTCTGAAGTTCAGGTCACCTAGAACATGTACATCCGGGATTTTTTACCCTTATGCTGCGACTTAATGCAGTCCAGCTGATCTTTAAACAACTGGAAGTTTTCGACCGTATCATTTGGTGGTCGATACCAACTTGCTTCGAAATGGGAAGTTTTATTTGCAAAAACCTTAACCCAGACCGATTCGGTGTCATTTTCCAGTTCCATGAAAGGCATATGAGGGATGTCTCTGTGAATGAGCAGCATCACCCCACCACCATGAGAGTTCATTGTTGTTCTATAGACACAGTGCTGACAATTTTCAGGGAAAAGCTCAGATGTGTTAATTCAACTGTCAATCTTTGTTTCCTGAATAGCAACAATATGCGTTTGAGATGTATCGAGGAAAGCTAAAAGTTCAAGATTTTTTCCTCTTATTCCATTTATGTTTACACTGCAAAGTTTCAAACCTTTTACAAAATTCGACTTGTTTTCATCAGCAGTCCAAGATTTGTCTCTCTTATCCTCTGACAGAGGTTCAAACCTGTTTAGCTAACTGAGTTCTATATACATGTATTCATCAAAGAAGGTGTCTGAGAAGTTGCAAACCTCATATTTTGGACATATCCAGTGGTTGTTTGAGTTTGCCAAAGTGCCGTTTTCCGCATCTGAAATGAAAGAACATTCAGTGTGTATCCACATTTCACATTGATCACACTGAATGGCTTTGTGGTCATTAAGGACAGCACCACTGCAGAGACCACAGTCAGCTTTGCAGTCTTTGCAATACCAAGTTCCAGCTCTAGATTCAATTTCTAACAACTGACTGTTATCCAAATCAGAACATGAAGAGTGAAAACGTTTGTTACAGTCCTCACATTCTATCCATTTCTCGGAAACTTTGCAATATTTTTGCAGAGTCCGCAGCGAAACCTTGGACCGGGGTTAGTTTCAATGTCTAAAAGTATGATAGTAGGCAGTATCATACTTTTCACACCCGGGGCCGGCGAGGGTGATGGGCCGTCCCCCGGGGCTTCTATACTACTGCCACGAGTGCCTTGGTATGTCGCAGCCAGTTGGGGTGGGATTTTTTTAGGGTTGGGAGACTTAATTTGCCAAATGGAGGATATTGATGTTTTAGATTGGGAGGCTAAATTTGCCAAAAAGAAGACTTTTTTAGGTCAAAATAAGCTGGGAGCCTTGATTGGTCAAATGGGGTTTCTGAGGTCGAAATAAAAAGTGCATTCACCCTCCCTGCTGCTAGTTAACACAGTATGAATATCTGACATGAAAACTATCACAACAACACTGTTATTCCCTATCAGACATATTTCAGAATGCTACATTAAGATATTAGTAGTGATATAAGTAAAATTTGTGGTGATTTCAGTAATCGTATTTAATATAATGTTAGACCGCATTCTTAAGCCTGGTAGTATATTTTGATGCATTTATATATTTAAAAATGAAGAAAAAAAATACTCGTTTATATAGATAGTTACAATAGCTCAGTGGTTAGTGCACTTGCCTCTGATGCTAGAGGTCCCGGGTTCGATCCCAGGCAGCGGCGATAACATTTCGGTGTCCGAACACGCTCCATTGGCATCATTTGCAGGGAGAATGTCATAAAGTGCACCGTCCTTCGAGTCGGGACGTTAACTGTAGGTTTGTGACCCTGTGCAGGGAGAACCATCCCCTGTGCAGGTTAAAGATCCCTACCGTAATTATATGATTGCTGTGTAGGCTTTCATCCTGCAAACCTGGAGTGTATGTAATGTACACCTGCGGTAATGGCCAAATGTGACCGACGCGGTATCAGTAGAAAGAAAGAAAAAATGATAGGAGTGCTGATTGGTGATTTCAGCGATCGTGTGTATCACCGTGTTATACACCTCCACAGTTCTCAGCAGAAATATTAATGTAAAATTATGCGAGAAATGACATACAAAATACAAAGAATTAATTAGTTTTCCCAATAACTAATGTTTTTGCACAAACATTGGTTATTCAAGGTGATTTCGGTAATTTATGGGGTGATTTCGGTGATTTTGCTAGATTTCGGTGATTTCACTAAATCGTCTGACCGACCTGGATTTTGCGGTCTACCTAAACACTGCAAAGACAGCAAAAGACACGCAAAGACAGGCAAAGACGCGCAAAGACACGCAAAGACGCGCAAAAGACGGGCAAAGACAGGCAAAGATACAAAGACATTTAAATTTGGCAAAGACAATAAAAATATGCTGAAAGACCCCATCCCAGACCCACAAACCCCCATAATGCATAGTCGCTATCATAAAAGATAAAAGAGCGCAAAGCCTATGAGGCTGAGGTATAAGGGATAAGCAAAGATACATAAAATAAGCCAAGATACGCAAAGACACCAAATAAAACACAAAGACATGCACAAAAGCAATAATTAAATAAATATATGGGCACATATGAAATATACATGTATATAAATTAATAGAAAAAATCGAGTTTTTTTTTAAGTTTGAAATGCACGCAAACACACGCAAAGACACACAAAAGATGGACAAAGACACACCAAAGACAGGCAAAGACACACAAAGACACATAGAAATATACAAAAATGCCCAGAGCCCCCCTCCCCTCTCTCTCCAACCCCCTCAACAAATAAACGTTATGCATAGTCACCGAAAACATGCATATATCATTGAAGACATAAATGCGCGATTCATATCCTAATAACACTCGAAAGAGGGTTGAGGATTATATAGAGATAGATAGATAGATATGAGCAGACTCATTATACATTTTCCAGATAAAATAAGTGACTCTAATGAGCAAACACGATAATAAACTAACGAGTACGAAGAACTTTTCTGTAAGAGTGCTCATAAGAATCGCCTCAACGGGGCAATTCTAATAAGCAGACTCATCATTCATTTTCCGGATGAAATAACCATCGGGGGGGGGGGGGATTATTATGTGCAAACACAATGATAAAATAACAAGTACGAGGAACCTTTGTGTCTGAGTACTCATATGAATCGCCTCATGGGGCGATTCTAATGAGCAGACTCATCAAGCATTTCCGAACGAAACAACTTAACCATAACCATGAAATATTTCAGATAAAAAAGTTATACTTCTCATATTTGTTCTCAAAACAGACATGTTGGGTACTCGTTAGAACTGCCGGGGCCAAGCGGTCCTAACGACTACCCAAATCTATGTTTGAAGCAGAAATAAGAAAAATAATTAATACCCAGGGGTTCCGGGTCGTTTCGCCCGTGGGTCTTTTCGCCGGATCGTTTCGCCCTGAGTCATTTCGCCCTGATTTTGGGGGTGGGTCGTTTCGCCCTTACCTGGTGAGTTGTTTCGCCCGTGAGTCGCTTCGCCCGTGGTTCGTTTCGCCGCAATTATAGTTTAAGGGAGAGTGACAAACGAAATGGATGAGTAAATGGACAGATGGAGGAATAAATAAATGAATAAATGGGTGAATGGAGTTGTGCGTTGGTAAATGGACGGACGTACGAATGAACGGACGGCATTTTTAATACAGGAGATAGATAAGTTAATGAATGAATGGAGAGTTTGTAGCTGGACAAACGGAAATGAGTGAATGAATGAACGAACGAACGAATGAATGAATGAATGAATGAATGAATGAATGAATGAATGAATGAATGAATGAATGAATGAAGTGATGCTTGTGTAGATGGACGGAACGAGCACCTGAGCAGAAATTTGAAAAATATAAGAATCTTTTATCAGACATTTTTGATTTTATTATTTTTCTCCATATAAGGAGGGGTTTAGGGGTTATTCATTCCACGGACTTGCTAATGTGATGCTATAGTTTCATGTCATGCTTTGTTTTATATTTATATTGTAAAATATGTGTTTTTTTATGCACACAATTATGGGAAAAATGAAAAGAAAGTATAAAACGTTATGTTTCTATTCCTACCCAGGTTGAGCTACAGTGGAGTCTGTATAAAAATTAAACCAACTTTTTACACATAACACTTAATGTGTAATATTGATTATTACTCTTTAAGTGACATTTTTGTTAACTTTTATTCAGACACCACTGTTTAAAAATATTTTGTTTGTTGAAATTGAGGTTTAACGTCCCCGTCAACACAATTAACGTAATAATGTAACCAGTTATATCACGTCACTGTTTGTGCAGAAAAAGTGTGTGCATTCGGGTTTAACGTCGCTTTCAGCAATTTTTCAGTCATATCACGACGGTGTCAGGTTGCGACAGGGAGCTCAATGCTCACTTTTATAGTGCTGCCTCACTGAAGTATCATGTCCCAGACACATTACATGATACCACACCCAGTCACATGATCCTGACACTGGGTCGACCAGTCCTAGCTCTACCCCGTAAATCTGAGTACAAAGCGAGGGGCAGCTAGTACAATTCTTAACGACTTTGGTATGTCGCGGCCCGGGATCGAACCCGTGACCTCCCTTTCCCCGGAGCGGACACTCTACCAACTGAGCTATCGGGGCCGGTATTGTGCAGAAAGAATAACTGATAAGTAAATAAAATATCATATTAGCAAGTCTATGCAATAACGTCCCCCTAAACCCAACTTTATACAGTGAAAAATGGGTTTTCGCATATACTTTATTTCTCTTATTTCAGATTCTACAATATAGACAAGTAGGCGGTTCTAATCCAAAGTCTATGTTTTGAGCAGAAAGAAAGATATGTCACATTTTTGAAATATAAACAGTCATTTTCACAACCATAAATCCCATTTTATTGCAAAGACTTGTTAACCTTATGTGAGCTCGATTATCTTTCTCAAAAAGGTGGTAGCGCAGTTGCTCAAGCCTGAAGTAGAAGCCGTCAGAAGGTCGTCCAGCTGCACCAAAAGAGGGCAAACCATGTTTTCCGGAACTCCCAATACCCCCATCAATCCTTTTACATACCAAAAACAAACATAACCTCAATCAATAGGGCTTGAAAAACTAAGGGCGAAAAGACCCACCTATTCAGGGCGAAACGACCCACGGGCGAAACAACCCAGGGCGAAACGACTCGGGGCGAAGCGACCCACGGGCGAAACGACTCATGGACGAAACGACTCACGGGCGAAACGACCCGAGACCTACCCAGGTAAACCCAATTTTTCTGTAAGAATATGGGTTTAAGGGTGCAATATGAGAAGATATAAACATATTTTATATGAGCGTCTTTGATAATTGCTCTAACAATTGTTAACAGCAATTTGTATAAAATGTGTGTTAAAACAATATGCAATATGAGAAGATATGGAAAATTGCTGGAGTGTATGTAATGTTCACCTGCGGTAATGGTCAAATGTGACCGACGCAGTATCAGTAGATAGATAGATAGATAGAAAAATCGAGCGTCTTTAATCATCTGACTGACGACCATCAGCAAAGGTGTTAACAATGTTTTGTACAATCGATTGATTTTAATTGCTGATTAATCTATTCACGCATAACTTCGAACCACTGACTATCTATTTAGGTATGCACAAAAGGTGATGATTAAAGAAGCTCGTGAAAGCGTTTTTCGCACCTTTTAACATGTGATTCGCATGTTAAAAGGTTCGAAAAACCCTTTCACAAGCTTCTTCTTTAATCATCACCTTTTGTGCATGTCCGTCTTTTGTGCGTCTTTGAGTGTGTTTGCGTGCATTTCAAACTTATTTATGTATATCTTCCTGTATAGGAACATATAGTCTCCTTCTGACTGTCTTATTTTACAAGGATGTCAGAGGATTCGCCACTTTGCATGTTCGCCACCAGAGGTTTCGCCACCTCTGTGAGAGGGTTCGCCACTTTTTCGATTTTTGCCTTTGGAGGATTCGCCACCTTTTTATATAAGTTCCTTACAACTATTTAATTTTTAGCAGGGTTTAAGAAAAGAAATAAATAAAGACTGTTTATAGTTTTAAACGCCGTTTGTTATTGCTTTTCCTCATATTTCCTAATAACAGACGAAAAGGGAACCAGTCTAAAGCATTCGTATTCTTCCGTTCTAACTGACACTTCTAGATGATCCAGTCGTTGAGGGGTTTATGCTGGATTATGAAAACGGTATTGTCATGTTGTCATGTCTGTCGCGTCTACCTCTAAGTTTTCAATAAATTTATGAAACTTAATACCGTACGATCTATCATTTCCTTGCAGGACTATGGCAAGCAGTCCGAGAAGTGTTCCCATTGGCACAGGTGCGAGGATGCGTTTTCCATTGGACACAAGCTGTATATCGAAAGGTACAACACCTGGGTCTTTCGACTGCTTATATGGAACGGCGAGACAAGTATCAGTTTATTAGGAAGGTCCTGGCTTTACCCTTCCTACCAGCTGAGCACATCAAGGGAGCATTTGAAGCATTGGAGTCCAAAATTGCTGATATACAGAATGAGCCTTTACACAATCTCCTGGTTTAAGTAAGACTGACATGGATTGATGGACAGTGGGATGTTGAAGACTGGTCGATATTCAGAGATACCATTCGCACCAATAACGACGTAGAAGGTATTATAATTTCCTTTCTTTTTCTAGTTATTTATTGATAAGTAGTACCCTTTGATGATTACATAACAACTGATTTATAAAATGTTTACTTTCAGGATGGCACAGGCACCTCAACACAAGGGCTAGACAAACAAAGCTGCCATTCTACGTGCTCGTCCCACTTCTACATGCTGAAGCCAAGACAGTGGATGTTCAAGTTAGGGCCGTGTCAGAGAACATGCTATGCAAGGTTCAGAGGAAACAGTACAGCAATACTCACGGCAAGCTGTTTGACATTTGGGCTATGTATGAGAATGGCGAGCTCACTAGTTCAGCTCTTCTTCGCCGTTGTTCACACATCATGGGACTGGCACCTTCACCATCACCATTGCAGGGAACTGATGAGATCTGAGGCAGCATATGTTTTTAATTTTGGATTTTAAAATGATATTTTAAATTGACTTTGTAAACTACTGACTTTTAATAAATGGACCATAATGAAAAGCGCCTACCCGTGGTGTGGTCTGGATACCCAACTAAATGCTTTTCATCCATTTTTTATATATATACATGTAGCCTATATATCCATTTTAGGTGGCGAAATCTCCGAGTGGCGAAACCTCCCGAGGGGCGAAACCTCCTAGTGGCGAAAGCTCTTGGTGGCGAAACCTCCGATGGCGAACTTGTTTGGTGGCGAAACCTTTGTAAACCTTTTACAAGATGACCTGGATCAACTTGCACAGTGGGAGGCCGATTGGCAAATGAAGTTCAATGTGGCCAAATGTCACTCAATGAGGGTGTCACGACACCCTCCGGACAAGCAAATTAAGTTTGACTATACTCTTCACCAGCAAATTTTGGAGCATGTTCAATACGCCAAATATCTTGGTATCACCATCACTGACGATCTTGATTGGGGTCAACATATCTCAGAGATTACATCTAAAGCAACTAGGACCTTAGGATTCCTTAGACGGAACTTGGCTTTTGCACCTAGGCAGACAAAGGATGTTGCATATAAAACATTGGTTCGCCCTCAACTTGAATATACGTCACCCATTTGGCATCCCTATGTTAAAACTCAGACTCAGCAGGTGGAGAAGGTGCAGAGGACAGCTGCTCGATGGACCTGTAGGCGATGGCGACCCAAACAAGGGCATCAAGAGTAAACGACTCACAATATCGTAGATACCAGTCCTATAGTGATGCCCTGAAGAACTCGTTCTTTCCTAGAACTATTCCCAAATGGAATAGTCTTCCCTCCTCTGCGGTGAATGCCAAGTCCGCAGAAGAGTTCAAAGCCCGCACAGTGTAAGATTGGGACTCAGAGGTATGCGTTTTTAGGATACCTCTGTTATGCAGATTGTAAATAGTTTTAAGGACGCATCCAGTACCTCTCACTTTTTTTCCCCAGCTAAATTCTAAATTTAGCCACCCAATCAACTGAGGTAATGGCCAGATATGACCGACTCAGTATAAGAAGATAGATAGATAGATCTGTTTCATATCTGCATACTTATTTATTTATTTTTTTGCTTTAATGCATGTCTTTGCGTTCTAAATGGTGTCTTTGCGTATCTTGGCTTATTTTTTGTGTCTTTGCTTATCCCTTTATATATGACTATGCATTATGGGGGTTTGTGGGTCTGGGATGGGGTCTTTCAGTTTATTTTTATGTGTCTTTGCCTAATTTAAGTGTCTTTGAGCGTCTTTGCGTACTTTGCCCGTTTTGCGCTATTTAAGTAGACCCGTAATTTTGTTGGATTTTACACCACAATTTGAGTGAAGAACAAAGCGTCGGTGGGTAGAAATGTTGTACCATGTGTAATGCATGAGGTTATTAAAGCACGTTGTGGTTATAAGCAGCGATTTAATGATTAATAGTAAAAACAACAACGAAGCTACTTTTGTGAAAATAGGCGGCATAGCTACAGGCGAACATTGCATTTAAATTTTGGGTTCATTTTTCTCCTTCAAACTACATGATCTATCCATCTTCGGAGAATCAGAATTGTTTAATACTGGTGACACGTCAAATGACATTCATACACCAGGACCTGGAGCGTGATAGTTCAGTGGTTAGTGCACTTGCCTCTGATGCTAGAGGTCCCGGGTTCGATCCCCGGCAGCGGCGATAAAATTTCGGTGTCCGAACACGCTCCATTGACATCATTTGCAGGGATGAATGTCATTAAGTGCACCGTCCTTCGGATCGGGACGTTAACTGGAGGCCCCCTGTGCAGGGAGAATCATCCCCTGTACAGGTTAAAGAACCCTACCATAATTCAGTGATTTTTTTACCCCTGCGTCGAGGACGCACAAATAGGGCTGAGGACGCACGATCATAAAATATGTGCGTCCGTCGGACGCAAATATTTCATGGGCGAAAAATCCAACTTTCGTTTTCACTGCTGTAAATATCGGCGGAAGTGATAAAATACTTCACTTTTACCGAACCTTCAACTGCCCACGAGTCACCGAAAAATCGATTCAGGTACAATTTAATTATCCAACCACAAGACGAGAATCCCCTCCATCCAAAATGAGCCCAGACTTTCACACAAGCAAGTTCAAAGCGAACATCAAAGTTTTCCGCCATCCAAATCGCCGCCCACAAACCAACTCTTCCATTTTTCTGCACATGATCGGTAAATGTGTCAAATGACGCAATCCGATGCCAGCAACCCCGCACGTGTTTAATGCCATTGTTTTATTTTAATGGGCTGTATCCCGTTCTTAAAAAAATGTTTGGAACCGATAAAAAATATTTTCTCGATAGCTAAACGGTTGTGAATGGAGGTGGATAGAAAACAGCGCTTTGCACAGCCCCCGAATTATCCCCAGCAGCTCCAACAACAGCGTTTCGACTTTTCTCGCCAAGCCGAGCGTCTGCTATTTGGCACCAAAACATAACCATTCACGATCCGTTTTTATAATGCATGCATCTACCGTTTGATGTAGCTAATTGTCTGAGGAGCGAGTAAATCATTTTCACATTGATTGTGGATTAAATTTTATGATTGGGGAATAAACACAAATTAGAGACATAACTTGACCATATTTTCACACCTCGTTCAAGTTGGCTTATCGCCAGAAATGAAAGACACGCACCGCAGGGCAATCATGTTTACTTCGCAATTATATGACAGGGATTAACAATAGTGTCATAATTGAACTGTTACAAATACGGTTTGCCTCTGAATTGTCGACAAAGCAGGACAGTGCAGCACAAGTATTGTGATTTACTTGCTCTAGTTTAACTGTATTTAAGGACTCAGAAGACTGACAGCTGTCGACAGTTTTTTTTGCACTTGCCCCAACCGGGCGTCCTAAGATCAAAGTGCACCTGCCCGGCGCGATTTCGGACTTGTACCGGGCGGCCGGGCAATGGATTTGTCAGCCCCTGAACCTAGATAGCTTGTGTTCCAATCAGGGGAGGAAACGTTTGTCGATAATGGTTCGGAATATTATCTCCATTGTGCATGAAGCAAATTTCACGCACATGTTGCTGTGCGCATTTATCGAAAACGAAAGTAGAAAACATTACGGAAAATAGACTAAAAAAATGTACACTTTAGCAGGATTTCTTTGGGCTAGTAAACAACACAAGTTAATGATTGATTCTGTTCATTGCAAATAAAAGATACTAGACCGCATTATTTTTAACTATGAATTAGGGCATTTTATACTGAACCGATCTTTTTGTACTTCCTTTTATTTCCCGCCAAATATTGGGACTCATACTTTCAGATTTGGGACGCACAGTTTTTTGGTTGAGCGAGTCTCAGGACGCATAGTTGAAAATTTGTAAAAAAAATCACTGATAATTACATGATTACTGTGTAGGCTTTCATCCTGCAAAACTGGAGTGTATATAATATACACCTGCGGTAATGGTCAAATGTGACCGACGCAGTATCAGAAGATAGATAGATAGATAGATAGATAGAATGTCCGCAAGGGCGTATGGCAGTATATATATAGAAAGAAAAAAGAAAGAAAGACCTGTAATGTGGGAAGATAGTCCCTAACTCTAACCAAAGAGGTAAATTTAGCTACACAATCATCAGCACCTTCAGCTGTCGAAATAATGGTTGCGGGACGTTTCGGCCCCGAGTCGTTTCGGGGTGGGTCGTTTTGGCCAAATTGGTGGGTCGTTTCGGCCTGATTTTTCTATCACTTTATTTACATGTATATATATTTTGTTTGTCGAAGATCAGCCTGTGCTTTTGCTATCTTCAATCGTTTTAAGGTCAGAAAACAGTGCTTTTTCGAACTGCATAGACTCGGCGATCAGCCTATGTTTTTGTTATCTTCGCTCTTTCAGTTTTTAATAGCTCACTTCAGAAGACATTGATAAAAGTATGTGACGAATTCAAAGATGAATGATGCTGGGATCTTTTGGCGAAGCTTATATATTCCTATCGTCGGCGTTTGAAAGATTTTCTAGAAACTAAAGATAAACCAATTATGACAATTTTATCATTTTCAACCATTGCTTACCGACACTGTTATAGAACCAACCAACCAATTTAAAGGTGGTAAATAAAGACAATTATTTTTTCATAGAGCACATGTTTTCACACCTCACCATTAATCTTTGCTGACTGTCTCTGTTAACGAACCATTCGACCAATTTAAAACAAAACTGGTAAAGGTGCTTAAGCGATAATTGATTGATTTGAGGTTTAACATCCCCGTCAACACTGTAAAGGTCATTTTGGAGACGTTGCTTCCAATTTTGTGGGACTTTTACCCGACATTGAGATGAAATGACATCTCAAGCCATGTCGCCCAATGAAACCAATAGGGTTTATTAGCATGGACGGTCCGCCTCACACCGCGGTTCCTGGACAGGCTTAGATCCTCTAAGCGGTTTACCAGTACTAGTGTGCAGGCCGGATTCAGCTCTGCGTGGAAGCATCATGCAGCCCATATATTTCTTCAAGCCCCTATGGGCGGGGGCCAAAGCGCTAATTGAAGATGTTTAACTTTGCAAAGTGCGCGTGTTTTCACACATCACCATTAATCACATTAATTGCGTGATTAATGTGTTAAATCAAATGTACAATGTGATTAACCTGGGACGGTATTGATCAAAACAAGTAATACTTATCATAATTCCTAATTAACGTTTTCATTTAAATTGCAGGTTCTTCTCTCTCTTTCTCTCCCTTTGTCTCTGTCACACATGGAGATAATAAATCGTTTATATAAAAAATATGGGAAAATATTTTGGGGGCGAAACGACTAAGGTTTGGGGGCAAAACGACTAGAGGCCAAAAAAGGAGGCGAAACGACTAGGGGGAAACGTCTTGCTACCTATTAGGACCACTCCGCTATTAAGACTGGTTTTTGCCAGACCCAAATTATTCCTTACATAATTAAATAAGACCACCTCGCTATTCAGTATTGAGACCGCTTTTAAAAGACCTAATCTACCATTACTGTTCTTTATTGAGACAACTTTGGCCAATTCAAGTGAATTTGTATATCTCAGTCCATCTTGGTCTTGGTAATGTTCACACATTTCCCTAAAGGTGTGAAAAACAGCAGTTTACCTGTACTAATCAGTGTGTTGTTATGACAAGATTTTTTATGCTAGGTGAATAAATAGTTTTAGGACCTGTGCAAGCTAAGGTGGCACTTTTGTGGCCACATGGGTGAAAAAATAAAGTAAGACAGCCATAATGAATTCATGGTTATTTCAAAACAATGATATCTTAGGATTGATTTTCTGTCAATAAGAGGATAACTTTATTGGAGGAAATCATAAAAAATTGTTCAAGCAATATTTAGGTGGAAAAATCTTATGTATGGGACAGTATGATTATAAGCAAATTAATTGTTTGGAAAGTTAACAGTAGGAACCTTTGAAATGTTGTAATTTACTTGAAATTAGCAGACATAATAGATTCTGGTAAAAAAAATGATGTTTGGACACACATTTAAGAAAAAAAAATATGCCTAAAGCTTGTAAGGGGTAAAAATTTAAACAAAAATTGTCATTATGCCCCCAACTTTGAAAAAGTTGGAGGGGCATTTTAGTTCTGGTTCGTTCGTCCGTCCGTTACGCTTTTGATTCATAGCATATCTAAAGAACCGTGTATGCTAGGGTTTTGAAATTTCATATATGGATTCCTCGTGGAAAATTAGCTGACGCGTATTTTTTTTCTCGTCCGGATTATGCCCCCTTCAAGAGTTATTGCCCTTTGAAATTTTTTTAATAAAAATCTTGTCAGCAAGATATCACAAAAACTATTGGAGCTAGAGCCTTGAAAGTTGGTGAATATATTGGTGGTGATGAGTAGATGAACTGATTAACTTTTGCTTGTCATTTTGGTAATTTGTGCCCATTGTAATGTATGCTTAAAGTGATGCATAGCATAACTTTAGAACCGTGTATGCTAGGGTTTTGAAATTTCATATATGGATTTCTCATGGAAAATTAGCTAACATGTATTTTTTTTCTTGTCCGGATTATGCCCCTTTTAAGAGTTATTGCCCTTTGAAATTGTTTTAATAAAATCTTGTCAGCAAGATATCTAAAAAACTATTGGAGCTAGAATCTTGAAAGTTGGCGAATATATTGGTGGTGATGAGTACCGTAATTCCCTGTGTAAACCACGCACTTTTTTCACCCAGAAAACGGTGAAAAAAATCCCCTGCGTGTAATTCAATGGCATAGAAAAATGACATTGTTTTTCTCGAAAAGTCGGCAGGTCACGAAAACCCATTACAAATACAATGTGACACTTTGAGACCCTCATAAAGTTCGTTTGACATATTAATTCATTGAATCATTCATACCATTAAAAATGCAATCAATATTCCTATCTCAGGCATCAACCTTTCATCCATATTACCACATATGCCCGCGGCCCTTTTTTGGGACATCGGCAAACAGTGCAGTCCCAGATCAGACGCCTCAGAAAGACGCCGCAGACGTTTCTTTTTTGGGACATCGGCAAACAGTGCAGTCCCAGATCAGACGCCGCAGATGTCTGATTTGGATTTTCACTGTTTATTGATTTATAACGGTTCAATTATGACACTATTCTTAATCCTTGTCATATAATTGCCACCCTGCGGTGCGTGTCGATAAGGTGTGAAAATATGGTCAAGTTATGCCTCTAATTTGCGTTTATTCCCCAATCATAAAATTTAATCCGCAATCAGTGTGAAAATTATTTAATTGCTCCTAAGACGAGTTGCTACGACTATTCTGCTATCTCGTGAATGGTTATGTTTTGGCGCCAAATAGCAGACGCTTGGCGAGAAAAGTTGAACTCTTTGTGTTAACACATCTGTATTCTGTTGTTGGTTATTGACACGGAGCTTACGGAAAGCGCTGTTTTGCTAGCGAGAATACTTTTACCGTTTCCAAACATTTTTTATGAGACAGATACGCCCCATTAAGATAAAACAATAGACACGTGTGGGGTTGCTGGGGTTCGATGACGTCATTTACCGATCGCGTGCAGAAAAAAACTAGCGGTGATTTGTGGGCGGCAGTTTGGATGCCGGAAAACTTTGATGTTCGCATTGAACTTGCTTGTTTATTTTGTTTAAAATCAGAGTTTTAGGAATAATTTGTTAACAGTAAATGGGCTTCTTTAATTGAGTGAGATGTTTGACTCACGCTGAGAAGGTGTTAATTATGGGATTAGCATAGAGAACTTGTGAATAACCAGAGGTGTCAAAATACTCAATCTACCTGTAGAAATTTATGTCAATAACGCTATGGAGCACCTGCCTTGGAGGCATGTTGTCACAATTTTACCTTTGGAAAGAAACCTGTTTCTATCTTTCCTTGTGAAAGAAAACTGGGAAAACGCATTGTCATCTTTCATAACAAATGAATAACCGCACCCTTAAAATGTCACCTTGTCACACACCACCGTTATGGGTAAACGGAGAACTGCCTATGCTGCAAGAGAGAAACTAACCACTATTCTATTCTATAACTACTGGGAAATATACCTATAACCAGTCAGGCTATTTTGATAGTAGCCAATCAAATTTCGTTTTTCCTTCATTTTCAATTAAAATGGCGTCTGAGAAAAGCATTCTGTGATACCGGGGAAAAGCATGTGCGTGTTTTAGACTGGAATATTTTTTTTCTTACATATCTTGGACTCAGAATTGAGGTGCGTGTTATAGATGAGTGCGTGGTATACACAGGGAATTACGGTAGATGAACTGAATAACTTTTGACAAAATTCCGAAAAATACTTTGTGAGTAATGGCCCTTTGTCATTTTGGTAATTTGTGCCCATTGTAATGTATGCTAAAAGTGATACATAGCATAACTTTAGAACCATGTATGCTATCGTTTTCAAATTTAATATATGCATTTCTGATGGAAAATAAGCTGACACATATTTTTTTCTCATCAGGATTATGCCCCTTTCAAGACTTATTGTCCTTTGAAATTTTTTTTAAAAAAATCTTGTCAGCAAGATATCTTAAAAACTATTGGAGCTAGAGCCTTGAAAGTTGGTGAATTAATTGTTGGTGATGAGTAGATGAACTGATTAACTTTTGACAAAATTCTGAAAAATTCTTTGTGAGTTATGGCCCTTTGTCATTTTGGTAATTTGTGCCCATTTTAATGTATGCTAAGAGTGATGCATAGCATAACTTTAGAACCGTGTATGCTAGGGTTTTGAAATTTCATATATGGCTTTCTTATGGAAAATTAGCTGACACGTATTTTTTTTCTCGTCCGGATTATGCCCCTTTCAAGAGTTATTGCCCTTTGAATTTTTTTAATAAAATCTTGTCAGCAAAATATCTCAAACACTATTGGAGCTAGAGCCTTGAAAGTTGTTGAGTATATTGGTGGTGATGAGTATATGAACTGATTAACTTTTGACAAAATTCCGAAAAAATACTTTGTGAGTTATGGCCCTTTGTCATTTTGGTAATTTGTGCCCATTTAAATGAACGCTAAAAGTGATGCATAGCATAACTTTAGAACTGTGTATGCTATGGTTTTGAAATTTCATATATGCATTCCTAATGGAAAATAAGCTGACGCATATTTTTTTCTCATCCGGATTATGCCCCTTTCAAGAGTTATTGCCCTTTGAAATTTTTTCAATTATCCCCTCGCACAACATAGTTGTGAGGGGGGATATAGCATTTGTCCCGTACTTACGTACGTACTTTTGTCATCGCTCTAGCACCAACATTTCTTGACCGATTTTAATATTTCCTTGTGAAAGAAAACTGGGAAAACGCATTGTCATCTTTCATAACAAATGAATAACCGCACCCTTAAAATGTCACCTTGTCACACACCACCGTTATGGGTAAACGGAGAACTGCCTATGCTGCAAGAGAGAAACTAACCACTATTCTATTCTATAACTACTGGGAAATATACCTATAACCAGTCAGGCTATTTTGATAGTAGCCAATCAAATTTCGTTTTTCCTTCATTTTCAATCAAAATGGCGTCTGAGAAATGCATTCTGTGATACTGGGGAAAAGCATGTGCGTGTTTTAGACTGGAATATTTTTTTTCTTACATATCTTGGACTCAGAATTGAGGTGCGTGTTATAGATGAGTGTGTGGTATACACAGGGAATTAAGGTAGATGAACTGAATAACTTTTGACAAAATTCCGAAAAATACTTTGTGAGTAATGGCCCTTTGTCATTTTGGTAATTTGTGCCCATTGTAATGTATGCTAAAAGTGATACATAGCATAACTTTAGAACCATGTATGCTATCGTTTTCAAATTTAATATATGAATTTCTGATGGAAAATAAGCTGACACATATTTTTTTCTCATCAGGATTATGCCCCTTTCAAGACTTATTGTCCTTTGAAATTTTTTTTAAAAAAATCTTGTCAGCAAGATATCTTAAAAACTATTGGAGCTAGAGCCTTGAAAGTTGGTGAATTAATTGTTGGTGATGAGTAGATGAACTGATTAACTTTTGACAAAATTCTGAAAAATTCTTTGTGAGTTATGGCCCTTTGTCATTTTGGTAATTTGTGCCCATTGTAATGTATGCTAAGAGTGATGCATAGCATAACTTTAGAACCATGTATGCTAGGGTTTTGAAATTTCATATATGGCTTTCTTATGGAAAATTAGCTGACACGTATTTTTTTTCTCGTCCGGATTATGCCCCTTTCAAGAGTTATTGCCCTTTGAATTTTTTTAATAAAATCTTGTCAGCAAAATATCTCAAACACTATTGGAGCTAGAGCCTTGAAAGTTGTTGAGTATATTGGTGGTGATGAGTATATGAACTGATTAACTTTTGACAAAATTCCGAAAAAATACTTTGTGAGTTATGGCCCTTTGTCATTTTGGTAATTTGTGCCCATTTAAATGAACGCTAAAAGTGATGCATAGCATAACTTTAGAACTGTGTATGCTATGGTTTTGAAATTTCATATATGCATTCCTAATGGAAAATAAGCTGACGCATATTTTTTTCTCATCCGGATTATGCCCCTTTCAAGAGTTATTGCCCTTTGAAATTTTTTCAATTATCCCCTCGCACAACATAGTTGTGAGGGGGGATATAGCATTTGTCCCGTACTTACGTACGTACTTTTGTCATCGCTCTAGCACCAACATTTCTTGACCGATTTTAATATAACTTCACACAAATATTCCCTATGACAAAAATCTCGAGCAAGTTTGACTTTCAAGGTCAAGGTCACTGTGGCTATTTTTAGAAAAACTTTGTCATCGCTCTAGCGCCTACATTTCTTCACCAATTTGAATATAACTTCACACAAATGTTCCTTATAAAAAATCTCGAGCGAGTTCGACTTTCAAGGTCATAACCTCAAGGTCAAGGTCACTGTGGCTATTTTTAGAAAAACTTTGTCATCGCTCTAGTGCCTACATTTCTTCACCAATTTCAATATTACTTCACACAAATGTTCCTTATAAAAAAATCTCGAGCGAGTTTGACTTTCAAGGTCATGACCTCAAGGACAAGGTCACTGTAGCTATTTTTAGAAAAATTTTGTCATTGCTCTAGCGCCTATATTTCTTCACCAATTTCAATATAACTTCACACAAATGTTCCTTATGACAATATCTCTAGCGAGTTCCACTTTCAAGGTCAAGGTCACTGTGGCTTTTTTTAGAAAAACTTTGTCATCGCTCTAGTGCCTACATTTCTTCACCAATTTCAATATTACTTCACACAAATGTTCCTTATAAAAAAATCTCGAGCGAGTTTGACTTTCAAGGTCATGACCTCAAGGACAAGGTCACTGTAGCTATTTTTAGAAAAATTTTGTCATTGCTCTAGCGCCTATATTTCTTCACTGATTTCAATATAACTTCACACAAATGTGCCTTATGACAACATCTTGAGCATGTTCTACTTTCAAGGTCATGACCTCAAGGTCAAGGGAACTGTGGCTATTTTTAGCTCACCGTCACGTAGTGACGAGGTGAGCTTTTGGGATCACTTTTTGTCCGTCGTGCGTCCGTCCGTGCGTGCGTCCGTGCGTGCGTAAACAATTTCTTCAAACGACATCTCCTCCTAAACCACTGATCGGATTTTGACCAAACTTCACAGGAATGATCCTTAGGTGGTCCCCTTTCAAAGTTGTTCAAATGGTTCCGGTCCGTTGCACACAGGAGCCAAAAATAGATTTTTTTCACCAAAAACTTAAAAAATCTTCTTCTCTGAAACCGCAAGGCCCAGGTCTTTCATATTTGGTATGAAGCTTCATCTAGTGGACCCCTACCAAGATTGTTCAAATTATAGTGCTGGGGCCAAAAATGCCCCCGCCCCGGGGCCCTTTGGTTTTACATTGGCTTATATAGGGAAAATCTTTAAAAATCTTCTTCTCTGAATCCGCAAGGCCCAGGTCTTTGATATTTGGTATGAAGCTTCATCTAGTGGACCCCTACCAAGATTGTTCAAATTATAGTGCTGGGGCCAAAAATGCCCCCACTCCGGGGCCCTTTGGTTTTACATGGGCTTAAATAGGGAAAATCTTTAAAAATCTTCTTCTCTGAAACCGCATGGCCCAGGTCTTTCATATTTGATATGAAGCTTCATCTAGTGGACCCCTACCAAGATTGTTCAAATTATAGTGCTGGGGCCAAAAATGCCCCCGCCCTGGGGCCCTTTGGTTTTACATTGGCTTATATAGGGATAATCTTTAAAAATCTTCTTCTCTGAATCCACAAGGCCCAGGTCTTTGATATTTGGTATGAAGCTTCATCTAGTGGACCCCTACCAAGATTGTTCAAATTATAGTGCTGGGGCCAAAAATGCCCCCACTCCGGGGCCCTTTGGTTTTACATGGGCTTAAATAGGGAAAATCTTTAAAAATCTTCTTCTCTGAAACCGCATGGCCCAGGTCTTTCATATTTGATATGAAGCTTCATCTAGTGGACCCCTACCAAGATTGTTCAAATTATAGTGCTGGGGCCAAAAATGCCCCCGCCCCGGGGCCCTTTGGTTTTACATTGGCTTATATAGGGATAATCTTTAAAAATCTTCTTCTCTGAATCCACAAGGCCCAGGTCTTTGATATTTGGTATGAAGCTTCATCTAGTGGACCCCTACCAAGATTGTTCAAATTATAGTGCTGGGGCCAAAAATGCCCCCACCCCGGGGCCCTTTGGTTATACATGGGCTTATATAGGGAAAATCTTTAAAAATCTTCTTCTCTGAAACCGCAAGACCCAGGTCTTTGATATTTGGTATGAAGCTTCATCTAGTGGACCCCTACCAAGATTGTTCAAATTATAGTGCTGGGGCCAAAAATGCCCCTGCCCTGGGGCCCTTTGGTTTTACATAGGCTTATATAGGGAAAATCTTTAAAAATCTTCTTCTCTGAAAGCTCCATCTTGTGGACCTCTACCAAGATTGTTAAAATTATAGCCCTGGGGCCACAATTGCCCCCGCCCCAGGGCCCTTTGGTTTTACATGGACTTATAATAGAGATAATCTTTGAAAATCTTCTTCTCTGAAACAACAAGGCCCAGGTCTTTGATATTTGGTGTGAAGCTTGATCTAGTGGACCTCTATCAAGATTGTTTAAATTATAGCCCTGAGGCCAAAAATGCCCCTGCCCTGGGGCCATTTGGTTTTACCTAGGCTTATGTAAGGAATATCTTTTTAAAAAATCTTCTTCTCTGAAACCGCAAGGCGCAGGTCTTTGATATTTGTTGTGTAGCTTCATCTACCTTCATCTAGTGGACCTTTGCCAAGATTGTTCAAATTATAGCCTTAGTTGATATTTGGTATGAAGCTTCACCTTTTTATACCTCCCTCAACATTATGCACATTATAACCCTGAGGTCAATAATGGCCCTCCCTGGGCCCACTGGTTACTCTATGGATCAGGTGAGCGATCCAGGGCCATCATGGTCCTCTTGTTAGAAAAACTTTGTCATTGCTCTAGTGCCTACATTTCTTCACTGATTTCAATATAAGTTCACACAAATGTTCCTTATGACAATATCTCGAGCGAGTTCGACTTTCAGGGTCATGACGTCAAGGTCACTGTAGCTATTTTTAGAAAAATTTTGTCATCGCTCTAGCGCCTATATTTCTTCACCGATTTCAATATAACTTCACACAAAAGTTCCTTATGACAATATCTCTAGCGAGTTCCACTTTCAAGGTCAAGGTCACTGTGGCTATTTTTAGAAAAACTTTGTCATCGCTCTAGCGCTTACACTTCTTCACCGATTTCAATCTAACTTCACACAATTGTTCCTTATGACAATTTCTCAAGCCATTTCGACTTTCAAGGTCAAGGTCACAATGGCTATTTTTAGAAAAACTTTGTCTCTCCAGCGCCTACATTTCTTCACCGATTTTAATATCACTTCACACAAATGATCCTTATGACAATACCTCGAAAGAGTTCCACTTTCAAGGTCAAGGTCACTGTGGCTATTTTTAGAAAAACTTTTTCATTGCTCTAGCGCTTACATTTTTTCACCAATTTCAAAATCGATTCACACAAATGTTCCTTATGACAATATCTGTAGCGAGTTCCACTTTCAAGGTCAAGGTCACTGTGGCTATTTTTAGAAAAAACTTTGTCATGGCTCTAGCGCTTACATTTCTTCACCAATTTCAATATAACTTCACACAAATGTTCCTTAAGACAATATCTCGAGCAATTTTGACTTTCAAGGTCAAGGTCACTGTAGCTATTTTTAGAAAAACTTTGTCATCGCCCTAGCGACTACATTTCTTCACTGATTTCAATATAACTTCGCACAAATGTTCCTATGACAATACCTCGAGTGAGTTTGACTTTCAAGGTCAAGGTCACTGTGGCTATTTTTAGAAAAACTTTGACATGGCTCTAGCGCTTACATTTCTTCACCAATTTCAATATAACGTCACACAAATGTTCCTTGTGACAATATCTCGAGCTATTTTGACTTTCAAGGTCAAGGTCACTGTGGCTATTTTTAGAAAAACTTTGTCATCACTCTAGTGCCTACATTTATTGATGGATGTTAATAGAACTTCACACAAATGTTTCTTATGGTAATATCTCGAGTTGCTTTGACTTTCAAGGTCATGACCTCAAGGTCAAGGTCACTATGGCTATTTTTAGAAAAAATTTGTCTACCGCCTACATTTATGATTTTAATCTAACTTCACACAAAAGATGCTTATGATAATATCTTGAGCAAGATCTACTTCGCGGCCATGGCCTCAAGTCAAGGTCCCTATGACTACTTTTAGAGAAATATTGTCATCACTCTAGAACCTACATTTATGGATGGATTTTTAAACAAACTTTACACAAATGTTGCATATGATAATATCTCAAGCAAGTTGGACTTTTGCCATTTCAGTGTTTTCCACACACGAAGTTGTCTTGTGCGAGGGGATTTGTATCGCATGCGATGCCTTTTTTTTTAAAATAAAATCTTGTCAGCAAGTCCATATCTTGAGAACTATTAGAGCTTCATTAATCATTCTTGGTACAAACTTGCATCCAGGCATTGCAACTTCAACGCAAGCATCCATATCTGACCTTGACCTATATTTCATGGTTCACTGACTTCGTGATTTATTGCAACCACCCTGACTTTCACCCTAATGTAAAAGTCCATTTCTCGAAAACTATTAAAGCTTTTTAAATTATAATTGGTTCAAACTTGCATCTAGGAATTGCAACTGCAACGCAAGCATCCATATTTGACTTTGACACATATTTCATGGTTCACTGACTTTGTGAATTATTGCGACCACCCTGACTTTCTATCTAATGTAAGAGTCCATTTCTCAAGATCTATTAGAGCTTCATTAATTGTATATGGTACAAGCTTGCATTTAGGAATTGAAACTTCAATGCAAGTATCCATTTCTGACCTTGACCTACATTTTATGGTTCACTGAATTTGTAAAATAGTGTGACAACCCTAACTTTCACCCTGATGTAAGAGTCTGTTTTTA
The DNA here is from genome assembly GCA_963580285.1 of Lucinisca nassula. Lineage (NCBI taxonomy): Eukaryota > Metazoa > Mollusca > Bivalvia > Lucinida > Lucinidae > Lucinisca > Lucinisca nassula. Next base: position 67,192,275 of record OY757012.1, on the reverse strand, counting down.
AGAGTTTCATTGATGATACTTGGTACATGCTTGCAACTAGGAGTGAAATTTTTATGTAGACATCCATGTTTGACCTTGACCTAGATTTCATTGTTTGGTGACTTTGCACCCCCCTTCGGGGGAATTCTTTTTGTATGTTTTTGAGTCTTTAACAATATTTGTTGAATATTTTGCCATCTAGGGACAAGCAAAGGTTGGGGGCATTGTGTTTTACAAACACCATTTCTAGTTTATTACTATTTACTCTAAGGAAAGTAGGTTCAGAATGACCAGAACATCATATTTCAGGACTTAGTTTTGAACCTCATGTTCATAAATCTTGCTACTGGTAAAACTACTTGAGCAATGATAATAACAATGACCGGCAAAAATGATCTCAAACAGAAGAAAAATTGTCCCATACGTAAGATTTTACAAGGGCTTTAATTTTGCTGATTTTACCTGAACTGAATTCTTAAATGCTGTTTCAAACATAATGAAGTGTTAGACCAATAGGAAAATGTATGAAAATGCTCTTTTTGCCGAAGTTTATTAATGTGTATACATACATTAAATGTGTGACAGAAAGGAGTTTTCCCCTGAAAATACTTGGTATCAGGGTAATTATGTCCAAGTTTAATGAGTCTGAAGAGAGCTATAGTAGATAAACATGTTTGTCTTTCAGCCACCAAGTTTGCTGTGTGTGTTAACGAAGGCCAAGACAAGCTTCCTACGCTATACTGGTTACCAAAACTTCATAAAAGACCTTACAAAGCACGGTTTATTGCAAGTTCTAGCTCTTGCACTACCACTGAACTTTCTATTTGTTTCGTGCCAAATTTATGATAAACGCGATGACTTTGATTTTGAGATTGTAAATTTTCCTTTTTTGGATGGTGATGTTCCTCGTGCGCCATCCTATGGCGTTTATATTTCGCAATTAATTCGATTTGCTAGAGTGTGTAGTCATGTAACTGACTTCAACACTCGTAATAAATTATTAACGGCTAAACTCCTTAATCAGGGTTATCGGTACCATAAACTACGCAAAGCCTTTTCAAAATTTTATAGACGCCATTCTGATTTAATTTCAAAATTCAATATTGGACTTAAATCTCTTCTGCAACAAGGTCTATCGGAACACGAATTTTATGGTGACTTAGTATATAAATTCAGAAAAATATATAACCGCAGTGAGTTCAGCACCCAATTTCGTAAAATCATTCTTCGATATAAAAAGATTGGGTACAACATGGATACTATACGACAGACTGCATGCATGGTAGTTAACCCAATCACGGTTGGCAACTTTGCTTCCCTCTTTAATTGCACGCCGGTGGGTCTGGCCTCAGATTCTATGACGGCTCCAATGTAAAGGCTTATTGAAAATTAGAGAGATAATGTTGGTTGGTGCCTGATGCTCTGTCTCTGGTCGGGCTCATCGGAGTCTAACTGTTGGTTTTCTTTTGCTCCAGCATTTCAGTGGTTTCTTGCTGTCGAGTCCTCACCGTTGTCTCACCTCTGTGGTTCTTTGATTTTTGTGTTCACGGAGATGTTGCACTGATGAGTTAGGTGGCCTTCATGCGAACTGAACAAATTATTTGTCTAAATCGCGACGGAAGTAAGGGCGAGGATTGTGGCCACGTAAAATCGATTTAAGCCCCCCAGTGGAAATCTTCCACTGACCGTTCCAAGGCGGCTCTTATGTGGCGATTTATTTATGTTGTTGTTTGTTACTTACTGTGTGTATCACTTGTGTCTTTTGGTTTTGGATAGCCATATGGCCATTTTGTGGGCAAGTAACCAAGGTTGGCAAAATGCCGGCAAATATGAGTATTTTCCAGGCCGGTGGCATTTACCGGTAAATACCGGCAAATACTGGAATATACCGCCAAATACTGGAAAATGGAATTTTCCACCCTGGAATTAAAACAAAACCATATACTCAGCAGGTGCATATTGGCAATTTCAGTGGTAGAGGTTACATTTTATTAAAATAGTTTAACTCTGGTATTTGTTACTATCTAATTTAATTATATAAAAAAGTAATTTAAGAAAAAAGGCCTATTTTGAACCTGCCAGTGGCCACATACTTTACCTTTACTAATTGTTTAAACAAAGTCATATAAAACATGAAATCCTTTAGTCCATCCTTGCCCCTGGCTATCCTGTGCTCTCTTGAATAAACAAGTCTTGAGAGTTGTTGTTTTAGTAACATAGTCCATATGCTCCACAGCTATTTACTGTGAAACTAAAGTTTTTGACAATAGCAAAATGCTGTAACTATCTCAGAATTTGAAAACATGGTTATTCTGTACAAAAGTGTGTTTAAAAGATGCAGATTTGCTCAGTCTGATCTTCATCTGATAAGGTAAGTCAATACAAAAACTAAGAATAATTGTTGCAGATTACAATATTAAACCTAGTGCATAGGGGATTTTTAACTACATTTTTCAACTGTTGATTTAAAAAGATACATGTGAAATATTTTGGGGGTTTTAACTTTTAATATTTTCAAAATTTGAGTCTTAGATTCACTTTTTGGCTGGTTCAACATGTTTAAATTGAGTAATATTTTATTCTGTAGGTTGGTAGCCTTATATAGATATAAACTTTTAACATTCTTTTACTCATTTAGTTCCATTATACTATTTGAATCAAATTTGTAAAGATTTCTGCAGTATTTTAAAGCTAAAAAATTCAATTTGCCAGTATTTGCCGGTATTTGCCACTTGATGAGTATTTTCCAGACCGGTAAATGCCACTGGTAAATACTGGGGATGGAATTTGCCGCCCAACCTTGAAAGTAATTGTCCTTATGGCCTTCCTTTGTTTAGGTTTTCATTATGGTCTGGTCGCTTAATGTTTGTATTTCTTTCCCTTTGGTGTCTTTTATGGGTGGAGTAAGTTAATTGTATCAATTCCTGATCTTTGTTTTACTTCTACTTTTTCTAAATTATTATTCTAAATTATTAACTTCCTGTCTTACTGCTATTAAAACGCATGTAATTAGGGCCCCGCACTGAAAGTGTGGGTGCCCTATAGTAATCACTCTGTCCGTCCGTCTGTCTGTCCGTCTGTCTGTCCACAAATTTTCCTACTCCTCTGATAGCGCTGCCGGGGCCCTAGTCAGTTTCACTGACAGCTCTAGTTTTACCCCCGGCATACGAAGTATGCCATGGGGGTATATAGTTTTTGTCTTTTCCGTCTGTCTGTCTGTCCGTAAACAATTATTTTGTGTCAAAGATATCTCAGGAACTGCTTCACATAGAAACTTGAAATTTTGCACACATGATCAGTATGACTACTTGTATTGTGGGAAAGAAAATAAGGGCCAAGGGGTCAGGCCTTTTAGAGTTATTTCCCTTTGTAGTTCTTGCTGTTTAATAGTGTATATTTTTATTTTGTGTCAAAGATTTCTCAATAACTACTGTACATATAAACTTGAAATTTTGCAAACATGATCAGTATGACTAGTTGTATTGTGGGAAAGAAAATAAGGGCCAAGGGGTCAGGCCTTTTAGAGTTATTTCCCTTTGTAGTTCTTGTTTCAGCTGAGGTGATGGCACTGGCCAATTGTTTTGTGTCAAATATATCTCAGGAACTGCTTCACATAGAAACTTGAAATTTTGCACACATGATCAGTATGACTACTTGTATTGTGGGAAAGAAAATAAGGGCCAAGGGGTCAGGCCTTTTAGAGTTATTTCCCTTTGTAGTTCTTGCTGTTTAATAGTGTATATTTTTATTTTGTGTCAAAGATTTCTCAATAACTACTGTACATAGAAACTTGAAATTTTGCAAACATGATCAGTATGACTAGTTGTATTGTGGGAAAGAAAATAAGGGCCAAGGGGTCAGGCCTTTTAGAGTTATTTCGCTTTGTAGTTCTTGTTTCAGCTGAGGTGATGGCACTGGCCGGGGGTATACGTGCCCCACTGGGCACTTTTGTCTAGTTAAATATTGTGATAAAGTCTTTGAAAGATCAGAAAGAAATCTGTTTTGGTCTATAAAAAATTCGAATGAGGTTTTAAATATATTAAAATCCAGACATTTTCGTGCTTCAAGTCTGTCTACTTACGATTTTTCCACTCTTTACACTACACTTCCTCATAATCTTATAAAAGAAAAGCTTAATGATTTAATTGAATGGGCTTTTCACAGAGAAGATTCTCTCTATCTTGCATGTAATGTCAGAAATGCATTTTTCACTTCTAAAGTGCATAAGAATTATACACTTTGGTCATGTCAGAAAGTGTGTACTGCCCTCACCTTTCTACTTGACAATATTTATATTAAATTCGGTACTAAGTTATTTAGACAAATTGTGGGTATTCCGATGGGTACTAATTGCGCACCTCTTGTGGCTGATCTGTTCTTGTATTGTTATGAAAGAGACTAATTGGCCGAAACTAGCTAGTCTGGCCCAGAAAACATGCACACTCCATATTTTTCAGTTCTGTGGTGTATTCCTTGCTTCCAAAGGATAACCCTTTTATAGAACATATTCATGTCGTCGCTTTCCATTGATAACCAATCTGAAATTATTGAAGCTTTTAGCTCCACTTCTAGATATTTAGATGATTTTTTAAATATTGATAATACCTATTTCGATGGTTTGATCAGTCAGATTTACCCCCCAGAACTTCAGTTAAATAAAGCAAATTCTTCTGATACCGAGGCCCCGTTTTTGGATTTACATCTTTCTATTGTAGATGGATTTGTTTCGTGCAAAATTTATGATAAACGCGATGACTTTGATTTTGAGATTGTAAATTTTCCTTTTTTGGATGGTGATGTTCCTCGTGCACCATCCTATGGCGTTTATATTTCGCAATTAATTCGATTTGCTAGAGTGTGTAGTCATGTAACTGACTTCAACACTCGTAATAAATTATTAACGGCTTAACTCCTTAATCAGGGTTATCGGTACCATAAACTACGCAAAGCCTTTTCAAATTTTATAGACGCCATTCTGATTTAATTTCAAAATTCAATATTGGACTTAAATCTCTTCTGCAACAAGGTCTATCGGAACACGAATTTTATGGTGACTTAGTATATATAAATTCAGAAAAATATATAACCGCAATGACTTCAGCACCCAATTTCGTAAAATCATTCTTCGATATAAAAAGATTGGGTACAACATGGATATTATACGACAGACTGCATGCATGGTAGTTAACCCAATCACGGTTGGCAACTTTGCTTCCCTCTTTAATTGCACGCCTGTGGGTCAGGCCTCAGATTCTATGACGGCTCCAACGTAAAGGCTTATTGAGAATTAGAGAGATCTTATTCAAGGTAATGTTAGTTGGTGCCTGATGCTCTGTCTCTGGTCGGGCCCATCAGAGTCTAACTGTTGGTTTTCTTTTGCTCCAGCATTTCAGTGGTTTCTTGCTGACGAGTCCTTACCGTTGTCTCACCTCTGTGGTTCTTTGATTTTTGTGTTTAAGGAGATCTTCAAGGAGGCCTTCATGCGGAACTGAACAAATTATTTGTCTAAATCGCGACGGAAGTAAGGGCGAGGATTGTGGCCACGTAAAATCGATTTAAGCCCCCCAATGGAAATCATTCCACTGACCGTTCCAAGGCGGTTCTTCTGTGGCGGTTTATTTATGGTGGTGTTTGTTACTTACTGTGTGTATCACTTGTGTCTTTTTATTTTGGATGGCCATATGACCATTTTGTGGGAAAGTAACTGTCCATATGGCCTTCCTTTGTTTAGGTTTCCATTATGGTCTGGTCGCTTAATGTTTGTGTTTCTTTCCCTTTGGTGTCTTTGATGGGTGGAGTTAGTTAATTGTATCAATTCCTGATCTTTGTTTAACTTCTACTTTGTTTCATATAGTAAAACAGAACAGGTACTTGAAACTGTGAAACATTAACACAATATGTAAAGCCAAAATTTATGAAACAACAATTTTAATCAAATCTTACGTATGTGATGAAATGACAAAAAAAATAATGTTCAAAACAATTTTCAAGTCTTTAATATATGTGAGTCACTTTCATTGCCAAATATGCTTTTTTGATGTTGTCACCAGAAAAGCTTAAAACAAATTGCAAAGACTTGAAAATAAAACGTAACAACCTGTTTCTGACTATATTTATCAGATTAAGACTGGCATGGGTCACAATTTAAGAGACACTGCAGATCTGAAGATGCATAGAGACTGAAACTGCATCGGTTTTATCATAATGTACATCATTTATTCCACTTTTGATATCCAGAAATCAAAATATTGGAGCATTACCAAGCAGTAGTTTAGAAGACAAATAAAAAAAAAACATATATAAAAAGTGTTCCATACATAAGATTTCAACTTTACACCCCCTTCGTGCTGTTTCTCCCTGTCCTGTACCCCACCCTCTTTAAAGGAAAAGTTTCCTGGTTTTTGATGCATTAAGAAAATTCGCTTCCTTGCTTGCCCCTTCCACTGCTGAATTCTTCCCCTGCTTATTTCTGCCTCCCCTCCATTCCAAAAATAAAATTCCTTGGAGTTGGATTCTTTGTCAAAATTACCTCACTGTTGCCCGAATCCATTTTTAATTCACCTGAGCATGGAATGCTTATGGTGAGCCAGTGTGATTATTCAATGTATGTCCTCTCTCATGTGTTGTCTGACGTACACAATTAGCTTTAAAAGACTTCTCTTTTGCCCTTTGGCCAATTTCATTTAAACTTCACAGGAAATGTTGCCTAGGTGGTTATCTAGCTAAATAGCTAAATCGTTTAGTTTGGATGCAGAAAAAGGCTAACAAGCTAAAAAAGGGAAAAACCTTTTAATGACTACTCCTCCTATACCCCTGAGCCAATTCCATTCAACTTTCAAAGAAATCTTGCTTAATAGTTGACCCTTCAACAAACTAGCTAAGATAGTTCTGCTCCGAGGAACAAGATGGCCACCAGAGTTAAAAAGAGAAAAAAATCTTTAAATGACTACTCTTCCCATACCCCAAGGCGAATGAATGATTGAATTCCATTAAAAGACATATCACCAGTAACAATTCAGATGCAGACAGCCAATTTTATTCAAACTCCATAGGAATGTTGCTCTGGTGGCTCTCTTCCTAAAAAGCGAAAATGGTTTGGGTTTGATGAACAAGATGGCCCTAATAGCTAAAAAACGAAAACATCAACAATGTCCTCAAAATGCTATCCGAAAGTGTTGGATAAATTCCACTTAAACTTCAGAAGAATGTTGCCTAGATGGCTCTCTACCAAGTAGACAAAATCATTCTGCATGGCTACACAATATAGCCACCAGAGCTTAACATAGAATAATCTTTAAACGATTAACATAGAATCATCTTTAAACGACTACTCCTCCCATACGCCTGGGTCAGTTTGATTCAAACTTCATTGGATGGGAATTTAGGTGACCCTCCACCAAAGCAGCTAAAAGTGTAACACTGATGAACAAGATGACCACCATAGGTCAAACTAGAAAAATCTTTAAGTGACTACTCCTACAACCCTAAATCCCAGGGCCACCTTCATTTAAACTTCAAAGGAATGCTTCATAGGTAATTGTCTTACAGACTAGCTGACCAGCTAAAACTGTTTAGGCCTAACGCTGTCACATCTTGCTTTTCTTTTACAACTTTCTTTTGCTCCAGCATTTCAGTGGTTTCTTGCTGTCGAGTCCTCACCGTTGTCTCACCTCTGTGGTTCTTTGATTTCTGTGTTCACGGAGATGTTGCACTGATGAGTTAGGAGGCCTTCATGCGGACTGAACAAAATTTTTTGTCTATATCGCGACGGAAGTAAGGGCGAGGATTGTGGCCACGTAAAATCGATTTAAGCCCCCCAGTGGAAATCTTCCACTGACCGTTCCAAGGCGGCTCTTCTGTGGCGATTTATTTATGTTGTTGTTTGTTACTTACTGTGTGTATCACTTGTGTCTTTTAATTTTGGATGGCCATATGGCCATTTTGTGGGAAAGTAACTGTCCATATGGCCTTCCTTTGTTTAGGTTTCCATTATGGTCTGGTCGCTTAATGTTTGTATTTCTTTCCCTTTGGTGTCTTTTATGGATGGAGTAAGTTAATTGTATCAATTCCTGATCTTTGTTTTACTTCTACTTTTCACAAGACTTGTGTTTTTACAGAGTAATTGATAAGGGTAGTATCGTCGTAAATACGACTCTAAAATCGAGCAAATACGCCTAGAAATGAAGAAAGTGTCGTACCAAATACGACCATCAAATTGGCGATATGCCAAGGTTGTTCCATTGCAGTCGTATCGGCGATGAAAAACAAAAAACATGACACCTGACAAAAAGCAATCGAAATCGCTGTCATTTTCGCCGCAACATAGTCTTCAACAAAAACTGTTCCAATCTTCAAAAACAATTCGAAATCCATCCATTCATGAATGATGGCATTTGTTTTAATTACGCTGAAACACTTCAACCTTACCTTTCGACGATCATATATTGAATACCGATCCGCTTATATTTAATCAGCCTCAAGTTATGACAACTATCAACATGATTAGGAAACCGATTATTGATGTGTGATTACATAACGGTATTTATTATCTAAGGGAAAGCCGCCGCATTATTAACTTTATTAACAACGCCTGAAGCATGAACAGTAACTTTATGACAAGCGTGCATAAAAATACGATCCTGAATATTGTTAGGCAACCACATTGACTTCTACGGAGTGTCATCTTTGAGAAAAAAAATTAGGGTCGACAGATCTAATTATTCACATTGTCATATAGTTTGGAATTAAATATCATAACAGACGCGCAGACGATAAAAAGTTAAGACCACCATTTCTTTTTGTGAAGAACCTGACAAAGTTTCTCCGGAAAAACGCAAGAAAAAAACAACAAATGCATGAGAAATTTCGGGCGGCTATTTCTCCCCAATCGCCGAAATTCACGTTGAAATGGTTTACTCTGTATTTTGCGGAAAAACAAAACAGAAGCAACAACAACTGGGCTAGGAAAGTCATAATTAATGTAACAGCAAATATATATCCGACCAGGCAGCCAGCGCTAGCTCTTTCTGCTTATCGTCCGCAGGTCGCAAATGCAAGTCAATTTGCGTCCATGAATCATTTTTTTTCGGGTCCTTTGGCCATTGGCGAAAACTCTTAACCCGAGGCTTAAATAATCAGTGTTATTGATAAGCTTTTGCCCGAGGAGTACTGTTACTCCTTCAACCAAAGACATAGGTGTATCCTGTGATTCTTTGAGAGTATCGGTACTCCTAAATTCGAAACTAGGGTCGTATCTTCATCTGTCATCACAGGATGGCTGCTAAGTGCACTTATATCTATTTCAGACGTGGCAATGGCCATATGTAAAAGACGCTAAACACATATTCTATCATCGAAACATACCGATATACATTTTCATGTTTATAAGCTGGAGGACAGCAAACTGATAAATTACTTTTTCTTCTAAAGAATGTAAATCCAGCCAATGTGGTCGTATTCTTCGCATGAGTCTTTGGAATTTCCCAGACGCTATTGAAGGCTCGTTTTGATCAGACTGTGCAGGCTGGTCCGAGTCTTCAGCTGTCACACAGATCATACTGTCATCAAAACGTTTTCAAACCCATGTTTTGTGTCTGCAGCGGCCTTAAGTGCTACGCATTCAAAGGCGAGGGAAAATCTCCACTAATTGTAGCAACTGCATGCGATTGGTAAAAGGCGAGAAATTCAGCGCCCAGCAAAATACAATAAAACGTGCGACCAGTGAAGACTCAGATCAGCAAGCGCATCTGTGAAAGCTAATCAGTCCGCCCCAGTTGCTGTGTTTGCGTTCTTTTATGATGCGCTGCCAGTCATTCTGCTTAATGTTGAAAGACGCCGGCGAGACATCTTAGGGTGTTAATTTAATCGGCTACTTGAGAGATTGCGGTAAATAAGCATGCACTGCATGCTGACCTTACCACCTGTGATTCACATTTAGATATATAAGTACCCAAGTATTACAGGTTAATCCTGCCATTGTGACTCAATAAATATAATTTTGGTCAAATGTATATGGAACACGGCGGTGCAGCGGTGGTTCTATCTCAGATGTGCATTGACGACAATGTTAGCACAAGCTACACTGACCAGCAGAATGAGTCACCACAGTTAGCTCTCTGACACTGAATATGCCATTGAGCTATTTTAGTAACCTTGGCTCAAGTAGAAAAAGCCATGCATTTGATTTTTTTTCTTGCGTTTTTCCGGAGAAACTTTGTCAGGTTCTCCACAAACTTAAAGTGGTTATTCACCTCTTTCTTCAATACTTTTATTTTAAATATTAAATGTATAAAAAGACCACTACTGCTATAAGTTTTGCAAACACTAGGTTAATTAGTCAGTAATTTGATTATTTATACTTGCTGTGGGAACCAGCCATTTTATCAGTTCAGTTATGTGATATATTGCAACTGGCAGCATCTTCTCTCTCAGTAGAACAGGTATAAAAAGTAGAAGTAAAACAAAGATCAGGAATTGATACAATTAACTTACTCCATCCATAAAAGACACCAAAGGGAAAGAAATACAAACATTAAGCGACCAGACCATAAAAAATCTATGCAAAAATCCAATCAGTATGAGTGATCAGACACTGCCTGTTGAGAACATCCTACTCAGTAGCCTCAGTAGTATCAACAGTAATGAAGCATCTGCTTTATGGCTACCTGTGGCATTACCAGTGACCACCCCAACAATGTCAATTACAACTCCGGCCAGTCCTATTGACACCTCAACACCAACTTCAGTTGCTATACCAAAGACTTTACAGTTGTGCACTGATAAAACACAGGGCAAGACAGCTCAGGCTACATTATCAGCTACTACTAACATAGTGTCAGCTACCTTAACACAGAGTACTCCAATACAGACTTCAGTTGCAACACCAAAGATCAACCAGCCTCTAATACTAAATACTTCAGAAGGTTCATGTAACCCAGCTCCGAGTACTCCATTACAGAGTAAAGCAACAAAGCAAGCTTCAATACAGAATTCCAAACATTCTACAAACTCCAGTGCTTTAAAAAACTCTTATAGTGACAGTACAAGTGAAATTTCTTCTCTTTCATTTTCACGTGCTACTGATGTTAGTGCCATTGATCAAGAACGTCAGGTTAGTGACAAATTCAACGGTATTCTCTACCATGTAATACCAACATATAATCAAATTGCAATTTTATTTTCAACAAAAGGGTTATATAATCAATTTCTTTCATCATTAGAAAATGAATTGCATTCTAGATCATCCAATGTACAGAGACCCAGTTATGTGACACATTTAAATGGACAAAGATGTTTCATAGCTTGTAATCAGCCAGAGTCATCTGTTGTGGTCACTGGGCCTGGGCGTAGTCTCTGGAGGGAAACTACATTTCTGCGCCTCTCTCTGAGACTTTTTCAACATTTTGCTGCTGATCACGTGGATGAAAAAAGTATACCAAAAACACAAACATCAACACCCTTTGAAATGAGACATCAAGCTTTTACAAACGTCCCACTGTCACCAATACCCTTATCTGGCTCACTGAAAAATGGTGAAGATGACATACACGGGCAAATAAAAATGTTGTGTGATGTAACTAAAACATTACAGGGACAAATTAATACATTAAACAGTTTGATGAACAAACTAGTAGATCGGATTGAAGAAATGTCCAAGAAAGACAACTTATCAGAATCAAAACCAATTAAGAAAAAGTCTGTTACAAGTCAAACCATCACAATAAACGACTCCAAAGAGGAAGAGTTACCTATCATACCAGGTCCCAAATCATTCAGCGAAGCAGTTGCTAATCAAAAGAGTGAAACAAAACAGCAAGAGATCACTAACCCCAGAGATAAAAACTGCCAAAACTCAAAAACATCAAGTACATACGCTGTAGATAAACCTTCCGTCAAACATGTCAAACCCATCAAAACTATCTCTAGTAGTAGACCAAGAGCATCAAAGAACCTAGTAGCATCAAAAACTCTAATAATTGGAGATTCAAGTTTATCTGGAATAAACAAAAAAGGTCTAAATAATGATATTGAATGTCACTCAATTCCAGGTGCAACTGTGGACATCGTTAAAAATAAAATCGAAATGTACGACTTAAACTGTTTTCAGAACATTGTTATCTATGTGGCAGGAATGATGCCTCGAACATGAAAACAAACGCAGATGAGGAATTGGTCGAAGAGAAGTATGAGCAGCTGATATATTGCATCAGACAGAAAAGTGAAGATATTAAAATATATTTGTGTAGTGTGTGTCCTCGTGGTGATACCACAGTAGAGAGCATAAACGAAATGATCAAGAGACAATGTAATTTTCATGAGGTCGTTTTTATTGATGCCTATAGTAATTTCTTCAATAAATATAATCAGCTGAAGAGTCACTTTTACCGGCCCAGGGACAATATTCACTTGTCACCATCAGGCACAAGAGGATTACTCGGTGAAATACATAAATATGTAGACATAGTACATGATTTTAAAAAATGTGCTGTGAACAACACGTCATTTCAAAAACATGACTGGACCAAACAAAGGCCATATTCTTCTGATAGACTGGCAAGGGTTGATGAATATGACAGTGATCACAATGGTGAGAGATGTTTTAAATGTGGACTAACAAATCACAAAACTAGTCAGTGTTTCCATAAAAAACAAGTTCAGTGTTTTTTATGTAAATTCTTTGGTCACAAAGACTCAATCTGTTGGAACCAATAGGAAAAGGGCAAATATGCCAGTCAAAATAAAATTTGTTCATTTTCTTTTACTTCCATGAATAGGTTCAACTGTTTAGTGAATATATGTGAAGAATGTAATTATCTTGGCTGTAAATGTGTAGGAAGCAAAGTTGTCCCTGATACACTAGATGTATCTGACCCCATTAACCCATTTTGTACCAAAAAACCCAAAACGGGTACCTTGGCAAACAGTGCAGGCCCAGATCAGACTCCACAGAATGCGGCATCTGATCAGGGACTACACTGTTTGCAAAAAGTTCAGCCATTTTCCAGTCAGGTTTTGAAGAAAACGCAACCTGACACCCCTAAATCTCAAAATGGACTCCTGACATGTGTGGGGAGGAAGAGTCCATTTGGTACAAAAAGGGTTGAGGCTAATGAGGCAACAATTTATGACTCTATGGAACCTACTTATGATAATTATTTACCTGGTGACTCTTCCCATGATAATTATGATCTATCAACCTTGTTAGATAATAGTCAAGATGTTTACTTTGCATGTAATGATACTATCAATGAAAATAGTTGTATCACTGAAAATTATGATGTACACATACTGGAAAATAATTTGCATGAAAATAATGTGCATGACAATTCTTCTGTAAATGTATCAAATAAGTTTTCGTATCTAGAATCTATTTGTGCTGAATGCGATTTAACGGTCTGCATATGTGAAAGTCAGAACACCTATCCTTTAAACACTGACCCTGTGGGTCATATATATAATGATATAAGCAAGTTGTCCAGTATTTACAACTCTTCTGTTTCCAGGTCCGTAAATATGGGAGCATCAGAACAGCCAGACTCTTATTATGATTATGATAATTTAAATGTAAATGTATCCATGAGGTCCTCAAATACCATTAGTAACAAAGGTAACAAATATTTAACTGTAGCAGATAGTACTTTATATACTGAGACATGTGTAAATCATACTTCACTTTCAGGTGTAGATATTTCTATTAGTAATCTAAGTCCTGCTGAACAAGAAGGCTCTCACACTGATAGATTATTATCTTCAGGCAGTGAACTTAACTCTTCTGTTCCCTCAACCCAGGTGGCTGATAACAGCTCCAGTGTAGCATATGATCAGTCTTGTGCTGCTAGTAGTAACCAGACAAGCTATAATCACTTAATTGATTTAGGTTTAAGATGTAAGGGTTTCAGGATGGGTCATGTCAATATTCAAGGAATAAGCAGGAAAATTGATCAGGTACGCCTCTTATTAGAATCAAATGAAAACCAAATACAAATACTGGGCTTAAGTGAAACGAAACTAAATGTTTTGCACCCTGATTCAGCCTTTCAAGTCAGCGGCTATCAAAAGCCTTTCAGAAAAGATAGAGAAATTAATTCTGGGGGTGGCATATTAGTTTATGTTAAAGATGGAATCTGTGTCAGCAGAAGAACTGATCTTGAACATGATAACCTTGAGTGTATTTGGCTGGAAATTAAACCAGTTAAAAGCAAGCCATTTCTAGTCGGCAACATTTACAGGCCACCAAACTCAAACATTCAATGGAACTCAATATTTGAAGATTGCATGGAAGGGGTGTTAAGGGAAGAAAAAGAAATATACTTAATGGGTGATATCAACAGGGATCTTCTAAACAACAACATTAAAAAAGCCTGGATGGACTATATGGAACCTTTTGGGTTAACACAATTAATTTCTGAAGCAACAAGAGAAACAAAAGACTCTAGAACATTAATTGATCATATTTATTCAAATTGTCCAGAAAACGTCAATTCTTTAAACATACCAAAAATTGGTTTAAGTGATCATTATCCAATATTTTTTACAAGAAAAATGCATAATATGCCCCTAAAGACAAATCACTACACTATATCATATAGAAGTTTTAAAAATTTTGATGAAACCAAATTTACTGAAGATCTACAAGCAGTTCCATGGGATACAATCAAACTTTTCGATGATACAGATGACATACTTGAAGCCTGGTTAGATCTTTTTCTGCAAATAGTAGATAGACATGTACCAATAAAACAACACAGGGTAAAATATAAAACTCAACCGCAATGGATGTCACCCGAAATACTTGACGCAATCAAATGCAGAGACAGACACAAATCCATAGGAAATGAGGATGAATACAAGGTGTGGAGAAACAAAGTTATTAAACTCATTCAAAAATCTAAAAAAGATCAGTACCAAACATTCATAGAAAACAATAAACAAAAACCTAGTAGTATATATAAAATTTTTCGTGACATAGGTGCTGGTAATGGCTCGCACAGACAGTCCACAATAGGATCAATCAGAATTGGTGATTTGCATACTGAGGACCCCGCAAAAATTGCAAATGAATTCAATGAATTTTTCGTAAACATTGCTTCAAATTTAAAAGAACCAGTAACAACTGCTAACCATGAAAAGCTGAGACAGTTCTGTCAGTCCAAAGTTCCATCTGATATAAAATTTACAATTCCACACATACAAAAGGAAAAAGTTTTGAAATTTTTTGCCAGCATGGACACAAGTAAAGCAACTGGCACAGATATGATTGGACCCCGCTTACTGAATTATGCTGCCCCATTCATTGCTGATGATGTTACTTTTATATGCAACCACAGCATAAACAACTCTTTATTTCCGAGCAGATGGAAAGAGGCAAAAGTTACTCCTTTACATAAAAATGGCCCACATGAAGATGTGAATAATTACCGTCCCATTTCAATTTTACCTGTCATGTCAAAATTACTTGAAAAACATGTACATGACAGTCTTACAGATTATCTGCATCATTTCAAATTATTATATAAAACACAGTCAGGTTTTAGAACTCAGCATTCATGTGAAACGGCTCTCGTAAACATGATAGACACTTGGTTACAGGCTATCGACAATAGTAAAATGATTGGTGTTGTGCTGGTTGATTTTAAGAAAGCTTTCGATCTAGTTGACCACAAAATTCTTTTAGATAAACTAAATATATATGGCATAAGAGATGAAACTTTACAATGGTTCAAAACCTATCTTACAAACAGGAAACAACAGGTTTCAGTAAATAACACAAAATCAGAGTTCAAGCAAATTTCATATGGGGTCCCACAAGGTTCTATTTTAGGGCCACTTTTATTTCTACTTTTTATCAATGACCTTCCATTACACACAAGCAATGTCAATACAGACCTCTACGCTGACGACACAACCCTGTATGATATCAAGGATTCCTTCGAACATATTGAGAATAATCTTCAGTCTGCTTTGACCAACCTTCATGTATGGTGTAGAAATAATGGAATGATCCTCAACTCATCGAAAACGAAGGTAATGCTTGTAACAACAAACCAAAAGCGCCAAAGGCTTCAAAACGATAATCTGGATCTAAAATTCAATAATGAATCCCTTAATATGATTTCAAGTGATAAAATTTTAGGAGTTAATGTTGACAATAACCTTACATGGTCTGATCACATTAAACATGTAACGAAAAAAATTGCTTCAAACATCTGGCTCTTGTCAAAAATTAAAAAATTCTTGTCCAAAGCTCATAGGGTTCAATTTTATAAATCCTACATCCAGCCACACATTGACTTCTGTAGCATTGTCTGGGGAAGTTCTTCCGAGTCTAATAAAGTAAAAATATTTAAATTACAGAAGCGTGCTTGCAGGGTAATCCTTGATTATAATGTTGATGACACCAGTGAAGCCATGAAAACTTTGAAGATTATGTCCGTATATGATCGGCTTTATTTCAGAAAAGCTAAATTTATGTTTAAAGTCTACAATAATGTAACTCCTACGTACATTTCAGAAAACTTCAATCTTAGAAATAATCTTAACACAACAGTTCACTTAAGATCATCTTCTGCTAGGTGTTTTGTCCCACCTAAGCCCAGGACAGAATATTTCAAGCACAGTTTAAGATACTCTGGGTGTCTGGTGTGGAACAGTCTTCCAGAAGAGGTTAAAAATTCTCTGACTCTGGAGACATTCCACAACAGATGCTTAAAGTGGTTGGTTACTGATCAACTTTAAGTGCCCATCCTGCACACAGACTGGTATTTTCATGATTTATTCATTTTGAGTGAGGACATCACTCAGCTGCACATACTGCATGCATATGTTAATATTTTACTCACTTCTTGGTGTCTGGTAACTATTTATCTCTTTGTATTGTAAAAATTATTGTAATGTTCAATATATTCACAGGTTAATACAGTAAGGATGTTTATGTTTAAGGTTTGAGGGGATACCCACTCTGTGTTTCTAAACTTCCATGGGTGTCACCTCAAACTTTTTAGGTATGAACAGGTTTTTGCATACTCCTTTGGTGAGATTATAGGGATCAACCATGGTTTTTCATGCATTGGCATTTGCCGGATCCCGAGGGAGTTTTTTTTTTTTTTTTTTTTTTTTTTTTAACATCAGGCCGCTAGGCCGAATGTTCAAATATCTTCCAAGGGATCCGGCAAGTGTTAGTGCGATGCAATGACCATGGATGATTGTTGTTCTTGCATAACTTACGAATCCAACAGCAAATTTTGTCGAAAACTCCCAAAAGCTCCATATAAACTCTTCAAATGCGACAGGCAAACCAAAATGGCGGCCAGTTCGGAATGTTGTTTACATTGACGTTGTCACGCAGTAGCCCTCTGTCGTCATCATAGAAACCTAAAATGCTGCGTTCAGGGCGATAACGTTACGTCGCTCAACGTAACGTAAACAAAGCAAGGCCTGTCTTGTGATATCAAAAGCTCAAAATCCATGTTCAAACAGCACGCGAATTTCATGATTTGAACATGGTTTTTGCTGTTTGAGCAGGGCTTTCGGTCCATTTGACAATGGCTTCAAACAGCCATGCGCATAGATATTTATGCAAGAATTCAATTTAATTCATGAAATGGTGGAAGGTAAATGATAGGGTTCATACCCAATATAGACGCTTTACTGTAGTGTACATGTGTACTTGTATAAATGTAATTACACATGCTATTACATGTATAGTACTGTTTATACTGTTTATACTGAGGGCCTCATGGAAGATTAGCTGTTACTTGTATTTTGTGCTTGTATGTGCTAAATGTTGTCACCCTCTATAAATAAAGTCTTTACTTACTTACTTACTTACTTACTAATGGAAACCTAAACAAAGGAAGGCCATATGGACAGTTAAGACAGACAAAAAAAAATGCCTCAAACTTTGCACTGTCAAGAGTTGGCAGGGCATAAGTGCAGTCACTATTCCCGACCCAAACAAAAATAGATCATTATGTGAACGGTGGATTCATAATCGCATAAAGTACCTAAATATGACGAACATAATTATGTCTGAAACTGAATACTGAGATATGTAATTGGAACTAGTGCTAGTATTAACATAATTTAGAAATATTTATGAATATTCATATAGATAGATTACACTGTTGGAACAAGTATTCGACGGCAAGGTGTCAAATCAACATTGATTCAATATTGTTTCAACGTAATGTGCCAACTGAATGCTTTGATCAACTTTACGGAGATTTGTGCTCCTTTCCTGTCCGGTACTGTCATGATTGCTGTTGTTTGGTGCTGAAAATCGCTCAGCTAACTCTCCTTCTGTATACTCAGGTTCCCACTGATATAGTTTTCATGATCATTTTCATCACCATTTTATACAGGAAACCCCTAAAGGGGTAATTTGCAAACAGTGCAGGCCCAGATCAGACGCCGCTGATCCGGGCCTACACTGTTTGCAAAAAGTTCAGCTATTTTCCAGATAAATTTTGAAGAAAACACAACCTGACACCCCCTCAACGGGATTTGAAGAAATATATGGGCTGCATGATGCTTCCACGGAGAGCTGAAACCGACCCGCAGACGAGTACTAGTAAACCACTAAGAGGATCTAAGCCTGCCCAGGCAAAGCGGTGCAAATCGGACCGTCCATGTTGTAAATCTACATGTATGCATGTGGAAGCACAGTAAAATCCTCCAAATGTGCTGCCATGACCTGTAATCTGTATCAAATAGGGGCTTGAAATCAAGGTATTACATGCACTCAGGGGAAATTGATTGCAAACATGTCTGCTGTCAGATTCTTGAGATTAGAGGAAAACACAGGGCTATAATTACCTTGTCAGATAAAGATATGACTTGTGGCAATTAAATTTAAATATGTGAAGATATTTATTTTTCATATAAATAAGCAAGAAAGAGATCTGAATAATCACTTTAACTTTTAATCGTCTGCGCGTCTGTTTTGATATTTAATTCCTAACTACATGACAATGTGAATCTGTAGATCTGTCCAACCCATTTTTTTTTCTCGAAGATGACACTCCGTCGAAGTCAATGTGGTTGCCTAACAATATTCAGGATCGTATTTTTATGCACGCTTGTCATAAAGTTACTGTTCATGCTTCAGGCGTTGTTAATAAAGTTAATAATGCGGCGGCTTTCCCTTAGATAATAAATACCGTTATGTAATCACGCATCAATAATCGGTTTCCTAATCATGTTGATAGTTGTCATAACTTGAGGCAGATTAAATATAAGCTCAATATATGATCGTCAAAAGGTAAGGTTGAAGGGTTACAGCGTAATTAAAACAAATGCCATCATTCATGAATGGTTGAATTTCGAATCATTCTTGAAGATTGGAACAGTGTTTGTTGAAGACTATGATGCGGCGAAAATTACCGCGATTTCGATTGCTTTTTGTCAGGCCTCACGTTTATTTTTTGTTTTTGTTTTTCCATTGCCGATACGACTGCAATGGAACGACCTTGGCGTATCGCCAATTTGACGGTCGTATTTGGTACGACTGTTTCTTCATTTCTAGTCGTATTTGCTCGATTTTAGAGTCGTATTTACGACGATACGACCCTTATCAATTACTCTGTTAAATACCTTGTTTATTGCCGTTTTCCGACACGTGTATGTCGGCGCCTTTGATTATTGCATCATGGTGGTTGTTTACTTTTGACTCCACTTCTATTTTTAGCTCACCTGTCACGTAGTGACGAGGTGAGCTTTTGGGAACACTTTTTTGTCCGTCGTGCATGCGTCCGTCCGTCCGTAAACAATTTAAAATAAGAATATCTCCAATACCCCACGGCCAATCTTGATCAAATTTCATGTGAAGCATCATCAGGTAGGGGGAAAGGCTGCATAAGGTTTTTGGGCTGATCAGATTGGAATTCTGGTTGCCATGGCAACATATAGCTCCCATAGACTTATAAAGGGAAAAATTTTAAAAATCTTCTTCTCTGAAACCACAGGGCCCAGAGCTTAGATATTTAGCATGTAGCAAGGGCAAGTGGTCAACTACATAATTCCTGCCAATCATGCCCCTGGGTGCCAAATGGGCCACACCCTGGGGCCCCTTCGCTCCCATAGACTCATAATGGAAAAAAAGCTTCAAAAATCTTCTTCTCTGAAACCACAGGGCCCAGAGCTTAGATATTTAGCATGTAGCAATGGCAAGTGGTCACCTACATAATTCCTGCCAATTATGCCCCTGGGTTCGAAAAGGGCCACGCCCGGGGCCCCTTCGCTCCCATAGACTCATAATGGGAAAAAAATTTAAAAATCTTCTTCTCTGAAACCGAAGGGCCCAAAGCTTAGATAATTAGCATGTAGCAAGGGCAAGTGGTCAACTACATAATTCCTGCCAATCATGCCCCTGGGTGCCAAATGGGCCACGCCCTGGGGCCCCTTCGCTCCCTTAGACTCATAATGGAAAAAAAGCTTCAAAAATCTTCTTCTCTAAAACCACAGGGCCCAGAGCTTAGATATTTAGCATGTAGCAATGGCAAGTGGTCACCTACATAATTCCTGCCAATCATGCCCCTGGGTTCAAAAAGGGCCACGCCCCAGGGCCCCTTCGCTCCCTTAGACTCATAATGGAAAAAAAGCTTCAAAAATCTTCTTCTCTGAAACCACAGGGCCCAGAGCTTATATATTTAGCATGTAGCAATGGCATGTGGTCACCTACATAATTCCTGCCAATCATGCCCCTGGGTTCCAAATGGGCCACGCCTCGGGGCCCCTTCGCTCCCATAGACTCATAATGGAAAAAAAGCTTCAAAAATCTTCTCTGAAACCACAGGGCCCAGAACTTAGATATTTAGCATGTAGCAAGGGCAGGGGGTCACCTATATAATTCCTGCCAATCATGCCCCTGGGTTCCAAATGGGCCAGCGCCGGGGCCCCTTCGCTCCCATAGACTCATAATGGAAAAAAGCTTCAAAAATCTTCTTCTCTGAAACCACAGGGCCCAGAGCTTAGATATTTAGCATGTAGCGAGGGCAAGTGGTCAACTTCATAATTCCTGCCAATCATGCCCCTGGCTGCCAAATGGGCCACGCCCTGGGGCCCCTTCGCTCGCATAGACTCATAATGGAAAAAAGCTTAAAAAATCTTCTTCTCTGAAACCACAGGGCCGAGAGCTTAGATATTTAGCATGTAGCAATGGCAAGTGGTCACCTACATAATTCCTGCCAATCATGCCCCTGGGTTAAAAAAGGGCCACGCCGGGGGCCCCTTCGCTCCCATAGACTCATAATGGAAAAAAAGGTCCAAAAATCTTCTTCTCTGAAACCACAGGGCCCAGAGCTTAGATATTTAGCATGTAGCAATGGCAAGTGGTAACCTATATAATTCCTGCCAATCATGCCCCTGGGGTCCAAATTGGCCACACCCTGGGGCCCCTTATCTCCTATATACTCATAATGACAAAAAAAAGGTTCAAAAATCTTCTTCTCTGAAACCACAGGGCCCAGAGCTTAGATATTCAGCATGTAGCAACGGCAAGTGGTCACCTACATTATTCCTGCCAATCATGCCCCTGGGTTCCAAATGGGCTACGCCCCGGGGCCCCTTCGCTCCCATAGACTCATAATGGAAAAAAAAGCGTCAAAAATCTTCTTCTCTGAAACCACAGAGCCCAGAGCTTAGAAATTTAGCATGTAGCAACGGCAAGTGGTCACCTACATAATTCCTGCCAATCATGCTCCTGGGGTCCAAACAGGCCACGCCCTGGGGCCTCTTAGCTCCTTTTGACTCATAATGGAAAAAAGCTTAAAAAATCTTCTTCTCTGAAACCACAGGACCCAGAGCTTAGATAATTAGCATGTAGCAAGGGCAAGTGGTCAACTACATAATTCCTGCCATTCATGCCCCTGGGTGCCAAATGGGCCAAGCCCTGGGGCCCCTTTGCTCCCATAGACTCATAATGGAAAAAAAAAGCTTCAAAAATCTTCTTCTCTGAAACCACAGAGCCCAGAGCTTAGAAATTTAGCATGTAGCAACGGCAAGTGGTCACCTACATAATTCCTGCCAATCATGCTCCTGGGGTCCAAACAGGCCACGCACTGGGGCCTCTTAGCTCCTTTTGACTCATAATGGAAAAAAGCTTCAAAAATCTTCTTCTCTGAAACCACAGGACCCAGAGCTTAGATATTTAGCATGTAGCAATGGCTAGTGGTCACCTACATAATTCCTGCCAATCATGCCCCTGGGGTCCAAATGGGCCACGCCCCGTGGCCCCTATGCTCACATAGACTCAAAATGGAAAAAAGCTTCAAAAATCTTCTCCTGAAACCGCAGGGCCCAGAGCTTAGGTAATTAGCATGTAGCAAGGGCAAGTGGTCACCTACATAATTCCTGCTAATCATGCCCCTGGGGTCCAAATTGGCCACGTCCTGGGGCCCCTTAGCTCCCATTGACTCATAATAGAAAAAAGCTTCAAAAATCTTCTCTGAAACCACAGGGCCCAGAGCTTAGATATTTAGCATGTAGCAACAGCAGGTGGTCATTTACATAATTCCTGCCAATCATGCCCCTGTGGTCCAAACGAGCCACGCCCCGGGGCCCCTTAGCTCCTTTAGACTCATAATGGAAAAAAAAGCTTCAAAAATCTTTTTCTCTGAAACCACAGGGCCCAGAGCTTAGATAATTAGCATGTAGCAATGGCAATCATGCCCCTGGGGTCCAAATGGGCCATGCCCCAGGCCCCTCAGCTCCCCAAGACTCATAATGGTAAAAAGCTTCAAAAATCTTCTCTGAAACCACAGGGCCCAGAGCTTAGATATTTAGCATGAGGCAATGACAAGTGGTCACCTACATAAATCCTGCCAATCATGCCCTTGGGGTCCAAATGGGCCACACCCTGGGACGCCCTTAGCTCCCATAGTAATGATTTTCTGGTACACAGGTGAGCGATATAGGGCCATTGGGCCCTCTTGTTCATACTTTTATCATCCCGACGTATTTTTTTCTCGCAACATTGTCGTCAATGCATGTCTGAGATAGAACCGCCACTGCACAGACTGATATCTTTGTCCGCTTTGTTCCGTATACAATTGACCAAAATTATATTTATTGAGTCACAATGGCAGGATTAACCTGTAATACTTGGGTACTCATATATCTAATTGTGAATCACAGGTGGTCAGCATGCAGTGCATGCTTATTTATCGCTATCTATCAAGTAGCCGATTAAATTAACACCCTAAGATGTCTCGCCGGCGTCTTTGAACATTAAGCAGAATGACTGGCAGTGCATCATAAAAGAACGCAAACACAGCAACCGAGTAGAGGTGTAACGATACACCTACCTCACGATATGATTCGTATCGTGATACTTACCTCACGATACGATACGTATCATGATACTTTTAGACAGACAGACTGACACACACACAGCCTGTCCATATTATAAGCTCATCAATGAGCCTACTATATTTGTTGCATAGTTTTGGTTACATGTTGCAAAGCTGTTACTGTCCAAGTTACCACCGTCTGCTAGCCTATAATGTGTAAAAAGAAAGTTTAAAAGATATTAGAACAATGAGCAAAATAAAATGTCATCACAGGATGGCTGCTAAGTGCACTTATATTAATTTCAGACGTGGCAATGTCCATATGTAAAAGACATTAAACACTTATTCTATCATCGTAACATACCGATATACATTTTTATGTTAATAAGCTGGCAGACAGCAAAATGAAAAATTACTTTTTCTTCTAAAGAATGTAAATCCAGCCAATGTGGTCGTATTCTTCGCATGTGCTTTTGGAATTTCCCAGACGCCATTGAAGGCTCGTTTTGATCAGACTGCAGGCGGGTCGGGGTCTTCAGCCGTCACACAGATCATTCTGTCATCAAAACATTTTCAAACCCATGTTTTGTGTCTACAGCGGCCTTATGTGCTACTCGTTCAAAGGTGGGGGGGGGGGGGGGGGGGGGGGAATCTCCACTAATTGTAGCAACTGCATGCGATTGAAAAAAGGCGAGAAATTCAGCGCTCAGCAAAAATACAATAAAACATGCGACCAGTGAAGACTCAGATCAGCCAGCACATCTGTGAAAGCTAATCAGTCTGTCCCGGTTGCTGTGTTTGCGTTCTTTTATGATGCGCTGCCAGTCATTCTGCTTAATGTTCAAAGACCCCGGCGAGACATCTTGAGTGTTAATTTAATCGGCTACTTGATAGATTGCGGTAAATAAGCATGCACTGCATGCTGACCTGACCACCTGTGATTCACAGTTACATATATGAGTACCCAAGTATTACAGGTTAATCCTGCTATTGTGACTCAATAAATATAATTTTGGTCAAATGTATACGGAACATGGCAGACAAAGCGATCAGTCTGTGCAGCGGTGGCTTTATCTCAGACATGCATTGATGACAATACTGCGGGAAAAATATGTGGGGATGATAAAAGTAGGAAAAATAGAAGTGGAGTCAAAAGTAATCAACCACCATGATGCAATAATCAAAGGCGCCGGCATACACGTGTCGGAAAACGGCAATAAACAAGGTTTTTAAGCCTCCGGTTAAGAGTTTCCGCCAATGGCCAAGGACGTGAAAAAAATGAGTCATGGACGCAAAGGACGGGTTACAGTTTTCTATTGCAAAGTGCCTACTGAAAGAGCTAATTCTTGAAGTCAACAAAAACTGATCAAAATACACTCATAAGGTGACCAAATATCTCTGGTTTGTTGGACCAAAAATTACTTTTTCATCCGCATGCGTTTTCGTAACAAAATTTCCGGTTGAATACATGCACTACTGGTCATGTGTAACATTGCGCCTATGGAAAAGGTGAAGACCCCTGTGGTGTTCAAAGGAACATTGCATGGTCGTCCACATTGTTAACCAGAGAAAACTACACACCAATTTATTTCAGAAACAATAATGCTTTCAAAAATGCTGATAATTTGGCGGTTAACAATGTGGAAAATGTTGAAAAATAAACTTTTATCAATAAAATAAGGTGAGAAAATCAATGTATTCAAAGATCTGTGCATAATCGCACAGGAAAAAGTCAATATAGTCTACATAAACAGAAGGGCAGCGGCTGGCCATCTGTATGAGCACAACCATCATTCCTTGCTGGGCAAACGGGAATGCTTTTCATTTATGAATAAAAGGACTATTAATCCATTTCCAGTTTCTGTCTTATATTGTTTACAGGGTTTGTAACATTTCATATTTTCTGCAGACGTACCCTGAATGCTGGTATAAATAAAAGTGTTTTTAGAGGAAAACAATGTCCCCTCACCATAAATGTATCTTAAACACCCATTTGACTTTAATAACTAGATTAACGTCAACAAAATGTAAGCTGCAAACAAGCCATTTTTGGTCAAAAGCTGACAATTTTTGTAGGAGCCTATGACCTTAAAAAGACAAACAGTCATTAAAAAGCTCAGATCACCAGACAAATTTGGTATGCTGCAATTAAATATTGTACCCATTTTGACCAACATTCATAAATTCTTAAATGATATAGGTTACAGATAAGCCATTTTTGGCCCTAAAAGAACAGGTTTCGGGAGACCTTGGCCTTAGAGTGCACACAATAAGTTGCAGAAAGGGTTATCCTTTAGAAGCAAGGAATACACAAAAGAACTGGAAAATATGGAGTGTACATGTTTTCTGGGTCACACTAGCTAGTTTTGGCCAATTGGGCTTCATCATTGACCCTAAAATATTTTCAAAATTCAACAATGAAATCAATGATCCCAAAAGGACATGAAAATGTAAACTACACTATGATGTAGGGCTGGGAGACTTTTTACGGCTGCCACACATTCCGAGAAACCAGCTGCAGTGACGTTAAATTAGGTGTAGAAAGGGTTATCCTTAGCCATTTTTGGCCCAAAATTGACTGTTTATTTTTGGGGGTGGGGATTGGTGTGACTTTGAAAAAAGTCAGTTCACCAAAATCCAATCAAATCTGCGGTATGTTGTAATGGTATATTATACCAAGTTTGAATGCAATTAATCAATTTGTTTATGAGAAATTGTGCAGTCAAGCCTTTTTGTCCCCAAATCGTCTGTTTTTGGGGCCTGTGATCTTGAAAAAAGGTCAAGGTTGACAAAATACATGTATAATCAAATCTGTGTCATGTTGTAATTATATATTGTACTAAGTTTGACTAAAATTAAGCAATTTATTAATGAGATAGAGTGCAGACAAGCCATTTTTGGCCCAAAATTGATTGTCTTTGAGGGCCTGTGACCTTGAAAAAGGTCAAGGTCACCAAAATCTAACCCGATCTGCGGTATGTTATATTGATATCTTGTACCAAAGTAGAAGTAAAACAAAGATCAGGAATTGATACAATTAACTAACCCCACCCATGAAAGACACCAAAGGGAAAGAAATACAAATATTAAGCGACCAGACCATAATGGAAACCTAAACAAAGGAAGGCCATAAGGACAGTTACTTTCCCACAAAATGGCTTTGACAAAAATTGGTCATTCTTTAATGAGATAGAGTGCAGACAAACCATTGTTGGCCCAAAATTGACTGTTTTGGGGGGCCTGTGACCTTGAAAAAAAATGTCAAGGTCACCAAAATCTAATCAAATTTACGGTATGTTGTTTGTTTGTTTGATTTGAGGTTTAACGTCCCCGCCAACACTGTAAAGGTCATTTTGGAGACGTTGCTTCCAATTTTGTGGGACTTTTACCCGACATTGAGATGAAATGACAATTCAAGCCCTGTCGCCCAATGAAACCAATAGAGTTTATAAGCATGGGCGGTCCGCCTCGCACGGTATGTTGTAATGATATATTGTTCCAAGTTTGATTAAAAATTAATCAATTCGTTATTGAGATAGAGTACAGACAAGCTATTTTTGGCCTAAAAATGACTGTTTTTGGGTTGCTGTGACCTTGAAAAATGAGGTCAAGGTCACCAAAATCCAATCAAATCTGCTGTATGTTGTAATGATATATTGTACTGTTGTTGCCTTTCTGCCAACATTTTAAATATATATTTCAGAATCGAATATACATTCCGTATTATTAAGCACTTCTAACATATTATACTAAATACATACATGTATAACTTCAACACAATATAAATTTCTTATGCACATGCTGTACATAATCTTGTGTCACGGGATACAAGAAACATAGATTATGATATGGACATGTAGATTGGCACGCTTTAATGTGGTTAATTGTTAAAAATGTCATATTACTTTGGCAAATCACCAAATACTGACAATTACCCCACTTGTAGAAAAACGGAAGTCACATGACTGCACATGTCATGGTTAATTATGCCCCCAACTTTAAAAAAGTTGGGGGGCATATTGCCCCCAACTTTAAAAAAGTTGGGGGGCATATTGCTTCTGGCTTGTCCGTCCGTTCGTCCGTTAGTCCGTTAGTCCGTTCGTACGTCACGCTTTCTTGTGCATAGCATATCTTTAGAACCGTGTATGCTAGTGTTTTGAAATTTCATATATGGGTTCCTCATGAAAAAATAGTTGACCCGTATTTTTTTTCTTGTCCAAATTATCTCCCCTTCTTGAATTATTTCCCCTTTAATTAAATAACATAGAATTCTCGTTAGCAAGATATCTCAAAAAGTATTTGAGCTACAGCCTTGATATTTGGTATAGTGATTGGGACTAAGGAGGAGATTACCTGATTAAATTTTCAACCAATTCTATAAAATTTTGTTAGAGTTATGGCCCTTTGTAATTTTTTGCCACTCAATTGTGTTGCTTTCTGGTGCATAGCATATCTTTAGAACCGTGTATGCTAGTGTTTTGAAATTTCATATATGGGTTCCTCATGAAAAAATAGTTGACCCGTATTTTTTTGCTTGTCCAAATTATCTCCCCTTCTTGAATTATTTCCCCTTTAATTAAATAACATAGAATTCTCGTTAGCAAGATATCTCAAAAAGTATTTGAGCTACAGCCTTGATATTTGGTATAGTGATTGGGACTAAGGAGGAGACTACCTGATTAAATTTTCAACCAATTCGATAAAATTTTGTTAGAGTTATGGCCCATTGTAATTTTTTGCTACTCAATTGTGTTGCTTTCTGGTGCATAGCATATCTTCAGAACCGTGTATGCTAGTGTTTTGAAATTTCATATATGAGTTCCTCATGAAAAAATAGTTGACCCGTATTTTTTTTCTTGTCCAAATTATCTCCCCTTCTTGAATTATTTCCCCTTTAATTAAAAAACATAGAATTCTCGTTAAGAGTTTCATTGATGATACTTGGTACATGCTTGGAACTAGGAGTGAAATTTTTATGCAGGCATCCATGTTTGACCTTGACCTAGATTTCATGGTTTGGTGACTTTGCGCCTCCACAGGCGCGACATAGCCTTCGGGGGAATTCTTGTTGTATGTTTTTGAGTCTTTAACAATATTTGTTGAATATTTTGCCATCTAAGGACAAGCAAAGGTTGGGGGCATTGTGTTTTACAAACACCATTTCTAGTTAAATATTGTTGTCATATGAACGCGCATATGTTGGACTTGGACTATAATGCATATGATCAAGAATTCACTGTCCAGGAATTCTGGTTACGTCACGGGAAAATCTATTTTTAACCCTTTAAATGAGATTTTTTATGCCCAATGTTACTGTTTGTTGGCAAAGCAGGTCAGTGTGCACAGTACAGTACAGTAGAATATACTATATATAAGAATAAAAGTATTAAATAATCGCTTAAATCACCATAATTTTGGACACAAACCGTTATTTTTTTGGAGGGTGGGTGAATTTGAATTTATTTAGCAAGCTTGGGAAAAAGAATTGTACAGAACATGCCTTAAAAAGACATTGCAAATATACCAAAGATTACTAACAGGGGTGTCCGAATGTTTTCTGCAGCATATTTCTGGACAAACTTCCAGTTTATGTCTCTCGTTCCCGTGACGTAATTTTTCGTGTCAAATAAGGTTACGTCTGAATATTGAACGGTTCAAAGAAAGCAGGAGTCTTGTATTGGAAACCAGGTGCATTATATACTTAAAGGGACGGTCTAATTATTTTTCAGACTGAAAACCCCCAGGAAAGTGAACATATAAGAGGCAAAATATCTTCTGAAAAACGATGCCTGCTATTTGTTGTCCAATTTGTTATGTCTTCGACACCCCTATTTTTCGCCCGAACAGCGTACTTTGGGCGAAACAACCTGAAATTGTTATTTTTATTTTTGCGACATTCCGGGTTTACGGCATCACGCGATATTCGATAACAACATGGCGCGAAGGAGGAATCCAGTATGGCGGATCTTGGAGAAAAAGGGTGCATAAAAATTGGAAGTTACGTCTTCAAATAGTTCTAACAACTAATTTAAATGCAGTATTTTGCTACAGTGGTATAACCTTACCCTTGGAATCATATCGTCATGCTTGGAAAATGCATCAGTTGCAATAATTTCTGCCTGCATATCTGGTCAGGCTGTGTTTGTAAAAATTCTCAATGTTTTTTTTTTTTGTCGAAGTCGGCAAATATTCAGTTGTGTCCATGTTTCGTCCATCATCGATTGTCAGCTATTCTGGTAATTTTCCGTTTTTTTTTTTTTTAAACAACAACGCTGGTTTGATCAATGATTTATAAAACAGTTGCCAGCAATGACAAAAAACACGCAAATTACATTCCTTTTTGGAATTGAAACAAATTGTAGAAAGAAGTAACAGGACACGAAAAAGATTTTGTGTTTCCATAGATTATGGCAGTAAATTAAATGCCTTTGACTTGCTGCTTTATGCATTAAATTACTGCTGTTGTTTTCTTGTGACAGTCCTATGCTGTATCAAACTGGGGAGGTTAGATGTCAAATTAAATTGAAGAGTTACAAAGATGTAACATGGACAGAAACAGTTGCGTCATTGTTACTCCTAAATCATGGTTCTTGTGTCTTTGATACATCTTTTACAACTGATATGTTTTATTTTAAAGGCAACACTCATTAATTTAGTTAACAACATCACATATACAGGTAAGAAGGAAGCTGAATGTTAGAAATGTTTATTTTGCATCCAGTGTTTTTCCCCTTAGTTTTTATAGAAAACTTGATAGAGTAACCTGGACACTGTTACATCATATATCAAAATTACGTCCAAATTACATCTTTGGCATAACTGCCTTCTAATTATGCATGATAATGATCTTAAGTTTGAACCATGGCACAAATGCTTGTCTGATTTTAAATATTATATGTAACCACAGGAATGACTATAAAAATAATTGAATGAAATAAGCGCATTGGAACAGTGAAAAAGAGGTAATTTTGACACAAATATTTCAGTCCTTGTTACTTGGTTACTTGCACTGTTTCCATGTTGCATCATATTTTCACACAGTTTACACCGAATATTCACAATTCTAACTGCAACGGAGGGTCAGGTAGTTTTTTCTCCGGGTACTCCAGTTTTCGTCCACCTCTGATTAAAGATCGGCTCGATATGAATGAAATGATCTTGAAAGGGCCGTAACCCCCCCCCCCCCCCCCCCCAAAAAAAAACCCCAAAACAATCACAATTCTAACATGGCATGAACGTTTTCCCCATATAACATAATAGAAACATTGACATGTGAAAATATGTTTTGTTTGTTTTGGAGTTTAACGGCCCAGTCAACACTATTTAGGCCATATCGAGCCAGTCAGTTACCGATTCACACTTTTTCTGGGCAGGCTTATACGTAAGAGGTAAACCAGTACAGTGCACATTCTTTCGCCAGAAACTAACAACTGCGCTTCTTGAATCACCGGAAGGGAGAGAATGACCGTAGAAAAGATTTCATGATCAATCTCCACAACAGAATGTTGCTGACCCCTGCAGGTATCGAACCCGCGACCTCCTGATCACCAGTCAGACACGCATCCGACTGAGCTACCAAGGCCAGCTGTGAAAATATTTGATAAATCACTTCACCATCATGGTGCCTGCAAAATCGGGCAATCATGACGTCTTTTGTAATTCTAATTAATGCACTTGCGTATGTAACACGACGTCTGATTGGATAACGTCCAAAATTTGCGACATTATATTATGCGATATACTGTCGGAAGCCTGAGGTCATCATGTTATGTCGCTTTTCATTGGCTGGCATTTGGTTTTACGCAGCTCACAGTGCTTGCCGTTTTGTGCAAAATAGTGCCGTTTTCAGCAAAACAACCGCATAAGTGCATTAGAATGGGGATAACTGTATTGCAAAATTGTCATTTGGGGAGGTAAATCGTCGGTTTTATAGTCGCAAATTCCGTTTTATGGCTGCGCTGATGCGTCGCCATAAAACCAAATTTCTGACCATAAAACCGCGATTTACCTTCCCAAATGACAATTTTGAATACAGTTATCCCCTAAATATTTACTTCGGTCAAGGTCGACTGGGAAGTTGTTCTTTAGAAAACGTAGCAATGAAGTAAGATTGCTGTTCCTCACCATGTTAAAATCAAAATAATTTTCTCCATACCGTGTATTATCCAGAAAAACATGCGGTGTTGTCGGGCAGATGCGGATATTAACTCAGGCTTTTTTTTTCTTTTTTTTTACGCCCCTTTCAAGATCATTTCACTCATAAGGAGCCGAGCATTTATCAGAGGTGGGCGAAAACCAGAGTACCCAGAGAAAAATCACCTCACATGTGACCCGAGCCAGACTCGAACCACAGGGGTGAGAGACCTAATGATTAAGTCAGCGCTCTTATCCACTAGGCCATGGAGGCCCATTTAACTTGGTCTTCACTGTAGTGAATTAATATTCCACAGTTCACCCTCCAACACCATGTGTTATTGGCATAACACACTGAACACAAATTCTGATAAAAACTGCATTTTTTAACTAAGAGTTAATACTTGATTTTTGATGTTCAGGTGATGAAGCTAGTGAGTGAAGCTAAAATTGAAAAGAGCAAGGATCATGAACTGATACAATCAGATTCCAAACCCTGCACATACTTTAGTACTACATGGGAAAGAAGTCACAACACAAGTGACACCAGTAAAATAGGCTACATGAAGTGCTTCTGTATCATTGAATCTGAGCTCTGCTCACTAGCTGTATCACCAAAAGGAACGGCAAAAATAAAGTTTTACATTAAGCCTAAAGCTTTAATGTCTGCTTTGGTGAGGCTCCAGGTATCTGTGCACTAGGTATCTCCAGTTGAACAGCAATGAACATACATGCTGTTGTAATTAATGGGAATGAGTAAAAAGCATGCAAGGAAAGGAATGTGCAAGAATCTTTATTTCATGTGGGATGTACATGTATACATTAATTACACATTATACCATTAGCTGAACCTGACAGGTGTGAATAGGGCACTATCACATCTAGGCAAATAGTGACGGCTTGGATGTATGATATGTGTAGGGAACAGTGAAGTCATTTCATAACGTTCCAACCCAATAAGGTATTGTGTGATGTGATAGCACCCTTTCACTTGTCATTATGTAACAAGCACCAAAGCAAATGACAGAGAGCAGTTAATGGGTTAAAGGCACATATACATGCAGTACAATATGAGCAGATAGGAGTAATTCAAAAAATGAGCAGTGAAGATGGTTAAATACCAAAGTACAGCTTTATAAAGAAAGCCATTGACCTTGGCTAAATACATTTTAAAATAATGCACTTGCTAACATAATGCAACATCTGATTGGACTACATCAACAATTGTCGAAAGTATATTTCTGCAATAAACCCAACGCCATTATAGATCAGGTATATTATTGCTCAGTATCAAGTTAATTTCTAAAACAGTTTCCTAAATCAGTTCCTTTATCTTAACCCACCATGTATATGTCCTGCACAGCAAGTATTGGTCCCCAAATCCTTGCAGGATCACATTGTGACCTGCATTTCTGTGTAAGAACTTGGCATATTGTTTCATTTAAACAGTTGGATACAAAAATGCATGCTGACTTGACTTTTAAAAGGACATGTTGTGTCTGTTCGCCATCAAAAATTTTGTGGAGGACAATGCTTTTAATAATAACTACAAATAGGCAGTGTAGCTTGGTCAGAATTCACATGTCACTACAAACAATATCAATATGGTGTCCACACTATTCTGTTACATCTGAAAATAAACAGTACCCATAAAATACATGAAGAGGCATCTAGAAACTGGTAAATGTATTGGTAATACATAAGGAATGCACAGAGGGAACTGCTGATTGAAGAAAGAATCAGAATATTCCTCTGGAGTTTAAAAAAATTCTCATATTAGGCATTGGTGTCCAATGTTACATCACAAGGCTGACCATTAACATTATAACCGGTTATGTCACTGATACTCTGAATTCTGAACTGCCATTTTCACAGATGATAGACCCAACATGAAGGAAAATTTTGAAAACAAGAAATGTTAAATTCCAGTATTCAAAATATTGGACACGAAACAGCTCGTGATGTAACGAAAATTCCTGGACATCAAATTCTTGATCATATAAGTTTCATCCAGATCCATCGTAGGCACAAATATGGCTAAAATGTAACCCGTCCTTTTCTTGCCTCTGCGGCCGCTAAGCAGAAAGAGCTAGCGCTGACGCTGCCTAGTCGGATATATATTCGCTGTTACATCCTAGTCCAGTTGTTGTTGCTTCTGTTTTGTTTTTCCACAAAATTCAGAGTAATCCATTTCAAAGTGAATTTCTGCGATTTGTGAGAAATAGCCATGCATTTGATTTTTTTTCTTGCTTTTTTCCAGAGAAACTTTGTCAGGTTCTCCACAAACATAACTTTTTATCATCTGCGCATCTGTTTTGATATTTAATTCCTAACTATATGACAATGTGAATCTGTAGATCTGTCGAACCTAATATTTTTTCTCGAAGATGACACTCCGTAGAAGTCAATGTGGTTGCCTAACAATATTCAGGATCATATTTTTATGCACGCTTGTCATAAAGTTACTGTTCATGCTTCAGGGTTGTTAATAAAGTTAATAATGCAGGCGGCTTTCCCTTAGATAATAAATACGGTTATGTAATCATGCATCAATAATGGGTTTCCTAATCATGTTGATAGTTGTCATAACTTGAGGTTGATTAAATATAAGCTCAATATATGATCGTCAAAAGGTAAGGTTGAAGTGTTTCAGCATAATTAAAACAAATGCCATCATTCATGAATGGATGATATTCGAATCGTTCTTGAAGATTGGAACAGTTTTTGTTGAAGACTGATGCGGCGAAAATGACCGCGATTTCGATTGCTTTTTGTCAGGCGTCACTTTTTTTTTTTCCATTGCTGATACGACTGCAATGGAGCGACCTTGGCGTATCGGCAATTTGACGGTCGTATTTGGTACGACTTTTTCTTCATTTCTAGGCTGTTTGCTCGATTTTAGAGTCATATTTACGACGGTACGACCCTTTTCAATTACTCTGAAATATGCTTGATGACCTAGTGTATGTTTACTTCTAGGTAAAATGTCCAAGACAGTCTCCACTAAGTTATATGTTGGAAATCTACCAGAAACATGCAGGAAAATAGAACTACAGAAACTATTTGAAGAGTATGGCAATGTCGTTGAATGCGACATTGTTAAAAATTATGGATTTGTTGTAAGTATTCGTGTATTTGTCTTAGTCCACATAGGAATTTATCCAGATCCGGAATCTGGCTAAGCAATTTGGTAGGGCCTGACAAATCCTTTGCCCACTGCCAAGGACGTCCTAATTTTGGCTGGGCAACTGATTTTTAGCTCACCACAGCCGAAGACTCCAGGGGTGCTTATAGGATAGGAATTTGTCTGTCGCGAAATCTAATGACAATGACTATTTTGCTGAATTATAAATATTTCCGGTCGACTACAGCAACTTAAGCTCCTGTCACACTGTGCCGCGTTTACACTGCGATGGAACGGCGTTTAATTTTCCAGATAGCCACGAGAAATATGGGATATTTTTCGTGAACATGGGCCTGTCATGGCGTCCTTACACCGACCAAGACGTTGCTATGGAGCTTACAAGGCGATCTATCGCAATCCTGTGTCATTCTTGACGGCGATTGTATGCGCTTTCACGGCGCATCCACTGTGCTTACATGCACTAAAACTGCATGCACTGCACTTTTATGGGCTCAGAATGCGTGCACTGCGCTTTTACATCACTCACATTGCGCTGACGGCATGTTGAAGACGTTCGTTTGTACTATAAAGCAAAGTGTAAACAGACATCTTCATCAGTCAAAAAGTTTTGTTTGATTTGAGGTTTAACGTCCCCATCAACACAGTATAGGTCATTTGAGGGAGACGTTGCTTCAACTATTGTGGGACTTTTACCCGACATTGAGTTGAAATGAAATCTCAATCTCAATGTCGCCAAATGAACCCAACACGCATGGATGGTCCAACTTGACCCCGCCCATCGGCGCTTGAAGAAGTAAATGGGCTGCATGATGCTTCCACGCAGAGCTGAATCCGACCGCACACGAGTACTGGTATACTGCTTAGGGTATCTAAGTCTGCCCAGGAAAAGCGGTGTGAGTCAGACCGTCCATGCTTATAAACCTATTGGTTTCATTGGGCGACGGGGCTTGAGATGTCATTCCATCTCAATCTCGGGTAAATGTCCCACAAAATTGGAAGCAACGTCTCCAAAATGACCTGTACAGTGTTGATGGGGAGGTTAAACCTCAAATCAAACAAAACAAATGGTCCGACCTGGGCCCCTTTGTCTGTGCAAGCTTAGATCCCCTAAGCGGTTTACAAGTACTCGTTTGCCATCAGAAGCAAGTCCACCGCCATTACCTTATCAACCCCGGGATGAGTCACCACAGAAGACAGTACTCAATCAAGCTTTAAGTTCCACAGTTGACTCTAGCCACTGTTTATACAAGCGGGCGCCCCCGCCCATCGGGACTAGAAGAAAAAGATGGACTGCATGATGCTTCCACGGAGAGCTGAAACCGACTGCAAACGAGTACTGGTAAACTGCTCAGAGGATCTAAACCTGCCCAGGCAAAGCGGTGCTAGACGGGCCGTCCATGCTTATAAACTCCAATAGTTTCATTGGGCGATAGGGCTTGAGATGTAAATGTAACCAAATTATTAACCCATTTAGTACCGGAAACTCCAAAATGGGTAGTTGGCAAACAGTGCAGGCCCAGATCAGACGCTGCAGAACGTGGCATCTGATCAGGGCCTCCACTGTTTGCGAAAAGTTTAGCCATTTTCCAAATAAATTTTGATGAAAACACAACCTGACACCCCTAAATTTTGAAATGAACTCCTGCTGTATATAAGGAGGAAGATTCCATGTGGTGCTGAAAGGGATAATACTCCTCAACTTTTTACCAGATATCACAGTCCTCTGTTTATTTCTTTTAACATAATGATGCTCTTATTTCAGCACTATGATGACCCAGATGATGCCAAAAGAGCAGCAGAGTCTTTAGACAATGCACCATTTGAAGGTGTAAACTTGAAAGTTGAGGTACGTGCCATTTTACTCACAGCTAAGATGGTTGAATTCATATTGCATATAGATGTTACATGTGCTTCAAAAATTAGTTGTGGGTGCTTGTTAAAACCACCTCATTGAGGCGGTTCTAACGAGTACCCACAACCTATGTCTTGGAGCAGATTTAAGTAAATACAACCGCGCACCCAGCAAGTTAGCAATACGGCATATCCCGTCGGTTCATTAAAGAGCAGATACGTCAAAAAACACCGACACGCTACACCGGAATTGGTGTTACAAGTGTCAACTATGTCAAAGTAACTGTAATTAATAATTAACATCACCATCCAATACCGGTTAACCCACAGGAGAGGGCGGAGCTAAGCGATTGTCAAAAATCTCGGATTACGCCACGGGTCGTGTAAAAATCAATCACCAATTAGCGTATTTGATTTCAGTGGAGAATGTTCGCTGTGAGGGGCTTGGCAAGCAATGGAGACTCAGATCAGGCGCCACAGAACGCGGTGTTTGATCAGGGTCTACACCGTTTACATAGAAAGTGGAATTTAGGGCTTGAACGAAAGTTTGGATCTCAGTCCGGGACTATTTTCCTAGCCTACACTCGGTGGCAGTCGGGAACGCTTCCCGTTTCAGCTGGTCGCCTTTGTCGTCCGCTCGCGACTGCCGACGACTGTCCGGTCTGATTACATACATGTGCATACCTTTATCTATAATGGTCGAGTTTAGTCCTTTGCATCTCGCCTTGATTTAGTGTCGCTTATCATACAACAGCTTGTTGAGAACTGATAATTACTATTGCCTAATATTTTAAACCCCCATGAAAGAATTAACCCTTTGTCCCACATTTTGCTTTCAACTTCTTTATACACAATGTATTTTTGACACGAATCCTTGTAATTTATCCTCCTTGTACAATTCCAATGCATACAGAAATGGTCGACCCCCGCCCATCGGGGCTTGAAGAAAAAGACGGGCTGCCTGAGCCTACCACGCAAACTACACGAGTACTGGTAAAGCGCTTAGAGGATCTAATCCTGCCCATGCAAAGCGATGCGAGGCAGCCCACCCATACTTTTAAACCCTATTGGTTTCATTGGGTAATAGGGCTTGAGATGTCATTTCATCTCAATGACGGGTAAAAGTCCCACAAAATTGGAAGCAACGTCTCCAAAATGACCAACACAGTGTTGAAGGGGACGTTAAACCTCAAATCAAACAAACAAACAGAAATGGGCACAACAGGATGCTCAGTTATCAAGTGGCTTTAGTGTATATTTAACCCATAACAACCCATACTTTTGCAAACAGAGATGAGGTCCTACACTGTTTGCCATGCAGCTTGTGAATAATGTTAAGAAATTTTAATATTTGGCAGTCGGCAATGGCTGTGTCTAAATTTATTTATTCAGCAGCATAAGGGTTAAGACTTACTGGTTTTTCACGGTTTCTTCTCTTTTTTCCCGCCCATTTTTTGTCCAGTTGTGAGGAAGGTTTCAACGTTCAAAAGGGTGGGACCATAAAATCACGAAAAAGCACGCAAAAATCCGCCCAAATATTTTACTAACCGTCTAGTCGAGCAATTAAGTGACAAATATTTTTTTTTTTCAGACTTTAAGTGGAATACATACACCTTCAGGGGAAGCAACTCTTTCAAGCGTATTTTAGTCTCCCATGTCCTTTAAGAGTAGACCCCTTTTTCGTGGGACAAAGCTTAAAGAAAAGCAAACAGGAAGTTCAGAAAGTTGTCCCCTTTTGAAAAATGTGGAAAATTTGCCAGTCATTCCCCTCAGATTTCATGTGACAATAACAGACTTTAATTGACCAATATTTCTGCTTTCCTGTTAGATTGTTTGTTTACTTGATTTGAGGTTTAACATCCCCATTAACATTATTTAGGTCAGTTTGGGGACATTACTTCCAGTTTTGTGTGCAATTTTACCCGACATTTAGATAAAATGACATTCCAGACTTTAATTGACCAATATTTCTGCTTTCCTGTTAGATTGTTTGTTTACTTGATTTGAGGTTTAACATCCCCATTAACATTATTTAGGT
This sequence comes from Lucinisca nassula, assembly GCA_963580285.1. Lineage (NCBI taxonomy): Eukaryota > Metazoa > Mollusca > Bivalvia > Lucinida > Lucinidae > Lucinisca > Lucinisca nassula. The sequence continues at coordinate 67,153,844 of OY757012.1, read as the reverse complement.
CAGTTTGGGGACATTACTTCCAGTTTTGTGTGCAATTTTACCCGACATTTAGATAAAATGACAATCCCAGTGAAACCGATATGGTTTATATGCTCGGATGGTCCGACTCGCCAGGACAGGCTTTGGGAGTTTATGGCTAAAGTTAACAGATATCTGAAGCGTTGCATGCATGCTGTGCCAGTATTAGCGGCTGTTGTGTTAGGCAGCACCATGAACATGTGTCTCGTAAGGATCCGAAAGACTTTGGGGCTTGAACCATATGTAATTCGGGTCATTTCTCCGGTCAGTCACAATGGCGAACTTCCACATAAAAATTGTTTATTTAAAATTCAAACTAATACATCTGATAAAATAAACTTTAGTTATGATTAGTTTGGTTATTCTATTTTTAAAGTAAGTAACCAAAAATTGGTTTTATTTGCCAGTTTAACGCATTTTGTTATTTGTTGATGGTATGTATAATGGTGTTAGATAGGAAATCGCAATATCGACGATTCTGTTCTTTTATCATAATATAGGTAATATGATCGCATTCTTTAATTATGTCCCGACATTTTCTCAACAATCAAATTACCGATAATCCAAGTGTGTGTACATTTGCCCCCGCCCATAGGTGCTTGAAGAAATATATGGGCTGCATGATGCTTCCACGCAGAGGTGAATCCGGCCCGGACACTAGTACTGGTAAACCGCTTAGAGGATCTAAGCCTGTCCGGGAACCGCGGTGGGAGGCGGACCGCCCATGCTAATAAACCCCATTGGTTTCATTGGACGACAGGGCTTGAGATGTCATTTCATCTCAATGTCGGGTAAAAGTCCCACAAAATTGGAAGCAACGTCTCCAAAATAACCTTTACAGTGTTGACTGGGACGTTAAACCCCAAATCAAACAAGAGGGCCCAGAGGGCCCTGATTCGCTCACCTGAATGTCACTGTCTCTAGTACATTCTATTTTTAGCTCTGGTGGCCATCTTGTTGATCAGAGTGGAACGATCTTAGCTATTTCGGTAGGGTGTCACCTAGGCAACATTCCTTTGAAGTTTGAATCAAATTGACCCAAGGGTTTAGGAAGACTTCACATTTGAAGCAAATTTACAATGTTTTTCTATTTTTAGCCCTGGCGGCCATATTGTTCATCGGAGCGAGACCATTTTAGCTATTTTGGTAGAGAGTCATCTAAGCAACATTCCTATGAAGTTTGAATGTAATTGGCCCAAGGGTACAGGAGGAATTGTCGTTTGAAGATTTTTTCTATTTTTAGCCCTGGTGGCCATCTTGTTTATCAGAGTGGAATGATTTTAACTATTTTGGTAGGGAGTCACCTGGGCAACATTCCTGTGATGTTTGAAGCAAATTTACAATGTTTTTCTATTTTTAGCTCTGGTGGCCATTTTGTTCATCGGAACGGGATCATTTTAGCTAATATGGTAGAGGTCAACGACATAATATTCCTGTGAAGTTTGAATCAATTTGGCCCAAGGGGAAAGGAGGAATTGTCGTTTTGAGAATTTTTCTATTTTTAGCTCTGGTGGCCATTTTGTTCATCGGAGCGGGATCATTTTAGCTAATATGGTAGAGGGTCAACGACATAATATTCCTGTGAAGTTTGAATCAAATTGGCCCAAGGGGTAATGAGGAATTGTCATTTGAAGAATTTTTCTATTTTTAGCTCTGGCGGCCATGTTGTTAGTCAGAGCAGAACAATTTTAGCTATATTGGTAGGGAGTCAACCACATAATAGTCCTGTGAAGTTTGAATCATATTGACCCAAGGGGTAAGGAGGAGTTGTCGTTTGAAGATTTTTTCTATTTTTAGCTCTGGCGGCCATCTTGTTCGCCGCATTGAACCATTTTAGCTATTTTGCTAGGGAGTCACCTAACTAACATTCCTGTGAAGTTTGAATCAAATTGGCCCAAGGGTTGAGGAGGAGTTGCGTTTTGACGTAAATTTACAAAGTTTTTCTGTTTTAAGCTATGGCGGCCATTTTGCTCATCAGAGCAAAAACATTTTAGCCATTTTGGTATTGGGTCATCTAAGCAACATTCCTATGTAGTTTGAATGAAATTGGCCCAGGGGTAAAGGAGGAGTAGTCGTTTGAAGATTTTTTCTATTTTTACCTCTGGCGGCCATCTTGTTAGTCAGAGCGGAATGATTTTAGCTTTTTCTTTAGGGAATCACCTACATAACATTCCAGTTTCTGGCGAAAGAATGTGCACTGAACTGGTTAACCGCTTACGTATAAGCCTGCCCAGGAAAGTGTTGATAGGTAAACTGACTGGCTCAAAAATGACCTAAATAGTGTTGACTGGGCCGTAAAACTCCAATACAAACAAAACAAACAAACATAACATTCCTGTGAAGTTTGAATCAAATTGGCCCAAGGGTTAAGGAGGAGTTCGTGTTTGAAGCAAATTTACGATGTTTTTCTATTTTTAGCTATGGCGGCCATTTTGCTCATCAGAGCAGAATCTTTTCAGCTATTTTGGTAGATGGTCACCTTAGCAACATTCCTATGAAGTTTGAATAAAATTGGCCCAAGGGTACAGGAGGAATTGTCGTTTAAAGATTTTTTCTATTTTTAGCTCTGGCGGCCATCTTGTTTGTCAGAGCATAACGATTTTAGCTATTTTGGTAGGGAGTCATTTGGGCAACATTCCTGTGAAGTTTGAATCAAATTGGCCCAAGGGTTGAGGAGGAGTTTGTGTTTGAAGCAAATTTACGATGTTTTTCTATTTTTAGCTATTGCGGCCATTTTGCTCATCAGAGCAATACCGTTTTAGCTATTTTAGTTGAGGGTCACCTAAGCAACATTCCTATGAAGTTTGAATAAATTTGGCCAAAGGGTACAGGAGGAGTTGTTGAAAAATTTTTCTATTTTTAGCTCTGGCGGCCATTTTGTTCACCGGAGCGAAAACGTTTTAGCTATTTGGGTAGAGGGTCACCTAAGCAACATTCCTATAAAGTTTGAATGAAATTGGCCTTAAGGTACAGGAGAAGTTGTCGTTTAAAGATTTTTCTATTTTTAGCTCTGGTGGCCATCTTGTTCAGCGGAGCAGAACAATTTTAGCTATTTTTGTAGAGGGTCACCTCAGCAATATTCCTATGAAGTTTCATTTAAATTGGCTTAAGGATTTAGGAGGAGTTAGCATTTAAAGCAAATTGTTGACGACGCACGACGCACGATGCACGACGGACATTGACCGATCACAATAGCTCACCATGAGCACTTTGTGCTCAGGTGAGCTAACAAACAAAACCAAGTTGTGTACAAAAATTCGGGAAGCAAAACATTCAATAAGTGTTAATCAGCCACATGATTGATTTGTCACAGCACACCCGAGTGTCGCAAGATGGACGCCGGATTCGGCATTTCCCATCATTGATGCTCAATAAAGTTATGCTCAGTAAAGTTCTGTTCCCAACACTGTGATTATAAGTAAGAAATTGGACCACCCTGCACATCTTCATGGTCTTGTAGTTGATACGAACCATAAAAACACACCTATTTAATTTTGACCCCTACCACAACGTTGGAACTTCCTACTGTTTCTGTGAGTAGCCCCGCTCATCATGGCTTGCAGAAATAGACTGGGCTGCATGATGTTTCCACGCAGAGCTGACCGAACACGAGTACTGGTAAACAGCTTAGAGGTTCTGAGCCTGCCCAGGAAATGTGCGAGTCAGACCGTCCATGTATATAAACCCTACAGGTTTCATTGGGCGACAGGGCTTGAGAAGTCATTTCATCTCAATGTCTGGTAAAAGTCCCACGAATTTGGAAGCGACGTCTCCAAAATGACCTATATAGTGTTGCGGCCCCCGCCCATCGGGGCTTGAAGAAATACATGGGCTGCATGATGCGTTGATAGTCAGCAATGGGTGTGGCTAAATTAATTTATTCAGCAGGATAAGGGTTGAGTCTCCAAAATGCGACTTATTAGTTTTTCTGGGTTTCTTCTTTTTTCCGCCCAATTTTTTTCCAGATAAGTTCTGAGTAACCACTAGATAGATGTGCAGGAAGATTTCAAAATGAAAAAATCCGCCCAAATGTTTTACGGATGAGATTTCAGTAACCGTCGAGTCGGAGCAATTAAGTGACAAATATATATATTTTTTTTATTTATTATGCCCCCAACTTTGAAAAAGTTGGAGGGGCATATTGCTTCTGCCTCGTTCGTCCGTTCATCTGTTCGTCCGTTCGTCCGTCCGTTACGCTTTTGATGCATAGCATAACTAAAGAACCGTGTATGCTAGGGTTTTGAAATTTCATATATGGATTCCTCATGGAAAATTAGCTGACGCGTATTTTTTTTCTCGTCCGGATTATGCCCCCTTCAAGAGTTATTGCCCTTTGAAATTTTTTTAATAAAATCTTGTCAGCAAGATATCTCAAAAACTATTGGAGCTAGAGCCTTGAAAGTTGGTGATTATATTGGTGGTGATGAGTAGATGAACTGATTAACTTTTGACAAAATTCTGAAAAATACTTTGTGAGTTATGGCCCTTTGTCATTTTGGTAATTTGTGCCCATTGTAATGTATGCTAAAAGTGATGCATAGCATAACTTTAGAACCTTGTATGCTGGGGTTTTGAAATTTCATATATGGATTCCTCATGGAAAATTAGCTGACGCGTATTTTTTTTCTTGTCCGGATTATGCCCCTTTTAAGAGTTATTGCCCTTTGAAATTTTTTTAATAAAATTTTGTCAGCAAGATATCTCAAAAATTGTTGGAGCTAGAGCCTTGAAAGTTGGTGAATATATTGGTGGTGATGAGTAGATGAACTGATTAACTTTTGACGAAATTCCGAAAAATACTTTGTGAGTTATGGCCCTTTGTCATTTTGGTAATTTGTGCCCATTGTAATGTATGCTAAAAGTGATGCAAAGCATATCTTTAGAACCGTGTATGCTAGGGTTTTGAAATTTCATATATGGATTCCTGATGGAAAATTAGCTGATGCGTATTTTTTTTCTCGTCCGGATTATGCCCCTTTTAAGAGTTATTGCCCTTTGAATTTTTTTTAATAAAATCTTGTCAGCAAGATATCTCAAAAACTATTGGAGCTAGAGCCTTGAAAGTTGGTGAATAGATTGTTGGTGATGAGTAGATGAACTGATTAACTTTTGACAAAATTCCGAAAAATACTTTGTGAGTTATGGCCCTTTGTCATTTTGGTAATTTGTGCCCATTGTAATGTATGCTAAAAGTGATGCATAGCATAACTAACCGTGTATTCTAGGGTTTTGAAATTTCATATATGGATTCCTCATGGAAAATTAGCTGACGCGTATTTTTTTTCTTGTCCGGATTATGCCCCTTTTAAGAGTTATTGCCCTTTGAAATTTTTTTAGCTCACCTGACCGAAGGTCATGGTGAGCTTTTGTGACAGTAAGATGTCCGGCGTCGTCGTGCGTCGTCCGTCGTCCGTCGTCCGTCGTGCGTAAACTTTTTCTTGTGAACACACTAGAGGCCACAGTTTTGGTCCAATTATCATCAAACTTGCTCAGAATGATAATCATGACAATATCTCGGTCAAGTTCGAATTTGGGTCATGTCGGGTAAAAAAGTAGGTCAGTAGGTCAAATCATAGAAAAACCTTGTGAACACTCGAGAGGCCACAATTTTGGTCCAATCATCATCAAACTTGCTCAGAATGATCATTGTGACAATATTTTAGTGAAGTTTGAATATGGATCATGTCGGCTTAAAAAGTAGGTCAGCGGGTCAAATCATAGAAAAACCTTGTGAACACCCTAGAGGCCACAATTTTGGTCCAATCATAATCAAACTTGCTCAGAATGATCATCATGACAATATCTTGGTCAAGTTCGAATATGGGTCATGTCCGGTCAAAAAGTAGGTCAGTAGGTCAAATCATAGAAAAACCTTGTGAACACTCTGAAGGCCACTGTTTTGGTCCAATTATCATGAAACTTGCTCAGAATGACCATTGTGACAATATTTCAGTCCAGTTCGAATATGGGTCATATCGGGTTAAAAAGTAGGTCAGCGGGTCAAATCATATAAAAACCTTGTGAACACCCTAGGGGCCACAATTTTGGTCCAATCATAATCAAACTTGCTCAGAATGATCATCATGACAATATCTCGGTCAAGTTTGAATATGGGTCATGTCCGGTTGAAAAGTAGGTCAGTAGGTCAAATCATAGAAAAACCTTGTGAATACTCAGGAGGCCACAAGTTTGGTTAAATCATTAATCTTGCTCAGAATGGTCATTGTGACAATATCTTGGCTAAGTTTGAATAAAGGTCTTTTCGGGTCAAAAAGTAGGTCAGTAGGTCAAATTAAAGAAAAAACTTGTGAACACTCTAGTTTTACATAGACTTATATAGGGAAAATCTTTAAAAATCCTTTTCTCTGAAACCACAAGGCCTAGGTCTTTTATATTTGGTATGAAGCTTCATCTAAAAGACCCCTAACAAGATTATTCAAATGATAGTGCTGAGGCCAAAAATGTCCCCGCCCCCGGGCCCTTTGGTTTTACATAGGCTTATATAGGGAAAATCTTTAAAAATCTTCTGCTCTGAAGCTGCAAGGCCCAGGACTTTGATATTTGGTATTAAGCTTTATCTAGTGGACCCCTACCAAGATTGTTCAAATTATAGTGCTGGGGCAAAAAATGCCCCCGTTCCGGGGCCCTTTGGTTTTACATGGCCTTATATAGGGAAAATCTTTAAAAATCTTCTTCTCTGAAACCGCAAGGTCCAGGACTTTGATATTTAGAATGAAGCTTCATCCATTGGACCTCTACCAAGATTGTTCAAATTATCGCCCTTGGGCCAAAAATGCCCCCGCTCAGGGGCCCTTTGTTTTTACATAGACTTATATAGGGAAAATCTTTAAAAATCCTTTTCTCTGAAACCACAAGGCCTAGGTCTTTTATATTTGGTATGAAGCTTCATCTAAAAGACCCCTAACAAGATTATTCAAATGATAGTGCTGAGGCCAAAAATGTCCCCACCCCCGGGCCCTTTGGTTTTACATAGGCTTATATAGGGAAAATCTTTAAAAATCTTCTGCTCTGAAACTGCAAGGCCCAGGACTTTGATATTTGGTATTAAGCTTTATCTAGTGGACCCCTACCAAGATTGTTCAAATTATAGTGCTGGGGCAAAAAAAGCCTCCACCTGGGGCCCTTTGGTTTTACATAGGCTTATATAGGGAAAATCTTTAAAAATCTTCTTCTCTGAAACCGCAAGGCCCAGGACTTTGATATTTTGTATGAAGCTTCATCTAGTGGACCCCTACCAAGATTGTTCAAATTATAGCCCTTGGGCCAAAAATCCCCCTGCTCAGGGGCCCTTTGGTTTTACATAGACTTATATAGGGAAAATCTTTAAAAATCTTCTTCTCTGAAACCGCAAGGTCCAGGACTTTGATATTTAGAATGAAGCTTCATCCAATGGACCTCTACCAAGATTGTTCAAACTATCGCCCTTGGGCCAAAAATGCCCCCGCTCAGGGGCCCTTTGTTTTTACATAGACTTATATAGGGAAAATCTTTAAAAATCCTTTTCTCTGAAACCACAAGGCCTAGGTCTTTTATATTTGGTATGAAGCTTCATCTAAAAGACCCCTAACAAGATTATTCAAATGATAGTGCTGAGGCCAAAAATGTCCCCGCCGCCGGGCCCTTTGGTTTTACATAGGCTTATATAGGGAAAATCTTTAAAAATCTTCTGCTCTGAAACTGCAAGGCCCAGGACTTTGATATTTGGAATTAAGCTTTATCTAGTGGACCCCTACCAAGATTGTTCAAATTATAGTGCTGGGGCAAAAAAAGCCTCCGACTGGGACCCTTTGGTTTTACATGGCCTTATATAGGGAAAATCTTTAAAAATCTTCTTCTCTGAAACCGCAAGGCCCAGGACTTTGATATTTTGTATGAAGCTTCATCTAGTGGACCCCTACCAAGATTGTTCAAATTATAGCCCTTGGGCCAAAAATGCCCCCGCTCAGGGGCCCTTTGGTTTTACATAGACTTATATAGGGAAAATCTTTAAAAATCTTCTTCTCTGAAACCACAAGGCCTAGGTCTTTTATATTTGGTATGAAGCTTCTTCTAAAGGACCCCTACCAAGATGATTCAAATTATAGTGCTGGGGCCAAAAGTGGCCCCGTCCCGGGGCCCTTTGGTTTTACATAGACTTATATAGGGATAATCTTTAAAAATCTTCTCTGAAACCACAAGGCCCAGGACTTTGAAATTTGGTATGAAGTTGCATCTAATGGACCTCTACCAAGATTGTTAAAATTATAGCCCTGGGGCCAAAAATGCCCCCACTCTGGGGCCCTATGGTTTTACATAGACTTACATGGGGAAAATCTTCAAAAATCTTCTTCTCTGAAACCACAAGGCCTGGGTCTTTGATATTTGGTATGAAGCTGCATCTAGTGGACCTCTATCAAAATTATTCAAATTATAGCCCTGGTACCAAAAATGTCCCCGCTCCGGGGCCCTTTGGTTTTGCATAGACTTATATAGGGAAATCTTTAAAAATCTTCTCTGAAACTGCAAGGCCAAGGCCTTTGATATTTAGTATGGAGCTTTATCTAGTGGACCTCTACCAAGATTGTTCAAATTATAGCCCTGGGGCCACAAATGCCCCCACCCCGGGCCGGGGCCCTTTGTTTTTACATAGATTTATATAGCCCTGGGGCCATTTGGTTTTGCATAGGCTTATGTAGGGAATATCTTTAAAAAAAATCTTCTTCTCTGAAACTGCAAGGCCCAGGTCTTTGAAATTTGATGTGTAGCTTTATCTAGTGGACCTTTGCCAAGATTGTTCTAATTATAGCCTTTGTTGATGTTTGGTATGAAGCTTCACCTTTAAGACCTCCCTCAACATTATGCACATTAAAACCCTGGGGCCAATAATGGCCCTCTCTGGGGCCCACTTGTTACACTATGGATCAGGTGAGCGATCCAGGGCCATCATGGCCCTCTTGTTAATAAAATTTTGTCAGCAAGATTTCTCAAAAACTATTGAAGCTAGAGCCTTGAAAGTTGGTGAATATATTGGTGGTGATGAGTAGATGAACTGATTAACTTTTGACGAAATTCCGAAAAATACTTTGTGAGTTATGGCCCTTTGTCATTTTGGTAATTTGTGCCCATTGTAATGTATGCTAAAAGTGATGCATAGCATATCTTTAGAACCGTGTATGCTAGGGTTTTGAAATTTCATATATGGATTCCTCATGGAAAATTAGCTGACGCGTATTTTTTTTCTCGTCCGGATTATGCCCCTTTTAAGAGTTATTGCCCTTTGAATTTTTTTTAAATAAAATCTTGTCAGCAAGATATCTCAAAAATTATTGGAGCTAGAGCCTTGAAAGTTGGTGAATAGATTGTTGGTGATGAGTAGATGAACTGATTAACTTATGACAAAATTCCGAAAAATACTTTGTGAGTTATGGCCCTTTGTCATTTTGGTAATTTGTGAAAAACTTTGTCATCGTTCTAGCGCCTACATTTCTTCACCAATTTCAATATAACTTCACACAAATGTTCCTTATAAAAAAAACAATGAGCGAGTTCGACTTTCAAGGTCATGACCTCAAGGTCAAGGTCACTGTGGCTATTTTTAGAAAAACTTTGTCATCGCTCTTGCGCCTACATTTCTTCACAAATTTCAATATAACTTCACACAAATGTTCCTTATAAAAAAATCTCGAGCGAGTTCGACTTCAAAGTCATGACCTCAAGGTCAAGGTCACTGTGGCTATTTTTAGAAAAACTTTGTCATCGCTCTAGCGCCTTCATTTCTTCACCAATTTCAATGTAACTTCACACAAATGTTTCTTATGACAATATCTCAGCGAGTTCGACTTTCAAGGTCATGACCTCAAGGTCAAGGTCACTGTGGCTATTTTTAGAAAAACTTTGTCATCGCTCTAGTGCCTACATTTCTTCACCAATTTCAATATAACTTCACACAAATGTTCCTTATAAAAAAATCTCGAGCGAGTTCGACTTCAAAGTCATGACCTCAAGGTCAAGGTCACTGTGGCTATTTTTAGAAAAACTTTGTCATCGCTCTAGGGCCTACATTTCTTCACCAATTTCAATATAACTTCACACAAATGTTTCTTATGACAATATCTCAGCGAGTTCGACTTTCAAGGTCATGACCTCAAGGTCAAGGTCATGTGTGTGAATTCGGGTTTAACGTCGCTTTCAACAATTTTTCAGTCATATCACGACGGTGCCTGGTTGCGACAGGGAGCTCAATGCTCACGTTTATAGTGCTGCCTCACTGAAGTATCATGTCCCAGACACATTACATGATACCACACCCAGTCACATTATCCTGACACTGGATCGACCAGTCCTAGCTCTACCCCGTAAATCTGAGTGCCAAACGAGGAGCAGCTAGTACCATTTTTAGCTCACCTGTCACGTAGTGACAAGGTGAGCTTTTGGGATCACTTTTTGTCCGTCTTCTGTCATGCGTGGGTCCGTGCGTGCGTGCGTCCGTGCGTCCGTAAACTTTTCTTCAAACGACATCTCCTCCTAAACCACTGATCGGATTTTGACCAAACTTCACAGGAATGATCCTTAGGTGGTCCCCTTTCAAAGTTGTTCAAATGGTTCCGGTCCATTGCTTATATAGGTCACAGGAGCCAAAAATAGATTTTTTTCACCGAAAACTTAAAAAATCTTCTTCTCTGAAACCGCAAGGCCCAGGTCTTTGATATTTGGTATGAAGCTTCATCTAGTGGACCCCTACCAAGATTGTTCAAATTATAGTGCTGGGGCCAAAAATGCCCCCGCACGGGGGCCCTTTGGTTTTGCATGGGCTTATATGGGGAAAATCTTAAAAAATCTTCTTCTCTAAAACCGCAAGGCCCAGATCTTTGATATTTGGTATGAAGCTTCATCTAGTGGACCCCTACCAAGATTGTTCAAATTATAGTGCTGGAGCTAAAAATGCCCCCGCATGGGGGCCCTTTGGTTTTACATGGGCTTATATAGGGAAAATCTTGAAAAATCTTCTTCTCTGAAACAGCAAGGCCCAGGTCTTTGATATTTGGTATGAAGCTTCATCTAGTGGACCCCTACCAAGATTGTTCAAATTATAGTGCTGGGGCCAAAAATGCCCCCGCACAGGGGCCCTTTGGTTTTACATGGGCTTATATAGGGAAAATCTTTAAAAATCTTCTTCTCTGAAACAGCAAGGCCCAGATCTTTGATATTTGGTATGAAGCTTCATCTAGTGGACCCCTCCCAAGATTGTTCAAATTATGGTGCTGGAGCTAAAAATGCCCCCGCATGGGGGCCCTTTGGTTTTACATGGGCTTATATAGGGAAAATCTTGAAAAATCTTCTTCTCTGAAACCGCAAGGCCCAGGTCTTTGATATTTGGTATGAAGCTTCATCTAGTGGACCCCTACCATGATTGTTCAAATTATAGTGCTGGGGCCAAAAATGCCCCCGCACGGGGGCCCTTTGGTTTTACAAGGACTTATATAGGGAAAATCTTTAAAACTCTTCTTCTCTGAAACCGCAAGGCCCAGGTCTTTGATATTAGGTATGAAGCTTTATCTAGTGAACCCCTACCAAGATTGTTCAAATTATAGTGCTGAAGTTAAAAATGCCCCCGCACGGGGGCCCTTTGGTTTTACATGGGCTTATATAGGGAAAATCTTGAAAAATCTTCTTCTCTGAAACCGCAAGGCCCAGGTCTTTGATATTTGGTATGAAGCTTCATCTAGTGGACCCCTACCAAGATTGTTCAAATTATAGTGCTGGGGCCAAAAATGCCCCCGCATGGGGGCCCTTTGGTTTTGCATGGACTTAGATGGGGAAAATCTTGAAAAATCTTCTTCTCTGAAACCGCAAGGCCCAGATCTTTGATATTTGGTATGAAGCTTCATCTAGTGGACCCCTACCAAGATTGTTCAAATTATAGTGCTGGAGCAAAAAATGCCCCCGCACAGGGGCCCTTTGGTTTTACATGGGCTTATATAGGGAAAATCTTGAAAAATCTTCTTCTCTGAAACCGCAAGGCCCAGGTCTTTGATATTTGGTATGAAGCTTTATCTAGTGGACCCCTACCAAGATTGTTCAAATTATAGTGCTGGAGTTAAAAATGCCCCCGCATGGTGGCCCTTTGGTTTTACATGGGCTTATATAGGGAAAATCTTTAAAAATCTTCTTCTCTGAAACCGCAAGGCCCAGGTCTTTGATATTTGGTATGAAGCTTCATCTAGTGGACCCCTACCAAGATTGTTCAAATTATAGTGCAGGAGCTAAAAATGCCCCCTGCACGGGGGCCCTTTGGTTTTACATGGGCTTATATAGGGAAAATCTTGAAAAATCTTCTTCTCTGAAACCACAAGGCTTAGGTCTTCGATATTTGTTATGATGCTTCAGCTAGTGGACCTCTATAAAGATTGTTCAAATTATAGGCCTGAGACCAAAAATGCCCCCGCCATGTGGCCCTTTGGTTTTACATAGACTTATATAGGGAAAATCTTTAAAAATCATCTTCTCTGAAACACAAGGCTTAGGTCTTTGATATTTGTTATGAAGCTTCAGCTAGTGGACCTCTACCAAGATTGTTCAAATTATAGCCCTGGGGCCAAAAATGCCCCCGCTCCGGGGCCCTTTGGTTTTACATAGACTTATATAGGGAAAATCTTGTTTTACATAGACTTCTATATGCAGGGTAAACCTTTAAAATCTTCTTTTCTGAAACCAGAAAGCCCAGGTCTTTCATATTAGATATGAAGCTTCATCTTGTGGACCTCTACCAAGATTGTTCAAATTTTAGCCCTGGGGCCAAAATTGACCCTGCCCGGTGCCCACTTGTTATGCTTTGGATCAGGTGAGCGAACCAGGGCCCTCTGGGCCCACTTGTTAACGACTTTGGTATGTCGCGGCCCGGGATCGAACCCGAGACCTCCCGTTCCCCGGAGCGGACACTCTACCAACTGAGCTATCGGGGCCGGTAAGGTCAAGGTCAATGTGGCTATTTTAAGAAAAACTTTGTCATCACTCTAGCGCCTACATTTCTTCACAGATTTCAATATAACTTCAAACAAATGTGCCTTATGACAATATCTTGAGGGAGGTCGACTTTCAAGGTCATGACCTCAAGGTCAAGGTCACTGTGGCTATTTTTAGAAAAACTTTGTCATTGCTCTAGCGCCTACATTTCTTCACTGATTTCAATATAACTTCACACAAATGTTCCTTATGACAATATCTCAAGTGTGTTCGACTTTCAGGGTCATGACCTCAAGGTCAAGGTCACTGTAGCTATTTTTAGAAAAAAATTGTCATCGCTCTAGCGCCTACATTTCTTCACCGATTTCAATATAACTTCACACAAATGTTCCTTATGACAATATCTCTAGCGAGTTCCACTTTCAAGGTCAAGGTCACTGTGGTTATTTTTAGAAAAACTTTATCAATGCTCTAGCGCTTACATTTCTTCACCGATTTCAATATAACTTCACACAAATGTTCCTTATGACAATATCTCAAGCCATTTCAACTTTCAAGGTCAAGGTCACAATGGCTATTTTTTGAAAAACTTTGCTATCGCTCCAGCGCCTACATTTCTTCACCGATTTTAATATAACTTCACACAAATGATCCTGATGACAATACCTCGAAAGAGTTCGACTTTCAAGGTCAAGGTCACTGTGGCTATTTTTAGAAAACCTTTTTCATTGCTCTAGCGCTTACATTTTTTCACCAATTTCAAAATCGATTCACACAAATGTTCCTTATGACAATATCTGTAGCGATGTTCCATTTTCAAGGTCAAGGTCCCTGTGACTATTTTTAGAAAAACTTTGTCAATACTCTAGCGCTTACATTTCTTCACCAATTTCAATATAATTTCACACAAATGTTCCTTAAGACAATATCTCGAGAGATTTCGACTTTCAAAGTCAAGGTCACTGTGGCTATTTTTAAAAAAAAACTGTCATCGCCCTAGCGACTACATTTCTTCACTGATTTCAATATAACTTCACACAAATGTTCCTTATGATAATACCTCGAGTGAGTTTGACTTTCAAGGTCAAGGTCACTGTGGCTATTTTTAGAAAAACTTTTACATGGCTCTAGCGCTTACATTTCTTCACCGATTTCAGTATAACTTCACACAAATGTTCCTTATGACAATATCTCGAACTATTTCGACTTTCAAAGTCAAGGTCACTGGGGCTATTTTTAGAAAATCTGTCATCGCTCTAGTGCCTACATTTATTGATGGATGTTAATAGAACTTCACACAAATGTTTCTTATGGTAATATCTCGAGTTGCTTGGTCATGACCTCAAGGTCAAGGTCACTATGGCTATTTTTAGAAAAACTTTGTCATTGCTCTACTGCCTACATTTATGATTTTAATCTAACTTCACACAAAAGATGCTTATGATAATATCTTGAGCAAGATCTACTTCGCGGCCATGGCCTCAAGTCTAGGTCCCTATTTTTAGAGAAATATTGTCATCACTCTAGAACCTACATTTATGGATGGATTTTTAAACAAACTTTACACAAATGTTGCATATGATAATATCTCAAGCAAGTTGGACTTTTGCCATTTCAGTGTTTTCCACACACGAAGTTGTCTTGTGCGAGGGGATTTGTATCGCATGGGATGCCTTGTTTTTAGCTCACCTGTCACGTAGTGACGAGGTGAGCTTTTGTGATCACTTTTTGTCCGTCGTCCGTCGTGCGTGCGTGTGTGCGTGTGTGCGTGCGTGTGTGCGTGTGTGCGTAAACTTTTCTTCAAACAACATCTCCTCCTAAACCACTGTTCGGATTTTGACCAAACTTCACAGGAATGATCCTTAGGTGGTCCCCTTTCAAAGTTGTTCAAATGGTTCCGGTCTGTTGCACATCTAGGTCACAGGAGCTAAAAATAGATTTTTTAAATGAAAACTTTAAAAATCTTCTTCTCTGAAACCGCAAGGCCCAGGTCTTCGATATTTGGTATGAAGCTTCATCTAGTGGACCTCTACCAAGATTGTTCAAATTATAGTCCTGGGCCGAAAATTGTCCCCGCCCCGGGGTCCTTTGGTTTTACATAGGCTTATATAGGGAAAATCTTTAAAAATCTTCTTCTCTGAAACCGCAAGGCCCAGGTCTTTGATATTTGGTGTGAAGCTTCACCTAGTGGACCCCTACCAAGATTGTTCAAATTATAGCCCTGGGGCCAGAAATGCCCCCGCCCCGGGGGCCTTTGGTTTTACATATGCTTATATAGGGAAAATCTTTAAAAATCTTCTTCTCTGGAACCGCAAGACCCAGATCTTGGATATTTGGTGTGAAGCTTCATCTAGTGGACCCCTTTCAAGATTGTTCAAATTATAGCCCTGGGGCCAAAACCGCCCCCGCCCCAGGGGCCTTTGGTTTTACATAGGCTTATATAGGAAAATCTTTAAAAATCTTCTTCTCTGGAACCGCAAGGCCCAGATCTTGGATATTTGGTATGAAGCTTCATCTAATGGACCTCTTTCAAGATTGTTCAAATTATAGCCCTGGGGCCAAAAATGCCCCCACCCCAGAGGCCTATGGATTTACATAGGCTTATATAGGGAAAATCTTTAAAAATCTTCTTCTCTGAAACCGCAAGGCCCAGGTCTTTGATATTTTGTGTGAAGCTTCACCTAGTGGATCTCTACCAAGATTGTTCAAATTATAGCCCTGGGGCCAAAAATGCCACCGCCCCAGGGCCCTTTGGTTTTACTTGGGCTTATATAGGGAAAATCTGTAAATATCTCCTTCTCTGAAACCGCAAGGCCAAGGTCTTTGATATTTGATATGAAGCTTCATCTAGTGGACCCCTACCAAGATTGTTCAAATTATTTTGCTTGGGCCAAAAATGCCCCCGCCCCGGGGCCCTTTGGTTTAACATGGGCTTATATAGGGAAAATCTTTAAAAATCTTCTTCTCTGAAACTGCAAGGCCCAGGTCTTTGCTATTTGGTTTGAAGCTTCATCTAGTGGACCCCTACCAAGATTGTTCAAATTATAGTGCTGGGGCCAAAAATGCCTCCGCCCCGGGGCCCTTTGGTTTTACATAGGCTATGTAGGGAAAATCTTTAAACATCTTCTCTGAAACTGCAAGGCCAAGGTCTTTGATATTTGGTATGAAGCTTCATCTGGTGGACCTCTACCAAGATTGTTCAAATTATAGCCCTGGGACCAAAATGCCCCCCCCCCACCCCCCACCCCCTCCGGGGCCCTTTGGTTTTACATAGACTTATAAAGGGAAAATCTTGAAAAATCTTCATCTCTGAAACCACAAGGCCTTGGTCTTTGATATTTGGTATGGAGCTTCAGCTAGTGGACCTTTACCATGATTGTTCAAATTATAGCCCTGAGGCCAAAAATGCCCCCGCCTCAGGGCCCTTTGGTTTTACATAGACTTATATAGGGAAAATCTTTAAAAAATTTCTTCTGTGAAACCACAAGGCCTAGGTCTTCGTATTTGGTGTGAAATTTCATCTAGTGGACCTCTATCAAGATTGTTCAAATTATAGCCCTTGGGCCCAAAATGCCCCCGCCCCAAGACCCTTTGGTTTTACATAGACTTATATAGGAAAATCTTTAAAAATCTTCTTCTTTGAAACTGCAAGACCCATGTCTTTGATATTTGGTATGGAGCTTCATCTAGTGGACAATCAAGCCTTTATTGATATTTGGTATGAAGCTTAACCTTTTTAGACCTCCCTCAACATTATACACATTATAACCATGGGGTCAATAATGGCCCTCCCCAGGGCCCGCTTGTTACTCTATGGATCAGGTGAGTGATCCAGGGCCATCATGGCCCTCTTGTTTTTAATAAAATCTTGTCAGCAAGTCCATATCTTGAGAACTATTAGAGCTTCATTAATCATTCTTGGTACAAACTTGCATCCAGGCATTGCAACTTCAACGCAAGCATCCATATCTGACATTGACCTATATTTCATGGTTCACTGACTTCGTGAATTATTGCGACCACCCTGACTTTCACCATTTCTCGAAAACTATTAAAGCTTTTTAAATTATAATTGGTACAAACTTGCATCTAGGAATTCCAACTGCAACGCAAGCATCCATATTTGACTTTTACCCATATTTCACGGTTCACTGACTTTGTGAATTATTGCGACCACCCTGACTTTCTATCTAATGTAAGAGTCCATTTCTCAAGATCTATTAGAGCTTCATTAATTGTATTTGGTACAAGCTTGCATTTAGGAATTGAAACTTCAATGCAAGTATCCATTTCTGACCTTGACCTACATTTTATGGTTCACTGACTTTGTAAAATAGTGTGACAACCCTAACTTTGACCCTGATGTAAGAGTCTGTTTTTAAGAGTTACTTGGTACATGCTTGCAACTAGGAGTGAAATTTTTATGCAGGCATCCATGTTTGACCTTGACCTAGATTTCATGGTTTGGTGACTTTGCGCCCCCACAGGCGCGACATAGCCTTCGGGGGAATTCTTGTTGTATGTTTTTGAGTCTTTAACAATATTTGTTGAATATTTTGCCAGCTAAGGTCAAGCAAAGGTTGGGGGCATTGTGTTTTACAAACACCATTTCTAGTTTATTTATTTTCTGTCAACAGGGGCCAACTCTTAAAGGATAGAATTTGCTCCTCTTCAATTCATTCTTTCTACTATTTCTATCTATTATCGGTCGAATCAACATTGGAGCGCTTTCAATTCTAGTGTGATCGGTCATTGCCGATCCAGGTTTGCAGGATGAAAACATACACAGTAATCATGTAATAACGATATAGATCTTTAACCCTCCCTGCACGTGCAGGGGGTCCCAGTTAACGTCCCGATGCGGAGGACGATGCACTTTGTGGCATTCACCCGGAGCATGTTCGGACACCAGTTTTATTACCGCTGCCGGGAATCAAACCGGGGGCCCCTAGCATCATAGGCAGGTACACTATACCATTGAGCTACCACGTTTGATTCAATGTCGAGTGCCGGCTCGGCCACTTTAATACATGTATATACAGGGGTTCATTCATTGTTCTTTCTTATTTCTGCTACAGCCTCGGGGTTTTAACGAGTATCCACAGTCTGTTTTGAGCAGAATATATATTCGCCTGTGGGTACTGCTGGTTAGAACCGCCTCGAGGTTTTGTTTGTTTTGTTTGATTTGAGGTTTAACGTCCCCGTCAACGCTGAATAGGTCATTTTGGAGAAGTTGCTTCCAGTTTTGTGGGACTTTTACCCAACATTGAGATAAAATGACATCTCAAGCCCTGTCGCCACCTAGAGGTTTTAACGAGTGTCCACAATCTCTGTTTTGAGCAGACTATAGATTGTGGGTACTGCTGGTTAGAACCGCATCGAGGTTTTAACGAGTAACCACAATCTTCTTTTGAGCAGTACAGAAGCCTCCGTGGTGTAGTGGTTACGCTACTCGCCTTGTAAACCAGGGATCGCAGGCTCGATCCCGGGCTTCTCCAGACTTTCGGATGAGTCTTTAAACCGAGGTCCCGTCTCCGTATGACCTTAGCTGTTGGTTGGACGTAAAACTCAAACACTCTCTCTTTCTCTCTCTCTCTCTCTCTCTCTTGAGCAGTAATAAAATCGATTGCAACATAAACTGACAGCGCTATTGTCCCGCCCACGCTTTAAACGTTCAAAGACGGTTGTCAATCATCTCAAATACCAGTTCAGAAGCACGTGATGGAAAGTTCAACACGGTGCTACAAAGCTTTCGGCACGTATTTGATATTCGTCTCAAACAACATCAGAAGTGCGTCTGGGAGAAGAGCGATTGCTAACTTGCCGATTGCGCTGTTGTAATGTATTTCCCAGTAAACACCAGTTTTCTCTATATAAAGTGGGATTAGAGGGGTGTTCAGTATGCAGACTTGTTAACGATACATAAAAATATCGCCATTATACCTCCTTTGTGTTGGCCCCCGCCCATCCGGGCTTGAAGAAATAGAAGGGCTGCATGATACTTTTAGCAGAGCTGAAACCGACTGCACATGAGTACTGGTAAACCGCTCAGAGGATCTAAGCCTGCCCAGGCAAAGCAGCGCGATTCGGACCATCCATGCTTATAAACCATATTGGTTTCAATGGTCGACAGGGATTGAGAAGCCATTTCATCTCTAATGTCGGGTAAAAGTCCAACGAAATTGGAAGCAATGTCTTCAAAATGACATATACAATGTTGGCGTGGACGTTTAACTTCAAACAAAACCTTTGTGTACCGGTTGTTAGCTCACCTGAGCACGAAGTGCTCAAGGTGAGCTTTTGGGATCAGTCTTGGTCCGTCGTCTGCGCGTCCGTCGTCAACTTTTGCTTTAAACAACTTCTTCTCCAAAACTGCTGGACAGATTTTGATCTCATTTCTCGCAGGAATGCTCCTTTGGTGATCCTCTACCAAAATTGATCAAACTGTTCCGCTCGGGTGAACAAGATGGCCACCAGAGCTAAAAATAGAAAAAACCTTTAAACGACTTCTCCTGCTTAACCAGTAGATGGATTTTGAAATTAGTTCACAGGAATGTTCCTTGGATGACCCTCTACCAAAATTGCTCCTACCGTTCCGCTCGGGTGAACAAAATGGCCGCCAGAGCTAAAATAGAAAAACCTTTAAAGGACTTCTTCTCCTTATCCAGTGGATGGATTTTGAAATTATTTCACAGGAATGTTCCTTTGGTGACCCTCTACCAAAATTACTCATACTGATCCGCTCGGGTGAACAAAATGGCCGCCAGAGCTAAAAAATAGAAAAACCTTTAAACAACTTCTCCTTAACCAGTTGATGGATTTTGAAATTATTTCACAGGAATGAGCTTCACAGGAATGATCCTTATGTGGTCCCCTTTCAAAGTTGTTCAAATGGTTCCAGTCCGTTGCAGATCTAGGTCACAGGAGCCAAAAATAGATTTTTTTCACCGAAAACTTAAAAAGTCTTCTTCCCTGAAACCACAAGGCCCAGGTCTTCGATATTTGGTATGATGCTTCATCTAGTGGACCCCTACCAAGATTGTAAATGCGCCGCCCGGGGCCCTTTGGTTTTACATCGGCTTATATTGGGAAAATCTTTAAAAATCTTCTGAAACCGCAAGGCCCAGGTCTTTGCTATTTGGTATGAAGCTTCATCTAGTGGACCCCTACCATGAGTGTTCAAATTATAGTTCTTGGGCCAAAAATGCCCCCACTCCTTACATAGATTTATATAGGGAAAATATTGAAAAAATCTTCTCCTCTGAAACAACAAGGCCTAGGTCTGTGATATTTGGTATGCAGCTTCATCTAGTGGACCTCTACCAATATTGATCAAATTAAAGCCCTGAGACCAAAAATGCCCCGTCTTGGGGCCCTTTGGTTTAACATAGACTTATGTAGGGAAAATCTTTAAAATCTTCTTTTGTGAAACCACAAGGCCAAGGTCTTTGATACTTGGTGTGATATTTCATCTAGTGGAACTCTATCAAAATTTTTCAAGTTATAGCCCTTGGGCCAAAAATGCACCCACCTGGAGACCCTTTGGTTTTACATAGACTTATATAGGTGTTACAGATAACATTACCTCCCTTCCATTATCTACCTTGGTAGATCATATGTATAGCTTCTAGGTTTATAACCACTCTCTGACAACTGCGTCAGAGAGTCGACTCTTTGGCTTAGCGGTTAGAGCACTGGACTATCACCTGAGTGGCCCGGGTTCGAATCCCACCATAGGTGGGGATTTTTTCAGGCTATGCTTCTTTTCTTTGTTAAGGCTTTCATGTCATAAGATCGGGGGCTCGTCCAGGATCGGACTTATATGCCGAAAATGGCTTCGTGCCGAAGTTGGCTTCAGGTCATCGTAAATGATGACTTCCTTGAAGAGGGGGTGTGTTACGGACAGCATTACCTCCCTTCCATTTATCAAGCTTGGTAAATCATATGTATAGCTTCTAGGTTTATAACCACTCTCTGACAACTGCGTCAGAGAGTCGACTCTTTGGCTCAGCGGTTAGAGCACTGGACTCTCACCCGAGTGGCCTTGGATTGAATCCCACAATAGGCGGGGATTTTTTCAGGCTACGCTTCTTTCCTTTGTTACGGCTTTCAAGTTGACTCAGTGGTTAGAGCACTGGATTATCACCCTAGCGGCCTGGGTTCGAATCCCACCATAGGCTGGGATTTTTTCAGGCTATGCTTCTTTCCTTTGTTACGGCTTTCATGTCGTAAGATGGGGGCTCGTACGGGATATGAACCCGAGAGGTCCCGGGTCCGGGATCGGACTTTACATGCCAGAATAACCGGCCCCGATAGCTCAGTTGGTAGAGTGTCTGCTCCGGGGAACGGGAGGTCACGGGTTCGATCCCGGGCCGTGACATACCAAAGTCGTTAAAAATGGTACTAGCTGCTCCTCGCTTGGCACTCAGATTTACGGGGTAGAGCTAGGACTGGTCGACCCAGTGTCAGGATAATGTCACTAGGTGTTTTATCATGTAATGTATCTGGGACATGAAACTTCAGTGAGGCAGCACTATAAAAGTGAGCATTGAGCTCCCTGACACCGTCGTGATATGATTGAACAATTTTTGAAAGCGACCTTAAACCCGAATTCACACACACACACACTCATCCAGTGGACCTCTATCAAGATTGTTCAAATTATAGTGCTTGGGCCACAAATGCCCCCACCCCGGTCCCTTTGGTTTAACATAGACTTTATATGAGATAATCTTTGAAAATCTTCTTCTCTGAAACAGCAAGACCCAGGTCTCTGATATTTGGTGTGAAGCTTCATCTAGTGGACCTCTATCAAGATTGCTTAAATTATAGCCCTTTTGCCAAAAATGCCCCCGCCACGGGACCATTTGGTTTTACATAGGCTTGTGTAGGGATATCTTTAAAAAAATCTTCTCTGAAACCGCAAATCCAAGGTCTTTGTTATTTGGTGTGTAGCTTCATCTAGTGGACCTTTGCCAAGATTGTACAAATTATAGCCTTTGTTGATATTTGGTATGAAGCTTCACCTTTTTAGACCTCCCTCAACATTATGCACATCATAGCCCTGTGATCAATAATGGCCCTCCCTGGGCCCACTTGTTACTCTATGGATCAGGTGAGCGATCCAGGGCCATCATGGCCCTCTTGTAATGGTAAACCCTCAATAACTAGAACTATCCCTGGCTAGAAACAAAATACATAAATCTAAAGGCACTCCATGCCTCACCCCCACATCAGGGCTTGTTGAAATAGATTGGGCTGCCTGATGCTTCAATGCAGAGCTGAAATCAGCCAGTCTGGAGTACTGGTAAATTACATAGAGGATTTAAGTCTGCCTAGGCAAAATGGTACAAGTTGGACCATCCCTGCATGTAAACCTTATTGGGTAGTTTGGATGATAGTGCTTGAGATGTCAATTCATCTCAGTTTGGGGTAAAAGTCCTACAAAATTGGAAACAATGTCTCCAGATTGACCTTAATAGTGTTGATGGGAATGTAAAGTAAAACAAAGATCAGGAATTGATACAATTAACTTACTCCACCCATAAAAGACACCAAAGGGAAAGAAATACAAACATTAAGCGACCTCAATTCAATCACCAGTTATTGAAGTTTGACTTAAGTTACACATAAATATCTTTATGACACTATTCGTTGTAACGAGTTCTTGGATGCAAAGATTGATACCAAAAATATATACCGTAAAATCTTTATAAGACGCCCATGCTCAAATAAATGCCCCCCCCCCCCCCCCCAGATTTGGATGTTAAAAATGGCGATTTTTTTGGGCAATTCTCAGAAACATATAGTTCGAACAAATTGACCCGAGACTGACCTTTATGCAAGGAATAAATTAGTCAATGTTATCACCTAATATGTCGGGTCTCGTAAACTTCTGGTCAATTTTCGGCATCCCGTGAATTGCGACCCTTTTACCGACCTCTATGTATTGAATAACAATATCGCCATTTTCGGGAGACGGTGAAGATAAATACATGCATTCATTCGGGTGTGAAATTATGTTAATAGAGTTCATCAGTCTCGGGTCAATTTGTTCGAACTATACCAGCCTTCAATAAATGCCCACTTTACTCTGATGTTGATTGAGAGGAACTTTTTTGGGACATTTATTTATTCAGAAATTTTTGTCATCAAACACTTATTTACACAGTATAGCTAAGTATTCGAAAACATAAAACAGTTTATATAATGAGTGAGACAAGGATTGAGCGTAGGCTAGGTCTATTATTGCTCTCTCCTGAAGGTATTTTTGGGACATTGTGACAGGGTCACAATGTTGGGTATGATAGTATCTTGAGCAGGTTTGTCTTTCAGGGTCCTGAGGTAGAGGTCAGGGTCACCATGGTCACTGGCTATTTTCAGAATAACTTTGTCATGGCTGTATGGGCTACATTTGTTGATGAATTTTGCCATTACTTTACACAAATGTTGCTTATGATAATATCTCGAGCGAGTTCGACTTGCAAGGTCATGACCTCAAGGTTAAGGACAGTGTAGCTATTTTTAGAAAAACTTTGTCATAACTATAACTTCATACAAATGTTGGGTATGATAATATCTCAAGTGAGTTTGACTTTCAGGGTCCTCAGGTCAAGATCACTGTGGCTATTTTTAGAGAAACTTTGTCTTTGCTCTAATGGCTACATTTATCGATAGATTTTAATATAACTATATTGATATAGCACTGGATTCTTTCTTTGTGGCTTTTTTTATGCCCCCGCATTGTATGATGCCGGGGGCATAGAGTTTTTCGGTTTTCCGTACGTGCGTCCGTGGGTACGTGCGTACGGTTTCCGAACGTACGAAAGTGTGTACGTACGTACGTAATCCTGTTAGACTCAGGTTAAGGTTTTTGTACAAGGTAGAACTTGAGCTCATATTTTCCAAACCATACAATAGATTTGGTTTATATTTAGTATGATGATAGATATAGGTCCAAAGTTTTATTCAGCAATACCCCCACCCATACCCTAGACCTCAAGGTCAAGGTCGTGGACTTTGAAATTTTTAACGTTTAAGACCCAGGTTAAGGTATTTGTACCAGGTAGAACTTGAGCTCATATTTTCCAAACCGTGTAATGAATTTGGTTCATATTCGGTATGATGATAGATATAGGACTGAAGTTTTATTCAGCAATACCCCCACCCATACCCATGACCTCAAGGTCAAGGTCATGGACTTGAAATTTTTAATGTTTAAGACCCAGGTTAAGGTATTTGTACCAGGTAGAACTTGAGCTCATATTTTCATAACCATACAATGGATTTGGTTTATATTTACTATGATGATACATATAGGTCCAATGGTTTATTCAGCAATACCCCCACCCATACCCATGACCTCAAGGTCAAGGTCATAGAATTAGAAAATTTTTAATGTTTAAGACTTTGGTTAAGGTATTTGTACCACCAATTTCAATAAACTTCACACAAATGTTCCTTATAAAAATATCTCGTGCAGGTTCGACTTTTAAGGTCATGGCCTCAAGGTCAAGGTCACAGAGGTTATTTTTAGAAAAACTTTGTCATTGCTCTAGCGCCTACATTTCTTCACTGATTTCAATATAAGTTCACACAAATGTTCCTTATGACAATATCTTGAGCGAGTTCGACTTTCAAGGTCATCACCTCAAGGTCAAGGTCACAGTGGCTATTTTTAGAAAAACTTTGTCATTGCTCTAGCGCCTACATTTCTTCACCAATTTCAATATAACTTCATACAAATGTTCCTTATGACAATATCTCAAGCTATTTTGACTTTCAAGTTCAAGGTCACTGTGGCTATTTTTAGAAAAACTTTGTCTTCGCTCTAGCCCTTTAAACATTTCTTGACTAATTTCAATAGTACTTCACACAAATGTTCCTTATGACAATATCTCTAGCGAGTTCCACTTTCAAGGTCAAGGTCACTGTTGCTATTTTTAGAAAAACTTTGTCACCCCTCTAGCGCTTACATTTCTTCACCGATTTCAAAATAACTTCACACAAATGTTCCTTATGACAATATCTCGAGCGATTTCGACTTTTAACGTCAAGGTCACCATTGGTGGAACGCCGAAACTCGCACAGATTGGTATTTGCACCACTTAAAGATTAATGTGCTAAGCGGGGGCATCTGTGTACTTTGGACACATTTCTAGTTTTTGTTATGGGTCTGAAAATTTCCCTTTGTGCGACTTCCGGTGAGCTATCCAGCGACAGGTCTTATTCTCAGCTTTTATTGGTCTGATCTTTTTGAAACTTTAGTAAACAAGGACAAGCATAACATTGCGGACGAGTTCGAATTTGGCTCGAATCTGACAGCCGGTTTAGCAGTTACGTTCCCTTAGCGTGAAAAAATTTTACCATAGGCTTACAATGGAAAAACGACGTATCCAATTTTTCTCAGCCATTTCTGATCTGATCTTTATCAAACTTGCAGATAACCAGGAGAGGCACACAGTCTACGTTTAGTTCGAATTTGGGCCTCACAGGACCAAAGGCTTTGGAGTTATCTGCCCTTGAGCATAAAAATGAGCGAAAAATGGGATCTCCACTTTTATATGTCCCCAACTTCGAAGAAGTTGGAGGTCAAAGTTGGAGGGGCATATTGCTTCTGCTTCGTTCTTTCTTTTGTCCATCTGTGATGCTTTTGATGCATAGCATAACTTAAGAACCGTGTATGCTAGGGTTTTGAAATTTAATATATGGATTCCTCATGGAAAATTAGGGGATGTGTATTTTTTTCTCATCCGGATTATGCCCCTTTCAAGAGTTATTGCCCTTTGAATTTTTTTTTTATAAAATCAAGTCAGCAAACATCTCAAAAACTATAAGACATGGACCCTTGAAAGTTGGTGAATAGATAGGTGGTGATAAGTAGATGACCTGATTAACTTTTGACTAAATTCCGAAAAGTACTTTGAATTATGGCCCTTTGTCACTTTCAGTGGGTATTTTTACATTGTACCTCTATATGCTTTGTGAGGCATAGCATAACTTGAGAACCGTGTATGCTAGGGTTTTGAAATTTCATATATGGATTCCTCATGGAACGTTAGGGGACACTGTACTCACACGTATTTTTTTCTCATCCGGATTGTGCCCCTTTCAAGAGTTATCGCCCTTTGAAACTTTGGTCATGTCATCAGCAAAGAGGAACTCATCTAGCACCTCTGTTTGCTTTGTTTGTTTGTATTGGATTCTAACGGCCTAGTCAACACTAATTTAGGTCATTTTTGAGCTGTCAATTTACCTATACACTTTTCCTGAGCAGGCATATACATAAGTTGTTAACCATTACAGTGCACATTCTTTCGCCAGAAGCACTCCGTTTGCACCTTGGATTTGGCTTGCAACCTTCTGAGATTGAAAAGCTTCCCTTTAAAGCGATACCTAATAGGTAAACCATTGTCACCATCCTGGAATGCATCTGTGAACATGGCAGAGAACATCATGCTGAACAGTGTTGGGGCTAACACACAGCCTTGCTTGACTCCGTTTGTTACAGGGAATGGATCCGAAAACTCAGCATCATTTTGGACGTGTGCAAGCATACCATTGTGGAACTGCCTCACAATTGCTATGAACTTGGACTTCACCATGATTTTCCAAAGACCCTCATGACTGACTGTGTCAAAAGCTTTGGAAAGGTCGCAAATGTCATGTATAGGTCCATGTTATGTTCCTGGCTTTTCTCTTGTTCAAATCTCGTATATTATTTACCAAACCCTAAAGTGTATAAAGTTTATTCTTGACATGATAGATTTTGGTCCAAAGTTTTGTTTAGCAATTATCCCCACCCCTGGCCATGATCTTAATATAGAAGTAGAAGCAATGATCAAGAATCGATACAATTAACCCACAGCTCCCATCAGAGACACCAAAGGGAAAAAAATACAAACATGAAGCAACAGGCGCCAACAGAAACACCAACATTTTATGTTTTAAAGATAAGGCACAAGCCAGTGACAGATCTTGTTATCCTGTGCATTTGATGGAGGTGGAGTTGAACCATGTGTTGTGTTATGCAGAGATATCGTCAGGATATTACTGGTATATGTTGAAAATATGATGCAGATGGTAATTAAACAATTTTTTTTCAGCTGTCACATAGTAAAGTCAGACAGAAGCCTGGTATGGGTGGTAAGAGGGAGTGTTATAGATGTGGCAAGGAGGGACATTGGTCAAAAGATTGTCCAAAAGGACCCAGTAGACCAAGAGGAGACAGGTTTGGAGGAAGCAGAGATCCATACCCCAGAGATCCATATGATTACTACCGGGACAGATATCCCCCACCACCTATGGACAGATTTAGACCATATCCTGACCCATATGACAGAAGGCCACCGCCACCAAGAGATCCTTACTACAGAGATAGAGATCCTTATGCAAGACCACCACCAGAGTACTACGGAAGAAGGTAATATAATGGTTTAATAATCTTTTTTGTCAAATTTCTGCACATAAGGGCAGATAAATGTCAAAATGGGCTGTCAGTAGAGCAGGGCAAGCACAAGTCTCTAGTCTGTATATTTTTTCTGCTTATCGAAATCATATGAGAAGGTTTATACAACACGTGAAGAACTAGAAGACCAGAATACCTGAAATAACTTAAGTGTATGTGAGTATTATATTTAATGAGTTAATATGTTGGGCCAGTATCAAGTAAAGTGACAGCGTAACCAAGGTAACTGAGGTCATTACGTAACGTCTCTGACATCACAAAGTAAGGTATACATGGATTCTACATTTCTCTCCTTGTATAAAAGAGAGACTTTGAGAATACAACAGACTGCTTATCTTTTAAAAGACAAGTGAAATCTAAAGCCTTTCTCAAATGTCAACAAACCATTAATGTTATTTTTATCTATGCGTATGTGTCGCTGCTATAATTGATAAAGGTAAACATGATTTAATCAGCTAACTTTGAATGAAGACATGTAACCTAATCGAAACTCTTCCTATGGCGAAATACAGTGCTAATTTTGATGATGCCGCCACCTCTTGGACTTTCTTCTCCTCTTCCTATGAGCTTGAATACTTATTGCCTCCACTATGTCATGCTGCACTGCTGGTTCTTCTTGATCATTTCTATGGTTTTTCTCTGCGTCTGTTCTGTAAAAATGCTTCTTGGTTTTTAGCTCACCTGAGCTGAAGGCTCACAAGGTGAGCTTATAGTATAGGTAGGCATCTGGCGTCCGTCCATCGTCCACACCTTTGAACTTTAATATCTAAGTGACTAGCTGGCCAATCCCAATCAAATCTTATGTGCAGCATCACTGGGTTGGGAGATTGACTGCATTAGGTTTTGGACCAGTTTTGATCAGAACTGTGGATGCCATGGAAACAAAAAGGTTCCATAGACTTATAATGGGGAAAACAATGTCTCCACTTTTTCTCCGCCATTTCTGATCCAATCTTCATCAAACTTGCAGATAACCAGGAAAGGCTTACAGTCTATGTCGAGTTAAAATTTGGGCTGCACAGGACAAACAGCTTTGGAGTTACTTGCCCTTGAGAATAAATATAAGTGAACAATGGTGTCTTCAGCTTTTCTCAGCTGTTTATGATCTGATCTTTTTGTAACTTTTCATAAACGAGGACAAGTATAAAATCTCAGACGAGTTTGAATTTGGTTTGAATCTGATCAACGGTTTTCCAGTTCCATCCCCTTGAACGTGAAAAATTTTCCCATAGACTTATAATGGGGAAAACAACATCTCTTTTTCTCCGCCATTTCTGATCCGATCTTCATAAAACTTGCAGATAACCAGGAGGGGCTTACAGCCTATGTCGAGTTCATATTTGGGATGCATGGGACAAACAGCTTTGGAGTTACTTGCCCTTGAGCATAAATATAAGTGAAAAATGGTGTCTCCAGCTTTTCTCAGCCGTTTATGATCTGATCTTTTTGTAACTTTTCATAAACGAGAACAATCTTGGGACGAGTTCGAATTTGGCTTGAATCTGACGAGCATTTTTTTCAGTTACATCCCCTTGAGCGTGAACAATTTTTCCCATAGACTTATAATGGGGAAAATGACGTCTCCACTTTTACTCAGCCATTTCTGATCCGATCTTCATCAAACTTGCTAATAATCAGGAGGAGCTTACAGTCTACGTTGAGTTCAAATTTGAGCTACACAGGACAAACAGCTTCTGAGTTACCTGCCCTTGAGCATAAATGTAAGTGAAAAATGGTGTGTCCAGCTTTTCTGAGGCTTTTTTGATTGGATCATTTTGTAACTTTTGGTTAAGAGGACAAGCATAAAATCTCGAGCGATATCGAAGTTGACTTGAATCTGACCAGTGGTTTTCCAGTTACATCTCCTTGAGTGTGAAAGATTTTCCTATAGACTTACAATGGACAAACGACGTCTCCAGCTTTTCTCGACCATTTAAAATCAGATCTTCATCAAACTTGCAGATAACCAGGAGGGACATACAGTATATGTTGAGTTTGATTTTGGGCCACGCAGGTCAAATGACTTCTGAGTTACCTGCCCTTGATCATAAATATTAGTGTATCCAGCTTTCCGCAACTGTTTTTGATCTGATCTGTTTGTTACTTTTGGTAAACGAGGATAAGCATAAAATCTCTAATGAGTTCGATTTTGGCTTGAATCTGACCACTGGATTTCCAGTTACATCCCCTTGAGGGTGAAAATTTTCCCATAGACTTAAATTGGAAAACGATGTCTCCAACTTTGCTTGGCTATTTCTAACCTGACCTTCATCAAACTTCCAGATAACCAATAGGAGCTTACAGTCTGTGTTTAGTTCGAATTTGGGCCGCATGAGACAAAAGGCTTTCAAATTACCTGCCCTTGAGCACAAATACAAGTGAAAAATAGTGTCTCCACCTTTTCTCAGCCATTTCTAAACTGATGTTTTAGAAACTTTCAGTAAACGAGAAAAAGCATAAAACCTTCGTCCATCGTCCACTGTGTAGACCACACCTTTGAACTTGAATATCTAAGTGACTAGCTGGCCAATCCCAATCAAATTTTATGTGCAGCATCACTGGGTTGTGGGATTGACTGCATTAGGTTTTGGACCAGTTTTGATCAGAACTGTGGTTGCTATGGAAATAAAAAGGTTCTGTGGACTTATAATGGGGAAAACGACATCTCCTCTTTTTCTCCGCCATTTCTGATCTGATCTTCATCAAACTTGCAGATAACGAGGAGGGCAGGGGGTCAAGTTACCTATATTTTCCTATATTTCAGGCCATTACCTATAATAACCTATAAAATCCTATATTTTACCAAAATACCTATAAATACCTATAATTTGGAATTTTGGGTAAGCAAGGAATACAAAGTTTTTAAAAAATTAATTGTCAGTAGATGTTTTCTATAATGTTTGAGCTTAAGTTTCCTTTTAAGAATTTGTATTCCTTTTTGATGTAGTGACCCAGTCCAGCCCAGCTTTTAGAAAGCTTTAAATAGCTAGTGGAAATTCTGCTATTTTTTTAAATTTGAAATGTTCCATTTTGATATTGTTTTCACTATTGTTTCTTTATGAATATTAAACATTTTTTCCGTTTTCAGCAGGCGAGCAATTGTGATCAGTCACTGTCCGCCGTCCTTTAAATGACATCTCCTAAACCCCTGAATAGATTTTGACCAAACTTGACAGAAATAATCTTTGGGTGGTCTTCTCTCAAAGTTGTTCAACAAATTTCAGTCCATACTGAATTCTCACAGGCCTATATGAAATTAAGTTACAGTATTTCTGCAGAAATATTGTGACAGGATTCTGACATGAAACCTGTATGAAAAATTTTCAAATAGAATTTCCACAAAGAATTTTCACTTAAATTTTGTCTTCGAAACGGGATTCAGTTGGGAATCAGTGTGGATAAGCTTGTGAAGTATTTAAATTAGCAGGAAAATTGATGCAGGAATCCTGTAGAAAAAACAGACAGGATTCCTGTATAAATTACTGACAGGATTCCTTAATGGTTCCTTCAGGATTCCTGAATGAATTATTGACAGAATTTCTGCCTGAGCTAGTGACAGTATTACTGTCTGTATATTCATGCAGGATGCCTCCTAATTTAAATATTTGGTCCAGTTTCATTAACATAACACAATCATCTTGACATACACTGTAAAAAGTGTGAGTTTTTATCTATACACAATAAGGAAGGAATATACTTGTGATGGAAAAGAACATACAAAAACCTTGCATGCTACTTACATGTAACTCTTGAATTTGAATCCTTGGATTTCCAAAGATTCATTGTGATCTAATAACTTCAGTCTGCAAACACATACATAAATATGTGGGTGGGGTGCAATCTTTGCAGTTTGCAAACATAAAACTTTGACACCCCACTAGTTAAGCATTTAATCAATTTAAAGCACTGTTAATCTAAAATACTAAAAGTAACTCACAGTGTCTTCCAAAATATAGTTGGAAATCCTTAGAACAGCTTTACACCTGTAAAGTTGTTAAGCAACACACAAATCTAGCCATCATCCCTCATGCCTTTGAATGTGTTATAGGAGTGCTCCTGCCAAAATATTATGTTTCAGGAAGTGACTATGCTCTGTTTTCATGCCACACTTTTAAACAGAAATTTGGTTAACATTTTCATGCAGAATTTCTGTTAAGATCTGGCCATTTATCTTGTGGAATCTGTAACCAAATTCCATGGACAGGAAAAAAAGAGTTCCCCCATGATTTCTGTTACTGTCAACAAAGACTCCATGTGGAATCATGTCTGAATTTTTTTGGGTAGTTGCCACAGCAAACAAATAGGGGAAAATAAGAGTGAGTGAGTGAGTGAGTTTTAGTTTTACGTCCCACCAACAGCTAAGGTCATGCGGAGACGGGACCTCGGTTTAAAGACTCATCCGAAAGTCTGGAGAAGCCCGGGATCGATCCTGCGATCCCTGGTTAGGGAAAATAAGAAAAAAAAACTTGAAAAATCTTATTCTGAAACCAGAAGTCCCAGGTCTTTGATATTTGGTATGAAGCTTCATCTAGTAGGTCTCTACCAAGATTGTTCAAATTATAGCCCTAGGGTCAAAACTGGCACTGCCCCAGGGCCCACTGGTTTTATGTAGGCTTATATAGGGAAAACCTGAAACCAGAAGGCTCAGGTCTTTGATTTTTGGTATGATGCTTTGTATTGTGGACCTTGACCTAGATGGTGCAAATTATAGCCCTTGGGCCAAAAATGGGCCCTCCATGGGGCCTACTTCTTACACTATGGATCATGTGAGCAATCCAGGGCCATCAAAGCCCTCTTTATCTATTTCTATATGTTGTATTAGTAATAAAAGAGAGATCTGGTAGGTGGTGGTGGTGGTGGTGGTGGTGGAAAAAAATACAAATCTGGCTTGTTTTCTTCAGAGTAGGCAACCTATAATATCCTATATTTCTGGTCCCTAGATACCTATATTTCTGGTCGCCCCCGCCCATAGGGGCTTGAAGAAATATATGGGCTGCATGATGCTTCCACGCAGAGCTGAATCCGACCCGCACACTAGTACTGGTAAACCGCTTAGAGGATCTAAGCCTGTCCAGGAACGGCGGTGCAAGGCGGACTGTCCATGTTAATAAACCCTATTTGTTTCATTGGGCGACAGGGCTTGAGATGTCATTTCATCTCAATGTCGGGTAAAAGTCCCACAAAATTGGAAGCAACGTCTCCAAAATGACCTTTACAGTGTTGACGGGGACGTTAAACCTCAAATCAAACAATCAAAACCTCTTTCTGGACCTAACCTATATTTTTGACTCCAAATATGACTTGATGCATTGGGAGGGACATACAGTCTACATAGAGTTCGAATTTCGGCTGCATGAGACAAACAACTTTGGAGTTACCTGCCCTTGTTTATTGATTTGAGGTTTAACATCCCTGTCAGCATAGTGTAGGTCATTTTGGAGATGTTGCTTCTAGTTTTGTGGGATTTTTGCCCGACATTGAGATGAAATTATATCTTAAGCCCTTTCCACCCAAATGAAACCAATAGGGTCATTATGCATGGACGGTCCAACTGGCACCACTTTTCCTGGGCAGGCTTAGAACCTGTTTACCAGTACTTCTGTGTGGTCGGTTCCAGCTCTGCATAGAAGCACCATGTAGCCCAGTCTATTTCTTCAAGCCCCGATGGGCATTCTTAAAACATCATTAATGATTTTCTGGTACACAGGTGAGCGATATAGGGCCATTTGGCCCTCTTGTTGTAAACAACTCGGTCATTTAGCTGAAAATGGGCGTTTTAGACCTTGAAGAAATAAAATGGATATTATCTCAATTTGTTATCGTCAAAATCATTATAATATAATACCCATGTGAATGTCAAATGTGCAGAAATTTATGTTAATTTTGCCAGTAATTTTGAAAACATCGACACTTCCGTTGACGGACATTGCAATATTTGGCTTCTATAATGCCTCCAGTTTACAAAACGAGTTTGTTTTACGCCAGTTTTACAGAAAGTACTTGAGATTATTTTTTTTTGTGTGTGTGTGTGAGGGGGGGGGGGGGGGGGGGGGCGGTGGGGGGGGGGATTTAAGAGGGAAATGAGCAAAACAGGACACAAAGAAAAGGCTTTTGTACAGGCAAAAGTGAACCGCGGTAAGATATTTATTTTCAGCAGTTTACCGGTATATCATTGCACCTCTAACGCCACATAGGCAGTGCAGCCAAGAAAAGGAGTTCTACAAAAGTGGCATTGGGGCCCTTAAACACTGGCAAAAGTGTATAGACACTGAAGGGGATTATGTTGAAAAAATACAATATGTCTGACAAAATTCAAATCCTTCAATATGAGGTTCACAACATAAGGATCGGGCTTCATATGATCTCCTTGTGAGCTAACTGTTTTTATGTGACATAGCCTTTTCCTCATGATTTCCCGCAATTTTACTTTATTATGTCATTTTAGCATGGACAGTTAATAAGCCAGCGAATGTTTGCCGGCCAAACAAAACTACATTATAGAGATCACGCGTGGTTGTTGCTTGTGAAAAGGCACAAACTCTCTCACAAACACAATATGATCTCTGGTTTGGGTACTGATCTAAGATTTTCTTGGTGATTTCACGTTTGTTCTGTTTTCATTGCTACAATAATTTACAATGTCCATTTCGGACCAGATTGAGCTGACGGTAATAAAAAACCATGAACAGTGACGACTCAGATCCATCTGTGCATCCCCAAACTCTGATCAGAGTCTTTGCTGGTTATATAAAGCTTCTATGCAAGAGTAATATGCGAAGGCTTTGTCCACATTTGCTAGATGCTCATTTTTGGGGAACATGGAATTTGGAAAGTAAGACATGGGACCAGTGAGCACTTGGATCAGCCTGCACATCCGCACAGTCTGATCAGAGCTTTAGCCATTCATATGAGCCTTCGAAGACGTGCTATTCAACCAGCAGCAAACTAAGATCAAGTTACATTGGCTTGATGCACAGGCTGATCTAATACTTCTGTAGCAGAAGCAGTTTTCTTTGCTCTGTGCCGGCTCAAATCCATGGAAATGTGTAAATGTATGACTATGAGGCTGTGATGGGTGAAGACTCAGATCAGCCTGCACAGCCTGCTCAGGGCACTCTATGGCCTCTAGGGTATTAAAAGAGTAGCAAGCAAAGAATATGATGACATTCGGCTTAACTAGATAGGTCGGAACTTTGAAATTATTCAAGCTTTTCTAAAAATTCGAACAGCTGTAAAAATAATTATTTAATTTTGTTCGAAAATTTAGGAGAATTACCCTATATTTCCCTGTTTCATACTTGTGATGTGTATTGGACAATAAAAGTTCTGTCAATCCGGTTATTCTTCTCATACATACACTCTTTGATCTTCATTGGCAGTTATTATCCCCCGACCGAATAGGTTCGGGTATCCCCCAACCAAATAGGTTCGGGGGGATATATCGATCAGCCTGGCATCTATATGTCTGTCCATCCATCCGGTTGTCCATCCTTCCATCCGGTGCAAGAACCACAACTCTGGCTGCCATGGATTTTGAGTTATCTCCCCTTCCAATAAATTTAGAGTGACTATCTTGTGATGGCCATAACTCCAATAACCTTTGAGATATAATGATGGTACCTGGCACAGTTGTTAACAAGGCTGAGACCGCGTGTCATGCACAAGAACCACAACTCTGGGTGCCATGGTATTTAGCTCACCTGGGCCGAAGGCTCCAGGGGAGCTTATAGTATAGTGGGTCCTCCGTCGTCCGTCCACACTTTTGAGCAGCTATATCTCTGTATCCTGCAGGCTGATCTCAATCATTTCTCATCTGTAGCATGCCTCTGGTGGGGCATTGATGACATAAACTTTTTTTTGAAATCGCTCTAAAACTTTGGTTCCTATGGCAACCACAAGGTCCCATAAACTTACTATGGGAAAATGCTTGTCATCAGCGTAGCGCCTACAGTTTTGATCGGATCTTTCTGAAACTTATATGTAAGGTGACTGGGGATAAAAACTCGGATGAGTTCGAAAACCGGCCAAGTCGGCCCATTTGTCATAGAGTTACATCCCTTTGATTGCTGAAAATGCCCATTTTCGACCTTGTCATCACCGTAGCCCCTTCAGTTTTGATCGGATCTTTCTGAAACTTATATGTAATGTGGCTGGGGATAATACCTCGGATGAGTTCGAAAACCGGCCAAGTCCGCCGATTTATCATAGAGTTACGTCCCTTTGATTACTGAAAATGCCGATTTTTAGCTCACCTGGGCCGAAGGCTCCAGGGGAGCTTATAGTATAGTGGGTCCTCCATCGTCCGTCCGTCGTCCATCCACACTTTTGAGCAGCTATATCTCTGTATCGTGCGGGCTGATCTCAATCATTTCTCACCTGTAGTATGCCTCTGGTGGGGCATTGATGACAAACCTTTTTTTGAAATCGCTCTAAAACTTTGGTTCCTATGGCAACCACAAGGTCCCATAGACTTACTATGGGAAAATGCTTGTCATCACTGTAGCGCCTTCAGTTTTGATCGGATCTTTCTGAAACTTATATGTTATGTGGCTGGGGATAAAACCTCGGATGAGTTCGAAAACCGGCCTAGTCCGCTGGTTTATCATAGAGTTACGTCCCTTTGATTGCTGAAAATGCCGATTTTTGACCTTGTCATCACCGTAGCCCCTTCAGTTTTGATCGGATCTTTCTGAAACTTATATGTTAGGTGGCTGTGGATAAAATCTCGGATGAGTTCGAAAACCGACCAAGTCGGCCCTTTTATTGTAGAGTAACGTCCCTTTGATTGCTGAAAATGCTGATTTTTGACCTTGTCATCACTGTAGCCCTTTCAGTTTTGATGGAATCTTTCTGAAACTTATATGTAAAGTGGCTGGGGATAAAATCTCGGATGATTTCGAAAACCAGCCAAGTTGGTCCATTTATCACAGAGTAACGTCCCTTTGATTGCTGAAAATGCCGATTTTTGATCTTGTCATCACCGTAGCCCTTTGAGTTTTGATCGGATCTTTCTGAAACTTATATGCAAGGTGGCTGGGGATAAAGCCTCGGTTGAGTTCGCATACCAGCAAAGGTGGCCTATTTATCATAGAGTTAGGTCCCTTTGATTGCTGAAAATGTTGATTTTTGACCTTGTCAACACTGCAGCCCCTTCAGTTTTGATCGGATCTTTCTGAAACTTATATGTAAGGTGGCTGGGGATAAAACCTCGGATGCGTTCGAAAACCGGCCAAGTTGCCCCATTAACTATATAGTTATGTCCCTTTGATGGCTGAAAATGTCGATTTTTAGCTCACCTGAGCACGAAGTGCTCAAGGTGAGCTTTTGGGATCGGTCTTTGTCCGTCGTCCGTGCGTCCGTCGTCAACTTTTGCTTTAAACAACTTCTTCTACAAAACTGCTGGACAGATTTTGATCTAATTTCACAGGAATGCTCCTTGGGTGATCCTCTAACAAAATTGCTCAAACTGTTCTGCTCGGGTGAACAAGATGGCCGCCAGAGCTAAAAATAGAAAAAACCTTTAAACGACTTCTCCTGCTTACGGTAACCAGTGGATGGATTTTGAAATTATTCCACAGGAATGTTCCTTGGATGACCTACCAAAATTGCTCAAACAGTTCCGCTCGGTTGAACAAAATGGCCGCCAGAGCTAAAAATAGAAAAACCTTTAAACGACTTCTTCTCCTTAACCAGTGGATGGATTTTGAAATTATTGCACAGGAATGTTCCTTGGGTGCCCCTCTACTAAAATTGCTCAAACCGTTCCGCTCGGGTGAACAAGATGGCCGCCAGAGCTAAAAATAGAAAAACCTTTAAACGACTTCTTCTCCTTAACCAGTGGATGGATTTTGAAATTATTGCACAGGAATGTTTCTTGGGAGCCCCTCTACTAAAATTGCTCAAACCGTTCCGCTCGGGAGAACAAAATGGCCGCCAGAGGTAAAAATAGAAAAACCTTTAAAGGACTTCTTCTCCTTAATCAGTGGATGGATTTCGAAATTACTTCACAGGAATGTTCCTTGGGTGACCCTCTACCAAAATTGCTCAAACTGTTCCGCTCGGGTGAACAAAATGGCCGCCAGAGCTAAAAATAGGAAAACCTTTATAGGACTTCTTCTCCTTAACCAGTGGATGGATTTCGAAATTACTTCACAGGAATGTTCCTTAGGTGACCCTCTGCCAAAATTGCTCTTACCATTCCGCTCCAGTGAACAAGATGGCCGCCAGAGCTAAAAATAGAAAAACCTTTAAATGACTTCTACTCCTTAACTAGTGGATTGATTTTGAAATTACTTCACAGGAATGTTCCTTGGGTGACCCTCTACCAAAATTGCTCAAACTGTTCCGCTCATGTGAACAAGATGGCCGCCAGAGCTAAAAATAGAATAACGTTTAAACTGCTTTTTCTCCTTAACCAGTGGATGGATTTTGAAATTATTTCAAAGGAATGTTCCTTGTGTGACCCTCTACCAGAATTGCTCAAACCGTTCTGCTCGGGTGAACAAAATGGCCACCAGAGCTAAAAATAGAAAAACCTTTAAACGACTTCTCCTTAACCAGTGGATGGATTTTGAAATTATTTCACAGGAATGTTCCTTGGGAGCCCCTCTACTAAAATTGCTCAAACCGTTCCGCTTGGGTGAACAAAATGGCCGCCAGAGGTAAAAATAGAAAAACCTTTAAACGACTTCTTCTCCTTAACCAGTGGATGGATTTTGAAATTATTGCACAGGAATGTTTCTTGGGAGCCCCTCTACTAAAATTGCTCAAACCGTTCCGCTCGGGAGAACAAAATGGCCGCCAGAGCTAAAAATAGAAAAACCTTTAAAGGACTTCTTCTCCTTAATCAGTGGATGGATTTCGAAATTACTTCACAGGAATGTTCCTTGGGTGACCCTCTACCAAAATTGCTCAAACTGTTCCGCTCGGATGAACAAAATGGCCGCCAGAGCTAAAAATAGAAAACCTTTAAACGACTTCTTCTCCTTAACCAGTGGATGGATTTTGAAATTATTGCACAGGAATGTTCCTTGGGAGCCCCTCTACTAAAATTGCTCAAACCGTTCCGCTCGGGTGAACAAAATGGCCGCCAGAGGTAAAAATAGAAAAACCTTTAAAGGACTTCTTCTCCTTAATCAGTGGATGGATTTCGAAATTACTTCACAGGAATGTTCCTTGGGTGACCCTCTACCAAAATTGCTCAAACTGTTCCGCTCGGGTGAACAAAATGGCCGCCAGAGCTAAAAATAGAAAAACCTTTAAAGGACTTCTTCTCCTTAACCAGTGGATGGATTTCGAAATTACTTCACAGGAATGTTCCTTAGGTGACCCTCTGCCAAAATTGCTCTTACCATTCCGCTCCAGTGAACAAGATGGCCGCCAGAGCTAAAAATAGAAAAACCTTTAAATGACTTCTACTCCTTAACTAGTGGATTGATTTTGAAATTACTTCACAGGAATGTTCCTTGGGTGACCCTCTACCAAAATTGCTCAAACTGTTCCGCTCATGTGAACAAGATGGCCGCCAGAGCTAAAAATAGAATAACGTTTAAACTGCTTTTTCTCCTTAACCAGTGGATGGATTTTGAAATTATTTCAAAGGAATGTTCCTTGTGTGACCCTCTACCAGAATTGCTCAAACCGTTCTGCTCGGGTGAACAAAATGGCCGCCAGAGCTAAAAATAGAAAAACCTTTAAACGACTTCTTCTCCTTAACCAGTGGATGGATTTTGAAATTATTTCACAGGAATGTTCCTTTGGTGAATCTCATCAAAAAATGCTCATACCATTCCGCTTGGGTGAACAAAATGGCCGCCAGAGCTAAAAATAGAAAAACTTTTAAACGATTTCTTCTCCTTAACCAGTGGATGGATTTTGAAATTATTTCACAGGAATGTTCGTTTGGTGTCCCTCTACCAAAATTGCTCATACTGTTCAGCTCGGGCGAACAAAATGGCCACCAGAGCTTCTCCTGCTTAACCAGTGGATGGATTATAAGCCCTTGGGCAAAAAACGGCCCTGCCCCGGGGCCCCTTGGTTTTACATAGGCTTATATAGGGAAAACCTTTAAAAATCTTCTTGTCTGAAACCAGAAGGCCCAGGTCTTTGATATTTGGTATTTAGCTTTGTATAGTTGATTGCTACCAAGATTGTTCAAATTATAGCCCTGGTGCCAAAAACAGCCCCACCCCGGGGCCCACTGGTTTTACATAGGCTTATATATGGAAAACCTTTAAAAATCTTCTTGTCTGAATCCAGATATTTGGTATGAAGCTTCTTCTAGTGGACCTCTACCAAGATTGTTCAAATTATAGCCCTGGGGCCAAAACTGGCCCCGCCCCGGGGCCCACTGGTTTTACATAGGCTTATATTGGGAAAACCTTTAAAAATCTTCTTGTCTGAAACCAGAAGGCCCAGGTCTTTGATATTTGGTAAGTAGCTTCGTCAAGTGGACCGTTACCAAGATTGTTCAAATTATAGCCATTGGGCCAAAAAATGCCCCCGGGCCAGGGCCCACTGGTTTTACACAGGCTTTTATAGGGAAACCTTTAAAAATCTTCTCGTCTGAAACCAGAAGGCCCAGGTCTTTGATATTTGGTATGAAGCGTCATCTAGTGGACCTCTACCAAGATTGTTGAAATTATAGCCCTGGGGCCAAAAATGTCGCCGCCCAGAGACCCTTTGGTTTTACATAGACTTATAAAGGGAAATTTTTAAAAATCTTCTTCTCTGAAACTGCAAGGCCCAGGTCTTTGATATTTGGTATGGAGCTTCATCTAGTGGACCTCTACCAAGTTTGTTAAAATTATAGCCCGTGGGCCACAAATGCCCCCCACCCCGGGGCCCTTTGGTTTTACAGAGACTTATATAGCCTGGTGCATAGACTTATGTAGGGAATATCTTTATAAAAATCTTCTTCTCTGAAACAGCAAGGCCCAGGTCTTTGATATTTGGTGTGTAGCGTCATCTAGTGGACCTTTGCCAAGATTGTTCAAATTATAGCCTTTGTTTTTGTTTGGTATGAAGCTTTACCTTTAAGACCTCCCTCAACATTATGCACATTAAAGCCCTTCGGCCAATAATGGCCCTCCCTGGGGCCCACTTGTTACACTATGGATCAGGTGAGCGATCCAGGGCCATCATGGCCCTCTTGTTTACCTTGTCATCACCGTAGCCCCTTCAGTTTTGATTGAATCTTTCTGAAACCGATTTTTGACCTTGTCATCACCATAGCCCCTTCAGTTTTGATCGGATCTTTCTGAAACTTATATGTAAGGTGGCTGGGGATAAAATCTTTGATGAGTTCGAAAACAGGCCAAGTCAGCCCATTTATCGTAGAGTTATATGTCCCTTTGATGGCTGAAAATGTTGAATTTTGACCTTGTCATTACTGTAGCCCCTTCAGTTTTGATCGGATTTTTCTGAAACTTATATGTAAGGTAGCTGGGGATGAAACCTCGGATGAGTTCGAAAACTGGCCAAGTCGGCTCATTTATTTTAGAGTAACATCCCTTTGATTGCTAAAAATGCCAAATTTTGACCTTGTCATCACCGTAGCCCCTTCAGTTTTGATCGGATCTTTCTGAAACTTATATGTAAGGTGGCTGGGGATAAAATCTTGGATGAGTTTGAATACTGGCCAAGTCTGATCGGATCTTTCTGAAACTTACATGTAAGGTGGCTAGGAATAAAACCTCAGGTGAGTTCGAATACCGGCCAAGTCGACACATTTATCATAGAGTGACATGCCTTTGATTGCTGAAAATGCCTATTTTCGACATTGTCATCACTGCTGCCCCTTTAGTTTTGAACGGATCTTCATGAAACTTACAAACAAGGAAGTCAGGCAGAAAGCTTGGAGGAGTTTGAAAACTCTTGTTTTTAGATCGGACTTTCTTAGCAAGTCAGGAATAAAAGCTTGAATGAGTTTGAAAACCGGTGAGGTCAGCCTGTTTATCATAGAGTTACATTCTACTTGATTTTCAGAAAATGCTTACCCTGTCATCACCATGTCCTCCCATAAAGCCTTCAGTAACGGTTGGCACTTCCTTAAACTTTGAATCTGTTAGCTCAGGTGAGCGATACAGGACCAAGCTAGCTTGGTCCTCTTGTTTAGTTATCTCCTCTTCCAATAAAATAGAATCACTACCTTAAATACTCTTTTGAGATGTATGGATGTTACATATTTCAGGTGTACATGACGTTAAGCAGGCGTGTCGTGTGCAAGAACCACGAGTCTGGGTGCCCTGGAGTTTTAATTATCTCCCCTGAGAATATGTGATGGCCATAACTCCAATACCCTTTGAGATATATTGCTGGTGGTTGGCACAATTGTGGACAAGGTGGAGATGGCGTGTCATGCCAAAGAACCACAACTCTGGGTTTTAGGGTATTTGAGTTCT
The DNA here is from genome assembly GCA_963580285.1 of Lucinisca nassula. Taxonomy (NCBI): domain Eukaryota; kingdom Metazoa; phylum Mollusca; class Bivalvia; order Lucinida; family Lucinidae; genus Lucinisca; species Lucinisca nassula. The sequence goes on along the minus strand of OY757012.1, from coordinate 67,111,994 downwards.
CTCCCCTTCCAATATAATCGTATGACCACCTTGTGATGAAACTCCAATACCCTTTGAGATATATGGAAGGGACTTGGCACAATTGATTACAATGTATAGAAGGCATGTCATTTGCAAGAATGACAATTCTTGGCACTGTGGTATTTGAGTTATCTCCCCTTTCAATATAACAGTATGACCACCTTGTGATCACCATATCTGGAATACCATTTGAGACATATTGAAGGTACTTGGTACAGGTATACATGAGGTTAAGCAGGCATGTCATGCACCAGAACCACAATTCTGTGTGTGTTGGTTTAAGAGTTATCTCCCCTGACAGTAAAATCTTGTGGTGACTATAACTCCAATACCTTTGAGATATATTGGCGGTACTTGCCACAATTGTATATGTATATACAAGGATGAAAAGGCATTTATGTGCAAGAACCACAACTCTGTATACCTGTACTTTGTGCATTGGAAATCTTGGATCTTCATCATGTTGAGAAGTGATCCTTTGTATCATTAGGCGAAGATAGTCTCAATAAACATTACATATACAAAATATACTTTGGGCTTACCAGTGTGTTTTAATTCTGGTTCACTTTTTATTTGTGAACAGTCTTCTGAAGGCCATATTGGCTTTGGGTCAGGGGATTTGCCATCTCCCCTGATGGCTATTTTTTTCCTTTACCGCCAATCAAATGACTCCAAATATAGCTGTTTTACAGTAGCTAAAATTGTTGTGTTAGGATATCCAAGATGGAATTACATGCAATGGTTGTTTATAGAAAATAGCTAAGTGAGGTCAGATAGTTGCATAGAGGGTTATCTATAGAATCTGGACTGGAATTGTGTGTTGAGTCTGATCAGGATCTGCACTTTCTTACAGTATGCAATATCAGATCAGGATCTACACTGTTTGCTTGTAAGAGTTATACAAAAATTTTACAGACACATCTGTCAGGATCATTTTCCAAGCCAACACTCAGAGACAATCCACCCACCAGTGCTCTCAGTGCTTTAATTTTTCTGTATTTCAGGGATCCTTACTATGACTACTACGAGAGAAGACCAGGGTTAGTATGAGATATTTGTGTGTATAGAATCGGAATAATATGGGCACATTGTATTGTGTAGAAATCAAATCAGACCAGAACTTAAGTATCTTTTACCTTTTCCATGTCTGCAAATGCTTTTGTGTAATCATCCACCAGATTGTTTGTAGGTTTGGAGTTTCATGGCCTAGTCAACATTATTTAGGTCATACTGAGCCATTTAATTTATCTAACCAACTTTCTTCAATCAGCAGAAGGGCGAAAGATTTCATGGTCAATCTCCACGAAAGAATGTTGCTGAGCATCAGTCAGATAAGCAGCCTACTGAGCGTCTGAGGCCATTTTTAGCTCACCAGAGTCGAAGGCCCCGGGGGAGCTTATAGGATAGGTAATTGTCTGTCGTAATTGTCTGTTGTCTTCATCGTCTGCGTCGTCCTATGTCTTGTGACGTCAATACTCTCAAACGACATCTCCTCCAAAGCCGCTAGGCTGATTAGGTCCAAATTTCATCTGTAGCATCCTTGGGTAGGGGGATTGAAATTTTGTATTTTTTATGAAATTCGGCTTATTAGTTTGGTTGCCATGGCAACTTAGATTTTCCATAGACTTATAATGGGGTAAAATGAAAAATGGCATTTACCGCAAGGCTTCTGCAGATATTTTGACAAAACTTTAATAGAAATGTTCCTCAGGCAATCTACTATCTGCCATATGATTTTAGGCCTACTGCTCATTTGTAATGGTTGCCATGGAAACCAAAATGAAAAAAAAAAAAAAAAAAACAATGTTAAAGTTTTTTGTAACGGACCGACGACGACAGACGACAGACAACAAGCTGACTCCTATATACCCCCTTCAAACTTCGTTTGCGGGGGTATAAATACTTAAAAAATGATCTCCTCAGAAACCATATGCTCTATGAGGCTGAGAGTTTATCATTTACAGGTTTTGTGTTTTTAGCTCACCTGTCACATAGTGACAAGGTGAGCTTTTGTGATCACATTTTGTCCGTCGTCCGTCGTGGGTGCGTCCGTCCATAAACAATTTCAAATAAGTATATCTCTAATACCCCATGGCCTATCTTGATCAAATTTCATGTAAAGCATCATCAGGTAGGGGGAAAGGCTGCATAAGGTTTTTGGGCTGATCAGATTGGAACTCTGTATGCCATGGCAACATACATCTCCCATAGACTTATAATGGGAAAAATTTAAAAAATCTTCTTCTCTGAAACCACAGGGCCCAGAGCTTAGATATTTAGCTTGTAACAATGTTAAATGGTCACCTACATAAATCCTACCAATCATGCCCCTGGGGTCCAAATTAGCCACACCCAGGGCCCCTTAGCTCATAGACTCATAATGGAAAAAAAAGCTTCAAAAATCTTCTCTGAAACCACAGAGCTTAGATATTTAGCGTGTAGCAACGGCAAGTGGTCACCTACATAATTCCTGCCCATCATGCCCCTGGGTTCCAAATGGGCCACGCCCCGGGGCCCCTTCACTCCCGTAGACTCCTAATGGAAAAAAAGGTTCGAAAATCTTCTTCTCTGAAACCACAGGGCCCAGAGCTTAGGTATTTAGCATGTAGAAATGGCAAGTGGCCTACATAATTCCTGCCAATCATGCCCCTGGGGTCCAAATTGGACAAGCCATGGGGCCCCTTAGCTCCCATAGAGTCATAATGGAAAAAAAGTTTCAAACATCTTCTTCTCTGAAACCAGAGGGCCCAGAGCTCAGATATTTAGCATGTAGCAACGACAAGAGGTCACCTAAATGATTTCTGCCAATCATACCCCTTGGGTCCAAACGGGCCACGTCCCGGGGCCCCTTCGCTCCCATAGGCTCATAATGGAAAAAAAGCTTCAAAAATCTTCTCTGAAACCTCAGGGCCCAGAGCTTAGATATTTAGCATGTTGCAACGGCAAGTGGTCACCTACATAATTCCTGCCAATCATGCCCCTAGGGTCCAAATGGGCCACGCCCCGGGGCCCCTTAGCTTCTATAGGCTCATAATGGGAAAAAGCTTCTAAAATCTTCTTCTCTGAAATCACAGGGCACAGAGCTTAGATATTATGCATGTAGCAACGGCAAGTGGTCACCTACATAATTCCTGCCAATCATGCCCCTTGGGTCCAAATGGGCCACAACCCGGGGCCCCTTAGCTCCCATAGACTTATAATGGTATAAAGCTTCAAAAATCTTCTTTTCTGAAACCACAGGGCCCAGAGCTCAGATATTTAGCATGTAGCAATGGCAAGTGGTCACCTACATAAATCCTGCCAATCATGCCCCTGGGGTCCAAATGGGCCACGCCCCAGGGCCCCTTAGCTCCCATAGACTTATAATGGAAAAAAGCTTCAAAAATCTTCTTCTCTGAAACCACAGGGCCCAGAACTTAGATATTTAGCATGTAGCAACGGCAAGTGGTTACCTACATAAATCCTGCCAATCATGCCCCTGGGGTCCAAATGGGCCACGCCCCGGGGCCCCTTAGCTCACATAGACTCATAATGGAGAAAAGCTTCAAAAATCTTCTCTGAAACCACAGGGCCCAGAGCTTAGATATTTAGCATGTAGCAATGGCAAGTGGTCACAAATGGGCCACGCCTCGGGGGGGGCCCCTAAGCTCCCATAGACTCATAATGGAAAAAAGCTTCAAAAATTTTCTCAGAAACCACAGAGCCCAGAGCTTAGATATTTAGCATGTAGCAATGGCAAGTGGTCACCTACATAAATCTAGCCAATCATGCCCCTGGGGTCCAAATGGGCCACGCCTTGTGATCCCCTTAGCTCCCATTGACTCATAAGCGAGAAAAGCTTAAAAAATCTTCGGCTCTGAAACAGTGAAGCACAGCGCTTAGATATTTAGTATCTAGCAACATAAAATAGTCACCTACATAAATCCTATACATATTTCTTTAAATGACATCTCCTAAACCACTTATCGGATTTCCACCAAACTTCGCAGGAATGATCCTTAGGTGATCCCCTTTCAAAGTTGTTCAAATGGTTCTGTTCCATTGCACATCTAGGTCACAGGAGCTAAAAATAGATTTTTTAAATGAAAACTTTAAAAATCTTCTTCTCTGAAACCGCAAAGCCCAGGTCGTCGATATTTGGTATGAAGCTTCATCTAGTGGACCTCTACCAAGATTGTTCAAATTATTGCCCTGGGGCCAAAAATGCCCCCGCCCCAGGGGCCTTTGGTTTTACATAGGCTTATATAGGGAAAATCTTAAAAAATCTTCTTCTTTGAAACTGCCCCTGGGATTCAAATGGGCCACACTCCGGGGCCCCTTAGCTCCGTTTGACTTATAATTGAAAAAAGCTTCAAAAATCTTCTCCGAAGCCATAAGGCCTAGAGCTTAGATTTTTAGTGTAGAAATGTCAAGTGGTCTCCTACACTAATGTTTTTCTGATCCACAGGTGAGCGATATAGGGCCATTGGACCCTCTTGTTTATGAAATTCGGCTCTTTAGTTTGGTTGCTATGGCAACTTAGATTTTCCATAGACTTATAATGGGGAAAATTGAAAAATGGCATCAACTGCCAAGCCTTTGCAGCAGATATTTTGACAAAACTTTTATAGATATGTTCCTTGGGGCCATTTCTCTTCCATCCACTTCATAAAAGGGCCTCATATCTCAGAAACCGTTCAGCATTCCGTGACAACAATCTTGGGCTTTTCTGGCATCTGCCATGCCCCAATCACTCCACTGCTTAAAAGGCCTTACATCTCGGGAGCCATACATATCTCCACCTACAAACCATATATGTCTCTGTTCTGTTTGATAAGATGCAATTGTCATCACTCCAGCGTCTGCGTTGGCGTCGTAGTTGTTAAAAAAAAAACTGAACCTTGGCTATAACTTCAAAAGTATTACAACTAGCCTCATGAAACTTCATACACATACTCACCATGACAAGATCTACATTCTGACCAAGAGTAAAAGCTATATTGTTGATTATGACTGAATTATCTCCCCTTTTCCAATTTTTTTCTTAAGCACATTTTTAGCTCACCAGAGCCGAAGGCTGAAGGGGAGCTTATAGGATAGGCAGTTGCCGGTCGTCGTCATCGTCGTCTGGCGTCAACACTGACAAATGACATCTTCTGAAGCCACTGGGCTGATTCAGCCCAAATTTCATCTGTAGCATCCTTGGGCTGGGAGATTGAAAGTTTGCCTTTTTGATGAAAATCGGCTCATTAGTCTGGTTGCTATGGCAACTTAGAGTTTCCATAGGCTTATGATGGGGGAAAATAGAAAAAAAGGATTTACTGCCAAACCTTTGCAGATATTTTGACAAAACTTTTACAGAAATATTCCTTGAGTGAACTTCTTTTAGCCACATGCTTTTATGCCAACCTGTTGTCCTCCCCCCCCCCCCCCCCCACCCAAGGTGTGCCGGGGCCATGCCCCACCCCCTCCAGTGCATAAAAGGCCATATATCTCAGAATTCATTCAGATCCCCACCCCTGAACCATATATTTTCTCTTTTCTTATGACACCAACCTTGGGGTCCCCTGGGATGTGCCGGGCCCATGTCCCACCCCTTCCACTTCGTAAAAGCCCAATATCCAAGAAACCATTTAGATCCCTACCCCAAAACCATGTATATTCTTGTTTCTTATGATAAGACGCATTCAGTGACACCAACATGGGGGTCCCCTGAGATGTGCCCCAGCCACGCCCCAACCCAATCCACTTTGTAAAAGACCCAGTATCTCAGAAACCGTTGAGATCCGCACCCCTAAACCATATATAGTCTCGTTCCTTTTGACCATGTATATTCTTGTTTCTTATGATAAGACGCATTCAGTGTCACCAACATGGGGGTCCCCTGAGATGTGCCCCGGCCACGCCCCAACCCCCTCCACTTTGTAAAAGACCCAGAATCTCAGAAACCATTGAGATCCGCACCCCTAAACTATATATAGTCTCGTTCCTTATGATAAGACGTATTCAGTGGTACCAACCTAGGCCACTCCCAGTGTGCGCCGTGGCCACCCCCAACCCTCCACTTCATAAAAGGCGATATATCTCAGAAACCATCCAGATCCCCACCCCAAAACCAAAAATATATTTGTTGTTTATGATAAGACGCATTCAGTGACACCAACCAGGGGTCCCTTGGGATGTGCCTGGGCCTTGTCCCACCCCCTCCATCCCATAAAAGACCCAATATCTCAGAAACAAGTCAGATTCCCACCCCTAAACCATATATATTCTTGTACCTTATGATTAGACGCAGTCAGTGATTTTAACCTAGGGGTCACCCAGGGCCATGCGCACACCTCCCCACTTCTTAAAAGGCGATTTATCTCAGAAACCTTTAAGATCCCCACCCCAAAGCCATATATATTCTTGTTTTTTAGGATAATACGCATTCAGTGACACCAACCTAAGGGTCCCCTGGGATGTGCCCAGGCCATATCCCACCCCCTTCACTTCATAAAATGCCCAATATCTCAGAAACCGTTTAGATCCCCACACCATAGCCATATATATTCTTGTTCCTTATGGTAAGAGGCATTCAGCGATACCAACCTAGGGGTCTCCCAGGGTGCTCTGTGGCCATGCCTCACCCCTCCACTTCATAAAAGGCGATTTATCTCAAAAACCATTCAGATCCCCACCCCAAAACCATACATTCTTGTTTCTTATGATAAGACTCATTTATTGATGCCAACCTGGGCGTCCACTCGGATGTTCCCGGGCCATGCCCCACCCTTCCACTTCATAAAAGGCGATATATGTCAGAAACCATTCCAACCCCCACACCAAAACCATATATACTCTTGTTCCTTATGATAAGACATCAACTTGGGTGTCCCCTGGGATGTGCCTGGGCCATGCCCCACCCCGTCCACTTTGTAAAAGGCCCAATATTACAGAAACCATTTAGATTTCCATCTCTAAACCATATAATACTCTTGTTCCTTTTGATAAGTAGAAGTAAAACAAAGATCAGGAATCGATACAATTAATTTTTGTGTTCACGGTGATGTTGCACTGATGTGTTAGGAGGCCTTCATGCGGACTGAACAAATTATTTGTGTAAATGCGACGGAAGTAAGGGCGAGGATTGTGGCCACGTAAAATCGATTTAAGCCCCCCAGTGGAAATCTTCCACTGACCGTTCCAAGGCGGCTCTTCTGTGGCGATTTATTTATGTTGTTGTTTGTTACTTACTGTGTGTATCACTTGTGTCTTTTGGTTTTGGATGGCCATATGGCCATTTTGTGGGAAAGTAACTGTCCTTATGGCCTTCCTTTGTTTAGGTTTCCATTATGGTCTGGTCGCTTAATGTTTGTATTTCTTTCCCTTTGGTGTCTTTTATTGGTGGAGTAAGTTAATTATGCCCCCAACTTTAAAAAAAGTTGGGGGGCATATTGCTTCTGGCTTGTCCGTCCGTTCGTCCGTTCGTACGTCACGCTTTCTTGTGCATAGCATATCTTTAGAACCGTGTATGCTAGTGTTTTGAAATTTCATATATGGGTTCCTCATGAAAAAATAGTTGACCCGTATTTTTTTTCTTGTCCAAATTATCTCCCCTTCTTGAATTATTTCCCCTTTAATTAAATAAAATAGAATTCTCGTTAGCAAGATATCTCAAAAAGTATTTGAGCTACAGCCTTGATATTTGGTATAGTGATTGGGACTAAGGAGGAGATTACCTGATTAAATTTTCAACCAATTCTATAAAATTTTGTTAGAGTTATGGCCCTTTGTAATTTTTTGCCACTCAATTGTGTTGCTTTCTGGTGCATAGCATATCTTTAGAACCGTGTATGCTAGTGTTTTGAAATTTCATATATGGGTTCCTCATGAAAAAATAGTTGACCCGTATTTTTTTTCTTGTCCAAATTATCTCCCCTTCTTGAATTATTTCCCCTTTAATTAAATAACATAGAATTCTCGTTAGCAAGATATCTCAAAAAGTATTTGAGCTACAGCCTTGATATTTGGTATAGTGATTGGGACTAAGGAGGAGACTACCTGATTAAATTTTCAACCAATTCGATAAAATTTTGTTAGAGTTATGGCCCTTTGTAATTTTTTGCTACTCAATTGTGCTAGATTTCATGGTTTGGTGACTTTGCGCCCCCACAGGCGCGACATAGCCTTCGAGGAATTCTTGTTGTATGTTTTTGAGTCTTTAACAATATTTGTTGAATATTTTGCCAGCTACGGTCAAGCAAAGGTTGGGGGCATTGTGTTTTACAAACACCATTTCTAGTTGTATCAATTCCTGATCTTTGTTTTACTTCTACTTTACTCCACATTTAATGATATCTACCTAGGGGTCTCCCAGGGTGTGCTGGGGCCATGCCCCAACCTCCCACTTCATAAAATGCCATATATCTCAGAAATTGTTCCGATCCCCACCCCTAAGGCATGTATATTTGTGTTCCTTTTGATAAGACTCATTCAGTCACATCAACCATGGGTGTATTTGTGCTAGGGCAATGTGTCGATGCCATATCCTACCCCTCCACTTCATAAAAGGCCATATATCTCAGACACCTTGAAGATCCCCACCTCATAATCATATATATTCTTGTTCCTTCTGATTAGACTGATTCAGTCACACCAACTTGGCAGTCCACAAGGGGCCATTTCTCTTCTCTTCACTTCATAAGAAGGCCTCTTTTATCTCAGAAACAGTTCCAATCCCCACTCCTACACAATATATTTTCTTGGTCCTAATGAGAAGACACATTTAAGGACAACGATCTTGGATTTCCTGGTGTCTGCCAGGGCCATGCTCCAACCCCTCCACAGCTTAAAAGGCCTTATATCTCTGGAACTGTACACATCCCCACCCCTAAACCATATATATTCTTGTTCTTTATGATAAGACGCATTCAGTGATACCAACCTGGGCTCTGTTGGATCAATGTCCCAACCCTGCACTTCATAAAAGGCCTAATATTTAAGCTACAGAGTCCACATGGAATGGGGGTCCATTTGGGAGCCTTTATAATTGATAAATTGAAACCATACATGACTGCCAGTGCCCGCCTTAACTCTAATGAGCGTAGTGGCCCATGGGCCTCTTGTTTACTCTCATTCCAATACTTTTTGTAACAGTGCCTTCAAACTTCACATGGATCTTCCTTTAGACAACACCTTTCAGTGATCCCAACCTTTTTGACCTGTGACCTTGACCGTTGAACTTTGACCTATTTTACAAAAAAATAACCAAAATCCATAACCTTGACAATATTTCCAAATATATTTGGCCTACCTTTATGAAACTTCATACACATACTCACAATGGCAAGAGCTACATTCCGACAAAGGGCCATAAGTATATTGTTGATTATGGCTGAATTATATCCACTTTTCTGATTTTTTTTTCTGAAACATATTTTTTAACTCCCATTCCAATACTTTTGTAATAGAGCCTTCCAACTACACATGGATGTTCCTTGTCACAAGACCTTTTCAGTGATCCCAACCTTTTTGACCTGTGACCTTGACCATTGAACTTTGACCTATTTTACAAAAAAATAACCAAAATCCATAACCTTGACAATATTTCCAAATATATTTGGCCTACCTTTATGAAACTTCATACACATACTCACCATGACAAGAGCTACATTTCGACAAAGGGCCATAACTATATTGTTGATTATGGCTGAATTATCTGCCCTTTTCCAATTTTTTTTTTTCTGAAGCATATTTTTTACTCGCATTCCAATACTATTTGTAATAGAGCCTTCCAACTACACATGGGTGTTCCTTGTCACAAGACCTTTTCACTGATGCCAACCTTTTTGACGTGACCTTGAGCTTTGAACTTTGACCTGATTTTTTATACACATATTTTACTCCCATTCCAATACTATTTGTAACAGAGCTTTCAAACTTCACATGGATGTTCCTCGGGCTAAGACCTTTTGACCTTGACCTTTGAATTTTGACCTATTTTACAAAAAATTAACCAAAAACCTTAACCTTGACAATATTTCCAAAATAATATTTGGCCTACCTTCATGAAACTTCATACACATGCTCACCATCACAAGAGCAACAATCTGACAAAGGGTCATAACTATATTGTTGATTGTGGCTGAATTATCCTCCATTTTCCTATTTTTTTCTGAAACACTTTTTCACTACAATTTTTTTGACACAATTTTGAAAAAAAAAAAAATAAGCGCACCGTGTGGTAATTAGGGTGAATTCAGTATATTTTGAAGAAGTTCCATAACTCTGTCATGCAATTTGACTGATTTTTCTCCATGACATGGAAAAACAGACAAGCATGGCGCCACTTGCGGTGCTCTTGTTTTAAGCTTTTTACGCATGAAGTACTCAGGTGAGCTAAAAAAAGTAAACATGCTTTCAAACATTTTGCAACAAGATTCTCGCTCTCGAGGTGAGTGTAATTTAATGCATGAGAAATAGGTATAACTGATATTGCAGCGCAATTTTCACCGAGAAACACCATGAATACCTTCACCTTTACATATTTTTCTTTCTCCGAGAAGAAGTGATTTTTGCGGAGAAATTTTGTGCCGTTTCATAGAGAAATTCTGTGTATTGTAACGCAAAAGTTTTTTCTTCTTGGAGGAATTTCTCGCTTGTTCTCTGTGAAAAAAAAACAACCTATTCCCACGGAGAAAAATGAAATTTGGGTTTTTACAACTGGCTGGTCTGTATACTGCTCATTTCTTGCCAGTCTTGAATCAAGGGAAGCAGTGAAGTTTGATTGAAAATGGTCAAGGGTGATGGAGATGGTGTCCTTGAAAGATTTTTTCTGTTTAGCTCTGAAGACATGGCAGCCATTCTTTTCCATGAAACAGAACCACTTTAGCTAGTTTCTTTTAGTCATTTAGGTAACATTCCTGTGAAGTTTGAATGAAATTGGGTCAAGGCCTAAAGCCTTGGCAGTTGTCATTAAAAGGTTTTTCTATTTTTAGCTCTGGTGGCTATCATGTTAACTGGAGCAGCTCTAGCAGTCATTGTCAATCTCCATAAAAGAATGTTGCCAACCCTGGCAACATTGTTCACTGGCAACATTGTTCACTGGAGTAGAACCATTTCATCCATTTTTAGCTCACTTGTCACGTAGTGATGAGGTGTGCTTTTGTGATCACTTTTTGTCTGTCGAGCGTCCGTGCGTGCGTCCGTCCGTAAACTTTTTCTTCAAACGACATCTCCTCCTAAACCACTGATCGGATTTTGACCAAAACTTCACAGGATTAATCCTTAGGTGGTCCCCTTTCAAAGTTGTTCAAATGGTTCTGGTCCATTGCACATCTAGGTCACAGGAGCCAAAAATAGATTCTTTTCACCGAAAACTTAAAAAATCTTCTTCTCTGAAACCACAGGGCCCAGGTCTTTGATATTTGGTATGAAGCTTCATCTAGTGGACCCCTACCAAGATTGTTCAAATTATAGTGCTGGGGCGAAAAATGCCCCCGCCCTGGGTTCCTTTGGTTTTACATAGGATAATATAGGGAAAATCTTTAAAAATCTTCTTCTCTGAAACTGCATGGCCCAGGTCTTTGATATTTGGTATGGAGCTCCTTCTAGTGGACCTCTACCAAGATTGTTCAAATTATAGTGCTGGGGCCAAAAATGCCCCCGCCCGGGGCCCTTTGATTTTACATGGGCTTATATAGGGAAAACCTTTAAAAACCTTCTCTGAAACTGCAAGGCCCAGATCTTTGATATTTGGTATGAAGCTTCATCTAGTGGACCCCTACCAAGATTCTTCAAATTATAGTGCTGGGGCCAAAAAGGCCCCCGCCCCGGGGCCCTTTGGTTTTACATGGGCTTATGTATGGAAAATCTTTAAAAATCTTCTTCTCTGAAACCGCAAGACCCAGATCTTTGATATTTGGTATGAAGCTTCATCTAGTGGACCCCTACCAAGATTGTTCAAAATATAGTGCTGGGGCCAAAATGTCCAAGCTCTGGGGCCCTTTGGTTTTACATGGGCTTATATAGGGAAACTCTTGAAAAATTTTCTTCTCTGAAACCGCAAGGCCCACATCTTTGATATTTGGTTTGAAGCTTCCTCTAGTGGACCTCTACCAAGATTGTTAAAATTATAGTGCTGGGGTCAAAAAAGCCCACCCCGGGGCCCTTCGGTTTTACATTGGCTTATATAGGAACATCTTTAAAAAATCTTCTCTGAAACTGCAAGGCCCAGGTCTTTGCTATTTGGTATAAAGCTTCATCTAGTGGACCCCTACCAAGGTTGTTCAAATTATAATGGTGGGGCCAAAAATGCCCCGCCCCGGGGCCCTTTGGGTTTTACATTTGCTTATATAGGGAAAATCTTCAAAAATCTTCTTATCTGAAACCGCAAGGCCCAGGTCTTTGCTATTTGGTATGGAGCTTCGTCTAGTGAACCCCTACCAAGATTATTCAAATTATAGTGCTGGGGCAAAAAATGCCCCCGCCCCAGGGCCCTTTGGTTTAACATAGGCTTATATAGGGAAAATCTTTAGAAAATCTTCTCTGAAACCGCAAGGCCCAGGTCTTTGATACTTGGTATGAAGCTTCATCTAATGGACCTTTACCAAGGTTGTTCAAATTATAGCCTTTAGGCCAAAAATGTCCCTGCACTGGGACCCACTAGTTTTACATAGGTATATATAGGAAAAAACGTTCTAGTCCGAAACCAGAAGGCCCAGGTCTTTGAAATCTGGTGTGAAGCTTCAACTAGTGAACCTCTGCTGAGATTGGTCAAATTATAGCCCTGGCGCCAAAAATGCCCACTTGCCAGGGCCCGCTGGTTTTACATAGGCTTATATAGGGAAATCCTTTAAAAATCTTCTTTTGTGAAACCAGAAGGCCCAGGTCTTTGATATTTGGTCTTAAGCCTTATCTAGTGGACCGCTACCAAGTTTATTCAAATTATAGCCCTTGGGCCAAGAATGCACTAGAGACACTGATACTCAGGTGAGCGATTCAGGGCCCTCTGGGCCCTCTTGTTGTAGAGAGTCATGTAGGCTATGAAATTTGAATGAAATCGGTCCATAGGTTTAGGAGTTCGACTACATACTTCATGCTCAGGTGAACTAGAAAGCTTAAAACATGAGCACTGCAAGCGGACCCATGCTCGTCTGTTTTTCCATGTGACAGAGAAAAATCAGTCAAATTGCATGACAGAGTTATGGAACTTCATCAAAATATACTGAAAAAATCAAATATCCTCTATATGTTATAAATAATATAAAGTCACTGTTTTCCCTGAGGGTACATTGTCCCCTTTTTGCTTTGTTTATGTGAGGAAAGGTGTATGTATGCTGGGACATGTTGCATCACTGCAAGTTACAGTGATTTGATATTCAGTGTGGCTACCGTGATATATAGGATCTGGAATATATTCAGATCTTTTGACAAAATCTAGTTAGACCAGACAGCTTTGGCTGAAAGATCATGAAGCCTTTAATGCAGGTTCTTAATGTGGTTGTTTTTCTGCTGCCCAACTGTTATTGCCATACAGTTGGGCAAAGGATAGAGGGGGGCATGTCTGTTTATTAGCTCAATTTGTGCTCATGGTGAGCTTTTAGATCAGTCAGCGTGTGGCGAAAACAATTTACAGTTACTTTAAATGACAACTCCTAAACCCTTGGGCCAATTTCATTCAATCTTCACAGGATTGTTGCTTAGATCACCCGCTACCATAGCTAAAATGGTTCTGCTCCAATGAACAAGATGGCCGCCAGAGCTTAAAATTTGAAAAACCTTTAAATGACATTTCCTCCTATGCCCTCAGATCAATTTCATTCAAACTTCACAGGAATGTTGCTTACACTGACCCTAGAAGCCGCCGTGGTGCAGTGGTTACGCTACTCGCCTTGTAAACCAGGGATCGCAGGATCGATTCCGGGCTTCTCCAGACTTTCGGATGAGTCTATAAATCGAGGTCCCGTCTCCGTATGACCTTAGCTGTTGGTGGGACGTAAAACTAAAACTCACTCACTCACTCACTTACACTGACCCTTTACCAAAGTGGTTAAATAATAATTATATTCTATTGAAACAAGGATGACAACACAGAACTGCTCCAGTTAAATGGCCACCAGAGCTAAGAATGGAAAAAAGCTTAAAATGACAACTTAACTTCTCCAATGAACAAGATGGTCACAGGAGCTAGAAATAGAAAAAAAAAATCCCTTAACCCTTTACCACTCAGGGATTTTGTGAATTTCGCTGATTTTCACAGTGTTGCACCTGACAGCAACTTCAACTAGCCATTATTTCATAATGGATGGTCTGTTTTACACAAAAATCGGTATGAATGTTCATTTAGCAGTAGCCTTTCATATGCAACCTTTCATGACTTGATCATTGTTGTCATGGTAAAGATGGGGCATCTCAAAGTTGCCAAAAAGTGTGTTTTCACATGAATTTTTGACCACATTTTAACCTTCACACAGCTGTCAAGGCAACAATTTAGGTGTTTGGCACTGGCCATTTTCACTGTTTGCAACATGTTTTATCAGCATCAATTTTCAGGCATTTTTGACCCCAAACACCCTCAGATATAAATTTTAGCGGCCGGTTGGTCCATGCACCCAAAAATTTTTTGGGATGTGAGGGGGGCAACCCCCCTTCAATCCCCCCCCCCCCCCCCCCCCCCAGAATATTTTTAGTGGGGAGGCGCGCAAAAAAACAGGTCACTTTTTTGCCCAACAAATCCTAAAGCAAACATAACTATCCAGGGGTAGAAATGCAGATTTTAGGTGCTACTGGGGCTTAACATGGGGGGGGGGGGTGCAGACACGTAAAAACACGTATCTGAGTGGTAATGGGTTAAAATGATGATTACTCCTGTTGTCAAATTCCATTTTAACGCTTATAAAGAATGTTGCCAAGTAACCCTCAACCAAAAAATGGCTACAACTGTTTGGCTGCAAGGAACAAGATGGCTGTCTGAGCTAAACCTAGAAAAAAACCTTCAAATGGCAACTCTCAATATCTTTTGACCTATTTCAATCAAACTTCATGAATATGTTATTTAGATGACCCTTTAACAAATAAGCTCAAACTATTGTTTTATATTGGAGTTTAACAGCCCAGTCAACACAATTTTATTTCATTTTTGAGTCGGTCAGTTTACCTATCGGATCCACACTTTTCCAGGGCAGGCTTATACGTAAGTGGTTAACCAGTACAGTGCACATTCTTTCGCCAGATACTGACAGCTGCCCTTCTTGTTTTGTTTGTTTGATTTGATGTTTAACATCCCTGTCAACACTTTATAGGTCATTTGAAGATGTTGCTTCCAATTTTGCCCTTCTTGAATCAGCGAAAGGGAGAGAATGACCGTAGAATAGATTTCGTGATCAATCTCCATGAAAGAATGTTGCCAACCCTTGGCAGGTATTGAACCCTCCTCCTCCTGATCACCAGTCAGATGCGTATCTGACTGAGCTATCAAGGCTGGCAGCACAGTTCTGCTCTACTGAATAAAATGGAAGTCAAATAAAAAAAGAAAAATAAATGAGAACTTCCTACACCTTGGGCCATTTCATTCAAACTTCACAGGAATTTTGCTCAGGCAACCCTCTACCAAAATAACTAAAATGTGTGTACTTCAATGAATGAGATGAGTAAGTGAGTGTTTGACTTAAGGTCATACAGCTAAGGTCATACAGAGACGGGACCTCGGTTTAAAGACTCATCCAAAAGTCTGGAGACGCACAGGATCGATCCTGCAACCCCTGGTTTACAAAGGGAGTAGCATAACCACTACACCACAG
This sequence comes from Lucinisca nassula, assembly GCA_963580285.1. Taxonomy (NCBI): domain Eukaryota; kingdom Metazoa; phylum Mollusca; class Bivalvia; order Lucinida; family Lucinidae; genus Lucinisca; species Lucinisca nassula. The sequence continues at coordinate 67,096,212 of OY757012.1, read as the reverse complement.
AGGCTTCTCAATGAATGAGATCACTGACAGTGTTAAATTAACAGTATGGCTGCCGTAGCTAAAATTTGATAGCTCTTAAGGTATTGACCCCATCACATCTTCAAGGTACGATACACCTTTTGGTCAGGTGAGCTATCCAGGGCAATCTTGGCCCTCTTGTCCTCTTTTTAGCTCACCGTCACGTAGTGACGAGGTGAGCTTTTGGGATCACTTTTTGTCCATCGTGCGTGCGTGCGTCCGTGCGTGCGTAAACAATTTCTTTAAACGACATCTCCTCCTAAACCACTGATCGGATTTTGACCAAACTTCACAGGAATGATCCTTAGGTGGTCCCCTTTCAAAGTTGTTCAAATGGTTCCGGTCCGTTGCACATCTAGGTCACAGGAGCCAAAAATAGAATTTTTTTCACCAAAAACGTAAAAAATCTTCTCTGAAACCACAAGGCCCAGGTCTTTGATATTTGGTATGAAGCTTCATCTAGTGGACCCCTACCAAGATTGTTTAAATTAAAGTGCTGGGGCGAAAAAATGCCCCCGCGCCGGGGCCCTTTGGTTTTACAGAGGCTTATATAGGGAAAATATTTAAAAATCGTCTTCTCTGAAACCACAAGGCCCAGGACTTTGATATTTGGTATGAAGCTTCATCTAGTGGACCCATACCAAGATTGTTCAAATTATAGTGCTGGGACAAAAAAATGCCCCCGCCACGGGGCCCTTTGGTTTTACATTGGCTTATATAGGGAAAATCTTTAAAAATCTTCTTCTCTGAAACCACAAGGCCCAGGTCTTTGATATTTGGTATGAAGCTTCATCTAGTGGACCCCTACCAAGATTGTTCAAATTATAAGGCTGTTGCCAAAAATGTGCCCCGCCTCGGGGCCCTTTGGTTTTACATGGGCTTATATAGGGAAAATCTTTAAAAATCTTCTTCTCTGAAACCACACGGCCCAGGACTTTGATATTTGGTATGAAGCTTCATCTAGTATATTAAGTATTAAATATATTGGATGAAAATGGAAACTATATAGTAGTAGATATGACTGTTTTTAATCAAAGGTTAACTCTAGTTAACTTATATGGACCAAATGTAGACAGTCCAGACTTTTTTGATAACATTTCAAACCTAATTGATGACATAGGTAATAAGGAGGTAATTCTATGTGGAGATTATAACTGTGTCCTTGACCCGGAGTTAGACTATTATAACTACAAAACAGTTAATAATTCCAAGGCTCGGGACAAGGTGCTGGAAATGATTGATGCAAAGTATCTTCTTGATCCCTTTAGGGAAACTCATCCTTTGCAAAAAAAATTTTCATGGAGGAAAAAAAGCCCCTGTAAACAAGCACGGCTAGACTTCTTTTTAATTACAGAAACCCTGATGCAGTATGTTAAAAAGTCCACCATAGAGTCCAGTTACAGATCTGATCATTCCATTATAATCCTAGAGCTTAATTTGACAAACTTTAGTCAAGGAAGATCATACTGGAAGCACAATAATTCCTTACTAAGTGACCCAGCCTACTTAGAATGCATAAACAAGAAAATATTTCAAATAAAGCAACAATATGCCCTTCCTGTTTATAACTTAGATGAATTACATAGAGTTCCTAATGATGAGTTACAGTTTACTATAAATGACCAGCTATTTTTAGACACATTATTATTAGAAATAAGGGGAGAATCCATATCCTTCTCTAGCTATAAAACAAAGCAGAAAAATAAACGCGAAAAAGAATTAATAGAAAAGATCAAATTGCTCGAAAATAGTTCACAGGACATGGAACTTCTTGAAAATCTCAAAACTGAACTTTATGACATACGAAATGATAAGCTTAAGGGATATATGATTAGATCAAAAGCCCAGTATATTGATCAGGGCGAAAAACCGACAAAATATTTCTGCGGATTAGAAAAACATAATTATGTGTCTAAGATAATAGGAAAAATTGAAAAAGAGGATGGGTCAGTTATAACAGAGCAAGCAGAAATACTTAAGGAAACAGAATATTTTTATAAAAGCTTATATGAAAACAAGGATGATATATTAGAACATATAAGTATAGAACAATATATGAAAGATACAAATATGGTTAAACTTTCAGACCATGAATCTGTAAGATTAGATGGCCCCTTAACATTTAAGGAGATATCAGAATCACTGAATAATATGAAGCAAAATAAAAGCCCAGGGATAAGTGGCTTTTCAGCAGAATTTTTCAAAGTATTTTGGAGACAAATTGGGCAATTTGTACTGAGGTCACTAAATCTAGGATATGAAAATGGAGAAATGTCAATATGCCAACGCCAGGGTATTATAACATGCATTCCAAAAGAAAACAAACCTAAACAGTTTCTAAAAAATTGGAGGCCGTTAACATTATTAGATACTATATATAAAATAGCATCAGGAGCAATAGCTAATAGAATCAAAGAAGTTATCGACAAAGTGATAGATAAAGACCAAACAGGCTTTATTAAAGGAAGGTACATTGGCGAAAATACACGACTGATATATGATATAATGGCTTACACAGAACATAATAATATTCCAGGACTCTTACTGCTAATAGATTTTGAGAAAGCTTTTGATTCCCTGTCATGGTCATTTATTGAGAAAGCACTAAAGTTCCTTAATTTCGGCCAGTCCTTGATACATTGGGTGCAAACATTATATAAGAACATAACATCTGCAGTCATTCAGTGTGGATATTTATCTTCCTTTTTCAGTATTGGGCGTGGCTGCCGGCAAGGGGACCCACTGTCTCCTTACCTGTTCATTATATGTGCAGAATTTCTGTCTTCAGTTATTAGGCAAAATAAAAAAATTAAAGGTATTTATATAAATGACACAGAGTTTAAGATTTCACAATTCGCAGATGACACATCTATATTTCTAGATGGCTCACACAGTTCACTTGAAAATGTCCTAAATGAATTAGAGAGATTCGCAAACATATCAGGCCTAAGAATAAATTTTGAGAAGACTCAAGTTGTTTGGTTAGGCTCCAAAAAATATAGCATAGAAGCAATAAAAACTAAATGGAAATTGACATGGGGATGTAAGAAATTTAAAATATTGGGTATTATTTTTAATGTAGATTTGGAAAAGATGGAAGCAGCAAACTACAACACAAAAATACAGCAACTTAAAAACGTAGCAAAACAATGGCAAAGACGATCACTGACACCATTAGGTAAAATAACAGTTATCAAAACATTTATGATCTCTGCCTTCAACCACTTATTCATAATGTTGCCGAACCCTAGCGAAAACATAATTGAGCTAATTAATAAGATTATGTATAACTTCTTGTGGAATAATAAAACAAGCAAAATCAAAGAATCTACAGTACTTAAAGAATATTGTGATGGTGGATTAAAAATGATCAATCTTAAGGCTTTCATTGAAGCTCTGAAATCCACTTGGATTAGAAGATTATTAATCACAGATAGTAAATGGCAGACAATTATAAAATCACATGTAGACATTGATAAACTTACGGGGTGTAATACTATGTTTTTAGAAAAATTAATAGGAACACTAGAAAACCAGTTTTGGAAAGATGTTTTAGAAGCAGTAATAAAGATAAATAAGAAAATTGTGCCAACTGGTGAAACAATATTAAAAAGCCCAATACATTACAACCAAAATATAAAAGTTGATGGAAAATATATATTTCACAATCATTGGTTTAAGAGAGGTGTCAGATACATCAATGACCTTGTCGATGACAATGGATTCTTTTTCAGTGAGCACGTCTTCATACAGAAAACAGGTATAAGAACAAATTTTCTGGAATATAATGGTTGTATTAGAGCGATAAAAAAATATCTCAAACATACTGAAGTTCAAATTACTCAAAAAGAGTCATCACCTTACATCCCTTCTCATATTTCTGTCCTGCTACAGCAACACAAAGGAAGTAAGGAAATGTATAATCTACTGAACCAAAATAATAGTATACCCACAGGACAGGCAACTTGGAATAAGATCTACAAATTTATACCCGAAGATTGGAAAAATATATATACATTCCCATTTAAAATTACAAAGTATCCAGCTTTGCTGTGGTATCAAATCAGCATCAATCACAATATATTAGTAACAAACAAACTACTGAACAAAATGAAACTTAGGGAGGACACACTCTGTACCCTTTGCCAATCAGAGCATGAAACCATTGTACATCTACTGTGGAAATGTCCCAAAACTCAACACTTTATTATGGAAATAATTCAGTGGCTGAATGCATTCAACATACAATGCTTTATTACTGAAAAACACTTCATCTTTGGCTTGCAAAGGGAACAAAAAGTAGATAATATCATGAATTTTATTTTACTATATGCAAAGTATTATATCTATCTAGCTAGATGTCAAAATCAAAAGTTGTATGTCAATGTGTTCAAGAAAAAACTAAAAGTAATGTATAAAGTTCACAAGGAGATAGCATTTTCTAACAAAGAAGATGAAAGATTTAATAAAGAATGGAGCCCATACACAAAATTAATAAACAGCATTTTATAAATACTACACACATTATATATATATCATATACATCATTGTAATAACCCCCAGTCAATGGATTTCAGTTGAAGGGACTGCCAGGCAGGTTTTTTAAATTGGAGTCTGTAAAATATACACTTTATGTAATATGTATTTGTCAAAATGTTAATGCTATGTTGTGCCATTGGTCACTCACAGGACTGCTAGGTGAACCCTACTGCACTATGATGCAGGCCTACAATTATGGTAGAAACTTATATAAGGACAAAACGTGTGTTGAATTTACAAAAAATTACATGTGCCGTGCTTGAAATGTGTACTACCACATAAACAATTTCATTGGCTAACTTTATGAAAATATTGTATTTATGCATGTTGGCAGGCTCCAGACTGTCAGGGCAGTAGAAAATGAATGGGTAGTATACATGATTGAAAGAAGTGTAGTTGGGGTATGTGGAATGAATCTACTGGAGAACCTTCTTAGATGTGTCCTGGACCTAAGGAGGTGATTGTAACAGGCAGAAAAGAGAATAAAATTTACAGATTCCAAAAAAAAAAAAAAAAAAAAAAAGATTGTTCAAATTATAGTGCTGGGGCGAAAAATGCCCCCGCCCCGGGGCCCTTTGGTTTTACATAGGCTTATATAGGGAAAATCTTTAAAAATCTTCTTCTCTGAAACCACAAGGCCCAGGACTTTGATATTTGGTATGAAGCTTCATCTAGTGGACCCCTACCAAGATTGTTCAAATTATAGTGCTGGGACAAAAAATGCCCCCGCCACGGGGCCCTTTGGTTTTACATTGGCTTATATAGGGAAAATCTTTAAAAATCTTCTTCTCTGAAACCATAAGGCCCAGGTCTTTGATATTTAGTATGAAGCTTCATCTAGTAGACCCCTAGCAAGATTGTTCAAATTATAGTGCTGGGGCGAAAAATGCCCCCGCCCCGGGGCCCTTTGGTTTTACATAGGCTTATATAGGGAAAATTTTTAAAAATCTTCTTCTCTGAAACCACAAGGCCCAGGACTTTGATATTTGGTATGAAGCTTCATCTAGTGGACCCCTACCAAAATTGTTCAAATTATAGTGCTGGGACAAAAAATGCCCCTGCCATGGGGCCCTTTGGTTTTACATGGGCTTATATAGGGAAAATCTTTAAAAAAATTTCTTCTCTGAAACCACAAGGCCCAGGTCTTTGATATTTGGTATGAAGCTTCATCTGGTGGACCCCTACCAAGACTGTTCAAATTATAAGGCTGTTGCCAAAAATGTGCCCCGCCTCGGGGCCCTTTGGTTTTACATGGGCTTATATAGGGAAAATCTTTAAAAATCTTCTTCTCTGAAACCACACGGCCCAGGACTTTGATATTTGGTATGAAGCTTCATCTAGTGGACCCCTACCAAGATTGTACAAATTATAGTGCTGAGGCAAAAAATGCCCCCGTCCCGGGGCCCTTTGGTTTTACATAGGCTTATATAGGCAGAATCTTTAAAAATCTTCTTCTCTGAAACCGCAAGGCCCAGGACTTTGATATTTAGAATGAAGCTTCATCTAATGGACCTCTACCAAGATTGTTCAAATTATAGCCCTTGGTCCAAAAATGCCCCCGCCCCGGGGCCCTTTGGTTTTACGTAGACTTATATAGGGAAAATCTTTAAAAATCTTCTTCTCTGAAACCACAAGGCCTAGGTCTTTTATTAGCTCACCTGAGCCGAAGGCTCATTGGTGAGCTGATAGTATGGCCAGGCAAAAATTCTGTGTGTGTGTGTTCACATTTTCAAACGTCTTCTCCTCCGGAACCGCTGGGCCGATTGTAGTCAAATTTCATGTGGAGGCTCCATGGGGTGGGGGAACGAAAGTTTGCATTTTTGGTCTAGGTCACATGACCAAGATGGCCGCCATGCCCATATATGGTATAAACCCTTCGAAAATCTTCTCCTCCGGAACCACTGGGCCGATTTGCATGAAACTTGGCATGTAGCACCTGGGACATGGGCCCATCATAAATTGCATAAATGGTGTCCCTGGGATGACCTTGACCTATTTTACGCCAAGGTTAAATTTGGTAACATGGGCATTTGTATGGGAAAAAGTAGAAATGTCTGATATCTTGCAAACTGTTACAAATAATGCCACTAAACCATATATATTCTTATTCCTTATGATGAGGCGCATTTAGTGACGTGGATTTTGGAACCCTGGGCCCCCCCGGGGGGGCATGCCCCACCCCCTTTTTGGCACAAAATGCTTAATATCTCCAAAACAGCTAAGATCCCGACCCATAAGCCATATATATTCTTGTTCCTTATGATAAGGCGCATTCAGTGACATGGACCTTTGGACCTTTGGGTACCGGGGTTCCCCGGGGGGGGGGGGGGGGGGGGGGGGCATCCCCCACCCCTTTTTTTTGCACAAAATCCTTAATATATCGGAAACGGTTAAGATCTCTATCCATGAACCATATATATTCTTGTTCCTGATCATAAGGCGCATTAAGTGACATGAACCTTTGGACCCGGGTGTCCCAGGGGGGCATGCCCCACCCCCTTTTTTGCATTAAATGCTTAATATCTCGGAAACGGTTAAGATCCCCACCCATAAACCATATATACTCTTGTTCTTTATGATGAGGCGCATTCAGTGACATGGACCTTTGGACCCAGGGGGTCCCTGGGTGAGGGAGGGGGGCATGCCTAACCCCCTTTTTTCCACAAAATGCTTAATATCTTGGAAACGGTTAAGATCCCCACCCATAAACCATATATATTCTTGTCGCATTCAGTGTAATGGACCGTTGGACCTACGGTTCCGGGGGGGGGGGGGGGGGGGGGGGGTCGGCATGCCCCACCCCCTTTTTGGCACAAAATGCTTAATATCTCCAAAACAGCTAAGATCCCGACCCATAAGCCATATATATTCTTGTTCCTTATGATAAGGCGCATTCAGTGACATGGACCTTTGGACCTTTGGGTACCGGGGTTCCCCGGGGGGGGGGGGGGGGGGGGGGGGCATCCCCCACCCCTTTTTTTTGCACAAAATGCTTAATATATCGGAAACGGTTAAGATCTCTATCCATGAACCATATATATTCTTGTTCCTGATCATAAGGCGCATTAAGTGACATGAACCTTTGGACCCGGGTGTCCCAGGGGGGCATGCCCCACCCCCTTTATTGCATTGAATGCTTAATATCTCGGAAACAGTTGAGATCCCCACCCAGTTACACAGACCTTCGGTCCCTCTTGGCCAAAGATCACATATTAAAGTCTTTGAGGACTTCCTCAGAATAGTCAGGTGAGCGATTCAGGACCAATGGTCCTCTGGTATTTGGTATGAAGCTTCATCTTAAGGACCCCTACCAAGATTATTCAAATTATAGTGCTGAGGCCAAATATGTCCCTGCCCCGGGGCCCTTTGGTTTTACATAGGCTTATATAGGGAAAATCTTTAAAAATCTTCTTCTCTGAAAGCGCAAGGCCCAGGACTTTGATATTTGGTATGAAGCTTCATCTAGTTGACCCTTTGGTTTTACATAGACTCACATAGGGAAAATCTTTAAAAATCTTCTCTGAAACCGCAAGGCCTAGGTCTTTGATATTTGGTGTGAAATTTCATCTAGTGAACCTCTATCAAGATTGTTCAAGTTATAGCCCTGGGGCCAAAAATGCCCCCGCCCAGAGACCCTTTGGTTTTACAAAGTCTTATATAGGGAAATCTTTAAAAATCTTCTTCTCCCAAACTGCAAGGCCCATGTCTTTGATATTTGGTATGGAGCTTCATCTATTGGACCTCTACCAAGATTGTTCACATTATAGCTCCCGGGCCACGAATGCCGCCGCCCCGGGGCCCTTTGGTTTTACATAGTCTTATATAGAGATAATTTTTGAAAATGTTCTTGTCTGAAACAGCAAGGCCCAGGTCTTTGATATTTGGTGTGAAGCTTCATCTAGTGGACCTCTATCAAGATTGTATAAATTATAGCCCTGAGGCCAAAAATGCTCCTGCCCCATGGCTATTTGGTTTTACGTAGGCTTATGTAGGAAATATCTTTAAAAATCTTCCTCTCTGAAACCGCAAGGCCCAGGTCTTCGATATTTGGTGTGTAGCTCCATCTAGTGGACCTTTGCCAAGATTGTTCAAATTATAGCCTTTGTTGATATTTGGTATGAAGCTTCACCTTTTTAGACCTCCCACAACATTATGCACATTATAGCCCTGGGGTCAATAATGGCCCTCCCTGGGGCCCACTTGTTACTCTATGGACCAGGTGAGCGATCCAGGGCCATCATGGCCCTCTTGTTGTTGCTTTTTAGCTCACCTGTCAGGTAGTGACAAGGTGAGCTTTCATGATCACATTTTGTCTGTCGTCCACCGTGCGTGCATCCGTCCGTGCTTGCGTGCATCCGTAAACAATTTCAAATAAGCATATCTCTAATACCCCATTGCCAATCTTGCTCAAATTTCCTATGAAGCATCATCAGGTAGGGTGAAAGGCTGCATAAGGTTTTTGGGCTGATCAGATTGGAATTCCGGTTACCATGCCAACATATAGCTTCCATAGACTTATAATGGGAACAATTTTAAAAATCTTCTTCTCTGAAACCACAGGGCCATGAGCTAAGATAATTAGCTTGTAACAATGTCAAGTGGTCACCTACATAAATCCTGGCAATCATGCCCCTGGGGTCCAAATTGGCCACACCCCGGGGCCTCTTAGCTCCCATAGATTCATAATGGAAAAAAAAGCTTCAAAAATCTTCTCTGAAACCATAGGGCCCAGAGCTTAGATATTTAGCATGTAGCAATGGCAAGTGGTCACCTACATAATTCCTGCCAATCATGGCCCTGGGGTCCAAACGGGCAACACCCTGGGGCCCCTTAGCTCCCATTGACTCATGGAAAAAAGCTTCAAAAATCTTCTTCTTTGAAACCACAGGGCCAAGAGCTTAGATATTAAGCATGTAGGAACGGCAAGTGGTCACCTACATAAAGGCCCCTGGGCTGCAAATGGGCCATACCCCGGGCCCCCTTAGCTCCCAAAGACTCATAATGGAAAAAAAGCTTGAAAAATCTTCTTCTCCCAAACCACAGGGCCCAGAGCTTAGATATTTAGCATGTAGCAATGGCAAATGGTCACCTACATAAATCCTGCCAATCCTGCCCCTGGGGTCCAATTGGGCCATGCCCTGGGGCCCCTTAGCTCCCATAGACTCATAATGGAAAAAAGCTTCAAAAATCTTCTTCTCTGAAACCACAGGGCCCAGAGCTGAGATATTTAGCATGTAGCAATGGCAAATGGTCACCTACATAAATCTTGCCAATCATACCCCTGGGGTCCAAATGGGCCACACCCTGGGACCCCCTTAGCTCCCATAGACTCATAATGGGGAAAAGATTAAAAAATCTTCCTCTTTGAAACTGTGAAGCACAGAGCTTAGAGATTTAGTATCTAGCAACATAAAATAGTCATCACATAAATCCTGCTAACCCTACCCCTGGGATCCATTTGGGCCACACCCCGAGGCCCTTAGCTCCTTAAGACTTATAATGGAAAAAAAGCTTCAAAAATCTTCCTCTCCGACGCCATATGGCCCAGAGCTTAGATATTTAGTGTAGCAATGTCAAATGGTCTCCTACACTTATAATTTTCTGGTACACAGGTGAGCGATATAGGGCCATTGGGCCCTCTTGTATTTGTTTTTCTTCCTCTTTCTTTCCCTGTACTTCTCTTCTATCATTTCTTTCTCTCTCTTATTGACAGGTTTTTACGCCACCACAGCAACATGACAGCAGATGGTTACTGTTTCAACTTATGGTTATGGTGCTTTTCATTTTGAGCCAACAGCTTTAAGTAAAATGGGCCACCATAACCTGGTGATTAAGGAGGCTGATAATCTCTTGGCTTCTCAAAACTGCCCATGGGAGAGTTTTTCCATGCTGCCCACATGCGAGAAACCCAAGCTCTGGATGTGGAAGGTCCGATTCTTTTCTTCAGATCCCTTGGGTTTTAGCACACTTTACATGAACAGTTGCTTTCTTTTGAGAAGTATTCTTGAAAAACAGAAACTGGTTCTTTGGCAAAGAGAGACCATGCTGCACACATGTGAGAAAGCTAAGTTCTGTATATGGAAGGTCAAATGTTTTTCTTCAGAAGTTCAGATACCCATGGTTTAGTCCACATTATGTGAACGATTACTTTCTATTAGAGAATTATCCTTACAATGACAGAACAACAATAACAAAAAAAAAAATAGAAAAGATAGGTGTTAAATTATATATTTATGCAAATACTTACAGTACCTAATTATTTTTTTATTATAACAGCTACTTGCCTCCACCTCCGGGAACGAGTCGTTTGTCACCACCTCCCACTCGGCAACGCGTAGCTCCTTACTAGTCGCTGCGGAGATGTTTGAGCGCGAAGAAACGGAGACGGTCGTAAAGCACGAAGAGTATTCCTTTCAGGAGATTTAAGAAAAAATTGTTTCAGTATTCAGTGGAAGAATATGCTAGAGAGATGTGTCGTGATAATAAATGACTGATAGAAAACGCCGCGCTCTGATAGTAGTCTTTGTAGTGACTTTATAACTCGTGTTTTAAATATGTTGTCATTACCTATTTCAATATTCACTTCGCTGTAATATTTCATTTTCGCCCGGTCTCTCTTTTTTTTTTTAAATGAGAATGGAGACACTGCCATTCTTGCAGGCATTTTGTCTTATGATTGAATGATGAATCAGGATTAAATGATAATGAGAAAAAAAAAAATGTTTCACTACATATCATGCTTATGGTTTGTTTTACTCTAACCCACAGCAGTTAGATAAATAGAGAATTAAGATCAGCTAATATAGGCACTAGAAATCAGAAAACCATACACATATTTTGTTTATAAGACTGCTTGCACTTTATGGAATAGGAATATAAGAATCTGATACGGGGTTCTGTTGTAGATGGGCGTTTCGAACCTGAGGGATGACCATGCTGAGCCGAACCGAGGCTATGCCTAGGTTCCGCTCAGCACGGTCATCCCGAGGGTTGGAAACGCCTATCAGCAACAGAACCCATATTGGATTCTTTTTCTTGCACAACACCTTAAACATTCCCTTTTTATTTTGTAGCAAATAGCAGAACTACAGACAGTATTTCTTTTCTTCTTTTTATGATTTCATACAAAAGTCCTGTATTCAGTGTCCTTTAACAAATAAATGAGTCAAATAATTAACATTCTTATTGATTTTTTTTTATTTCTTTTTTTTTTTTTTTTTTGCCAGTAAGTTTTGACAGCTCGCACATGTATATTGTTTGCAAAATAAACGTCGTGAGGAAGTCGTTCTGGCAGTAGAATTGAATTGAAGCGCACTTATGTTAGTTGCCTGGGTCGGAACACCAGGGTCAGAACATAAATTTCTATCCCAGGGTAAAATCACGGATTTCCTTGTCTTGTGTGCAAGAAAGACTGCTCTCCAATCATCATAGTCAATTTAGACAACCCTGTCTGGAATCAGTTTAGGTTAAACATATTTTATTGCATCTTTATATCAGCAATGGAATCCGGCCAAAAGTTCTCATTAGTTATGGCCCTTCTCCCCAGTGGATGAATCTGTGCATAGATATTAGACAAACTTCAACCATTTCATCAGCCAATGTAGGAGATTGACTACAGAAATGACTTATCTTGCTGAGTGTTGTTAACTACATGTGTTTGCCTCCATGCATTTCAAATATTGTGTTTGCAAGTGCTTTTTGTTTTGTCAGATTTTTATGAAACATTGCAGGTTTCTTGCTATGATGTGATGGTATGCTTTATTTTGGACAGATCCTTTTTGACAGAGAAATAGTCATTTTTGACTTTTGGCCAGTACCAGACCTTGTGTCTGCAACTGCTCCTGCAACTTTTAATGTCGCCCACCTCAAAGAAAAGCGAGGGGATATAGTTTACAGTGTTCTGTGATTAAGTATTCAGCTTTTGATAATATATGTCTTGAGCAAAACTCCATTTACAGTAGTTGACCAATCATTTTGAAATTTTGCCTGTGTTTTCATCATTGGCTGATGGCCCCGACCATCGGGGCTTGAAGAAATAGATGGGCTGGTTGATACTTCCATGCAGAGCTGAAACCGACAGGGCTTGAGATATCATTTCATCTCAATGTCGGACAAATCTGGAAGCAACATCTCCAAAATGACCTATACAGTGTTGACATGGACGTTAAACCTCAAATCAAACAAACAAATCATCATTGGCTGAAGTTATGCATATGCTTTTTGTATATTCAAGAACTTCAGGGGAGTTATGGGATGGTAGGCCTCCGTCGTTTGTCTGTCAACCATTTTCAGATGTCTTCTTCTCTGAAACCACTGAGCCAATTTCAATTTAATTCCATATGCAGCCTCCTGGTAATGGGGGAACAAAAGTTTGCATGTATGGTCCAGGTAACATGACCAAGATGTTCTCCAGAACTACTGGACCGATTGTCTTGAAACTTGGTATGTGGCATCAGGTGACTGAGTACTACCAATTTTGCAAATATGATGCCCTAGGTTGACCTTGACCTATTTTACGCCAAGGTCAAATTTTGTTCCCTAGGTTTTTCAGTGGGAAAAAGGTAACACCTTTTTAGCTTGGCTGTTTTCGAAGAAAACGAGGTATTGTCATAGCTCTGGCATCGTCTGCATCGTCATGCAAAAACTTGGACATTTTGTAATATCTCTGTCATTACTGAACATATTTACTTGAAACTCGGACTAGTTGTTCGTTATGAAAAGGGAAACTCAAACTTATAAGTGAGGTTACCCTCAAAATATTTTTGGCACAGTTATGCCCCTTTTGGACTTAGAATATTTGCAGCCGAGCATTGGCACCAGCATGCGGTGCTCTTGTTTGAAATGTATTGTGGTCTATGACATGAGAATACCGTATTTAGCCATGTATAATGTACTTTTTAGCTCTCCTGAGCCGACGTCTCCGGGGGAGCTTATAGGATGGTAGGCCTCCGTCGTCCTCCATTTTCAAATGTCTTCTTCTCTGAAACTACAGGGCCAATTCCAATTAATTTCATATGCAGCCTTCTGGCAATGGGGAAACGAAGTTTGCAAGTATGGTCCAGGTCACATGACCAAGATAGCCGCCATGCCCAAATATGGTAAAATGCTTAATAAATCTTAACAAATCAGAACCACTAGGCGGATTGTCTTACAACTTGGTATGTAGCATGGGGTGACTGAGTACTTCCAAGTTTGAAAAAATGATGACCCTAGGTTGACCTTGACCTATTTAAGCCAGATTAAATTTGGCTCCTTAGGCTTATCAATGGGAAATAGGTAAATCAATGCATTTTTCGAAAAAATATTGAGGATGGGTAAAAAAATTAATGCTTGTGAATGCTAAGGGTCAAGGTCATTCATTGACCATGGCCAAAGTCACTTGTATTGCAGGTCTTTTAACATTTTAGAATACATTTTCTCTAACAGCACTGGGCCAATATCATTTAAATTTAAATGCAACTAGAGAACAAAAATTTATTTGGATGGTCCAGGTCACATGACCAAGATGGCCAGCATGCCCAAATATGGTAAAACCCTTAAAAATCTTCTCCAGAACCACTAGGCTGATTGTCTTGAAACTTGGAATGTAACATAGGGTGATTGAGTACTACGAAGTTTACAAAAATTATGACACTAGGTTGACCTTGACCTGTTTTACATCAGGCCAAATTTGGCTCCTTAGGCTTTTCAATTGGAAATAGCTAAATCAATGTATTTTTCAAAAAATATTGTGGTCTGTGATATGAGAATGGGTAAAAAATGAATGCTTGTGAATGCTAAGGGTCAAGGTCATTCATTGACCATGGCACAAGGTCACTTGTATTGCAGTTCCATTGACATATTAGAATGCATTTTCTCTAACACCACTGGGCCAATTTCATTTAAATTTCATATGCAGCCTTAAGACTCATAGTGAACAAAAATATATTCAGATGGTCCAGGTCACATGACCAAGATGGCCGACATGCCCAGATATGGTAAAAACCAAAAAAAATATTCTCCAGAACCACTGGGCCGATTGTCTTGAAACTTGGTATGTGGCAATGGGTGCCTGAGTACTACCAAGTGTGCAAAAATGATGACCCTAGGTTGACTCTATTTTATGCCAATGTCAAATTTGGCTCCTTGGGCTTTTCAATGAGAAATAGTTAAATCTATGCTTTTTTCAAACAATATTGTGGTCTGTGATATGAGAATAGGTTAAAATGAATGTCTTTGAATGCTTAAGGTCAGGGTCATTTGGTGACCTTGGCCCAAGGTCACATGTATTGCATTTCCATTTACATAGTAGAATACATTTTCTCTCTAGCACCACTTGGTCAATTTCATTTGAATTTTATATGCAGTCTTAGGACTTTTGGAGAACAAAAATTTATTCCGATGGTTTAGTTCACATTATCAACATGTTTGCCATGCCCAAACATGGTAAAAACCATTAAAAAATAACTTCTTCTCCAGAACCACTGGGCCAATTGCATCGGGTGACTACCAAGTTTACAAAAATGATGACCCTAGTTTGACCTTGACATATTTTACACCAAGGTCAAATTTGGTTCCATAGGCTTTTCAATGGTAAATAGGTAAATCAATGCATTTTTCAAAAAAATTCTGTGATCTATGATATGACAATTTTGTGGGACTTTTAGTCGACATTGAGATGAAATTACATCTGAAGCCATGTCGCCCAATAGGCATCAGGTGATTGAGTACTTCCAAATTTGCACAGAGCTCAGGGGAGAGACCAGGACCTCTTGTTTATGCCCCCGCCAAAGGCAGCGAGCATATATTAACCTGTATGTATGTATTTGTTTTGTTTGATTTGAGGTTTAAGGTCCCCGTCAACACAGTATAGGTCATTTTGGAGACGTTGCTTCCAATTTTGTGGGACTTTTACCCAGCATTGAGATGAAATGATATCTCAAGCCCTGACACCCAATGTAACCAGTAGGGTTTATAAGCATGGATGGGCCGACCGCACCGCTTTGCCTGGGCATGCTTAGATCCCCTAAGCGGTTTGAGAGTACTTGTGTGAGGGTCAGTTTCAGCTCTGCGTGGAACCATCATGCAGCCCATCAATTTCTTCAAGCCCCGATGGGCGGTGGGGGGGGGGCCAATGTTTGTATGTACGAGGGTCATCCAATAAATAGTGTGACTTTGTCAGTAACTCAATAAAACAAGAAAACATCAGACACATGGTTATGTTCCTTCTATATAGGATCCCTGCTTCCGGATTCCCATCTGCCCGGCAGGTCTTGAATGCCCGTTGCTAGGCAACCAGTTCATGAGTCTAACTTGCCTGGCCACTTCATGTTCAAGGTCATCTAAGTCATACTAAAGCACACCATGAAGAGGTTCTTTTAACTTCGGAAAAAGGTCAAAGTCTTGGGGTCTCATATCTGGTGAGTAGGCTGGGTGAGGTAGCACGTTCCACTTATATGATACAAGCATGTCACCCTTTGTGATTTATGGCATGTGGCGTTGCCATGAAGTATGAGATGCATGGCATTAAGTAATGTTTTACATTTCTTTCTGATAGCTGCCCGTAGTATATCCATCAGAAACATTGATAAAACTCCTGGTTAACTGTTTTACCTGTTGGTACGCGATGGGCATATAATATTCCTGTTTTATCATATGTGAATATCAACATCATCTTCAAATGTCCCTGTTGTCTTCTGAACTTTATTGGTCTTGGCGAGGCTGGTGTATGCCACTCGGGCGGCATTGAGTTATGCCCCTTTGATTGCTGAAAATGCTGATTTTTTACCTTGTCATCACTGTAGCCTCTTCAGTTTTGGTCGGATCTTTATGAAACTTATATGTAAGGTGGCTGCGGATAAAAACTCGGATAAGTTCGAAAACCTGCCAAGTCGGCACATTTATCATAGAGTTACGTCCCTTTGATTGCTGAAAATGCCAATATTTAGCTCACCTGTCATGTTATGACGAAGTGAGCTTTTGGGATCACTTTTCGTCCGTCGTGTGTCCGTCCGTGCGTCCGTAAACAATTTCTTCAAATGACATCTTCTCCTAAACCACTGATCAGTTTTTGACCAAACTTAACAGGAATGATCCTTAGGTGGTCCCCTTTCAAAGTTGTTCAAATGGTTCTGGTCCGTTGCACATCTAGGTCACAGGAGCCAAAAATAGATTTTTTTCACCGAAAACTTAAAAAATCTTCTCTGAAACCACAAGGCCCAGGTCTTTGATATTTGGTATGAAGCTTCATCTAGTGGGCCCCTACCAAGATTGTTCAATTTATAGTGCTGGGGCCAAAAATGCCCCTGCCCCGGGGCCCTTTGGTTTTACATGGGTTTATATAGGGAAAATCTTTAAAAATCTTCTCTGAAACCGGAAGGCCCAGATCTTTGATATTTGGAATGAAGCTTCATCTAGTGGACCCCTACCAAGATTGTTCAAATTATAGTGCTGGGGCCAAAAATGCCCCCGCCCCGGGGCCGTTTGGTTTTACATAGGCTTATATAGGGAAAATCTTTAAAAATCTTCTTCTCTGAAACCGCAAGGCCCAGGTCTTTGCTATTTGATAAGAAGCTTCATCTAGTGGACCCCTACCAAGATTGTTCAAATTATAGTGCTGGGGCCAAAAATGTCCCCGACCCGGGGCCAAAAATGGTTTTACATACGCTTATATAGGGAAAATCTTTAAAAATATTCTTCTCTGAAACCGTAAAGCCCAGGTCTTTGATATTTGGAATGAAGCTTCATCTAGTGGACCTCTACCAAGATTGTTCAAATTATAGCCCTGGGGCCAAAAATGCCCCCGCTTCAGGGCCCTTTGGTTTTACATAGACTTATACAGGGAAAATCTTTAAAAATCTTCTGTGAAACCACAAGGCCTAGGTTTTTGATACTTGGTGTAAAATTTAATCTAGTGGACCTCTATCAAGATTGTTCAAATTATAGCCCTTGGGACAAAAATGCCCCCACCCCGAGACCCTTTGGTTTTACATGGACTTATATTGGGAAATCTTTAAAAATCTTCTTCTCTGAAACTTCAAGGCCCATGTCTTTGATATTTGGTATGAAGCTTCATCTATTGGACCTCTACCAAGATTATACATATTTTAGCCCTCTGGCCACAAATGCCCCCGTCCTGGGGCCCTTTGGTTTGACATAGACTTATATAGAGATAATCTTTCAAAATCTTCTTCTCTGAAACAGCAAGGCCCAGGTCTTTGATATTTGGTGTGAAGCTTCATCTAGTGGACCTATCAAGATTGTTTAAATTATAGCCCTGAGGCCAAAAATGCCCCCGCCCCAAGGCCATTTAGTTTTACATAGGCTTATGTAGGGAGTAGCTTTAAAAAAATCTTCTTCTCTGAAACTGCAAGGCCCAGGTCTTTGATATTTGTTGTGTAGCTTTATCTAGTGGACCTTTGCCAAGATTGTTCAAATTATAGCCTTTGTTGATATTTGGTATGACGCTTCACCTTTTTAGACCTCCCCCAAGATTACAGCCCTTGGGTCAATAATGGCCCTCCCAGGGGCCCACTTGTTACTTTATAGATCAGGTGATCGATCCAGGGCCATCATGGCCCTCTTGTTGACCTTGTCATCACTGTAGCCCCTTCAGCTTTATAGATCAGGTGATCGATCCAGGGCCATCATGGCCCTCTTGTTGACCTTGTCATCACTGTAGCCCCTTCAGCTTTGATCGGATCTTTCTGAAACTTATATGTAAGGTGGCTGCGGATAAAAACTCAGGTGAGTTCGAAAACCGGCCAAGTCGGCTCATTTACCATAGTTATTTCCCTTTGATTGCTGAAAATGCCGATTTTTGACATTGTCATCACTGTAGCCCCTTCAGTTTTGAACGGATCTTTCTGAAACGTATGTAAGGTGGCTGGGGATAAAAACCAAGTTTGTTCAAATGATGACTTTTGGTTGACCTTGACCTGTTTGAACGAAGAAATTTGAATGGAATAAAGGCAAAAAAGGGATATTTCTGATTGCCTGATAGCCTCTGACATCAGAAATGATATTTGCAGTCAGCTGAATGGAAGTTTGGCAAATCTAAAGGTCAAGGTCATTTACTGACCTTTGTCCTGGATGCCTTGGATTCAGTTTTTTTCCTCCACTTAAACTGGTGGGATGATTGAAACCAAATTACATGTGAAGCCCGTATGGGTAGAGGGAAGGAATTCTGTTTGTAAGGAATTTGTTTGTTTGTATGATAAAAAAAAAAAAAAACTTTAAAAAATTTGTTCTCAGGAACCAATAGCAGATGACCTTGAAATTTAGTATGTAGCATCGGGGACTCCGACCCTACCAAATCCCTTTAAATGATGACCTTTGGTTGACCTTGACCTGTTTTACGTCAAGGTCAAATTTGTTCATTTAGACATTTGTTTCGAAAAAAGGCAAGACAGTGGATTTTACTGCTTATGGGATGAGGCAATGAAAAAATATTCATGGTATTGTTGTAACCTTACCAAGAGGGGGGCCATTCCTGTATATGATACAAACCACATGACCTCTGGTGAGCATAGTGGCCCATGGGCCTCTTGTTAGCTCAGCAGCTCAAATTATCATCACTCTAGCGCCTACATTTCTTGACCGATTTAAATATAGCTTCACACAAATATACCTTATGACAATATCTCGAGTGACTTTGACTTTCAAGGTCGTGACTTTAAGCTCAAGGTCTCTGTGGCTATTTTTAGAAAAAACTTTGTCATCACTGTAGGACCTCTGGTGAGCGTAGTGGCCCATGGGCCTCTTGTTAGCTTAGCAGCTCAGATTGTAATCACTCTGGCGCCTACATTTCTTGACCGATTTAAATATAGCTTCACACAAATATACCTTATGACAATATCTCGAGTGACTTTGACTTTCAAGGTCGTGACTTCAAGCTCAAGGTCTCTGTGGCTATTTTTAGAAAAAACTTTGTCATCACTCTAGGACCTACATTTCTTGAGCGATTTCAATATAACTTCACACAAATGTTCCTTATGACAATATCTGGAACAAGTTCGACTTTCCAGGTCGTGGCCTCAATGTCAAGGTAACTGGCTGTTTATAGCTTTGTAAACACTCTAGCACCTACATTTCTTGACTGATTTTAATATAACTTCACATAAATGTTCCTTATTACAATGTCTCGAGCGAGTTTGACTTTCAAGGTCTTGGCCTCAAGTTTAAGGCCACTGTGGCTATTTTTAGAAAAAAAACAACAACATTGTCATCACTCTAGCGCCTACATTTCTTTACCAATTTCAATATAACTTCACACAAATGTTCGTTATGACAACATCTCGAGAAAGTTTTATTTTCAAGGTGGTTGCCTCCAGGTCAAAGTCACTGTGGCTATTTTTAGCTCACCTGTCACGTAGTGACAAGGTGAGCTTTTGGGATCACTTTTTGTCCGTCGTGCATGCGTCCGTGCGTGCGTAAACTTTTTCTTCAAACAACATCTCCTCCTAAACCACTGATCAGATTTTGACCAAACTTCACAGGAATGATCCTTAGGTGGTCCCCTTTCAAAGTTGTTCAAATGGTTCCAGTCTGTTGCACATCTAGGTCACAGGAGCCAAAAATAGATTTTTTTACTGAAAATTTTAAAAATCTTCTTCTCTGAAACTGCAAGGCCCAGGTCTTTGATATTTGGTATGAAGCTTCATCTAGTGGACCTCTACCAAGATTGTTCAAATTATAGCCCTGGGGCCAAAAATGCCCCCGCCACAGGGGCCTTTGGTTTCACATAGGCTTATATAGGAAAAATCTGTAAAAATATTCTTCTCTGAAACCGCAAGGCCCAAGTCTTTGATATTTGGTGTGAAGCTTCATCTAGTGGACCTCTATCAAGATTGTTCAAATTATAGCCCTGGGGCCAAAAATGCCCCCGCACGGGGGCCCTTTGGTTTTGCATGGGCTTAAATAGGGAAAATACTTAAAAATCTTCTTCTCTGAAACCACAAGGCCCAGGTCTTTAATATTTGGTATGAAGCTTCATCTAGTGGACATCTACTAAGATTGTTCAAATTATAGCCCTGGGGCCAAAAATGCCCCTGCCCCGAGGGCCTTTGGTTTTACATAGGCTTATATAGGGAAAATCTTTAAAAATCTTCTTCTCTGAAACCACAAGGCCCAGGTCTTTGATATTTGGGATGAAGCTTCATCTAGTGGACCTATACCAAGATTGCTCAAATTATAGCCCTGGGGCCAAAAATGCCCCCTCCCCCGGGGCCTTTGGTTTAACATAGGCTTATATAGGGAAAATCTTTAAAAATCTTCTCCTCTGAAACCGCTAGGCCCAAGTCTTTGATATTTGGTGTGAAGCTTAATCTAGTGGACCTCTATTAAGATTGTTCAAATTATAGCCATAGGGCCAAAAATGCCCCCACCCTGGGGCCCTTTGGTTTTACATAGGCTTATATAGGGAAAATCTTTAAAAATCTTCTTCTCTGAAACCACAAGGCCCAGGTCTTTAATATTTGGTATGATGCCTCATCTAGTGGACCTCTACCAAGATTGTTCAAATTATAGCCCTGTGGCCAAAAATGCCCCCTCCCCGGGGGCCTTTGGTTTTACATAGGCTTATATAGGGAAAATCTTTAAAAATCTTCTTCTCTGAAACCACAAGGCCCAGGTCTTTGATATTTGGGATGAAGCTTTATCTAGTGGACCTATACCAAGATTGCTCAAATTATAGCCCTGGGGCCAAAAATGCCCCCTCCCCCGGGGCCTTTGGTTTTACATAGGCTTATATAGGGAAAATCTTTAAAAATCTTCTCCTCTGAAACCGCTAGGCCCAAGTCTTTGATATTTGGTGTGAAGCTTAATCTAGTGGACCTCTATTAAGATTGTTCAAATTATAGCCATAGGGCCAAAAATGCCCCCACCCTGGGGCCCTTTGGTTTTACATAGGCTTATATAGGGAAAATCTTTAAAAATCTTCTTCTCTGAAACCACAAGGCCCAGGTCTTTAATATTTGGTATGATGCCTCATCTTGTGGACCTCTACCAAGATTGTTCAAATTATAGCCCTGTGGCCAAAAATGCCCCCTCCCCGGGGGCCTTTGGTTTTACATAGGCTTATATAGGGAAAATCTTTAAAAATCTTCTCCTCTGAAACCGCAAGGCCCAAGTCTTTGATATTTGGTGTGAAGCTTCATCTAGTGGACCTCTATGAAGATTGTTAAAATTATAGCCCTTGGGCCAAAAATGCCCCCGCCCCGGGGCCCTTTGGTTTTACATAGGCTTATATAGGGAAAATACTTAAAAATCTTCTTCTATGAAACCACAAGGCCCAGGTCTTTAATATTTGGTATGAAGCTTCATCTAGTGGAACTCTATCAAGAGTGTTCAAATTATAGCCCTGGGGCCAAAAATGCCCCTGCCCTGAGGGCCTTTGGTTTTACATAGGCTTATATGGGGAAAAATCTTTAAAAATCTTCTTCTCTGAAACCACAAGGCCCAGGTCTTTGATATTTGGGATTAAGCTTCATCTAGTGGACCTCTACCAAGATTGTTCAAATGATAGCCCTGGGGCCAAAAATGCCCCCGCCCTTGGGGCCTTTGGTTTTACATAGGCTTATATAGGGAAAATCTTTAAAAATCTTCTCCTCTGAAACCGCAAAGCCCAAGTCTTTAATATTTGGTGTGAAGCTTCATCTAGAGGACCTCTATTAAGATTGTTCAAATTATAGCTATAGGATCAAAAATGCCCCCGCCCCGGGGCCCTTTGGTTTTACATGGCCTTATATAGGCAAAATCTTTAAAAATCTTCTTCTCTGAAACCACAAGGCTCAAGTTATTTGATATTTGGTGTGAAGCTTCATCTAGCAGACCTCTATCAAGATTGTTTAAATTATAGCCCTGGGGCCAAAAATGCCCCTGCCCCGAGGGCCTTTGGTTTTACATAGGCTTATATAGGGAAAATCTTTAAAAATTTTCTTCTCTGAAACCACAAGGCCCAGGTCTTTGATATTTGGTATGAAGCTTCATCTAGTGGACCTCTACCAAGATTGTTCAAATTATAGCCGCTGGTCCAAAAATCCCCCCTCCCCAGGGGCCTTTGTTTTACATAGTCTTATATAGGGAAAATCTTTAAATATCTTCTTCTCTGAAACCGCAAGACCCAGTTCTTTGATATTTGGTGTGAAGTTTCATCTAGTAGACCTCTATCTAGATTGTTTAAATTATAGCCCTAGGGCCAAAAATGCTCCCGCCCCGGGGCCCTTTGGTTTTACATTGGCTTATACAGGGAAAATCTTTAAAAATCTTCTTCTCCAAAACCGGATGGCCCAGTTCTTTGAATTTGGTGTGCAGCTTCATCTAGTGGACTTCTACTAAGATTGTTCAAATCATAGCCCTTGGGTCAAAAATGCCCCCGCCCCGGGTCCCTTCGTTTTTACATTGACTTATATAGGGAAATTTAAAAAAAATCTTCTACTCTGAAACCGCAAGGCCCAGATCTTTTATATTTGGTGTGAAGCTTCATCTAAATTGTTCAAATTATAGCCCTAGGAAATAGAAGTCAAGGCAATGAAAACCTTTGAAAATCTTCTTGTCTGAAAGCAGAAGGCCAAGGTCTTTGATATTTGGTATGAAGCTTTGTCTTGTGGATTTCTACCAAGATGGTTCAAATTATAGCCCTTGAAGCAAAAATGGCCCACCCATGGGACCCCAAGGTTTATATACAACTCGTAGACTTACATAAGGAAAACGTTTAAAAATCTTGTCTGAAACCAGAAGTCTCCATTCTTTGATATTTGGTATGAAGCTTCACCTTTTAGACCACTACCAAGATTAATCATATTATAGCCCGGGGCCAATAATGGCTCTCCCAGGGGCCCACTTGATACCCTTTGGATCAGGTGAGCGATCAAGGGCCATCATGGCCCTCTTGTTTAGAAAACTTGTCAACGCTCTTATGTCTACATTTTTTGACCGATTCCAACATAACTTCACACAAATGTTCCTAATGACAATAGCTAGAATGTGTTTGACTTTTAAGGTCATGTCCTCAAGGTCATGATCACTGTGGCTATTTTAAGAAAAACTTTGTCATCGCTCTAGCGCGTACATTTCTTGACAGATTTCAGCCCCCACCCATCTGGGCTTGAAGAAATAGATGGGCTGCATGATGCTTCCACGTACAGCTGAAACCGACCCGCACACAAGTACTAGTAAACTGCTAAGTGGATCTAAGCCTGCCAAGGCAAAGCGGTGCGAGTCATACCATCCATGCTTATAAATCCCATTGGTTTCATTGGGCGGCAGGGCTTGAGATGTCCTTTCATCTCAATGTCTGGTAAAAGTCCCACAAAATTGGAAGCGACGTCTCCAAAAGGACCTTTACGATATTGACAGGGACGATAAACCTCAAACAAACTTGACCGATTTCAATATATCTTCCCACAAATGTTCCACACAACAATATCTGGAGCGAGATCGATTTCAAGGTCGTGGCCTCAAGGTAAAAGTCACTGTGGCTATTTTTAGAAAAACTTTGTCATTACTCTAGCGCCTACATTTCTATACTGATTTCAATATAACGTCACACAAATGGTTGAATTTTCAAGGTCATGGTCTCAAGGTCATTTATCAGATCTTCTATAAACTTACTTGTAAGTCAGGGATAAAAGCTTAGGTGAGTTCAAAACTGATGAGGTCAGCCTATTTATCATAAAGTTACGTCACTTTGATTGCAGAAAAAGAGCTTTGGGGATCACTTTTTGTCTGTCGTGCGTCCGTCCGTGCGTAAACAATTTCTTCAAACGACATCTCCTCTAAAACCACTGATCAGATTTTGACCAAACTTCACAGGAATGATCCTTAGGTGGTTCGCTTTCAAAGTTGTTCAAATGGTTCCGGTCTGTTGCACATCTAGGTCACAGGAGCCAAAAATAGATTTTTTTTCACCGAAAACTTAATCTTCTTCTCTGAAACCACAAGGCCCAGGTCTTTGATATTTGGTATGAAGCTTCATCTAGTGGACCCCTACCAAGATTGTTCAAATTATAGTGCTTGGACCAAGAATGCCCCCGCTCTGTGGTGCCCTTTGCTTTTACATGGGTTTATATAGGGAAAATCTTTAAAAAATCTTCTTCTCTGAAACTGCAAGGCCCAGATCTTTGATATTTGGTATGAAGCTTCATCTGGTGGACCCCTTCCAAGATTGTTCGAATTATAGTGCTGGGGCCAAAAATGTCCCCGCCCCGGGGCCCTTTGGTTTTACATAGGCTTATATATGGAAAATCTTTAAAAATCTTCTTCTCTCAAACCACAAGGCCCAGGTCTTTGATATAAATTTGGTATGAAGCTTCTTCTTCTAGACCTCTACCAAGATTTCAAATTATAGCCCAGGGGCCAAAAATGCCCCTGCTCTGGGGCCCTTTGGTTTTAAATTGACTTATATAGGGGAAATCTTGAAAAATCTTCTCTGAAACCACAAGGCCTAGGTCTTTGATATTTGGTATGAAGCTTCATCTAGTGGACCTCTACCAAGATTGTTCAAATTATAGCCCTTGGGCCAAAAATGTCTCTGCCTTGGGGCCCTTTGGTTTTACATAGACTTATATAGGGAAATCTTTAACAAATCTTCTTCTCTGAAACTGCAAGGCCCATGTCTTTGATATTTGGTATGGAGCTTCATCTAGTGGACCTCTACCAAATTATAGCCCTCGGGCCACAAATGCCCCCAATCCGAGCCCTTTTGGTTTTACATAGACTTATATAGGGAAAATCTTTAAAAATCTTCTCTGAAAACACAAGGCCCAGGTCTTTGATATTTGGTATGAAGCTTTCACTTGTGAACCTCTGCCAAGATTGTTCAAAATTATAGCCTTGGGGCCAAAAATTCCCCGCGCTCCAGGGCCCTTTGGTTTTTCATAGACTTACATAGGGAAAATCTTCTCTGAAACCACAAGGCCTAGGTCTTTGATATTTGGTATGAAGCTTCATCTAGTGGACCTCTACCAAGATTGTTCAAATTATAGCCCTGGGGCCAAAAATGCCACTGCCCCGAGGCCCTTTGGTTTTACATAGACTTATATAGGGAAATCTTTAAAAATCTTCTTCTCTGAAACTGCAAGGCACATGTCTTTGATATTTGGTATGGAGCTTCATCTAGTGGACCTGTACCAAATTATAGCCCTCGGGCCACAAATGCCCCCAATCCGGGGCCCTTTGGTTTTACATAGACTTATATAGAGATAATCTTTGAAAATCTTCCTTCTCTGAAACAGCAAGGCCCAGGTCTTTGATATTTGGTGTGAAGCTTCATCTAGTGGACCTCTAGCAAGATTGTTTAAATTATAGCCCTGAGGCCAAAAATGCCCCTGCTCCAGGGCCATTTGGTTTTACATTGGCTTATGTAAGGAATATCTTTAAAAAAATCTTGTTCTCTTAAACAGCAAGGCCAAGGTCTTTGATATTTGGTGTGTAGCTTCATCTAGTGGACCTTTGCCAAGATTGTTTAAATTAGCCTTTGTTGATATTTGGTATGAAGCTTCACCTTTTTAGACCTCCCTCAACATTATGCACATTATAGCCCTGGGGTCAATAATGGCCCTCGCCGGGGCCAACTTGTTACTCTGGATCAGGTGAGCGATCCAGGGCCATCATGGCCCTCTTGTTTTTATCTTGTCATCACTGTAACTCATTCAGTTTTCATCATGTCTTCTTGAAAATTACAAACAAGTAAGTCAGGGATGAAAGCTCGGATGAGTTCGAGAACTAGAAATGTTGGACTGTTACTCACAGAGTTAGTCCCCTCTTTGCTGAAAACGCTTATTTTGACCCTTTCAACATGGTAGCCCCTTCAGTTTTGATCGAATCCCTTTGAAACTTTCATATAAGCAAGTCAGGGATAAAAGCTCAAATGAGTTCAAAAATTATGATAAAGTAGGTCACAGGTCAAACTTTTTATATGGATGCGAAGCTATTGTCACAAGGAATATACATGCCAAATATGAAGGCTCTATCTCAGATGGTTCCAAAGTTATGAAGTAGGTTGCTGATTAAGGTCAAGGTCACAGGTCAAATCTTTTTTGCATGAGTGGGAAGACCTTGAAACAAGGAACATACATGCCAAATATGAAGGCTCCAAGTTCAAAAGTTATGACAAAAACCGTCAAAGGTCGAGGTCACAGGTCAAAAATTTTGCATGGTGGGAAGCCCTTGTCACATATGAAGGCTCTATATTAAATGGTTCAAAAGTTATGAGAAAGAAGGTCAAAGGTCACAGGTCAAAATTTTTGTTTGTGTGGAAAATCCTTGCCACAAGAAACAAACATGCATAATCTGAAGGCTCTACCTCAAATGATTCAAAAGTTATGACAAAGTAGGTCAAAGATCAAGGTCACAAGTCTTTCTTGTATGAATAGGAAGCACATGTCACAAGGAAACTACATGCCAAATATGAAGGCTCTTATCTCAAATGCTTCAAAAATTATGACAAAGTAGGTCAAAGGTCAAGGTCATAAGACAAATTTTTTTGTATTGGTGGGAAGACCTTTTCTCAAGGAACATACATGTCAGATATGAAGGCACTATCCCAAATGGTTCAAAAGTTATGATAAAGTAGACCAAATGTCAAGGTACAGGTAACAGATCATTTAATGTATGAATCGGAAGCCCTTGTCGCAAGGAACCTACATGCCAAATATGCAGGCTGTATCTCAAATGCTTCAAAAGTTTTGACAAAGTAGGTCAAAGGTCAAGATGATGGGTCAAATATTTTGAATGGTTGGGTCACCTAGTCACAAGGATCATACAAGCCAAATATGAAGGCTCTATCTCATATGGTTCAGAAGTTATGATATAGTAGGTCACAGGTCATTTTTTGTCGTGCCTGCTATTAGCATGGCACGATATAGGCGCCCCGTTTTCTGTCCGTTTGTTCGTCCATTCATTCGTCCGTTTGTCAAGGCGTCAACATTTGCGACCACCCTAGCGTATACCCTAATGTTCAAGTTTATTTCTCAAGAACTATTAAGAGCTTCATTAATGATATTTGGTACAAACTTGAATCTGGGGATGGCAACTTAAATGCAAGCATCCATATTTGACCTTGACCTAAATTTCATGGTTCACTGACTTTGTAAAATATAGCGACCACCCTAGCGTTCGCCCTAATGGTCAAGTTTATTTCTCAAGAACTATAAGGGCTTCATTAATGATACTTGGTACAAACTTGTATCTGGGGATGGCAACTCAAATGCATGCATCCATATATGATGGTTCACATTGCGACCACCCTAGCGTTCACCCAAATGGTCCAGTTAATTTCTCCAGAACTATAAGAGCTTCATTAATAATACTTGGTACAAACTTGTATCTGGGGGTGGCAAGTTAAATGCAAGCATCCATATTTGACTTCACCTATATTTTATGGTTCTCTGACTTTGTAAAATATTGCGACCACCCTACCTTTCACCCAAATGGTCAAGTTAATTTCTCAAGAACTATAAGAGCTTCATTTATGATACTTGGTACAAACTTGTATCTGGAGATGGAAACTTTAATGCAAGCATCCATATTTGACCTTGACCTACATTTTATGGTTCACTGACTTCGTAAAATATTTCAACCACCCTAGCGTTCACCCTTATGGTTAATTTCAATTCTCAAGAATTATTACAGCTTATTTAATGATACTGAGTACAAACTTGCGTTTAGGAATGGCAACTTTAATACAAGCATCTATGTTTGACCTTGGCCTAGATGTCATGGCTCTGTGACTTTGCGCCCCCCACAGGCTCGACATAGCCTTCGGCGGAATTCTTGTTTATATGAGTGGGAGGCCCTTGTCACAAGGAACCCACATGCCAAATATGAAGGCTCTATCTCAAACGGTTCAAAAGTTATGACAAAATAACCTTCTGATCTACTTTTTGATTTGTCATGACCCATATTCGAACTTAATTGAGATATTGTCCAGATGATCATTCAGAGCAAGTTTTATGATGATTTGACTAAAACTGTGGTTTCTTACAGTGTTCACAACGTTTTTCTATGATTAGACCTTCTGACCTACTTTTTGACCCGAAATGACCCATATTCAAACTTGACCCAGATATTTTAAGATGATCATTCTGAGCAAGTTTGATGATGATCGGACCAAAACTGGGACCTCTAGAATGTTCACAAGGTTTTTCTATGATCTGACCTACTGACCTACTTATTGGCCAGACCTGCCGGAATTTAAAATTAACCATGATATTGTCAAATGATCATTCTGAGCAAGTTTGATGATGATCGAACCAAAACTGCGGCCTCTGGTGTGTTCACAAGGTTTTTAACTCACCAAAGCCGAAGGCTCCGGGGGAGCTTATAGGATAGGCAGTTGTCCGTTGTTGTCTGGCGTCGTCGTCGTCGTATGTCATACTGACATCGTCTGGCATCAACACTTTCAAACGACATCTTCTCTGAAGCCATTGCGCCGATTGAGCCCAAATTTTACGTGTAGCATCCTTGGGCTGGGCGATTGAAAGTTTGTGTTTTTCATGAAAATCGACTCATTAGTTTGGTTGCAATGGCAACTTGTAGTTTCCATAGACTTATAATGGGGAAATTGAAAAATGGCATTTTCTGCCAAGTCATTGAAGATATTTTGACAAAACTTTTATAGAAATGTTCCTGGAGTCAAATTCTCTCAGCCATATGTTTTTATGCCAACACCGGGGCCATATGCCACCCTCTCCACTTCATAAAAGGCCATATATCTCAGAAACCATTCAGATCCCCACCCCTAAACCATATATAATTTTGCTCATTATGATAAGACGCATTCAGTGACACCAACCTGGGGGTCCCTGGGATGCGCCGGGGTCATGCCTTACCCCTCCATTTTATAAAAGAACCAATATCTCGGAAACCTTACAGATCCAGTAGAAACAGTAGAAATGGGCTTTCATGTATGGTCAATAACTTTATTATTTCTGGATGGACTTTTTAAAGTTACTTTGCAGAAATGTTCACCTTCATTAGATGATGTGTTGCACACAAGACCCAGTCAATACCGCCAGTGTCAAGGTCATACGCAGAGGTCAAAAATGGGGAAGACATTTGCGTTTTTGTAGAAAAAAAATTCTAGTCTTATATCTTGAAGGCGTGAAAGAGGCCATCTATGTTATAATGCAGCAGCTCTTGTTTAAAAAAGATTCTATAGCATACAAAAAGATACAAAATGAATGTCTGTGAATGCCAAAGATCAGTCATTCAATGACCTTGGTCAATGGGTCATTTGGATTGCTGGTCCATTGGCATTTGAAAATACATTTTCTCCGAAACATCTGGGCCTTAAATTTTACATGTAGCCTTAGGACAGTGAGGGAATGCAAATTTGTTCTAATGGTCTAGGTCACATGACCAAGATGATCACCATGCTCAAATACGACATAAACCTTAACAAAAATACAGTCTAGGTCAAAGGTAAAAAAAGTCAATAACTTCCTTTTTCTTTGATGGATTATGAAATTACTCGGTAGAAATGTTAACCATCATGAGACGATGTGTTGTACCTCAAAGGTCAAGGCCATACTTAGAGGTCAACGTTAAAAAAGGTTTTTTTTTTGTGTACGGCCAATAACTTTTTTATTTCTCTATGAACATTTTTAGCTCACCTGACCGAAGGTCATGGTGAGCTTTTGTGACCGTAAGATGTCCGGCGTCGTCGTGCGTCGTCCGTCGTCCGTCGTCCGTCGTGCGTAAACTTTTTCTTGTGAACACACTAGAGGCCACAGTTTTGGTCCAATTATCATCAAACTTGCTCAGAATGATAATCATGACAATATCTCGGTCAAGTTCGAATTTGGGTCATGTCGGGTAAAAAAGTAGGTCAGTAGGTCAAATCATAGAAAAACCTTGTGAACACTCGAGAGGCCACAATTTTGGTCCAATCATCATCAAACTTGCTC
The DNA here is from genome assembly GCA_963580285.1 of Lucinisca nassula. Lineage (NCBI taxonomy): Eukaryota > Metazoa > Mollusca > Bivalvia > Lucinida > Lucinidae > Lucinisca > Lucinisca nassula. Next base: position 67,065,769 of record OY757012.1, on the reverse strand, counting down.
AGAATGATCATTGTGACAATATTTTAGTGAAGTTTGAATATGGATCATGTCGGCTTAAAAAGTAGGTCAGCGGGTCAAATCATAGAAAAACCTTGTGAACACCCTAGAGGCCACAATTTTGGTCCAATCATAATCAAACTTGCTCAGAATGATCATCATGACAATATCTTGGTCAAGTTCGAATATGGGTCATGTCCGGTCAAAAAGTAGGTCAGTAGGTCAAATCATAGAAAAACCTTGTGAACACTCTGAAGGCCACTGTTTTGGTCCAATTATCATGAAACTTGCTCAGAATGACCATTGTGACAATATTTCAGTCCAGTTCGAATATGGGTCATATCGGGTTAAAAAGTAGGTCAGCGGGTCAAATCATATAAAAACCTTGTGAACACCCTAGGGGCCACAATTTTGGTCCAATCTTAATCAAACTTGCTCAGAATGATCATCATGACAATATCTCGGTCAAGTTTGAATATGGGTCAAATGGTTCCGGTCCGTTGCACATCTAGGTCACAGGAGCCAAAAACAGATTTTTTTCACCAAAAACTTAAAAAATCTTCTTCTCTGAAACCACAAGGCCCAGGTCTTTGTTATTTGGTATGAAGCTTCATCTAGTGGACCCCTACCAAGATTGTTCAAATTATAGTGCTGGGGCCAAAAATGCCCCCGCACGGGGGCCCTTTGGTTTTACATAGGCTTATATAGGGAAAATCTTTAAAAATCTTCTTCTCTGAAACCACAAGGCCCAGGACTTTGATATTTGGTATGAAGCTTCATCTAGTGGACCCCTACCAAGATTGTTCAAATTTGAGTGCTGGGACGAAAAATGCCCCCGCCACGGGGCCCTTTGGTTTTACATTGGCTTATATAGGGAAAATCTTTAAAAATCTTCTTCTCTGAAACCACAAGGCCCAGGTCTTTGATATTTGGTATGAAGCTTCATCTAGTGGACCCCTACCAAGATTGTTCAAATTATAGTGCTGGGGCCAAAAATGCCCCCGCCCCAGGGCCCTTTGGTTTTACATAGGCTTATATAGGGAAAATCTTCAAAAATCTTCTACTCTGAAACCACAAGGCCCAGGACTTTGATATTTGGTATGAAGCTTCATCTAGTGGACCCCTACCAAGATTGTTCAAATTATAGTGCTGGGACAAAAAATGCCCCCGCCACGGGGCCCTTTGGTTTTACATTGGCTTATATAGGGAAAATCTTTAAAAATCTTCTTCTCTGAAACCACAAGGCCCAGGTCTTTGATATTTGGTATGAAGCTTCATCTAGTTGACCCCTACCAAGATTGTTCAAATTACAGTGCTGGGGCCAAAAATGCCCCCGCCCCGGGGCCCTTTGGTTTTACATAGGCTTATATAGGGAAAATCTTAAAAAATCTTCTTCTCTGAAACCACAAGGCCCAGGTCTTTGATATTTGGTATGAAGCTTCATCTAGTGGACCCCTACCAAGATTGTTCAAATTTTAGTGCTGGGACAAAAAATGCCCCCGCCACGGGGCCCTTTGGTTTTACATGGGCTTATATAGGGAAAATCTTTAAAAATTTTCTTTTCTGAAACCACAAGGCCCAGGACTTTGATATTTGGTATGAAGCTTCATCTAGTGGACCCCTACCAAGATTGTTCAAATTTTAGTGCTGGGACAAAAATGCCCCCGCCACGGGGCCCTTTGCTTTTACATTGGCTTATATAGGGAAAATTTTTAAAAATCTTCTTCTCTGAAACCACAAGGCCCAGGTCTTATATATTTGGTATGAAGCTTCATCTAGTGGACCCCTACCAAGATTGTTCAAATTATAGTGCTGGGGCCAAAAATGCCCCCGCCACGGGGCCCTTTGGTTTTACATAGGCTTATATAGGGAAAATCTTTAAAAATTTTCTTCTCTAAAACCACAAGGCCCAGGACTTTGATATTTGGTATGAAGCTTCATCTAGTGGACCCCTACCAAGATTGTTCCAATTTTAGTGCTGGGGCCAAAAATGCCCCTGCCCCGGGGCCCTTTGGTTTTACATAGGCTTATATAGGGAAAATCTTTAAAAATCTTCTTCTCTGAAACCACAAGGCCCAGGACTTTGATATTTGGTATGAAGCTTCGTCTAGTGGACCCCTACCAAGATTGTTCAAATTATAGTGCTGGGACAAAAAATCCCCCCCCTGCCACGGGGCCCTTTGGTTTTACATAGGCTTATATAGGGAAAATCTTTAAAAATCTTCTTCTCTGAAACCACAAGGCCCAGAACTTTGATATTTGGTATGAAGCTTCATCTAGTGGACCCCTACCAAGATTGTTCAAACTATAGTGCTGGGGCAAAAAATGCCCCTGTCCCGGGGCCCTTTGATTTTACATAGGCTTATATAGGCAAAATCTTTAAAAATCTTCTTCTCTGAAACCGCTAGGCCCAGGTCTTTGATATTTGATGTGTAGCTTCATCTAGTGGACCTTTGACAAGATTGTTCAAATTTTAGCCTTTGTTGATGTTTGGTATGAAGCTTCACCTTTAAGACCTCCCTCAACATTATGTACATTAAAGCCCTGGGGCCAATAATGGCCCTCTCTGGGGCCCACTTGTTACACTATGGATCAGGTGAGCGATCCAGGGCCATCATGGCCCTCTTGTTAAAGTTACTTTGCAGAAATGTTCATCTTCATTAGATGATGTGTTGCACAAAAGACCCAGCTCAATACCTTCAATGTCAAGGTCATACTTAGAGGTCAAAAACGGGGGAGACATCTGAGTTTTTGTAGAAAAACAAATTCTAGTTCATTAATGTGTCTGATATATTTATTTTCAAAGATATTGTAGTTTCAGGACAAAATACACTAATAGGTTGTCACCCAACTTGATGTATGGATTGATGATGGGGATACCTGAAATGGGCTTTTCATTTGTCACTTGTTGTCAATCTTTACCAGAATAATCTGTCTCAGAAACCTGAGAAATGTTTTACGCTTTACCTCTACGTTTGGAAGCAGGTCTGTTAATTCAGAAAATGTATAAAACATCTGAAAAAATAAAGGTAGGCACCAGACCCATTCATTTTATATCATTTGTTTTCGGTTGCTGATTTTGCACCCTCAGATGTATCTTGGCAGCTGTTAGTTTCAGTGTCATCTGCTCTATAATAGCTTTACAAAAGGAAGCTTCTTCTGTCGCGGTTTATTTTTGTTATGGTTTGTGTTTGGGTGTTTGTTCGCATATATTATTTTACTTAGGATAGCATTGGCCATTTTGTGGGTTAATTGTATCGATCATCCTGATCATTGCCTCCACTTCTATTTTACCAATTCTATAACTCCCTTTAGGTACTGCTAGACAGAAAAACTCTTCCTTGCAAAATGGAAATGTGTGTTGTCGAACCTGGACAGAAAATTTCTTGCAGCACTTTGAGTATTTCAACAATTGGCATATTTGTTTTTGTCCAATCCAGACCATGTGTTAAGTATTTTGATGCAGTCACAAAATAAAATTAAATCACATGACTTGCATCCGACAAGGATACCAAGGACTCGCTCTGTACTACGTAAAAATGACTGAATCGTCAAAACACTTGATTTTGACACTCCAGGTTCACACTCAGACTATCTCAGATTAACTGGTATTGACAAAAACTGTCTCGCTGTTGATTATTCAACAGAAGTAAGGAGTAGCAGGACAGCACTAGCATTGCTACTTCTAAAGTTAAGCACAGGACTTTTCTTACCAGTGTTGTCAAAACTTTTCGGAATAAAAAGTAAAGTAATCCATTCTACTAGACATGCAATCTTTACTGATTTCGGGCCACAACACGTTGTACATATACCACGACAAGAAACATTTGCAAATCATACATCAGCATTTGCAAGAGTATTATTTGGTGATGACAGAGATGATGTGGTGGTCTGTGTGCTGATGGAACTTATATTTACATTGAATAAAGTAGCAATTACAGTTTCCAGTGGAAATCCGATTCAGTCCATAAGGGAAGACCACTAGTTAAGCCTACGATAATTGGGGCATAAGATGGCTGTAAACTGGCTATAAACTATCTGATTTAGGTCCGTACCTAGTAATTAGTAAAACCGATGTCCAACTAACTTAACATGTGTTCAAGTCCAAAACAGAGAATATTCAAGATTGGTTTGAGGAAGGTGATTTGATACTTATTGATAGGGGCTTTAGAGATGTGTTTAATCTTTTGGAAGAGTGTGGTATCAAGGCTCATATGCCCTGATTCATATGAAAATAACGAAAATGCTATCAACTGAGGAAGCCAATGAAACATGGTTAGTCAGCAATGTAATATATACCAATGTTTTCATAAGCATGCACAACGTGTATGTTTGGGACGCTATACATTTACATATTGTCATGACGTAGTGGGCAATGACATTGACCAGACATCTTGGGCTAGCTTGAAACTTCTAATCTTGGGCTAGCTTGAAACTTCTATGCCTATCCTATAAGCCCCCACCCCCCATCCGGGGGAGCTTATAGGTTAGGTTTATACACAACGTATGTTTTGGACGCTATACATTTACATATTGTCATGACGTAGTGGGCAATGACATTGACCAGACATCTTGGGCTAGCTTGAAACTTCTAATCTTGGGCTGGCTTGAAACTTCTATGCCTATCCTATAAGCTCCCCCATCCCGGATAGGCATTTGTCCATTGTCATCATCTGTCGTATGACGTCGTTGTCTGGCGTCAACACTTTCAAAGGACATCTCCTCGGAAGCGACTGTGCTGATTGAGCCCAAATTTTACCTGTAGCATCCTTGGGATGGGGATTGACATTTTGTGTTTTTAGCTCACCTGTCACGTAGTGACAAGGTGAGCTTTTGGGATCACTTTTTGTCCGTCGTGCGTCCGTGCGTGCGTGCATCCGTGCGTGCGTCCGTAAACTTTTCTTCAAACGACATCTCCTCCTAAACCACTGATCGGATTTTGACCAAACTTCACAGGTATGATCCTTAGGTGGTCCCCTTTCAAAGTTGTTCAAATGGTTCCGGTCCATTGCACATATAGGTCACAGGAGCCAAAAATAGATTTTTTTCACCGAAAACTTAAAAAATCTTCTTCTCTGAAACCGCAAGGCCCAGGTCTTTGATATTTGGTATGAAGCTTCATCTAGTGGACCCCTACCAAGATTGTTCAAATTATAGTGCTCGGGCCAAAAATGCCCCCGCACGGGGGCCCTTTGGTTTTGCATGGGCTTATATGGGGAAAATCTTAAAAAATCTTCTTCTCTAAAACCGCAAGGCCCAGATCTTTGATATTTGGTATGAAGCTTCATCTAGTGGACCCCTACCAAGATTGTTCAAATTATAGTGCTGATCCTAAAAATGCCCCCGCACGGGGGCCCTTTGGTTTTACATGGGCTTATATAGGGAAAATCTTGAAAAATCTTCTTCTCTGAAACAGCAAGGCCCAGGTCTTTGATATTTGGTATGAAGCTTCATCTAGTGGACCCCTACCAAGACTGTTCAAATTATAGTGCTGGGGCCAAAAATGCCCCCGCACGGGGGCCCTTTGGTTTTACATGGGCTTATATAGGGAAAATCTTTAAAAATCTTCTTCGCTGAAACTGCAAGGCCCAGATCTTTGATATTTGGTATGAAGCTTCATCTAGTGGACCCCTACCAAGATTGTTCAAATTATAGTGCTGGAGCTAAAAATGGCCCGCACGGGGGCCCTTTGGTTTTACATGGGCTTATATAGGGAAAATCTTGAAGAATCTTCTTCTCTGAAACCGCAAGGCCCAGGTCTTTGATATTTGGTATGAAGCTTCATCTAGTGGACCCCTACCATGATTGTTCAAATTATAGTGCTGGGGCCAAAAATGCCCCCGCACGGGGGCCCTTTGGTTTTACAAGGGCTTATATAGGGAAAATCTTTAAAACTCTTCTTCTCTGAAACCGCAAGGCCCAGGTCTTTGATATTAGGTTTGAAGCTTTATCTAGTGAACCCCTACCAAGATTGTTCAAATTATAGTGCTGAAGCTGAAAATGCTCCCTTCACGGGGGCCCTTTGGTTTTACATGGGCTTATATAGGGAAAATCTGGAAAAATCTTCTTCTCTGAAACAGCAAGGCCCAGGTCTTTGATATTTGGTATGAAGCTTCATCTAGTGGACCCCTACCAAGATTGTTCAAATTATAGTGCTGGAGCAAAAAATGCCCCCGCACGGGGGCCCTTTGGTTTTACATGGGCTTATATAGGGAAAATCTTGAAAAATCTTCTCTGAAACCGCAAGGCCCAGGTCTTTGATATTTGGTATGAAGCTTCATCTAGTGGACCCCTACCAAGATTGTTCAAATTATAGTGCTGGAGCTAAAAATGCCCCCGCATGGGGGCCCTTTGGTTTTACATGGGCTTATATAGGGAAAATCTTTAAAAATCTTCTTCTCTGAAACCGCAAGGCCCAGGTCTTTGATATTTGGTATGAAGCTTCATCTAGTGGACCCCTACCAAGATTGTTCAAATTATAGTGCAGGAGCTAAAAATGCCCCCTGCACGGGGGCCCTTTGGTTTTACATGGGCTTATATAGGGAAAATCTTGAAAAATCTTCTTTTCTGAAACAGCAAGGCCCAGGTCTTTGATATTTGGTATGAAGCTTCATCTAGTAGACCCCTACCAAGATTGTTCAAATTATAGTGCTGGGGCCAAAAATGCCCCCACACCAGGGCCCTTTTGTTTTACATAGGCTTATATAGGGAAAATCTTTAAAACTCTTCTTCTCTGAAACTGCAAGGCCCAGGTCTTTGATATTTGGTATGAAGCTTCATCTTGTGGACCTCTACCAAGATTGTTCAAATTATAGCCCTGGGGCCAAAAATGCCCCCGCTCCGGGGCCCTTTGGTTTTACATAGACTTATATAGGGAAAATCTTGAAAAATCTTCTTCTCTGAAACCACAAGGCCTAGGTCTTCGATATTTGTTATGACGCTTCAGCTAGTGGACCTCTATAAAGATTGTTCAAATTATAGGCCTGAGACCAAAAATGCCCCCGCCATGTGGCCCTTTGGTTTTACATAGACTTATATAGGGAAAATCTTTAAAAATTTTCTTCTCTGAAACCGCTGGGCCCAGGTCTTTGATATTTGGTATGAAGCTTCATCTAGTGGACCCCTACCATGATTGTTCAAATTATAGTGCTGGGGCCAAAAATGCCCCCGCACGGGGGCCCTTTGGTTTTACAAGGGCTTATATAGGGAAAATCTTTGAAACTCTTCTTCTCTGAAACCGCAAGGCCCAGGTCTTTGATATTAGGTATGAAGCTTTATCTAGTGAACCTCTACCAAGATTGTTCAAATTATAGTGCTGAAGCTAAAAATGCCCCCGCACGGGGGCCCTTTGGTTTTACATGGGCTTATATAGGGAAAATCTTGAAAAATCTTCTTCTCTGAAACAGCAAGGCCCAGGTCTTTGATATTTGGTATGGAGCTTCATCTAGTGGACCCCTACCAAGATTGTTCAAATTATAGTGCTGGGGCCAAAAATGCCCCCGCACGGGGGCCCTTTGGTTTTGCATGGGCTTATATGGGGAAAATCTTTAAAAACCTTCTTCTCTGAAACCGCAAGGCCCAGATCTTTGATATTTGGTATGAAGCTTCATCTAGTGGACCCCTACCAAGATTGTTCAAATTATAGTGCTGGAGCAAAAAATGCCCCCGCACGGGGGCCCTTTGGTTTTACATGAGCTTATATAGGGAAAATCTTGAAAAATCTTCTTCTCTGAAACCGCAAGGCCCAGGTCTTTGATATTTGGTATGAAGCTTCATCTAGTGGACCCCTACCAAGATTGTTCAAATTATAGTGCTGGAGCTAAAAATGCCCCCGCATGGGGGCCCTTTGGTTATACATGGGCTTATATAGGGAAAATCTTTAAAAATCTTCTTCTCTGAAACCGCAAGGCCCAGGTCTTTGATATTTGGTTTGAAGCTTCATCTAGTGGACCCCTACCAAGATTGTTCAAATTATAGTGCAGGAGCTAAAAATGCCCCCTGCACGGGGGCCCTTTGGTTTTACATGGGCTTATATAGGGAAAATCTTGAAAAATCTTCTTTTCTGAAACAGCAAGGCCCAGGTCTTTGATATTTGGTATGAAGCTTCATCTAGTAGACCCCTACCAAGATTGTTCAAATTATAGTGCTGGGGCCAAAAATGCCCCCACACCAGGGCCCTTTTGTTTTACATAGGCTTATATAGGGAAAATCTTTAAAACTTTTCTTCTCTGACACTGCAAGGCCCAGGTCTTTGATATTTGGTATGAAGCTTCATCTTGTGGACCTCTACCAAGATTGTTCAAATTATAGCCCTGGGGCCAAAAATGCCCCCGCTCCGGGGCCCTTTGGTTTTACATAGACTTATATAGGGAAAATCTTGAAAAATCTTCTTCTCTGAAACCACAAGGATTAGGTCTTCGATATTTGTTATGACGCTTCTGCTAGTGGACCTCTATAAAGATTGTTCAAATTATAGGCCTGAGACCAAAAATACCCCCGCCATGTGGCCCTTTGGTTTTACATAGACTTATATAGGGAAAATCTTTAAAAATCATCTTCTCTGAAACACAAGGCTTAGGTCTTTGATATTTGTTATGAAGCTTCATCTAGTGGACCTCTACCAAGATTGTTCAAATTATTGCCCTGGGGCCAAAAATGCCCCCGCTCCGGGGCCCTTTGGTTTTACATAGACTTATATAGGGAAAATCTTGAAAAATCTTCTTCTCTGAAACCACAAGGCTTAGGTCTTCGATATTTGTTATGACGCTTCAGCTAGTGGACCTCTATAAAGCTTGTTCAAATTATAGGCCTGAGACCAAAAATGCCCCCGCCATGTGGCCCTTTGGTTTTACATAGACTTATATAGGGAAAATCTTTAAAAATCATCTTCTCTGAAACACAAGGCTTAGGTCTTTGATATTTGTTATGAAGCTTCAGCTAGTGGACCTCTACCAAGATTGTTCAAATTATAGCCCTGGGGCCAAAAATGCCCCCGTACGGGGGCCCTTTGATTTTACATAGACTTATATAGGGAAAATCTTGTTTTACATAGACTTCTATATGCAGGGTAAACCTTTAAAATCTTCTTTTCTGAAACCAGGAAGCCCAGGTCTTTCATATTAGATATGAAGCTTCATCTTGTGGACCTCTACCAAGATTGTTCAAATTTTAGCCCTGGGGCCAAAATTGACCCTGCCCGGGGCCCACTTGTTATGCTTTGGATCAGGTGAGCGAACCAGGGCCCTCTGGGCCCTCTTGTTTTATGAAACTCATTAGTTTGGTTGATATGGCGACGTGTAGTTTTCATAGACTTTAAGTGGGGAAAATTGAAAAAGATGGCATTTACTGCCAAGTCATTGCAGATATTTTGACAAAACTTTTATAGAAATGTTCCTGGAGTCAACTTCTGTCAGCTATATGCTTTTATGCCAACATGGGGGTCCCCCAGGTTGTGCCGGGGCCATACCCCACCCCCTCCACTTCATAAAAGGCCATATAACTCAGAAAACATTCAGATCCCCACCTCTAAACCATATATATTCTTGTTCATTATGATAAGACGCATTCTTTGACACCAACCTGGGGTCCCCGGGATGCGCTGTGGTCATGCCCCATCCCCTCCATTTCATAAAAGGCCCAATATCTCGGAAACCTTACAGATCCCAACCTCTAAACCATACATATTATTGTTTCTTATGAAGAGACACATTCATTGACACCAACTTGAGGGTCTCCCAGGTTGCGCTGGAACCTTGCCTCACCCCAGTACTTTACATAAGGCCATATATCTCAGAAAACATTCAGTTCCCTACCCCTAAACCATATATATTCTTGCTCCTTTTGATAAGACACATTCAGTTACACCAACCTGGGGGTCCCCCGGGATGCGCCGGGGTCATGACCCGTCCCATCCATTTCATAAAAGGTCATATATCTCAGACACCATTCAGATCCCCACCCCTAAAATAAATATATTCTTGTTCCGTATGATAAGACACATTCAGTGACATCAACCTGGGGGTCCCCTGGGATGCGCCAGGGCTGTGCCCCACCCCTTCATTTCATAAAAGGCCCAATATCTCGGAAACCTTACAGATCCCCACCCCTAAATCATATATATTGCTGTTCCTTATGAAAAAACTCATTCAATGACATCAACCTGGGGCCTCCCGGGTCAAGCCAGGGCTTTGCCCCACCCCTTCACTTCACAAAAGCCATACATGTACATCTCAGAAACCGTTCAGAGCCCCACCCCTAAACCATGTATCGTCTGCTCAGTGCAATAACGTTGTAAGTGCAAAACGGCAACTTTTCAGGAGACAAAAAACTGTTTAATTAAAGAATGGCATATAAAACCCTACTATAAGCTGGTTTCTTAACTTTATGGCGATTTCTTTCAATTGAGTGTGATGTTTATTGTTGAATAAATGACATTTGAAAAGAAATATTTAGCATTTAAGGGTTGATACACCATTTCTGCGCCAAGTGTTTTTGGTGCAAAAACGGTGTAAGTGCATCCAGCTCTAAAACGGTGTAAATGTACAAACCTTATTTCTTGGCCTTTCACATGGTAAAGCAGTAAATTAAAAACACTTGGTAGGTGATAGGTCACATTTTATACATTCTGCATGGTACTTACATGCTTATTCTGACTTATCAAGCAGCAGAATTCAATATTTTTGAGGTATTAAAAAAATTGCGCAAAAATGGGGAAAGTGCATTTACACTATTTTTGGGCCAACTTTTTAGCTCACCAGAGCCGAAGGCTCCGGGGGAGCTTATAGGATAGGCAGTTGTCCGTCGTCTTCGTCGTCGTCGTATGTCTGGTGTCAACACATTTAAACATCTTCTTCTCTGAAGCCACTGGGTCGATTGGGCCCAAATTTTATCTGTAGCATCCTTGGGTTGGGGGATTGAAAGTGTGTTTTATTATGAAAATCAGCTCATTAGTTTGGTTGCTATGGCAACTTAGAGTTTCCATAGACTTATAATGGGGAAAATTGAAAAATGGCATTTACTGCCAAGTCATTGCAGATATTTTGACAAAACTTTTATAGAAATGCTTCTTGAGTAAACTTCTCTCAGCCATATGCTTTTATGCCAACCTGAGGGTCCCCCAGGTTGTGCCGGGGCCATTTCCCACCCCCTCCACTTCATAAAAGGCCATATATTACAGAAACCATTCAGATCCCGACCCCTAAACCATATATATTCTTGTTCCTATTGATAAGACGCATTTAGTAACACCAACCTGGGGGTCCTTAGGGATGCGCCGAGGCCATGCCCTACCCCTCCACTTAATAAAAGGCCCAATATCTTGTAAACCATTCAGATCCCCACCCCTAAACCATATATATTCTTGTTCCTTATGATAAGACCCATTCAGTGACATCAATCTGGGGGTCCCCGGGATGCGCCGGGGCCATGCCCCACCCCTCCATTTCATAAAAGGCCCAATATCTCGGAAACCTTACAGATCCTCGCCCCTAAACCATATATATTCTTGATCCTTATGATCAGACACATCCATTGACACCAACCTGGGGGTCCTCAGGGATGCGCCGGGGCCTTGCCCCACCCCTTTACTTCACAAAAGGCCATATATCTCAGAAACTGTTCAGATCCTCACCCCTAAACCATATATATTCTTGTTCATTATGATAAGACGCATTCAGTGACACCAACCTGGGGGTCCCCAGGGATATGATGGGGCCTTGCCCCACCCCCTCCATTTCATAATCTCACAATATCTCGGAAACCCTACAGATGGCTACCCCTAAACCATATATATTCTTGTTCCTTATGATAAGACACATTCATTGACACCAACCTGGGAGTCTCCCGGGGCCTTGCCCCACCCCTCCACTTCACAAAAGGCCTTATATCTCAGAAACTGTTCTTAGCCCCATCCTTAACCATATATATTCATCTTCCTTATGATAAGACGCATTCAGTGACACCAGCTTGGGAGTCCCCGGGGCATGCCCAGGCCATGCCCCATCGCTTTACTTCATTTAAAGCCATATATCTCAGAAATAGTTCAGATCCCCACCCCTAAATCATATACTTGTTCCTTATGATGAGACTCGTTCAATCACACCAACCTGGGGTCTCTTTGTGCTGAGGCAATGTGCCCCGCCCTTCCACTTCATAAAAGGCTTTATATTTCAGAAACCATTCAAATCCCCTTGCCCATAATCATATATGTTCTTGTTCCTTATTATTATCACACCTACTGTAGGGAGGTCCGCAGGGGCCATTCCTATCCTTTCCACTTCATAAAAGGGCCTCAAATCTCAGAAACAGTTCAGATTCCCACCCCTAAACCATATATATACTTGGTCCTTGTGATAAGACACATTTAGGGACAACAAACTTGGGCTTTCCTGGGATCAACAGGGCATGCCCCAACCCCTCTACCACTTAAGAGGCCTTACAGATCCCCACTGCTTAACCATATATATTCTTGTTCCTTATTGTAAGACACATTTAGTGATACCAACCAGGGCTCCACTGGGTCCATGCCCCACACCCTCTACTTCATAAAAGGCCTAATGTTTCAGAGTCCTCATGAGTGCTCATTTGGACATGGGGGTTCATTTGGTAGATTAAAATGATATGTTAAAATACATGGCTGCCATTGGGCAGTGCCCACCTGAACTCTGGTGAGCATAGTGGCCCATGGGCCTCTTGTTTCTGATATTCAGAGCAAAAACGGTGTAACTGACAAAAAAATCCAAAATGCTGAAATAAATCACGATTGAGACAGAATCCAGCTGTAGAACTTATTTACCAAGTGTGTCAAATACTAAGGCACCCATTTATGCAAAACAACTATACCGTTATTGCACTCAGCAGACGATATATTCATCTTCCATATGATAAGAAGCATTCAAATGACACCAGCTTGGGAGGCCCCTAAACTATAATATATTCTTGTTCCTTATGATAAGACTCATTCAGTCACACCAACCCAGTGGGGTCTCTTTGTGTCGGGGCAATGTTCCCCGCCCCTGTACTTCATAAAAGGCAATATATTTCAGAAACCATTCAAATCCCCACCCCATAATCATATATGTTCTTGTTCCTTATCAATAGCGAAGAAACTTGGGAGTCCACAGGGGCCATTCCTTTCCTCTCCACATCATAGAAAGGCCTCATATATCAACAACCATTCAGATTCCCACCCATAAATCATATATATTCTTGGCTCTTACGATAAGACACATTTAGGTACAACCATCTTGGACTTGCCTTGGATCAATAGGGCATGCCTTAACCCCTCCACCGCTTAGCCTTATATTCCCGGCATACTAATCCCCACTGCTAAACCATATATATTCTTCTTTATGATAAGACGCATTTAGTGATACCAGCCAGGGATCCACTGGGTCCCTGCCCCACCACCTCTTCTTCATAAAAGGCCTAATGTTTCAGATACTGAGTCCACATGGGTGATTGTTTGGATATGGGGTTCATTTGGGAGACTTTATAATTGGTAGATTAAAATGATATCATGTTAAAATATATCGCTGCCATTGGGCACTTCGCGCATGACCTCTGGTGAGCATTGTGGCCCATGGGCCTCTTGTTATGTAGCATCGGGTGACTGAGTACATGTACTACCAGGTTAGCATAAATGATTGACCGGGACCTTAACGGAAAGGTCCGATGTGGTGTCTAAGGTTATCAATGGAGAGAATGCATTTTTATGCCCCGCCGCTCAACAAGTGGCAGAGTGCTATGTTATACCAGCCAACATCTTGAGTGTCTGTCCGTCAGTCTGTCCATCCGTCCGTCATCACCTTGTAGTTTCGTGTCCGCTTCATAACTTTGATACTGTTTGAGTTACTTTCACGAAAAGTCACAGATAGCACCATGAGACGATGTGCAGAACATATAAACACTGATTTTCCTACATTTGGGGATATTGCCCTTTGAACATAGCCATTTCTGTCATGGTTTGGTTAGATTTTTGTTACCTTTACCTTTTTTCAGAAGCCTCTGTGGTGTAGTGTTTACGCTTCTCGTTTTGTAAACCAGGGGTCGCAGGATCGATTCCGAGCTTCTCCTGACTTTCGGATGAGTGTTTAAACCGAGGTCAATCGGCCTCCGCCCATCGGGGCTTGAAGAAATATATGGGCTGCATGATGCTTCACGCAGTGTTGAAACCAACCCACACACCAGTACTGGTAAACTGCTTAGAGGATCTAAAATAGAAGTGGAGGCAATGACCAGGAATCGATACAATTAACTCACAGCTCCCATCAGAGACACCAAAGGGAAAGAAACACGAAACAACAGACCCTAATGGAAACATCAATAGCGGAAAGCCAAAAGGACAGTTACTTTCCCACAAAATGGCCAATATGCTATCCAAATACCCAAAGACAAACCATAACAAAAATATTGTAAAAGCAATCTAAGCCTGCCCAGGCAAAGCAGTGCGAGTCCATGCTTACAAACCCTAATTGGTTTCATTGGGCGACAGGGCTTGAGGTGTCATTTCATGTCATTGTCGGGTAAAAGTCCCACAAAAATGGAAGGAACGTATCCAAAATGACCTTTATAGTGTTGACGGGGACGTTAAACCTCAAAGCAAACAAATTAAACCGAGGTCCCGTCTCCGTAAGACCTTAGCTGTTGGTGGGACGTAAAACTGAAACACTCACTCACTTTTACCTTATTTCCAAGGACACAGACTCCAAAAACTGTCAATTATGGCTTGTCTGCACCCTATCGAATGAATGAATGAATAGATGACATTTGGTCAAACTTTGTACAATATATCATTGCAACCGTACAGTATATCATTGCAACCTACCAAAGATTCAAGATCATAGGCTCTACAAAAACTGTCAATTTTGGGCCCGAAATGGCTTTTCTGCATCATTTCACATGAACAAATCGTGATATACTTGTATCTTCTCTTTAAACAGGACAAGCCTCCGTTGTGTAGTGGTTACGCTACTCGCCTTGTAAACCAGGGGTCGCAGGATCGATCCCGGGCTTCTCCAGACTTTCGAATGAGTCTTTAAACGAGGTCCCGTCTCCGTATGACCTTAGCTGTTGGTGGGACGTAAAACTCAAACACTCACTCACTCACTCATTCTCTTTAAACAGGAGATATTTTCCAGAAACTTTACACAAATGTTAAGCGCTTTGAGGGGTTCTGCAGAAAATAAGAACTGTAATTCTGGTTTTCTTCCATTTAGAGCTATGACCCTTTGAACATTGAAAATAGTCATCTCAGTCATGTGTTCATGTCAACTTAATTTATGGAACGACTATTGCACCACTTTCACTTGGAATTCCTTTTGGACAGTGTTATGGCACTTGCTTGATTTAAATGTAGTGGGGAGGCATGATGCAGTGCTTACAGCGCTTTTATTAGCTCATTTAGGCCGAAGGTAATAGTATGCCAATGCTCCATTGTCCGTAGTACGTTCACATTTTCAGATAATTATATCTTTGAAGCCAGTTGGCCAATCATGATAAAATTTCATGTGAAGCATTTTCAGGTGGGGGGAAATGATGCGTAATGTTTTGTGGCGGATCAGATGGAAACCCTTGTTGTCATGGCAACGTAAAGCTCCCATAGACTTACAATGGGAAAAACTTAAAAAATCTTCTCTGAAACCACAAGGCCCAAAGCTAAGATATTTAGTACGTAGCAACGTCAAGTGGTCCCCTAAATAAATCCTGCCAATCATGCCCCTGGGGTCCAAATTGGTCACATAGATTTATAATGGGAAAAAAGCTTCAAAAATCTTCTCCGAAACCATAAAGCCCATAGCTAAGATATTTAGTGTGTAGCAACGTAATATGGTCACCTTCATAAATCCTGCCAATCATGCCCCCGGGGTCAGAATTGGGCATGCCCCTGGGGCGCATAAGCTCCCATAGACTTGCGGCTCTTCTGTGGCGATTTATTTATGTTGTTGTTTGTTACTTACCGTGTGTATCACTTGTGTCTTTTGGTTTTGGATGGCCATATGGCCATTTTGTGGGAAAGTAACTGTCCTTATGGCCTTCCTTTGTTTAGGTTTCCATTATGGTCTGGTCGCTTAATGTTTGTATTTCTTTCCCTTTGGTGTCTTTTATGGGTGGAGTAAGTTAATTGTATCAATTCCTGATCTTTGTTTTACTTCTACTTTACAATGGCAAATACTTAGAAAATCTTCTCTGAAACCATAAGGCACAGAGCTCAGATATTCAGTATGTAGCAACGTCAAGTGGTCCCCTACATAAATCCTGCCAATCATGCCCCTGGGGTCCATAATGGCCCAATTGACTTACAATGGGAAAATCTTCTCTGAAACCACAAGGCCCAATGCTTAGATATGTTGTATGTAGCAACGTCTAGTGGTCACCTTCATAAATCCTGCCAATCATGCCCCTGGGGTCCAAATTGGCCACATCCTTGGGCTCCTTAGTTCCATAGACTTATAATGGAAAAACAGCTTCAAAAGTCTTCTCCGAAACCATAAAGTCCATAGGTAAGATATTTAGTATGTAGCAACGTAATATGGTCACCTACATAAATCCTGCAAATCATGCACCTGGGTTCAGAATTGGCCACGCCCCGGGGCTCATAAGCTCCCATAGACTTAATTGGAAAAAAATGTTTAAAAATCTTGCCTTCTGAAACAACAAAGCGCAATGCTGAGATATTTAGTATGTAGCAATGTCAAGTGGTCCCCTGCATAAATCGTGCCAGTCATGCCCTTGGGATCCAAATTGGCCTCATCCTTAGCTCCCATAGACTTATATTGAAAAAAAAAAATAAGAAACTTCTTCTCTGAAACCATAAAGCCCATAGCTTACATATTAAGTATGTAGCAACATGAAATGGTCGCCTACAAAAAAACAAACAAACAAAAAACATGCCAATCCTGCCTCTGGGGTCAAAATTGGCCACGCCCAGGAGCTCATTAGCTCCCACGGCAAAATAACTTAAAAAATCTTCTCTGCATCCACAAGGCCCAAAGCTTAGATATTTAGTTTGTAGCAACGCCAAGTTGAAGTGTTCCTCCGACATAAATCCTATCAATCATGCCGCTATGGTCAAGATGGGCCACGCCCAGGGCTCCTTAGCTTCCATGGACTTAGAATGGAAAAAAGTTTGAAAAACTTCTGAAATTAGAATGGAAAAAAAGCTTTAAAAACTTCTCTGAAACCATAAAGATCAAAGCTTAGATATTTACTATGTAGTAACATGAAATGGTCACCTACACAAATCCTGCCAACCATACCTCTGGTGTCAAAATTTGCCACGCCCCTGAGCTCATTAGCTCCCACAGAGTAATACTGGAAAAAAGAAAAAAAAACTTTAAAAATCTTCTTCCCTGAATCCACAAGGCCCAAACCTTGGATATTTAGTATGTTGGTTTGTTTGTTTGATTTGAGATTTAAAGTCCCCGTCAACACTGAATATGTCATTTTGGAGACGCTGCTTCCAATTTTATGGGACTTTTACCCGACATTGAGATGAAATGACATCTCAAGCCCTGTCGCCCATTGAAACCAATATGGTTAATTAGCCTGGACTGTTCCACTCGCACCGCTTTGCCTGGGCAGGCTTAGATTCTTTAAGCGGCTTACCAGGACCCGTGTGCAGTCGGTTTCAGCTCTGCGTGGAAGTATCATGCAGCCCATCTATTTCTTCAAGCCCTATTGGCGGAGGCCGTGATATTTAGTATGTAGCAACGTCAAGTGGCCCCCTACATAAACCCTGTCAATCAGGCACCAGGGGTCCAAATTGGTCACGCCCCGGGGCTCCTTAGCTTCCAAAGTCTTATAGTGGAAAAAAAGAGTTTAAAAAAATATCCTTCTCTGAAACCATAGAGCCCATATCCTAGATATTTTTTGTATAAAGCAACGTAAAATGACCATCTACATAAATCCTGCCAGCCATGCCCCTGGGATCAAAATTGGTCATGCCCCGAAGCTCATTAACTCCTATAAACTTCTAATTGGGAAAAAACTTAAAAAATCTTCTCCGAAACCATAAGTCTCTGAACTTTGAAATGGCATATGTAACAATGCTAAGTGGTCACCTATATAAATCTTTCCAATTATGCCCCTGGGCTTCAAGTTTGCCACAACCAAGGGCTCATTAGCTCCCACTTGACTTATAATAATAACAAAAAAGATAACTTTTAAATCTTCTTCTCTGAAACCTTAAGGCCCAGAGCTTAGGTATTTTAATTATGCCACCGCCATTCGAAGAATGTTGGAAAGGGCATATAGCGTTGCACCTGTCCGTCCGTCCGTGCGTCCGAAACTGAAACGCGGTCAATAACTTCCTTATTTCTTGATGGATTTTAAAATTACTCGGCAGAAATGTTAACCATCATGAGACGATGTGTCACGTGCAAAACCCAGGTCCGTACCTCGAAGGTCAAGGTCATACTGAGAGGTCAAAGGTAAAAAAAGGGTCAGAAACTTAAACACAGCCAATAACTTATTTCAGGATGGATTTTGAAATAATTTTGAAGAAATGTTAACCATCATGAAACAATGTGTCACGTGCAAACCCAGATCCGTACTTCCAAGATCAAGGTCATGCTTAGAGGTCAAATGGCATAAAAAGGGGCCAAAACTTAAACACGGGCAATAACTTTCTGTGGATGAATACGAACATAGACATATGTTCAGGCGGGGGCATCCGTGTCCTATGGACGCATTTCTAGTTTAGTATGTAGCCACATTTAGTGGTCACCTACGTTAATCCTAACAACCATGCCCCTAAGGTCCAAATTGACTACACCATGGTGCCCATTAACTCCTATAGAGGCCTTTGTGGTGTAGTGGTTATGCTACGTGCCTGATAAACTAGGGATTGCAGGATAGACCGTGAGCTTCTCCAGACTTTCAGATGAGTCAGTAAACTGAGGTGCTGTTTCCATATCACCTTAGCTGTTGGTGGAACGTGAAACTAAAACACACGCACTCATTAGCTCCTGTAAACTATTAATACAAAAAAACCTAAGAAATCTTTTTCTGAAATTATAAGGCCCTGAGATTAGATATTTAGCATTATTGCAACATCAGTTGGTCTTCAACATAAATCCTGCCAATTGTGCCTATGGTGTCTAAATTGGCCATATACCTTGGCTCATTATCTCCCACTGATTTATAATGGAAAGCACTTCAAACAAGACTTTCTCTGAAACCAGGAGACGAACAGCTTACTAAAATGCTCCTCAGGTGCGCGGTTAGGCTCGTTGAGCCTCTTGTTCAAAGTGGGCAGGGGCATATAGATTTGCCTTGTCCATATGTACGTGCGTCAGAGCGTCACGCTTTGTAAACTCCTTTCAGAAAATCTGAATCGTCATTTTTATCGGTTTTTGCATTTAATACTCACTTTAGCCCATATACATCACAATGGGAAAGTTTTAGACCTGACCGTCCGCCGACTTCTTCAGTAAGTGACATGCCTCTACGACAGTCAGGAAAGGCTGTGATTATTTGCAAAAAATTGCAAAATCACAGACAGGTTGGGCACACCCTTTTATAACATTTATAGAAGTGGTTAATGCTCGCGTAATACAAGGGCGTCTTTATTTTATTTGCACGATCAAATCGTGGAAAATCGTAAGCTGTGACACAACGCCTGATATCGGTATAATTCTTATTGACAGCACATCACATTTTTGTCCACTGACCGAACAGGTTCGGAGGACATACCGATTAGCCTGGCGTCCATCTGTCCGTAGACGAAACCATGTGATGGCCATGACTCAAATACACTTTGTGATACATTGGTGGTACTTGGCAAAATTGTTCACAAGGCTAAGACAACGTGTCATGCACAAGAACCTCAACTTTGGGTGCCATATTTTTAGCTCGCGTGTACGAAGTACAAGGCTACCGTTCCCATTCCTGTCACACTGCGCTAAAGTTTTTCAAATGCTTATATCTCAGCAGTCATTGGTCACAGAGGAGTCGTATTTGGAACTTGGGTACCTTGGAGGGCCTTCTGAGATTCCAAGAGAATATACCCCTGGGTTCATGCCCCGGGGTTGGGATAGGGGTCAGAATCTAGAACACATTTTTAGCACTGAAAGTTTTTTCTCACCAATTACTTCTCACAGAGCAATCATATTTGGAACTTGGGTACCTAGGAGGGTCTTCTGTAGTTAATGGTGATGGAATTCCCTGTTGAAAAAGGAGCCACTTGTTTGCCGTGAGATGCGTCTCGCATGCTGGAAGAAGGGAACCTGATGGTTGAGAAAAGCTCAGGAATCTCCACCTTGTCAACACATCATTTTGGCCCATATTTCAGATAGACGAGAAGTTTGGGATAGATCCGGCCTGAATCAATCGGCTCAGTCGTGCCAAGCTCTGGAATCGCACACGTTGTTCTTTACTTCTTTCTCTCTTTCTTACGTATTTTTATGGTACAAACCGGGTTTAAAGTTTTCTTATTCCTCTAGCTTTTAAATGTGCTTTGATGGGTGGCGGCTGATGGATTAATCGGTGGGCTTGTACTGGGGCAATTCAGCAGAAACTTCTGTGAGGGAGAGAATGCGGGTGGGGATGGATCGCAACTGTTCGATATTTTTTCATTGAAATCTGGGTGCATAGTTGGGAGACATAAAACAGAAGTAGAGCGGAAGGACTCTGGTCCTGTCATCAAGTATAATAGCAATGTAGCCTTGGCGTTGGAAATAGGAGATCCATTTCCATTAAACCTCCCCTAGTAGGGCTCCAAGGAGGGTTGGTGGATAGCTATCGAATCATAAATTTTCACCATGGGATCCAACACTTGAAAAAGGTTATTTTTGGACATATCTGAAGACGACTCGGAAACGGCTACTTTCATTTTCAAAGCAAATGAAAATTTCGCTCGATTTTTAGTGATTTCGAGCAAGGAAGGAAAGGCCATTACTACTCTTTTACCGTTTGTGATTGAAAAACCGATTTAATCGTTAATTCGAACACCTAAAAATGTCAAAAAGTAAAAAAAAGGAACACTTTTGGTAGAAACGAACATGAAAACCCAAACTGAAAATCTTCTCAAAGTCAACAAATCTTTCAACATTCACGTCTCTGTCACGGAACATAAAACATTAAATTCTTGCAAAGGCATTTTCCGTGACAGAATGTTATAACATGAATCAGAAGCCAGCATTGTCGAATATCTTAAAGATCAAGGAGTAAAGGCCTGTAAACGTTTTAAAATAAAAAAGACGGAAATCTACGTAACAAATCCTCCGCGATGTTTCAATTGTCAGAAGTTTGGACACCACGAAAATGATTGCACTGTCCCTGATGGATCTGTTTGTGAGAAATGGGGTATGGGTGGATCCGATCATCAAACTCATACCTGCAAGAACCCTCCAAAGCGCATGAACTGTTGAAAAAACATCTCTCGAAATCGAATGTCTGTGAAGTTCGGAAAACAGAAAAAGAAATTATGAAAAGATGAAAACAAAAGACCAAAAAGCTGAATGTTTTAGTTTTTAGCTCACCTGAGCACGAAGTGCTCAAGGTGAGCTATTGTTATCGCCCTTTGTCCGTCGTGCGTCGTGCGTCGTCAACAATTCACTTAAATGACATCTCCTCCTAAACCGGTGAATGGATTTCAAAATACTTCCACAGAAGTGTTCCTTGGGTAACCCTCTACCAAAATTGCTAAAATTGTTCCGCTCCGCTGAACAAAATGGCCGCCAGAGCTAAAAATAGAAAAACCTTTAAACGACATCTCCTCCTAGCCCTTTGGCCAGATTTCAAAATAATTTCACAGAAATGTTCCTTGGATGACCCTCTACCAAAATTTCTAAAATGGTTCCGCTCCGCAGAACAAAATGGCCGCAAGAGCTAAAAATAGAAAAACCTTTAAACGACCTCTCCTCCTAGCCCTTTGGCCAGATTTCAAAATAATTTCACAGAAATGTTCCTTGGATGACCCTCTACCAAAATTGCTAAAATGGTTCCGCTCTGCTGAACAAAATGGCCGCCAGAGCTAAAAATAGAAAAAACCTTTAAACGACATCTTCTCCTTGCCCTTTGTTAGCTCACCTGAGCACGAAGTGCTCAAGGTGAGCTATTGTGATCGCCATTTGCACGGCATCCGTCTTGCGTCGTCAACAATTCACTTAAATGACATCTCCTCCTAAACCGGTGAATGGATTTCAAAATACTTTCACAGAAGTGTTCCTTGGGTGACCCTCTACCAAAATTGCTAAAATGGTTCCGCTCCGCTGAACAAAATGGCCGCCAGAGCTAAAAATAGAAAAACCTTTAATCGACATTTCCTCCTAGCCCTTTGGCCAAATTTCAAAATAATTTCACAGAAATGTTCCTTGGATGACCCTCTACCAAAATTGCTAAAATGGTTCCGCTCCGCACAACAAAATGGCCGCCATAGCTAAAAATAGAAAAACCTTTAAACGACATCTCCTCCTAGCCCTTTGGCCAGATTTCAAAATAATTTCACAGAAATGTTCCTTGGATGACCCTCTACTAAAATTGCTAAAATGGTTCCGCTCTGCTGAACAAAATGGCCGCCAGAGCTAAAAATAAAAAAACCTTTAAACGACATCTTCGCCTAGCCCTTTGGCTTGATTTCAAAATAATATCACTGAAATGTTCCTTGGATGACCCTCTACCGAAATTGCTAAAATAGTTCCGCTCCGCTGAACAAAATGGCCGCCAGAGCTAAAAATAGGAAAACCTTGAAACGACATCTCCTCCTAGCCCTTTGGCCAGATTTCAAAATAATTTCACAGAAATGTTCCTTGGTTGACCCTCTACCAAATTGCTAAAATGGTTCCGCTCCGCTGAACAAAATGGCCGCCAGAGCTAAAAATAGAAAAACCTTTAAATGACATCTCCTCCTAGTCCTTTGGCTTGATTTCAAAATAATTTCACTGAAATGTTCCTTGGATGACCCTCTACCGAAATTGCTAAAATAGTTCCTCTCCGCTGAACAAAATGGCCGCCAGAGCTAAAAATAGAAAAACCTTTAAACGACATCTGCTCCTAGCCCTTTGGCCTGATTTCAAAATAATTTCACAGAAATGTTCCTTGGATGACCCTCTACCAAAATTGCTAAAATGGTTCCGCTCCGCTGAAAAAAATGGCCGCCAGAGCAAAAAATAGAAAAACATTTAAACATCTCATCCTAGCCCTTTGGCCCGATTTCAAAATAATTTCACTGAAATGTTCCTTAGGTGACCCTCTACCAAAATTGCTGAAATGGTTCTGCTCTTCTGAACAAAATGGCCACACGAGCTAAAAATAGAAAAACCTTTAAACGACATCTCCTCCTAGCCCTTTGGCCCGATCTCAAAATAATTTCACAGAAATGTTCCTTGGATGACCCTCTACCAAAATTGCTAAAATTGTTCCGCTCTACTGAACAAAATGGCCTCCTAGCCCTTTGGCCAGATTTAAAAATAATTTCACGGAAATGTTCCTTGGATGACCCTCTACCAAAATTGCTAAAATGGTTCCGCTCCGCAGAACAAAATGGCCACCAGAGCTAAAAATAGAAAAACCTTTAAACGACATCTCCTCCTAGCCCTTTGGCCAGATTTCAAAATAATTTCACAGAAATGTTCCTTGGATGACCCTCTTCCAAAATTGCTAAAATGGTTCCGCTCCGCAGAACAAAATGGCCGCCAGAGCTAAAAATAGAAAAACCTTTAAACGACATCTCCTCCTAGCCCTTTGGCCAGATTTCAAAATAATTTCACAGAAATGTTCCTTGGATGACCCTCTACCAAAATTGCTAAAATGGTTCCGCTCTGCTGAACAAAATGGCCGACAGAGCTAAAAATAGAAAAACCTTTTAAACGACATCTTCTCCTAGCCCTTTGTTAGCTCACCTGAGAACGAAGTGCTCAAGGTGAGCTATTGTGATCACCATTTGTCCGGCGTCCGTCGTGCGTCGTCAACAATTCACTTAAATGACATCTCCTCCTAGCCCTTTGGCCAGATTTCAAAATACTTTCACAGAAGTGTTCCTTGGGTGACCCTCTACCACAATTGCTAAAATGGTTCCGCTCCGCTGAACAAAATGGCCGCCAGAGCTAAAAATAGAAAAACCTTTAATCGACATTTCCTCCTAGCCCTTTGGCCAGATTTCAAAATAATTTCACAGAAATGTTCCTTGGTTGACCCTCTACCAAAATTGCTAAAATGGTTCCGCTCCGCAGAACAAAATGGCCGCCATAGCTAAAAATAGAAAAACCTTTAAATGACATCTCCTCCTAGCCCTTTGGCCAGATTTCAAAATAATTTCACAGAAAAGTTCCTTGGATGACCCTCTACTAAAATTGCTAAAATGGTTCCGCTCTGCTGAACAAAATGGCCGCCAGAGCTAAAAATAGAAAAACCTTTAAACGACATCTTCTCCTCGCCCTTTGGCTTGATTTCAAAATAATTTCACTGAAATGTTCCTTGGATGACCCTCTACCGAAATTGCTAAAATAGTTCCACCCCGCTGAACAAAATGGCCGCCAGAGCTAAAAATAGAAAAACCTTTAAACGACATCTCCTCCTAGCCCTTTGGCCAGATTTCAAAATAATTTCACAGAAATGTTCCTTGGTTGACCCTCTACCAAAATTGCTAAAATGGTTCCGATCCGTTGAACAAAATGGCCGCCAGAGCTAAAAATAGAAAAACCTTTAAACGACATCTCCTCCTAGTCCTTTGGCTTGATTTCAAAATAATTTCACTGAAATGTTCCTTGGATGACCCTCTACCGAAATTGCTAAAATAGTTCCGCTCCGCTGAACAAAAAGGCCGCCAGAGCTAAAAATAGAAAAACCTTTAAACGACATCTGCTCCTAGCCCTTTGGCCTGATTTCAAAATAATTTCACAGAAATGTTCCTTGGATGACCCTCTACCAAAATTGCTAAAATGGTTCCGCTCCGCTGAAAAAAATGGCCGCCAGAGTAAAAAATAGAAAAACATTTAAACGACATCTCCTCCTAGCCCTTTCGCCTGATTTCAAAATAATTTCACTGAAATGTTCCTAAGGTGACCCTCTACCAAAATTGCTAAAATGGTTCTGCTCTGCTGAACAAAATGGCCACATGAGCTAAAAATAGAAAAACCTTTAAACGACATCTCCTCCTAGCCCATTTGCCCGATCTCAAAATAATTTCACAGAAATGTTCCCTAGAAGACCCATTACCAATCTTTTGCTAAAATTGTTCCGCTCTACTGAACAAAATGGCCGCCAGGGCTAAAAATATAAAAAACTTTAAACGACATCTCCTCCTAGCCCTTTGGCCAGATTTCAAAATAATTTCACAGAAATGTTCCTTGGATGACCCTCTACCAAAATTGCTAAAATGGTTCCGCTCTGCTGAACAAAATGGCCGCCAGAGCTAAAAATAGAAAAAACCTATAAACGACATCTTCTCCTAGCCCTTTGTTAGCTCACCTGAGCACGAAGTGCTCAAGGTGAGCTATTGTGATCGCCCTTTGTCCGGCATGCGTCGTCAACAATTCACTTAAATGACATCTCCTAAACTGGTGAATGAATTTCAAAATACTTTCACAGAAGTGTTCCTTGGGTGACCCTCTACCAAAATTGCTAAAATGGTTCCGCTCCACTGAACAAAATGGCCGCCAGAGCTAAAAATAGAAAAACATTTAATCGACATCTCCTCCTAGCCCTTTGGCCAGATTTCAAAATAATTTCACAGAAACGTTCCTTGGATGACCCTCTACCAAAATTGCTAAAATGGTTCCGCTCCGCTGAACAAAATGGCCGCCAGAGCTAAAAATAGAAAAACCTTTAAACGACAACTCCTCCTAGCCCTTTGGCCAGATTTCAAAATAATTTCACAGAAATGTTCCTTGGATGACCCTCTACTAAAATTGCTAAAATGGTTCCGCTCTGCTGAACAAAATGGCCGCCAGAGCTAAAAATAGAAAACCTTTCAACGACATCTTCTCCAAGCCCTTTAGCTTGATTTCAAAATTAATTTCACTGAAATGTTCCTTGGATGACCCTCTACCCAAATTGCTAAAATAGTTCCGCTCCGCTGAACAAAATGGCCGCCAGAGCTAAAAATAGGAAAACCTTTAAACAACATCTCCTCCTAATCCTTTGGCTTGATTTCAAAATAATTTCACTGAAATGTTCCTTGGATGACCCTCTACCGAAATTGCTAAAAAAGTTCCGCTCCGCTGAACAAAATGGCCGCCATAGCTAAAAATAGAAAAACCTTTAAACGACATCTCCTAGCCCTTTGGCCTGATTTCAAAATAATTTCACAGAAATGTTCCTTGGATGACCCTCTACCAAAATTGCTAAAATGGTTCTGCTCCGCTGAAAAAATGACCGCCAGAGCAAAAAATAGAAAAACATTTAAACGACATCTCCTCCTAGCCCTTGGGCCCGATTTCAAAATAATTTCACTGAAATGTTCCTAAGGTTACCCTCTACCAAAATTGCTAAAATGGTTCTGCTCTGCTGAACAAAATGGCCACACGAGCTAAAAATAGAAAAACCTTTAAACGACATCTCCTCCTAGCCCTTCGGCCCGATCTCAAAATAATTTCACAGAAATGTTCCTTGGATGACCCTCTACCAAAATTGCTAAAATTGTTCCGCTCTACTGAACAAAATGGCCGCCAGGGCTAAAAATAGAAAAACCTTTAAACGACATCCCTCCTAGCCCTTTGGCCATATTTCAAAATAATTTCACAGAAATGTTCCTTGGATGACCCTCTACTAAAATTGCTAAAATGGTTCCGCTCCGCAGAACAAAATGGCCGCCAGAGCTAAAAATAGAAAAACCATTTAAATGACATCTCCTCCTAGCCCTTTGGCCAGATTTCAAAATAATTTCACAGAAATGTTCCTTGGATGACCCTCTACCAAAATTGCTAAAATGGTTCCGCTCTGCTGAACAAAATGGCCGCCAGAGCTAAAAATAGAAAAAAACCTTTAAACGACATCTTCTCCTAGCCCTTTGTTAGCTCACCTGAGCACGAAGTGCTCAAGGTGAGCTATTGTGATCGCCATTTGTCCGGCGTCCATCGTGCGTCGTCAACAATTCACTTAAATGACATCTCCTCCTAAACCGGTGAATGGATTTCAAAATACTTTCACAGAAGTGTTCCTTGGGTGACCCTCTACCAAAATTGCTAAAATGGTTCCGCTCCGCTGAACAAAATGGCCACCAGAGCTTAAAATAGAAAAACCTTTAATCAACATCTCCTCCTAGCCCTTGGGCCAGATTTCAAAATAATTTCACAGAAATGTTCCTTGGATGACCCTCTACCAAAATTGCTAAAATGGTTCCGCTCCGCAGAACAAAATGGCCGCCAGAGCTAAAAATAGAAAAACCTTTAAACGACATCTCCTCCTAGCCCTTTGGCCAGATTTCAAAATAATTTCACAGAAATGTTCCTTGGATGACCCTCTACTAAAATTGCTAAAATGGTTCCGCTCTGCTGAACAAAATGGCCGCCAGAGCTAAAAATAGAAAACCTTTAAACGACATCTTCTCCTAGCCCTTTTGCTTGATTTCAAAATAATTTCACTGAAATGTTCCTTGGATGACCCTCTACCGAAATTGCTAAAATAGTTCCGCTCCGCTGAACAAAATGGCCGCCAGAGCTAAAAAAAGGAAAACCTTTAAACGACATCTCCTCCTAGCCCTTTGGCCAGATTTCAAAATAATTTCACAGAAATGTTCCCTGGTTATACCCCCGGCATACTAAGTATGTCAGGGGGTATATAGTTTTCGTCTTTCCGTCCGTTCGTCCGTTCGTTGGTTCGTTCGTATGTTCGTTTGTTCGTTCGTTCATTCGTTCGTTTGTTCGTTCGTTCGTTCGTTCGTACGTTCGTACGTTCGTTCGTCAACCTTTACGTCAAAGTTTTGCGTTAAACCTTTTTGATTGCTCATATCTCTGTAACCACAGGTTGGATTCTCTTCATATTTGGTACAGGATATCTCTATAGCATTACCTTTCATATAGAATATCTAAGCCCCTGGGTGGGTTGTCTGTCTGTCCGTCTGTCTGTTCATCTACTTTTACGTCAAAGTTTTGTGTTAAACCTTTTTCATTGCTGATATCTCTGTAACCACATGTTAGATTCTCTACATATTTGGTATAGGATATCTCTATAGCATTACCTTTCATATGGAATATCTAAGCCCCTGGGTCAAGCCCCTGGGTGGGCTGTCTGTCTGTTCATCTACTTTTACGTCAAAGTTTTGTGTTAAACCTTTTTCATTGCTGATATCTCTGTAACCACATGTTAGATTCTCTTCATGTTTGGTAAAGGATATCTCTATAGCATTACCTTTCATATGGAATATCTAAGCCTCTGGGTCAAGCCCCTGGGTGGGCTGTCTGTCTGTTCCATCTACTTTT
This sequence comes from Lucinisca nassula, assembly GCA_963580285.1. Taxonomy (NCBI): domain Eukaryota; kingdom Metazoa; phylum Mollusca; class Bivalvia; order Lucinida; family Lucinidae; genus Lucinisca; species Lucinisca nassula. The sequence goes on along the minus strand of OY757012.1, from coordinate 67,037,414 downwards.
ACGTCAAAGTTTTGTGTTAAACCTTTTTCATGGCTGATATCTCTGTAACCACATCTTAGATTCTCTTCATGTTTGATAAATGATTTCATGATGCATGTCCATTCCCCCACCCATGGTGACCTTGACCTCAAGGTCATGGTGACCTTGACCTCAAGGTCACGGACTTAGAAATTTTACATTTGGTTAAAGTTTTATGTCAAAATTTATAGATGCCTGTGTGTTCTATTTGATGCCCTCACTCCCTTGGTCCATTTAGAAATTTTATGTTTGGTTTAGCTTTTACAAGCACATTTATAGATTCTTATAGCTTCTTGACTTCATTCATATTACATACAAGCTCGAAAGATATATCAGAGGGTGATGCTGGCCGGGGGTATACGTGACCCGCTGGTCACTTTCTCTAGTTGACCCTCTACCAAAATTACTAAAATGGTTCCGCTCCGCTGAACAAAATGGCCGCCAGAGCTAAAAATAGAAAAACCTTTAAACGACATCTCCTCCTAGTCCTTTGGCTTGATTTCAAAATAATTTCACTGAAATGTTCCTTGGATGACCCTCTACCGAAATTGCTAAAAAAGTTCCGCTCCGCTGAACAAAATGGCCGCCATAGCTAAAAATAGAAAAACCTTTAAAGAACATCTCCTCCTAGCCCTTTGGCCTGATTTCAAAATAATTTCACAGAAATGTTCCTTGGATGACCCTCTACCAAAATTGCTAAAATGGTTCCGCTGGTTATGACTTAGTACCACATAGTAAACCGTGTCCAGCCATAACTCCTAAACTGTACAGAATATAATCATGAAACTTCACAGGTGCATCCATCATACTTGGACGATGTGTCATGAACAAGGAAGACAACTCCTGCTTGTTTATTTTTTTAATTATCTGCCCTTGACTTATATCCATATGTAGTCAAATGGTATATCGTGTCCGGGCCATAACTCCTTAAAAGCATGGAATATATTCATGAAACTTCACAGGTGCATTCATCACACATAGACGATGTGTCATGAACAAGGAAGACAACTCTTGCATTTTTGGTTTTTGAATTATCTGCCCTTGACTTAGTACCATATAGTAAACCGTGTCCGGGCCATAACTCCTAAACCGTATGGAATATATTCATGAAACTTCACAGGTGCATCTGTCATACTTGGACGATGTGTCATGAACAAGGAAGACAACTCTTGCATTTTTGGTTTTTGGATTATCTGCCCTTGATGCATATATTTTATATAGTCAAATGGTATATCGTGTCCGGGGTATAACTCCTAAACCGTATGGAATATATTCATGAAACTTCACAGGTGCATTCATCACACTGTGACGATGTGTCATGAACAAGGAAGACAACTCTTGCATTTTTGGTTTTTGGATTATCTGCCCTTGATGCTTATATTTTATGATTGATTTGAAGTACATTTGTAACATTTTTTATGAATGGTATTTGGCGGGGGCATCCGTGTCCTATTGACACTTTTTCTAGTTAAGAAAAAAAAACATGGAAAATGTTGATGGACAAACGGTCAGATGGATGGACGGACAGAGAGGGCATTACGATAGGGCAACTGTCAATAAATATAGAAGTTTCATTTGGATATCTATAGCGGTTTTGAAATAAAGATGAAAAAGACGAAAAAAAGCTGATTTTTTTAGTTTTTCAAAAGGCCATAACGTTGAGAGTTTTTTAGCTAGAGTGACGTAACTTGCGATGAAGTTGTGTAATGATATTGTGACCTTATATTTTAAGATTGAAGTTGATGCGTTTGACGGTTTTTAAGTTATTTAGAAAAAAAGAACAGAAATACTGTGGACGGACGGACAGACAGGGTGAATACTATAGGGCACCCGCAAATAAATTTGCGGGGCCTTAACAATGGAGGGAATGATTAACAATAGGTTGGTTTGGTTCTTAGAATCAAATCAGCTTATCACAAAAAGCTGGATTCAGAAAGAACAGCTTTTCTAATGATCATTTGATTCGTTTAAAAATCTTTCATACGTGATGCCTTTGTTAAAAAAAGAACACGTCGTAGCTGTATTTTTTACCTTGAAAAGGCCTACGATACTACTACGAAATACGGCATCATTAAAGATTTACACATCTAAGGCCTTAAACTTAAAAGCCAATTACCTGTTTTTATTCAATATTTCCTAAAAATCGATCATTCAATGTCCGCATAGGAAATACATTATCGGACATATTTAAAAAAGAACACGGTGTTCCACATGGTAGCATTTCATCACCTACTTTTTTCAGCATAAAAATTAATCATATTGTTAAATGTGTAAGCAAGTAGAAGTGGAGGCAATGATCCGGAATAGATACAATTAACCCACAGCTCCCATCAGAGACACCCAAGGGAAAGAAACACAAACATGAAACAGCAGACCTAATGGAAACATCGATAGCGGAAAGCCAAAAGGACAGTTACTTTCCCACAAAATGGCCAATAGACTATAAAATATAATACTATAAGCGACACAAACACCCAAAGACAAATCATAGCAAAAATAAACCGTGACAGAGGAAACGCCTTGAAACGGTCAGCAAAAACGAATTCCACTTGGGGGGCTTAAATCGATTTTACTTGGCCACAATCCTCGCTCTTACTTCTGTCGCGATAAAGACAAATAATTTGTTCAGTCCGCATGAAGGCCTCTAAAAACCCTGATTGTTCGCTGTTTGTTGACGATTTTTGAATTTTCTATAGATCAAAAAATATGGAAACCATTGAATTTAAATTGCAAAGGTGTTTGAATAATAAAAAATTGGGCAACAGAAATGGTTTTAAATTTTCCAAACCAAAAACTCACTATGTTCATTTCTGCCAAATACGGAAGTTACATTTAGATTCTGTTCTAACTGTTTACAGTTTACCCGCTGCAATACTTTTTGAACCCGCGCAACCCCCGGGTCTAGTTGTTTTGGTCTGCCACATTTCCGTGCATGACCCTTCACTGCATCCCGCTTCAAGCCACAGGGACCACGCGGCGTACCCACCGCGGATCCGCCGCAATTATCTTATTTACCTGTGAGACCCCGCTTCATAGTTACGTTGTGTAGAATTGTGACATCACGATGATTGACAGGTTGTCCTGTCAGATAATTTGGATGTCCTGATGTATATAATGATTTAAAAATTAATAATCTTTTCGATAACACACCCGTGCGACAAAGTGCATTTTTTACATATCCAAAATGGCTGCTTTACTGATGAAAATCCGTGACTGCTAAGACACAGGTTGTTAGTGCTTGTTAGAACCGCCTTATCGACGCGGTTCTATTGAGGACCAACAGAATATGGCTTGGAGCAGAAATAAGAAAAAATAATGTAAACCTCCCTAAACCCCAGTTTTCTCTATATACAATGGGCTTTTGGGCGTGAGGGGGGGGGGATGGGGATGGGGGTCATTTCAAGGACTTATTCCCGTGATTGATAAAAACTTCTATTTCTATGGTTTGTCCGTTCCATGTATAAAGCTGCATTATTTACTATTTACGTCAATCTTTATAATGACGCATAAGGTTTATTAGTACATACTCTTAATCTGTGCTCATTGAAAAAGTACATGTATCCCGGTGGACACACAATGACGAAGCAACCTTGTTTGCGCTGTAATGTTGGTTCAACTTTGTGTGTCTGCTCGGAAAGTTATGTTGCGACGACATTTCTTTGGTCAAAGAAGTCACTGGATGAAATGAATGGGCAAATTCAGCCACACATAAATGCATTATAAATCCCATGTTTCATGTGTTCCGGCGGTGCATTATAAAATCGAAATCAACAATATCCAAACAGCTGCCAGCACCAAACTGCGGGCAAACAGCGATACGACGTTGCCATCTCTTTTGGCCCGACGCTGGACGGACATTCTATGCTTGCTGCGTGTGTTCATGTTAACTTTTTGCTATTTTCGTTATGATTGACTAGTCCGTTTACTTCTTCAATACTGTAGAAGCCTCCGTGGCATTGTGATTATGCTACTTGCATTGTAAACCAGGGGTCGCACGATCGACCCCGGGCTTCTCCAGGCTTTCAGATGAGTCTTTAAACCGAGGTCCCGTCTCCATATGACCTTAGCTGTTGGTGAGACGTAAAACTTAATTACTCAATCTTCCATACCGCCATCACCTTAATGCTTTATTCACTATTGCGGACCTACTCTATCCCTCAATATGCCTCCTGACCTAGTGATATGATTAACCCTTCTCTTGCTGAATATTCAGTTTAGCCACACCCATTTCTGACTTTGAACCAATCAGATTACTTCATGTAATTAATTCCTACAAATTCATAAACTGAATGTCAAACAGTGTAGATCCTGATCAGATGGCTTCTTCAGAAGCCATCTGATCTGGATCTGCACTGTTTCCAAAGAAAGGGGTTGTCGTGAACAGCAGGATAAGAGTTAATCCTCAGCAGCTCGAATTTCGAGGCAATGGTAGTTTGAGGTACTGAGGATAAGTCTTGAGTCCGTGATAGTGAATAAATTACATCTCAAACAGTTGGTACGTATGTCAATCTGTTGGAACATGTACGTATAAGTCTATGAATAACAGTGACCGTTTAGACGCACATCCGAATGCGCCACATACTATGTGGCGCATTCGGATGTGCGTCTAAACGGTGATTACCGTCAGTTACGTGGAGAGTAAGGACATATTCCATGGTGATTAGGAGGCCGAGGGTTCTATACCTGCCCATTTGGCAACATTCACTCGCGCAGAATGATAATGAAATCTTGCCTGAATAAGCACTGTACTGGTTATGTATAGCAAGGCCCAGAATGTGTATTTAGGTAGACTGGCAGGCTCAATATGACCAAAGAAATGTTGACTGGCTGGATAATCTCCAAACAAGCAAACAGACAAACCTGCATAAGCTTGTCGAGGTTGTATGGTTAGATAAACTGATCGGCTTGATATGACCTAAACAGCGTTAACTGGGCCGTTAAAATTCATCAAACCATCACATTATAAGTTACAGGAAAGCAACATGTGTGTACCAGATTTACAGAACGTAAATGACGAATAAACAAACATACATGTAAAAACAAGAAACTACTACCAGAAAAACAATGTGTTAAACCCAACAGAGAAAAAAAGCAACAAAAAACAAGAGGGCCATGATGGCCCTGGATCGCTCACCTGATACATAGAGTAACAAGGGGGCCCCGAGGAAGGCCATTATTGACCCCAGGGCTATAATGTGCATAATGTTGAGGGAGGTCTAAAAAGGTGAAGCTTCATACCAAATATCAACAAAGGCTAATTTGAACAATCTTGGCAAAGGTCCACTAGATGAAGCTACACACCAATTATCAACGACCTGGGCCTTGCGGTTTCAGAGAAGATTTTTTTAAAGATATTCCCTACATAATCCTATGTAAAACCAAATGGCCCCGGGGCGGGGGCATTTTTGGCCTCAGGGCTATAATTTAAACAATCTTGATATAGGTCCACACCAAATATCAAAGACCTGGGCCTTGCTGTTTCAGAGATTATCAAAGATTATCTCTATATATCTATATTATCTCTGTTTTCAAAAATTATCTCTATATAAGTCTATGTAAAACCAAAGGGCCCCGGGGCGGGGGCATTTGTTGCCCGAGGGCTATAATCTGAACAATCTTGGTAGAGGTCTTCTAGATGAATCTCAATACCAAATATCAAAGACATGGGCCTTGCAGTTTCAGAGAAGAAGACTTTTAAAGATTTCCCTAAATAAGTCTGTAAAACCAAAGGCTCTCGGGGCGGGGGCATTTTTTGCTCCAGGGCTATATTTTGAACAATCTTGATAGAGGTACACTAGATGAAATTTCACACCAAATATCGAAGGCCTAGGCCTTGTGGTTTCAGAGAAGAAGATTTTTAAAGATTTTTCCTATATAAGTCTACGTAAAACCAAAGGGCCCCGAGGTGGGGGCATTTTTGGTCTCAGGGCTATAATTTGAACAATCTTGGTAGAGGTCCACCAGATGAAGCTCCATACCAAATATCAATGACATGGGCCTTGCAGTTTCAGAGAAGAAGATTTTTAAAGATTTCCCTATATAAATCAATGTAAAACCAAAGGGTCTCGGGGCTGGGGCATTTTTGGCCCCAGGGCTATAATTTGAACAATCTTGATAAGAGGTCCACTAGATGAAATTTCACACCAAATATCAAAGACCTAGGCCTTGTGATTCACAGAAGATTTTAAAAGATGTTCCCTATATAAACCCATGTAAAACCAAAGGGCCCCGGGGTGGGGGCATTTTTGGCCCCAGCACTATAATTTTAACCAAACCCATTGATGACTATCAGTCAATCAAATTACTTGTAACAGTGCATCCGTTCACTCACAAAGTGTATGACAGTGTAGATCCGGATAAAATTGAGTCTCTGATCTGGATTTACACTGTTTGCGAAGGGAGTCAGTGTGATTGATAAGCTTTTGCCCGAGGAGTACTGTTACTCCTTCAACCACAGACTGTAGGCGTATCCTGTGATTCTTCGAGAGTATCGGTACTCCTAAAATCAAAACTAGTGTAACTTCATCTGTCATCAAAGGATGGCTGCTAAGCGCACTTATATTAATGTCAGACGAGGAAATGGCCATATGTTAAAAGACGTTTAACACATTCTATCATGGAAAAATACCGGTATACATTTTCATCTGAATAAGCTGGCGGGCAGCAAAATGAAAAAAAAAATACTTTTTCTTCTTTGGAAGTGTCAGATAAGCCTGTAAATCTAGCCAATGTGGTCGTATTCTTCGCATGTGTTCTTGGAATATACCAGACGCCATTGAAGGCTCGTTTTAACAAGACTGTGCAGGCTGGTCGGAGTCTTCAGCCGTCACACAGAGCATATTGTCATCAAAACGTTTTCAAACACATGTACTGTGTTCCCAATTTTCTATCTAATTCAAGTTGCATGCAGCGGCCTTATGTGCTACGTGTTAAATGGTGGGAAAATTCCACTGATTGTGGCAACTGCATGCGTTTGGTAAAAGGCGGGAAATTCATTGCTCGGCAAAACTACTATGAAACGTGCGAGCAGTGAAGACTCAGATCAGCCAGCGCATCTGTGAAAGCTAATTCATCTGTCTGGTTGCTGTGTTAGCGTTCTTTTATGATGTGTTGCCAGTCATTCTGCTTAATGTTCAAAGACGCCGACAAGACATCTTAGAGTGTTAATTTAATCTGCTAACTGATATAGCGGTAAATAAGCATGCACTGCGTGCTGGCCCCCTGTGATTCACAATTAGATATATGAGTACTACATGTAACCGCAGTATTACATGTTAATCCTGCTAAATATAATTTTGGTTAAATGTTTTCGGAACACGGAGGACAAAGAGATCAGTCTGTGCTGCAGTGGTTCTGTCTCAGGCGCGCATTGACGACAATGTTGCGAGAGAAAAAAAGTACGTCGGGTTGATAAAAGCATGAACACTGTTTTAATCTCACCTGAGCCGAAGGCTCCGGGGGAGCTATTGTGATCGGTCTTCGTCCGTCGTCGTCGTCGTCCGTCCGGATGTCCGTCCACAATTTCTATAAATGACATCTCCTAAACCTATGAACAGATTTTGACCAAACTTTGCAGAAATGATCTGTGGGTGGTCCTCTCTCAAAGTTGTTCAAAGAATTCCATTCTATGCAGAACTCTGGTTGCCATGGCAACGAAAAGGAGAAAATAAGAAAAGAAACTTTTAAAAATCTTCTTGTCTGAAACGAGAAGGCCCAGGTCTTTGGTATTTGGTATGAAGCTTCATCTAGTGGACCTCTACCAAGATTGTTCAAATTATAGCCCTGCGGCAAAATGCCCCCGCGCCAGGGCCCACTGGTTTTGTATAGGCTTATATAGGGAAAACTTTTAAAAAATCTTCTTGTCTGAAACCAGAAGGCCCAGGTCTTTGATATCTGGAATGATGCTTCGTCTAGTGGACCTCTACCAAGATTGTTCAAATTATAGCCCTGGGGTCTAAAATGCCCCCGCGCCAGGACCCACTTGTTTTACATAGGTTTGTATAGGGAAAACATTTAAAAATCTCCTTGTCGTTAACCAGAAGGCCCAGGTCTTTGGTATTTGGTATGAAGCTTCGTCTAGTGGACCTCTATCAAGATTGTTCAAATTATAGCCCTTGGGCCAAATATGCCCCCGCTAAGGGGCCCACTTGTTTTACATAGGCAAATATAGGGAAAATCTTTAAAAATCTTCTTGTCTGAAAACAGAAGGCCCAGGTCTTTGATATTTGGAATGAAGCTTCACCTAGTGGACCTCTACCAAGATTGTTCAAATTATAGCCCTAGGGCCAAAAATGCCCCCGCGCCAGTTGGCCCACTGATTTTGTTTAGGCTAAGAAAGGGAAAACCATTAAAAATCTTCTTGTCTGAAACCAGAAGGCCCAGGTCTTTGATATTTGGTATGAAGCTTCGTCTAGTGGACCTCTATCAAGTTTGTTCAAATTATAGCCCTGGGGCCAAATATGCCCCCGCTAAGGGGCCCACTTGTTTTTAATAGGCATATATAGGGAAAATCATCTTGTCTGAAAACAGAAGGCCCATGTCTTTGATATTTGGTATGAAGCTTCATCTAGTGGACCTCTACCAAGATTGTTCAAATTAAAGCCCTAGGGCAAAAAATGCCCCCGCGCTAGTGGGCCCACTGGTTTTGTATAGGCTTAGATAGGGAAAACCTTTAAAAAATCTTCTAGTCTGAAACCAGAAGGCCCAGGTCTTTGATATTTTGTATGAAGCTTCATCTAACGGACCTCTACAAAGATAGTTCAAATTATAGCCATGGGGCCAAAAATGCCCCCGCGCCGGGGCCTACTGGTTTTACTTAGACTTATAATGGGGGAAAACCTTTAAAAATCTTCTTGTCTGAAACCAGAAGGCCCAGGTCTTTGATACTTGGTATGAAGCTTCGTCTAGTGGACCTCTACCAAGATTCTTCAAATTAAAGCCCTTGGGCCAAAAACGCCCCCGTGCCGGGGCCCATTTGTTTTACATAGGCTTATATAGGGAAAACCTTTAAAAATCTTCTTGACCGTAACCAGAAGGCCCGGGTCTTTGGTATTTGGTATGAAGCTTCGTCTAGTGGACCGATAGCAGGATTGTCCAAATTATAGCCCTGGTGCCAAATATGCCCCCCACCCCCCCCCCCCCCCCCCCCGGGACCCACTTGTATTACATAGGCTTGTATAGGGTAACCTTTAAAAATCTTCTTGTCAGAAACCAGAAGGCCCCGATATTTGGTATGAAGCTTCGTCTAGTGGTATTCAAATTATTACCCTTTGGCCAAAAATACCCCCGCGTGGGGCCCAACTGATTTTACATAGGCTTATCATTTGGTATGAAGCTTCATGTAGGGGGCCTTTACCAAGATTCTGATTGTTACAAATTATAGCCTGCGGGCCAAAAATGCCCCGCCCCATGGCCAATTGGTTTTACATAGGCTTATATCGGGAAAACCTTTAAAAATCTTCTTGTCTGAAACCAGAAGGCCCAGGCCTTTGATGTTTGTTATGAAGTTTCAACTGACGGACCTCTACCAAGTTGTTCCAATTATAGCCCTGACAATGGCGCTGTCCCAGGTTTTAAGTAGACAAATATAGGGAATACCTTTAAAAGTATTCTTGTCTGAAACCAAAATGCCTAGATCTTGGATATTTGGTATGACGCTTGCTACTTTATCTAGTGGACCTCTTCCAAGATTGTTCATAATCTATCCTAGGGCCAAAAATGCCCCCCCCCCCCCGGGGCCTGCAAATTTTACATAGGCTTATATAGGGAACCTTAAATAATTTTTTATCTGAAACCAGAAGGCCCAGGCTTATGATATTTGATATTAAGCTTCATTTAGTGGACATCTTCCAAGATTGTTCAAATTATAGCCCTGAGGCCAAAAATTGTCCCGCCCAAGGACCCACATGTAAATCACTTAGCTCAGGTGAGCGATATAGGTAGGACCTCTTGTTTTCGAAATCGCTCTAAAACTTTGGTTGTAATGGCAACCACAAGGTCCCATAGACTTACTATGGGGAAAATGCTTGTCATCACCGTAGCGCCTTTAATTTTGATCGGATCTTTCTGAAACTTATATGTAAGGTGCCTGGGGATAAAAACACGGATGAGTTCGAAAACCGGCCAAGTCAGCCCATTTAATATAGAGTTAGTCCCTTTGATGGCAGAAAATGCGGATTTTTGACCTTGTCATCACCGTAGCCCCTTCAGTTTTGATCGAATCATTCTGAAACTTGTATGTAAGGTGACTGGGGATAAAACCTCGGATGAGTTCGAAAACCGGCCAAGTCGGCACATTTTTAGCTCCCCTGTCACGTAGTGACGAGGTGAGCTTTTGGGATCACTTTTTGTCCATCCTGCATGTGTGCGTGCGTAAACTTTTCTTCAAACAACATCTCCTCCTAAACTAATGATTGGATTTTGACCAAACTTCACAGGAATGTCCTTAGGTGGTCCCCTTTCAAAGTTGTCCAAATGGTTCCGGTCTGTTGCACATCTAGGTCACAGGAGCTAAAAATTGATTTTTAAATGAAAACTTTAAAAATCTTCTTCTCTGAAACCGCAAGGCCCAGGTCTTCGATATTTGGTATGAAGCTTCAATTAGTGGACCTCTACCAAGATTGTTCAAATTATAGCCCTTGGGCTAAAAATAGCCTGGCGCTGGGGCCCTTTCGTATACATAGACTTATATAGGGAAAATATTTAAAAATCTTCTTCTCTGCAACCGCAAGGCCAAGGTCTTTGATATTTGGTATGAAGCTTCATCTATTGGACCTCTAGCAAGATTGTTCAAATTAAAGCCCTGGGGCCAAAAATGCCCCCGCCCCGGGGCCCTTTTGTTTTACATAGGCTGATATGGGGAAAATCTTTAAAAATCTTCTTCTCTGAAACTGTAAGGTCCAGGTCTTTGATATTTGGTATGAAGCTTCATCTAGTGGACCTCTGCCAAGCTTGTTCAAATTATAGCCCTACCTAGGGCCGAAAATGCCCCCGACTTGGGGCTCTTTGGTTTTACATAGACTTATATAGGGAGAATCTTTAAAAATCTTCTTCTCTGAAACCGCAAGGCCAAGGTCTTTGATATTTGGTATGAAGCTTCATCAAGTGGACCTCTAGCAAGATTGTTCAAAATTATAGCCCTAGGGCCAAAAATGACCCCGCTCCGGGGCCCTATGGTTTAAGATAGGCTTATATGGGGAAAATCTTTAAAACTCTTCTTCTCTGAAACTGCAAGGCCCATGTCTTTGATATTTGGTATGAAGCTTCATCTAGAGGCCTCTACCAAGATTGTTCAAATTATAGCCCTGGGGCCAAAAATGCCCCCGGCCCGGAGCCCTTTGGTTTTACATAGATTTATTTAGGGAAAATATTTATAACTCTTCTTCTCTGAAACCACAAGGCCCAGGTCTTTGATATTTGGTGTGAAGCTTCATCTAGTGGACCTCTTCCAAGATTGTTCAAATAATAGCCCTGGGGCCAAAAATGCCCCCGCCCCGGGGCCCTTTGGTTTTACATAGACATTGGGAAAATCTTCTCCGAAACCGCAAGGCCCATGTCTTCGATATTTGGTATGAAGCTTCATCTGGTGGACCTCTACCAAGATTGTTCATATTATAGCCCTATGGCCAAAAATGACCCCCCCCCCCTGGGGCCCTGTGGTTTGACATAGACTTATATAGAGATAATTTTTGAAAATCTTTTTCTCTGAAACAGAAAGGCCCAGGCTTTTGATATTTGGTGTGAAGCTTCATCTAGTGGACCTCTACCAAGATTAATTAAATTATAGCCCTGGGGCCCTTTGGTTTAACATAGGCCTATGTAGGGAATATCTTTAAAAATCTTATTCTTTGAAAACGCAATGCCCAGGTCTTTGATATTTGGTGTGTAGCTTCATCTAGTGGACCTTTGCCAATATTGTTCTAATTATAGCCCTTGGACCAAAACTGCCCCCACCGCAGGACCCTTTGGTTTGACATTGACTTATAAAGGGAAAATCTTTAATTCTTGTCTGAAATCAGAAGGTTCAGGCTCTGATATTTGGTATGAAGCTGCGTCTAGTGGACCCCTATCAAGATTATTCAAATTATACCCCTGGGGTCAAAAATGCCCCCTTCCCCGGGGTCCACTGGTTTTACATTGACTTATACAGGGAAAATCTATATAAATCTTCTTGTCTGGAAACAAAAAGGCTCAGCTCTTTGATATTTGGTATGAAGCTTTGTCTAGTGGACCTTGACCAAGATTGATCAAATTATAGCCCTGTGGCCAAAAATGGCTCCTCCCCGGGGCCCACTGGTTTTACATAGACTTTATTTAGGGAAAACCTTTAAAAATCTTGTCTGAATCCAGAAGGCTCAGGTCCTTGATATTTGGTATGAAGCTTTGTCTAGTAGACCTCTACCAAGATTGTTCAAGTTATAGCCCTGAGCCCAAAAAATTGGCCCATCCCGACGCCCACTGGTTTTATATAGACTTATTTTTAGCTCACCGTCACGTAGTGACGAGGTGAGCTTTTGTGATCACTTTTCGTCCGTCGTCCGTCGTCAGTCCGTGCGTGCGTCCGTCCGTAAACAATTTCTTCAAACGACATCTCCTCCTAAACCACTGATCGGATTTTGACCAAACTTCACAGGAATGATCCTTAGGTGGTCCCCTTTGAAAGTTGTTCAAATGGTTCCGGTCCGTTGCACATCTAGTTCATAGGAGCCAAAAATAGATTTTTTTCACCAAAAACTTAAAAAATCTTCTTCTCTGAAACCACAAGGCCCAGGTCTTTGATATTTGGTATGAAGCTTCATCTAGTGGACCCCTACCAAGATTGTTCAAATTATAGTGCTGGGGCCAAAAATGCCCCCGCTCCGGGGCCCTTTGGTTTTACATGGGCTTATATAGGGAAAATCTTTAAAAATCTTCTTCTCTGAAACCGTAAGGCCCAGGTCTTTGATATTTGGTATGAAGCTTCATCTAGTGGACCCCTACCAAGATTGTTCAAATTATAGTGCTGGGGCCAAAAATGCCCCCGCTCTGGGGCCCTTTGGTTTAACATGGGCTTATATAGGGAAAATCTGTAAAAATCTTCTTCTCTGAAACCGCAAAGCCCAGGTCTTTGATATTTGGTATGAAGCTTCATCTAGTGGACCCCTACCAAGATTGTTCAAATTATAGTGCTGGGGCCAAAAATGCCTCCGCTCCAGGGCCCTTTGGTTTTACATGGGCTTATATAGGGAAGAGCTTTAAAAATCTTCTTCTCTGAAACCGTAAGGCCCAGGTCTTTGATATTTGGTATGAAGCTTCATCTAGGGGACCCTTACCAAGATTCTTCAAATTATAGTGCTTGGGCCAAAAATGCCCCCGCCCCGGGGCCCTTTGGTTTTACATTGGCTTATATAGAGAAAATCTTTAAAAATCTTCTTCTCTGAAACCGCAAGGCCTAGGTCTTTGATATTTGGTATGAAGCTTCACCTAGTGGACCCCTACCAAGATTGTTCATATTATAGCCCTGGGGCCAAAAATGCCCCTGCTCGGGGGCCCTTTGGTTTTACATGGGCTTATAAATGGAAAATCTTGAAAAATCTTCTTCTCTGAAACCGCAAGGCCCAGGTCTTTGATATTTGGCATGAGGCTTCATCTTGTGGACCCCTACGAAGATTGTTCAAATTATAGCGCTGGGGCCAAAAATGCCCCCGCCCCGGGGCCCCTTGGTTTTTCATAGGCTTATATAGGGAAAATCTTTAAAAAGTTTCTTCTCTGAAACGGTAAGGGCCATGTTTTTGATATTTGGTATGAAGCTTCATCTAGTGGACCCCTACCAAGATTGTTCAAATTATATTGCTGGGGGCAAAAATGCCCCGCCCCGGGGCCTTTTGGTTTTACATGGGCATATATAGGGAAAATCTTTAAAAATCTTCTTCTCTGAAACCGCAAGTCCCAGGTCTTTGATATTTGGTATGAAGCTACACCTAGTGGACCCCTGCCAAGATTGTTCAAATTATAGTGCTTGGGCCAAAAATGCCCACGGCCGAGACCCTTTGGTTTTACATAGGCTTATATAGGGAAATCTTAAAAAATCTTCTTTTCTGAAACCATATGTCCCAGGTCTTTGATATTTGGTATGAAGCTTCACCAAGTGGACCCCTATCAAGATTGTTCAAATTATAGCCCACGGGCCAAAAATGCTCCCGCTCCAGGGCCATTTGGTTTTACATAGACTTATATGTGGAAAATCTTGAAAACTTTTTGTCTCTGAATTCACAAGGCCTAGGTCTTTGATATTTGGTATGAAGCTTCATCTAGTGGACCTCTACCAAAATTGTTCAATTATAGCCCTGAGACCAAAAAAGCCCCAGCCTTGGGGCCCTTTGGTTTTACATAGACTTATATAAGGAAAATCTTTAAAAATCTTCTTCTCTGAAACCACAAGGCCTAGGTCTTTGATATTTGGTATGAAGCTTAATCTTGTGGACCTCTACCAAGATTGTTCAAATTATAGCCCTGGGGCCAAAAATGCCCCCGCTCCAGGGCCCTTTGGTATTACATAGACTTATATATAGGGAAAACCTTGAAAAATCTTCTTCTCTGAAACCAGATAGCCCTGGTCTTTGATATTTGGTGTGAAATTTCATCTAGTGGACCTCTATCAAGATTGTTCAAATTATAGCCCTGGGGCCAAAAATGCACCCGCCCCGAGACCTTTTGGTTTTACATAGACTTATATAGGAAAATCTTTAAAAATCTTCTTCCCTGAAACTGCAAGGCCCATGTCTTTGATATTTGGTATGGAGCTTCATCTAGTGGACAATTATAGCCTTTGTTGATATTTGGTATGAAGCTTCACCTTTTTAGACCTCCCTCAACATTATGCACATTATAACCTTGGGGTCAATAATGGCCCTCCCCGGGGCCCACTTGTTACTCTATGGATCAGGTGAGCGATCCAGGGCCATCATGGCCCTCTTGTTGATTTTAATTATGTAGGGAAAACCTTTGAAAATCTTCTCGTCTGAAACCAGAAGGCCAAGGTTTTTGATATTTGGGATGAAATTTCATGTAGTGGGCCTCAACCAAAATTGTTCAAATTAGTGCCTTGGGACCAGAACTGGGCCCAACCCGAGCCCACTTGTTTTACATAGATTTATATTGGGAAAACCTTTGAAAATCTTCTTGTTTGAAATCAGAAGGCCAAGGTCTTTGATATTTGGTATGAAGTTTTGTCTTGTGGATTTCCACCAAGATTGATCAAATTATAGCCCTGGGGCAAAAAATGGCCGCGCCCCGGGACCCGCAGGTTTTATATAGACATTATATAAGGAAAACCTTTAAAAATCTTCTTTTCTGAAACTAGAAGGCTCCGTTCTTTGATATTTGGTATGAAGCTGTACCTTTTAGACTACTACCAAGATTATGCAAATTATAGCCATGGGGTCAATAATGGCTCTCCCTGTGGCCCACTTGTTACCCTATGGATCAGGTGAGCGACCCAGGGCCATCATGGCCCTCTTGTTCATAGTTACGTCCCTTTGATTGCTGAAAATGCCGATTTTTTTACCTTGTCATCACCTTTTTTCCCTTCAGTTTTGATTGGATTTTTCTGAAACTTATATGTAAGGTGGCTGGGAATAAAAACTCGGATGAGTTCGAAAACCGGCCAAGTCCTCCCATTTATCATAGAGTTACGTCCCTTTGATTGCTGAAAATGCCGATTTTTGACCTTGTCATCACGTTAGCCCCTTTAGTTTTGATCAGATCTTTCTGAAACTCTTGTGTAAGGTAGCTGGAGATAAAAACTCAGACGAGATTGAAAAGTGGCCAAGTCGTGCCCATTTATCATAGTTATGTCCCTTTGATTGCTGAAAATGCCTATTTTTGACTTTGTCATCACCGTATCTCCTTCAGTTTTGATCGGATCCTTCTGAAAAGTGTAAGTAATGTGCCTGGGGATAAAAACTCGAATGAGTTCGAAAACCGGCCAAGTCCGCCCATTTATCATAGAGTTACGTCCCTTTGATTGCTGAAAATGCCGATTTTTTTACCTTGTCATCACGGTAGCCCCTTCAGTTTTAATTGGACCTTCTGGAAACTTAAGTACAATTAAGTCCGATTTAAAAGCTTGGATGAGTTTGAAAACTAGCCATGTAGGTCATTACTGATGGATTTATGTCCCTCCTTTGCTGAAAATGCTTATCTTTGACCTTGTCATCACCGTAGCCACTTCTGTTTTGATTGGATCTTCTTGAAACTTACAAACAAGTAAGTCAGCGATAAAAGCTCGGAGGAGTTAAAAAAACTGACGAGGTTGGCTCATCTGTTGTAGAGTTACGCCCCTTTACTGCTTAAAAAATCCTATTTTCGATTTTGTCATCACCACAGCCCCTTCAGTTTTTATCGGATATTTTTGTAACTTACATATTAGTAAGCAGGGGATAAAACCTTGGCTGAGTTAAAAAAATGGTGAGGCCGGCGTTATATTTTGGAGATTTATGTCCCCTTGATTATAGAAAAAGCCTATTTTTAGCTCATCTGGGCCGAAGGCTCCAGGGGAACTTATGTATAGCGGGTCGTCCGTCCACACATTTGAGCAGCTGTATCTCTGCAGCCTGCAGGCCGATCTCAATCATTTCTCATCTGTAGCATGCCTCTGGTCATTGATGGCATAAGCTTTTTTCGAAATCGCTCTAAAACTTTGGTTGCTATGGCAACCAAAAGGTCGCATAGACTTACAATGGGAAAAAACTTGTCATCACCGTAGCGCCTTCAATTTTGATCGGATCTTTCTGAAACTTATATGTAAGGTGCCTGGGGATAAAAACTCGGATGAGTTCGAAAACCGGCCAAGTCGACCCATTTATCATAGAGTTACGTCCCTTTGATTGATTGCTGAAAATGCCGATTTTTGACCTTGTCATCACGGTAGCCTCTTCAGTTTTGATCAGATCTTTCTGAAACTTTTATGTAAGGTTGCTGGAGATAAAAACTCAGATGACTTTGAAAACTGGCCAAGTCGTGCCCATTTATCATAGAGTTATGTCCATTTGATTGCTGAAAATGCTTATTTTTGACCTCGTCATCACCGTATCTCCTTCAGTTTTGATCGGATCTTTCTGAAACTTGTAAGTAATGTGCTGGGAATAAAAACTCGGATGAGTTCGAAAACCGGCCAATCGGCCCATTTTTAGCCCACCTGAGCCGAAAGGTTCTGGGGGAGCTATTTTGATCTGTCCACGTCCGTCGTCGTCGTCCGTCCGGATGTCCGTCCACAATTTCTATAAATGTCATCTCCTAAACCACTGAACAGATTTTGACCAAACTTGGCAGAAATGATCTGTGGGTGGTCCTTATTCAGAGTTGTTCAAAGAACGCCATTCTATGCAGGACTCTGGTTGCCATGGCATTTAAAAGGAGTAAATAAGAAAAAAAAACTTTAAAAATTCTTCTTGTCTGAAACCAGAAGGCCCAGGTCTTTGGTATTTGGTATGAAGCTTCATCTAGTGGACATCTACCAAGATTGTTCAAATTATAGCCCTGGGGCAAATAATGCCCCTGCTTGTTTTACACAGGCTTATATAGGGAAACTCTTTAAAAATCTTCTAGTCTGAAACCAGAAGCCCCAGGTCTTTGATATTTGATAAATTTAAATGTAAATTACGTGCTTTTAAACGAAACAATACTAGACTGAAGTGACTGTCAATTATATTATTAAATCATGGACGTCACTCTATGCTTTCTTTTCTAAGTTCATTAGCCGTTTCTGTTTTACGTCTTCAGGACACCGAGGCGAATAAATTCTGCGATAGTTCTAATCAGTTATATGATGCTGCTCTCTTAACTAGAGGCTATACTCAGCATACTCTACGTCCTTACATTGATTCAGAAATTAATCATAAACGCCATTTCTTCAAAATATCCTTCATTAATAAGGGTATGGATTTTATAGATTTGCCCAGTATTTTCCGTGAGAGCTCGGTGCTTTCTTCCATTCCTGCTTATTTTCAAAATACTGAAACACCTATAATTTGCTATAAATATAACAAACCTGTTAGATCTTATCATTTTTAATTTCAATAACCTGGTTTCAGATCTTGATATTGATACTAATACTCCTGATTCATGTGATTGTAAAAACTCAGTGTATTGCTATCCTGCTGCTGGTCATGTAATTACTGGCAATTTGAAAATTATTCCTGATTCTAGGATAAGGAATATAATTTCTAAAGGACCGAAATATCGGTTTCCTTCTAAAATTGATTTCAGTAAATGTAGAGATGAAATCGCTGCTGTCCTGAATGAATACGGTAATCATTGGTGTAAGCGAGAGTATGTTGAGCATAAAGCCCTTAAGGACTGGAAACTTGGTATTTTAAAACTAGTGAATAAACGCATTTCTTTCTATTCTCAAAATGCTAACTTATTACCTCCTAAGCCTAAGTCGTCTTTACGTCATCTTAAACTAGGTATTCAAGAATTTCATAAGAAGTTTGTTTTGACCCTTGCAGACAAGGCCGCTAACAACGTCGTCGTTGTGTGACGGCTTCACTGTTAACACGCTTAAGCAGGAGCTTGGTGGTACTAAGGCCTATGAGCTTCAGCCTTTAGCTGAAGAGAGAGCTACAGTAGATGAACATTTTAGCTCGTCTGTTTTTTTAAAAAAAAACTTTCGATCTATTGTCATCACTCCGGCGTCTGCGTTGTCGTTGTCGTCTGGCGTCCTGCGTCGTCGTTCCAAAAAAACTTAACCTTGGCTATAACTTAAAAAGTATTAGACCTAGTCTCATGAAACTTCATACACACACTCATCATCACAATAGCTACATTTTGACCAAGGACCATAACAACATTGTTGATTTTGGCTGAATTATCTCCCCTTTTCCAATTTTTTTCGGAAGCACATTTTTTGCTCTCATTTTAATACTATTCACAACAGAGTCTTCAAACTTCACATGAATGTTCCTTGGGACAAGACCTTTTCAGTGATACCACACTTTTTTGATCTGTGACCTTGACCTTTGAACTTTGACCTATTTTTCGAAAATTTAACCGAAAACCTTAACGTTGACCATATTTCCAAAAGTATTTGGCCTACCTTCATGAAACTTCATACACATACACACCATCACAAGAGCTACATTCCCTACACGTTTTATAACTCCATCTTGCAATTTGATTGCTCTTGTTTGACTTAGAACTTTGGTTTTCTAAAAGAAACTGCAGACGAGCGTTGGCACCCGAATGCGGTGCTCTTGTTGTTATTCAGCCACTAAGTTTGCTGTGTGTGTTACCGAAGGCCAAGACAAGCTTCCTACGCTATACTAGTTACTTAAACTTCATAAAAGACGTTAGAAAGCACGCTTTATTGCAAATTCTAGCTCTTGCACTACCACTGAACTTTCTAAATTATTAACTTCCTGTCTTACTGCTATTAAAACGCATGTGATTAAATATTGTGATAAAGTCTTTGAAAGTGTGTGTGTGTGTGTGTGTGTGTGTGTGTGGGTTTAATGTCGCTTTCAACAATTTTTCAGTCATCACTACGGTGTCTGGTTGCGACAGGGAGCTCAATGCTCACTTTTATACAGCTGACTCACTGAAGTATCATTCCAAGACACATTACATGATACCACACCCAGTCACATTATTCTGACACTGGGTCGACCAGTCCTAGCTCTACTCCGTGAATCTGAGTGCCAAGCGAGTAGCAGCTAGTACCATTTTAACGACTTTGGTATGTCGCTGCCCGGGATCGAACCTGTGACCTCCCGTTCCCCGGAGCGGACACTCTACCAACTCAGCTATCGGGGCCGGTAAAGTCTTTGAAAGATCAGGAAGAAATCTGTTTTGGTCTTTAAAAAATTCGAATGAGGTTGTAAATAAATTGAAATCCAGACGTTTTCGTGCTTCAAGTCTGTCTACTTACGATTTTTCCACTCTTTACACTACACTTCCTCATAATCTTATAAAAGAAAAGCTTAATGATTTAATTGAATGGGCTTTTCACAGAGAAGATTCTCTCTATCTTCCATGTAATGTCAGAAATGCATTTTTCACTTCTAAAGAGCATAAGGATGGGTTTGTTTCGTGGAAAATTTATGATAAACGCGATGACTTTGATTTTGAGATTGTAAATTTTCCTTTTTTGGATGGTGATGTTCCTCGAGCGCCATCCTATGGCATTTATATTTCGCAATTAATTCGATTTGATAGAGTGTGTAGTCATGTAACTGACTTCAACACTCGTAATAAATTATAAATGGCTAAACTTCTTAATCAGGGTTATCGGTACCATAAACTACACAAAGCATTTTCAAAATTTTATTGACGCTGTTCTGATTTAATTTTCAAAATTCAGTATTGGACTTAAATCTCTTCTGCAACAAGGTCTATCGGAACCCGAATTGTATGGTGACTTAGTATATAAATTCAGAAAAATATATAACCGAAATGGCTTCAGCACCCAATTTCGTAAAATCATTCTTCGATATAAAAAGATTGGGTACAACATGGATGTTATGCATGGTAGTTAACCCAATCACGGTTGGCAACTTTGCTTTCCTCCTAAATTGCACGCCGGTGGCTCGGGCGTCGGGTTCTATGACAGTTCCAACGTAAAGGCTTAAAGAATTAGAGAGATCTAATTTAAGGTATTGTTGGTTGGTGCCTGATGCTCTGTCTCTGGTCGGGCCCATCGGAGTCTTACTGTTGGTTTCCTTTTGCTCCAGCATTTCAGTGGTTTCTTGCTGTCGAGTCCTCACCGTTGTCTCACCTCTATGGTTCTTTGATTATTTGTGTTCACGGGGATGTTGCACTGATGAGTTAGGAGGCCTTCATGCGGACTGGACAAATTATTTGTCTAAATCAAGACGGAAGTAGGGGCGAAGATTGTGGCCACGTAAAATCGATTTAAGCCCCCCCAGTGGAAATCTTTCCACTGACCGTTCCAAGGCGGTTCTTCTGTGGCGGTTTAGTTATGTTGTTGTTTGTTACTTACTGTGTGTATCACTTGTGTCTTTTTATTTTGGATGGCCATTTTGTGGGAAAGTAACTGTCCTTATGGCCTTCCTTTGTTTAGGTTTCCATTATGGTCTGGTCGCTTCATTTTTGTGTTTCTTTCCCTTTGGTGTCTTTGATGGGTGGGGTAAGTTAATTGTATCGATTCCTGATCTTTGTTTTACTTCTTCTTTTCATCTAGTGGACCTCTACCAAGATTGTTCAAATTATAGCCCTAGGGCCAAAAATGCCCCGCGCCAGGGCCCACTGGTTTTGTTTATGCTTATATAGGGAAAACCTTTAAAAAATCTTCTTGTCTGAAACCAGAAGGCCCAGGTCTTTGATATTTGGTATGATGCTACGTCTAGTGGACGATTATAGCCCTGGCGCCAAAAATACCCCCGCGCCGGGGCCCACTTGTTTTACATAGGCTTATAAAGGGAAAACATTTAAAAATCTTCTTGTCTGAAACCAGAAGGCCCAGGTATTTGATATTTGGTATGAAGCTTCGTCTAGTGAACCTCTACCAAGGTTTTTCAAATTATAGCCATGGGGCCAAAAATGCCCCTGCGCCGGGGCCCACTGGTTTTACATAGATTTATAATGGGGAAAACATTTAAAAATCTTCTTGTCTGAAACCAGAAGGCCCAGGACTTTGATACATGTATTTGGTATGAAACTTCGTCTATCAAGATTGTTCAAATTATAGACCTGGGGCCAAATATGCCCCCGCTAAGGAGCCCACGTGTTTTACATAGGCTTATATAGGGAAAATCTTTAAAAATCTTGTCTGAAACCAGATATTTTGTATGAAGCTTCTAGTGGACCTCTACCAAGATTGTTCAAATTATAGCCCTAGGGCCAAAATTGCCCCCGCGCCAGTGGGCCCACTGGTTTTGTATAGGCTTAGATAGGGAAAACCATTTAAAAATCTTCTTGTCTGAAACAAGATGAAAACAGAAGTCAAGACAATGAAAACATTTGAAAATCTTCTTGTCTGAAAGCAGAAGGCCAAGGTCTTTGATATTTGGTATGAAGCTTCGTCTTGTGGATTTCTACCAAGATTCTTCAAATTATAGCCCTGGGGACAAAAATGGCCCACCCCGGAGACTCCATGATTTATATAAACTTATATAAGGAAAACCTTTAAAAATCTTCTTGTCTGAAACCAGAAGGCTCCGGTATTTCATATTTGGTATGGAGCTTCACCCTTTAGACCACTATCAAGATAATTCAAAATTCGGCAACATTCAAATTATAGCCTGGGGTCAATAATGGCTCTCTCAGGGGCCCACTTGTTACCCTGTGGATCAGGTGAGTGGTACAGGACCATCATGGCCCTCTTGTACTTTTGTGTTTGTGCTGTGTTATCGTTCTGACTTGACTTACTGTAACTTTTTGTGCCCTTAATCAGCTACTTCAATATTTATGCGGTCTCAGTCCGGTTTTATTAGGTCGGCGGTAATGTAAGTGGCAGTGCATGAGTGTTTGTTTTGTCGCTTTTGAATATGTTCAGAGAGGGTGCCGTAAATGCTGATTCCGACAACACGTTCAATGTATCTATGATTTTGTTACTTCTAATCTTCAGTCGAACTCTGCATTTGGATATTCCAAGACTGTGCCCTCTATGTTTGAATCTACGTTTATAGACCCGTTACATACCCGCCCTTCCACGTCGGTAAACCTTGAGTTTTAGCCTTTCTTCGTTTGTGTCATTGGGGTTTTCCGTCCCCGTCAACACTATTTAGGTCGTATGGTAGACGAGTTTCCCTGCGTTGCACAGTTTCTATGATGATCTTAGTAAAAGATTAAATTGTTCTTGTTTTCGTTGTTGCTTCTACGGCACGTTAACAGGCCACAGTCGAACATGGTGACCCGCCCATCTAGGCTTAGAGAAATTGACTGGACTGCGTGGTGCTTCCACGCAGACACGACTGAAACCGACCGCATATGAGTAGTGGCAAACGGGTTAGAGGGCCTAAACCTGCCCCGACAAAGTGTTGTCCATGAAAAAAACCCCCATAGGTTTCATCGGGCCACAGGACTTGAGATGTCATTGGATAAAAATCCCACACACTCGGAAGCAACGTCTCCAAATTGGCCTATAAAGAGTTGACAGGGACGTTTAACCTCAAATAAAAAACAAAAAACAGAAAAAAACAAGTCGAACATGAAAATCGACGATAGAACGATTCATGCCATGAGTCAAGTAATGAGAAAACCTGAACTTGTCTTTTGCGTTCACTAACAGCATTTTGTGTTCGCGACTAAAATAGAATTATTTCTAAACCGCTGGTTTCTATATCTAAAATTTCAAGACTATCGCTAGCATTCGAAGTTGGGCAGGTCATGTCCGATGCAAAACCGACTACAATTTTCTCGAGGCCTGGTCCAGGTTTCAAGCTGCAAACAGCGTAGACCCAGATCCGTCGCCGCAGACTACACCATTTGTGCAAGGTATATACTGTTTGCTAAGACATTTTGTAAACGTCAAAACCCCACCACCCTTGAAATTTGAGAGGTGGTCATCAAAGGAATAGATTGGTCTACCCTTATTGATATTAAACTCCCCTTCGACTCCTCGCTATTAGTAAGTAGATGCTAGCGTATATTAAGGCTGTATCAAAATATACAACCTACCTTATGACGGACACTTTCGCAGAGGTTTGTTGTTTTTTTTAGCTCACCTGTCACGTAGTGACGAGGTGACATATCGTGTAATTTATAGCAAACACACGAAGTGTTTGCTTTACTGTAGAGAGACTGGAACAACATACTTAGGCACCCAAATCTCGCCTGGAATCTCGTTCAATTTCTCGCGATAATCCGCCATCTTTACAGAGTTCATGAGAATTGTATTCCCATCCAAAAAATGCTTCTCAAAACCAAAAGGAGTTAAGACCTATTACAACAGAAACACAAAATGCGCCGAAATAATTTTAAAAAGCTGTTTTCGAAGACCGATGCATCAAACGCTGAAGTTTGGTCGCGGGAAAGTTTCGAAACTACGTCACGCGTTTAAATTAACTGAAACGTACCGCACTGAGCCGCAAATGTTAGACGGTAAAACCCAATACCGCAACTGGACCAACGAGTAACCGGACATTTACGGAGCATTTACGGAACCTCTCGGTAGGGTGGAAAGCGCTTCTCGTCTGGCCAAGCAATTAAAACTTTTCCCTAACTATCACTCAGGGGTATAAAATAAAGCCCTGGGAATTGTATGAGACATAATGAGCTATCTGGCTACCTGTGGATTTCTACCTTCCCAAGATTTACAAAATGATGATAAGCCCCAAATCTATAGTATAACGCTAGTGCTGCAGGGTACTTTAAAGTGTCCACGCTGCCAATTAACTGAGTTGGTTATATATGAATAAAGATAGATAGATAGGGGTGTAAATGAGTGTGTTTGCTCAAAAGGCAGTGCCTCTATTACATATTATATATTATATTCTGTTTCCGTCATCGGGGCTTGAAGAAACAGATGGACCACTTGATGCCTCCACGCATAGCCGACTGCGCACGAGTACTGAAAACGCCCAGAGGATCCAAGCCTGTCCAGGCAGAGCAGCGTGAGTCAGATCGTCCATGCTTATAAGCCCTATCGATCCCACTGGGAGACAGGGGCTGAGACTCCAACCCACCTCATTGTCGGGTAAAAGTCCACAAAAATGGAAGCAACGTCTCCAAAATGACCTTTTCAGTGTTGACGTGAACGTTAAACCTCAAATCAAACAAACAAACACAAATACATTATATTATGTTATCGAGATAGGTGTAACTATTATTGCCAACATCTGTATGTGCGCGTGTTTATGTGCGCGTGTTCGTGTGATTCTGTGCATCGCTGTTTACAAGTTTTGATTAGCGGGCTGTAAAACAGTGTGTTGGTATGGTATGAGTGTATGTAGGTGGGTAGGTCGATCGAGAACTGGTAGGTATGTAGCTGTTGGTTCATAACATTTCGGATAGTTAAGCTATTTTATAGTTTATGATCCCCACCCCCCATATAAAAAAAGAAAGGTGAATGGATTAAAGTTGTTTGGATATGGTTAGGTGGGTCCATCTCACAAAGCACACGGCACAACCGTAACGCCGCACCAGCGCCGGCACAACGCTATGACGCCCACGCAACGCTGCATCAATGTCGGCGCAACGCCACCACGCCGCACCAACGCCGCCCCGCGACGCGCGACCGACGATAATGAGGTTTCATTTCAAGTCGCAATTTGAGCACGGTATGTTTGAGCTAAATACTGTACTTGGGTACGCGTTTGTGACAACATTGCCCAGCTACAGGAGGCCAGGACTAAAGGCGACCCTGGAAACCGTATGTCCCAACCTTACAGTTAGCATATCAATACCAACACAACCGCATCGCCCAAACACAGTAACTGCTCCCTCGCCTTTATTTGTTTCTATTTATTTATTTTATATATTCATTTTATTTATTTATTTATTATTTTTTATTATTATTATTATTTTTTTTTTTTTTTTTGATTTCCTGTCATTTTTTTATTATCGTTGACTTTTCCATTTTGTCGTTTTCGGCAGTTGTAACACAGCATCTGAAACGAAAAGAACGGAGCATTGTATTTGGTTCTGGTTTTTACCCATTTTTGTAACTAGGTCAGACCGTGACACGGAAATTGTTTGACCCCGTTGTTACGGAGCTAAACAATGCGTGTGTTTGCAGTAAGAATATGTAGATAACTTGGATTATACGGAGAATGTTGAATATTTAAATGCATATCGAGCAAATGATATATTCTGTGGAGTTTCTGATTATCCAAACTGAGTCAGTCACATTTAACCTAGTTTAGTCAGGCTGACGTCAGGTCGACGGTGATACGACGTCGTCGCTGCCGGTCTCTGTCCGCCCTACGTTGCGCCAGCGTTTTGTACAGGCTAGCAGTCTGCCTCGACTGGGTGGCGTGAGCCGGACCGTAGTAAGCCTTCCAGCAACGTTTTCGAAAAGACTTGAATGGTGTTGACGAAGATGTGTAACATATCTGTGAAAGAGAAATACAAAAAAATTAGTTAATAAATAATACTGTTTATCAGAGCTCGATTAGACATCCCCAACTCAGCTAGGTTCTATTGAACCAATGTTGAGCTGATGCTGCAACACCTTTTTAGCTCTCCTGGGCCGAAGGCTCCAGGGGAGCTTATAGTATAGTGGGTCGTCCGTCCACTCTTTTGAGCAGCTTTATCTCTGCAGCCCGCAGGCTGATCTCAATCATTTCTCATCTGTAGCATGCCTGTAGTGGGGCATTGATGACATAAGCTTTTTTTCGAAATCGCACGAAAACTTTGGTTGCTATGGCAATCACAAGGTCCCATAGACTTACAATGGGAAAATGTGTGTCATCACCATAGCGCCTTTAGTTTTGATCGGATCTTTTTGAAACATATGTAAGGTGGCTGGGGATAAAATCTCGGATTAGTTCGAAAACCGACCAAGTTGGCTCATTTGTCATAGAGTTGCGTCCCTTTGATTGCTGAAAATGCCGATTTTTGACCTTGTCATCACCGTAGCCTCTTCAGTTTTAATCGGATCTTTCTGAAACTTATATGTAAGTTGGCTAGGGATAAAACCTCGGATGAGTTCGAAAACCAGCCAAGTCGGCCCATTTGTCATAGAGTAAGTCTCTTTGAAAATGCCGATTTTTGACCTTGTCATCACCGTAGCCCTTTCAGTTTTGATTGGATCTTTCTGAATTTTATATTTAAGATGGCTGGGGATAAAACCTCGGATGAGTTCAAAAACCGGCCAAGTCGGCCCATTACTCATAGAGTTACGTCCCTTTGATTGTTGAAAATGCCAATTTTTGACCTCATCATCACTCTAACCAACTCGTCCCATTTATTATAGAGTTACATCCCTTCGATTGCTGAAAATGCCGATTTTTTGCTCACCTGAGCCGAAGGCTCATTGGTGAGCTGATAGTATGGCCAGGCAAAAATTCTGTGTGTGTGTGTGTGTGTGTGTTCACATTTTCAAACGTCTTCTCCTCCGGAACCGCTGGGCCGATTGTAGTCAAATTTCATGTGGAGGCTCCATGGGGTGGGGGAACGAAAGTTTGCATTTTTGGTCTAGGTCACATGACCAAGATGGCCGCCATGCCCATATATGGTAAAAACCCTTCGAAAATCTTCTCCTCCGGAACCACTGGGCCGATTTGCATGAAACTTGGCATGTAGATAGAACCTGGGACATGGGCCCATCATAAATTGTGTCCCTGGGATGACCTTGACCTATTTTACGCCAAGGTTAAATTTGGTAACATGGGCATTTGTATGGGAAAAAGTAGAAATGTCTGATATCTTGCAAACTGTTACAAATAATGCCACTAAACCATATATATTCTTATTCCTTATGATGAGGCGCATTTAGTGACGTGGATTTTAAAAAACCCTGGGCCCCCCCCCCGGGGGGCATGCCCCACCCCCTTTTTGGCACAAAATGCTTAATATCTCCAAAACAGCTAAGATCCCGACCCATAAACCATATATATTCTTGTTCCTTATGATAAGGCGCATTCAGTGACATGGACCTTTGGGTTCCGGGGTTCCCCGGGGGGGGGGGGGGGCATGCCCCACCCCTATTTTGCACAAAATGCTTAATACCTCGGAAACGGTTAAGATCCCGACCCATAAACCATATATACTCTTGTTCCTTATGATGAGGCCCATTCAGTGACATGGACTTTTGGACCATGGGGTACCAGGGGTCCGGGGGGGGGGGGGGCATGCCCCACCCCTTTTTTTTTGCACAAAATGCTTAATATCTCGGAAACGGTTAAGATCTCTATCCATGAACCATATATATTCTTGTTCCTGATCATAAGGCGCATTAAGTGACATGAACCTTTGGACCCGGGGGTCCCAGGGGGGCATGCCCCACCCCCTTTTTTGCATTAAATGCTTAATATCTCGGAAACGGTTAAGATCCCCACCCATAAACCATATATACTCTTGTTCTTTATGATGAGGCGCATTCAGTGACATGGACCTTTGGACCCTGGGGTACCAGGGGTCCGGGGGGGGGGCATGCCCCTCCCCCTTTTTTGCTCAAAATGCTTAATATCTCGGAAAAGGTTAAGATCCCCACCCACAAACCATATATATTCTTGTTCCTTATGATAAGGCGCATTCAGTGACATGGACCTTTGGACCCGGGGGGTCCCTGGGTGAGGGAGGGGGGCATGCCTAACCCCCTTTTTTCCACAAAATGCTTAATATCTCGGAAACGGTTAAGATCCCCACCCATAAACCATATATATTCTTGTCGCATTCAGTGTAATGGACCGTTGGACCTACGGTTCCAGTGGGGGGTGGGGGGGGGGCAACTCCCTTTATTGCATTGAATGCTTAATATCTCGGAAACAGTTGAGATCCCCACCCAGTTACACAGACCTTCGGTCCCTCTTGGCCAAAGATCACATATTAAAGTCTTTGAGGACTTCCTCAGAAAAGTCAGGTGAGCGATTCAGGACCAATGGTCCTCTGGTTTACCTTGTCATCACCGTAGCCCCTTCAGTTTTGATCGGATCTTTCTGAAACTTATATGTAAGTTGGCTAGGGATAAAACCTCGGATGAGTTCGAAAACCAGCCAAGTCGGCCTATTTGTCATAGAGTAAGTCTCTTTGATTGCTGAAAATGCCGATTTTTGACCTTGTCATCACCGTAGCCCTTTCAGTTTTGATTGGATCTTTCTGAAACTAATATATAAGGTGGCTGGGAATAAAACCTCGGATGAGTTCAAATACCGGCCAAGTCGGCCCATTAATCATAGAGTTATGTCTCTTTTGATTGCTGAAAATGCCGATTTTTGACATTGTCATCACCGTAGCCCTTTCAGTTTTGATCGGATCTTTCTGAAACTTATATGGAAGGTGGCTGGGGATTAAATCTCGGATGAGTTTGAATACCGGCCAAGTCGTCCCAGTTATCATAGAGTTACCTCCCTTTTATTGCTGAAAATGCTGATTCTTTACCTTGTCATCAACGAAGCTCTTTCAGTTTTGATCCGATCTTTCTGAAACTTATATGTAAGGTGGCTGGGGATAAAATCTTGGATGAATTCAAAAACCGGCCAAGTCGGCCCATTTTTCATATAGTTATGTCCCTTTGATTGCTGAAAATGTCCATTTTTGACCTTGTAATCACCGTTACCCTTACGTTTTGATCAGATTTTTCCTGAAACGTATGTGTAAGGTTGCTGCGGATTAAACCTCGGATGAGTGCGAAAACCGGCCAAGTTGGCCCATTTACCATAGAGTAACATCCCTTTGATTGCTGAAAATGCCAAATTATGACCTTGTAATCTCCGTAGCCTCTTCAGTTTTGATCGGACTCTCTGAAACTTACATGTAAGGTGGCTGGGAATAATACCTCGGACGAGTTCGAATACCAGCCAAGTCGGCACGTTTTTTATAGAGTTACGTGCCTTTGATTGCTGAAAATGCCTATTTTCGACCTTGTCATCACTGCTGCCCCTTCAGTTTAGAACGGATCTTCATGAAACTTACAAACAAGGAAGTCAGGCAGAAAAGCTTGGAGGAATTTAAAAACTCTTGAGGTTTGCCTATTTATCATAGAGTAACATCCCTTTGATTGCAGCAGTTATTTGCTTATTTTTGACCTTGTCATCACCATAGCCATTTCAGATTATATCGGATCTTCCTGAAAGTTACATATAAGCAAGTCAGGAATAAAAGCTTGATTGAGGTTGAAAACCGGTGAGGTCAGCTGATTTATCATAGGTTACATTCTACTTGATTGCAGAAAATGCTTACCATGTCATCACCTTGTCCTCTAATAAATCCTTCAGTAAAGGTTGGCACTTCCTGAAACTTTGAATCTGTTAGCTCAGGTGAGCGATACAGGGCCAGCTTGGTCCTCTTGTTCAAAAGACCCACACCAGTGACAATTGCCTAATCGATTCCACAGAGGGGCCATTTCTTGTATTATTTTGGTGAATGAATATCATTTGGCATGGTTATCGGGCTAGTAAGCATTACTGCTGTATTATTACTCTTTTTTTTTTCTTTTCTTTTTTTTATACCCCCGCAAACGTAGTTTGAAGATGGTATACTGTACCCCCGCAAACGTAGTTTGAAGAGGGTATACTGGACTTAGCCTGTCGGTTGGTTTGTCGGGCGGTCTGTCTGCAAAAAAATTGTTCGCTCAACTCCTCCTTCACTATCAGGCGGATTCAATTGATACTTGCCATAATTTTTCACCAGGAGGGGGAGATGTGCAAGACACACATTTCACTAAAGTTTGTCCCATAATTACGGAGTTATGGCCCTTGATTTGCTAAAAATGTGCTAAAAAAAAACCTTGACCGCTCAACTCCTTCTCCACTATCAGTCGGATTCAATTTATACTTGCCATAATTGTTCACCAGGAGGGGAAGATGTGCAAGACACAAATTTCACTAAAGTTTGCCCCATAATTACGGAGTTATGGCCCTTAATTTGCTAAAAAATATGTGCTAAAAACCTTGTCCGCTCAACTCCTCCTTCACTATCAGTCGGATTCAATTGATACTTGCCAGAATTGTTCACCAGGAGGGGTAGATGTGCAAGACGCAAATTTCACTAAAGTTTGTCCCATAATTACCGAGTTATTGCCCTTGATTTGCTAAAAATGTGCTAAAAAATCTTGTCCGCTCAACTTCTTCACTATCAGTCAGATTCAATAGATACTTACCATAATTGCTCACCAGGAGGGGTAGATGTGCAAGACACAAATTTCACTAAAGTTTGTCCCATATTTACGGAGTTATGTCGCCTGAATCAATTTGAAACATACTTTCTTGACCCTGATTTGCTTGCAAACATCTTGTCCACTGAACTCCTCCTTTACTATCAGTCCGATTCAATGGATACTTGGCATTCTTATTCACTTGGATAAATAGATGTGCAAGAAGCAAACTTCAGGAAAATCTGTCCAACAATTATGGAGTTATTGCCAATGAATCACTGAAAAGTGGTTGCTGCAAAATTTTGTCCGCTGAACTCCT
Organism: Lucinisca nassula; assembly: GCA_963580285.1. NCBI lineage: Eukaryota > Metazoa > Mollusca > Bivalvia > Lucinida > Lucinidae > Lucinisca > Lucinisca nassula. The sequence continues at coordinate 67,006,383 of OY757012.1, read as the reverse complement.
CTTTCACTGTCGGTCGGATTCAATGGATACTTGGCATATTTAAGTAGATGTGCAAGACGCAAATAAGAAGCAAATTTCAGAAGAGTCTGTCCAACAATTCTGGAGTTATTGTCCCTTATTCACTTGTAACGTCTTGTCCGTTGAACTCCTCCTTCAGTATCAGTTCGATTCAATTGATACTGGCCATAATTTGTCACCAGGAGAAATAGATGTACAAGACACAAATTTCACTAAAGTTTGTCCCATAATTACATTGTTGCCCCTGATTAGTAGGTTGTACATAAAAATGTACATGTGCATGACATTAATATCATATGAGTCATAAAAAATAGAATTATTGCCCCTGAATGGACTCAGTGGACCCTTTTTATGTTTGCTTTCTGTGTCAAGTATTGAGGCAGGGGTATTAATCATCACCTTTGGTGATAGTTCCTCTATGTTTTTTTTTTTTTTTTTTGTTTTTGTTTTACGGCCCTTTCAAGATTATTACACTCATATCGAGCCGATCGTTAATCAGAGGTGGGCGAAAAACGGAGTACCCTGAGAAAAACAACCTGACCTTCCATTGCAGAACTTGGCGTCTCACATGTGACTCGAGCGAGGCTCGAACCACAGCAGTGAGAGACCTAATGATCAAGAGTCAGCTAGCGCTCTTAACCACCAGGCCACGGAGGCCCGTTTTGACCCATTCTGCACCAAATTAAAACTTAGGAGTGTCAGGCAGGCTGTGCTTCTTCTAAATTTCTTGCAGAATAAAATGCTGAGCCTGTTTTTTTTAGCAAACAGTGCAGGCCCAGATCAGACGCCACATCCTGCGGCGCCCGATCCGGGCCCACACCGCTTGCCTGCCCTGGGGTCTTTGGCACAAAATTGGTCAATGTAGAAATGATATCAATAATCGTAATAATAATAATACCAAAAATGTATTATTATTTGTTTAGAACTAGCACTTGATGTAATTGGATATTATTATTATTTATTTATTATTATTAATAATATTATTTTTATTATTTGGTTTTAATGCAGAAATGATATGAATACTTCTTATAATAATAATATCAAAAATGCATTATTATTTGTTTAGAAAGGCCACCATCAGTCGAGACTTTTTTGTTGAGGTGCCTCTGAAGAGCACCTACAACATATGACTGCAGAGAAACAAATGGAAAAAAATCAGTGCTTTGTGTATGGAGCAAAAAAAAAAAAAGAAGAAGAAGAAAAAAAAAACATCTATGAGATCAATCATTAATTCCTATATTATTTATTTCAGTGAGAAGGAAGTAGAGGCATATATTAATAATAACAACACAAACACATACAGAAGATGATTGATTTGCCAGATGGTTATATCACAATGTGGGATATCTTCACTCCAGTTGCCGCCCACTGAAGGCTTAAAATGGTACACATACAAATGGGGCATATTAGTCTCATGAACATAGTTCGAAGAAGTAGGATTACTGAAGTAAGTAGGTTATTTTAAATGTAGATGATTTACACATGAAACATGGTATTAAATGATGGTTAAGAATATAGAGGTTGAGAAAGAGAAAATAAAATTATATATTTATATACAAATCATATATATCATATGTATATATATACACACATATACATACACATTTATGATATAATATCTATTTTTTCCATAAGGGTGTTATTGAACGTGCACATGCAGGCATATATGTAAAGGTGCCGGTAGTAATAATGTACTGGAATTATGCATGGCACAGTTGTTGTTATTTATAATGATAATAATTTTTATTCAAGTTGTTGGGAAGGTTGTTGTTGTTGATAATGATAGTGTTGTTGGAAATGTCAGTGCAGATGAAAGTTTATTATAGTTATTAATGTGTAGTTTCGATGTTGTTGCGGTAGAGTTGCAGTTATTTCGCACCTATGCTGTTTAGTGTGATAGTATCATAGTAATCGCTTTTTGGTATGATTGTTTGAGTTGGCCTTGTAAAGTTCACCTTGACGAACCAAGTTGAACTTCGAGGCCCTCAGACGTCAAGAATACGATGGCTTTTCTGACAGCCTTGTATTTAAGACTGTCAAGAACCATTTTATGTATGAATAAGACTGGAGTTGGATTAGATTGGAGTTGTGGTAAAATGTATTTGGTCCTGTTACCGAAACTCAGGCCTTATTTATTTTATCATTTGCTCTGTCTTACTTCATCATTTAATATTTCCAAATACATATCTGATGCGTGTGTACAGATTATCAGTACTATACTCCTTAAAGACTTATTGATTCCAATTTTCTAAAACTTTTCCCAACAAATTGTAGGTTTCCATATCCTGTAGTTCTTTACAGACTTTCCTTCTAAGTACTAGATTGCTATGTAGATATACTAGGATGTCTACTGCATCATTATCATATAGCCAGTGTTTGTAAATAACATAAAAGATCTGAGAGAGTAGACTATTGAAAGATATGTATGCCGGATGTATTGCTTTATAACCAAACAAAAGTATTCTATATGTGATCTTTGTTCTTATTCCTATATTTTGAAATATCTTTTCGCGTTTTTGGTGAACCGGTTGAAGTCTTGGGCATGTTATAAACATTTGATTGTATGTTTCTGTGGCTGTACATCCAAATCTACAAAGATTAGTGTTTGAAATCTTCCAGTTGTATAAATTTTCTTGGCTTGGAAGAATTCTATGAATAATTCAAAAATGAAAGTCTGCTTTTATTAGCTCACCTGTCACGTAGTGACAAGGTGAGCTTTTGTGATCACTTTTTGTCCGTCGTCCGTGCGTCCGTCCGTAAACATTTTCAAATAAGTATATCTTTAATACCACATGGCCAATCTTGATCAAATTTCATGTGAAGCATCATCAGGTAGGGGGAAAGGCTGCATAAGGTTTTTGGGCTGATCAGATTGGAATTCTGGTTGCCATGGCAACATATAGCTCCCATAGATTTATAATGGGAAAATTTAAAAAATCTTCTTCTCTGAAACCACAGGGCCCAGAGCTTAGATATTTTGCTTGTAACAATGTTAAGTGGTCACCTATGTAAATCCTGCCAATCATGCCCCTGGGGTCCAAATTGGCCACACCCCGGGGCCCCTTAGCTCCTATAGACTCATAATGGAAAATAAAGCTTCAAAAATCTTCTTCTCTGAAACCACAGGGCCCAGAGCGTAGATATTTAGCATGTAGCAACGGCAAGTGGTCACCTACATAATTCCTGCCAATCATGCCCCTGGGTTCAAAATGGGCCACACCCCTGGGCCCCTTCGCTCCCATAGACTCATAATGGAAAAAAAGCTTAAAAAATCTTCTTCTCTGAAACCACAGGACCCAGATCATAGGTATTTAGCATGTAGCAACGGCAAGTGGTCACCTACATAATTCCTGCCAATCATGCCCCTGGGGTCCAAATTGGCCACACCCCGGGGCCCCTTAGCTCCCATAGACTCATAATGGAAAAAAAAGCTTCAAAAATCTTCTTCTCTGAAACCACAGGGCCCAGAGCTTAGATATTTAACATGTAGCAACAGCCAGTGGTCACCTACATAATTCCTGCCAATCATACCCCTGGGTTTCAAATGGGCCACGCCCAAAGCCCCCTCGCTCCCATAGACTCATAATGGAAAAAAAACTTCAAAAATCTTCTTCTCTGAAACCACAGGGCCCACAGCTAAGATATTTAGCATGTAGCAACGGAAAGTGGTAACCTACTTAATTCCTGCCAATCATGCCCCTGGGGCCCAAACGGGCCAAGCCCCGGGGCCCCTTAGCTCCCATAGACTCCTAATGGAAAAAAGCTTCAAAAATCAACCTCTCTGAAAGCACAGGGCCAAGTGCTTAGATATTTAGCATGTAGCAATTGCAAGTGGTCACCTACATATTTCCTGATAATCATGCCCCTGGGGTCCAAATGGGCCAGGCCCCGGGGCCCCTTAGCTCCCATAGACTCCTAATGGAAAAAAGCTTAAAAAATCTTCTTCTCTGAAACCACAGGGCCAAGAGCTTAGATACGTATTTAGCATGTAGCAACGACAAGTGGTCACCTACATATTTCCTGATAATCATGCCCCTGGGGTCCAAATGGGCCACGCCCCGGGGCCCCTTAGCTCCCATAGACTCCTAATGGAAAAAAGCTTCAAAAATCTTCTTCTCTGAAACCACAGGGCCCAGAGCTCCGATATTTAGCATGTAGCAATGGCAAGTGGTCATCTACATAAATCCTGCCAATCATGCCCCTTGGGCACAAATGGGCCACGCCCTGGGGCCCCTTAGCTCCCATAGACTCCTAATGGAAAAAACGCTTCAAAAATCTTCTTCTCTGAAACCACAGGGCCCAGGGCTTAGATATTTAGCATGTAGCAACAGCCAGTGGTCACCTACATAATTCCTGCCAATCATGCCCCTGGATTTCAAATGGGCCACGCCCAGAGCCCCTTCGCTCCCATAGACTTATAATGGAAAAAAAGCTTCAAAATTCTTCTTCTCTGAAACCACAGGGCCCACAGCTTAGATATTTAGCATATAGCAACGGCAAGTGGTCACCTACATAATTCCTGCAAATCATGCCACTGGGGTCCAAACGGGCCAAGCCCCAGGGCCCCTTAGCTCCCATAGACTCCTAATAGAAAAAAAGCTTCAAAAATCTTCCTCTCTGAAAGCTCAACTCAACTCAACTCAACTTTATTTGCAAATCACATATCATAACATTGAATACATGAAATGCGCCCATAGAAGGCAGAGAATACCAACAAGAATAATAATAATAATAATAAAAAAACAACAATCGAGAAAGCACAGGGCCCAGTGCTTAGATATTTAGCATGTAGCATTGGCAAGTGGTCACCTACATATTTCCTGATAATCATGTCCCTGGGGTCAAAATGGGCCAGGCTCCGGGGCCCCTTAGCCATAGACTCCTAATGGAAAAAAAAGCTTCAAAAATCTTCTTCTCTGAAACCACAGGGCCAAGAGTTTAGATACGTATTAAGCATGTAGCAACGACAAGTGGTCACCTACATATTTCCTGATAATCATGCCCCTGGGGTCCAAATGGGCCACGCCCCGGGGCCCCTTAGCTCCCATAGACTCCTAATGGAAAAAAGCTTCAAAAATCTTCTTCTCTGAAACCACAGGGCCCAGAGCTCCGATATTTAGCATATAGCAATGGCAAGTGGTCATCTACATAAATCCTGCCAATCATGCCCCTGTGGTCCAAATGGGCCACGCCCTGGGGCCCCTTAGCTCCCATAGACTCCTAATTGAAAAAAAGGCTTCAAAAATCTTATTCTCTGAAACCACAAGGCCCAGAGCTTAGATATTTAGCATGTAGCAATGGCAAGTGGTCACCTACATAATCCTGCCAATCATGCCCATGGGGTCCAAATGGGCCACGCGTCAGGGCCCCTTAGCTCCCTATGACTCTTAATGGAAAAAAGCTTAAAAAATCTTCTTCTCTGAAACCACAGGGCCCACAGCTTAGATATTTAGCATGTAGGAACGGCAAGTGGTCACCTACATAAATCCTGCCAATCATGCCCCTGGGGTCCAAATGGGCCACGCCCCGGGGCCCCTTAGCTCCCATAGACTCCTAATTGAAAAAAGCTTCAAAAATCTTCTCCTCTGAAACCGCAGGGCCCACAGCTTAGATATTTAGCAGGTAGCAACGGCAAGTGGTCACCTACATAAATCCTGACAAGCATGCCCCTTGGGTCCAAATGGGCCACACCCCGGGGCCCCTTAGCTCCCATAGACTCCTAATGAAAAAAAAAGCTTCAAAAATCTTCTTCTCTGAAACCACAGGGCCCAGAGCTTAGATATTTAGCATGTAGCAACGGTAAGTGGTCACCTTCACAAATCCTGCCAATCATGCTCCTGGGGTCCAAATGGGCCACGCCCCGGGGCCCCTTAGATCCCAAAGACTCCTTATGGAAAAAAGCTTCAAAAATCTTCTTCTCTGAAACCACAGTGCCCAGGTCACCTACATAAATCCTGCCACTCATGCCCCTTGGGCCAGAATTGGCAACACCCATGGCCCATTAGCTACCATGGATGGACTTAAAATGAAAAAACAAACTTGAAAAATATTCTTCTGTGAAACCATAAGGCCCAGAGCTTAGGTATTTAGCATGTAGCAACATGGAGTTGTTGCCTACATGAATCCTGCCTGAGTCTTGCCCCTGGGGTTCAAATTGGCCAAATTCTGTGGCTTCTTAACTCCAGTAATTTTATAATGGAAAAAAAGCTTTAAAAATCTTCTTTTCTGGAACCATGAAGTACGGACCTTAGATATTTAGTGTATAGCAACATAAAATGGTCGTCTACATAAATCCTGCCAACCATGCCATTTGGGTCAAAATTGACCTATGGACTTATACTGGAAAAAAAATCAAAAATCGTCTTCTCCAAAGCCATAAGGCCCAGAGCTCAGATATTTAGTATGTAGCAATGTCAAGTGGTCTCCTACACTTATGATTTTCTGGTACACAGGTGAGCGATATAGGACCATTGGGCCCTCTTGTTTTTTTGTGTGATTCAACTATCGTTGACCGTATATCAGACCAGGATGGTTAAGTTGGAAATAAATTATCCCAATATTTTTGTATGAATCATCTTTCTTTTAGTTTGTCTAAAAAAGTTTATAATAGATTTTTGTGTCCTTTGGTAAATCAAATATGTATTTATTGCCAGTAAAGATAAAAGGTTTGAATTCTTTTTCATCTTTATTCCTATATGGATGTCTTTTATTCTATCTTTCCAATTGGTATTGATTTAATTATGGTATTATATGCGATGATCCAGTTAGATCTACAAGATCTTTGCAACTGGGAGAATATTTCTGGTCCTCTTTTGGTATTTCCTGTTGTGTCCAAAAGGTCATCGATACAATTTATATTACTTTTGTGCCAGTTATGATAAAATAGTTTCTTATTTTTGGATTGTATAAATTTGTTACCACCATAGCTGTCTAATTTCAGATTTACTCTGCTGTGCTCCTAAACCACTGAACGTATTTTGACGAAACTCCACGGGATTGATTCTTAGGTGGTCCCCTTTCAAAGTTGTTCAAATGGTTCCGGTCCGTTGCACATCTAGGTCACAGGAGCTAAAATAGATTTTTTACTGAAAACTTAGTCTTCTTCTCTGAAACCGCATAGTCCAGGTGTTTGATATTTGGTATGAAGCTTCATCTAATGGACCTCTACCAAGATTGTTCAAATTATAGCCCTGGGGCCAAAAATGCCCCCGTCCCCGGGCCAACCAGTTTTACATAGACTTATATAGGGAAAAAATTCTTGTCCGAAACCAGAAGGCCCAGGTCGTTGATATTTGGTATGAAGCTTCATCTAGTGGATTACCAAGATTGTTCAAAATATAGTCCTGGGGCCAAAAATGCCCCCCCACGCCGGGGCCCACTGTTAGGCGTATATAGGGAAAACCTTTAAAAATCTTCTTGTCTGAAACAAGAAGGCACAGGTGTTTGATATTTGGTATGAAGCTTCATCTGGTGAACCGCTACCAAGATTGTTCAAATTATAGCCCTGGCCCACCAGTTTTACATAGACTTATATAGGGAAAACCTTTAAAATCTTCTTGTCTGAAACCAGAAGGCCCAGGTCTTTGATATTTGGTATAAAGCTTTATCTAGTGGATCTCTACCAAGCTTGTTCATAATTTAGTCCTGGGGTCCGAAAATGCCCCCGCGCCGGGGCCCGCTGGTTTCACATAGGCGTATATAGGGAAAACTTCTAAAAATCTTCTTGTCTCAAACAAGAAGGCCCAGGTCTTTGATATTTAGCATGAAGCTTCATCTACTGGACCTCTACAGAGATTGTTCAAAATTTAGTCCTGGGGCCAAAAATGCCCCCGCGCTGGGGCCCACTGATTTCACATAGGCATTTACAGGGATAACCTTTAAAATTTTCTTGTCTGAAACCAGAAGGCCCAGGTCTTTGATATTTGGTATGAAGCTTCATATAATGGACCTCTTCCAAGATTGTTCAAATATAAGCCTTGGGGCAAAAGATGTCCCTGCGCCGGGACCCACTAGCTTTACATAGGCTTAAATAGGAAAAAATCCTTCAAAAATCTTATTGTCTGAAACCAGAAAGCCCAGGTTTTTGATGTTTGGCGTGACGCTTCATCTAGTGGACCTCTTTTGAGATTGTTCAAATTGTAGCCCTGGAGCCAAAATGTGCCCCCGCGCCAGGGCCCACTGGTTTTAAATAGGCTTATATTATATAGGGAAAACCTTTAAAAATCTTCTTGTCTGAAACCAGAAGGCCCAGGTTTTTGATATTTGGTATGAAGCTTCATCTTGTGGACCGCTACCAAATTTGTTCAAATTATAGCCCTTGGGCCAAGAATGTACTAGAGACACTGATACTCAGGTGAGCGCTTCAGGGCCCTGTGGCCCTCTTGTATTGTTATTTTGTTTCTAAACCAAACAAAACCAACTAGAATTTCTTTAGATTTACATTTAATGAGAATAGAAATGGCTAATTTGGCATGTGTTGCTGTAACTGTAGCAGTGTGATACAGTTTCTCGCTCAACAGCTTGACCTTGCTATTTAGTATACCTGTTGGTATTTTGGGTGATGCGTAGGAATGCTTGAAATACTTTTTTGCATATAAAAATATATCATATTCGCTAGATGTTGCGGATTAACAGAACTAACAGTTCTTATATGCAGTTCATTTTTAGCTCACCGTCACGTAGTGACGAGGTGAGCTTTTGGGATCACTTTTCGTCCGTCGTCCGTGCGTGCGTCCGTCCGTGCGTGCGTCCGTCCATAAACAATTTCTTTAAATGACATCTCCTCCTAAACCACTGATCGGATTTTGACCAAACTTCACAGGAATGATCCTTAGGTGGTCCCCTTTCAAAGTTGTTCAAATGGTTCCGGTCCGTTGCACATCTAGGTCAAAGGAGCCAAAAATAGATTTTTTTCACCAAAAACTTAAAAAACCTTCTTCTCTGAAACCACAAGGCCCAGGTCTTTGATATTTGGTATGAGGCTTCATCTAGTGGACCCCTACCAAGATTGTTCAAATTATAGTGCTGGGACCAAAAATGCCCCCGCTCCGGGGCCCTTTGGTTTTACATGGGCTTATATAGGGAAAATCTTTAAAAATCTTCTTCTCTGAAACCATAAGGCCCAGGTCTTTGATATTTGGTATGAAGCTTCATCTAGTGGACCCCTACCAAGATTGTTCAAATTGTAGTGCTGGGGCCAAAAATGCCCCCGCTCCGGGGCCCTTTGGTTTTACATGGGCTTATATAGGGAAAATCTTTAAAAATCTTCTTCTCTGAAACCACAAGGCCCAGGTCTTTGATATTTGGTATGAAGCTTCATCTAGTGGACCCCTACCAAGATTGTTCAAATTATAGTGCTGGGGCCAAAAATGCCCCCGCTCCGGGGCCCTTTGGTTTTGCATGGGCTTATATAGGGAAAATCTTTAAAAATCTTCTTCTCTGAAACCACAAGGCCCAGGTCTTTGATATTTGGTATGAAGCTTCATCTAGTGGACCCCTACCAAGATTGTTCAAATTATAGTGCTGGGGCCAAAAATGCCCCCGCCCCGACGCCCTTTGGTTTTACATGGGCTTATATAGGGAAAATCTTTAAAAATCTTCTTCTCTGAAACCACAAGACCCAGGTCTTTGATATTTGGTATGAAGCTTCATCTAGTGGACCCCTACCAAGATTGTTCAAATTATAGTGCTGGGGCCAAAAATGCCCCCGCTCCGGGGCCCTTTGGTTTTGCATGGGCTTATATAGGGAAGAGCTTTAAAAATCTTCTTCTCTGAAACCGTAAGGCCCAGGTCTTTGTTATTTGGTATGAAGCTTCATCTAGGGGACCCCTACCAAGATTGTTCAAATTATAGTGCTGGGACCAAAAATGCCCCCGCCCCGACGCCCTTTGGTTTTACATGGGCTTATATAGGGAAAATCTTTAAAAATCTTCTTCTCTGAAACCGCAAGGCCTAGGTCTTTGATATTTGGTATGAAGCTTCATCTAGTGGACCCCTACCAAGATTGTTCAAATTATAGCCCTTGGGCCTAAAATGCCCCCGCTCCGGGGCCCTTTGGTTTTACATGGGCTTATATAGGGAAAATCTTTAAAAATCTTCTTCTCTGAAACCGCAAGGCCCAGGTCTTTGATATTTGGTATGAAGCTTCATCTAGTGGACCCCTACCAAGATTGTTCAAATTATAATGCTGGGGTCAAATATGCCCCCGCTCCGGGGCCCTTTGGTTTTACATGGGCTTATATAGGGAAAATCTTTAAAATTTTCTTCCCTGAAACTGTAAGGCCCATGTCTTTGATATTTGGTATGAAGCTTCACCCCACAAGGCCCACGTCCCCCCCCCATCCCTGGGCCTTTTGGTTTTACATAGGCTAATATAGGGAAAATCTTTAAAAATCTTCTCTGAAACCGCAAGGCCCAGGTCTTTGATATTTAGTACGAAGCTTCACCTAGTGGACCCCTATCAAGATTGTTCAAATTATAGTGCTGGGGCCAGAAATGCCCCCGCTCTGGGGCCCTTTGGTTTTACATGGCTTCTATAGGGAAAATCTTTAAAAATCTTCTTCTCTGAAACCACAAGGCCCAGGTCTTTGATATTAGGTATGAAGCTTCACCTAGTGGACCCCTACTAAGATTGTTCAAATTATAGCCCTGGGGCCAAAAATGCTCCCGCTCCAGGGCCCTTTGGTTTTACATAGACTTATTTAGGGAAAATCTTGAAAAATCTTTTTCTCTGAAACCACAAGGCCTAGGTCTTTGTTATTTGGTATGAAGCTTAAGCTTGTGGACCCCTACCAAGATTGTTCAAATTATAGCCCTGGGGCCAAAAATGCCCCCACTTGGGCCCTTTGGTATTACATAGACTTATATATAGGGAAAATCTTGAAAAATCTTCTTCTCTGAAACCAGAAGACCTAGGTCTTTGATATTTGGTATGAAGCTTCATCTAGTGGACTTCTACCAAGATTGTTCAAATTGTAGCCCTGAGACCAAAAACACCCCTGTCTCGGGGGCCCTTTGGTTTTACATAGACTTATATAGGGAATATCTTTAAAAATCTTCTTCTGTGAAACCACAAGGCCTAGGTCTTTGATATTTGGTGTGAAATTTCATCTAGTGGACCTCTATCAAGATTGTTCAAATTATAGCCCTGGGGCCAAAATGCCCCTACCTCGAGACCCTTTGGTTTTTCATAGACTTATATAGGGAAATCTTTAAAAATCTTCTTCTCTGAAACCACAAGGCCCATGTCTTTGATATTTGGTATGGAGCTTCATCTAGTGGACCTCTACCAAGATTGTTCAAATTATAGTCCCTGCCCCGGGGCCCTTTGGTTTTTGCATAGTTTTATAAATAGAGATAATCTTTGAAAATCTTCTTCTCTGAAACAGCAAGGCCCAGGTCTTTGATATTTGGTGTGAAGCTTCATCTAGTGGACCTCTATCAAGATTGTTTAAGTTATAGCCTTGAGGCCAAAAATGCCCCCGCCCCGGGGCCATTTGGTTTTACATAGGCTAATGTAGGGAATATCTTTAAAAAATCTTTTTCTCTGAAACCCCAAGGCCCAGGTCTTTGATATTTGGTGTGTAGCTTCATCTAGTGGACCTTTGCCAAGATTTTCCAAATTATAGGCTTTGTTGATATTTGGTATGAAGCTTCACCTTTTTAGACCTCCCTCAACATTATGCACATTGTAGCCCTGGGGTCAATAATGGCCCTCCCCAAGGCCCACTTGTTACTCTATCATATGGGTCAGGTGAGCGATCCAGGGCCATCATGGCCCTCTTGTGTTTTATATTAGGATCACTTTTTGTCTGTCATCCGTGCGTAAACAATTTCTTCAAACGACATCTCCTCCTAAACCACTGATCGGATTTTGACCAAACTTCACAGGAATGATCCTTAGGTGGACCCCTTTCAAAGTTGTTCAAATGTTTCCGGTCCCTTGCACATATAGGTCACAGGAGCCAAAAATAGATTTTTTCAACGAAAACTTTAAAAATCTTCTTCTCTGAAACCGCAAGGCCCAGGTCTTTGGTATTTGGTATGAAGCTTCATCTAGTGGACCCCTACCAAGATTGTTCAAATTATAGTGCTGGGGCCAAAAATGCCCCCGCCCCGGGCCCTTTGGTTTTACATGGGCTTATATAGGGAAAATCTTCTTCTCTGAAACCTCAAGGCCCAGGTCTTCGATATTTGGTATGAAGCTTCATCTAGTGGATCCCTACCGAGATTGTTCAAATTGTAATGCTGGGGCCAAAAATGCCCCGCCCTGGGGCCCTTGTTTTACATGGGCTTATATAGGGAAAATCTTTAAAAATCTTTTTCTCTGAAACCACAAGGCCGAGGTCTTTGATATTTGGTATGAAGCTTTGTCTGGTGGACCCCTACCAAGATTGTGTAATTATAGTGCCAGGGCCAAAAATGCCCCCGCCCCAGGGCCCTTTGGTTTTACATGGGCTTATATAGGGAAAATCTTTAAAAATCTTCTTCTCTGAAACCCTCAGGCCCAGGCCTTTGATATTTGGTATGAAGCTTCATCTAGTGGACCCCTACCAAGATTGTTTAAATTATAATGCCGGGGCCAAAAATGGACCCGCCCGGGGCCCTTTGGTTTTACATGGGCTTATATATGGAAAATCTTGAAAAATCTTCTTCTCTGAAAACACAAGGCCCAGGTCTTTGATATTTGGTATGAAGCTTCATCTAGTGGACCCCTACCAAGATTGTTCAAATTATAGTGCTTGGACCAAAAATGCCTCCGCCCCGGAGCCCTTTGGTTTTACATGGGCTTATATAGGGAAAATCTTTAAAAATCTTCTTCTCTGAAACCGCAAGGCCCAGGTCTTTGATATTTGGTATGAAGCTTCATCTAGTGTACCCATACCAAGATTATTCAAATTATAGTGCTGGGACAAAATAGCCTCCGCCCCGGGGCCCTTTGGTTTTACATGGGCTTACATGTATATAGGGAAAATCTTTAACAATCTTCTTCTCTGAAACGGCAAGGCCCAGGTCTTTGATATTTGGTATGAAGCTTCATCTAGTGGACCCCTACCAAGATTGTTCAAATTATAGTGCTGGGGCCAAAAATGCCACCGCCCCGGGGCCCTTTGGATTTACATAGGCTTATATAGGGAAAATCTTTAAAAATCTTCTTCTCTGAAACTGCAAGGCCCAAATTCTTTGATATTTGGTATGAAGCTTCATCTAGTTGACCCTTACCAAGATTGTTTAAATTAAAGTACTGAGGCCAAAAATGCCCCCGCCCCGGGGCCCTTTGGTTTTACATAGACTTATATAGGGAAAATCTTGAAAAATCCTCTTCTCTGAAACCACAAGGCTAGGTCTTTGATATTTGGTATGAAGCTTCAGCTAGTGGACCTCTACAAAGATTGTTCAAATTATAGCCCTGAGACCAAAAATACCCCTGCCTGGTGGCCCTTTGGTTTTGCATAGACTTATATAGGGAAAATCTTTAAGAATCTTCCTCTATGAAACCACAAGGCCTAGGTCTTTGATATTTGGTGTGAAATTTCATCTAGTGGACCTCTATCAAAATTGTTCAAATTATAGCCCAGGGGCCAAAAATTCCCCCGCCCCGAGACCCTTTGGTTTTACATAGACTTATATAGGGAAATCTTTAAAAATCTTCTCTGAAACTGCAAGGCCATGTCTTTGATATTTGGTATGGAGCTTCATCTAGTGGACCTCTACCAAGATTGAACAAATTATAGCCCTCGGGCCACAAATGCCCCCGCCCGGAGCCCTTTTGTTTTACTTAGACTTAAGAAGCCTCCATGGTCGAGTGGTTACGCTACTTGCCTAGTAAACCAGGGGTCGCAGGTTCGATCCCGGGCTTCTCCTGACTTTCGGAATAGTCTTTAAACCGAGGTCCCATCTTCGTATGACCTTAGCTGTTGGTGGGACGTAAAACTGAAACACTCACTCACTTTACATAGACTTATATAGAGATAATCTTCAAAAATATTCTTCTCTGAAACTGCAAGGCCCAGGTCTTGATATTTGGTGTGAAGCTTCATCTAGTGGACCTTTATCAAGATTGTTTAAATTATAGCCCTGAGGCCAAAAATGCCCCCGCCCCGGGGCCATTTGGTTTTACATAGGCTTTTGTAAGGAATATCTTTAAAAAAAATCTTCTTCTCTGAAACCACAAGGCCCAGGTCTTTGATATTTGGTGTGTGGCTTCACCTAGTGGACTTTTGTCCAGATTGTTCAAATTATTGCCTTTGTTGATATTTGGTTTGAAGCTTCACCTTTTTAGACCTCCCTCAACATTATGCACATTATAACCCTAGGGTCAATAATGGCCCTCCCCCGGGCCCACTTGTTTTCTATGGATCAGGTGAGCGATCCAGGGCCATCATGGCCCTCTTGTTAAAAAACATGAACATTTGACGACAGGCTTTTTGCTTTTCGATAGCAGTTTGGACCTATTTAATGCTCGGAGACGGTCTTCTTCAGTTAATTTGGAATTAAGGTCAGCTGAGGAAATATGTTTTAAAGGGCGGTGATGAGACATTCTGAGTTAATTTGGAAATAAGGTCACCTGAAATGGTATAGTAAATACTGGGATACGGGGGTGGGGGGGGGGGGGGGTGGGTTGCACCCCACAAAAATGAACAAGCACCTTTCGGTATACCTTGTAACGAACCGCATACCATCTTATCAACTAATTAATTTTCTTAAAGAAATATGGTATTGCGAGCATGTTCATGTGTAGGAAGAATGTTTTTCAAAAAGAATTACGAGTTCATTTTTTGAAATCCGTTTGTATCTGTATGCACATGTAAATGACGTGATTTGATTTGCGAGTACTGCATTACGTAGGATGATAAGTTTTGGTATTTGGTTGTCAGGTTATAACCGGCCTGAGTGGCGTGGATGGCGTCAGCAGCGTCATCAACGTCACAAGGACTGTTAGATCGTTACGTCTACCAAATAAGGAAATGATTTTAGCTTAGTATTGGACGGCAAATATTGCAGTCCGTTCACGATTTTGATATGGCTAACAGTGATGTTCCCTATGCTTATACGCTTTGTGTAGAATAGATAAAAATCTTCCTGTTTTTAGTTTCTAGCTGTTGTTGATGCAATGGATTTGTGAATAGCTATATTTGTGAGCCGTGTCGCGGAGAAGGATATGAAATTGAGTTTTTGTTATCTGTTTCCTGTAATTTGTGAATGACCAGTTAGCGCAAAGGCGCACTGTTCAATTGCCTCTTACCCGAATCGGATGAGTATTATGCTCAGTTAAAGTGAGCAGCAATTTATTTCTGTTGTCCTCAGTAAGCGAGCATAAATTTTGAGTATTCTTGTTTCAAGCACTGGATGCTGATATTTTGTTGCACAGTCAAGCTGATTTCTGCTGTGCGGTTATTGTCGCATGCACTGATCAGCTTGTTTGTCTGGTCGCGCATGCGCAATAACTGTATATGCATTAACAAATTCAGACTTCTGCGGGGCAGGGATCATGATGTAGTGTATACGTTTCGTGAACCGTATTTTAGTTGATTATCGCCATTTCCAGGCATGTTATGCTGAGAGATGACGTGGAGTGACCTACTGCTTCCTGCTCTACATGAGCAGGTATTGGTACGACGGGTGATAGGGTCGTAGTGCCCTGCAGAGTAGGGCAACCCCAGATTGCGGACCGTCCAGACCACGGTTACCGAGATCCCATATTCTACTGGACTGAGATACAGTCTCAAGGATCCAGAGATTAAATCGTGCTACGATTTGTGATAAAAAGGAGAAAAGAGTGTCAGCATAAATAGTTGACAGTGATTAATTTTTCAGTTGAAATACAGGTGCACCAGCGCGTCGACGTAGTCCACCCAAAGTTGACTTATATTTTTATAAGCCGGCGAATGTTTATGCCGAGGTCATTCAAAGAATGGTGGAAGGGCATATAGTGTTGCCCCTGTCCATCCATTCGTTCGTCCGCCCGCCCATGCGAAACTTAAATGCAGTCAATAACTTCCTGATTTCTGGATGGGTTTTGAAATTACTTTGTAGAAATGTTAACCATCATGAGACGATGTGTCACATGCAAAATCCAGGTCCGTACCTCCAAGATCAAGGTCGTACTTAAGAGGTCAAAAAAGGGTCCAAAACTTAAACGCAGTCAATAACTTTTTATGCTCCCCGAAGAATTTCGGAGGAGCATATAGTCGCCGCTTCGTCCGTCCCGCTCTTGTCTACGCGAATTCTCAGAAACTACTGGGCGGATTTCAGTGAAACTTCATGTGAATATTAAGTATCGAAGGTGGATGCGCATATCACCTGCGTGTTTTGGTTCGATGATTTTTCCAACAGTTATGGCCCTTTGATGAATTCTGCATGAATATATAGGGTACTGTTCGTGTCCACGCGAATTCTCAGCAACTACATGCAGAAATTCAACGAAACTTCAGCAATAGGGGATGCGCATATTATCCGCGCTATCTGGTTAGATGATTCATCACAGAGTTATGGAACTTTGTTTAAAGCTGCAGTGTATGGTCACTGTGGCTATTTTTAGAAAAAACTTTGTCATCACTCTGGTGCCTACATTTATTGATGGGTTTTAATATAACTTCACACAAATGTTGGGTATGATAATATCTTGAGCATATTTGACTTTCAGGGTCCTGGGCTAAAGGTCAAGGTCACTGTGGCTATTTTTAGAAAAACTTTGTTTTCGCTCTATTGCCTACCTTTATTGATGGATTTTAATATAATTTCACACAAATGTTGAGTATGATAATATCTCGAGCACTTTCAACTTTCAGGGTCATGGGCTCAAGGTCAAGGTAACTGTGGCTATAAATTTAGAAAAACTTTGTTTTCGCTCTAGTGCGATTTTAATATAATTTCACACAAATGTTGAGTTTGATAATATCTCGAGCAAGTTCAAATTTCAGGGTCCTGGGCTCAAGGTCAAGGCGCATATCACCTGCGTGTTTTGGTTCGATGATTTTTCCAACAGTTATGGCCCTTTGATGAATTCTGCATGAATATATAGGGTACTGTTCGTGTCCACGCGAATTCTCAGCAACTACATGCAGAAATTCAACGAAACTTCAATGGAACCTTAAGCAGCAATAGGGGATGCGCATATTATCCGTGCTATCTGGTTAGATGATTCATCACAGAGTTATGGAACTTTGTTTAAAGCTGCAGTGTATGGTCACTGTGGCTATTTTTAGAAAAAACTTTGTCATCACTCTGGTGCCTACATTTATTGATGGATTTTAATATAACTTCACACAAATGTTGGGTATGATAATATCTTGAGCATGTTCGACTTTCAGGGTCCTGGGCTCAAGGTCAAGGTCACTGTAGCTATTTTTAGAAAAACTTTGTTTTCGCTCTATTGCCTACATTTATTGATGGATTTTAATATAATTTCACACAAATGTTGAGTATGATAATATCTCGAGCAAGTTCAACTTTCAGGATCCTTGGTTTTGCATGGGCTTATATAGGGAAAATCTTTGAAAAATCTTCTCTGAAACTGCAAGGCCCAGGTCTTTGATATTTAGTATGAAGCTTCATCTAGTGGACCCCTACCAAGATTGTTCAAATTGTAGTGCTGGGGCCAAAATGCCCCCGCCCCAGGGCCCTTTGGTTTTACATGGGCTTATGTAGGGAAAATCTTTAAAAATCTTATCTGAAACCGCAAGGCCCAGGTCTTTGATATTTGGTGTATAGCTTCATCTAGTAGACCTTTGCCAAGATTGTTCAAATTATAGCCTTTGTTGATATTTGGTATGAAGCTTCACCTTTTTGGACCTCCCTCAACATTATGCACATTATAACCCTGGGGTCAATAATGGCCCTCCCCGGGGCCCACTTGTTACTCTATGGATCAGGTGAGCGATCCAGGGCCATCATGGCCCTCTTGTATGCATGTAAAGGCACCAAATACGGAACCATACCTGGAGACAGTCCTTTGAGGATTGCCTCTGTGTACGAGAGTAAGTTTTCAATAATTTGTTTTAAACAGTTTTACCGAATTACTATAACTAAGAATCTTGGGGGTATGGTATCGTACCTGAAGACACTTCCTCTCATTTATTCCGACTTTTGTGTTGCTGATGTTTGTATGACAGTGCCATCAGGCAAGCTAATCTTGTCTACCGACAGGTTTTCTTATACTCCATTTTGAAGTACAGTAAGTATACACAGTATACCGCTCTTTAACTAGGATAATGAGGATTGCCTCTGTGTACTATTGCACGTTCGGGGAGCATCCATCGCTTTCACCGATATTCTTGTTTATTTCTGGATGGATTTTGAAATTACTTTGTAGAAATGTTAACTATCATGAGACGACGTGTCCCGTGCAAACCCAGGTCCGTACCTCTAAGGTCAAGGTCAAACTTAGAGGACAAAGGTCTAAAAAAGGGTCCGAAACTTAAATGCAGTCAATAACCTTATTTCTGGATGAATTTTGAAATTACTGTGTAGAAATATTAACCATCATGAGACAATGTGTCACGTGCAAAACCCAGGTCCGTACCTCCAAGGTCAAGGTCATACTTAGAGGTCAAATGTAACAAAAAGGTCCGAAACTTAAACGCAGAAAATAACTTTATTATCTCTGGATGGATTTTGAAATTACTTGGCAGAAATGTTGGCCATCATGAGACAATCTGCCTCACACAAAACCAAAGTACTTACCTCCAAGGTCAAGGTCATATTTAGAGGTCTAATGTGAAACAAGGGTCCAAAACTTCAACACCGTCAATAACTTTCTATGGATTAATAGGAAAATAGACATATTTTCAGGCGGGTCATCCGTGTCCTATGGACGCATTTGTAGTTTTTCCATTCGTTTACTTTGTGTACTTTGTGTTATTTGCTTCAATATAATTTTCACGTCACCGTCAGTTTTGCCTGCGCCGTGAAATGTTATAGAAGTAAATAAATGTAGTGTTCAGGGCTGGTATTGTTGTATATAGTTATTGTTAGTAATTTGTCTTGTGTATAACATCTTTCTTGTGCCTTACCACACAGTTGCCTGTTCACCTGTTAGAGATCACCCTCGAACGTCTTGTCAGCATGCGGGTTTGCGGGACACTGTATAAAAGCGGGGTTCAAGGGTGTCAAATTAAATAGGCGTGTTTACGTGATGGTTTCAAAAAAAATTGCAGTTTTTCCAATTTGGTATTCATGTTATGTTACTGTTTTACTCATGCTCAATTTTGGTCCAAAAGTAAAGAGGGCCTTAAAGTAGAAGTAAAAAAAAAGATCAGGAATCGATACAATTAAATTACTCCATCCATCAAAGACACCAAAGGGAAAGAAACACAAACATTAAGCGACCAGACCATAATGGAAGCCTAAACAAAGGAAGGCCATAAGGACAGTTACTTTCTCACAAAATGGCCATCCAAAATAAAAAGACACAAGTGATACACACAGTAAGTAACAAACAACAACATAAATAAACCGCCACAGAAGAACCGCCTTGGAACGGTCAGTATAAAGATTTCCACTGGGTGGCTTAAATCGATTTTAAGTGGCCACAATCCTCGCCCTTACTTACGTCGCGATTTAGACAAATAATTTGTTCAGTCCGCATGAAGGCCTCCTATCTCATCGGGCAACATCTCCGTGAACACAAATAATCAAAGAACCACAGAGGTGAGACAACGGTGAGGACTCGACAGCAAGAAACCACTGAAATGCTAGAGCTAAAGAAAACCAACAGTTAGACTCCGATGGGCCCGACCAGAGACAGAGCATCAGGCACCAACCAACATTACCTTGAATTAGATCTCTCTATTTCTCAATAAGACTTTACGTTGGAACCGTCATAGAATCTGAGGCCTGACCCACAGGCGTGCAATTAAAGGGGGAAGCAAAGTTGCCGATAACCACTTTTTATGCAAATTTCCTATCAAATCGAACATTTAATTTCCGCATAGGAAATACATTATCAGACATATTTGATCAAGAACAAGGTGTACCACAAGGTAGCATTTTGTCACCAACCTTGTTCAGAATAAAAATTAATAATATAGTTAAATGTGTGAGTGAGTGTTAGAGTTTTACGTCCCACCAACAGCTAAGGTCATACGGAGACGGGACCTCGGTTTAAAGACTCATCCGAAAGTCTGGAGAAGCCCGGGGTCGATCCTGCGATCCCTGGTTTACAAGGCGAGTAGCGTAACCATTACACCACGGAGGCTTCTAGAGTTAAATGTGTAAAAGACCTAGATTGTTCGCTTTTTGTTGACGATTTTGGGATTTTTTATCGTTCCAAAAATATGGAAACCATTGGATTTAAACTCCAAAGGTGTTTAAATAATATAGAAACTTGGACAACAGAAAATGGTTTTAAATTTTCAAAAACAAAAACTCAGTGTGTTCATTTCTGCCAAATTCGAAAGTTGCATTTAGATCCTGTTCTTACTATATACGGCAGTCCGATTCCAGTCGTCACTGAGGCGAAATTTTTGGGTCTTTTATTCGATAAAAAATTGTCTTTTATTCCTCATATTAAATCTTTGAAAGCTAAATATTTTAAAGCTCTTGATATTCTTAAAGTCCTGTCCAGTTCCGACTGGGGAGGAGATCGCACTGTTCTTTTAAATCTTTATAGATCTTTAATTCGTTCCAAATTGGACTATGGCTCCATAGTCTATGGATCTGCTAGGAAATCTTTTTTAAAATCTTTGGATACTATACATCATCAAGGTTTACGTCTAGCACTAGGTGCTTTTCGCACTTCACCTGTCGGAAGTCTGTATGCTGAACCAAATGACCAATCACTTTATATTAGAAGAGAGAAATTGTCTGTTCAATATGTTACTTAATTAGCCGCAAATCCACGTAATTTAGCATTTGACCCAGTTTTTAACCCTAATTATGAAAGATTTTATAATAACAAACCATCAGTTATAAAACCTCTTGGCCTAAGAATTAAACCGTTACTCGAAGAGGCCAATATTAGTATAAAAATATTCAGCCCTTTTCATTATCATCTGATGAGTCATGGACGTTTAACTCTCCAAAGATAATATTAGACTTTAGTGCAGTTTGTGTTTTGCCTTTGGTCCTTTGAGATCAGCGTGAATATTCTAAGAAATCGGAAATAAATTATTGGTTTAGACTCATATTCTAGACAGGTTTTTAATTATTTGGACCCCATTTTGATTTATATCAGTCTTTGAATCGACTGCCTATTCGAAATTCGCGAAGTTGCAGTATGTTTCCTCTGGCTTTCTTTGCCGGATCATTACAGGGTCACTGATGAGGCTTTATTAGCCGAAACTACGTAGTATGACCCATCTTCTTTCTTATGAATGTTTTCATTGCTCTTAAAGGAACTCATTTTTGATTTTTATTACACAAAAATAAGAAATCCGAAGTAGAATCACATATTTTTAAGAACGAATTTTTAGAAATCAAATCCAATTTTAGACATCATATATCCATTTACAGGGACTGTTCGAAACAAGATGAGAAAGTTGCTTGTTCTGTCATTAGTCCAAATTTCTCTGACAACATTAGTGGATTTTTATTATGGTTTGTCTTTGGGTGTTTGTGTCGCTTATATTATTTTATTTTGGATAGCCTATTGGCCATTTTGTGGGAAAGTAGCTGTCCTTTTGGCTTTCCGCTGTTGATGTTTCCATTAGGGTATGTTGTTTCATGTTTGTGTTTCTTTCCCTTTGGTGTTTCTGATGGGAAATGTGGGTTAATTGTATCGATTCCTGATCGTTGCCTCCACTTCTACTTAGATTACCTGATAATAGCTCTATTTTTACCGCTGAAGCTAAAGCAATTGATATTGTACTCTATCATATAAGAGATCAATCCGAAAACAATTTATCGTTTATTCAAATTCTCTTTCAGTATTAAAATCTCTCAAAGACCAACAGCACAGAAACCCCCTGATTCAACAAATATTAAAAAAATACCAATACCTTGCTCTCTACAAGGAGATTATTGTCTGCTGGCTTCCCAGTCATATTAATATCATACGGGCTCTGTATATGTAACAGTTAATATAGGCATAGAATGTATCTAGCTCAGCCGGGATAAACTGAAGAGATCATTCAACGATGGTTTCATGTTTATTGATGATTGGTATGGTAACCAATAAAACCAAAGGGTGTATCCTACAAGGAAACAACAACAATAATAACTTTAAGATAACAATGCCTTAACAGGCTTGTCAATATTTGGTCAACGGACAAGTCTGACGGATGCAAATAATCACATGATAATGATACACTTTATGCATTCATCTTTAATCCAAAATATTCAGTCATGTTTCCATGTAAACATACAGTATGCCTATTGACATGAATCGATGGAAACATGAGCACAAATGAACATGTCGTTTACGGCTTAGTTACGCTTATGCGTCTAAATGACAGGACTCGAGCAAAATCCTATTACCAGGCTTTCTGTATGTAACGGGATAATTAGTATATGATTCATATTATGAACATAACCAATGCATGAAATATTGCTTCCACCTTGTGTTATTGGTCAAATTTAAACCCTGGATATCTGTGCAATCTGCAGCATACTACAATAAATACTAATAAATGTATTCAGGTTATTCTTATGGGTATTCATGGACCGAAAGAATCAGACAACCAGTGCATTTTTACGACAGAAGATTATCACAGGTAAGATTTCCATTGTTGTCAATGTCGTGGAAATTTCAGAGGTAAATTTATGGATAAAATGGCAATAATTTCACATTAGGGATTATCTGGGATATACATGAACAATAATATATTCTCAAATGTCAAAGTAAACCTTTGAAAGGTTATGACATTGTGAAATATTAAGATTCTTCTTTGTCAACTTTCTTCTTTCTTTTCTCTATTTTTCGTTCGCGGCGGAATTGTATCAAATCCATAAGCGTAACTGTGATTGGTTAGTTTTGTGAAGGAACCCCGTTATCAGCCAATCAAATTAACTCTTTCATCCATCTTAAAATCAAGGGAAGCAAGTTACTACTAAAAGAACTATAATGAGCGAATGGAACCGCAACACATTGAATAGAATAGAACAGGAATTGGAGATAGTGCAGAGATGGACCACCAGCTATATCACAGAATATGAACTATTGCAGAAAATGTCTAAAAGGCTGGAAAATATAATCTGCACAACAAAATGCACTGTGTGACATTAATATCCGTGGAAATGAGCTAGCTGATTTAGCAGCAAAATCAGCATTTTCGTTGACTATAACAAATTTTAAAATTCCTTCTGATTTTAAATCAAACACTAACAAATATATAAAGAACAAATGTCAATCAGTTTGGGTAAAACGAAACTGGTAATAAATAAAATAAAATAGAACCAAACTTTCACAGTAAATGCTCTTTCTCAAATTACAGTAGGAAAGATCAACGATGAAAGATCTTTTTAACAACGTACCTGTTTATCAATTAATCAGTTTTCTTAAAGAAATCGGACTACTTCAACACTCGTAATAAATTATTAACAGCTAAACTTCTTAATCCGGGTTATCGGTACCATAAACTACGCAAAGCCTTTTCAAAATTTTATAGACGCCAGTCTGATTTAATTTCAAAATTCAATATTGGACTTAAATCTCTTCTGCAACAAGGACTATCGGGACCGGCCCCGATAGCTCAGTTGGTAGAGTGTCCACTCCGGGGAACGGGAGGTCACGGGTTCGATCCCAGACCACGACATACCAAAGTCGTTAAAAATGGTACTAGCTGCTCCTCGCTTGGCATTCAGATTTATGGGGTAGAGCTAGGACTGGTCGACCCAGTGTCAGGATAATGTGACTGGGTGTGGTATCATGGAATGTGTCTGGGACATGATACTTCAGTGAGACAGCACTATAAAAGTGAGCATTGAGCTCCCTGTCGCAACCAGACACCGTCGTGATATGACTGAAAAATTGTTGAAAGCGACGTTAAACCCGAATTCACACACACACACACACACACACACACACACACACACACACACACACACACACACAGGTCTATCGGAACCCTAATTTTATGGTGACTTAGTATATAAATTCAGGAAAATGTATAACCGCAATGACTTTAGCACCCAATTTCATAAAATTATTCTTCGATATAAAAAGATTGGGTACAACATGGATATTATACGACGGACTGCATGCATGGTTTGGAGGCCTTCATGCGGAATGAACAAATTATTTGTCTAAATCGCGACGGAAGTAAGGGCGAGGATTGTGGCCACGTAAAATCGATTTAAGCCCCCCAGTGGAAATCTTTCCACTGACCGTTCCAAGGCGGTTCTTCTGTGGTGATTTATTTATGTTGTTGTTTGTTACTTACTGTGTGTATCACTTGTGTCTTTTTATTTTGGATGGCCATATGACCATTTTGTGGGAAAGTAACTGTCCTTATGGCCTTCCTTTGTTTAGGTTTCCATTATGGTCTGGTCGCTTAATGTTTGTGTTTCTTTCCCTTTGGTGTCTTTGATGGGTGGGTAATAAGTTAATTGTATCGATTCCTGATCTTTGTTTTACTTCTACTTTTTAACAAACTGTAATCGTTAATCGTAATTTTTATATTTACATAACACATTTTCATAATTTTATATATATATCTAATTTTAGACGCTATTTGCCCTATTTGGGTTGAGCGTCTTTTAATAAAATATCCATCCACCCAAAAGTAAAGCTATCCCAAATTGATAGTAGGTTTTATTCAAGGGCAAATGTTGAGCTGCTAATGGTTGTAACATTAGTGTACTGTTATATAAATGGGCAATGGCCAGATTCCATACATGACCATTGAGCAGACCTGATAAGTCTGATGAAAGTCTACATTTCCTCCTGTACCCATCAGGTTGAAAGGTGTAACAGCAGATTTTGTTGAGAGGTTACTACACCAATTATTAACAAACTCATGCCCATCTGTCTGTCCTTTAACTTTTCTCTTCTGTTTGTCAATATGGGTGCTACATCTGATTATTTTCCACCGACTTATTATGCCCCGCCTATGGATCTCTTGTTGGGACATTGTCAAACTGTGTTGACACAGATCAGATGCAACAGAACGTGGTAAAGGGCTTCACTGTTTGCAAGATGACCAGATTCTTTTTATAAAACGTGACAAAAACAAAACAAACCTGACAGCCTCTATAAACAGAAATGAACCCGTCACTACCTTTAAATTATTCCCTTCCAAATTTGTATTTGGTAGTATAAAACTCAGAGTGGAGGGATAAAATTGTAAGGTTTGCAGCTTAAATGTATAGACTACTTTCTGCTCTGCCTTCAGAAAACTGTAGAACTGTTGTTCATACCAAACACAACAAATGGAAAAAAATTACCTTTTTTGTATCTTTAGCCAGTGGCCCCATCATTTCCAGAAGCTATGGCACATCTAAATTTAATTATATGTTTATTGTTTCTCATTTCAGATAATAAGGGAAGACTTCTTTGCTATATGACCAATAAAAGACCATTTTACAGGCTGAAATGGAAGAAGAAATAATGCTGACTGCTTATTAACATAGGCGTGTGTGTTTGAGTTTTATGCTCGACCAACAATTAAAGTCATATAGAGACACAACCTTGATTTATAGACTCATTAGAAAGTCTGAAGAAGCCCAGAATCAAATCCACAACCTCTGGTTTATCCGGCCAGTAGCTTAACCACTACACAATGGAAGCTTCTATAAGAACACCGGAATCATGTCATTAAATGTCGTACCAGAGTAATATCCACTTTAGCCTTACAGTATCTCTATCATTTTGTTTAGTATTTAAAAAAGTTTGAAGTTATATTCATATATATCACCTAATATTCACTGAAACAAATTTCATTTGCATTGAAAATGAAGCTAAGTTTCTACTAAAGATCCATAATTTTATGCACAGTTTTTGTTTGTTTGTTTGATTTGAGGTTTAACGTCCCCGTCAACACTGTAAAGGTCATTTTGGAGACGTTGCTTCCAATTTTGTGGGACTTTTACCCGACATTGAGATGAAATGACATCTCAAGCCCTGTCGCCCAATGAAACCAATAGGGTTTATTAGCATGGGCGGTCCGCCCGCCTCGCACCGCGGTTCCTGGACTTGCTTAGATCCCCTAAGCGGTTTACCAGTACTAGTGTGCGGGCCGGATTCAGCTCTGCCTGGAAGCATCGTGCAGCCCATATATTTCTTCAAGCCCCTATGGGCGGGGGCGGTTTATGCACAGTACGGAGCATCCTAATGCAAGACAATTTTTATCAGCTTAGTACATGTTTGCATATCATGGACAATGAGGGCCCCACCCTATCGGTGTTTATAGGAATAGATTGTGCTGGTAGGTGCTTCCACGCAGAGCTTAAACCGACCGCACATAAGTATTGGTAAACCGCTTAGAGGGTTTAAGCATGCCCAGGCAAAGCCTTCCATGCAAATAAACACTATTTAGTTTTGACCGACAAAATAACCTATTTAGTGTTGACGGAGACGTTGATCCACAAATCACTCAATCAATCATGTTATCTGTTGCTGTGAATAACAATGATTTTCTTAGTGCCAGAACATCCATCTGGTATTCAGTAAGCAAATACGTCTCTCTTGGGCTTTGGAAATATTGCAAAGAGAATATTTTGAACAATGAAACACACCATTATGCTGAACATCTGTAAATGGGTGCCACAGGTGTACCAGGTAATGTGCAATGAGTGAAGATTATGATTTTACAAACTTGTCATAAAACTGACGAATTCAAACTGATCATCTGAGATGATTTCATTTTTTGCTGGTGTTTCCATATTTTAACCAAGTAAAATAGTAACAGAATAAGTTAATAGTAGTAACATTCTATCTTCACCTATATGGTATATGATTCTCTTCCTTGGATAGCCTGGGATGCTGGCCTCGGTAGCTCAGTCGGATGTGCGTCTGACTGGTGATCAGGAGGACGCGGGTTTGATACCTGCCGGAGTCGGCAACTTACTTTCATGGAGATTGATCATGAAATCGGTCACTCTCCCCTTCCGCTGATTCAAGAAGGGCAGTTGTCAGTTTCTGGTGTAAGAATGTGCACTGTACTGGTTAACCGCTTACGTATAAAAAGTAGAAGTGGAGGCAATGATCAGGAATCGATACAATTAACCCACAGCTCCCATCAGAGACACCAAAGGGAAAGAAACACAGACATGAAACAACAGACCCTAATGGAAACATCAATAGCGGAAAGCCATAAGGACAGTTTCTTTCCCACAAAAAGGCCAATAGGCTATCCAAAATAAAATAATATAAGCGACACAAACACCCAAAGACACACCATAACAAAAATAAACTGCGACAGAAGAACGGCATTGAGGCCTGTCCAGGAAAAGTGTGGGTAGGTAAACTGATCGGCTCAACAATGACCTAAATAGTGTTGACTGGGTCGTCAAACTCAAATACAAACAAAACAAAACCTTGGATATAACTGCCTTCTTGACAACTATGGGATGTATCATGCATATCCATTCGATTGTTATTTTTATTTCGTATGAACGAAATATTTACAGTGGCATAACAGATAAAATAACATCATTGAAAATCACACAGAACACTTCCCACTGATTCCAATTATTAAAGCCACTGGCCAGAAATATTTTCGAACAATTCATCTCCGAGTTAACACTAATGTTCTTAGAACACCACAAGCACATCTATCTAGATATCAAATCTCTTTTCTTTTCTGGATTATGTGTGTTTTCTTAGAAATGATTAGTTTAATGAAGACGGGTGGAATGTAACATAATCACATTTTTAAAAATCTCCGTTACACGACCATCTATTAAACACTTAAGCAAAACTGAAACAGTTTTGGTTCTGTATGAAAAACAAAAAAAAAACAAAAAAAAAAAAACATCTGATTTTATTGTCTCAGTGATTGCTCTGCACCAAAAAAAAAATGTGTAATTTCATGCTCGGCCTAAGAGGGTTCTCTCATTTTTATATTAAAATCGGAACTATTTTGTATAAAATAGATTGACAGCTGTTTAGTACAGTACAGAGAAGTTTCAAATATGGCTATACTTTTTCTGGACTACGTTTGCTTAAATTGAGTAACTGAAAATTAGATAACATTATGCACTAGGGAGAAAAAAAAATAACTTTTGACTTGTACGTTTGCGATTCCACTGTGAATTGCAATACAAAGAATCCACCAGACCAGTAACGGAAATTTTAAATAATACACACAAATTCAATATCCAGAAAGGATACTGAAAAACAAGTTGTTCCGATTTATAACTATTTTGCATTAAAACAATCAGAAAACCTTTAAACATATTTACAAAAAGCAATTCGCCATGCCATTTTAAGTAAAGAAATGTATTTTTAGTCCTAATTTAATGGTTAACCGTGCAAAAACTCAATTTTCTTCCTCTAGTTCATAAAATGTCATGCAAAGAGCTGCTCAATGCAGACTTACAAACATATGCTGCCATCTGTATTCTTTTAGTTATGCCTCCGCCTATTCGGAGAATAGCGGTTACCCCTGTCCGTCCGTTCATTTGTCCGTCCCTACATCGTGTCCGGGCCATAACTCCTAAACCGTATGGAATATATTCATGAAACTTCACAGGTTTATTCATCACACTTCGACGATGTGTCATGAACAAGGAAGACAACTCTTACATTTTCGGTTTTTGGATTATCTGCCCTTGACTTGGTACCATATAGTAAACCGTGTCCGGGCCGTAACTCCTAAACCGTATGGAATATATTCATGAAACTTCACAGGTGCATTCATCACACTGAGTCGATGTGTCATGAACAAGATGACAACCATTGCGTTTTTGGTTTTTGGATTATCTGCCCTTGACTTAGTACCATATAGTAAACCGTGTCCGGGCCATAACTCCTAAATCGTTTGGAATATATTCATGAAACTTCACAGGTGCATTCATCACACTGGGACGATGTGTCACGAACAAGGAAGACAACTCTTGCATTTTTGGTTTTTGGATTATCTGCCCTTGACTTAGTACCATATAGTAAACCGTGTCCGGTACATTACTCCTAAACCGTATTGAATATATTCCTGAAACTTCACAGGTGCATTCATCACACTGAGACGATGTGACATGAACAAGGAAGACTACTCTTGCATTTTTGGTTTTTGGATCATCTGCCCTTGACTTAGTACCATATAGTAAACCGTGTCCGGGCTATTACTCCTAAACCGTATGAAATATATTCATGAAACTTCACAGGTGCATTCATCACACTGAGACAATGTGTCATGAACAAGGAAGACAACTCTTGCATTTTTGGTTTTTGGATTATCTGCCGTTGACTTAGTACCATATAGTAAACCGTGTCCGGGCCATAACTCCTAAACCGTATGGAATATATTCATTAAACTTCACAGTTGCATTCATCACACTGAGTCGATGTGTCATGAACAAGATGACAACCATTGCGTTTTTGGTTTTTGGATTATCTGCCCTTGACTTAGTACCATATAGTAAACCGTGTCAGGCCCATAACTCCTAAACCGTATGGAATATATTCATGAATAAACTTCAAATCAATCAATCAAACAAACAAACAAAATATGTAAGTCTATGTAAAACCAAACGGCCCCGGGGCAGGGGCATTTTTGACCCGAGGGCTATAATTTGAACAATCTTGGTATAGGTCCACTAGATGAAGCTACAATTTTTTTCTTTTTTAAGATTTTTCCTACATAAGTCAATGTAAAACTAAAGGGCCCCACGGCGGGTGCATTTTTGGCCCAAGGGCTGTAATATGAACAATCTTGATAGAGGTCCACTGGATGTAGCTTCACATCAAATATCGAAGACCTGGGCCTTGCGGTTTCAGAGAAGAATTTTTTTTTAAAGAAAGTCCATGTAAAACAAAAGGGTCCCGGGTCGGGGGCGTTTTTAGCGCAATGGCTATAATTTGAACAATCTTGGTAGAGGTCCACTGGATGGAGCTTCATACCAAATATCAAAGACCTGTGCCTTGCGGTTTCGGAGAAGAAGTTTTTTAAAGGTAATCCCTATAATATAAGTCAATGTAAAACCAAAGGGCCCCAGGGCGGGGCATTTTTGGCCCCAGGGCTATAATTAGAACAATCTTGATAGAGGTCCTCAAGACGATATCAACACCTGAGCCTTCTGGTCTCGGACAAGAAGCTTTTTAAAGGTTTTCCCTATGTAAGTCTTTGAAAACCAGTGGACCATGATGGTCCTATATCGCTCACCTGAGCTAAGAGATTTCAACACTTAATATTCAAGTTTCACACGTTAAATAGCATTAAGACTTTAGGTTCAAGGGCTATAATTTGAACTTTGGTAGAGGTCCACTAGATGAAGTCGTACCAAATATCAAAGACCTGTGCATTCTGGTTTATGAAGGCTTTTAAAGGCTTTCTCTATATAATTATGTTCTATAAAAGGGTTATCCTTTGGAAGCAAGGAATACACTACAGAAGTGAAAAATATGGAGTGTACATGTTTTCTGGGCCAGACTAGCTAGTTTCGGCCAAGTTCGCCTCATCAGAAACCCTCAGATATTTTCAAAATTCCACGATGGAATCAATGATAAGCCAATGTAAAACCAGTGGGTCTCGCTGCGAGGCAGTTTTGGAAATCTTGGTAGAGGTCCACTAGGTGAATCTCCATATCAAATACCAAAGATCTGGGCCTTTTGATTTCAGACCAGATGCATTTAAAGGGTTTTCCCTGTATTGGCCTATGTAATACCAATGGGCCCCGTTGTGGGGGCCATTTTCGGCATATATAAGTCAATGTTAAACCAAAGGGCCCCAGGGCGGGGACATCTTTGGCCCAAGGGCTATAATTTGAACAATCTTGTTAGAGGTCCACTTGAAGCTTCATACCAAATATCAAAGACCCGGGCCTTCTGGTTTCAGACAAGAAGATTTTTAAAGGTTTTAACTATATAAGCCTATGTAAAACCAGTGGACCCCGCCCCGGGGCCTTTTTTGGCCCCAGGGCTATAATTCGAACAATCTTGGTAGAGGTCCTCTAGATGAAGCTTCATTCCAAATATCAAAGACCTGGGCCTTCTGGTTTCAGACAATTTTCCCTATATAAGTCCATGTAAAACCAGTGAACCCCGCCCCGGGGCTAGCAATAACTCGAACAATCTTGGTAGAGGTCCTCTAGATGAAGCTTCATTCCAAATATCAAAGACCTGGGCCTTCTGGTTTCAGACAAGAAAATTTTAAAAGGTTTCCCTATGTACGAGGGTAGGCTGAAAAGTTCTGAGCCTGACCAAGAAGCAGGCATCGAACAGCCAAGAAATTTTGTATTCATTAAATCCAAACCTTTAGTACTTGATTTGACTCAAATGAGTTCAAGTTTACCTGCAATAACGTAGAAATTCTAGAATTCGAAAATTGATACTAGCACGTTTTTTGAGAAAATGGACAAAATCTGGCATCGTGGTGTCATCAAGTACCTCCATAAAAAGGGGTTAGCTCCTAAGGACATTCATGCCGATATGGTTGCTACATTAGGGGATGATGCTCCTTCGTATGCAACCGTGAAAAGGTGGGCAGCAAATTTTAAGATGGGCAAGGACAGCCTGGAAGATGATGACCGGTGTGGACGACCCACAACGGCAACAACTGAGGAAACCATCAGCCAAGTGCACAGGGTCGTGATGGATGACAGGCGTTTAACTGTGAATCAGTTAGCTAACACTGTTGGCATCTTCCGTGAACGAGTAGAGAACATTCTACACAGTGAATTAGGAATGTCGAAGGTTTCCGCCAGATGGGTGCCACGGCTTTTGACGCCTGACCAAAAGTTGACCAGACTGAACCTGTCACAAGCCAACTTGGCTATTTTTGAAGCAGACCAAGATGGTTTTCTTGACCGTTTTGTCACTCAGGATGAGTGTTGGGTTCATCACTTTAAGCCAGAGACCAAAAGACAATCCATGCAATGGAAGCACCCTGGTTCACTCCCTCCAAAGAAGGCAAAGGTTGTCTCCTCTGCAGGGAAGGTGATGGCATCAGTGTTCTGGGATGCCAAGGGTATAATATTCATAGATTACCTTCCAAAAGGGCAGAACAATTAATGGGGAGTATTATGCAGATCTGCTAAAACAATTGCGAAAAGCAATTAAGGCTAAACGACCCGGAAAATAGACAAAAGGGGTCTTGTTCCATCAGGACAATGCGCCTGTTTCCAAACATGAAAAAGCATTTGGCTAGGCAGCATTATCGGTCAGACGAGGAGGTGATAATTGCTGTGGAGGGGTTTTTCAGGGACCAAGATGAGACCTTCTATATCACTGGGATCCAAGGACTCCAGCATCGCTGGAGGAAGTGTGTGGACAGGAAGGGAGACTATGTTGAAAAATAAGGCACTTTCAGCATGGACAAACCATTGGATCTTGGTCAGGCTCAGAACTTTTCAGCCTACCCTCGTAAGCCTATGTAAAACCAGTTGGCCCGGCGGGGAGCCATTTTTGGCCCCAGGGCCATAATTTGAACAATCATGGCAGAAGTCCACTAGATGAAGCTTCATAACAAATATCAAAGACCTGGGCCTTCTGGTTTACAACAAATAAAAAATCAAAAATGAGATCCTTTAAGACCAATGAAAAAATTCATAAGAAAGAAGATGGGTCACACTACGTAGTTTCGGCTAATAAAGCCTCATCAGTGACCCTGAAATGATCCGGCAAAGAAAGCCAGAGGAAACATACTGCAATTTTGCGAATTTCGAATAGGCAGTCGATTCAAAGACTGATGTAAATCCAAATGGAGTCCAAATAATTAAAAACCTGTCTAGAATATGAGACTAAACCAATAATTTATTTCTGATAACTCAGAATATTCACGCTGATCTCAAAGGACCAAAAGTAAAATATAAACTGCACTATGGTTGATGTACGGGGAGACGTTTTACGGCCGCCACACGGCATAATACCAGCTGCAGTGAAGGCAAATAAAAAATCAAAAATGAGATCCTTTAAGAGCAATGAAAAAATTCATAAGAAAGAAGATGGGTCATACTACGTAGTTTCGGCTAATAAAGCCTCATCAGTGACCCTGAAATGATCCGGCAAAGAAAGCCAGAGGAAAGAAGTTTTTTTTTTGAAAAGGTTTTCCCTATTTAAAATAGGAGTGGCGGCAATGCTCAGGAATCGATACAATTAACCCACAGCTCCCATCAGAGACACCAAAGGGAAAGAAACACAAACATAAAGCAACAGACCCCAACGGAAACACCAACATGGTAAAGCCAAAAGGACAGTAACTTTCCCACAAAATGGCCAATTGGCTATCCAAAATAAAATGATATAAGCGACACAAGCACACAGACATACCATAACAAAAATAAACCGCGACAGAAGAACCGCCTTGGAACGGTCAGCGGAAACGAATTCCAAGGGTGGGGGTTGCTAAAACGATTTTACGTGGCCACAATCCTCGCCCTTACTTCCGTCGCGATTAAGACAAATAATTTGTTCAGTCAGCATGAAGGCCTCCTAACTCATCAGGCCAAAAAAAAAAAAAAAATAGGTGTGTTTCCGGTTTCCCGACCCTACCTAAGTTTTAGGCCCGACCCTAAATTTTTTATTGCCAAAAAAAAAAAAAAAAAAAAAAAAATCGCGGGGCGAAACGACTCGTAAAAAAAAATCGGGGGGCGAAACGACTCGGAACTACGCGAGCGGTTGCGTGCGGTTTATTTGTTCTAATTCGGTCAGTTTCCGAGCGTTTCGGTGTTTACTACTACTATTACCGCAGAAATGCTCTATACAGTGTATAAACAAAATAAAAAATTAGATAAAAAAAAAATTAAATCGACCTTCCCCACCTAATTTTTTTCAAGCTGAAACCTGAAACACACCTATTTTTTTTTTTTTTTTGGCCTCAGTGCAACATCTCCGTGAACACAAAAATCAAACAACCATAGAGATGAAACAACGGCGAGGACTCGATTCTATGTAAGCCTATGTAAAACCAGTGGGCCCCGCCCCGGGGAAATTTTTGGCCCCAGGGCTATAATTTGAACATTTTTGTAGAGGTCCATTAGATGAAGCTTCATACCAAATATCAACGACCTGGGCCTTCTTGATTCAGACAAGAAGATTTTTTAAGGTTTTTTCTTCTTATTTTCCTCTTTTTGATGCCATGGCAACCAGAGTTCTGCATGAAATCAGTTGCGGGTCTTCGTTCTTTGAAATATTTCTTCAATTTTCGAATAACTTTATTCCAATCTGTAAATGCGAAGTTTTACAAGAATAAAGTTCTTCGAAAACTGAAGAAATATTTCAAAGAACGAAGACCCGCAACTGGTTTGGCCAATGTCAGATTGCTACCTGACAATGCGTCATCGCACAAGGCGTTCATTGTGCAAGACTATCTGAAGCAGGTAAAGGTTGTTGAACTCCCTTACCCCCGTATACCCCTGATCTTGCCCCGTGTGACTTTTTTTTTGTTCCCGCGGCTGATAAAAGTACCTTTCTGGTCGAAAATTTGTACAGCGCAAACACCTTGGTTCTGCAATATTCCAGTGCCTTCATAGTATACCTCGAAAAGACTACCAAAATGGATTCAATGATTGGATCAGAAGACTGAAAGTTTGTATATCTGTTAAAGGGGAATACTTTGAGGGGACAAAATAAATTTTTCATCGAAATCTATCACGGAATCATTTTTATGTGCTTAGTTGCATTCATATTTGAACAGTCCGTGTAAATTACATTTTAGGCCGACGTTAGCCCGTCGTTTGTCATCGTACAGCATCAAAAATTTTGCACCTCTTTAGACATTCCTTCTTGTAGTTCTCCGCTCAAGAGAAAAAGAAAAGCATATCTTTATATAAAAAGAACACGCAATGAAACCAATCAAGTTCAGCTGGACTGTTAGAAAAATGACAAAATTTTGTAAAATGCTTGTTAGATTTCAAAAATAAACTTGCGCTGAAGGCTGAGTAAAAAAAAAAAAAAAAAAAAATCGGCACTATTTTCCTACGCCACTGCTATCATTCCCTTTCATCCCTCAGTTTCTGACCAGAACCCTTTTAGCATTGATATTCGGTGTCCCAATTCTTATAGAAATGCGTTTTGTCCAAATCACTGACGCAAACAGTGCAGATTCTGATGAGACTGCTCGTCACACGCCGTCTGATCTGGACCTATAAGGTTTCTATCAGTATATGTACCTGTATCGGTATCTGAAGCGATGTACAGGGTTGAAACATCATAGTGTAGTTTATATTTTCTTGTCCTTTGAGATCGTTGATTCCATTGTGGAATTTTTTAAAATATTTGAGGGTCACCTAAATGGCCGAAACTAGCTGGTCTGGCCCAGAAAACATATACACTCCATATTTCCAGTTCTGTGGTGTATTCATTGCATCCAAAGGATAACCCTTTCTAGAACATATTGTTTGTCTGTTTGAATTGGCGGCCGTAAAACGTCTCCCCGTACATCAACCAAAGTGCAGTTTATATTTTACTTTTGGTCCTTTGAGATCAGCGTGAATATTCTGAGAAATCGGAAATAAATTATTGGTTTAGACTCATATTCTAGACAGATTTTAAATTATTTGGGTCCCCATTTTGATTTATATTTGTCTTTGAATCGACTGCCTATTCGAAATTCGCAAACTTGCAGTATGTTTCCTCTGGCTTTCTTTTCCGGATCATTACAGGGTCACTGATGAGGTTTTATTAGCCGAAACTACGTAGTATGACCCATCTTCTTTCTTACGAATGTTTTCATTGCTCTTAAAGGAACTCATTTTTTATTTTTATTTGCCTTTACTGCAGCTGGTGTTGTGCCGTGTGGCGGCCGTAAAACGTCTCCCCGTGCATCAACCATAGTGCAGTTTATATTTTACTTTTGGTCCTTTGAGATCAGCGTGAATATTCTGAGAAATCGGAAATAAATTATTGGTTTAGACTCATATTCTAGACAGATTTTAAATTATTTGGACCCCATTTTGATTTATATCAGTCTTTGAATCGACTGCCTAAACGAAATTCGCAAAATTTCAGTATGTTTCCTCTGGCTTTCTTTGCCGGATCATTACAGGGTCACTGATGAGGCTTTATTAGCCGAAACTACGTAGTATGACCCATCTTCTTTCTTACGAATGTTTTCATTGCTCTTAAAGGAACTCATTTTTGATTTTTATTTGCCTTCACTGCAGCTGGTGTTGTGCCGTGTGGTGGCCGTAAAACGTCTCCCCGTACATCAACCATAGTGCAGTTTATATTTTACTTTTGGTCCTTTGAGATCAGCGTGAATATTCTGAGAAATCGGAAACAAATTATTGGTTTAGACTCATATTCTAGACAGATTTTAAATTATTTGGACCCCATTTTGATTTATATCAGTCTTTGAATTGACTGCCTATTCGAAATTCGCAAAATTGCAGTATGTTTCCTCTGGCTTTCTTTGCCGGATCATTACAGGGTCACTGATGAGGCTTTATTAGCCGAAACTACGTAGTATGACCCATCTTCTTTCTAACGAATGTTTTCATTGCTCTTAAAGGAACTCATTTTTTATTTTTATTTAACGTTCCCGTAAACACTATTTAGGTCATTTTGGAGACGTTGCTTCCAATTTTGTGGAACTTTTACCCGACATTGAGGTGAAATGACGTCGCCCAATGAAACCAGAAGGCTTATATGCATTGGACGATCAGACTCACACCGCTTTGCCTGGGCAGGCTTAATGTGTGGTCAGATTCAGCTCTGCCTGGAAGACCCATTGACACGCTTTTCTGTGATCATATAAGTGACTACTGACCGACCTCAAACATTATATTCCGACCGCTTTGGGGAGGTCTAATTATAATTACAAAATAGAAATTGTATTCGCTGTGAGTTTTACATTAAAGTTCCGTTCTTCAAGCAAATAATGAGATCTTCGGTGGTTTCGAATGCCCCAGTGAAGGAACGCTTGGCATTTATGGGCAAATAAGCTGCAGAATCTGTGAATGCGTTAATACGCCCTTGGTAAGACGAATCAGTCAAAGTTGAAGTTCATAAAACACGGCATCTGATCAGGGCTTACACTTTTAGTTTAAAATGCAGAATTAAAGAGTCTGACAAAGAAAATTTAGCACTTTTGCCTCTTTTTATATGTCCCCACTTCCGAAGGAACTGAGGTGGCGCGTCCTTTTAATAGACTGGGAACAGAAAAGAACTTTATTTAACTAACTGCTTCGCAGGCCACTCACAGGTGGCTAAATCTCTAATTTACGGTATAAACATGAAACAAGAGGACCATGATGGCCCTGGATCGCTCACCTGATCCATAGAGTAACAAGTGGGCCCCGGGGAGGACCATTATTGACCCCAGGGTTATAATGTGCATAATGTTGAGGGAGCTCTAAAAAGGTGAAGCTTCATACCAAATATCAACAAAGGCTATAATTTGAACAATCTTGGCAAAGGTCCACTAGATGAAGCTACACAACAAATATCAAAGACCTGGGCCTTGCGGTTTCAGAGAAGAAGATTTTTTTAAAGATTTTCCTTACATAAGCCTATGTAAAACCAAATGGCCCCGGGGCAGGGGCATTTTTGGCCTCAGGGCTATAATTTAAACAATCTTGATAGAGGTCCACTAGATGAAGCTTCGCACCAAATATCAAAGACCTGGGCCTTGTTGTTTCAGAGAAGAAGATTTTCAAAGATTATCTCTATTATAAGTCTATGTAAAACCAAAGGGCCCTGGGGCGGGGGCATTTGTGGCCCCAGGGCTATAATTTGAACAATCTTAGTAGAGGTCCAGCAGCTGAAGCTTCATACTAAATGTCAAAGACCTAGGCCTTGTGGTTTCAGAGTAGAAGATTTTTCAAGAATTTCCCTATATAACTCTATGAAAAACCAAAGGGCCCAGGAGCGGGGGCATTTTTGGCCCCAGGGCTATAATTTAAACAGTCTTGGTAGGGGTCCACTAGATGAAGCTTCATACCAAATATCAAAGAATTTGGGCCCTGCAGTTTCAGAGAAGAAGATTTTTTAAAGATTTTCCCAATATAAGCCCATGTAAAACCAAAGGGCCCTGGGGCGGGGGCATTTTTGGCCCAAGCACTATAATTTGAACAATCTTGGTAGGGGTCCATAAGATGAAGCTTCATACCAAATATCAAAGACCTGGGCCTTGCGGTTTCAGAGAAGAAGATTTTTAAAGGTTTTCCCTATATAAGCCTATGTAAAACCAAAGGGCCCCGGGGCGGGGGCATTTTTGGCCCAAGCACTATAATTTGAACAATCTTGGTAGGGGTCCATAAGATGAAGATTCATACCAAATATCAAAGACCTGGGTCTTGCAGTTTCAGAGAAGAAGATTTTTAAAGGTTTTCCCTATATAAGCCTATGTAAAACCAAAGGGCCCCGGGGCGGGGGCATTTTTGGCCCCAGCACTATAATGTGAACAATCTTGGTAGGGGTCTACTAGATGAAGCTTCATACCAAATATCAAAGACCTGGGCCTTGCGGTTTCAGAGAAGAAGTTTTTTTTAAAGATTTTCCCTATATAAGCCCATGTAAAACCAAAGGGCCCCGGGGCGGGGGCATTTTTGTCCCCAGCACTATAATTTGAACAATCTTGGTAGGGGTCCACCAGATGAAGATTCATACCAAATATCAAAGGGCCCCGGGGCGGGGGCATTTTTGGCCCCAGCACTATAATTTGGAAATCTTGGTAGGGGTCCACTAGATGAAGCTTCATACCAAATATCAAAGACCTGGGCCTTGCAGTTTCAGAGAAGAAGATTTTTTAAGTTTTCGGTGAAAAAACTATTTTTGGCTCCTGTGACCTATATGTGCAACGGACCGGAACCATTTGAACAACTTTGAAAGGGGACCACCTAAGGATCATTCCTGTGAAGTTTGGTCAAAATCCGCTCAGTGGTTTAGGAGGAGATGTCGTTTGAAGAAATTGTTTACGCACGGACGCACGCACGCACGACGGACAAAAAGTGATCCCAAAAGCTCACCTCGTCACTACGTGACGGTGAGCTAAAACAAGAGGCCCAAGAGGGCCTGTCGCTCCACCGGCTAACTTCAGACAATTGTCATATTTATTACATTAACCAATTGTATACTAGTTGACTCTTCTATTGCTATATGTTGGACCAGTCCATTTGTCATATAAGGGGTGTCAGGCCTATTTGTTCTATTTTTGATGGAAAATTCTGTTAGCAAATAGTGCAGGCCCCGATCAGACATGGGGTCTGATCTGGGCCAGCACTGTTTGCCAAGGTACCCATTTAGGGTTTTCCCGCATGCAATGGGTAAAAAAGAAACAAGTGATCCACCCAAGGAATGTCCATTCTATATTTTTTGGACCCCAGAGCCATGGTTGGCAGGATTTATGTGAGTGACCATTTGGCATTGCTCCGTTCTAAATATCTAAAGCTCTGGGCCTTATGGTTTCAGAGAAGAAGACTTTTTTTAAGTTTTCCTATTATAAGTCTATGGGAACTAATATGCCTCTGGGCGTGACCAATTTTTTACCCCCAGGAGCATTGTTGGCACGATTTATTTGAGTGACCACTTGACGTTGCTGTATACTTAATAATCTAAGCTCTGGGCACTGATGGTTTCAGAGAAGATTTTTGTCAGTTTTTCCCAGTAAAAGTCTATGGGAGCTTATGGGCCTCAGGGTGTGGCCAATTTGCACCCCAGGGGCATAGTTGGCAGGATTTATGCAGTTGAATACTTCAAGTTGCTACATACTAAGCTCTTGGCCTTATGGTTTCAGAGGATAAAAGTTTCAAGATTTTGTCATTATTAGTCTATGGGAGCTACTAAGCACCGGGGCGTTGCCAATTTGGACTCAAGAGTCATAGTTCGCAGGACTTAGTAGGTGACCACATAACTTTGCTACATACTACAGTTCAACCTGTATTAAGCAAGTGCCTAAGAGATAGTCAAAATATGCTTGCTTAAGACAGGTTCTTGCTTAATACAGGTGAAATTTAACACATCTGCCTTTCTTGGGAACTGAATGCCTGCTTGCTTAAAACAGGTTGCTTGCTTAATAGAGGTGGCCCCTAAGACAGGTTTTACTGTAAATGTCTTAGCTTTAGGCTTTATGGTTTCAGAGAAGTTTTTCCGTTTATTGGTCTATGGAAGCTAATGAGCCAAAGGTGGTGGCCATGGCGGCCATGTTTTTTGTCTGATCAAAATTTCTTCAATGAATCTGACAATGGTAGACACAAGGAACATTCATGAAAATTAAGAACGAAATCCATTTAGCGGTTTTGGAGGAGAAGATTAAAAAAAAAAGATCCCTTTATGAGTCTATGGAAGCTAATTAGCCAATGGGCGTGTCCATGGCGGCCATGTTTTTTGTCTGATCAAAATTGCTTCAAGGAATCTGACAGAGGTCCACCCAAGGAACATTCATGCAAAGTAAGAATGAAATCCATTAAGTTGAGCGGTTTTGGAGGAGAAGGTTTTTAAAACTTTTCCCCATATAAGTCTTTGAAAGCTAATGAGCCAAGGGCATGGCCATGGCAGTCATGTGAGGCATGGCCATGGTGGCCATGTTTTTTGTCTGATCCGAATTTCTTCAAGGAATCTGACAGAGGTCCACCCAAGGAACATTCATGCAAGATAAGAATAAAATCCATTGAGTGGTTTTGGAGGAGAAGATTCTTTGAAGGAATTCAGAAGAGGACTATGTGAGAAACATTCCTGTGAAGTTTGGTTACAATCGATCAAGTAGTTAAGGAGGAAATGTTTAAAGAAAAAAGTTAACGCACGGATGCACAACCGCACAGACGCACAACAGACACAGGGCCATAACATATAACATAAGACCCGCCGGTCTTTGGCCAGTGGAGCTAAAAAATGAGCCAAGCGGCATGGCCATGGCAGTCATGTGGGGCATGGCCATGGTGGCCATGTTTTTTGTCTGATCCGAATTTCTTCAAGGAATCTGACAGAGTGGTTTTGGAGGAGAAGATTTTTAAATATGTTTTTTTTTGGTTTCGATGCCATTTTGTTCTGCATGTAACAAAATTCTTTGAAGGAATTCAGAAGAGGACTATGTGAGAAACATTCCTGTAAAGTTTGGTTACAATCGACCAAGTAGTTGTAACAACTCAACTACTACTAGCGTTATGCGTTTAATACATGTCGCCTGCAAACCGGAATGAACAATATAGTAACTAGGAAACCGACGTCAGATACGTAACGTTGTAACGTTAGACTGGTTAGTGTTATATCAAAGACTACAAGGATATTACATATCTCCCTTATTCTCAAATAGTTTATGTGATTAAAATTTTCCGCTCTTAGATTTATCAAGTTAATAAAATTGAAATGCCATGTAGATGATGAGTTAACAGTTAAGATCAGTTAAATGGGGTCATTTATACTTACTTATTTGAAGCACACATTACATTTCCATAATCAGATTAGTGTGTTCTTAAATGGATAAAGATTATATTGAAATTAGCGTATCATTGTTTCAGTCAGCCAGCACTATGGTTTTTCTTTTCTTTCTTTTCCTTCGAGCCGACGAGTCCCGAACTACTTTGGTAATCGGAGTCATTATATCCGCCTCTATAAAATAATTATCTTCCTGGCCGCTGTCGTCTGTCCTCCTCTCATCTTTACTTCCCTTTTGGCTGTGTAAATCAATGGACTGACTGGTATTTTCGCACCGGTCATTTTGGTTTTGTCCATGGATTTGAAGAGTTTCTGTTCGCTCAATTATTTCACTCATGTTGCTCTTCCTCAGACTGGTGTTGTCGATTGCGTCCTTCAACTGCAGGTTTGTCGTCTCATCTCTTGAAATATCACGGGCCTCTGTGCATATTAATTTGCCCATTTGAACAATAAAATCGTTCAATTTTCGTTCCAGTTTCATTTCCATTTCATGTGAATGCCGCTGTAATTCGTATCGCATCAGTGCTATTTCTTCCTTGCATTGTTTATGCTGGTCCCATATATTTGCGGCTTCATTTTCTTCATCTGCGCAAGACACAGATTTTAGTGTCTTAATTCTCAGCATGTGTGCTGCAGACTTTGAAGCAAAGTCGTCATCGGAGCTGTCCGAAGTATCTGTCTC
Organism: Lucinisca nassula; assembly: GCA_963580285.1. Classification (NCBI taxonomy): domain Eukaryota; kingdom Metazoa; phylum Mollusca; class Bivalvia; order Lucinida; family Lucinidae; genus Lucinisca; species Lucinisca nassula. Next base: position 66,964,336 of record OY757012.1, on the reverse strand, counting down.
GCATGTTTTCTGCATTCTAGTGCTTTCATTAATGCTGCGAATTCTTTTTTTCTTTTGATGTAAAATTTCATCTTTGCATCTCTGTGATTTACAGACTGAGGCGAAATGATTCCGCTTCTGACACTTGTGGCATTTCTTTCCATACGCTGGACATTCCTCAATTGTTTTATGTTTTCTTTCATAACCACAATATCTACATACCACTGCCGCATCTTCTTCGTCGCTTCTATAATAGTTCCGAAAAGTTCTCTGTGTACCAGGAATATGTACCCTTGCAATATGCCTGCCGTCTAGCGAGTCCTTCATGTCGTGTACCTGCAAGGATATATCCTCAGTCTGTCCTGCTTCTAACAGAAACTGTGACAATCCCCAGCTTTTTGCTATACATTTCTGTATTAGGTGTTGGTTTTCGATTGTCTGTATCAAGTGTTCTAGAATCCTGTCATCAAACGTGTCTCCAAATGCGCAGTCGTATGCCTTTTCCCTTAGCCTAGCTGCGTAGGCAATTGTAGCCTCCCCTGCAAAGTGTCTCATCTTTAAGAACACATATCGAGCGTAATGTTTGTTCTGCTTTGGTGCAAAATAGTCATTGAGCTTTTTACGCAGTTTCTCATATTCATTCGAATCACCATCAGGGTCTGGTAGACTTTTCTCTAGTCTTGCAATTTCCTTTCCGCCATAGATTATCATCGAATCTTTTCTGTCTGCCGGGTTGCCGATTCGAAAGTATCTAAATTCTCTTTCAATGTCATCTAGCCATTCTTCCCACGCTTTACCTGTAGTCAACTGGTTTTCAGTGGGTTGGAACGGAAGCACTCGTAAGTTTCTCGTTTCAGTCGCTATTACGGTGACTGCTGCGCTCTCGGCCATGTCGATCACGTAATTTGTCATTAAAACCTTCGCTACTTCCTGTATCAGGCGCCGTAGTCTTCTTAAACTCTCGAATTGTCCTTGAAATGCTCTTTTTCTACGCTGCTTTCTCCGTTTTCATTCTCGTCGCCAATGTAACAACTCAACTACTACTAGCGTTATGCGTTTAATACATGTCGCCTGCAAACCGGAATGAACAATATAGTAACTAGGAAACCGACGTCAGATACGTAACGTTGTAACGTTAGACTGGTTAGTGTTATATCAAAGACTACAAGGATATTACAGTAGTTAAGGAGGAAATGTTTAAAGAAAAAAGTTAACGCACGGATGCACAACCGCACAGACGCACAACAGACACAGGGCCATAACATATAACATTAGACCCGCCGGTCTTTAGCCAGTGGAGCTAAAAAATGAACAGATTTATGTTTTTATTTCTTTCTTTATTTATTTTTTCCTTTCCTCCGTCGGATTCGGTATGCCTCCCTTTTCAACTAAGCCATTTTAACCCTCAGGGATCTGGAGAACTGTTGACACTGTAGTATAATTAGGTCTAATAAATCAATCTCCCTCAGTATTTTGAATTTATTTTGAAACATCAAGTCGTATAAATAGAGTTTGTGTTGAAAACATCAGTTCTATCACCAGTGTGATGGGCAAGTGAAATTTCTGATGTTTTGAATTTTAGAATGACAATTTGTAGGTGGACCTCTATAGATATGTGATAGTCAGCAAAATTGGAGGAGATTAATTCAGATACAGGAAGGTACTTTTAAATAAATAAATAAATAAATAAACAAGAACTTTTGAAGAAGAGAAGACTTTTTTAACATTACACTACATGTTATATAGTGAAAATAAACCCCGCCCACTGCAGCCATGTTTTTTGTCGGATCAAAATTTCTTCAAGGAGTCTGACAGAGGTCCACCCAAGGAACATGCATGCCAAATAACTATGAAATAAAACAAGAACTTTTGCAGAAAATATTTTCAGCATTACACTATATGTTATATAGTGAAAATAAGCCTCGCCCATGGCGGCCATGTTTTTTTGTAAGATCAAATTTTTTTCAAGGAATCTGACAACAGTCCACCCAAGGACAATTAATGCAAATTACAATGAAATCCCACAAGTACTTTTGCAGAAGAAGATTTTTAGCATTACATTATATGTTAAATAGTGAAAATAAGCCCCGCCCATGGCATCCATGTTTTTTTTTTCGGATCAAAATTTCTACAAGGAATCTAAAAAAGGTCCACCCAAGGAACATTCATGCAAAATAAAAACAAGGCATCGCATGTGATACAAATCCCCTCGCACTAGACAACTTCGTGTGTGGAAAACACTGAAATGGCAAAAGTCCAACTTGCTTGAGATATTATCATATGCAACATTTGTGTAAAGTTTGTTTAAAAATCCTCCAATAAATGTACATTCTAGAGTGATGTCGTTTCTCTAAAAATAGCCATAGTGACCTTGACTTGAGGCCATGACCACGAAAGTAGATCTTGCTCAAGATATTATCATAAGCATCTTTTGTGTGAAGTTATATTAAAATCTGTTAATAAATGTAGGCGGTAGAGCGATGACAAAGTTTTTCTAAAGATAGCCACGGTGACCTTGACTTTGAGGTCATGACCTTGAAAGTCGAAGTAAGTCGAGATATTATCATAAGAAACATTTGTGTGAAGTTCTATTACAATCCATCATTAAATGTAGGCGCTAGAGCGATGACAAAGTTTTTCTAAAAATAGCCACAGTGACCTTGACCTTGAAAGTCTAAATAGCTCGAGATATTGTCATAAGGAACATTTGTGTGAAGTTATATTGAAATTGGTGAAAAAATGTAAGCACTAGCGCAATGACAAAGTTTTTCTAAAAATAGCCACAGTGACCTTGACCTTGAAAGTCAAACTCGCTCGAGGTATTGTCATAAGGAAAATTTGTGTGAAGTTATATTGAAATGGGCGAAGAAATGTAAGCACTAGAGCCATGACAAATTTTTTCTAAAAATAGCCACAGTGACCTTGACCTTGAAAGTGGAACTCACTAGAGATATTAGTATAAGGAACATTTGTGTGAAGTATTATTGAAATTGGTGAAAAAAATGTAAGCGCTAGAGCAATGACAAAGTTTTTCTAAAAATAGCCACAGTGACCTTGACCTTGAAAGTCGAACTAGTTCGAGGTATTGTCATAAGCAACATTTGTGTGAAGTTATATTGAAATCAGTGAAGAAATGTAGGCGCTAGAGCGATGACAAAGTTTTCTAAAAATAGCCATAGTGACCTTGACCTTGAAAGTCGAAATGGCGAGATATTGTCATAAGGAACATTTGTGTGAAGTTATATTGAAATCGATGAAGAAGTTTTTCTAAAAGTAGACACCTTGACCTTGAAAGTGGAATATTGTCATAAGCAACATTTGTGTGAAGTTATATTGAAAGCAGTGAAGAAATGTAGGCGCTAGAGCGATGACAAAGTTTTCTAAAAATAGCCACAGTGACCTTGACCTTGAAAGTGGAACTCACTAGAGATATTAGTATAAGGAACATTTGTGTGAAGTAATATTGAAATTGGTGAAAAAAAATGTAAGCGCTAGAGCAATGACAAAGTTTTTCCAAAAATAGCCACAGTGACCTTGACCTTGAAAGTCGAACTAGTTCGAGGTATTGTCATAAGCAACATTTGTGTGAAGTTATATTGAAATCAGTGAAGAAATGTAGGCGCTAGAGCGATGACAAAGTTTTCTAAAAATAGCCATAGTGACCTTAACCTTGAAAGTCGAAATGGCGAGATATTGTCATAAGGAACATTTGTGTGAAGTTATATTGAAATCGATGAAGAAGTTTTTCTAAAAATAGACACATTGACCTTGAAAGTGGAACTCGCTAGAGATATTGCCATAAGGAACATTTGTATGAAGTTATATTGAATTCGGTGAAGAAATGTAAGCGCTAGAGCGATGACAAAGTTTTTCTAAAAAATAGCCACAGTGACCTTGACCTTGAGGCCTTGACCTTGATAGTCGAACCCGCTTGAGATATTGTCATAAGGAACATTTGTATGAAGTTATATTGAAATCAGTGAAGAAATATAGGCAATATAGCGATGACAAAGTTTTTTCTAAAAATAGCCACAGTGACCTTGAACTTGAGGCCATGAGTTGGAAAGTCGAACTCGCTGGAGATATTTTATAAGGAACATTTGTGTGAAGTTATATTGAAATTGGTGAAGAAATGAAGGCGCTAGAGCGATGAAAAAGTTTTTCTAAAAATAGCCACAGTGACCTTGACCTTGAGGTCATGACCTTGAAAGTCCAACTCGCTCAAGATATTGTCATAAGGAACATTTGTGTGAAGTTATATTGAAATCAGTGAAGAAATGTAGGAGCTAGAGCGATGACAAAGTTTTTCTAAAAATAGCCACTGTGACCTTGACCTTGAAGCCATGACCTTGAAAGTGAGACTCGCTCGAGATATTTTTATAAGGATCATTTGCGTGAAGTTATATTGAAATTGGTGAAGAAATGTAAGCGCTAGAGCGATGACAATGTTTTTCTAAAAATAGCCACAGTGACCTTGACCTTGGGGTAATGACCTTGAAAGTCAAACTCGCTCGAGATATTTTTATAAGGATCATTTGTTTGAAGTTATATTTAAATTGGGGGAGAAATGTAGGCGCTAGAGCCATGACAAAGTTTTTCAAAAAATAGCCAGAGTGACCTTGACCTTGAGGTCATGACCTTGAACGTCGATCTTGCTCCAGATATTGTCGTAAGGAACGTTCGTGTGAAGTTATATTAAAATCAGTCAAGAAATGTAGGCGCTAGAGCGATGACAAAAGTACGTACGTATGTACCACCGCTAGAGCGATGACAAAAGTACGTACGTACGTGGCGCTAGAGCGATGACAAAAGTACTTACGTACGTACGGGACAAATGCTATATCCCCCGTTGTGCGAGGGGATAATGAAATCCAACAGGTGGGTTTGGAGGAGAAGATTTTTAAAGATTTTTAATTTTTTGTGTGGTTTTGTTGCCATGGCAACCAGAGTTCTGGGTGTAACAAAATTCTTTGAAGGAATTTAGAAGAGGACTAAGTAAGGAACATTCCTGTGAAGTTTGGTTACAATTGGCCCAGTAGTTTAGGAGGAGAAGATGTTTTAGCATTACACTATATGTTAAATAGGCAAAATAAGCCCCACCCATGGCGGCCATGTTTTTTGTCGGATCAAAATTTCTTCAAGGAATCTGAAAGAGGTCCACCCAAGGAACATTCATGCAAAATAAAAATGAAATCCAACAGGTGGTTTTGGAGGAGAAGATTTTTAATTTTTGTGTTGTTTTGTTGCCATGGCAACCAGAGTTCTGGGTGTAACAAAATTCTTTGAAGGAATTTAGAAGAGGACTAAGTAAGGAACATTCCTGTGAAGTTTGGTTACAATGGGCCAATTGTTTAGGAGGAGAAGATGTTTTAGCATTACACTATATGTTAATAGGGAAAATAAGCCCCGCCCATGGCGGCCATGTTTTTTGTTGGATCAAAATTTCTTCAAGGAATCTGAAAGAGGTCAACCCAAGGAACAGTCATGCAAAATAAAAATGAAATCCAACAGGTGGTTTTGGAGGAGAAGATTTTTAAAGATTTTTATTTTTTTGTGGTTTTGTTGCCATGGCAACCAGAGTTCTGGGTGTAACAAAATTCTTTGAAGGAATTTAGAAGAGGACTATGTAAGGAACATTCCTGTGAAGTTTGGTTACAATTGGTCCAGTAGTTTAGGAGGAGAAGATGTTTAAAGAAAAAGTTAACGCACGGACGCACGACGGACACAGGGCCATGACAATAGCCCCGCTGGCCTTCGGCCAGTGGAGCTAAAAAATGAATAGGCTCGTTTGTGTTTATTTATTTATGCTTATATTTATTTATTTATTTTTACGTTCCTCCGTCGGATTTGGCAGGTCTCCCTTTTCGTCTAATCAAGGATCTGGAGAACTGTTGACACTGTAGTATAATTAGGTCCAATAAATCAATCTCCCTCAGTATTTTGAATTTATTTGGAAACGTAAAGTCATATAAAAGTTTGCTAAGATTGTGTTGAAAACATCAGTTCTATTACCAGTGTGATGCGCGAGTTAAATTTCTGATGTTTTCAATACCCAGAGTTAGAAGCCTCCGTGGTGTAGTGTTTAAGCTATGCCCCTTGTAAACCAGTGGTTACAGGATTGATGCCGGGCTTTTTCAGACTTTCGGATGAGTCTTTAAACCGAGGCCCCGTCTCCGTATGACCTTAGCTGTTGATAGGACGTAAAACTCAAACACTCACTCAATCAATACGCAGAATGATAATCTGTAGGTGGACCTCTATAGATATGTGATAGTCAGCAAAATCGGAGGAGATTAATTCAGATACAGGAAGGTACAAGTAAATAAATAAATAAATAAATAAATAACAGTTTCTTCCAGCTAGAAAAAAAGAGTCAACTTCTTTGGACAGGAGTCCTGTATGTGTTTTATTATTATTATTAAAATAGCCCATTTGAAGATAAAAACACACAAAATGATTAATTCAGGAGCAGTTACATGTACTGAGCGTAAAAAGACTGTAGTCATTGTTTTTTATTTATTTATTTTTTCTAGATTTATTTAGATAAAACCGATATAAAGTTTTAAATGTTCGCTTTTATTTAAGAGCATTGTAAAGCAATAACATTACTTGCCCGCCTCTCTGTACTTTCAGTATTTTGATTCAATTTTCCCCAGTATAAGTCTCTGGATAAGTTGCCATAGAACCCAAAGTATGATGCTGATTTTCATAAACAAGAGGTCCATGGGCCACTATGCTCACAAGAGCTCGGGGGTGGGAGGGGGGCACTGCCCACTGGCAGGTATGTATGGTTTTAATTTATGTGGAGGGGTGGAACATGGTCCCAACAGAGCCGAGTTTGGTATCACTGAATGCGTCTTATCATAAGGAACAAGAATATATATGGTGGTTTAGGGGAAGGGATCTGTAAGGTTTCCAAGATATTGGACCTTTTATGAAATGGAGGGGTGGGGCATGACCCCAGCGCATCCCGGGGAACCACAGGTTGATGTCACTGAATGAGTCTTATCATAAAGAACAAGAATATATATGGTTTAAGGGAAGGGATCTGAATGGTTTCTGAGATATATGGCCTTTTGTGAAGCGGAGGGGTGGGGCAAGGCCCCGGCGCATCCCCGGGATACCCCCAAATTGAAGTCAATAAATGCATCTCTCCATAAGGAACAAGAATATATGTGGTTTAGGGTTTGGGATCTGAACGGTTTCTGAAATATTGGGCCTTTTATGAAGTCGAGGGGTAGGAGCATGGCCCCGGCACATCCGACGGGACCCCCTGGTTGGTGTCGCTGAATGCTTCTTATCATAAGAAACAAGAATCTATAAAGTTATGGGGTGGGGATTTGAATGGTTTCTGAGATATATGGCCTTTTATACATTGGAGGGGTTGCACACCCCGTTGGTCTCCCAGGTTGGCATAAAATAACATGGCTAAAAGAAGTTCACTCAAGGAATATTTCTATAAAAGTTTTGTCAATATATCTGCAAAGGCTTGGCAGTAAATGCCATTTTTCTATTTTCACCATTATAAGTCTATGGAAACTCTAAGTTGCCAAAGCAACCAAACTAATGAGCCGATTTTCATTAACAAGAATTCTGCTGAAGGTTATGTCACGCATGTTGGGGGTGCAAAGTCATGACGAAACATGACATCTAGGGCAAGGTCAAATATAGATGGTTGCATAAAAGTTGTCATTCTTAAATGCAAGCTTGTACTTGTTTTGTTTGATTTGAGGTTTAATGCCCCTGTCAATACTGTAAAGGTCATTTTGGAGACGTTGCTTCCAATTGTGTGGGCCTTTTACCCGACATTGAGATGAAATGGCTTCTCAAGCCCAGTCGCCCAATGAAACCAATAGGGTTTATAAGCCTGGACGTACCGACTCGCACCGCTTTGCCTGAGCAGGCTTAGAACCTCTAAGCGGTATACCAGTACTCATGTGCGGTTTCAGCTCTGCATGGAAGCATCATGCAGCCCATCTATTTCTTCAAGCCCCGATGGGCGGGGGCCTGCAAGCTTGTACTAAGAATCATAAATGAAGTTCAAATGATTCTTGAGAAATGAACTTAAGTCAAGGTCAGATATGGATGCGTGCATTCAAGTTTCCATCTCCAGCTACAAGTCTGTACCAAGTATCATTAATAAAGCTCTTTTAGTTCTTGACCATTTGGGTGAACGCTAGGATGGTCGCAATATTTTACAATGTCAGTGAACCATAAAATGTAGGTCAAGTCAAATATGAATGCTTGCATTTAACTTGCCACCCCCAGATACGAGTTTGTACCAAGTATTATTAAAGAAGCTCTTATAGTTCTTGAGAAATTAACTTGACCATTTGGGTGAATGCTAGGGTGGTCGCAATATTTTACAAAGTCAGTGAACCATGAACAGTAGGTCAAGGTCAAATATGGATGCTTGCATTTAAGTTGACATCCCCAGATACAGGTTTGTACCAAGTATCATTAATGAAGCTCTTAAAGTTAGTTCTTAAGAAATAATTTTGACCATAAGAGTGAACGCTAGGGTGGTCGCAAATGTTGACGCCTTGACAAACGGACGGATGCACGAACGGAAAACTGGGCGCCTATATCGTGCCACGCTAATAGCAGGCGCGACAAAATCACAAACTTTCAATCCCCCAGTCCAAGGATGCCTCAGATAAAATTTGGGCTTAAACGGACCAGTGGCTTCAGAGGAGATGTCGTTTGAAAGTGTTGACGCCAGACGACAACGACGACGCAGACGACGACTGATAACTGCCTATTTTATAAGCTCCCCCGAAGCCTTCGGCTCTGGTGAGCTAAAAACACCAACTTTCGATCCCCCAGCCCAAGGATGCTATAGGTGAAATTTGGGCCAAATCGGCCCGCCGGTTGCCGAGATGTCCTTTAAAAAGTGTTGACGCCAGACAACGACAGACAACAAACGACAACGACAGACAAATGCCTATTGTGTTGTTTAGGCCCCCGCCCATAGGGGCTTGAAGAAATATATAGGCTGCATGATGCTTCCACGCAGAGCTGAAGCCGGCCCGCACACTAGTACTGGTAAACCGCTTAGAGGATCTAAGCCTGTCCAGGAACCGCGGTGCGAGGCAGACAGTCCATGCTAATAAACCCTCATGGTTTCATTGGGAGACAGGGCTTGAGATGTCGTTTCATCTCAATGTTGGGTAAAAGTCCCACAAAATTGGAAGCAACGTCTCCAAAATGACCTTTACAGTGTTGACGGGGACCAACCAACCTATCCTGTTAGCTCCCCCAGAGCCTTCGGCTCTGGTGAGCTATAATAAGATATGAAAACATGAGGGCCATGATGGCCCTGGATCGCTCACCTGATCCATAGGGTAACAAGTGGGCCCCGGGGAGAGCCATTATTGATCCCATGGCCATCATTTGCATAATCTTGGTGGTGGTCTAAAAGGTAAAGCTTCATACCAAATATCAAAGAATGGAACCTTCTTGTTTCAGGCAAGAGGATTTTAAAAGGATTTCCTTATATAATGATATATAAAACCTGCGGGTCCCGGGGTGCGGCCATTTTTGGCCCCAGAGCTATAATTTGAACAATCTTGGTAGAAATCCACCAGACAAAACTTCATACCAAATATCAAAGACCTTGGCCTTCTGATTTCAGACAAGAAGATTTTCAAAGGTTTTCCCAATATAAGTCTATGTTAAACAATTCCCAATATAAGTCTATGTTGAACAGTTGGGCTCAGATGTGGGCCGGTTTTTGGCCCCAGGGCACTAATTTGAACGATTTTGGTAGAGGTCCACTACATGAAACTTACCAAATATCAAAGACCTTACCCTTCTGATTTCAGACGAAAAGATTTCAAAGGTTTTCCCTACATAAGTCTATGTAAAACCAGTGGGCACCGGGTCGGGTCCATTTTTGGGCTCATGGCTTTAATTGGATCAATCTTGGTAGTGGTCTTCTAGACAAGCTTCATACAAAATATCAAAGACCTGAGCCTTCAGGATTCAGACAAAAAGATTTTAAAAATATTATCTATATAAGCCTATGTAAAACCAGTGGGCCCCGGGGCGGAGCCATTTTTTGGCCCCAGGGCTATACGTTGATCAATCTTGGTCAAGGTCCACTAGGCAAATCGGGGGGGGGGGGGGGGGGGGGGATTTTTGGACCCAGGGCTATGATTTGAACAATCTTGGTACAGGTCCACTAGATGAAGCTTCATAGCAAAAATCAAAGACCTGGGCCTTGCGGTTTCAGAGAAGAAGATTTTTAAAGATTATCCCTATATAAGCCTATGGTAAACCAAAGGGCCCAAGGGAGGGGCCATTTTTGGCCCCAGGTTATAATTTGAACAATCTTGGTAGAGGTCCACTAAATGAAGCTTTATACCAAATATTGAAGACCTGGACTGCGGTTTTAGAGAAAAAGATTTTTAAAGTTTTCATTTAAAAATCTATTTTTAGCTTCTGTGACCTAGATGTGCAACAGACTGTAACCATTTGAACAACTTTGAAAGGGGGCCACCTAAGGATCATTTGTGTGAAGTTTCGTCAAAATCCGATAAGTGGTTTAGGAGATGTTGTTTGAAGAAAAAGTTTACACACATACGCACACACGCACTCACGACGGACAAAAAGCGATCCCAAAAGCTCACCTCGTCACTACGTGACGGGTGAGATAACAAGTTTTAGCTTTCACAATAACGAAAAGAAAAGAAAGACATCTATAATATTGCTGAATGCAACTAGAGAAAGCGACCAGTGTGTCATGTATACCCCCGGCCATTGCCAACCTCTGATATATCTTTCAAGTTTGTATGAAGGAGTCAAGAATCTATAAATGTGCTTTTAAAAGCTAAACCAATATAAAATTTCTAAATGGACCAAGGGATTGAAGGCATCAGAGTTTCTGAAGGGGTGGGGCATCAATGTTACTGAAGCAGCAGGTATGCAACAGTAATGCAAGTATCATTTGAATTTGTCTTAGAGTTAAGAACATACAGGCATCTATAAAATTTGTCAAAAAACTTCAACAAAATGTAAAATTTCTAAGTCCGTGACCTTGAGGTCAAGGTCACCGTGGATGGCGTAAAGGACATGCATCACGAAATCTTTGGACTGGTATGCAACATTGATGCAAGTATCAACTGAATTTGTCTTAAAGTTTAGAGCATACAGGTATCTACATGTATAAACGTCATAAAACTTTAACCAAAAGTAAAATTTCTAAGTCTGTAACCTTGACCTCAAGGTTATTATGCGGGATGGAACAGGCATCAATGAAATCTTTAGACAAGTATGTAACTTCAGTGTAAGTATCAACTAAATATATCAAAGGGTTCAGAAGATACTTAGAAATCTATCAAAGGGTTAGAAACTATAACGCAAAACTTTAACCAAAATGTTAATGGACGGACGGACGGACGGACGAACGGCAGGACGAAAACTATATACCCCCGTAGCATACTTCGTATGCCGACGGTATTATGATGACATGCTATTTTATTTATTTACTTCTTTTTTTTTTTTTGGTTTTGGTTTTTCGGTCCTTTCAAGATTATTTCACTCATATCGAGCCCATCGTTAATCAGAGGTGGGCAAAAACGGTAGTACCCGGAGAAAAAACACCTGACCTTCCGTTGCAGAACTTGGCGTCTCACATGTGACCAGAGCGAGGCTCGAATCACAGCGGTGAGAGACCTAATGGTCAAGTCAGCGCTCTTAACCACTAGGCAACGGAGGCCCGTGAAATGCTATTTTAAAGGAATAGAAGTGAAGGCATTGATCAGAAATCGATACAATTAACCCACACCTCCCATCAAAGACACGACAGGGAAACAAACACAAACATTAAATAATTAGATCCTAATCAAAATATGAATAGCGGAAAGCCAAAAGGAAAATTACTTTCCCACAAATGTCCAGTTGGCTGTCCATAACAAAAACAAATGGACTGATTTTTAATATCACATGGTGCTCGGGAGGTTCTGGGGTTGGGCCCTTGTGTGCTTGATGGGCGAGTGAACTACTGCTGGAACATTGGACGGAAGCCTCCGTGGCCCCATATAGTTGGTCTGTTCGTCCTACACCCCATGGAATAGGCGCTGGGGGCCTCTGCAGCCCGATATAGCTGGTCGAATCACACACCCTGCTGCTCTTCTGAAGTAGTATCCCAAGTATAGGCTTCAATCTTTGTTTGTTTGCTTGCTTGAATTGGAGTTTAACAGCCAATTCAACACTATTTAGGTCATTTTTGAGCCGGTCAGTTTAACTACCTACACTTTTCCTGGACAGGCTTATACCTAAGCGGTTAACCAGTACAGTGCACATTTGACAACTGCCCTTCTTGAATAAAAGGAAGAGAGAGAATGACTGATGAAAAGATTTCAAGATCAATCTCCACGAAAGAGTGTTGTCGACCCTAGCAGGTTTCAACCCCGCATCCTCCTGATCGCAAGTCAGAAGCGCACTCGACTGAGCTACTGAGGCCGGCTTCAATCTTTGACATTGTTTATAATGGGACTTCTATGGAGAGAAGAAAACATGGAATAAAAGTGTATACAGTCCAACCTGTATAAGGCATAATCAAAATTTACCAGGTTGCTTGCTTGATAGAGGAGGCCTCTATGACAGGTTTTACTGTATAAGCAACCAATAAAGCCGAAATACTGTACTATAAAAATTTTGTTTCCCATATTCCGTGTAGAATGAATTTTATTTTGAAAATATTTTACAATGGAATAAGCACTAAGATATATTCTGTTGTCGTTCTGTCTTGAGAGTCTTAAGATGTTCTGGAAACTTTTCTAGCCGATGCTGAAAAAGAGAACAGACAGTATTAAAAATTTCAGGTAATGTACACCCATCAGATATTTATCAGTGTGCCAATGCAATAATACATGATAATCAAGAGGAGCGGCAGAAGCAAGGGCAGTAGGATTATGCCAGTTAATCTGGCTCAGTCGGTTGTGCGCCCTATAGATAACAAGGAGGTCCGGGTATCGACAACTGCCGGGTCCGGCAAAATTATTTCGTGCAAACTGTTCATAAACTATTTTCTATGGTCAATATCCCTTCCACTGATTCAACTAGAATTCCGCCGAAGGCTATGTCGCGCCTGTGGGGGTGCTAAGTCACCGAACCATGACATCTAGGCCAAGATCAAACATAGATGCTTGCATAAAAGGCTTGTACTAAGTATCATTAATGAAGTTCAAATAATTCTTGAGAAATGAACTTATTTATGTTGTTGTTTGTTACTTATTGTGTGTATCACTTCTGTCTTTTTATTTTGGATGGCCATTTTGTGGGAAAGTAACTGTCCTTATGGCCTTCCTTTGTTTAGGTTTCCATTATGGTCTGGTCGCTTAATGTTTGTGTTTCTTTCCCTTTGGTGTCTTTGATGGGTGGAGTAAGTTAATTGTATCGATTCCTGATCTTTGTTTTACTTCTACTTTTAACCATAAGGGTAAACGCTAGGGTGGTGGCAATATTTTACAAAGTCAGTGAACCATGAAATGTAGGTCAAGGTCAAATATGGATGCTTGCATTTAAGTTTCCATCCCGAGATATAAGTTTGTACCAAGTATCATTAATGAAGCTCTTATGGTTCTTGAGAAATTAACTTGACCAGTAGGGTGAACGCTAGGGTGGTCGCAATATTTTACAAAGTCAGTGAACCATGAAATTTAGGTCAAGGTCAAATATGGATGCTTGCATTGAAGTTTCCATTCACAGATTCAAGTTTGTACCAAATATCATTAAAGAAGCTCTTATAGTTCTTGAGAAATAAACTTGACCATTAGGGTGAACGCTAGGGTGGTCGCAATATTTTACAAAGTTAGTGAACCATGAAATGTAGTCAAGGTGAAATATGGATGCTTGCATGTAAGTCGCCATCCCAAGACACAAGTTTGTATGAAGTATCATTAATGAAGCTCTAATAGCTCTTGAGAAATAAACTTGACCATTAGAGTGAACGCTAGGGTGGTCGCAATATTTTACAAAGTCAGTGAACCATGAAAAGTAGGTAAAGGTCAAATATGGATGCTTACATGTAAGTTGTCATCCCCAGACACAAGTTTGTACCAAGTATCATTAATGAAGTTCTTATAGTTCTTGAGAAATAAACTTGACCATTAGGGTGAATGCTAGGGTGGTCGCAAATGTTGACGCCTTGACGAATGAATGGACGGAAAACCGGGCACCTATATCGTGCCATGCTAATAGCAGGCGCGACAAAAAGGGCAGTTGTCAGTTTTGACGGAAGTATGTGTGCTATACTGGTTAACCCCGTAAAACCCCCTAAACTGAACGACTGGATATAACCATAAAAGCGTTGACTGGGTCGTTAAACAAATGTATCATGGGGATAATAAATTTACTCAGTAGTTTTCTATATAAAGTACGAGATAAGAAGAAACCAAGCGATGTCTGGCAAAATAAATACAACTATATAAATTTATATGGTGAACATTATGCAACCATAACGTACAAGACCATGCGTACAGAACACTGTAAAAATTTAGTAGGTGTTGTGAAGACATTGTGCAGCATTTAAACATATGTTGACCCTTCTCTTGCTGAATATTTATTTAAGCCACATCCATTTCTGTCTATCAACCAATCAAATTACTTGATGTAATTTATTGCTACAAACTCATAAACTAAATGCCAAACAGTGTAGATCCTGATCAGATGGCTTCTTCAGAAGCCATCTGATCTGGATCTACACTGTTTGCAAAGATAGGGCTGTCGTGAACAGCAAAAATAAAGGTCAAGTGCTTATCATTTTACGGGAATGTGGAACCGAATACTCGAGTGCTATAAAATTTATTCAAACAATTACAGTAGTGTGACCTTGACCTACTTTACGATAGTAAGTTGCAGGGCGATGTTTTTGGAACTTAAGTGAAACAGGATGCCCGTTAATGTTCTGGATCCGCACCTGGGCTCATGATGTGTCAAAACTTGTCGAAAAGATGGGGCTCACTGAAGATTTTTCTTTTAGCTACTCAGTCACCCGATGTTATATACAAAGTTTCAAGAAAATCGACCAAGTGGTTCTGAAGGAGAAGATATGTAAGGCTTTTACCCTATTTGGGCATGGTGACCATCTTGGTCATGTGACCTGGAACATTTGAATCATTTTTGATCCCTTACTGTTCTTAGGCTGCATGTAAAATTTAAATGAAATTGGCCCAGTGGTTTTAGAGAAATGCATTCTATTATGTCAATGGACCTGCAATACAAGTCACCCTGGGCCAAGGTCACCAAATGACCTTGCCCTTAAGCATCATATATATTCATTTTTTACCTTTTCTCATATCATAGACCACAATATTTAATGAAAAATGCATTGATTTACCTATTTTCAATTGAAAAGCCTATGGAGCCAAATTTGACCTTGGCGTAAAATAGGTCAACGTCATTATTTTGGAAAATACCAAGTTTCAAGACAAGAGGGCCAAGAGGGCCCTGAATCGCTCACCTGAGTATCAGTGTCTCTAGTGCATTCTTGCCCAAGGGCTATAATTTGAATGAACTTGGTAGCGGTCCACTATACAAGGCCTCAGACCAAATAGCAAAGATCTGGGCCTTCTGGTTTCAGAAAAGAAGACTTTTAAAGGATTTCCCTATATAAGCCTATATAAAACCCGCGGGCCCTGGCGCGTGGGTATTTTTGGCGCCAGGGCTATAATTTGACCAATCTCAGCAGGTTCACTATTTGAAGCGTCGCACCAGATATCAAAGACCTGGGCTTTCTGGTTTCGGACAAGAAGATTTTTAAAGGTTTTTTCCTATATATGCCAATGTAAAACTAGTGGGTCCCAGCGCAGGGACATTATTAGCCCCAAGGTTATAATTTGAAAAATCTTGGTAGAGGTCCATTAGATGAAGCTTCATACCAAATATCAAAGACCTCGGCCTTGCAGTTTCAGAAGATTTTCTCAAGATTTTCCCTATAAAAGCCTATTTAAAACCAAAGGGCCCTGGGGCGGGGTCATTTTTGGCCCCAAACACTATAATTTGAATAATCGTGGTAGGGGTCCAATAGATGAAGCTTCATACCAAATAGCAAAGACCTGGGCGTTGCGGTTTCGGGGAAGAAGATTTTTAAAGATTTTCCCTATATAAACCCATGTTAAACCAAAGGGGCCCGGGGCGGGGAATTTTTGGCCCCAGCACTATAATTTGAACAATCTTGGTAGAGGTCCACTAGATGAAGATTTTTTAAAGATTTTCATGTAAAACCAAAGGGCCCCGGAGCGGGGGCATTTTTGACACCAGCACTATAATCTGAACAATCTTGGAAGAGGTCCACTAGATGAAGCTTCATACCAAATAGCAAAGACCTGGGCCTTGCTGTTTCAGAGAAAAAGATTTTTAAAGCTTTTCCCTATATAAGCCCATGTAAAACCAAAGGGCCCCGGAGCGGGGGCATTTTTGGCCCCAGCACTATATTTTGAACAATCTTGGTAGGGGTCCACTAGATGAAGCTTCATACCAAATATCAAAGATCTGGACCTTGCGGTTTCAGAGAAGAAGGTTTTTAAAGATTTTCCCTATATAAGCCCATGTTAAACTAAAGGGCCCCTGGGCGGGGGCATTTTTGGCCCAAACACTGTAATTTGAACAATCTTGGTAGGGGTCCACTAGATGAAGCTTCATACCAAATATCAAAGACCTGGGCCTGGCGGTTTCAGAGAAGAATATTTTTAAAGACTTTCCCTATATAATCCTATGTAAAACCAAAGGGACCCGGGGCGGAGGCATTTTTCGCCCCAGCACTATAATTTGAACAATCTTGGTAGGGTTCCACTAGATGAAGCTTCATACCAAATATCAAAGACCTGGCGGTCGTTTCACTAAACTTCGTAACTCTAAGATTTTCTTAAGTTCTATCTTAAGAATTCTTAACTCAAAATTTGCGTTTCACTAACGTCAAATTCTTAAGTTTTTGCGTAAGTTTGTTCGTAACTTTACGATAGGGGGTAGGCAGTCGTAACTTTAAGAATTTCGTAAGTGTCATGGCGGCGGTTTAGATTCGCGCCCGATTAGAGCAATAAATCGCAATTTCCAAGCTTGGTGAAGCTTGAAATAAAGAAAATCTTACCTGTTTTCACTTATCCTTAGCAGCACCGACATTGTCAGTGACCCAGTTTACTGTTTTCTTGGATAAACACATCATTTCGGGACTTCAGGATGAGACAGAAGCATAAAGCACCTGTTGAAGACTCTTGCAACTCATTAAACGGTGTTTGCCTGTGTCAGTCGTCATGAATGCTTTTTTTTTTTTTTTTTTTCTTTTAACTTCGCCATAAGTTTTGTTGACATTTGTGCGCGAGGAGAAAAGAAATCATACGTCATCATGACGTCATGTTCTATTGCTGAATACTCAGGGTAAAACATGGAGTTCTTTCTTTAGAGGTAATGGCCAAATATGACCGACTCAGTATGAGACGATAGATAGATAGATAGATAGATAGATAGATAGATAGATAGATAGATAGATAGCCCCCGTGTGCCTTAGGGTACAAAGTATCAGTCAGCCCCCCCCCCCTCTCTCTCTCTCTCTCTCTCTCTCTCTCTCTCTCTCTCTCTCTCTCTCTCTCTCTCTCCTACTCTCACACTCACGGCCCCCGCCCATCGGGTCTTGAAGAAATAGATGGGCTGCATGATGCTTCCACGCAGAGCTTTTGTTTGTTTAAGTTTAACGTCACCGTCCACGTTGGAGATGCTGCTTCCAATTTTTTGGGACTTTTATCCGAAAGGGGAAAAAATGACATCTCAAACTCTGCCGCCCAATGAAACCAATAGGGTTCATTAACATGGACGGGCCGACTCGCATCGCATTGCCTGGGCAGGCTTAGATCGTCTAAGGGGTTTACCAGTACTCGTGTGCGGGTCGGTTTCAGCTCCGCGTGGAAGCATCATGCAGCCCATCTATTTCAGCCCATCTATTTCTTCAAGCCCCTATAGGCGGGGGCTATCCACACTGAGCTGAAACTAACCCGCACACGAGTACTGGTAAACCGCTTAGAGGATCTGAGCCTGCCCAGGTAAAGCGGTGCGAGTTGGCCCGTCCATGCTTATAAACCCTATTGGTTTCATTGGACGACAGGGCTTGAAATGTCATTTCATCTCAATGCCGGGTAAAAGTCCCACACAATTGGAAGTAACGTTTCCAAAATGACCTGCACAGTGTTGACGGGGACGTTAAACCTCAAATCAAACAAACAAAACTCTCACACTCTCCTTCTCTCCCCGATCTCCTCCCGCTCTCCCCTGTCTCCCTGTATTTCTCCCTCTCACCACATCTCTGCCTCCCTCTCCCACTCACCCTTCTCACTTAACATAGCTGGAACAGCCAATTCAGCACTCAACAACGGACCAACGTCGGACCGACAGCGATACAACGTTGCCCACCGTCGCCCACCGTTTGTTTGTTTGTAGCCTATTGGAGTTTAACGGCCCAGTCAACACTATTTTATGTCATTTATGAGCCGGTCAGTTGACCTATCCACACTTTTCCTGGTCAGGCTTGTACGTTAGCATGTCATCCAGTACAGTGCACATTCTTTCGCCAGAAACTGACAACTGCCCTTCCTGAATCAGCGGAAGGGAGAGAATGACCGTAGGAAAGATTTCATGATCAATCTCCACGAAAGAATGTTGCCGACCCCGGCAGGTATCGAACCTGCGTCCTCCCGATCACCAGTCAAACGCGCATCCGACTGAGCTACCGAGGCGGCTCGGCCCGCCGTTGGCCCGTCATTCATTGCTGACTGGGAGGCAAAGCCATATATATATATTGCCAGGGCTTTGAGGGCTTCATCTGCTCTGGACATAGAGGAGACCGGAAGTAGTTGGTCGGAAAATTGTATTTATCATTTTTAGCTCGGCTGTTTTCGAAGAAAACGACGAGGTATTGTCATAGCTCTGGCGTCGTCTGCGTCGTCGTCGTCGTCGTGCAAAAACTTGGACATTTTGTAATATCTCTGTCATTACTTGACAGTCGGACTAGTTGTTCATTATGAAAAGGGGAACTCATACCAATAGATGAGTTTAGGACGCCACCGGTCGCTAAGGAAATGCTACCCAAAGATTCCGTATTTTTGCGCATGCGCAATTTTGTGTGGCAATAAATAACCGTTGTTCAGACTGATTCGATAGCAGTTATTAATTTCTCTGAATTTGACAATTTTAAATATAGCGTAAGGTAAAGGTGACGTATGTCTTGCGTCACTGGTGTTGGCTGACAATTGGGTAAGACCTGCTATCCCTACAGCAGGTAAGGGTAGAGGGGAGTGCTCTCATTCCTTCTGTTTCTACACTTCCATTCATTTTCCTCTTTCTCCTCTGTCCTTTACTTTAACCTACGATCTCTTCTATATTTTTTCTCCATTTCTCTGGGAGACGAGACAAATTACCCACATGGGTTGACTAGTTGTTAAACCCAACACAATTTATAATCGAATAATTAACTGACAATGGTCGCGTCTTTTTGCGCTAATCGCAAGACAAACGATGCGACAGTGAAGATGACCGGTTGGTTGGTTGAATTGTGGTTTAATGTCCCCGTCAACACTGTTTAGGTCATTTTGGAGACGTTGCTTCCAGTTTTATGGGACTTTTACCCGACATTGAGATGAAATGACTTCTCAAGCCCTGCCGCCTAATGGAACCAAAAGGCTTATATCGTCTGCTGAGTGCAATAACGGTGTAACTGACATTTTGGCCAAAATAGTTTTTTTGCATAAATGGGTGCCTTAGGACTTGACGCACTTGGTAAATAAGTTCTACAGCTGGATTCTGCCTCAATCATGATTTATTTCAGCATTTTGGATTTTTTTTTGTCAGTTACACCGTTTTTGCACTGACTTTTAGAAAAAAAGTTGGCGCAAAAACAGTGTAAGTGCACTTACCCCATTTTTGCGCAAAGTTTTTTAATACCTCAGAAATATTGAATCCTGCTGCTTGATATTTCAGAATAAGCATGTAAGTACCATGCAGAATGTATAAAATGTGACCTATTACCTACCAAGTACCTTCAATTTACTGCTTTACCATGTAAAAGGCAAAGAAATAAGGTTTGTGCATTTACATCGTTTTAGCGCTGGATGCACTTACACCGTTTTTGCACAAAAAAAGTTGAAAAAACACTTGGCGCAGAAATGGTGTATCAACCCTTTAATGCTAAATATTTCTTTTCAAATGTCATTTATTCAACAATAAACACCATACCCAAATGAAAGAAGTTGCCATGAAGTTAAGAAACCAGCTTATGGTATGGTTTTCTATGCCATTCTTTACTAAAACAGTTTTTTGTCTCTCCTGAAAAGTTGCCATTTTGCACTTACATCGTTATTGCACTCAGCAGACGATATGCATTTGATGGTCTTTTCCTGGGCAGTCTTAGTCCTTCTAAGCAGTTTACCAGAAATCATTGACGGTCAGTTTCAGCTCTGCGTTGAAGCACAATCTATTTCTCCAAGTCCCTCAAGAATTCAAGGACGCGTCAATTATCCACATATTCAAACGGAAAGGGAATCCTCAGTTGTGAGACAATCATCGAGGCATCTCTTATTTTGCCAATTGCTGGGAAGTTGATTTCAAGAAATTTACTTCAACGACTGAATGAACACACTGAACAGTCCGAAAGCCAATGTGTGCTCAGTGTGTGATCAGAAAGGACAGCTCTATGAAAAACTGACATGATCTTCACAGCAAGGTAGCTTCAAGAGCAATGTCAGGTTTGTTAAACTCACCAAATCATATGACGAAGTCGTCGTGAGGGTCTTTGGAAAATTATGACGAAGTTTGGTTGTCCGACCAAGATCAGTATAGCAGCTGGAGGCCGTTTCGCGATGGCATGCTTGCACGGTTTCCAAAACGTATGGGACGCCCTTTTCCTATTTATTCCCTATTTATAGATATCCATAATTATTTATGAATATCCACAATCCGAATTATGGATATCCATAATTATTTATGGATATCAATAATTATTAATGGATATCCATAATTAGATTTAATTTGAATATCCATAATTCGAATTATGGATATCTATAAATCGATCTGAATTATGGACATCAGTTATATTGAATTATGGATATCCATTATTCGATTTATGGATATCTGTAATTCAAATAATGGATATCCATAAATCAGCCGAATTATGGATATCCATAATTCAGAATTATGGATATCCATAGATCGGCCGAATAATGGATATCCTAATTCGAATTATACATATACATAAATCGAATTATGGGTATCTATAAATCAATCTGAATTAAGGATGTCCATAAATCGAATTATAGATATCCATTATTCGATTTATTCGAATTATGGATATCTATATGGGTTAAATAGTAAAACGGCACCGCATAAAAATGATGATTAGTTTTCTGATCCATTTCCTGTGACAATGGAGTCAAGCTGCTCAGCATAATGTTCGCTGTCATGCTCACAAATGCTTTCCGGGATGCTGACAATGGTATACCTGTTTGGTATGGCTTTATCAACCTAGGAAGGTTGCAAGTGATCCAGAAGACGAGTTCCCCTTTTCTGACGACATGACAAAGGGTGCTCCAGCAGAAGAGAAGATGCAAAAAAGAATAGATGGCGTATCTGACAGTTATGAATTCACAATCAGCATTAAAACATCCGAGGTGGTTTATAAACCAGAACTTGGCAAACCTTATAAGGAGCCCACCATTACAGTGAAAAGGTCAAAGATTGCAAGTGGTAGACAAGTTCACCTACCTTGGAAGCTCTTTGTCAAGATCGTGTTTTGTTTGATTTGAGGTTCAACGTCCCGGCAAAAATGTAAAGGTCATTCTGGAGACGTTGCTTCCAATTTTGGGGGACTTCTACCCGACATCGAGATAAAATGACCAACTAGCCCCGGTCTCCCCATTAGACTATCTAGAGAGAAATGGGCAATGAATTCTCTAGGACCAGTATCCAGTATCTCGTAAATACCAAGACACTATTTTGATGAGAATAACGAAAAAATCCAAAGGCTCCTTTAATAGACCCGCTCCTCCTCATCCCCCCACACCCCCCCTCCAAAAATAGTAATAAATAAATAAAAACACGCACGCACGCATGCCACTCTTTCTTAAATGATTTAAAACAAATGTTTTAAAACTTTAAAAATTCATATCAGCAGGAAGTGACCAGAACAGTTGGTGTTTGTATTTAAACAATGAAATAAGGTACACTTTATTCGAAACCGTGTGTGTTATGGAACTGAGATTTGATAAATAAATAAAAAAAATAAATAAACATTCCGCACCTGTTGCAAGCACAGAACTTAGACACATGACCCACTATGCTCCAAATGCATCAGGACGATCGGGCCTTGTAAGCTAACTAGCACTGCCATAGCCCATGTCATCCGCCAGGAAATCATTTGTTTGATGTGAGGTTTAACGTCTCTGTCAACACTACATAGGTCATTTTGGTGACGTTGCTTCAAACGTTGTGGGATTTTTATCCGATATTGAGATGAAATGACAATCCATGCCGCCGTCCGCAATGAAACCAATAGGACGGTCCGATACGCACCGCTTTAGCAGGCATAGATTCTTGAAGCAGTTTACCAGTAGATTCAGCTCCGCATGGAAGCACCATGCAGCCTAATCTATTTCTCCAAGCCACGATGGGCGGGAGCCAAACCAGGCAACCATCATGGGGGGGGGGGGGGTCCAATGTAAGGTACATGTCTAGGTCTACAGATTTACCAGAGAAAAGGGAAAAAATCCGTAACTGAAAAAGAGACGTCCTGATAATCTTATTAAATGACCATAAGAGATAGGCTATGTATGGTTATGAGGCGGAAGATAGGAAAAAAAAAAATAAGATTGTGTTGAAGATTTAACTACCAACAAACAGTACTGACTCTTCGGTCGGTGCTAGATATTCGAAATATTCCGAAAGTTTAGCGAAGAACTATTGTTTTCAACTTTGTCGGGCTATGAGAAATAGATTTGACAGCATTGTGCTTCCGCACAGAGCTGAAACCGACCGCACAGGTCAGAGTAGGCTACTGGTAACCGCAAAGTAATGCGAGTCGGACAATCCATGCATATTTATGAAACCCTACTCTGAGTATTGGTTTCATTGGGTAAAGTCCCACAAAATTGGAAGCAACGTCTCCAAATTGACCTAAATAGTGTTGACGGGGACGTTAAACGTCAATTCAAACAAGCAACTTAGATGAATCGGCTTCCGATACAGGCTAGGCCTATGCCTAGATTTTACCCGACCATAAGACATGAGTCGGAGTAAGCTCCCTTGCGTATTAAATTGATGACGTCATCGATAACTACGTAACACATAAATAATGACAACACAGTGTGCAGGTATGACAGATATTTGCCAGCTTTCATCATTTAACTTGGGCCTGTCCGTTCCCTCTATGACTTCTTCACAGCGCCGATGGAATGAAACAACTTTGATGCAAACAGGTTTACTAGATTTTTCTTTTTCCCTATTCAAAATTTTCGTTTTCTGGTCCTCGCAATCGGTCAAAGTACATTCTAAACCAACAAAACATGTGATTCATCATGTCTAAAACGTGTTTTTATTACAATAAATTCCCGCAATCTCAACCTCCGTGCGTAAAATATTTATCTTCAGCATTAGAGAGTAGCTACGAATTCTTAGCTACGAATTTCGTAAGTCATTTAACTTAAGAAGACGTTAGTGAAACGCACCCGTGATTTTCTTAAGAATTTCTTAAGTCAAGTTCTTAAGTCTACGAATTTCGTAAAGTTACGAAGTTTAGTGAAACGGGCCCCTGGGCCTTGTGGTTTCAGAGAAGATTTTTTAAGTTTTGGGAAAAAAAATCTGACATAGATGTGCAATGGACCGGAACCATTTGAACAACTTTGAAAGGGGACCACCTAAGGATCATTCCTGTGAAGTTTGGTCAAAATCCGATCAGTGGTTTAGGAGGAGATGCCGTTTGAAGCAAAAGTTTATGGATGTACGCACGCACGCAAGGGCGCACAAAAAGGGCAAAACGTGATCCCAAAAGCTCACCTCGTCACTATGTGACAGGTAAGCTAACAATCGGCCCAGTGGTTCTGGAGAGGATTTTTTAAGGTTTTTACAATATTTGGGCATGGCGGCCATCTTGGTCATGTGACCTGGCCCATCCGAAAATTTTTTGTTCCCTTATTGTCCTAAGGCTGCATATAAAATTTAAATGAAATTGGCCCAGTGGTGTTAGAGGAAATGTATTCTAATATGTCAATGGACCGGCACTACAAGTGACCTTGTCTACCAAACTATAGAATATCAAGTTGGCTTCTTTAGGAAGAATCCAAAGGAATGGTCTACAGCTTTCTAGTCAGTAGAATAAAAAACAAGAGGGCCATGATGGCCCTGGATCGCTCACCTGATCCATAGAGTAATAAGTGGGCCCTGGGGAGGGCCTTTATTGACACCAGGGCTATAATGTACATAATGTTGAGGGAGGTCTAAAAAGGTGAAGGTTCTTACCAAATATCAACAAAGGCTATAATTTGAACAATCTTGGCCAATAGATGAAGCTACACACCAAATATCAAAGACCTGGGCCTTGCCGTTTCAGAGAAGATTTTTCAAAGATTATCTCTATATAAGTCTATGTAAAACCAAAGGGCCCCGAGGCGGGGGCATTTTTGGCCTCAGGGCTATAATTTAAACAATCTTGATAGAGGTCCACTAGATGAAGCTTCACACCAAATATCAAAGACCTGGGCATTGTTGTTTCAGAGAAGAAGATTTTTCAAAGATTATCTCTATATAAGTCTATGTTAAACCAAAGGGCCCCGGGGCGGGGGCATTTGTGGCCCGAGGGCTATAATTTGAACAATCTTGGTAGAGGTCCACTAGACGAAGCTCCATATCAAAATATCAAAGACCTAGGCCTTGTGGTTTCAGAGAAGAAGATTTTTAAAGATTTCCCTATATAATCCTATGTAAAACCAAAGGGTCCCGGAGCGGGGGCATTTTTGGCCCCAGCACTATAATTTGAACAATCTTGGTAGGGGTCCACTAGATGAAGCTTCATTCCAAATAGCTTAGACCTGGGCCTTGCGGTTTCAGAGAAGAAGATTTTTAAAGATTTTCCCTATATAAGCCCATGTAAAACCAAAGGGTCCTGGGGCGGGGGCATATTTGGCCCCAGCACTATAATTCGAACAATCTTGGTAAGGGTCCACTGGATGAAGCTTCATACCAAATATCGAAGACCTGGGCCTTGTGGTTTCAGAGAAGAAGATTTTTTGAGTTTTCAATGAAAAAAATCTATTTTTGGCTCCTGTGACCTAGATGTGCAACAGACCGGAACCATTTGAACAACTTTGAAAGGGGACCACCTAAGGAACATTCCTGTGAAGTTTGGTCAAAATCCGATCAGTGGTTTAAGAGGAGATGTCGTTTGAAGAAATTGTTTACGCACGGATGACAGACAAAAAGTGATCCTAATATAAAACACAAGAGGGCCACGATGGCCCTGGATCGCTCACCTGATCCATAGAGTAACAATTGGGCCTCGGGGAGGGCCATTATTGACCCCAGGGTTATAATGTGCATAATGTTGAGGAAGGTCTAAAAAGGTGAAGCTTCATACCAAATATCAACAAAGGCTATATGTAATTTGAACAATCTTGGCAAAGGTCCACTAGATGAAGCTACACAAAAAATATCAAAGATCTTGGCCTTGCGGTTTCAAAGAAAAAGATTTTTTTAAAGATTTTCCCTATATAAGCTATGTAAAACCAAAGGGCCCTGGGGCGGGGGCATTTTTGGCCCCAGGACTACATAAGCCTTTGTAAAACCAAATGGCCCCGGGGCGGGGCATTTTTGGCCTCAGGGTTATAATTTAAACAATCTTGGTAGAGGTCCACTAGATGAAGCTTCATACCAAATATCAGGGCCTTGCTGTCTCAGAGAAGAAGATTTTCAAAGATTATCTCTATATAAGTCTATGTAAAACCAAAGGGCCCCGGGGCGGGGGCATTTGTGGCCCAAGGCTATAATTTGAATAATCTTGGTAGAGGTCCACTAGATGAAGCTCCATACCAAATATCAAAAATATAGGGCCTTGCAGTTTCAGAGAAGAAGATTTTAAAGATTTCCCTATATAAGTCTACGTAAAACCAAAGGGTCTTGGGAGGGGGCATTTTTGGCCCCAGGGCTATAATTTGAACAATCTTGATAGAGGTCCACAAGATGAAATTTCACACCAAATATCAAAGACCTAGGCCATGTGGTTTCATAGAAGAAGATTTTTAAAGATTTTCCCTATATAAGTCTATGTAAAACCAAAGAGCCACGAGGCGGGGGCATTTTTGGTCTCAGGGCTACAATTTGAACAATCTTGGTAGAGGTCCACTAGCTGAAGCTTCATATCAAATATCAAAGACCTAGGCCTTGTGGTTTCAGAGAAGAAGATTTTTCAAGATTTTCCCTATGCAAGTCTATGTAAAACCAAAGGGCCCCAGAGCGGGGGTATTTTTGCCCCCAGGGCTATAATTTGAACAATCTTGGTAGAGGTCCTTTAGATGAAGCTTCATGCCAAATATCAAAGACCTGGGCCTTGCGGTTTCAGAGAAGAAGATTTTTAAAGATTTTCCCTATATAAGCCCATGTAAAACCAAAGGGCCCTGGGGCGGAGGCATTTTTGGCCCCAGCACTATAACTTGAACAGTCTTGGTAGGGGTCCACTAGATGAATCTTCATACCAAATATCAAAGACCTGGGCCTTGCGGTTTCAGAGAAGAAGATTTTTAAAGATTTTTCCCTATATAAATATGTTCTATAAAAGGGTTATCCTTTGGAAGCAAGGAATACACCACAGAACTGAAAAATATGGAGTGTATTTGTTTTCTGGGCCAGACTAGCTAGTTTCGGCCAATTAGGCCTCATCAGTGACCCTCAGATATTTTCAAAATTCCACAATGGAATCAATGATCCCAAAGGACAAGAAAATATAATCTACACTATGATATAGGGCAGGGAGACGTTTTACCGCCGCCACACATTCCCACATATCAGCTGTAGTGAAGTTAAATATGTTCTATAAAAGGGTTATCCTTTGGAAGCAGGGAATACACCACAGAACTGAAAAATATGGAGTGTATTTGTTTTCTGGGCCAGACTAGCTAGTTTCGGCCAATTAGGCCTCATCAGTGACCCTCAGATATTTTCAAAATTCCACAATGGAATCAATGATCCCAAAGGACAAGAAAATATAATCTACACTATGATATAGGGCAGGGAGACGTTTTACCGCCGCCACACATTCCCACATATCAGCTGTAGTGAAGTTAAATATGTTCTATAAAAGGGTATTTAAGCCTATGTAAAACCAAAGGGCCCCGGGGCGGGGGCATTTTTTGCCCCAGCACTATAATTTGTACAATCTTGGTAGGGGTCCACTAGATGAAGCTTCATACCAAATATCAAAGACCTGGGCCTTGCGGTTTCAGAGAAGAAGATTTTTAAAGATTTTCCCTATATAAGCCCATGTAAAACCAAAGTGCCCCAGGGCAGAGGCATTTTTGGCCCCAGCACTATAATTTGAACAATCTTGGTAGGGGTCCACTAGATGAAGCTTCATACAAAATATCAAAGTCCTGGGCCTTGTGGTTTCAGAGATTTTTAAAGATTTTCCCTATATAAGCCCATGTAAAACCAAAGGGCCCCGGGGCAGGGGCATTTTTGGCCCCAGCACTATAATTTGAACAATCTTGGTAGGGGTCCACTAGATGAAGCTTCATACCAAATATCAAAGACCTGGGCCTTGTGGTTTCAGAGAAGAAGATTTTTTAAGTTTTTGGTGAAAAAATCTATTTTTGGCTCCTGTGACCTAGATGTGCAACGGACCCGAACCATTTGAACAACTTTGAAAAGGGTCCACCTAAGGATCATTCCTGTGAAGTTTGGTCAAAATCCGATCAGTGGTTTGGGAGGAGATGTCGTTTGAAGAAATTGTTTACGCACGGATGACAGACAAAAAGTGATCCTAATATTAATCACAAGAGGGCCCAGAGGGCCCTGGTTCGCTCACCTGATCCAAAGCATAACAAGTGGGCCCCGGGCAGGGTCAATTTTGGCCCCAGGGCTAAAATTTGAACAATCTTGGTAGCGGTCCACAAGATGAAGCTTTATATCTAATATGAAAGACCTGGGCTTTCTGGTTTCAGAAAAGAAGATTTTAAAGGTTTACCCTGCATATAGAAGTCTATGTAAAACAAGATTTTCCCTATATAAGTCTATGTTAAACCAAAGGGCCCCCGAGCGGAGGCATTTTTGGCCCCAGGGCTATAATTTGAACAATCTTGGTAGAGGTCCACTAGCTGAAGCTTCATAACAAATATCAAAGACCTAAGCCTTGTGTTTCAGAGAAGATGATTTTTAAAGATTTTCCCTATATAAGTCTATGTAAAACCAAAGGGCCACATGGCGGGGGCATTTTTGGTCTCAGGCCTATAATTTGAACAATCTTTATAGAGGTCCACTAGCTGAAGCGTCATAACAAATATCGAAGACCTAAACCTTGTGGTTTCAGAGAAGAAGATTTTTCAAGATTTTCCCTATATAAGTCTATGTAAAACCAAAAGGCCCCGGAGCGGGGGCATTTTTGGCCCCAGCGCTATAAATTGAACAATCTTGGTAGGGGTCCACTAGATGAAGCTTCATACCAAATATCAAAGACCTGGGCCTTACGGTTTCAGAGAAGAAGATTTTTAAAGATCTTCCCTATATAAGCCCATGTAAAACCAAAGGGCCCTGGAGCGGGGGCATTTTTGGCCCCAGCACTATAATTTGAACAATCTTGGTAGGGGTCCACTAGATGAAGCTTCATACCAAATATCAAAGACCTGGGCCTAGCGGTTTCAGAGAAGAAGATTTTTAAAGATTTTTCCCTATATAAGCCCATGTAAAACCAAAGGGCCCCCGTGCGGGGGCATTTTTAGCTTCAGCACTATAATTTGAACAATCTTGGTAGGGGTCCACTAGATAAAGCTTCATACCTAATATCAAAGACCTGGGCCTTGCGGTTTCAGAGAAGAAGATTTTTAAAGATTTTCCCTATATAAGCCCTTGTAAAACCAAAGGGCCCCCGTGCGGGGGCATTTTTGGCCCCAGCACTATAATTTGAACAATCTTGGTAGGGGTCCACTAGATGTAGCTTCATACCAAATATCAAAGACCTGGGCCTTGCGGTTTCAGAGAAGAAGATTTTTCAAGATTTTCCCTATATAAGCCCATGTAAAACCAAAGGGCCCCCGTGCGGGGGCATTTTTAGCTTCAGCACTATAATTTGAACAATCTTGGTAGTAGTCCACTAGATAAAGCTTCATACCTAATATCAAAGACCTGGGCCTTGCGGTTTCAGAGAAGAAGATTTTTAAAGATTTTCCCTATATAAGCCCTTGTAAAACCAAAGGGCCCCCGTGCGGGGGCATTTTTGGCCCCAGCACTAAAATTTGAACAATCTTGGTAGGGGTCCACTAGATGAAGCTTCATACCAAATATCAAAGACCTGGGCCATGCGGTTTCAGAGAAGAAGATTTTTCAAGATTTTCCCTATATAAGCCCATGTAAAACCAAAGGGCCCCCGTGCGGGGGCATTTTTAGCTCCAGCACTACAATTTGAACAATCTTGGTAGGGGTCCACTAGATGAAGCTTCATACCAAATATCAAAGATCTGGGCCTAGCGGTTTCAGAGAAGATGATTTTTAAAGATTTTCCCTATATAAGCCCATGTAAAATCAAAGGGCCCCCGTGCGGGGGCATTTTTAGCTCCAGCACTATAATTTGAACAATCTTGGTAGGGGTCCACTAGATGAAGCTTCATACCAAATATCAAAGATCTGGGCCTTGCGGTTTCAGAGAAGAAGATTTTTAAAGATTTTCCCCATATAAGCCCATGCAAAACCAAAGGGCCCCCGTGCGGGGGCATTTTTGGCCCCAGCACTAAAATTTGAACAATCTTAGTAGGGGTCCACTAGATGAAGCTTCATACCAAATATCAAAGACCTGGGCCTTGCGGTTTCAGAGAAGAAGATTTTTTAAGTTTTCGGTGAAAAAAATCTATTTTTGGCTCCTGTGACCTATATGTGCAATGGACCGGAACCATTTGAACAACTTTGAAAGGGGACCACCTAAGGATCATTCCTGTGAAGTTTGGTCCAAATCCGATCAGTGGTTTAGGAGGAGATGTCGTTTGAAGAAAAGTTTACGGACGCACGCACGGACGCACGCACGCACGCACGCACGGACGCACGACGGACGACGGACAAAAAGTGATCCCAAAAGCTCACCTTGTCACTACGTGACAGGTGAGCTAACAAGAGGCCCATGGGCCACTATGCTCACCAGAGCTCAGGTAGGCACAGCCCACTGGCAGCTATGTAATATATTGTATTTTAATAAAACCATGGCAGCCCCCAGCCCATTGAAGCTACAAATGAAATTTGGACACAATCGGCCAGTAGCTTCAGGGGATACATCTGCAATTGGTCCGCTGCTTGCAAAGTTACAAGAAGACCGAGGACAAATTTTGTTTGTTTGTTTTAGAGTTCAACACTATTTTAGGTCAGTTTTGAGCCTGTCAGTTTACCTATCCACACTTCCTGGGCAGGCTTATATGTAAGCAGATAACCAGTACAGTACACATTCTTTTGCCAGAAACTGACAACTTCCCTTCTTGAATCAGCAGAAGGGAGAGAATGACAGTAGAAAAGCTTTTAAGATCAATCTCCACAAAAGAATGTTGCCGACCCCGGCATGTATTGAACCAGCATCCTATTGATTACCAGTCAGATGCACATCCGAGGCCGTTTCATGCAGGACACACGACCCATGACACATGTTGGACAGACACAGGGGGATCACAAAAGCTCACCTTGTGCACAAATGCACTTTGCATAAAAATGAGCGAAAGACACTTACCTGTTGCAAGCCAAACTGTTAGGGATCCAGGTAGCACAAGAACATGACATATTTGCCTCACGCAGCCTCTACAGCATCAAGTTATTTAAACATGTTGCTAGACAGGGTAGCCTGTCTTGACTCATACTTTGCCATCATATATAAGTTTTAAGCAAAATTGCAATTTTGTGCACTCATTCAAGGATACTGACTCCATCCTGGAATGGCTCTTGCCGTATAAATATATACATCTGCAATTTACCAGTAAGCAGTATTATCATTTGTTCGGAAACAACTAAGTATTTTGCAGAGTTGACACACTTTGTGAAGTGAACTATGTTGTAAAATTTGTGGCCATATATATTCTGCTTTCTGTTCCATGTCATGTGAGCTAATTTTCCTGTGTGATGATGTTTGTCTTTTCCTTGATAATTTTTCCAACTGGTTGTATTTGCTTGTTTCAGTTTTCCATCCATTGACATACATGTATATCTCCCAGTTTGAAACATTTCTGTCTTGCTCTTTGGTAGATAGCACCATCAACTGCTTTTGCTTTTGAATAAAACTCCTGGCACATTTCTGGCAAACTTCCTGGCATATTTCTAGTAAACTCCTGGCATATTTCTTGTAAACTGCTAGCATATTTCTTGTAAACTCCTGGCACATTACTTGTAAACTCCTGGCATATATTTCTTGTAAACTCCTAGCATATATTTCTTGTAAACTCCTGGCATATTTCTCGTAAACTCCTGGCACGTTTCTTATAAACTCCTGGCTCATCTTTGTTGTTATAAACTCCTGGCTTCCTAGTAAACCCCTTGAATATTGTGCACAGATGAGCCAAAGACTCTTATCTGTTGCAAGCCTAACTGTTAGGGATCCAGGTAGCACAAGAACATGACATCTTTGCCTCACGCAGCCTCTCCAGCATCAAATTATCAAAACCTGTTGCTAGACAGGATAGCCTGTCTGACTCATATCTTTCCATCATATATATCTTGCAAAGTTGCAATTTTGTGCACTCATTCAAGGATACCGACTCCATCCTGGAAGGCTCTTGCCGTATAAATATGTACATCTACAATTTATCAGTAAGCAGTATTATCATTTGTTTGGAAACACTAAGTATTTTGCTCTGCCAACACACTTTGTGAAGTGAACTATGTAAACTCTTGGCATATTTCTTGTAAACTTTTAGCACATTTTTATAAACCCCTGGCATATTTCTAGTAAACCCCTTGCATAGTGTGCACAGATGAGCCAAGGACTCTTTTCCTGTTGCAAGCCAAACTATTAGGGATCAAGGTAGCATAAGAACATGACATATTTGCCTCACACAGCCTCTACAGCATCAAATTATTTAAACATGTTGCTAGACAGGGTAGCCTGTCTTGACTCATACTTTGCCATCATATATAAGTTTTAAGCAAAATTGCAATTTTGTGCACTCATTCAAGGATACTGACTCCATCCTGGAATGGCTCTTGCCGTATAAATATATACATCTGCAATTTACCAGTAAGCAGTATTATCATTTGTTCGGAAACAACTAAGTATTTTGCAGAGTTGACACACTTTGTGAAGTGAACTATGTTGTAAAATTTGTGGCCATATATATTCTGCTTTCTGTTCCATGTCATGTGAGCTAATTTTCCTGTGTGATGATGTTTGTCTTTTCCTTGATAATTTTTCCAACTGGTTGTATTTGCTTGTTTCAGTTTTCCATCCATTGACATACATGTATATCTCCCAGTTTGAAACATTTCTGTCTTGCTCTTTGGTAGATAGCACCATCAACTGCTTTTGCTTTTGAATAAAACTCCTGGCACATTTCTGGCAAACTTCCTGGCATATTTCTAGTAAACTCCTGGCATATTTCTTGTAAACTGCTAGCATATTTCTTGTAAACTCCTGGCACATTACTTGTAAACTCCTGGCATATATTTCTTGTAAACTCCTAGCATATATTTCTTGTAAACTCCTGGCATATTTCTCGTAAACTCCTGGCACGTTTCTTATAAACTCCTGGCTCATCTTTGTTGTTATAAACTCCTGGCTTCCTAGTAAACCCCTTGAATATTGTGCACAGATGAGCCAAAGACTCTTAT
Source organism: Lucinisca nassula (assembly GCA_963580285.1). NCBI lineage: Eukaryota > Metazoa > Mollusca > Bivalvia > Lucinida > Lucinidae > Lucinisca > Lucinisca nassula. Next base: position 66,931,327 of record OY757012.1, on the reverse strand, counting down.
CTGTTGCAAGCCTAACTGTTAGGGATCCAGGTAGTATAAGAACATGACATCTTTGCCTCACACAGCCTCTCCAGCATCAAATCATCAAAACCTGTTGCTAGACAGGATAGCCTTTCCGACTCGTACCTTGCCATCAAATATAAGTTATAAGCAAAATTGCAATTTTATGCACTCATTCAAGGATATCGACTCCATCCTGGAATTGCTCTTGCCCTGTAAATATATACATCTACAATTTACTAGTAAGCAGTTTTACCACTTGTTTGGAAACAACTAAGTATTTTGCAGTGCTGACACACTTTGTGAAGTGAACTATGTTGTATAATTCGTGGCCATATTATATTCTGTATTCTGTTCCATGTCATGTTGGCTATTTTTCTTGTGTGATGCTGTTTGTCTTTTCCTTGATCATTTTTCCAACTGGTTGTATTTGTTTTCTGTTTTCCATCCACTGACTCACATGTATCTCCCAGTTTGAAACATTTCTGTCTTGCTCTTTGGTAGACAGGGCCATCAACTGCTTTTGCTTTTGAATAAAACTCCTGGCACATTTCTGGCCAACTTCCTGACATATTTCTAGTAAACTCCTGGCATATTTCTTGTAAACTGTTGGCATATTTTTTGTAAATTCCTGGCACATTTCTTGTAAACACCTGGCATATATTTTTGTAAACTCCTGGCATATATTTCTTGTAAACTCCTGGCACATTTCTTGTAAACTCTTGGCATATTTCTTGTAAATTCCTGGCACATTTCTTGTAAACTCGTGACATATTTTGTGGAAACTTTTCTAGTATAACTCCTGGCATATTTCTAGGAAACCCACAGGCTGGTTTGTTTTCTTCATATTTAAGTCTCAAAAGCACAATAAACCAGCTTGTGATCAGTCCAGTAAGCTTCAATAACATCACTAGAACATGGGCAATTTGCAAACACCAGATCTAGCAATGACCCAGAATCGGTAGTAGGTTTGTTGATGAGCTGTTGACATCTAAACTGTGTTTTTGCATAAAATTTACAAAAGTCAAAGTGGTTTTATTTGCATCTAAGTTGAAATCTCCAAGAATAACTAATTTAACATTCAAATCTATCAATGGCATCAAATGGCATAACACATCATTTTTCAGATGAGCCTGCGAGCTTTTGGGATACTTGTAGAAAATCACAACTTGAAAAGAACACATGCAACCATTCTTTAATGTAGCCAGTATGAATTCACATGCACTAGAATGAAATGTGTCTATTTTCTGAATTTCTAGACATTCTCTTACATATAAAGCAAGCCCATGATAAGGTCTATTGTCAGTATATTGCTGTGTTTCATCTAGCCTCAACAGCCTGAACCTATTGAGATTAAACTGAATATTCTCATCTCTTGAGCATAGTCTCGATTCTGCAAAGCCAATAACATCAGCTGATAACACATTTGGCTCATATTCAATTTCAGGAAAATGCTTGTGCAAGGACCTTGCATTGTTAAACAGAATCTTCACTTCGCAAGGATCAACTTTATAGAGAGGAGTATAACAGAGCTCAAGGAGACTTTCTGTTTGCAACCTCTGCATCTCTACTTTCACTTTTTCATCAACAGCCAAAGCTTCTTCATTCAGATTCAAAATGAACAAATTTTCCAGTTTTCTTACTCTGCTTAAAGCAACATAGTGAATATGTGGTTGTTTCCTTACTCTTGACTGAGACAAGTCCACAACAACTTCATCAACTGTAGACCCTTGAGCTTTATGAACTGTTTTTCCAGCTGAAGGTTTCAAAGGAAACTGAATTCTCTGATAAGTTTTAAAATTGTATATGAATGATCGTTCTATGTCAAATATTGGTGTCCAGGCATGATCAGTGTTTGAACTGTACAAACCCCTATTTAAAGATTTCTCCCGTGTCGAACTGCCAATCTTAGGATCATCAAACAAAACCCAAATTATACTTGGTCGATCAGTTCCTTCCATTTTACGTTCAATGTATTTTGCAACACATGTGGATCCATTTGTCAAACCATCCTCTACATTGATATTTACTGTTATATCATAAACCATTCCAACTGCTATTTTCAAATGTTTTTCTAAATTTGCTGTTTTGTTAGAATCTTCTGGAAGTGACTCAATGAGTGATTTGCTTTTTTGTGCTGAGATGTTAGCAACAACAACTGTGTCATGACAAGGAATAATGACTTTTTCCTCTGACAATCTGTTCAAAACGCTATCATTGTGTTTGGTCACAAACTTATTTTCTGTAAATAAATGAGGAGCCTGTTTTGGATAGGCATCTACTTCAGGATCAACAGTATGCATCTTTAGCTCACTTCTGTCATCATCTGTTAACTCATTTTGCCTCAGACGATTCAGCAACTGTGCAAAGTGAATATCATCTTTCTGTCTCATAATATCAACAAGTTCATACATCCTGAAATGAGCCTTCCATAAATTAGGAGCTAGTGCTGAAGCACCCTTTGATGGATCACTGAATATCCATTTGTCACAAACAGGCATCAGCTGATACAAATCACCAACAGCTATAATGCTTATACCACCAAAAGGTGCTTTTGTTCCTGTCAACTGTTGCAAGCGTGTGTCCAAGAAGCTTAGTGTGCTTGTTCCTACCATAGATATTTCATCTATAATTATCAATTTCAAATGCCTGTATTTAACTCTGAATGTGTTTAATTCATCAGCTGACAAAAGCTCATTGGCTTGTTTAAATTTTTTCAAGAAAGCTGAAGCAATTGTCACACCATTGATATTATAAGCTGCTTTTCCTGTATAAGCACAAAGAAGGATTCTGATGTAATCAGGATTCTCTCCCTCCCTAAGATTCAAAAATCTGTACAAACTTTGAAAAAGAGCTTTAATTAGAACTGATTTGCCAACACCTGCTCCACCTGACAGAAAAGCATATAGTGGTTCTTCTTTGCATTTCAGCCAAAAGATCACATGATTAAAGAATTCTCGTTGCCTCAAATTCAAACTTCTGAGTAAGAGTAAATACTGATCTTCCGGCAGTATAACACTATTAGTTTCGACAGATGGTACTGAACAAGTGGCCTGTATCTCTATACCAATATCATACTGTCTATGTTCTACTACCCTGTCTGGATTGAAGTAAATGAAGGGTTCTGCTTCTTTTTCACCTTCCTCTTCCGCATCCCTATTTTCTTGTTCTGCATTTGGAGCTATTCTATCATACGCATCTTCGTCTGCTTCTGCCATTTGCCTAGCAATCTCAAGCTCTTCTACATGATGCTCATACTCATTTTGTTTAGGTTCAATAGTGGCTTTCAATGTACAGTAATGTGCTTTATATGTGTCAAATGAACCAATCAGATCTTTTGCTTCATTCCTCCAAGGCATAAAGAGCATAAGCCTTTCTCTGTAATAATTCTCTGGGTCTTTCTGTTTATTGTATCTTACATAGCGTATTATCTTGGGTGTTGCTCTAAGTTTATATCTTGTACCATTTTTGGTCATACATAACACGTCTGAAGCACAACTTCCAGGTTTATCAACCTCATTATCATCTTCACAGTCATCACTAGAATCACTTGCTGAAGCATCATCTTCATTTTTGTCTTTAATTTTCTCTGGCAAAGTATTCCCTTTAGGATATATGATATCAACTTTAGAAACATAATCAGCTAAACAGAACTGCTGAAGCTGCCTAGGTCTTTTAGAATATCTTTGAATCATATTATCTGATTCTATGTCAGTTGATTCAGGAGGTAATTCATCTAGAATAGATTTAGGTTTAAGCAGAAACACTCTTTCATCTGCAGTAGATGTATTGATGAAAACAATATCCCTTGTTGCTTTTGTTAAAGGAATCTGCAAAGTCAGGTATACAGCTTCTTGTGCACTCACTTCAACGCAGTTGGAAAAGACATTTCCAATATGTCTGACCTGTTTCTTCAAATCAGAATTACCTTTTCTAGCTTCTTTTGCTGCTGCATCAAGCTGTGCACTCATACCTCTCTGAGATTTACTGATATAACCAACCACATATGTTGCACAACCATAAGGTTCAAGGATCAACTGAATGTCAAGATTTGCCTTCCAACCAAGGAGTATTTGCTTGTTAAATAAATTAACTCTCATTTCATTTGGCTTTCGCTTCAAGAAAATTTTAGCAGTGTTTAAAGAACTTCTGATACATTTTATGTAATCTTCAAAGTCCATTTTGACAATTTTCTCCAAAAATTCATCAAATATAATTTCAGAACTATCTTTATACTCATTCATGGTCTTCTGAAGCGCTGTGTATTTTCTCTTGTAATTATCTACTTCTTCATCCAATGGATGTAACAGCATTGTTCTTGGAAGAGGAGGCAATGGAAACCCGAATCTGCAAATTGCATGCCCTTTCTTTCTACAAGATTTTGAATGTTTATGCATTTGAAGATCAACAAGATCAGAAATGCCATCATCTTCAATGCTGCAAGTTAGATACTGATCAACAAACTCAATTATTTCCTTATCAGAATTTTTTTCAAACACAGGGGAATTCTCAGTCCAAACAAGCATATGGATATGAGGAGAACCTCGCTGTTGAAATTCCACTCTATAGAAGAAATCAGTTATTTTTCCAACTGGTTGATATTCACTTTTCAGCACTGTATTAAGAAATTCCTGTACCCTGTGATCAAAATACCTAGAACATGTAACTGGGTCTTTCTGAACAAGTTTTGTTTTCTCTTGCCATGTAAGAGCCTGAATTTCCTCATCAGAATAATCAACAGCATCATTCAGTTTCGCTAACATCTTCAAGAGATCATTCCACTTTGTGTCAGCAGCTGATAATGACATGAACCATGTGGGTAAGGAAAGCTGTCGTATCATTGCAAATATATCTTTTTTTCTAGCTTCTAAATAGGCGGGAGAATTTCTGAGTTGACGAAATATGTAATAACCTTCATCTAGCCTGACAAGTTTGTCCATGTAAGCTTGATCTCTAGCTTCACCTGCAGTAATTGTCTTCCCTTTGTTTTTGCATCTTCTCAGAGCTAAATTGACTTTGTCACTTATTTGTTTCATTTGAAGTTTCTTATGCTTGAAGAAGATGTTTGGGACTGATTGTGCTGCTCTTCTATCAAAACTTCGTAACTCCCATTTAACAATATCACTGTAATGAACTGGCGTTTGTCTTTTATCATTATCAAGTCGTCTCTGACCACAGTAAATAGTCGGAAAGCATAAAAATTCAGCATCTTTATCCTGATACAAGCTAAGTGGATGTTTTCCTTCTCCTGGTGCAAATGTAAAGGTCTGATCATATTTGCTTTCAACATTTGCATCGTCCACCAAGGTATCTACGTTCCCAACATTTTCACCACTATCTATCTCACTGAAACCATCAGAATCATATCCTTCTGCTATCCTTTCTGAATCTAATGCAGAAACACGATCTTGTTCCAGCCCAAAATGATTGTTTCTTTCATTTTCCTTTGTCTGACTATTGCAATCTTCTAAAAACCCTCTAACAGTATCCTCTGCACTATTAGTAACTTCTTGAAGCCATTTGTCATCAATAGCAATGTCAGATTTTTTATACAGTTCGCTCTTGTTCACAAGCCAATGTAATGCTGTTAAAACTCTTAGTGGTCTTACATTTTCCTTGAAGTCTACCTTTTTGTATGATAATTTCTTCTCAAGCTGAACAGCAACAGTAAAAGTGTCATCCATAGGCCTTGGAAGTGAGTTTACTGTTGGCTGAATATCAACTGGAACATTGATAACATTTCCCTTAATTGAATATTGACCTCCACGTGGTAGTTCTCTTATCTGCATGAATGGAATGCGTAATGCTATCAATCTTTCTTCAAGCTGATACAAATCTAACTCAGGTGGTTTGTCTGGCCATTTCATTCCATTTGCTACAGAAAGTTTAGGAACTTTACCATCCTTTAATGCTGATAAGCATGTATGACAAATCCATTCTTCATTATTGACTGATATTATTTTTGTGCAGTAATTGTGTTTAACTGTAGATGATAAACAAGTTTTCTTTAGTGCCGATACACTTTTCTGAAACCAAGTTTGGTGGCAACAAGTACACACAAATATGGGCCCTGCAGCAATATTTTTATGAAAAAGAACAATGGCTTCGTCTATACTTTTATACTTTTTAGGCCTTGGAACCTCATTTGCATTTATTCTTGGTTGATTTTCTTCCAGAATCTTACATCTTTTGCGGCACTTATGACTTTCATCTTCTTGAATTTTTCTTTTTTCCTGTCTTGACTGTTGTTTTTTTATTCTTTCACACTCTTTAAAGACTGGATTTCTTCTAGACTCTTGCTTTTTTTCACGTTCCTTTGCTAAAATAGCTGGTTTCTGTCTAGACTCCTGCTTCTGAGCACGCTCTTTAGCTAGAACACCTGGTTTATTTCTACACTGCTGTCTTTGAGCATGTTCCTTTGCTACAACATCTGGTTTCTGTCTAGACTCCTGCTTCTGAGCACGTTCTTTAGCTAAAACACCTGGTTTATTTCTACACTCCTGTCTATGAGCATGTTCCTTTGCTAAAAACCCTGGTTTCTGTCTAGACTCCTGCTTCTGAGCACGTTCTTTAGCTAAAACACCTGGCTTCTGTCTAGACTCCTGCTTCTGAGCACGTTCTTTAGCTAAAACACCTGGTTTATTTCTACACTCCTGTCTATGAGCATGTTCCTTTGCTAAATACCCTGGTTTCTGTCTAGACTCCTGCTTCTGAGCACGTTCTTTAGCTAAAACACCTGGCTTCTGTCTAGACTCCTGTCTATGAGCATGTTCCTTTGCTAAAAACCCTGGTTTCTGTCTAGACTCCTGCTTCTGTGCACGTTCTTTAGCTAAAACACCTGGTTTATTTCTACACTCCTGTCTTTGAGCATGTTCTTTAGCTAAAACACCTGGTTCATTTCTATGCTCCTGCTTCTTAGCACGTTCTTTAGCTAAAACACCTGGTTTCTGCCTAGAATGCTGTTTCTGAGCACATAGTTTTGCTGAAACACCTAGTTGCCTTCTATATTCCCATCTCTGAGCATATTCCTTTGCTAAAACCCCTGGTGTCCGTCTAGACTCCCTTTTCAGGGCATTTTCCTTTGTTTTGAAAGCAACCGATTTTCTCTGTTTTCTCTTGTACATTTGGTGGTATGATTTGCGACTTTTCGTTTTACTAGCCTTTTTAGAAGCAGTTAGACCACTGGCATTATTTGGTATTTTCTCTTGCCATGCCTGTTGTCTTACATTTTGATCCTTAAAATAAGAAGCAAGAAGACTTTCCGAAAGATATCCTGATGCATGTCCTTTGTCATTCAATTTTATTGCAACAGGTAAAAAGTCAAACTGTGTATTAAAGTCAATTGATAAGCTATCATAAAAAGCATATAGATAGGCTACAACATCTTCCAATGATGTGAAAGATATTAAAACTGATGTTCCATCACATATCGATAACCCATTTTTTCCATGTGAATGGGAGTCAAAGAAATAGAAAACTTTCCTTTTTTTTGATAAAGCTGAACAAATGGCACCAGTAGTCAAAAGACCAGCTGCATCATCAATGAAAGCAGTCTCTAAAGCAGAATGAAGTGTAGAAAGGCCAGTATCAATACCTGATTCAACAAGAGTACCACTTATTATAGGCTGCTTTTTAACAATAAAATGACTACCTGCAATGCTGAAGGTGTCTGGTATTTCCTCCAAGCTCAATAAAGGTTGTACAAATGTTCCTTCAGATTTCAACCTATTTATAATTGAACAATATAAGTCATCACCATCACAAAGGATTTTATCTAATAAAGAAGTACAATATGTTTCAGCGATGACTGTGTGGGCCAACATACAAAGTGCATTAGCTGTACATTGAAATCCTCTAGATCCAGAAGAAAATCTTTCATCATTTTGGTGAAAAGAACCAAATACCATTTCACTAGAATCCCAAGACTGATATGCAGATCTGCTTATCTCAGTGTCTTTATTTGAAGCAACACTTGCTATGTCATATCCTTCCTCAAAAGTAGACAAAAGTCTATCAGTTTGGCTAGAAAGGTCTTCAGTACTTTTCTGTTCACTTAAGCTTTGATGATGTTGTGAAAAATCTGAGTCAGTTTCTGACAATGTCATTGAAAATGCAGTAAAACTAGCTGTATTTTCGTAAGCTTCAGAAACAAATTCAGGCAATCTTGATGCAATAATATCACCATATTCTTCACTTCCAGTTTCTGTGCAAGATATAAGTAAATTATTTGAAAGGTTATTTGGCAGGTTATTTAGCAAATTTTTGGCAGATTTTGAGCTGACAAGTTTGTGAACTTGTCGTATGTCACAGTTTTCTGTTTTTAACGAGGCCAGCTCCTCAGTCCTGTCAAGTCCGTCGTCATATTTACATTCATAACTGGCACTTCTATTCCCCTCCTTAACCTCTGCTTTCTTCCAACCCTTTTTTCTAGGCATCTTTTACCTGAAAATACACAAAGCAAAAACGTGCAATACTGTTTAGTACAAAAACATACAGGCTGATCATGATGTTTATATGTGTAATGGCATCAATGAGGACCAAAGTTTTCTGCTATTCTGACCATGTCTGCATACCTTAACACGATCTCTAAATTAGAAAGATGGGTATTTACATCTTTTTTTCCAAATCCGAGATACTAAAATTGTACCCGTATCGAATTGTTCTCAACTTCTCATTTGTATAATCATAACTTTTTATTCATTCTGAAACTCATTGTCTCTTGCATGTTATAAGTCCGTATCATTGCATTGTATACAAGAGTGTGAGGCTTCTAGCTTAAATAGCAACTTCAAAATCTTTTAGGAGACATTATACTGCAGATTATATTTACTAGTTCTTTGTGATCATTGATTCCATTGCTAAAATCTGAAAATCTTTGAGGGTCACTGATGAAGGCTAATTGGCCCAAACTAGCTAGTCCGGCCCTGAATAGACTACATTTACAGTTTAACGGAGTCTAACTGTTGGCTTTCTTTTGCTCCAGCATTTCAGTGGTTTCTTGCTGTCGAGCCCTCACTGTTCTCACCTCTGTGGTTCTTTGATTATTTTTGTTCACAGAGATGTTGCACTGAGTTAGGAGGCCTTCATGCGGACTGAACAAATTATTTGTCTAAATCGCGACGGAAGTAAGGGAGAGGATTGTGGCCACGTAAAATCGATTTAAGCCCCCCAGTGGAATTCTTTCCACTGACCGTTCCAAGGCAGTTCTTCTGTGGCGGTTTATTTATGTTGTTGTTTGTTACTACTTACTGTGTGTATCACTTGTGTCTTTTTATTTTGGATGACCATTTGGCCATTTTGTGGGAAAGTAACTGTCTTTATGGCCATCCTTTGTTAAGGTTTCCATTATGGTCTGGTCGCTTCATGTTTGTGTTTCTTTCCCTTTGGTGCCTTTGATGTTAATTGTATTGATTCCTGATCTTTGTTTTACTTCTACTTTTCATTTCTGTATTGTATTTCTTGCTTCCAAAGAATTTCCCTTGTATAGAACATATTTAACATTGGACAATATGGAAAGAAAGAAGAAAGAACAAACAAAAAACCTTAGAAAGTTAATAGTCTTACATGATAGAAGTCATTATGACATAACATTGTAACATTGTGCCAAATATGTTCTGTAAGGGGTTTATCCTTTGGAGCAAGGAATACACCAAAGAACTGAAACACATGACTGGCTTGTTTTTTCGGCCAATTAGGCCACTTGGGTGAACCTTTATTATTTTCAAAGTTCTACAATAAAATCAATAATACAAAAGGCATGAATGCATTTTTTGTTGTCTGCTTTATGGCCCCTTCAAGATTATTTCACTTATTTCAAAGAAACCATTAATCAGGGGTGGGTGAAACCCCAGTGCCTTGCCTTCCATAGTTTTTAAAATTCACGACATATCTTTGGCGTCAAAAAATTAACATCTGCTTATATTGAAAGGAAGGAAAATGAAATAAAAGATTCATCAGAAACATTCAGTCATAATAGATAAAATACAGAGTATATCATCTTGATGACTGCATTAAATTACATATTTAATGCAGGCCTCAAGATGGTATACTTCTTATAAATTGATTGATTTTGAATATTTTGTGGTTGAACAGCTTTATGATCATAATTATGCTTAAATACTAATTCTTATTCAGAGATGGTTTCAAGACTCCCAAGTTTCTGAATTATTTTAATGAAATGTATAAAAATGTTTTTTTTTTGCAATTAAAATGGATTAAACGGCATTATGTTTAAAAAAGATAATAATTACCAAGTATGTCCAGAAAGATATTTCTAGTCACTTGTTAAGAATATCCACTTCAGATGAATCTGTGACACTCAATTGTCTGACACACTAAAGTCTTCAAATAAATCAAGTTCATATAAAAACACTATTGAAGTAAAGTTATATTAATGTCTCACAAATTGAATCTTGAATGCTTTTTACCTAAAATAGACAAAACATAAAAGTACACATAGCCAATATGTATTAACTCTATCTCTGATACTGGAATATTAGATGCTGGTAAAGCAGACAACTACTGAAAACAGTGAGAACACCATGAGCAATTTCATATTTTCTCAATGTTTTCAGCCCTATTCCAGTGTATATCAGGAAAAAAACCAATACATGTTAAACTGTAGATCTGTTAGGGGAAAAAATAGCTTAGTGGAGACAAACATTCTTAAAAGTATGAGCTTACTGGCCTTCCTGACAAATTCTTTGTCATTTTGCTGGAATCTGCATTGTAATTGAGTGAGAAGTTTGAATACTCATAAAACTCCAGGTTGAAGATCCCAGTAGGGTTTTCTGCTGACCATTCCAATGTGGTTGTTTGCAGTTCTTTGTATGGTAATTTGCATTGTATGTTGGTGCCATGATATTTGTTATTGTGTGTGTGTTCAAGCTGCTAAATCTTCTGCTTCTTTCTGTGGAATAATATTGTAATGTTCTTTGTGGTTTTCAGGGATATTTTTTTTATCTTTTTTGCCATCCTAAATATTTAATTAACGCTAGTACAAAATGACAGAAATAAATGGTATACATATATATATAATACTTCCCATAGTGGTCAAGAAGGCAGTTACATCCCAGGAAGAGACCCATATACCATATAGGTGAAGATAGAATGTTACAACTATTTAGCCATTATACATCCATGAATTTATTTTGCTAGCTTAAAATGTGGTAACACTAGCGAATAATGTCATCATCTCAGATGATCGGTTTGAATTCATTAATATTGAAATAGGTCTATTTTGAAATTTTTGATTATAAAAACATGCAGAAAATGATAATCTTCACCCATGGCACATTACCTGGTACATCTGTGATACCCATATACTAATATCTCTTCCAAGATAAAACTTGATGGTTCATGATATAAAAACATGTACAATGATGATGAAAATAGGTCTTGTATAAGGATACTCTAAACTGTGCATAGAATTATGAATCTTTGTTAAAAATCTTAACTTTTGAAGCATGCGTTTTTTGTTTCAGTAAATCTGTTGCTATAAATATATTTTAAAATATAAAGCAAGATGGAAGAGATATTTTAAGCTGAAGTGGATTTCACTCGGGTACGACATTTTATGACATGATTCTGATGTCTATATAGTAGCCTCTGTGGTGTAGCAGTTAAGCTACAAGCCCAATAAACCAGGGTAGGTTTGGTTCTTGGCTTCTCCAGACTTTCTAATGTTCATAAGCAGTCAGCATTATTTTTTTCCATTTCAACATGAAAACTGGGTCTTTCATTCATCAACTTCTCTCTTGATCTGAAATGAGACACAATATACTGATAAATAAATTAAGGTGGGGCATAGCTTCTACAATTGACCCAACTGTAGTTGTCATTTAAATAGACTTTTCTATTTTAAAGTCTGGTCTTGATTATATAAATCCAACCAGCATTGAAAGAGAACCACCTAGGTAATATTATTGGACCCAAGGTATAAGAGGAATTGTTATTTAAAGGTTTATTCTATTTAAAGCTCTAGGGAGCACCTTACTCATTGGAACAAAACCATTTTAGCTTCTTGGAAGAAGGTCCCTTAGCAACAGTCCTGTGAAGTTTGAATGAAATTAAAGTGCAAATGTAGAAGGATATTTTCCATTTTTAGCTCTAGTGACAAAGTTGTTCACTGGAGCAAACTTTTTCAGCTATTTTATGGGCGTAAGCTAGGCAACTTTCCTTTGAAGTTTGAATTGAGTTGACCTTGAAAATGCATATTGTTGACATTTTTTGTACTTTTATCTATGGGGGTCATTTTGCTCATCAAGGGAAACCCTTTTAGCTATTTAGGAGAACATTCCAATGAAGTTTGAATGAAATTTACATCTGTGGAGCGCAGTGGTGCAGTGGTAAAGGATCCAATTTGAGATCGAAAGGTAGCCGGTTCAATCCTCACAAGCGCCAAGTGTTGTTTCCTTGAGCAAGAGACTTTATCCACATTACTTAGTACTGGATTTTACTTAGGATGAGGAACTCTATTATTATTTGGTGGAATATAAGAATCTTATATGGGTGTGAGGGGTGGATTGAATAATCCGTCCCGAGGGACACTGGCATCACGAGGCTTGCCGAGTGATGCCGGACAGTGATCCCGAGGGACGGATTTTTCTATCCACCCCTCACCCCCATATTGGATTCTTTTTCTTGCATACCTTCCATTTCTATTGCGAATTTTTAATGCTGCTGTCACTTCGGTTACCGACGTCCGCCATTTTGTGATGACACAACAGGAATGTTTAGTGACGTCACGCATGACGACGCCGCGCATGAGGTTGTAATCAACCAGTGCATTTATCAAACACGCGATTATATTCGATTTGGGGTCGGAACACCAGGGTCAGAACATAATTTCTATCCCAGGGTAAAATCACGGATTTCCTTGTCTGGTGTGCAAGAAAGTACAGTCTAACCTGTTTTAAGCAAGTGCCTATGGGATATTCATGAAGTGCTTGCATAAGACAGGTGCTTACTTAACACAGGTGAATTTTCATGCATTTTCCTTTTTCTGGAACTGAATGCCTGCTTGCTTAAGACAAGCTGCTTGCTTAATAAAGGTGACCACAAAGACAGGTTTTACTTAATCTCGAAACGATATGTGCTGCCCCACATCATGGTCTAACTATGTATGAAGTTTCAGCTTGATTGGATAAAAACTGTAGAAGGAGTTATCCGGAAACGAACAGTTTACAAAAAAATTCACAGGGGCATAACTCTATCACTATTTGGTGGACCGTAACCTCAAAACAATATGTGCTGCCCCACATCATGGTCTAACTATGTATGAAGTTTCAGCTTGACCCGATGTAAACTGTATGTATCCGGAAATGAAAAGTTTACAGACGGATGGACAGACGTATGGATGGACAGAAGACATAACATAATTTGACCATCTTTCAATAAACTCATATGGCAGATTAAAGATTGATTAAGGAACATTTCTTGAAAGTTTTGTCAGAATATCTATAAAACCTTGGCAGTAAATGTCATCATTTGAATTTTCCCTGTTATCAGTCTATGATCTCTAAGTTATGATAGAGCAACCAAACTAAGAACCTTATTTCATAAAAAAAACTAAACCTGTAAAGGAAAATATAGCAAATATTTTCATAAAGTCTCAACCTCATAGAGCATATGGTTTCTGAGGAGATGATTTTTTAAGTTTTTTTTTAAGTATTTTTTTCCTTAAGCAATCTTCTATCTCCCATATTATTTTAGGTCTACTGCTCATTTTTACTGGTTGCCATGAAAACCAAAATAAACAAAAAAAAAAAAAAAAAACAAGTATTTTTTGTTTGTTTTTTATGTTTCTTGATTGTTTTGTTCATTTTGGTTTTCATGGCAACCATTAAAAAAGCCGTCAGAAGAGATGGAAAATCCCCCAACAAAAAACCAATATGGCCTTCAGAAGATTGTTCACCAATAGAACATACACCAGAATTAAACCAGCAATATATCACAAAAGTATTGCAGTTATGGCCATCACAAAATTATACTGTCAGGGGACATAACTAAAAAACCAGGACACTCAGAATTGTGGTTCTTGCGAATGACATGCCTGCTTAAGCTCATGTATTTCTGTACAAAGTACCATCAATATGTCTCAAAGGGTATTGGAGATATGGGGATCACAAGCTGGTCAAACTGTTACATCGGAAGGGTAGATAACTCAAATACCACAGCACCAACAGTTGTGGTACTTGCACCTGACACCCCTTCTGTACCTTGTATACAATTGTGCCAAGTTCCTTCAATATATCTCAAAGGGTGTTGGACTTATGGCCTTCACAAGGTTATACTGTCTGGGGAGATTACTCAAAAAACAGAGCACCCAGAGTTGTAATTCTTGAGCATGACACACCTGCTTAACCTCATGTACATCTGCATCAAGTGAGATATAAGGCCTTTTGTAAAGTGGAGGGGTGGGGCAAGGCCCCAGGGGACTCCCAGGTTGGTTTCAATGAGTATGTCTTATCATAAGAAACAAGAATATATATGGTTTTGGGGGTAGTCATTTGTAGGGTTTCCGAGATATTGTGAGATTATGAAATGGAGAAGGTGGGGCATGGCCCCAGCACATCCCTGGGGACCCCCAGGCTGGTATCACTGAATGCGTCTTATCATAATGAACAAGAATATATATGGTTTAGAGGTGAGAATCTGAACGGTTTCTGAGATATATGGCCTTTTGTGAAGTGAAGGGGTGAGGCAAGGTCCCGGCCCATCCCTGAGGACCCCCAGGTTGGTGTCAATGAATGTGTCTTATCATAAGGATCAAGAATATATATGGTTTAGGGGCGGGGATCTGTAAGGTTTCTGAGATATTGGGCCTTTTATGAAATGGAGGGGGTGGGGCATGGCCCCGGAGCATCCCGTGGACTCCCAGGTTGATGTCACTGAATGGGTCTTATCATAAGGAACAAGAATATATATGGTTTAGGGGTGGGGATCTTAATAGTTTCCAAGATATTGGGCCTTTTATTAAGTGGAGGGGGTGGGGCATGGCCTCGGCGCATCCCTGAGGACCCCTAGGTTGGTGTCACTGAATACGTCTTATCAATAGGAACAAGAATATATATGGTTTAGGGGTCGGGATCTGAATGGTTTCTGTGATATATGGCCTTTTATGAAGTGGAGGGGGTGGGGCATGGCCCCGGCACAACCTGGGGGACCTTCAGGTTGGTATAAAAGCATACGGCTGAGAGAAGTTTACTCAAGAAACATTTCTATAAAAGTTTTGTCAAAATATCTGCAATGATTTGGCAGTAAATGCCATTTTTCAATTTTCCCCATTATAAGTCTATGGAAACTCTAAGTTGCCATAGCAACCAAACTAATGAGCAGATTTTCATAAAAAACACAAACTTTCAATCCCCCAGCCCAAGGATGCTACAGATAAAATTTGGGCCCAATCGGCTCAGTGGCTTCAGAGGAGAAGATGTTTAAAAGTGTTGACGTCACACGACGACGCAGACGCAGACGCAGACGACACAGACGCAGACGCCGACGGACAACTGCCTATCCTATAAGCTCCCCCGGAGCCTTCGGCTCTGGTGAGCTAATAAAGCACAATAACAAAAAATAAGAGGGCCATGATGGCCCTGGATCGGTCACCTGATCCATAGAGTAACAAGTGGGCCCCGGGGAGGGCCATTATTGACCCTAGGGCTATAATGTGCATAATGTTGAAGGTGGTCTAAAAAGGTGAAGGTTCATTCCAAATATCAACAAGGGCTATAATTTGAACAATCTTGGCAAAGGTCCACTAGATGAAGCTACACACCGAATATCGAAGACCTGGGCCTTGCTGTTTCAGAGAAAGAAGATTGTTTTAAAGATACACCCTACACAAGCCTATGTAAAACCAAATGGCCCCGGGGCGGGGGCATTTTTGGCCTCAGGGCTATAATTTAAACAATCTTGATAGAGGTCCACTAGATGAAGCTTCAAACCAAATATCCAAGACCTGGGCCTTGCTGTTTCAGGGAAGAAGATTTTTCAAAGATTGTCTCTATATAAGTCTATGTAAAACCAAAGGGCCCCGGGGCGGGGCATTTGTGGCCCGAGGGCTATAATTTGAACAATCTTGGTAGAGGTCCACTAGATGAAGCTCATACCAAATATCAAAGACATGGGCCTTGCAGTTTCAGAGAAGAAGATTTTTAAATATGTCCCTATATAAGTCTATGTAAAACCAAAGGGCCTCGGGGCGGGGACATTTTTGGCCCCAGGGCTATAATTTGAACAATCTTGATAGAGGTCCGCTAGATGAAATTTCACACCAAATATCGAAGACCTGGGCCTTGTGGTTTCACAAAAGAAGATTTTTAAAGAATTTCCCTATATAAGTCAATATAAAACCAAAGGGCCTTAAGGCGGGGGCATTTTTGGTGTCAGTGCTATAATTTGAACAAGCTTTGTAGAGGTCCACTAGATGAAGCTTCATACCAAATATCAAAGACCTAGGCCTTGTGGTTTCAGAGAAGTTTTTTAAAGATTTTCCCTATAGAAGTCTATGTGAAATCAAAGGGTCCCGGAGCGGGGGCATTTTTGGCCCCAAGGCTATAATTTGCAAAATCTTGGTAGTGGTCCACAAGATGAAGCTACATACCAAATATCAAAGACCTGGAACTTACGGTTTCAGAGAAGAAGATTTTTTAAAGATTTTCCCTATATAAGCCTATGTAAAATCAAAGGGCCCCGGGGCGGGGGCATTTTTGGCCCCAGCATTATAATTTGGACAATCTTGGTAGGGGTCCACTACATGAAGCTTCATTCCAAATAGCAAAGACCTGGGCCTTGCGGTTTCAGACAAGATTTTAAAAGATTTTCCCTATATAAGCCCATGTAAAACCAAAGGGCCCTGAGGCGGGGGCATTTTTGGCCCCAGCACTATAATTCGAACAATCTTGGTAGGGGTCCACTAGATGAAGCTTCATACCAAATATCAAAGACCTGGGCCTTGCGGTTTCAGAGAGTAGAATTTTAAAAGATTTCCCTATATAAGCCCATGTAAATGTGTGTGTGAATTCGGGTTTAACGTCGCTTTCAACAATTTTTCAGTCATATCACGACGGTGTCTGGTTGCGACAGGGAGCTCAATGCTCACGTTTATAGTGCTGCCTCACTGAAGTATCATGTCCCAGACACAATACATTATACCACACCCAGTCACATTATCCTGACACTGGATCGACCAGTCCTAGCTCTACCCCGTAAATCTGAGTGCCAAGCGAGGAGCAGCTAGTACCAGTTTTAACGACTTTGGTATGTCGCGGCCCGGGATCGAACCAAGCCCATGTAAAACCAAAGGGCCCCGGGACGAGGGCATTTTTGGCCCAAGCACTATAATTTGAACAATCTTTGTAGGGGTCCACTAGATGAAGCTTCATACCAAATATCAAAGTCCTGGGCCTTGTGGTTTCAGAGAAGAAGATATTTTAAGTTTTCGGTGAAAAAAATTATTTTTGGCTCATGTGACCTAGCTGTGCTACGGACCAGAACCATTTGAACAACTTTGAAAGGGGACCCTCTAAGGAACATTCCTGTGAAGTTTGGTCAAAATCCGAATAGTGGTTTAGGAGATGTCGTTTGAAGAAATTGTTTATGCACGGACACACGCACGCACGCATGACTGACGACGGACAAAAAATGATCCCAAAAGCTCACCTCCTCACTACGTGACGGTGAGCTAAAACTAGAGGTGCCGCCTAACGGGCGCCAATTTTACCCCCGCATGTGTATATCAATCTTAAGTACTAGTGGCAAGGTGTGTGGTGTGTGAATATTAAAGAAATCGGTCAAAGAATAAGGAAGTTATGAGCAATGTTAAAGTTTTTTGTAACGGACCGACGACGACAGACGACAAGCTGACTCCTATATACCCCCTTCAAACTTCGTTTGCGGGGGTATAAAAACCACAATAAAAAAAAAAAAAAGAGGACCATGATGGTTCTTTATAGCTCACCACAGGTCACGGATTTTAAGTTTCACACAACTACAGTTGAACTTCCGCGGACTTGTAAAGTAGAAGTAAAACAAAGATCAGGAATCGATACAATTAACTTACTCTACCCATCAAAGACACCAAAGGAAAAGAAACACAAACATGAAGCGACCAGACCATAATGAAAGCCTAAACAAAGGAAGGCGAATTATCTATTAGTCCACCTGAACTCAAAGTGCTGAAGCCGGCCTTTTTGTGTTTGCTATTGGTTATTTTGTGATTTTCACGTCGTGGTTCCGAGCATAAAACTTAGTTTTTGCCTTCGCAACAGCACCGTGAAATGATATAGAAACAAAATATTCTGTCAGTGTAGTGTTATTCGTTTAACATTGTTGTTATTCATTTAATATTGTTATTCATTTAATGTTAATACTTAATGTCTTGCACATGGTATCTTCCTTGTGATTTGCCCTACAGTTGGCCTTGCACCTGTCGGAGATCACCCTTGGTCGTCTTGTCAGCTTGTGGGTTTTCGGGACGCCGTAACCCTACATGTAACAAACCCTGACTTACTATATGTTAATTTCAGGAAAATCCGATATAAACTGAAGGGGCTATGGTGATGACAATGTCAAGTATAGGCATTTTCAGCAATCTAGGGGACGTAACTCTACGATTAATGGGCCGACTTGACGGGCTTTCGAACTCATCTGAGTTTTTATCCCTAACAACCTTATATATAAGTTTCAGAAAGATCGGATCAAAACTAAAGGCCGACAAGCATTTCCCCATTGTAAGTCCATGAGACCTTGTGGTGGCCATAGGAACCAAAGTTTTCATTCAATTTTAATAACAAAAATTCCGCAGATGGCGGCATCGCACCTGCTGGGGACAAAAGTCACAGGAACCACAATCATAACAAAGTTGTTAAATAAGTTAATTTCATTCTTAGCAGTTGACTTAAAATGTGTCAAAGTCACTGGACCAAACAATTTAAGTCATGGTCACCAGGTCAAGTTACCTGCCACATCAGTTTATCTATGCAAAGTTTGGTGGCTGTAGGCATTTATTTTAGGACATGTCGAACGTTGACGTAAAATGTGTCAAAGTCATTGGAGTGCATAATATAGGTCAAGGTCACCAGGTCAAGGTACCTGCACAGTCAGTAAATGTAGGAGAAGCAGTCTGCAAGGTTTGGTTGCCCAACAGTTAAGAAGATATGGAACGTCGACATAAAATGTGTAAAAGTGACTGAGTGCGAAAAATAGGTCAATGTATCAGGTCAAAGTAGCTGCAGAGTCAGTACATCTAGGAGAATCTCTATGCAAGATTTGGTGGTTGTAGGCCTTTTATTTGAGGAGATCTGAAACATCGACGTAAATTGTGTCAAAGTCACTTGAGCGTAACATATAGGTCAATGTCACCAGGTCAAGGTACCTATAGAATCAGTACATCTAGGAGAAGCACTATGCAAGATTTCATGGCTGTAGACCTTTTATTTAGGGAGATCTGTAACATCGACGTAAATTGTGTCAAAATCACTCGCGTAAAATATAGGTCAAGATCACCGGGTCAAGGTAGCTGCAGAGTCAGTACATCTAGGAGAAGCATTATGCAAGATTTGATGGTTGAAGGCATTTTATTTGAGATCTGGAACATCGACATAATGTGTGTCAAAGTCACTGGAGCGTAAAATATAGGTCAAGTTCACCGGTTCAAGGTGCCTGCCTAGTTAGTAGCTCAGGGAGATGTTTCATATAAGGTTTGATGGTTGTTTATCTTGAAGTTGATTACACTACTAACGTTGAAGTAAATTCGAACCTCAAAATGATGGTCAAAGTCACTGTCGCGCAAAATATAGGTCAAGGTCACCAGAAGGTCAGGGAGATGTTTCATGCAAGGTTTAATGGTTGATCAACTTTGTAGTTAACTTTAATACAAACTTTGACATAAATGTTGAAATTCGACCAAAATGTTAACACATGGACAAACGGATGAACGGGGGGAAAAGCGGACGCCTATGTCGCACCCTCCTACAAGAATGTGCGATAAAAAGCTCAAGTCATCAATGCCCCACCAGACGCATACCACAGGTAAACAATGATTGATATCAGCCTGCAGGCTGCAGATATATAACTGGCCAAAGGTACTGACGGACACCACGGACGATGGACAAAGGATTTAACGATATGTTAACTGACGATGTCATTTGTTTTGAACAACTGGCCACTAGTTTTAGACCAGACATGACCCATATTCGAACTTGACCTTGATGTCATCAAGACAAACTTCTGGTAAAATCTTACGACAAGAGGACCATGATGGTCCTATTTCGCTCATCTGAGCTAAGAGATTTACATGTGGGTCCAAGGCAGGGCAATCTTTGGCCCCAGGTCCATAATTTGTACAATTTTGGTAGAGGTCAACTAAATGAAGCTAAATATTAAAGTCCTGGGCCTTCTGGTTTCAGACAAGAAGATTCCTAAAAGTTTTCCCTATCTAAGTCTATGTAAGTGAGTGAGTGTTTGCGTTTTACATCCCACCAACAGCTAAGGTCATAAGGAGAAGGGACCTCGGTTTTAAGACTCATCCAAAGCCAGGGATCGAAGTCTATGTAAGACCAGTGGGCCCCATGGTGGGGTAAATTTTGGCACCCGGGCTATAATTTGAACAATCGTGGTAGAGGTCCACTAGATGAAGCTTCATACCTATTATTTAAGACATGGGCCTTTTGGTTTCAGACAAGATTTTCAATATTTTCTCTATTAAGTCTTTGTAAAGACAGTGGGCCCCGGGGCAGGGCATTTTTGGCGTCAAGGCTTTAATTTGAAAATGCTGGTAGAGGTCCACTAGCTGAAGCTTCATACCAAATATCAAAGACCTGGGCCTTCTGGTTTCAGACAAGAAGATTTTCAAAGATTTTCCTTATATAAGCCGGCGAAAGCAGTAGGCCCTGGTGCGGGGGCATTTTTGGTCCCAGGGCTATAAATTTAAACAATCTTGGTAGAGATCCACAAGATGAAGCTTTATACCAAATATCAAGGACCTGCGCCTTCTGGTTTCAGACAAGAAGATTTTCCAAGGCTTTTTTCTTATTTTCCCCTTTTTGTTGCCGTGGCAACCAGAGTTCTGCATGGAATGAAATTCTTTGAACTACTTTTAGAGATGACCACCTAAGATCATTTCTGCCAAGTTTGGTCAAAATCTGTTCACTGGTTTAGGAGTAGATATCGTTTAAAGGAATTGTTGACTGACGGACGGACATCACGGACGGTCGGACGGACGAAGACGGATGGTGGCCGATCACAATAGCTCCCCCGGAGCCTTCGGCTCAGGTGAGCTGAAAATTGAAGCAAAATTGTGGCCTCTTAGAGGATGAACAAGGTTTTAAAGCAATTTTACCTAGTGACCTAGTTTTTGACGTGACATGACACATATTAGAACTCGACCCGGATATCATCAAGGAAACATTCTGGTTAAGTTTCATGAAGACCGAAGCAAAACTTAGGCCTCTAGAGGGTGAACATGGTTTTAATGAAAGGACGGGTCTCCCTAAGGGGTTTTTTTGGCCTCCTAACGATTTTGTTTATTTCTGGCTTATTGTTAGCATACATATGCCTTATTATTTGGAACATATGTGGTTTTGGTATTTTAGCAGTTTTTTCTGAGTTACAGGCTCTTTAAAGTTGGTGGGGTAACTCCACACAGATTTGACATGTATTTTGTGTCTCATTTAAAGGTAGAAAAATAGTACCATACATGACACGTTATTATATAAAATTACAGGGGAAGGTCTAACTCTATGTTTTGTCACAAGTTTATTCACCAAAATTAACTTTTTGGGGGAAAAAATGGTTTAAGGAACCTTGGGTCATTTTTGAGATTTTTTAACAGTAAAGTTCTTTTTTTTCTTATATCTTCGGTATACATTAACCTATAGCGGTGAAACTCCTACCATGCAAGCATACTGATTAGGTAATATAACTCAAATGATCATTTGAGATGTTGACCTATATTTCACGGTTGAATGAACATTCTTATTTCATGTTAATGGGTTAGATTTTTGTTTCCATCAGTTCAAGGGTTTAGATAATTCTGGCATTTAGATAAACAGGCGATGGGTTTAAACATATTTAAATCAAACGATAAAACAATAGAAATGTCTAAAAAGGACCCAGATGCCCCCGCCTTTTTGGCTTAGCTAATATGCTCGCATGACCCCTGGGGACACATTGTACATGTATGTGTCATTGAATATGTATTAGCATCAGATATATATGTTCGTGGGTGGGTATCTCAATATTTTTGATGTTGATGTTATGAACTTGGCAGGGCAGGTGTCTGGGGCATGATTGTGTCTCAAGATATATGTCATTGAATGTGTCTAACCATAAACAACAGCAAATAAAAAAGGTTGGAATCTAAAAAATCAACATATTTAATTATTGAATCAAGTTAATCTATTGAAGAATCGCTTTCATCGTCATCTGAACTTGAGCTGTCCCAGTCATTTTGTGCAGCATCTGTAAGACTGTTCATATACAGTGACTTGAATGACTGTTCTCGCTCTGACTTCGGCTGATGGCGGTAAAAACCTAGATACCACAACACGGAAGCGATATGGCCACAGCAGCCAACTACCCTGGCACCACTCTTGCACTTGCAGTACCATTCTTTTATGGGTTCGAGACCAGGACCATACTCAATCTATAGATAGTATGACCCAAACGGAGTTTGTCTTGATTTTAATTGGGCTTTCAAAATTCCATCCTCCTCCTTGTGAATCATTATCTCATACTGACAGGCTTCAGTAGTGTGTTCGTCTGTATACGAATCGGCCTGTTTTAATTGGTTTATGCCCATGGTCATGTCTGTCAGCTCTGCTTCCGTTAATTGTGGGAAGTCTACGAGGTTGGCATCATCAATAGCTTTCCATGGAGCCGATTGCACGACTGTCCAAACCCTTTTTCTCTACCTTGTCTTTAAGTTTGTTTGGTAGCTTGGCAAGTTGTAGCATATGTTTTGCAAGAACCTCATCAGATTCAGAATTCGTAACAAGAACAGGCCAAAATGCATTTAACAAAGAACATACGATTCTGACGTAGTCAACAATGCAAGGTATGTGGGAGTTTGGCATTACATTTGAAAGTGCCTTCCATTTTTTGATTCGGCCATTGGCAGACTCAACCACCCACCTTACCTTAGTGACTAATCGGGTTTGTCTCCTGTGTAGATAATTGCTTTTGCGACTTAGCAAAAAATGGTGACCAAAGTCAGTAAAAAATCGTTGAAGTCACAGTATATGAACAGTGTAACAGATGCTGTTCAAAAAGAGGCAACAGCTCAACTTCAGGTGACGATGAAAGCTATTCTTCTGTAGATTAATTTGATTCAATATGCGCAAAGCATGTCAGAATACAGTTGTGAACAACCATTTTCAAATGTATATGCCTGTGTCTTCACGTAGGTGTACCACATTATTTTTAGATGTGCTCTTGAAGTGGGATATTTTTCGATGTGATGTTATGTTCGTATGTGCGTACTATGTCACACATATTTACAATCATAACCAGGTTCATGTTTAGGTGCACATTTATGTCTGCATTTCTCCTG
This sequence comes from Lucinisca nassula, assembly GCA_963580285.1. Classification (NCBI taxonomy): domain Eukaryota; kingdom Metazoa; phylum Mollusca; class Bivalvia; order Lucinida; family Lucinidae; genus Lucinisca; species Lucinisca nassula. The sequence goes on along the minus strand of OY757012.1, from coordinate 66,907,773 downwards.
CAGCTCATAACTGTTAAGCATGTCTATGGTCACTGATTCTGTCTGGGTTGGGGCTATATGATTGGACCAAAGAACATGTAAAAGAAAATATGTATCTCAGAATCTGTTCAGATTCCAACCTTTTTTATTTAATGTTGTTTATGGTCAGATGCATCAAATGACACACACAATAATGCCCCAGCCCCCTGCCCTGTCCATTTCATATCATCAAAATCCAAATATCTTAGAAAATATTGAGATACCCATCCTGAACATATATATCTGATGCTAGTGTGTCTGCCAGGGGTCATGCAGCTATATTGGCAAAGTCAAACAGGCGGGGGTATCTGTGTACTTTGGACACATTTCTATTGTTTTTTCGTTTAATTTAAATATGTTTAAACTCATCGCCTGTTTATCGAAATGCCAGAAATATCTAAACTCTTGAACAGATGGAAACAATAATCTAACCTATAAACATGAAATAAGAATGTTCATTCAACCGTGAAATATAGGTCAACATCTCAAATGACCATTTGAGTTATATTGCCTAATCAGTATGCTTGCATGGTAGGAGTTTCACCACTTTAGATTAATGCATACCGAAGTTATATGAAAAAAAAGAACTTTACTGTTAAAAAATCTCAAAAATGACCCAAGGTTCCTTAAACCATATTTTTCCCCAAAAAGTTAATTTTGGTGAATAAACTTGTGACAAAACATACAGTTAGACCTTCCCCTGTAATTTTATATAATAACGTGTCATGTATGGTACTATTTTTCTACCTTTAAATGAGACACAAAATACATGTCAAAACTGTGTGGAGTTACCCCACCCACTTTAAAGAGCCTGTAACTCAGAAAAAACTGCTAAAATACCAAAACCACATATGTTCCAAATAATTAGGCATATGTATGCTAACAATAAGCCAGAAATAAACAAAATCGTTAGGAGGCCAAAAAAAAAACCCTTAGGGAGACCCGTCCTTTGACCTAGTGACCTATTAGTCTTGTGGCGTTTATAGGAAAAGCAGCTAGAAATAACTTTTGGGAGGCTGGGATATTAATGGAGGGAGACATGGACTGTATTATTCAGTAAGTGTTGCTGACCATCACAATGGGTTGTCTGCAATCTGACAGATGGATTATATGCAAAATACGGGGGTCAAAGGTCATTAAGTTTCACATTTTAAATTTGATAAATCGGAAAACTAACCATTTTTGGATACGTTTTCTCCATTTTGGAATGTAAAAATTATTGCCACTTCCAACGGCACCCCCCCCCCCCCGCCCATAGGGGCTTAAAGAAATAGATGACTGCATGATGCTTCCACGCAGAGCTGAAACCGACCCGCACCTGAGTACTGGTAAACCGATTAGAGGATCTAAGCCTGCCCAGGCAAAGCAGTGCGAGAGTTGGACCATCCATGCTTATAAACCCTATTGGTTTCATGGGGCGAAAGGGCTCGAGATGTCATTTCATCTCAATGTCGGGTAAAAGTCCCACAAAATTGGAAGCGACGTCTCCAAAATGACCTTTACAGTGTTGACGGGGATGTTTAACCTCAAATCAAACAAACAATTGTCACTTCCAAAGCTACTTCTCTAACTATAGAATATTTGATGACATCAATGACCGTTTTTATACAAAGTACTAGAAATACTGGAATTTTGAAGTTTTACATGTATGTGATAGTTTTTTGTGACTGGTATCAAAGCTTTGAACATCATGTTTTGCTTGCAATTAGTTGTAGGTTTATATTTAGGTATTAATAAAATACTATGCATACAATTGATCAGAATTAGATGTGTTCATGAAACGAAATATCTATTTGTATAATCAAACTACTAGGATAAATGCATTTTATGATATAGCGATTTCCGTGCCTCTTAACACGAGAAAATAATTGTTTTTTAGCTTAAAACATGCATTTGATTTGCTTGAATTTATTTATTATTTTGTTGGTGTGAGAGGCTTATAAAAGAAGTCAACTGTATATGAAGAGGTGCACAACAAGCTGAAGAAACAGACTAAAGAGTCAACCGATGCTTCGTCTACATACATAAAGCGTAAATCGGATTATTATGGCTTGGTTATATTATATATGTTTGGCATATTTTATTAATTTCATTAGAAACATGACATAATTATATACAATGACAAAATCAATTTTCATTTCGCAGAATGGTATTTTTGCTGGAACACCAGCAGTGACCTGAGAATATACAATGAAAAAAAGCAGCTACACAAATAAGATCACCTAGTAATATCAAATGCATGAAAACCTAAATAGAAACCCTGGCGTTCACCTTGAATATCACACATAAGCCAGATCATATGCAACTAGAAAATGTAACATTTGTGTCTAATACAGTTTCACAGCAAAATATTTAACCGTGTTAATCAGAACCCTTTTAACTAGGTACCTGACTGTTTGGCTCAGACCGCATCAATGCAGTTGTTTTCACATTGGTTACTTTTCTTGTAGCTTAGACTAGTGGCTACAAGCCGTTCATCATAGTGTTGCTTTTATTTCTAGTCCTTTGGGACCATGGATTCCCTGCAGAATATTGGAAATATCTGAAAATCACTAGTGAGACCTTATTGGCTGAAACAAGCACATCTGGCCATGACAAAAAGTCCACGAGACAGTTTTCAATTCTGTGGTGTCGTCCTTGTTTCCAAAGGATTACTCTTCCACAGAACATATGCCAGTTTTATATTACGTCTCGACATCTAGAAATTTGGATAATTTATTGAATAATGATAATACCTACTTAGATGGTTTGATCGGTCAGATTTCATGATCAATCTTCACAAAAGAATGTGGCCGACCCGGCAAGTATCGAACCCGTGTCCTCCTGACGGACATCCTACTGAGCTTCCGAGGCTGGCGATTCTTGGATTGTGATATTCCTCATGCAGCATCCTACGGTGTTTATATATTGTAATTAATTCGGTTTGCCAGAGTGTCTAGTCGTGTAACTCACTTCAATTTTCGTAATAAATAATTAACAGCTCAACTTCTTAATCTTGGTCATTGGTATCATAAACTTCGCGAAGCCTTTGTATATTATATAGAATTCATTTCGATTAATTTTCAAAATTCAATGTTGGACTAAAATCTCTTCTGCATTAAGGCCTATCGGAACCCGAATTTAATGTTTACTTATTAAATATATGATTCCAGTGATTTCAGTACCCAATTTCGTAAAATCATTTTTCGATATAAAACAGACAGCATGCATGGTAGTTAACCCAATCACGATCGCTAGCTAGCCGTTCGGCCATTTTGACGGAAAGTAACTGTCCCTTTGGTTATCTGCTTGTAACATTAACATTATGGTGCTGTTGCTCTATGTTGGTCTTTCTTTCCCTTTGGTGTCTTGGATGGAAGGTATGAGGTTTTTTTATTGATTCCTGATCACTGTCTTCTCTTCTGTTCTCACGGTGTAGCTGACTGATGCATCGGGTACAGGGACCTTGCTTAATTATAAGATATATGTAGTCCAGTTTGTAGCTGAATCACATTAAAGTAGAATGGAAGGCAATGCCCTGCAATCGATTCATTTATCTTATACGTTCCGTCCATGACATCAAACGGAATGAAGGATGCACATCAAGCAATGACATTATAGTTGACATATTACGAGTATCACATCTTCCCAAACATAGCCAAACGGCTATCCAAAATGTAAAATATAAGAACAAGAGGGCCCACAGGGCCCTGGTTCGCTCACCTGTGTGTCACTGTCTCGAGTACATTCTATTTTTAGCTATGGTGGCCATCTTGTTCATCAGCAGAGTAATTTTAGCTTATTTGGTAGGGAGTAACCTAGGCAACATTCCTGTGAAGTTTTGAATCCAATTGGCCGAAAGGTTTAGAAGGAGTTCGCATTTGAAGCAAACTTACAATGTTTTTCTATTTTTAGCTCGTGTGACCATTTGTTAATCGTCATGATATTTTCCTTGAGGGTCATCTACACAACATTCCAATGAAGTTTAGAAGCCTTCATGGTGAAGTGGCCATGCTACTTGCCTTGTAAACCAGAGTAGCAGGATCAATCCCAGGCTTCTCCAGACTTTTAGATTGGCATTTAAACAGAGGTCCCATCACTGTATGACCTTATGATTTAAGCCCCCCAGTGGAAATCGTTCCACTGACCGTTCCAAGGCGGTTCTTCTGTGGAGATTTATTTATGTTGTTGTTTGTTTCTTACTGTGTGTATCACTTGTGTCTTTTTATTTTGGATGGCCATATGGCCATTTTGTGGGAAAGTAACTGTCCTTATGGCCTTCCTTTGTTTAGGTTTCCATTATGGTCTGGTCGCTTCATGTTTGTGTTTCTTTCCCTTTGGTGTCTTTGATGGGTGGAGTAAGTTAATTGTATCGATTCCTGATCTTTGTTTTACTTCTTCTTAGCTGTTGGTGAAACTTAAACTCAAACACTCACTCCTATGAAGGAACCTTTATGCCAATATGAAGGCTGTATCTTAAATGCTTCAAAAGTTATGACAAAGTAGGTCAAAGGTCAAGGCCATGGCTCAAAAGTTTTGAATGGTTGAGAAAACCTTGTCACAAGGAACATACATGCCAAATATGAAGGTTCTATCTCATATGGTTCAAAAGTTATGATAAAGTAGGTCACAGGTCAACGTCACAGGTCAAATCTTTATATGAGTGGGAAGCCCTTGTCACAAGGAACCTACATGCCAAATATGAAGGCTCTATCTCAAACGGTTCAAAAGTTATGACAAAACTAGAGCCAGTGTTTATGAAACACAATGCCCCAAACTGCTTGACCCTAACACTGCTTGACACTAACACTGCTTGTCCCTAACAATAATTGAGATCTATATCTTTTTTTTTATTTAGCTGCAATGCTGAAATTTTAGAAGGAACATAACACAAGAAAAACTGAAGTTATTTAGGGCATTTATTTATCACCCCATACCAGTGTTTCTGTGGCGGTTTATTTATGTTGTTGTTTGTTACTTACTGTGTGTATCACTTGTGTCTTTTTATTTTGGATGGCCATTTGGCCATTTTGTGGGAAAGTAACTGTCCTTATGGCCTTCCTTTGTTTAGGCTTCCTTTATGGTCTGGTCACTTCATGTTTGTGTTTCTTTCCCTTTGGTGTCTTTGATGGGTGGAGTAAGTTAATTGTATCGATTCCTGATCTTTGTTTTACTTCTACTTTTTTAAGTTACAGGACAATAGCTCATACAGTTTTAGAGAAACAGTCAAACCTGTCTTAGTGTCTACCTCTATTAAGCGAGCAACCTGTCTTAAGCAAGCATGCATTAAGTTCCCCAAAAATGCAAATGCATTAAAATTCAACTAATCAGTTCATCTACTCATCATCCTGAACCAGCCTGTAAAGTTTCAGGGCAATAGCTCAAACAATTTTTGAGATATCTTGCTTACAAGCTTAAAACGCGCAAAATTTCAAAGGGGCATAACTCAAGAAAGAAAATTGGATGTTCTGTCGAAAGTTAATCAGTTCATCTTCCCATCATCCCCAACCATTCTGTTAAGTTTCAGGGCAATAGCTCGAACAGATTTTTAGTTATCTTGCTTACAAGCTTAAAACGCAAAAAAAAATCAAACGGCCATAACTCAAGAAAAATAATTCGGATTTTTTTCAAAAGTTAAACAACTCATCTACTCATCATCCCAAACCAGTCTGTTAAGTTTCAGGGCAAAAGCTTAAACAATTTTTGAGATATCTTGCTTACAAGATTTCAAAGTATTTTGCAAAGGGGCATAACTCAAGACAGGGGCATAATCCTTTGGATTTTTTTCAAAAGTTAATCAGTTCATCTACTCATCATCCTGAGCCAGCCTGCAAAGTTTCCGGCCAATAGCTCAAGCAGTTTTTGAGATAGCTTGCTTACAAGCTTAAAACGAGCAAAATTTCAAAGGGGCATAACTCAAGAAAGAAAAGAATTGGATTTTTGTCAAAAGTTAATCAGTTCGGGTTCGCATCATCGCCAACCATTCTGTAAAGTTTTAGGGCAATAGCGCAAACAGTTTTTTCAGTTATCTTGCTTACAAGCTTAAAAACACAAAAAAATTTCAAAGGGCCATAACTCAAGAAAAAAATTTTGGATTTTTTTTTTTTCAAAATTTAATCAGTCCATCCACTCAACCCTGAACCAGCTGTAAAGTTTCAGGGCAGTATCTCAAACAGTTTTTTGACATATCTTGCTTACAAGCTTAAAATTTCAAAGGGGCATATCTCAAGAAAAAAATTGGATTTTTGTCAAAAGTTAATCAGTTCATCTTCTCATCATCCCAAACCATTCTGTAAAGTTTCAGGGCAATAGCTTAAACAGTTTTATAGTTATCTTGCTTACAAGCTTAAAACGCAAAAAAAAATCGGATTTTTTTCAGAAGTTAATCAGTTCATCTACTCATCATCCCAACCCAGTCTGTGAAGTTTCAGGGCAAAAGCTCAAACAAGTTTTGAGATATCTTGCTTGCAAGATTTCAAAGTATTTTTTGCAAAGGCGCATAACTCAAGAAAGGGGCATAATCCTGACTAGAAAAAATCACAGGTCAATTATTTTTTCATAAGGAATCCATGTATGAAATTTCAAAAACCTAGCACCCATGGTTCTTAAGTTATGCTATGCAGTAAACAAACAGGACGGATGGAAGGACGGACGAACAGGGCAAAACCAATATGCCCCCACATCTTCTTCGAAGTTGGGGCCATAATAACCTACTGATCTACTTTTTGATTTGAGATGACACATATTCGAACTTAACTGAGATATTGTCCAGATGATCATTCTGAGCAAGTTTTATGATGATTTTACTAAAACTGTGGCCTCTTAGAGTGTTCAAAACGTTTTTCTATGATTTGACCTGCTGACCTACTTTTTGACCCGACATGACCCATATTCGAACTTGACCCAGATATTGTCAAGATGATCATTCTGAGCAAGTTTGATGATGATAGGACCAAAACTGGAGTCTCTAGTGTGTCCACAAGGTTTTTCAACACTCTGACCTACTGGCCTACTTACTGACCAGATATGACTGTATTCGAAATTAATTGAGATATTGTCAATTGATCATTTTGAGCAAGTTTGATGATGATCGGACAAAAACTGTGGCCTCTAGTGTGTTCTGAGGGTTTTTCTATGATTTTATCTACTAACTTACTTTTTGGACCGACATGGCCCATATTCGAACTTAACTCAGATATTGTCAAGATGGTCTTTCTGGGCAACTTTGATGATGATCAGACCTAAACTGTGGCCTCTAGTGTGTTCAGAAGGTTTTTCTATGATTTGACCTACTGACCTATTTTTTGATGTGACATAACCCATATTCGAACTTGACCGAGATATTGTCAAGACTATCATTCTGAGCAAGTTTGATGATGATTGGACCAAAACTGTGGCCTCTAGCGTGTTCAGAAGGTTTTTCTCTGATTTGACCTACTGACCTACTTTTTGACCTGCCATGACCCTTATTTTAATGTGACCAAGATATTATCAACATGATCATTCTGAGAAAGTTTGATGATGATCGGACCAAAACTGTGGCCTCTAAAGTGTTCACAAGGTTTTTCTGATTTAAACTATTGGCCTACTTTTTGAACCGACATGACCCATATTCGAACTTGACTCAGATTCTGTCCAGATGATGGTTCTGGGCAAGTTTGATGACGATTGGACCAAAACTGTGGCCTCTAGTGTGTTCGCAAGGTTTTTCTATGATTTGACCTACTGACCTACTTTTTGACCTGACAGACCCATATTCGAACGTGACCAAGATATTATCAAGATGATCATTCTGAGCAAGTTTGATGATGATTGGACATAAATTGTGGCCTCAAGTGTGTTCAGAAGGTTTTTTTCTATGATTTGACCTAATGACCTACTTTTTGACCCGACAACACCCATATTCGAACTTGACTGAGATATTGTCAAGATGATCATTCTGGGCAAGTTTGATGATGATCGGACCAAAACTGTGGCCTCTAGTGTCTTCACAAGGTTTTTTTTCTGATTTGACCTACTGACCTACTTTTTGACCCGACATGACCCATATTCGAACTTGACCGAGATATTTTGTGGTGGTACAAAATTTGTGCAACCTTAGTTAAAATCAAATCATAAATGAAACAGCTATCATGCAGACAAGGCCAAAAAAGGCAATTTTGCCCTTTCAGGGGCCGTAACTCCGAAACACATTATGGGATATGGCTGGTTCAACAACGGAACCCAGATCTCATGCTGGTACAAGTTGTGTGCAAGTCTGGTTAAAATCAAATTATAAATGAAGATGCGATCATGCGGACAAGCCCAAAATAGGCAATTTTTGCCCTTTCAGGGGCCCTAACTCCGTAACACATGATGGGATATGGCTGGTTCAAGAAAGAAAGCAAGATCTCATGGTGGCACAAGTTGTGTGCAAGTCTGGTTAAAATCAAATCATAAATGAAGATGCTACCGTGCGGACAAGACCAAAATAGGCAATCTTTGCCCTTTCAGGAGCCGTAACTCCGTAACACATGACGGGATCTGGCTGGTTCAACAAAGGAAACCAGATCTCACGGTGGTACAAGTTGAGTGCAAGTCTGGTTAAAATCAAATCATAAATGAAGATGCTATCGTGTGGACAAGACCAAAATAGGCAATTTTTGCCCTTTCAGGGGCCGTAACTCCGTAACACATGATGGGATATGGCTGGTTCAAGAAAGGAACCCAGATCTCATGATGGTACAAGTTGTGTGCAAGGCTGGTTAAAATCAAATCATAAATGAAGATGCTATCGTGCGGACAAGAAATTGTTTACACATGCATGTATGCACGGACGACAGATGAAATGTGATCACAAAAGCTCACCTTGTCACTACGTGACAGGTGAGATAAAAACACAAACGAAAAACACCAGAACATAGATGCAAAGGCTTACAATGACATTAAAGAGCCACAAAATACACATCAACATGGAACTGTCAGTTAAAATTTACAGGGGTTTAGGTGGCCACAAACTTTGACCTTAGTTCTACCATGATTTACATGTAATTTGTTCAGCCTGTGTAAATGAGTGCAACGTTTGTGGGAAAAACATATCAAACAAATGCAGGGATGAGACAACAATGAGGCCTTGGCAACTTCGATGGAATAACTAGAGAAGGCTCGTAGAAACCTAATTTATAAGTCACATGTTACACACGTCTTTACGACTTATTGTATACCACACATTGCATGCTGTAAAGAAACAGTTCAGGTGATTAACAGGATTGTGCTGAAGTTAATTCATATTTGTATGTGCCTCAGTGTAGCCAACGCGGATTCAACAATATAGTTACCGTTTTTCTAGTTGAAGGTACTATATAGCAACAGATGTTAAAATGGCAGTTCATTTCTTATAAATTAAATAAATATTTGCATCCTCATCTCGAAATCATGCAACGATCTGCGATAAGCAAACCAACAACTCCAAGTGTATTTGCTATACCAGACAAACTACATGTCATGTTTTCCAAGCTGGATGATAAGCTCTATGACTAAGAAGTCTGGACAAATTAGCGGAATCTTTGCAAAGTGCAACATTTATCCTGCTTTGTTATAATGCCGGTCTAACAGTTCACATTTTAATAGCGACTTAGTAACCTGGTTGTCTTAAATCCCGAGTGCCAATTGGTCGAATTACGTTATTATGATTTCAGGACACGTCCACCCTACATGTTCATTCTTTGTGACAGACAGAAAAAGGAACACGAGGCAGTAGAGAAGATTGAGAGGGACAGGATGGAATACAGGGGGTGTAAACGATAATTCCCTTTCCTCCTGTGTGCTGCAAGGACAGCCGGACCTCTCCGACTGTTAACTAGTATCAGATGACCTCCTATGCCGAAGTATACACTACCACTGACACATCAGAATCCAACTTGTTTCAGCATTTCAGTTATTTCATGCCTTTGTGTCTTCATCGTTGTTTCATCTCTGTATTAGTTTGATTTTTATGCTCTCAGAGATTAAGCACTGACGAGTTAGAAATACTTCATGTGGACTCAACAAATTATTTGTCTAAGCCATGACAGAACCAAAGGCGAGGAATGCAGCAAAGTGAAACTATTAAAGCCCCCATCCAACCAGATAAAAACCTTTTTACAGGCCGTTCCAAGGCAGTTCTTCCGTCGTGGTTTATAATTGTTAAAGTTGGTCTTTTCATGTGAGTATTTTTAATATCTTATTATTTTGGATAGTCGTTTGACCATTTTGAAGGAAAGTAAGTGTTCTTTTGCCTTTTCGCCTGTGACTGTTTTCATTTAAGTAATGCTAATTTATGTTCTATTTTTCTTTCCATTTGATGTCATTGGATGATTCCTGATCATTGCCCTCACTTCTATTCCACACAACAATTACCTGACCACAGTATGTCTGTGAAGACAGACTATGGAATAACAATGTATCTGAGGTCCCACATACACCGATTTAAGATGATACCAATTAAAGGCAAATGTATGCATTTAGTTAATACAAACGATATTATTTCTGTAGGTATGATAGTGTGAATAGCTCAACTTATAAACTTGGCATCTTCTTTAGTGTGTTAACTGGGAGTTTAAAAGTCATAAAAAACACATCCATCTTTGTAAAGAACGACTGGGTAATCACGATTTCAATTCTGGTACAGGAAAACTGTATTTTATGCCTATATTACAGTACTTTTGGTACTTTGATTTCTCCCTTTCACTCAGCATGAAACGTTTCATAAATAGGTCTTAATAATAATATCTCATAAAAGTAACCTAACAAGATTCTGTGATACTCGTTTCCATTGTCATTCTCCAGTGATACGTACAGCTAAAGCTGATTTCAGGTCGGAATTAAGCTCATTTTGCACTCTGTGAACTTTGACCCCTGCAGTTCATTTAAAAGTGAAAGGCTAGACTGCAGACAGGCCTGGTGTCATTCATAGCATTGTAAGGAATTCAAATATCATTTTCTGCATGCATTACCATACCAGCCTCCTAAACATCTATTTTGAGATTATTGCCAATAGTCTAGTTCAAAAAGAGTTAAGCAAAATTATGGCTTCTAAAAATGAACAATATTTTAAAGAAATTCACTTAGTGACCTAGTTTTTGACCTGACATGTCCCATATTTATACTTGGTCTTGATATCATCCAGACAAATATTCTAGTACAATTTCATGAAAGCTGAATCAAAATTGTGGCCTCTAGAGGATGAACAAGGTTTTAAAAGCAATTTGACGTGACTTAATTTTTGACCCGACATGACCCATATTCAAACCTGACCCAAATATCATCAAGGCAAACATTCTGGTAAAGTTTCATGACGACGGAAGCAGAAGTTAGGCCTCGAGAGGGTGAACTTGGTTTTATAGAAACATGACCTAGTGACCTAGTTCTTGAACTGGCATGACCCATATTCGAACCTGACTTTGATATCATCAAGGGAAACATTCTAGTAAAGTTTCATGAAGACTGAAGCAAAATAATTGCTTCTAGAGGGTGAAAAAGGTTTTTAAAAATTTGACCTATTTTTTATCTGACAGGATCTATTCGAACTTGACCTTGATACCATCAAGACAAACATTCTGGTCGAGTTTTATAAAGATTAAAGCAACAAGACCCATATTCAAGCTTGACCTTGATATCATCAATGTTAACATCCTGGTAGGTTTCACGAAAATTGAAGCAAAACTTAGGCCTCTAGAAGGGGATCAAGGTTTTAAAGAAATTTGACAGGACATGATCCGTATTCGAACTTGATTTTGATATCGTCAAGGCAAACATTCTGGAAAAATTCCTTGAAGATTGAAGCCAAAGTATGGCTTCTAGAGGGTGAACAGCGTTTTAAAGAAATTTGACCAAGTGACCTAGTTTTTGACCTCACATGATCCACATTCAAACTGGACCTTGATTGATTTAACAACACGTCAAAAATTGTGGGTCATTTTGTGTCGTCTCCCAGAGAAAGGAAGAAAAGAGATAGTAGATTTTGTTTGTTTGTATTGGAGTTTAATTGCTCAGTCAACACTATTTTAGGTCATTTTTGAGCCGGTCAGTTCACCTATCCACACTTTTTCTTGGCAGAATTATAGGTTAGCGGTTAACCAGTACAGTGCACATTCTTTCACCAGAATGATCATAGAAAAGATTTCATGATCAATCTCCACGAAAGAATGTTACCGACCCCGGCGACAGGTATCAAACCCGCATCCTCCTGATCACCAGTCAGAGGCGCATCTGACTGAGCTACTGAGGCCGACAAGAGAAAGTAGATAAGATGAAAGTGAGGGACAGAGTAGAAAAATCAATGGAAGTGTAGAAACAGAAGAAATAACAACATCCCCTTCTTACCTTACCTGCTGCAATAACAGCAGGCCTTGTCCCACTGTAAGCTAATATCAGTTGGATGCCCCAGTTACGAAAGATACACGTCACCTTTGCCTCACCCAACCACCCAGAGAACTAGACCTTGATTTTATCCAGACAAACATTCTGGAAAAGATTCATGAAGATTGAAGCAAAAGTGTGGTCTCCAGAGGGTGAACAAGGTTTTCAATAAATATGACCCAGTAACCTAGTTTTTTGTTCCGACATAACCCATGTTCGAACATGACCCAGATATCAAGACAAACATTCTGGTAAAGTTTCATGAAAATTGAAACAAAACTGTGACCTCTAAAGGTAAATGTTGACGAAGCACGACACACATACAATGGACAGAGGGTGATCAAAAAGCTCACCTTGAGCGTTGCTCAGGGGAGGTAACAAGATTGGGTACAACATAAATGTTACACGACAGACTGCATGCATGGTTGTTAACCCATCGCAGTTGAAATTTTTGCTTCCATCTTTATTGCACGCCGGTGGGTCAGGGCTCAGACTTTTTGACTGTTCAAGCATAAAGGCTTATTTAGAATTAAAATTTAATTTTAAGTATTGTTGGTTGGTAAATGATACTCTGTCTCCGTTCGGGGCTCACCATTGTTTCATCTCTCTAGTTGTTTCATTTTTGTGTCCTCGGAGATGTTGCACTGATGAGTTAGGAAGCCTTCATGCAGAATGACAAGTTATTTGTCTAAATCGCGACAGAATCAAGGGCGAGGATTGCGGTTGCGTAAACTTGATTTAAGGCCACCCCCCCCCCCCCACACACACACACAGTGAAATACTTTTCACTGACCGTTCCAAGGCAGTTCTTCTGTCGAGATTTATTTTTATTTTTGTTACGGTTTGTCTTTGAATGTGGGTCGCCTGTGTCTTTAGGTTTTGGATAGCTGATTGGCCCTTTTGTGGGAAAGTATGTTTGGGGGGAGGAGGGGGGGGGCTTTCCGTTTTTTATGTTTCCATAGGGTCTAGTCATTTCATTTAAGCGTTTCTTTCCCTTTGGTGTCTCTAATTGGAGGAGTGGGTTAATTGTATCGATTCCTGATCATTGCCCTCACTTCTAGTTTGTAATTTCGCTAAGGCTGTGCCCACATCATTAATCTTTGTCGAATTCAATCCGGTCAAAGTTTACATCGTTTAGTTCAACACTGGTTTCTACAAATAGTAAACTATCTAATTCAGATTTAAAGCACACATTGCACGTTTGGTGTGAAATAAAACTACACTGATATTAATTTTGGAACTGACCTCACAAGGATAAACACCATATGCCATCCGCCATTTGCAGAGGCATAAAAACAGCCCTCCATTTCGCACCTGCTGCTAGCAAAACAGGCTCTCGTTCTACTGAAGCCAAAACAGTAGAACACCCGGCCAGCAAAGTTACACAGCACCTTCGCACTGGCCCACCTCCCACGTGCCATTGTTTGTCTATGCATGTATGTTTTGCGCATATCATTTTTATATATTTGGATAGCTGTTTGGCTATTTTGTGGGCTTGGCTTTCCAATGTTGATGTTTTAAAAACGGTGTCTTTTTTAATTGTGTTTCATTTTTCTTTTTTTCTCTGTCTTTGATGGAAGTTAAGTGTCATTGTATCGCCATATGATCATTGTCTTCACTTCTATTTTATTTTGCAGACAGAAAACTCCAAATGGGACTTTGCTTCATTCAACAAACAGGGATTAATTTGTAAGGAAAATATATTCAGTGAAAGGTTTATCCTTTGGAAGTAAGGTGGAAGTAAGGAACATACCACAGAACTGAAACATATGGAGTGTGCGAGTTTTTTTCTAGGCCAGACGAGCTGGTTTCAGCCAATAAGGCCTCATCAGTAACCCTCCAATATTTTCAAAACCCAACAATTGAATTATCACTGAAATTATGGAACTGGAGGAGCGCATGCGCTTAGTACTTTATAGTCATTTCAGTAATTTCCCCGTTGATATTTATTCTTTATATTACATTTATTCATATATTTCATGTATCATTAAGCATCACAGTAGCTCATATCAACATACACTCTCTGTCCTTACGAAAGCTTCGTGCACTTTGCACCTCACTGATTTACTATCAATGCATGCATACTCTTACCTTTGCCCCTTTGCCAGTCTTTCTTTGTTCCGGGCAGCGGCTGGTCTCCAGCCACCTATATATTATTCCTATTAACTTGGAATATTTATATATCTATTTATCAGGTATGCATTTACTTTATTTCATTAAATTATCATAATTGTCATTATTTCAAGAATATTCATATTTTGCTAGTACAATCTTTCGACCTCGGGTCAGTCTTTCTTTGTTTCTGGCAGGGGTTGGACTCACGTCCACCTCAAGGACAGTGCTTATATATCATTCTTAAGTATTTGGGATATTTATATATTTATTTATCAATATGACGGGGTCGAGCGAGGGAAGGTTCATTTAGCGGAAAAAAAGATACCAACCAATATTAGTTGTCATCTCTTGAACCCCAAAGCCTTGGAGATAGTGGGAGAAGTCCGTGAGACGCATCACCATGTTAACAACTATCATAACAACCACCATGTGGCAACAACATCCACCTTTAAAACCCTCCCGTGACAGAATCAATGATCCCAAATGATAAGAAATATAAACCACACTATGAAGTTTTAACGTAATGCATCAAGATGTCCTTGAGACAAAGTTAGTGGAATACTTTTGGCATTCACTTAGGTTCATATCACCCTTACGCTAAATGCACGTACCAACGTTGGTATCAAGGGTATCCCTTTATCCCATACAAAACTTTAAGGAAAAACAAGAAGGCCAACTGGCCCTGTAGCGCTCACCTGTATACCAGAAATTCATAAGTGATGTTAAGAATGCCTATCGGAGCTTGAAGAAATAGATTGCGCTACATGGTGCTTCCATGCAGAGCTGGAACAAAACGCAGATGAGTATTGGTAAACAGCTTAGAGGTTCTGAGCCTGCCCAGGAAAAGTGGTGCCAGTTGAACCGTCTTTGCATTTAAACCCTATTGGTTTCATTGGGCAGCAGAGCTTAAGATTTCATTTCATCTCAATGTAGGGTAAAAGTCCCAGGAAGCAAAGTCTCCAAAATGACCGACAAAGTGTGGACGGGGATGTTAAACCTCAAATCAATAAACTAGAAATGCGTCCATAGGACACGGATGCCCCCGCCTGAAAATATGTCTATGTTCGTATTCATCCATAGAAAGTTTTCGACCCTTTTTTCACATTTGACGTCTATGTATGACCTTGACCTTGGAGGTAAGGACCTTGGTTTTGTGTGAGGCAGATTGTCTCATGATGGCCAACATATCTGGCAAGTAATTTCAAAATCCATCCAGAGATAAGAAAGTTATTGACTGCGTTTAAGTTTCGGACCATTTTTTTACCTTTGACCTCTAAGCATGACCTTGACCTTGGAGGTACGGATCTGGGTTTGCACGTGACACATCGTCTCATGACGGTAACATTTCTTCAAAGTAATTTCAAAATCCATCCAGAGATAAGAAAGTTATTGACTGCGTTTAAGTTTCGGACGATTTTTTTGACCTTTGACCTCTAAGTATGACCTTGACCTTGGAGGTACGGACCTGGGTTTTGCACATGACACATCGACTCATGATGGTTAACATTTCTACAAAGTAATTTCAAAATCCATCCAGAAACTAGACTATCAAGTGAGCATATGCTCACTAATACCCCCGGCCAAAGCCATCGGTAACTTTCTGGCAATTCAAAGCCATCAAGTTTGACAAAAACCTATTATGAACACAGAATTAATCTTGCAAAAGTAAGGAGAATACCATTACATCTAAATAACTCACCTGATAACTAATGAGATCTTGAACAGATGTTTTTCAAAGGGCAATAACTCTTGAAAGGAGCATAATCCGGACGAGAAAAAAAATACGTGTCGGCTAATTTTCCATGAGGAATCCATATATGAAATTTCAAAACCCTAGCATACACGGTTCTAAAGTTATGCTATGCATCACTTTTACCATACAGTACAATGGCACAAATTACCAAAATGACAAAGGGCCATAACTCACAAAGTATTTTTCGGAATTTTGTCAAAAGTTAATCAGTTCATCTACTCATCACCACCAATCTATTCACCAACTTTCAAGGCTCTAGCTCCAATAGTTTTTGAGATATCTTGCTGACAAAATTTTATAAAAAAAATATAACAAAGGGGAATAACTCTAAAGAACCTGGCCCCACAGCCCCAATTTTCTTTCCCACAATACAACTAGTTATGCATGTTGTTTGTACCAAATTTCAAGTTTCTAGGTACAGTAGTTCCTGAGAAATCTTTGACACAAAATTTAAGGTAACTCACAAAATACACATCTCAGTAGCAAATATAACAAAGGGGAATAACTCTAAAGAACCTGGCCCCACAGCCCCAATTTTCTTTCCCACAATACAACTAGTTATGCATGTTGCTTGTACCAAATTTCAAGTTTCTAGGTACAGTAGATCTTGATAAATCTTTGACACAAAATTTAAGGTAAGTCACAAAATGCACATCTCAGTAGCAAATATAACAAAGGGGAATAACTCTAAAGAACCTGGCCCCACAGCCCCAATTTTCTTTCCCACAATACAACTAGTTATGCATGTTGTTTGTACCAAATTTCAAGTTTCTAGGTATAGTAGTTCCTGAGAAATCTTTGACACAAAAAAAAGTTTACACACACACACACACACAGAAAAGACGAAAACTATATACCCCCATGGCATACTCCGTATGCCGGGGGTATAATAAGAAAGTTATTGACTGCGTTTAAGTTTCGGACCCTTTTTTGGACCTTTGACCTCTAAGTATGACCTTGACCTTGGAGGTACGGACCTGGGTTTTGCACGTGACACATCGTCTTATGATGGTTAACATTTCTGCCGAGTAATTTTAAAATCCATCAAGAAATAAGGAAGTTATTGACTGCGTTTAAGTTTCGGACGCACGGGCGGATGCACGGACGGACGGACGGACGGACAGGGGCAACGCTATATGCCCTTTCCACCATTCTTCGAATGGCGGGGGCATAAAAAATCGGGGCTCTGTGGTTTCAGAAAAGAAGCTTTTTGAAGTTGATCCATTATAAGTCTATTGGAGTTAAGGAGCCCTGGTGAATGGCTAATACGGACTCCAGGGGCTGGCTAATACGGACTCCAGGGGCATGGTTGGCAGGATTTATGTAGGAGACCACTTGACATTGCTACATACACATGTACATAATACAGGCCTCCTATTGGCCCACTTTGAAAATATAGGTTTTTATATAGGTTCTTCTTACTCAAAATATAGGTTATTTACAGGTTTTTCAATGAAAATACAGGTTAAAAAAGAGTCTTCCAAACTTACATAAAGATTTAAAACTGAAGAAAAAATATTTGATGATTTTTTGTGCCACAATTACACAGATAAAGTTGATCTGAATTTTACAAAGTCCAAGTGAGCGAAGCGAGCAAGGAAAAAAATTACAATTTCTTGACAGGTTTCTTCACTTTTTATGGGACTAAAAAGTAAAAAATAGTAGAGCATTTTGAAGAAAAGTTAGGGTTGAGTCGCAAGAAGGTTCAAAAAGTGAAAAATATAGGGTTTTTTTCCATGAAAATACATGCTTTTTATAGGTTTTATGAACAAAATAAAGGTTTTATAGGTTTGGCACAAAATTATAGGTTATTATTGGTTTTATAGGTTTTGCTAGGAGGCCTGTAAATATCTAAGCTCTGGGTCTAATACTTTCCGAGAAGAGTTTTGAAGTTTTTCCAGTATAAGTCTATAGGAGCTAATGAGCCCTGGGGCATGACAAATTTGACCCAAAGGGCATGGTTGGCATGATTTAAGTGGGTGACCATTGTAATGTATCTATATACTAAATATCTAAGGTTTGTACTTCATGGTTTCAGAAAAGAAGATTTTCGAAGCTTATTTTCCATTATTCCATTATTAGTTTATTGGAGTTAAGGGCTCACAGGATTTTGCCAATTTGGACCCTAGGGGAATGACTGGCAGTATGTAGGCGACCACTACATGCTAAATACCTAAGCTCTCTGCCTTATGTTTTCAGAGAAGAAGAAGATTTTTGAAGTTTCACTGTTAGTTTTGCATTTTAAGTTGTACATTTCCAGTCTATGCTAGGTAGTGGGCCCATGGACATGGCCAATTTTGACCCATTCAGCATTTTAGCAGGATTTATTAAGTGACCATTTCTTGTCGCTACATACTAAATATCTAACCTCTGGGACTTATGGTTTCACAGGAGAAGATTTTTGAAGTTTTTTTTTATTATAAGTCTATGGGAGCTAATGAGCCCATGTGCGTGGCCAATTTTGATCCCAGGAGCATGGTTTGATCAAAATTGGCCATGGGGTATTAGAGATATACTTATTTGAAATTGTTTACGGATGCATGGACGCACGACGGACAAAATGTGATCACAAAAGCTCACCTTGTCACTATGTGACCGGTGAGCTAAAAATGACGCATAAATCAGCACTTACTCTGCTCACTTTCATGGTCACTCCTTCAGGCAGACTTCTTTGAATGTATTCTAAGAAGGTATCTGCTGTAGACCCAGTCAAATGCCGGAACTGAAAATAAAAGGAATGAGGTGTTTATTGAGGTCAGCATTGTGTTGAATGACAAGAACACAATCCAACAGTAAAACGTTCTAGCAATTTCGGTAGGTTATGAAGAAACTGTATATAAATTTGAAAACTAGCCACAGGGCTTGAGAGTTGTTATTTTTGTGTCCCCGGTAGCGATAGCCGGGACATATTGTTTTTGCCCTGTCTGTTTGTTTTTTGTTTCTTTGCTCGTTTGTCTGTTTGTTGGTTGGTTTGTACGTGGACAACTTTAACGTTAATCATTTTAGATAGAGCATTCATATCTGACATTTAGGTTCCTTGTGACAAGCGCTGCACATTCATGCAAAAATTTTGACCTGTGACCTTGACCTTTGACCTACTTAAAAGGAAAAAATAACATTGGACATAACTTTTGATCCTCTTGAGATACAACCTTCATATTCGGCATGTATGTTCCTTGTGACAAAAGCTTTACATTCATGCAAAAATTTTGACCTGTGGCCTTGACTTTGACCTCTGACCTATTTAAAACAAGAGGTCCATAATTGACCTAATTCGCTCACCTGAGTTTTGATGTACTAACATTGTTGTTTACAGGTTATTCTATATAATTGAGCTGACAGCCAATTTGTACCGAGGAGTAGAACCACTTAAGCACTTTTGGTAACGGGGTCACTCAAGGAAATTTTCTGTCAAAGTTATTTTAAAACTGAGGCATTGGAGATGTTCTTTAATTATTTTTCTGTCTTAACCTCTGCTGTCATATGGACATTTTGTTCAGCAGAGCAAACCCATTTCAGCAATGTAAGCAATCATCAGTACATAATTGATTGTTTTCAGTATAATGGCATGTCAACCCTTGTGGGTCATTTTGTGTCCTCTCCCAGAGAAAGAAAGTAAGTGATAGTGGAAAAAGACAAAAAACGAATGGAAGTGTTAAGACAGAAGAAACACGAACACTTTCCCTCTACCCTTACCTGTTGCAAGGACAGCGGGCCTTGTCCTTCTGTGAGCTAATATGCTGCAAGGACAGAGGGCCTTACCCTAGTGTAAGCCAATATCAGTTGGACGCCTCAGTGACGCAAAATACATGTCACCTTTGCCTAACCCAACCACCCCTCAATCATCAGTACAATAACTACATTTAGATGGGATGTTCCAATGGAACAAACCTAAGATGAGTCATACTGCTTGATCAATTTTTGCTACAAAAATAAAAGAGAAGCATTTGTGTGAATTGGGTTTGAAATTGTGTCATTGACTCTATTTTTGGTTCTGCTGGCCATTTTGTTCAGTGGAACAGAACAATTTTAGCAGTTTAGGTAGAGGGTTACCAAATGATCATTCATGTGAAATTATTTTGAAACCGGACCATTAGCCTAGGAGGACATGTCATTTAAACGGGGTTTATTATTATTATTTATAGCTCCGGCGATCAGTTTGTTCAGCCGAGTGGAACCATTTTAGCAATTCTGGTAGAGGGTCACCCAAGGAACAAGTTTTTCCAATTGTAATTCTATGGGGGCTAACGAGCTCTGGGTGTGGCCAATTTGGATCCCATGAGCATAATTGGCAGGATTTATGTAGGTGGCCACTTGCCATTGCTACATACTAACTATCTAAGCTCTGGACTATATGGCTTCAGAGAAGATTTTTGAAGTTTTTTTCCAATATAAGTCAATTGGAGCTTATGAGCTCGGGC
Organism: Lucinisca nassula; assembly: GCA_963580285.1. Taxonomy (NCBI): domain Eukaryota; kingdom Metazoa; phylum Mollusca; class Bivalvia; order Lucinida; family Lucinidae; genus Lucinisca; species Lucinisca nassula. The sequence continues at coordinate 66,887,109 of OY757012.1, read as the reverse complement.
GTGGCCAATTTTGACCTAGGGGCAGGGTTGGCTTGATTTATGTAGGTGACTATTTTATGTTGCTAGATACTAAATATCTAAGCTCGGTGCTTCATAGTTTCAGAGAAGAAGAATTTTGAAGCTTTTTTCCATTATGAGTCAATGTGAGCTAAGGGACCCCGGGTCGTTGCCAATTTGAACCCCAGGGGCATGATTGGCAGGATTTATGTGGGTGACCACTTGCCGTTGCTACATGCTAAACACCTAAACGCTGGGCCTTTTGGTTTCAGATAAGAAGATTTTTTTCCATTTTAAGTTCGTTTTTTTTTTTTTTTTTTTTTTTTTCAAGTTTTATTTTATTTATTTTTTTGGTCATTTTTAGTCTATGGTAGCTAATAGGCCAATGGGTGTGGCCAATTTTGGCCCAAGGGGCATGGTAGACAGGATTTATGTAGGTGAACATTTCATGTTGCTACATACTAAATATTTAAGCTCAGGGACTTAAGGTTTCATAGGAACAGATTTTTTTTTTCTTTCCATTATAAGTCTATGGGTGCTAATGGGCCCATGGGCGTGGTCAATTTTGACCCCAGAGGCATAATTGGCAGGATTTATGTAGGTGACCACTTGTTATATATTAAAGCTCTGGGCCCTGTGGTTTCAGAGAAAAGGATTTTTGGAGTTTTTCTAATTGTAAAGCTATGGAAGCTAAAGGGCCCTCGGGTGTGGCCAATTTGGAACCTAGGGACATAATTGGCAGGATTTATGTAAGTGACCACTTGACATTGCTACATGCTATATATTAAAGCTCTGGGCCCTGTGGTTTCAGAGAAAAAGATTTTTGAAGTTTTTCCAATTGTAAATCTATGGGAGCTTAAGAGTCCTGGGGTGTGGCATGGAAGCTAATGAGCCCATGGGCGTGGCCAATTTTGACCCAAGGGGCAGGATTGGCAGGATTTATGTTGGTGACCATTTGACATTGCTACATGCTTTATATTAAAGCTCTGGGCCCTGTGGTTTCAGAGAAAAGGATTTTTGGAATTTTTCCAATTGTAAGTCTATGGGAGCTAAAGAGCCCTGGGGTGTGGCCAATTTGGAACCCAGGGGCATAATTGGCAGGATTTATGTAAGTGACCACTTGGCATTGCTACATGCTATATATTAAAGCTCTGGGCCCTGTGGTTTCAGAGAAAAAGATTTTTGAAGTTTTTCCAATTGTAAATCTATGTGAGCTAAAGAGGGGCAGGGTTGGCATGATTCATGTTGGTGACCACTTGAAATTGCTACATGCTATATATGAAAACTCTGGGCCCTGTGGTTTCAGGGAAAAGGATTTTTGGAGTTTTTTCCAATTGTAAGTCTATGGGAGCTAAAGAGCCCTGTGGTGTGGCCAATTTGGAACCCAGGGGCATAATTGGCAGGATTTATGTAAGGGGCCACTTGACGTTGCTACAAACAAAATATCCAAGCTCTGGGCTTTATGGCTTCAGAGTAGAAGATTTTTGAAGTTTTTTCCATTATAAGTCAATGGGAGCTGATGAGCTCGGGCATAGCCAATTTTGACCCCAGGGGCAGGGTTGGCATGATTTATGTAGGTGACTATTTTATGTTGCTAGATACTAAATCTAAGCTCTGTGCTTCATAGTTTTAGAGAAGAAGATTTTCTAAGATTTTTTCCATTTTGAGTCTATGGGAGCTAAGGGGCCCTGGGGTGTGGCCAATTTGGACCTCAGGGGCATGATTGGCAGGATTTATGTAGTTGACCACTTGCCGTTGGAACATGCTAAATACCTAATTGGGTTTATAAGCATGGACAGTCCGAGTCTCACAGAATTGCCTGGGCGGCTTAGATCCTCTAAGCGGTTTACCAGTACTCGTGAGCGGGTCGGTTTCAGCTCTGCGTGGAAGCATTATGCAGCTCATCTAGTTCTTCAAGCCCTGATTGGCCACTTGTCACTGGTATTTCACAAATAGTGCCCACCAACAACTCATTCACTCCTACATATGATGTATGACTACAATTCTAAAATCTCACGTCCCTTAGATGACACTTCATATACAGTCAAACTTCAACATATTTTTTTTCTTTTTTTTTTGGTTTCCATGGTAACCAGTAAAACTGAGCATAGGCCTAAAATCATATGGCAGATGGTAGATTGCTTAAGGAACATTTCTAGAAAGTTATGTTAAAATATCTGCAAAGGTTTGGCACTTAATGCCATTTTTCAATTTTACCCATTATAAGTCTATGGAAAATATAAGTTGCCATAGCAACGAAACTAAGAGCAGAATTTCATGAAAAAACAAAACCTGTAAAGGCAAATATAGTGAATATTTCCATAAACTCTCAGCCTCATAACCCCATATTTGCCTTTTCAGGTTTTGTGTGTGTGTTTTTTTACGAAATCCGGCTCTTTAGTTTGGTTGCTACGGCAACTTAGAGTTTCCATTGAAAACTTAAAATGGAATTTACTGCTGCGCCTTTGCAGATATTTTGACAAACCTTTTCTGGACATATTTTAAGCAATCTTCTATCTGCTGTTTGATTTTAGGTCAACACTTCACTTTTATTGGTTGCCATGAAAACCAAAATGCCCCCAAATAGACTAAAACACTTATAAATCAAAAACCATATGCTCTATGAGGCCACTGGCCTGTGAAGTTTGAACCAAATTAGCCGTAGGGTTATCGCCCCCGCCCATTGGGGCTTGAAGAAATATATGGGCTGCACGATGCTTCCATGCAGAGCTGAATCCGGCCCGCACACTAGTACTGGTAAACCGCTTAGAGGATCTAAGCCTGTCCAGGAACCGCGGTGTGAGGCGGACCGTCCATGCTAATAAACCCTATTGGTTTCATTGGGGACAGGGCTTGAGATGTCATTTCATCTCAATGTCAGGTAAAAGTCCCACAAAATTGGAAGCAACGTCTCCAAAATGACCTTTACAGTGTTGACGGGGACGTTAAACCTCAAATCAAACAAACAAAGCCCAAGGGTTAAGGAGGAGTTCGCAACTAAAGAAAATTGTTGACAACACACTATGCAAGACAGACAGCATACAGTGACTGATCACAATATATCACCACGAGAAATTGGTGCTCAGGTGAGCTACGAAATAAAAATATTACATACTTACTATAAATATCATAAAGTGGGTTCTCATTTCGTACTGTGTCCAGTGTTTCTTGTATATAAAAACAGAACGCAAAAGTGATTTTCTGTCTATAACCTTCTTGGGAACCATGCTGGAAAGAAAATAATAGGGCTAGAAACAACAGAAAGTACCAATGTTTGGAACCATGATGGAAAAAGAAACAAGAGGACCATGAGATCCTGGTCGCTCCCCAGAGCCCTGTGCAAATTTGGTAGTACTCAGATACCAAATTTCAAGTCAATCGGCCAAGTGATTCCGGAGATGAAGATTTTGTTAAGGTTTTTACCATAATAGGGCATGGTGGCCATCTTGGTCACATGACCTCGACCATTCAACTAATTGGCATAACCCCATGTCCATTATATAAAATTCAACTGAAATTGGCCCAGTGGTTTCAAAAAAAAGTATTTTGAAATGTCAATGGACCTGCAATCCAAGTGACGTTGTGCCAAGGTCATCAAATTACCATGACCTTTTAGCATTCATTTTGTATCTATTCTCTTGTCACAGACCCCAATATTTTTTTTCGAAAAATGCATTGTTACACCTTTTCACCATTTAAAAGCCATATCAACCAATTTGACCTTGATGTAAAATAGGTCACGGTCATCCTAGTGTCATCATTGCTGCAAACTTGTTGGTACTCAGTCACCCAATGATACATACCAATCGGCCCATTAGTTCTGGAGAAGAAGGTTTTAAGGTTTTTATCATATTCAGGCATGGGGGCCATCTTGGTCATGTGACCCGGAACAGTTGAATAAATTTTTGTCCTTACAGTCCTTAGGCTGTATGTAAAATTAAAATGAAAATGGACCAGTTGTTTTAGATAAAATGCATTCTAATATGGCAATGGAACTGCAATACAAGTGACTTTGGGCCAAGGTCACCAAATGACCTTGACCTTAAGCATTCATAGACATTGAATTTTTACCTATTCTCACATCATAGATCACAATACTTTTCAAAAAATGCATTTACCAATTTCCAAATGAAAACCCTAAGGAACCAAATTTGACCTTGGTGTAAAATAGGTCAAGGTCAATCTAGTGTCATCATTTTTGCAAACGTGGTAGCACCCAGTCACCCGATGTTACATCCAAGTTTCAAGACAATTGGCTCAGTGGTTCTGGGGAAGTAGGTTTTCAAGGTTTTCACCATATTTGGGCATAAGAAACATCTTGATCATGTGACCTGGACCATCCGAATCAGTTTTTGTTCTCTAAGGATGCTTATAAAATTCCAATAAAATTGGCCAAGTGGTGCTTGAGAGAAAATGTATTCTACTGTGTGAATGCAAGTGACCTTGGGGCAAGGTCACCAAAAGACCTTGACGTTAAGCATTCATGGACATTCGTTTTAACCTATTCTTAATATCACAGACAATAATATTTTTTAGAAAAAATGCTTGTATTTACCCATTTCCCATTGAAAAGCCTAAGGAGCCAAATTTTGACCATAGCATAAAATAGGTCGAACTCAACCTAGGGTCATCATTTTTGCAAATTTGGTAGTACTCAGTTAAACCGATGCTACATACCAAGTTTCAAGACAATCGGCCCAGTGGTTCTGGAGTTTTTAACATATTTGGGCATGGCGGCCATCTAGGTCATGTGACCTGAACCATCCGAATAAATTTTTGTTCACTAAGTGTCCTAAGGCTGCAGATAAACTTTAAATAAAATTGGCCTAGTGGTACAAGTGAAAATGTATTCTAATATTGCAATAGACCTGCAATACAAGTGACCTTTGGTCAAGGTCAATGAATGACATTGACCCTTAGCATTCACAGGCATTCATTTTTTACCCATTCTCATATCACAGACCACAACATTTTTTCAAAATATGCATTGATTTTCCTATTTTCCATTGAAAAGCCTAAGGAGCCCAATTTTGCCTTGGCTTAAATAGGTCAAGGTCAACCTAGGGTAATCATTTTGCAAACTTGGTAGTACTCAGTCACCCGATGCTACATACCAAGATTCGTGACAATCGGCCCACTGGTTTTGGAACAGATTTTTAGTCTTTTTTTAACATATTTGGGCATCTTGGTCAGGTGACTGGGACCATTCGAACAAATTTTTGTTTCCTCACTCTCCTAAGGCTGCATGCCATAATAAAATTTAACTGTGGCTTCAGAGAAAATGTATTTTGGAATGTCAATGGACCTACAATTCGAGTGACCTTGATTCATTTTTTATCTATTCTCATGTCAAAGACCACAATATTTTTCGATAAATGCATTGTTTTAAGGAATCAAATTTGACATTGGCAGAAAATAGGTCAAGGTCAACCTTGGGTCATCATATTTGCAAACTTGGTAGTACTCAGTCACCCGATGCTACATACCAAGTTGCAAGACAATAGGCCTTGTGGTTCTGGAGAAGTAGATTTTTTAAGGATTATGCAATATTTGGGTGTGGCGACTATCTTGGTCATGTGACCTGGACCATACTTGCAAACTTGCGTTCCCCCAATGCCAGGAGGCGGCATATGAAAATGGTGGATGACGGATGGACGGACAGATGGACGACGGAGGCCTACCACCCTATAAGCCCCTTCGGCTCAGGGGAGCTAAAAACTAGGTTTGTAAGCAAGGGGTTGCCGGTTCGAGCCCGGTTCTGGCCGCTTTTTTTAAAATTTAAAAATGGTGGGGGCATGAAAAACAGAACCCGAGGCATCCAGGACAACGGTCAGTAAATCACCTTGACCTTTGGAATTGATACACTTCCATTCAGCTGACTACAAATATCATTTCTGATGCCCAAGGCTACCAGGCAATCAGAAATATCCAGTTTTGTCTTTTTCCACACAAATGTCTAAGTGAAGAGATTTGACCTCGACATAAAAAGGTCAAGGTTAACCAAAGCTCATCATTTGAACAAACTTGGTTGGGCCTGAGTCCCTGATGCAGCATGCCAAGTTTCAAGGTCATCGGATATTAGATTCTTGAGAAGATTTTAAAAGGTTTCTACCATATATGGTCATGGCGGCCATATTGGTCATGTGACCCAGTCATTACGAACAAATTTTCATTCCCATCTTACCATAGAGGCACCACATCTAATTTAGTTTCAATCAACCAAGCAGTTTAAGTGAAAAAGATAAAAAATACTCCATCTGAGCCATCCAGGACAAAGGGCAGTAAATGATGTTTACCTTTGGAATTGATAAACTTGGATTTAGCTGTTTGCAAATACCATTTCTGATGCCATAAGATACCACGCAATCCCACTGTTTTGTCTTCTTTCCATTAAAATGTCTGACCGTATTTGACCTTGCCATAAAAGTGGTCAAGGTCAACCAAAGGTCATTGTTTGAACAAATTTGGTAGGCCCGAGTCCCCGATGCTGCACACCAAGTTTCAAGGTCATCGGACATTCGTCTCCTGAGAATATTTTCAAAGGTATTTACCATATATGGGCAAGGCGACCATATTGGTCATGTGACCCAGTCCTCACGAACAAACTTTCTTCCCCCACTCCCAATACAGGTTCCACATGTAATTTGGTTAAAATTGGCCTAGCAGTTTCAGAGGAGAGGTCGTTTATAAATGTTGACGATGCAGACACAGACGACGGATCACTGCCTGTTCTATATATGCTCTGAGTCTTCGGCTCTGAAAAGTTCCATGACAACCAAAGTTAAACTGTAACATCTAGATGGTGTACGCAGTAAACGCTGACAATGCTCAATGGTCACAGGGTGATTACAATAGCTCAGGTGAGTTCAAAATGAGAACCGCTAACGAAGGACCGAATGACGGACGACGGTGGACAAAAGCCACAGAGTTAATTGTCCTTTTTGGATGGTGGTGTTCCTCGTGCGCCATCCTATGACGTTTATATTTTGCAATTAATTCAATTTGCTAGAGTGTGTAGTCAAGTAACTGACTTTAACACTCGTAATAAATTGTTAATGGCTAAACTTCTTCATCAGGGTTATCGGTACCATAACCTATGAAAAAGCTTTTCAAAATTTTATAGACATCATTCTGATTTAATTGCAAAATCTCTTCTGCAACAACGTCTATCGGAACCCGAATTTTTTGGTGACTTAGTATATAAGTTCAGAAAAATATATAACCACAATGACTTCAGCACCTCAATTTTGCAAAATCATTCTTAGATATAAAAAGATTGGGTACAACATAAATGTTATATGACAGACTGCATGCATGGTAGTTAACCCAATCACGGTTGACAACTTTCCTTCCCTCTTTAATTGCACGCCAGTGGGTCAGGCCTCAGATTCTAGGACAGTTCCAACGTAAAGGCTTATGTCGGTTGGTATCTGATGCTTTGTCTCTGGTCGGGCCCATCGGAGTCTAACTGTTGGTTTTCTTTTGCTCCAGCATTTCAGTGGTTTCTTGCTGTCCAGTCCTCACCGTGGTTGTTTGATTTTTGTGTTCACGGAGATGTTGCACTGATAAGTTAGGGGGCCTTCATGCGGACTGAACAAATTAATGTGTCTTAATCGCGACGGAAGGACGAGGATTGTGATTGTGGCCACGTAATATCGATTTAAGCCCCCCAGTGGAATTCGTTTCCTCTGACCGTTCCAAGTCCGTTTTTCTGTCACGGTTTATTTTTGTTATGGTTTGTCTTTGGGTGTTTGTGTCGCTTATTATTTTGGATAGCCTATTGGCCATTTTGTGGGAAAGTAACTGTCCTTTTGACTTTGCGCTATTGATGTTTCCATTAGGGTCTGTTGTTTCATGTATGTGTTTCTTTCCTTTTGGTGTCTCTGATGGGTGCTGTGGGTTAATTGTACCGATTCCTGATCATTGCCTCCACTTCTATTTTGCATATCAGAGCTGTTTTGTTTGTGCCGTGTGGTGGCTGTAAAAGGTCTCCGCGTACATGCATTTAATGCTCTTATTTTTCCAATCCTCAGGGATTGCTTTTACAATTGCTTTTCATCGTTCCTTAATTTGACATTCTTTTGATACCTGTTGAAGGTCTTGATTGGACCGATGTTCGTATCTCGTTGTATAACAATTGCCTGTTTGGTATCTATGGGCTTTTTATAGGCATAGCTGTTTTGTGGGCTTTTGTTATACTCGCCTTCTATTTGCAGCACCTTCTATTTGAAGGATTTACAGTTCTTCCCTATACTGTTTAACTTAATGACCGGTATAATTATCGCTTAAGTTTGGACGGTACAGCACCTTTAAACAAACATGAGTTTAACCAATAAATTTAAACTTACAAGATCTCCCCTTAGTATCACAAATAAATTTAAACTCAAAATATCTCCCCTTAGTTTACATTCTGCTTCTTCTGTACGGATTCCTCATTCTATTTATAATTTTAGTGCTATGTTGCCGTCGGTATCGGTGGGGCCCATAAATTTGTTTTCTGCCGCTTCCGTTAATTCAAGTGGAGCTGGTAGTACTAATTTAATTAAAAGTAATCTGAGAGTTTGATTATCTACTATCAAATCGCCCATTCTTCGGAAATATACCAATCCTTTCAAAAGAAGTGGTATGTATCCTAGTATTTCCAAGTGCAATGCTTAGAGGTGCAGGTGCTGTTCACATTTATGCACTGTGTCTACCGTTTCTTCATCTGAAAACGTAGACGTTTTTCTGTAGTTAACATGTCCGATTTGACATGTAAGTCTACGGATTTGATAGATGTGATAACCTGACATACTGCAAATTGTAAAATGCCGTATGTCGAGCAAACCAATCGCATGTTAAAAACACGATTGAACGAACATTATCTTAGAATGAGTAAGCCTAAACAAGAGGGCCATCATGGCCCTGGATCGCTCACCTGATCCGCACTGTAGCGATGAAATGGTAGGTAATACAGTAAGGTGTCTTGTCAGAAGGAAAATACATGCCCAATATGAAAGCTCTATCTCAAATGGTTCAAAAGTTATGATAAAGTAGGTCAAAGGTCAAGGTCAAAGGTCAAACTTTTTGTATGGATGTGAAGCCATTGTCACAAGGAATATACATGCCAAATATGAAGGCTCTAACTCAAATGGTTCCAAAGTTATGATTAGTAGGTCACAGATCAAGGTCAAGGTCACATGTCAATTTTTTGCATGAATGGGAAGACCTTGTCACAAGGAACATACATTCCAAATATGAAAGCTCTACCTTAATGGTTCAAAAGTTATGACAAAAACGATCAAAGGTCAAGCTCATAGGTCAAAAATTTTGCATGGGTGGGAAGCCCTTGTCACAAGGACGATACTTGCCAAAAAATATGAAGGCTCTATCTTAAATTGTTCAAAAGTTATGAGAAAGAAGGTCAAAGGTCAAGGTCACAGGTCAAAATTTTGGATGGGTGAAAGTCGTTGCCACAAGGAACATACATGCCAAATATGAAGGCTCTACCTCAAATGGTTCAAAAGTTATGATAAAGTAGGTCACATGTCAAGGTCACAAGTCATTTTTTGTATGACACAAGGAAACTACATGCCAAATATGAAGGCTATCTCAAATGCTTCAAAAATTATGACAAAGTAGGTCAAAGGTCAAGGTCATAAGACAAATTTTTTGTATGGGTGGGAAGACCTTTTCACAAGGAACATACATGCAAAATATGAAGGCACTATCTCAAATGATGCAAAAAATATGATAAAGTAGGTCAAATGTCAAGGTAAAGGTCACAGATCATTTTATGTATGAATAGGAAACCCTTGTCGCAAGGAACCTACATGCCAAATATGAAGGCTGTATCTCAAATGTTTAAAAAGTTATGACAAAGTAGATCAATGGTCAAGGTGATTGGTCAAAATTTTTGAATGGTTGGGAAAACCTTTTCACAAGGAACAGACATGCCAAATATGAAGGCTCTATCTCATATGGTACAAAAGGTATGATAAAGCAGGTCACAGGTCAAGGTCACAGGCCAATTTTTTATATGAGTTGGAAGCCCTTGTCACAAGAAACATACATGCCAAACATGAAGGCTCTATCTCAAACGGTTCAAAAGTTATGACAAAATAACCTACTGATCTACTTTTTGATTTGACATGACTCATATTCGAACTTAACTGAGATATTGTCCAGATGATCATTCTGAGCAAGTTTTATGATGATTGGACTAAAACTGTGGCCTCTTAGAGTGTTCACAACGTTTTTCTATGATTTGACCAGCTGACCTACTTTTTAGACCCGACATGACCCATATTCAAACCTGACCTAGATATTGTCAAGCTGATCATTCTGAGCAAGTTTGATGATCATCGGACCAAAACTGGGGCCTCTAGTGTGTTCACAAGGTTTTTCTATGATCTAACCTACTGACCTGCTTATTGACCAGACATGACCCATATTCAAATTAACCGAGATAATGTCATTCTGAGCAAGTTTGATCATGATCGGACCAAAACTGTGGCGTCGAGTGTTCACAAGGTTTTTTCTATGATATGACCTACCGATATACCTTTTGACCCAACATAACCCATATTCGAACTTGACTGAGATATTGTCAAGATGATCATTCTGGGCAAGTTTGACGATGATCGGACCAAAACTGTGGCCTTTATTGTGTTCACAAGGTTTTTCTATGATTTGACCAGCTGACCTAATTTTTGACCGACATGACCCATATTCCACCTTGGCCAAGATATTGTCATGATGATCATTCTGGGCAATTTTGATGATAATTGGACCAAAACCTATGGCCTCTAGTGCGTTCACAAGGTTTTTCTATGATTTAACCTACTGACCTACTTTTTGACCCCACATGACCCATATTCGAACTTGACCTAGATATTGTCAAGATGATAATTAGACTAAAATTGCAGTCTCTAGAGTGTAAACAAGGTTTTTTCTATGATTTGACCTAGTTAGTGAACCCACATTACCCATATTTGAACTTGACCTAGATATTGTAGAGATGATCATTCTGAGCAAGTTTGATGATGATTCGACCAAAACGGTGGCCTCTAGAGTGATCACAACAATTTTCTATGATTTGACCCACTGACCTACTTTTTGACCCAACATGACACATATTCAAACTTGACCGAGATATTGTCAGGATGATCATTCTGAGCAAGTTTGAGGATGATTAGACCAAAACTGTGGCCTCTATAGTGTTAACAAGATTTTTCCGAGGTTTGACCTACTGACCTACTTTTTTACCCAATATGACCCATATTCGAACTTGACCGAGATATTGTCAGGATGGTCATTCTGAGCAAGTTTGAGGATGATTGGACCAAAACTGTGGCCTCTAGAGTGTTAACAACGTTTTTCTATGATTTGACCTACTGACCTACTTTTTGACCCGACATGACTCATATTCGAATTTGACCAAGATATTGTCAGGATGATCATTCTGAGCATGCTTGCGGATGATTGGACCAAATCTGTGGCCTCTAGGGTGTTAACAAGGTTTTTTCTACGATTTGCCCTATGGGCCTACTTTTTGACCCGACATGACCCATATTCAAACTTGACCGAGATATTGTCAGGATGATCATTCTGAGCAAGTTTGAAGATGATTGGACCAAAACTGTGGTACCTAGAGTGTTAACAAGGTTTCTCTATGGTTTGACCTACTGACCTACTGTTTGACCCCACATGGCCCATATTCAAACTTGGCCGAGATATTGTCAGGATGTTCATTCTGAGCAAGTTTGAGGATGATTGGACCAAAACTGGGGCCTCCAGAGTGTTAACAAGGTTTTTTCTATGATTTAACCTACTGACCTACTTTTTGACCCGACATGACCCATATTCGAACTTGACCGAGATATTGTCAGGATGATCATTCGGAGCAAGTTTGAAGATGATTGGACCAAAACTGTGGCCTCTAGAGTGTCAACAAGGTTTGACCTACTGACCTACTTTTTGACCCCACATGACCCATATTCGAATTTGATCTGATCATCCTGAGCAAGTTTGAGGATGATTGGACAAAAACTGTGGCCTCTAAGTGTTAACAAGGTTTTCCTTTGATTTGATCTGGTGACCTCCTTTTTGACCCAACATGACCCATATTCGAACTTGACCATGGTATTGTCAGGATGATCATTCTGACCAAATTTGATGATGATTTGATCAAAACTGGGCCTCTAGTGTGTTAACAAGAAAAATTTACGCACGCACGACACACCACGAACGACGACGCCGGACATCTCACAGTCACAAAAGCTCACCATGACCTTCGGTCAGGTGAGCTTAAAACTGACACTTTCTTGTACCGTCATTTCAGACGTACATGTCATTCTATAAAAGATATGCCTATACAGCAAGTGGAAAAAAAATATTATTATGTAAATTCTACAGCTAGGTTTAAAATTATTAAACGGCATGAAACTGAATTAAAATGGATTAAATTATAACAGACACCTTTTCCATTGGCAGGGCCTGACTAATCCATTGCCCGGCCGCCCGGGACAAGTCCGATCTCGCGCCGGGCAGGTGCACTTTGACCTTTCAACGCCCGGTCGGGCAAGTGCAAAAAATCGTCTACAACTATCAGTCTTTTGAGTCCTTAAATACGGTAAAACTAGACCAGTAAGTAAATCACAATAATATCCGATTTGTCGACAATTCAGAGACAAAACCATCTATATTTTTATAACGGTTCAATTATGCCACTATTGTTAATCCCTGTCATATAATTACCAATTAAACACGATTGCCCGGCGGCGCGTGTCTTTCATTTCTGGTTACGTGTGTACCACCAGCACTATCAATAAGCGTGACAAGGTGTGAAAATAAGATTAAGTTATGTCTCTAATTTGCGTTTATCCCTGCCATAAAATTTAATCCACAATCAATGTGAAAATGATTTAATAGCTCCTAAGACGATTTGCTACATCTTACGGTAGTAAAAACGGACTATTCTACTATCTCGTGAATGGTTATGTTTTGGCGCCAAATAGCAGACGCTGGCGTGAAAAGTCGAATGTTTTAATGTTGGTAACCGCGGATTAGTCGCGCCTCTATCCACAACCGTTAAGCTAGCGAGAAAATATTTTTTACCGGTTCCAAACATTTTTTTATGAAAGAGATACGCCCCATTAAAATAAAATAATGACGTTAAACACGTGTAGGGTCCTGGGGTCGGATGACGTCATTTACCGATCGCGTGCAGAAAAATTGCAGTGGTGGTTTATGGACGACGATTTGGATGGCCGAAATGATGATCGCATTGAACACTCTTGTAGGGCGGGTGTGAAAGTTTGGGTTCGTTTTGGATCGAGGGGGTCCTCGTCTTGTGGTTCAAGCTAAATAAATTGCATTCTTTTAATCTTTTATCTCGCTGCCCTGAAACTTCTGATCTTTTGAGTAGACCTACATCGGCTGCAGCTCTTGTTTATCATGCGTGTCAAGCTAAATGAGCTTATATAACTTTATCTTAAATTGCTAATCGGTAAAGGTATATTGTCAATTAACTCGAAAAAGTACCGTTATTGACTGTGACAACAATAGTATTTTCTACCGTATTACCGCACAGAGGGAAATAAATAGAAGTGAATCCAATGATCAGGAATCGATACAATTAACTCTGAGCTCCCATCAGAGACACCAAAGAGAAAGAAACACAAACATGAAATAACTAGATCCAAATGGAAAGTGGTTGTGCTTGAAATTTGACAGAAACCTTGGATTATATTTATAAATGTCGGTCGTCATCATCGTCACCATTGTCAACCCCCCCCCACCCCCACCCCCCCCCCCCCCCGCATCCAACTCCACTTTCAGTTGCAAAATCCTGGGCAAGTAGAATTTTGAGCTGGGCAAGTGCAAAAATATTTTACTTGCCCGGTGGGCAAGTGGAAATTTTTTGGATTTGTCAGGCCCTGCATTGGGCTTTAATGACAACGTTTATAATGAGGGTAATATATCTAAAATGCCCGACTTTGATATTTTCTCGCTTCTGGACTGTCAAAAGCGTAAACTAGATCGCACGGCACCAGAAAAAATGGTAACTATAAACGTAAATTACGTGCTTTTAAAAGAAACAATACCAGACTTAAGTGACTGTCCATAATATTTTTGAATCATGCATGCCATTCAATGCTTGCTTTTCAAAGTTCATTACCCATTTCTGTATTACGTATTCAGGATACCGAGGTGAATAAATTCTACGATAGTTCTAATCAGTTATACGACGCTGCTCTTTTAACTAGAGGTTATACTCAGCATGCTCTTCGTCCTTCCATCGATTCTGAAATTAATCACAAACGATATTACATCAAAATATCCTTCATTTTTAAGGGTTTGGATTTTTTAGATACCTAGTATCTTCCGGGACAGTTCGGTTATTTCATCCATTCCTGCTTATTATCAAAATACTGAAACACCCATCATTTGCTATAAATACATGTACAATAAACCTATTAGATATATCATTTTTAATTTCAATAAACTTGTTTCTATTCTCGATATTGACACTAACACTCCTGATACATGTGATGGTAAAAATTCAGTGTATTGCTATCCTGCTGCTGGTCATATTATTACCGGCAATTAAAAAATTATTCCTGATTCTAGGATACGTAATATAATTTCTAAAGGAGTGAAATATTGATTTCCTCCTAAATTGATTTCAATAAATGTAGAGATGAAATCGCTGCTGCCTTGAATGAATTTGGTAATCGATAGTGTAAACGAGAGTATGTTGAGCATAAAGCTCTAAAAGAATGGAAACTTAGCATTCGGAAATTAGTGAACAAATGCATTTCTTTTTATTCGCAAAATATGAACGTGTTACCTCCTAAACCTAAGACGTCTTTAGGTCACCTTAAACTAGGTATTCAAGATTTCATAGGAAGTTTGTTTTGGCTGCAGCTGATAAGGCCGGTAACAATGTGGCCGTTGTTTGACGGTTTCACTATATATATGTTAACACTCTTCAGCAAGAACTTGGTGGTACTAAGGCCTATGAACTTCAGCCTTTAGCTGTAGAGTTGGCTTTAGTTGATGACCATATTTATCTTTCAGCCCCCAAGTTTGTTGTTGGTGTTACATGATGTTCCTCGTGCGCCATCCTATGGCGTTTATATTCTGCAATTAATTTGATTTGCTAGAGTGTGTAGTGTAACTGACTTCAACACTCATAATAAATTGTTAACGGCTAAACTTCTTAATCAGGGTTATCGGTACCATAAACTACGAAAAGCCTTTTCAAAATTTTAAAGACATCGTTCTGATTTAATTTCAAAATTCAATATTGGACTTAATTCTCTGCCGCAACAAGGTTTATCAGAACCCGAATTTTGTGGTGACTTAGTGTACAAATTCAGAAAAATATATAACTGCAATGATTTCAGCACCCAGTTTCGTAAAGTCATTCTTCGATATAAAAAAGATTGGGTACAACATAAATGTTATACTACAGACTGCATGCATGGTAGTTAACCCAATCACAGTTGACAACTTTGCTTCCCTCTTTAATTGCACGCCAGTGGGTCAGGCCTCAGATTCTATGACAGTTCCAACGTAAAGGCTTATGTCAGTTGGTACCTGATGCTCCGTCTCTGGTCGGGCCCATCGGAGTCTAACTGTTGGTTTTCTTTTGCTCCAGCATTTCAGTGGTTTCTTGCTATCAAGTCCTTATCCTTATTTCATCTCTGTGGTTATTTGTTTTTTGTGTTCACACAGATGTTAGGAGGCCTTCATGCGGACTGAACAAATTATTTGTCTTAATCACGACGCAAGTAAGGGGCGAGGATGGTGATTGTGGCCATGTAAAATCGATTTAACCCCCCCCCCCCCCCAGTGGAATTCCTTTCCTCTGACTGTTCCAAGGCGGCTATTCTGTTGCGGTTTATTTTAGTAATGGTTTGTCTTTGGGTGTTTGTGTCGTTTATATTATTTTATTTTGGATAGCCTATTGGCCATTTTGTGGGAAAATAACTGTCCTTTTGGCTTTCCGCTATTGATGTTTCCATTAGGGTCTGTTGTTTCATGTATGTGTTTCTTTCCCTTTGGTGTCTCTGATGGGAGCTTTGGGTTAATTGTATCAATTCCTGATCATTGCCTCCACTTTTATTTTACGAGGAGCTTTGCTGAAGGTGAACTAATAAGTACTCACTTAATTTATCAGATTTATGAATGAATTAGATGCATACTTACACACGCATCAATTTAACATCTAGCTCTTTAGATGCTTGACAAACAAACTTTCTGTAACTTTGCATCACCTGACAGTCATGACCTCTGACCTCTACCATAATCCGCGAATACAATGCATCCAGTTCAACTTTGTTCACCTGAGAAAAAAAACAGCAGGCAAGTAATCAGCACTTGTTATATAGCCTCCAGAATATATGTTCTTTAGGAGACAGGTGCATCTTCAGGAGTCGATAAATGTTCCAACAAGAGGGCCAAGATGGCCCTAAATCGCTTACCTGATTTCAAGCTGGCACATACCTTCTAAAAGATATGCGGATAACTGACAGCCATCTCATTCAATGAGTGAGTGAGTGTTTGAGTTTTACATCCACCAACAGCTAAGGTCATATGGAGACGGGACCTCGGTTTAAAGACTCATCGGAAAGTCTGGAGAAGCCCGGAATCAATTCATGTGACCCCTGGTTTACAAGGCGAGTAGCGTACCCACTATACCACGGAGGCTTCTGCATCTCATTCAATGAAGCATAATGTTTACATTTACATAAATGACCTTGCAAAGTTTGAATGAAATGGCCGAATAGTTTCGGAGAGGTTGACATTTAAAGATTTTTCAATTTTATGTCTGCCAGCCATTTTCTTCATTGGACCAAAACAATTTTGGATGAACAGTAGTTGTCATTTTAAGACATTTCTTTTTTAAGCTCTGGTAGCCGTCTGTTAATCTGAGCTTAACTGTTTAGCTATTTTTGTAGAGGGTCACTAAAGCAATATTCCTATGAAATTTTAATGAAATTGGGCCAAAGAATAGTGGTTATTATATAAAAGTTTGTTTGTTTGTTTTTTCTGGTTTAGCTCTGGTGTCCATCTTATTCGTCCGAGCAGAACCATTTGTCTTAGTAGGGGGTCACTTCAGCAACATTCCTGTGAAGTTTAAATGAGATTGGACCAAAGGTAAAGGAGTTGTCGCTTAAAGAATTTTCTATTTTTGGGTCGATATGTTTACGATCGACCCAAATTTACTAACTGGCCAAACAGAATTAATGCAGTTGTCCACGTGACCATCACTGATTTGGGAAAACCAATATTATGTTTAATTAATAGAACTTGAAACGTTGCGCTATTTTATCGATGCAACAGAGACCATCACTGATTTGGGAAAACCAATATTATGTTTTATTAATAGAACTTGAAACGTTGCGCTATTTTTATCGATGCAACTAGAGTCTTGACAGGAATAGTGTGCTGGATAATACCCAGATCAGACGCCGTGGAATGTGGTGTCTGATCAGCAGGTTGCACAGGAACTTCACTGTTTGCTTAAATAGTGGCATTTGAGGGTTAAACGAAATAGTAAAAGAATGCCAGGTTGCTCAGGTAATGAAAGAAAACAAAATCTTAAACCAGGCCACAATGTCACGTGACGTCTTTCGGAACATTCTATTTATAAAACTGTTATACAAATGTATGCCAAGGCGAGTAAAAATAGACTTTTCGCACTCCTGCTAAGACTTTAATTTTAGAACCCTGAAATGTTTAAGTGCAAAAATTAGTAGCCAAGACTTTAAAGGTGGAACCGTTATTAGACATACAGCGTAGACCAAGATCGGATATAGAGTACATTGCTTCTGATCTGATCACTGTTCGCCATATCAATGCAACAACAGTTTTGAACATGATTCAGGGCCGTACGCAGACTCTGAAAAGGGCTGGGTTGAGGATGCAAATTTCAGGTATTTTGCAGAGGGTGAAAAACTGTATGAATCTGAAATAATTTCCAAAAGATGGGAGGGGGCTGCGTTTCCACCCTCCCCACTCTGTTGAACACAATCCAAGCACTACCCTAAGACGTCAGAGCGCAGCGTTTGTTTGATTTAAGGTTTAACGTCCCCGTCAACACTGTATAGGTCATTTAGAGACGTTACTTTGTTACGGGACTTTCAGCTCTGCGTGGAAGCATCATGCAGCCCATCTATTTATTCAAGCCTCCATGGGCGGGGGAGGGTGGACTGTGCTAGTACACTTGGGCATTGGCAAACAGAATCTACATAATCAGACGCCACATAACGCGATGTCTGATCAGCTCTACTGTGCTTGCTAAAAGTTCGCCATATGTATGCAACAAAGGGTCAGAAAAGCAGCATTCTTATGAAATTGAAATTTAACCCTATGAAGTTTGATTGAACAGTTCGATTCTCAGCTCAGGACTATTTTCCCAACCTACACTCAGAGATGATCGACCCACCAGTACTCTCAGTGCTTTGATTACTTTCGGCATTTGTTCATAAAAGGGCAACTATTATAGCTATTTTGGCCGAGGGTCAATATGAATATTGATCAAAACTGGCCCAGGGGTATAGAAGCTGTTGTTGTTTAAAAAATTTCTATTTTTTGCTCTGGTGGCCATCTTCTTCATTGGAGGAGAAAAGTTTAACTATTTTCGTAGAAGGTCACTTAAGCAACATTCCAGCAACGTTTGAATCAAATTGGCCCAAAGGTTGGCATTTAATAAATTGGTGATGTTTTCTAATTTTAGCTCTCGTGGCCATTTTGCCCATCGGGCAGAACAGTTTTAGCTATTTTGGTAGGTCACCTAGTGTGTTCTTATGAAGTCTGAATGAAACTGGCCCGAGGGTATCGGAGCTGTTGTCGTTAAAGGGCTTTTTTTTATTTTTATCTCTGGTGGCTATCTTGTTATCAGAGTGGAACAATGTAAGCTATTTTGGAAGAGGGTCACCTAAGCAACATTCCTATGAAGTTTGATTGATTGAAATTGACCGAAGGTTTTAGGAGTTGGTAGTTAAAGCAAATTGGTGTGTTTTCTATAATTAGCTCTAGTGGCCAGCTGAACTGCTTGAGCTATTTTGGTACAGGGTCAGAAAAGCAGCATTCTTATGAAGTTTGAATGGAACTGGACGAAAGGTATAGGAGTAGTTGTCGTTTGAAGATTTTTTTTCTATGTTTAGCTCATGTGGTCATCTTGTTCATAAAAGCCCAACTATTATAGCTATTATAGCTCACCAAAGCAACATTCCTATGAAGTTTGACTGAAATTGGTCCCAGGGTGTATCGTAAGTTGTTCAAAGATTTTTTCTATTTTCAGCTCTGGTGGCCATCTTGTTCATAACAGCGTCTAGATTTTAGCTTTTTTGGTAGAAGGGTACCTAAGCAACATTACTGCAAAGCTTTTTACTATCTATCTATCTATCTATCTATCTTCTGATACTGCGTCGGTCACATTTGACCATTACCGCAGTGTATATTACATACACTCCAGGATTTGCAGGATGAAAGCCTACACAGTAATCATGTAATTACGGTAGGGATCTTTAACCTGCACAGGGGGCCTCCAGTTAACGTCCCGATCCGAAGGACGGTGCACTTTATGACATTCATCCCTGCAAATGATGCCAATGGAGCGTGTTTGGACATCGAAATTTTATCGTCGCTGCCGGGGAAGGAACCCGGGACCTCTAGCATCAGAGGCAGTGCACTAACCACTGAGCTATCACGCTCCACTTACAGAATTTTATTTTCAAAATCCAACAAACAAATACATAATTTACACAATAATTCCGCCGAAGGCTAGGTCGCGCCTGTGGGGGCGCAAAGTGACCGAACCATGACATCTAGGCCAAGATGAAACATAGATGCTTGCATAAAAGGCTTGTACTAAGTATCATTAATGAAGTTCAAATAATTCTTGAGAAATGAACTTAACCATTTGGGTGAACACTAGGGTGGTGGCAATATTTTACAAAGCCGTGAACCATGAAATATAGGTCAAGGTCAAATATGGATGCTTGCATTTAAGTTGCCATCCCGAGATATAAGTTTGTACCAAGTAACATTAATGAAGCTCTTATGGTTCTTGAGAAATTAACTTGACCAGTAGGGTTAATGCTAGGGTGGTCGCAATATTTTACAAAGTCAGTGAACCATGAAATTTAGGTCAAGGTCAAATATGGATGCTTACATTGAAGTTGCCATCCACAGATTCAAGTTTGTACCAAATATCATTAAAGAAGCTCTTATAGTTCTTGAGAAATAAACTTGACCATTAGGGTGAACGCTAGGGTGGTCCCAATATTTTACAAAGTCAGTGAAGCGTGACATGTAGGTCAAGATGAAATATGGATGCTTGCATGTAAGTTGCCATCCCCAGACACAAGTTTGTATGAAGTATCATTAATGAAGCTCTGATAGTTCTTGAGAAATAAACTTGACCACTAGGGTGAACGCTAGGGTGGTCGCAATATTTTCCAAAGTCAGTGAACCATGAAATGTAGGTCAAGGTCAAATATGGATGCTTGCATGTAAGTTGTCATCCCCTGACACAAGTTGGTACCAAGTATCATTAATGAAGCTCTTATAGTTCTTGTGAAATAAACTTGACCATTAGGGTGAACGCCAGGGTGGTCGCAATATTTTACAAAGTCAGTGAAGCATGAAATGTAGGTCAAGATGAAATATGGATGCTTGCAAGTAAGTTGCCATCCCCAGAAACAAATTTGTATGAAGTATCATTAATGAAGCTCTAAAAGTTCTTGAGAAATAAACTTGACCACTAGGGTGAACGCTAGGGTGGTCGCAATATTTTCCAAAGTCAGTGAACCATGAAATGTAGGTCAAGGTCAAATATGGATGTTTGCATGTAAGTCGTCATCCCCTGACACAAGTTGGTACCAAGTATCATTAATGAAGCTCTTAAAGTTCTTGTGAAATAAACTTGACCATTAGGGTGAACGCTAGGGTGGTCGCAAATGTTGACGCCTTGACGAACGGATGGAAGAACAAACGGACGATCGCCCCCGCCCATAGGGGCTTGAAGAAATATATGGGTTGCATGATGCTTCCACGCAGAGCTGAATCTGGCCCGCACACTAGTACTGGAAAACCGCTTAGAGGATCTAAGCCTTTCCAGGAACCGCGTTGCGAGGCGGAGCGTCCATGCTAATAAACCATATTGGTTTCATTGCGCGACAGGGCTTGAGATGTCATTTCATCTCAATGTCGGGTAAAAGTCCCACAACATTGGAAGCAACGTCTCCAAAATGACCTTTACAGTGTCGATGGGGATGTTAAACCTCAAATCAATCAAAACAAACAAACGGACGGAAAACCGAGCGCCTAAGTCGCGCCATGCTAATAGCAGGCGCGACAATAACATTGGTGATTATTCATATACATGATTTACATTGAAGAATAATTTAAAAGGATTTTTAATAAATTTTATATGTCATGGTATGTTTGGAATATTATGGAATCATGGCAACAGACCATGTAAGTATTTTCCGAGACATTACACATCTGGTTCCCCCATCAATAACCATAAAACATATGACGATATTGAATACCCATCACATCCATATATCTTTTTAGAGTGCAGAAGAAAATCACCTGTAAAATCATTACAAATACCTATATAATATATCATTACAATATGTACTTTACGTTTTCTAAATCCATAAAGCATGGTTTTCCTAAAACATTGCTCTATCTCAAATGCTTCAAAAGTTGTGACAAAGTAGGTCACAGTCATAGGTCAAAATGTTTGTATGGGTGGGAAGATCTTGTCACATGTAACATACATGCCAAATATGAAGGCTCTTTCTCAAATGGTTCAAAATTAATGATGAAGTAGGTCACATAAAGATAAAGATAAAAAGACTTTATTTAACGTATATCCGATACAGATAACAGTAAGCTCTGTAGAGCTTTTATTGTGACAAGCAAAGTATCCTGTAACAAATACTTACCTGCCTTCATTTATCTTCTTAGGACTACTCCTGATAATTGGAGCTTCAGCCAAGGGAGCGCCTAGTACCATTTTTCACGCCTTTGGTATGGCGCGGCCGGGGATCGACCCCGCGACCTCCCATTCCTAAAGCAAATGCTCTACCACTGAGCTATCAAGCTGAAGGTCACAGGTTATTTTTTTGCAGGAGTTGGAAGCCCTTTTCACAAGGAACCTACATGCCAAATATGAAGGCTCTTTCTCAAACGGTTCAAAAGTTATGATAAAATGACCTAGTGATCTACTTTTGGATTCGACATGACCCATATTCGAACTTGACGCAGATATTGTCAAAATGATCATTCTGAGCAAGATTTATGATGATTGGACCTAAACTGTGGCCTCTAGTGTGCTCACAAGGTTTTTCTATGATTTGAAAGATGACCTTTTCTCATGAGCTACGTCGGTCGGTGTGTGCTCGGACGAGGATGTGCTGTGTTGCCGGGTCTTGTCCATCATCCGTTTCAATTTCAGAACTTTGGGGTTGAGACACATTGATGAAGATTAAATATCAGAAAGGCCTCTGTGTCACTAAATTTGGTATAGTTATGCCTTAATTGCAACCACTGGGTCGGTATCTCTGCTGGTGGATGATTCGTTCCTGGCCTCTAGAATGTCCATGTTTTTTCTAAGATATGACCTGCTGACCTACGTTTTGACCTGACATGGCCCATATTCAAACATGGCCGAGATATTGTCAAGATGATCATTCTGAGCAAGTTTGATGATGATCGGACCCAAACTGTGGCCTCTAGTGTGTTCACAATGTTTTTCTCTGATCTGACCTGCTGACCTCTTTTTGATCCAACATGACCCGTATTCGAACTTGATCAAGATATTGTCAAGATGATAATTCTAAGCAAATTTTATGATGATTGGACCGAACCTGTGTCCGCTAAAGTGTTCACATTTTTCTATGATCCTACCTACTTTTTGATCTGACATGGCCCATATTCGAATATGGCCGAGATATTGTCAAGATGATCATTCTGAGCAAGTTTGATGATGATCGGACCCAAACTGTGGCCTCTAGTGTGTTCACAAGGTTTTTCTATCATCTGACCTATGACCTACATTTTGATCTGACATGCCCAATATTCGAACTTGAACGAGATATTGTCAAGATGATCATTCTGTGGCCTCTGGTGTGTTCATGTTTTTTCTATGATTTGACCTAATGACCTAATTTGACCCGACATTACCCATAATTATTATTCAAACTTGACCGAGATATTGACAAGATAATCATTCTCATCAAGTTTGATGATTATTGGACCAAACCTGTGGCCTCTAGTGTGTTCACAAGGTTTTTTCTGTGATTTGACCTACTGACCTACTTTTTGACCCAACATGACCCATATTCAAACTTGGCCGATATATTGTCATGATGATCATTCTCAGCAAGTTTGATGATGCTCTGACCAAAACTGTTGCCTCTATTGTGTTCACAAGGTTTTTGTATAATTTGACCTACTGACCTAATTTGACCGAACATGACCCATATTCGAACATGATCGGGATATTGTCAAGATGATAATTCTCAGCATGTTTGATGATGACCAGACCAAAACACCAAAACTGTGGCTTCTAGTGTGTTCAAAAGGTTTTCCTATGATTTGACCTACTGACCTACTTTCTGAACCGACATGACCCATATTAGATAGTGTCGGGATGATCATTCTGAGCAAGTTTGATGATGATCGGACCAAAACTGTGGCCTCTATTCTGGTCACAAGGTTTTTTTATGATTTGACCTACTGACCTACTTTTTGACCCGACATGACCTGTATTCGAACTTGACCAAGATATTGTCATGATCATCATTCTGACCAAGTTTGATTATGATTGGCCCAAAACTGTGGCCTCTACAGTGTTCACAAGGAAATGTTTCTGCACGACGCACGACGACGCCGGACATCTCAAGTCACAAGGGCTCACCATGACCTTCGGTCAGGTGAGCTAACAAAGCATGGAAGCCTTGTGCACAAGGATGCTACAGATAAAATTTGGGCCCAATAAGCCTAGTGACTTCAGAGGTCTGATATTGATTAAATGTGTTGTTGCATGACAATGAACGACAACTGACAACTGCCCATCTGTGGCAACCAATAGGCCTAAAATCATATGGTAGATAGAACATTGTTTAAGGAACATTTCTACAAAAGCTTGAAAGGTGTAAATGTAATTTTTCCATTTTCCCCATTATAAGTCTATGGAACCTCTTAACTTAATTCCCATAACAAACAAACTAAAGAGCCAAACTAAAGAGCCACATTTCATAACAAGAGGCACATGGGCCACTATGCTCACCAGAGCTCAGGTGGGCACTGCCCAATGGCAACCATGTATTTTAACATAGTATTATTTTAAGTCTCCCAAACAAACCCCATACCAAAATGAGCACCCATGTGGACTCTGTATCTGAAATATTAGGCATTTTATGAAGTAGAGGGGATGGGGCATGGACCCAATGCAGTCCTGGTTGGTGTCACTAAATGCGTTTTATCAACAGGAATATGCTCTGGGGATATGTATGGTTCCTGAGATATGAGGTCTTAAGCAGCCGAGACATTGGGGCATGGCGGATCCCAGAAAAGCCCAAGACTGTTGTCACTGAATGTTTCTTATCATAAGGGCCAAGAATATATATGGTTAAAGGGTGTGGATCTGAACGGTTTCTGATCTATGAAGTGGAGGGGAGAGAAATGGCCCCTGCGGACCCCTCAAGTCGAAGTGACTGAATGTGTCTAATAATAATGAAGAAGAATATATATGAGTATGTGGTTGGGATTTGAATGGTTTCTGAGATATACATGTATGACCTTTTATGAAGTGGAGGGGGTGGGCATGGCCCAAACACAGTGCCCGTGCAAAAGGGGAGCCCCAGGTTGGTATGAATGAATGCTGCTTATCATAAGGAACAAGAATATATATGGTTTAGGGGTGGGATTCTGTAAGGTTTCTGGGATATTGGGCTTTTTATGAAGTGGAGGGTGTGGGGCATGGCCCCGGCACATCCCGGGGAATCCCCAGTTTAGTTTCACTGAATGAGTATTGCCAAGTAATGCCAGTAATGACTTCAGCACCCAATTTCGTAAAATTATTCTTCGATATAAAAAGATTGGGTACAACATGGATGTTATACAACAGACTGCATGCATGGTAGTTTACCCAATCATGGTTGGCAACTTTGTTTCCCTCTTTAATTGCACGCCGGTGGGTCAGGCCTCAGATTCTATGATGCTCCCAAAATAAAGGCTTATTGAAAATTAGAGAGATCTAATTCAAGGTAATGTTGGTTGGTGCCTGATGCTCTGTCTCTGGTCGGGCCCATCGGAGTCTAACTGTTGGTTTTCTTTTGCTCCAGCATTTCAGTGGTTTCTTGCTGTCGAGTCCTCACCGTTGTCTCACCTCTGTGGTTCTTTGATTATTTGTGTTCATGGAGATGTTGCACTGATGAGTTAGGAGGCCTTCATGCGGACTGAACAAATTATTTGTCTAAATCGCGACGGAAGTAAGGGCGAGGATTGGGCCACGTAAAATCGATTTAAGCCCCCCCCCCCCCCCCCAGTGGAAATCTTTCCACTGACCATTCCAAGGCGGTTCTTCTGTGGCGGTTTATTTATGGTGTTGTTTGTTACTTACTGTGTGTATCACTTGTGTCTTTTTATTTTGGATGGCCATATGGCCATTTTGAGGGAAAGTAACTGTCCATATGGCCTTCCTTTGTTTAGGTTTCCATTATGGTCTGGTCGCTTGGTGTTTCTGTTTCTTTCCCTTTGGTGTCTTTGATGGGTGGAGTAAGTTAATTGTATCGATTCCTGATCTTTGTTTTACTTCTACTTATCATAAGGAACAAGAATATATATTGTTTAGGGGTGGGGATCTGAATGGTTTCCGAGATATATGGCATTTTATTAAGTTGAGGGGGTGGGGCAAGGCCCCGGCACAACCTTGGGGACCCCGAGGTTGGCATAAAAGCATATGGCTGAGAAAAATTTACTCAAGGAAAATTTCTATAATTTTTTGTCAAAATATCTGCAATGACTTGGCAGTAAATGCCATTTTTTCACTTTTCTCCATTTTAGTCTATGGGAATTATGAGTTGCCATAGCAACCAAACTGAAAACCGGAATTTAAAAACACACACACACACACACACAAATTTTCAATCCTCCAGCCCAAGGATGCTACAGATGAAATTGGGCCAAATCGGCCTAGTGGCTTTAGAGCAGATGTCGTTTGGAAGTGTTGACGTCACAAGACAGACGTCAGACGACTCAAACGACGACGGACAACTGTCTATCCTATAAGCTCCCCAGGAGCCTTTAGCTCTGGAGAGCTAAACAAGAGGGCCCAATGGCCCTATATCGCTCACCTGTGTACCAGAAAAAGTGTAGGAGACCACTTGACATTGCTACATACTAAATATCTGAGCTCTGGACCTTATGGCATTGGTGAAGGGGCCCCGGGATGTGGCCCATTTGGAACCCAGGGGCATGATTGGCAGGAATTATGTAGGTGACCACTTGCCGTTGCTACATGCTAAATATCTTAGCTCTTGGCCCTGTGGTTTCAGAGAAGAAGATTTTTGAAGCTTTTTTTTTCAATAATGAGTCTTTAGGATTTAAGGGGCCCCGGGGTGTGGCCAATTTGGACCCAAGGGGCATGATTGGCAGGAATTATGTAGGTGACCACTTGCTGTTGCAACATGCTAAATATCTAAGCTCTGGGCCCTGTGGTTTCAGAGATGAAGATTTTTGAAGCTTTTTTCCATTATGAGTCTATGGGAGCGAAGGGGCCCCGGGGCGTGGCCCATTTGGAACCCAGAGGCATGATTGGCAGGAATTATGTAGGTGACCACTTGCCATTGCTACATGCTAAATATCTAAGCTCTGGGCCATGTGGTTTCAGAGAAGAAGATTTTTTAAATTTTTCCCATTATGAGTCTATGGGAGCGAAGGGGCCCTGGGGCGTGGCCCATTTGGAACCAAGGGGCATGATTGGCAGAAATTATGTAGGCGACCACTTACCGTTGCTACATGCTAAATATCTAAGCTCTGGGCCCTGTGGTTTCAGAGAAGAAGATTTTTTAAATTTTTCCCATTATAAGTCTATAGGAGCTTAGGGGCCCGTAGGCGTGGTCCGTTTGGACCCCAGGGGCATGATTGGCAGGAATTATGTAGGTGACCACTTGCCGTTAGTACATGCTAAATATATAAGCTCTGGGCCCTGTGGTTTCAGAGAAGAAGAGTTTTGAAGCTTTTTTCCATTATGAGTGTATGGGAGCGAAGGGGCCCCGGGGCATGGCCCATTTGGAACCCAGGGGCATGATTGGCAGGAATTATGTAGGTGACCACTTGCCATTGCTACATGCTAAATATCTAAGCTCTGGGCCCTGTGGTTTCAGAGAAGATTTTTGAAGCTTTTTTCCATTATGAGTCTATAGGAGCTAAGGGGCCCAGTGCGTGGTCCGTTTGGACCCATGGGCATGATTGGCAGGAATTATGTAGGTGACCAATTGCCATGGCTACATGCTAAATATCTAAGCTCTGGGCCCTGTGGTTTTGGAGAAGAAGATTTTTGAAACTTTTTTTCCATTATGAGTCTATAGGAGCTTAGGGGCCCGGGGCGTGGTCTGTTTGGACCCCAGGGGCATGATTGGCAGGAATTATGTAGGTGACCACTTGCCTTGCTACATGCTAAATATATAAGCTCTGGGTCCTGTGGTTTCAGAGAAGAAGTTTTTTGAAGCTTATTTTCCATTATGAGTCTATGGGAGCTTAGGGGACCCGGGGTGGTCCGTTTGGACCCCAGGGGCATGATTGGCAGGAATTATGTAGGTGACCACTTGCCATTGCTACATGCTAAATATATAAGCTCTGGGCCCTGTGGTTTCAGAGAAGAAGATTTTTGAAGCTTTTTTTCCATTATGAGTCTACGGGAGCGAAGGGGCCCCAGGGTGTGGCCCATTTTGAACCCAGGGGCATGATTGGCAGGAATTATGTAGGTGACCACTTGCCATTGCTACATGCTAAATATCTAAGCTCTGAGCCCTGTGGTTTCAGAGAAGAATATTTTTCCATTATGAGTCTATGGGAGCAAAGGGGCCCCGGGGCGTGGCCCATTTGGCACCCAGGGGCATGATTTGCAGGAATTATACAGGTGACCACTTGCCATTGCTACATGCTAAATATCTAAGCTCTGAACCCTGTGTTTTCAGAGAAGAAGATTTTTGAAGCTTTTTTACCATTATGAGTCTATGGGAGCAAAGGGGCCCCGGGTCGTGGCCCATTTGGCACCCAGGGGCATGATTGGCAGGAATTATGTAGTTGACCACTTGCCCTTGCTACATGCTAAATATCTAAGCTCTGGGCCCTGTGGTTTCAGAGAAGAAAATTTTTAAAATTTTCCCTTTATAAGTCTATGGGAGCTATATGTTGCCATGGCAACTAGTATTCCAATCTGATCAGCCCAAAAACCTTATGCAGCCTTTCCCCCTACCTGATGATGCTTCACATGAAATTTGATCAAGATTGGCCATGGGGTATTAGAGATATACTTATTTGAAATTGTTTACAGACGGATGCACGTCCGCACGCACGACGGACGACGGACAAAAAGTGATCCTAAAAGCTCACCTCGTCACTACGTGACAGGTGAGCTAATAAGTCTAAAGGAGCTAAGGGTCCCCGGGGCATGGCCTGTTTGGACCCCAGGGGCATGATTGGCAGGAATTATGTAGGTGACCACTTGCGGTTGCTACGTGCTAAATATCTAAGCTCTGGGCCCTGTGGTTTCAGAGAAGAAGATTTTTGAGGCTTTTTTCCATTATGAGTCTATGGGAGCAAAGGGGCCCCGGGGCGTGGCCCATTTGGAACCCAGGGGCATGATTGGCAGGAATTATGTAGGTGACCACTTGCCGTTGCTACATGCTAAATATCTAAGCTCTGGGCCCTGTGGTTTCAGAAAAGAAGATTTTTGAAGCTTTTTTTTCCATTATGAGTCTATGGGGGCTAAGGGGCCCCACGGCGTGGCCCATTTGGACCCCAGGGGCAGGATTTATGTAGGTGACCACTTGCCATTGCTACATGCTAAATATCTCAGCTCTGGGCCCTGTGGTTTCAGAGAAGAAGCTTTTTGAAGCTTTTTCCCAGTATGAGTCTATAGGAGCTAAGGGGCCCCGGGGATGGCTCGTTTGGAACCCAGGGGCATGATTGCCAGGAATTATGTAGGTGTCCACTTGCCGTTGCTACATGTTAAATATCTAAGCTCTGGGCCCGGTGGTTTCAGAGAAGAAGATTTTTGAAGCTTTTTGTTCCATTATGAGTCTATTGGAGCGAAGGGGCCCCCGGGCCTCGCCCATTTGGAACCCAGGGGCATGATTGGCAGGAATTATGTGGGTGACCACTGGCCGTTGCTACATGCTAAATATCTAAGCTCTGGGCCCTGTGGTTTCAGAGAAGAAGATTTTTGAAGCTTTTTTTTCCATTATGAGTCTATGGGAGCTAAGGGGCCCCGGGGTGGCCCATTTGGAACCCAGGGGCATAATTGGCAGGAATTATGTAGGTGACCACTTGCCGTTGCTACATGCAAAATATCTCAGCTCTGGGCCCTGTGGTTTCAGAGAAGAAGATTTTTGAAGCTTTTTTCCATTATGAGTCTATAGGAGCTAAAGGGCCCCGGGGCGTGGCCCGTTTGGACCCCAGGGGCATGATTGGCAAGAATTATGTAGGTGACCACTTGCCGTTGCTACATGCTAAATATCTAAGCTCTGGGCCCTGTGGTTTCCGAGAAGAAGATTTTTGAAGTTTTTGTTCCATTATGAGTCTATGGGAGCGAAGGGGCCCCGGGGCATCCCCAATTTGGAACCCAGGGGCATGATTGGCAGGAATTATGTAGGTGACCACTGGCTGTTGCTACATGCTAAATATCTTAGCTCTGGGCCCTGTGGTTTCAGAGAAGAAGATTTTTGAAGCTTTTTTCCATTATGAGTCTATGGGAGCTAAGGGGCCCTGGGGCGTGGCCCATTTGGACCCCAAGGCCATGATTGGCAGGATTTATGTAGGTGACCACTTGTCGTTGCTACATGCTAAATATCTAAGCTCTGGGCCCTGTGGTTTCAGAGAAGAAGATTTTTGAAGCTTTTTTTCCATTATGAGTCTATAGGAGCTAAGGGGCCCCGGGGCGTGGCCCTTTTGGACCCCAGGGGCATGATTGGCAGGAATTATGTAGGTGAGCAGTTGCTACATGCCAAATATCTCAGCTCTGGGCCCTGTGGTTTCAGAGAAGAAGATTTTTGAAGCTTTTTTCCATTATGAGTGTATGGGAGCGAAGGGGCCCCGGGGCATGGCCCATTTGGAACCCAGGGGCATGATTGGCAGGAATTATGTAGGTGACCACTTGCCATTGCTACATGCTAAATATCTAAGCTCTGGGCCCTGTGGTTTCAGAGAAGATTTTTGAAGCTTTTTTCCATTATGAGTCTATAGGAGCTAAGGGGCCCAGTGCGTGGTCCGTTTGGACCCATGGGCATGATTGGCAGGAATTATGTAGGTGACCAATTGCCATGGCTACATGCTAAATATCTAAGCTCTGGGCCCTGTGGTTTTGGAGAAGAAGATTTTTGAAACTTTTTTTCCATTATGAGTCTATAGGAGCTTAGGGGCCCCGGGGCGTGGTCTGTTTGGACCCCAGGGGCATGATTGGCAGGAATTATGTAGGTGACCACTTGCCTTGCTACATGCTAAATATATAAGCTCTGGGTCCTGTGGTTTCAGAGAAGAAGTTTTTTGAAGCTTATTTTCCATTATGAGTCTATGGGAGCTTAGGGGACCCGGGGTGGTCCGTTTGGACCCCAGGGGCATGATTGGCAGGAATTATGTAGGTAACCACTTGCCATTGCTACATGCTAAATATATAAGCTCTGGGCCCTGTGGTTTCAGAGAAGAAGATTTTTGAAGCTTTTTTTCCATTATGAGTCTACGGGAGCGAAGGGGCCCCAGGGTGTGGCCCATTTTGAACCCAGGGGCATGATTGGCAGGAATTATGTAGGTGACCACTTGCCATTGCTACATGCTAAATATCTAAGCTCTGAGCCCTGTGGTTTCAGAGAAGAATATTTTTCCATTATGAGTCTATGGGAGCAAAGGGGCCCCGGGGCGTGGCCCATTTGGCACCCAGGGGCATGATTTGCAGGAATTATACAGGTGACCACTTGCCATTGCTACATGCTAAATATCTAAGCTCTGAACCCTGTGTTTTCAGAGAAGAAGATTTTTGAAGCTTTTTTACCATTATGAGTCTATGGGAGCAAAGGGGCCCCGGGTCGTGGCCCATTTGGCACCCAGGGGCATGATTGGCAGGAATTATGTAGTTGACCACTTGCCCTTGCTACATGCTAAATATCTAAGCTCTGGGCCCTGTGGTTTCAGAGAAGAAAATTTTTAAAATTTTCCCTTTATAAGTCTATGGGAGCTATATGTTGCCATGGCAACTAGTATTCCAATCTGATCAGCCCAAAAACCTTATGCAGCCTTTCCCCCTACCTGATGATGCTTCACATGAAATTTGATCAAGATTGGCCATGGGGTATTAGAGATATACTTATTTGAAATTGTTTACAGACGGATGCACGTCCGCACGCACGACGGACGACGGACAAAAAGTGATCCTAAAAGCTCACCTCGTCACTACGTGACAGGTGAGCTAATAAGTCTAAAGGAGCTAAGGGTCCCCGGGGCATGGCCTGTTTGGACCCCAGGGGCATGATTGGCAGGAATTATGTAGGTGACCACTTGCGGTTGCTACGTGCTAAATATCTAAGCTCTGGGCCCTGTGGTTTCAGAGAAGAAGATTTTTGAGGCTTTTTTCCATTATGAGTCTATGGGAGCAAAGGGGCCCCGGGGCGTGGCCCATTTGGAACCCAGGGGCATGATTGGCAGGAATTATGTAGGTGACCACTTGCCGTTGCTACATGCTAAATATCTAAGCTCTGGGCCCTGTGGTTTCAGAAAAGAAGATTTTTGAAGCTTTTTTTTCCATTATGAGTCTATGGGGGCTAAGGGGCCCCACGGCGTGGCCCATTTGGACCCCAGGGGCAGGATTTATGTAGGTGACCACTTGCCATTGCTACATGCTAAATATCTCAGCTCTGGGCCCTGTGGTTTCAGAGAAGAAGCTTTTTGAAGCTTTTTCCCAGTATGAGTCTATAGGAGCTAAGGGGCCCCGGGGATGGCTCGTTTGGAACCCAGGGGCATGATTGCCAGGAATTATGTAGGTGTCCACTTGCCGTTGCTACATGTTAAATATCTAAGCTCTGGGCCCGGTGGTTTCAGAGAAGAAGATTTTTGAAGCTTTTTGTTCCATTATGAGTCTATTGGAGCGAAGGGGCCCCCGGGCCTCGCCCATTTGGAACCCAGGGGCATGATTGGCAGGAATTATGTGGGTGACCACTGGCCGTTGCTACATGCTAAATATCTAAGCTCTGGGCCCTGTGGTTTCAGAGAAGAAGATTTTTGAAGCTTTTTTTTCCATTATGAGTCTATGGGAGCTAAGGGGCCCCGGGGTGGCCCATTTGGAACCCAGGGGCATAATTGGCAGGAATTATGTAGGTGACCACTTGCCGTTGCTACATGCAAAATATCTCAGCTCTGGGCCCTGTGGTTTCAGAGAAGAAGATTTTTGAAGCTTTTTTCCATTATGAGTCTATAGGAGCTAAAGGGCCCCGGGGCGTGGCCCGTTTGGACCCCAGGGGCATGATTGGCAAGAATTATGTAGGTGACCACTTGCCGTTGCTACATGCTAAATATCTAAGCTCTGGGCCCTGTGGTTTCCGAGAAGAAGATTTTTGAAGTTTTTGTTCCATTATGAGTCTATGGGAGCGAAGGGGCCCCGGGGCATCCCCAATTTGGAACCCAGGGGCATGATTGGCAGGAATTATGTAGGTGACCACTGGCTGTTGATACATGCTAAATATCTTAGCTCTGGGCCCTGTGGTTTCAGAGAAGAAGATTTTTGAAGCTTTTTTCCATTATGAGTCTATGGGAGCTAAGGGGCCCTGGGGCGTGGCCCATTTGGACCCCAAGGCCATGATTGGCAGGATTTATGTAGGTGACCACTTGTCGTTGCTACATGCTAAATATCTAAGCTCTGGGCCCTGTGGTTTCAGAGAAGAAGATTTTTGAAGCTTTTTTTCCATTATGAGTCTATAGGAGCTAAGGGGCCCCGGGGCGTGGCCCTTTTGGACCCCAGGGGCATGATTGGCAGGAATTATGTAGGTGAGCAGTTGCTACATGCCAAATATCTCAGCTCTGGGCCCTGTGGTTTCAGAGAAGAAGATTTTTGAAGCTTTTTTCCATTATGAGTCTATGGGAGCAAAAGGGCCCCAGGGGCATGATTGGCAGGAATTATGTAGGTGACCACTTGCCGTTGCTACATGCTAAATTTCTAAGCTTTTGGCCCTGTGGTTTCCGAGAAGAAGATTTTTGAAGCTTTTTGTTCCATTATGAGTCTATGGGAGCGAAGGGGCCCTGGTGCGTGGCCAATTTGGACCCCAGGGGCATGATTGGCAGGAATTATGTAGGTGATCACTGGCCGTTAATACATGCTAAATATCTTAGCTCTGGACCCTGTGGTTTCAGAGAAGAAGATATTTTAATTTTTTCCCATTGTAAGTCTGGGAGCTATATGTTGCCATGGCAACCAGAATTCCAATCTGATCAGCCCAAAAACCTTATGCAGCCTTTCCCCCTACCTGATGATGCTTCTCATGAAATTTGATCAAGATTGACCATGGGGTATTAGAGATATACTTATTTGAAATTGTTTACGGACGCACGGACGCACGCACGACGGACAAAAAGTGATCACAAAAGCTCACCTTGTCACTACGTTACAGGTGAGCTAAAAACTGTAAGAATATATCTATAAAGTCTCAGCCCCATAGAGCATATTGATTTTTTTTAATTATTTTCATTTTCAATTTTTTTTTATTTTGGATTCTAATGGCAACCAATAACAAGAGGACCATCGCTCCCTTGAGTCCTGTGTATAATTTGGTCCCTTTTTTCCTCATCTGAGTGACTATGATTTTAGTTATGATAAATAGGTGAATGTCATTATAACCTTGGGTCCGCATTTTAAAATTACTGTAGTACTCAGTGACCTGATGTTGTACACAAAGTTTCAAGAAATCAGCCCAGGGGTTCTGGAGCAGATTTAAACTTATTACACAATTATACTCTTCATAATTGTCCTTTTGGCTTTCCGCTGTTGAGGTTTCCATTAGGGTCTGTTGTTTCATGTTTGTGTTTCTTTCCCTTTGGTGTGTCTCTGATGGGAGCTGTGGGTTAATTGTATCGAATCCTGATCATTACCTTCACTTCTATTCTAATTGGGTCTATAACTCATGGGCATGCTAATGTCAGTAATGTGTTGATTCTGACGTGATTTTAAAGTGATGTCTTTGTTTGTTTGATTTGAGGTTTAACGTCCCTGTAAACACTGTATAGATCATTTTGGAGATGTTGCTTCCAATTTTGTGGGACTGAGATGAAATGACATCTCAAGCCCTGTCGCCCAATAAAACCAATAGGGTTTATAAGCATGGATGGGCCGACTTGCCTGGCTTTGCCTGGGCAGGCTTAGATCCTCTAAGTGGTTTACCAGTACTCGTGTGTGGTCGGTTTCAGCTCTGCGTGGAAGCATCATGCAGCCAATTTATTTCTACAAGGCCTGATGAGCGGTGGCGGAGAAAGTGATGTCAAATCATTTATGTGATATGTGATAAGCTTGTTAAAAATTGCAGCTTAGTTGAGTTCACTATTTGTTGAAACATATGAAATAGAGTAAAAAGATTATTATCTAATTCAAAAAGTTTTCTTTTATGTTTCGATTCCCTGTATGAATGTTTTACATAATAACATAATAACCCCATGCTTATTGTGATTTCGCTTGTTAACATGATTTTCAGCTTCGTCCAATTGTGTCTTTAGTATGCCTATGTGCGTTTCATTTACTAAATACCACAACAAAACTGAAAATTATTGCCAAAAATAATAATTGGACTCATTCCCTATATTTCTACATACACTCCAGTTTTTGCAGGATGAAAGCCTACACAGTAATCATGGTAGGGTTCTTTAACCTGCACAGGGGATGTTTCTCCCTGCATAGGGGGCCTCCTGTTAACGTCCCGATCCGAAGGACGGTGCACTTTATAGATATGACATTCATCCCTGCAAATGATGCCAATAGAGCGTGTTTGGACACCGAAATTTTATCGCCGCTACCGGGGATCGAACCTGGGACCTCTAGCATCAGAGGCAAGTGCAGTTACCACTGAGCTATCACGCCTAACCTCGGTAGAGAACATCAGACGAATCCGAGACATTTCAGTCCCGAGTCATTTTGACTGGGTCATTTCGGCGTGGGTCGTTGCGTCCTAAATTTGGACTCGGGTCATTTCGGCTTATTTTGGTGGGTCCTTTCAGTCCTGTGTCATTTCGGCCTGGGTCGTTTCTGCCAGATTTTATTAGATAGATTTTTTTCAGCAGAGTACCTATGAAATATTAATTAATACATATATTTGGAATATTATTACATCGCCCTGTCACATTAGCCAGGTTATAATAGCCTAATTAACGAATTTTAAAAGTTCTGATCACAGCCATGTTTCCAGTTAGCACCAATGAGAAGAAGCCATCTGATGAGAATCCACACTGTCATGTAATTTGTGAATTAAATGCACATAATATATCAAGTAATTTGATTGGTTGATAGTCAGAAATGGGTATGGCTAAGTTAATTTAATCAACAGGATAAGGTTTAAAATTTTCAAACTAATGATATACCTATGCAATATAATACCATGTTTCTTTGATTTTGAAACACATTCCAAACAGTGTAATGTGTATCCATAAATTATGTTTCCAGGTAAACTGCTAGATATCTAAACACGTAAGAAGAATGCACACACACACACACACACACACACACACACACACACACACACACACACACACACACACACATATACATACATACATGTACATATAAACTTCTTTGTCACGTGCAATGCACAAATCAGATAAGTTATGGGCTGGTATCTCAAAGCACCTAATGCACATTGGTTACTGACATTTAAAATAAGTTCTGAATAGTTAGATCCTTTGGAAGCAAAGAATAACCAAATAAATGAAAATAACAGACTTGGTGTTATTGAGTCTTTTCATGACAAGTACTGAAATGTGCAACACTGACCACGCCGTTTAACACCTCCTTGAAACGAAAGCATATCATTGACTTATACTATATTTGGACTTTTTTTTTCATTAATAGAACTGCCATTCGCCGACGAATTCAAAGGGCTTCAAAGATTATGATAAGACTCCACGCAAGCACACGATGTTGGTCTAATTCTTCACATATGCCACATACAGAGATCATGATGCGCATCCATTCTATAAGGTTTTTTCTTGATGGCCCTACGGCTGCAGAAGGCTGGTGTGGTCTTCAAATACTGATCATATGACACTGATGTGCAGGCTAGTCAGTATTCGTTAGTATCACAATGACATGACGAGTTTCAGAACAGCATGCGAAACAGTCTCTGAGTAGTCCTGTGAATGTAGTCAGCTATTGTTCAATGGGATTAGAATATTCCAAAGTATCTGTTTGCATTCTTATGTTTATATCGCCTCAGTTAGGTTTATCAAATGATAAATCATGCAATGTGATGAATATGCGCTGACTTATAAGTCTTTGTAATTTGTGAAAACGGTAAATCTGCCTAAACTATTTCATATGATCAGCCTGCACCTGTCATTGTGATACCTTCAAAGACTTGACAACCTGTACATACGTTCATTGTGATCAGAGTCTTCGCTGTTGGATGGAGCCCTCAATGGTTTTAGCGTTAAGACCGGAACGGGCGAAGACTGCAATAGCACAGGCTGATCTGTGATATGCAGCATATGTATATACTATAGTTAAAAACAAATCTGGGCTGAAACGACCAACCAATTTGACCGAAACGACCTACCCCAAAAATTTTTTTCTCTTTTTTTTTTTTTTCTCCTATTACTGCTACTCGCTCACATCTGAGCATTACGAGCAGGATTTCCTGGGTGTTAAGGGGATGCCAATGTACAAAAAGTGGGTGGGGTAATGGTGTGGTGTTCAAAATTTGTTTAATTGAATTTTGCAAAACTGTCAAGTTTTTTGAAAAGTTACTTGGCCCATAATTTATTTCAACTTATTCACATGTTCTATTAGAATTTTTTCAGAAATTCAGGAATTATTGAGAAAAACATACCTCTCTTTATGTGCTTCAATCCATTTGCGTTCATACATATTCTCCATGGTAATATAGCCAAATAAAATTGCATAAATAGGTTCACAGGTTATTCTACTACAATGTGTGAGAATGTCATTGCTCAAAAATATTCCACAGTAGAGTATACAGCAAATTTGTACCCATACTGTGTATCAAAATAGTACAATTTCCAGACATATTTGTTGCTAAAAAGTAGTCTAGAAAAAAAGTATGGTGGACAATAACTGCTGCAGCTACTACAACTGAATCATTTGAAGTTTTAGTTGTCTCCCTTGTTTTCGTGTCACTGTTTTGTTTGATTTGAATTTTAACGTCCCCGTCAACAATATATAGGTCATTTTGGAGAAGTTGCTTCCAATTTTGTGTGACTTTTACCCGACATTGAGATTAAATGACACCTGAAGCCCTGTCGCCCAAAGAAACCTTTAAAGATAAGAGTAGGTACCTATCTGGAGCTGTTGGAGGATGTAAGAGAACCAGGTCCCATCCCTTTCAGTATCACCGTCCTAATGCTTACATGGATTGTTTTAAGAGACAATTGCAACTTGGAATGGCCTTACAATCGAAGCTGTCTATTTTGAGACAGTTGATGGGTTTCAGGCCAAAATATAATATCTTAGGGTTGGGCAGGGGATAGGTATGGATTCCTTCCCCTGATGACTTCTTGTAAATAGTTTTAATCTGCTGGTGGCAGTGTCACAAAGCTCTTTTTTGGGGATGGGGTTTGAAAACTTTTTGTGCCACACCCCAAACCTCTTATCATGGTCAGAATCGACTGAAAACAGTATTGGGAGAACAAAAAAGAAAACCAAAAGGGTTTATAAATAAGCATGGAGGGTCCGACTTGCACGGCTTTTCCTGGGCAGGCTTAGATTCTCTATAAAACCGGTTTACCAGTCTTTGTGTGCTTTCGGATTCAGCTCCGCGTGGAATCATCATGCAGCCCATTTATTTTTTCAAGCCCAGATGGGCGGGGGGGGGGGGGGGGGGGGGGGGGGCATGATTACTGTGTAGGCTTTCATCCTGCAAACCTGGTGTGCATGTAATGTACACCTGCGAGTAATGGTCAGATGTGACCGATCACAGTTTAAGTAGAAAGAAAACATACACATTCAAAGGAGCCAAATTATTTTTGTCTCCCTTATCAATAAGTGTTTAAATTGAAAAGGAACAATTTTGGTCCTGTGGAGCAAATTCTTTCCTTAGAGAACTATGTATCTTTTTCAGGGCCACATATTTTAATTATAACAACATAGACAGCATGCCACAAAATAATTGCAGAGAGCGCATAACTGCCGTCTTCTATTGACCACCATACATGTTTACATTTGGTCACGAGGTGTACAGTACAGTCTTAGAAATCTTATTATCCCTCACGATCGTGCATGAACGAGAAAAGGATTACGCTTCGCGCACAACCCTCGCAAAACCCACGATAGTTCCACGCTTGATCCACGCTTATTTCACGTTTGTCCACGCTCGTATCTCGCAACCATCGCGATCCACGGAAAGCCTTCACGCTACACGCTTAGGTCCACGTTGGCCCACGCTACTCTCGTGCATCAATTTTTATCGAAATACATGTACATGTATAGGTTTTTGTTCATTAAATTACAACCCATTGGAATAAAAATAAAAATAAAACATTATGAATGGTTAAGTACCGTAAATTACGACTAAATGACCCGGTGAAACAAAGCATGAAATGATTATAGTGCTTCTGTGACTATGAAGAAAGAGATAGTGTTCGGTTTCCTTAAATTGGCAATTAAATTGGCAATCAAACATACATGTAGCTATCCGTAGTATTATTTACTCTCCACTTACGTAACAAACAAGTATGCTTAAGCTGCAGATAATTACATGTATGATTGATTGGCCTGGTCAAACAAAATATCGCCCAAAGAAATTTAACACCAACTGACCCGGTGAAACAAAGCATGAAATAATTACAGAATTAGGTTTTAAATGGTCCGAGACGATGAAGAAGATCGCGATGAGGCCCAAAGAAATTAATCACTTAACTTTTTTTGGAATTTTGAAGAAATATTGGGTAATTGAACCTATTTTTTTTCTCCGGGTACTCCGGTTTTTGGCCCTACTCTGATTAAAAATCGGCTTCATTACGAAAACACGCCTATAAAATACAATGCCACCTTTATCGCCGAAAAAATGAAAATTTTAAGGTGAAAACTTGTAATATTTTTCTTATTTCTGCTGAAAATAAAGATTGTGGGCACTCATTAGAACCGCCTCACCGAGACGGTTCTAACGAGGACCCACAATCTTTATTTTAGAGCAGAAATAAGAAAAATAAGGTCTTTGTGTATGTGTGTGTGTGTCTGCGTGTGTGACATTAAAGATGTTTTGTCTTCCGATGTTTGGTCGCGTGTTGTTTTGATGTTTCTATGTGATGTCGCATTAGATGTTTTGAAGTTTGCATGTTTTTTTATTTGCCTTTCGATCAAAATTCGGACACCCGTCTTGGACATTGGTCGACCGACCGACGGACAAACAGATGGGCACAGACAGACAAGATAGACCAGCGGACAGACATACAGAATGATAGCGTTCAGAAAATGCAAGATTGCATCACGTAAGCACTCCTAAATTGACCCATCTTTTTTGGTAGGTGTAGTGTGGTAATATGGCTCTTTCAAGATGTTGATCGTTAATCAAAGGTGGGCGAAACTTAGCATGTTTTCACTTCCCTCTTTTGATTCCTCAGATGAGACTGCGCGAATGCACAGGCTGGTCCAGATGAGGCTGAGCGGGTGCACAGGCTGTGAGGTCTTTACTGCTCGAGAAGCCTCCGTGGTGTAGTGGTTATACTACTCGCCTTGTAAATCAGGGATCGCAGGATCGATCCCGGGCTTCTCCAGACTTTCGGATGTGTCTTTAAACCGAAGTCCCGTCTCCGTATGACCTTAGCTGTTGGTGAGACGTAAAGCTGAAAGACTCACTTTACTGCTCGTTCAGGACTTACTGCCATGCGCTGGCTCAAACTACAGTTAGCGAGGCGATTCCATTTTTTGTAGTGTTTGTTCGTCGCTGCGATACATGTAAACGTATAGCGTTATTTGCGTAAACAGTTCAGATCCCAATCTGAATGCCCGATGATTGTGCAGGCTGATCAACTCTTGTCAGGCTCCAATCTGAGTCTTTACCGGTCATGCGAGTCTTATTGTATTTGGCTGGCGATCGCTCGAACTTTGCTTCGTGTTTAACGAGGCGATTCCATTATTTATAATAACAATCATGACATTTATATATGTAGCATAACTTGTAATAACTCCTGTTTTCGTGTGTGCGTGTGCGTGTTTTTTTTTTTTTTTTTGAAACCGTGTAGATCATGATCAGATGCCTACAAAACGGAAATGCTTTTCAAACTGCGCATACGGAAAGGCTGATCTACGCTGGTTAGGCAGGATTTGCAGGTTAATCTTGAGTTTTTGCAGGTCGTGCAAGCACTGGCTCTGATGGGTTAAAGTGACGTTCACAAGAATGATCAACCATGACTTTAGCATACATAATTACGCCCCGCCCATCGGGGCTTGAAGAAATAGATGGGCTACGCAGAGCTGAAACCGACCGCAAATGAGTACTTGCTTGTTTATAATGGCCAAATCGAAATCGTTCTTGAGCACATAGCAAATTTTTCCCAAAGCTCTAGATATCTATATACACCACAACCTCTTGGCCCCCGCCCATTGGGGCTAAAGAAATAAATGGGCTGCATGATGCTTCCACGCAGAGCTGTATCCGACCGCACACGGAAACTGGTAAACCACTTAGAGGATCTTAGCCTGCCCAGGCAAAGCGGTGCGAGAAGGACCGTCCATGATTATAAACCCTAATGGTTTCATTGGGCGCCAGGGCTTGAGATGTCATTTCATCTCAATGTCGGATAAGAGTCCCACAAAATTGGATGCATCGCCTCATAAATGACCTATACAGCGTTGACGGGGACGTTAACCCTCAAATCAAACAAACAAAACATACATAATTTTTGTTACTTGCGTAAACGGTTCAGTTCCTTATCCGAGTATCAGACGAGGTTTTCGTCGACTGATCAGTCAGAACTTTCTCGCTACACAGCTATCTTTATCACCTCACCGAGGCGTTTTGCAAAAAGTTCAGCCTTTTTCCTAAGTTTTACCGTCCAAGTTCGGTCACCATAGGCTAAGACATTACGAAAACACGCCTATTGAAATACATCGGTAAAATTTTACCACCCAAAACGGAATTTTTCAGATAAAAATCCTGATAATTTTCATATTTCTGCTCAAAACATAGATTGTGGGTACTCGTGAGCACAACCTCGGCGAGGCGGTTGTAACGGGTACCCACTATCTAATGCATCTGTATAAGAACATAAAGATTAACCCCTGTAAACCCCAGCTTCGCTATATAAAAGTGGGATTGAAGGGGGTCATAACTATATAGGCATGCATTTTTGCGTGATGAATAAAAAAGTAGTTGCATTCACAAGGTTTGTGACAATTTGAAGGACGGACGAATGGACGGACGAACAGCAGTGACGAAAATAATATACCCCCAAAAAACAATAACTAGTGACACCACCCAATGAATCGTATACCCTTTAGCTGAAAAATAAAATGTCGTAGCCGGAGCTGACTGGTTTTGGCCGTCGGTCTCATGTTCAGCATGTTTTAAAACAAACCATTGAGATCGTACATTAGCTAGCGCTCGACATGAACAAAGACCCAGAATAACATGCACTGTCAAAAGTAAGTGTTTTCGCTAATTCCACCATTGATAGAAATGCGGCCACTTGTGACGGACGGACGAACAGCAATGACGAAAATTATATACCCATGTTTTTTTCTTAAAAAAAAAAAAAAAAACGGGTATATTAAAATCAACAGCATACCCCTATTTTAATCAGTAGACTCGACCAATGAATCGTATACCTTTTTTACTGAAAATAAATGTCGCAACCGGCCTCATGTTCAGCATATTTTAAAACAAACCACTGAGATCGTACATAAGTTAGCGCTCGACATAAAACCCGTGCTACTACAAAGACCCAGACGGCCCCCGCCCATCGGGGCTTGAAGAAATATATGGGCTGCATGATGCTTCCACACAGAGCTGAAACCGACCCGCACACGAGTACTGGTAAACCGCTCATGCAAAGCGGTGCGAGCCGGCCCGTCCATGCATATAAACCCTATTGGTTTCATTGGGCAACAGGGCTTGAGATGTCATTTCATCTCATTGTCGGGTAAAAACAAAGTCCCACAAAATTGGAAGCGAGGTCTCCAAAATGACCTTTACATTGTTCAAGGAGACGTTAAACCCATATCAAACTAACAAACAAAACAAAGACCCAGAATAACATGCATTGTCAAAGGTAAGTGTATCATTTCTCCATGGGTAGAACTGCGGCCACTTGTGATGGCTGAATATTGACCAGACTGCATGGATGCGCACGCCAACCTGGAAAACCGTCCACGAAAGGTGGGTGCGTGTGTTATTTCAGCGACTTCCAGTGTATTCATAGGCGAAAGGCTCATAGACATATTACGCATGTGCGTAAAGTAAAAAAATACTTGCCTTTCGGGAGCAAATTCTTTCCGTCAAGAGTAGCATCCCATCTCGG
Organism: Lucinisca nassula; assembly: GCA_963580285.1. NCBI lineage: Eukaryota > Metazoa > Mollusca > Bivalvia > Lucinida > Lucinidae > Lucinisca > Lucinisca nassula. Next base: position 66,844,158 of record OY757012.1, on the reverse strand, counting down.
AAAAGGTTTTTATTATTACACAGCACCACAGAAGTTTTAGGTAGATTGACAATCGACCAAAAGTTACGAATTGCAGAAGCTTTACGATGCTAATTCTAAATAATTGTCACTAATTTGTATGAAATCCAGGTTTGAGACGCCAAGTTCTGCAACGGAAGGTCAGGTGGTTTTTCTCCGTGTACTCCGGTTTTCGCCCACCTATGATTAACGATCGGCTCGATATGAGTGAAATAATCTTGAAAGGGCCGTAAAACCCAAACCAAAAAAAAAATGAAATCCAGGTAACGGTTTATTAAAGCCGCGCTGTTCGTATCAGTGAGGCCAGAGTAGTGTGTAAAGGTTTACCTGTAGAATCGATCTGGTCTGGAAATGACAAACAAGGTAGATCCCGGTCAGACGCCAAATAAAGGGCCTCTGATTAGAGTCTGCATTGTTTAGAGTTAAGGCATTTAAGGGATTAACGAACAAATGTCTGAGCTCCCATCCAGGGCCATTTTCCCAGCCTACACTCAGACAATCATTAATGCCTCGATTAAACCATCTTATTGTAATGCTGTTTTCATTATTTCTCCATTTGTTTGAATTGGAGTTTAACGGCCCAGTCAACACTATTTTAGGTCATTTTTGAGCCGGTCAGTTGACCTATCCACACTTTCCTGGACAGGCTTATACGTGTAAGCGGTTAACCAGTACAGTACACATTATTTCGCCAGAAACTGACAGCTGCCCTTCTTGAATCAGCGGAAGGGAGGGAATGACCGTAGAAAAGATTTCATGATCAATCTCCACGTAAGAATGTTGCCGACCCCGGCAGGAATCGAACCCGCGTCCTCCTGATCACCAGTCAGATGCGCATCCGACTGAGCTACCGAGGCCGGTGTCATTATTTCTCCATTAACCCATTTCAGACTGGAAACCCCTAAACGGGTACCCTGGCAAACAGTGCAGGCCCAGATCAGACGCCACAGAACGCGGCATCTGATCAGGGCCTACACTGTTTGCAAAAAGTTCAGCCTTTTTCCTAATCAATTTTGAAGAAAACACAACCTGACATCCCTAAATTTTTAAATGGACTCCTGCCATATATAAGCTGGAAGATTCCATTTGGTACAAGTCTTTAAACCGAGGTCCCGTCTCCGTATGACCTTAGCTGTTGGCGGGACGTAAAACTAAAACTCACTCACTCCATTTGGTACAAAAAGGGTTAAACATCCCTCGCTTCTCGTGAACAACCAGTGTGACAGATTGCTTTTTTCCATGCTCTGTCTCCGACTGAGCACATGCTTCCCACGATTTACCGGAGTTCGTCATGTAAGCACGTGCAGTTTTACCACACTATGTCATAATAGTGAGCACGCGCACAGTTATTGCATGTGAAAAGGCACTTACAAGAACATAATCGCATGTTTGAGAATTGATCTGTGCTGTCTGATCAGAGCATTTGCTGTTCCTGTGAAAATTCTGATCTCTGGGCTATTCAAAGAGCAACAGGTGAAGACTTTGACCAAAGTGGATGCATAGACTGGGGAACAGGGAATTCGATAAGACGTGTAACCATTGAAGACTCAGATCAGCCTGCGCATCCGTGCAGTCTGATCAGAGCCTTTGATGTTCGAATAAGCCTACTATGTGGACTATTCAAAGAGCAACAAGCGAAGACTGGACATGTTGTCTAAATGCGCATGCTGATCTGATACTTCTGTAATAGAAAAAAGTCTTTGTCGTGCGCCGGCTCATGTACAAGGAAAATGTATAAGAATGCGGTCTACATATGTGTCTGTTTTAGTTTTTCGTCCCACCAACAGCTAGCTAATGTCATACAGAGCCGGGTCCTCGGTTAAAAGACTCATCCGAAAGTCTGGAGAGGCCCGGGATTGATCCGACAATCCCTGGTTTATGAGGCGAGTAACGTAACAACTATACACCGGCTATTATAATTTATTCCTCAATGACAGATTTCATGTTAAGGAGTCCGTTAACTGACTACAGATAAAGGTATGTAATGTGTGTGTGTGTGTGTGTGTGTGTGTGTGTGTGTGTGTGTGTGTGTGTGTGTGTGTGTGTGTGTGTGTGTGTGTGTGTGTGAATTCGGGTTTAACGTCGCTTTCAACAATTTTTCAGTCATATCACGACGGTGTCTGGTTGCGACAGGGAGCTCAATGCTCACGTTTATAGTGCTGCCTCACTGCAGTATCATGTCCCAGACACATTACATGATACCACACCCAGTCACATTATCCTGACACTGGATCGACCAGTCCTAGCTCTACCCCGTAAATCTGAGTGCCAAACGAGGAGCAGCAAGTACCATTTTTTAACGACTTTGGTATGTCGCGGCCCGGGATCGAACCCGAGACCTCCCGTTCCCCGGAGCGGACACTCCACCAACTGAGCTATCGGGACCGGTAAAGGTATGTAATAGTGGCAAATCATTATTATTTTAAATTTCTTTACACCTATTTCATGCGGCGTCTGATCTGGGTCTTCAAACCCGACAACAGGATTCCAGTCCAGATTCTGGAGATAATCAACACATTTGCGCAACACTCTGACCTCACAGCGATTAGAATAGCGCGGCTATCAATACCAGGATTTGTGACATCAACAATTTTTAATCCCCCGCCGCGAAGCGGAGCGGGGATTATAGGAATGTCTTTCGTCTATCCGTCCTTCGCGGCGGGGATTATAGGAATGTCTGTCCGTCTGTCTGTCCGTAACACTTCCTTGTCCGCCCCATATCTCCTTGACCCTTTGATAGATTTTCATTAAACTTTGGTCAAGTGTTAGTCTCAGTGAGCTGATGTTCAGAACCCATAAATGAACCATGCCGACTCAAGGTCAAGGTCACAGTTGAAGGGCACGAGTTTGAAACTTGATATTTTTTGTCCGTTCTATATCTCCTTTACCCTTGGAAGGATTTTCATTAAACTTTGGTCAAATACTCTTTTGAGTGAGCTCATGTGCAGAACACATAAATGAACCATGCCGAGGAAGTTTGCAAAATAATCAGCAGACGACATATACGTTATTTCGTGATGCTGATCGGATGGCTTCTTCAGTCTTTTGTTTGAATTTGGGTTTAATGTCCCCATTAACGCTATTTAGCTCATTTTGGGGACGTTGCTTCAAAATTTGTGGGTCTTTTACCAGACACTGGACGCTCATTTAAGCTGTTGTTCAAAATGACTTTGTTTGGTTGAATTGAGGTTAACGTCCCCGTCAACACAGTGCATGTCTTTTTGGAGAGTTTGCTTCCAATTAAGTTTGACTTTTACCCGACATTGAGATGAAATGACTTCTCAAGCCCTACCACCAAGTCAAACCAAAAGGGTTTTTAAGCATGGATGGCCCGACTCGCACGGCGTTTCCTGAGCAGGCTTAGATCCTATAAGTGAATTACCAGCACTAGTATGCGGTCGGTTTCATCTCTGCGTGGAAGCATCATGCAGCCCATGTATTTCTTCAAGCCCCAATGGGCGGGGGCTGTTGTTCAAAATGATTTGTAGTTTTAAATGTTTTAAGGATTTTTATTTAAGATAACCAGTAAACTTGACTTTTCTTTTCTTATATTAGAATCATTTGCTTTCAACCCATAAAAGCCGAATGGATTCTTCTACTCGTACCATTTGGGTTAGTCCAATGGATAAACTAAGCTTGTTTTGGCTTTATTATTTTACCATAAAATTAATGTAGCAAACAGTGCAGAACCAGTTAAGATGCCGCATAATGCTGGATCTGCACCGCTTTCCTGGACGCAAGGCTTAAACAGTGTACATGTATATTGGTTAATCCTAATAATGGACGCATTTGAGAGGTTAGAGCAGAGGTTTCCTTAAAGAAATTAATCAAGACTCGGTTCTTGGTCTGTATCGCATCCGTGCGACAAAGTATATTTTACGTATCCAAAACGGCTACTTTTCTGATGAAAATCCCTGATTTTCATTTATTTGTACGGCAAACACATGTTGTGGGTGCTCGTTAGAACTGCCTCTAACGAGTAGCCACAATCTATGTCTGAGAACAAATATGAGAAAAATAATTTATACCCCCGTAAACCCCATTTTCTCTATTTAATGTGGGGTTTAGGAGGTGTTCATTTCACGGACTTGTTAACGTTATGTGTCAATCAATGGCGTCGTGCGTCATAAAGAACTTTTTATTGCTGTAGAACATGAACTTGAGTCATAAGTCATAGGGCAACATACTTTGTGTGAGCTGATAAAAGTCAGTATTCTAAAACTGAACTTTACACAGGTATGTATGATGAACGATTCCGGTTCGATGCAGTCCGTTCCCGTGCTCTTTCGGCCTTAAATGTCAGCCACTGCTGTATTCAGTCTAATGCCCACAATGGGCACGTGCTTCAGGATCGGCTGTGGGTATGTGCGTGAGCCCATGCATCCGTTAGATACTCTTTTTGATACATAATAACATATATAAGTGACGATATGCCTTTTGAATCGTATATGCGAGGGTTTTAAAAATTCGTTAATATCCATGCGGGGTTTGTGTTTATTGTATGAATTCTTCATGAAGAAATTTTTTCTCCTCAAGATCATACCTCTTTCCTGCAAATAGTAAGTACAGTAAGTAAGATACATATATCTAAATAACAATACGTATGGTCATTCCGAGCGAGCACACTACAGCAGGCCAACGTCGGTCCGACAGTGATGCTACAATGTTACCACGTCATGTCATTGTAGACCCAACGTTGGGCTGAAAATTTTGTATATGCATGTGTGCAAAAAAAAAAAAAAAAAAAAAAAAAAACATGCATCCCGGGTCATGCTGATAAACTTCATCGGGATTATGACCAAAAGGTATAACTCTCTAAAGTTATTTGTGTTTTTGCGATAATTACTTTCTGCCCCATTTAATAAAATAAATGTACAATTTGCGGCAAAAAAAAACAGGTTCAATACAGGTATTTCTCGCAAAACCAAAGATAGATAATCCTCTTCGCGTTTACCGTTAATCTTTTCCACGCTCGCGATCACGCTCGCGTTGCGCGAGCTCACGTTGGTTCTCCACGCTCCACGCAAAACCCGCGCTAGTTCCACGATTACTCCACGGAAAACCCACGCTAAAAAGTCACGTGACATTCGAAATTCATCACGCACGATCGTGAGGGATAATAAGATTTCTAAGACTGTACTGTAGGTTTACTATCAATAACGTAAATTAGACTAGATGTTGAAACACAAATAAGTGGTGTTTTTTCGACAATCGAACTCTTGAACCTATTCATTCTTACAGCAAAATCCATAATCTAAGTCTCTTTATAAATGCTTACCTTGATTCACACGTCTACAGTGCAAAATTTGTGAAATTTGTTAACATGTTTTTTTTTCAAAGGCTTGTCAATGAAACCGGAAACACCTAAGGACTTTCATATCTGGTGACACGAACGCAAAAATATAGTCCCAAAATATTCAAATTTTTGAAGAATTACCATTTATTCAAGAACAATTTTAAGCAATTTAAGCACAAAAGTCATTTAGATTTATGAAACAACAAAAACTTTGAGGACCTATCGGAATTTTTCCGATGTTTTGTCCTAGCTCCGCTTAGATTGGTTCCCCTTCGCTTGAGGCGTAATAATATTTATGTGATAAAGCCATGACTTCCTCATGCTCAACAACAAATGTTTCCAATCAGCTGTTATGACTAAAAAATGACTATAAAATTGACCTGATGGATGATTAATCGTAAGTTTGTAAAATACTTAAACTTGCACAAAACGATGCAGAAAGGGTTCCTGTTTCATGGCGCATAGTTGTCATGTTACATCGTCGAGCCGATTTGGCGATATGCGTTTCCAAATAAGTGTTGATATTTTGTTTACAAATCCCATGAATGAAAAATGGCGACCAAAGAACTTATGAAAAATATCTCGTGGTGGCACAAATGTTTCTTAGACAGGAGACAATTTTGGTTTGTAATACTCTAAGACATTGTAGTTCACCCTTCCAAGAACAGTACACTGTACATTATAGGTCCTGAAAAATTAGGTAAATATGACTTTGAGCGCAAATGCTGTCACCCTCATTTTTTGCATCGGCTGTGTAAACCTACAAGCAGTTTGATAATTGCTTATTAGATAATGTTATGTTTGAAGACGTGTTACTTTCCAGTATATTCAAACTTTTTCTCCGACTCTGTGTTTTGGCTGAAAAGAAAAGTCATGTTGAGGGGTACCCCACCCACTTTTTGTACTTCGGTAAACCCTTAACCAGTACTTTTTATTATTTTATTTTTTTAAGCACTGTGGATGAAGTGCCTTGCTCAAGGACACAACACTTTGGTCAGCGTGAGGCTCGAACCCGGAACCTCTCGATCACAAATCCGATGCGCTACCACTGCACCAAAGCGCTCCGAAATTGGTCCGAAACGACCCAGGCCGAAACGCCCCTGCGTCCGAAACGACTCAGTCTCAGGACCGAAACGTCCCACGACCCATCAGATTTGGTGATCCCAAATGCTTACAGAATGGGCTGCCAAAGAATGTCTGTTGTGCGTGAGGTTTCTATTTACTAAATGTCTAATAGCACAATATTTCTGAAAGATTTTCTGCAGGCTGGTTACTTCTTGAGACATGAGCGCTGCCATTGTTGTTGTTGTATAGAATATATTCGGTATTCCGTCTGACCTGGGCGGTTTACAAAAAAAATTGGCTACATAAAAGAGAAGTTTATTTGTTATAATTTGTAGTAGTTTCTTGCTTGACTCATAGCAGACAAGCAGAAATCAGCAACATATTATTGCTGGTTAGGCGCCGCTGGTTACCGCGGATTATTGATTCTATCTATCTTCTTATACTGAGTCGGTAATATAAATATGGCCATTACCTCAGTTGGGTGTGTAGCTAAATTTAGAATTTAGCTTAAAAACAAAACAAAAAAAAATAATAATACTAAGTCACTGGATGAGTCCTTAAAACTATTTACAATCTGAATAACAGAGGTATACTAAAACGCATACCTCTGAGTCTCAATCTTACACTGTATGGGCTTTGAATTCCTCTGCCGTCTTAGCATTCACCACAGAAGAGGGAAGACTATTCCACTGGGGAATAGTGGAATAGTCCTAGGGAAGAAGGAATTTTTCAGGGCATCACTGTAGGACTGGTACCTGTGATACTGTGAGTTGTTTACTTTTGATGCCCTTGTTCGGGTTGAAACTGTCACAGGGGTCAAGTATTTATCTTTATTAACGGCCACTGTACCTTCTTTTCATCGGCTGAATGTATCTTATAGAAGAAGGTTAAAGAGAACTGCTCACGACGGGCCTCTAGGGACGGCTATTCTAGCTCGTTAAGCATGTCACCGACGCTGCTTCTATTGCGCCATCGTCGGCAGGTCCATCGAGCAGCTGTCCTCTGCACCTTCTCCACCTGCTGAATCTGAGTTTTAACATAGGGATGCCAAATGGGTGATGCATATTCTAGCTGAGGGCGAACCAATGTTTTATATGCAACATCCTTTGTCTGCCTAGGTGCAAAAGCCAAGTTTCGTCTAAGAAATCCTAAAGTCCTAGTTGATTCTTTCCCTTGCAGATTGAAAAAAACAAATTGTTGACATTCTTTCCCGTGATTACCGCACTACTAGTCAGAATCAGAATTGTTGCTGGTGACACGTCAAATTACATTCATACACCAGGACCTGTGATATGGGAAGTTAGTCCCTAGCTGTAACCAAATAGGTAAACTTAGCTACACAATCCTCACTACACTAGTGGGTGGGATAACGCAAACTGAAATCTTTAGGATCAGATTTGGGTAGCTTGTCACATTCATTGGTTTAAACGATATTTATTATTCATATTTACATGGTATATGATACAAGATATATATAAGCACGATGCTTATGAGAGAGAGAGAGAGAGAGAGAGAGAGAGAGAGAGAGAGAGAGAGAGAGAGAGAGAGAGAGAGAGAGAGAGAGAGAGAGAGAGAGAGAGAGAGAGAGAGAGAGAGAGAGAGAGAAGAGAAATGACCGATAAGAACTTGTGTTGCATTCCAGTGACCCAAGTTCTGAAATGACATGTTTTGCAGATGATGCAGACTAGGACACTGTTTCAAAGAGGAGCTGAGCAAAGTTCGACTAAACAAATCTGCCTGATTTTATAATGTAGTTCTGTACTTGAATAAAAAGAGCTTCATTTTCTGAAATTGTTTTATCTTCCACCCCAATTATAAAGTCGCGTAATGTATAATTATGCAGGATACCAGGTAGGTATCTATAGCTCTTGCATTTGTGAACCTAGGACAGATAAAAAAGAAATGATAGGCACTCTCAAAACTTCCACACTGGCATGAGGGGTCTGTAACGGTATTTTTCGTGTAGAGATGGGAGTTGAGAGAGCTGCATGCCAGTATTGTCCGTGAGTGTAATATTTGTCCAATGCGCGAGCCAGCGTTGTAGTATTTTGGTGGCTTGAGGTCCCTTTTTAGACGGAACTTAAATGCAGAAACAGATGTTGCTTGCTTAGACTCTTCAGACAGATTGTTCCATGCACGAATAGTTGATGGAAAAAAGGAGTTGTAGAACAAATTGGTATTAGCACGATAATTTCGAATATCATTTGCGTTTCTGATGGTTTCGGAAGTTAGTGGGGGCACAATGTCAGAGAGATAGTTTGGAGCATGACCATTTACTGTTTTATATATAAAAAAACAAGTTTGCGTTTATTTCTACGATTCTGAAGTGATTCCCATCCTAAGTCTGCAAATAACTTTTCTATACTGCACAATTTTGTGGCTCCAGTAATAACTCTGGCCGCTTCAATATGTACTGCATCAAGTTGTTTCTTAGTTTCTGCTGAGCAGTTATTCCAAAGTGAATCACAGTATTCTAAGAGTGGAAGAATGAATGTCACACATATTTGTTTGAGAGCTTTACGACTGATCCTAAACTTCAGAGCTCTCATGAGGTTCAACCGTGACCATGCTTTGGCTGTTATATTATATACATGATTTGACCAGGTGCACGAAGTGGAGAAAGTTAGTCCTAGATGCCTATGAGTGTCTGTATCGGTTAGCACGGTATTGTTCATGAGTAAATGTGGACGCTGTTGAGGTAGTAATTTCCGTGAAATGACCACCGAGAAGGTTGTATTGACATTAAAGGAGATTAGCCAATTTTCAGCCCAGTTACAGCTAGAATCTAATATGTTCTAGAAAGGGTTCCCTTATCCTTTGGAAGCAAGTAATACACCACAGAACTGGAAAATATGGAGTATACATGTTTACGGAGCCAGACTAGCTAGTTTCGGCCATTGAGGCCTCATCAGTGACCCTCATATATTTTCAAAATTCCAGAATGGAATCAATGATCCCAAAGGACAAGAAAATATAAACTACACTATGATGTAGGACAGGGAGATTTTTTACGGCCACCACACATTCCCAGACAACAGCTGTAGTGACGTTAAATATGTTCTAGAAAGGGTTATCCTTTGGAAGCAAGGAATACACCACAGAACTGGAAAATATGGAGTGTACATGTTTTCTGGGCCAGACTAAGTTTGTGTTCAGGGATTGGGCAGCTGAATGGGGAGTGTCTACAATTACGTAAAAGCTTGTGTCGTCGGAAAAAAGCCTGAGCAGCACATATCCTTGACAATGTCATTTATATAAACAAGAAATAAAAGTGGGCCAAGAATTGAACCTTGTGGTACGCCTGCTTGTACAGAAGTCCAATCAGAGGCTTTCAGTTTAGGACAAAGCGTTGTTTTCGATCAGAAAGATAACTATAAAACCATCGAATTATCTTGTCAGAACACATTATTACCCTGTGCCAGACTCTGTCGAAGGCCTCACAGAATACCGCCCTTACTTCTTTTCCGCTATCTACAGCTTCGCAAAAGGTATGGTAAGTATGAAGTAGTTGGTAGGTGGTATAGTCACCTTGGACGAAGTCTGACTGAAATGATGTAAGCGTCTGATTTTCGACTACATGATTGCACATTTATTTGTGGATACAGCGTTCCATAGTCTTTCCAAGAGAACTTAGAAGGGTTAAAGGCCTATAATTCGAAGGAAGAGCTTTATCAACTTTCTTATGTATGGGTGTTATGTTACCGTTCTTCCAGAGTATAGGAAAATACCCTTGGTTTAGAGAGCGATTAAACACTATCGAAAGAGGCAATGCCAATATGTCGGCCCCTTCTTTAAGGAGGCGAGGACTAATTAAATCTGGTCCACAAGCTTTATTTATATTAAGGTATTGGAGTACATCTTTTACAACTTGGCTTGAAACGATTATATCAGTTGAAGAGTTATGTATGAGTGGGGGACGTGGCAGTGGTCTGGAGTCATCAGGTACAACTGCCTGAGAAGCAAAATACGCATTCAACATGTCAGCTTTCTGTAGGTCATCTTCAGCGCATTCATTGTTCAGTGTTAATGTTGGGATACTTGATGTTGATTTTCCAAGTTTGAGTAACTGCTTAGTTGTTTTCCAGATTAATTTGGTACTAGTAGCTTCTGATGACAATAACACATCTAGTTTATTAAAATATTCTTTTTTAGATTTTCTAATTTTTGAAACAATGTCGTTGCGGATGATTTTATATTGTTCCCAAAAATAAGCGTTGGCAGTCTTTTTAAACTTTCTGAATTTGCGTTTGCGTTTTTGATAAGATTTTTTTTATATGGCAAGTACTCCATGGATGCTCTGCTGATCTGGTAGTTACCACTTTATTTGCTATTGTTTGTTCCGCGGTGGTTATAATGATTTCTGATATTTGTTTGACATTTTCATCAATATCAGTATTCGAATTGAATTTTTGTACAAGCTGAGAGTCGTTCAAGAGCGTTCGGTACCTATCGAAGTTTGCAAGATTGTAGTTCCATATTCGTCTTTTGTATGTTTTATTTGAATGACGCAAAAAATTGAGTAAAACTTTAACGGCGCAATGATATCTGGTTTGTTCTGGTGTAAATGCATCGGTAACGCCACTTGTTAACTCGCCTTACGAAAGTAAGGGGGAGCTATTGCCATACCCCCGGGTGCCCGGCGTCAGCGTCGGTGTCAGCATTTGGTTAAATTTTACCTGCAAGCTCTTATATGTGATGTTTTACAAGTTTATTTTGAATATATAATTAACATTTGGTGAAAAACAATATTTAACATTATCATTGTACTTCATTTTACAGGTTTTTTTTTTTACTTTTTGAGAAGTTAATATTTTCCTCTGTATTACCTCCCTTATTTCCCTGTGTTAAAGTTTACTTGCAAGCTGCGCGAGTTCAAATCCAGGGGGAGGATTTTTTTTCTTTCTTTTCTTGTTTCTTTTTAAAAACATAGCGGGTCTGGGGCTCAAAGTCAAGGTCACTGTGGCTATAATTAGAAAAAAACATTGTCATCGCTCTAGCGCCTTAATTTATTGATGGATATTAATATAACTTCACACAAATGTTGGGTATAATGATATCTCGAGTGACTTTGACTTTCAGGGTCGGAACTGTACAGGGCTTTAAGAATATCAAGAGCTTTTAAACATTTATCTTTTGAAGCTTTGATATGAGGAATAAGACATTATCGAATGAAAGGCCCAAGAACTTCGCTTCAGTGAAGACTGGAATTGGACTGCCGCACAGTACACCCGCCACAATTCTTTTTGAACCCCCGCAACCCCGCGTTGCGCGGGGCTTGATGATTGATCAAATGATTAATAGAAGTGGCGGCAATGATCAGAATCGATACAAGTAACCCACAGCTCCCATCAGAGACACCAAGGGAAAGAAACAGAGACATGAAACAACAGACCCTAATGGAAATCAATAGCCGAAAGCCAAAAGTACAGTTACTTTCACACAAAATGGCCAATCGGCTATCCAATATTTGTCGCGGGTCAACAAAGGAACATTTCTGTGAAATAATTTTGAAAAAGGATTATTAACCTAGCAGGAGATGTCCTTTAAAGATTTTTATATTTCTAACTCTGGTTCAGTGAAGTGGAACAGTTTTGATCATTTTGGTAGAGGGTCACCAAAGAAGCGTTTCCAGAAATTATTTTGAAATCAGACCATTAGCCTATGAGTAGATGTCATTGAAAGGTGTTTCTATTTTTAGCTCAGATGGCTATTTTATTCAGCAGAGCAGAACCATCTTAGCAATTCTGGTAGAGGGTCACCCAAGATGCATTCCTGTAATTATTTTGAAATCAGACCATTAGCCTAGGAGGAGATGTCGATTAAAGGATTTTTTTTTCTATTTTTGGCTCTGGCGGCCATTTTTTTAGCGGTGCAGAACCATTTTAGGAGTTTTTGGAGAAGTTAGCCCAGGACCATTCCTGAGAAATTATTTTGAAATTGGACCATTAACCTAGGATGAGATGTCGTTTGAAGGCTTTTGCTAAGGTTTTTCTATTTTTAGCACTGGCGGCCATTTTGTTCAGCGGAGCAGAGCAATTTTAGCAATTCTGGTAGTGTGTCACCCAAGGAACATTCTTGTGAAATTATTTTCAAATCGGACCATTAGCCTAGGCAATGTCGTTTAACGTTTTTTTTTTTCTATTTTTAGCTCTGACGGCCTTTTGTTCAGCAGACCCAAGGAACAATCCTGTGAAATCGGACCATAAGCCTAGGAGGAGATGTCGTTTTAAGTTTTATTTATTTTCATCTCTGGCGGCCATTTTATTCAGCGGAGCGGAACCATTTTAGCAATTTCGGTAGAGGGTCACCTAAGAAATATTCCCGTGAAACCATTTTGAAATCAGACCATTAGTAGCTAGGAGATGTCGTTAAAAGATTTTTCTAAGGTTATTCTATTTTTAGCTCTGGCCGCCATTTTGTTCAGCGGAGCGGAACCATTTTAGCAATTCTGGTTGAGGCTCACCCATGGACATTCCTGTGAAATCGGACAATTAGCCTTTGAGGAGATGTCGTTTGATTTTTTTTTATAAATTTTTATCTCTGGCGGCCATTTTGTTCAACGGAGCGGAACCATTGTAACAATTTTAGTAGAGGGCCACCTAAGAAATATTACGAGATGTGAAATTATTTTGAAATTGAACCATTTGTCTAGGAGGAGATGTCGTTTAAATGTTTTTCTAAGGTTTTTCAATTTTTAGCTCTGGTAGCCATTTTGTTGAGCGGAGCGGAACTATTTTATTAATATTTGCAGAGTGTCATCCAAGGAACATTCCTGTGAAATTATTTTGAAATCGGACCATTAGCTTAGGAGGAGATGTCGTTTAAAGGTTTTTTTTTTCTAATTTAAGCTCTGGCGGTCATTTTGTTCAGCGGAGCAGAACCATTTTAGCAATTTAGTTAGAGGGTCACCTGATAAATAGTTCCGTGAAATTATTTTGAAATCTGAACATTAGCCTTGGGGGAGATGTTGTTTAAAGATTTTTTCTAAGGTTATTCTATTTTTAGCTATGGGGGCCATTTTGTTCAGCGGAGCGGAACTATTTTAGCAATTTTGGGATAGGGTCATCCATGGAACGTTCCTGTGAAATAATATTGAAATCGAACCGTTAGCCTAGGAGCAGATGCCATTTAAAGGTTTTTCTATTTTTTAGCTCTGGTGGCCATTTTGTTCAGCAGAGCTGAACCATTTGAGCAATTTGATAGAGGGTCGCCAAATGAATTTTCCTGTGAAACTATTTTAAAATTGACACTGTGGTTTCGGAGATGTCATTTGAAGAAATTGTTGATGGACAGACGAACAGACAAAAAGAGATCACGATAGCTCACCTTGAGCACTTTGTGCTCAGGTGAGCTAAAAACAAGATGCGTTTGTGAAACTCTGAAGTCCCCGGACAGTGCATGTGAAATATGAAAGCCGTATCACTAATCAATCAAAAGGTATGGCCAGTGTTCAAGTCTTTAAAAAGTAGGTCAAGGTCACAAGGTAAAAAATTATGGTACCACTGAAAAGGTCTGAGACAAGGAATGCTCATGTGAAATATGAAAGCCCAATCACTTACCAATCGAAAGTTATGGCCAGTGTTAAAGTTTTTTAAAGTAGGTCAGACGTAAAGGTCAAGGTCACAAGGTAAAAAATTATGGTACCCCTGGAATGTCCTTGTGACATGAAATGCATTAGTGAAATACAAACGCCCTATCACTAACCAATCTAAAGTTATGGCCAGTGTTAAGGGTTTTAAAAAATAGGTCAAACCTCAAGGTCAAGGTCAAAAATTAGGGTACCGTTGGAAAGGTCTTGCGACATAGAATGCACATGTGACATATGCAAGCCTTATCACTTACCAATCGAACGTTATGGCCAATGTTAAAGTTTTTAACAGGAGGACCAAGACGTTCCTATCCTATATCGCTCACCTGAGCTAACAGATTCAAAGTTTCAGGAAGTTCCAAATCTTTACTGAGGGATTTATGCGAGAACAAGGTCAAAAACAGGCATTTTCAGCATTCAAGGAGATGCAACTCTAAGAGAGATCGTATGCAGACATCACAAGTTTTCAAACTCATCCGAATGTTCATTCCCAACATACTTATATGCTAGTTCCAGGAAGATTCTATCAAAACTAAAGGACTTATGGTACACAATGGTGATCTAACAATTTGACTAATGTGCCAACAATGTTAGTTTGCAACCTCATTCAAGCTTTTATCCCTATTTTATATGTAAGTTTCAGGCAAATCTGTTCAAAATGATGATGCCAATGTAAAAAATTGGCATTTTCAGCAATCAAAGGGACATAACTCAATGATAAATAGGCCACCTAACCAGTCAAGCTTTTATCCCTGATTTACTTGTTTGTAAGTTTCAAGAAGATCTGATCAAAACTGGAGATCCGATCAAAACTGGAGAGGTTACATTGAGGACAAAGTCAAAAACAGTCAATTTCTGCAATCAAAGTGAAGTAACTCTATGATAAATAGGCTGACCTCATCAGGTTTCAAACTCATCCGAGCCTTTATCCCCAACTTACTTACATATAAGTTTCAAGACGATCTGGAACTACCGTGATGACACGGTAAGCATTCTAAAATCAAATAGAACGTAACTCTATGATGAATAGGATTTCCTCGCCACTTTTCGAACGTATTCAAGCTTTTATCCCGGACTTCCTTATATGCAATGTTCAAGAAGATCCGATATAAACTGAAGGGGCTATGGTGATAACAAGGTAAAAAATAAGCAGTTTCTGCAATCAAAGGGGTGTAACTCCATGATAAATAGGCCAACCTCACCAGTTTTCGACTCATCCAAACTTTTATCCCTGACTTACTTGTTTGTAAGTTTCAAGAAGATCCGATCAAAACTGAAGGGACAGTGGTTATGGCAATGTCGAAAATAAGCAGCCAAGCTGGGGACATAACTCTGTGATTAATTGACTGACATCGCTAGTTTTTGAACTCGTATGAGCTATTATCCCTCCCGGACTTACTTACTTATAAGTTTCAAGAAGATCCGATGAAAACTGAAGGAATTACGATCAAATAGAAACATTTTCTGCAATCAAAGGAATGTAACTCTATGATAAATAGGCTGACCTCGTCGGTTCTTGAACACATCCAAGCTTTTATCCTCACTTACTAACATATAAATTTCAAGGAGACCCGATAAAACTGAATGAGCTACAGTGATGACAAGGAAAAAAATAGGCATTTTCTGTAATCAAGGGGGACATAGCTCTCTGAAATATAGGCCGACCTCACCAATTGTTGAACTCAGCAAAGCTTTTATCCCTTACTTACTTACATGTAAGTTCCATAACGATCCGGTGAAAACTGAAGGGGCTATGATGGAATCAAGGTCAAAAATAGCCGGTTTCAGCAGTAAAAGGGACGTAATTCTACGATAGATTGACCAATCTCATCAGTTTTCGAACTCATCCGAGCTTTTATCCCTGACTTACTTGTTTGTAAGTTTAAAGAAGATTCCATCAAAACTGAAGGGCTACGGTGATGACAATGTCAAAAATAAGCATTTTCAACAAAGTAGGTGACATAACCCCATGAGTAATCGACCGACATCGCTAGTTTTCGAACACATCTTAGCTTTTTAACTTTGGCTTACTTGTACGTTAATTTCAGGAAGATCCGATAAAAACTAAAGGGGCTACGGTGATAACAATGTCAATCAAAGTACTGAAAGTACTGAGGAAAGTTGATTTATGAGAAATAATTATCATGATAACAATGTCAGTAGTTGATCAAGCAGTTATCTTGATATTTTGTTGACAAGGTCCCAGAGGGTTAAAAAATTCGACGAAGAAAAAAATTGATTGGTTGCGTGTTTTGAGTTTAACTACAGGTTACGGCCCCCGCCCATAGGGGCTTGAAGAAATATATGGGCTGCATGATGCTTCCACGCAGAGCTGAATCCGGCCCGCACACTAGTACTGGTAAACCGCTTAGAAGATCTAAGCCTGTCCAGGAACCGCGGTGCGAGGCGGACCGTCCATGCTAATTAACCTATTGGTTACATTGGGCGACAGGGCTTGAGATGTCATTTCATCTCAATGTCGGGTAAAAGTCCCACAAAATTGGAAGCAACGTCTCCAAAATGACCTTTACAGTGTTGATGGGGACGTTAAACCTCAAATCAAACAAACAAACAAAAAAACCACATGTCAATCCTTGTGGGTCATTTTGTGTAGTCTTCGAGAGAAAAGGAGAAAAGAGGTAGAAGAGATAGTAGAGGAGATGAAAGTGAGGGACAGAGGAGAAAGAGAAAAATGAATGGAAGTGTAGAAACAGACGTTACTGTTGCAAGGACAGCAGACATTACCCAACTGTAAGTCAATATCAGCTGGACGCCCCAGTGGAACAAGATACACATCACCTTTGCTTCACCCAACCACCCCACGAAGAAAAAAACAAGAGGACCATGATGGTCCTATATCGCTCACCTGAGCTAACAAATTAAAAGTTTCAGGAAGTTCCAATCTTTACCAAAGGATTTATGCTGATGACAAGGTCAAAAAAGGCATTTCCAGCATTCAAGGGGATGTAACTCTATGAGAGATACGCAGACAGCACCAGTTTTCATACTCATTCGAACTTTCTTTTCTAACTTACTTATATGCTAGTTTCAGGAAGATTCGATCAAAACAAAAGGACTTATGGTGATGACAAGGCACAAAATAGGCATTTTCAGCAAAGAAGGGGACTTGACTCTATGAGTAATCTGCCAACATTGTTAGTTTGCAAACACATTCAAGCTTTTAGCTCTAACTTACTTATGTGTAAATTTAGAACTTATGATGATGACAATGTAAAAAATGGGCACTTTCAGCAATCAAAGGGACATAACTCTATGATAAATATGTCGACCTCACCAGATTTTGAACTAATCCGAGTTTTTATCTCTGACTTACTTACAATGTAAGTTTCAAGAAGATTCGATCAAAACTGAAGAGGCTACGGTGATGACAAGGTCAAAAACACGCATTTTCTGCAAACAAAGTAATGTGACTCTATGATAAACAAAGCATTGCAGGTGATGCAAATCCCCTTGCAGGAGACTACTTCATGTGTGGAAAACACTGAACTGGCAAAAGTCCAACTTGCTTGAGATATTATGATTTACAAAATTTGTGTAAAGTTTTACTAAAATCCATCAATAAATGTAGGCCATCACGAACACGCCTATATAATTTTGACCCCCTGAAACCCCTTTTTATATATAGCAAAACTGGGGTTTACATAGGTATACATTATTTTTCTTATTTCTGCTAAAATCATAGATTGTGGGTATTCGTTAGAATCGCCTCGATCTGCTAAAAAACGTAGATTGTGGGTATTCGTTAGAACCGCCTCATCGATGCGTTTCTAACGATTAACCACAATTTATGTTTTGAACAGAAATATGAAAAATATCGGATTGTTTATCAGAAATATTTCATTATTTTTTGTGGCAAAATTCTCAATATATTTGAATAGGCGTGTTTTCGTAATGTCTAGAGTGATAACATCGTTTTTTTTTCTAATAATAGCCACAGTGACATTGACCTTGAGCCTAGGACCCCGAAAGTCGAACTGGGGTTCTAACTGGCTCGAGACATAATCATTTCCTACATTTGTGTAAAGTTATAGCAAAATTCATCAATAAATATTAAAAAAGTTTTTGTAAAAATAACCACAGTGACCATGACCTTGACCTCAGGACCCTGAAAGTCGAAGTTGCTCGTGATAGCAAAATTCATCAATAAATGTAGGCATAAAAGCGATAAAAAGTTTTTATTTTTCTAAAAATACTCTCAGTGACCCGGACCTTGACTTCAGAACCATGAAAGTCGAAGTTGCTCGAGATATTATCATATCCAACATTTGTGTGAAGTTATATTAAAATCTATCAATAAATGAAGGCACTAGAGTGGTGAAAATGTTTTTCTAGAAATAGCCACAGTGACCATGACCTTGAGGGCAGGACACTGAAAGTCAAATTCACTCGAGACATTATCATACCAAACATTTATGTGAAGTTAAATTAAAATCTATCAATAAATGTACGCGCTAGAGCGATGACAAAGTTTTCCTAAAAATAGGCACAGTGACCTTGACCTTGAGGCCATGACTCTGAAAGTCGAACTTGCTCGAGATATTATCATTTCTAACATTTGTATAACATTACATTCAAATCCGTCAGTAAATGTAGGCGCCAGAGCAATGACAAAGTTATTCTGATAATAGCGATAGTGACCCTGATCATGACCTCAGGAACCTGAAAGTCGAACTAGCTTGAGATATTGTCACAAGGAACATTTGAGTTAATATATTGAAAGCGGTCAAGAAATGTACTCGCTAGAGCGATGGCAATGTTTTTTTTCTGAAATAAGCCACAGTGACCTTGACCTTAAGGCCATGAACTTGAAAGTCGAACTCGCTCAAGATATTGACATAATGACCATTTGTGTGAAGTTATATTGAAATCGGTGAAGAATTGTAGGCGCTAGAGCGATGACAATTTTTTCTAAAAATAGCCAAAGGGACCTTGACCTTGAGGACACAACCTTGAAGGTCGAACTCACTTGAGATAATATCATAAGGAATATTTGTGTCAAATTATATTGAAATTGGTCAAGAAATGTAGGCGCTAGAGCGATGACAAAGTTTTTCTAAAAATAGCCACAGTGACCTTGACCTTATCCACGGCCTTGAAAGTCGAACTCGCTTGAGATATTATCATGAGGAACATTTGTGTGAAATTATATTGAAAACGGTCAAGAAATGTAAGTGCTAGAGCGATGACAAAGTTTTTTTTTTTCTAAAACTAGCCAGTGACTTTGACCTTGAGTCCACGATCTTGAAAGTCGAACTTGCTCGAGATATTGTTATAAGGACCATTTGTGTGAAATTATATTAAAATCGGTAGAGAAATGTAGGCACTAGAGCGATGACAAAAGTATGCATGGACGTTCTAAATTAGCTCAGTATATTCTATTGTCCCGTCTGCTAATAATCTTTCAGAGAAGTATTCCACGACTTAGCAACGTCGCGTTGATACGACGATGCACATAAGTACGTTGTGTGGCCGCTGGGAGCTATGTCTTCCGAGCATAGGGACATAAAAAGGAAAATAACTTGACGAAAAAAAATCGTTTTTAAACCATTTTAGACATTATAACCCTGACCAGACGCTGCATTTAGCGGACTTATTGTTCCCATACTTGGACATCCGGAAACAGTTAACACAGGTTGAGAGGCCACAGTCGCTGTCTAATGTACGGAACTTGATTTAAAACCAATTTGAGCTCTCGAAAGCGTTCGATGTCGGTCAGTAAAGTGTTGTATGATCACAGGGATCGACTATCGGAGGGCAAACACTTATCTTGTATCCAAATTAAAATTTCGCATAGTTTATTTTAGCTAGCCAGGTCTGTTGTAATCAATATACAGTGCAATAACATAGGAATAAGTTCAATCAATGTCCAACTGTGATGAGGTTTTAAATAGTTTTCAAGCAAGACATTTTAAGATTACATTTTTTTTTATCAAGTACCTATTATCATTTTTGAGAAAACAGATATTTCCCATAACGTTTTTACAGCTCTTAGCCATAGTAATATTAAATTTTCATTCCTATATCTGAATACTTATACAATGTTTTTAAATACCGCTGAATAGTATTTATTTCGTTTAAAACACATTGTTATTAATTACCGTAAATGTATCGAGCCCTCCTAGATGTTTTAAATGTAGTCTTGCCAAGTTGTATAAATATGTATATTGTACAGTCACATTGTTCATAAATTGTATTTGATTATTTTAGTTATAGAGGACCATATGTTAGATAAGTACTTGCATTGCTTAATATGTTATCCTCTTCAAATAAAGACGTTATTATTATAACTAACCCTTTTAACAAAGTAGACCGTTGCAGACCCACCGAGGTCGAAATGCATTGTACATATCTATGCAAACATTGTAGTTCCAGATATAAGATGGCACGTAGCGAGCAGTCTCGCAAGAATCATCACTGACATGTACACTGTTTGCCATCATGTCAATGAACTAATCAGAAATCTCTTTCTATAGCTAGAAGACTCAGAGATGAAAGAGTAAAATCTCAAACCAGTTATATGAATGAGCCGGGGCAAAACAATTCCTACAATACACATGTGCGGACAGCGAAGACTCCGTTCAGCCTGCGAATCCACACAGTCTGATCAGAGTCTTCGTTGTGCGCTATAAGGATAGCTAAGGGCTCAATGTTCATTCATGCAGCAAGAGAAGTCTGCAGGGATACGCAAGCTGATCTGATTCTTCACTGGGTGCACATACAAAATGTAGGAAATGCTGTGTCCTGGCTCAAATATTAGCTAAAAATAGTCCAGGAGTATTATTTTCTTTTCAGAACATGTCTCTCTTTGCCAATTTATTTGTACAAGATAACTAGCATGATAAGTGTTTAGAACTTTTCTTAAGTTCCATCCTCATCCAAGTACTGTCACGTTTGGTCTTAAGGACTATTTTTATTAAGTGTATGTTCGCGCTAGTTTTCGAACTCATCCGAGTTTTTTACCCTGACTTAATTGTATGTAAGTTTCAGGAAGATCCGATCAAAACTGCAGGGGCTACGGTGATGACAAGGTCTAAAATCGACATTTTCAGCAATCAAGGGGACGTAACTGTTATGATTAATGGATCGACTAGGTCGGTTTTCGAACCCATCCGAGATTTTATCCCCAGCCACATTACATATAAGTTTCAGAACGATCCGATCAAAACTGAAGGCGCTACGATGATGACAAGCATTTTCCCATTGTAAGTCTATGGGAACTTGTGGTTGCCATAGTAACCAAAGTTTTTATTCAATTTGATAAAAAGCTAAAGTTTTCGTTGCCCCATCAGCGACATGCTACATATAAGAAATGATTGAGACCAGTCTACAGAAATATATAGCTGGTCAAAGGTGCTGACGGATAGACGACGGACGGCGAACGATCAGCCATATTATAAGCTTCACTGGAGCCTTCGGCCTAGGTGAGCTAAAAAAGACATTTTTATATTAATTTCTGAAAATAACTACTAAATTTTCAAATGAGCTCAGGGAGAAAGATTCAACTCAGTACAAAAAGGAGACCCTGATACTATTCTGCAATTTTCTGATCTGGGTTTACACTGTTTGCCAAACTAAACACATGATTCAAGTCCGGGGGCCAGTTGTTCAAAGCATCGTTAGCTTAACGAGCTCGTTAGTGGTCATATTGTTAACTGTCCTAGCAAGTTTAATATTAAAAATTTTGGAATTTTTCCTGAAAAAAAAATGTGAGCAGCTTTTGCATTTTTTCAGCAAAAATATTAGCATATTTGCCATATTTAATGATCAAAGTTTAAACGATTTGTTAACTATCGATGTCGTTAGTTTTGAAGAACTGGCCCCAGATTCTTTAGCTAGCGATAACCCTCTCGGGCAACACTCTGACCAGTGAATAATATTTACTGTTACCTGACTTTTCTGCAAATCAGTGATAGTCACATGGACATCAGCACTGGTGAACTACTGTGCTTAGTAACTTTGGTTTGATTGTTTGTCGATCGACCCCAAATCATACGGACAGACAGGCCTTAGCAGTGTAGACCAAGATGAGATACCACAAATGGGTGTTTCATCACCATCTATACTGCAACTCAGTTTTTAGCTCACCTGGGCCGAAGGCTCCAGGGGAGCTTATAGTATAGTGGGTCCTCCGTCGTCCGTCCGTCCGTCGTCCGTCCACACTTTTGAGCAGCTATATCTCTGTATCCTGCAGGCTGATCTCAATCATTTCTCATCGGTAGCATGCCTCTGGTGGGGCATTGATGACATAAACTTTTTTTCGATATCGCTCTAAAACTTTGGTTCCTATGGTAACCACAAGGTCCCACAGACTTACTATGGGAAAATGCTTGTCATCACCGTAGCGCCTTCAGTTTTGATTAGATCTTTCTGAAACTTATATGTAAGGTGACTGGGGATAAAAACTCGGATGAGTTCAAAAACCGGCCAAGTCGGCCCAATTATCATAGTGTTACGTCCCTTTGATTGCTGAAAATACCAATTTTCGACCTTGTCATCACCGTAGCCCCTTCAGTTTTGATCGGATCTTTCTGAAACTTATATGTAATGTGGCTGGGGATAAAACCTCGGGTGGGTTCGAAAACCGGCCAAGTCCGCCGATTTATCATGGAGTTACGTCCCTTTGATTGCTGAAAATGCCGATTTTCGACCTTGTCATCACCGTAGCCCCTTCAGTTTTGATCGGATCTTTCTGAAACTTATATGTAAGGTGGCTGGGGATAAAATCTCGGATGAATTCGAAAACTGACCAAGTCGGCCCATTTATCTTAGAGTAACGTCCCTTTAATTGCTGAAAATGCTGATTTTTGACCTTGTCATCACTGTAGCCCTTTCAGTTTTGATCGAATCTTTCTGAAACTTATATGTAAAGTGGCTGAGGATAAAATCTCGGATGAGTTCGAAAACCAGCAAAGTTGGTCCATTTATCACAGAGTAACGTCCCTTTGATTGCTGAAAATGCCGATTTTTGACCTTGTCATCACCGTAGCCCTTTCAGTTTTGATCGGATCTTTCTGAAACTTATATGCAAGGTGGCTGGGGATAAAACCTCGGATGAGTTCGCATACCAGCAAAGGTGGCCTATTTATCATAGAGTAAACTCTCTTTGATTGCTGAAAATGTTGATTTTTGACCTTGTCATCACTGTAGCCCCTTCAGTTTTGATCGGATCTTTCTGAAACTTATATGTAAGGTGGCTGGGGATAAAACCTCGGATGAGTTCGAAAACCGGCCAAGTTGCCCCATTTACTATATAGTTATGTCCCTTTGATGGCTGAAAATGTCGATTTTTTACCTTGTCATCACCGTAGCCCCTTCAGTTTTGATCTAATCTTTCTGAAACCTATATGTTAGGTGAATGGAGATAAAACTTAGGATGAGTTGGAATACCGGCCAAGTTGGCCCATTTATCATAGAGTTACGTCCCTTTGATTGCTGAAAATGCCGATTTTTGACCTTGTCATCAAGGTAGCCCCTTCAGTTTTGATCGGATCTTTCTGAAACTTATATGTAAGGTGGCTGGTGATTAAATCTTGGATGAGTTCGAAAACAGGCCAAGTCAGCCCATTTATCGTAGAGTTATGTCCCTTTGATGGCTGAAAATGTTGATTTTTGACCTTGTCATTACCGTAGCCCCTTCAGTTTTGATCAGATTTTTCTGAAACTTGTATGTAAGGTGACTGGGGATGAAACCTCGGAGAAGTTCGAAAACTGGCCAGGTCGGCTCATTTATTTTAGAGTAACATCCCTTTGATTGCTAAAAATGCCAAATTTTGACCTTGTCATCACCGTAGCCCCTTCAGTTTTGATTGGATTTTTCTGAAACTTATATGTAAGGTGGCTGGGAATAAAATCTTGGATGAGTTTGAATACTGGCCAAGTCTGATCGGATCTTTCTGAAACTTACATGTAAGGTGGCTGGGAATAAAACCTCAGGTGAGTTCGAATACCGGCCAAGTCGGCACATTTATCATAGAGTGACGTGCCTTTGATTGCTGAAAATGCCTATTTTCGACATTGTCATCACTGCTGCCCCTTTAGTTTTGAACGGATCTTGATGAAACTTACAAACAAGGAAGTCAGGCAGAAAGCTTGGAGGAGTTTGAAAACTTGTTTTTGAACTTGTCATCACCATAGCCACTTCAGTTTAGATCGGATCTTCTTAGCAAGTCAGGAATAAAAGCTTGAATGAGTTTGAAAACCGGTGAGGTTAGCCTGTTTATCATAGAGTTACATTCTACTTGATTTTCAGAAAATGCTTACTCTGTCATCACCATGTCCTCCTATAAAGCCTTCAGTAAAGGTTGGCACTTCCTTAAACTTTGAATCTGTTTGCTCAGGTGAGCGATACAGGACCAAGCTAGCTTGGTCCTCTTGTTTTTTTTTTTTTTTTTTTACACACAAGGGAGAGTTGAATCTGCTTGTTCAAATTTTAGAGCAGTATGCCAAGGAGGTTAGGGAAAATACAGTATGCCAGTTGTACCATAATGAACCTTTGTTTGATTTAAGGTTTAACGTCCCCGTCAACACTGTAAAGGTCATTTTGGAGACGTTGCTTCCAGTTTTGTAAAAATTTTACCCGACATTGAGATGAAATGACTCAAGCCCTGCCACCCAGTGAAACCAATAGAGTTTATATGCATGGACGGTCCGACTCGCACCGCTTTGCCTGGGCAGGCTCAGATCCTCTAGGAGGTTTACCAGTACTCGTGTGCGGGTCGGTTTCAGCTCTGCGTGTAAGCATCATGCAGCTCATCTATTTCTTCAAGCCCCGATGGGCGGGGACCGACCGTAATGAACCTATGTAATGGTATGATTTTTTTTTTTTTGGTTTTGGTTTTACGGCCCTTTCAAGATTATTTCACTCATATCGAGCCGATCGTTAATCAGAGGTGGGCGAAAACCGGAGTACCCGGAGAAAAACCACCTGACAGAACTTGGCGTCCCACATGTGACCCGAGCGAGAAATGGTATGAATACGTATGTCTTAAGCAAACAGTGCAGACCCTTGATCATAACTTCAAAAGTGTTTGACCTAGCCCCATGAAACTTCACACACTTATTCATCATCGCAAAGGCTTCATTCTGACCAAGTGCCATAACTCTGTTATCATTTTTGGCTGAATTATCTCCCCTTGAAATTTTGCAAAAACCCAGAAATTGGCTCCCACATTTTTTCAGCAAAAATATTACCATATTTGCCATAATAAATAATCAAATTTTAACGATACGTTAACTAACGACGTCGTTGGTTTTGAACAACTGGCCCCAGATGGCCATCTGATCAGGATCTACACTGCTTGACATACAGTTTATGAATTTGTAGGTATAAATTAAGTAGTATACATAATGGGGCATTTCCCCCGAAAGTGTACCTCATCATTCTCTCTCTTCCCCACAGGAATCCAAGGAACTAGTAGTATATGCAATGTCGGTTCTGGGACACCAAGCATACACACAGATAGGGAGGGACACCAAGCATGTACATACAGATAGGTAACGACACCCCGCATGCACACACAGGTAGGGACACCCAGCATGCACACAGATAGGGAGGTACATCCAGCATGCGCAACAGGTAGGGACAGCCCGCATGCACACAGATAGGGAGGGACACCAAAAATACACACAGATAGGGACAGAGTAGGGACACCCAGCACGCACGCATACGAGCAGCGAAGTCAAGATATGGGATAGGCGAACGACGGGTTCTCCGTATTCGGCAAGGCTTGGAGAACGAGGAAACCAAGGACGAGGCAGAACAAGCGCGAGCCGAAGCCAAGGACGAGGCAGAGCAAGCACGAGCCGAAGCCAACAGAGAGAAACAGACACAAATAGAATTCTAGAGTTAGAAGCCGACTACGACGACCTCGCAGAACTACAGCACACAACAATGTGCAAGCTTGCACAGTACAAAGCACAGGAGGACAAGGACACCTCGACCATTGCACGACAGGCCCGCGGAGAAGGGGCGGAATGGCGGCGAGAGGAGCTGGAGAAGGAGAACGCCAAGCTGCGCAACATCGCACTGGGACTAGAGGAAGCTTGCAAAGAAAGACAGCGGCGGAGCGAAGTGGAGGCCGAGAAAGCAAAACTGCGAGACGACCTTGCGGAAGCCCGGAAAGAAAGAGGGAGGAGCAGCTAGAAGTCGAGAACGCAAAACTGCGAGAAGACCTTACGCGCGCGGCCCTCCTGCGGGGAAGGACAAAGCACCGGAAGAAGGAGAAGAGGGCATAGTGCCGGAAAAGTCGCAGCAGACGCACGTCGAGGTCGAAGACACCCTGCTACGAAAGTATACTCCTGCATGAACCCTGGACCAACCAGATAAGGCAACTTGGGAATCTCTCCGAAGCGCCGCGCCACAATTGTTTCTATCCGAGAAGGACAAAGAAATTTTGGAGCTCTCGGGGCACACGTTCTACGAAAGATACCAAATCCCCCGGCAATTTCTCGAGATATATATTCTCGTTGCCAGGGAGCTTGTAGAAAGTGGTATAGTAGTAGACATCGTCTACATCTACCCCCCAAACCAATTCCGACCTTCTGCAGGAAAAATGCGATTCGTTGTTGCGGAGTCGGAGCCGGAGCCGGCAGAAAGACATACAGGCAAATGTATCGACTGCCTTGCTACTATGTCCGACAGCGGCGTACCACTACTCCTCTTGGATGGCTCCACTTGCAAATGCGGGGCCATAGACCACTGCGTTGCTAGCGAGGAATGCGTGCTTTGGAAAAACAGGGATCTTCCCACCGGACCCCCACCAATGCTACCACCGCTAGAAATTCCAGAAGAGATCGAAATCGCGGACGTTGTTTGTAACATCGAGAAATTGCACGACGACGACTGTCTAGGTTGGATTCTTCGATATACACGCCTTGTCGGAGCTATGGTGGCGGCCTGTCCATGCAAACGCGATACATGTACGTGGCGGAGGCTTGCAGGAGACGATCTCTGCAAAGAGCTTGGACTAGAGTCTCCGTGGACCCCGCTTGGAAGAACACCCCAAATCAACCACCAAGATTTGCCAAACACAAGCATGCCCAGAGGAAGATTGGAATTGGACACCAACCCACCCTTCGCCGCGTGGAAAAAAGCCGGCGATTTTGCCAAGCAGTTGTTTCCGAAACTGCCTTGTTTTGTTTCCAGAGTGTTTTCTTTTGTTTCCTCGTTTGCATAGCTGCTTTCTTGTTTTGTTTCCGGACTGCTTGTTTTGTTTCCTCGTTTGCTATGCTACTTCTTGCCAACTACTTGGCAACTGCTTGGCAAAATAATCGGAATGTTTCCGATTTGTTCGCGTCCCGATTTGGAAATATATCTATTGCGTTGGATACAAAATGGGAAAATCGAATCTTTCGCTCGACGATATTGAAGATATTCGCAAATCCAAAGGTCTGCTTTCGGGCGCCGAAGTTCGCCGAAAATACAAAATAGGGCAAAATAGGCTAGACAAAATATGGGGACAGGGTGCGCACGCTATAGAACGTGTGTCTCGCGACGATCCTACACTAGATATATCGGAGCCAGCAGAAGGCATCTTGCCCTACAAAGGAGTTGCTTCCGTTGGCTCCGCCAAAGAACAACAGCAAACCCCGTGCCCGACTGTCGTAGACTTCTACAAAAGGCTGGAGGGACTCGAGTCCCAAGCAGAGCAATCTACGAGACTGCTGGAGGAGGTGCTGGCCCAGTTGGCCGACAAGACAGACAAAGAAGAAGACGAAGATCTCGATGCCTTCCTAGAAGAGACAGAGGAAAAAACAGAGGAGGCCCGACAAGATACCCGGACGGTCCTCGAGAAATGGAGCAAATGGTGGATACGGCCCGAGGATGGGTATACATCTCCATCGCCGCGGCGGTCGTCTGGGCGGTGGTCGCAAAGACCTGGAACCAATGTACGCCCATGGCTCCGCCACACGCGAAGAAGGCGCCGAACACCAACCCGCCGGCCGTCCCGTCGGAGGAACTAGCACAGAAGCCACCGCCGGTCGGGGATCCCTTCTACATGGAATAGTCGAAGACACCCCAAGTTTCTTCGAGTACCTTCGAACAGCTGGAGCTGGCGGGAACTGGTGCCCACAAAGTGGAAGCCTGGAGCTGGGGGAATTGTTCGACAGCACGACCCTAGGCTTTCTGTTCCAGAAACCCCAGCACGATCCACCTATCCGGTCGGAGGCTAGAGATCCTGCTGGTCTGCATGGAAGATAGGATCTCCACTACCAGCAATCTGGAAGAGATGTTCCCCAATCCTCGACATCCGACCTCTCCCCTCCGATACCTCGGCCGTTTCCATTGATACGCCTACTGCTTCTCCCGATGTGCCAGCGATTCTTTTATATGGAATAGAGGCCTGCGGAAAAGAGTTCCACACTAGTCGCCCTGCTCGGGAGGCTATTGCGGAATTCTTTTCGTTTTGCGCGTTGCTGGTGTACCTGTATTCGCTGCCAAATGCAGTCTTCTCCTCTGTCACGCAGAGTGTCACGCAGAGGAACTGTTCCAAAGGAACATAAACACGACTGCATATCGTATTCTATGGTTCTGGTGGAGTGGGAGCCAGAAGTCTCGTATTTTTCTAGTTTGGGGTTGTTTCGGCGTAGCGGAGGAGGTCTTCTACGGACATATCTTTCCAGTTTGGGAGCACAAAGGACACTTCTCAATCGTCAATTTTCTTCGAAATGGGCGATTCGCAGGTTTTGCTTAGTTTGCAAAGAAATGGTTGGTCGAGCATTCGAAGGCTTTCCATTCCACCCAGGAGTCGCGTTGTTTCTTGGATACGATACCCGTACACTGGAGTGGTGGTGGAGGGTTTTTTCCTCGTTGGGATCCGACAAGAGAAGAAGTAGCCTATTCCTCTTTTTGTTTCGGCCTACCGAGAAGTTTTTGCAAAGGTATGTCCCCTCCGAAAGATCGCCGGCTTTTTTCCACGCGGCGAAGGGTGGGGTGGTAGCATTGGTGGGGGTCCGGTGGGAAGATTCCTGTTTTTCAAAAGAACGCATTCCTCGCTAGCAACGCAGTGGTCTATGGCCCCGCATTTGCAAGTGGAGCCATCCAAGAGGAGTAGTGGTACGCCGCTGTTGGACATAGTAGCAAGGCAGTCGATACATTTGTCTGTATGTCTTTCTGCCGGCTCCGACTCCGCAACAACGAATCGCATTTTTCCTGCAGAAGGTCGGAATTGGTTTGGGGGGGGGGGGGTAGATGTAGACGATGTCTACTATTATACCACTTTCTACAAGCTCCCTGGCAACGCGAATTTATATCTCGAGAAATTGCCGGGGGATTTGGTATCTTTTGTAGAACGTGTGCCCCGAGAGCTCCAAAATTTCTTTGTCCTTCTCGGATAGAAACAATTGTGGTGCGGCGCTTCGGAGAGATTCCCAAGTTGCCCTATCTGGTTGGTCCAGGGTTCGTGCAGGAGTATGTTTCTCTTTATTGCCCCGAATTCTTGCAAACCTGGCTTGGGAGATGTGGTATTTTTTCTTCGCCTCTCGGACAGATAGCCTGCCAGATCGAATTTCGGCGTAGGCCTCTCGCGACAGCTGGTCTCTAGGCATGCTTTTGTGTATGCCCTGTACCTCTATTTCACTAATTATAAGTACACTTTGGTGTGTCTGGAAGCCGAGCCTCTAGGGGGCAGAACAACACTTTCGGAGCAGGGTGTCTTCGACCTCGACGTGCGTCTGCTGCGACTTTTCCGGCACTATGCCCTCTTCCCCTTCTTCCGGTGCTTTGTCCTTCCCCGCAGGAGGGCCGCGCGCGTAAGGTCTTCTCGCAATTTTGCGTTCTCGACCTCCAGCTGCTCCTCCCTCTTTCTTTCCGGGCTTCCGCAAGGTCGTCTCGCAGTTTTGCTTTCTCGGCCTCCACTTCGCTCCGCCGCTGTCTTTCTTTGCAAGCTTCCTGCTGTCCCAGTGCGATGTTGCGCAGCTTGGCGTTCTCCTTCTCCAGCTCCTCTCGCCGCCATTCCGCCCCTTCTCCGCAGGCCTGCCGTGCAATGGTCGAGGTGTCCTTGTCCTCCTGTGCTTTGTACTTTGCAAGCTTGCACATTGTTGTGCTGTAGTTCTGCGAGGCCGTCGTAGTCGGCTTCTAGCTCTAGAATTCTATTTGTGTCTGTTTCTCTCTGTTGGCTTCGGCTCGTGCTTGCTCTGTCTCGTCCTTGGCTTCGGCTCGCGCTTGCTCTGCCTCGTCCTTGGTTTCCTCGTTCTCCAAGCCTTGCCAAATACGGAGAACCCGTCGTTCGCCTATCCCATATCTCGACTTCGTTGCCCGTATCCCAATCTCGCCCGAAGCGATGTGCCGAATGGCTTCCGGGGACAGTTGTGTTTTCCCAGGCATTGCAATGCTTTGCGTCCCCACTTCTCTAGTAGGGTGTCCCTACCCTGTCCCTATCTGGTGCGTGCGTGCTGGGTGTCCCTACTCTGTCCCTATCTGTGTGTATTTTGGGTGTCCCTCCCTATCTGTGTGCATGCAGGGTGTCCCTACCTGTTGCGCATGCTGGGTGTACCTCCCTATCTGTGTGCATGCTGGGTGTCCCTACCTGTGTGCGCTTGCGGGGTGTGCCTCCCTATCTGTATGTACATGCTTGGTGTCCCTCCCTATCTGTGTGTATGCCTGGTGTCCCAGAACCTACATTTTATATACTACTAGTTCCTTGGATTCCTGTGGGGAAGATAGAGAATGACGAGGTACACTTTCGGGGGAAATGGCCGATTATGTATACTTCTAATTATATCAAGTAATCTGATTGGTTTAAAGCCAGAATGGGTGTGGCTAAATTGAATATTCAGCAGGATGAAGACTCAAATTTCAAGACTCTTGCTGGTATTTGTGGCTAAGCTGTATGGTTTGTGTCTCTTCTATGATATAGTCAAAAAGCCTGACAACAGGTTTTTTCGTAATAAGACTCAGCTTGTAAAATAAGTTAGGGGGGTGGGGGGAATGGATACACCATAAGAGGAGTTAAATGGTCTTCGCCTTAAATGAAAGAATTTTTCCAGAAGTGCAAATAATTCTTTCCATTTTTGCTCCATGGTTTTGTTTTGGTTGAGTTGAGGTTTTTCGTCCCCGACAACACTACAAAGGTCATTTTAAAGACGTTGCTTTTGTGGGACTTTTACCCAACACTGAGATGAAATAACATTTCAAGCCCTACCGCCCTTAGAAGCCGCTATGGTTTAAGGAGCGGTCCGACTCGCATCACTTTTCCTGGGCAGGCTTAGACCTAAGCTGTTTACCAGTACTCAAGTTCGGTCGGTTTCAGCTCTGCGCGGAAGCACCGTGCAGCCCAATCTATTTTCCCAGGCCCCGATGGGTGGGGGCGCTTGCTTCATGGTAGGAAACTCGATACTGACTGAGCCTGTGCCTTTGATAAGCAGATGTTTCATCAGGGGAACATTATTTCAGTCCGTGAAATATACACCCCGCTGAACATCACTTTATAGTGAAAACTGGGGTTTACGGGGATATGCATTATTTTTCTTATTTCTGCTCCAAGATAACATTGTGGGTACTCCTTAGAGTATAAATTTTCATCAGAAAAGTAGCTAGTTTGGAGATGTGAAAAAATGCACTATGTCACATGAGTGTGTCATAGTAATGATTGGGATTTCTAGATCTTGTAAGGCTCTGAATTTATCTGGCAAAAACAATGTCCCAAAACAGTAAGTTTATCATTTGCAGTATTAACCCATTTAGTACCAGAGACCCCAAAACGGGTACCCTTGCAGGCCCAGATCAGACGCTGATCAGGGCCTCCATTGTTTGCTAAAAGTTCAGTCATTTTCCAAATTGATTTTGATGAAAACACAATATGACACCCCTAAATTTTGAAATATAAGGTATATATATAAGGTGGAAGATTCCATATGGTACAAAAATGGTTAACTTGCTTTTGTGGCACTGCATGAGAATAATAAACTGCAAAGTTCTGGTCTTTCATCTTGTTTTCTTTTCCAAGGAAGCTCTAAAATCATTAGAGATGTTGTTCATTTATTTTCAATTTTCATTTTCAATTCACATTTTTTTTTAGAAAGGGAAAAGGCCAGACAATTCACACTTTTAGAATTGCGAACCTCTCATGACGTTTACCATCCATATATTACAATAACATATATCAATTTGATTGCAACATAGGTCTGGATCAATGTTGATGTTTACTTGTTCATCTGTAGAATGACTGAGACAAGATCGTACACATTTGGACATTGCTTTGGCCACTTATATATTCAGAGCCACAAGTGACCTCATAATTCCCAATCAGAATCATTCGCTCCAAGTATTTTATTAGTTTCCTACCCATGACGGTGGAGTCCTTGTTTGCAGGAAAGCAAACGTGGAATCATGATAGTTGTCACCCTAAGCATGTGAAAAAACAAAACAAAAAAAACAAGAGGGCCCAGAGCATGTTAAAAAAACAAAAGGGCCCAGAGGGCCCTGATTCGCTCACCGGAGTATCACTGTCTCTAGTACATTCTATTTTTGATTCTGGTGGTCATCTTGTTCGTCAGAGCGGAACGATTTTAGCTATTTTAGAAGGGAGTCACCTCGGCAACATTCCTGCGACGTTTGAATCATATTGGCACAAGAGTTTAAGAGGAGTTCGCGTTAGAGCAAATTTACAATGATTTTTCTATTTTAGCTCTAGTGGCCATTTTGTTCCCCGGTGTGGGATCGTTTAAGCTATTTTTGTAGAGGGTCATCTATATTCCTACGAAGTTTGTATGAAATTGGCCCAAGGATACAGGAGGAGTTGTCGTTTGAAGAGTTTTTATTTCTTCTGATTTTAGCTCTTGTTTGTCAGGGCAAAACGATTTTAACTATTTTGGTAGTGAGTCATCAAGGCAATATTCCACGGGCCTCCATGGCCTAGTGGTTAAGAGCGCTGACTCTTGATCATTAGGTCTCTCACCGCTGTGGTTCGAGCCTCGCTCGGGTCACATATGAGACGCCAAGTTCTGCAACGGAAGGTCAGGTGGTTTTTCTACGGGTACTCCGGTTTTCGCCCACCGCTGATTAACGATCGGCTCGATATGAGTGAAATAATCTTGAAAGGGCCGTAAAACCAAAACAAAAAAAGGCAATATTCCTATGAAGTTTGAATCCAATTGGCCCAAGGGATTAGGAGGAGTTCGCGTTTGAAGCAAATTTACGATGTTTTTCGACTTTTAGCTCTGGCAGCCATTTTGTCATCCTCGGTAGCCCAGGTAAGATTCATTACGTTTAACTTCATTGATGAATATAGTTTACGAAGTGCACCTGGGTCACCGAGGATGCCATTTTGAGCATCCGAGCAAAATCGTTATAGCTATTTGGGTAGAAGGTCATCTAAGCATTATTCCTATGTAGTTTGAATGAAATTGGCCCAAGGGTATAGGAAGAGCTGTCGTTTCAAGATTTTTTCTATTTTTAGCTCTGGCGGCCATTTTGTTTGTCAGAGCGGAACGAGTTTAGCTATTTTGGTAGGGATTCACATAGGCAACATTCCTGTGATGTTTGCATCATATTGGCCTAAGGCTTTAGGAGGAGTTCGCGTTTGAAGCAAAGTTACGATGTTTTTCGATTTTTAGCTCTGGCGGTCATTTTGTTCATCGGAGCGAGATCGTTTTAGCTCTTTTGGTAGAGGGTTACCTAAGCAACATTCCTATGAAGTTTGAGTGAAATTGGGCCAACAGTACAGGAGAAGTTGTCGTTCGAAGATCTTTTATATTTTGAGCTCTGGCGGCCCTCTTGTTCATCAGAATGGAATGATTTTAGCTATATTGGTAGGAAGTCACCTAGCTAACATTCCTGTGAAGTTTGAATGAAATTGGGTCAAGGGTACATGAGGAGTTGTCGTTTGAAGATTTTTTTCTATTTTTAGCGCTGGCGGCCACCTTGTTCATCAGGCGGAATGATTTTAGCTATTTTGGTAGGGTGTCACAGAGCCAACATTCCTGTGAAGTTTGAATCAAATTGGCATAAGGGTTTAGGAGAAATTGGCATTTGAAGCAAATTTACGATGTTTTTTTTTTTTACTTTTTAGCTCTGGTGGCCCTCTTGTTCATCAGAGCGAGATTGTTTTAGCTATTTTGGTAGAGGGTTACCTAAGCAATATTCCTATGAAGTTTGAATGAAATTTAGCGAACAGTACAGGAGGACTTGTCGTTCGAAGATTTTCTATTTTTAGCTCTGGCGGCCCTCTTGTTCATCAGAGCGGAATGATTTTAGCTATTTTGGTCGGGAGTGACCTAGCCAACATTTCTGTGAAGTTTGACTGAAATTGGACTAATGGGTACATGAGGAGTTGTCGTTTGAAGATTTTGTTTTCTATTTTTAGCTCTTTTGGTAGGGAGTCACATAGCCAACATTCCTGTGAAGTTTGAATCAAATTGACACAAGGGTTTAGGAGGAGTTGGCATTTGAAGCAAATTTACGATAGTTCTGGTGGCCATTTTGTTAATCGAAGCTGAACTATTTTAGCTATTTTGATAGAGGTTCAACTAAGCAACATTTCTATGAAGTTTGGATGAAATTGGCCAAAGAGTACAGGAGGAGTTGTTGTTTAAAGAGGTAATCTTTGTTTAGCTCTTGTTTCTCAGAGCGGAACGATTTTAGCTAGTTTGGTCGGGAGTCCGCTAGGCAACATTCCTGTGAAGTTTGAATCAAATTGGCCCAAGGGTTTAGGATAAGTTCGCGTTTGAGACAAATTTTCGATGTTTTCTTTTTTTGCTCTGACGGCTATTTTGCTCATCGGAGCGGAAGCGTTTTAGCTATATTGGTTGATTTTTGTTTGTTTCTTTTGGAGTATAACGGCCCCGTCAACACTTTTTAGGTCA
Source organism: Lucinisca nassula (assembly GCA_963580285.1). Classification (NCBI taxonomy): domain Eukaryota; kingdom Metazoa; phylum Mollusca; class Bivalvia; order Lucinida; family Lucinidae; genus Lucinisca; species Lucinisca nassula. The sequence continues at coordinate 66,809,368 of OY757012.1, read as the reverse complement.
TTTTTGAGCCGGTCAGTTTACTTATCCACACTTTTCCTTGGCAGGCTTATATGTAAGCGGTAACCCGAACAGTGCGCATTCTATCGCCAGAAACTGACAACTACCCTTCTTGAATCCGCGGAATGGGGAGAATGACCGTAGAGAAGATTTAATGATCAACCTCCACGAAAGAATGTTGCCGACCCCGGCAGGTATCGAACCCGCGTCCTCCTGATCACCAGTCAGACGCGCATCCGACTGAGCTACCAATGCTGGCTATTTTGGTTGAGTGTCACCTAAAAAAACATTTCTATGAAGTTTGAATGAAATTGACCAAAGTGTACAGGAGGAGTTGAATATTAACGATTTTTCTATTTTTAGCTCTGGCGGCCATATTGTTCATCAGAGCGGAACGATTTCAGCAATTTTTGTAGGGAGCCACCCAGGCAACATTCCTGTGAAGTTTGAATCAAATTGGTCCAAGGGTTTAGGAGGAGTTGGTGTTTGAAGCAAATCGATGATGTTTTTTTCTATGTTTTAGCTCTGGCGGCCATTTTGCTCACTGGAGCGGAACCGTTTAGCTATTTTGGTAAAGGGTCACCTAAGCAACCTGTCTGCGAAGTTTGAATGAAATTGGCCCAAGGGTAAAGTAGGAGTTGGCGTTTAAAGATTTTTTCTATTTTTATCTCTGGCGGCCATCTTGTTCATCGGAGCGAAACCATTTTAGCTATTTTGGAAGAGAACCTCCCAGGCAACATTCCGGCGAAGTTTGAATTAAATTGGCCGAAGGGTTTAGGACGAGTTCGCGTTTGAAGCAAATTTACGATGTTTTTTTTTCTATTTTTAGCTCTGGTGGCCATTTTGCTCACTGGAGCGGATCCGTTTTAGCTATTTTGGAAAATGGTTATGTAAGCAACGTTTCTGTAAAGTTTGAATGAAATTGGCCCAATGGTACAGTAGGAGTTGGCATTTAAAGATTTTTTCTATTTTTAGCTCTTGTTAATCGAAGCGGAACGATTTTAGCTATTTTGGTAGGCAACCACCAAAGGCAACATTCCTGTGAAGTTTTAATGAAATTGGCCCAAGGGATTAGGAGAAGTTCGCATTTAAATCAAATTGTTGACGACGCACGACGGACATTCACTGATCACAATTCCTCTCCATAAGCACTTCGTGCTCAGGTGAGCTAAACAAGAGTACCAAAAGGGTCCTATATCGCTCACCTGAGCTAACAGATTCAAAGTTTCAGGAGGTGCCATAACACCGAAAGTAATCGACAGACATCACTAGCTTTCAAACTCACCTGAGCTTTTAACCCTGACTTACTTGTATGTAAGTTTCAGGAAGAACTGATCAAAATTGAAGGGGCTACGGTGATGACTAGGTCAAAAATAGACATTTTCAGCAAGCAAGGGGACGTAACTTTACGATAAATGGGCCGACTTGGCAGATTTTCAAACTCGTCCGAGATTTTATCCCCAGCAACCTTACATATAAGTTTCAGAAAGATCTGATCAAAACTGAAGGCGTTACGGTGATGACAAGCATTTTCCTATTGTAAGTGGTTGCTTTTGCAACCAAAGTTTTTGTTTGATTTCGAAAAAATGCTTATGTCATCAATGCCCCACCAGAGGCATGCTACAGATGAAAAATGGTTGAGATAAGCCTGCAGAGCGGCCCCTGCCCATCGGGGCTTGAAGAAATAGATGGGCTGCATGATGCTTCCACGCAGAGCTGAAACCGACCGCACACAAGTACTTGTAAACTGCTAAGAGGATCGAAGCTTGCCCAGGCAAAGCGGTGCGATTCGACCCGTCCATGCTAATAAATCCTATTGGTTTCATTGGGCGGCAGGGCTTAAGATGTCATTTCATCTCAGTGTTGGGTAAAAGTCCCACAAAATTGGAAGCAACATATCTAAAATGACTTTAACAGTGTTGGAGGGGACGTTAAACCTCAAGACAAACAAACAAATCAGCCTGCAGAGATATAATTGGTCAAAGGTGTGGATCGACGGACGGACGGACAACGGACGACCCACTGCATATACTCCAGCCACCTTACATATAAGTTTCAGAAGTATTCAATCAAAACTCAGGGGGCTTCCTGATGACAAGGTCAAAAATCGACATTTTCAGCAATCAAAGGGACGTAACTCTATGATAAATAAAAATCAAAAATGAATTCCTTTAAGAGCAATGAAAACATTCATAAGAAAGAAGATGGGTCATACTACGTAGTTTCGGCTAATAAAGCCTCATCAGTGACCCTGTAATGATGCGGCAAAGAAAGCCAGAGGAAACATACTGCAATTTTGCGAATTTCGAATAGGCAGTCGATTCAAAGACTGATGAGCAGCCGACGTGGCCGGTTTTCAAACTCATCCGAGTTCTTATCCCCAGCCTCCTTACATATTTGTTTCAGAAAGATCCCACCAAAACTGAAAGCGCTACGGTGATGACAAGGTCAAAAATAGGCAATTTCAGCAATCAAAGGGACGTAACCCTATGATAAATACGCCGACTGGGCGGGTTTTCGAACTCATTCGGGTTTTCATCCCAAGCCACCTTACATATACGATTCAGAAAGATCCGATCAAAACTGAAGGGGCTACGGTGAAGACAAAGTTAAAAATAGGCATTTTTAGCAATCAAAGGGTCGTATCTCTATGATAAATGGGCCAACCTGGTCGGTTTTTTAACTCGTCAGAGTTTTTATCTACGGCCACTTTACATATAAGTTTCAAAAAGATCCGATAAAAATTAAAGGCACTACGGTGATGACAAGGTCAAAAATAGACATTTTCAGCAATCAAAGGGACGTAACTCTATGATAAATAGGCAGACCAAACTGAAGGGGCTACGGGGATGACAAGGTCAGGGTTGACGATCTGAATGGTTTCTGAGATATATGGCCTTTTGTGAAGTGGCGGGGTAGGTGGGGGGGGGGGAGGCCCCGGCGCACCCCGGGAGACCCCCAAGTTGGTGTCAATGAATGCGTCTCTTCTTAAGGAACAAGAATATATATGGTTTAGGAGTGGGTATCAGTAAGGTTTCCGAGATATTAGGTCTCTTATGAAATGGAGTGGGGCATGTCCCCGGCGCATCCCAGGGGTGTCAATGAATACGTCTCTTCTTAAGGAACAAGAATATATATGGTTTAGGGGTAGGTATCTGTAAGGTTGCCGAGATATTGGGCCTTTTATGAAATGAAGGGGCTGGTGCATGACCCGGCGCATCCAAAGGGACCCCCCAGGTTGGTGTCACTGAATGCGTCTTATCAAAAGGAACAAGAATATATATGGTTCAGGGTTGACGATCTGAATGGTTTCTGAGATATATGGCCTTTTGTGAAGTGGCGGGGGGGGGGGGGCGTTAGGGGGAGGGCAAGGCCCCGGCGCACCCCGGGAGACCCGCAAGTTGGTGTCAATGAATGCGTCTCTTCTAAAGGAACAAAAATATATATGGTTTAGGAGTGGGTATCAGTAATGTTTCCGAGATATTGGGCCTTTTATGAAATGAAGGGAGTGGGGCATGTCCCCGGCGCATCCCAGGGGACCCCCAGGTTGGTGTCACTGAATGCCTCTTATCAGAAGGAACAAGAATATATATGTTTTAGGCGTGGGGAACTGAATGGTTTCTGAGTTATATGGCCTTTTATGAAGGGGAGGGGGTGGGGCATGGCCCCTGCACAACCTAGTGGACCCAATGTTGGCATAAAAGCATATGGCTGAGAGAAGTTTACTCATCGAACATTTCTAGAAAAGTTTTGTCAAAATACCTGCAATGACTTGGCAGTAAATGCCATTTTTCAATTTTCCCCATCATAAGTCTATGGCAACTCTAAGTTGCCATAGCAACCAAACTAAAGAGTCGATTTTCATAAAAAAAACACAAACTTTCAATCTCCAGACCAGGGATACTACAGATGAAATTTTGGCACAATCGGCTCAGTGGTTTCAGAGAGGAAATGTCGTTTGAAAGTGTTTACGCAGACGACATACAACAAGTGACATACGACGGACGACAGACGACGACGGCGCTGCCTATCCTATAAGCTCCCCCGGAACCTTCGGCTCTGGTGAGCTAAAAACTGAATCACTTTGAAGACAGAATTTTCATTTTTAAGGAAAGCTGAAAAACGTCTGCTGTACATTAAAATAGAAGTGATTACAATGATCAGGAATCGATACAATTAACCCACAGCTCCTATCAGAGACACCAAAGGGAAAGAAACACAAACATGAAACAACTAGACCCTAATTGAAACATCAATAGCGGAAAGCCAAAATGACTCTCACTTTGCCACAAAATGGCCAACTGGCTATCCAAAACAAAATAATATAAGCGATACGCACTCTCAAAGACAAGCCATAACAAAAATAAACCGCAACAGAAGAACCGCCTTGGAACGGTCAGTGATGGGGGCTTAAACCGATTTTACGTGGCCACTTCCGTCGCGATTTAGACAAATAATTTGTTCAGTCCTCACGGAAATCAAACAACCACAGAGATGAAACAACGGTCAGGACTCGACAGCTGAAATGCTGGAGCAAAAGAAAACCAACCTCTCTAATTCTCAATAAGCTTTTTACGCTTGAACCGACATAGAATCGGAGGACTGACCCACCAGCGTGCAATGTATATGTTTTGTTGGTAAGATGGATGTTTTTATCATATTCCAACCGCAAAAATATGTTATTATTTGGATCGCATGAGAAGAGCTACATTGTTGATCACTTTGTTTATCGTTATGCCATAACTGGTTGACACAATTGTAGATATGCATAAAACGTGTACCAAGAAGCATTTCATTTGTTATTTAGAATTTTTGTCTTTTAATATTATCACTGATTGAATAGAATTCAAAGACATCTTCAAAAATTCAAATCAGACCGAAGGACTGTTAAAAGTATGGCACAGGAGAATAAATAAACTGTTCAAGTCACTTGCTTTTGTAAGAATTCCGATTGTACAGGTCAATTGCGATAAGGTACGGTCACTTGTTAGTTGATATTCTGAATATGCTGAAGTCATTCGCTTACTGGCACCTATATTCCCCATCTTCACCCTACTCACTCATACTGTATTGACGTATCACGGTATCTTCTCTTTTCTGGCAAAAAAGGTTAAAAAATAAACAAATAAAACAGGTACTCTTTTTTTTTTTTTTTTTTAGAAAAACGACTTTATAACTCTTGTTTGTCCAATGCGAGACTGGATTTGAAATTAACTCCTGACTGTTGTCCCACTTTAACAGAAGTTTTTTTTTGTGTGGCCTTCCGCTTGTGATGACGCTTGATGAGAATGCTCTATGTCTTATTCGAACCAAACCGATGCAGATCAGACATTTTATGCGATCTGACCTCAGTGGTATACTTTGATCTGCTTCAATGCTGTGCTACCACCACCAGAACAGTTAGTACTAGGTTTGTTTGATTAATTAAGCGATTCCTCCACCAAAAGGATAACCATTTTGTCCACAATCACAAAACGAGCAAATCGATTTTACGTGGCCACAATCCTCGCCCGTACTTCCGTCGCGATTTAGACAAATAATTTGTTCAGTCCGCATGAAGGCCTCCTAAACCTGCCCATTGCCGGCCATAAAAACTAAATTAGTGTTGACTGGGCCGTTAAACTCTAATACAAACAATACGCAAGAAAACGCCTTCTAGACGTTCCGTTGACTGATGGACTCAAGTACTCTTCATTGGACGCCCATGAGTATAGACATTATAGACGTAGGGTTTAGTCACCCTCGTTGACGTTGACAGGTTATTTAGAAAGAGCATATAGGGGCTACCACTAGAATATGTCCAGGATTAGTTGTCTCACTTTCTAAAATAGAAGTGAAGGCAATGATCAGGAATCGATACAAATTAACCCACAGCTCCCATCAGAGACACCAAAGGGAAAGAAACGCAAACATGAAACAACAGACCCTAATGGAAACACCAACAGCGGAAAACCAAAAGGACAGCTACTTTCCCACAAAATGGCCAATTGGCTCTCTAAAACAAAATAATACAAACCATAACAAAAATAAACCGCGGCAGAAGAACCGCTTTGGAACAGTCAGTGCAACGAATTCCCCTGGGCGGCTTACATCGATTTTACGTGGCCTCAATCCTCGCCTTATTTCCGTCGCGATTTAGACAAATAATTTGTTCAGTCCGCATGAAGTGCTATAACTCATCAGTGCAAAAATACGGAATGATATTATAACGATTACGTGCATTTTGTAGAGGGGTGAAGGTCTCCTAACTCATCATCCTAATGTCATATACATTGGGGCCGATGCATCACTCTCGCCTCAGACATTGTAATAAAGACGAAAGTGGTCTGTAATGGCTATGGAAGGTGGTCAATTCTGGCCTGACCTGCAAATCGTGTTCCATAGCCAGTGTCAGTCAAAATATCTGACCGATGATCAAACGGTCTTTTTATGCCTCTTGGCTTGCACAATGCAGTGTAGCTCCGATAACGATAATGTGAGTGTGGTCCGATTTCTGCAGGGGGATGTAGCTACCCACAATGCAGATTGACCGTTATGTTAAGCAACAACAAGTATAAGCTTTCACAAAAAGAAACAAGAGGCTCATAACAAGTATAAGCTTTTAACCAGAAAAGTGGCTTATGTGCAGAGCTCAGGCTCATAATTGATATTACATTTGAACAAGCCCATATTTGCTGTCATATTTGTAAAGGTCATGCAAATTATACATCAACAAACTCTCGACCACGATATATCACTATCATATGAGCCCCGCCAAGCGAATTTGTGTCTTCGAGCATTCCGTCATGACAAATTTTAACTGCGCATGCCCAGCCATTCAGAGGGGCCAGGGATATGGCCTTCTGTCTGAAGGTTCCTCTTGATTCACTGTTTGTATGAGCGAGCAGCGAAGGTTCTGGCGAGACTGCGCGGATGCGCAGGCTCGCCTGAACCTTCGCTGTTCGCATAGGCGATAAGTACCTAAATCGCTTGACGGGGCCCATATAAGCTCCCCAACAGCCTTCGGCTCTGGTAAGCTAAAAACATTGCCTCGCAGTTAGCAAAAATATTTGGGCTACTTTTCAATTAGTCTTTTGTAAAGTGTAGGGAAGTTGTCTGCTTAACTTATACAACAGTTTTCAAGCATTCCATTTGATAAGATGTTACAAGCATACTGAAGTTGCACATAATCATTGGCCATTTTAAAAATGAAAAGTACTTTTTGATAAAATTGCAGCATTTGACATTTCTGAGACATTGTACGTCAGTCGCAGGATCCTGGGTGCAGACTGGCAATTAGAATGTTGCCAAAGACAGTAAATTGTATAAAACACACTCTTGACATTCACAGACGTAGACATAGCTTTTTGTAAAAGCTATAGTTGTCTAACATAATTCTCACAAACCTGCGACACAAATAGCATTACACTGTTTTTTTTTAAATATAAATCAACATTAGTGAAATATAACGCATTATTGAAAAAGTTATATTTTCACTAGGTATACAGTCAAGTACCCAGTTCCGGATCAGTCAGGGGTCGTTAAGTGTTGTGGCCAACACGGTTGCTTGCTGCTCAGAACGTTTGGTACTATTTTCAAGAAACATTATCCCTCTACAAAATGCACGTAATCATTCTTCCTCCTCTTATTCGGCTGACATTCAGGACATATGAGACCACGGTTAGACCCTAGTTGCGGATCACGGTATCCATTTTGCGGGTGGATCACGAGATATTGAACGGCCCCCGCACATCGGGGCTTGAAGAAATAGATGGGCTGCATGATGCTTCCACGCAGAGCTGAAACCGATCCGCAAACGAGTACTGTTAAACCGCTTAGGGGATCTAAGCCTGCCCAAGCAAAGCGGTGCGAGTCGGTCCGTCCAAGCTGATAACCCCTATTGGTTTCATTGGGCGACAGGGCTTGAGATGTCATTTCAGCTCAATGTCGAGTAAAAGTCCCACAAAATTGGAAGCAACGTCTCCAAAATGACCTATACTGTGTTGACGGGGACGTTAAACCTAAAATCAAACAAATGAGATATCGAATAGCATAGTGCCATTTGGAAACGATATGTCAGTTTATTTTCAGAAGCATTCAGTAAACATGAAATATCAATTTGTGATTATGGCTCCACCCCCCCCCCCCCCCACACACACACACATCATTGGTTTGTCCACGATCTGTCGACCCGTCTTTCTGTCTGTGCGCCACGTTTCCATGTCCGCTGCGTAACTTTGAAATTATCTGAGATAGTCTAATGGTATTTTACAGAAATGAATAACTCCATTAGACGCTGTGCAGAAGACAAGAATCATAATAATTATTCATGCCTGTTTTTATTTTCTGTGTGGCCCTTTTAGCTTTGAAAATAGCGATTTTGTAATTTACTTGCATCCTCTTTCACTTGAAGATTGTGTGGGATATTTCAATGCAACTGTACAGGCATGTTAACCTTCAACAGATGGTGTGCAGAAGAAACATTGCAATTTTACTTTTGCACGGGCCTCCGTTGCCTAATGGGTAAGAGCGCTAGTGCAGGGATCGAACACTCGGTCCCACAGGCAATCGACAGAGGCTACTTTGGCTACCTACATGACTCGCTACCGACTGCAGTAAGCAGCCTGGCATTATATCTTCAAACTTTCATTTTGAAGGTGTCACTCTCCCTACTTAACGGGACTCTGTGGCCAAGTGGGAAAGAGCGCTGAACCTTATATAATAATTAGGTCTCCCACCGCTTTCATTCACACTCGTGCGATATAGTGCATTTTTTCACATCTCCAAAATGGCTACATTTCTGATGGAAATCCGTGACATTTGTTTTTTTATTTATACTGCAAACAAAGATTGTGTGTGCTCGTTAGAACCGCGGTTGTAACGGGTCCCACAATCTATGTCTTGAAGCAGAAATATAAGAATAATAATAATGTACACCCCAAAACTATATAAAGTGGGGTTTAGGGGAGTGTTCATTTCACGGACTTGCTCACGTCATGGGTTCTAGCATGGTTCGGGTCACTGTGAGACGCCAAGTTCTTCTGTCTCTGTCTCTCTCTCTCTCTAGTTAGGTATCTCCCCTTTCCTGGGTGACATATTGTTTTTCTCCCGGGCGTCTGTCTGTCTGCAGCTGTCTGTCTGTCCGTCTGTCACAAAATCGTGTCCGCTCTATAACTTGAAAACCGTTCAAGCTATCTTCACGAAACTTCATATAAATAATAATCAATATTAGACGACGTGCAAGCGCAAGAACTATAACTCTCGCATTTATACTTTTTGAATTATCTCCCTTGGAAGTTTGTCGGATTGTATTATGGGCAAATTCGTGTCCGGTCAATAACTTTCTTATTTTTTGATGGATTTTGAAATCACTTGGCAGAAATGTTAACCACCATGAGACGATGTGTCGCGTGCATGACCCAGGTTGGTACCTCAAAAGACAAGGTCATGCTTAGAGGTAAAATGTAAAAAGGGGCCTTTTTTCGTGTGTGGTCAATAACTTTCTTAATTTTAGATGGATTTTGAAATAACTTGGCAGAAATGTTAACCACCATGAGACGATGTGTTGCGTGCATGACCAATGTTGGTACCTCGAAGGTCAAGGTCCTACTTAGAGGTCAAATGTAAAAACGGGTCCTTTTTCGTGTTTGGTCAATAACTTTCTTATTTTTAGATGGATTTTGAAATTACTTGGCAGAAATATTAACCACCATTCGCACTGTGTTGCGCGCATGATCCAGTTTGGTACCTCAAAGATCAAGGTCACTCTTAGAGGTCAAATTTAAAAAGGGACTTTTTTCGTGTTCGGTCAATAACTTCCTAATTTTTAGACGAATTTTGAAATTACTTGGCAGAAATGTTGACCACCATGAGACGATGTGTTGCGTGCATGACCCAGGTTGGTACCTAAATGGCCAAGGTCATACTTAGAGGTCAAAGTTAAAAACAGGGGCCTTCTTTCGTGTTCGGTCAATAACTTTCTTATTTGTAGATGGATTTTGAAATCCCTTGGCAGAAATGTTAACCACAATGAGACAATGTGTCTCTCGCATGACCCATGTTGGTATCTCAAAGGTCAATGTCAAACGTAGAGGTCAAAGTTCAAAAAGGGGCATTTTTTTCGTGTTCATTCAATAACTTTCTTTCATGCACGATTGTGAAATTACTAGTCAGATATGTTAACCATAATTGGACGATGTGTTGCGCGCAAGACCCATGTCGGTACCTCCAAGGTTAAGGTAATACTAAGAGGTCAAAGGTAAAAAAGTTTGTTTTTTTTTTTGTTCAGTCAATAACTTTTTTTCTTCTGGATGGACTTTTTTAAGTAACCTTGCAGAAATGTTCCCCTTCATTAGACGATGAGTCGTCTGAAAGACCAAGGTCCATACCTCCAATGTCAAGGTCATACCTAGAGATCAAAAGTCAAAAAGGAGCCCTTTTTGTGTTCAGTCAATAACTTTCCTATTCTTTGATGTATTCTGTCATTACTTGGCAGAAATGTTAACCATCATGAGACGATGTGTTATACCTCAAAGGTCAAGGCCATACTTAGAGGGTAAAGGTAAAAAAGTTGTGTTTTTTTGTGTACGGTCAATAACTTTCTTATTTCGCTATGAACTTTTTAAAGTTACTTTGCAGAAATGTTCATCTTCATTAGCTGATGTGTTGCACACAAGACCCAGGTCAATACCTCCAATGTCAAGGTCATACTTAGAGGTCAAAAACGGGGAGACATCTGTGTTTTTTGTAGAAAAACAAATTCTAGCTTTTTTTTTGTTTTGGAACTGTGGTAGCAGGGCATCGAATGGCAACAAAGCTCACCAAAATACTGGTAAACCGCTTAGGTCGTCTCCTACCCTGACAAAGTGGTGCGAGTCGGTCCGTCCCTGCATATAAACACTATTGGTTTGTTTGGTCGGTATGGGCTGTGATGTCATTTCATCTCAGTGTCGGTTAAAAGCCACAGAATTGGAAGCAACGTCTGCAAAAAATCAAATAAAGCGTGAGTTTTCACTTGAAAAAGCAGAAGTGAAAAGAGTTCCGCACCATGCTGATGAAACAGTAGCAATGCCCTAAACACTTTTTTGCAATTGTATTTGAAGGAAGTGTTTTGGTTATTTGATGTCAATATCTGATCAGACTTCTTGGAATGACTCTAAATCTAAAAAAAACATGTTATTTGTGAAATCCCCATCGCAAGTGACGGGTCAATTTCAATGATCAACTTGGCAAGTGACTGTTCAAATCCAATGATTACAGATCGCAAGGGACCGTTCAATCCAATTTCAAGTGACCGTTCAGATGATCAAAAGTGATGAGAATACAAGTTGAGATTTAGCTGCCGTATTTTATATCAGTGTATACACCCTTTTTGTCAGTAGGCTTTTTTGTTTATTAAAGATGTCAGGAAAACTAAACGACGTGGCCTCTAAATAGTTATCCGTCGTTTAAACCACATTTTAGTAGCGTATGCCAGCAACAGGGAAGCGCAGTCAACTGATCACCACCCTGAATTCCACCGATAGGATCAATAATACCAACGAAATTATTATCAATAAAGTGACACATATACTGACAACTTACCCAAAGAAAAGCAATGGCCAAAGCCTCACGCTAATTAATGGCTTCTGTGTTTAAATATTTGAGTTACCACGTGAAAAAATGCTATATCGCAAGTGACTGATCGTCCACTGTAGAAATCGCAAGTCCTGTTCAATCGCAAATGTCCGCTCACTTCCGCTCCCATGCTGTGAAACTAAAGAGACTAATTGCATAAAAAACACAAAAACTGTAAAGGCAAATATGATGAATATTTCCATAAAGCTTCAACCTCATAGAGCATTTGATTTATGAGGAGATGATTGTTTTAATTTTTTTTTAATTTTTGTTCTTTTTTTACTTATTTTGGTTTAAAAAATGTCAACCAATAAAAATGAACAATGGGCCTAAAATGATATGGCAGAAACAATTTTGCTGAAAAATATTTCTATGAATGTTTTGCCAAAATATCTACTAAGGCTTGGCAGAAAATACAAATTTTCAAGTTTCCCCATTACAAATCTATAGAAACTCTAAGATTTCATAGCAACTAAACTAAAGAGCCGAATTTCATGAAAACACAAACAAACATAAAACCGCTTCAGGAAAATATGTTGAATATTTCAACAAAGTCTCAGCCTCATAGAGCATAAGGTTTTTCAAGAAGATGATTTTTAAGTGTGTTTTTATTCTATTTTGGGTGCAGTTTGGTTTCCATGGCAGCCAATAAAAGTAACCAGTTGGCTTAAAATCATACGGCAGATAGATGATTGCTTCAAAAAAATTCTAGGAAGTATTAGTCAAAATATCTGGAAAGGTGCAGCAGTTAATTCCATTATTCAATTTTCCGCATTATAAGTCAATGTAAACTCTTAGTTGCCCTAGCAACCAAATTAAACAGCCGAATTTCATTTAAAAAAAAAAAATCAGAAAAGGCAAATATGGTGAATATTTCATAAAGACTCGGGCTCATAGAGCATACGGTTTCTGCCGAGAAGATATTTTAAGTATTTTGTTTTCTTTCTTTTTTTTCATTGCAACCAGTAAAATTAAGCAATAGGCCTAAAATCATATGGCAACTGTTAGATTACTTCAAGATCATTTCTGTGAAAGTTTTGTCAAAATATCTGCAAAGGCGTGGCATTTATTTTTCATTTTTCCCCATTATAAGGCAATGGAAAATCTAAATTGCCATAGCAACTAAACTAAAGGGACGAATTCCATAAAAAAAAACATAAAACTTGTAAAGGCAAATATGGTGACTATTTGCATAAACTCTTAGCCTCATAGAGCATATGGTTTCTGGGGAGATGATTATTTAAAAAAAATACTATCTATTTTTTTTTTTCATTTTGGTTTACATGGCAACCAGTAACAAGAGGGCCCAATGGCCCTATATCGCTCACCTGTGTACCAGAAAATCATTTGTGTAGGAGACCACTTGACATTGCTATGTATGCTAAATATCTAAGCTCAGGCAAAGCGGTATCCATGCTTATAAACCCTACTGGTTTCATTGGGCGACAGGGCTTGAGATGTAATTTCATCTCAATGTCAGGTAAAAGTCCCACAAAATTGGAAGAGACATCTCCAAAATGACCTATACAGTGTTGACGGGGATGTAAAACCTCAATCAAACAAAATCTGTGCCTTATGGTTTTGGAGAAAACGATTTTTTAAATTTTTTCCAGTATATGTCTTTAGGAGCTAATGAGCCCTGGGGCTTGGCCAATTTTGACCCAAAGGGCACGGTTGGCAGGATTTAAGTAGGGGACCATTTTGTGTTGCTATATACTAAATATCTAAGGTCTGTACTTCATGGTTTCAAAGAAGATGTTTGAAGCTTTTTTCCATATTAAGTTTGTTGGAGTTAAGGGGCCACAGGATTTGGACCCCAGGGGCTTGATTGGCAGGATTCATGTAGGCGACCACTCGACATTGCTACATGCTAAATACCTAAGCTCTGGGACTTATGGTTTCAGGGAGATGATTTTTTCCCCATTTTAAGCTTTTTTTTTCATTATAAGGGCCCTGTGGTTTCAGAGAAGAAGATTTTTGAAGTTTCTCCAATTGTAAGTCTATGGAAGCTAAAGAGCCCTGGGGTGTAGCCAATTTGGATCCCAGGGGCATAACTGGCAGGATTTATGTAGGTGGCAACTTGACGTTGCTACATACTAAAATTCTAAGCTCTGGGCCTAATGGTTTCATAGAAGAAGATTTTTTAAGTTTTTTTTTCCATTATAAGTCTATTGGAGGTGATGAGCTCGGGCCTGGCCAATTTTGACCCCAGGGGCAGGGTTAGCAGGATTTATGTAGCTGGCTATTTTATGTTGCTAGACACTAAATATCTAAGTTCTGTGCTTCAAAGTTTCTGTGAAGAAGATTTTTGAAGCTTTTTTCCATTATGAGTTTATGGGAGCTAAGGGGCCCCGGGGCATTGCCCATTTGGACCCCAGGGGCATGATTAGCAGGAAATATGTAGGTGACCACTTGCCGTTGCTACATGCTAAATATCTAAGCTCTGGGCCCTGTGGTTTCAGAGAAGAAGATTTTTGAAGTCTTTTTTCCATTATGAGTCTATGGGAGCAAAGTGGGTCCCAGAGTGTGGCCCATTTTGACCCCAGGGGCATGATTGGCAGGTTTTATGTAGGTGACCACTTGTCATTGCTACCTGCTAAATATCTAAGCTCTGGGCCCTGTGGTTTCAGAGAAAAAGATTTTTGAAGCTTTTTTCCATTATGAGTCTATGGGAGCTAAGGGGCCCCGGGGCGTGGCCCATTTGGACCCCAGGGGCATGATTGGCAGGCTTTATGTAGGTGACCACTTGTCATTGCTACATGCTAAATATCTAAGCTCTGGGCCCTGTGGTTTCAGAGAAAAAGATTTTTGAAGCTTTTTTCCATTATGAGTCTATGGGAGCGAAGGGGCCCCAGGGTGTCGCCCATTTGGAACTTAGGGCATGATTGGCAGGAATTATGTAGGTGACCACTGACCGTTGCTACATGTTGAATATCTAAGCTCTGGGCCCTTTGGTTTCAGAGAAGAAGATTTTTGAAGCTTTTTTTCCATTATGAGTCTATGGGAGCTAAGGGGCCCCGGGGTGTGGCCAATTTGGACCCTAGTGGCATGATTGGCAGGATTAATGTAAGTTACCACTTCCCGTTGCTACATGCCAAATATCTCAGCTCTGGGCCCTGTGGTTTCAGAGAAGATTTTTGAAGCTTTTTTCCATAATGAGTCTATAGGAGCTAAAGGGCCCCGGGGTGAGGCCCGTTTGGACCCCAGGGGCATGATTGGCAGGAATTATGTAGGTGACCACTTGCCGTTGCTACATGCTACATATCTAAGCTCCTGGCCCTGTGGTTTCCGAGAAGCAGATTTTTGAAGCTTTTTGTTCCATTATGAGTCTATGGGAGCGAAGGGGCCCAGGGTGTCGCCCATTTGGAACCCAGGGGCATGATTGGCAGGAATTATGTAGGTGACCACTGACCGTTGCTACATGTTAAATATCTAAGCTCTGGGCCCTGTGGTTTCAGAGAAGAAGATTTTTGAAGCTTTTTTTCCATTATGAGTCTATGGGAGCTAAGGGGCACCGGGGTGTGGCCAATTTGGACCCCACGGGCATGATTGGCAGGAATTATGTAGGTGACCACTTGCTGTTGCTCCATGCCAAATATCTCAACTCTGGGCCCTGTGGTTTTAGAGAAGAAGATTTTTGAAGCTTTTTTCCATTATGAGTCTGTAGGAGCTAAAGGACCCGGGGCTTGGCCCGTTTGGACCCCAGTGGCATGATTGGCAGGAATTATGTAGGTGACCACTTGCCATTGCTACATGCTAAATATCTAAGCTCTGGGCCCTGTGGTTTCCGAGAAGAAGATTTTTGAAGCTTTTTATTCCATTATGAGTCAATGGGAGCGAAGGGGCCCGGGGGCGTGGCCAATTTGGACCCCAGGGGCATGACTGGCAGGAATTATGTAGGTGACCACTGGCCGTTGCTACATGCTAAATATCTAAGCTCTGGGTCCTGTGGTTTCAGAGGAGAAGATATTTTAATTTTTTCCCATTGTAAGTCTATGGGAGCTATATGTTGCCATAGCAACCAGAATTCCAATCTGATCAGCCCAAAAACCTAATGCAGCCTTTCCCCCTACCTGATGATGCTTCTCATGAAATTTGATCAAGATTGACCATGGGGTATTAGAGATATACTTATTTGAAATTGTTTACGGACGGACGCACTGACGCACGGACGCACGGACGGACGCACGCACGACGGACGACGGACAAAAAGTGATCACAAAAGCTCACCTTGTCACTACGTGACAGGTGAGCTAAAAATGAGCAATAGGCCTAAAATCAAATGGCAGATGTCAGATTGCCTAAGGAATATTTCTATGAAAGTTGTGTCAAAATATCTGCAAAGATTTCGCAGTTAATGCCATTTTTTTCAATTTTCCCCATTATAAGTGAATGGAAAATCTAAGTGGCCATAGCAACCAAACTAACGAGCCGAATTTCATAAAAAAAAAAAAACAAACAAAAAAAAAACGCAAAACTTGGAAAGGCAAAAATGGTGAACATTTCCATAAAATCTCAGCCTCATATAGCATACAGTTTCTTAGCAGATGACTTTTTAAGTTTTTTTGTCATTTTGGTTTCCATGGCAACCAGCAAAAATGAGCAATAGGCCTACTACCAAATGGCAGATAGTAGATTGCTTAAGGGACACTTCTTTGAAAGTTGTATCAAAATATCTGCAAACGTTCGGCACTTAAGGCCATTTTTCTATTTTCCCCATTATAAGTCTATAGAAAATTTAAGTTGCCATAGCAACCGAACTAAAGAGCCAAATTTCATAAAACAAAAGGGCCATGATAGCCCTGGATCGTTCACCTGATCCACAGTGTAACAAGTGGGCCTCGGGGAGGGCCTGTATTGGCCCCAGGGCTACAATTTGCATAATCTTTAGGGAGGTCTTAAAGGTGAAACTACAAACCAAAATCAAAGAGCGGAACCTTCTGGTTTCAAACAAGACGATTTTTAAAGATTTTCCTTATATAAGTCTATATAAAACCCGTGAGCCCCGGGGCTGGGCCATTTTCGGCGCCATGGCTATAGTTTGAAAAATCTTGGCCTAGGTCCACTGGACAAAGCTTCATACCAAATATCAAGGAACTTCAGACAAGAAGATTTTCCCTATATAAGGCAATGTAAAACCAAAGAGCCCCTGGGCGAGGGCATTTTTTGACCTCAGGGCTTTAACATTAACAGTTTTGATAGAACTCCACAAGGTAAAGATTCATTCCAAATATCAAACACCCGAGCCTTCTGGTTTCAGACAAGAATATGTCTGTAGGTTTTCCCTATATAAATATGTTCTAGAAAGGGCTATCCTTTGGAAGCAAGGAATACACCACAGAACTGGAAATATGGAGTGTACAGGTTTTCTTGGCCAGACTAGCTAGTTTAAGCCAATAAGGCTTCATCAGTGAACCTCAAATATTTTAAAAATTCAACAAGGGTATCAATGATCTCAAAGGACAATACAAAATATAAACTACACTATGATACAGTGTAAGTCAGTGTAAAACCAAAGGGCCCTGGGGCGGGAGCATTTTTGGCCCAAGGGCTATAATTTTTTAACAATCTTGGTAGAGGTCAACTAGATGAAGCTACACACCAAAGACCTGGGCCTTGTGGTTTCAGAGGAGACGATTTTTTAAGATTTTTTTCCTATATTAGTCAATGTAAAAGCAATTTGGGCCCCGGAGCGGGGGCATTTTTGGCCCCAGGGCCAGTATCAAACCCTGAGCCTTCTGGTTTCAGACAAGAAGATTTTTTTTAATGTTTTCCCTATATAGGTCAATGTAAAACCAAGGGCCCTGGGGTGGGGGCATTTTTGTACCCGGGGCTATAATTTGAACAATCTTGGTAGAGGTCCACTAGATGAATCTACACATCAAAGACCTGGGCCTTGTGGTTTCAGAGAAGAAGATTTTTCCTATATAAGTCAATGTAAAAACAAAGGGACCCGGGGCGGGGGCATTTTTGGCCCCATGGCTATAATTTGAACAATTTTGATAGAGGTCCACAAGACGAAGCTTCATACCAATTATCAAACACCTTAGCCTGATGGTTTCAGACAAGAAGATTTTTAAAAGGTTTTCCTCAGGGAATTTTTAGCCACAGGGCTATAATTTGAACAATCTTGGTAGAGGTCCACTAGATGAAGCTACACAAAAAATATCAAAGACTGGGTTTCCATGTCAACCAATAAAATAGCCATCGGAAGAGTTAGCAAATCCCCCGACCAAAAACCAATATGGCCTTCAGAAGAGTGTTCACCAATAGAAAGTGCACCAGAATTAAACCAGCAATATATCACAAAAGTATTGCAGTTATAGCCATCACAAGATGATACTGTCAGGGGAGATAACTAAAAAACCAGGGCACTCAGAATTGTGGTTCTTGTGCATGACATGCCTGCTTAAGCTCATGGTTTTCTTAACAAGTACCATCAATATATCTCAAAGGGTATTGGAGATATCGTGATCACAATCTGGTCATACTGTTATATTGGCAGGGTAGATAACTCAAATACCATAGCTCCAACAGTTGTAATTCTTGCATATGACACCCCTTCTGTGCCTTGTATACAATTGCGCCAAGTTCCTTCAATATATCTCAAAGGGTGTTGGAGTTATGGCCATCACAAGGTATATTGTCAGGGGAGATAACTAAATAAAAGGGCCCAATGGCCCTATATCGCTCACCTGTGTACCAGAAAATCATAAGTGTAGGAGACCACTTGACAATGCTACATACTAAATATCTGAGCTCTTGGCCTAACGGCTTTGGAGAAGAAGATTTTTTTCCAGTATAAGTCCATAGGTCAATTGTGACCCAAAGGGCATGGTTGGCAGGATTTATGTAGGCGACCATTTTATGTTGCTATATACTAAATATCTAAGGTCTGTACTTCATGGTTTCAGAGAAGAAGATTTTTAAAGCTTTTTTTCCATTATAAGTTTATTGGAGTTAAGAAGCCACAGGATTTGGCCAATTTGTACCCAGGGGCAAGACTCAGGCAGGATTCATGTAGGCAACCACTTCATGTTGCTACATGCTAAATACCTAAGCTCTGGGCCTTATGGTTTCACAGAAGAATATTTTTGAAGTTTTTTTTCCATTTTAAGTTTTTTTTTCATTTTAAGTCCATCCATGGTAGCTAATGGGCCATGGGTGTGGCCAATTCTGGCCCAAGGGCATGACACGCAGGATTTATGTAGGTGACCTGGGCTCTGTGATTTCAGAAAAAAAGATTTTTTTAAGCTTTTTTCCATTAGGCGTCTATGGGAGCTAAGTGGCCCCGGGGCGTGGCCCATTTGGACCCAGGGGCATGATTGGCAGGATTTATGTAGGTGACCACTTGCCGTTGCTACATGCTAAATATCTAAGCTATGGGCCCTGTAGTTTCAGAGAAGAAGATTTTTGAAGGTTTTTTCCGTTTGGAATCTATGGGAGCTAAGGGCCCCAGGGCGTGGCCCATTTGCACCCCAGGGGCATGATTGGCAGGATTTATGTAGGTGACCACTTGCCGTTGCTACCTGCTAAATATCTAAGCTCTGGGCCCTGTGGTTTCAGAGGAGAAGATTTTTGAAGCTTTTTTCCAATAGGAGTATATGGGAGCTAAGGGGCCCAGGGCGCGGCCCATTTGGTCCCCAGGGGCATGATTTGCAGGATTTATGTAGGTGACCACTTACCGTTGCTACATGCTAAATATCGAAGCTCTGGGCCCTGTGGTTTCAGAGAAGAAGATGTTTTAAGCTTTTTTCCATTAGGAGTATATAGGAGCTAAGGGGCCCTTGGGCGTGGCCTATTTGGAACCCAATCTGTAGGTGACCTGGGCTCTGTGATTTCAGAAAAAAAGATTTTTTAAAGCTTTTTTCCATTAGGCGTCTATGGGAGCTAAGTGGCCCCGGGGCGTGGCCCATTTGGACCCAGGGGCATGATTGGCAGGATTTATGTAGGTGACCACTTGCCGTTGCTACATGCTAAATATCTAAGCTATGGGCCCTGTGGTTTCAGAGAAGAAGAATTTTGAAGGTTTGTTCCATTAGGAGTCTATGGGATCTAATGGGCCCCGGTGCGTGGCCCATTTTGATCCCAGGGGCATGATTGGCAGGATTTATGTAGGTGAACACTTGCCGTTGCTACCTGCTAAATATCTAAGCTATGGGTCCTGTGGTTGCAGAGGAGAAGATTTTTGAAGCTTTTTTTTCATTAGGAGTCTATGGGAGCTAAGGGGCCCCAGGGCGTGGCCTATTTGGACCCCAGGGGCATGATTGGCAGGATTCATGTAGGTGGCCACTTGCCGTTGCTACATGCTAAATATCGAAGATCTGGGGCCTGTGGTTTCAGAGAAGAATATTTTTAAGCTTTTTTTTTCCATTGTGAGTCAATGGGTGATAAGTGGCCCCGGGCGTGGCCCATTTGGACCCCAGGGGCATGATTGGCAGGATTTATGCAGGTAACCACTTGCCGTTGCTACATGCTAAATATCTAAGCTCTGGGCCATGTGGTTTCAGAGAAGAAGATTTTTGAAGCTTTTTTTTTCCATTAGGAGTATATAGGAGCTAAGGGGCCCTTGGGCGTGGCCTATTTGGAACCCAATCTGTAGGTGACCTGGGCTCTGTGATTTCAGAAAAAAAGATTTTTTAAAGCTTTTTTTCATTAGGCGTCTATGGGAGCTAAGTGGCCCCGGGGCGTGGCCCATTTGGACCCAGGGGCATGATTGGCAGGATTTATGTAGGTGACCACTTGCCGTTGCTACATGCTAAATATCTAAGCTATGGGCCCTGTGGTTTCAGAGAAGAAAAATTTTGAAGGTTTGTACCATTAGGAGTCTATGGGATCTAAGGGGCCACGGGGCGTGGCCCATTTTGATCCCAGGGGCATGATTGGCAGGATTTATGTAGGTGAACACTTGCCGTTGCTACCTGCTAAATATCTAAGCTATGGGTCCTGTGGTTTCAGAGGAGAAGATTTTTGAAGCTTTTTTTTCATTAGGAGTCTATGGGAGCTAAGGGGCCCCAGGGCGTGGCCTATTTGGACCCCAGGGGCATGATTGGCAGGATTCATGTAGGTGGCCAATTGCCGTTGCTACATGCTAAATATCGAAGCTCTGGGGCCTGTGGTTTCAGAGAAGAAGATTTTTAAGCTTTTTTTTCCAGTGTGAGTCAATGGGTGATAAGTGGCCCCGGGCGTGGCCCATTTGGACCCCAGGGGCATGATTGGCAGGATTTATGCAGGTAACCACTTGCCGTTGCTACATGCTAAATATCTAAGCTCTGGGCCATGTGGTTTCAGAGAAGAAGATTTTTGAAGCTTTTTTCCAATAGGAGTCTTTGGGAGCGAAGGGGCCCCAGGACGTGGCCCATTTGGACCCCAGGGGCATGATTTGCAGGATTTATGTAGGTGACCACTTTCCGATGCTACATGCTAAATATCGAAGCTCTGGGCCTTGTGGTTTCAGAGAAGAAGATTTTTTAAGCTTTTTTTTCCATTAGGAGTCTATGGGAGCTAAGGGGCCCTTGGGCGTGGCCTTTTTGGAACCCAGGGGCATGATTGGCAGGATTTATGTAGGTGACCACTTGCCGTTGCTACCTGCTAAATATCTAAGCTCTGGGCCCTGTGGTTTCAGAGGAGAAGACTGCTGAACCTTTTTTCCATTAGGGATCTATGGGAGCTAAGGGGCCCTGGGGCGTGGCCCATTTGGACTCCAGGGGCATGATTGGCAGGATTTATGAAGGTGACCACTTGCCGTTGCTAAATGCTAAATATCTAAGCTCTGGGCCCTGTGGTTTCAGAGAAGAAGATTTTTGAAGCTTTTTTTTGCATTAGGAGTCTATGGGAGCTAAGGGGCCCCGGGGCGTGGCCCATTTGGACCCCCAGGGGCATGATTGGCAGGATTTATGTAGGTGACCACTTGCCGTTGCTACCTGCTAAATATCTAAGCTCTGGGCCTTGTGGTTTCAGAGAAGAAGAATTTTTTTTTTTTTTCCATTATAAGTCTATGGGAGCTATATGTTGCCATGGAAACCAGAATTCCAATCTGATCAGCCCAAAAACCTTATGCGGCCTTTCCCTTTACCTGATGATGCTTCACATGAAATTTGATCAATATTGGCCATGGGGTATAAGAGATATACTTATTTGAAATTGTTTACGGACGCACGCACGGACGGACGCACGCACGCACGACGGACAAAATGTGATCACAAAAGCTCACCTTGTCACTACGTGACAGGTGAGCTAAAAATCAGAGCACCCAGAGTTGTAATTCTTGAGCATGACACACCTGCTTAACCTCATGTACATCTGCATCAAATACCACCAATATGTCTCAAAGGGTATTGGAGGTACGGTGATCACAAGGTGGTCAGTTTGTTATATTGGAAGGGAGATAACTCAAATATCATAGTAGGCATGAAGCGTCGCCTCAACCTTGTATACAATTGTGCCAAGTGCAATAAATATATCTCCAAGGGTATTGGAGTTATGGCCATCCCAAGGTTATATTGTCAGGGGAGAAAATTCAAAAACCAGTTCACCCAGAGTTGTGGTTCTTGCACGTGACACACCTGCTTAACCTCATGTACAACTGTACCAAGTACCATCAATATATCTAAAAGAGTATTGGAGATGTGACCATCACAAGGCAGTGATTCTATATTATTGGAAGGGGAGATAACTCAAAAAACATGGCACCCGAGTTGTGGTTCTTGTGCATGACACACCATCTCGGCCTTGTGAACAACTGTGCCAGGTACCATCAATATATCTTCAAGGGTATTGGAGTTAAGGCCATCACAAGGTAGTCAATCTATTTTAAAGGAAGGGGAGATAACTAAAAAAACCATGGCAACCAGAGTTTTGGTTCTTGTGCATGACACGCTGTCTCAACCTTGTGAACAACTGTGCCAGGTACCATCAATATATCTCAAAGGGTATTGGAGTTATGGCCATCACAAAGCAGTCATTCTATTTTATTAAAAGGGGAGATAACTCAAAAAGTACGGCATCCAGAGTTCTGGTTCTTGCGCATGACACACCGCCTCAGCCTTTTGAACAATTGTGTCAAGAACCATCAATGAATCTAAATGGGTATAGGAGTTATGGCCATCACAAGGTTGCATCTACGGACGGACGGGCGGACAGACGGACGGATGCCAGGCCGATCGCTATATCCCCCGAACCTATTCGGTCGGGGGAAAAATGAGGAGTATGCCTTAAATCATATGACAGATAGTAGATTGCCTAAGGAACACATTATGAAAATTTAGTCAAAATATCTGCAAATGCTTCATTTTTCAATTTTCCCCCATTATAAGTCTTTGGAAAATCTATGTTGCCATAACAATCAAACTAAAGAGCCAAATTTTATAAACAAGAGGGCCAAATGGCCCTATATCGCTCACCTGTTTTAAAGAAAATCATTCATGATGTTTTAAGAATGCCCATCGCGGCTTGAAGAAATAGAGTGGGCTACATGTTGCTTCGATGCAGAGGTGGAACCGACCACACATGAGTACTGGTAAACAGGTTCTAAGCCTGCCCAGGAAAAGTGGTGGCAGTTGGACCGTCCATGCATAATGACCCTATTGGTTTCATTGGGTGGAAAGGGCTTAAGATATAATTTCATCTCGATGTCGGGCAAAAGTCCCATAAAACTAGAATAATGTCTCCAAAATGACCTAAACTGTGCTGACAGGGATGTTAAACCTCAAATCAATTAACAAGGGCAGGTAACGCCAAAGTCGTTTGTCTCATGCAGCCGAAATTCGAACTCTATGTAGCCTGTATGTCCCTCCTGGTTATCTGCAAGTTTGATGAAGATCAGATCAGAAATGGCGGAGAAAATTTGGTAACGTCGTTTTTCCATTGTAAGTCTAGGGGAAAATTGTTCGCGCTCTAAGGGCTGTAACTGCAAAACCGAATGTCAGATTCAAGCCAAATTCAAACTTATCTGAGGTTTTATGCTTGTTCTCGTTTACTGAAAGTTTCAAAAAGATCAGATTAGAAACGGCTGAGAAAAGGTGGAGACACTATTTTTCACTAATATTTATGCTCAAGGGCAGGTAATTCGAAAGCATTTTGTCTCATGCGGCCCAAATTCGAACTAAACATAGACTGTAAGCTCCTTCTGGTTATCTGGAAGTTTGATGAAGGGGCAGGTTAGAAATAGCCAAGCAAAGTTGAAGACATCGTTTTCCCATTGTAAGTCTATGGTAAAATGTTTCACCCTCAAGGGGATGTAACTGGAAATCCGGTGGTCAGATTCAAGCCAAAATCAAACTCATTAGAGATTTTATGCTTATCCTTGTTTACCAAAAGTAACAAAAAGATCAGATCAAAAACGGTTACGGAAAGCTGGATACACCATTTTTCGCTAATATTTATGCTCAAGGGCAGGTAACTCAGAAGTCATTTGACCTGTGTGGCCCAAATTCAAACTCAACATAGACTGTATGCCCCTCCTGGTTATCTGCAAGTTTGATGAAGATCTGATTTGAAATGGTCGAGAAAAGCTGGAGACGTCGTTTTCCTATTGTAAGTCTATGGGAAAATCTTTCACACTCAAGATGTAACTGGAAAACCACTGATCAGGTTCAAGTTAACTTCGAACCCGCTCGAGATTTTATGCTTGTCCTCTTTACCAAATGTTACAAAATGATCCAATCAAAAACTGCTGAGAAAAGCTGGAGACACTATTTTTCACTTACATTTATGCTCAAGGGCAGGTAATGCAGAAGCTGTTTGTCCCGTGCAGCCCAAATTTGAACTCAACATAGACTGTAAGCCCATCCTGGTTATCTGCAAGTTTGATGAAGATCAGATCAGAAATGGTGGAGAAAAAGTGGAGATGTCATTTCCCCCATAATAAGTCTATCGGAAATTTTTTCACGCTCAAGGGGATGTAACTGAAACAAGAGGCCCATGGGCCACTATGCTCACCAGAGCTCAGGGGGCACTGCCCACTGGCAGCAATGTATTTTAATTAACCATGGAAGCCCTGCGCCCAAGGATACTACAGATAGAATTTGGACCCAATCAGCCTAGTGGCTTCAGAGGTCTGATGTCGCATGAATGTGTTGTTGCAGGACAACAAATGACAATTGACAATTTCCCATTTGTGGCAACTAATAGGCCTAAAAGAACATTATTAAAGGAACATTTCTATGTAAGTTTGACAAAATATCTTGAAAGGCATAAATGTCATTTTTCAATTTTCCCCATTTATAAGTCAATGGAAATTCTTAACTTGCCATAGCAAACAAACCAAAGAGCCAAATTTCATAAACCAGAGCTCAGGTGGGCACTGCCCATGACATTGAATTTTAACAGGATATGATTTTAATCTATCAATTATAAAGTCTTCAAAACAAACCCCATACCCAAATGAGCACTCATGTGGACTGTATCTGAAATATTAGGTGTTTTATAAAGTAGAGAGGGTGGGGCATGAACCCAATGGAGCCCTGGTTGGTGTCACTAAATGCATCTTATGAAAAGGAACAGAGACATTATGGTTTAGCAGTGGGGATATGTATGGCTCCTGAGATGTAAGGCTTTTTAAGCTGTGGTGGGATTCGGGCATGGTGGATCCCAGAAAAGGCAAAGATTGCTGGCACTGAATGCTGAACGGTTTCTGAGATATGAGGCCTTTTTATGAAGTGGATGGGAGAGAAATGGCCCCTGCGGACCCCCCAAGATGGGGGTGACTGAATGTGTCTAATAACAATGAACAAGAATATATGTGATTATGGGGTGGGGATTTAAATGGTTTCTGAGATATATGGCCTATTATGAAGTGGGGACTTATCATAAGGAAGACGAATATATATGGTTAAGGGGTGGGGATCTGAACAGTTTCTGAGATATATGGCTTTTAATGAAGTAAAGGGGTGGGACATGGCCGGTGGCACCCCGGGAGTCCCCCATGCTGGTGTCACTGATTGCATCTTATCATAAGGATCAAGAATATATTATGGTTTAGGAGTAGGGCTCTGAACAGTTTCTCAAATATATGGTCTTTTGTGAAGTTGAGGGGTGGAGCATGGCCCGGGCATGCCCTTGGTGACTCCTAGGTTGGTGTCACTGAATGTGTCTCATCATAAGGAACAAGAATATATATGGTTTAGGGGTGGGGATCTGAAATGTTTCTGGAATATTTGGCCTTTTATGAAGTGGAGGGGATGGGGCATGGCCCCGGCACATCCCGGGGGACCCCCAGGTGGGTGTCACTGAGTGCGTCTTATCATAAGGAACAAGAATATATATGGTTAAGAGGTGGGGGTCTGAATGGTTTCTGTGATAAATGACATTTTATGAAGTGGAGGGGGTGGGGCATGTCCCCGGCACATCTGGGGGAACCCCCAAGTTGGTTTCACTTAATGCATCTTACCATAAGGAACAAGAATATATATGGTTTAGGGGTGGGGATTTGTAAGGTTTCTGGAATATTTGGCCTTTTATGAAGTTGAGGGGATTGGGCATGGCCCCGGCACATCCTGGGTGTCCCCCAGGTTTGTGTAACTGAATGCGAATTATCATAAGGAACAAGAATATATATGGTTTAGGGGTGGGGATCTGTAGGGTTTCTGGGATATTGGGCCGTTTCTGAAATGGAGGGGGTGGGGCATGGCCCAGGAACATCCCGAGCGACCCCCAGGTTGCTGTCATTGAGTGCGTCTTATCATAAGAAACAAGAGTATATACGGTTTAGGGGTGGGGATCTGAATGGTTTCTGCGATAAATGGCATTTAATGAAGTTGAGGGGGTGGGGCATGTCCCCGGCACATCCGGGGGAACCCTCAGGTTGGTGTCACTTAATGTGTCTTATCATAAGGAACAAGAATATATATGGTTTAGGGGTGGGGATCTGTAAGGTTTCTGAGATATAAGGCATTTTATGAAGTGGAGGGGGCGGGGCATGGCCCTGGCACAACCTACGGGACCCACAGGTTGACATAAAAGCATATGGCTGAGAGAAGTTTACTCAAGGAACGTTTCTATGAAAATTTTGTCAAAATATCTGCAAAGGCTTGGTAGTTAATGCCATTTTTCAATTTTCCCCATTATAAGTCTATGGAAAATCTAAGTTGCCATAGCAACCAAACTAAAGAACCGAATTTCATAAAAAAAACACAAAACCTGTAAAGGCAAATATGGTGAATATTTCCATAAGCTCTCAGCCTCATAGAGCGTAATGTTTCTGAGGAGATGATTTTTTAAGTATTTTTCTCCCTATTTTTTCATTTTGGTTTCCAGGGCAACCAATACAAATGAGCAGTAGGCCTAAAATCATATGGCAGATAGTAGATTGCCCAAGGAATATTTCTATGAAAGTTTTGTCAAAATATCTGCAGCGGCTTGGCAGTAAATGCCATTTTTCAATTTTCCCCATTATAAGTCTATGGAAATTCTAAGTTGCCATAGCAACCAAACAAATGAGCCGAATTTCATAAAAAACACAAACTTTCAATCTCCCAACCCAAGGATGCTACAGATGAAATTTGGGCCCAATGGGCCTACCGGCTTCAGAGGAGATGTCGTTTAAAAGTGTTGACGTCAAACGACGACGCAGACGCCGACGGACAACTGCCTATCCTATAAGCTCCCCCGGAGCCTTCGGCTCTGGTGAGCTAAAAAAGGCGCGTCAGATTCAAGCCAAATTCGAACTCGTCCAAGATTTTATGCTTGTTCTCATGTTACAAAAAGATCAGATCATAAACGGCTGAGAAAAGCTGGAGATACCATTTTTCAATTTTATTTATGCTCAAGGGCAGGTAACTCCAAAGCTGTTTGTCCCATGCATCCCAAATACGAACTCGACGTAGACTGCAAGCCTGGTTATCTGCAAGTTTGATGATGATCGGATCAACAAGAGGGCCATGATGGCCCTGGATCGCACAAATGATCCATAGAGTAACAAGTGGGCCATTATTGACCCCAGGGCTATAATGTGCATAATGTTGAGGGAGGTCTAAAAAGGTGAAGCTTCATACCAAATATCAACAAAGGCTATAATTTGAACAATCTTGGCAAAGGTCCACTAGATGGAGCTACACACCAAATATCAAAGACCTGGGCCTTGCGGTTTCAGAGAAGAAGATTTTTTAAAGATATTCCCTACATAAGCCTATGTAAAACCAAATGGTCCAAGAGGGGGGCATTTTTGGCCTCAGGGCTATAATTTAAACAATCTTGGTAGAGGTCCACTAGATGAGGCTCCGTACCAAATATCAAAGACATGGGCCTTGCAGTTTCGGAGAAGATTTTTAAAGATTTTCCTATATAAGTCTATGTAAAACCAAAGGGTCTCGGGGCGGGGGCTTTTTTTGATAGAGGTCCAGTAGATGAAATTTCACACCAAATATCAAAGACCTAGGCCTTGTGGTTGCACAGAAGAAGATATTCCCTATATAAGTCTATGTAAAACCAATGGGCCCCAAGAAGGGGGCATTTTTGGTCCCTGCACTATAATTTGAACAATCTTGGTAGGGGTCCACTAGATGAAGCTACAAACCAAATATCAAAGACCTGGGCCTTGCGGTTTCAGGGAAGAAGAATTTTAAAGATTATCCCCATATAAGCCCATGCAAAATCAAAGGGCCCCGGAGCGGGGACATTTTTGGCCCCAGGGCTATAATTCGAACAATTTTGGTAGGGGTCCACTAGATGAAGCTTCGTTCCAAATAGCAAAGACCTGGGCCTTGCGGTTTCAGAGAAGAAGATTTTTAAAGTTTTCCCTATATAAGCCAATGTGAAATCAAAGGGCCCTGGGGCGGGGGCATTTTTGGCCCAAGCACTATAATTTGAACAATCTTGGCAGCGGTCCACTAGATAAAGCTTCATACCAAATAGCAAAGACCTGGGCCTTGCGGTTTCAGAGAAGAAGATTTTCCCTATATAAGCCCATGTAAAATCAAAGGGCCCGGGGCGGGGGCATTTTTGGCCCGAGCACTATTATTTGAACAATCTTGGTAGCGGTCAACTAGATGAAGCTTCATACCAAATAGCAAAGACCTGGGCCTTGCAGTTTCAGAGAAGAACATTTTTAAAGATTTTCCCTATATAAGCCCATGTAAAAAAAAGGGCACCGGGGCGGGGGCATTTTTGGCCTCAGCACTATAATTTGAACAATCTTTGTAGGGTCCACTAGATAAAGCTTCATACCAAATAGCAAAGACCTGGGCCTTGCGGTTTCAGAGAAGAAGATTTCCCCTATATAAGCCCATGTAAAATCAAAGGGCCCCGGGGCGGGGGAATTTTTGGCCCGAGCACTATTATTTGAACAATCTTGGTAGCGGTCCACTAGATGAAGCTTCGTACCAAATATCAAAGACCTGGGCCTTGCGGTTTTAGAGAAGAAGATTTTTTTAAATTTTCCCTTTATTAAGCCCATGTAAAACCAAAGGGCCCTTGGTTGGGGCATTTTGGCCCCAGCACTATAATTTGAACAATCTTGGAAGGGGTCCACTAGATGAAGCTTCATACCAAATAGCAAAGACCTGGGCCTTGCGGTTTCAGAGAAGAATATTTTCCCTATATAAGCCCATGTAAAATCAAAGGGCCCCGGGTGGGGGCATTTTTGGCCCGAACACTATAATTAGAACAATCTTGGTAGCGGTCAACTAGATGAAGCTTCATACCAAATAGCAAAGACCTGGGCCTTGCAGTTTCAGAGAAGAATATTTTTAAAGATTTTCCCTATATAAGCCCATGTAAAACCAAAGGGCCCGGGGCGGAGGCATGTTTGGCCCCAGCACTATAATTTTAACAATCTTGGTAGGGGTCCACTAGATGAAGCTGCATACCAAATATCAAAGACCTGGGCCTTGCGGTTTCAGAGAAGATTTTTAAAGATTTTCCATATATAAGCCCATGTAAAACCAAAGGGCTTGGGGCGGGGGCATTTTTTGCCCCTGCACTATAATTTGAACAGTCGTGGTAGGGGTCCACTAGATGAAGCTTCATACCAAATATCAAAGACCTGGGCCTTGTGGTTTCAGAGAAGAAGATTTTTTATGTTTTCGGTGAAAAAATATTTTGGCTCCTGTGACCCAGATGTGAAACGGACCGGAACCATCTGAACAACTTTGAAAGGGGACCACCTAAGGATCATTCCTGTGAAGTTTGGTCAAAATCCGATCAGTGGTTTAGGAGATGTCGTTTGAAGAAATTGTTTACGCACACACGCACGCACTGACGACGGACGAAAAGTGATCACAAATGAAGATCGGATCAGAAATGGCCGAGAAAAAGTGGAGACGTCGTTTTCCCCATTATAAGTCTATGGAGCCTTTTTGTTTCCATGGCAACCACAGTTCTGATCAAATCTGGCCCAAAACCTAATGCAGTCAAACCCCAAACCCAGTGATGCTGCACATAAAATTTGATTGGGATTGGAGAGCTAGTCACTTAGACATTCAAGTTCAAAGGTGTGGACGGCGGACGGACGACGAACGGACGCCGGATGCCTACCTTTACTATAAGCTCATCTTGTGAGCCTTCGGCTCAGGTGAGCTAAAAAGATCAGATCATAAACGGCTGAGAAAAGCTGGAGACACCATTTTTCACTTATATTTATGCTCAAGGGCAGGTAACTCCAAAGCTGTTTGTCCCGTGCAGCCCAAATTCGAACTCGACGTAGACTGTAAGCCCCTCCTGCTTATCTGCAAGTTTGATGAAGATCGAAGAAGAAATGGCTGAGAAAAAGTGGAGACATCGTTTTCCCCATTATATTTTTATGGGAAAATTTTTCACACTCAAGGGGATGTAACTGGAAAACCGCTGGTCAGATTCAAACCAAATTCGAACTCGTCCGAGATTTTATGAAAAGATACAAAAAGATCAAATCATAAACAGCTGAGAAAAGCTGGAGACATCATTTTTCACTTATATTTATGCTCAAGGGCAGGTAACTCCAAAGCTGTTTGTCCCGTGCAGCCCAAATTCGAACTCGACGTAGACTGTAAACCCCTCCAGGTTATCTGCAAGTTTGATGAAGATCGGAAAAGAAATGGCCGAGAAAAAGTGGAGCCCTTTTCCCCATTATAAGTCTATGGAATCTTTTTGTTTCCATGGCAACCAGAATTCCAATCTGATCAGCCAAAAAACCTTATGGAGCCTTTCCCCCTACCTAATGGTTTATTAAGAAATTTGATCAAGATTTGCCATGGGGTATTAGAGGTATATTTACTTGAAATTGTTTACGGATGCACGCATGATGGACAAAATGTAATCACAAAAGCTCACCTTGTCACTACGTGACAGGTGAGCGCAAAACACAAAACGTGTAAAGGCAAATATGGTGATTATTTTCATAAAATCTCAGCCTCATATGGCATACGGTTTCTGAGGAGATGATTTTCAAAGTACTTTTTTTCTATTTTTTATTTTCATTTTGGTTTCCATGGCAACTGCCAAAATTAGCAACAGGCGTAAAATCAAATGGCAAATGGAAGATTTCTTAAGGAACATTTCTATTTAAGTTGTGTCAAAATATCTGCAATGGCTTGACAGTAAATGCCATTTTTCTATTTCCCCATTATAAGTCTATGGAAAATCTAAGTTGCCACTGCATCCGATCTAAAGAGCCGAATTTCACAACAAGAGGGTCATGATGGCTCTTGATCGCTCACCTGATCCATAGAGTCACAAGTGGGTCCCGGGGAGGGCCATTATTGACCACATGGTGTATAATGTTGAGGGAGGTCTAAAAAGATGAAGCTGCATACCAAATATCAACAAAGGCTATAATTTGAACAATCTTGGCAAAGGTCCACTAGATGAAGCTACACACCAAATATCAAAGACCTGGATCTTGCGGTTTCAGAGAAGAAGATTTTTTTTAGAGATATTCCCCATATAAGCTTATGTAAAACCAAATGGCCCAGGGGCGAAGGCATTTTTGGCCTCAGGGAAATAATTAAAACAATCTTGATAGAGGTCCACTAGATGAAGCTTCACACCAAATATCAAAGACCTGGGCCTTGCTGTTTCAGAGAAGAAGATTTTCAAAGATTATCTCTAAGTCTATGTAAAACCAAAGGGCCCAGGGGCGGGGTCATTTGTGGCCCGAGGGCTATAATTTGAACAATCTTGGTAGAGGTCCACTAGATGAAGCTCCTTACCAAATATCAAAGAGAAGAAGATTTTTAAAGATTTCCCTATATAAGTCTATGTAAAACAAAAGGGCCTCGGGCGGGGGCATTTTTGGCCCCAGCACTATAATTTGAACAATCTTGGTAGGGGTCCACTAGATGAAGCTTCATACCAAATAGCAAAGATCTGGGCCTTGTGGTTTCAGAAAAAGATTTTTCAAGATTTTTCCTATATAAGTCTATGTAAAACCAAAGGGTCACGTGGCGGGGGGCAGTTTTGGTCTCAGGGCTATAATTTGAACAATCTTGGTAGAGGTCCACTGGCTGAAGCTTCATAACAAATATCAAAGACCTAAGCCTTGTGGTTTCAGAGAAGAAGATTTTTCACAATTTTCCCATATAAGTCTATGTAAAACCAAAGGGTCCCGGAGCGGGGCATTTTTGGCCCCAGGGCTATAATTTGAACAATCTTGGTAGAGGTCCCCAAGATGAAGCTTCATACCAAATATCAATTAAGACCTGGGCCTTGTATTTTCAGAGAAGAAGATTGTTAAAGATTTTCCCTATATAAGCCTATGTAAAACCAAAGGGTCCCGGGGTGGGGGCATTTTTGGCCCCTGCACTATAATTTGAACAATCTTGGTAGGGGTCCACAAAATGAAGCTTCATACCAAATAGCAAAGATCTGGGCCTTGCAGTTTCAGAGAAGAAGATTTTTAAAGATTTTCCCTATATAAGCCCATGTGAAACAAAAGGGCCCGGGGCGGGGACATTTTTGGCCCCAGCACTATTATTTGAACAATCTTGGTAGGGGTCCACTAGATGAAGCTTCATACCAAATATCAAAGACCTGGGCCTTGCGGTTTCAGAGAAGATTTTTAAAGATTTTCCATATATAAGCCCATGTAAAACCAAAGGGCCCTGGGCCGGGGGCATTTTTGGCCCCAGCACTATAATTTGAACAATCTTGGTAGGGGTCCACTAGATGAAGCTTCATACCAAATATCAAAGTCCTGGACCTTGCGGTTTCAGAGAAGAAGATTATTAAAGATTTTTCCTTTATAAGCCCATGTAAAACCAAAGGGCCCCGGTGCGGGGGCATTTTTGGCCCCAGCACTATAATTTGAACAATCTTGGTAGTGGTCCACTAGATGAAGCGTCATACCAAATATCAAAGTCCTGGGCCTTGGGGTTTCCGAGAAGAAGATTTTTTAAGATTTCGGTGAAAAAAATCTATTTTTGGCTCCTGTGACCTATTTGTGCAACGGACCGGAACCATTTGAACAACTTTGGAAGGGGTCCACCTAAGGATCATTCCTGTGAAGTTTGGTCAAAATCCAATCAGTGGTTTAGGAAGAGATGTCGTTTGAAGAAATTGTTTACGCACGGATGACGGACACAAAAGTGATCCTAATATAAAACACAAGAGGGCCATGATGGCTCTGGATCGCTCACCTGATCCATACTGTAACAAGTGGGCCCCGGGGAGGGCCATTATTGACCCCAGGGCTATCATGTGCATAATGTTGAGGGAGGTCTAAATAGGTGAAGCTTCATACCAAATATCAACAAAGGCTATAATTTGAACAATCTTGGCGAAGGTCCACCAGATGAAGCTACACAACAAATATCAAAGACCTGGGCCTTGCGGTTCCAGAGAAGGAGATTTTTTAAAAGATATTCCCTACATAAGCCTATGTAAAACCAAATGGCCCCATGGTGGGGGCATTTTTGGCCTCAGGGCTATAATTTAAACAATCTTGATAGAGGTCCACTAGATGAAGCTTCACACCAAATATCAAAGAGCTGGGATTTGCACTTTCAGAGAAGAAGATTTTTAAAGATTTCCCTATAAAAGTCCATGTAAAACCAAAGGGTCTCGGGGCGGGGGCTTTTTTGTCCCCAGGGCTATAATTTGAAAATCTTGATAGAGGTCCACTAGATGAAATTTCACAACAAATATCAAAGACCTAGGCCTTATCAGGGGGAACAACGTACGTCAGAGCAGTGACGTCATAACCATTCGTAGGTTTGCCGCGTTTACTACACAAAAGCCAATTGTCGCAACAAGTAGGCGCAGTCGGTGCATTAGGACATAAAAGAATCAAACATACTGAAATCTGTCTCAGAAATGTGGTCTTTTCTTTAAATAATTCGACACAAGCTGATTTGGCAATGATGTCGGAACTACCATTGTTTAAAGCACCGAATCAAATCTTGTGAAGAAGCTATTGAAGCCTTTTCAATGTTTCTAGGTGGAATTAGCCCACTGATGGGATGCAAATATTGTTCGTTACCAGCTGAAACTTGTATGTTTTCTGAAGACTCGTAATGTACATATCTAGTTTGAAGCATTTTATTTACCCTATTTACACCAATATCTCCGCTTCTGAAATGGGTACGACATCTCTGCTATGACGTAGGTTGTCACCCCTGCTTATGGTTTCACAGAAGATTTTTAAAGATTTTCCCTATACAAGTCCACTGATTGGATGCAAATATTGTTCGTTACCAGCTGAAACTTGTATGTTTTCTGAAGACTCGTAATGTACATATCTAGTTTGAAGCATTTTATTTACCCTATTTACACCAATATGTCCGCGTCTGAAATGGGTACGACATCTCTGCTATAACGTAGGTTGTCACCCCTGCTTATGGTTTCACAGAAGAAGATTTTTAAAGATTTTCCCTATACAAGTCTATGTAAAACCAAAGGCATTTTTGGTCTCAGGACTATAATTTGAACAATCTTCGTAGAGGTCCGCTAGATGAAGCTTCATGCCAAATATCAAAGACCTAGGCCTTGTTGTTTCAGAGAAGAAGATTTTTCAAGATTTTCCCTATGTAAGTCTATGTAAAATCAAAGGGCCCCGAATTGGGGGCATTTTTGGCACCAGGGCTATAATTTGAACAATCTTGGTAGAGGTCTACAAGATGAAGCTTCATACCAAATATCAAAGACCTGGGCCTTGCGGTTTCAGAGAAGAAGATTTTAAAAGATTTTTCCCTATATAAGCCCATGTAAATCCAAAGGGCCCCGGGGCGGGGGCATTTTTGGCCCCAGCACTATAATTTGAACAATCTTGGTACGGGTCCACCAGATAAAGCTTCATACCAAATAGCAAAGACCTGGGCCTTTCTGTTTCAGAGAAGAATATTTTAAAGAGCTTCCCTATATAAGCCCATGTAAAACCAAAGGGCCCCGGGGCGGGGGCATTTTTGGCCCCAGCACTATAATTTGAACAATCTTGGTAGGGGTCCACCAGATGAAGCTTCATACCAAATATCAAAGACCTGGGCCTTGCAGTTTTAGAGAAGAAGATTTTTAAAGATTTTCCCTATATAAGCCTATGTAAAACCAAAGGGCCCAGGGGCGGGGGCATTTTGGCCCAAGCACTATAATTTGAACAATCTTGGTAGGGGTCCACTAGATGAAGCTTCATACCAAATATCAAAGACCTAGGCCTTGCGCTTTCAGAGAAGAAGATTTTTCAAGATTTTCCCTATATAAGCCCATGCAAAACCAAAGGGCCCCAGGGCGGGGGCATTTTTGGGCCCAGCACTATAATTTGAACAATCTTGGTAGGGGTCCAGTAGATGAAGCTTCATACCAAATATCAAAGACCTGGGCCTTGCAGTTTCAGAGAAGAAGAAATCTATTTTTGGCTCCTGTGACCTAGATGTGCAATGGACCGGATTCATTTGAACAACTTTGAAAGAGGACTACCTAAGGATCATTCCTGTGAAGTTTGGTCAAAATCCGATCAGTGGTTTAGGAGGAGATGTCGTTTGAAGAAATTGTTTTCCCACGGATGACAGACAAAAAGTGATCCTAATATAAAACACAAGAGGGCCATGATGGTCCTGGATCGCTCACCTGATCCATAGTGTAACAAGTGGGCCCCAGAGAGGGCCATTATTGGCCCCAGGGCTTTAATGTGCATAATATTGAGGGAGGTCTTAAAGGTGAAGCTTCATACCAAACATCAACAAAGGCTATAATTTGAACAATCTTGGCAAACGCCCACTAGATGAAGCTACACATCAAATATCAAAGACCTGGGCCTAGCGGTTTCAGAGAAGAAGATTTTTAAAAAGCCTATGTAAAACCAAAGGGCCCGGGACGGGGGCATTTTTTGCCCCAGCACTATAATTTGAACAATCTTGGTAGGGGTCCACTAGATGAAGCTTCATACCAAATATCAAAGTCCTGGGCCTTATGGTTTCAGAGAAGAAGATTTTTTAAAGATTTTCCCTATATAAGCCAATGTAAAACCAAAGGGCCCAGTGGCGGAGGCATTTTTTGTCCCAGCTCTATAATTTGAACAATCTTGGTAGGTGTCCACTAGATGAAGCTTCATACCAAATATCAAAGACCTGGGCTTTGTGGTTTCAGAGTAGAAGATTTTTAAAGATTTTCCCTATATAAGCCAATGTAAAACCAAAGGGCCCAGTAGCGGGGGCATTTTTTGTCCCAGCACTATAATTTGAACAATCTTGGTAGGGGTCCACTAGATGAAGCTTCATACCAAATATCAAAGACCTGGGCCTTGTGGTTTCAGAGAAGAAGATTTTTAAAGATTTTCCCTATATAAGCCTATGTAAAACCAAAGGGCCCTGGGGCGGGGGCATTTTTGGCCCCAGCACTATAATTTGAACAATCTTGGTAGGAGTCCACTAGATGAAGCTTCATACCAAATATCAAAGACCTGGGCCTTGTGGTTTCAGAGAAGAAGATTTTTAAAGATTTTCCCTATATAAGCCTATGTAAAACCAAAGGGCCCGGGGGGTGGGGGCATTTTTTGCCCCAGCATTACAATTTGAACAATCTTGGTAGGGGTCCACTAGATGAAGCTTCATACCAAATATCAAAGTTCTGGGCCTTGCGGTTTCAGAGAAGAATATTTTTAAAATTTTCCCTATATAAGCCTAAGTTAAACCAAAGGGCCCCTGGGCGGGGACATTTTTGGCCTCAGCACTATAATTTGAATATTCTTGTTAGGGGTCCTTTAGATGAAGCTTCATACCAAATATAAAAGACCTAGGCCTTGTGGTTTCAGAGAAAAATATTTTTAAAGATTTTCCCTATATAAGTATATGTAAAACCAAAGGGCCCCGGAGTGGGGGCATTTTTGGCCCAAGGGCTATAATTTGAACAATCTTGGTAGAGGTCCATTAGATGAAGCTTCAATCTAAATATCAAAGTCCTCGGCCATGCGGTTTCAGAGAAGAAGATTTTTAAAGATTTTCCCTATATGAGCCTATGTAAAACCAAAGGGCCCCGGGGCGGGGGCATTTTTGGCCCCAGCACTATAATTTGAACAATCTTGGTAGGGGTCTACTAGATGAAGCTTCATACCAAATATCAAAGACCTGGGCCTTGTGGTTTCAGAGAAGAAGATTTTTAAAGATTTTCCCTATATAAGCCTATGTAAAACCAAAGGTCCCCAGGGCGGGGGCATTTTTGGCCCCAGCACTATAATTTGAACAATCTTGGTAGGGGTCCACTAGATGAAGCTTCATACCAAATATCAAAGACCTGGGCCTTGTGGTTTCAGAGAAGAAGATTTTTAAAGATTTTCCCTATATAAGCCTATGTAAAACCAAAGGTCCCCAGGGCGGGGGCATTTTTGGCCCCAGCACTATAATTTGAACAATCTTGGTAGGGGTCCACTAGATGAAGCTTCATACCAAATATCAAAGACCTGGGCCTTGTGGTTTCAGAGAAGAAGATTTTTTAAGTTTTTGGTGAAAAAATCTATTTTTGGCTCCTGTGACCTAGATGTGCAACGGACCTGAACCATTTGAACAATTTTGAAAGGGGACCACCTAAGGATCATTCCTGTGAAGTTTGGTCAAAATCCGATCAGTGGTTTAGGAGGAGATGTCGTTTAAAGAAATTGTTTACGCACGGACGCACGCACGCACGACGGACAAAAAGTGATCCCAAAAGCTCACCTCGTCACTACGTGACGGTGAGCTAACAAGAGGGCCCAATGGCCCTATATCGCTCACCTGTGCACCAGAAAATCATTAGTGTAGGAGACCACTTGACATTGCTACATACTAAATATCTAAGCTCAGGCAAAGCGGTGTCCATGCTTATAAACCCTATTGGTTTCATTGGGCGACAGGGCTTGAAATGTTATTTCATCTAAATGTCGGGTAAAAGTCCCACAAAATTGGAAGAGACATCTCCAAAATAACCTATACAGTGTTGACAGGGATGTAAAACCTCAAATCAAACAAAATCTGTGCCTTATGGTTTTGGAAAAGAAGATTTTTTTTTTAAGTTTTTTTTCCCAGTATAAGTCTATAGAAGCTAATGAGGCCTGGGGCTTAGCCAATTTTGACCCAAAGGGCATGGTTGGCAGGATTTATGTACGCGACCATTTTGTGTTGCTATATACTAAATATCTAAGGTCTGTATTTCATGGTTTCAAAGAAGATGTTTGAAGCTTTTTTTCCATTATAAGTTTGTTGGAGTTAAGGGGCCACAGGATTTGGCCAATTTGGACTAAATATCAAAGTTCTGTGCTTCACAGTTTCTGAGAAGACGATTTTTAAGCTTTCTTCCATTATGAGTCTATGGGAGCTAAGGGGCACCATGGCGTGGCCCATTTGGACCCCAGGGGCATGATTAGCAGGAAATATGTAGGTGATCACTTGCCGTTGCTACATGCTAAATATCTAAGCTCTGGGCCCTGTGGTTTCAGAGAAGAAGGTTTTTTGTCCATTATGAGTCTATGGGAGTTAAGGGGGTCCCAGGGGTTTGGCCCATTTGGACCCCAGGGGCTTGATTGGCAGGATTTATGTAGGTGACCACTTGTCATTGCCACATGCTAAATATCTAAGCTCTGGGCCCTGTGGTTTCAGAGAAGAAGATTTTTGAAGCTTTTTTTCCATTATGAGTCCAGGGGAGCTAAGGGGCCCCCGAGGTGTGGCCCATTTGGAACCCAGGGGCATGATTGGCAGGAATTATGTAGGTGACCATTTGCTGTTGTTACATGCTAAATATCTAAGCTCTGGGCCCTGTGGTTTCAGAGAAAAACATTTTTGAAAATTTTTTTTCATTATGAGTCTATAGGAGCTAAGGGGCCCCGGGGTGTGGCTCGTTTGGACCACAGGGGCATGATTGGCAGGAATAATGTAGGTGATCACTTGCTGTTGCTACATGCTTATTATCTAAGCTCTGGGCCCTGTGGTTTCAGAGAAGAAGATTTCTGAAGCTTTTTTCTATTATGAGTCAATGGGAGCTAAGGGGTTCCAGGGCGTGGCCAATTTGGACCCCAGGGGCATGATTGGCAGGAATTATGTAGGTGACAATTTGCCGTTGCTACATGCTAATTACCTTAGCTCTGGGCCCTGCCGTTTCAGAATAGAAGATTTTTGAAGCTTTTTCCATTTTGAGTCTATGGTAGCGAAGGGGCCCCGGGGCGTGGCCCATTTGGAACCCAGGGGCATGATTAGCAGGAACTATGTAGGTGACCACTTGCCATTGCTACAAGCTAAATATCTAAGCTCTGCGCCCTGTGGTTTCAGAGAAGAAGATTTTTGAAGCTTTTTTTCCATTATGAGTCTATAGGAGCTAAGGGGCAACAGGGCGTGGCCCGTTTGGACCCCAGGAGCATAATTGGCAGGAATTATGTAGGTGACCACTTGCCGTTGCTACATGCTAAATTTCTAAGCTCTGGGCTCTGTGGTTTCAGAGAAGAAGATTGTTGAAGCTTTTTTTTTCCATTATGAGTCTATGGGAGCTAAGGGGCCCCGGAGCGTGGCCCATTTGGAACCCAGGCGCATGATTGGCAGGAATAATGTAGGTTACCATTCGCCGTTGTGACATGCTAAATATCTAAGCTCTGGGCCCTGTGGTTTCAGAGAAGAAGATTTTTGAAGCTTTTTTTCTATTATGAGTCAATGGGAGCTAAGGGGCTCCAGGGCGTGGCCAATTTGGACCCCAGGGGCATGATTGGCAGGAATAATGTAGGTTACCATTCGCCGTTGTTACATGCTAAATATCTAAGCTCTGGGTCCTGTGGTTTCAGAGAAGAAGATTTTTGAAGCTTTTTTCTATTATGAGTCAATGGGAGCTAAGGGGCTCCAGGGCGGGGCCAATTTGGACCCCAGAGGCATGATTGGCAGGAATTATGTAGGTGACCACTTGCCGTTGCTACATGCTAATTACCTAAGCTCTGGGCCCTGCCATTTCAGAATAGAAGATTTTTTAAGCTTTTTCCATTTTGAGTCTATGGTAGCGAAGGGGCCCCGGGGCGTGGCCCATTTGGAACCCAGCGGCATGATTAGCAGGAACTATGTAGATGACCACTTGCCATTGCTACATGCTAAATATCTAAGCTCTGGGCCCTGTGGTTTCAGAGAAGAAGATTTTTGAAGCTTTTTTTCCATTATGAGTCTATAGGAGCTAAGGGGCAACAGGGCGTGGCCCGTTTGGACCCCAGGAGCATAATTGGCAGGAATTATGTAGGTGACCACTTGCCGTTGCTACATGCTAAATTTCTAAGCTCTGGGCTCTGTGGTTTCAGAGAAGAAGATTTTTGAAGCTTTTTTTTTCCATTATGAGTCTATGGGAGCTAAGGGGCCCCGGGGCGTGGCCCATTTGGAACCCTGGGGCATGATTGGCAGGAATAATGTAAGTTACCATTCGCCGTTGTTACATGCTAAATATCTAAGCTCTGGGCCCTGTGGTTTCAGAGAAGAAGATTTTTGAAGCTTTTTTCCATTATTAGTCAATGGGAGCGAAGGGGGCCCCGGGGCGTGGCCCATTTGGAACCCAGGGGCATGATTGGCAGTAATTATGTAGTTGACCACTTGCCCTTCCTACATGCGTAATATCTAAGCTCTGGGCCCTGTGGTTTCAGAGAAGAAGATTTTTGAAGCTTTTTTTTTTCATTATGAGTCTTTAGGAGCTAATGGGCCCGGGGCGTAGTCCGTTTGGACCCCAGGGGCATGATTGGCAGGAATTATGTAGGTGACCACTTGCCGTTACTACATGCTAAATATATAAGCTCTGGGCCTTGTGGTTTCAGAGTAGACGATTTTTGAAGCTTTTTTTCCATAATGAGTCTATGGGAGCAAAGGGGCCCAAGGGCGTGGCCCATTTGGAACCCAGGGGCATGATTGGCAGGAATTATGTAGGTGACCACCTGCCATTGCTACATGCTAAATATCTAAGCTCTGGGCCCTGTGGTTTCAGAGAAGAAGATTTTTGAAGCTTTTTTTTCCATTATGAGTCTATGGGAGCGAAGGGGCCCCATGGCGTGGCCCATTTGGCACCCAGGGGCATGATTGGCAGGAATTATGTAGTTGACCACTTGCCCTTGCTACATGCTAAATATCTAAGCTCTGGGCCCTGTGGTTTCAGAGAAGAAGATTTTTAAATTTTTTCCCTTTATAAGTCTATGGGAGCTATATGTTGTCATGGCAACCAGAATTCCAATCTGATCAGCCCAAAAACCTTATGCAGCCTTTCCCCCTACCTGATGATGCTTCACATGAAATTTGATCAAGATTGGCCATTGGGTATTGGAGATATACTTATTTGAAATTGTTTACGGACGCACGCACGCACGACGGACAAAAAGTGATCCCAAAAGCTCACCTCGTCACTATGTGACAGGTGAGCTAAAAACAAGAGGGCCATGATGGCCCTGGATCGTTCTCCTGATCCGGGGAGGGCCATTATTGACCCCAGGGCTATAATGTGCCTAATGTTGAGGGAGGTCTAAAAAGGTTAAGCTTCATACCAAATATCAACAAAGGCAATAATTTGAACAATCTTGGCAAATGTCCACTAGATGGGGCTTCACACCAAATTATCAAAGACCTAGGCCTTGCGGTTTCAGAGAAGATTTTTTTTAAAGATATTCCCTACATAACAGTAGCGAATCTCAGAGGCCGGCGTAGGTAGATTTAAAAACATTTTTCTCGAGCAAAAATTCGATGGGACTATAATTCAAAGGTGAAAATGCCTGTCGAATCTGATAAAATCCTTGTTTGAAAAGTAGATGAATTTAAAACTTTGTGCGCATTTCTTTCCAATGAAATACAAAACATTCACGATTCTAAGCAAAAAGTGTGTATAACAACGCGGTAAACTTGTGAAAAAAATGGGTCGTTTCAGTGGGTTCAGAAAAGACGGAAATTAATATATATATATATATTAATTTTGCCATTCATGGTTTTGACTGATCATTTTGTCATTTCATTGACCCATATTCGTCTTTTTAAATGGCCGGAAGTGCCTTCTGATCTTGCGATTATTTCTGCTATAAAAATATTCCCTTTTGCGGAAGCTTACAAAAAATTAAAATCTTGACGACGGCCTTAGCAACTCTCCTACTGTAAGCCTATTTATCATATGACGTCGCGTCTGAGAGTGTAATAACGTCATGTATTATTTTCGATAATCCACTAGTGGATTAAATATGCAAATTAGCTAGATACGTCCCGTAACGTTACATGTACGACGTCCTTAATGACGTCGCGTTTACTAACGGCGGAATGTTGACATTTTTGTAAACAATCGTGAATAAATTACGCTTTTAATGTCATATGATAAATAGAATCTTGCATTCGTGCTCATGTATTATTAAATTTATTAAACTCGTTGAGAAAATCGGCAAAGCCTCGCATTTTATCCATTTTCCTCAACTCGTTTAATAAATTCAATAATACATGAGCACTCATGTAAGATCCTCTATGTAAAAAAACCGAATGGCCCCAGAGCGGGGGCATTTTTGGCCTCAGGGCTATAATCTAAAGACTCTTGATAGAGGTCCACTAGATGAAGCTTCACACCAAATATCAAAGACCTGGGCCTTGCTGTTTCAGGGAAGAAGATTTTCAAAGATTATCTCTATATAAGTCTTTGTAAAACCAAAGGGCCCCGGGTCGGGGGCATTTGTGGCCCAGGGTCCATAATGTGAACAACCTTGGTAGAGGTCCACTAGATGAAGCTCCATACCAAATATCAAATACATTGGCCTTGTAGTTTCGGAGAAGATTTTTAAAGATTTCCCTATATAAGTCTATGTAAAACCAAAGGGTCTCGGGGCAGGGGCAATTTTGGCCCTAGGGCTATAAGTTGAACAATCTCGATAAAGGTCCAGTAGATGAAATTTCACAACAAATATCAAAGACCTTGGCCTTGTGGTTTCACAGAAGATTTTTAAAGATTTTCCCTATATAAGTCTATGTAAGCCAAAGGGCTCCGAGAAGGGGGCATTTTTGGTCCCAGCACTATAATTTGAACAATCTTGGTAGGGGTCCACTAGATGAAGCTACATACCAAATATCAAAGACCTGGGCCTTGCGGTTTCAGAGTAGAATTTTTTTTAAAGATTTTCCCTATATCAGCCCATGTAAAATAAAAGTGCCCCGGAGCGGGGGCATTTTTGGCCCCAGGGCTATAATTTGAACAATCTTGGTAGCAGTCCACTAGATGAAGCTACATACAAAATATCAAAGACATGGGCCTTGCGATTTCAGAGAAGAAGATTTTTAAAGATTTTCCCTATATAACCCCATGTAAAATCAAAGGGCCCCAGGGCGGGTGCATTTTTGGCCCGAGCACTATAATTTGAACAATCTTGGTAGCGGTCCAGTAGATGAAGCTTCATACCAAATAG
This sequence comes from Lucinisca nassula, assembly GCA_963580285.1. Classification (NCBI taxonomy): domain Eukaryota; kingdom Metazoa; phylum Mollusca; class Bivalvia; order Lucinida; family Lucinidae; genus Lucinisca; species Lucinisca nassula. The sequence goes on along the minus strand of OY757012.1, from coordinate 66,766,035 downwards.
CAAAGACCTGGGCCTTGCGGTTTCAGAGAAGAAGATTTTTTCAAGATTTTCCCTATATAAGCCAATGTAAAATCAAAGGGCCCCGGGGCAGGGCCATTTTTGGTCCGAGCACTATTATTTGAACAATCTTGGTAGCGGTCCACTAGATAAAGCTTCATACCAAATAGCAAAGACCTGGGCCTTGCAGTTTCAGAGAAGATTTTTAAAGATTTTCCCTATATAAGCCCATGTAAAACCAAAGGGCCCGGGGCGGGGGCATTTTTGGCCCCAGTACTATAATTTGAACAATCTTTGTAGGGGTCCACTCGATGAAGCTTCATACCAAATATCAAAGACCTGGGCCTTGCGGTTTCAGAGAAGATTTTTAAAGATTTTCCCTATATAAGCCCATGTAAAACCAAAGGGCCCGGGGCGGGGGCATTTTTGGCCCCAGCACTATAATTTGAACAATCTTGGTAGGGGTCCACTAGATGAAGCTTCATACCAAATATCAAATACCTGGGCCTTGCGATTTCAGAGAAGTAAATTTTTAAAGATTTCCCTATATAAGCCTATGTAAAACCAAAGGGCCCCGGGGCAGGGGCATTTTTGGCCCCAGCACTATAATTTGAACAATCTTGGTAGGGGTCCACTAGATGAAGATACATACCAAATATCAAAGACCTGGGCCTTGCGGTTTCAGAGAAGAAGATTTTTAAAGATTTTCCATATATAAGCCCATGTAAAACCAAAGGGTTTGGGGCGGGGGCATTTTTGGCCCCAGGGCTATAATTTGAACAATCTTGGTAGCAGTCCACTAGATGAAGCTACATACAAAATATCAAAGACATGGGCCTTGCGGTTTCAGAGAAGAAGATTTTTAAAGATTTTCCCAATATAACCCCATGTAAAATCAAAGGGCCCCAGGGCGGGTGCATTTTTGGCCCGAGCACTATAATTTGAACAATCTTGGTAGCGGTCCAGTAGATGAAGCTTCATACCAAATAGCAAAGACCTGGGCCTTGCGGTTTCAGAGAAGAAGATTTTTTCAAGATTTTCCCTATATAAGCCAATGTAAAATCAAAGGGCCCCGGGGCAGGGCCATTTTTGGTCCGAGCACTATTATTTGAACAATCTTGGTAGCGGTCCACTAGATAAAGCTTCATACCAAATAGCAAAGACCTGGGCCTTGCAGTTTCAGAGAAGATTTTTAAAGATTTTCCCTATATAAGCCCATGTAAAACCAAAGGGCCCGGGGCGGGGGCATTTTTGGCCCCAGTACTATAATTTGAACAATCTTTGTAGGGGTCCACTCGATGAAGCTTCATACCAAATATCAAAGACCTGGGCCTTGCGGTTTCAGAGAAGATTTTTAAAGATTTTCCCTATATAAGCCCATGTAAAACCAAAGGGCCCGGGGCGGGGGCATTTTTGGCCCCAGCACTATAATTTGAACAATCTTGGTAGGGGTCCACTAGATGAAGCTTCATACCAAATATCAAATACCTGGGCCTTGCGATTTCAGAGAAGTAAATTTTTAAAGATTTCCCTATATAAGCCTATGTAAAACCAAAGGGCCCCGGGGCAGGGGCATTTTTGGCCCCAGCACTATAATTTGAACAATCTTGGTAGGGGTCCACTAGATGAAGATACATACCAAATATCAAAGACCTGGGCCTTGCGGTTTCAGAGAAGAAGATTTTTAAAGATTTTCCATATATAAGCCCATGTAAAACCAAAGGGTTTGGGGCGGGGGCATTTTTGGCCCCAGCACTATAATTTGAACAATCTTGGTAGGGTCCACTAGATGAAGCTTCATACCAAATATCAAAGACCTGGGCCTAGTTTCATAGGAGAAGATTTTTTTATGTTTTCGGTGAAAAAATAATATTTTTGGCTCCTGTGACCCGGATGTGCAACGGACCGGAACCATCTGAACAACTTTGAAAGGGGACCACCTACGGATCATTCATGTGAAGTTTGGTCAAAATCCGATCAGTGGTTTAGCAGGAGATGTCGTTCGAAGAAATTGTTTACGCACACACGCACTGACGACGGACGAAAAGTGATCACAAAAGCTCATATTGTCACTTCGTGACAGGTGAGCTAAAAAACCTGTAAAGGCAAATATGGTGAGTACTTCTATAAAGTCTCTGCCTCCAAGAGCATATTGTTTCTGAGGAGACGATTTTTAAGTATTTTTTACATTTTGGTTTCCATGGCAACCAATAAAAATTAGCAGGACTAAAATATTATGGCAGAAAGGAACATTTCTATGAAAGTTTTGTCAAATATCTGAAGAGGCTTGGCAGTAAATGCCATTTTTCAATTTTCCCATTGCAAGTCTATTGAAACTCTTAAGTTGCCACAGCAATCAAACTAATGAGCCGATTTTCATAAAAAAACACAAACTTTCAATCCCCAGCTACAGATAAAATTTGGACCCAATCGGCACAGATATTTTAAGTTTTTCCCATTGTAAGTCTATGGGAGCTTATGACCTCCGGGGCGTGGCCAATTCCAGGGGCATGATTGGCAGGATGTATGTAGGTGACCATATTTCTTTGCTACATACTAAATATCTCAGCTATGGGCTTTATGGTTTCGGAGAAGCTTTTTGAAGGTTTTCCCCCCATTATAAGTTTTAAAAATAGCCATCGGAAGAGATGGCAAATCCCCCGACCAAAAGCCAATATGGCCTTCAGAAGATTGTTCACCAATAGAAAGTGCACCAGAATCAAACCAGCAATATATCACAAAAGCATTGCATTTATGGCCATCACAAGATTATACTTCAGGAGAGCTAACTAAAAAACCAGGGTACTCAGAACTGTGGTTCTTGCGCATGACATGCCTGCTTAAGCTCATGCATTTCTGTACAAAGTACCATCAATATGTCTCAAAGGGTGTTGGAGATCACAAGCTGGTCATACTGTTATATTGGAAGGGTAGATAACTCAAATATTTATCATAGCACCCAGAATTGTGGTTCTTAGGCATGAAGCGCCGTCTCAACCTTGTATACAATTGTGCCAAGTACCATCAATATATCTCAAAGGGTATTGGAGTTATGGCCATCAAAAGGTTATATTGTCAGGGGAGATAATTAAAAAAACCAGGGCACCCAGAGGTGTGGTTCTTGCATGTGACACACCTGCTTAACCTCATGTACAACTGTACCAAGTACCATCAATATATCTCAAAGAGTACTGGAGATGTGCCCATCACAAGGTAGTGATTCTATATTATTGGAAGGGGAGACAACTCAAAAACCATGGCACCCAGAGTTGTGCTTCTTGTACATGACACACCGTCTCGGCCTTGTGAACAACTGTGCCAGGTATCATCAATACATCTTAAAGGGTATTGGAGTTATGGCCATCACAAGGTAGTCACTCTATTTTATTGGAAGGGGAGATAACTAAAAAACCATGGCAGCCAGAGTTGTGATTCCTGTGCATGACACACCCTCTCAGCCTTGTGAACAACTGTGCCAGGTATCATCAATATATCTTAAACGGTATTGGAGTTATGGCCATCACAAGGCAGTCACTCTATTTTATTGGAAGGGGAGATAACTCAAAAACCATGGCAGCCAGAGTTGTGGTTCTTGTGCATGACACGCTGTCTCAGCCTTGTGAACAACTGTGCCAGGTACCATCAATATATCTCAAAGGGTATAGGAGTTATGGCCATCACAAGGTTGCGTCTACGGACGGACGGACGGACGGACGCCAGGCTGATCGCTATATCCCCCGAACCTATTCGGTCGGGGGATAAAAAGCTAAGGAGCCCCGGGGCATGGCCAATTTAGACCCGCAGGATTTGGGTAGGGGGCCACTTGACGTTGCTACATACTAAATATCTAAGCCCTTGTGGTTTCAGAGAAGAAGATTTTCTAACTTTTTCTCATTGTAAGTCTATGGGAGCTTATGACCTCCGTGGCGTGGTAAATTCTGACCTCAGGGGCATGATTTATGTAGGTGACCATATTACGTTGCTACATACTAAATATCTAAGCTATGGGCTTTATGGTCTCGGAGAAGATTTTTGAAGCTTCTTCCCCATTTTAAGTCTATGGAAGTTAAGGAGCCCCGGGCGTGGCAATTTAGACCCCAGGGGCATGATTGGCAGGATTTATGTAGGGGACCACTCCACGTTGCTACATACCGAATATCTAAGCTCTGTGCCTTGCGGTTTCAGAGAAGATTTTCTAAGTTTTTCCCATTGTAAGTGTATGGGAGCTTATGAGCCCCGGTGCGTGGCCAATCCTGACCCTACGGCCACGATTGGCAGGATTTATGTAGGTGACCATATTACGTTGCTACATACTAAATATTTTAATTATGGCTTTATTATTTCGGAGAAGATTTTTGAAGCTTTTTTCCCCATTATAAGTTTATGGAAGCTAAGGAGCTCTGGGGCGTGGCAATTTAGGCCCCTGGGGCATGATTGGTAGGATTTATATAGGGGACCACTTGACGTTGCTACATACTGAATATCTAAGCTCTGTGAGTGAGTGAGTGAGTTTTACGTCCCACCAACAGCTAAGGTCATACGGAGACGGGACCTCGGTTTAAAGACTCATCCGAAAGTCTGGAGAAGCCCGGGATCGATCCTGCGATCCCTGGTTTACAAGGCGAGTAGCGTAACCACTGCACCACGGAGGCTTCTATCTAAGCTCTGTGCCTTGTGGTTTCAAAGAAGATTTTTTATAAGTTTTTCCCATTGTAAGTCTATGGAGGCTATATGTTGCCATAGCAACCAAACTAAAGAGCCGATTTTCATTAAAAACAAACTTTCAATCCCTCAGTCCAAGGATGCTACAGCTGAAATTTGGGTTGAGTCGTCCCAGTGGCTTCAGGGGAGATGTCGTTTGAAAGTGTTGACGCCCGACGACGACGACGGACAACTGCCTATCCTATAAGCTCCCCCGAAGCTTTCGGGTCTGGTGAGCTAAAAATGCATTATTTTTATCCTTTTCCCTTCGAAAAGCCTAGCACACCAAATTTGACCTTGGCGTAAAATACGTCAAGGTCAACTTAGGGTCATCATATTTGCAAATCTGATAGTACTCAGTCCCCTGAAGCAACATACCAAGTTTCAAGACAATCGACCCGGTGGTTCTGGAGAAGATTTTTGAGGTATTTACCATATTTGGGCATGGCGGCCATCTTGGTCATGTGACCTGAACCATTCGATCAAATTTAAGGTTCCTCACTGTCCTGAGGCTGCATATAAAATTTAATTGAAATTAGCCTATTGGTTTCAGAAAAATTGTAATTTGAAATGTAAATGAACCTATAATTCAAGTGACCTTGAGCCAAGGTCACTGAATGGCCTTGACCTTAAACATTTACAGAAATTCATTTTTTACCTATTCTCATATCAAAGACCACAATATTTTTCGAAAAAAAAAAAATGTATTGTTTCACCCTTTTCCCATTGACAAGCCCAAGGAACCAAATTTGACCTTGGCGTAAAATAGGTCAAGGTCAATCTAGTCATCATATTTGCAAATTTGGTAGTAGTCATTAACCTTATGCTACACACCAAGTTTCAAGATAATCGACCAAGTGGTTCCGGAGAAGATTTTTTAAGACTTTTACCATTTTTTCACCATTTTTTGTTCTCTCAGTATCCTTAGGCTGCATATAAAATTTAATTGAAATTGGCCTAGTGGTTTCAGAGAAAATGTATTTTGAAATGTCAATGGACCTATAATGCAAATGACCTTGAGTCAAGGTCACTGAATGACCTTGGCCATACGCATTCATACATTCAATTTTTACCTATTCGCATGTCATAGAGCTTATGGAAACAAATTTGACCTTGGCAGAAAAGAGGTAAAAGTCAACCTAAGCTCATCATATTTGCAAATTTGGTAGTACTCCGTCACCTAATGCCACATACTAAGTTTCAAGACGATCGGCCCACTGGTTCTATAGAAGATTTTTTTAGGTTTTGTACTATATTTGGGCGTAGCGGCCATATTGGTCATGTGACCATTCGAATAAATTTTCGTAACCTCACTGTCCTGAGGCTGCATATAAAATTTAATTGAAATTAGCCCAGTGGTTTCAGAGAAAATGTATTTTGGAATGTCAATGGACCTACAATTCGAGTGACATTGAGCCAAGCTCAGTGGATGACCTTGACCTTAAGCATTCATAGACATTCATTTTTTACCTATTCTCATGTGACATGAGTCACATACCACAATATCTTTTCGGAAAATGCATTGCTTTACCCGTTTCCCATTGAAAAGCCTAAGAAACCAAATTTGACCATTTGACCTTGAAAGAAAATATGTCAAGGTCAACCTTGGGTCATCATATTTGCAAACTTGGTAGTACTCAGTCACCCGATGCGACATACCAAGTTTCAAGACAATTGGCCCAGTGGTTCTGGAGAAGTAGATTTTTTTAAGGATTTTGCCATATTTTGGGCAATGGCGGCCACCTTGGTCATGTGACGTGGACCATACTTGCAAGCTTTCGTTTCCCCATTGCCAGGAGGCTGCAAATGAAATTTAATTGGAATTGGCCCTGTGGTTTCAGAGAAAAAGATATTTGAAAATGGTGGACGACAGACGGACGGACAACGGAGGCCTACCATCCTATAAGCTCCCACGGAGCCTTTGGGGGAGCCTTTGGCTCAGGGAGCTAAAAATTATGGTACCGTTGGAAAGGTCCTGTGACATAGCATGCACATGTGAAATATGAAAGCCCTATCACTTACCAATCGAAAGTTAAGGCCAATGTTAAAGATTTTAAAAAGTAGGTCAAACGTCGAGGTCACATTATGGTACCACCGGAAAGGTCTTGTGACAAGAAATGCATATGTAAATTATGAAAGCCCTATCAGTTACCAGTTAAAAGTTATCCCCACTATTAAGGTTATTGCGGACAGACCAAAAACTATATGCACCCCACCCCACTACCCGAATCTTTGATTCTGGTGGGTGGGATAAAAACTGAATCTGGGGCATCCAGGAGAAAGCTCAGTAAAAGACCTTGACATTTGAAATTGATAAACTTCAATTCGGCTAACTGCAACAACACTTCTGAGGCCACAGGCTACCACGCAATCAGAAATATCCACTAGTTTGCCTTTTTTTCCATACAAATGTCTTGTGTCCATAAAACAGGTCAAGGTCAACCAAAGTTCATCATTTGAACAAACTTGGTATGGCCCCCTGAATCCATGATGCTGCATACAAGTCATCAGATATTTGGTTCTTGAAAGGTTTTTACCATATTTTGGCACGGCATCCATATTGGTCATGACTGATTGATATGACTTGAGATTTAACATTCCCGTTAACTTTGTATAGGTCATTTTGGAGACGTTGCATCCAATTTTGTGTGACTTCTACCCGGCATTGAGATGAAATGACATCAAGCCCTGTCGCCCAATGAAACCAATGGGGTTTATAAGCATGGACGGTCCGACTCAAAGGGGTTTACCAGTACTCGTGAGCGGTAGGTTTCAGCTCTGCATGGAAGCATCATGCAGCCCATCTATTTCTTCAAGCTCCAATGGGCGTTTGCCGAATAGATAAGACCCAGTCCTTACGAACAAACTTTCGTTCCCTACATAAAGACTTCCCATAGAGGCTTTTCATATAATTTGTTTTCAATCAACCCAGCAGTTTAAGTGAAGAAGAAGATAAAACCAGTGCTTCAGCTGAAGTGCACGACCAGCCGGATGCTTTTAGCTTTATGAGTGTTACCATATATGGGTATGGCGGCCATTTTGGTCATGTGACCTGGACCTTAAACGGTTCCCCCAAGAAATGGGCCTTATCGTAAGGAGCAAAAATATATCTTATACTTAAGTGCTGTATTCTGAATCGTTTGCAGGATAAAATGCATTCTCACTTTTCCAATACAAAAGCATATGTGTCAAAGTTTGATCTAGGCAAAAAGAAGGTCAAGGTCAACCCAGGGTCACCATTTTAGCAATTTATGATGGGCCTACGTCCCAGATGTTATTTATCAGGTTTCGTGGAAATCTACCCATTGGTTCTGGAGAAGACTATTTTTGAAGGGTTTTTACCATATATGGCTTGGCGGCCATTTTGGTCATGTGACCTGGACCTCATGAGCAAATTTCGGTTTCCCCATCCCATAGAGGCTCCATATGAAATTTGACTTCAATCGGCTCAACAGTTTCCGAGGAGAAGCAGTTAGAAAATTTTCACATTTTTCACCTCCGCGAGGCTATACTAAATGGATTGTAATATTTGGCAAGTTCATTGGTTAGATCTCATTGATATCTATCATTATGCCAAAAATTGTTTAAATATTCCAAGCGGTTAAGTCACTATCACCAATTTTCACAAACGGGTTACGGACGGACAGACAGACTGACAGAATGACCGAATGACACGGTGATTTTAGGGCACTCTTAGAAAATCAACCGACTTCAGTCGGTCCCTTTTTCTGCGGGTTGTGCAATTACTGAATCTGGGCCATCCAGAAACAAGAGGGCCATGATGGGCCTTCTGGTTTCAGACAAGAAGATTTTTAAAGGTTTTCCCAATATAAGCCTATGTAAAACCAGTGGGCCCCGGGGCGGGGCCAGTTTTAGCCCCAGGGCTATAATTTGAACAAGCTTGGTAGAGGTCCACTAGATGAAGCTTCATACAAAATATCAAAGACATGGGCCTTCTGGTTTCAGACAAGAAGATTTTTAAAGGTTTTCCATATGTAAGCCTATGTAAAACCAGTGGGCCCCGGGGTGGGGCTGTTTTTGGCACCAGGGCTGTAATTTGAACAATCTTCGTAGCGGTCCACTAGACAAAGCTACATACCAAATATCAAAGACCTGAGCCTTCTGGTTTCATACAAGAAGATTTTTAAAGGTTTTCCCTATATAAGCCTATGTAAAACCAGTGGGCCCCGGGGCAGGGCCGTTTTTGGCCCCAGGGCTATCAATCCATCCACTGGTTAAGCAGGAGATGCTCTAGTGGCCATTTTGTTCACCCGAGCGGAACAGTATGAGCAATTTTGGTAGAGGGTCACCAAACGGACATTCCTGTGAAATAATTTCAAAATCCATCCACTGGTTAAGGAGAAGAAGTCATTTAAAGGTTTTTTTTATTTTTAGCTCTTGTGGCCGAACAGGACGGTTTGAGCAATTTCGGTAGAGGGTCACCCAAGGAACATTCCTGTGAAGTAATTTCAAAATCCATCCACTAGTTAAGGAGAAGAAGTTGTTAAAAGGTTTTTTTTCTATTTTTAGCTCTGACTGCCATCTTGTTCACCGGAGTGTAACGGTTTGAGCAATTTTGGTAGAGGGACACCCAAGGAATATTCCTGTGAAGTAATTTCAAAATCCATCCACTAGTTAAGGAGAAGAAATCCTTTAAAGGTTTTCTATTTTTAGCTCTGGCGGCCATCTTGTTCACCCGAGCAGAATGGTTTGAGCAAGTTTGGTAGAGGGTCACCCGAGGAACATTCCTGTGAAGTAATTTCGAAATCTATCAATTGGTTAAGGAGAAGAAGTCCTTTAAATGTTTTCTATTTTTAGCTCTGGCGACCATTTTGTTCACCCGAGCGGAATGGTTTGAGCAATTTTGGTAGAGTTTCACCATAGGAACATTCCTGTGAAGTTATTTCGAAATCCAGCCATTGGTTAAGGAGGAGAAGTCCAACTCTGGCGGCCATTTTGTTCACCCGAGCGGAACGGTTGAGCAATTTTGGGAGAGGTTCACCAAAGGAACATTCCTGTGAATTAATTTCAAAATCCATCCACTTGTTAAGGAGAAGAAGTCGTTTAAAGGTTTTTCTATTTTTACCTCTGGCGGCCATCTTGTTCACCCGAGCGTAACGGTTTGAGCAATTTTGGTAGAGGGTCACCCAAGGAAAGTAGAAGTAAAACAAAGATCAGGAATTGATACAATTAACTTACTCCACCCATCAAAGACACCAAAGGGAAAGAAATACAAACATTAGGCGACCAGACCATAAAGGAAACCTAAACAAAGGAAGGCCATAAGGACAGTTACTTTCCCACAAAATGGCCATATGGCCATCCAAAACCAAAAGACACAAGTGATACACACAGTAAGTAACAAACAACAACATAAATAAATCGCCACAGAAGAGCCGCCTTGGAACGGTCAGTGGAAGATTTCCACTGGGGGGCTTAAATCGATTTTACGTGGCCACAATCCTCGCCCTTACTTCCGTCGCGATTTAGACAAATAATTTGTTCAGTCCGCATGAAGGCCTCCTAACTCATCAGTGCAACATCTCCGTGAACACAAAAATCAAAGAACCACAGAGGTGAGACAACGGTGAGGACTCGACAGCAAGAAACCACTGAAATGCTGGAGCAAAAGAAAACCAACAGTTAGACTCCGATGAGCCCGACCAGAGACAGAGCATCAGGCACCAACCAACATTATCTCTCTAATTTTCAATAAGCCTTTACGTTGGAGCCATCATAGAATCTGAGGCCTGACCCACCGGCGTGCAATTAAAGAGGGAAGCAAAGTTGCCAACCGTGATTGGGTTAACTACCATGCATGCAGTCTGCATGAACATTCCTGTGAAGTAATTTCGAAATCCATCCACTGGTTAAGGAGACAGAGTCGTTTAAAGGTTATTCTATTTTTTGCTCTGGCGGCCATCTTGTTCACCCGAGGGGAACGGTTTGAGCAATTTTGATAGAGGGTCACCCAAGGAACATTCCTGTGAAGTAATTTCAAAATCCGTCCACTAGATAAAGAGAAGAAGTCGTTTAAAGGTTTTTTTATTTTTAGCTCTGGTGGCCATCTTGTTCACCCGAGCGGAACGGTTTGAGCAATTTTGATAAAGGGTCACCCAAGGAACATTCCTGTGAAGTAATTTCGAAATCCATCCACTGGTTAAGGAGGTCGTTTAAAGGTTTTTTTCTATTTTTAGCTCTGGCGGCCATCTTGTTCACCCGAGCGGAACGGTTTGAGCAATTTTGATAGAAGGTCATCCAAGGAATATTCCTGCGAAATAATTTCAAAATCCATCCACTGGTTAAGCAGGAGAAGTCGTTTAAAGGTTTTTCTATTTTTAGCCCTGGCGGCCATCTTGTTCACCCGAGCGGAACAGTTTGAGCAATTTTGGACGCACGGACGACGGACAAAGACCGATCCCAAAAGCTCACCTTGAGCACTTCGTGCTCAGGTGAGCTAAAAAGGTTGAAAAATGACCTTGACCTTCCTGGAATTGTTAAGTTTCCACTCAGCTGATTGAAAATATCATTTCTGATGTCACAAGGTACCATGCAATTAGAAATATCCACTTCTTTCCATACAAATGTCTAAGTGACCAAATTTGACCTTGACTTAAAATAGGTCAAGGTCAACCAAATGTCACCATTTGAACAAACTTGGTAAGGTCATCAGCTATTTGGTTCTTGAGAAGATTTTAGGTTTTTACTATATATGGGCATGGCAGCCATATTGGTCATGTGACCCAGTTCTTACAAACTTTCGTTCCCCTCTTCCCGTAAAGGCTTTTCATGTAATTTGGTTTCAATCAACCCAGTAATTTAAGTGATGAAGAAGATAAAAATACTTAATCTGTGCCATCCAGGATAAAGGTCGGTACATGACCTTGACCTTTGGCATTGATAAACTTCTATTCTGCTGATCGCAAATATCATTTCTGATGCCACAAGGTACCATGCAATCAGAAAAATCCACTGTTTTGCCTTTTTTCCATACAAATATCTGGCCAAATTTGACCTTGACATAAAACAGGTCAAGGCCAACCAAAGGTCATCATTTGAACAAACTCGGTAGGGCCCAAGTGCCCGAGTTTCAAGGTCATCGGCCATTGGGTTCCTGAGAAGACTTTTAAAGATTTTTACCATATATGGGCATGGTGGCCATATTGGTCATGTAACCCAGTCCTCAAAAACAAACTTTGGTTCCCCCTTCCCATAGAGGTTCCACATATACTTTGGTTTCAATTGCCCAGGAAGTTTCAGAGATGTCGTTTGAAAATGTTGAATACGCAGACGCAGACACAGACATTGACGGATCGCTGCCTATACTATAAGAAGGCTCTGGTGTGCTAAAATACTGAATCTGTGCCATCCAGGATAAAGGTCAGTAAATGACTATGAACTTTGGAATTGATAAACTTCCAAGCAACTGATTGCAAATATCATTTCTGATGCCACAGCCTAACATGAAACGAGAAAATCCATTTTTTAGCTTTTTCTCCATGCAACTAAGTGACCAAATTTGACCTTGACGTAAAATAGGTCAAGGTCAACAAAGTCATCATTTGAACAAACTTGTAGGGCCGAGTCCCCGATACTGCATACCAGATTTCAAGGCCATCGGTCATTCGGTTCCAGGGGAGAAGATTTTTTATGGTTTTTACCATATATGGGCTTGGCGACCATCTTAGTCCGGTGACCAAAATCCCATGGACAAACTTTTATCTTAGTCCCCCCCCCCCCCCACCAAATGGAGGGTCCACATGCAATTTGGTTTCAATTGGCCCGATGGTTTCAGAGATGTTGTTTAAAAATGTTGACGACGACGCAGACGACGGACCCCAGCCTACACTATCAAGCTCCCTATGGAGCCTGCGGCTCTGGTGAGCTAAAACAAGAGGGCCATGATGGTCCTGGATTGCTCACCTGATCCATTCTGTATGAATGAAATGGTAGGTAATACAGCTAGGGTCTTGCTATTTATGACTAGGTCATTTCAGGATTTGGAATGTTTTAGCTCTTGTGGCTATCATGTTCATTTGAGCAAAATCGATCCATAAGACATAAGGTCTTTCTAAAAAAAATACAGCTACCTTGACATTCAGCCCAGAACCTTGAATGTTGATATTGCTTGAGAATATTATCATATCTTACATTTGTGTGAAGTTACATCAAAATCCATTGATAAATCTAGGTGCTAGCTAGAGTCATGAAAAGGTTTTTCTAAAAACAGCCACAGTGACCTTGACTTAAATTCGAACTTGCTTCATATATTGTCATACCCAACATTTGTGCGAAGCTACATTAAAATCCATAAATAAATGTATGTGCTAGAGCAATATGTCAAAGTTTATTTCTATAAAATAGTCACAGTGACCTTGACCTTGAGCCCAGAATCCTGCAAGTCAAACTTGCTTGGGATATTATCATACCCAACATTTGTGTAAAGCTACATAAAATCCTTTGATAAATGTAGGCGCTAGAGCGATGTCAGTTTTTTTCTGAAAAAAAGCCACTGCACCTGGGACCCAGAAAAACTAACTTGCTGGAGATATGATTATATCCAACATTTGTGTGAAGTTAATGAAGACCCATCATTATGGAACTACAGTGAAGACAAAGCTTTTCTAAAAATAGCCCCAATGACCTTGACTTTGAGCCCACCTCCCCTTAAAGTCTGAGCTGCTTGAAAATGAAAGACCTAGGCCTTTTGGTTTCAGAGAAGAACATTTTTTAAGGTTTACCATATATAAGTCATTGTAAAACCGTGGGCCCTGGGGTGGTGCCACCTTTGGCCCCAGGGCTATAATTTGAACCTTCAAAGAAGAGATCCACCAGATAAAGCTTCATATCAAATATCAAGACAAGAATTTTTTTAAAGGTTTTCCCTATATAAGTGCATGTAAAACCAGTGGAACCCACAGGCAAGGCCATTTTTGGTCCCAGGCTATAATCTGAAGTCTTGGTAGAGGTCCACTAGATGAAGCTTCTTACCAAATATCAAAGACCTGGGCCTTCTGGTGTCAGACGAGGAGATTTTTAAAGGTCTTCCCTATATAAGTCTATGTAAAACCAGGGGTCCCAGTGCTGGGGCATTTTTGGTCCCATGGCTTTAATTTAAACAATCTTGGTAGAGGTCCTTTATGTGAAGCTTTATACCAAATATCAAGGAGCTGGGCCTTCTGGTATCGGACAAGATTTATTAAGGTTTTCCATAAGTGCATGTAAAACCGGTGAACCCCGGGGCAGGGCCATTTTTGGCCCCAGGGCTTAAATTTGAACAGTCTTGGAAGAGGTATTAGTTGGCCATCCAATCCCCAAAAAGATTGATATTTTTACTTTTGATGGCAAAATTGAGTAGAGTATGGCACCCATGCTAAATGTGATCCTTGATGTGTGTCAACAATCATAGGGGTGGATGCCACGTCTGGAAATGCGTCTGGAACTCATAAGTAGGCCAAAGGTCAAATGAGCGCAAAATAAACATAAAACAACTCATAACTCTCTTTTAACACATATTTGGGGAAAATGCTTGCTTAAAATCACCACAAAAGTATTCAGGTGCAGTGAACAATGAAACATTATTTTAAATGTACCCTCAAAGTATGTCAGTCTTATAGGTCAGGGGTCATTTAAGTGCAAAACTCGTGAAAAATGGATGTTTTCTGATCAAATTTCGTCATATTCAGTATAAAGATGTGTTAATGACCAGTATTTATTATTAAAATATTAAAAATACATTTTTTACGTTTATTTGATCAGAAAATCTGCCTGAGAACGTGGATATGGGTTAAATAGGATAAAAAGGGATACTAATGTTACAGACTTGAATCATTGATGATCCACGATATTGATATAGCACTGGATTCTTTCTTTGTGACTTTGTTTCTGCCATGGGTCGAAAACATTGCCTTTGCGCAACTAAGTCAAAGCGCGACTTCCGGTAAGCTACCCTGTCCGTCGACAGGTCCTTTTAGTCAGTCCCCACCCCAGCTGACTGAACCGGGTCGCCAGGCCGGTTTTAATCATGATTTATCTTTTACAACATAGACAGCCCTTGTTAAAACAGAAAAGGCGATTTAAAACGATTTTACAAGCATTAAACTGTTACTCTGTTATGAGCAGGACCAATTTTAACACATTTCTTTGTATTAGACAATTAGACACCAAACTTTAACCTTACCCCCTTAATTAAAATGTCGCATCTCGGATAATCGGCAATAGATAAACCAATTGACAAACTTTATGCGTGACTAAGCAGATGCAAAAAAGATTGATATTTTTACTTTTGATGACAAAATTGAGTAGAGTATAGCACCCATGCTAAATGATGTGTGTCAACAATCATAGGTGTGGGTGCCACGTCTGAAAATGCGTCCGAGGCTCAGAAGTAGGTCAAAGGTCAAATGAGTGCAAAATAAACATGAAATTACTCATAACTCTCTTTTAACGTATATTTGGGGAAAGTGCTTGCTTAAAATCACCATAAAACTATTCAGGTGCAGTGAACAATGGAAAATTATTTTAAATGTGCCCTATAAGTATGTCAGTCTTATAGGTCAGGGGTCATTTAAGAACAAAACTGATGAAATATGGATGTTTGCTGATCACATTTTGTCATATTTAGCATAAGGCTGTGTTGATGACAAGTATTTATCATCAGAAAAATTAAAAATACATTTGTTACGTGTATTTGATTGTAAAAGACAGATTTGAATTCCTTAAGTTGGTATCAAAGATGGCTGTAGGACAGTTATTCAGTTTTCTTATAAAATAGAAGTGAATGCAATGATAAGGAATAAATTCAATTAATCCACAGCTCCCATCAATGACACCAGAGGGAAAGAAACACAAAAATGAAATAACTAGACCCGAATTGAAACATCAATAGCGGAAAGCCAAAAGGACAGTTACTTTCCCACAAAATGGCCAATTGACTATCCAAAACAAAAAATTAAAGCAATACACGCACTCAAAGACAAACGGAAAACAGAAGAACGGCCTTGGAATGGTCAGTGGAACGAATTCAACTGACGGGGGGTTAAATCAATTTTATGCAGCTGCAATCCTCGCCCTTACTTCCGTCGCGATTTAGACAAATAATTTGTTCCGTCCACATGAATGCCTCCTAACTCATCAGTGCAACATCTCCGAGAATACAAAAATCAAACAACCACAGAGATGAAACAACGGTGAGGACTGGACAGCAAGAAACCACTGAAATGCTGGAGCAAAAGAAAACCAACAGTTAGACTCCGATGGACCCGACCAGAGACAGAGCATCAGGCACATACCAACATTACATAAAATTAAATTCTTTCTAATTGTCAGTAAGTCTTTACGCTGGAACCGTCATAGAATCTGAGGCCTGCCAAGGCAAAGTTGTGTGAGTCTGACCGTGCATGCATATAAACCCTATATCGGTTTCATTGGGCGGCAGGGCTTGAGACTCCATTTCATCTCAATGTCGGGCAAAGTCCCACAAAATTGGAAGCAACGTAGAATCTGAGGCCTGACCCACCAACGTACAATTAAAGGGGGAAGCAAAGTTGCTAACCGTGATTGGGTTAAATCCCATGCATGCATTCTGTCGAATGACATTTATGTTGCACCCAATCGGGGCTTGAAGAAAAAGATGGGCTTCCAAGCAGAGCTGAAACCGCCCGCACACGAATACTGGCTTAGAGAACCTGAGCCTGCCCTGGCAAAGCGGTGCGAGTCAGACCGTCCATGCTTATAAACCCTATTGGTTTCATTGGGCGACAAGGCTTGTTATCTCGATCTGTGGTTGTTTGTTTGTTTGGGTTCATGGAGATGTTGCACTGATGAGTTAGGAGGCCTTCATGCGGACTGAACAAATTATTTGTCAAAATCAAAGAGCGAGGATTGTGGCCACGTAAAATCGATTTCAGCCCCCCAGTGGAATTCGTTTCCGCTGACCGTTCCAAGGCGGTTCTTCTGTCGCGGTTTATTTTTGTAAAGGTTTGTTTTTGGGTGTTTGTGTCTCTTATATTATTTTATTTTGGATAGCCTATTGGCCATTTTGTTGGAAAGTAACTGTCCTTTTGACTTTCCGCTATTGATGTTTCCATTATGTCTTTTGTTTCATGTTTGTGTTTCTTTCCCGTTGGTGTCTCTGATGGGAGCTGTGGGTTGATTGTATCGATTCCTGATCATTGCCTCCACTTCTATTTTGTGTTGTCATTTCACCTCAAGCAACGTCTCCAAAATGACCTCTACAGTGTTGACGGGAACGTTAAACCTAAAAAAAAACCAATCCTTTTTATATCGAAGAATGGTTTTACGAAATTTAGTGCTGAAGTCATTGCAATTATATTTTTTTCTGAATTTACACACTAGGTCGCTATAAAATTCGTGTTCGTATAGACCTTGTTGCACAAGAGATTAAGTCCAACATCGAGTTTGAAATTAAATCGGAATGGCGTCAATAAAACTTTGAAAAGGTTTTGCATAGTTTATGATACCGATAACCCTGATTAAGAAGTTTAGCAGTTAACAATTTATTACGAGTATTGAAGTCAGTTACTCTGGCAAATCGAATTAATTACGAAATATAAACGCCATAGGATGCGGCGCGAGGAACATCACCGACCAACAAAGGAAAATTTACAATCTCAAATTCAAAATCATCGCATTTGTCATAAATTTTGCAGGAAACAAACCCATCTACGTGTAACAATAGACCGATGTAAATCCAAAAACGGGGCCTCGGTATCAGAAAAAAATGTTTTATTTAACTGAAGTTTTGGGGGTAAATTTGACTGATCAAACCATCGAAACAGGTATTGTCAATATTTAATAAATCATCAAAATATCTAGAAGTCGAGATATGAAGTTAAAAAGGCTTGTTATTTATATATGATTAGGTCTATCATTTCAGATTATGCGGAAGAAAGCTAGTATCAGTGATATCGGAGAAACCCCTATTTGGTTTGCTTTGCATAGACTTGTCAATGTTGAAGTTAAAACACTCAATCATATGGGCGCAAACGCGAGCTGTTACCCTTTACATTGTAGTGATCTGAACGGCTCTAACTTGTAAAATACAAACTTTGAATACTGTTAAACACTTAAATTAAGTGGCCGCAAATTTTAACGCATTTTATGAGTAGACCTTTTCGTGGATTTATATTTCGGCGGATTTGCGATTTCCAAAGAAAATAAAAATAGGTCGAATCTACCAAAGCCCAGTAGGATGACAAAAAATCATCGGAGTTGATCATCAACAGCGTCATGCAGAGACTGTGGTAATTAATTAAGTTTTGTGTTCACCGCATGATTAACCTAATGTGCTACCTTGACAATCCAAATGTCTGTCTGGAGGTGTATCACTTTGCTCTTATCTGATTGGTTTGCCCATCCTATTGAGCTCACAGTTAAAGCCATCAATCAATTACCAATTATATCCACAATTTTGACAATAACTCACAAGGTGTGTTTGTTTTTATTCAGCAGTTTTGAGATGTCTTATGACTAGGACATTGTCTTTCTTTATTTCGACTTCTAAAGAAGTAACTACACTTTTTCTTTTGTCACTGATGATGTCTATGACTAACTGACACATCATAATTGTGATGTGTAGAATATCTTCTCTTGCACAATTTTAAGATTTATTGGCGGATTTTTATTTTGGCGTTTTTTTCCTTGACTGCAAATAGCGCCAAAATAAAATGATCACCAAAAATAAATGTTTTACGGCAGCTGCACGTGGCCTTTGACGATGACCCAGTTGTGCTATTATTAGATATATCTTCATCATATACTATATCCTTCAGATATCATTGTGACGTTTAGGAAGAACTCAGACGATTTGGAATGTTACTTATAATAATGGATGACATGTGAAGAATCAACATATTTTGCAAAATAAACATATTTTGCCAAATATGTACTTAAATGACCTTTGACCTACGGCCGATTAGGTTGGCCATTATGCTGTTTGTATAATGTTTGGGTTTTATGCTTCCTAGATAAGGAAAGGGCAACTCATGTGACTTTATTTCAGTTGACATACTACATATCTCTTTGTACAATAAATATTGGTGCATATTTAAAGAAAATTTGTACTTAAATAACCTTTGGCCCTGACCAAATTTATGATATAACTTCTTTTCTCACATATACTGCAAAAGTAATATGTCCTAAGTAGATTGCTGGTGTTTTAGTTAACTTTATTTGGTCTGTTTAGATAGAGAGAGGGTACAAATACCAGTATGTACAAATTTTATGGTATTTTTGCACTCATTTGACCTTTGACCTAATTCTGAGGCTCAGGGGCATTTTCAGAAGTGGCATCCACCCCTATCACTTTTGCAACACACTAAAGAACACAATTAGCATGGATGCCAAACTCTACTCAATTTTGCCATCAGAAGTATTTTTTCGTGGTTTGGATGGCCAACTATATATTAGATGAAGCTTCATACCAAATAGCAAAGACCTGTGCCTTCTGGTTTAAGACAAGATGACTTTTAAATGTTTTCCCTATATAAGCCTATGTAAAACCAATGGGTCCAAGGGCAAGGCCATTCTTTGCCCAAGGGATATACTTTGAACAACCTTGGTAGAGGTCCACTAGATATACATTACTTTTCAAACCATTCTTGACACCCTTGTTAGCTACCAGTCAACTACAATAAGACTAGTTTAACTATAGAAGTAACTTTTGCTTATTAAAATCAGTTGAGTATAGTTAACTCCTGGTTTACCTGTAGTTAACTTTGAGGTCACAAATAGTCTTTTCCGAGTTGACTCCTACTTGGCTAAGTGTATAGAATGGTGTGAACAGTACTGTAGCTTCATACCAAATATCAAAGACCTAGGCCTTCTCGTTTCAGACAAGAAGATTTTTAAAGGTTTTCCCTATTTAAGCCTATGTAAAACCAGTGGCTCTGGCGTGGGGGCATTTTAGCCCCAGGGCTATAATTTGAACAATCTTGGTAGAGGTCCACTTGATACAGCTTCATACCAAATATCAAAGACCTGGGCCTTCTGTTTTTAAAGGATTTCCATATATATAAGCCTTTGTAAAAACAGTGGGCCCTGGCACGGGGGCATTTTTAGTATAAAGGCTATAATTTGAACAATCTTGGTAGAGGTCATGTGACCCAGTCCTTACAAACTTTCGTTCCCCCTTCCCATAGAGGCTCCACATGTAATTTGGTTTCAATCGTCCCAGCAGTTTAAGTTGTGAAGATAAAATACTGAATCTGAGCTTTCCCGGACAAAGGTCAGTAAATGACCTTGACCTTCGGAACTGACGAAATTCCATTCAGTTGAGTGCAAATATCATTTCTGATGCCACTAGCTACCATGCAATCAGAAAAAGCCAGTTTTGCCTTCTTTCCATACAAATGTCTAAGTGACCATATTTGACCTTGACATAAAACCGATCAAGGTCAACCAAAGGTCATCATTTGAACAAACTTGGTAGAGCCCGAGTCCCCGACGCTGCATACCAAGTTTCAAGAACATAGGCCATTCGGTTCTTGAGAAGAAGATTTTTAAATGTTTTTACCATATATGGGCATGGAAGCCATATTGGTCATATGACCCACTCCTCGCGAACAAACTTTCGTTTCCCCTTCCCACAGAGGCTCCACTTGTAATTTGGTTTCAATTGGGCAAGTAGTTTCAGAGGAGATGTTGTTCGAAAATAATGACGGCGACGACGGACCAATGCCTATACTATAAGCTCCCCCGGAGCCTTCGGCTCTGGTGAGCTAAACAGTGGGCCGTAGGGCGGGAAAATGTTTGGCCCAAGGACTATAATTTGAATAATCTTGGTAGAGGATCACTAGATGAAGATTCATATCAAATATCAAAGACCTGGGCCTTCTGGTTTCAGACAAGAAGACCTTTAAATGTTTTCCTTATATAAGCCCCTGTAAAACCAGTGGGTCCCAGGGCAAGGCCATTCTTTGCCCAAGGGATATAAGTAGAGATCCACTAGATATACAGCACGGTTCAAACCATTCTTGAAACCCTTGTTAACTACCAGTCAACTACAATCAGACTAGTTTAACTATAGAAGTAACTATTGCTTATTAAAATCAGTTGAGTACAGTTAACTCCTGGTTTACCTGTAGTTAACTTTGAGGTCAGACAGTCTTTTTCCTAGTTGACTCCTAGTTAGCTAGGTGTATAGAATGGCGTGAACAGTACTGTAGCTTCATACCAAATATCAAAACCTCGGGCTTCTGGCTTCAGACGAAGATCAGGAAATGATCAGGCATCAATACAATTGACCCACAGCTCCTATCAGAAACCAAAGGGAAAGAAACACAAACATGAAACAACAGACCCGAATGGAAACATCAATAGCGGAAAGTCAAAAGGAGTTACTTTCCCACAAAATGGCCAATAGGCTATCCAATATAAAACAATACTAAATTTGTTTTTCTACAAAACACAGATGTCTCCTCTCTTTTTGACCTCTAAGTATCACCTTGACATTGGAGGTATTGAGCTGGGTCTTGTGTGCAACCCATTATCTAATGAAGATGACAATTTCTGCAAAGTAACTTTGAAAAGTTCATAGAGAAATAAAACAAGAGGCCCATGGGCCACTATGCTCACCAGAGCTCAGGGGGCACTGCCCACTGGCAACAATGTATTTTAATTAATCATGGAAGCCCTGCGACCAAGGATACTACAGATAGAATTTGGACCAAATCAGCCTAGTGGCTTCAGAGGTCTGGGTCTGATGTCGCTTGAATGTGTTGTTGCAGGACAACAGATGACAATTGACAATTTCCCATCTGTGGCAACTAATAGGCCTAAAAGAACAATATTAAAGGAACATTTCTATGTAAGTTTGACAAAATATCTTGAAAGGCATAAATGTCATTTTTCAATTTTCCCCATTTATAAGTCAATGGAAATTCTTAACTTGCCATAGCAAACAAACCAAAGAGCCAAATTTCATAAACCAGAGCTCAGGTGGGCACTGGGGATCTGAAATGTTTCTGGAATATTTCGCCTTTTATGAAGTGGAGGGGATGGGGCATGGCCCTGGCACATCCCGGGGGACCCCCAGGTTGGTGTCACTGAGTGCATCTTATCATAAGGAACAAGGATATATGTGGTTAAGGGGTGGGGATCTGAATGGTTTCTGTGATAAATGGCATTTTATGAAGTGGAGGGGGTGGGGCATGTCCCCGGCACATCTGGGGGAACCACCCAGTTGGTGTCACTTAATGCATCTTAACATAAGGAACAAGAAAATATATGGTTTAGGGGTGGGGATTTGTAAGGTTTATGAAATATTTGGCCTTTTATGAAGTGGATGGGGTTGGGAATGGCCCAGGCACATCCTGGGTGTCCCCCAGGTTGGTGTCACTGAATGCGAATTATCATAAGGAACGAGAATATATATGGTTTAGGGGTGGGGATCTGTAGGGTTTCTGGGATATTGGGCCGTTTCTGAAATGGAGGGGGTGGGGCATGGCCCAGGCACATCCCGAGGGACCCCCAGGTTGCAGTCATTGAGTGTGTCTTGTTATAAGAAACAAGAATATATACGGTTTTGGGGTGGAGATCTGAATGGTTTCTGAGATAAATGGCATTTAATGAAGTGGAGGGGGTGGGGCATGTCCCCGGCACATCCGGGGGGACCCCCAGGTTGGTGTCACTTAATGTGTCTTATCATAAGGAACAAGGATATATATGGTTTAGGGGTGGGGATCTGTAAGGTTTCTGAGATATAAGGCATTTTATGAAGTGGAGGGGGTGGGGCATGGCCCTGGCACAACCTACTTGGCCCACAGGTTGACAAACAAGAGGACCAAGCTAGCTTGGTCCTGTATCGCTCACCTGAGCTAACAGATTCAAAGTTTAAGGAAGTGCCAACCTTTACTGAAGACTTTATGGGAGGACATGGTGATGGAAGGGTAAGCATTTTCTGAAAATCAAGTAGAATTTAACTCTATGATAAACAGGCTGACCTCACCGGTTTTCAAACTCATTCAAGCTTTTATTCCTGACTTGCTAAGAAGATCCGATCTAAACTGAAGTGGCTATGGTGATGACAAGTTCAAAAACAAGAGTTTTCAAACTCCTCCAAGCTTTCTGCCTGACTTCCTTGTTTGTAAGTTTCATGAAGATCCGTTCAAAACTAAAGGGGCAGCAGTGATAACAATGTCGAAAATAGGCATTTTCAGCAATCAAAGGCACGTCACTCTATGATAAATGTGCCGACTTGGCCGGTATTGGAACTCACATGAGGTTTTATTCCCAGCCACCTTACATGTAAGTTTCAGAAAGATCAGATCCGACTTGGCCAGTATTCAAACTCATCCAAGATTTTATTCCCAGCCACCTCACGTATAAGTTTCAGAAAGATCCGATCAAAACTGAAGGGGCTACGGTGATGACAAGTTCAAAATTTGGCATTTTTAGCAATCAAAGGGATGTTACTCTAAAATAAATGAGCCGTTTTGGCCAGTTTTCGAACTCATCCGAGGTTTCATCCCCAGCCACCTTACATAATAAGTTTCAGAAAAATCCGATCAAAACTGAAGGGGCTACGGTAATGACAAGGTCAAAAATCAACATTTTCAGCCATCAAAGGGACAGAACTCTATGATAAATGGGCTAACTTGGCCTGTTTTCAAACTCATCCAAGATTTTATCCCCAGCCACCTTCTGTATAAGTTTCAGAAAGATCCGATCAAAACTGAAGGGGCTATGGTGATGACACTGTCAAAAATCGGCATTTTCAGCAATCAAAGGGACGTAAATCAATGATAAATGGGCCAACTTGGCCGGTATTCAAACTCATTCTAGGTTTTATCTCCAGTCACCTTACATATAGGTTTCAGAAAGATTCGATCAAAACTGAAGGGGCTACGGTGATGTCAAGGTAAAAAATCGACATTTTCAGCCATCAAAGGGACATAACTATATAGTTAATGGGGCAACTTGGCCGGTTTTCGAACTCATCCGAGGTTTTATCCCCAGCCACCTTACATATAAGTTTCAGAAAGATCCGATCAAAACTGAAGGGGCTACAGTGTTGACAAGGTCAAAAATCAACATTTTCAGCAATCAAAGGGACCTAACTCTATGATAAATAGGCCACCTTTGCCGGTATGCGAACTCATCCGAGGCTTTATCCCCAGCCACCTTGCATATAAGTTTTAGAAAAATCCGATCAAAACTCAAAGGGCTACGGTGATGACAAGGTCAAAAATCGGCATTTGCAGCAATCAAAGGGACGTTACTCTGTGATAAATGGACCAACTTGTCTGGTTTTCGAACTCATCCGAGATTTTATCCCCAGCCACTTTACATATAAGTTTCAGAAAGATTCGATCAAAACTGAAAGGGCTACAGTGATGACAAGGTCAAAAATCAGCATTTTCAGCAATCAAAAGGACGTTATTCTATGATAAAAGGGTCGACTTGGTCGGTTTTCGAACTCATCCGAGATTTTATCCACAGTCACCTTACATATAAGTTTCAGAAAGATCCGATCAAAACTGAAGGGACTACGGTGATGACAAGGTCAAAAATCGGCATTTTCAGCAATCAAAGGGACGTAACTCTATGATAAACCCGCGGACTTGGCCGGTTATCGAACTCATCCGAGGTTTTATCCCCAGCCACATTACATATAAGTTTCAGAAAGATCCGATCAAAACTGAAGGGGCTACGGTGATGACAAGGTCGAAAATGGGCATTTTCAGCAATCAAAGGGACGTAACTCTATGATAAATGGGCCGACTTGGCCGGTTTTCGAACTCATCCGAGCTTTTATCCCCAGTCACCTTACATATAAGTTTCAGAAAGATCCGATTAAAACTGAAGGCGCTACGGTGATGACAAGCATTTTCCCATAGTAAGTCTATGGGACCTTGTGGTTGCCATAGGAACCAAAGTTTTAGAGCGATTTCAAAAAAAAGTTTATGTCATCAATGCCCCACCAGAGGTATACTACAGGTGAGAAATGATTGAGATCAGCCTGCAGGATACAGAGATATAGCTGCTCAAAAGTGTGGACGGACGGACGGACGACGGAGGACCCACTATACTATAAGCTCCCCTGGAGCCTTCGGCCCAGGTGAGCTAAAAAGCATATGGCTGAGAGAAGTTTACTCAAGGAAAGTTTCTATGAAAATTTGGTCAAAATATCTGCAAAGGCTTGGTAGTTAATGCCATTTTTCAATTTTCCCCATAATAAGTCTATGGAAAATCATTTACCATAGCAACCAAACTAAAGAGACGAATTTCATAAAAAAACATAAAAACCTGTAGAGGCAAATATGGTGAATATTTCCATAAACTCTCAGCCTAATAAAGCATACGGTTTCTGAGGAGATGATTTTTTAAGTTTTTTTTCTATTTTTTTCATTTGGTTTCCATGGCAACCAATACAAATGAGCAGCAGGCCTAAATTCATATGGCAGAGAGTAGATTGTCTAAGGATCATTTCTATGAAAGTTTTGTCAAAATATCTGCAGAGGCTTGGCAGTAAATGCCATTTTTTAATTTTCCCCATTATAAGTCTATGGGAACTCTAAGTTGCCATAGCAACCAAACTAATGAGCCGATTTTCATAAAAAACGCAAACTTTCAATCCCCCCACCCAAGGATGCTATAGATAAAATTTGGGCCCAATCGACCCAGTGGCTTCAGAGGAGAAGTCATTTGAAAGTGTTGACAACGGACATACAACGCAGACGACGGACAACTGCCTGTCCTATAAGCTCCCCCGGAGCCTTCGGCTCTGGTGAGCTAAAAAGTTATTGGCCGTACACAAAAAAGCCCCTTTTTACCTTTGACCTCTAAGTATGGCGTTGGGCTTTGAATTACAACACATCGTCTCATGATGGTTAACATTTCTGCCAAGTAATTTCATTATCCACCAAAGAATAAGTTATTGACTGTCCCTTTTTTACCTTTGACCTCTAGGTATGACCTTGACATTGGAGGTATGGACCTTTGTCTTGCACATGATTCATGGTCTAATGACTGTGAACATTTCTGCATGGTTACTTTATAAAGTCCATCCAGAAATAAAAAAAAAGTTATTGACTGGACACAAAAAAAAACTTTTTTTTTTACCTCTGACCTCTTAGTATTACCTTGACCTTGGAGTTACCAACCTGGGTCTAGCGTGCAACACATCGTCTAATGGTTAACATTTCTGCCAAGTAATTTCACAATTTATCCAGGAATGAGATAGTTATTGACTGAACACTAAAAAAGGCCCCTTTTTGTCCTTTGACCTATTAGTACGACCTTGACATTTGAGGTACACACTTGGGTCATACACGCAACACATCGTCCCATGGTGGTTAACATTTCTGATCAGTAATTTCAAAATCCATCTAAAAATAAGAAAGTTATTGACCGAACACAAAAAAGGCCCCTTTTTTACCTTTAACCTCTATGTATGATCTTGACCTTTCAGGTTCCAAACTGGGTCATGCGCGCAACACATCGTCTGATGGTGGTTGACATTTCTGCCAAGCAATTTCAAAATCCATCTAAAAATAAGAAAGTTATTGACCAAACACGAAAAAGTCCCCTTTTTGACCTTTGGCCTCTATGCATGACCTTGACATTTGAGGTACAAAACTTAATCATGCATGCAACACATCGTCTCATGATAGTTAACATTTTTGCCATGTAAGTTCAAATTCTATCTAAAAGAAATAAAGTTATTGACAAAACACGAAAAGCCCCTTGTTTATCTTGACCTCTAAGCATGACCTTGACCTTTGAGGTACCGACCTGCCCGATGCGCACCACACATTAATATTTTTGCCCAGTAATTTTAAAATCCATCTGAAAATAAGGAAGTTATTGGCTGGACACGATTTGCCCATACATACCGACAAACTTCCAAGGGAGATAATTCAAAAAGCATAAACGTGAGAGTTCTAGTTCTCAGGCTTTCAAGTGACTCCTGGTGAAAAAGTGGGAGAAAAGTAGGAGCCTGAGATATCAAAAAGTAGGAGAAAAGTAGGAAAAAAGTAGGAACTTGATATAAAAAGTAGGAGCTAAAGTACACGAACATACCTCCATATGTCTCACATTTTATCAGTTTTTCATTTTGGGCAGTTTTATTTGTACATTAGAGTCTAATGTTTTTACATCAAAGTTAGCAGGCACCTGTAAAATGTTTGTGGCTAACCCATCTAGTACAGTTATTCATGCCCGAAAATTTAAATATGTGAGAAGCATCAGCTACAAGATTATCAGGTGAAGGCATCATAGCACTGCTACATTGAATTCCTGTCAAGCAAAATAAGACAGCATTTTAGTTGCTCACTGAAGTCAAGGCTTTAAAGCACTTCTACAATGCATTTCTGTCATGCTAAACAAGACAGAGCTCTAGTTGGTCACTTCAGTCATCACAGCATTGCTGCAATGAATTTCTGTCATGCCAAAACAAGACAGAGCTCTAGTTGGTCAATTCAGTCATCACAGCATTGCTGCAATGAATTTCTGTCATGCTAAACAAGACGAGCTCTAGTTGGTCACTTCAGTCATCACAGCATAGCTGCAATGAATTTCTGTCATGCCAAAACAAGTCAGAGCTCTAGTTGGTCACTTCAGTCATCACACCATTGCTGCAATGAATTTCTGTCAGAGCTCTAGTTGGTCACTCCAGTCATCCAGTCATTTCTGTAATGCTAAACAAGACAGAGCACTAGTTAGCCACTTCAGACATCACAGCATTGCTGCAATGAATCTCTTTCATCCTAAACAAGACAGATCTCTAGTTGGTCGCTGCAGTCATCATAGCATTGCTGCAATGAGTTTCTGTCATGCTAAACCAGACAGAGCTCTAGTTGGTCACTTCAGTCATCATATCATTGCTGCAATGAATTTCTGTCATGCTAAACAAGACAGAGCTCTAATTAGTCACTCCAGTCATCACAACATTGCTACAATGAATTTCTGTCATGCTAAACAAGGCAGGGCTCTAGTTGGTCACTCCAGACATCACAGCATTGCTGCAATGAATTTCTGTCATGCTAAACAAGGCAGGGCTCTAGTTGGTCACTCCAGACATCACAGCAATGCTGCAATGAATTTCTGTCATGCTAAACAAGACAGAGCTCTAGTTGGTTACTTCAGTCATCACAGCATTGCTGCAATGAATTTCGGTCATGCTAAACAAGACAGAGCTCTAGTTGGTCACTCCCAGTCATCACAGCACTGCTGCAATGAATTTCTGTCATGCAAGACAAGGAAGATTTGCTGGCATATCACTGCAGTTAAGACACTGCATTACTGCTGCTTTGAATTCCTGTCATCCTCCATAAGACCGATCTCAGATATTTCACTGCAGTTAAGGCATCCTAGCACTGCTTCAATGGTTCTCTGTCATGCTAAACAAGACACAGCTCTTGTTGATCACTTCAATTAAGGCAACACAGCACTGTTGCAATGAAAACTTTCCATGCTCAACAAGACGGAACTCTAAGTGGTCACTTCAATTAAGGCAACACAGCACGACTGCAATGAATTCCTGTCATGCTCAATAAGACAGAACTCTAGTTGGTAACTTCAATTAAGGCGACACAGCACTGCTGCAATGAATTCCTGTCATACTCAACAAGACAGAACTCAAAATGGTCATTGCAGTTAAATGCATCAAAGCATGGCAACAATGAATTACTTTCATACTTTTCAAGACAATAATTCTAGTTGGTCACTGCATTTAAGGCAAATTTAAGCAGCACTGCTGCAATTAATTTCTGCCATGCTCAAAAAGTCAGAGCTCTAGTTGGTAACTCAGTTAACTAAGGCACCACAGAAGTGCTGCAATAAATTGCTGCCATGCTCAACAAGACAGAACCCTAGTGGGTAACTGCAGTTAAGGCATCACAGTACTGTTGCAGTGTATCCCTTTCATGCTCAAGACAGAACTCTAGTTGATCACTGCAGTCAAGGCATCCCAGCATTGCTGCAATGAATTTCTGTCTTGCTCAACAAGATTGAGCTCCAGTGGTCTCTGCAGTTTAGTCATCTGACAGAGCACTGCTGTAATGTGTATTTCTGTCATGCTCAACAAAACATAGCTCTAGATGGTAACCACAGTTAAGGCATAAGAGCATGGCTGCTACAATGAACTTCTATCAAGCTAAACAAGACGGAACTCTAATTTGTCACTGCAGTTAAGGCATAACAGCACTGCTGAAATGAATTCCTCTTGTGCTAAAGACTGAGATCCAGTTGACCACTGCAGTTAAGGTGTCAAAGCAACTAAACAAGACAGAGCTCTAGTAAGGCATCAAAGCCATGGTATCAAAGCATTGCTGCTATGATCTCCTGCCATGCTTAACAAGACAGAGCTCTAGCTGGGCAATGCGGTTGAGGCATCAAAGCATTGCTGCAATGAATTTTTGTCATGCTAAACAAGACAAAGCTCAAGCTGGTTACTGCAGTTAAGGCATCACTGCACTGCTGAAGTGAATATTTGCCATGCTAACAAGACAGAGTTATAGCTGGTCACTGCAAGTTAAGGCATCACTGACTGTTACAATGAATTTCTGTAATGCTAAACAAGACAGAACAGTTTGTCACAGCAGTTCTAAAGGGCATCAAAGCATTGATGTAGTGAATTTTCTACCATTCTGAACAAGAAAGAGCTCCAGTTGGTCATTTAGTAAAAGCATCACTACAGTACACTACTGACTGTAAAAATTCTTGTCATGTTCAACAAGACAAAACTGTAGATGGTCATTGCAGTTTTGCTTTACATCAACATATTCCAGTCAGTGGTACAGCTAAAAACAGCAGATGAATGTCGAGGATCATCAGTACATATGTCATATAACAAGATGCATTCTACAAATAGTTTGAGATACATGTTATATTTTTAAATGCTTTATTTGTTTATTTATTTATTTGGAATCTTAGTTTTTGAACAAATCAAAAAAATATGAAGTAGGAGTTTTTCTGGAAAAAGTAGGAACAAAGTAGGAAGAGACCAAAAAAGTAGGAAAAGTAGGAAAAGGTAGGACTACTTGAAAGCCTGAGTTCTTGCACACTGCAAGTCGTCTAATACAGATTAATATTTATATGAAGTTTCGTGAGGATAGCTCGAACGGTTTTCAAGTTATAGAGCACACACGAATGTGTGACAGACGGACAGACAGACAGACCCCTGGGGGAAAACAAAACGTCTCTCCAATTTTTAGGCGGGCGTTAGCCCGACTATAGTCACCGTACACCTCGTACATCAGATTTTGTGCACCTCTTTAGACATTCCTTCTTGTAGTCCTCCGCTCAAAAAAGAAATACTAAAATACATATCTAAATAGGAAAAAGCAGTACCCGCAATGAGTGAGTGAGTGAGTTTTTCAGTTTTACGTCCCACCAACAGCTAAGGTCATACGGAGACGGGACCTCGGTTTAAAGACTCATCCGAAAGTCTGGAGAAGCCCGGGATCGAACCTGCGACCCCTGGTTTACAAGGCGAGTAGCGTAACCACTCGACCACGGAGGCTTCTAGTACCCGCAATGAATCCTATCAAGTTCGACCAGACTGTTTGAAAAATGAATAATGTTTGTAAATATAGACCTGTTTATTAGATTTCACCAAAAAAATTGCGCTGAAAGCTGAGTAAAAAAATCCGGCACTATTTTTCTACACCAGTGCTGTTTATGCTTGAAATCATTCTCTTTCATCCCTCAGTTTTTGAACAGAACTCTTCTAGCTTTGATATTCAGTGTACCAATTCTTATAGATGGTTTTTTGTTCAAGTCATTGACAGTTGGCAAACGGTGTAGAGTCTGAAGATGCTGCTAGTCACATGCCGTCTGATCTGGATCTATAATGTTTGTATCGGTATCTGTATCTGAATCGGTATCTGCAGAGATGTACAGGGTTGAAAGGGTTGACACGCTTCTCTGTACTGATCGACATTGACATAGTATTCCGAGGCTACTTGTAAAACCTGGGCTGGGCTCATGGGCTGGGCTTGGGCTCCAATTTTTGGGCTCGAATGAAAATGAGTTTGACTCAGGACATAGGTGAAACAGGATCAGTTACTGACCTTTCAACTTTGTTTGTTGTCTGGTTGGAGGAACTGTTAAAGAGAATTGCCCCCATGGGCCCCTGTCAAGATTAAAATTACCCAGTCTGTTTTCCTGCTTGATTTGAGTTGCAACATGCAAAAACCTGGATTACTAAAATCTTGATTACAACATCAAAACACTGGATTCATTCTTTTTAATTGAGCCAGACGATCCCAGAGCTCCTATAAGACCTATGTGGTCAGCAAAAGCTCAGAACAGACTGTGCAGATGTGCAGGCTGATCCGAGCTTTCAGTGGTCGTGCATGGGTCATTGCAGGATGGCTTCAAAATGGAGCACTAACAAACAGTGTAGGCCCAGATCAAATGCTACATGTACATGTTCAGGGTTTTACAAGAGCTGAGATAGTGTACTAACAAACACTGAAGACACAGTTCAGAGGTTCAAAAGTGGGATACTGAAAACAGTGAAGATCCAGATCAGAGGCAATATATCTAGGGTTCTAAAATGGGATTCTGACAACAGTGAAGACCCAGATCAGAGGCCGCGTGTCTTGGGTTCCAAAATGGGATACTGACAAACTCGTAAGACCCAGATCAGAGGCAACGTGTCTGGGGTTCTAAAATGGGATACTTAAAACAGTTAAGATCCAGATCAGAGGCCACGTGTCTAGGGTTCCGAAATGGGGTACTGACATACAGTTAAGATCCAGATCAGAGGCCACGTCTTGAGTTCCAAATGGAATACTGACAAACAGTGGAGACCCAGATCAGAGGCAATACGTCTAGGGTTCCAAAATGGGAGACTGACAGTGTAAACACAAATCAGAGACAGCGAATCTAGGGTTCCAAAATGTGATACTGACAAACATGAAGACCTTGTCAATTTAAATTAACAGTGTATGCTTCGACCAGATACTGCGTTTTATGAACTGCAACTTTGACTAATGCAGCTTATTTGCCCATCAGTGCCAAGCGTCCCTTTACTGGGGCATTCGAAAACACTGAAGACCCTGATTACAGGCCACAGAATGTGGCATCTGATCAGGACCTTCATTATTTGCTTAAAGCACGGAACTTCATGCAAACTCAGAGCGAATAAAATTTCTATTTTGAAATTATACATGTAGTGAGACCTTTCCAAAGGGTTACCTGTAAAACCTGGACTGGGCTCATGGGCTGGGCCTGAGCTCGAATTTTTGGGCTCGAATGGAAATAGGTTTGTCTGAGGTGAAAAACACTATAAGGTCAATTTTAACTCTCTAGTGTGGGTAATATCAGGTTAGTCTGCGCTCATAATGTTTATCATTGAGGTGAAGGCTATTACATCTTTGCCAGATGTCCCTTGAGATGCAGTGTCAGAATCAGTTGGCTATTTAATTGCACTTCAGTGCAGGAAAATTCGAATGCCCCAGTAAAGGGACGCTTGGCACTGATGGGCAAATAAGGTGCATCAGTCAAAGTTGAAGTTCATAAAACGCAGTATCTGGTCGAAGCATACACTGTTAATTTAAATTAAAATGCAGAAATTAAAGGGTCAAACGACTTACATGGTTTAAGTAAAACTTTATTTTTACTTTTTTTGCGTCTTTTAATGTTCCCACTTCCAAAGGAAAGGGGAGGCGTGTCCGTTAGGCTTAGACATTTTTACAGAGGGGGGAACAGGACAGAACAGAACTTTATTTAACTAACTGCACAGGTTATCTCGAGCATGAAATACAAAAATGAACAGGCTCGTGTTGAGTGTGTTGAAAACATAAGTATTATCACCAGTGCGATGCACGAGTGAAATATCTGATGTTTTCAATACACAGAATGATAATTTGTAGGTTGTCCTCAGTGTATAGATTTGTGAACGTCACTCGGCCCCCGCCCATCGGGGCTTGAAGAAATAGATAGGCTGCATGATGCTTCCACGTAGCGCACACGAATACTGGTAAACAGCTTAGAGGTCCTATACCTGCCCAGCTAAAACGGTGCGAGTCGGACCGCCCATGCTTATAAATCATATTGGTTTCATTGGGCGACAGGGCTTGAGATGTCATTTCATCTCAATAACGGGTAGAAGTCCCACATCATTGGAAGCAGCGTCTCAAAAATGACCTATACTATGTTGACGGGGACGTTAAACCTCAAATCAAACAAACGAACAATTTGATCGTCAGCAAAGTTGGTGGAAATTAATTCAGATACAGGAAGGTGCATGTAAATAAATAAATAAATAAATAAATAAACAACAGTCTCTTCCAGCTAGAAAAAAAGAGTCAACTCTTGGAGACCTGCATCGTGTCTGTGGTCTTTTATTGAAATAGCCCGTTTGAAGATAAAAACACTCAATGATAAATTCAAGAGCAATTACGTGTGATAGAGCGTAAAAAGACTTTAGTCATTTTTTTTTCAAGTTTTAACTGAAAAGATGACATTACTCGCCCGCCTCTCAGTACTTTCAGTACTTTGATTTTTTTTTCGGGGGAGACATAATAAGGGAAACAAACACCCGAAGACCAACCATAACAAAAATAAACCGCCACAGAAGAACCGCCTTGGAACAGTCAGCGGAAACGAAGCCTATGTAAAACCTGTAGGCCCTGGCGCGGGGGCATTTTTAGCCCCAAAGCTATAATTTGAACAATCTTGTTAGGTCCACAAGATGAAGCTTCATACCAAATATCAAAGACCTGTGCTTTCTGGTTTCAGACAAGAAGATTTTTAACGGTTTTCCCTATATAAGCCTATGTAAAACCAGTGGCTCTTGTGTGGGGGCATTTTTAGCCCCAGGGCTAAAATTTGAACAATCTTTTCCGGTAGAGGTCCACTAGATACAGCTTCATACCAAATATCAGACCTGGGCCTTCTGGTTTTTTGAAGGATTTCCCTATATAAGCTTATGTAAAACCAGTGGGCACTGGTGCGGGGGCATTTTTAGCATCAGGGCTATAATTTGAACAATGTTGGCAGAGGTCCACTAGATACAGCTTCATACCAAATATCAAAGACCTGGGCTTTCTGGTTTCAGAGAAGAAGAATTTTAAATGTTTTCCCTATATAAGTCTATGTTAAACCGGTGGGCCCCGGCGCTGGGGCATTTTTGGTCCCAGGGCTATAATTTGAAAATCTTGGTACAGGTCTACTAGATATACAGTACTGTTCTAACCATTCTTGACACCCTTGTTAACTACCAGTCAACTACAATCAGGCTAGTTTAAGGTAATTTTTGCTTATTAAAATCAGTTGAGTATAGTTAACTCCTGGTTTACCTGTAGTTAGCTTTGAGGTCACACAATCTTTTCCTAGTTGTCTCTTAGTTAGCTAGGTGTATAAAATGGTGTAAACAGTACTGTAGCTTCATACCAAATGTCAAAGACCTCGGGCTTCTGGTTTCAGACAAGAAGATTTTTTAAAGGTGTTCCCTATATAAGCCTATGTAAAACCAGTGGCTCTGAGGTGGGGGCAGCTATAATTTTAACAATCTTGGTAGAGGTCCACTAGATACAGCTTCATACCAAATATCAAAGACCTGGGCCTTCTGGATTTTTAAAGGATTTCCCTAAATAAGCCTATGTGAAACCAGTGGGCCCTGACGCGGGGGCATTTGTAGCCCAAGGTCTTTAATTTGAATAATCTTGGTAAGTCTACTAGAGGAAGCTTCATACCAAATATAAAAGACCTGTGCTTTCTGGTTTCAGACAAGAAGATTTTTAAAGGTTTTCCCTATATAAGCCTATGTAAAGCCCGTGGCTCTGGTGTGGGGGCCATTTGTAGCCCCAAGGCTATAATTTGAACAATCCTGGTAGAGATCCACTAGATACAGCTTCATACTAAATATCAAAGACCTGGGCCTTCTATTTTCCTATATAAGCCTATGTAAAACCAGTGGCCCTGGTGCGGGGGAGGGGGGGGGGGGGGCATTTTTAGCACCAGGGCTATAATTTGAACAATCTTGGTAGAGGTCCACTAGATCCAGCTTCATACCAAATATCAAAGACCTGGGCCTTCTGCATTTTTAAAGGATTTCCCTATATAAGCCTATGTAAAACCAGTGGGCCCTGGCGCAGGGGCATTTTTAGCACCAGGGCTATAAGTAGAGGTCCACTAGATGAAGCTTCATTCCAAATATCAAAGACCTGGGCCATCTGGCTTCAGACAAGATTTTCAAAGGATTTCCCTGTAACAGTTCTATAAAAGTTTTATCCTTTGGAAGCAAGGAATACACCACAGAACTGAATATATGGAGTGTGCATGTTTCTGGGCCAGATTAGCTAGTTTTGGTCAATTAGGCCTCATCAGTGACCCTCAATTATTTTCAAAATTCCAAAATGGAATCAATGATCCCAAAGGACAAGAAAATATAAACTACATTATGATGTAGGGCAGGGAGACTTTTTACATCTTTTTTATAAGCCTTTGTAAAACCAGTGGGCCCTGACTCGGGGACTTTTTTGGCCCCTGGTCTATAATTTGAACCATCTTGGTAAAGGTCCACTAGACAAAGCTTCATACGAAATATTGGCCTAGGCCTTCTGGTTTCAGACTAGATTTTTAAAGGCTTTCCCTATATTATATAGACTTATGTTAAACCAGTGGGCCCTGGCGCGAGGACAATTTTGGCCCCAGGGCTATAATTTGAACAATCTTGGTAAAGGTCCACTAGACGAAGCTTCATACGAAATATCAAAGACCTGGACCTTCCAGTTTCAGACAAGAAGATTATAAAAGGTTTACTCTTATTTTCTCCTCTTCTATGGCAACCAGAGTTCTGCATGGAATGAAATACTTTGAACAACTTTGAGAGAGGAAATGTGACCGACGCAGTATCAGAAGATTGATAGATAGGACCATCCAAAGATCATTTCTGCCAAGTCTGGTCAAAATCTGTTCATTGGTTAATAGATGTCGTTTAAAGGAATTGTGGACAGACAGACGGATGGACGGACGTTCTAACATGTCGGGTTTTAGGGCTATTTCTTTTATTTTCTTTTGTTTGGTTTAGAGGCTAACTTCCTAAACTTTTTCTGTAAGGAATAAATCTATTATTTACCAATCATTTTCTATTTTTGTCCAATCTGGACACTAGCCTCTAAACCTGACATTTTTGCCCGGACAGACAGACAGAAGTAAAGGACGGATGACAGATGGTGAGCAATCACAATAGCTTCCCTGGGGCCTTCGGCTCAGGGGAGCTCAAACCAGCGAGATGCGGGCAGGGCCATTTTTGGCCCTATGGCTATAATTTGAAAAATCTTGGTAGAGGTCAACTTGATGAAGCTTCATACCAAATATCAACGACCTGGGCCTTGAGGTTTCAGAGGAGATTTTTTAATTTTTCGGATAAAAAACATCATTTGTAGGTCCTGTGACCTAGATGTGCAATGGAGCAGACATACTGACAGACAACAAACTGACACCGGCCGGAGCCTTGGGCTCAGATCAGCTAAACAAGAGGGCCCAATGGCCCTATATCGCTCACCTGTGTACCAGAAAATCAATAGTGTAGGAGACCACTTGATATTACTACATACGAAATATCTAAGCTCAGGCAAAGCAGTGTCCATGCTTATGAACCCTATTGGTTTCATTGGGCGACAGGGCTTGAGATGTAATTGCATCTCAATGTTGGGTAAAAGTCCTACAAAATTGGAAGAGACATCTCCAAAATGACCTATACAGTGTTGACAGGGATGTAAAACCTCAAATCAAACAAAATCTGTGCCTTATGGTTTTGGAAAAGAAGATTTTTTTTAAGTTTTTTTCCAGTTTAAGTCTATAGAAGCTAATGAGCCCTGGGGCTTGGCCAATTTTGACCCAAAGGGCTAGTTGGCAGGATTTATGTAGGCGACCATTTTGTGTTGCTATATACTAAATATCTAAGGTCTGTATTTCATGGTTTCAAAGAAGATGCTTGAAGCTTTTTTCCATTATAAGTTTGTTGGAGTTAAGGGGCCACAGGATTTGGCCAATTTGGACTAAATATCTAAGTTCTGTGCTTCACAGTTTCTGAGAAGATTTTTTAAGCTTTCTTCCATTATGAGTCTATGGGAGCTAAGGGGCACCGGGGTGTGGCCCATTTGGAACCCAGGGGCATGATTAGCAGGAAATATGTAGGTGATCACTTGCCGCTGCTACATGCTAAATATCTAAGCTCTGGACCCTGTGGTTTCAGAGAAGAAGATTTTTGAAGCTTTTTTCCATTATGAGTCTAGGGGAGCTAAGGGGCCCCGGGGCGTGGCCCATTTGGACCCCAGGGGCATGGTTGGCAGGAATTATGTAGGTGACCACTTGCCATTGCTACATGCTAATTATCTAAGCTCTGGGCCCTGTGGTTTCAGAGAAAAAGATTTTTGAAGCTTTTCTTCCATTATGAGTCTATAGGAGCTAATGGGCCCCGGGACGTGGCTCGTTTGGACCACAGGGGCATGATTGGCAGGAATTATGTAGGTGACCACTTGCTGTTGCTACATGCTAAATATCTAAGCTCTGGGCCCTTTGGTTTCAGAGAAGAAGATTTTTGAAGCTTTTTTCCATTATGAGTCAATGGGAGCTAAGGGGCCCCTGGGCGTGGCCAATTTGGACTCCAGGGGCATGATTGGCAGGAATTATGTAGGTGACCACTTGCCGTTGCTACATGCTAAATACCAAAGCTCTGGGCCCTGCCGTTTCAGAGGAGAAGATTTTTAAAGCTTTTTTCAATTTTGAGTCTATGGGAGCGAAGGGGCCCCAGGGCGTGGCCCATTTGGAACCCAGGGGCATGATTGGCAGGAATTATGAAGGTGACCACTTGCCATTGCTACATGCTAAATATCTAAACTCTGGGCCCTGTGGTTTCAGAGAAGAAGACTTTTGAAGCTTTTTTTCCATTATGAGTCTATGGGAGCGAAGGGGCACCGGGGCGTGGCCCATTTGGAACCCAGGGGCATGATTGGCAGGAATTATGAAGGTGACCACTTGCCATTGCTACATGCTAAATATCTAAACTCTGGGCCCTGTGGTTTCAGAGAAGAAGACTTTTGAAGCTTTTTTTACCATTATGAGTCTACAGGAGCTAAGGGGCCCCGGCGCATGGTCCGTTTGGACCCCAGGAGCATGATTGGCAGGAATTATGTGGGTGACCACTTGCCCTTGCTACATGCTAAATATCTAAGCTCTGGGCCCTGTGGTTTCAGAGAAGAAGATTTTTGAAGCTTTTTCCATTATGAGTCTATAGGAGCTAATAGGCCCCGGGGCGTGGTCCGTTTGGACCCCAGGGGCATGATTGGCAGGAATTATGTAGGTGACCACTTGCCGTTACTACATGCTAAATATATAAACTCTGGGCCCTGTGGTTTCAGAGAAGAAGATTTTTGAAGCTTTTTTCCATTATGAGTCTATGGGAGCGAAGGGGAGCCGGGGCGTGGCCCATTTGGCACCCAGAGGCATGATTGGCAGGAATTATGTAGTTGACCACTTGCCCTCACTACATGCTAAATATCTAAGCTCTGGGCCCTGTGGTTTCAGAGAAGAAGATTTTTAAAATTTTTCCCTTTATAAGTCCATAGGAGCTATATGTTGCCATGGCAACCAGAATTCCAATCTGATCAGCCCAAAAACCTTTTGCAGCCTTTCCCCCTACCTGATGATGCTTCACATGAAATTTGATCAAGATTGGCCAGTGGGTATTAGAGGTATACTAATTTGAAATTGTTTACGGACGCACGGACGGATGCACGCACGCATGACGGACAAAAAGTGATCCCAAAAGCTCACCTTGTCACTATGTGACAGGTGAGCTAAAAACAAGAATTCTGACGAAGGCACAAAGTCACCGAACCATGACATCTAGGCAAAGATCAAACACAGATGCTTGCATAAAAGTTGCCATTCTTAAATGCAAGTTTGTACTAAGTATCATTAATTAAGCTGTAATAATTCTTGAGAAATGATCTTAACCATTAGGGTGAACGCTAGGGTGGTTGCAATATTTTACAAAGTCAGTGATCCATAAAATATAGGTCAAGGTCAAATATGGATGCTTGCATTTAAATTTCCATCTCCAGATGCAAGTTTGTACCAAGCATCATTAATGAAGGTCTTATAGTTTTTGAGAAATTAACTTGACCATTTGGGTGAATGCTAGGGTGGTCGCAATATTTTACAAAGTCAGTGAACCATGAAATGTAGGTCAGGGTCAAATATAGATGCTTGCATTTAAGTTGCCATCCCTAGATACAAGTTTGTACCAAGTATCATTAATGATTTTTTTTTGTTTTTGTTTGATTTGAGGTTTAAAGTCCCCGTCAACACTGTGTAGGTCATTTTGGAGATGTTGCTTCCAATTTTGTGGGACTTTTACCCGACATTGAGATGAAATAACATCTCAAGCCCTGCCGGCCAATGAAATCAATAGGGTTTATAAGCATGGATGGACCGACTCGCACCTCTTATAGTTCTTGAGAAATAAACTTGACCATTAGGGTGAAGGCTAGGGTCGTCGCAAATATTTACGCCTTGACAAACGGATGGATGAATGAACGGACAAACGAACGAAACCGAGCGCCTATATCGCGCCATGCTAATAACAGGCATGACAAAAAGAGGAGACATTTTGTTACTCTCCAGCAACCACGAGTTTTAGCGTGTGGTGACATAATTTTGCTGACATGACATTATCCACTAAATAATAATAAGGCTCTGGTGTAGTGATTAAATGTTACTTGCCTTCAGTGTTAACAATGTTTTTTCTATGATTTCACCTACATTTTGACCCGACCCATATTCAAACTTGACTTAGATCTTGTCAAGATGATCATTTTGAGCAAAACTGGCCTCAAAAGTGTGTTCCTATTTTCTATGAATTAATTACTGACCTACTTTTCACCCTACATGACCCATATTCGAACTTCAGAGTGTCAATAAGGTTTTTCTATGATTTGACCGGCTGACCTACTCTTTTACCCAGCATAACCCTTTTTCCCTTATTCAAACTTACTGTCAAGATAATTCTGAGCAAAATTGATAATGACGGGACCAAAACTATGGCCTCTAAAGTGTTTACAAGGTTTTTCTACGATTTGACCTACTGACCTACTTTTTTACCTGACATAAGCCATATTCAAACTTGAATGAATATTGTCATGATGATCATTATGACCAAGTCTGATCATGACTGGACCAAAACGGTGGCCTCATAGAGTGTCAACAAGAAAAGTTTCTGCACGGACATATCATCTTGGTCACAAAAACTGACCCTGACCAAGTGAGCTGAAGCTTGTTCAAATAGCTCTCAGAGCATTCCCCACCCCTAGCAAAGCTTCAGGCCTTTGGTGCTTGCCAAATCTCCTTGGACCATTTATTTTTTCCAAACTTAACATATCTACATACAGACGACTGACAACTGTCGGTGGTATATAAGCTGACCTGGCTTGTGACACCAGCTTGCCAGATAGATGTATTTATTAAATGCTTTCCAACAAATTAACTGCATGGAGTACAACAAAACTTTTGATTCCTTCAAACATCTTTTATTGACTTTATTTGTCATCAGGTTTATTGAAGACATATGTCAGACAACATTTGCCACAGTACTGCCTGTCAAAATGTGATGCCATGAAAACTCCAGCTCCACAGTCTTCATTTGGACACTCACGTCTCAGTCGAGTTATCTTGCCATTCTCATCTACCTGTAATATACCAGATCTAGGATTCACAACTGGATATGTTTGAAATAAATATGAATATTTAAAGCATTTTAGAGCATTGTGAAACCAATGCACAAATGGTCCTGAACCGCTCACCTGAATGCTGAGTATACGGGGAACCATTTGGTTGCAAGGTTTCTTTTATATCATGACAGCCAACTTGGTCATGCGACTTAAACCATACAAACCAAATTTGGTTCTTCCATCCTTTAAAGGCTTCAGTTGAAATTTGGCTTAAATTTTCCCAGCTGTTATTGAAGCACTAAAGGTGACAAATGCCCCCCACCAAATGACTCACTAGACAAGTAACTTGTTTGACAAAAGTTGGTCAATGGGACATAGTTCTGGAGATGGGCTGGGTCTTCTGGTTTCAGACAAGATTTTCATAGTTTTTCCCTGTATCTGTCTATAAAAAAACAAGTTGGCCAGGGGTCAGCGCCATTTTTGACCTATTATTTGAATAAAAAGGCTCATGGGCCACTATGTTCACCAGAGCTCAGGTGCGCACTGCCCAATGGCAGCCATGTATTTTAACACGATATCATTTTAATCTCCTAATTATAAAGTCTCCGAAATGAACCCCCCTATCCAAATGAGCACCCATGTGGACTCAAAATCTGAAACATTAGACATTTTATGAAGTAGAGGGATAGGGAAGGGACCCAGTGGTGCCCTGGTTGGTATCACTAAATGTGTCATCATAAGGAACAAGAATAAGGTGTAGCAGTGGGGATCTGTACGCCGGAGTTATAAGGCATCTTTAGCGGTGGAGGGGTTGGGGCATGCCCTGTTGATCCCAGGAAAACCCAAGATTGTTGACCCTAAAATGTGTCTTATCATGAGGACAAAAAATATATATGGTTTATGGGTGGGAAAGTGAACAGTTTCTGGTATATGAGGCCCCTGGATGAAGTGGAGAGGAGAGGAATGGCCCCTGCAGACCCCCCATGTTGGTGTGCTATTGCTAAGGAACAAGAACATATAGGATTATGGGGTGGGGATTTGAATGGTTTCTGTAATATATAGCCTTTTAAAGTGGAGGGGCGGGGCACATTGCCCCAGCACAAAGTGACACCCAGGTTGGTGTGATTGAACGAGTCTTATAAGGAACAAGAATATATATAGTTTAGGGGTGGGGATCTGAATGAAATCTGAGCTATATGGCTTTTAATGAAGTAAAGCAGTGGGGCATGGCCCAGGCACCCTGGAGGACTCCTAAGTTTGTGTTATTTGAATGTGTCTTATCATAAGATGAATATATATGGTTTAGGGGTAGGGCTCGGAACAGTTTCTGAGATATATGGCCTTTTGTGAAGTGGTGGGGTGAGGCAAGGCCCTGGCTTGACCCGGGATACCTCCAGGTTAGTGTCAATGAATGTGTCTTATCATAAGGAACAACAATATACGGTTTAGGGGTGAGAATCTGTAAAATTTCTGAGATATTGGATTGGGTCTTTTATGAAATGAAGGGGTGAGGCACGGCCCCTGAACATCCGGGGGGACCCCCAGGTTAGTGTCACTGAATGCATCTTATCATAAGAAACAAGAATACATATGGTTAGGGGTTTGTTTGATTTGAAGATTAACGTCCCCGTCAACACTGTAAAAGTCATTTTGGAGACGTTGTTTCCACTTTTGTGGGACTTTTACCCGACATTAAGATGACTTGACATCTCAAGCTCTGCCGCCCAATGAAACCAATAGGGTTTATAAGCATGGACGCGCCGACTTGCACCGCATTGCGTGGGCAGGCATAGATCCTCTAAGCGGTTTACCAGTACTCGTGTGTGGGTCGGTTTCAGCTGTGCGTGGAAGCACCATGCAGCCCATCTATTTCTTCAAGCCCCGATGGGCGGGGGCTTGGTATGGTTAAGGGGCAGGGATCTGAATGGTTTCTGAGATATATGGCCTTTTGTGTAGTGGAGCGGTGGGGCAGGGCCCCGGCGCACCCAGGAAGACCCCCAGATTGGTGTCAATGAATGTGTCTCTTCAAAAGGAACAAGAATATAAATGGTTTAGAGGTGGTGATCTGTAAGATTTCCAAGATATTGGGCCTTTTATGAAATGGAGGAGGTGGGGCATGACCCCGGCGCATCCCAGGGGACCCCAAGGTTGATGTCACTGAATGTGTCTTATCATAAGGAACAAGAAAATGTATGGTTTTGGGGTGGGGATCTTAATGGTTTCTGAGTTATATGGCCTTTTATGAAGTGGAATGTGAGGGGCATAGCTCCAGTACAACCTAGGGGACCCCCATGTTGGCAAAAAAGCATATGGCTGAGATAAGTTTATTCAAGGAACATTTCTATAAAAGTTTTGTCAAAATATCTGCAATGATTTGGCATGATGCTTCCACGCAGAGCTGAAACTGACCCGCACAGGAGTACTGGTAAACAGCTTAGAAAGGATCTAAGCCTGCTCAATGTCGGGTAAAAGTCCCACGAAATTGGAAGCAATGTCTCCAAAATGACCTTTACAGTGTTGATCAAACAAACAAACAAAATAAGGATGCAACAGATGAAATTTGGGCCCAATTGGCTTAGTGGCTTCAGAGGAGATGTCGTTTTCAGCTTTCAGCCTCTAATTAAATTTTTCAATGTTCAAAGGGCAATAACTTTAAAAGTAGGCAATCCAGAGTTATGTTTCATGGGCTCTGCACATTGTCTCATAGTGCATTACATTTGTGTGAGGTTTCATGAAAATACCTCAAACAGTTTTCCGAGTTATCATGAATAACAATTTTTTCAATGTTCAAAGGGCAATAACTCCAAAAGTAGGCAATCCAGAGTTATGGTTCATGTGCTGTGCACATCGTCTCATGGTGCTTTAC
Organism: Lucinisca nassula; assembly: GCA_963580285.1. Taxonomy (NCBI): domain Eukaryota; kingdom Metazoa; phylum Mollusca; class Bivalvia; order Lucinida; family Lucinidae; genus Lucinisca; species Lucinisca nassula. The sequence goes on along the minus strand of OY757012.1, from coordinate 66,722,820 downwards.
ATTTGTGTACAGTTTTTTAGTTACGATGAGTAACGGTATTACGGAATTTCTGATCGCCCCCGCCCATCGGGGCTTGAAGAAATAGATGGGGTGTATAATGCTTCCACGCAGAGCTGAAACTGACCCGCACACGAGTACTGGTAAACCGCTGAGAGGATTTTAGCCTGCCCAGGCAAAGCTGTGCGAGTTGGCCCGTCCATGATTATAAACCCTATTGGTTTCATTGGGCAGCAGAGCTAGAGATGTCATTTCAGCTCAATGTCGGGTAAAAGTCCCACAAAATTGGAAGCAACGTCTCCAAAATGACCTTTACAGTATTGACGGGGACGTTAAACCTCAAATCAAACAAAACAAATGCAATTTCAGAATCACAGAAGGACAAGGCAAATCCAATATAGCCCCCACTTTTTCAAAGCGGGCCTATAAATACCTGTTTTCTATTTATTACATTGCAAGAAAAAAAAATAGGGTGGGTAGGTAGGTATTTTTTTTCAAACACTAAAATTAGACTTCTCTAGAAATAACATTCTGTTCAGGGTTTATATTGTTGGTTATCCTCAGTCAAGAATTAGTACAGTCTGAATCACAGATTTTTGCCTTCTCACATTCCCTTCTTCTGCCTGGCCAAAAGTGGACAAGGTCATCCCTTTGTTGGTTCTAGATGAAATTGCAGCCAAATGTTGCGCATAGAAAGTGTATAAGTATACAAATTGTATCTTATCAAATCCCATCAATATATATCTCAAACTCAAGGAGTATTGCAGTTAATGCAATCACAAGGTTATATTGTCAGGGGAGATAACTAAAATGACACCTACAGTTGTGGTTCTTGCTCATAACAGACCTTCTCAACCTTGGGTACAACTGTGCCAAGTTAAAGTGGTTTTGGCAATCACAAGGTTATATTGTCAGGGGAGATAACCAAAATGCTTGTGCACCCAGAGTTGTGGTTCTTGCATGTCTTCTTGACCTCATGTACAACTATATCAAGTACCATCAATATATCTCAAAGGGTGTTGGAGTTTTGGCAAAGCATGTCACAAGGTTGTAACTGCGGACGGATGGATGGACGGACAGATGCCAGGCTGACTGCTATATATCCTCCAAACCTTTTTGGTCCTGGTATAAAAATGCTAGTGAAATATCACACCATAGTTTCCCATACTAACATTTTTATGTAATCAAAGATCGATGTACCTATCAAATATATTATTTCTGTCCAACTTTTAACTGTGGTAATATGGTTGTTAGCAGTTGTCAATTAGCACAGAAACTTCATCAACCCACCTTGTAGTATTTCAGAACAGCCAGCTTAACTTTCTTCTTCTTATGTTTGTTCTTTTTTGGTGTTGTGTAGTTTTTCTTCTTACGCTTTTTTGCTCCACCTCGCAGACGCAGCACCAGGTGCAATGTTGACTCTTTCTGGATATTATAGTCTGAGAGTGTACGCCCATCCTCTAGTTGCTTCCCAGCAAAGATTAGTCTCTGCTGGTCTGGGGGAATGCCTGTAAGTATATGTAAGGCAGTATTTTTTCTTTTTACAATGTTTCAACTTTCAACTGTTGAGTGCTGGGACTGATTCAACCACAAAACTTCCCAAATCCTAAAGTATGAGTTCCGTTTTTTTAGAAAACTAGAAATGCACCCCTGCTGAAAATATGTTGATCCTAATATTAATCCATAGAAAGATATTAACCGTGTTTAAGTTATGGACGCTTTTTTGATATTTGATCTCTAAGTATGACCTTGACCATGGAGGTACGAACCTGGGTTTTGCGTGTGACACATTATTTCATGATGGTGAACATTTCTGCAAAGTAATTTCAAAATCCAAACAGAAGTAAGAAAGTTATTGACTGTGTTTAAGTTTTTGGCCCTTTTTCGACCTTTGACGTCTAAGTACGACTTTGACCTTGGAGCTACAGAACTGGGGTTTTGCGCATGACACATTGTCTCATGATGGTTATCATTTCTGCAAAATAATTTCAAAATCCATCTGTTTTTCTACAAAAACACAGATGTCTCCTCCCTTTTTGACCTCTAAGTATTACCTTGACATTGGAGGTATTGATCTGGGTCTTGTGTGCAACACATCATCTGATGAAGGTGAACATTTCTGCAAAGTTACTTTAACAAGAGGATCATGAGGTCCTGGTTGCTTCCCTGAGCCCTGTGCAAATTTGGGAGTACTAAATCACCTGATGCTACACACCAAGTTTCAAGACAATCAGCCAAATGATTCTTGAGATGAAGATTTAGTAAGGTTTTTACCATAATAGGGCATGGTGGCCATCTTGGTCACATGACCTGGACCATTCAAATAAATTGGCATAACCCCATGTCCATTATATAAAATTCAAATGAAATTGGCCCAGTGGTTTCAGAAAACATGTTTTTTGAAATGTCAATGGACCTGCAATACAAGTGACGTTGTGCCAAGGTTATCAAATGACCTTGACCTTTCAGCATTCATTTGGCATCTATCCTCATGTCACAGAACCCAATATTTTAAACAAGAGGGCCCAATGGCCCTATATCGCTCACCTGTGTTCCAGAAAATCATTAGTGTAGGAGAACACTTGAAATTGCTACATACTAAATATCTAAGCTCAGGCAAAGCTTAGTCCATGCTTATAAACCCTATTGGTTTCATTGGGCGACAGGGCTTGAGATGTAATTTCATCTCCATGTCGGGTAAAAGTCCCACAAAATTGGATGAGACATCTTCATAATGACCTATAGTGTTGACGGGGATGTAAAACCTCAAATCAAACAAAATCTGTGCCTTATGGTTCTGCAGAAGATTTTTTGAAGTTTTTTTCCAGTATAAATCTATAGGAGCTAATGACCCTTGGGGCATGGCCAATTTTGACCCAAAGGGCATGGCTGGCAGGATTTATGTAGGCGATCATTTTGTGTTGCTATATACTAAATATCTAAGGTCTGTACTTCATGGTTTCAAAGAAGATGTTTGAAGCTTTTTTCCATTATAAGTTTGTTTTGTTTGTTTGATTTGAGGTTTAACGTCCCCGTCAACACTGTAAAGGTCATTTTGGAGACGTTGCTTCCAATTTTGTGGGACTTTTACCCGACATTGAGATGAAATGACATCTCAAGCCCTGTCGCCCAATGAAACCAATAGGGTTTATTAGCATGGACGGTCCGCCTCGCACCGCGGTTCCTGGACAGGCTTAGATCCTCTAAGCGGTTTACCAGTACTAGTGTGCGGGCCGGATTCAGCTCTGCGTGGAAGCATCATGCAGCCCATATATTTCTTCAAGCCCCTATGGGATGACTGGCAGGATTCATGTAGGCGACCACTTGCTACATGCTAAATACCTAAGCTCTGGGACTTATGATCTCAGAGAAGACTTTTGAAGATTCTTTTTCTCCATTTTAAGTTTTTTTTTGTTATTTTTTTTCCATTATAAGGGCCCTGAGGTTCAGAGAAGAAGATTTTTGAAGTTTTTCCAATTGTAAGTCTATGGCAGCTAAAGAGCCCTGGGGTGTGGCCAATTTGGATCCCAGGGGCATAACTGGCAGGATTTATGTAGGTGGCCACATGCTGTTGCTACTAATAAAAATCTAAGCTCTGGGCCTTATGGTTTCATAGAAGAAGATTTTTTAAGTTTTTTTTCCATTATAAGTCTATTGGAGCTGATGAGCTCGGGTGTGGCCAATTTTGACCCCAGGGGCAGGGTAAGCAGGATTTGTGTAGCTGGCTATTTTATGTTGCTAGATACAGTCGGCCCGCGATATAACGACATTCGTTATAACGGAAACTTCGGTTTCCGACGAAAATTTGGCCAAAACAAACGTTTTACTATATAAATTTACTACGTTATAACGGAATTCACACTTACCGACACCGACAGTGAATTCCGGCGACAAAAATCACATTTTCCCTTACTTTTTTCTCGATAATCCGACATAATTTTCGATCAAACTATTTTTGACATATCCAATTTGCAGTATGCCGAAAACCGTCAAAGGTCATTGTCGCAAACAGGTAAACAGTCAGTCAAGGGAGACTAATCAAACAAACAATTAGTGATTTTTTGTTAAGGCAGTTTCGCACCTTTGATCTTAGACAACTTGACTTCTTTAATTGTTTGAATAGTCATCACCGCCTTAATGTCTGTAATTATCGCAATTGGGGATAATTGTCATAATTTGAGTACCTTAATTGATTGAGAAGTGAGCTCTTTGAGTAGACATGTCAAAATTGTTGCATAAAAGCCGTGCACATCAAGGACTGTCATCAAACTTCTATAGTGTCTGTACGAAAGATAAACTTTATAATGTCTCTACAACCGCCTGCTAAGCGCAGACGTACCCAGTTCTCTGTTGCTGAGAAGAAAGAGATCGTCTCATACAAGATCGACCATCCAAAAGCTACACAAGACGAGATAGCCGCTCACTTTGCTTTACAGTGGGGTAAACAAGTCGGGAGATCGACCGTTAGCGACATTCTCCGAGACAAGGAGAAGTGGACGGGCACACCAAGAGACGGCGACTCTTCACTACGCCAACGGACAGGGAAACATGAGAACCTCGAAGAAGCCCTGTTCTTATGGTTCAGCGACGTGAGATCGAAAAATGCCATCATCAACGACGACATGTTGATTGAAAAAGCCAAGAAATTCGGCAATGAGCTCGGCGTTCAAGACTTCCAGTACTCCAAGGGATGGCTACACAAATTCAAGAAACGACACACCATCTCTAAGCACGTCGCCCATGGGGAGGCCGACAGCGCAGACCCCGTCATCGTGAGCCAGGGCCGACTACAGCTTCAAGAAGAACTCGCCGGCTACGACCCTAACGACATCTACAACATGGACGAGACTGGGCTGTTTTATCGTCTGCTACCGAACTCAACACTTGCTACTGGTCCCATCAGTGGCAAGAAGAAACAGAAAGAAAGAATAACCGTTGCTTTGTGTGCCAACGCTTCCGGGACTGACAAGATGGTCCCACTGGTGATCGGCAAGAGTGCTCGACCACGTTGCTTCGGCAGTACGTTTGATCCCAGCGTCTACGTGAAGTACACCTACAACAAGAAGGCATGGATGACCGGCGCTGTGTTCCAGGAATGGCTCGTCAAATTCAACCGTCGTATGGGACTAGCCGGACGTCGGGTGATTCTGCTGCTAGACAACGCTACCAGTCACTCCACAGAGGGCCTACGTCTTACCCACGTCGCCGTACGCTTCCTACCGCCGAATACGACAGCCCACATCCAACCTATGGATGCGGGAATCATCAAAAACTTCAAGGGCTACTACAGAGGTCTACTGGTGCGCTACTTCCTACAGTGCATCGAAGATGGGGTAGAGCAGATTGTGTCCCTGAAGACAGCCATCTCCTACGTCAAAGAAGCCTGGTCATCAGTCAAGCAGTCAACCATAGTCAACTGTTGGCGCCACGTCAAGATTCTACCACCAACCCAACAACCAACAACCGACGACGACACCGACGATCTGCCCTTGGCAGAGCTGCAGAGGCTGCTGCAGAGAATGCCTGCCGAGGACAGAATGAACGCCCAAGACTACGTTGACATCGACAGAGAGGTTGAGACTGGGGAACAACTTACCGACGAGACAATCCTAGAACTGGTGACAGGGACTAGAACTACCGAGGCTGTGAACGACAACGCCGACGACGACGACGACGAACCGGCTGAACCAGTCATCAAAAGATGTGAAGCCAGAAAGGGTCTAGCGCAGGCCGTCAGCTACTGCGAGCAGAACCCCGCCCTTTCAAGTCATCTTGATAGTCTATGGAAGGCTATTCGTGCCATAGAGACATACAGCGGTTCCAGTGTCCAGAAGACAATGCTAGACTTTGTGAATCCCAAATGAATTGGACTCTTTTCTGTGACTTCAAGTGGACTTATCATTCAAATGTGCTCAGACAGTGCTTTCAATGGGGACTTTATCAGTGATCAGTGATTAAGGGCAATAAATGAAACACAACATGTGCTAATCTCTTCTATGGGTAGGGATGCAGCAATTCGAACAGTTTAGATGTGCATACAATAGGTTGATTTAAGTCTTCCTGTTTGTGCACATGTTAACGTCATGATTTGCTGAGCTCCTATTCATACATTTGTTTTATTCCAGTTTTATTCAAACAATATCAACATGAATGTGCTAATAAGACAGTAGTTAAGACATGTACATGTAATACATCACAATGTTATTTTCAGTACAGTACATGTACTTTGATCTATGCAAATACATGTATGTTTTACAATGTAACTTGTTCTATTCTTAAAATAAAATTTTTGTTGTGTGTAATGGACTTTAATATTGTTATTTCACTCCCATTTAAGAAAGAATGGAACTTAGTGCAAAAACAAAGAGCATAAAACGAACAGTGCAGTGAAGTTCTTTGTTCATGCAATAGGTGCATCCTTTCTTCAGAATATCGAGCTTGTCTGGTGGTCGAGAGGCAATTTCTTTATAACAGCAAATTCAGTTTAACGTCATAAAGCTAAGATGACAAACAGTGTCGTTGTAAAGAGGGTTGACTGTACTAAATATCTAAGTTCTATGCTTCACAGTTTCTGAGAAGAAGATTTTTGAAGCTTTTTTTCCATTATGAGTCTATGGGAGCTAAGGGGCCCCAGGCGTTGCCCATTTGGACCCCAGGGGCATGAATAGCAGGAAGTATGTAGGTGACCACTTGCCGTTGCTACATGCTAAATATCTAAGCTCTGAGCCCTGTGGTTTGAGAGAAGAAGATTTTTGAAGCTTTTTTTCCATTATGAGTCTATGGGAGCTAAATATATGGGCTGCATGATGCTTCCACGCAGAGCTGAATCCGGCCCGCACACTAGTACTGGTAAACCGCTTAGAGGATCTAAGCCTGTCCAGGAACCGCGGTGCGAGGCGGACCGTCCATGCAAATAAACCCTATTGGTTTCATTGGGCGACAGGGATTGAGATGTCATTTCATCTCAATGTCGGGTAAAAGTCCCACACAAATGTAAGCATCGTCTCCAAAATAACCTTTACAGTGTTGACGGGGACGTTAAACCTCAAATCAAACAAACAAATAAGGGGGTCCAAGGGTGTGGCCCATTTGGACCCCAGGGGCATGATTGGCAGGATTTATGTAGGTGACCACTTGTCATTGCCACATGCTAAATATCTAAGCTCTGGGCCCTGTGGTGTCAAAGAAGATGATTTTTTAAGCTTTTTCCATTATGAGTCTATGGGAGCTAAGGGGCCCCGGGGTGTTGCCCATTTGGACCCCAGGGGCGTGATTGGCAGGATTTATGTAGGTGACCACTTGCCATTACTACAAGCTAAATATCTAAGCTCTGGGCCCTGTGGTTTCAGAGAAGCAGATTTTTGAAGCTTTTTTCCATTATGAGTCAATAGGAGCTAAGGGGCTCCGGGGCGTGGCCCGTCTGGACCCCAGGGGCATGATCAGCAGGAATTATGTAGGTGACCACTTGCCATCGCTAATGGCTAAATATCTAAGCTCTAGGCCCTGTGGTTTCAGAGAAGAAGATTTTTGAAAGCTTTTTTCCATTATCAGTCTATGGGAGCAAAGGGGCCCCGGGGCGTGGCCATTTGGGAACCCAGGCGCATGATTGGCAGGATTATTGTAGGTGACAACTTGCTGTTGCTACATGCTAAATATCTAAGCTCTGGGCCATGTGGTTTCAGAGAAGAAGATTTTTGAAGCTATTTTTTCCATTATGAGTCTATGGGAGCTAAGCTGCCCAGGGGCATGGCCCATTTGGGCTCCAGGGGCATGATTGGCAGGATTTATGTAGGTGAACACTTGCCGTTGCTACATGCTAAATATCTAAGCTCTGGGCCCTGTGGTTTAAGAGAAGAAGATTTTTGAAGCTTTTTTCCATTATGAGTCTATGGGAGCGAAGGGGCCACGGGGCTTGGCCCATTTGCACCCTAGGGGCATGATTGGCAGGAATTATTTAGGTGACCACTTGTCATTGCTACATGCTAAATTTCTGAGCTCTGGGCCCTTTGGTTTCAGAGAAGAAGATTTTTCAAACTTTTTTCCATTATGAGTCTATAGGAGCTAAGGGGCCCCAGGGCATGGCCAATTTGGACCCCAGAGGCATGATTGGCAGGAATTATGTAGGTGACCACTTGCCATTTCTACATGCTAAATACCTAAGCTCTTGGCCCTGTGATTTCAGAGAAGAGGATTTTCGAACCTTTTTTCCATTTAGAGTCTATGGGAGCAAAGCGGCCCCGGGGCGCGCCCATTTGGAACCCAGGGGCATGATCAGCAGGAATTATGTAGGTGACCACTTGCTGTTGCTACATGCAAAATATCTAAGCTCTGGGCCCTGTGGTTTCAGAGAGTAGATTTTTGTAGCTTTTTTCCATTATGAGTCTATGGGAGCAAAGGGGCCCCGGGGCGTGGCCCGTTTGAAACCCAGGGGCATGATTGGCAGGAATTATATAGGTGACCACTTGCCATTGCTACATGCTAAATATCTAAGCTCTGGGCCCTGTGGTTTTAGAGAAGAAGATTTTTGAAACTATTTTTTCCCATTATGAGTCTATGGGAGCTAAGGGGTCCCTGGGGCCTGGCCCATTTGGACCCGAGGGACATGATTGGCAGGATTTATGTAGGTGAGCAACTGCGGTTGCAACATGGTAAATATCTCAGCTCTGGGCCTTGTGGTTTCAGAGAAGAAGCTTTTTTCCATTATGAGCCTATGGGAGCTAAGGGGCCCCGGGGCGTGGCCCGTTTGGACCCCAGGGGAATGACTGGCAGGAATTATGTAGGTGACCACTTGCCATTGCTACATGCTAAATATCTAAGCTCTGGGCCCTGTGGTTTCAGGGAAGAAGATTTTTGAAGGTTTTTTCCATTATGAGTCTATGGGAGCGAAGGGGCCCCGGGGCTTGGCCCATTTGGACCCCAGGGGCATGATTGGCAGGAATTATTGAGGTGACCACTTGTCGTTGCTACATGCTAAATATCTGAGCTCTGGGCCCTGTGGTTTCAGAGAAGAAGATTTTTCAAACTTTTTTTCCATTATGAGTATGCAGGAGCTAAGGGGCCCCAGGGCGTGGCCAATTTGGACCCCAGGGGCATGATTGGCAGGAATTATGTAGGTGACCACTTGCCATTTCTACATGCTAAATATCTAAGCTCTGGGCCCTGTGGTTTCAGAGAAGAAGATGTTCAAACCTTTTTTCCATTTGGAGTCTATGGGAGCAAAGGGGCCCTGGGGTGGCCATTTGGAACCCGGGGGCATGATTGGCAGGAATTATGTAGGTGACCACTTGCCGTTGCTACATGCTAAATATCTAAGCTCTGGGCCCTGTGGTTTCAGAGAAGAAGATTTTTGAACCTTTTTTCCATTATGAGTATACAGGAGCTAAGGGGCCCCGGGGTGTGGCCAATTTGGACCCCAGGGGCATGATTGGCAGGATTTACGTAGGTGACCACTTAACATTGTTACAAGCTAAAGATCTAAGCTCGGGGCCCTGTGGTTTCAGAGAAGAAGATTTTTTAAATTTTTCCCATTACAAGTCTATGGGAGCTATATGTTGCCATAGCAACCAGAATTCCAATCTGATCAGCCCAAAACCTATAAATGCAGCCTTTCCCCCTACCTGATGATGCTTCACATGAAATTTGGTCAAGATTGGCCATGGGGTATTAGAGATATACCTATTGAAATTGTTTGCGGATGCACGGACGGATGCACGGACAGACAGATGCAGGCACGCACCACGGACAACGGACAAAATGTGATCACAAAAGCTCACCTTGTCACTACGTGACAGGTGAGCTACAAAAAAATGCATTGTTCCACCTTTTCACCATTTAAAAGCCATATCAACCAATCTGATGTAAAATTGATGTAAAATAGGTCTCAGTCAACCTAGTGCCATCACTGTTGCAAACTTGCTAGTATTCAGTCACCCAATGCTACATACCAAGTTTCAGGACAATCGGCCCATTAGTTCTGGAGAAGCTTTTTAAGGTTTTTACCATATTCAGGCATGGGAGCCATCTTGGTAATGTGACCTGGACCATCCGAATAAATTTTTGTTTCCTAAGTGTCCTAAGGCTGCATATAAAACTTAAATGCAATTGGCCCACTGCTGTTAGAGAAAATGTATTCTAATATGTAAATAGACCTGCAATACAAGTGACCTTTGGCCAAGGTCAACAAATGATGTTGACCCTAAGAATTCACAGGCATTTATTTTATACCCATTGGCATTCTCATATCACAGACCACAATATTTTTTCGAAAAATACATTGATTTACCTATTTCCCATTGAAAAGCCTTAGGAGTCAAATTTGACCTGGCGCAAAATAGGTCAAGTTTGCAAATTTGGTAGTACTCAGTCACCGATGCTACATACCAAGTTTCAAGACAATCGGCAAAGTGGTTCTGGAGAATAAGATTTTTTAAGGTTTTTACCATATTTGGAAATGGCAGCCATCTTGGTAATATGACATGGACCATGCGCATAATTTTTTGTTAGGCTGCATATAAAACTTAAATGAAATTGGCCCAATGGTGTTAAGAGAAAATGTATTCTAATATGTCAATAGACCTGCAATAAAAGTGATCTTATTTTCACACCTTGTTACGTGGAACATTGTAGGCTTTAATATTGATAACTCCGGAGGCATGTGTTTACAGTGTAATAGTAGAATAGTGTGTAATAGTAGAATAGTCTATAACACGGTCCGTGGGTTGGACCCGAGGTTGAGGTGTACTTGATTTGTTGAAGCAATATATTGTGGTATTATTGCAATACACTGATTATATCCCGCCCCCGCCCATCGGGGCTTGAAGAAATAGATGGGCTGCATGATACTTCCACGCAGAGCTGAAACCTTCCACACACTAGTATTGGTAAACCGCTTAGAGGATCTAAGCCTGTCCAGGAACCGCAGTGCGAGGCGGACCGTCCATGCTTATAAACCCTATTAGTGTCATTGGGGGACAGGGCTTGAGCTGTCATTTCATCTCAATGTCGGGTAAAAATCACACAAAATTGGAAGCAACGTATCCAAAATGACCTATACTGTGTTGACGGGGACGTTAAACCTCAAGCCCATTGGGGCTTGGAGAAATATATGGGCTGCATGATGCTTCCACGCAGAGCTGAATCCAGGAAACGCAGTGCGAGACGGACGCCCATGCTAATAAACCCTATTGGTTTCATTGGGCGACAGGGCTTGAGATGTCATTTCATCTCAATGTCGGGTAAAAGTCCCACAAAATTGGAAGCAACGTCTCCAAAATGACCTTTAAAGTGTTGACGGGGACGTTAAACCTCAAATCAAACAAACGTTAAACCTCAAATTAAACAAACAAACACTGATTATATCGCAATTTATCGCGGTATGCTTTTGGCATATTGTTACAGCCCTAGTGTTCCCTATATAAGCCTTTGTAAAACCAGTGGGCTCTGGCCCGGGGGCATTTTTTCACCCCAGGGCTTTAATTTGAACAATCTTGGTAGAGGTCCACTAGACGAAGCTTCATACCAAATATCAAAGACCTGAGCCTTCTGGTTTCAGACAAATTTTTTTTAAAGATTTTCCCTATATAAGCCTATGTTAAACCAGTGGGCTCCTGCGCAGGGGCTTTTTTTTAACCCCAGGGCTATAATTTGAACAATCTTGGTAGAGGGCCACTAGATGAAGATTTATATCAAATATCATAGACCTGGGCCTTCTGGTTTCAGACAAATAGACTTTTAAAGGTTTTCCCCATTATAAGTCTATGTAAAACCAGTGGGCCCCGGCATGGGGGCATTTTTGGCCCCGAGGCTATAATTTGAACACTCTTGCAGTGTTCAATCTCGGCTGCGCCATTGCGCCGTCAGCCCGTTTTTTACATGAGGGGCGCACTAGCGATTATTCAAAGGGCCCGTTTGGCGCAAATGTAGAATTTAGTGACTGTTTCTTCTAGAGCATTTTTGTGATTTTCTCCTGTTTTTTCAGCAGTCTGGTGCGTATTATTGAGTAAATCACAATACGCTTGTTGCCAATCAAAATAACTCAGAAAAACATTTTGTTTTATCTATTTAACCAGTCACATTCTTATTTATTAAACCCAAATCGATGTTTTGTTTGTCGGGGATGCGGACGTGCCCCAGGCGGCTTACGCCAAATACCGGACTGAAAAGGCTATTTATTATGGAGTTCTTCTCTTCCAGAAGTAAATTTCATGGCATTCATTCTATTAGTCCCTGAGCAAGACACTTTATCCAAATTGCTATGTACTGATTAACTGAGGTAATAGGCAAATGTGACCAACTCAGTATTAGAAGATGGATAGATAGACAAAACAGATTTTGTCTGTGATGTCTTAGACAGGGTGTCCACAATTCGAGTTAAGCAAAATTCCCTGACTTTTTCCTGACTAAAATCAAATTTCCCTGACCAACGTTTTTGATATTTTGCGCATTAAGTTCTTACATCTGTTGGCCTCCTCCTTCCCTACAGCCAACCCTTTCCTCCTTTTACAATACCAGCTGTAATTGTCTTACTCTTTAAATATGTTTTTGTTTGCTTTGATTGTTTTTTTATGTTTGTACTTTCCCTTTGAATTTATTTTCTATTTTTCCTTTTTCTAAACACATACATGTACATGTTTTTACATGTTGGATGAAATCCTTGAAACAAGAGGCTCAAAGAGCCTAAGCACTCACCTGAGGAACATTTTAGAAATCTGATTGTCTCATGGTTTCAGAGCAGAAGCTTTTTTGTAGTTCATCCAATTATAAATCAGTGGGAGATAATGAGCCAAGGGTAGTGGCCAATTTGGACGCCATAGGGCTGGCAGGACTTATGCTGATGACCAACTGATGTTGCAACAATACTTAATATCTAATCCCAGGGCCTTGTAGATTCAGAAGAAGATTTCTCAATTTTTCATATTATTGGTCATCAGGAGCTAATGAGTGAGTGCGTTTTAGTTTTACGTTCCACCAACAACTAAGGTGATACCGAGACAGGACCTCAGTTTAAAGACTCATCTGAAAGTCTCAAGAAGCCCTGGATCTATCCTGCCATCCATTGTTTATCAGGTGGGTTGCATAACCATTACACGGTAGAGGCCTCTATGGGAGCTAATGGGCCCCATGACATAGTCAATTTGGACCCTAGGGGCATGGTGGGTAGGATTACATACTGAATATCTAAGCTCTGGGCCTTATGGTTTCAGAGAAGAAGATTTTAAAAGTTATTTTTTTTATTATTGTGACAAGTCAAGTGGAAGCTGATGAGCCCTGGGGATGATTGGTAGGATTTATATAGATGAACACTTAGCATTGTTACATATGAAATATTCAAGCTCAGAGCCTAATGGTTTCAGAGAAGAATTTTGAAGTTTTTTCCATTACATGTCCATGGGAGCTAATGAGGCCTGGAGCATGGTTAATTTGGACCCCAGGGGCATGATTGGCAGGATTTATGTTGGTGAGCACTTGAAATTGCTACATACTAAATATCTAAGATCTGGGTCGTATGATCTCAACATGTTTTCCACTTTTAATTTATGGGAGCTAATGAGCCCCAGGGCATGGCCACTTTTGACCTCAGAGGCATGGTTGGCAGGATTTATGTAGCTGACCATTTCATGTGGCTACATAGCAAATATCTAAGCTATGAGCTTTATGGTATCAGAAGAATTTTTTTAAGCTTTTTCCTTTATAAAACTATGAGAGCTAAGGAGCCCCGGGGTGTGGCCAATCTGGACGCCCAGGGGCATGATCGACAGGATTTATGTGAGGGAAAACCTGGCCTTGCTATATTCTAAATATCTTAGCTCTGGGCCTTGTGAATTCAGAGAAGAAGATTTTAAAAAAAAAAATTCAATTGTAAGTCTATGGGAGCTTCTGAGCCCCGGGATGTGGCCAATTCTAACCCAGGCGCATGATTGGCAGGATTTATGTAGGTGACCATTTTACTCTGCTACATACTAAATATCTTGGCTATGGGTTTTATGGTTTCGTAGAAGAAGGATTTTGAAGTTTTTTTTTTCCATAATAAGTCTATGGAAGCTAAGGAGCCCCAGGGTGTGGCCAATTTGGACTACATGGGTATGATTGGCAGAATTTATGTAGGAGACCACTTGACGTTGCTACATACTAAATATCTAAGCTCTGGGCCTTGTGGTTTCAGATTAGAATATTTTTTTAATGCTTTTCTTCCCATTATAAGTCTATGGGAGATATGGCCATGGCAACAAGAGTTTCCATCTGATCTGCCCCAAAACATTTTGCTTCTTCTCACCCTACCTGATAAAGCTTCACATGAAATTTAATCATGATTGGACAACTGGCTTTAAAGATATACTTATTTGAAAATTGGGAGCTTAGGAACCCCGGGGCCTGGCTAATTTGGACCCCAGGGGCATGATTGGCAGGATTTATGTGAGGGACCACTTGGCTTTGCTACATACTATATATCTAAGCTGAGGATTCAGAGTAGAAGATTTTTAAAGTATTTTCATTGTAAGTCTATGGGAGGTTATGAGCACCAGAGCCTGGCCAATTCTGATCTCAGGGGCATGATTAGTACAAATGGTGGGATTCAGGTAGGTGACCATTACACGTTGCTACATAGTAAAGATCTTAGCTATGGGCTTTATGGTTTTGGAGAAGCAGCTTTTTGAAGCTTTTTATCCATTACAAGCAAATTCGTTGAATTGATATCCCCCGCCGAATGGGTTTTTCGTGTAGAATGGCAAGAAAATATATCTGGCCAAAATTGAGAAAAAAAAAATTGCGCGTGCATCACGGCAGCATAATAATACATATTTATTTCAAGTTTCATTTTATTCCATGCAATAGTTGCTGAGAAGCGGTTCCAGACAAAGTGAGACGACGAAAAATCCAGAATTTTAATCATTTAAGGGGCCATAACTCTGGGTGTAAAAAGTCAATCCGAAAAAAATTTGTGCGTGCATCACCACAGCATAATAATACATATTTATTTCAAGTTTCATTTAATTCCATGCAATAGTTGCTGAGAAACAGTTCCGACAAAGTGAGACGACGAAAAATCCTTCGATCATTTAAGGGGCCATAACTCTGGATGTAAAAAGTCAATCCAGAAAAAAATTGCGCGTGCATCACCGCAGCATAATAATACATGTTTATTTCACGTTTCATTTAATTCCATGCAATAGTTGCTGAGAAACAGTTCCGGACATAGTGAGATGACGAAAAAATCGAGAATTTCAAT
This sequence comes from Lucinisca nassula, assembly GCA_963580285.1. NCBI lineage: Eukaryota > Metazoa > Mollusca > Bivalvia > Lucinida > Lucinidae > Lucinisca > Lucinisca nassula. The sequence goes on along the minus strand of OY757012.1, from coordinate 66,707,597 downwards.
CATTTAAGGGGCCATAACTCTGGATGTAAAAAGTCAATCCGAAAAAAAATTGCGCGTGCATCACTGCAGCATAATAATACATATTTATTTCAATTTTCATTTAATTCCATGCAATAGTTGCTGAGAAACGATTCCGGACAAAGTGAGACGACGAAAAATCCAGAATTTCAATCATTCAAGGGGCCATAACTCTGGATGTAAAAAGTCAATCCGAAAAAAAATTGCGCGTGCATCACCACAGCATAATAATACATATTTATTTCAAGTTTCATTTAATTCCATGCAATAGTTGCTGAGAAACGGTTCCGGACAAAGTGTGACGGACGGACGGAAGGACGGACGGACAACGCCAAAACTATATCCCTCCGCCTTCGGCGCGGGATAATAAGTCTATGGAAGTTAAGGAGTCCTGGGCATGGCCAATTTGGATCCCGGGGGCTTGCTTGGCAGGATTTATGTAGTGGACCACTTGACATTGCTACTACCTCAATATCTAAGCTTTGGGCCTTGTGGATTCAGAGAAGACCGTTTTTAAAGTTTGTTCCATTGTTAGTCTATGGGAGGTTATGAGCCGCGGGACGTGGCCAATTCTGACACCAGGGGCATGATTGGCAGGATTTATATAGGTTTCCATTTTACGTTGCTACATACTAAATATCTTAGCTATGGGCTTTATGGTTTCGGAGAAGATTTTTGAAGCTTTTTTCCATTATAAGTCTATGGAAGCTAAGGAGCCCTGGGGCATGGCCAATTTGAACCCCAGGGACATGATTGGCAGGATTTATGTAGGGGACCACTTGATGTTGATGTATACTAAATATCTTATCTTTGGGCCTTGTGGATTCAGAGAGTGAGTGAGTGTTTGAGTTTTACATCCCACAAACAGCTAAGGTCATACGGAGACGGGACCTTGGTTTAAAGACTTATCCGAAAGTCTGGAGAAGCCCGGGATCGATCCTGCGACCCCTGGTTTACAAGGCGAGTAGCGTAACCACTGCACCACGGAGGCTTCTGTGGATTCGGAGGAAGATTTTTAAAGTTTTTTCCATTGTAAGTCTATGAGGGCTTTTGAGCCCCCCGGCGAGGCCAATTCTGACACCAGGGGCGTGATTGGCAGGATTTATGTAGGATGACCATTTTGCATAGCTACATACTACATATCTGAGCTATGGGCTTTATGGTTTCGGAGAAAAAGATTTTTGAATATTCTTTACCATTATTAGCCTATGGAAGCTAAGGGGCACAATTGGAAGGATTTATGTAGAGGACCACTTGACGTTGCTACATACTTAATATCTCAGCTCTAGGCCTTGTGGTTTCAGAGAATAAGATTTTTTAAGTTTTTCCCATTGTTAGTCTATGGGAGCTTTATGTTTCCATGACAACAAGAGTTTCCATCTGATCTGCCAGAAAACATCTTTTCCCCTACCTGATAATGCTTCACATGAAATTTAATCATGATTGTCCTTTTTGCTTTAAAGATGTACTTATTTGAAAATGTGAACGGACAACGGACGCCGGAGCATTGGCATACTATTTGCTCACATGAGCCTTCAGCTCAGATGAGCTAATGAAATGCATGTCCAAATACAAAGAGATCTGTTGGCTTCCTCCTCCCCTATAGCCAACCCTTACCACCCTTTAATTTCTTCTCCAAGAATAATTTACCAAATGCAATACTTAAGAAGAGGACAAGGCATTATTGTTATTATTATAATTATTATTATCAAGGTAAAAGCCAAACATGAAGAAACTGCCTTAGCCTTTATTTTTTATGTTTTGTTTTTTTTATCATTCATGGACATATTTTTTTCAAAATTCCCTGACTTTTGCTAAAATTTCAAAATTCCCTGACCAATTTCAAAATTCCCTGACAATTCCCTGACCTTAAAAAAATATTTTTTTCACTGACTTTTTCCCTGATTGTGGACACCAGCCAAAACCTAAAGATAAATCTGACAACTTTATACAAAATAATTTAAGGACCTTCTTAATTTCCAAATGGCCCCCTTTTTCAAGGCCTGTGGACCCAGAGGGCCCCAAACCCCCAATTCTAGATTGAACACTGATCGTGGTACAGGTCCACTAGATGAAGCTTCATTGCAAATATCAAAGACCTGGGCCTTCTGGTTTCAAACAAGAAGATTTTTTAAAGGTTTTCCCTATATAAGTCTATGTAAAACCACTGGGCCCCGGCGTGGGGGCATTTTTCAGCCCAAGGCTTTAATTTGAATAATCTTGATAGAGGTTCACTAGATGAAGCTTCATATCAAATATCAAAGACATGGGCCTTCTGGTTAAAAAATTATACATTGAAAACCTTTAAAAATCTTCTTGTCTGAAAGATATAAGCCCACCTGAAGAAGCTTCATACCAAATATCAAACACCCGAGCCTTCTGGTTTCAGACAAGAAGATTTTAAAAGGTTTTCCCTATTTAAGTCAATGTAAAACTAAAGGGTTCCTGGGCGGGGCATTTTTGGCACCAGGGCTATAATTTGAACAATCTTTGTAGAGGTCCAGGAGATGACGCTACACACCAAATATCAAGGACATGGGCCTTGCGGTTTCAGAGAAGATTTTTCCTGTATAAGTCAATGTAAAACCAAAGGGCCCCCAGGGCCGGGGCATTTTTGGCCCCAGGGCTATAATTTGAACAGTGTTGATAGAGGTCCAATAGCTGAAGCTACACACCAAATATGGGAGGCCTGGGCCTTGCAGTTCCAGATGATTTTTTTTAGTTTTCATTAAAAATATCTATTTTTGGCTCCCATGACCATGATGTGCAATGGACCAGAACCATTTGAACAACTTTGAAAGGGGCCCACTTAAGGCTCATTTCTGTGAAATTTGGTCAAAATCTGACCAGTGGTTTAGATGTCGTTTGAAGAAATTGTTTACGCATGGATGGACACACGCATGCACGGACCATGGACGAAAAGTAATCCCAAAAGCTCACCTCGTCATTAAATGACAGGTGACCTAAAAATCTTCTTGTCTGAAACCAGAAGGCTCAGTTCCTTGATATTTGGTATGAAGCTAGTGGACCTAGACCAAGATAATTGTTCAAACTATAGCCCTGGGGCCGAAAATGGCCCTGTCCCGGGGACCCACAATTAGACTTATACAAGAAAAACCTTTAAAAATCTTCTTGTTTGAAATCAGAAGGCTTCGATCTTTGATATTTGGTATGAAGCTTCACCTTTTAGACCTCCCTCAAGATAATGCAAATTATAGTCATAGGGCCTATACTGGCCCTCCCCAGGGCCCACTTGTTACACTATTGATCAGGTGAGAGATCCAGGGCAATCATGGCCCTCGTTTCAAAATCTATCCACTGGTTAAGGAAGAGAAGTCGTTTAAAGGTTTTACTCTTTTTATTATCATGATTATTATCTGTTTCCAAATATGAAGTCCAACTTGCGTGGAACGAGATTTCGGGTCGATGATGAGCTCAAGGCTGCTAGAGGCTTGGTTTGAGGAGCAAATACCGGTAGACGACTTTTATTTCAAAGAAAAGTGAGCCAAATGCATTGAAGTAAATGGGGGATTATACTGAAAAATAATGTTAACCCCACCCCACTCCCGTGTTCTATAAACTTATTAAACTATTAAACTCCCCTTGTATATGCCTCCAGAATCATGCTGATGGCATAAAACAATGATTCAGTTTTTCTGAACAGAGTTTATAATCGTAAATCTAAGTTCTCCAACTTGAACACTGCCAATGCAAGAGTAAAGCTATGATTTATATCCTGCCCTACCTTCCTTGTCTTGGATTTTTGCTTTGACATTCTCAATAGAATCACTGGGCTCCACCTGCAACAGGAAAGTAATATGTTGAAAATAGTAAGCAATAATCTACCGATACTATCTATAAAACTCTATACTAGATATATATCGGATCAGTGCCATACAAAAAGGTTTGCTTGCTAGCTTTTACCTTAGGTTTACAGGCATTTTCACCTAAAACCCTAGGAAAAGAATATTTTAAAGATTTGCCCTACGAGTCTATGTTAAAGAAGTGCCCCCCTGGGGTGGTACCATTTTTGACCCCAGGGCAATAATCTGAACATTCTTTGTAGACATCCATTAGATGATCAATAATCTGAACAATCTTTGTAGACGTCCATTAGATGATGTGTGTCAAATATCACCAGAGATTCAACTTCGGTGAAGTTGATGTCGCACCTGCTCCCCACCTGCCCCACACAAAAAAAAAAAAAAGTTTATTTAAGGCAGAAGAAATGAATATAGGGCTTTGAGAATCCATAGCCTATATATGAGGTAACAAACTGACTAAGTTCACAATGTGATAAAATGAACTAAAATGATCCAAGAATTATATCCAAAGCACATGAACATCCTCATATTATGGAAAAACACATGCTAAGTTTCAAAATGATTAGTATAAAACTGTAAGAGGAGTTGCGATGACGAGGTACCTACTGTATATCAATTGGAGGTTAACAAGATGTGTTTGTGGAAAAATGATGCCCCCGGACAGCTCGTGTTAAATATGAAAGCAGTATCACTAAGCAATCGAAAGGTATGGCCAATGTTCAAGTCTTAAACAAGAGGGCCATGATGGCCCTGAATCGCTCACCTGAATCCAAGATGTTTCAAAGCTTATGGAAATGAAGGATTCACTGCTTTAAGGAGATGTCAAGAGTTCCCACTCACCCAAAATCTTACGTGAATCAAGCAAAGAAAATAAAAATAGATTTTTTTCCGTCGGACGAGATTCCCCGCGTCCGAAATTGACTTGGGGAACCGGACGATTTTTTTCGAGCGTCCAAAATTGACGGGGGCGAATCGGCCGATTCACTGAAATAGATTTTGGACAAGCCGCAGACTTTAATCTGTAGCATAGTAGAGCTTCCTCGCATCCGAAATTTACTGGGGCGAACCAGTCGATTTTTTTCGAGCGTCCGAAATTGACGGGAGAAAGGGGGGGGGGGGGTCGGCCGATTCGCTGAAATAGATCTTTGACAACCCGCAGACTTGAATCCGGCGCATAGAACTTCCGCACATCCGAAATTGACTGGGGCGAATCGGCCGATTTTTTCCGAGCGTCCGAAATTGACTGGCCCGAATCAATGAGATGAAACCACCGCTTCAGTTTTTTCTGCACGCGATCGGTAAATGACGTCATCGGACCCCAGCAACCCCACACGTGTCTATTGTTTTTTCCTAATGGGGCGCATCTCTCTTCATAAAACGGAAACGGTAAAAAAATTCTCAATAGCAAAACGGTTGTGGAAAACAGCTTTTTCTGTAAGCTCCGTGTCAATAACCAACAACAGCATACAGATGTGTTAACACAAATTAAAGCGTTCAGCTTTTCTCGCCAAGTGTCTGCTATTTGGCGCCAAAACATAATCATTCACGAGATAGTAGAATAGTCGTAGCAACTTGTCTCAGGAGCAATTAAATAATTTTCACATCGATTGCGGATTAAATTTTATGATCGGGGAATAAACGCAAATTAGAGACATAACTTGACCATACTTTCACACCTTATCGACTTGCAGCGCAGGGTGGCAATTATATGACAGGGATTAACAATAGTGTCATAATTGAACCGTTATAAATCATCAAACAGTGTAAATCCACATCAGATGTCTGATCTGGGACAGCACTGTTTGCCGATGTCCCAAAAAGGGCCGCGGGCATATGTGGGTTAATAAATAAATAACAATGGTGAACAGGTAAAGTCTTTTCAACATTTTAATGTAAAATACATGCTTTTTGGTGATACTCGCATGCACATGCATTTTCCCGCCTTTTGAAGACGATCGCGCGTTCCGTTGTGTGTTACAAAAACTGGCCAAATTCTTACTTTTTCTCACGCATCCACCAAAATTTCAGCAAATGTTCCATGGGGGTAATACAACAGAATAACAGTTTTCCCCCAGATTTTGGAAACCAGAGGACCAGTGGTCCTGTAAACGCTCACCTGACACCTGGTCCTGGTGTACATTTGACATAGCCATAAAATAGGTCAAGGCCATCCCAGGGTCACCATTTTTACAAACTATGATGGGCTCAAGTACCAGATGCTACAAGCCACATTTCAAGGTCATTGGCTTCATGGTTCTGGAGAAGAAGATTTTTGAAGGCTTTTTACCATATATGGGCATGGCTGCCATCTTGGTCATGTGACCCAGACCCCGCGAACAAACTTTCGTTCCCCCATCCTACTGAAGCTCCACATGAAATTTGGCTTTGATTGGCCTCCCTGTTTTGGAGGAGAAGATCTTTGAAAATGGTGGACGGACGGACAACGGATGGACGGACGACAGACCATGGCTATACTATAAGCTCACCTATGAGCCTAAAGGCTCAGGTGAGCTAAAAACAATTATTTTCACTTTTTCCCAAGCAAAAGCCTAAGTCCGCAAATTTGACATTGCCGTAAAATAGGTAAAGGTCAACCCAGGGTCACCATTTGAACAAATTATGATAGGCCCGTGTACCAGATGCTTCCTGCCAAGTTTCAAGGTCATTTGCCTTACGGTTCTGGAGAAGAAGAATTTCGAAGTGTTTTTACCATATATGGGCGTCATGTGACCTGGACCATATGAGCAAATTTTCATTTGTTCATCATATAAAGGATCCATATCAAATTTCACTTGAATTGGGCCAGCGGTTTCTGAGAAAAAACTGTTTGAAATATGGAACCTGGTTAATCTTGGTCCCAGGTCACTGAATGATGACTTTTCTTACCCATGAATCTTCATGTATTCATTTACTTTACCTGATCTACCAATTTGGTGACATTGTCTTCAATGGTTTCCTAAAAATCCATTATTTTCACTTTTTCCCATGCAAAAGCCTAAGTTGACAAATTTGACACTGCCATAAAATAGGTCAAGGTCAACCCAGGGTCAGCATTTGTAAAAACTATGACGAGCCCGAGTACCATATGATATATGCCAAGATTCAAAGCCATTGGCCTTACGGTTCTGGAGAAGAAAATTTTTGAAGGCTTTTTACCATATATGGGCGTGGCGGCCATCTTGGTCATGTGATCTAGACCGTACTGGCAACTTTTCATTTGTTCGACTCACAAAAGCTCCATATTGAATTTCACTTAAATTGGCTCAGTAGTTTCTGAGAAAAAATGTTTTTTTTGAAATATGAAATCGGAGTGACCTTGGTCTAAGGTCAATGAATGACCTTGACCTTTCTTACCCATAGATCTTCATGTATTCAGTTACTTTACCTAATCTACAAATTTTGGTGACACTGTCTTCAATGGTTTCCCTAAATGTCCATTATTTTCACTTTTTCCTATGCAAAAGCCTAAGTCAGCAAATTTGACATTACTGTAAAATAGGTCAAGATCAACCCAGGGTCACCATTTGAACAAATTATGATAGGCCAGAGTACCATATGCTACATGCCAAGTTTCAGGGCCATTGGCCTTACGGTTCTTGAGAAGAAGAATTTCGAAGTTTCTTTACCATATATGGGCGTGGTGGCCATCTTGGTCATGTGATCTAGACCATGTTGGCAGCTTTTCATTTGTTCAACTCCCAAAGGCTCCATATTGAATTTCACTTCAATTGGCTCAGTAGTTTCTGAGAAAAAATGTTTGAAATATGGAACCTGCGTGACCTTGGTCTAAGGTCAATTAATGACCTTGACCTTTCTTACACATAGATCTTCATGTATTCAGCTACTTTACCTTATCTACTAATTTTGGTGACACTGTCTTCAATGGTTTCCTAAAAATCCATTATTTTCACTTTTTCCCATGCAAAAGCCAAGTCGGCAAATTTGACATTGCTGTAAAATAGGTCAAGGTCAACTCGAGGTCACCATTTGTACAAACTATGCTGGGCCTGAGTACCATATGCTACATGCCAAGTTTCAAGGCCATTGGCCTTACGGTTCTGGAGAAGAAGAATTTTTAAGGCTTTTTACCATATATATAGGCGTGACGGCAATCTTGGTCATGTGATCTAGACCGTATTGGCATTTTTTCATTTGTTCAACTCACAAAGGCTCCATATTAAATTTCACTTAAATTGGCTCAGCAGTTTTGGAGAAAAAAATGTTAGAAATATGGATCCTGAATGACCTTGGTCTAAGGCCAATGAATGACCTTGACCTTTCTGACCCATAGATCTTCATGTATTCAGTTACTTTACCTGATCTACAAATTTTGGTGACACTGTCTTCAATGGTTTTCCTATAAATCCATTATTTTCACTTTGCCCCATGCAAAAGCCTACTTCGACAAATTTGACATTGCTGTAAAATAGGTAAAGGCCAACCCAGGGTCACTATTTGTACAAACCATGATGGGCCCCGAGTACCATATGCTACATGCCAAGTTTCAAGGCCACTGGCCTTATGGTTCTGGAGAAGAAGATTTTTGAAGGCTTTTTACAATATATGGGCATGGCGGCCATCTTGGTCATGTGATCCAGACCCCGCGAACAAACTTTCGTTCCCCCATCCCATGGAGGCTCCATATGAAATTTGGCTTTGATTGGCCCTGCAGTATAGGAGAAAAAGATCTTCGAAAATGGTGGACGGACGGAGGGACGACGGACCATGGCTATACTATAAGCTCACCTATGAGCCTAAAGGCTCAGGTGAGCTAAAAAAGGGGGTGCGGGTAGTATGCAAATGCGGGTAATACACACTCGAATACGGTAACAATTATGGACAAGTATACAGGTTTTCTCACACATTTCTTTTCGTTGCAAAATTTCATACTCCCTGAATTTGATTCTTACCCCCAGTTTTTGTACCCAGGGGGTAAGTTTACCCCCAGAAATAAACATGAGTGGGAACACTGGATGTGGACCAAGACTTCTATCTTTGGAGGCTATTTTTCATTGTAGTGGAATCTGAAGGTTTTTCTATTTTTAGCTCTCGTGTCCATTTTGTTTAACAGAGCAGAACAGTTTAGGCAATTTTGAAAGAGGGTCACTCAAGGAACGTTCCTGTGAAATTATTTTCAAATAGGGCAAATTGCCTAGATGTCATTTAAAGGTTTTTCTATTTTTAGCTCTGGCGGCCATTTTATTAAAGGGAGCACAATGATTTGGGCAATTTTGAAAGAGGGTCACTCAAGGAACATTCCTGAGAAATTATTTTCAAATTGGGCCATTTGCCTAGGAGGAGACGACATTGAAGGTTTTTTTTATTTTTATGTCTGGCGGTCATTTTGTTTAAAACGGAGCAGAACGATTTAGGCAATTTTGAAAAAGGGTCACTCAAGGAACATTCATGTGAAATTATTTTCAAATAGGGCAATTTGTCTAGGAGGAGATGTCATTTTAGGCAATTTTGAAAGAGGGTCACTCAAGGAACATTCCTTTGAAATTAATTTCAAATCGGGCCATTTGCCTAGGAGATGCCATTGAAAGGTTTTTCTATTTTTAGCTCTGGTGGCCATTTTGTTTAACGTAGTGAAACGATTTAGGCAATTTTGAAAGCGGGTCACTCAAGAAACATTCCCGTGAAATTATTTTCAAATTGGGCCATTTGCCTAGGAGGAGATGTCTTTTAAAGGTTTTTTTCTATTTTTAGCTCTGGCTAACATTTTGTTTAACGGAGCAGAACGATTTAGGCAACTTAGAAAGAGGGTCACTCAAGGAACATTCCTGTGAAATTATTTTCAAAAAGGGCCATTTGCCTAGGAGGAGGTTTCATTTAAAGGAAAGGTTTTTTTCTATTTTTAGCTCTGGCGGCCATTTTGTTAAATGGAGCGGAATGATTTAGGCAATTTTGAAAGAGGGTCATCCAAGTAACATTCCTGTGAAATTATATCAAAATCCATTCATTGATCATTGATTTAGGAGATGTCGTTTGAAGAAAAAGTTTGCGCATGCGCGGACGCATGCATGACGGACAAAAAGTGATCCCAAAAGCTCGCTTCGTCACTACGTGAAAAGTGAGCCAAAAAGTAGGTCAAGGCCACAAGGTCCAAAATTATGGGATTGTTGAAAAGGTCTTGTGACATAGTATGCACATGGGAAATATGAAAGCCCTATCACTTACCAATTGAAAGTTATGTCCAATGTTAAAGTTTTTAAAAAGTAGGTCAAACGTCAAGGTCACGAGGTAAAAAAATATGGTACCACTGGAAAGGCCTTGTGAAAAAGAATGCGCATGTGAAATATGAAAGCCCAATCTAAGTTTATATATCCCTTAAAAATTAGATTTTATTTCATATGAACAGAATACATAATGGCTGGCTGTTTTGTCTCAACCTATATCTTAATTTACCTCTAGGGTGATTGTTTTGCCAGTCAGTGTCTTCACAAAGATCTGCATGACTACCGCCTCTGAAATACAGAAAAAGAAAATAAATTGCCAAATGCACATCAACTCCATATAAAATTGGTTCTTAAAGCAAAATCATAGACTATCCTTTGCCGGCCTAGGTAGTTCAGTCGGATGAGCGCATGATGGTGATCAGGAGGATGCGAGTTCGATACCTGCCAGGGTTGGAAACATTCTTTCGTGGAGATAGATAATGAAATCTTTTCTACTGTCATTCTCTCCCTCTGATTCAAGAAGGACAGTTGTCAGTTTATGGCAAATAATGGGCACTGTAGGTTAATGGCTTATGTTTAAGCCTGCCCAGGAAGGTAGGTAAACTGACTGGCTCAAAAATAACCCAAATGGTGTTGACTGGGCTGTTAAACTCCAATACAAACAAGAGGACCCAGAGAGCCCTAATTTGCTCACATGAGTGTCACTATCCATAGTACATTCTATAGGACTGAGCTGATAAATTCTCTTCATATGATACAGGGATACAGACTGGGCTCCTGGAATGTTTTTTAAGTGGCCCAGGTCAAAACTTGGGCGCCCAGGATTCGCTAAGAATTCGAAATTTATTAATGCAACTTCAAAGCAATTTAATTAGAAAAACGTAATTGTAACAAACATGTATAATCTTTGTTGTGTATAAATTTGCTCAGTCCAGATATGGATAATACACCCCGTTAGGCCTTAATTTTTAATGTTCTGTTTTGGATTTCATCAGATATTTGACGGCTTTTTTTTTCCAAACCAAATTGGGGTCAGTAGGAAAGATTTTTTTTTTCGCAATTAAAATTGATAAATTGAGCTATAGTATGCCTAGCTAGTTGACTGCTAATCCCTCTAATTGTTGTACTTTAATAATCTCACTTTAGGAAATCATAACAGTGTTTTGATAATAAGTGCAAGTGACACCAATTAAACAATTGAGTGAGAAAGGTTACCTGACCAGTGTTTAATCATGTGCGTGTAGCGAAGACTATGGCATATGCGGGCAGTATGATCAGCGACAGTGCCTAACAGGGCTTCCGTTAGGCGGACGTACGGCGTATATTACGTCCTGAAATCGCTTCCGGACTCCCAAATTAAACATCAAAGGCGTCCCGCGGACTCCCGAAAATTTCTCTGTACGGCCAAAAATCATTACCGAGACGTATAAACCTGCCCACTTTTAGCGGTTTGTAAAAAGTTTGCTCTGTCTTCTTAGCTGAAACTGCTTTCTGTGTTTATTGAGTACTAAGGACGTCCCATTTTCTGATTGTGCGGTATTATATTGACAGTCAGAATCACGTGCGTCGGCACACCTTTGATCACCATCGGTGTGTGAAAAACGTGTTGAGGTGATTGCTCGGGGTTTGCATATAATTAAACGGATTAGTAGTTGAGGATAAACTAATTATCACATTGACAATAAGTGTCTTTTAATCCTGTAAACTTGTTACTGTTTAAATTAAAACGGGTTGTAATTTAGGTTTTTGGTAGTGAGATTATCATTAGCGATGCAAAGTGTGACAATAGTTTCAAAGATAGATACGCATTTTTTTCTTGAGTAAATATAGAAGGTGTTCACTAGGTGAAATGACGAAAATAATTTATAAAATTCCAAAATGTCGCCGCGATCGTGGTTTGATGTTGGCACCTCGAAAATACGTAAAACCGGCGAATGTGACTAGGCCGGTTCGTTAGGGTCGGAGCTGCAGTCTGATCTGTCTGTTAGCCAAAAAAAAAAAACTACTGCTGACTCGTCTAAGTCTGCTCCAACTTACCAAAGTTGCACGTGTTTCTGCATGTTTGTCTGAAGCAGTTCCGAGTGTTAAGACTCAAAGCGTACGTTTTGCAAAGTTTGGCAAAAATCTTTTTTCTTTATTTCTTTTAATCCATATACGACAATGGGTGTCATGTTTATTTTATTTGTGCTAAGTTCTACAAACAGTGTAGACAGATCAGACGCTATGTTCTGTGGCGTTTGATCTGGGTCTACACGGTTTGCTAATGACCCGAAAATGGGCCACTAGGCATATATGGATACAGGCCAAGCAAAAATATTTTTCTTTTTTGTATGCACTGTACTGACCGCATGTATGTCACATAGTTATGAGTAGTTTTAACTTCCTCACAGAGCTTTGCTTGATTGTTTTGAGTTTAACAGCCCAGTCAAGTCATTTTTGAGCCGGTCAGTTTTCCTATCCACACTTTACTAGCCATCTAAAAGAATACACAGGTGATTAAAAAAGCAAACAAGAGATTCATAGATTAAATTTATATATTTCTTCATCAAAACAATTTTACGATCCGCAAACACCTTGCTTCAAAATTGGGACTTCCTGAATTTTCCAGTGGGACTTCCAGATTTCAAGGGTAGGAAGTCTGGGACTTCCTGAATTTTGGAGTTAATGGAAGCCCTGTTCATACAAAATATAAAAGACCTGGGCCTTGTGGTTTCAGAGAAAAAGATTTTTAAAGATTTTCCCTATATAAGTCTATGTAAAACCAAAGGGCCCCGGAGCGGGGGCATTTTTGATCTGGTCTAAGCTGTCCGAGAAATGAAGCATTGTGAACAGTAAGCTCAGATCAGACTGCAGAATTTCCAACTGATCTGAGCCTTTCAGTGCATTTCTCGGGAAGCATTACTAATGACACCACAATAGGACTTCCTAGCAATCATTAGCTATCGTGTTTTCGTCAGATGCAGAAATGGCCGCATATATTACAACATGTTAAACTGCACCCCACCGTCGTTTCTTATACATTTGCATGTTTAATGAACCAGCACTCAGCAAAAACAACTTTTCTTTTAACGAAAGATCAGCCTGTTCATCTAGCGCTTCGTTTGCTGCTCTCTGAATATCCCAGAGGCCATACTACGAAAGGCTCGTACAAACAGCAAAGACTGATAAGACTGCGCGGGCTGATCTGTGTCCTCACCTATCGCACAGGTTTTACTAATGTTTTTTCCAAAAGTTCCATGCAAAAACCGTGTGTGCTTACAATGTTGTTATTGAAAATCGCGGGATAATTTCAGACTGCAACAAATGCACGTTAAAAAATGACGGCGGAAAAATCAGCAGGGCACGACAAAAACTAAACATGTGCTACCAGCGAAGACTCCGATCATCCTGTGCATCTGTCTGTTCATGGAGACTAGAGATTACACAACAGTACATATTAAAAACTGTCTGCATTATTTATGATTGTTGAAGCGTGGACACTTAGCTGATTATCGCTGCAGGTGGTAAAACATGTAACGGATAATTTTTATTGTCACAATACCCTTCAAAGAAAAGTAATCTGCTCATAGAGAGGGGTCATATCGCTAGAACTATTGTGCATCATTGTCCTTTTTATTTCGTCAGAGACACGGCTTTATAAAATGCATCTTGCGCTTCCAAAAACCCTGGGACAAATTGCGATCAAAATTTTCGGGATGCCTGGCGGGCAACTGACCGTGAAATTGAACTTGTCGGACGCGATTTTAAATCGTGTCTGGCAATCAGGCAATTGCATTATTTCCAACACAAAAAATTTACGCAACGAACGTGCATGAAAACCAGGATTTTTTAACGCCTATTTTTTTCTTTTCGATTTTGCGAAAAATAAATTACAGTCGGCTCGGTCGGGAAATCGGAAACATACCATTTTTAGGCCTTAGAGCACGATTGGTTATAACACGGAACTCGGATATAACACAGACGATGTTTGGACACTATATCTTCTCCAACCTTCTAGTTTTTGCTTCCGTAAAATCCTAGCGAGTTAACACGGTACTAAGAAGAAAATCCAGGATTGTTAAAACGGTAATTTGCGGTACTTAATCACTTGGTAATTATCCAAACAATCAATGCAGCTTAACACCCTTATTGTATAACAGTAAATATGCAATAAACAAGAGTTGCAATCAACTTAAAAGTGTCAGCTTAGCGAGATCAGAGATCACCGGTAAAAAATATTTTCTCAGTTGCTAAACGGTTGCATGCCGGCCTTGTGTTAAGCACGATTTATTTTCATGTTATTTAGCAGCGTACAGTGTGTTTACACAAATGAAAGTGTTAGCGCTTTCGCCTTTGTTTTGACGCAAAAATATTTGGGCAAAGCATGCATTTTTCCCGCGAAAAACAAAACTGGCAGTTATGAGACAGTGGATTAGTCCGTTTTTATTATGCTTATATCTACAGTTAGATGTTGCTAATCCCTTAGGAGGATTTTTACACTGATTGTTTTATTACATTTGTATAATCCATTATCTAAGATCCAACATGTTTGGAAAATGCTGGACGATCTTTTATTGTCGCCGTCGCCAGATGGGCGACCGACAGATAATTTTCTGGCGCCCAGCCGATTTTTCAGTCGCTATGGGCGACTGTTAATTAATCTTTATCCCTCTGATATGTATGTATATAATTTGTTGACAATAAATGGTTTGGGATGACATATTGGAGGTTTAAGAACTGTTATACAGGACTTGGGAGGAATGTGATTGTACTTGGCCGTTTTCGGGCCTTTCAACCAATTAGGATTGTGCCAGTGGCGGTCAGCTAACAAAACCACACTATTCCAGGGCAGGCTTAGAGCTAAGTGTTTAACTAGTAATAGGTAAACATACTTTCACCAGTTACTGACACTGCCTTTCTTGAATCAGCAGAAGGGGGAGAAAATATTCAATGATTAATTTCCAAGGAAATACACAAGATTGAACTCTGAGATGGTTTTGAGCCAGTTTGAACATTTTTGAGCTGTGATTTAAGCAAGAAAGTAGTATCATGATATGTATCGAATTGTGAGGCAAGTATCGCAATGCGTATCGTATCGTGGGGTGATGGTATCGTTGCAGCCCTAGTGTCAGTTTATTATCCCTTTTTGTACCAAATGGAATCTTCCTCCTTATATATAGCAGGAGTCCATTTCAAAATTTAGGGCTGTCAGGTTGTGTTTTCATCAAAATTTATTTAGAAAATGACTGAACTTTTAGCAAACTGTGGGAGACCCTGATCAGATGCCACATTCTGCGGGGTCTGATCTGGGCCTGCACTGTTTGCCACGGCAGAGGTGTAAAATTTCCATCAAACTTACTCGCCCTTATCATTTAAACTTTTCATTTAGATGCTAAAAATGAAGAAAAGGTTAGTTTTGAAAACCGTACCCGTCCTGCCTAAAAAATCACAAATGCGAGCGGGCGAGTGGAATTTTACACCCCTGCACGGTACCCATTTAGGGGTTTCCAGTCTGAAATGGGTTAAACCCTTATTAGGGACAGGACTGTAATTGGTCAATTTAGCAATAAGATCTTTGCCACACTCACTGCAGCCGCATGAGTTAGTCTGTTTTGACAGGAATTTACAGTTGTTGCAGATACTGTTGTACTTTAACCTGTAGATTTGCAAGAAATTAAGAAATATCATTTTCCCCGGCCCAGGCTTTTATACCCCTCGATTTCGAAAAAACGGTTATTTCAAGAAAATTAAACAATTTAGAGAGATAAACCTTCGTGCAGTTATCAAATACGTTATTGATAATAATTTGATACCTAACTGACAGGTCTAGATATATATCTTAATTATAACAAGAGACGAAATATAAAATCTTCGGATCGGCATTTTTTGGCTTGGCGGCTCGGCCTTGGCTTTTATAGGAGCTTTTTTCGTGACGTACTTCCGGTTCTAAAAATAGAACGGGAAAAGCCCTGGCCGTCATCTGTCGTATTGCTTCAAAGGCAGTGGGACAGATAAAGTGTTAATTACAGCATAAAACAGTGGAATTCTTTTAAACTTTTGGGGAATTCTAATTTAAGATAATGGGAGAAACACCGATATGTTACCAGATGTGAAATTTCGCATTACGAAAATGATATATTGTACTTACGACCCAACAGGGTCCTCTCTCTCTCTCTCTCTTAGCAAGCACAGGCAAATTTATGTAAATTACAGTTTGTCGTTAAATGACGCTACGTCAACCGACATGTAGCGTGTCAACAATGTCGTGTCTACATCAAATCAACTACAAAGCGATGCATTGAATTTGAAATTGCAACGTCGATGAAACGTCACGACGTTTCGTTGGCGATAATACGGCGTTGCTAAATAAAATGTCATTTGCCCAGTGCTCGGACCCATCAAGACTCAGTGGGATTGAAACATTAAATTCAAAACAAACGTAGAACACCCTTTCAGAGCATAAGAATGTTAAAACACTCCTTCGCAAGTGCAAGATTTTACAGTAAAATCTGGTAGATTTGTAGATTGTTCAACCTGCCCAGCCCTTAGGTCTACATTAACCCATTTGGTACCGAAAACCCCAAAATCGGTAAGTGACAAACAGTGCAGGCCCAGATCAGACGCCGCAGAACGCGGCCTCTGTTCAGGGCCTACACTGTTTGCAAAAAGTTCGGCCATTTTCCAAATAAATTTGGAAGAAAACACAACCTGACACCCCTAAATTTTGAAAATAACTCCTGCTATATATAAGGACTGAGTGTTTGAGTTTTACGTCACACCAACAGCTAAGGTCATACGGAGACGGGACCTCGGTTTAAAGACTCATCCGAAAGTCTG
Source organism: Lucinisca nassula (assembly GCA_963580285.1). Lineage (NCBI taxonomy): Eukaryota > Metazoa > Mollusca > Bivalvia > Lucinida > Lucinidae > Lucinisca > Lucinisca nassula. The sequence continues at coordinate 66,690,760 of OY757012.1, read as the reverse complement.
GAGAAGCCCGGGATCGATCCTGCGACCCCTGGTTTACAAGGCGAGTAGCGTAACCACTGCACCACGGAGGCTTCTATATATAAGGAGGAAGATTCCATTTGGTGCAAAAAGGGTTATGGGCTTCTTGGATACAGGGATCAGTCAAACCATCACAACGGTCACGTGCCACTGAAGTGAGTTGGAGTGGTTGTCGATGGCATGACGTCGAGCCAACGTTGACTCGACGCCCGTCTGTAAGTCCACTCATCGGTTGTTGTTTTTTTCGACTGTCAGTACATCGTTGTCTGTCTAACAGTCCGTCCATTCGTCAGTCGGTCTGTGTGTCGTCTGTCAACTGTCAGTCAACCCCCGCCCCCTCTCTCTCTCATGCCAACGGTCATGTGACAATGAAGTGAGTTGGAGTGGGTGTCGACTGCATGACGTCGTACCAACATTGACTCAACGCCCCTCCGTCCGTCCACTCATTGGTTTATTTCGTCTGTCAGTATGGACATTTGAATTGCACATGTAGACAGATCGTTGGACAGATTTCTCAAGATAGATGATCAGGTCCGGAACAACCTAAAATTGATCTACTGTAGTTCAATTCATCTAAAATAGACCAATCGATCTTCTAAATTCACTGATGAAACGATATAAATACACTCAGTATGCTCATATGTAAATATTGCAAGTAGAGTCTCTGGCAGAATTGTTAGGTTTGTGCATGTAATCCCATTTCTTCAGTCTCACTGTATTTTCGACGGGGATTTTTTTGCAAAACACGTCTTTTTTAAATTTAAAACTGGGTGATAATTGGAATAATCAGATTTTCTGGATAAATTAACAGTAAATACCCATTTTTGCCACTGATTTCATCAACCTGTCATGGACGCTGCCATTTTCAATTCAAAGAACGATAATTGGGTCGCTTATGATGCTGCTAATCTTATTTTTAATAGTCAGCCTCTGAAAGTACGGTGGACAATATATGTCATAGGTGTAAATGAACAGTTACTAAGACATTATTATTGGGAATGTAATTAATAGTTCGTCTGTAATAACTAGCAGTGACCAATTTTAATCACATGCAAGAAATGCTACTGTTTGTGTGTTCCAAGATGGCTGAGGAGACCAATTTTAGCTTTGAATAGTCTGTTGCGAGCAATATGTGGGGCCAAAGTCGGAATGGCAACGATACATATCAACGCCGAATCGCCGTTGACCCGACAAAGATACGTCGTGTCAGTCCAAGGTTGGCCCGCTGGTTTGTGCTTGCTGGGTAAAGGCAGCTTGTTGATGATCTCTTCGCTCTGGCTTTGTGCAATGGGCGTTTTTGTCAGCTTAGCTGATTTTCTTTGCCTCATTCTCTAGTACCCATTGTGATGAGGCCTTGCCCATTTGCTCGGCCCTGTGTCTGTGCAGTTTCTTCCCACGGCTCTGTTGGTATGTTGAAGTCCTTGTGCCTTGTGGGTGATTTTGAGGGTGTCTACGTAACGCTTCTTATAACCATCATGGGAGTGTTTGCCCATTTCTAATTCTCCAAAGATGTTCTTTGGCAAATGTTCCTCTGCCATCCTGGTAAAATGGCCTTCCATCTTAAGTGTGCCCGTTTTAGAATAGTTTAATTAGTGTTTGGGTTATTTATAAACACGACTTGGCTGTTATCAAAACATTATGTAGAACCAGGAGTGGAGTATCGTGAGCAGATGGAGGTGGGGGCTACTGGACAGGATTTTTTTCGTACCAATGTTTTGCGGGTAGGGTATGTTATGCTGGGGTAGGGTAAGGTGGGACAGGACACTGTAGGCTAAGGTAGGGTCAGAAGAATGGTTATTGGCTCAAATAAGCTAGAAAGATTGGGCTAAGGTACAGCACTCCAAACCGGCAATTTAATCACCCCGAACCGCACAATTGTGTATGTCTATAACCAAAACCACAAACTGCCTTATGTTATCCTTGTTATGCAGTGTAGAGTACGATAGTATAATGTGATGCAAGGTTGGAGTGAAACGAGTCTCGCCCAAAGTCCTTAAAAATGCAGATTGGGGTGATTAGCAACTTGAGGTATTAAAAAGTGCTCTGTCCTTCCTACCAGATACAAGCGTACCTCCGCCCTACTCGGAGATGTTGCACTTCTCAATAAGGGGCCATTCATGTTGACTAAACAAATTGTTTGTCTGAATTGCGACAGAAAGGCCGAGGATTATGGCCGTGTCAAATCGAATTAAGCCCCCCCCCCACACACACACATTGGAATTCGTTTCACTGACCGCTCCAATGAGGTTCTTCTGTCACGGTATATTTTTTGTTATGGTTTGTCTTTGAGTAAGTGTATCGATTATATATTTTTTTGGGATAACCAATTGGCCATTTTGTGGGAAAGTAACTGTCCTTTTGGGTTTCGTCTATTGATGTTCCCATTAGGGTCTAGTTATTTCTTGTTTGTGTTTATTTCCCTTTGGTGTCTCTGATAATTGTATCGATTGCCTTCTTTTACTTTCCTACCTACCATATGCAGGTTTCAAATCAATGCAATATAGAAACAAATAAAACAAGAGGGCCCAGAGGGCCCTGGTTCGCTCACCTGATCCAAAGCATAACAAGTGGGCCCCGGGCAGGGTCAATTTTGGCCCCAGGGCTAAAATTTGAACAATCTTGGTAGGGGTTCACAAGATGAAGCTTCATATCGAATATGAAAGTCCTGGGCTTTCTGGTTTCAGAGAAGAAGATTTTAAAGGTTTACCCTGCATATAGAAGTCTATGTAAAACAAGATTTTCCCTATATAAGTTTGTGTTAAACCAAAGGGCCCCAGAGTGGGGGGCATTTTTGGCCCCAGGGCTATAATTTGAACAATCTTGGTAGAGGTCCACTAGCTGAAGCTTCATAACAAATATCAAAGACCTAAGCCTTGTGTTTCAGAGAAGATGATTTTAAAAGATTTTCCCTATATAAGTCTATGTAAAACCAAAGGGCCACATGGCGGGGGCATTTTTGGTCCCAGGGCTATAATTTGAACAATCTTAATAGAGGTCCACTAGCTGAAGCTTCATAACAAATATCGAAGACCTAAGCCTTGTGGTTTCAGAGAAGATTTTTCAAGATTTTCCCTATATAAGTCTATGTAAAACCAAAGGGCCCCGGAGCGGGGGCATTTTTGGCCCCAGGGCTATAATTTGAACAATCTTGGTAGAGGTCCACAAGATGAAGCTTCATACCAAATATCAAAGACCTGGGCCTTGCAGTTTCAGAGAAGAAGATTTTTCAAGATTTTCCCTATATAAGCCCATGTAAAACCAAAGGGCCCCCGTGCGGGGGCATTTTTGGCCCCAGCACTATAATTTGAACAATCTTGGTAGGGGTCTACTAGATGAAGCTTCATACCAAATATCAAAGACCTGGGCCTTGCGGTCTCAGAGAAGAAGATTTTTAAAGATTTTCCCTATATAAGCCCATGTAAAACCAAAGGGCCCCCGTGCGGGGGCATTTTTGGTCCCAGCACTATAATTTGAACAATCTTGGTAGGGGTCTACTAGATGAAGCTTCAAACCAAATATCAAAGAACTGGGCCTGGCGGTTTCAGAGAAGAAGATTTTTCAAGATTTTCCCCATATAAGCCCATGTAAAAGCCGAAGGGCCCCGTGCGGGGGCATTTTTAGCTTCAGCACTATAATTTGAACAATCTTGGTAGGGGTTCACTAGATAAAGCTTTATACCTAATATCAAAGACCTGGGCCTTGCGGTTTCAGAGAAGATTTTTAAAGATTTTCCCTATATAAGCCCATGTAAAACCAAAGGGCCCCCGTGCGGGGGCATTTTTGGCCCCAGCACTATAATTTGAACAATCTTGGAGGGGTCCAATAGATGAAGCTTCATACCAAATATCAAAGACCTGGGCCTTGCGGTTTCAGAGAAGAAGATTTTTCAAGATTTTCCCTATATAAGCCCATGTAAAACCAAAGGGCCCCCGTGCGGGGGCATTTTTAGCTCCAGCACTATAATTTGAACAATCTTGGTAGGGGTCCACTAGATGAAGCTTCATACCAAATATCAAAGATCTGGGCCTTGCGGTTTCAGAGAAGAAGATTTTTCAAGATTTTCCCTATATAAGCCCATGTAAAACCAAAGGGCCCCCGTGCGGGGGCATTTTTGGTCCCAGCACTATAATTTGAACAATCTTGGTAGGGGTCTACTAGATGAAGCTTCATACCAAATATCAAAGACCTGGGCCTTGCGGTTTCAGAGAAGAAGATTTTTCAAGATTTTCCCTATATAAGCCCATGTAAAACCAAAGGGCCCCCGTGCGGGGGCATTTTTAGCTCCAGCACTATAATTTGAACAATCTTGGTAGGGGTACACTAGATGAAGCTTCATACCAAATATCAAAGACCTGGGCCTTGCGGTTTCAGAGAAGAAGATTATTAAAGATTTTCCCTATATAAGCCCATGTAAAACCAAAGGGCCCTCGTGCGGGGGCATTTTTGGTCCCAGCACTATAATTTGAACAATCTTGGTAGGGGTCCACTAGATGAAGCTTCATACCAAATATCAAAGACCTGGGCCTTGCGGTTTCAGAGAAGAAGATTTTTTAAGTTTTCGGTGAAAAAAATCTATTTTTGGCTACTGTGACCTATATGTGCAACGGACCGGAACCATTTGAACAACTTTGAAAGGGGACCACCTAAGGATCATTCCTGTGAAGTTTGGTCAAAATCCGATAAGTGGTTTAGGAGGAGATGTCGTTTGAAGAAAAGTTTACGGACGCACGGACGGACGCACGACGGACAAAAAGTGATCCCAAAAGCTCACCTTGTCACTTCGTGACAGGTGAGCTAAAAACACTAATTTAATTTGATCATTAAGTCTCGACCCGGTATATACATATTTTATTTTTTCTATGAATATATGATAAAAGTTATCAAATTGAAATAACCGTAGGACCTAAAAGCCCCTTAAAATGACGAGTTACTTTGAAAAAATAGATTAGTACTAATTATTCCAGTCCTCGGCTTTTGGAAACACTGTAATAAAACAAAATCGGACAAAGTACTGCGATTATACTACTATCAGTTATATAGAATGATATTACAGGGGCTGACAAATCCATTGACCGGCCGCCCGGGACTAGTCAGAAATCGCGCCGGGCAGGTGCACTTTGACCTTTCGACGCCCGGTCGGGCAAGTGCAAAAAATCGTCTACAACTGCCAGTCTTTTGAGTCCTTAAAGACGGTAAAACTAGACCAGTAAGTAAATCATAATTCCCCATTTGTCGGCAATTCAGAGACAAAATCATCTATGTTTTTATAACGGTTCAATTATGACACTATTGTTAATCCCTGTTATATTATTACCAATTAAACATGATTGCCCAGCGGTGCGTGTCTTTCATTTCTGGTGTAGTGTGTACCACCAGCGCTATTGATAAGCGTGACAAGGTGTGGAAATAAGATTAAGTTATGTCTCTAATTTGCGTTTATCCCTGCCATAAAATTTAATTCACAATCAATGAAAATGATTTAATAGCTCCTAAGACGATTTGCTACATCTTACGGTAGTAAAAACGGACTATTCTACAATCTCGTGAATGGAATAGCAGACGCTGGCGAAAAAAGTCGAATGTTTTAATGTTGGTAACCGTGGATTAGTCGCGCTCTATCCACAACCGTTTAGCTATCGAGAATTTTTTTTTACTGGTTCCAAACATTTTTTTATGAAAGAGATAAGCCCCTTTATAATAAAAACAAGAGGACCATGATGGCCCTGGATCGCTCACCTGATCCATAGTGTAACAAGTGGGCCCCAGAGAGGGCCATTATTGGCCCCAGGGCTTTAATGTGCATAATGTTGGGGGAGGTCTTAAAGGTGAAGCTTCATACCAAACATCAACAAAGGCTATAATTTGAACAATCTTGGCAAAGGTCCACTAGATGAAGCTACACATCAAATATCAAAGACCTGGGCCTAGCGGTTTCAGAGAAGAAGATTTTTAAAGATTTTCCCTATATAAGCCTATGTAAAACCAAAGGGCCCGTGGATGGGGGCATTTTTTGCCCCAGCACTATAATTTGAACAATCTTGGTAGGGGTCCACTAGATGAAGCTTCATACCAAATATCAAAGTCCTGGGCCTTGTGGTTTCAGAGAAGAAGATTTTTAAAGATTTTCCCTATATAAGCCTATGTAAAACCAAAGGGCCCCCGGGGCGGGGGCATTTTTGGCCCCAGCACTATAATTTGAACAATCTTGGTAGGGGTCCACTAGATGAAGCTTCATACCAAATATCAAAGTCCTTGGCCTTGTGGTTTCAGAGAAGAAGATTTTTAAAGATTTTCCCTATATAAGCCAATATAAAACCAAAGGCCCCATGGCGGGGGCATTTTTTGTCCCAGCACTATAATTTGAACAATCTTGGTAGAGGTCCATTAGATGAAGCTTCATACCAAATATCAAAGTCCTGGGCCTTGCGGTTTCAGAGAAGAAGATTTTTAAAGATTTTCCCTATATAAGCCTATGTAAAACCAAAGGGCCCCGGGGCGGGGGCATTTTTGGCCCCACCACTATAATTTGAACAATCTTGGTAGGGGTCCACTAGATGAAGCTTCATACCAAATATCAAAGACCTGGGCTTTGTGGATTCAGAGAAGAAGATTTTTAAAGATTTTCCCTATATAAGCCTATGTAAAACCAAAGGGCCCCAGGGCGGGGGCATTTTTGGCCCCAGCACTATAATTTGAACAATCTTGGTAGGGGTCCACTAGATGAAGCTTCATACCAAATATCAAAGACCTGGGCCTTGTGGTTTCAGAGAAGAAGATTTTTTGAGTTTTTGGTGAAAAAAATCTATTCTTGGCTCCTGTGACCTAGATGTGCAACGGACCGGAACCATTTGAACAACTTTGAAAAGGGACCACCTAAGGATCATTCCTGTGAAGTTTGGTCAAAATCCGATCAGTGGTTTAGGAGGAGATGTCATTTAAAGAAATTGTTTACGGACGGACGCACGCACGGACGACGGACAAAAAGTGATCCCAAAAGCTCACCTCGTCACTACGTGACGGTGAGCTAAAAAACAATGACGTTAAACACGTGTGGGGTTGCTGGGGTCGGATGAGGTCATTTACCGATCGCATGCAGAAAAATGGGAGTTGTTGTTTGTGGAAGACGATTTGGATGGCAGAAATAATGATCACATTGAACTTGCTTGTAGGGCGGGTGTGAAAGTTTGGGTTCGTTTTGGATGGAGGGGGTTCTCGTCTTGTGGTTGGATCATTAAATTGCAAGCTAAATAAACTGCATTCTTTTAATCTTTTAACTCTCGCTACCCTGAACCTTCTGATCTTTTGAGTAGATCTATATTGTCTGCAGCTCGTGTTTATCATGCGTGTCAATATAACTGTATCTTAAATTGCTAAACGGTTAAGGTATTATGTCAGCAATTAACTTGAAAAAGTACCGCTATTGACTGTGACAACAACAGTATTTTCTACCGTATTACCGCACAGAGGGAAATAAATAGAAGTGAATGCAATGATCAGGAATCGATACAATTAACCCTGAGCTCCCATAGGAAAGAAACACAAACATGAAATAACTAGACCCTAATGGAAAGTGGATGTGCTTGAAACTTGACAGAAACCTTGGATTATATTTATAAATGCTGGTCGTCATCATCGTCACCATTATCCCCCACACACACACGCGCATCGAACCCCACTTTGAGTTCTAAAATCCTGGGCAAGTAGGATTTTTAGCTGGGCAAGTGCAAAAAATATTTTACTTGCCCGGTGGGCAAGTGGAAAATTTTTGGATTTGTCAGGCCCTGTATTATTTCATGATTTAACCTTAATTTGACTACAATTAATGGCTTAATTTTAACATGAGGCGGAACTTTGGTGCAGTGGTAGCGCATCGGATTTGTGATCAAGAGGTTGCGTGTTCGAGCCTCACGCTGACTAAAGTGTAGTGCCCTTGAGCAAGCCACTTCATCCACATTGCTTAAAACAAGTACTGGTTATCACCCAGGAAATTCTACTTGAAATGCTCAGATGTGAGCGAGTAGCAGTAAAAGTAGAAAAAGAGAAACTAAAGAATCTTCGGGCTGGCATTTTTGGCTCGGTGGCTCAGCCTGGCCTTGACTCCTATACCTGACCAAACAATATTAAAACAACTAGAATTCATACATAAGACGTCATAACTACCATTTTTATAAGCTTCAATTAAGTTCACTATGATGGCAAATGCGTGATGATTATGACATACTTTGTCCTCCATAGTTGATGAAGAAAACTGAAAAGATGCTGCTTTTTTATACTGTAAGCGGCTTGACCTCGCTTCCAGATCCGGAAATCAACAAAATCGATGTGTGTCAACATTTTGGCAAAGATAAAACCACACATTTTATGGTTTTGTAAGTGGAAGGACAATATTCCCGAAAGTGAAGTGTTTGCTATTAAAAACGTCTATTTTACAGCAAAATTCCCCGATCGAATTTTGGGTAATTAGCGAATTTCGTCACGTTTTTTGTGAAGTAATAGGAGCTTTTTTCGTGACGTACTTCCGGTTCTAAAAATAGAACGGGAAAAGCCCTGGCCGTCATCTGTCGTATTGCCTCAAAGGCAGTGGGACAGATAATGTGTTAATTACAGCGTAAAACAGTGGAATTCTTTTAAACTTCTGGGGAATTCTAATGCAAGATAATGGGAGAAACACGGATACGCTGCCAGATGTGAAAACAAGAGGCCCATGGGCCACTATGCTCACCAGAGCTCAGGTGGGCACTGCCAAATTGCAGCCATGTATTTTAACATGATATCATTTTAATCTGCCAAATGAACCCCCATATCCAAATGAGCATCAATGTGGACTCAGTATATGAAACATTAGGCCTTTTATGAAGTAGAGGGGGTGGGGCATGGACCCAATGGAGCCCTGGTTGGTATCACTAAATGTGTCTTATCACAAAGAACAAGAATATATATGGTTTAGCAGTGGGGATCTGCATGGCTGGAGATAAAAGTGGAGGGGTTGGAGCATGCCCTGTCGTTCCCAGGAAAGCCCAAGATTGTTGTCCCTAAATGTGTCTCATCATAAGGATCAAGTATATATATGGTTTAGGGGTGGGAATCTGAACGGTTTCCAAGATATCCTTTCATGAAGTGATAAAGGAGAGGACTGGCCCCTGCGGACACCCCTACAGTAGGTGTGCTAATAATAAGGAACAAGAACATATATGAATATGGGGTGGGGATTTGAATGGTTTCTGAAATATATGGCCTATTATGAAGTGGAAGGGCGGGGCACCTTGCCTCAGCACAAAGAGACCCCCAAGTTGGTGTGACTGAATGAGTTATCATAAGGAACAAGAATATATATGGTTTAGGGGTGGGGATCTGAACTATTTCTGATATGTGGCTTTTAATGAAGTCAAGCGGTGGAGCAAGGCCCGGGCATGCCCCGGGGACTCACAAGCTGGTGTCAATGAATGTGCCTTATCATAAGGAAGATGAATATATATGGTTTAGGGGTGGGGCTCTGAACAGTTTCTGAGATATAAGGCCTTTTGTGAAGTGCAGGGGTGGGGCAAGGCCCAGGGAGACCCCCAGGTTGGTGTCAATGAAAGTGTCTTATCATAAGGAACAAGAATATATATGGTTTAGGGGTGGGGATCTGTAAGGTTTCTGAGATATTGTGATATTATGAAATGGAGGGGGTGGGGCATGGCCCCAGCACATCCCTGGGGACCCCCAGGTTGGTGTCACTGAATGTGTCTCATCATAATGAACAAGAACATATATGGTTTAGGGGTGGGGATCTGAACAGTTTCTGAGATATATGGCCTTTTGTGAAGTGAAGGGGTGGGGCATGGCTCCGGCGCACCCCGGAAGACCCCCAATTTGGGGTCAATGAATGCGTCTTATCATAAGGAGCAAGAATATATATGGTTTAGGGGTGCGGATCTGTAAGGTTTCCGAGATATTGGGCCTTTTATGAAATGGAGGGGCGGGACATGGCCCCGGCGCATCCCGGGGGACCCCCAGTTTGATGTCACTGAATGCGTCTTATCATAAGGAACAAGAGTATATAGGGTTCAGGGGTGGGGATCTGAATGGTTTCCGAGATATTGGGCCTTTTATGAAGTGGAGGGGGTGGGGCATGGCCTCGGCACATCCCGGAGGACCTCCAGGTTGGTGTCACTGAATGCGTCTTATCAATAGGAACAAGAATATATATGGTTTAGGGGTGGGGATCTGTAAGGTTTCTGAGATATAGGTCATTTTATGAAGTACTGGGGGCGGGGCATGGTCCCGGCACAACCTACTGGACCCCCAGGTTGACATAAAAGCATATGGCTGAGAGAAGTTTACTAAAGGAACATTTCTATGAAAGTTTTGTCAAAATATCTGCAAAGGCTTTGTAGTTAATGCCATTTTTCAATTTTCCCCATTATAAGTCTATGGAAAATCTCAGTTGCCATAGCAACCAAACTAAAGAGCCGAATTTCATAAAAAACACAAAACCTGTAAAGGCAAATATGGTGAATATTTCCATAAACTTTCAGCCTCATAGAGCATACGGTTTCTGAGGAGATGATTTTTTAAGTATTTTTTTTTCTATTTTTTGCATTTTGGTTTCCATGGCAACCATTAAAATTGAGCAGTAGGCCTAAAATCATATGGTAGATACTAGATTGCTTAAGGAACATTTCTATGAAAGTTTTGTTCCAATATCTGCAAAGGCTTGGCAGTTAATGCCATTTTTCAATTTTCCCCATTATAAGTCTATGGGAGCTCTAAGTTATAGCAACCAAACTAATGGGCCAATTTTCATAAAAAACACAAACTTTCAATCCCCCAGCCCAAGGATGCTACAGATGAAATTTGGACTCAATCGGCCCAGTGGCTTCAGAGGAGATGTCGTTTGAAAATGTTAACGCCAGACGACGACGACGCCAGACGACGACGGACAACTGCCTATCCTATAAGCTCCCCCGGAGCCTTTGGCTCTGGTGAGCTAAAAATCACATTACGAAAATGATATATTGTACATACGACCCAACAGGGTCCTCTCTCTCTCTCAGCGCACCAACAATAAGCGAGCGCAGGCAAATGTAAATTACAGTTTGTCGTTAAATACGCCAACCGACATGTAGCGTGTGTTGTTAGCGTCCGTCGTGTCTACATTAAACCAACTTCAAAGCGATGCATTGAATTTGACATTGCAACGTCGATGAAACCTGTTTCGTTGGCGATAATACGGCGTTGCTTAATAAAATGTCATTTGTCCAGTGCTCGGACCCATCAAGACTCAGTGGGATTTGAACATTAAATTAAAAACAAACGTAGAACACCCTTTCAGAGCATAAGAATGTTAAACACTCCTTCGCAAGTGCAAGATTTTACAGTAAAATTTGGTAGATTTGTAGATTGGTTCAATCTACCCAGCCCTTAGGTCTACATTAACCCATTTTGTACCAGAAACCCCAAAAGGGATAAGTGACAAACAGTGCAGGCCCAGATCAGACGCCGCAGAACGCGCGGGGTCTGATCAGGGTCTACACTGTTTGCAAAAAGTTCGGCCATTTTCCAAATAAATTTTGAAGAAAACACAACCTGACACCCCTAAAGTTTTAAAATGACTCCTGCTATTTATAAGGAGGAAGATTCCATTTGGTGCAAAAAGGGTTATGGGCTTCTTGGATACAGGGATCAGTCAAACCATCTCAACGGTCACGTGCCATTGAAGTGAGTTGGAGTGGTTGTCGACGGCATGACGTCGAGCCAACGTTGACTCGTCGCCCGTCTGTAAGTCCACTCATTGGTTTTTTTTTTTTTTTTTTGACTATCAGTATGTTTATTTGTCTGCCTAACAGTCCGTCCTTTCGTCTGTTAGTCAGTCATTCAGTTAGTCGGTCTGTGTGTCGTCTGTCTGTCTACTGTCAGTCAAACCCCTCTCTCTCTCTGTCAGTCTCTCTCTCTCTCTCTCTCTCTCTCTCTCTCATGCAACGGTCATGTGACAATGAAGTGAGTTGGAGTGGGTGTCGACGGCATGACATCGAACTAACATTGACTCAACGCCCCTCCGTCAGTCCACTCATTAGTTTATTTCGACTGTCATACTGACATTTAAATGGCACATGTAGACAGATCGTTGAACAGATTTCTCAAGATAGATAGATAGATCAAGCGAGCGAGCGATCTATAGATAGATCGATAGATAGCGAATATAAACGAAAGTTACGTAAAAACTTATTTTGTGAATAACGGTATCTCAAGCCATTGACATGGGTCATTCAGGAAAAGATTTTCGTCAATTAAAAACGGATTTAGGATAAATGAATTTCGGTAATGAAAGTAAAAGATCATTCTTTCCTTCTGGAGGCATTATTTCAATGAAACGTGTATATTTTCTCGCAAAATGTCAGAATAATGTTAGCATTTTACGTTCCGCCAATACATTTGAATAGCGATGGCCGTTTCAATTGACGGCCAGTACTTTGCGCATGCGCACGAATGATGTCATAAGCGGAATTCCTAAAACCTCCTATAAAATGATGAACTCGCCATTTTGCAAAACATGGTCGATGCTTTGCAATGTTTGCATATATCGTTTTATCCTTTCTTTTAGAAGATCGATTGGTCTATTTTAGATGAATTGAACTACAGTAGATCAATTTTAGGTTGTTCCGGACCTGATGATAAATGGATAGATAAGATAGATAGCAAATAAAACGAAAGTTACATAAAAACTTATCTCGTGATAACGGTATCTCAAGCCATTGACATGGGTCATTCACAAAAAGATTTTCGTCAATTAAAAACGGATTTAGGATAAATGAATTTCCGTAATGCAAGTAAAATATCATTCTTTCCATTATTTCAATGAAAACGGATATATTTTCTCTCAAAATGTCTGAATATTGTTAGCATTTTAAGTTCCGCAAATTCATTTGAATAGCGATGGCCGTTTCAATTCACGGCCAGTACTTTGGGCATGCGCAAGAATGACGTCATAAACGGAATTCCTAAAACCTCCTATACCCGACCATTTTCCGTCTTACACCATTTTCACGATTTTGTGTGTCTTTAAATTTAAAGACTAAGAAGTCTTTGACTGTACAGACTAAAAAGTCTTTGAATTTAAAGACAGTAGTCTTTAAGGGGATGCCAATGTACAAAAAGTGGGTGGGGTAATGGTGTGGTGTTCAAAATTTGTTTAACTGAATTTTGCAAAACTGTCAAGTTTTTTGAAAAGTTACTTGGCCTATAATTTATTTCAACTTATTCACATGTTCTATTAGAATTTTTTCAGAAATTCAGGAATTATTGAGAAAAACATACCTCTCTTTATGTGCTTCAATCCATTTGCGTTCAAACACAATCTCCTTGGTAATACAGCCAAATAAAATTGCATAAATAGGTTCACAGGTTATTCTACTACAATGTGTGAGAATGTCATTGCTCAAAAATATTCCACAGTAGAGTATACAGCAAATTTGTGCCCATACTGTCTATCAAAATAATACAATTATCAGACATATTTGTTGCTAAAAAGTAGTCTAGAAAAAAAGGTATGGTGGACAATAACTGCGGCAGCTACTACAACTGAATCATTCGAAGATTTAGTTATCTCCCTTGTTTTCATGTCACTGTTTTGTTTGATTTGAATTTTAATGTCCCCATCAACACTATATAGGTCATTTTGGAGAAGTTGCTTCCAATTTTGCGTGACTTTTACCCGACATTGAGATTAAATGACACCTGAAGCCCTGTCGCCCAAAGAAACCTTTATAGATAAGAGTAGGTACCTATCTGGAGCTGTTGGAGGATGTAGGAGAACCAGGTCCCATCCCTTTCAGTATCACCGTCCTAATGCTTACATGGATTGTTTTAAGAGACAATTGCAACTTGGAATGGCCTTACAATCGAAGCTGTCTATTTTGAGACAGTTGATGGGTTTCAGGCCAAAATATAATATCATAGGGTTGGGCAGGGGATAGGTATGGATTCCTTCCCCTGATGACTTCTTGTAAATAGTTTTAATCTGCTGGTGGCAGTGTCACAAAGTTCTTTTTTGGGGATGGGGATTGAAAACTTTTTGTGCCACACCCCAAACCTGTTATCATGGTCAGAATCGACCGAAAACAGTATTGGGAGAGAAAAAACAAAACAAAAAGGGTTTATAAATAAGCATGGAGGGTCCGACTTGCACGGCTTTTCCTGGGCAGGCTTAGATTCTCTATAAAACCGGTTTACCAGTCCTTGTGTGCTTTCGGAATCAGCTGTGCGTGGAATCATCATGCAGCCTTTTTATTTTTTCAAGAAGCCCAGACGGGGGGGGGGGGGGGGGGGGATGATTACTGTGTAGGCTTTCATCCTGCAAACCTGGTGTGCATGTAATGTACACCTGCGAGTAATGGTCAGATGTGACCGATCGCAGTTCAAGTAGAAAGAAAGGATACACATTCAAAGGAGCCAAATTATTTTTGTCTCCCTTATCAATAAGTGTTTAAATTGAAAAGGAACAATTTTGGTCCTGTGGAGCAAATTCTTTCCTTAGAGAACTATGTATCTTTTTCAGGGCCACATATTTTAATTATAACAACATTGGCAGTATGCCACAAAATAATTGCAGAGAGCGCATAACTGCCGTCTTCTATTGACCACCATACATGTTTACATTTGGTCACGAGGTGTAGGTTTACTATCAATAACGTAAATTAGACTAGCTGTTGAAATTCAAATAAGTGGTGTTTTTTCGACAATCGAACTCTTGAACCTATTCATTCTTACAGCAAAATCCATAATCTAAGTCTCTTTATAAATGCTTACCTTGATTCACATGTCTACAGTGCAAAATTTGTGAAATTTGTTAACACGTTTTTTTTTTCAAAGGCTTGTCAATGAAACCGGAAACACCTAAGGACTTCCATATCTGGTGACACGAACGCAAAAATATAGTCCCAAAATATTCAAATTTTTGAAGAATTACCATTTATTTAAGAACAATTTTAAGCAATTTAAGCACAAAAGTCATTTAGATTTATGAAACAACAAAAACTTTGAGGACATATCGGAATTTTTTCGATGTTTTGTCCTAGTTCCGCTTGAGGCGTAGTAATATTTATGTGATAAAGCCATGACTTCCTCATGCTCAACAACAAATGTTTCCAATCAGCTGTTATGACTAAAAAATGACTATAAAATTGACCTGTTGGATGATTAATCGTAAGTTTATAAAATACTTAAACTTGCACAAAACGATGCAGAAAGGGTTCCTGTTTCACGGCGCATAGTTGTCATGTTACATCGTCGTGCCGATTTGGCGATATACGTTTCCAAATAAGTGTTGATATTTTGTTAACAAATCCCATGAATGAAAAATGGCGACCAAAGAACTTATGAAAAATATCTCGTGGTGGCACAAATGTTTCTTAGACAGGAGACAATTTTGGTTAGTAATACTCTAAGACATTGTAGTTCACCCTTCCAAGAACAGTACACTGTACATTTTAGGTCCTGAAAAATTAGGTAAATATGACTTTGAGCGCAAATACTGTCACCCTCATTTTTTGCATCGGCTGTGTAAACCTACAAGCAGTTTGATAATTGCTTATTAGATAATGTTATGTTTGAAGACGTGTTACTTTCCAGTATATTCAAACTTTTTCTCCGACTCCGTGTTTTGGCTAAAAAGAAAAGTCATGTTGAGGGGTACCCCACCCACTTTTTGTACTTCGGTAAACCCTTAAATAAAACAACTTTTTTAGACCCCAGTTCTATGGACCAGGATCCACGTGGTAATAAGACCAAATTATTTCTTGGCACTGTAAGCAGGGCAATGGGTGTTTTCCGTTATTCCGATAGCTTGCGAAAGAAAAAGTTCTTGATGTATACAAAATATATTGAAATTTAATTTGTTGCCATGCTATAAATTGGCATCTTTAATATACAATTCGCTGTTACATGTTTAAAAGATGGCGATGGCGAGAGAAAGGAAGTGCACGGAAAAGAGGGTATAGCTAAACAGCGAAAGGGCGAACACTAATGTCCGGGAATTGTCCGGAAAATGTCCGGGAAATGGGGGTAGTGATGCGTTATCCCAAATATCTCCACTTTGGATGGTCAGAAATTAATAAAATTAGTATCAAATAAAATTTTAAGCTCCATTCTAAAAGATGGTTACAAAATATTGTTCATTTTTAGCATTTTAAGGGACCATTTTTGAAGTTAATTTGTCCGGGAAATTCCCGGGTTGTGACTTGAATGTTGGAGTAGTTGTGCGTTATCCCTAATATCTTCACTTCGGGTGGTCATAAATTAATAAAATTAGTACAAAATCAAATTTAAAGCTCCATTCTAAAAGATAATTAAAAATTATTTTTCATTTTTTAACATTTTAAGGGACCATTTCTGAAGTTAATTTGTCCGGGAAATTCCCGGATTGTGACCTGGATGATGGAGTAGTTGTGCTTTGTTTGTTTGTTTGATTTGAGGTTTAACACTCAACACTCAACACTGTAAAGGTCATTTTGGAGACGTTGCTTCCAATTTTGTGGGACTTTTACCCGACATTGAGATGAAATGACATCTCAAGCCCTGTCGCCCAATGAAACCAATAGGGTTTATTAGCATGGACGGTCCGCCTCGCACCGCGGTTCCTGGACAGGCTTAGATCCTCTAAGCGGTTGTGCGTTATCCCTAATGGGTTACCCTTAAATGCGAAAAGGAGTCCTTTTCGCGAAAAGGAGTCCTTTTCGCGAAAAGGACTTACCCTAAAATGCGAAAAGGACTTTTTTTATACGAAAAGGAGTCATTGCATTGAAAAAGTCTTTCAATTTAGTGAAAAGGAGCTTGATTTTTCGCTCTGCCACGTCTCCAGCCAGAGGATAAAAATTTAACCTGTGTTTCCAGCTGTCACCGCACAGTTATTTTAGTCTGTGACACGAGAAGGTGTGACTAGGACTTGTCAGCCACAAAACAAGACACCACCTGGCGCATGTCTGGAACATGAAAAACAAAATAATGTTTTTTTTTTTTTTTTTTTTTTTTTTTTTTTGTTTTTTTTTTATTACAGTCGAACTTCGATGGGTCGAGCCCTTTTGGAACAATAAAATTTGTTTGAGAGAAGGGTAGTTCGCCCCACTGAGGGTTACTAATAGTGCCACACAGAAAGCATAATGTAGATAATTTTGGGAAATCTTTTCAGTGTTCTGTAATATCCATCAAACTATCCATTACTATATCGAAGCTGAAGGAATTCCACAGGGACTAAAATATGTTTCGACTCACACATGGTAAATGAGCCATCATCAGGCTGAATTCTAGCCATAGAAGTTTTGCTGTATTTTGGAGTTTAATGGCCGCGTCACAACTGGCCAAAGAAGTTTTGCTGTGTTTTGGAGTAAAGCGCGTGTCATCAAAATTGTATTAATAAAGCTGTTGACATTAATGACTATCTTACTTTAACTGCCGCCTATGCAATATAATATCAATTTACCTACCAGGCACGCGTTATGGTTTCTTTCCGGTATGTATTCTTTTATAAGTTTTTACCTGTAATAACGTATCATTGCATTCGGCACGTGTCATCAAAATTCTATTAATAAAGCTGTTGACATTAATGACCATCTTACTTTAACCACCGCCTATGCAACATAATTCTAATTTAATATATGAAATCATTTTGAAAAATTGTGATTTTCTTTTCTTATTTCTGCTCTAAGAGGCGCTTCTAACGAGTACCCACAATCTATAGTTTGGTGCAGAAATAAGAAAAAATAAGGTTTACCCCTGTAAACCTCAGTTTTACGATATAAAAGTGGGGTTCAAAATTATATAGGTGTGTTTTCGTGATGAAGAGAAAGAAAAAACAGAAACCATAACAAAACAAAAATGAAAACTGTTCTGTGTGTGTGTGTGTGTGTGTGTGTGCGTGAGAGAGAGAGAGAGAGAGAGAGAGAGAGAGAGAGAGAGAGAGAGAGAGAGAGAGAGAGAGAGAGAGAGAGAGAGAGAGAGAGAGAGAGAGGAGAGAAACAGACAGACAGGCATAGATATGTATACATTATTTTTCTTCTTATCCAAGCTGTTGTGTGTACTCGTTAATACCGCTCAATCTTTTTTCCAAGCCCCGATGGGCGGGGGCGAGACAGATAGTATAACTGGAGAGAGGGAGAGCGAGATAGAGAGATTGTTTTGAGTGTATGTGTCAAACAATGAAAGAGAGAGAGACAAACAAAAAGACAGACAGACAGACAGACAGACAGACAGACAGACAGACATAGATATGTATACATTTTTTTCTTCTTATCCGAGATGTTGTATGTACTCATTAAAACAACCCCAGTGAGTCGTTTATAATGGTTTCAGTTCTGCGTGGAAGCATCATGCAGCTCAATCTATTTTTCCAAGCACCGATGGGAGGGGGGGGGGGGAGCGAGACAGATAGTATAGTCAGAGCGCGAGAGAGAAAGAGAGGTAATTAAACATCCGCGACTATATGAAACGACTGAAATACGAGGACGGGACAGAGCGAGAGACTAACTTCTCGAAATATACAATTCGCGAAGTTTAGGGTACTCGTTAGAATCGCCTTAATTAGTGAATTCTAAAGAGCAATTACATCGCGAAAACACGCCTTTATAATTTTGAAACCATAAACGGTTAAAAAATGAGGTTTAGGGGTATACATTATGTTTATTTCTGTCCAAAAAAATAGATTGTGGGTACTCGCTAGAACTAACTCGCTGCGAAGAAACTTGGCAAATATCAGAGTTTTTTATTCTCACAAATTATACAATAAAATTGCTCATTTATCTTTTGAAGACAAAGGAGAGCGGTATGTACGTACCTTTAATTTGTGTTTCTTTGAAGGTCTCTCGTTTTCAATTATAAAGAACTTAACTACATCCTTAATCCAATTAAGTAATGATGTCCATCGGATTATAATCTACCTGTACGCAGTTTGTCTGCGAAGGTATTTCTTTTGGTCTGCAATCAAAAGGCCGAGAGAGACAGAAAGACAGTCGCAGATAGAGAGAGAGAGAGAGAGAGAGAGAGAGAGAGAGAGAGAGAGAGAGAGAGAGAGAGAGAGAGAGAGACGTACCCACAATCTATATTTTAGAGCAAAAATAAGAAAAATAAGGTATACCCCTGTAAACATCGGTTTTACTATATAAAAGTGGGGTTCAAGGGGGTAAAATTATATAGGCGTGTTTTCGTGATGATTTATTTATTTTATGAATATTTAATATCTCATTACGCTAACACACCCGTGCGACATAGTGCATTTTTCACATCTCCAAAATGGCTACTTTTCTGATGAAAATGCGTGGTATATTTTTGTTTTATTTTTACTGCTCTAATAGGTCGTGGGTGCTCGTTTGAATCGCGTTCTAACGAGTACACACAAACTATGTCTTGGAGCAGAAATAAGAAAAATATTGAATACTCCGGTAAACTCAGTTTTCTCTATCTAAAGTGGGGTTTACGATTACGCGTCCGTGCGACATAGTGCATTTTCGATATCTCCGAAATGGCTACTTTTCTGATGAAAATGCGTAGTGTTTTTATTATTTTTACTGCAATCATAGGTCGTGGATGCTCGTTAGAACCGCGTTCTAACGAGTATCCAAAACCTTTTGGGGGCTTTATGAAATAGATTGGGCTGCACGATGCTTCAACGCAGAACTGAAAGCAACCGCGCGCATGTGTACTGGTAAACAGCTTATAGAGGATCTAAGCCTGCCCGACTTTATATTTATAAACCGTTTTGGTTTCATTTGGCAGCAGGCCATTAGACGTCATTTCACCTCAATGTCCGGTACAAGTCCCACAAAATCGGAAGCAACGTCTCCAAAATGACCTAAATATTGTTGACGGGGTCTTTAAACCCAAAATCAATCCAAATGCAAGGAACATCATCAAAATCAAATTTAAAAAAAATATTTATATTCATTTTAATGAAAGAGATTACTACAAGAACTTCCATGTCCTATCTCGTCCGCAACAAAAGTATAGAGCAGGCCTTTTCGCCGACAGTAATTGTCCTTTTCGTGTAAAAAAAATTCCTTTTCGCATTTTAGGGTAAGTCCTTTTCGCGAAAAGGAGTCCTTTTCGCACTTTAGGGTAACCGATCCCTAATATCTGCACTTCGGGTGGTCAGAAATTAATAAAAATAGTATCAAATAAAAAGTTTAGCTCCATTTTAAAGGTGCATTATTCAGCTATCGGTAAAAAATGCTTCCAAAAATAAAATACATTTACCCGGTATTTTTCTTTAAAGCAATACAAATGAATGCATTTTATGCAAAAATGCGAACAATTATGTTGACAGGTAAACGAGTTTGAGAGGGATTCCCTAACTAGGTTTCGAACACTAGTTATATCTATTTTTAGTTCGTGACAAAAATAGAATCCCCATATATGACGTTATGCGACGTTCATTTTTGGCCTTGTTTGCTTAGGCCATGCCTGAATCGGAAAAAATATGACGCTGAATACCATGCCATAAGTAATGACACCCAGAGACGATACTGTCGCCATGTATGTGTAAAGTGACAGATTTATTTTTAGAACAGAAATTCCGAACACATCTTCAGAGCGAAGGGTAAAACGACCCTTTTCACAAAATTCTGAAGCGATATTTGGCTCCAAAAGTGTACATATGACAAAGGAGTATGCATTGAAGATAAAAACCATAAAAAAATTTGAGTCCCGGTAGCTCAATAATGCACCTTTAAAAGATTGTTATTTTTTTTTTTATTTTCAACATTTTAAGGGTCCATTTCTGAAGTTAATTTGTCCGGGAAAATCCCGGATTTGTGGGACATTGGCAAACAGTGTAGATCCAGATAAGATATTTAACCCATATATGCCTCGCTACCCATTTGTGGGACATTGGCAAACAGTGTAGACCCAAATGATCAGACTCTGCAAAACGTGGCGTCTGATCTAGGCCGCCAAATGCTGGCGATGAATTAGGTGTACGGACTTTGGATGATCTTACGGACCATTATCAATGCTCTCATGCATTTCCCAGAAGCACCAGACTGGACTTTTTGCGATGAATGAAGTTTACGCCTGCCTGTATCTTTTTCTTTCGGAAAAGCTGACATTTTTCTCCATTTGCCAAACATTCAACTAAATGCTGTCTCATTTTTGGCACGTCGAATATTATTCTAGTGTTAAATGAGTCCGGTGCAAAACAAAACTCTACCCCGTTCGCTAATGCAAAAAGCCCACGATTATGGAACGCCTCAACTGTCTTATGTCGAGATATGGCATCATGTTCTGTTGATATACTATTATGTTTTATTCATATTCATTACATATTGTTTGTTTATTATGCTGTGTTGTTTGTTTGCCATGCAATCGTGTTAACTTGTCATTTTGTTAGTTTCTATTTAAGTAATATTCTGCCAAAAATCGTCATGTTTGGTCAGTTAGCAATGTTGTCATGTTATCCAGTCATTTTGCAGGCTTCAAATGAATACTGTTATCTCAGAAAATAAGTTGTCTGGTCAATTTGCGGTGCTGTTTTGTGAACTGGTCATCCTACTTACTTCCATAACAATAGTATCATGTCAGAAAATGATTTTGTCTGGGCACGTTTTAATATACGCAGTTAACTCCTCATCCTGTTTGCTTCAAGTGGAGTGACATTCTGTCAAAAAATCGTTTTTTTCTATCAGTTAGTTATGCTATCTAGTTCGATCGTCATTGTGTTGGCTTCAAGTGCAGTTATATTTTGTTGGAAAATCGTTATGTATGATCAGTTAGGTATGCTATCTAGTAAGATCGTTATTGTGTTGGCTTCAAGTGCAGCTATATTCTGTTAGAAAATCGTTGTGTCTGATCAGTTAGTTATGCTATCTAGTAAGATCGTTATTGTGTTGGCTTCAAGTGCAAATATATTCTGTTAGAAAATCGTTATGGCTGATCGGTTAGTTATGCTGTCTAGTAAGATCGTCATTGTGTTGGCTTCAAGTGCAGTTATATTTTGATAGAAAATCGTTATGTCTGATCAGTTAGTTATGCTATCTAGTAAGATCGTCATTGTGTTGGCTTCAAGTGCAGTTATATTCTGTTAGAAAATCGTTATTGCTGATCCATTAGTAACGTTGTCTAGTTAACTCGTCATTATACTGGGTTCATGTGCATTTTCATTCTGTAAGAAAATCCTTACATCTCCTCATTTTGTTATATTGTCACCTTAACTCATTAAGTTTTGTTTGAATATCGCTACGACTGGCGAATTTGACCACCACTCTACTACTACTACTACTACTTCTACTACTACTACTAGTTATAACTACTTAAAATTCTACTATAACTACTTTAAGTACTACTACTACTACTGCTACTACAACTACTACAATTACTACTACTACTTTAACTACTGCTACTGCTTCTACTACCACTGCTACTACTACAACTCCTAGTACTGCTACTGCAGATGCTTTCACTACTTCTTCTGCTACTTCTTCAAAAATTTATATTGACAATACCACCACCAAAACCACCACCACCACCACTACTACTACTACTACTACTACTACTACTGTTGCTAATACTACTGCTGCTGCTCTTTCTGCCCCCACCCATCAGGGCTTTGAGAAACAGATTTGGTTGCATGGTTGTATTACCACAATGCCTACTTCGACCATTGCTACTACTGCTACTACTACTAAAACTACTGCTACAGCTACTACTATCACTACTACATCTAGTAATATTACCACTACTACTGTTGCTGCAGGTGTCATTATTATTATTAGTACAACCGCTGCTTCTACTAATGCAACTACTACTACTGCTGCTGTAGCTACTACTTATTTTATTACTCCTACAACTACTGCTTCTTCTGCTTCTACTTCTGCTACTTCTCCTATTACTACTTCTTCAAATGCAACTATTATTATGTGTTCTTCTATTACTACTGCTATACTTCTACTACTGCTACTACTACTGCTACTGCTACTACTACTACTACTACTACTACTACTACTACTACTACTACTGCTGCTGCTACTACTACTACTACTGCTGCTGTTACTACTACTACTCATTCTTCTTCTACTACTGCTACTACAACTACTACTACTACTACTACTACTACTACTACTACTACTACTACTACTACTACTACTACTACTACTACTGCTACTACTTCTACTACTGCATGTACTATACTAGTGCTACATCTAATTCAAAGGCTACACTTTTAATTTTCCTACTATTACTAAACAACAACGACAACTGTTACTATTACTGTTTCCACTTCTACTACTACTGCTTTAAAAATTGCTGCTACTATTAGAACTGATAGTGCTACTACTACTACTACTCCTACTACTACTGCTACTACTACTACTATTGTTGCTGCTGCTGCTGCTTCTCTTTCTTCGCCCCCACCCATGGGGTCTTTGAGAAACAGATAAGGTTGCAGGGTTCTGCTACTACAAAGGCTACTTCTACTACTTACTAATGCTACGACTACTGCTACTACTACCTCTACTACTACTACTACTACTACTACTACTGCTACTGCTTTTACAACTACTACTTCTCATACAACAACTATTACTTCTGCTGCTGTTGCTAATACTAATATTGTTACTGCTACTGCTACTACTAACACTACTACTGCTGCTACTACTACTACTACGATTCTACTATTACTACTACAACTACTAATATTATTATATCTACAACTACTTCTACTACTCTTGCTGCCACTAATATTATTACTGCTATTACTACTACTTCTACTGCTGCTGCTGCTGCTGCTGCCACAGCTACTGCTACAACTACTATTACCACTACTACTGTTGCTGCAGGTGTTATTATTATTATTATTATTATCGTTACAAAAGCTGCTTCTACTAATGCACCTACTGCTACTACTGCTGCTGTTGCTACTTCTTTTTTATTATTGCTACAACTTCTTCTTCTTCTGCTGCTGCTACTGCTACTTCTACTCCTATTACTAAATCTACTACTACCACTACAACTACTACTACTGTTGCTGTTGCTGCCTCTTTTTCTTCGCCCCCGCCCATCGGAGCTTTGGGAAACAGATAAGGTTGCATGGTTCTACTACTACAAAGGCTACTGCTACTACTAAAATTACTACTGCTACTAGTACTACAACTACTATTGCTACTACAGCCGCTGATGCTGCTACTACTACTACTGCTACTAAAACTAGTACTACTGTCGCTGCTGTTGCTACTAATAATATTATTACTGCTACTACTACGACTACTACTATTACTACTACAACTACTTCTATTATTATATCTACAACCACTGCTACTTTTCCTGCTGTTGTTGCTATCACAAATGTTATTACTGCTACTACTTCTGCTGCTGCTGCCACTGCTACTGCTTCGACTACTACTAGTAGTACTACTTCTAATACTTATTCTACTACTTCAAAGGATACTACTATTTCCTGTCCTAATACTACTACTGCTATGCTCCTACTACTACTAATCCTACTTCTACTACTACCACTACTGCTACTACTACTACTACAACTATTATTACTACTACTACTACTACTCTTCTACTACTGCTACTACTACTAATCCTACTACTACTACTGCTACTACTACTACTACTACTACTACTACTACTACTACTACTTTAACTGCTACTATTACTACTTTAACTAGTGCTGCTGCTATTACTTTTGCAAGTACTTCTACTACTACTACTACTACTACTACTGCTGCTGCTGCTATTTCTGTGCCCCACCCATTGGGGCTTCCAGAAACCGATTTGGTACTATACTAGTACTACATCTACTTCAAAGGCTACTACTATTAATTTTCCTGCTATTATTACAACAACTAATACTAAACCTCCCTCAACTACTACTTCTACTACTACTTCTACTACTAACACTACTTGTACTGCTGCTGCCGCTGCTGCTTTTATTACAACGTCTGCGACTGCTTCTTCAACAATTTATATTGCCATACCACCACCACTACTACTTATATTAGAACTACTAAAACAACAACTAGTACTGCTACTACTACTACACATACTACAACTACTACCATTAAAACTGCTGCTATTGTTGCTACATTTGCTATTATTATTGTTATTTTATTATTATTATTATTATCACTGCCACTACTGCTATCACTAATACAAATACTACTTCTGCTGCTGCTATTGCTACTACTAATACTGTTACTGCTACTACTACTTCTTTTACAGCTCCTGCTGCTACTGTTACTGCTGCTGCTTCTACTACTACTGCTACTACTACTGCTACTACTACAACTACTACGTCAAAGGCTACCCCTTTTACCTGTCCTACTATTACTACTGCTATGCTACTACTGCTACTACTTTAACTTCTACTACAATTTCTTTAACTACTACTTCTACTGCTACTACTACTACTACTTCTACTACTACTACTATACTTTAACTACTTCTGCTGCTATAACAACTTCTACTACAACTACTTTAACTACCACTACTATTATTACTACTTCTTCTACTACTACTACTACGTCAAAGGCTCCTCCTTTTACCTGTCCTACTATTACTACTGCAAGGCTACTACTACTACTACTTTAACTTCTACTACAGTTTCTTTTACTACTACTTCTACTACTACTACTTCTACTACTACTTCTACTACTACTACTACTACTACTACTACTACTACTACTGCTACTACTACTACTACTACTACTACTACTACTACTACTACTACTACTACTATTACTGACGGGCCTCCGTGGCCTAGTGGTTAAGAGCGCTGACTCTTGATCATTAGGTCTCTCACCGCTGTGGTTCGAGCCTTGCTAGGGTCACATGTGAGACGCCAAGTTCTGCAACGGAAGGTCATGTGGTTTTTCTCCGGGTACTCCGGTTTTCGCCCACCTCTGATTAACGATCGGCTCGATATGAGTGAAATAATCTTGAAAGGGCCGTAAAACTCAAACCAAAAAAAAAAATCTACTACTCTACTACTACTACTTTAACTACTTCTGCTACTATTACAACTTCTACTACAACTATTACTACTACTACTACTACTACTACTACTGTTACCACTTCTTCTGGTGTTGCTCTTTCTGCGCCCCTATCGGGGCAGTGACAAACAGATTAGGTTGCATGGTTCTACTACTACAAAGGCTACTACTACTTTTCAATATAATTACTACTTCTACTACTACTTATGGTTTGTTTGTTTGACTTGGTGTTTATCATCCCAGTCAACGCTATAAAGGTCATTTTGGAGACGTTGCTTTCAATTTTGTCGGACTTTTACCCGAAATTGAGATGAAATGACATCTCAATCCCTGTCGCCAAATGAAACCAATAGGGTTTATAAGCATGGACATTCCGACTCGCACAGCCTTGCCTGGACAGGCGTAGATCTTCTAAGCGGTTTACCAGTACTCGTATGCGGTGGGATTCAGCTCTGTGTGGAAGCATCATGCAGCCCATTTATTTCTTCAAGCCTCAATGGGCGGGGCCGACTTCTTATGCTACTACTGCTATTACTACCACTACTACTACTACTTCTACTGTTGCTGCTGCTACTGCTACTTCTACTGCTAAGCCACCACTACTACTACTAACAACAACAGCTACTACTACTACCACTATTAATCCTCTTACTTCTTCAGGGGCTTGAAGAAATAAATTGAGCTGCATGAGTCTTCCACGCAGAGCTGAAACTGACCGCACATGAGTACTGGTAAACCGCTTAAGCTTGCCCAGGAAAAGTGGTGCGAGTCAGACCGTCCCTGCAAACTCTATTGCTTTCATTTGGCGACAGGGCTTGAGATGTCATTTCATCTCAATGTCGGGTTTTTGTGTGTTTGATTCGAGGTTAAACGTCCCCGTCAACACTGTATAGGTCATTTTGGAGACGTTGCTTCCAATTTTAGGGACTTTTACAAATGACATCTCAAGCCTTGCCGTCCAATTAAACCAATAGGGTTTATATGCATGGACTGTCCAACTCGCATCACTTTTCCTGGGAATGCTTAGAACCTCTAAGCGGTTTACCAGTACGCATGTGCGGTTGGTTTCAGCTCTGCGTGGAAGCATCGTGCAGCCCAATCTATTTCTTTAAGCCCCGATGGGAGGGGCCGTCTCAATATCGGGTAAAAGTCCCACAAAATTGGAAACAACGTCTCCAAAATGAGCGGGGACGTTAAACCTCAAATTAAACAAACAAAACTACCACTAGTTCTACTGCTACTACTATTACTACTACTAGTGCTACTACTACTACTACTACTGCTACTTCTACTGCCGCTATTTCTGCGCCCCCACCAATCAGGACTCTGAGAAACAGATAAGGTTGCATGATTCTACTACTACAAAGGCTACTACTACTACCTCGACTACTACTACTACTACTAGACTACTACTACTACTGCTACTACTACTACTACTGCTATTACTACAACTACTACTGATGTTACTAATACTACTACTGCTATTACTACTACTACTACTACTACTACTTTGTCTACTACTATTACTACGACTACTACTACTTCTACTGCTGCTACTTCTACTACTTTACTAGTGCACCCGCCCATCGGGGCTTGAAGAAACAGATGGGCTGCATGATGGTTCCACGCAGAGCTGAAACCGACCCGCACACGAGTACTGGTAAACCGCTCAGAGATTCTAAGCCTGCCCAGGCAATGCGGTGCGAGTCGGCCCGTCCATGCTTATAAACCCTTTTGGTTTCATTGGGCGGCAGGGCTTGAGATGTCATTTCATCTCAATGTCGGGTAGAAGTCCCACAAAATTGGAAGCAACGTCCCCAAAATGACCTTTACAGTGTTGACAGGGACGTTAAACTTCAAATCAAACAAAAAACTACTTTACTGGTACTACTACATCTACTTCATAGGCCACTATTATTAATTTTCCTATTATTAATTCTACGACTACTACTACTACTACAACAACAACAACTTCTAGTACTGCTACTGCTGCAACTTTTACTACTACTTCTGCTAGTGCTTCTTCAACAATTTATAATACAATACCACCACAACCACCACCACTACTACTACTACTACTACTACTACTACTACTACTACTACTACTACTATATACTACTACTGCTGCTGCTGCTCTTTCTGCGCCCCACCCATCGGTGATTCGAGAAACAGATTAGATTGTATTGTTCTACTGCCACAAAGGCTTCTACTTCTAGTACTACTACTACTGCTACTATTTCTACTACCACTACTTCTACTACGACAACGGCCACCCCCGCCCATCGGGGCATGAAGAAATAGATGGCTGCATGATGCTGCCACGCAGAGCTGAAACCGACCGCACACGAGTACTGGTAAACAGCTTAGAGGATCTGTGCCTGCCCAGGCAAAGCTGTGCGTGTTGGATCGCCCATGCTTATAACCCTATTGGTTTCATTGGGTGACAGGGTTTTTAGATGTCATTTTATCTCAATGTCGGGTAAAAGTCCCACAAAATTGGAAGCAACGTCTCCAGAATGACCTATACAGTGTTGATGGGGACGTTAAACCTCAAATCAAACAAAACTACTACGACAGTGCCAGTCTTGCTTGGAAACCCCTATCCTACCCTACTGAAAATCAAAACTACACCCAAGAGCGGGACAGTAATATGTATGAATGAAAACGGATAACCTAACTGGGCCGAAACGACTGAGGCCGAAGTGACCGGGTGGAACTGGATTTTACCAGATATAGGTCACAACAACATAATGAGTTTTTAACAGCATGAAACGATCGATTGAAATAATACAATGATGGTTTAATTCGACAACATTGCCAACTTAGCAGATATATATATATTTCTTTTCTGACATAAAATTACCACTGAAGACAATGGAATGGCGGGTTTACAAGTCATCATTACAAACTGACCAAATAACACGATTTTTTGATATAATAATACTTCACTTGAAGTAAACAGGATGACGAGTTAACTACGTACATTACAAAGTGACCAGACAAAATCGTTGTGTGAATTTATACTATTTTTATTGAAGAAAACAGGATGACCAGTTCACAAAACAGCATCGCAAATTGACCAGACATGACATGTTTTTGACAGAATATAACTTAAGTGGAAGCTATTAAGATGACAAGTTAACACAATAACATGACAAACAAACAAGAAAACATAATAAACAAACAATATGTAATGAATATGAACATAACATAATGGTATGTCAACAGAACATGATGCCATATCTCGACATAAGATAGTTGAGGCGTTCCATACACGATCATTAAAATTCGGTTGTTGTTGAACAGGGGTATACATTTTTTCCTTATTTCTGCTTAAAACATTGGTTGTGGGTGCTCGTTGAAACCGTCTCGCCGTTCTATGGTGTTCGTACACTCTCTGTTTAGAGCAGAAATATGAAAAATATGTGATTTTTTTTTGTTTTATCGGAATTTCATTTTAGGGTTGCTAAATTTAAATTTTCTAGATCTCTGCTTAAAAGTACAGTATGGTTGCTCGTCAGAACAGCCTCGGTGAGGTGATTCTAAAAAGTACCCACAATCGATTTTTAGCAGAAATAAGGATGATAATAATAAACTGCATTTTATATAAAGAAAACTGGGGTTCATGGGGGTATACATTATTTTTCCTATTTTTGATCCAAGACATAGGTTGTTGTTACTCGTTAGAACCGCCTCAACGAGGATGTTCTTACGGTGTTTGCAGTATAAATAAGAAAAATATGACAAATTTTTATCAGAAAAGTAACCATTTTGGAAATGTGAAAAATGCACTATATCTCGAACCCTTAAGTCCTACAAAATTGGAATACAGTCTTCAAAATGACCAAAATAGTGTTGACGGTGTAGTTTAATCTCAATTCAAACAAACAAAATAACAGCATTCATTCAAAATATCAATTGGACACAACTTTTGTGGGGAAGTCACTTTCTACTATTTCTATCCAGGTATGCAGCACATGTCAACTTATAATGAGTAAAAGCAATTAATTTAGCACATGTTTAATCTCGTTAGAAAATTAATGGCCCGTAGAATCGCTCAAAGTCCGTACACCTAATTCACCGTCAGCAAGAAATGGATGCGGCTCAATTTCGTCCTTGTTAAAACAAACAGTGTAGAACCAGATCAAACGCCAAGTTTGCAGCGTCTGATCATAAAGGTCCGCAAAAACATTCAAAGTCCGTACACTTAATTCATCGCCAGCAAGAAATGGATGCGGTTAAATTTCGTCGTTGTTTAAGCAAACAGTGTAGACCCAGATCGGATGACGCTTTTTGCAGCCCAGATCAGACGCCAAGTTTTGCAGCGTCTGATCATAATGGTTCGTAAAATCACTCAAAGTCCGAATACCTAATTCATCGCCAGCAAGAAACGTATGCGGTTAAATTTCGTCGTTGTTTAAGCAAACAGTGTAGACTCAGATCAGATACTGCATTTTTGAGTCCCAGATCAGACGCCACGTTTTGCAGTGTCTGATTATTTGGGCCTACACTGTTTGCCAGTGTCCCACAAATTGGACGCTAGGCATATATGGGTTAAATATCTGATCTGGAGCTACACTGTTTGCCAGTGTCCCACAAATGGGACGCTATATGCATATATGGGTTAAACCTTTGATCAAGATCTACACTGTTTGCCAATGTACTACCAATGGGACGCTATGCATATATGGGTTAAACCGTTAATCAAGTTCTACACTGTTTGCCAAGTAGGTCTTGAGCCGTAATTTAAGATCACTTAATATATTTATGTGATCTTCTATAAAATAAAGTCATGTTGTGTGCCCTCAATAGAATCGCCTCAGTGAGGCGCTTATATTGAGCAAACAACATACATTAATATCATTATTTGATTATAATTTCATTAATTATGACGACCCGAAGTGGAGACATAAGGGATAAGGCACCACTACCCACAACATTCAGGACACAATCCGGGAATTTTCCGGACAAATCAACTTAAAAAACGGACCCCTAAAATAATCAAAATGAAAAAAAAAATAATTATCTTTTAGAATGGAGCTTAAAATTTTAATTGATACTAATTATATTAATTTCTGACCATCTGAAGTGAAGATATTAGGGATAACGCACCACTACCCCAACATCCAGCTCACAATCCGGGAATTTCCCGGACAATTTAACTTCAGAAATGGACCCTTAAAATGTTAAAAATGAAAAATAATTTTAATAGTCTTTTAGATTGGAGCTTAAAATTTTATTTGATACTAATTTTATTAATTTCTGACCATCCGAAGTGGAGATATTAGGGATAACGCACATCTACCCCCCATTTCCCGGACATTTCCCGGACAATTCTCGGACATTTACCGAACGATTTCCGGACATTAGTGCGCACCAGCTTCCTTTCGCGAAAGGAAAAACGAAAGGAAGATATTTATGAGGCCTATATTGGTATTTTATGTATATAGGGATACTTATGAACACTTTAGTGGAAATTAGGTTCTTTTGCAAAAAAATAATACACATATGGGGATAAAAGGGAACGTGCATTTTGAGGAACAAACGCTCCTGCCGCGAAAAGAAGGTATTTACCTGCACGATAGTCTTCTTAACGGGGTTGCTGCAGTATATATAGATAGATTGTACGAAAGGAAGATATTTATGAGACCATGAAATGGCTACAGTTCCCATTTTCTCACGACGTAGTTCAATGCTGTAACAAAAGCAGAAAGAAAGAAAGAAAGACAGAAAGAAAGAAAAAAGAAGGGCTGGCTACATGATGTAGACAAACACATGGAAAAAAGCAGAGAACAAATAAAGGCGCTGATCAGGCTGCGCAGATACGCAGGCTAATCTGCGCCTCTTATGTTTGTACATGCACTTTTTCTCATTTTCTCACGACGTAGTTCAATTCTGTAACAAAAGCAAAAAGAAAGAAAGAAAAAAGAAGGGCTGGATACACGATGTAGACAAACACATGATAAAAAGCAGAGAGCAATAAAGGCGCTGATCAGGCTGCGCAGATGCGCAGGCTGATCTGCGCCTCTTTTATTTGCACATGCATTTCTTTCGATTCTCACGATGTAGCTCAATAATTTTATTTTGTATCAAAGTAGAAGTAAAACAAAGATCAGGAATCGATACAATTAACTTACTCCACCCATCAAAGACACCAAAGGGAAAGAAACACAAACATGAAGCGACCAGACCATAATGGAAACCTAAACAAAGGAAGGCCATAAGGGCAGTTACTTTCCCATAAAATGGCCAAATGGCCATCCAAAATAAAAAGACACAAGTGATACACACAGTAGTAACAAACAACAACAAAAATAAACCGCCACAAAAGAACCGCCTTGGAACGGTCAGTGGAAAGAAAGAAAAGATGAAAGTTGGATTCACGCTGTAGACAAACACACTAAAAAAGCAGCAAACAATAAAGGTGCAGATCAGGCTTCGCACATGCAACTTTCCGGTTTTCTCATGACGCGGCTCAATACTATAATTATAGTATGTATAGCCTGGAATTCAAAGGAAAAAAAACTGAAAAAAAAAAAAAATAAAGACGGGAAATGTACAATAACTGTGTTTTAATTCCGACAGAACATTATGTAGAAAAACATTGTTTTATGACTATTATGGTTTTCACTATACAGAAAGAAAGAAAGAAAGAAAGAGGTTTGGTCCATCAAACTGTATTAAAAATGTCCAAATATAAAGACGCTGCTGCAGTTTCACTGCAATTTCAAAGAAATGGCTTAGTGTCAATTTTGATTTTGAGCCTTATGAATTACTTATGGACAGAACTTCAAGCTCCTGTGGTTTCACTGGGTGGAAGGGCTTGAGGTGTCATTTTATGTCAACGCCGGGTAAAAGTCCCACAAAATTGGAAGAAACGTCTCCACAAGTCAATGACCTATATATAGTGTCGACGGACGGATGGGCTTGAGATGTCATTTTATGTCAATGCCGGGTGAAAGTCCCACAAAATCTACATTGGCATATACAGTGTTGACTGGGACGTTTAACCTAAAATAAAACAAACAAACAATAAGAAAACACTTACCTCGCAAAATATACAGTCCGTATTATCACAGTATTCAGAACAAGCCGAACAAATGTAGGTTTTAGCAATTTTGAATAAAATGAGTTAATAATATGAATTACCAGAAAAATGGTTTATAACGACGTTTCCAAATGGGCAATACCCCTTAGACCGTTTGAAGACAATGAGAGGCGGCAAGTGCCTTTAATTAAGTCTCGCTTAGAAAATGTCGGTTCTTTAACTAAACTCAAAAATCAAATCCGCTAATCTCATTAATTAATCAGCAACCGTGAAAACATCGTCATTGTGGCAATAATTGTCAGAAAAAACTTCCTTTCGTAGACAAAACCTTCATTTCGAAATATGGTAATTTCGAATGAATACATTATTTTTTATTATTATTATTATTATTATTATTATTATTATTATTATTAAACATTTTTTTTTGGGGGGGGGGGGGATAAAACCTTCCTTTCGTAGACAAAACCTCCCTCTCGCCTTTCGTAGACAAAACCTTCATTTCGAAATTTTTTATTTTCGTAACAAAAATATACGAGTGCAACGCTATAAACAATAATAAAACCTTCCTTTCGTAAACAAATTCATCCTATTGTAGACAAAACCTT
Source organism: Lucinisca nassula (assembly GCA_963580285.1). NCBI lineage: Eukaryota > Metazoa > Mollusca > Bivalvia > Lucinida > Lucinidae > Lucinisca > Lucinisca nassula. Next base: position 66,657,128 of record OY757012.1, on the reverse strand, counting down.
CCTTTCGCGAAATGAACTTTCCTTCAGGGAAATAAAAGGTCAAGTCGAAATAAATGTCCAGTCAATCCCCATATGCCACAACTTTGGCAAAATACCATATTTCAATTAAATCAGTCTATATGATACCCTTTTTATGTAAATTTACTCCTAGTGCCTCAGAAATACGTTCCTTTCGTAGAAAAATCTTCCTTTCCTTTCGCGAACGGAAGCTTCCTTTCGCTGTTGAGCTATACCGCGGGAAAAATGTAAAAAAGCCGGAAGTAACGACCGGAAGCCGGAAGTAAATTCCGGCAATCGAATAAAGGTAACACCTGGTGCCCCAATTGGTTCCCCCTCGGCTTGAAGAAATCGATGGGCTGCATGATCTTCCACGCAGAGCTGAAACAGACCGCACACGAGTACTGTTAAACTGCTTAGAGGATCTAAGCTTGCCCAAGCAAAGCGGTGCGAGTCAATGCTTATAAAAAGTAGAAGTAAAACAAAGATCAGGAATCGATACAATTAACTTACGCAACCCATCAAAGACACCAAAGGGAAAGAAACACAAACATTAAGCGGCCAGACCGTAATGGAAACCTAAACACAGGAAGGCCATAAAGACAGTAACTTTCCCTCAAAATGGCCATATGGCCAGCCAAAATAAAAAGCCACAAGTGATACACACAGTAAGTAACAAACAACAACATAATTAAATCGCCACAGAAGAACCGCCTTGGAACGGTCAGTGGAAAGATTTCCACTGGGGGCTTAAATCGATTTTACGTGGCCACAATCCTCGCCCTTACTTCCGTCGCGATTCAGACAAACGATTTGTTCAGTCCGCATGAAGGCCTCCTAACTCATCAGTGCAACATCTCCGTGAACACAAATAATCAAAGAACCACAGAGGTGAGACAACGGTGAGGACCCAACAGCAAGAAACCACTGAAATGCTGGAGCAAAAGAAAACCAACAGCTAGACTCCGATATAAACCCTATTGGTTTCAATGGGAAACAGGGCTTTAGATGTCATTTCAACTCAATATCGGGTATAAGTCTCACAAAATTGGAAGCAACGACTCCAAAATGACCTATACAGAGTGGACGTGGACGTTAAACCTCGAATCAAACAAAAAGTAGTTTAGGTCGTAGTACCAAAGCGTTAATCCAAAATCATTAATCCATGGACAAATGGCAAATATCAATGTTCAGGAACTCCATGGCATGGACTCTAGAAGAGTGTAATCAGGCGTCCGCGGATAGTAAACATTACTTGGTAAGCAAGCTTCGCCCACCATGCCTATCGACCTGAACGAAGATAAGGAGTAAATGCCGAGAAGGGTATGTCCGAGATTTTGGAAGTCTTCCTGTGACTTTCCATTGGCAAACACATCAGAAATAATTATTGAAATGGCCACATTGTACGGATCAACAAGATCATGGTGCCTTCCATAGAACTTCTTTAGTGTTGATACCAGTTTGGTTTTTTGATACCCCTGGCATAACAACCTGGTAGTGAGCACCTTCCCACGTTCCACAAAGTCCTGATACTTGGAACAGGCTCTAGCATAACGGATTAACTGTGAAACATAAACTCCATATGCTGGTGCAGACGGGATATTACTGCTCAGGAAGGGAAAGTTTACAATGGGAAAATTGAAGTCATCTCGTTTATCGTACAGCCTAGTAGTAAGCTTCCCGTTGTCAATATATAGAGATAACAATCCAAGTATGAGGAGGAGGTTGCAGTCTCTGTTGTTTCCTAAATTTCAAGTTCACGTGGATAGATGAATTCCAAGTACTCTGTACTCTGTACAAAACAAAGATAATACTTGGTATACTTACTGGGTATACTTGGTAGTTCAGCCTACACAGTTAGGTCGGCCCTCAATTTCCTCTTAAAAGAGTCGAGACTCGTTGCCTGTTCGGTCGCTTCCGACAAGGAATTCCACAAGGGGGCATTGAATGGGGCAATATGCAGGTACCCCACGGGGTGCAAAATAGGCCAACACAGCAACAGCTTTTGGAAATTATAAATTTAAAGAACATTGCTTGGCCCAAGTAGTAAATGTCACGGGGGTGGGGTTAAGGTGGTTGTGACCACATGATGGTTGTTATGATGTTATGGTGATATGTCGCGTGTTGTTGATTGTACAGACTTCTCCCACGATCTCGAGGGGGTTCGGGGTTCAGAGATGACAACGAAGTTGTTTTATTTCATGTTTTTTTAGCTATGAGAACCTTCTCTCTCTCTCGACCTCATCAATCTGAATAAATGTATATAAATGTCCTAAGTTATTAGGAATAATTATATAAATCTGTCCTTGAGATGTACGCGAGTCCAACCTCTGCTAGAAACTAAGGAAGACTGACAAAGGCGCGAAGGTAAGTATGCGCACGCATGCATTGTTAATCAGTGAGGTGAAACGTGAGCGAAGCTTACTTAAGGACAGAAAGCGTAAGCTGATATATTCTACTGATGAAATGCTTAATAATGCTTAATGACAGATGAAATAATATGAATAGATGTAATATGAAGAAGGACCATGAATGGGGAAATTAAGGAAATGACTAGACAGTCCCAAGCGCAAGCGCTCCTCAAGTTTCCATTATTTCACTCTGTGACAGTCTCCCCATCTTCGGGAAATGTCGTCAGACATTTAAATTACTCGTATGATAACTTGCTTGATTTTAAAATAATTACGCATTAACAATCTAATCATATTAATTTGCCAGATTTATTAAAAACAAAAACCAATCTGATAATAAATGTGGATCCGAAGCTTTTGCTTCGATTCTTTTGTCAAGCAAGTGAAGTTAACCTTATCTAACACTTTGTCAGGTAAACCCACATCAAAATGCGCTGCCATAAATGTTGTACAGTATGCACAGCGCAAAAATATAAAACAATATACACAGAACTTGAAAAAAAAAAAACAAACAAAAAACATTCATTGGTAGCGCGTACAAGGACACTCCTTACTGGTTTAGACTGAAACTGCTAGCCTTAAAAAACAGACTCAAATTGCTTAATGTCCTTAGCCTAAAACACAACCAAAACTGAAGTATCATATAAAATAAAAATTATTTACGCGCTGGACTAGAGAGAGGAAAAATAACAGAACTACTTCTTAATGAAAATAATTCACCTCTTCACGAAATCGCAGACTAGAAGCACGAAGCGGCCACGGTCTGATTGGGATAGTGCCCCCACCTAGGTTGTAACCAACCCATGCCACCAGCAAGCACGAAATCATGACAAGGCGAATTTCAATTACTAAGATTTCCCTACAAGTTTGAGTTCAGTGCACCACGTACTAACCAAACTCTGACAACCACCGGCTCTTCAGAGACACCATGACAAGTCATGCACCACCAATCAACCGCAACCCAGCAGAAGACGAAACTTTAAAAACAATGGGTCTCCAGAATTGCAGCCCAGCGCACCACGCGCCAAAGGCACCATGACAAGCCATGCATCGCCACTCGACTGCAACTCAGCACCCCCTTTAGATGAAATAACTTTTTGAAGCCTCTCTCCAGGATACGTTTTAGCGTTAACAATACACGCCCCCCACCTGTGAAAAATATCGTCTCGACATTTCAATTAAAAAAAATACACGCACAGGAAACCAGGAAACCATGTCAGCTGTTAATCCGAACTAAAAATATTAAAAAGTTAGAATAACCAGTCCCCTCCTGTCTGCCACCTTGGTTTCTGCAAATGCCTTGTTAGGCGTGTTTGAGGTCGCAATTCTGGTTGAGATCTCGGAGCAGGACTGAAAGGTTTCGCCAAAGGATCCAATGACGACCTCTCTGGGGGTATCACCACACTAGGGTATACCGGTGCACCCAGTATGTCTGCAAGATCTGTATCTGCAGAGTCTGGTGCAGGTGTGGCTGCACCACCGGCCGCTTCACTTGGGACATTGATATCACCGATAGCTGTACTCTCAACCGGTGACGGTTGAGAACTGCTATTTGGTGATATACCTGTATCCAAGGAGCGTTGTTTGGATGCTGGAAGGGCCATAAATGGAAGAAGGAGATTCCTGTGCAGCATACTTTGGATGCCATTCCCATGTTCACGTTTGACAGCGAGGATTATGGCCATGTAAAATCGATTTAAGCCCCCTCCCCCAGTGGAATTCTTTCCACTGAGCGTTCCAAGGCAGTTCTTCTGTGGCGGTTTATTTATGTTGTTGTTTTTTACTTACTGTGTGTATCACTTGTGTCTTTTTATTTTGGATGGCCATTTGGCCATTTTGTGGGAAAGTAACTGTCCTTATGGCCTTCCTTTGTTTTACATTTCCATTATGGTCTGGTCGCTTCATGTTTGTGTTTCTTTCCCTTTGGTGTCTTTGATGGGTGGAGTAAGTTAATTGTATTGATTCCTGATCTTTGTTTCACTTCTACTTTACACAGGAACCTCAGTATTTGGCTGTTCAACAACTAAATACACATCTTTCTCCCATTTATCTGCCAGCGTGCACTTTCCCCTCAGTCCGACGTTGCGCACCAGTAAATGGTCACCGGACAAAACCAGGGCATCCCGAGCTTTGAGGTCATAATAGAAGTGGAGGCAATGATCAGGAATCGATACAATTATCCCACAGCTCCCATCAGAGACACCAAAGGGAAAGAAACGCAAACATGCAACAAAAGACCCTAATTGAAACATCAATAGCGGAAAGCGAAAAGGACAGTTACTTTCCAACAAAATGGCCAATAGGCTATCCAAAATAAAATAATATAAGCGACACAAGCACCCAAAGACAAACAATAACAAAAATAAACCGCGACAGAAGGACCGCCTTGGAACGGTCAGCGGAAACGAATTCCACTGGGGGATTTAAATCGATTTTACGAGGCCACAATCATCGCCCTTACTTTCGTCGCGATTAAGATAAATAATTTGTTCAGTCCGCATGAAAGCCTCCTACCTCATCAGTGCAACATCTCCGTGAACACAAAAATTCAAACAAGACAGCAGTCTGGAGGACAGCCAAATCCCCCGCCGCATTTTGTATCAGGGCTCAACCTTGTGACCTTCGCCTGTGACCTTTACCTTGAGTTGGCATGGTTAGCTCACTGAGGGGGATAATTGACCCAAAGTTTAATGAAAATCCTTTTAGGGGTAAAGGAGATATGGAAGGGACAAAAAATTCAAAGTTTTTAACTCGTGACCTTCAAATGTGACCTTGACCTTGAGGCGGCATGGTTCATTTATAGGTTTTGCACATCAGCTCACTGAGGGGGATAACTGACCAAAATTTTAATGAAAATCTATTAAAGGGTTCAGGAGATATGGAACGGACAAGAAAAAGTTACGGACAGACGGACGGATAGACGGACGGACAGACTGACAGACACATGGATGGACAGACATGGGTTCTGCACATCAACTCACATTGAAGACTATTTGACCAAAGTTTAATGAAAATCCTTCCAAGGGTAAAGGAGATATGGAACGGACAAAAAATTCCATGTTTTAAACTCTTGACCATCAACCATGACATTGACCTTGAGTCGGCATGGTTCATTTATAGGTTCTGCACACCATCTCACTGAGAGGTATAATTGACCAAAGTTTAATGAAAATCTATTAAAAGGTTCAAGAGACACGGAGCGGACAAGAAAACGTTACGGGCAGACTGACGGACGGACAAACTGACAGACGGACAAACGGACATGGTTACTGCACATCAACTCACTGTGAACAATATTTGACCAAAGTTTAATGAAAATCCTTCCAAGGGTAAAGGAGATATGGAACGGACAAAAAATTACAAGTTTCAAACTCGTGACCTTCAACCATGACCTTGACCTTGAGTCGGCATGGTTCATTTATGGGTTCTGCACACCAGCTCACTGAGACGAATAATTGACCAAAGTTTAATGAAAATCTATCAAAGGGTTCAGGAGATATGGAGCGGACAAGAAAGTGTTATGGACAGACAGATGGACGGACAGACGGACTGACGGACAGACGGACGGACGGACGGACAGACGAAGGCCATTCCTATAATCCCCACTCCGCTTCGCGGCGGGGGATTAACAACCGCAGAGATGAAACAACAGTGAGGACTCGACAGCAAGAAACCACTGAAATGCTGGAGCAAAGAAAACCGACAGTTAGACTCCGATGGGCCCGACCAGAGACAGAGCATCAGGTACCAACCAACGTAAGCCTTTACGCTGGAACCGTCATAGAATCTGAGGCCTGACCCACCGGCTTGCAATTAAAGAGGGAAGCAAAGTTGTCAACCGTGATTGGGTTAACTACCATGCATGCTGTCTGTCGTATAACATTTATGTTGTACCCAATCTTTTTATATCGAAGAATGATTTTACGAAATTGGGTGCTGAAATCATTACGGTAACATATTTTTCTGAATTTATATACTCAGTCACCATAAAATTCGGGCTCCGATAGACCTTGTTGCAGAAGAGATTCAAGTCCAATATTGAATTTCGAAATTAAATCAGAATGACGTCTATACAATTTTGAAAAGGCTTTGCATAGTTTATTGTACCGATAACCCTGATTAAGAAGTTTAGCCGTTAACAATTTATTACGAGTGTTGAAGTCAGTTACATGACTACACACTCTAGCAAATCGAATTAGCTGCGAAATATAAACGCCATAGGATGGCGCACGAGGAACATCACCATCCAAAAAAGGAAAATTTACAATCCCAAAATCCAAATCATCGCGTTTATCATAATTTTTGCAAGAAACAAACCCGTCTACAATAGATAGATGTAAATCCAAAAACGAGACCTCAGCAACAGAAGAATTTGTTTTATTTAACTGAATTTCTGGGGGGTAAATTTGACTGATCAAGCCATCGAAATAGGTATTATCAATATTTAATAAATCATCCAAATATCTAGAAGTGGAGCTAAAAGCTTCAATGATTTCAGACTGGTTTTCAGCAGAAAGGGACAGCATGAAGTCTCTCTCATTACCAAACAAAAACAGATCAGCCACAAGTGGTGCGCAATTAGTACCCACTTGTCTAAATAACTTAGTACCAAATCTTATGTAAATATTGTCAAGTAGAAAGGCGAGAGGCTCAAACACTTTCTGACATGACCATACAGTATAATTTTTATGCTTTTCAGACGTGAAAACAAGGTGTCCATCTTGGTCATGTGACAACAATACCACGGATAATGTTTAATTGCCTCACCACCATAGAGGCTTTTCATGTAATTTGGTTTCAATCAGCACAGCTCTTTTACTGGAGAAGAAGATAAAAATACTGAATCAGAGCCATCCAAGACAAAGGTCAGTAATGACCTTGACCTTTGGAATTGATAAACTTCCATTTAGCTGACTGCAAATATCATTTTAGATGTCACAGCATACCAGGCAATCAGAAATATCCACTACTTTCGTTCCCTCATTCCATAGAGGCTCCAAATGTAATTTGGTTTCAACTGGCCAAGTAGTTTAAGTGAAGAAGAAGATAAAAATACTGAATCTGAGGCGTCTTGGACAAAGGTCAGTAAATGAACTTGACCTTTGGAACAGATAAACTTCCATTCAGCTGAAGGTAAATACCATTTCTGATGCCACTAGCCAATATACAATCAGAAAAATCCACTGTTTTGCCATTTTTCCATACAAATGTCTAAGTGACCAAATTTGACATTGACGTAAAGAAACAGGTCAAGGTCAACCTTAGGTCATCATTTGAACAAATATGGTAGCGCCAGAGTCCCTGATGCTGCATACCAAGTTTCAAGATCAACGGCCATTCGGTTCTTGAGAAGAAGATTTTAAAGGTTTTTACCATATATGGGCATGGCGGCCATAGTGGTCATGTGACCCAGTCCTCACGAACAAACTTTCGTTCCCTCATTCCATAGAGGCTCCACATGTAATTTGGTTTCAATTGGCCAAGTAGTTTAAGTGAAGAAGATAAAAATACTGAATCTGAGGCGTCCTGGACAAAGGTCGGTAAATGACCTTGACCTTTGGAACTGATAAACTTCCATTCAGCTGATTGTTAATACCATTTCTGATGCCACTAGCTAATATACAATCAGAAAAATCAACTGTTTTGCCATTTTTCCATACAAATGTCTATGTGACCAAATTTTACCTTGACGTAAAACAGGTCAAGGTCAACCTATGGTCATCATTTGAATCAACCTATGGTCATCATTTGAACAAACTTGGTAGGGCCAGAGTCCCTGATGCTGTATACCAAGTTTCAAGATCATCTGCAATTCGGTTCTTGAGAAGAAGATTTTTAAAGGTTTTTACCATATATGGGCATGGCGGCCATATTTGTCATGTGACCCAGTCCTCACGAATCAACTTTCGTTCCCTCATTCCATAGAGGCTCCACATGTAACTTGGTTTCAATTGGCCCAGCAGTTTAAGTGAAGAGGAAGATAAAAATACTGAATCTGAGGCGTCCTGGACAAAGGTCGGTAAATGACATTGACCTTTGAAACTGATAAACTTCCATTCAGCTGATTGCAAATACCATTTCTGATGCCACTAGCTAACATACAGTCAGAAAAATCCACTGTTTAGCCGTTTTTCCATACAAATGTCTAAGTGACCAAATTGTACCTTGACGTAAAACAGGTCACGGTCAACCAAAGGTCACTATTTGAACAAACTTGGTAGGGCCAGAGTCCCCGATGCTGCATACCAAGTTTCAAGTTCATCGGCTATTCGGTTCTTGAGAAGAAGATTTTTAAAGGTTTTTACCATATATGGGCATGGCGGCCATAGTGGTCATGTGACCCAGTCCTCCCTAACAAACTTTCGTTCCCCCTTCCCAAAGAGGCTCCACATGTAATTTGGTTTCAATTGGCCAAGTAGTTTCAGAGGAGATGTTGTTTGAAAATGTTGACGACGCAGACGCAGACGACGACGGACGACGGACCAATGCCTATACTATAGCCCCCCCCCCGGAGCCTTCGGCTCTGGTGAGCTAAAAAAGCATTTCTTACATTACATGCAAAAAAGTGGGATTCTTCCCTATGAAATGTCCATTCAGTATAAGTTTCCTTATGCCTTCTGCCCTGGCGACGGGCCTCCTTGGTGACTCTTTTGTAGGCAAAGTCGAACCTCGTTTTCAGATCGGCAGCGAACTTTGTCTGGTCAGCATGCCAACCCTCTGGATTTATGCCTAGAAAGGCATCAACCGCCCGTCTAGGGTGTCGCCCAAACATTAAATAATGCGGGGAAAATCCAGTGGTCTCATGACGTGTCGAGTTGTAGGCATGAACCAAGGGCGCAACGTATGATTTCCAGTTGGACTTCTGGTCATCCTCTAAAGTACCCAATATACGAGGTGCAGTCAAAAAGTTCCCGGACTGGTCATCTATCACACTTTTCTGACGTCCGACCATGTTGAAGCTAGCCATGAAAATATTTTGATTTCATTGCTGAAACTTTATAACATTTTATTGACATTGCGCCAGTATTTCTTTTTAACAAATCATTTATCATTACTTATTAACACCGCTACGGAGCACTTCAAATTAGTTGACAAGTCCGAGTTTTACCCCCTGTTCTTAGCGCCATTTCTTTCATTATTTGGCGCTATTTCGTCGTGCAATTTCATATGACGTCACGACAAAGCCATTTCAAAACAACTTAAAAAAAAACAACGTCATCGCGTAAAAATTAACGGATTTATGCGCAAATTATTCAGCAATGGACAAAATCTGCGACGCGGTAACGTCGACGTCAATCGATCGAACGGAACAGCGCGCAGTCATTAAATTCTGTGCGAGGGCTGGAATGACACCAACAGACACTTGGAAATTTTTAAATCAGAATGATAGAGTAAAGAAGTGTTCGAGGACGATTGTTTTTGATTGGCACAAACGTTTTCGGGATGGTCGTGATGACACTAAGGACGATAATAGAAGCGGTAGACCACAGAATTACGGCAGCATTGACAAAGTGAAGAGCGCCTTTTCTTCTGATCGACGGAAATCGATTGACGATATATCAGATATTGTGGGATTGAGCCATGGGACCGTACATAAAATTCTGACAACGGACTTGGGAATGAATAGTGTGTGCCAGATGGATTCCTTGCCTTTTGACGATCGAAAATAAGAAAGCCAGGATTGAAGCGTCTGAAAAGTTTCTTCAGCGCTGGAGAAAAGAAGGCGATCGCTTCCTAAACCGTATCATTACGACAGATGAAACGTGGATAAACTTTTATGACCCTGAAACAAAGAGAGAGTCCATGGTGTGGAAACGGCGGTCTTCCCCTCCCCCTAAGAAGGCTAGAACCTCCAAATCATCAAAGAAGATCATGTACATTTTCTTCATGGACAGCCAGGGCATGCTCCTTCAGCACGCAGTACCCAGGGACGAAACCGTGAACAAAGGATATTATCAAAAGGCAAGCTACCTGTTACACATTCTTTTGATATCTAATATCTTAAGCCATAAAACTATGCTTGTAAGATATGTTCGAAGTCTATGTATTATCAATCAATCATTTTTATTTTACCGTTCATTTGAAAGTAAACATTTCCTTTTCATTGCCATTTTAGGTCGTGCAGAGGCATCTCACACATGCCTTGAGAAAAAAACGTCCGGACCTCGAGATTGAGAATCTGATATTCCATCAAGACAACGCCCCAGCACATCGAGCCGCAGATTCTTTACTGACAATAGACTTCCTGGGATATGAAAGACTGCAACATCCGTCCTATAGTCCCGACCTTGCCCCTATGGACTTTTGTGTATTTCCGAGGTTAATGGCAGACTTACGAGGTCGTAGATTTGATTCGGAAGAGGAAATAAAATTTGCCGTCAGATCAGCGGTACGCACCTATGACCCAGAGTGGTACAGGAACATTAATCGAAACTGGGTACATCGCCACAGAAAGTGTATTGAACACCAGGGAGAATATTTGAAAAAGAATGACTGACATTTACAAGCGTCAATCCTGACGTCATTTCCAGAGAAAACGTCAATGACGTCATAAGTGCTCCGTTCGGCGTGTGTACTGTTATTTGCAATGTAAACGGTGCTGTTTTGGTGAATGATTGTGATAAAACGTTAATACTGTGCTGTAGAAAAAAGATTTGTTTTTATACTGATCCTTTTCTTATTATTCTACTACCAATGATAATAAAGTTACAAAGGCAGTCCTGGAACTTTTCGACTGCTCCTCGTATTGAGCAGAGTCTGGTTAAAGCGCTCAGGCATTCCATTACCCATGGGATGGTAAGGGGTAGTTCTAGACTTGTCAACGTTAGCAATGGAACACAGCTCTTAAATAACCTGACTCTCAAAATTGCGGCCCTGGTCACTATGTAAACGGGATGGAAACCCAGTGACAGATGAAGTTTTCGAAGAGAAATTTGGCTGTTGTCTTGGCCGTTTGGTTCTTGGTTGGTATGGCTTGGGCATAGCGGGTGAAATGGTCTGTAATTACCAATTTCGTAACCACCCGCTGATGTTTCAAGAGGCAGAAAATCCATGCAGACCAAGTCCATGGGATACGTGGATTCGTCAGTCACAGTTTTTGCTGGAGCCCGCTCTGTTCTATCTTTGCGTAGGGGCGGGTCAACACCTTGAAACTTTAATGACGCAGAGTCAATAGTGCTGTCTAAGCGTGTCTTACTGAAACAAAGAATATGAAAATCGGCAGCTATATCATTCAAATAATCAAATGTTTTAATACGGATACTTCTCGTGTGAAATGTACACACACACTTTTTCACAAAGGTCGGTTATATTAATATGATTGATGGATGGGCTGACAATTTAATAATCTCTTAAGCAGGATTTGATAGAACATTCTTTCTTAATTATCACGTAACAGTTCTTAAGTTGGGAGGAGGGGGATTATTTCTTATTAAGGCCCCTATCATTACGAAAACACGCCTATACAAATACATTGTCAATTTTTCAATTATTTTGGGTGGTAACAGGGGGAATTTGGCTTACCCCTGGAAACCACGGTTTTACCTTTTAAAGGTGGGGTTTGAGGGGATCGGAATCATATAGGCGTGTTTTCATGATTTCAAGTGTAATTCGCCATCAACGGAAATGCATCTGTAATTCATTCCAAGTCGGCATGACCGCAACCTGTCTTTTTTCAGTATTTTACATTTTTGCGGGAAATCTGAATGGTAGTTTTAGACGTCCTTTAAGTAACGTTTCTTGATGACGTGCAGTTGTATATGTTCTTGTCTTCACGACGTTGTTAGTTACCTGTCATTAAAACTATGTCGCCGAAGAAGACCGGGGTTCCGGTTGAAACGTCCGGCAAAATAAAAGACTTTTAGTTGGTTTTCTTTTGAAAAAAGACTTTGATATATATATATATATACTAAGAAAGTTGCCAGATACGGGGTGTTTTTCTATATAAAACCTTTTTTGTGGGGTGTGAAAAAATTGCGGGGTGTTCATACCACCCCGCATTTTCTCATGCCATGCAGTGGATTCAGGGCATCGAGTTTACTTACCCTAGGTTGTTGGCTAGCAACACGGTTTTGTAGCGATTATATATATATGGGGTTTCACGGTAGTCTCCCTTGTGTCGGTTAGCACAAGAGCGTATTTAACTTCAAGATAATTAGAGATTATCACATGGGATTTTGGTTATCGCCCGATGTATCAACCCGAGACCCCATTATCTGCCCGAAGGCTTTAGCCTGAGGGCAGATAATGGTCGAGGGTTGATACAGAGGGCGATAACCAAAACCCCATGTTATAATTTGTTTATTACATATTCAGATCCTATTCTTACTGTGTTTGACGTTCATAAATTGAAAAAAAAAATGTGATAAAAAGCGTGATTCAAGCAAAAAGCGCGCAACGTCACGCCTAACTATTCGCGTTACGTCATGTAATTGGCAACGTCACAATAACGTCATGAGTGGGCTGATAACCGCTGTCCGTTCAAAATACACTTTTTCCGGTTATCAGACCGGGCGGGCTGATAACCGGAAATGGAAACAAGCATTATCACACATGCAAAACATGGGTTATCATGTTAAATATAGTACTGAATATGTGATAAGAATATATATCACCTCGTAAACGTACCTGTAGTATATATAACACCCGACAACAAAACTCATTTAGCTGTGGGTGGTATCGATTTCTTGTTCTGACGGCCACATTGCGCAGCAAAAGATAACAGTTTGGAAAATGTTCTCCTTCGAAACGTAATTATGCAGTGCGTTTACAACGTTTGTGGTGGTTTTGGATTTTCGGCATTTTTATACTATTTGACTTGTTTGAGCTGATCATTAATTGGAGTTGGCCGCAAACCGGAGTATTGGAGAAAAATATACTTGCCAATCCGTTGCAGAACTTGTCATCCTACCTCAAAATATTACAGTGTCTCCGAAAAATGAAAACAAGAACAGGGAAATAGACCGTTACATCGATCATAATTATTATTTGCTTTAGCCCCTTTTAGTACCCAATGGAATCTTCCTCCTTATATATAGCAGGAGTCCATTTCAAAATTTAGGGGTGACAGGTTCTGTTTTCTTCAAAAAATATTTTGAAAATGACTGAACTTTAAGCAAACTGCGGAGGCCCTGATCAGACGCCGCGTTCTGTGATGTCTGATCTGGGCCTGCACTGTTTACCAGGATAACCGTTTTGGGGTTTCTGGTACAAATGGGTTAAATTTTACTCAAAATAATTAAATTTACCCTGCGTTTATTTCGATTTCATATCTGATTATTATCTTTCTTCAATTCTAAAACCACTTAAATCTTTATATGGCCTGTGAGTTTCCTTGTTTGTGCTCTGAAGCGTAGGTTTTGGGTACTAACTGAGGCGGTTCTAACGAGGATACACATTTGAAATAAGGAAATACATAATGAATCTTCTGAATAATCTAACAATGGTGGTTGTACAGGTATGAACGGTACCATTGTAGTCCATGACAGGGGCAGTTGAGGTGGGGGGGGGGGGGAGGAGGGGGCAAGTTCTGTATCGGAAGTTAAGGTTGTTTTTCTCCAGGCATCCGGTTTTCGCCCACCTTTGATGAAGATTCGGGTAGAAAAAATGAAATAGTCTTGAAAGGACCGTAAAAGCAAGGCTATAGATAAAAATAATGAAGTAAACGTTTTTTTTTTTTTTTTTTTTTTTTTGTTTTTGTTGTTTGTTTTTAATCAAAATGTTAAATTTATGTGCAGGCTCACTCGAACTTTACTAACTATTAAGGGGAATTGTAAAAATATACACAACGAACACACGCCTAATATTTAAATACATTGGCAAAATTTAACCACCATTTTGTTTCAGATAAAATCCTGCGATTCCTCACAATGTGTAAAATAATGTTTGTTTTGTTTGATTTGTGGTTTAACGTCCCCGTCAACACTGTATAGGTAATTTTGGAGACGTTGCTTCCAATTTTGTGGGACTTTTACCCGACAGAGATGAAATGACGTCTCAAGCCCTGTCGCCCAATGAAACCAATAGGGTTTATAAGCATGGACGGTCCGACTCGCACCACTTTACCTGGGCAGACTTAGATCCACTAAGCGGTTTGCCAGTACTCATGTGCGGGTCAGTTTCAGCTCTGCGTGGAAGCATCGTGCAGCCCATCTATCTCTTCAAGCCCCGATGGGCGGGGGCCGTGTAAAATAATGTATACCACTGTAAACTTAGTTTGAGTATATAAAAGTGGGGTTTAAGGGGATCAAAATTTTATAGGCGTGTCTGCATGATGGGCCGTCGGCGTGACATGTCATCCACATTCGCTTTGTACTTAGTTTAAATTGTAAATTGAAATGTACACTTGCCCCCCCCCCCTCCTCGCGCCCCTCGGAACTTGAAGAAATATATGGGCTGCATGATGCTTCCACGCAGTGCTGATTCCGACCCGCGCACGAGTACTGGTGAACCGCCGCTTGGGGGTCTAAGCCTGCCCGGGCAAAGCGTTGCGTACGAGTCGGACCGTCCATGCTTATAAACCCTATTGGGCGACAGGGCTTGAAATGTCATTTCATTTCAATGTCGGTAAAAGTCCCACTAAATTGGAAGCAATGTCTCCAAAATGACCTGTACGGTGTTGACGGGGACGTTTTACCTCAAATCAACAAACAATCAAATCAAAACATGTACACTTATACCAGACCCACATATATACACTTTTATCAGACCCATATATCTATAAGCGGTCTCGAAGACCGAACTATTAGCGTAATGCAACCTACCTTAGGTGGGAGAGCACATTCCCCGCATAATCAAAGCACTCGCAGAACTGTCGGGTGAACTGATGGGGATTTAAAACTTGTCAAAATTTGAACATAATTGTTACATTTCTGTAATTTTGCTCTTACTATCTGCAAAAGTGCCGCCTCACGGTTTAGATCATCGCTTGGAACAAAGAAGGGAAATAACATTTTCACTTGTAAATTCCATCTTTCAATTTAGCTGATGCTTCTAGTTCTAGTATTGACATTCCTAACACATAACTAAGGGATATAAAGCAAACTCTCTCTCTCTCTCTCTCTCTCTCTCTCTCTCTCTCTCTCTCTCTCTCTCTCTCTCTCTCTCTTACGATAATACATCCGTGCGACGTAGTGCATTCTTTAATCACTCGAAAATGGTGACTTTTCTGATAAAAAGCGTGATATTTTTCTTTTTTTTCCTCCAAACATAGATTATATGCTCGTTATAATCACCTCATAATGATGCATATCATTGTATACCCCAGTTTTCTCTATATGAAGGGGTGTTTAGAGAGGTACTTACTACATGGACATGTTCTCTCTCATGCTCTCTTCTCTCTCTCTCTCTCTCTCTCTCTCTCTCTCTCTCTCTCTCTCTCTCTCTCTCTTGTAACGATAACAAATCCTGCATAGTTCAAAAACGTTTTTCTGGTGAAATATTGAGATACTTTCCTTTTACTCTAACAAAAGTTGTAGGTGCTGGACCTGCTTGTATGAGCCGCCGTACTGAGTACTCACAATTAACAATTGGTAGAAATAGAAAATATATCCTCTTGTACTCAGTATACAGTGGGATAATACTTATTTATGTTCCTAGCATATATTGTGGGTGCTCGCCAAGTTGGAACCATCTCATTGAGCACTCACAATACTCAGTATACAGTGGGATAAACAAGGCCATTTATACGCACTCGTTTACGTTCTCTCTCTCTCTCTCTCTCTCTCTCTCTCTCTCTCTCTCTCTCTCTCTCTGCGAGAATGTCTAAGCTAGAAACACTGAACGACCGGGAATAATTGCTCGGGATCAGTCGAATGCGGCGGCTGATCAGGTTCTAATATGTTCGCATAAAGTAAAGCTTTAGAAGGGTTCAACGAAATGGGTTCAAGCTCTTGCTAAACTCGGAGACAATCGACCAACCAGTGCGTTAAGTAATTTGACTTCAAATGAAGAAGAAGAAGAGTGTGAGTGAGTGAGTTTTAGTTTTACGTCCCACCAACAGCTAAGGTCATACGGAGACGGGACCTCGGTTTAAAGACTCATCCGAAAGTCTGGAGAAGCCCGGGATCGATCCTGCGATCCCTGGTTTACAAGGCGAGTAGCGTAACCACTGCACCGGAGAGGCTTCTAAGCAGAAGTGGGAGAAGAAGAAGAAGAAGAAGAAGAAGAAGAAGAAGAAGAAGAAGAAGAAAAAAAAGAAAAAGAAGAAGAAAACACAGCATTTTTTGTAGCATCGCAAACATATGCACTTCTCGGATTTCATGGTAATCTCAGATCATGTCATTGTAACTTATTTGTAGGTAACTGATGGGATAATTGCCATTTGGGAGACGTTATCGTTGCACCTGATCATTACATGTAGCTGAGAACTGCACTACCGACCGATATCAGAAAAGAACCTAAGTATAAGACAACTAATCCATTAATCTCTATCGCACATCCGTATAAAGGAAATCTGTTCTGGATACCAATGCAATCCATAACGACATTCGTAGCTATGATGTTGCATTTCATATCTCTTCAAACGAATCGCTTTAGTTTTATTTTTCTTTTCTGGATATAGACGTTTGCCTCAATGAGGCGGTTCTAACAACTACCCACGCTCAATATTTTTAGAACGAAACGGATACTATTGATACCCATTTTATCGAAAGATTTACCTGTATATAAAGTGGTGTTTATAAGATAGTTCATCGTATGGGCTTGTAAAGACGATGAGAGCTTTGGGCTTCTTCAGAAAGTAAATCTTCATTTTTTTCTACCATAACGAAAGCAGGCTTGTCCAAATATTTTTCCACGCAAAATAAAAATTTTCAGATACAAATTTTCTGATATTTTTTCACATTTGTCTAGGGTAACGAATAATTCATCCATTTGAGACACTGCTGCCCTTTGAGGCCTTTATAAAGCCCTGGTAAATCCAACTTTATCTACAAGATGGGGTTTATCGACAGAAATACGAACAATAGTGTAGATCTTCGTAAACTCCGCTATTCCCTATATAATGGTTGTAGGTACGCGTAAGAATTGCCTCATTTGTGAACGACCTTATAAATCCCACTTGTGTTTGATTTGGTTTTATGGCCCTTTCAATATATTTCATTTATTGTGAAGCCATCGTTTATCAGAAGTGGGCAAAAACCGGAGTACCCGTAGAAACACCACCTGACCTTCCGTTGACATTTCACGTGACCCGAGTTAGGATCGAACCACAGAGTTATGAGACTCCGACATTAGGAGTTATCGCTTTTACCCCAAAGACTATGGGGCCCGTTGTTAACCCCACTTTAAGTACAAGGAGAGTTTGCATGGGAATACCAATACCTTATTTTCCTTATTTTTGGTCTCAAACATAGGATGTGGGTGACGACACCTTAGCGGGCGGGCAAGATTTTTCAAATGCTGTCTTCCTCTCTAATATTAAAGGGTATAATTTCAAATGGCATGCCAATTCATCTGTCCTTTACTGTACGAATTTACGGGAAAGAAATATGAGGTTTCAAATGTTGGTTTATCCCCTTTAACTGCCAATCAGGACGTTTGCCGGCGTCAGTTTCAAATATATTTTCTTTTCTTTCTTTTTATTACTATTTCTCAGAGAAAATAAGTTTTGACGTTGCATGTGAACAGTCTGTTTGGGCAGCAGGGCTCGAGAAGTCATTTCATCCCAATATCCGGTGAGTCCTACGAAATTGGAAGAGCGTCTCAAAAAGACCTAACTAGTGTTGGGAGGTTAAAGCTCAACCGAAACAAACAAAACACTTTAGAACTGAAATATGTGAAGTTTTCATTTTTTTTTTTTTATTTTATGATTATTATTTTTTTGTGTGTGTGTGTGTGTGTGTGTGTGTGTGAGGGCGGGGGAGGGGTAGACTAGCTACTTTACGCTTCATCAGCACACCTAAACGACTATGAAATATATATAATGTATGTACAGTATGACAAAAGCCTGCTCAGGAAGAAGGTGACCTGGCCCCCAGGTTATAAAACTTTTTTATGCTCAACTCAGCTGAGCATGATACTTGTGGTGCTCATAAAAATTAAAATACTAAGACGTTGAGCGATTTTCCTTTCTCAGATAGCAGAGAATGACATGTGTCCTGCTCACAAATTTTAAAATGCCAACATTGTTGGCATTTTAAAATTTTTTTAAAATGCCAACATTGTTGGCATTTTAAAATTTGTGAGCAGGACCAATTTCATGCTCAGGTGAGATAAAAAAAATTATAACCTCGGATCCTGGATAGTGTTGTCTAGGCTATTGATATCCAAAAAGAAACAAACATGCCATGTCGTCCAATCTAAATTTGCATTAACATTTTACGAGACTTTAAACCGAGGTCCAGTCTCCGTATGACCGTAGATGTTTTTGGACATAAACCCCAGACATCACATGACTTAGAAGAACAAAGCCTTCCCAGGCTTTCCTTTATGCACATGTTCATTGCATGTCTGAACTGTGTTACAAGTTTCAGTGTCCTGCATCAAATGCTGTAGGTGGAGTCGTGGGGACACGAACAGCACAATATATTAACATCCTGATATGGCCAAAATAATTGTCGTTCTAGGGGACATAATTCAGCAATTATGCGGGGATTAGAATCCTGTTTCTTTTATGCACATGTTCAATGCATGTCTGAACTGTGTTGCAAGTTCCAATGCCCTGCATCAAATACTGTAGGAGGAGTTGCGGAGACACGAACTTTACTATTTAACCTCCCAGTCTACAAAATGATTAAGTTTTTCAAGGGAACATAATTCTAAAATAAGGGGCTTGATCGGGATCCTGTTTCCTTTATGCACATGTCCAATGTGTCTTAAAAGTGTTGCAAGTTTCAATGCCCTGCATCAAATACTGTAGGAGGAGTTGCGGAGGCAGGAATATTACTACAAAATGTGACGTACCGACGTACGTACGTACGTACGTATATAATACGGACCGTTGAAGGGCAAACCTATATGCCCCTCCCCACTTTGTGATTGGGGTATAAAAATGGTGAAATTGAAACACCCCGTATCTTATATAAATTGTAGATCCACCGTTTCAGGATGATATAAAGCAAAAGTAGTTCACTGTTTTAAGACTTTAACTAAAATATCCAACTCTTCTCACCTCACATTTTATATTCACATGCATCGTTATGTAAGGGTTGATTTTAGTCATCCCGTATCAATTCAAAACACATATTTTTAGTAAAAAGAAAAATAAGAGTTGACTGCCTTCTCCCTTTTTATACGTAGATTAATACATCTGTTTTATAATATATTTTACGAAGATCGCGTATGAGAAGGTGATGGTGAAAAATGTTACCACATACGAATATCAACCGCGGCACACAATCGGGATATAACTATCAACCAGGATTTTTTTTATTCAAAAACGAACTATACTGACTTTAATAAACCACGACAGAAGAACCTCCCAGGAAACCCTTTAGGGGACAAAATGATTCGGACACATTGCAATTTTGAAATTCGACCATAAAGCGATATTTCAACCCTATAATGCGTATGAACGAAGAAATCCATACTTAAACCCCGAGAAAACACCGATTTTCAATGTTTATTGTTTAAAAAGCCCCGAGGAACCAAAGAGCATGATTAAAGATATTATCTTGTACAAACAAGCTAATAAGTTGTGTTCACAAAATATAATGCTGTCCGCACAAGATCTTGTGCACTCGAGATATTAAGTTGTGCGTAGAAGATATTATCTTGTTCGCACATCGCATGTCCCTTCTAGGCATTAGTATCCATACAACTTCTACCCGCATGATATTTCAGTCTGGTAAGAGACGTAAAAGCTCGCACATATGTCTGCTAACTTCGGAACAGAACTGCAGTTAAACAATGAAAAGAAAGAAAAACACATGTGTTCTGTGTTCTTATGCATTTAATTAGTAATACCTTAGTCTATAAATAGGTTAATTGGATTTCTTTCAAATCAGTAATAGTAACTTGGTCTATGCTTATAATAATTTTGGGTCAATGTTTATTTTAACCTTAAAAATATGTTGCTTTAAGCAATTAGTGTATATCTTGATCAAATGCCGCGTTCTGTGGCGTCTGGTCTTGGTCTACATTTTTTGCCAAGCCAAACCGTTGATTCCAATATAACTATCTTACGCAACACTCTGATCTCACTGCGAATAATTTCGATAAAATAGTTATTCCGATAAGACTGTGATAGCCACGTGTGTTGCATCCCTAAACGTCCGACATCCCTAAGTGTCCGACAAAATTTTAATTTCTCTCAAAATTGTTGGAAACGGTGGGGAATGTTCAATTATGACATTTTAAAGGAAAATTTCGAAAAAAATTTTTTTGGAAATATTCGAAATTTAACTTCAATTTTTTTCTTGTCGGACATTTCGGGGTGCCCCATGCATCCCTAAGTGTCCGCCATCCCTAAATGTCCGACAACATGAAAATTGACTAAGAAAGCATTTTTATTGTTAATAATCAATCAATGATAAATAAAAAGACAAATTTAACGTTAAACCTATGTTAAAAATTTTCACCTTTGGAAATAAGCATTGCAATATATGGATCCGAATATACCGTCATCCTTAGATGTCCGCCAGCATGACAAGATCTTATTTTCTCGGGAAGATGTCCGAAACGGTGGAGAATGATCAATTGTGACATTTTAAGTGAAAACTTCGCTTTTTTTCTCGAAAATATTCGAAATTTAACTTCATTTTTTTCTTGTCGGACACTTAGGGATGACCCATGCATCCCTAAGTGTCCGCCATCCCTAAATGTCCGACAACATGAAAATTGACTAAGAAAGCGTTTTTATTGTTAATAATCAATCAATGATAAATAAAAATACAAATTCAACGTTAAACCTATGTTTAAAATGTTCACCTTTGGAAATAAGCACTGTAATATATGGATCCGAATATACCGGCATCCTTAGATGTCCGCCAGCATGGCACAATCTTAGTTTCTCGGGAAAATGTCCGAAACGGTGGAGAATGATCAATTGTGACATTTTAAGTGACAACTTCGCTTTTTTTTTCTCGAAAATATTCGAAATTTAACTTCATTTTTTTCTTGTCGGACACTTAGGGATGACCCATGCATTCCTAAGTGTCCGCCATCCCTAAATGTCCGACAACATGGAAATTGACTAAGAAAGCATTTTTATTGTTAATAATCAATCAATGATAAATAAAAAGACAAATTCAACGTTAAACCTATGTTAAAAATGTTCACCTTTGGAAATAAGCATTGCAATATCTGGATCCGAATATGTCCGCAATCTCTAGATGTCCACCAGCATGACAAGTAACTTGGAAAATAGTTCTTACCGCTAATAATGAATAATGATTTATAAAGAAAAAGGTGAAGTAATTAAACCTATGCTAAAAAAGAATACCTTCGGACATATGCATCTTGATTAATATACACCTAAGGGGCCGTTAACATGAAAAACGGCTGATAAAGTAATTTTATCATTAATAATCAAATATTATTAATTTGAAAAGTCAAATTAAAACGTGAAACCTATAATTTATAACTGGAGTTCCATGTGGCATACATAGAGAATCTAACGTGTGCTCATGTATTACTGAATTTATCAAACGAGTTTAGGAACAAGTAAAACATGCGAGGCTTTGCCGAGCATTTTATGCCTTTCCCCGCAACGAGCCTAATAAATTCAACAATACACGATCACGAATGCAAGATTAAATTTATTTTCGGTTTTGGATTTTACGGCCCTTTCAAGATTATTTTACTCATATCGACCCGATCGTTAATCAGGTGGGCGAAAAACCGGAGTACCCGGGAAACACCACCTGACCTTCCGTCACTCGTGACCCGAACGAGGCTCGAACCTAGGGCGGTGAGAGACCTAATGACTAAGAGTCAGCTCTCTTATCCACTCGGCCACGGAGGCCCGTCTCAAGAGTCTATATATCATATGACTTATAAAACGTACTTTATTCAAAATCTGTATGCAAAAATGTCAATATTTCCGCAGTAAGTAAACGCGACGTCGTTAAGGACGTTGTACGTGTATCGATATGGGCGTATCTAACTAATTTGCATATTTAATCCATTAGTGGATTACGTAATTTATTGCATGACGTTATTACACTCTCAGACGCGACGCCATATGATAAATTAGTTTTCTTACCTCTTCACAAAAAAAGAAGCTCGTGGATATCCGTTATAGCCGTACCCCTGACGCGGGTTCTAACGGATACCCACAATCCATGCTTTGGGTTGTAATCTTTTTTTTTCTTTTTTTTTTCGATTTTTAGGGGTGGGGGATCTTACGCATATGATTGAATAGGCGTGATGTCAAACTTGACTCAGTACCTTGGTTGGACCAAAACTGGTTTAAAGTCGTATGCCCGTATTCATCAGCATTAAAATTATGATACACATATATTTTATATAGTCGCGTAAACTATTTGAACGACAAAAAAGGTTGATACCAAATTAGTGAGATCATAAAACGCCCAAAAAATGAATCCGCTAGCATGAGTCCGCTATCAGTTTATGGTCAAATGCAGCGGTAGTTCAGATTCAGAATAACTTCGTATTGTGTAAAATTGTTACAGAAGTGTATATTGCTTGGAAACTGAAGTTCGGTGTCATACCGGCATCACAGGTAAAGGTGTGAAAATTGCTACAGAAGTAAATGTGACAGTAAACGCAATGACAATATGCAGGTTGTATATCATTTTAACACTATCACCCCCGTCCCCAGCCCCACGCCCCCGCCCCCGGCCTGCAATTCACCAAGATTGAATAATGGATACGAGACTTAGGTGGGGTATGTATTTGGTTTGAGGTTTAACCTTTAGCCTGCTGTTGGCGACAAGCCCTTTCTTTGCAAACAGTATAGATCCAGATCAGATGGCTTCTGAAGAAGCCATCTGACCAGGGTCTACACTGTTTGACATTCAGTTTATGAATATGTAGAAATAAATTGCATCAAGTAATCTGATCGGTTCAAAGTCAGAAATGGGTGTGGCTTAATTGAATATTCAGCAGGTTAAAGGTTAACGTCCTCGTCAACACGGTATTGGTCATTTTTGGAAACGTTACTTGCGATTTTGTAGGGCTTCCCACCGAAGATGAAATGAAATGACTTCTCAAGCCCTGTAGTCCAATTATACCAATAGGGTAAATCAGCATAGACGGTACGACTCGAGCCGCTTTGCCTTTGCAGGCGGAAACCCTCCAAGCGGTTTAGTTTGACGCTTATGACCCACATATAGGGTTGCCGCGTCGTTAAACACAAACTCATCAGGTTTACCTGTACTAGTGCGCGGTCAGTTTCAGCATGAAAGGCATATACAGTTCAGCGTGCATACAAATAGATGAAGAACAGCATGAAAGGCATATACAGTTCAGCGTGCATACAAATAGGTGAAGAATAGCATGCAAGTGAACATTGTCTTTCACAATATAAGTTTTCATGCTACCTACAAATAAAATACACCCTTAATTTTGTGCGATCTACATGTAGGATCACAGACCAGTTTGGTTGTAAAATTTTAACTTTACTCCAACGTTGATATAACACTGCAACAGTTGGTGTCTGCAAAACAAGAGTGTTTGTCCGATTGTCTTTGAGTGCAGAATGGGAAATGGGTCGGACTATTTTATATAATCATTAAAATCTTCCATCTTATGCAAACAGTATACACCCTGATAAGACTACGCGTTCTTCGGCGTCTGATCTGGGTCTACACTGTCTGCCAAGCCCAACAGTTGTTTACTTATGACTCTCTTCGGACATCAGGGTAGTGACAATAACATGGCTCTGTTTGGGTCGATTGTCCATTGGTACGAAAAGCGTTATTGCTTTTAAAAGTCAACGTGAATATCACAGAGTAACTCTTTTTATAGAAAATAGCCGGTGATGTCAGAGTGTTTCGTAAGACTTAAAAGGGTTATCATGGAATGACAGGATGAGCAAACAGTGTAGACCCAGATCAGACGATGCTGAACGTGGCGTCTTATCAAGATATACACTATTTGTTTGAAACAAATGTTATAGTTACACCAGACCTGAACAAACGCATTGACGCCATCTGCGAGAATTTTTTTTTGCGGTTTATTCGGGTCCAGGTGACACATTTCAGTCTGAATTTCATGTATATTAAGGTATATCATTCAGTCGATGGGGGGTAAGATGATGTCTATTAGCAAATAAGCTACTGATATTACACACAACAAACCAATACGAGGATCTTACATAGGAATTGCGAGATGTCTCTCATCCATGACAACGTATAATTTAAACTTTGTCAGTTGTGTCTCTTGAACGTGGAAGATGCAGTAAACCCTAAAAAAGGGTCTGTTCTGAGTCTTCGCTGGTCGCTCAAACCTTCTTGTAGACTTTTTCATGCGCGGGCTCATATAATAAAATGGTAACGTTATTTCGTCTATTACATATGAGCCAGCGCATGACGAAACCTAATAGGAAGTCTTAAACGACCAGCGAAGATTCAGATCAGCATGCGCATCCCATTGTCACCCCCTATTGTAATAGAGGATGATTGCACAGGTTGATTTGGTCGCACCGGTCTAATTGTAGAGTTTTTCATGCGCCGGCTCTTATATCGTATGTGTTATGATTGTTAACGATAAAAAGATTTTTTTCCTTTGGTTTTGGGTTTTTCGGCCCATTCAAGATTATTTCACTCATATCGAGCCGATCGTTAATCAGAGATTGGTGAAAACCGGAGTACCTGGAGAAAAACCACATGGTTTTCCGTTGCAGAACTTGGCATCTCACAAATGTTTCTCATTTTTTAGCTCACCTGGGCCGAAGGCTCCAGGGGAGCTTATAGTATAGTGGGTCCTACGTCGTCCGTCGTCCGTCCACACTTTTGAGCAGCTATATCTCTGTATCCTGCAGGCTGATCTCAATCATTTCTCACCTGTAGTATGCCTCTGGTGGGGCATTGATGACATAAACTTTTTTTTTGAAATCGCTCTAAAACTTTGGTTCCTATGGCAACCACAAGGTCCCATAGACTTACTATGGGAAAATGCTTGTCATCACCGTAGCGCCTTCAGTTTTGATCGGATCTTTCTGAAACTTATATGTAAGGTGACTGGGGATAAAAACTCGGATGAGTTCGAAAACCGGCCAAGTCGGCCCATTTATCATAGAGTTACGTCCCTTTGATTGCTGAAAATGCCCATTTTCGACCTTGTCATCACCGTAGCCCCTTCAGTTTTAATCGGATCTTTCTGAAACTTATATGTTATGTGGCTGGGGATAAAACCTCGGATGAGTTCGAAAACCGGCCTAGTCCGCTGGTTTATCATAGAGTTACGTCCCTTTGATTGCTGAAAATGCCCATTTTCGACCTTGTCATCACCGTAGCCCCTTCAGTTTTAATCGGATCTTTCTGAAACTT
The DNA here is from genome assembly GCA_963580285.1 of Lucinisca nassula. Classification (NCBI taxonomy): domain Eukaryota; kingdom Metazoa; phylum Mollusca; class Bivalvia; order Lucinida; family Lucinidae; genus Lucinisca; species Lucinisca nassula. Next base: position 66,631,327 of record OY757012.1, on the reverse strand, counting down.
ATATGTTATGTGGCTGGGGATAAAACCTCGGATGAGTTCGAAAACCGGCCTAGTCCGCTGGTTTATCATAGAGTTACGTCCCTTTGATTGCTGAAAATGCCGATTTTTGACCTTGTCATCACGGTAGCCCCTTCAGTTTTGATCAGATCTTTCTGAAACTTATATGTAAGGTGGCTGTGGATAAAATCTCGAATGAGTTCGAAAACCGACCAAGTCGGCCCATTTATTGTAGAGTAACGTCCCTTTGATTGCTGAAAATGCTGATTTTTGACATTGTCATCACTGTAGCACTTTCAGTTTTGATCGAATCTTTCTGAAACTTATATGTAAAGTGGCTGGGGATAAAATCTCGGATGAGTTCGAAAACCAGCCAAGTTGGTCCATTTATCACAGAGTAACGTCCCTTTGATTGCTGAAAATGCCGATTTTTGATCTTGTCATCACCGTAGCCCTTTGAGTTTTGATCGGATCTTTCTGAAACTTATATGCAAGGTGGCTGGGGATAAAGCCTTGGGTGAGTTCGCATACCGGCAAAGGTGGCCTATTTATCATAGAGTTAGGTCCCTTTGATTGCTGAAAATGTTGATTTTTGACCTTGTCAACACTGCAGCCCCTTCAGTTTTGATCGGATCTTTCTGAAACTTATATGTAAGGTGGCTGGGGATAAAACCTCGGATGCGTTCGAAAACCGGCCAAGTTGCCCCATTAACTATATAGTTATGTCCCTTTGATGGCTGAAAATGTCGATTTTTTACCTTGTCATCACCGTAGCCCCTTCAGTTTTGATCGAATCTTTCTGAAACCTATATGTAAGGTGACTGGAGATAAAACCTAGGATTAGTTTGAATACCGGCCAAGTTGGCCCATTTATCATTGATTTACGTCCCTTTGATTGCTGAAAATGCCGATTTTTGACCTTGTCATCACCATAGCCCCTTCAGTTTTGATCGGATCTTTCTGAAACTTATATGTAAGGTGGCTGGGGATAAAATCTTGGATGAGTTCGAAAACAGGCCAAGTCAGCCCATTTATCGTAGAGTTCTGTCCCTTTGATGGCTGAAAATGTTGATTTTTGACCTTGTCATTACCGTAGCCCCTTCAGTTTTGATCGGATTTTTCTGAAACTTATATGTAAGGTGGCTGGGGATGATCTGAAACCTCGGATGAGTTCGAAAACTGGCCAAGTCGGCTCATTTATTTTAGAGTAACATCCCTTTGATTGCTAAAAATGCCAAATTTTGACCTTGTCATCACCGTAGCCCCTTCAGTTTTGATCGGATCTTTCTGAAACTTATACGTGAGGTGGCTGGGAATAAAATCTTGGATGAGTTTGAATACGCGCCAAGTCTGATCAGATCTTTCTGAAACTTACATGTAAGGTGGCTGGGAATAAAACCTCAGGTGAGTTCGAATACCGGCCAAGTCGGCACATTTATTTTCAGATTAGCTTCAAACTTGCAGGTAACGAGGACAGACATAAAATCACGGTTAAGTTCGATTTTGGGCCGAATCGGATTATTTGCCTTGGAGTTACCTGCCCTTGAGCATGAAAAAATACGTTGTGACCACGATAGCAACTTTATTTTTATTCAGATCAGCTTCAAACTTGCAGGTAACGAGGACAGGCATAAAATCCCGGTTAAGTTCGATTTTGGGCCGAATCGGAATATTGACCTCGGGGTTACGTGACCTTGAGCGACAAAAAATTTGCCCATAGACTTAACATAGGGAAAATGTTGTGACTACGATAGCAACTTGAATTTTTTTCATATCAGCTTCAAACTTGCAGGTAACGAGGACAGACATAAAATTTCGGTTAAGTTCGATTTTGGGCCGAATCGGATTATTTGCCTTGGAGTTACCTGCCCTTGAGCATGAAAAAAAATACGTTGTGACCACGATAGCAACTTTATTTTTATTCATATCAGCTTCAAACTTGCAGGTAACGTGGACAGGCATAAAATCTCAGTTAAGTTCGAATCGGAATATTGACCTCGGAGTTACATGACCTTGAGCGACAAAAAATTTGCCCATAGACTTTACGTAGGGAAAATGTTGTGACTACGATAGCGACTTGAAATTTTTTCAGATCAGCTTCAAACTTGCAGGTAACGAGGACAGACATAAAATCTCGGTTAAGTTCGATTTTGGGCCGAATCGGATTATTTGCCTTGGAGTTACCGGCCCTTGAGCATAAAAAAAATACGTTGTGACCACGATAGCAACTTTATTTTTATTCATATCAGCTTCAAACTTGCATATAACGAGGACAGGCATAAAATCTCGGTTAAGTTCAATTTTGGGCCGAATCGGAATATTGACCTCGGAGTTACGTGACCTTGAGCGACAAAAAAATTGCCCATAGACTTAATTAGGGAAAATGTTGTGACTACAATAGCGACTTGAATTTTTTTCAGATCATCTTCAAACTTGCAGGTAACGAGGACAGACATAAAATCTCGGTTAAGTTCGATTTTGGGCCGAATCGGAATATTTGCCTTGGAGTTACCTGCCCTTGAGCATAAAAAAATACGTTGTGACCACGATAGCAACTTTATTTTTATTCATATCAGCTTCAAACTTGCAGGTAACGAGGACAGGCATAAAATCTCGGTTAAGTTCGATTTTGGGCCGAATCGGAATATTGACCTCGGAGTTACGTGACCTTGAGAGACAAAATATTTTACCCATAGACTCAACGTAGGGAAAATGTTGTGACAGAAATAGCGACTTGAATTTTTAGCTCACCTGAGCCAAAGGCTCCAGTGAGCTGATAGTATACCAAGGCTCCGGAGTCCGTCGTCTGTCGTCCGTCCATCCGTCGTCCACACTTTCAATGAAGCATATCTCAGAAGGCAGTCGACCAATCTTGTTTAAATTTTATGTGTAGCACCATTGGGCAAGGGGAAAGGCTGCATTAGGTTTTGGAGCTAGTCTGGTTCATTTGTTCCTTCATTCTTCTTTCTCTCCATATAGAGATAATAGACCAATGTTAAATTTTTAATCAAAGATTTCTCAGGAACTATAAAAGCTAGAAGCATCAAATTTGGTATTCAATAGAATAATGATGACTTATTTTGTGTAAGAGACATTGGGCTTTCTCAGCTTATTTGTTCATCTGTTCTTTCATTCTTCTTTCTCTCCATTTTGACCAATGTTAAATTTTCGTCAAAGATTTCTCAGGAACTATAGAAGCTAGAAGTCTCAAACTTGGAATGCAATGCAATAATGATGACTTATATCCTGTAAGGGTCAATGGGCTGGATTCTATTAGCAGATTTAGTAGTCAAGTCTGTGAATTGTTAAAACGTAAGTTCCTCAGGTGAGCGGTTTAGGCTCATTGAGCCTCTTGTTTTTTAATGTTGTCAGACATTTTGGGTTGGCAGACATTTTGGGTGACCATATTAATTGGGACCCGCTATTAAGATGCTTATTTTCCATCACATAAAACACGCCTAAATTTTTTACCCTTAAACCCCACATTTAAAAGAGTAAAAGTGGGGTTCGCTGGGTTATACATTATTTTCTTAACTCCTGCTCTACGACATAGATCGTTGGTACTAGTTAGTACAGTCTCGGCGAGGCGTTTCGAACAAGTGCCCGCGACATCTGTTTAGAGCAGAAATAAAAACAAATCCTTTTTTTTTTTTCAACAGAAATTTTTTATTTTTTTTTTTTTTTTGGTTTCAGGTAAATTTTTTAATGTGTTTAAGTAGGCGTTTGTGTAATTTAAGGTAAAGTTTTTAGCACAGGTATAACATATTTTTGCCTTTATCCCGGGGATAAAGCGATCAGCCTGGCGTCCGTCCGTATACGCAATCTTGTGATGGCCATAATTGAGATATATTGGTGATACTTGGCATACTTGTACACAAGGTTGAGACGGCGTGTCATGCGTACGAATGGTTTTTGAGTTATCTTCCCTTTCAATAAAATAGAATGACTATCTTGTGATCGCCATAACTCCTATACCCTGCAAGGTATATTTATGATAGTTGGCATAATTGTAGACAAGGTTGAGATGGCGTGACATGCACAAGAACCACAACTCTTGGTACCATGGTTTTAGAGTTATATCCCCTTCCAATAAAATACTGTGACTATCTCGTGATCACCATAACAAGATCTTTGTTCACATGATTGAGAATGTGTGTAATGCGCTTTCTATTTGTGAAAAAAATTTCTGAAGGCAATATTGCCTTTTGGTCGGGGATTTGCCAACCACTCTGATGTCTATTTTTTTTTATAATCATAATTGATAATTAGCGAAAAAAAGAAGAAGAAGAAGAAAAAAAAAAAGATCTTAGTTACTTGTTATGCTGGCGGACTTCTAGAGATTGCGGACATACTCGAATCCATATATTCTAATGCTTATTTCGGAAGGTGAAAATTTTTAACATGGATTTAACGTCTTTTTATTTAATATTATTTGAAAATTAATAAACAAAAAAAAAACATGCGTTCTCGTCCAATTGTTACGTTGTTGGACATTTAGGGGTGGCGGACACTTAGGGATGACCATATTGGGATCCCTTATCAAGATGCTTATTTCCGAAGGTATTCTTTTTTAGCATAGGTTTAATTACTTCACCTTTTTCTTTATAAATCATTATTCATTATTAGCGGTAAGAACTATTTTCCAAGTTACTTGTCATGCTGGTGGACATCTAGAGATTGCGGACATATTCGGATCCATATATTGCAATGCTTATTTCCAAAGGTGAACATTTTTAACATAGGTTTAACGTTGAATTTGTATTTTTATTTATCATTGATTGATTATTAACAATAAAAATGCTTTCTTAGTCAATTTTCATGTTGTCGGACATTTAGGGATGGCGGACACTTAGGGATGCATGGTTCATCCCTAAGTGTCCGACAAGAAAAAAAAATGAAGTTAAATTTCGAATATTTTCGAGAAAAAAAGCGAAGTTTTCACTTAAAATGTCACAATTGATCATTCCCCACCGTTTCGGACATCTTCCCGAGAAACTAAGATTTTGTCATGCTGGCGGACATCTAAGGATGCCGGTATATTCGGATCCATATATTGCAATGCTTATTTCCAAAGGTGAACATTTTTAACATAGGTTTAACGTTAAATTTGTCTTTTTATTTATCATTGATTGATTATTAACAATAAAAATGCTTTCTTAGTCAATTTTCATGTTGTCGGACATTTAGGGATGGCAGACACTTAGGGATGCATGGGGCACCCCGAAATGTCCGACAAGAAAAAATTGAAGTTAAATTTCGAATATTTCCAAAAATATTTTTTTCGAAATTTTCCCTTAAAATGTCATAATTGAACATTCCCCACCGTTTCCAACAATTTTGCGAGAAATTAAAATTTTGTCGGACACTTAGGGATGTCGGACGTTTAGGGATGCAACACACGTGTACTTTAGCACGGAAAAGCTTTTCGGCTTAGCCACTTAGGGTCGATTGACAAACCAATCGACCTAAAACAAGCCGTGTTATGTGTTCCACTATGACGTCAGATGGCTGCGTACATGTAAGAGAGTTATCTGTAAAATCTGGACTGGAATCATGTGTTTGGTTTGGCAAACAGTGTAGACCAGATCAGACGTCAAATAATGTGGCGTCTGATCAGGATCTACACTGTCTGCATTAGGAACAAGAACCGAAGGGTATACCGAAAAAGTCCAAGTCCACGGCCATTTTACACAACCAGCGCTCTGAGTCAATCGGTCAAACAGTGCTGCCAATGCTTTGATTTCTTTACCCTCAAATCCGCCCACCCGTGAGATTCACGAGTGCACTCTTCCATCAATGAAGTTGGATGGGTACGCCCATTTTATGGTAAGCAATATATATCCCGATTAGATTGCTCAGAGCCATCACGTCAGGATTTACACTGTTTGCATAAGTATCTGGACCGGGTTTCAGGGTTGTAAGGGATTACTTTTTTTTTTTTTTTTTGGTTTGGGTTTTACGGCCCTTTCAAGATTATTTCACTCATATCGAGCCGATAGTTAATCAGAGGTGGGCGAAAACCGGAGTACCCGGAGAAAAACCACCTGACCTTCCGTTGCAGAACTTGGTGTCTCACACGTGGCCCGAGCGAGGCTCGAACCTACGGCGGTGAGAGACATAATGACTAAGAGTCAGCGCTCTTATCCACTAGGCCACGGAGGCCCGTAGGGAAAACTTTTCTTGCTGTTCCGAGAGGCAAGATATAACATGGACTGGAATCAGAACGGATAATTTAAAACGGAAGATTGTATATTCTGTGTAGGAATATTGTCATCGATTTCAAACAACCATAGACATACCGACATCTATTTCAAAAAATGAATTTTAACTTTTAGACCATTCCAAAATGAAATTCCAGGACTATACTAACTGCAATCAAAACAATCATTAATAAATAGAAGTGAGTGAGTGTTTGAGTTTTACGTCCCACCAACAGCTAAGGTCATACGGAGACGGGACCTCGGTTTTGAACACTCATTCGAAAGTCTGGAGAAGCCCGGGATGGATCCTGCGATCCCTGGTTTACAAGGCGAGTAGCGTAACCACTGCACCACGGAGGCTTCTATTAAATAGAAGTGAAGGCAGTGATCAGGAATCGATGCAATTAACCCACAGATCCCTTGAAAAATAAAAAAAAATTGAAATAACTAGACCCTAATGGAAACACCAATAGCGGAAAGCCAAAAGGACAGTCACTTTCCCACAAAATAGCCAATTGGCTAACCAAAAAAAAAAAAAAAAAAAAAAAAATGCATGCAAAACACACACTCAAAGACAAACCATAACAAAAAGTAAACCGCGACAGAAGAACCGCATGGGAACGGTCAGTGAACAGAATGCCACTGCAGGGCTTAAATGCCGCAATCCTCGCCCTTACTTCTGTCATGGTTCATGCTTTGGTCACAATCCCTTCCGATTAGGCTTAGGATGTACACCCGGATTGATTTTTAGCCATTTTGGCCTGGGTCCCCGGCCGGACTCCAGACATGGCCGGCCGGTGGCGGGGCTCTCCGGCAGCATCGGAGAGGTGCCCGAAGAGTTTTAACTCGAAGTTAAAATTTCTGCGGTGTCCCGTACATTTTCATAATTGGCCACATATCCTCCACACATCGTTTAAGTATCGTCCGATATCCGGTCGGGAATCGAGGGGTAATCGGCCGGTGTATGTAGCCTCAGAGGAGAAATTTTTGGGACCGGACATGGGCCGATATCCGGCCGATGTCTGTTTACACATTGGAAAGTAACCCATCGATGTCCGATCGGCTTGAACCGGTGTGGACCAGATATGTTACAAACATCGTCCGGTCACCGGCCGGCTAGAACCGGACATCGGGCGGAATATATAAACCCCCATCAGTCGCCGTGTACATCATTATAGCGCGTTTCCATCACACCGCCAAGCAAATCGCCCGACATTCGGCCAGGCCTGGTACAAGCATCGTTCGTTGTCCGTAGGATACTCGGGCGATATTCGTACGATGTCCGGTGAATAGGCCGGTTATCACTCGGACATCATAGGATAATCTGCCGATTAGTATTAGATGTTCGGTCGGTATTCACTGCCTCGCCGGCCCCCAAAAGATTTCTTTTTGGAAACAGATGCCGTACGATTACGATGCGGTTTTCGGACGGCCTCCGCACGGCCTCCGGACGGTGCCATTTATGTAAATGATGTGTGACAAATTTTTTGACCGGTGTTGTCCGATGTCAGAAAAAAAATGCCAAAACCAGCGGTGTACTCACGATTACCCCCTATCCCCGGATACCGGCCGATCTTTGTGACCACAGCATTAGTCAAATACAGCACAGAACAACTGAAATATTAACCAACGGACGAACTCCGGTTGGCCGGCTGTGAACAAGGGCAATCAGCTATCCAAAACCAAAACGACACCAGCGACATACACATGCCGATGAAGTATAAGAACAAAACAGACGCACCGCGGGGCCTTAATTCGATTTTACGCGCCCGCAATGCGATTTAACAATCCGCATGAATGCCACCTAACGCATCAGTGCAACATCTCCGAGAACAACCACAGAGATGAAACAACGTTGAGTACTCAACAGCAAGAAGAAATGAAATGCTGGAGCAAAAGAAAAACTACATTTAGACTCCGATGGGCCCGACCAGAGACAGAGCATCAGGCACCAACAAGCATTACATAAAATTAAATTCTCTAAAATCTTAAGCTAGAAACACTGTAAGACCAGGGTGGGAACTATTCTCACAAAAGCTGGGATCAGTCGCAATCGAATACGGCGGTTCATCAGAATCTCCTCTTATCGAATTAAGGGTTCAGCGAATTGGGTTCAAGCTTAGGATCCCTTTTCAAGCCTAAACGCAGGGACAATCGACCATCCAGTGCGTTTAGTATAATTTGACTTCAAAAGCTGGTGAAGAAGAAGAAGAAGAAGAAGAAGAAGAAGAAGAAGAAGAAGAAGAAGAAGCACGTTGTACACTCAATGTTTAAGCCTAATGCTTATAAACGTCGAGAATCTGGACTGAAGAATCGGCCCCGCCCATAGGGGCGCGAACATGTATATGGGCTGCATGATGCTTCAACCTAGAGCTTAAACCGACTCGCACACGAGTTGTGGTAAACCGCTTAGAGGAACTAAGCCTACCCAGGCAAAGCGGTGCGAATCGGCCCGTCCATGCTTATTAACCCTATTGGTTTCATTGGGCGGCAGGGCTTGAGATGTCATTTCATCTCAATGTCAGGTAAAAATCCCACAAAATGGGGAGCAACGTCTCCAAAATGACCTTTATAGTGTTGACCGAGACGTTAACCTCTAATCAAACAAAACAAATCAAACAGACTGAAGAAAAATAACCGTAGAATTACGATGCAGTCTATCATAAATATGTTTTGTTGTCTCACAAACATACATGTACTTCTCGAATTTTGCGGTATTTTGGACAAAGTTCGGAATGCTACTCTCAGGTCATTATTATTTATACATGTAACATATTTGCAGGTTGGAAGGGGGTCAGATTACGGTAAACGTGGCTTAATTGCCATTTGGGAGACGTTATCGCTGCTTGAAAACTACATAACCGACAAATATCTGATGTCTAATAAAATCTGAATAGAAGCAAATTTACAGATGCAAACCACTACTGTAATATTGCATTTCATATCTCTTCAAATAATTTGTTTCATTTTCTTTCTTTTTTCTTTTTTTTTCTTTTCTAGATATAGACTTTAGGTGTGCCTTTGTTCATGTACATGTACCGCCTCGTTGAGGCGGTTCTAATGACTACCCGGGCACGCACTAAATATTAAGACGGAAACCATTGTACTCATTAAAACAGACATTTCCCTATAGAAGGTGGGCTTACAAGAATGCTCATTATATGGACTTGTAAACATGATGAAAGTTTTGGTCGGGTTCGATCCCGGGCCGCGACATACCAAAGTCGTAAAAAATGGTACTAGCTGCTCCTCGCTTGGCACTCAGATTTACGGGGTAGAGCTAGGACTGGTCGACCCAGTGTCAGGATAATGTGACTGGGTGTGGTATCATGTAATGTGTCTGGGACATGATACTTCAGTGAGGCAGCACTATAAAAGTGAGCATTGAGCTCCCTGTCGCAACCAGACACCGTCGTGATATGACTGAAAAATTGTTGAAAGCGACGTTAAACCCGAATTCACACACACACACTTGAAAGTTTTTGTCTTCAAAACACGCCTATTCAAATATATTGTTTGGTTGTTTGTTTGATTTGAGGTTTAACGTCCCCGTCAACACAGTATAGGTCATTTTAGAGACGTTTCTTCCAATTTTGTGCGCCATTTATCCGACATTGAGATGAAATGATATCTCAAGTCCTGTCGCCCAATGAAACCAGTAGGGTTTATAAGCATGGACAGACCGACTCACACCGCTTTGCCTGGGCAGGCTTAGATCGTCAAAGCGGTTTACCAGTACTCGTGTGCGGTCGGTTTCAGTTCTGCGTGGAAGCATCATGGCACCGTTCTATTTCTTCAAGCCCCGATGGGCGGGGGCCTTCAAATATATTGAGATTTTAATACCAAATCTTAAAATTTCCAAATACAAAATTCTGATATTTTTCACATTTGTGCTAAAACAGACATTGTGTGTACTCTTTAGAACTGCCGTGCCAAGGCGGTTCCAATGAGTACCAATATTCTATGTTTTGAGCGCAAATAAGAAAAATAATGTACACTACATAAAAGTGGGGTTTAAGGGGCCCAACATTATATAGGCTTGTATGGGATGAATGTCATTTTTCAGGCGAAAAGTCGTGACGTTTTAATGTTTCTGAGGGTTACGAGCATATCATTAATTTGAGACACTGTTACCCTTTTAAGGCTCTGAAAAAGACACACATCTAGCCACGGACCTAATTTACATTTACTTGGTCCCAGATCTAGCGAAAAATTGTGATTAGTGTCTTAGTTTAATTAACTGACAGCCACAGTTACTATTTTGAGCAGAAATGTGGAAATACCTGGTAAACACAATCTTTTCTGTTGAAAGTGAGGTTTACTTGGTTTACCCACAGTCTGTGACTCGGAGCAGAAGCACAGTCAACACTGTAGATCTTTGTAAGCCACGCTATTCCCTGTATAATGGTTATTATTCGTTAGAATCGCTTGTTATGAACGGTCTTGTAATCCCCACTTTTTGCGTTGGTTTTACGGCCCGTTCAAGATATTTTCACTTATTTCGAGCTGATTGAAGTGGGTGAAAACGGTAGTACCCGGAGAAACACCACCTGACCTTCCGTTGCAGAACTTCGCATTTCCACCCGAGTAGGCTCGAACCACAGCGGTGAGAGACTTCATGATTAAGAGTCAGCGCTCTTAACAAATAGGCCATGGAGGCCCGTTGTAAACTCCACTTTAAATACAAAGAGGGTTACGTAGGAAATTTTTTATTTTCCTGATTAGGATATGGATATTTCAAACGAGCACCCATATACTTGTTACATTTTACTCACTGAGTTTGTTGTGTATTATTTATTTTTATTTTTTCATCATGTAAGAGCCACCGAATTTTTTTATCTTTAGTGGCGGTTTGTACACCCCACCTTTCTGGTTTATGGCGAAGGCGTATTCATAGATGTAAATGCAAGTTCTTTTGCACCATCAGTTTGGTGGATATAGATTGTCATGTCGATTTTACTTTCTATATACAATAATTTGTATGCGTCATTTATAACATAAATGACATACTTACGAAAGTATAATGAAACTACCCAATGTACTTGTAAACCTCAACGCAAGGCACACATCTGTCATAACGTTTGTTTGATTTGAGGTTTAATGTTCCCGTCAACACTGTAAAGGTCATTTTGGAGACGTTGCTTCCAATTGTGTGGGACTTTTACCCGACATTGAGATGAAATGACATCTCAAGCCCTGTCGCCCAATGAAACCAATAGGGTTTATTAGCATGGACGGTCCCGCCTCGCACCGCGGTTCCTTTGCAGGCTTAGATCCTCTAAGCGGTTTACCAGTACAAGTGTGCGGGCCGGATCGATTCAGCTCTGCGTGGAAGCATCATGCAGCCTATATATTTCTTCAAGCCCCTATGGGCGGGGGCCGACATCTGTCATAACGTCACAGTGGATAATGACTCTTAATCATTAGGACTCTCACCGCTGTGGTTCGAGCCTGGCTCGGGTCACATGTTAGACGCCAAGTTCTGCAACCGAAGGTAATGTGGAGTGTTTTCTCCTGGAACTCGGTTTTTCGCCCACCTCTGAGTAACGATCGGCTCGATGTAATTTAAATTATCTTGAAAGGGCCGTAAAACAAAAACAATAATAATATTAAACAAACAAACAAAAACAAAGAAAATAACGCCACTGATAAAGTGATAAATGGGGGACCAAATGGCTTGGTTTTTTGGCAAATTTTGAACCAATAATAATAATGAAAAAAAAAAAAAAAAAAAAAGAATCAGTATATATTTTGTATAAGTGTATAAGTTGTAGCAGTCTGTAGTAGCTGTATGTCCACCGACGTAGGTCTTGTGTACAGAATTAAAGGAAATACATAGAAAACGTAGAAATTGTAGTTTTTATGAACCAAAAGCTCAGCATGATAACAGGACCGTGTAATGGACACCCCTTTATATCTCATTCTGTAGTGAAAATTAAGGGGTTTATAGGTATATACATTATGTTTCTTTATCATAAGTTGTGGATACTCGTTATAATCCTGCCCCCGCCCATCGGGGCTTGAAGAAATAGATGGGCTGCATGATGCTTCTACGCAGAGCTGAAACTGGCCGCACATGAGTACTGGTAAACAGCCTAGAGGATCTAAGCCTGCCCAGGCAAAGCGGTGCGTGTCGGACCGTCCATGTTTTTAAACTCTATTGGTTTCATTGTGCGACAGGGCTTGAGATGTAATTTCATCTCAATGTCGGGTAAAAGTCCCACAAAACGATAACACATCCGTGTGCTATATTGCATTTTCAAATCTCGAAAAGGCAATTTTTCTGATGAAAATTTGTGACATTTTTCTTATTTATACTCCAAACATAGGTTTTGGGTGCTTGTTAGAATCGCCCCATCGAGCCGGTTCTAACGAGTACCCACAGCCTGTCTTGGAGCAGAAATAAGGAAAATAATGTTTAACCCCGTAAACCCCCGTTTTCTCTATATGAAGTGGGGTTGGGGGCGTCTTTATATCACGGACTTGTTCAAGTGATGAACGTCTCAAAAATGACATGTACAGTGTTGACGGGGACGTTAAACCTCAAATCAGACAAACAAAAACTCGTTATAATTGCCGTACGAGCAACCACAACATATGTTTGGAATATAAGAAGAAGAAGAATATCACACATTTTCGTTAGAAATGTAACTATTTTTGGAGATAGCAAATAAATCGCTGTGTCAAACGGTGGATGCCATATACAAATGACATTGCGGGGCTTTATATATGCAATATATGCGCCTGATATTTCGGTTAAAATACCACTTAACTAGGTTGTATATCGACACCTCATATCTTGTAAATACATGTATATATTCGATGACGCATTCCTCATTTTTTAAATTTGATGGGAAGAGTTTTATTTCTGACTTTGACATTTTTGATCTTGCAATCTGTTTGATGGAACCAGTTGCTAAATATAATAGAAGGACCAATTTTATTCCAGTTTTGCTATCATTCACCTTTAATGCAATCCACTAATTATGAAAAAAAAAAAAAAAAAAAAAACAATCGTCCCTAATATTTTCCGTGGATATTTTTAATGTTAGAATAATGTATAGGTCTATTCAGATCATAACTGTAAACTCACGATCTTGTCATATTTTATTGTCGTTGTTGTTGTTGATGGACTAGATAACAGTCCAACAACTTTTGCTCGTTAATTTCTCTAAACTCGTGGATTTACAAAGGATATAAAATACGGGGTGTATACCTAAGTCTGTATAGCACTTCAAATTCGTACAATTAAATATCAGACAGTTTAATTTGAGGTTTAACGTCCCCGTCAACACTGTAAAGGTCATTTTGGAGACGTTGCTTCCAATTTTGTGGGACTTTTACCCGACATGGAGATGAAATGACATCTCAAGCCCTGTCGCCCAATGAAACCAATAGGGTTTATTAGCATGGACGGTCCGCCTCGCACCGCGGTTCCTGGACAGGCTTAGATCCTCCAAGCGGTTTACCAGTACTAGTGTGCGGGCCGGATTCAGCTCTGCGTGGAAGCATCATGCAGCCCATATATTTCTTCAAGCCCCTATGGGCGGGGGCTTAAATATCAGACAGAATAAAGGGTGATATATGGACACCACGTTTTTCATATAAATTGTGGCTTTACAGATTAGGGTGTTCAGAAGACACCGTGGTGTAGTGGCCTCACAAACCAAGGGTCGTGGGGTCTCCAGACAATAATAATAACAATATAATCATAATAATAACTAAACAAAAACAGAAGAACCGCCTTGGAACTGTCAGTTAGAAAAAAAAAAATACTGGGTGGGGGGCTTTGGCACGGAACTAGCTGACCAATAAAATTAACTAATGGTCAATTCTGAGTACCTGTGCAATAAAATCAACTGTGATGCATAAACACTACGTCCATGATTTATTACAGACACGCATTGTAACATGGGTACGCGCAGTTCTGCAAGCAAAAGGATTTATTTATTATTTTGACTTATAACGTATAGGGTGCATTCGGAGGAATGCCACATCTTGTTATATTTCATATAAAAATATTCTTATTTTCAATATATTTTAAAGATGTACAATTTTAAGCAAACTGCATTGCACTTATTATGAACAAAAAACAAAACAAAAAAAAAAACCTTAATTCGTCACTCATCAATGGTACAGTCTTCACTGTACAAGGTTGCATGTGTAAAAGACTTTATTTATTAGTTTTTCTTCTCCTGACTGTAAGACTTTGTATGTGCCTGAGCACTATGTCACGCTTCTTAGCATTACGAAAACGCGCCTATTCAAATATATTGACGGTTTAGCCACCAAAAATGAACATTTTCAGATAAAAAAAATTTCCGATATTTCGTTTCAAAACATAGATTGCGGGTACTCGTTAGAACCGCATCGACGAGGCAGTTCTAAGGAGTATGCACAATCTAAGAAATTAGAAAAAGAATATTTACCCCTGTAAACCTCAGTTTTAATATATAAAAAAAATTGGTTAAGGGGGTCAAAATTATATAGGCATGTTCGTGATGGCAGTGCAAATCTATGAAATTGAACTTAAACTTTTCTTTCGTTTTTTTTTTGTCTCAAGCACCTGCTATTGGCAGGGCGCGACAAAGGAGACCGGTTTTCCGTCCGTTCGTTCGTGCGTTGGACAATCCCTCAACATTTGCGCTAACCCAAATGTTCAAGTCCACTTCTCAAGAACTACTATCTCAGACTGAACATAGCCTGTGGTGAAATTCTTGTTATTTTTTGTTTTTTATTATTATTTAAAATAATCTTGAAGGGCCGTAACGCACCCCTACTCCCACAAAAAAGAACTTAATTAACTAAGGCGAATCTCATTTTCAACTCATTTTGGGTCACTTTTCCGTAAACAAAGTAACTCTGTGGTCGGTTTGTGTGTATATGTTGTATTATGGTCCGGAGACCTACAGTACCAAATAAAATATATTCTGTTCTATTCTGTAGCAAAATTTAATCATTAAGATCACCTTTAGAACTGTTCGGATATTGTCAGAATCGCCTTACTTATGTTTCTGCAAACTGAAAAACATGCACACCCCCTTCTATACATTCTTGGTATAAAAGTGGTAAGAATATTCTTGACCACTCTATGACTGTTCAGTTTTTATGAACTTTTCGGAAAGCAAATGAACACTTTCCGCAACAATTTAACTACTCTCCTTAAACTAGAAATTTTGGAAGAAATATAAAACTTTAACGCATGTATGACTAGCGGTCCTTTTTGGGTCATTTGCAAACAGTGTGGAACCAGATCAGATGCCGCACGACGCGGCGTCTGATCTCAGTCTACACTCTTTGCTTAACGTACTTACCTTTTTGTTAAACTTTCTACACACAAAAAAAAACCTGACACCCCTATAATTGGAAATGGACCACTCCAAACTTATGGGTACACAATAACTGCTGAGATATTGTTTACAATGAAAATTAAGCATTATCAAGTTCAATGGCCATACAATTTGCACACTCAATAAAGGCTTTTAACGATTGCTTTTCTCCGATCATAAATCGTCTCCAACCTAAGGAGTTTATGCTGCTTTTCCTAACACTAGCATTGGCTGGTCAAATTATCTATGGTCTAATCTCACCAGTAGTGATCTTCCGCTGGACAGTAGGGTCATTTAACTAACATGCTTATAATTGAGTACCGGGTCTGTAAGACTTTCATTGGTTGAAATGCATTATTTAGTTATTTTTCACGATATTCAATTTCGACCCCCGCCCATCCGGACTTGAAGAAATAGATGGACTGCATGATGCTTCCACGCAGAGCGTTAACTGACTGCACATTAATACTGGAAAACCGCTTAGAGGATCTAAGCCTGCCCAGGCAAAGCGCGAATAAACCCTATTGGCTTGATTGGGCGACAGGGCTTGAGATGTCTTTCATCTCAACGTACGGTCGAGTGAAATCCAACACAATTGGAAGTAACGTCTTCAAAATGACCTATACAGTGTTGACGGGGACGTTAAACCTAAAATCAAACAAACAAACGATATTCAGTTTTACTCATATCCGCTCAAAGTGTAATTATTGTAGGTGTGCACATTCCTAATTGTTCAGACATAACGATAACACGCCTGTGTGAAATAGAAGAGCTCTCTTTCATTTCTCTAATATGTTAATATTTCTGAGGGAAATTTGTGATATTTTTGCACCCCCTCCCCCCCCCACGACTGAGATTCTCGGGGGCATATAGTTTTTGCCCTGTCTGTCTGTTTGTATGTCCGTCACAAAAACTTTAACCGACATAAAAATTTTCTCCGCGGGGGGCATTGGTAGCTTACAGTGACAGCTCTTGTTTTCTTATTTTAACTCGAAAAAATGGGTTGTGCGTGCTCGCTAGAACCACCTCATTGTGGCGGCTATAACGAGTACCCACAACCTATGTCCTGGAGCCGAAATAAGCAAAATAGTGAATACCCCTATAAATCCCAGTTTGCTCTATGTAATGTGGTGTTTAGAGAGATGAAGCAGTTATACCAGGAAGGAATGAAACAGCGTCTATTTTAGCCCACCTGGGTATTCAAAACATTTTGGAAGGAATTAAGTTCCTTTACTTAATGGCCAAATTATACGACAAAGATATCATTAAAACAAATTAGCCTTACCTTCAATTTATTATTGAGGCTTTTTTTCAGTGTATTAAACGATGGTGCGAATAGCATTTAAAAACCGCCACCCTCATTCAATGGGGACTTTAAGGCGTCACTTCTCCTTTAAAGAAGGCAAAAACACCACAAACGTTCTACTCTTCCTTATGTAAAGGTTTTGACAAGTTAATACTTGTAAACTCCGATTTACGTTTCATAAGGGTGTTATCATATCGAAGTGCAGTTTTTTTTGTTGTTTTTTTTTTTTGGGGTGGGGGTGTGTGGGGGGGGGGGGGGAACAGTTCTTGGCAAGAGACCTACTTTATTCTATAACAAAGTTAGGTTTATAATGTATTTTACTCGAGTTTTCTATGTTGATCTGCGTCAGCATTCATAAAAATCAATGTATCGTTCACCATGTTCTTTATTAGATTCGGCTGCTGTTGCTTCCGCGTAGAGCTGAAACTGCTGAGAAACGGCTCACGACTAAGCCTGCCCAGAAAAAGTGGTGCGAGTCAGACCGCTCTTTAACCCCAGCGGTTTCTTTGAGTGGTAGGGCTGCTGCTGCTGCTACTCCTACAACTACCACTGCTACTTCTACTCTAATTTACGTCCCCGCCCATCGAGGCTTGGAGAAATAGATTGGGCTGCACGGTGCTTCCACGTCGAGCTTAAACAGACCGTACTGGTAAACCACAAAGTGGTAGGAGTCGGACCGTCTTTACATATAAACCATTTTGGTAGCATTTGGTGGCAGGGCTTGAGATGTCATTTTATCTATTGACGGGTAAAAGTCCTTCACAATCAGAAGCAACGTCTCCAAAATGACCTAAATAGTGTTGACGGGGACGTAAAATCTCAGCACAAACAAACTTTGCTCTTTTCAAAATCGGATCAACAAGGATTTGCCTTGCATGGATCTTTAAGTAATGAACACGGCAGTCTGCTGGGTCACTGGTTTCATATTTTGTGCCATTTAAAACCGCACTTTTTTACGTATTCGGACTTGGTCCCCGCACATCGGGGCTTCGAGAAATAGATTGGGCTGCATGATGCTTCCACGCAGAGCTGAACCCGACCGCACATGAGTACTGGTAAACCTCTTAGAAGGTCTAAGGCAAAGTTGTGTGAGTCGGACTGTTCCATCAATAAAAACCATGTAGGTTTCACTGGGTTGCAGGGCTTGAGATGTAATATCATCACAATGTCTGGTAAAAGACCCCCAAAATAGGAAGCAACCCCTCCAAAATAACCTAAATAGTGTTGACTGGAACGTTTCGGACTGCGCTATGTGAAAATGTTTTTGAGTGTATGCAGCTCAGATCAGCCAGTGCATTCATGTAGTCCGAAAAGGCTTTGCTATGTGTTGTATGGGTACCTGGAGATCTTGATCAGATGGCAACTTCGAAAGCCATCTGATCTGGATAATGCACTGTTTTCAAGATAGAGGTTGTCATTTTCCGCAGGATAAGGGTTAGAGGCTATTTTGCCAAGGTGATCCAAGCTATATATTTTTTTTTCTAGATATTGATGCGAATATTGGGCAACTACTTAAGTCTTACACTTATTGCTCATTTTCCTCCATTTTGTTTTGTCACATTTTATTGTATTTAAGTTTCCAATTATATGTATGGACTAGTACCTCAGACTACGTAACCTGGGAAGAGACATATATTTCTTTTATTATGTTTAGCGAACACGATATTAAGTTGTGCGAACAAGATATTATCTTGTGCCCACAAGATAATATGTTATTCGCACAACTAAATATCATGTGCGCACAGTATACTATCTTGTTCGCACAGTATATTATCTTGTTTACACAACATAGATCTTGTGCGGACAACATAGTATCTTATGCGCCTGATTAAATTGTGCTAACTAAGTTGTGCGAACAAGACAATATCTTGTACGCACGAGATATTATGTTGTCTGCACAAGATCTATGTTGTGCAAACAAGATAATATGCGAACAATTTAATAACTTGTGAGCGCAAGATAATATCTTGTGCGATAGTATGTTGTCCACACAAGATATTAAGTTGTGCGAACAAGATAATTTCTTGAACGCACTAGATATTATGTTTTTTGCACAAGATCTATGTTGTGAAAACAAGATAATAGGCGAACAAGATAATAACGTGTGATTACAAGATAATATCTTGTGCGAACAAGATAATAAGTTGTTTGCACAATATTTTATGTTGTCCACACAAGATCTATATTGTGCAAACAAGATTATATCGTGTGCACACAACATATTAAATAAATTGCTTGTCCCTTCCAGGGTTCCGTATGAGACTGATCGGTTGTTGAACACATACTATAGAAAAAGAGTCATGTGCAATTTGGTTTGGTGTTACTGTACGAGTGTTTACAAATCAACCATTACCTTTATTTCTAAAATAAAACTTCAACATTGGATAAACTGGCAGCCTCGAATGCATTCCAAACCAAGCCAAACAAGGTATTCATTATCATGTGATCAAACCTTTTTGCAGAAGTTGAAGACTTCAAGAAAGCGCAGTCAATCCATTACGATAATGTACACGTGTGAGCTAGTGCATTCTTTCATTCCTCTAAAAAGGCTACTTTATTTGTTATATGTTTCTTATTACGCCTTAATTGCAACCAGCGGGTCGGTATCTCTGCTGGTGGATGATTCGTTCGTCCCCGATGGTATCATCAGCTCTGTATTAGTTCCTTAGTGCTGAGATTGAATGCGGTGCTGACGTCAGAACTCAAATACTGATTTAAATAACTATATTATTGTTATACTTTTATTTCTTTTTGGCAGAATAAAATTCTAATTTTTCTAAAACTAAGACTTGTCAGGTGAGACATGTATCTTAACGGATTTGGTTGCCACTTTTTGTTATATCTTTTTTTGCAAGTCTCGCTACTTTGGACATCTCCTTCCTGATGCCCCGGACTTCGTGGAGTGTGGGCCATGTTTGCTGATGTTGGCTCGGTGGGGGACGCCTATATGTCCTAGGGTAGGCGTCTCTTGCATGATACCTCCAGTTGACTTGTCTCATGAGGTACGTTGGTCGGTGTGTGCTCAAAAGAGGGGGGGGGGGGGGTGCTGTGTTTGCCGGGTCTTGTCCATCATCCGTTTCGGTTTCAGAACTTTGGGGCTGAGACACACTGATGAACTGATGAAGATTAAATATCAGAAAGGCCTCTGTGTCACTACATGTGGTATAGTTACGCCTTAATTATACTCAGAACAAAGGTTGTGATGCTCGTTAGAACCGCCTCATTGAGGCGATTGTAACGAATACCCACAACCTATGTCTTGGAGCAGAAATAAGCAAGATAGTGTATACCCCTGTAAAGCCCCGTTTTCTCTACATAAAGTGGGGTTTAGAGGGATTTCATTTCACGGACTAGTTAACATAATTAATAAAGAAAACCCTTGTGAAAACCTGTTGTTGCAGTTTGCGACCAGGTAGGACACAGACAGTCTAGAAAGAGTCTTGGAAACTTTTAGGTACCTTGCATTCTTAAACGCAACGCCAAATAATGATAAATCAGTATATTACATGCATAACAGAGAGATTGCCCCTATACTATGATTTCTACCATGATGACTTAACTTTGCTAAGCAGAAATATTTCCTCTGAGCCCTTTAGCTGGAACTACTTTATATGAAAGATACAAGATACCGCTTTTGCGGTGAAATCGATACATACAAACGCGGGAAAGTTTCAGTCCCGTCGACGTTATTCATTGCGTCATTGCAATGACGTCTGAAACGATATCAACAAACGTTCATAATACGTGGCGTTTGAGTCGGATGCAACGCTGAAAAAAAGAAAACAGGGATATGGTCATTGAATAGGATGTTTGATCTCACAATTAATTTGTTGTATTACTAAACCCCTTTTTTATATGTTTGGTTGGAGGTTTAACGTCTCCGTCAACACTTTAAAGGTCATTTATGAGACGTTGCTTCAAATTTTGTGGGACTTTTTCCCGACATTGAGATGAAATGACGTCTCAAGCCCTGCCGCCCTATGAAACTAATAGGGTTTACAAGCATGGACTGTCCGACACTCGCAGCACTTTGCCCGGGCAGGCTTAGATCCTCAAAGCGGCTTACCAGTACTCCTAGGCGGATTGGTTTTAGCTCTGCGTGGAAGCATCATGCAGCCAATCTATTTCTTCGAATCCCGATGGGCGGGGGCTTTGTTTCTTCTTTTTTGGTTCAAAATTGTATAAAGCGCTTTCATAATGGCGCCCATCCAGTTTTTTCCCTCCCAGCTTCTGTAACACTATGCTGATTGAACCGTTAACCTGAGCTGTAAACAGTCAATTGAACGGGAATTCAGATCCAAAATTCAAGATCCAAACTGTCCTAAAAGTCTATGGAAGTGCATGTAAAATACATATTATTCATTTTTCCTGTTTTAAAATATGGGATGTTTAAACCTCTGGAGGTAAAACAATCCGGTAAAGAAACTCGTGCTTCGCACTCGTTTCTTTATCGGATTGGTTTACCCCCAGAGGTTTATAAATTCTATATTTCGAATAGGAGAATGAATGATCTGTATTTATCATATGACGTCGCGTCTAAGTGTGTAATAACGCCATGTAATAAATTCCGTAATCCACTAGTGGATTACGAGTAAATATGCAAATTAGTAAGATGAGCCCCGTTACGTTGCATGTACGACGTCCTTAACGACGTCGCGTTTACTAATAGCGGAATATTCATATCTTTGTAAAACAATCGTGAATAAAATGCGTTTTAAATGGCATATGATAAATAGAAGCGTGCATTCGTGCTCATGTATTACTGAATTCTTTAAACTCGTTGAGGAAAAGGGATAAATGCTCGACAAGCCTCGCATTTTATCCCTTTTCTCAATTCATTTAATAAATTCAATAATACATGAACATTCATGTAAGATCCTCTTTTTATCCTATGACGAAGTTGATAAGCAGTGGATAACGTCGTGTAATAAAAATCGTATGACCACACGTGAAACAACACTTTAGCGGTAACGCCAGGACGACGTCCATGTCAGCCATGCATTTATGTGGATTTTTTTGTCAAATTTAAGGGCGATGAAGTCCAATTTAAAGTGTCCATATGATAAAAAGAACCTTACATGAGCGGTCATTTTATATGAAATGTATGAAACTCGCCAAAGGCTCGTTTATAAATTTCATATGAAATGACCACTCGTGTAATATCCTCTTTTTAACATACGTTTGTGTTATCGAATTAAATAATGAAAAAATGCATCTGTGTGAGACCTAGTTTTCATATGAAGTGGGGTCTACAAGAGAAGTTATTACACGGACTTGGTACTTGATACGAGGGTAGGCTGAAAAGTTCTGAGCCTGACCAAGATCCAATGGTTTGTCCATGCTGAAAGTGCCTTATTTTTCAACATAGTCTCCCTTCCTGTCCACACACTTCCTCCAGCGATGCTGGAGTCCTTGGATCCCAGTGGTATAGAAGGTCTCATCTTGGTCCCTGAAAAACTCCTCCACAGAAGCTATCACCTCCTCGCCTGACCGATAATGCTGCCAAGCCAAGTGCTTTTTCATGTTTGGAAACAGGAAATAATCTGATGGAGCTAGATCATGTGAATACGGAGGGTGATCGACAAGTGTGAAGCCACAGTCATGCGCAGCAGCCATTGCGACAACCGATTTATGAGCAGGCGCATTGTCCTGATGGAACAAGACCCCTTATGTCAATTTTCCGGGTCGTTTAGCCTTAATTGCTTTTCGCAATTGTTTTAGCAGATCTGCATGATACTCCCCATTAATTGTTCAGCCCTTTTGAAAGTAATCTATGAATATTATGCCCTTGGCATCCAAGAACACTGATGCCATCACCTCCCCTGCAGAGGAGACGACCTTTGCCTTCCTTGGAGGGGGTGAGCCAGGGTGCTTCCATTGCATGGATTGTCTTTTGGTCTGTGGCTCTGTGATGAACCCAACACTCATCCTGAGTGACAAAACGGTCAAGAAAACTATCTTGGTCTGCTTCAAAAGTAGCCAAGTTGGCTTGTGACTGGTTCAGTCTGGTCAACTTTTGGTCAGGCGTCAAAAGCCGTGGCACCCATCTGGCGGAAACCTTCGACATTCCTAATCCACTGTGTAGAATGTTCTCTACTCGTTCACGGGAGATGCCAACAGTGTTAGCTTACTGATTCACAGTTAAACGCCTGTCATCCATCATGGCCCTGTGCACTTGGCTGATGGTTTCCTCAGTTGTTGCCGTTGTGGGTCGTCCACACCAGTCATCATCTTCAATGCTGTCCTTGCCATCTTAAAATTTGCTGCTCACCTTTTCACGGTTGCATACGAAGGAGCATCATCCCCTAATGTAGCAACCATATCGGCATGAATGCCCTTAGGAGCTAACCCATCTTTATGGAGGTACTTGATTGTTACATGTGGGTTTACGGCGTCCCGCAAACCCCCATGCTGACAAGACAACCGAGCGTGATCTCTGACAGGTGTACGGGCAGCTGTGGGGTAAGGCACAAGAAAGATGTTAAATGAATGACATGAATTATTTACAGTATCTACATACAACACTTACTAACACAAAACATCACAATTTGTTGCTTCTGTAGCCAACTCACGACGTCCGCTCCGAAGGCAAAACACTGTTCTGTGCTCGGAACGGGTGACGTGAATACCTACAGAAGCAAACAACAAAACAACAACAAAAACAAAGAAAAAGAAACAACACAAGACGCGACTGGCCAGTTATAACCTAGGGTGAATCCCCCCACACGCGTGACACTTCCTCTCGCGAACTAGTAGAACTAGTCTATCAACATAGTCGATAATCTTAGATTTAGCGATCACGTTTGCTGATCAGACGTTTAGTGATCGTCCAAATAAGGTAAGTTGACCTCTTCCATGATCACATTTGTTTACAACGAACAATGATTTAGAAGAATCTGCTTCTATCCTGGTAGGCGCTGATTACGGCGGTCTGTCCGCCCTTGCTGGACCCTAACGCCTAGCGTCGTACCAGTACCTGCTGCTATGAAGCAGGGAGCAGCAGGTCACACATTGTTATGCCTGCAAATTACGATAACGGGACTAGAAACGAGTCACAAAACATACATGTTATATCATGATCCCCCTCCCGGAGAAGTAAGAATATGTTCATGCATATACCGTTATTGCGCATGCGCCGACCAGACATACAGGCTGATTAGTGCATGCGACAAATAACCGTACAGCAGAACTCAACTTGACTGTGCATCAAATTATCAGCACCCAGCGCTTGACACAATAATACTCAAAGTTTATGTTTCCTTACTGAGCACTACAGAAATCAATTAATGCTCACTACTACTGAGCATAATACTCATCAAACCTGTGCTCACTACATTATCACAAGTAAGAGGCAATTGAACAGACCACGCCTTTGCGCTAGCTGGTCAGCCGCCAATTACAGGAAACATAACAATCTCTATTTCATATCCTTCTCCGCGACACGGCTCACAAATATAGCTATTCACAAATTCAATACATTAATAACAGATAGAAACTACAACAGAAGATTTTCATCTATAATCTACAACATTTGTTAGTGTCTCATATGGGCCAACACTGTTTGCCGTAAATTCTCTCTATTTAGTAGGCACCCCGTCACAACCGTCCTCGCGGCGCCGATGACGCAGCTGACGTCATCCCCGCCGCTCAGGCCGTTATGACGTGTGGCGACCAAATACTCCCCCTTATCATCATCTCGTTCTTTATATGTACATACATGCACAAACTGAGTTATCAGACAAAAACGGCATCATTACAAAATGAACTCGTAATTCTTCTTGAACAAGATTATTTCTAATCAACGTGAACATGCTTGTAAAATAAAATTCATTACGGTTCATCATCACGGATAACCCAACAGGCTCTTGTATGAGTTTGCCCTGATGATGAAGATGTGGTTAAACCCGTCTTAAGTTTACGTCCCCTCTACACCTAATATCATATTGGGACGGAACCACGGTTTTCTAACCACAGCCAGTCACAAGTCATGGATCAAACAAGTGACCCGGCGTTTATTAATTACATTCTACAAAAGGGGTCTAAAAGCCTAAATGAATCTAGAATGAGCGGGTGTCCAAACTTTACGTCTCACCAACATCTAGGGTCAGCATGAGACAGGACCTCACTTAGAAAGACTCATTCTACTACTGGAGAAGCCTGGGATCGATCCTGCGACGTCTAGCTGGCAAAGCTAGTAGCCTAATCACTACAGGCCTCAATAGTGAATTCAGAATAGGCTTCAGAAAGTTGGGGTATACTAGAAGTAAACCCCTCCAAAACCTACAAGCATGTTCATACAAAAATAATACTAAACATAGATTTAACATACCTTTCAATATACTTTCTATTTCCCCGTCACAATGTTGTGTTTACTCTTTACAACTTGACCTGCTGCTAAAGTGTCCGCTTTTTTCAGGGTTTATATATCTATGAATACTACCGGAAAATCATGCCTACTCGTATTACCTTGCCTTGTTCGTGGGGAAGTGGAGATACCGGCCACAAACAAAGCCAGATAGCAAAATCGAGTAGATAATGGATTTGCGTTCAAATAGTATATTTTCCATAGGAAAAATTGATGAAACGACCCTATAATCAATGACATGACTCCTGTCAAAACGAACACCCACACAACACGTGACGGGAATAAAAATCATATATGGCACAATTTGGCGGTTGGCGATTTTTAGGCAAATTCTATAGGACTCGGCCTTTTAGCGGCCCCCTGTATTGTAAAAACAGCTCTCTATAAACCACTCATGCATACATCGTATGATATGTGCATGACTTGTTCATGGAGCCGCATAGTTTGCGTACCATATTTCACCTAAAATATTTCACTCACACCGCCCTACCATATATCTACTAAAATAATTTAGATGTGCATAAGCACCAGAGAGGTTTCCTATTCCATCTCGCAACAAAGGTTTCCCCTTTTGGAGAAAAAACAATCAGAAATGTTTTTTCTTTGTGTACAGAGATGGAATAGGATGAACCTATCTAAACAAGACAGCTATTTACACAACAACCGTGCGAAGAATTACCTACTAAGGTAGTCTGCCCCCAAATTTTCTTGGCCCCGAATTGCAACAATCCGAAATCTATACGGCTGTAGTTTCATTGCCCAACGCATAATTCGAGGATTGAGAACTTTTGCTGTTTGCATATAAGACAAGGGCTTGTGGTCTGTCTCAAGCAGGAATTCTACTCCGTAAAGATACTTGCGAAATTTCTCAACACCCCAGATAATAGCCAAACATTCCTTCTCTATTACAGAATAGTTTTTCTCACGAGGCAAAAGTTTCTTGCTGGCATAAGCAATGGGAAGTCGTCCTTCCCCTTCAAACTCTTGGAGCAAAACGGCTCCTATACCAACATCAGAAGCGTCCGTCCGGAGTATGAACGGATTCCCATCATGAAAGATAGGAAGACGAAGAATAGGACTAGACGTGAGTCTATTCTTCAGGGTCTGGAAAGCCTTTTCATGATGGTCCTGCCAGTCTGTGATCTTGTTTGGTCTACTTTTCTTAGTTAAATCTGTCAAAGGGGAAGCGATAGATGAGAAATTTGGAATGAAACGGCGGTAGAAACCAGCCAACCCAAGAAATGACTTTATTTGTCTCTTAGTAGAAGGTCGAGGAGCATCCTTTATAGCATGTATCTTGTCTTCTTGCGGTCTAACTGACTGAGCAGCTACACTGTGACCAAGACATTCGATACTGCTATACCCAATCATACACTTGGAAGGTTTTGCCGTCAACTTGGCTGTCCTGAGTCTATCTAAAACTTCACGTAATGACGTCAAGTGGTCTTTCCAAGTTTCGGTAAAGATCCACATATCATCGACGAAGCTATCAACGTTAGAAAGTTCGGACAGAATCTTTCTCATCAACCTGCAAAATGTTGCTCCTGAGTTTACCAAACCGAAGGGCATAGTTTTGAATTGAAACAAGCCTTTGGGGGTTTCGAACGCAGTTAGGGGTTTTGCCTTAGACGTCATTTTTACCTGCCAATAACCTTTTGACAAATCTAATTTGCTAAAGTATTTGTGCCCCGACATTCTATTTATAACCTCCTCCATATTTGGCATTGGTTCTGCATCGAACTCCGTCACTTTATTAAGTTTACGGAAGTCAATGCAGAACCGCACCGAACCATCTTTTTTAGGGACAAGTACTACAGGGGATGAATATGGAGATATTGATGGCTCAATAACTCCTAAATCTAACATATCTTGAATTTCCTTTTCCATTACATCCCGTACTTTATATGGTATGGCATAACCTTTTGACCTCACTGGTTCCGCCGTCAGCAACTTTATGTCGTGTTCTATTTGGTCAGTTCGTCCTGGTACACTGGACAGTACGTCCGGGTATTCTTTTATCAACGTCTCTATTTCTTTACGCTGATCCTGCGTTAACATTTCTGAAATATTGACGTCCTTAAACGTCTCTGGTTGCTTTGCAGTAGGAAAAGCGCAATCTTCCAATGAGAATTCGTCAACGTCATCATTTTCAGTTGACGGAGTGGACTCTACAGAAAGCAAGCAATGTGACGTCACATTTTGACGTTCCACATATTGCTTCAGTATGTTAGCGTGATATGTGTTAACATTTCCATTGACGTCAATCTTATAATCCATTCTGTTCACTACCTCAACCACTTCATAAGGACCTTTCCATTGAAGCAATAATTTATTACTGTCTGTCGGTAGTAACAACAGTACTTTGTCGCCGACGTCAAATTTACGCGACCTCGCGCCTTTATCGTAATAAGCTTTCTGCTTAATCTGAACCTTCTTTAAATTATCACGCGCTAATTTGCATGTCTGCTCTAACCGTTCCCTAAGCTCAATAACGTATTGATACGTCGAAAGAACTTGCTCATCGCGTACCTCTTCAGCCCATAATTCTCTTAATATTGCCATTGGACCTCTGACGTTACGTCCATATAACAACTCAAAAGGGGAGTATCCTAAAGACTCTTGTGGGACTTCCCTTACCGCAAATAATAAAGCTGGAAGATATTTATCCCAATCTTTTGGACGTTCAGCACACATGCGACGTAACATCTGCTTTAACGTAGCGTGGAAACGCTCTATCAGTCCGTTGCAATTTGGGTGTCTCGGACTACACGTTAACTGTTGAAGAGAAAGAAGTCTGCTGACTTCCTTCATTACCTCAGCAGTAAACTGTGATCCACAATCAGTCAACATTTCATCAGGAATGCCAACCCTACTAAACATTTCAATAAGCGCTTCCGCGACACGTTCCGTCTCAATACTCGGTAAAGCTATCGCCTCTGGATACCTTGTCGCATAATCTATCATGGTTAAAATATACCGAGATTTCCTATCAGATCGAGGCTCAATTGGACCAACTATGTCCACTGCCACCCTCTTAAATGGCGTATCAATCAATGGCATTTTTCCTAGAGGTACTTTAGTGACCCGACCTTTCTGAATAGTTCTCTGACAAATATCACAAGATTTACAAAATCTAGCGACATCTCCGCAAATACCGGGCCAGTAAAACTCAGTTACAACTCTATCCAATGTCTTCCTAATACCCATATGTCCAGACATAAGCGTTTCATGAGCCAGTTTCAACACCTTTCCTCGGAAACTTTGAGGGACCACAAGTTGGAAAGAGACTTTGTTACCCTTGGTGAACTCCCTATATGCCAAACCTTTTTTCTCAATAAACCTAGTTTCACCTCGGTTTAAACCACGACTCACAGTCTTGTTCCCAGATACAACCCTTTTCCTGATGTTTTCCAAAGTTGGATCATCAACCTGAGCTTGCTTGAAAGCCTCCTTGTCATCGTTAATGATCTGATCGGGAACCTTAAGTTTTCTGTAAGGCTTCTCCTCCTGCCTAGTTTGAGACCTAGTTACAGCCGCAGCTGAGAAATGAGACATATCAGGAAGTTTTGATCCATCAATGTTACCGATAACCAAATCGTACAACGTATCATCCATACACAAAGCTTCAGTTTTCCCAGTGAAAAAAGGACAATCAATGTCAATCATTGCCAAAGGATACCTTTGTGTGGATTCATCAATCAACGTAACATTTGATTCCTTCCCTATTAACTGACTATCCGAAACCAAACTTCTCCGAACGACACAGCCTGTACACCCAGTATCTCTCAATACAACCACCTTTTTATTATTAACCAATCCTTGTGCCGTCGGTAACCTTGCCTTTAAGAAGTAACAGACACCTTCCCTAGTTTCCTTACTACACTCCTCCCTATCCGAAATCAAAGGATCACCAACCTTATTTTCAAAAATACTTCCAATCTCATCACCTTTCCTAGTTACTTCCGTTTGACAAAAACTAACTTGGTGTGCTGCGCCACGTGGTGTGCTATTATTTTTACCGCGTCCGCGAAAAGACCCTCTGAAATTACCACGACCACGTGTATAACCACGACCTACATTCTGCGTATTCTCATTCTTAACCTGAGAACCTTGAGTCTCTACGCGCGTGTTAAAATTTTCTTTAACACCGCTATCCCCCACTCCAGTTGCTCCTACCTCTGCGCTATACAATTGTTTCCTGTCGGGGTTCTTAAAACATTTAATTGTTAAATGCCCCTTACCACATATGCTACACTTGATATCCGGTCTACCACTCGGTTTGTTCGAGTCAACTTTGTCCTGTTTACCCTGCGCTGCGCCTCTATTATCGCGTTGCCCCTTATTAATGCAACTATATACGCCCCCGCGCGCTTCTGCAAACAAATCTGCCTCCCTAGCCATTTCATCTAAATTACCAAACTGTTTTGGCTTCAGATGTACAGTTCTCTATTACATGACTCCAGGAACTGATCCCTTGCCATGAAATCACAGACAGCCGGAAAAGATTTTTCTATCTTTGCCATATTAAGCCATTTTTCTAAATAACTTCTCAGTCTACTACTGAACTGTATGAACGTTTCTGATTTCTCGGGCCTACTATAACGAAACTGTTTCCTAAATCCGCGCTCTGTCATGTCAAAATTCTTTAATAAAGCGTCCTTTAACTTTTCATAATCCGCCGCATCCTCATTTGACAACCGGTCATATACATCAAGTGCGCGCCCTTTGAGCAATGCACTTAAATACGCGGCCCAAACACTCTTATCCCATTTATTAGCCGTAGCATATTTCTCAAATCTAGATAAATAACTATCCATTTTATCTTTACCCTCTTCAAAATAAGGTAACTTAGGATCCCGGGCATGAGCCACCTTCTCAGCTTTTTGCCTTTCAAATTCTAGCTCGAGCTTCGCTCTCTGCATTTCTAACTGATTCCTTAATTCTTGGTGCTGTAGCTCAAACCCATGTTTTATTTGTTCTAAATGGGCCTCACTAATCTCTTTTGCCTCCCTTTCAGTCTTAATGCGTGCCATTTCAAGTTCATGTGCCCTTTCCTTTTCCTTTTCTTCTACTTCTAACTTAGCTAGTTCATGTACCCTTTCCTTTTCCTTTTCTGCCCTTTCCTTTTCCTTTTCTTCAGACCTTAACCTTTCTAAATCCCTTTGCTCTTGCCTTTCTGCCCTCTCAATATCTTGCTGCTCTTTAACAAAACCTTGTAACTCCTTCCCCTCATAACCTAAGTCCTTTCCCATTTGCATTAAACGCTCCATTATTGATAACGTAAATCTCACGTTACTATCAAAACCACTATAAACTGATCAGTTATGATCAGTGATGATTGAATGGGCTTAACTAAAACGTTAAGATATGTGTTATACGCGTTAATCTAACTAAAACGTTAGTTATTAAAACACACGCGATTTGAAATGTCAAATGCTTTCAGCAAAGTATGACGTTGCGTACTAGTAGTCTAATATGACGTCATAAACTGACGACGTTTACAGTAAAATGCTACAATCCGAAGTTTCATCACATTACAAAACTCCGATCATAACAAGTCACCATTAATGTTTCTATTACGTCATACCTAACCTCAAGCCACAGCGTAAATATTAACGCTAACGTTATGTCAACGTCAGTAAATTGTTAACGTCACTACGTCAGAACCACGTGTGGGTAAGATCAATTAGTAGCTCCAATTTAACTTAGTAGAATGTCAGGTAACACAATTAAGTGGGGTCTACTTAAATTTTTCGTTACCAAGAAAAAGTGGGGTTTGCCTTGCCTTCCTGCTCAGAAATTATCGACTTGTCAGTATCCATTCAGTTGAATACATGGGTTTCGCACTTCATCAACGCAGGAAGGAAGATTCAAGTTAATTTCTAAATGTGGCTGTCAATACATTTTTTTTTTTTTTTTTAAATTGATGATTCAGAGTATCAATGTGCTGTTCCACAGCCGGGAACACCAGCCAGAGATCAAATCCGCACTTTACTGACACCAAATGTTACATGTGGGTTTACGGCGTCCCGCAAACCCCCATGCTGACAAGACAACCGAGCGTGATCTCTGACAGGTGTACGGGCAGCTGTGGGGTAAGGCACAAGAAAGATGTTAAATGAATGACATGAATTATTTACAGTATCTACATACAACACTTACTAACACAAAACATCACAATTTGTTGCTTCTGTAGCCAACTCACGACGTCCGCTCCGAAGGCAAAACACTGTTCTGTGCTCGGAACGGGTGACGTGAATACCTACAGAAGCAAACAACAAAACAACAACAAAAACAAAGAAAAAGAAACAACACAAGACGCGACTGGCCAGTTATAACCTAGGGTGAATCCCCCCACACGCGTGACACTTCCTCTCGCGAACTAGTAGAACTAGTCTATCAACATAGTCGATAATCTTAGATTTAGCGATCACGTTTGCTGATCAGACGTTTAGTGATCGTCCAAATAAGGTAAGTTGACCTCTTCCATGATCACATTTGTTTACAACGAACAATGATTTAGAAGAATCTGCTTCTATCCTGGTAGGCGCTGATTACGGCGGTCTGTCCGCCCTTGCTGGACCCTAACGCCTAGCGTCGTACCAGTACCTGCTGCTATGAAGCAGGGAGCAGCAGGTCACACATTGTTATGCCTGCAAATTACGATAACGGGACTAGAAACGAGTCACAAAACATACATGTTATATCATGATCCCCCTCCCGGAGAAGTAAGAATATGTTCATGCATATACCGTTATTGCGCATGCGCCGACCAGACATACAGGCTGATTAGTGCATGCGACAAATAACCGTACAGCAGAACTCAACTTGACTGTGCATCAAATTATCAGCACCCAGCGCTTGACACAATAATACTCAAAGTTTATGTTTCCTTACTGAGCACTACAGAAATCAATTAATGCTCACTACTACTGAGCATAATACTCATCAAACCTGTGCTCACTACATTATCACAAGTAAGAGGCAATTGAACAGACCACGCCTTTGCGCTAGCTGGTCAGCCGCCAATTACAGGAAACATAACAATCTCTATTTCATATCCTTCTCCGCGACACGGCTCACAAATATAGCTATTCACAAATTCAATACATTAATAACAGATAGAAACTACAACAGAAGATTTTCATCTATAATCTACAACATTTGTTAGTGTCTCATATGGGCCAACACTGTTTGCCGTAAATTCTCTCTATTTAGTAGGCACCCCGTCACAACCGTCCTCGCGGCGCCGATGACGCAGCTGACGTCATCCCCGCCGCTCAGGCCGTTATGACGTGTGGCGACCAAATACTCCCCCTTATCATCATCTCGTTCTTTATATGTACATACATGCACAAACTGAGTTATCAGACAAAAACGGCATCATTACAAAATGAACTCGTAATTCTTCTTGAACAAGATTATTTCTAATCAACGTGAACATGCTTGTAAAATAAAATTCATTACGGTTCATCATCACGGATAACCCAACAGGCTCTTGTATGAGTTTGCCCTGATGATGAAGATGTGGTTAAACCCGTCTTAAGTTTACGTCCCCTCTACACCTAATATCATATTGGGACGGAACCACGGTTTTCTAACCACAGCCAGTCACAAGTCATGGATCAAACAAGTGACCCGGCGTTTATTAATTACATTCTACAAAAGGGGTCTAAAAGCCTAAATGAATCTAGAATGAGCGGGTGTCCAAACTTTACGTCTCACCAACATCTAGGGTCAGCATGAGACAGGACCTCACTTAGAAAGACTCATTCTACTACTGGAGAAGCCTGGGATCGATCCTGCGACGTCTAGCTGGCAAAGCTAGTAGCCTAATCACTACAGGCCTCAATAGTGAATTCAGAATAGGCTTCAGAAAGTTGGGGTATACTAGAAGTAAACCCCTCCAAAACCTACAAGCATGTTCATACAAAAATAATACTAAACATAGATTTAACATACCTTTCAATATACTTTCTATTTCCCCGTCACAATGTTGTGTTTACTCTTTACAACTTGACCTGCTGCTAAAGTGTCCGCTTTTTTCAGGGTTTATATATCTATGAATACTACCGGAAAATCATGCCTACTCGTATTACCTTGCCTTGTTCGTGGGGAAGTGGAGATACCGGCCACAAACAAAGCCAGATAGCAAAATCGAGTAGATAATGGATTTGCGTTCAAATAGTATATTTTCCATAGGAAAAATTGATGAAACGACCCTATAATCAATGACATGACTCCTGTCAAAACGAACACCCACACAACACGTGACGGGAATAAAAATCATATATGGCACAATTTGGCGGTTGGCGATTTTTAGGCAAATTCTATAGGACTCGGCCTTTTAGCGGCCCCCTGTATTGTAAAAACAGCTCTCTATAAACCACTCATGCATACATCGTATGATATGTGCATGACTTGTTCATGGAGCCGCATAGTTTGCGTACCATATTTCACCTAAAATATTTCACTCACACCGCCCTACCATATATCTACTAAAATAATTTAGATGTGCATAAGCACCAGAGAGGTTTCCTATTCCATCTCGCAACATTGATGACACCACGATGCCAGATTTTGTCCTCAAAAACGTGCTAGTATCAATTTTCAAAGTATAGAATTTCTACGTTATTGCAGGCAAACTTGAACTCATTTGAGTCAAATCAAGTAATAAAGGTTTGGATTTAATGAATACAAAATTTCATGGCTGTTCGATGCCTGCTTCTTGGTCAGGCTCAGAACTTTTCAGCCTACCCTCGTAGTTTAAGAGTCTGTGTCAAAATATCGTCGCCTGCGATACTCGCACTACGTGAACATACTTCGTTCTTATTTCTGCTCAAAACATAGTATCTCATGTGTCCTCACCCCACCCATTGGAGCTGGAAGAAATAGATTAAGACTGGACTGCTCAGAGCTGAAACCGACTGAACATTCGAGTTTTCGTAAACCGCGTAGAAGGTCAAAGCCTGCCCAGACATATTGGTGCGAATCTGACCGAGCCTTAAACCCCTGCGGTTTCTTTGGGATGTTAAAAATTTCCACATAATCGGAAACAACGTCTCCAAAATGACCTAAATAGTGTTGACTCGGATGTATGTGTGACAGCAGCATAACATTGCAAAACTCACTTTGCCTACATAAAGTGGGTTTGTGAGGGGTTCAGTACGTGAACTGGATAAAGTTTACAAATCAAGTGTGAACAAGAGCAACAATTCTGGCTGCGTTATAGTTCTGAGGTAATCTGTTCCTGATATATCTGAAACATGGATTTAAGTGAGACTGGTTTTTGTGGAATGTCGTCATATAGCATTATGATGATGACGACGACCATAACGGCCACGAGGACGACGATGATGATGAACCGTCATGTTGTAATTTGAAAATCCCGCTTTTCACAGCTCATGTATATGCAGCGACAATCTACGTTTATTATGCAGCAGGAAGGAATAAAGGAGCGAAAGGCACAAGAAAAAAAGTAACGGAAAAAAGTCACAGGTTTGGGTAGGAAATAAATAATGGAAGAAAAGTCACAGAAATGGTTTTTATCTTGTTTTTCTTAGAATTGTTGGTGATAATCACAACCATTCATAATGTTAACAAGTCCGAGCAATGAACACCCCTCTAACCACCATTTTATGAAGAGACTAGAAATGCGTCCAAAGGACACGGATGCCCCCGCGTGAAAATATGCCTATGTTCGTATTAATCCATAGAAAGTTATTGACGTTGTTTAAGTTTTGGACCCTTTTTTCCACATTTGACCTCTAAGTATGACATTGACCTTGGCGGTAAGGACCTTGGTTTTGTGTCAGACAGATTGTCTCATGATGCCCAACATTTCTGCCAAGTAATTTCAAAATCCATCCAGAATAAGAAAGTTATTGACTGCGTTTAAGTTTCGGACCCTTTTTGGAACTTTGACCTCTAAGTATGTCCTTGACCTTGGCGGTACTGACCTGGGTCTTGCACGTGACACATCGTCTCATAATAATTAACAATTCTACAAAGTAATTTCAAAATCCATCCCAAAATAAGTTATTGACTTCGTTTAAGCCGGCCCCCGCCCATAGGGGCTTGAAGAAATCTATTGGATGCATGATGCTTCCACGCAGAGCTGAATTCGGCCCGCACACTACTACCGGTTAACCGCTTAGAGGATCTAAGCCTGTCCAGGAAGCGCGGTGCGATGCGGACCGTCCATGCTAATAAACCCTATTCGTTTCATTGGGCGACAGGTCTTGAGATGCCATTTCATCTCAATGTCGGGTAAAAGTCCCACAAAATCGGAAGCAACGTCTCCAAAATGACCTTTACAGCGTTGACGGGGACGTTAAACCACAAATCAACCAACCAACTTCGCCTTTTTAAGTTTCGGACGGACGAACGGACTGACGGACAGTGGCAATGCTATATGCCCTTCCACCATTTTTCGAAAGGCGGGGGCATAAAAAGTAGGGATTACAGGGGGTATTCGTATTTTTTCATATTTTGCTCCTCTTCGTGAAGCAATCTGATCTGGGTCTACAATGTTTACTGTTTGCCAAAAAAAAGTATTTTTAAAAAAGTTTGTAAGAAGATGCAGCAGAGTGAATAAACAGTGATAAATAGGCAACAATTTCCAATTCAGGTTTTCTTCGTATCTTTAGGCCAAAGGGTTTGACACCGGGAAATGTCGGGTTTGCAGGTGTTGACGTTACTTTTATTTACTCATTATATATTTTGAAAATGGATGATTTCTATTTTTTCTATTTGTGACTTTTTTTTTAGTTTTATCTGTGACTTTATTTCCATTAGCCTTTTCCAGTGCCTTTCTTTCCGAACAGCATCGCCAACCCCGACACAAGAAGGGACATTTCCTGTCCGATATTTACGAGGATTAAAACCAGAAAAGAAGACAAGAAAATTAAAACAATAAAACAAAATCAGTAAGAACAGAATGAAAGTTAAAACATCATTGAATGTGTGTGCTCACTCATGTTTTTGCTTTGGATAAATGCTTTAGCCAAAACAAATGCATCAGGTTTATGAAAAAAAAAAACAAAAAAAAAAAACAAAAAAAAAAACAAGAAGCATTTTGCATTGTTATATACAGTTTAATGCCTTAGTACAAAGGTAATTGTCTGCGTCGCGTGTTCGAGACTTTCGGAATAGTCTTGTCTCCGTATGACCTTAGCTGTTGATGCGACGTAAAACTCAAAATACACAAAAGGTCGATTGATAGGAAAGAATTATAGCATGACACGTTTGCGGTAGAGTGTCAAAACCTCAGCAACGCTCGTTATACACACGATTACGAAACTGACACCTGCTTTATCGACGATAATCATCACTAATCAGCCTGAACACAGCAAGGTCTACATTCGCGATGCGCATTATGGGTAGTTGTTTTTTTTTTTTTTTTATTTTGTTTAGTTTTTTTTTTACTAAATTGAGATTGAACGTCCCGTAAACTCTAAAAGGGTCATTTTGGAGACGTTCCTTTCAATGTTGTAGGACTTTTACCCGACAAAGCTCAAGCCCTGCCGCCAAATGAAACCAAAAGGCTAATATGCACTGGACGGTCTGACTCACACCAATTTCCTTGGGCATGCTTAGTAGGACCCATTGTTTCTTCTTGCACATAGTGAGGACTCCGATCAGACAACCAAGATGTTTAGGCTGATATGTGTCTTTGCTGGATGTAATAAGTGTAGAAAAAGCATTGCCAGGACTCTTTTATACTGTCTCCAAATACATAAAAATAAATACAAAAAAAAAAAATAAATAAATAAATAAAAAAAAAAAAAAATGAAAATAATAAATATATCAAACTACAAAAGAAAATTTAATTTCGCAAATAATGTTTGATTAAAATAAGATCATTTTTACAAGGTTATTCGATGCACAGGCAAGTTAATATGAGGTCGTAAAAACTGGTCACAGGAAAAACAAATCACGGAAAAAAATTCACAAATAAAAAATATAGAAAAAAAATCCACTAATATAAGATTGTACATTAATCAATTTTTCTGATGCCACGTTAAAGATGGTTGGTTATTGTCAATTAGTTCAGTGTTTATATAACTTGCTCAAAGGTGTGAATATTGGTCCTGTCTACCTAATTTGTTGCGTATACCCCGGTAAACCCAAACCTATATATAGAAAAATGGGGTTTACGGATTATCCATTACAGTCCTCATTTTTGCTTATAAATATAGATTGTGGGTACCAGTTAGAAGCATCTAACTGAGCCGGTTCGATTCAGCACCCACGATGTATATTTGTGACAGAAATAAGAAAAAATGCGTTCATCCGAAAAATGCTACTTCTAGCTAAGTTTAATCTCACGGACGTATCATTACGCAAACACGCCTATACAAATACATTGCCAACTTTATCGCCGAAAAAATAAAAAGTTCAAGATGAAAAATTGTGATATTTTTCTTATTTCTGCTCAAAATATAGATTGTGGGCACTCGTTAGCACCGCCTCATCGAGGCGGTTCTAACGAGTACCCACAATCTATAGAGCAGGAATAAGAAAAATAAGGTTTACCCCTGTAAACCCCAGTTTTACTATATAAAAGTGGGGTTCAAGGGGGGTCAAAAACATAGATTGCACCACCCCATTGAGGCTGTCCTAACAACGACCCGTAGTCTATATTTAGGCTAAAATAACAAAGACTGTCAAAAGTTTCCATCTAACTTATGTTATATCTGACATGAAAGATGACATTTTAGCAGTGGCACGGGCGTAATACAGAAATGTGAAGACTCTAACCAGGGATCAACAAGGATGGAATACTCCCGTTTGCCTGTAGTTGTTCGTCGTTGTCAACACTTAATTTTGAATCATGCTTTTCAGTAAGCTACTCACATAACACTAATGAAAACATTATTCAAACAAATTTTGTGATTTGTTTTTCCGTGACTGTTTTTCCCAAACTTTTTCCCCCCTGTGACTTTTTTTCCTACATTCGTAAAAAACTACCACTGAACCATTGCGGATGATTCTAACGAGCACCCGCAATCTACATTTGCAGCCGAAATAATGAAAAATATCAAGCTTTTATAAATCAAAGCACTGAAGCACTTGTATCTGAGTCTAGGTTGGAAAATGATCCTGAACTATAAGTAAACTGTTGACATTTCGCTTAACTTTTACTGTTTTACTTGTTTGATTTAAAGTTTAACGTTCCCGTCAACACTAACTTTTACAGACCTGCATTGTAAGATATTTGTATAGACCCTGATACGATATCGCGTACGTAAGCAAACACGGTAGACCATGATCAGACATCGCGTTCAACGGCGTCTGATCTGTGTCTACACTGGTTGTCAAACACAACACTTGATTCCAGTCCAAATTCTATAGATAACACTCTGACGCAATACTCTGACCTCAACGCGGCTATTTTCCTATAAATTTGTTAAAACCACGTGGACTTTAGCAAAGAAAACCTAATACCCATTATAACTTTGGGTCGTTTGACAAACAATCGACCAAAAATTGAATTTAATTGTTGAGATTTTGTTTGTTTGACCTGAGGTTTAACGTCCCCGTCAACACTGTAAAGGTCATTTTGGAGACCTTGCGTCCAATTTTGTGGGACTTTTACCCGACATTGAGATGAAACGACATCTCAAGCCGTGCCACCCAATGAAACCCATAATGTGTCTAAGCATGGACGGTCCGACTCGCACCGCATTGCCCGGGGCAGTCTTAGATTATCTAAGCCGCTTACCAGTACTCGTTTACGGGTCGGTTTCAGCTCTGCTTTGAAGCATGATGCAGCCCATCTATTTCGTCAGGCCTGATGGGCGCGGGCAGGATTAATTTTTGTGATACAAAAGTATTCGCCGGCCTCTATAGCTCAGTCGTACGCACGTCTGACTGCTGATCAGGAGGACGTGGGTTCGATACCTGCTGGGGTCGGCAACATTCTTTCGGTAAGATTGATCATGAAATCTAGCGGATAGCCAACAGGACAGTAACTTTCCCACAAAATTGCTATTTCGAGCGTAGTGCACACGGTTATACATGTATATGGCTAAATATGTGACCCAGATGCGTTTGCTTTAAAATTCTTAGCGTAGCGTATACCTTGCAAAAACCCGTACGAAAAGAAACGCACTAAAACGTCAATACGTATAAAAACGTAAAAAGCAGTATAGCGCGATAATACGCATAACAATCGGTTTCCTACGCCTTAATATATTTGCTACGTTTTATTCTACGTTTTATTACGTTTCAGGTTTTTTTTTTTTTTTTTTTTTTGTAGTTATTGCTTGGTATCGCTTCCCTACAAAACGGCGCAAAATTAATGTACATGTAGTAAAGCATAGCCCTCACTACGTAGCGGTGAGACTGAGGCTTTACTCCGAACCACGTAACGTAGAGGCATACACGTTTACGAAATTCGCGGATGTATGGCACTAGAGAAGACGAATGAAAACAAGGATTTTTTTTTTTTTTTCATGAACGTAATGTTTGTGGGGCGACATATATAAAGGGTATTGTGGGGCTTTATATATGTATAATATATACATGCCTCATATCTGGGTTGGTATTGTGGGGTTCTATATATGTTTAATATATATATGCCTCATATCTGGGTTAACATTTTCTACCACTTAGCTAGGTAAAAAATGTATAGATATAGAGATCAACGATATCGGGCTTGCGTAATGGAACTAAACAAAACACATAAAACGAAGGATTTACATTTTCGTGAACATTATGTTTGTGGGGCGACATATATAAATTGCAATGTGGGGCTTTATATATATATAGTATATATGCCTCATATCTCGGTTAAAATTTTGCGCCACTTATCTCGGTTTAGACACGACCACCCCATATCATGACCAATTTCTATATATATATATATATATATATATATATATATATATATATATATATATATATATATATATATGTAGAAAAACCGAGGCAAATGAATTATACAAAAAAGAGAAATGACATCACACGGAAAACACAGTAAATAATATTATTC
Source organism: Lucinisca nassula (assembly GCA_963580285.1). Taxonomy (NCBI): domain Eukaryota; kingdom Metazoa; phylum Mollusca; class Bivalvia; order Lucinida; family Lucinidae; genus Lucinisca; species Lucinisca nassula. The sequence continues at coordinate 66,591,132 of OY757012.1, read as the reverse complement.
CCAACCGGTTTCGTTTATAACTCATCAGGGGAATAGTACAATAACAAAATGACGTTACACTGCGACGTTACTTAGTTACGGATAAGACATGTACACAGCACACAAAATGAAACGTCATGGCGGCAAAATGGCGCCGTCAGTGATTGTTAAGCTTAGGGTTGAAAACCTTAATAAAATACTTTTCTTTGGATAACCTTGCTGAAATATTATCATTGTGAAACTGGGCAGTTGTATCGTTGATGGGTCTCTTATTTGTTGGTCATGAACTGTCCGTCGGTTTCGAAGTTATCACCTGTCTGTCCACTGTAGAATTCTTTGCAGCCATTACAAACTAAAACATACAATACATTTTTGACAGTGCAGCTCATGTTTTCTTTAACGTGAAATATTTTGTTATTTAACTGTAAGGAAGATCCTTCAATAATGAAATTACAAAGTCCGCATCGTGGCTCATTGCCTTTAGTAACAGATGGGGTAGTATTTGTTTCATTTAATTGAGATTTTATTAACATACATTTTAAATTTGGAAGTTGTCGCTTGCATTTTATGATCTTGGTGTTGCTTATTATTCTATCCATTGTTTTATCAGAGTGTAAAATTCTCAAGTTATTTTTCAAAATGCCAAACATTTCTGTATGTTTTGGATTGTGTGTTGAGATAAAAGGCGTTATTTTTTCCTCCAATTTTTCCTTGACATTCAGCAAATTTTTTCGTGGTATTTCTAAGGCTTTATTTATTCCAGACTGTATTCTTGAGAGTGGATAGTTACGTTTGGTTAAAGTGGTGGCAAGTTCTTTTAAACGGTAATTAAGTGTATTTTTATCTGAAACAATGGTACAGATTCGTCGAGCTAAGGAAAATGGTATATTGGTTTTTGTGTGTTTTGGGTGATAAGATTTGAAATTAAGGTATTGTTTAGAATCAGTGACCTTAAAGTATATGTCTGTTGAAATGAAAGTTCCAGTTTTAATGACTAATATGTCCAGGAAGGGTAGTTGTACGGGGTTAACCTCTATTTTAAATTTGATATCCTTATGAAGAGAGTCAAGTATATTTTCCATTAAATTTATATCATTCTGTGACCTTTGCCAAAGTATGAAACAGTCGTCTAAATATTTTTTCCACTGATTTTCTACATATTGTCCAAACTTTTCACCCATTTCTTGTTTGATTTTTTCATAAAAATTTTCTTCTCAAAAGCCTAAAACTAATGTTGCATAAGTTGGTGCTACTTTAGTATCCATGGCTGTGCCTTTTGATTGGTTAAAATGTAAACCACTAAAAGAAAAACTGTTTTGTTGTTTTTTTTTTCTAAAATTAGTTTTAAAGCCTCAATAATAAAATCTTTTGAAAATCATTCTGAAATTAATTCTGGGTGTTTTTCCAATCAATATGATACAGCCTCTTGGCCTAATTCATGTGGTATATTTGACTATAGGCTGACAATATCAAAAGAAAGCAATAGTGTGTTTTCCTGGAGTTTTTAGGTAAAAAATTAAGAAAATCTATATCATCGCGTAAATAACTTTTTACATGTTTCAAAAATGGTTTTAGTAAAATATCCAGAAAGCAACTTAAGCGGCTCGTGTCACATCTTGGACCTGCAACAATTGGTCGAAAGTGTAAATCCTCCGGATCTAGTACTTCAATATATTCGGAATTCTTAATGTTGCATGCGTTCTGTATAAGTTTGCTTTTGTGTATTTTCGGTAAGCCATAAAAAGTACTTGTTTTGTAATCAAAATTAAGTAAAAAATCTGCCTCCTGGATGGTTATATCTTTATTCAGATTTATCAGTTTTTTTAATTTAGCAAATACTTCTTTTTCATTGCTGTTTGGAATAGATGTATAGTATGATTCATCCATTAACATTTCTAGAATTTTTCTCTTGTAAAATTCAACATTCATTATCACAATACCACCACCTTTTTCTGCTTCCTTGATTACTATGGATTTGTCTTCGGACAGAGATTTTATTGCTTTTCTTTGATCTAAAGTAACATTATGTTGTATTTTTTTTGTTTTCTTTAGGAATAGTATCACATACCGTTTTGGTTGTTGTTATGTAAGTTTCAAGATTTGAGTTACGCCCACTGGGAGGGGTTAAACTTGATTTATTTCTCACTAATGAAATATCTGTTTGTTCTTTGCCATCAAAATACTCTTGCAATCTTATTTTTCGAAAGAATTCATTTAAAACATCATCAAGCTCAGAACTATTACTTTTTTCAGGTGTTGGAGTAAATTTGAGACCCATCAACAAGACACTTTTTTCTGTTTCATTAAGTTTACGGTTAGTAAGGTTACATATTCTAGTAAATGTTTTTGTCTGATGTTTCAGCAAGGTTACCTCTTATTAAATCCGGCTGTTCCAGTTGTGGTCCGCCTGTAGAAAAGAATCTACAGGTTTTTCGATTTGTCCATCGTTTTCTTTCATCGAATTGTTTGACCTGTTTTCCCATGGTCTTTTATAGCTGTGATCACTGTTAATCCTCCCCCTTCTCTGCTGTTGTTGATACCGTCCGCTGTTTCTTGGTTCTCTCTGCTGTTCTTGTTGAAATTTGTTGTTATCAAGTTTTGAAATAAGTTGGGTAAGCAGAATATGGATACTCTCATCTGTTCTTCTTTGGTTTTTTGGAGCCTCCCTCACTACATCGGCATATGACTTTTGTTGACTTTGTGGGTGCGTTTGTTTGTAGTTGTCATTTCCAGCTTTGACAAAGGGACTGGTATTTGCATACTGTATGGTGAACTCTGCTTCATACTTTTTAAGCCAGTTCTCATTACTTTGCCATCTTTTGTGTCAAATTTTTTCGTGTCTTTTGACATGTTTCTTCCATATGTCGAGCACTAACTCAGCTACTTGTCCCGTACATTAGTTTTTATAATGTCTTCCATTTCTTGGTCTAGTTTCCTTACTCTTTCGTTGCAGGATTCCACCCTGAGTTTTTCCATTTCTATTTCCATCCTGAAGTCTTGAACAACGGCTCTCTCTCTTAATTGCCTTTGGTTTTCATTTTCATATTTAATTTCAACGTTTTGAAGTTTACGTGGAATAACTGTTGGATTGCCGTCTATCCATTTCTGATGAAAGTGAAGATTTCCGCTATTGCGTACATAAGCCCAATACGCATCTCTTCTTTGGCCTAGTTTTCTATCCCAGATCTGGCCTATGCGCGATTTTACTTTCATAGCTTCTGCTTCTAGGAAATTTACATTGGTGCTTTCGTGCATTTCTATATCATGTGTATAGATTTCGCTATTGAATCTACTTTTCACATTTTCGTCCATACTTTTCATTGAATTAGAAATGTTTGAAGCCATAACCTCGTTAATAGCAGAGACTCCATGCACATTATTTTCTTTATCACGGCGGTAAGTTCATGAATGGCAGAGATAATGATAGATAATTTTGTACTTATCTCACTTAACTGTCTGTTTTCGGATTCCTCTTGTACTGAATCTGTTGACGCAGACGGTGAATTTTCCGAGCTGCTTTCGTCCGTTTTCACGCGTCTAAGCCTGCCCAGGAATAGTGTGGTGACTGGCCGCATTTGACATAATCCAAATGGGTTGAAAGGCCCCAAATCTGCCAAGGGTCATCAATTCGTCCCATGGTCTGTATGAAACAGTGCTTAAATCTCGAGACTGTCGTTTTAAATTTTATATGAAGAGAAATCATAGTCCTTTAGAATGTACTAGAGACAGCGACACTCAGTAGAGCGAAATAGGGCCTTCTGACCCCTCTTGTTAAAAAGCTGTTTCTTGTTTGGACAAAAAAAACAACAAAAAACAACAACAACAGAAATAAACAAACATCATCATAATAGTTTCAGACAGCTGCTTCAAAGCGTAAGATTGGTCACTAATATGACTGAGCTGTAATGATTATTTAGGCGGTACTTTTTTACTAAACATATAGTCAGGATTTCAACAAAATGCTGAAAATAAACTTCAGAACTTTACCAGGCCATATTTGTTTCTCCGACGCGACAGAAGAACCGCCTTGGAACGGTCACTGGGGGCTTAAATCGATTTTACGCGCCCGCAATCCTCGCCCCTTACTTCGGTCGTGTTGCAGTCTATCGGAAAAGGAGCTCCCCTAGTGGCATTTTGAATATTCATGAGGCCCGTCGTCTCTGTTTCGGAAATGTTAGGGAAAACAAGTAATAGGGGCACTTTTAGAGGTAGAAGAGCATCGGTAAGGGTATATCAGAGATTGTTGTATATGGTAGCAGTACGGAAGAACAGAAGAACACTGGGAGGGGCAAATATTGTCTAATGTATTTGATAGTGCTACTGAAAAGCTCCTGTACAGGTAGAAGAACACCGACAGGGGCATACTCTCTCTGCTGTGCATGATAGTACAACTGAAGAACACCAATACAGAACAATGGTAAGGGTATATATCCTAGATACTACTAAAAACTCCTGTACAGGCAAAACGCACTGGTATGTGTATATGACGTCCGTGGTATATGATGCTACTACTGGACTCTTAAACAGTGCTTGTAGTGTATGGAAGCACTTCTGAAGAACTCTTGTTCAGGCAGAAGAGAACTCAGGCAGAAAATAACTGGTAGGGGTATACCATGCCCGTGGTTTGTGAAGCTACTACTAACGGAGTTCTTGTACAGCACTGGTAAGTAGGGATACAATGTGCCTGAAGTGTAAGACACTACTTATACAGGAAGTATACAACATGTAGGGTTATACATATCATGACTGTTGTGTATGATGATACTACTTAAGAGCTCTTGTGCATGTAGAAGAGCACTGGCATGCCGTGTCTGTATTTATGTAAATACTACAGAAGAGCCATTTTACATGAATAATACTTGTTCCGGCCCGCTCACGGGCGGCCGAATATACGATAGGATTTTCGCAAAGAAATAGCGAAAAAAAAAAAAAAAAGTTCCAAGTGGAACAAGAAAAAATATAACAAGTAGTTACATGTTATACAGAGGCGTTGCTGAACATAAGGGTTAATTCATATCCAGAACAAGCATTATTTCAGACGAAGATTTTTCGATTTTTGTTCTTATTTCAAGTTCAAACATTGATTGTGGGTTCTAAGGAGTACCAAAAATCTATTTTCACCGGCGATTAATAGGAATCGAGATGTCATTTCATCTAAATGTCAGGTATAAGTCCTACAGAATTGGACGCAAAGTCTCCAAAATGACCTAAATAGAGTTGATTATGACGTTAAATCTCAATTCAAACAACCAAAGTAGAAGTAAACCAAAAATCAGGAATCGATACAATTAACTTACTCCACCCATCAAAGACACCAAAGGGAAAGAAACACAAACATGAAGCGACCAGACCATAATGGAAATCTAAACAAAAGAAGGCCATAAGGACAGTTACTTTCCCACAAAATGGCCAAATGGCCATCCAAAATAAAAAGACACAAGTGATACACACAGTAAGTAACAAACAACAACATAAATAAACCGCCACAGAAGAACCGCCTTGGAACGGTCAGTGGAAAGATTTCCACTTGGGTGCTTAAATCGATTTTACATGGCCATAATCCTCGCCCTTACCTCTGTCGCGGTATACACTAATTTTATTTAGTCCGCATGAAGGCTTCCTAACTCATCAGTGTAACATCTCCGAGAACATACAAATAAAAAAACTACTCAGATGAAACATGGTTGAGGACTCGACAGCATACAACAACAGAATTGCTGGAGCAAAAGAAAACCAACAGAGACTCCAAGTCTTCAAGATATAAGGTGAAACCACTTGACCACTAATGATACTTGGACAACTGTCACATGGTACCCAATAATTTGTATGCATAGAGGAAATGTCTATGACATTTTAAAAGGTGTCCTCGATTTTAACCCCATGCCTCACCGCATTAACCTAGGGATGTTTGTTTTTCTGCAATCTCGAAAGATCCTCCAAAGCACCCGAGTTCCAAATATGAATGCTCTTTGATAAGTATGGTCGAGATACAATTGAAAGCAGTGTAACAGGAATGCAAACTTGCATGACCAGGGCGACTGCAATAGCTCTTCTTCTGCTTCATGCATGTACAACCAGCTAAAAACTGTCCTTAGTGAGGATTATGACTGTTTCCTCCTGATCAAATGCCGCGTTCTAACCTTGGGCTAAACCCTTTGCCAACTACAGTCGAACTTCGATGGCTCGAACTGTCACGGCTCGTTTACAATGGATTAGTCGAACTATTTAATGAGTCCCTCTAGAAACAAAAATAGAGAGTGATAGTTTAGGAAGATTTTGTTCTTTTTTTCTCTTGTAAATGTAGGCTGTGTGTACTCATTATAATTGTCTCGATGAGACGATTCATACGAGTACAAACAGCATGCATTCCTGTTAGAGAACAATGAAAAGACATCCCCAAATTATCTTCCTTATGCCTCCTCAGTTTTTAGCTCATTAACGTGCAAAAAGAAACCCCCAAACCCTCGACCCATCGAAGTTCGACGGTGCACTGTTCGCTAAACCCAACACATGATTCCAGTTCAGATTCTTTAGATAGATCTTTACGCAACACTTTGACCTCAACAATAAGAAAGGCCCGGCTAATTCTACAATTCAGACATAGTCATTCAACTAGGAGCTACTGTGTTTTTTAATTTTTGGTCGACCAAAAAGTGGAAATTTACTTGGCCAGGGTGATTAATGATTTAGTATTTAACAGAATGAACTTGTCGCATTTATGTATTTTTTCTATAGCTAATATAAGTTCAGGTCTAATCAATAATTCTTGGTTTAAACAATATTTAGTTGGAGCAGATATCAAATTACGAAAGGCCCGGCTAATTCTACAATTCAGATATAGTCATGCAACTAGGAGCTACTGTGCTTTTTAATTTTTTGTCGACCAAAAAAGTGGAAAATTTAATTGGCTAGGGTGATTAATGATTTAGTATTTAACAGAATTAACTTGTCGCATTTATGTATTTTTCTATAGCTAATATAAGTTCAGGTCTAATCAATAATTCTTGGTTTAAACAATATTTATTTGAAGCAGATATCAAATTACAATCACACATAAGACATAGTAAATAGGATCTGACTGCAAGCTAAAGAGCTTATAAGTGTCATCTCCCAAGAACAAATATAAATATACAGCATAACTGAATGGACTGACAGAAAATAAATACAAATAAACATACATTACCGAACGGACGAACGAACAAGAGAGAACACACACACAATGAGAGAGAGAGAGAGAGAGAGAGAGAGAGAGAGAGAGAGAGAGAGAGAGAGAGAGAGAGAGAGAGAGAGAGAGAGAGAGAGACTGACTGACTGACTGACTGACTGACTACATATATCTGCTGCATATCTGCTTGTGATTGAAATTACACAATTATGAACGAACTGGGACTGTTTATCCGCCAGGATCTGTAAATTTCAAACAAAACTTCCAGACTTGACAATAAAGTTTTGCACTTGCAAAAACAGTGCTTCGTTTTGGTGGGGTGATAAGATTGTTTTCCCTGACAGTGTAATGTTGTAGATCGGTAGGTAGGTACCTTTCCCTTGCAACGGTGTAGTTGTTACAAGTAAATAAGAAGCGCTACTGTTTTCGAAATCTCCACACCGACAAGAAGGACTAGGGACTATATTTTTGCGGTTGAGATCTTGAGTTCAGTGAGCTTCATCCCATTCTTAGCCTGGCATGCAAGATTTGTCCTATGCGTGAACCGGCGTGGTAGTATTTCGGGGGTGATTGTAAGTTCCTAGTATTTAGTAAGGATTTAAAAATCGTTAAGGACGAGGCTTCTTTTATTTCAATTGGTAGATTATTCCAGGCTCGAGTTGTGGAGGTAGAAAATGAATCAAGAAAGAGATAAGTATTGGCTTTGTAGTTCTGGAAATGGTCGGAGTTTCTAAGGCTATATCTGTTTGTTTCCTGAACTGTTGGATGCATAAGATCTAGAAAGTAATTTGGGGTAAGTCCATGCAGGATTTTGTTTAGTGTAATAAGTTTATGCCTATTACGTCTGCTTTGGAGAGAATCCCACCCAAGTTCGGAGTAAAGATTGTCAATGCTACAAAGTTTTGTTCCGCCGGTAACTATTCTGACTGCTTCAACATGTATTGCATCAAAATTTTTTTTGGGCTTTCGGAAGAACAATTATCCCAAACGATGTTACTATATTCCAGTAGGGGGATGAACAAAGGCAAAGTACATTTTTTCTGGGGATTTTCTGCTGACTCTAAATTTCAAAGCCCTCAAAAGGTTTAAGCGTATGGATGCTTTCTTACAGATATTGTTTACATGATCTGTCCAGTTGCAAGTATTTGAGAAGGTGAGGCCTAGATGCTTGTGGGTGGAGGTTTCTTGTATCTGTGTGTTGTTCATAAATAGGGGAGGTTGAGGAACAGGATTACGTTTTCTAGAAATTGTCATTTCCATTGTTTTCTTAGCGTTGAATTCGACAAGCCAGTCTGCAGCCCAATTGGGTATCGTTTGCAGGTCGGCATTTAGAAGTCGTGCAGATTGATCAGGACGTTCTACAATGATATACAGACTGGTGTCGTCGGAAAAGAGACGAATGGAGCAGCCAATACATTTTACGATGTCACTTATGTTGAACAGAAATAAAAGTGGGCCCAATATTGACCTTTGAGGTACCCCGGCTTCAACTTCTACCCAGTCTGTCGATTCACCGTTTAGAACCACACGTTGTCTACGTCCAGACAAGTAATCAGTGAACCATTCCAAGACATGTTCTGAACATCCTATGCCTCGTAGTTTGTGGAGCAACCCTTTGTGCCAGACCCTGTCGAAGGCCATGCTGATGTCACAGAAGACTGCTCGCCCCTCTTTGCCATTACCGACTGCCTCGCAAAACGTGTGGTAAGTGTGTAGTAATTGGTTGGTGGTGGAATCGCTTTTGATAAAACCAGATGAAACGGAGTTATTAGCTTGTGCTTTGTTTGTTTTGTTTGATTTGAGGTTTAACGTCCCCGTCAACACTGTAAAGGTCATTTTGGAGACGTTGCTTCCAATTTTGTGGGACTTTTACCCGACATTGAGATGAAATGACATCTCAAGCCCTGTCGCCCAATGAAACCAAAAGGGTTTATTAGCACGGACGGTCCGCCTCGCACCGCGGTTCCTGGACAGGCTTAGATCCTCTAAGCGGTTTACCAGTACTAGTGTGCGGGCCGGATTCAGCTCTGCGTGGAAGCATCGTGCAGCCCATATATTTCTTCAAGCCCCTATGGGCGGGGGCGGTATAGCTTGTGCTAGACAGCATAGTTGTATAGGTACTTGTGGATGCAGCGCTCCATTGTTTTGCCTACAAGACTTAAGAGAGATATAGGTCTATAGTTACCCGTTAGTGACTTTTTCCTTTTTTAAGAATCGGGGTAAGAATAGTATCTTTCCAGGACGGGGGGAAATGACTCTGGGCAAGTGATCTATTGTACAATATAGCATACGGCTGTGCTAATATTTCAGCGCCTTCTCGTAAAAGCCGACTGCTGATAAGGTTTGGGCCACACGCCTTGTTAACATTAAGGCGTTTTAGTACGTCGAGTACATCCTGGATTGAAATTGTAATTGACTCTAGTTTTCGTTTTGTTTGATTTGAGGTTTAACGTCCCCGTCAACACTGTAAAGGTCATTTTGGAGACGTTGCTTCCAATTTTGTGGGACTTTTACCCGACATTGAGATGAAATGACATCTCAAGCCCTGTCGCCCAATGAAAACAATAGGGTTTATTAGCATCTAGTACATGTTGGACATGTTCAATATTTGGAAGGAGTTTGCTCGTATCATCAACCTTGGTCTGGGCAGCAGAGTTTAACATTTGAGCTTTTTCGAGGTCGGATTCTGCAATTTCATGGTTCAAAGTGAGTGTTGGAATGGTGTTAGTAGATTGTCCTAGATTTGAAAGCTGTTTAGAAGTTTTCCAGAATACTTTGGTGTTGCAGTAAAGTGTGTTGGTTCGGATATAAGCCGGGTGAGGATATATTTTATCATGAGTTCTTTGACCTTATCGTTGTTGTTATGAGACATGTCTATATTAAAATCACACGTGATAACTATATCGGCTATGTTGGTGTTACATGTTTTGTCTATACTCTCCTTAATTAAGTTAAAATAGTCTTGGCCACTGTTAGGAGGCCTGTAAAACCCACCAATAAGTATTCGTTTCGATTTTACTTGCAGTTCTACCCAGACGGACTCAACGCAATATAATTCTAGATCCGGTCTACGCTTACATGATGGTGTATCGCGGACATAAACTACCACGCCTCCACAGGGACGATCTCGCCTGTCTGTTCTAAGAGGTGGCATAAAATGGTCAATGTGTATATCAGAACTGTCTACACGAGGTGTTAGCCAGCTCTCAGAAAAAACAAGGACTTCGTATGTCCCGGCTTCGCTGCGTATGATGTCTAGTTTAGGTATTAGGATTTGAGTACTCAAATGTAAAATCGATACATGGTTAGTAAGTAGTTCAAACGAAGTGGCTGATAAGTTGCTGCTGGAAGAGGTGCTGATTTCGACAGTGTCTGGTCCTAGATTAGTCTCCCCGTCACCGCAGAGAGGTAGCAAGGATAACGACCATAGCATTATATTGGCTACGAATATCAATAGAATGATGTTACGACAGAGCGAGGCGTTCCGAGGCGGCAGGTGAAAGAGCTGCCGCATAAAAGGTATTGTAAGTGTCTTGTAGATCTCGTTACTTCGCTGGATGGCTAATGTCTGACTAAAAGCCGAAATAGTGTGTGTGTTTGGACAGCTTATGAGCATTAAAATCATGCCGAAAAGGAGTAGATTAAATTTATTGTGCAAGAGTCGATTCCTGGCCACCAGCCTTAATGATAAAGATACACCAAAGGTGCCACCAAGTCCGCCTGACCTAAGTTTGTTATGCATCAAGTACAAGATAATAGGGACTGTTAAGAAGATCCAGACGGAACGAAGTGGCAGCTCGGGTATGTCTTGAGTTTGCCGTTTAGCTAATAAGCAGAACACATGTAGTTTCGTCAAGCAGCAAAACGCTCAATAGTCAATCAAGAGGACAAAGAAGTAAAGTGAGAGGCAGATAGAAACATAATGAACTATAGAGAAAAGTGAAAATAAGCATCATATGAAACAAACAAGGTAACTGTGATGTAAACATACATTCAAGTGTGATAGTTGATGTTCTACTGGATGTTTTGATGGAAAAATGGGTACATTGTAGTTCGAGAGAGAAGTAAGTAAACAACATTTGTCGCAAGATTCTTGAGTAGCATAGATGGGACACGTGTGTGCTACTAACAACTGCTTAGTATAATTGCACAGTCGAGTCTGGACACTGGGTTAAAAACAAATTTCAGGTCTTGTGAACCTAATGCAAAAGACATCACATTCGAAGTGCACACCACGTACAAAAGAGTATGTCCATCTGTATTATGAAGGCATGTAAACATTTTGACACTAACCAACTGATTAACAAAACAACATATCAAGCTTTTCAATGTGTGTGTGTGTGTGTGTGTGTGTGTGTGTGTGTGTGTGTGTGCGTGCGTGTGTGTGTGCGTGCGTGCACGCATTCACGTCTCTTCGCAGGCTATCATTAGTATAATGACAATACATATTCTTTATTTCTAACGTTCATTATACGCTTATGAAACAGATATGTCAGCGAATAAAGTCTGTAAAAGACGGTACATGTAACAATGGAAATATTTTGCTAAGCACAATGATTTGCACATAAGGATATAAACGAACCTCAAAGCGTGAAACCTGTCCTCCTTTGGCGACCTCTCAGAAAATAAGAAAAAAAGAAGAATCGATGTCAATGGGCACCGAGCAAATGGGACACCCAACAGACTGCGCAGATATGCAGGCCGTTGCACACCCCCGTTAGCGGCTTGCGCTCCGAAAGGACAAGTGATGCGGCTCAGATATTTTTATGGCCCTTATGTTTCGATATAATATTAATAGCATCATTTATGGATCCCCGTCCCATAACCGAAACGAAAATGAGATGGAACAAGAGCCCTGTGATGATTTAGAGAAATGCTATGATACAGAACCTTCCCCGCCCAGTGAGGCTCTTACATATCGCGAAGCAAGAGCCCCAGACAGGAGGGATGTGTGAGTTACATATGATTGATAGTAGGGGTAGTTGTTTGTTAAGAATTTGCAATGGACACTTGTCTGGGGATAAGTAGAAAGTGACGTCGCAGAGTGTTACACAGATAGCTAATATAGGTTTGACCGTTATTATCATTTAATATCATTTATTATTATCATATATTCATCGTAGGTTGATAGCCAGACAGGTTTTACGATTATAATTATTGTGACTGAAGCTTCGTTACCGTTTGACAACAGTGGACAATGCCTAATAACAAAAACATTCGCTGACGTCACCTTCTCATCCTCGATCTACTGTTGTCGGAGAATAAGTAGACAGTGACGAAAAAGAGTATACCACCACAGGTAGGTTTGACAAAAACATTCGCTGACGTCACCTTCAGCCTATCTTCCGCCAACTTTACTTTAGGTTTACCTCAGTACCTTGTCGCAAGCTGGCAAGACATTGGGGCCTACGACCAAGCAAAACGAGAAACCAGAATAGATTAGACTAAGACACCTTTCAGTTGCATTAAAACGACACCATAGTGTATATTCTAGTCAAGTGGTAAGCAACAAAGACACTGAGCAGACTGCACGGGTGCGCAGGCCGATGTGCGCCCTTGTTGTCTGCACCAATAACCCATAGTTTTGCCCTAGACACGGCTCAAACTCTATCAACATAACACTTAACAATTCTAAAACGTGCCCCCAAGTTATCATGGTTACTGGACTGTGACACCCGAGGAATAAGTGCAAGAGAAATTAGCCCTGGAGAATTTGGGTCCTTGTATCAACTTACATTCGTCAAAACATATGCCGACGATGACCCCGAATCTGCCTGTGCCGACCTCATGGCCGATCTCATGTACATACATACGGTTGATTCCTTTGAGAACACAGGAAGACCGTTTAGTGAACACAGACTCACCAAATGACAAGATTTATCCAGGGGCATGCCCTTGACAGAGCCAGCGTCCTGAATTACTAAGAGTACAAACCTTAATGACCCATGGCTAGACTAAATAGGTTATCCGCGTTATGAAAAAAAAGTCACTGCTGCATGTACCAGAGGTGCATTAAACTATGGCGAGGTGTGGAGTAGTGTATATTAGTGCGAAGGCGATGCTATGCGTTGTTTTTTATGTTGTGGTGTTCATCTGAGTGAGTTAAATTGTAGTGTTCTTTCGTGTCGAGAGGCGAATTGTAGTGTTGTATAATGTAGAAACGTACAGATTAATGTATTGCATTTCAATTAAATGTATTGTGGTGCCAAGTACTGTAATCTAGTGTAGTCTGATGGTGTGGTGCAGTGTAGTGTGGAGTGTGATTCTATGTAGGCTGACAATAAAAGGGAAGTAAGCATGGTTGTAGACTTTTTCACACTAAGAATATGTGACGTTGCATTGCCGAGCGGAGAGATGATACAGATTGTGTTTTCACACGAGGAAAAAAAAGTTTTCCCTCGAGTTGAAAACCGAGCTCCGCCCCGCCTAATAGCTCCACAAAGTCTGTCGGAGTGTATTGTCGCGTTTATCAAAGAGTAAAGCTAGTCGACCATTACGGCCGATGCAAACGTAAATGGCAGCTATCGAATATATAAACCGACCAAGGCTCCGATGAGTTTGCACGTCCTCGAGTCTCACGAAAGCCATTGCCATTCACACATTAGCGGCATAAAGCTAGTCGATCGTTAAGACAAATAATCAGACTTCTGGAGCAAAAGGGTGGATGCGTGGCTTAGATTTCATGGCCCTGACCATTGTCTGTACAGTTATTACCGGCTACCAGCGGATGGAAATGATACGCACTAGTATACTGACTGTCAAATGATATGTATCACAGTTGAGTTATATTAAGTATTTGAACACTGATCGAATAGGTCACTTAAGGAATAGTAGTTCACAGTTTATCTTTGAAGACATGCTTACAGCACTGTGTAGCCCCTAGAATTTGCTGTTCCAGTCAATTTTATTCTGGCTTCATATGGGTTACCATATTGCATAATGTCTGATTTACTCTTAATCATGTACCTATCCTCATCGTTGTCGCGTATGAAGATCTTGCCATCCGATGAGTATGCCGATTTCAGCTTTCCCACCCGAACGAGCGATCTAGCGTCGAATAACAGCTATGACCTTTGTTTAGTAAGGTCCTCGTTGATGAAGGTTTTCTTTATGTCTTCATCTTCACAATTTGGTAAGTTCATTCGCTTGGTAAATATCTTCTGCCTGGCGTTCTACGTCGCGAATTTGACGATAATATCACGATGGCGGCCGCCTGTCCTTGGTTTACCAATGCGATGGGATCTATCAATAAGTTTCACGTTTTCGGTATGCAATTTTGCATTTTCGCCTATCCTGTGCTTGTATTTCTGTCGAACGTGTGTTGGTCGACTCTCTCACAATAGCCTTTATATCCGGTAATTGGCTCTTGATAATATTCGCCATCTCTGGTAGCATTAGGGCGCGTAATTCACTTGCTATGCTCATGATATCTAAAGGGTGCATAGGCTGTGACAGCATACATCACTGGGATTACCGGTGTCATCGTCTTCCATTATAGATGTTATACTACCACCCGTATGATGACGAGACTTCTTGGAGTCAATATGTCCTCTGCATCCAGTGGTGAAGAGGCTTCCCGCTTGTCGCCCTTGTTTAGCGGTGTGCTGACTCCGACAGATCCGACGTCGAGCATAGTTTTATTATTAGCAGATTTTACTGTGTCGCTGTCCATGATGTACTTTGCTGTTTCTTTCGTTGAACAGTATACTTTTTTGAAAACCACAGCCTATTTCTCCCCTCTGGAATGTCAATTATACCGTTATAGCTCACGTTATACAAAGAGAGATTACCATATGAGAATACAATAGGAAAATAGTCCGGCAGACGATGGCCTCTAACACAATAAGAAAAACAGCAGTGGAATAAAAGTTTTACTTCACTCAATTATCAATTATCATTTCACTCCAACTTATTCCATCACTTTCACAAACAAAAGAAAAACTAGTTCATCACAGTCACCTTGTATACAGCCACAGGAGTCAAATAATTCTAGATTTTGTCCGCTTTGCAGTTTGTGTGTCTAACCTATCCAGAACCGACTCCAATAATCAATAATTCTTATCATTATAAATATTTTATAAGCCCACTACTTATACAAACCTAAGTATGTCTTGTTACAATCGCCCTATCGAGGCAATTTTAGAAAGTAACCACAATACAAGTTTTATAAACAAGTACGAAACTTAAGCCATTTATTGTCTTGTCATTTGCACTTAATGTGGAACTAAGACACAACTCGGAATTGCACCGGATACTCTTGTTTCCAACCACATCTGATAATAATTGATTTGCTTGGAGGAGCCTCCTTGCCTTAGTGCTGAGTCTCAATCATTAGGTATCTCACAGCTTTGTTTCGAAACTGGCTAGGGTCACATGTGGAGGTCGGGTGGTTTTTCTCCGGGTATGCCCGCTTGGGTTTTTGTCAACTTGTGATTAATGATAGGCTAGATACAAGTGAAACAATCTCGACAAAACCAAACAGGGATTGTCTGAAGACAACATAGCTCGCCTATGGGGTCCTAATTTGAATGAAGGCAAGTTATCAAAAATGAAATTTTAATAACGCCCCATTTGACCCAAAATGTCGTTTTGTTTTGAAAAGAACCCAACAGATTACAGCAATTAAAATATAATCAGAAAGTGTCCCTAAGAACCACTAAACAAGAAATCTTATTTTATTGCTTCTGTTTCACAAAACAATACAATTTCAATTTGCTTTTTTGCCCCTGAAAAGAGCTAAAAAGCCGGCGAACTAATCAGTAACACTAAGAACAAATGAATAAAAAATCATTTTAAAACACAAATCTTTTATTTTTTCAGTTTTCGACACAAAAAAAAATCTGCAAACGTGAAAATAATAATAGCAGTAAATGTTTTCGTGAAAAAAAAAAAAATAAAAAATAAACATCCAATGTGATTTGAACGCACGCACTTATATGGTTCAAAATTGAACTTGAAATTCATGGTCCAGGACTCTGCCCACTGCAATACGAGATTTATTGATTCACTCTGTCAATTCATGCAATATAGAGCAAATTAGATGCATTAGCCTTTTTGTACCAAATGGAATCTTCTATTTAATATTTAGCACAAGTTCATCTCAAAACGGTTGTCATGTTGTATTTTCTTCAAAATTTATTTGGAAAATAAATAGAGTCTGATCTGAGCCGGCACTGTTTGTCAATTACCCGTTTTGGGGTCTATGGTACAGAATGGGTTCAAAGACTGAAAATGTACACTCGTTTTCTACCATCGAATCAATTTTAAATAGAACATCAAACAATTCGTTTAATATAAATAAAGAACATGAAAATCTAACCTCTGGTGCCAGAGTACGACTGTGAGCCATGAGGTTAAAAATCAAAACAAAGTTCACAGGAGCTTGGCGTTATAAAATTTAAAGGGCTTGTTCCTACGTTTCTATACAATAGAACTGAAGGTTTCTATAAAATAGAAACAAAGGACGAACACTGTTTCAGAGGTCAGATGATTTTCATTCGAAAATCTCAACATCTACATATTGCTCCGTCGAAATGCAGTGTTAACACATTTAATTAATGTGCAATATAATTTCCGCCGCATCTAATAGCACTTCTCTGCTCTTTAATCCACGACAATCCGTCTGTTTCTTTATAATTTGCCCTTCGCACAGTTACGGGTTACGTCTCCATGTTTGTTTACGCGTTATCTGATTGGTCTAAAAACAACCCAAGAAAATCGTCACGTGCTTGGTGACCAATCAAAACGCTATAAAAAATAAATGCAATTCTCCTAACAAAAACAAAAGGGCGGCGTAACTGGGGATATTTTTAAGAAACACACACTTTACGATGAATTATATGACAAAGCAGTTCTATGAGGCGACGGAAGGTTGGCGATTCGTTCATTAACGTAAGCAATATTGCTTTTCAACGAAGCAATATGTAGATTTTGAGATTTTCGCATGAAAATCAACGGATCTTTGAAACAGTACGTGTCCGTCCTTCGTTTCTATTACACAGACACGAAGAGATGAACCCTTTATATATATAATTGTAATACGTCAAGCTCCTGTGGGTTGGTGGAACTGAAAGTAATGGCCGACATTCTCAAGAGAGTGGAAGAGTCCATTTTTGAAGGGATGTCATTAATTTTTATTTACTTTAAAAAATTTCACTGGCATAATATTAACGATGTTATGCAATTCTAGAAGCTAACTAGTAAATATCACTCCCATTCAACCTTCTTCTCGACAATAATAACGTCAATTTTATAACAAACATTTACCTTCAAACCCTCTTTGGACTATTCCATACAACTTCCCGATTCAAATGTACGCTTTATGAAGTACGTGTTCTTCTATTGTCTACGCCACGGTTGTAGACAATCATAAGGATGACTTTTGCTCCGGAGGCATTTAAAAAAGGTCATTACTAGTTGAATGTTATTTTCTATTAGCATGTCATCCGTGTTATTGTCTACGCCTGTGGGTGTAGACTGCCTAAGGTTTACTTATTCTCTCCAGAAGCATTAAAAAAGGTCACTGCTGGCTGAATGCTATATTGTCTTGACTGGTCAACAGTGTTATTTGGTATAATGATTAAAAACCGGTATCGACCGGAAAACTTCCGCAAGTTTATCACACCCTCTTCGCATACAAAATAACTTTGTTTTCTGGGTTCACATGATGTTGACTTTCCTCCGATGATACGGTACATCTATTTTTCTTTGTTTTAACTAATAGAAGGCAGATGCATCTATCCACTGCTTTTTCGTTCCCCTAGTACGAGTGGTTGATTAGTACTTTTTTTTTCTTTTTTCTTTTTTAAACTGGAGTCAACTTTTGGAATCTTTGGCTATTATCCAAGTTTCCGTATTTACTGGCACAGTTATACAGGATACACATGAACAGCTTTGTCATTTGACTTTCCAATGCTATGACTACACAAATTAATGTATGCTAAGCGTAGACTCAAGCTTTTTGTAAAACTTAATACTTGTAGTACTATAATAACCAACGCCTTGAAAAGTAGTTGTTTCCTGTGCAGCTCTTTCATTTCAGTTGCTGCTGAAAACCTGTCACTTTTGAGACTCAGGTAGCCATTAGCTATGTTAATCTCAGCCGATCAAATATGCTATTTCTACGTAGTTTAGGCTTACGTGTATATACGCATCCACCTAGCGGAGGTTATGTAGACATCACGATGGTTAGACTGTAGACGTTATCGTGTTACAACTGCGTTACGCACATGAAACAATCATTAGTTCTCTTCGGGTGCATCAGGAGCGGTTGGTCATGTTTAACTAGTATGACCCAGAAAAATGCACATTTCACAAGTTTCATTTCTGTGGTTCATTTATTGTAGGCTTACGTCGATATTGAGATGATTAATCCAGACTTGAGAGCGAGAAAACAAAAGCTCAAATAGAGGTCCTTATAGCCTGGAATGATTAATGATTTCTCTTTTATGATATTAAGTCAGATTTTTTTTTAGCTGTTGATGGAGAAATTGTCACGATACAGATCTGATGTTTTACTAGAAACATGTTTTTACAAACACGTCCTTAGAACTTGTTTCTTTATGTAAGTGCACTGTGGTCTTATCAGTAGGCGATACGGTTTGTTAGTTTTCCTATCCTGTCCTACCTTTCGTCGGTCTCTCACCATTTCCTCGGTTAAGTGAGTGGCTACATTTAAATTTTAGCTTCATGTAAAATCATTGGATGAGTCCTTGAAACTGTTTCGAATACATAATTATTTAGCAGAGGTACACATCATACAGCCTTTTAACTCCTTTGCAGTCTTGGCATCTACCAAAGAAGATAGATAATCACAAGGAAGAACAGTTCTGGGGGAAAACATTCTTCAGGTCACCCCTGTACTGGACGGGTTGGTACACACACAAGCACATAAAGAACAGTGTGCTTTTAATTCTGATGCATCTTTTACACTACAGCGTCAAAGTCATTGCAGATTCTTTTTGCGATATGGCTTGAGACGTCATTTCATCAAAATGTCGAGTAAGTGTCCCACAAAATCGGAAGGAACGTGCTCAAAATGCATTACAAGCGTTAATGAGGACGTAAAACCTTATTACAAACAATTAAAACAGGTTCAGGTATCTAAAACAGGTTGAGACAATGTATCAGAAATTATTTTTAAAGGATGTTTTAAGAGAACTGTTAACGACAGGGCTCCAGGGATGGCCTCTCCAACTCGTTAAGCATGTCATATATGTTAATTTGTTCCGCCATCACCAGCATTCATACACCAGGACCTGTGATATGGGAAGCTGGTCCCAATCTCTCACCAGAGAGAACTGCTATTTGGTGATATATATGTATCCAAGGAGCGTGGTTTAGCTGCTGGAAGGGCCATAAATGGAAGGAGGAGATTTCTGTGCAGTATCTTTCGGATGCCCTTCCCATGTTCACGTTTGACAACGTACACAGGAATCTCAGTATTTGGCTGTTCAACAACCAAATACACATCTTTCTCCCATTTATCTGCTAGATTACACTTTCCCTCAGTCCGACGTTGCGCACCAGTACACGGTCACCGGGCAAAAGCTGGGCATCCCGAGCTTTGAGGTCATAAGTTTCCTTATGCCTTCTGCCCTGGCGTCGGGCCTCCTTGGTGGCTGTTTTGTAGGCAAAGTCGAGCCTCTTTTTCAGATCGGCAACGAACTTTGTATGGTCAGCATGCCTACCCTCTGGATTTATGCCTAGAAAGGCATCAACCGCCAGTCTAGGCTGTCGCCCAAACATTAAACAATGAGGGGAAAATCCAGTGGTCTCATGACGTGTCGAGTTTTAGGCATGAACCAAGGGCGCAACGTATGATTTCCAGTTGGACTTCTGGTCATCCTCTAAAGTACCCAACATATTGAGTAGAATCTGGTTAAAGCGCTCAGGCATTCCATTACCCATGGGAAGGTAGGGGGTAGTCATAGACTTGTCAACGTTAGCAATGGAACACATCTCTTTAATAACCTGGCTGTCAAAATTGCGGCCCTGGTCACTATGTAAACGGGATGGAAACCCATAATGATTGATGAAGTTTTTGAAGAGAACTTTGGCTGTTGTCTTGGAAGTTTGGTTCTTGGTTGGCATGGCCTGAGGATAGCGGGTGAAATCGTCTGTAATTACCAAGATGTTTTCGTAACCACCCGCTGATGTTTCAAGAGACAGAAAATCCATGCAGACCAAATCCATGGGATAAGTGAAATCTACAGTTACAAGTTTCGCTGGAGCCCGCTCTAGAGTCTTTCTTCGGATGCATCTCGGACAGTTTCGGACTTTTTTTAATGTCACCATCCATCCCAGGCCAGTAAAACCGAAACTTTACCAGGGACATAGTGCGGTCTCTGCCTTAATGGCCGGCCTCATCATGCAGACCATTGAGTGCGATCTCCCGGAAAGCCTCAGGCAATACAAGCTGGTTTACAGAGGTGCCATGTAAAAAGTGACAACGGTAAAGTACCTCATCTTTGAAAAAATAAACTGTCCCAATCCTTCAGGATTTTCTGACATTCCGTTTCCTCAAGAGAAATCTGTCCTTTGGTAGGTTTGTGCCCAGGGGCCAAAATGGTCTTGACTCTGTTCAACGTGTTGTCAATTGTTTGTTCAGCACGCCAGTCAACCTGACTGAAATCAGAAGCAGAGTCAGAGCCAACCTCATCACCAGTAGGGTCAAAATGTTGTGCAACTAATACACATTCAACGTGTTGGCAATCGTTTGTTCAGCAAGCCAGTCAACCTGACTGAAATCTGAACCAGAGTCAGAGCCAACCTCATCACCAGTGAGGTCAAAATGTTGTGCAACTAATAGACATTCAGCTGCCGGCGCTTCCTCTGGAGGGGCTAATATCGCCTGGCAGATGACCTTAATAGCGTCATTAAACAGGACCCCTTTATCAGTAGATGGTAATCTACTGAGGGCATCGGCATCTTGGTTTTTCTTGCCGGACCTGTAAATGAGCTTGAAATTGAAACTGGACAGTACGGCTAGCCAACGATGGCCTGTAGCATCTAGCTTAGCCGTTGTTAGAACATAGGTCAATGGATTATTGTTTGTTCTAACAGGGAATTTATTTCCATACATATAACCATGGTATTTATCACACACTTTCCATTTCAAGGCCAAAATATCAAGTTTATGTGCAGGATAATTGCACTCACTGGCTCTAAGACCTCTGCTAGCATAGGCTATGACACGTTCTATACCATCTTGTTCTTGGTATAGAACAGCACCTAACCCATCACCACTAGCATCGATGTTCAAAATGAACTCTTTGCTATAATCCGAATATGCCAAGACTGGTGGTGATTAAGGGTGACACGATTAATCGTATAATCGATTAATCGATCGATAAATTCAACAAAAATGATTATCATTTCTGATTTGCTTTTAATCGATTACTTGATAGGTACAATTTACTACCCAAAGTTATGCCTAAAATAGCTGGATGAGTGGCAAAGAGTGCAGACCCTGATGAGACGCCGCATTCTGCGGCGTCTCATCTGGGTCTACACTGTTTGCTCAGGCCTGTCTGTTCAAATATACATTTTTTTAAAGTGCAACGTATGGTAAGAGTCATGCTCAGAAGAAAGCTAGACAGGTAAAATTATGACAAAAACCTTTAGCGATTACTAATCGATTATCGATCGCAATGACGGGACTGATAATCTTTTCAGCTCCGATTAGCCAGCCCTAGTGGTGAAGTAAGCTTTTCGATTAAAGTATTGAAAGCTGTTTATTGATCAGGCCCCCAAGACCAAGGAACTGCAGACCTAGTTCGCTGGGCTTTCTTGGTTGTTGGGTGTCCAACTAACAGGTCATTGAGCGGCTTCGCAGTTTTAGAGTAATTACAAAATAGAAGTAGTGGCAATGATCAAAATAGAAGTAGAGGCAATGATCAGGAATTGATACAATTAACCCACCGCTCCCATCAAAGACACCTAAGGGAAAGAAACACAAACATGAAGCAACAGACCCTAACGGAAACACCAACAGCGGAAAGCCAAAAGGACAATTACTTTTTACACGAAATGGCCAAAAGGATATCCAAAATAAAACAATTTAAGCGACACAAACACCCAAAGACAAATCATAACAAAAATAAACCGCGACAGAAGAACTGCAAAACTGAAAAAAACTTCGCAATTCCTGTATATTTGGAGGGGCAGGCCATTCTTTTAATGCTGCAATTATGTCAGGATCTGTCTGGAACCCTTATCACTGAAAATGTGGCCTAAGTACTGCACCTGGATCTTGAAAAATACACACTTGGAGGCTTTGAGCTTTAAGCCGTGCTGCTCAAGTTGTTTGAACACATTTTGCAGCCCTGTAATGTGTTCATCGAATGTCTTACTGAAGATCATTATATCATCTAAGTAAATGTGACATTCCTTCAAGTGTAGGTCCCCCGTACAGCGCTCCATAAGCTTTTGAAATGTGCTAGGAGCATTAGTGAGCCCGAAAGTCATCCTATTACATTCAAAGCAACCTGGGGGTGGGGTGGGCAGCGGAGAATGCAGTCTTATGTTTATCCCCTTTTTGATGCCAACCTGCCAGACCTAAGATCAAGTTTAGAGAAATATTTCATGCCAGACAATGTGTCAATGGTCTCTTCTTTTCGTGGCAAGGCATAGGCATCCTTAATTGTTTTGTTGTTTAGTTTCCGGAAGTCTATGCGGAAACGTAAGCTGTTGTCTTTCTTAAGGACAAGAACAATGTTTGAAGAAAACGGGCTTTGTGATTCTCGAATAGCCACCGCATCCAACGTTTCTTTTGAATGCTGGCGTACCTCCTCAATTATTGCAGGAGGTATACGCCTGTAAAGATCCTTAAAAGGTGTTGGATCTGATAAGTTGATCTCGTGTTCCACCAGGTTGGTGAAACCAAAATCAGCAGGCCCATGGAAAAAATATGCTTCCATTGGCTAAGTGAATCTGAAGCCTGTGTGTGCTGTTGAGGAGTTAAGTTCTCCGCTGACAGATCTACTTCGATTTCCTCAGCATGACTATCACAAGTACTAGCCCGCTGAGAAAATGAAGTAGAAAACGGATTTACATTTTCTACAACCTTAACCTCGTGTAAATCACACAATTGCCTTCTAGGTTTAATAGTAATAGGCCTGGCTGAAAGATTATAAATTCTTACAGGAATTCTTGCTGTCTTTGCGTTTGGTTTGACAGACACCAAGCGAGGACAAACATTAAAATCAAAAGTTAAAATATTGTTTTTCTGTCACAGAATTTTCCATAGTGGAAGTATTTTTACTAAAGCCGTTAATGTTCGGGTTTCATTGTGTTTTAAAATAACTGGTGTTTTGTTAGTAGATTTAACATTCCTTGTTTGGGAATATGAAATAGCAGAAAATGCATTATTCCATGCAAACGAAACATTTGGGTCCGATGCAATATTATCCCTTAGTGAACCAATAATATTTGTACCAACTATCAGAGGAACTTGGACGGGGTATCTGGTAGTCGGCACAACTAATAACGGAACAATCAAAGGAACATATTCTACTTCCGGTAGTTTATCTCTGCTTCAATGTATCCCGAATAAGGTATTTTTAGCCACTTGCACCACTAATATTCAAATTTAAATCGGAAATGTCTTTCACCTCAGGCCTTAGGTCCATTTGTTGATAAAAATCGTCACAAACAGTTGTGATCATGGACCCAGAGTCAACAAGTGCTAAACATGACTGACCATTGATTAAAATATCTGATTCATTTGTTGAACCAACCATACGAGAAAATAAAGTTAGCTCAGTATTGGAGCTATCGGAGTTCAATGTTGAGACCTTAGTTGGCTCCGAAATAAAGACCAGTTCTAGTTTGACTTGTTCAAACTAGAATCCGTTTGCGTGTTAGCACTTTTGATATTGTGCTGATTAGCCCCTTGTTGTTGGAACTGGCCTCTGCCATACGAGCCTCTGCCTCCTGATAAGAGCCAACCCTTCCCCTTTGGAAAGAAGAGTCCCTACCACGACCAAAAGAACCCTGATGTGCAGAGTAACCACGTTGAGAAAAAGAACCATGTTTGACAGGGGGTATGTGGTATATTTGAACTAGGTGGAAGAGTGGATCGACCCGGTGAGTTAGAAGCAAGGCATGCCTCACTAAACTTCTTTTCAAGCCCATCCATCCTTCCTCTTAGCATTTTCATTTGCTGGGCGATGCTATCTAACTTTTGACCAGTGTTGTCAAAAGAAGACTGTGACATCTGCTTCGATTGTTTGTCAACCTTGGCATACGGATTGTAATTGACAGATGATGGCAAAGTTGACATCTGCTTTGTTGTAGCAGCAGATGTATTTAGATCCTGTTCAATGGATCTAATAGACTTCCGCAGGCTGTTGAAGTTTTTATCAAGTTTTTATCAACTTCAAACTTATACCTGTTGGAGTTCTTTAACAGTGGGTCTTTTAGCCCATTCCATAGTTTGGAACAAAGCATTTCATTTTAATGCTTTCTTCTATAACTCTGTTTTGAGTAGCTCTCCTCAACACATTTTCAATTCTAACACTGTAATCAGCAACTGAATCATCTTGCAGTTGTGATTCTAAATAAAATTGTAAAATTTCACAGGAGGAAACATTGCCATAGATGCCCTCAAGTTTAGTTAAAATGTTTACAGGTGAAGCAGTTTCACCAACTGTAAGTAAAATATCTCTGGCTTTGCCTTTTAGCGATTTTCTCACAGCTTGTAAAATGAATCAGGGTATACTGATTCTCTAATGAGGCAATTAAGCTCGAACTCCCAAACTTCAAAGGAAACATTCCCTTTCTGATTTTCCCCAGAAAAGAATGGACGCTGTGGAACCCGCATGCCTGCTAACAAAGTGTTATTCAGGGTAGTATTAAAATAATCTTGACCCTGTACTCTAAGACTTGAGGGTGGCAATGAATTAAAACAAGTACAGTATTGCTGACTTGAACACGGTTCCTGTTTTTCCACTGGGGGAGGTCGTGTAACATAGTTCCTTTTGGTGGATTTTTCATTTTGAAATTTTGTAAACTCTTAGCTAAGGGAGAACCAGTGTTTCGTATGCATTATCCTTTGTTTGATGTTTAAAAGTTTTACCAACTGGCTTAGGTGAAATATTTTGTTACTCCTTCACCACTCGTGTATAAGTGACATTTTTTCAAATGTTTCCCTTCTTGAGTGGTGAAAGGGAAAATCAGGACTAAAAGTCACCCTGTGGCCCTGCTTTTGGAGATATCTGGGCACATCTCGAAGAGGATTGGGAGGGGTATGTTCAAATCATGAACATTTTCTGGCTGAACGGATGGACCTAGCCTATCATGAGAATTTGAGTCCCTAAAATGAGGGTCAGGGTATGAATTTTGAAAATATCTGAGGGTCACTGATGAGGCCTAATTGGCCGAAACTAGCAAATCTGGCCCAGAAAACATATACACTCCATATTTTTCAGTTCTGTGGTGTACTCCTTGCTTCCAAAGGATAACCCTTTTATAGAACATATATAACTTCACTACAGCAGGTGTGTGGGAATGTGTGGTGGCGGTTAAACGTCTCCCTGCCCTACATCATAGTGTAGATTATATTTTCTTGTCCTTTGGGATCATTGATTCCATTGTGGAATTTTGAAAATACCTGAGTGTCACTGATGAGGCCTAATTGGCCGAAACTAGCTAGTCTGGCCCAGAAAACATATGCACTCTATATTTTTCAGTTCTGTGGTGTAAACCTTGCTTCCAAAGGATAACCCTTTTATAGAACATATTATACTCCTGTTTAATATCTACGAAGGAGTATGAAGTATACATGTAAGTGTTGGAATTCTTTCGGGTAAGGGGGTCTTGCAGGTGGGCTGGGAGAGCGTCTCTCATACAAAGGTCCTTGTTGTGACTCCAAAGGGTCTAAGTGGGGATTCACTTTGGGAGCCAGTTGTCACGGGGAGATTTTATTTAAGGTGGTTGTGGCCACATGATGATGGTGGTTATGATGATATGTCACATGGTGTTGTTTTGACGTTTGAACGGACTTCTTCCACTATCTGGTGGGGGTTCGGTGTTGAGAGACGACAACCAATGTTTTTGGACCTCGTTCATCCTGATAAATAGGTATATAAACAACCTTAGTCATAAGGAACGTATATAGAATGTGTCCTTCAGGTGGTCATAAGATCTACCCCATGCCAGGAACAACGGAAAACTGACCCGAGGTCGAGAGATCGAAACAGCAAGTTATGAATATTCATGAAATAATGGCAATAATGATAATTTACAAATGTTCAACATGATAATGAAATAAAATAGACGCACACCTGATAAATAGATAAATAAACAGCCTTATACAAAGGCTCCTTAGCACCTTCAGCTGTGGGAATGCTTGAATCGGGAAAGAAATTCCTATCTCTAATGGTCTGGGGTACGAAAGATTCTTTGTAAATATCAGTTCTGGCAGTAGGGGTCGGAAACGCCAGTGAATGGTGATTTCTACAGCGCCTAGCTGAGGAGACAAGGTCATCTGTTGGAATGCTGCTAGCACCATTTACACCTTTGTATAACTGTAGGCGCCCACTGTCTCTTCTTCTTTTCTTGAGAGACTCCGATCTTAATTTTCCTAGTATTCCAGTCATACTCCCAGTTTTGAATATTCTGAACTTTTTCAATATCTGCATAAGATCCCAGACAAGATTGGGCAAACGAGTCCTTAATATGCTGCCTCTTTTCATACTGAGGACACTGATGAAGATTTCGCCTCAGGAAACCAGGCATTCTATTTGCCTTAGTGTACATGTTGCCAATGTATGTATGCAATCTCAAATCGTGTGTGATTGTCAGACCAAGGTATTTAATGGAATCCACATTTTCGAGGGCCGTTTCCTCCAACGTGTAAGAAGCCTCAATTTTATTGGTTCTCTTCCTAGTCATCTGAATAATATTGCATTTAACGGGCTGAAATCTCATGCCCATTTTCGTGCCCAACATCCTAGTCTATCCATATCATTCCGGAGTTTCGCCGAGTCCTCTGTATCTCTGATTTTCCGGTAGCAAACACAGTCGTCTTATTGAACTGAGTCAAGGATGTCAGTGGAAATATCACTAATGTGCAGCGAGAATGACAGTGGACCAAGAACAGTCCATAGTGTGACCCCAGACAAAACTGATGCCCCCTCCGAAGATTCACCATTGGAAACAACTCACTGCTTCTATAGAAAAGAAAGGAATCTATCTATTTGAGAGTCTTTCCCCTAATGTCGTAGACAAATAATTTGGATTTCAGGAGCTCATCAAGGTTTGTGGTGTCAAAAGCCTTCTCAAAATCCAGAATAAATGTGTTTACCTATGTGTCCATTGAGCCGGGGTTAGTATCACATTCAAAACAGCTAGGACATTATTATCTATTTAGACTTAATTTGGCTTTCGCATCCAGGC
The DNA here is from genome assembly GCA_963580285.1 of Lucinisca nassula. Taxonomy (NCBI): domain Eukaryota; kingdom Metazoa; phylum Mollusca; class Bivalvia; order Lucinida; family Lucinidae; genus Lucinisca; species Lucinisca nassula. The sequence continues at coordinate 66,563,588 of OY757012.1, read as the reverse complement.
AGACGAAGGATAATGCATACGAAACACTGGTTCTCCCTTAGCTAAGGTATGTGTTGGTGGTTTGGCATCCCAATGTTATTTCAGATTCAACAGGTTGAGAAGGTCAAGAAGACAGCAATGGTGATGCCAAAATATTGGTAGGTTTAATCTGGCTTTGCGTTTGCTGGTTAAGTGAGTAGTTTGTGAGGTTCCATGACAACCGCGTTGGATATTCGGCTACATTGAACTTCATCTTTCTTTCTTTCTTCGTATACTGCCTACGTCCTCTTTCTTTCTTTATTTCTTTCTTTCTTTCTACTGATGATGCGATCGATCACATCTGGCCAATACTCGCAGGTGTATATTACTTACACCCCAGTTTTGCAGGATGAAAGCCTACACAGTTATCATGTAATGGTAGGGTTCTTAAACATGCACAGGGGATGGTTCTCCTTGCACAAGGGAGGGGGCTCCAGTTAACATCCCTATCTGAAGGACGGTGCACTTTATGACATTCATCCCTACAAATGATGCCAATGGAGCGTGTTCGGACACCAAAATTTATCGCCGCTGCCGGGGATCGAAACCGGGACTCTAGCATCAGAGACATGTGCACTAACCAATAATGCCCCAACCGGCATTTTCGGCAGGTGTACATTACATACACTCCAGATAAAAGCCTGCAAATTACGACAGGGATCTTATATCTGCACAGGGTATTGTTCTCCCTGCACAGGGGACCTGGGACCTCAGTTAACGTCCCGATTCGAAGGACGGTGCACTCTGTGGCATTTATCTGTCAGCCCTTCCAGGTTATCTTGTAGATGAGACAGTCATGAGAATATACTGGACGCAGTCATCAGCAACAACGGATAGATAACTTGACAGAATCACGAAGATCATTAATGGACACCGAGTAAAGGGCCGGTTCAAGTACCGCCCTTGGGGTACAACAGACAAAACAGGGAATGAGACTTCAAATAGCTTACGCTTGACCATTTAGCACAAGTTACTTGTTGCAAGCGCACAAAGAACGATGCTCTTATCCACATTTGAGTTGATCATCTTATCCTGTAGTAGTCTTATTGATACAAATTTCCTTTCTCCTACCGAGAGGCAGCGACTTAGATCGGTCGTGGCGTTTTATCTTCCGGAAACGCCTGCTATTGCCTCGATGTTCGTGTTTGAAAGGTCAAAGGTAGGACAGCGGAAAGAAATAAACATATTCGATTGTATATCGAAAGGGAACATAATACATTAACAGACCGTACCAGGAAGTAAAAGTTTAAAAAAAATATCGTAACCCAGGTGGCAGCCATGAAGTTGACTTAGGTAATTAGATGGACCGTCTATAGCACAAGTATTAGCTTTTATAAAAAGCCCGAGTCTACGCTTAGCACATATTAATGTGTAGTCATAGGATTGCAAAGTCAAATAACTAGCTGTTCATATGCATGCTGTATGCCAGTAAATATGGATACTTGTATAATAGCCAAAGATTCCAAAAGTTGATTCGTTTCATATATAAACTCTTGTACAAAGACAACTAGGGAAGGAAGAAAAAACAACAGAAGAACATATACATCTGCTTTTACAATGAAGATTAACCTTATTCAAAGTCAGCCAGCTAGCATTTTTACAAAAATGAAAACATGCATGGTAGCTCAGTGGTTAGTACACTTGCCTTTGATGCTATAGGCCGCCGGTTCGATTCCCAGCAGCGATAATACAATTGCGGTGTCCGAACATGTTCCACTGCTACAAAGTACATTGTCCTTCGGATGGGACGTTAACTGGAGCCCCATCCCCGTCCCTGCGCAGAGAGTACCATCCCGTGTGCAGGATAAGATCCCTTGATGATTACCCCCTTGTGCGTCCCCAGCTGGAGTATGCTTCAGTCGTATGGGACCCCCATACAAAAAGGAACACCCATAAGATTGGAATAGTCCAAAGACGTGCAGCCCGTTGGACAATGAGTGATTATGCCAGAACAACTAGCGTCTTTTCATTGTTGCACAGGTTGGACTGGCAACCTCTTGAATAAAGACGTTCAGTGGCTTGTCTTTGTATTTTTTACAAGTCAACGGCCTAGTGGCTATGCCACTTTCTGATTATATCCAGCTCCGTACTCATATGATTTCAAAGTACAGCCATTCTATGACGTTTCGTAAAATTCATACTAGCAAGGATGCATAACAGTTTTCCTTCTTTCCGCTGAACAAGAGGGCCATAATAGCCCTGGATCGCTCACCTGATCCTTATTGTAGAAATAAAACAGTCGGTAATGTAAGGTGGATTGGATGGTTTGAGCAATTTTGGTTTTGATAGCGACCCAAGAAACATTTTTGTGAAATTATTTGGTATATTTAGGAGTAGAAATCATTTAAGGATTGTGTATTTTTAGTTCTGATGACTGGGTTGTAGGGGGCTAGACTTGTCACAAGAAACCTACATGCCAAATATGAAGGCTCTATCTCAAATGATTCAAAAGTTATGACAAAGTATGTCAAAGGTCAAGTCACAGGTCAAAGGTCAAAATTTTGAATGGGTGGGAGACCCTTGTTAGAAGGAACATATGTGCCAAATATGAAGGCTCTATCTCAAATGGTTCAAAAGTTATTTTAAAGTAGGTCAAAGGTCAAGGTCACAGGTCAAACTTTTTGTATGGGTAGGAAGCTCTCGTCAAAAACATACATGCAAAATATGAAGGCTCTATATAAAATGGTTCAAAAATTATGAGTAAGTAGGTCGCAGGTCAAGGTCACAGGTCAAAATATTTTTATATGAGTGGGAAGCCCTTGTTAAAAAGGAACCTTTATCCCTAATATGAAGGCTCTCTCCCAAATACATGTAGTTCAAATTTATGGCAGTAGGTCAAAAGTCAAAGTCAGTATATTTTTTTGTATTGGTGGGAGGCTATTGTCAGAAAGAAAACACATGCCAAATATGACGGCTCTATCTCAAATAGTTCAAAGGCTATGATTAAGAAGGTCACAGGTCAAGGTTACAGGTCGAAATGTTTGTATGGGTGGGAAACCCTTGTCACAAGGAACATGCAGGCAAACTATAAAGGCTCTATCTCAATTGTTCAAAAGTAATGATAAAGTAGGTCACAGGTCAAGGTCACAGGTCAAATGTTCTGCATGAGTGGGAAGCCATTGTCAAAGGAACCCAAATATAAAGTCTCTATTTCAAATGGTCGAACAGTTATGACAAAGTAGGGCAAAGATCAAGGATACAGGTGAAAATGTTTTGTATGAGTGGGAAGCCCTTGTCATAAGGAACTTACATGCCAAATATGAATGCTTCCTGTCAAATTGTTCAAAAGTTATGACCAAGTAGGTCAAAGGACAAGGTCACAGGTCAAAATTTGTGTATGGGTGGGAAGCCCTTGTCACAAGGAGCATACATGCCAAATATGAAGGATCATTCTCAAATGATTCAAAAGTTATGAATAAGTAGGTCACAGGTTAAGATCAAGGTCACAAGTCAATTTTTTTGCATGAGTGGGAAGCCCTTGTCACAAGGAAGATACTTGCCAAATATGAAGCGTCTATCTTAGATGGTTCAAAAGTTATGACAAAGCAGGTCAAAGGTCAAGGTCACAGATCAATTTTTTATGTTTGGGAAGTCCTTGTCACAAGGAACATACATGTAAATATATGAAGGCTTAATCTCAACTGGTTCAAAAGTTATGATAAAATAGGTCATGTGTCAAGATCAAGGTCACAGGTAATATTTTTGTATGAAGAGGAAGCCCTTGTCTAAGGAAACCTACAGACCAGCCAACGGTAAAAAAACATTTTTCTTGTTTCGCGGAGAAACCGACTAACGCGAAATCGGCTATTTTCTCAGCGAAATCGCGAGAAAAATAAAATGAGCGAGATATCCCGATGTCGAGGAGAAAATTCGCGGAGGTTGTCTGCGAAACTTTTACCGATTGCTTTCACTGAAAATTAATTTACTCGTGTTTCGCGGAGAAAATCAATGGAATTACGGGAAAGAAAAAGTCAAATTTTCAGCTTGTTATTATTTTTTCGTTTGTTTGGCGTTGTTTTTGTATTTGTTTGTTTAATTTAAGGTTTAACATCCCCGTGGACACTGTAAAGGTCGTTTTGGAGACGTTGCCTCCAATTTTGTGGGACTTTTACCCGACATTGAGATGAAATGACATCTCAAGCCCTGTCGCCCAATGAAACCAATATGGTTTATAAGCATGGACGGTCTGACACTCACACCGCTTTGCCTGGGCAGGCTTAGATCCTCTAAGCGGTTTACCAGTACTCGTGTGTGGGTCAGATTCAGCTCTGCGTGGAAGCATCATGCAGCCCATATATTTCTTCAAGCCCCGATGGGTGGGGGCCGGAGTTGTTTTTTGTAAACGAGGGCAAATGGTAGTCATTGTTAAATTATAATAAACTATTCTTTCATGTTTTCATGTTACACAATTACAGTTATTTTTTTATATATAATTTTTTCTCCATTGTATAATCCCTTTTAAAAGTGTCATGACAACTTTTGTTCATATCACGAAAACATGTCTATTTTTTTTTATCCCCTTAAACCGCATTTTTATATAGTTAAACTGAAGTTTACAGTGGTATGAACTGTTTATCTTATTTTCGCTCAAAACATAATGTGTGGGTACTCGTTAGAACCGCCTCGCCGAGGCGTTCTAAAGCGTACCCAAAATCTTAAGCAGAAATATGAAACAAGAGGTCAATGGGCCACTATGCTCACCAGAGCTCATGGGGCACTGCCGATTGGCTGCAAAGCATTTTAATCAACCATGGAAGCCCGGCGCCCAAGGATGCTACAGATAAAATTTGGACCCAATCAGCCTTGTGGCTTCAGAAGTCCGATGTCGCTTGAATGTGTTGTTGCAGGACAACAGATGACAACTGACAATTTCCCATCTGTGGCAACCAATAAGCTTAAAAGAACATTATTAAAGGAACATTTCTATGTAAGTTTGACAAAATATCTTGAAATATGTTCTATAAAAGGGTTATCCTTTGGAAGCAAGGAATACACCACATGAAAGGCATAAATGTCATTTTTCAATTTTCCCCATTATAAGTCAATGGAAACTCTTAACTTGCCATTTCAAACAAACCAAAGAGCCAAATTTCATAAACCGGAGCTCAGATGGGCACTGCCCAATGGCAGACATGTATTTTACCATGGTATATGATTTTAATCTACCAATTATAAAGTCTCCCAAACAAACCCCATTCCCAAATGAGCACTCATGTGGACTGTATCTGAAATATTAGGTGTTTTATATAGTAGACAGGGTGGGACATGAACCCAATGGAGCCCTGGTTGGTGTCACTAAATGTGTCTTATAAAAAAGAACAGAAACTTATATGGTTTAGCGGTGGGATATGTATGGCTCCTGAGATGTAAGGCCTTTTAAGCAGTGGAGAGTTTCGGGCATGGTGGATTCCAGAAAAGCCCAAGATTGTTGCAACCTAATGCTGAACAGTTTCTGAGATATGAGGCCCTTTTATGAAGTGGATGGGAGAGAAATGGCCCCTGAAGACCCCACAAGATGGGGTGACTGAATGTGTCTTATAACAATGAACAAGAATATATGTGATTATGTGGTGGGGATTTGAATAGTTTCTGAGATATATGGCCTATTATGAAGTGGGGTCTTATCATAAAAAAATAGAATATATATGGTTAAGGGGTAGGGATCTGACCGGTTTCTGAGATATATGGCTTTTAATGAAGTAAAGGGGTGGGGCATGGCCCATGGCACCACAGGGGGGACCCCATGTTGGTGTCACTGATTGCGTCTTATCATAAGGAACAAGAATATATATGGCTTAGGGGTAGGGCTCTGAACAGTTTCTCAGATATATGGTCTTTTGTGAAGTTGAATGGTGGAGCATGGCCCGGGCGAGCCCTGGAGGAACCCTATGTTGGTGTCACTGAATGTGTCTTATCACAAGGAACAAGAATATGTATGGTTTAGGGGTGGGGATCGGTAAGGTTACTGGAATATTTGGCCTTTTATGAAGTGGAGGGGGTGGGGCATGACCCCGGCACATCACGGGGGACCCTAAGCTTGGTGTCACTGAGTGCGTCTTATCATAAGGAACAAGAATATATATCGTTTAGGGATGGAGATGTGAATGGTTTCTGAGATAAATGGCATTTTATGAAGTGGAGGGGGTGGGGCATGTCCCCGGCACATCTGGGGGACCCCAAGGTTGGTGTCACTCTATGCTTCTTATCATAAGGAACAAGAATATATATGGTTTAGGGGTGGGGATTTGTAAGGTTTTGGAATATTTGGCCTTCTATGAAGTTTTGTTTGTTTGTTTGAGGTTTAACGTCCCCGTCAACACTGTAAAGGTCATTTCGGAGACGTTGCTTCCAATTTTGTTGGACTTTTACCCGACATTGAGATGAAATGATATCTCAAGCCCTGCGGCCCAATGAAACGAATAGGTTTTATTAGCATCGACGGTCCGCCTCGCACCGCGGTTCCTGGACAGGCTTAGATCCTCTTAGCGGTTTACCAGTACTAGTGTGTGGGCCGGATTCAGCTCTGCGTGGAAGCATCATGCAGCCCATATATTTCTTCAAGCCCCTTTTATGAGGTGGCGGGGGTTGGGCATGTCCCCGGCACATCCCGGGTGTCCCCCAGATGGTGTCACTGAATGCAACTTATCATAAGGAACAAAAATATATTTCGTTTAGGGTTTGGATCTGTTAGGTTTCTGGAATATTGGGCCTGTTGTGAAATGGAGGAGTGGAGCATGGCCCAGGCACATCCCGGAAGACCCCCAGGTTGGTATCACTGAGTGCGTCTTATCATAAGAGAAAAGAATATATACGGTTTACGGGTGGGGATCTGAATGGTTTCTGAGATAAATGGCATTTTATGAAGTGGAGGGGGTGGGGCATGTCCCCGGCACATCCGGCGGGATCCCCAGGTTGGTGTCACTTAATGCACCTTATCATAAGGAACAAGAATATATATGGTTTAGGGGTGGGGATCTGTAAGGTTTCTGGATATAAGGCATTTTATGAAGTACTGGGGGTGGGGCATGGCCCCGGCACAACATACTGGACCCCCAGGTTGACATAAAAGCATATGGCTGAGAGAAGTTTACTAAAGGAACATTTCTATGAAAGTTTTCTCAAAATATCTGCAAAGGCTTTATAGTTAATGCCATTTTTTCAATTTTCCCCATTATAAGTCTATGGAAATCTAAGTTGCCATAGCAACCAAACTAAAGAGCCGAATTTCATAAAAAACACAAAACATGTAAAGGCAAATATGGTGAATATTTTCATACACTCAGCCTCATAGAGCATACGGTTTCTGAGAAGATGATTTTTTAAGTTTTTTTTTTTTTTTTTTCTATTTTTTTTTTTCATTTTGGTTTCCATGGCAACCAATACCAATGAGCAGTAGGCCTAAAATCATATGGCAGATAGTAGATTGCCTAAGGAATATTTCTATGAAAGTTTTGTCAAAATATCTGCAGCGGCTTGGCAGTAAATGCCATTTTTCAATTTTCCCCATTATAAGCCTATGGAAACTCTAAGTTGCCATAGCAACCAAACTAATGAGCCGAATTACATAAAAATAACACAAACTTTCAATCCCCAAACCCAAGGATGCTACAGATGAAATTTGGCCCAATCGGCCTAGCGGCTTCAGAGGAGATGTCGTTTAAAAGTGTTGACGTCACACGACGACGCAGACGCCGACGGACAACTGCCTATCCTATAAGCTCCCCCGGAGCCTTCGGCTCTGGTGAGCTAAAAATGTCAGAATTTTTATCTGAAATTTTCTGCTTTTAGTGGTAAAATTTTCAATATATTTGAATTAGCGAGTTTTCATAATGAGTCTTACATGTAGGTAATTAACACCATAATGATGTGCACCATCTACCAAAAGCTCAGATTCGATTCAGTTACTTATGATTACAAAATGTCTAATTGGTACAGCATGAATGCAAAGTTATTGATCATTTTACATTCCGCCAATTGGAGCAAACAGATGGTGCATCAACATGTCAGCGTTTTTACCCATTAGGACACGGAAGCCCGTTATCTTCGGGATGTAAAGTGGATTTACGGCTCTTTGAAGACAAATTCACCTATTTCGAGCCGACCTCGCTCACCATGCACCGTTGCAGAACTTGAACCGAGCAAGGTGCGAACCACAGTGATAGTCCTAATGATTAGGCGTCAGCGCTTTTTCCCATTAAGACAAGGACGCCCGTGTTCCTCGGGGAGATGTACGGCACTTTCAAGATAATTTCACTTATTTCGAGTGGGCCGCTAATCAGAGTTGAGCTAAAACCAGAGTAAGACCAACTTCCGTTGCAGATCTTGGCGTCTCACATATGGCCCGAGCGAGGCGCAAATCACAGCGGAGAGACCTAATGACCTAGTGATTAAGAGTCAGCGCTCTTACCAATTAGGACACGGGACCCGTTACCTTCAGGGTGAACAGTTTACTTAACAAGATACCTAGGTTGCATGTTTGTACCACCTTCGCTGATTATCTGGAGAATTGTGTAGTTCTGTTCCAAGTTAGACTTATATAGAGAAAACTTGGGTCCAAGGCTTATATACATCCTTGGAATGCTTGCCCCGCATTTTCCCCATTTTTATGTACATGTATGAGCAAAATGGAATTGTACAGGCAAGAAACACAAGCGGACCTCCGTGACTTACTCTTAATCATTAGATCTCTCGCTCGGGCCACATGTCAGCTTAAGTGTAAGCTTCATGCTTTTTAATTACTCGCAATGTAAGAAAAAGAATAACCAAAAAGTGCGATCAGCGCCCACACATACATGTATAAGTAGGATTAATAGCAAACACACGAAGTGTTTGCTTTACTGTAGAGAGGCTGGAACTACAGACTTAGGCACCCAAATCTCACCTGGAATCTCGTTCAATTTCTCGCGATAATTCCGCCATCATTACAGAGTTCAAGAGAATTGTATTCATATCCAAAAATTGCTTCTCAAAACCAAATGGAGTCAAGTCCCATTACAAAAGAAACACAAAAAGCGACGAAATAATTTTAAAAGTCTCTTTTCAAAGACCGTTGCATCACGCCTGAGGGACTGTCTCTGGTCGGGCCCATCGGAGTCTAACTGTTGGTTTTCTTTTGCTCCAGCATTTCAGTGGTTTCTTGCTGTCGAGTCCTCACCGTTGTCTCACCTCTGTGGTTCTTTGATTTTTTGTGTTCACGGAGATGTTGTACTGATGAGTTAGGAGGCCTTCATGCGGACTGAACAAATTATTTGTCTAAATCGCGACGGAAGTAAGGGCGAGGATTGTGGCCAAGTAAAATCGATTTAAGCCCCCCAGTGGAAATCATTCCACTGACCGTTCCAAGGCGGTTCTTCTGTGGCGGTTTATTTATGGTGTTGTTTGTTACTTACTGTGTGTATCACTTGTGTCTTTTTATTTTTGGATGGCCATATGGCCATTTTGTGGGAAAGTAACTGTCCTTATGGCCTTCCTTTGTTTAGGTTTCCATTATGGTCTGGTCGCTTAATGTTTGTGTTTCTTTCCCTTTGGTGTCTTTAATGGGTGGAGTAAGTTAATTGTATCGATTCCTGATCTTTGTTTCACTTCTACTTTGAAGAAATATATAAGCTGCATGATGCTTCCACGCAGAGCTGAATACGGCCCGCACACTAGTATGGTAAACCGCTTAGAGGATCTAAGCCTGTCCAGGAACCGCGGTGCGAGGCGGGCCGTCCATGCTAATAAACCCTGTTGGTTTCATTGGGCGACAGGGCTTGAGATGTCATTTCATCTCAATGTCGGGTAAAAGTCCCACAAAATTGGAAGCAACGTCTCCAAAATGACCTTTGCAGTGTTGACGGGGACGTTAAATCTCAAATCAAACGCTGAAGTTTGATCGCGGGAAAGTTTCGAAACTACGTCGCGCGTTTAAATGAACTTGAGCCGAAAATGTAAGCCGGTTAAAACCAAGCACCGCGCTTGGACCAACCAGTTACCGGAGGATTTACCGAAGCATTTACCGGACATTCTCGTTAGGGTGGTAAGCGCTTCTCGTCTGGCCAAGCAATTACAACAACACGGGTATAAAAAAGCCCTGGGAATAGTAATATTTGGCTACCTGCGGATTTCTATCTTCGAGAGACCGTTGCATCAAACGCTGAAGTTTGGTCGCGGGAAAGTTTCACGCATTTAAATGAAATGAAACGTACCGCACTGAGCCGAATAGGTTAACCAGGTAAAATCCAGCACCGCGATTGGTCCAACGAGTTACCGGAGTATTCACCTAAGCATTTACCGGAGAGGAAAGCGCTTCTCGTCTGGCCAAGCAATTAAAACTTTTCACAAACACTCAGGGCTGTAGAATAAAGCCCTGGGAATAGTAAGAGACACAATAAGCTATCTGGCTACCTCTGGATTTCTATCTTCCCCAGATTTACAAAATGATAATGAACCCCAAATCCATAGCATAACGCTAGTGCTTCAGGATACTTTAGTGTTCATGCTGCAAACTTACTAAGTCACCCTATTTAATTTTCTTCCCATTAAGTGCAGACAGGGCCATCACCGGAGCATCACCATACTTAGGTTATGTGCATAGTAGCCGTGAAGCTCAAACAATAGTTTTGGGTTTAATGACACGTCAACCCTGGTGGGTCATTTTGGGTCGTTTCCAAGAGAAAGGGACAAAAGGGATAAAGAGGTAGTAGAGGAGAAGAGAGGTGGGGGGGGGCGAGGGAGAAAGGGGACAATCAATAAAAGTGCACAAACAGAGGAAGTAACATCTGGCAGCTCAAACAATAGTTTTGGGTTTAATGACACGTCAACCCTGGTGGGTCATTTTGGGTCGTTTCAAAGAGAAAGGGACAAAAGAGATAGAAGAGATAGTAGAGGAGAAGAGAGGTGGATGGAGGGGGGGGGGCGAGGGAGAAAGGGGAAAATCAATAAAAGTGCACAAACAAAGGAAGTGACATCGCCCCCCCCCCCCCCCTCTGCCCAACTGTATGTCAATATCAGTTGGACTCCCGTCCCCTTTGCCTCACAACAGAACATATTAGAACTTTTAAAAACAGTTTTTATGTTGTTCAGGAAAGATCGCTTTTGAAGCTCTCAAGGATCCAAGATGTGACACTATTCTGCGGACGCTAGTCCTTAAGTCTGATGTCCGTGCCGATGAAGGAGAGTTGACAGAAGATGTCGGTTCATATACTCCGGGGAGTATCCCCTTCGGTTTGCCACTTTTGGGTCGGAGAACCTGCAAGCATGGATGTCCACTTAGCCCAGAGTTACATGTAGATCATGCCCATCATTGACAATTTGATGTCAATGCTGGCGAGTTTGCAGGCCAAGGTGCTGTATCACTTGGGAGGCAATGCTGGTTGTGTGGTAGTCATCTCTGACAAACCAAGCTGCTAGCCGTTGCAACGTCTCGAGCTGCTTGATACTATACGTGGGCCCCATACTGATGGGCGTAATCATGGTCAGGATAAGTATAATCATGGTATCTACCATATGCTTCAACATCTTCAGACCAGCTGATTATCTCCCTTCCAAAGAAACGCCAGGCTGCTCTTTGCCTTTTTACAGGTGCATCAAAATGGATTTCTATGACATGTTTCTGAATTAAATGATGCTCAGGTACTTTAAAGTCTTTAAGATTGACAGTTAAGCTGTGCATCCTTAACATGCGAGTTGTTCCAAATCTTCGACCAGGTTTCCTGATCATTGCCTTCACTTATATTCTCCGTTTGGTTACCCTGACTGTCGCACATTTGGTTGGATTGAGAAGACTTGCCAGTCCGTTTTCCATTATACGCATTACTGTAGTCTGTCAAGATCCCTCTGAAGTGTGCAGTATCAGTCATGCTTGAGACCCCGTAATATAAAAGGCTGTCATTAACAAAGAGGTGAACTCCAAGGCTAATTTTCTGTGGCAGGTCATTTATGCAAAGGCAGAACAACAAAGGTCTGAGCATGGCACCTTGAGGGACAGCTTGGGCAATCGTGGTAATCAGGCCTGTGACAAGATCTGGTTAGCCCTGTTGGTCAGGTAGCTCCGGATTCACTGTCAGTGGTTTATACAGTAAAATTCAGATATTAAGACCACCTTAAATTAAGTCTTATTCTGCTTTAAAAAGCCTTTTTAGTAAGGTGCAGTTATTCTTTATTTGTATTATCTGCATACAGTGTCCTCTGGTGCGAGGGCACCTTTGGGACTGTTCAAACGTGGTCTTAAAGACCACAGATATGACCGAGTCAGTATACGAAGATAGATGGGATGTAAATGAGTGTGTTTGCTCAAAAGGCAATGCCTTTATTTCATATTAGTGTTCCCTGTTATAATATACATTGAGCTTGATTTTTCTAAAGCCTTTACTCGAGAAAAAATCAAGTAATGCCAACATGGTGAACCGATAGAAAATCAACAGTTTTCAATTTATGAGGCATTTACACAACAATAAAAAGAAACACAGAAAACATTCATCATGTTTATACTGCGTTGTAAAGTGCATAAGTTGCAAATCATTATGATTCCAACCGGATCAAAATCATATTTATGATCGTTAGAATTGTCTCTCTTTGTAAAAGTACATGCATTCTTGCTTGCTTGCTGAAAATGCCTTTTTTACCTTGTCATCACCGTAGTCCCTTCAGTTTTTATCAGATCTTCTTGATAAGTCAGGGATAAAAGCTTAGTTGAGTTCGAAAACTGATGAGACCAGCCTATCTATCATAGAGTTCCGTCCCTTTGATTGCAGAAAACGCCTATTTAAAACCTTGTCATCACCATAGCCCTTTAGTATTCATCAGATCTTCTTGAAACTTATGTATAAGAAAGTGAGTGAAAAAAAGCTGAAATAAGTTCGAAATTGACGAGGTCAGCCGATCTGTATTAGAGTTACATCCCTTTGATTGCAGAAAAAAATCTGTTTCCTTGTCATCAGCATAACTCCACGAGTAACAACTGGAACCTCCTGAAAATTTGAATCCGTTAGCTAAGGTGAGCGATACAGGACCATCCATGGTCGTCTTGCTTTTCTTTTCGGAGAAATTTCTCGCTGGTTCTCGGAGAAAAAACGCCTACTAATACTACCGCCGAGAAAAAATATGGGTTTTTACCGCTGGCTGTTCTGTATCTGCCAAATATTAAAGCTCCATCTCAGATGCTTCAAAGGTTATGACAAACTAGGTCAAGGGTCAGGGCCATGGGTCATTGTTTTGTACTGGTGGGAAGACCTAGACCTAGACACAATGAACATCCATGCCGAATATGAAGGCTCTATCTCGGATGATACAAAATTATGATAAAGTAGGTCAAAAGTCAAGGTCAGAGGTCAGTTTTGGTATGTGTGGGAAGCCCTTGTCACATGCCCATGTCAAAATGATCATTTTGAGCAAGATTTATGATAATTGGACCAAAACTGTGGCCTCTAGAGTGTTCACAAGGATTTTCTATGATTGGACCTACTGACATACTTTTTGAACCGACATGACCCACAGTGACCTTGACCTTCAGCCCCGACATCGGAAAGTCAAAGTCACTCGAGCTATCATCATACCAAACATTTGTGTGAAGTTGTATCAAAATCCATCAATAAATGAAGACGCAAGAGCGATGACAATGTTTTTTTTTTCTAAAAAATAGCCACAGTGACCTTGACCTTCGGCCCGGACCCTCAACGTCGAACTCGCTCGAGAGATCATCATACCCAACATTTGTGTGAAGTTATATTAAAATCCGTTCATAAATGTAGGCACTAGAGCGATGACAAAGTTTTTTCTAAAAATAGCCACAGAGACCTTGACATTCAGCCCCGGAACCTGAAAGTCGAACTTCCTCGAAATATCATCATACCTAACATTTGTGTGAAGTATTAAAATCCATCAATAAATTAAGACACAAGAGCGATGACAATGTTTTTCTAAAAATAGCCACAGTAACTTGACCCTGTGACCCTGAAAGTAGTGACCTTGACCTTGAGCCCCGGACCCTGAAAGTCTAAGTCACTCGAGATATCATCATGCCCAACATTTGTTTGAAGTTATATTAAAATCCATCAATAAATGAAGGCGCTAAGCGATGACAATGTTTTTCTAAAAATAGCCATAGTGACATTGACCTTAGCCTCAGCCCCGCTGTGTTTTTAAAAAGGAAAAAAAAAATCCTCCATCGGGATTTGAACTCACGACCTCTTGATCCAGAGTCCAAAGTAGAAGTGGAGGCAATGACCAGGAATCGATACAATCAACCCACAGCTCCCATCAGAGACACCAAAGGGAAAGAAACACCAACATGAAACAACAGACCCTAATGGAAACATCAATAGCGGAAAGCCAAAAGGATAGTTACTTTTCCATACAATGGTTAATAGGCTATCCAAAATAAAATAATATAAGCGACACAAACACCAAAAGACAAACCATAACAAAAATGCCTTATCCACTGCACCACAGAGCTTGCAGGTAAACTTTAACACAGGGAAATAAGGCAGGTAATTCAGAGGAAAATATTCACTTCACAAAAAGTCAAATTTAAGCCAAAAACCTGTGAAATTGAGTAAAAAAGATTATGCAAAATACTGAGTTTTAGCTATTGTTTATTTTATTTGAAAATAAATTTGTGAAACATCACAAACAAGAGTTTGCAAGTAAACTTTAACCAAATGCGGACGCCGTCGCCGACACCGGGGATATGGCAATAGCTCCCCCTTACTATCGTAAGGCGAGCTAATAAGCATTTTCAGCAAGGTAGGGGACAAAACTCTGTGAGTAATCGACCGAAATCGCTAGTTTTCGAATTCATCCGAGCTTTTATTCCTGACTTACTTGTTTGTAAGATTCAAGAAGATCCGATCGAAACTGAAGGGGCCTCGGTGATGACAAGGTCAAAAATAAGCATTTTCAGCAAAGTAGGGGACATAACTCCAAAACTAATTGATGGACATCGCTAGTTTTCGAACTCATCCGAGCTATTAACCCTGATTTACTTGTATATAAGTTTCAGGAAGATCCGATCAAAACTGATGGGGTACGGTGATGAAAAGGTCATAAATGGACATTTTAACAATTAAGAGGACGTAACTCTATGATTTATAGGCCGACTTGGTCGGTTTTCGGACTCATCCGAGTGATTATCCCTAGCCACCACACATTAGTTTCAGAAAGATCCGATCAAAACTGAAGGCGATATGGTGATGACAAGCATTTTCCCATTGTAAGTCTATGGGACCTTGTGGTTGCCATAGCAACCAAAGTTTTTCTTCGATTTCGAAAAAAAGCTTATGTCATCAATACCCCACCAGAGTCATGCTATAGATGACAAATGGTTGAGATCAGCCTGCAGGTTGCAGACTAGAATTTGTTTTTCTACAAAAACACAGATGTCTCCCCCTTTTTGACCTCTAAGTATGACCTTGACATTGGAGGTATTGACCTTGGTCTTGTTTGCAACACATTTCTGCAAAATAACTTTAAAAAGTTTAGAGAGAAATAAGAACGTTATTGACTGTACACAAAAAGCCCTATTTTACCTTTGACCGCTAAGTATTGCCTTGCCTTTGAGGTACAACACATCGTCGCATGATGGTTAACATTTCTGCCAAGTAATTTCAAAATCCAGAATAAGAAAGTTATTGACTGTACACAAAAAGGGCCCCTTTTGACTTTTGATCTCTAGGTATGACCTTGACATTGGAGGTATGGACCTTGGTCTTGCAGACGACTCATCGTCTAATGAAGGTGAACATTTCTGCAAGGTTACTTTAAAAAAGTCCATCCAGAAATAAATAAGAAATTGACTGGACACAAAAAAAACTTTTTTACCTTTGACCTCTTAGTATGACCTTAACCTTGAAGGTACCGACATGGGTCTAGCGCGCAACACATCGACTCATGATGGTTAAGATTTCTGCCAAGTAATTTCACAATCCATCCAGGAATAAGAAAGTTACTGACTGAACACCAAAAAAGGCCCCTGTTTGACGTTTGACCTCTTAGTATGACCTTGACCTTTTAGGTTCCAATATGGGTCATGCAAGAGACACATCGTCTTATTGTGGTTAACATTTCTGCCATGTAATTTCAAAATACATCTACAAATAAGAAAGTTATTGACCAAACACGAAAAAGGCCCCTTTTTAACCTTTGACCTCTTAGTATGACCTTGACCTTTGAGGTGGTGGTTAACATTTCTGCCAAGTAATTTCAAAATCCATCTAACAATAAGAAAGTAATTGACCGAACACAAAAAGGCCTTTTTTTACCTTTGATCTCTATGTATGACCTTGACCTTTGAGGTACCAAACTGGGTCATAAACGCAACACATCGTCTCATGGTGATTAACATTTCTGCCAATCAATTTCAAAATCCATCTAAAAATAAGAAAGTTATTGACCAAACACTAAAAAAGGCCCCCTTTTTACCTTTGACCTCTATGTATGACCTTGACCTTTGAGATACCAACCTGAATCATATGTGCAACTCATTGTCTCATGACAGTTAACATTTCTGCCAAGTAAATTCAAATTCTATCAAAAGATAAGAAAGTTATTGACAAAACACGAAAAAAGGCCCCTTTTTTGCCTTTGACCTCTAAGTATGACCTTTACCTTTAAGGTACCAACCTGGGTCATGCATACAACACATCGTCTCATGGTGGTTAACATTTCTGCCAAGTAATTTCAAAATCCATCTAAAACTAAGAAAGTTATTGACCAAACACGAAAAAAGGCCCTTTTTTACCTTTGACCTCTAATTATGACCTAGACCTTTGAGGTACCGACCTGCGTCATGCACGCCACACATCGTCTCATGGTGAATAATATTTCTGCCAAGTAATTTCAAAATCTATCAAAAAATAAGAAAGTTATTGACCGGACACGATTTGCCCATACATACAAACATACATACCTACAACCTTCCAAGGGAGATAACTGAAAAAGTATAAATACGCGAGTTATAGTTCTTGCGCTCTGCACGTCGTCTGATATTAATAATTATATGAAGTTTCGTGAAGGTAGCTTTATGGTTTTCAAGTTATAGAGCGTGCACGATTTTGTGACAGACGGACAGATAGAGACGGACTATTTGTTTGTTTGTTTTGGAGTTTAACGGCCCAGTCAACACTATTTAGGTCATTTTTGAGGCGGTCGGTTTACCTATGCACACTTTCCTGGGCAGGCTTATATATAAGCGGTTAACCGGTACAGTGCACATTCTTTCGCCAAAAATTGACAACTGACTTCTTGAATCAGCGGAAGGGAGAGAATGACCGTAGAAAATATTTCATGATCAATATCCACGAAAAGAATGTGCCGACCCCGGTGGGAGTCGAACCCGCGTCCTCCAGATCACCAGTCAGACGCGCATCCGACTGAGCTACGATTATTTACAGAAATATAAATATTCCACCATTAGTATACGCGAAGTCGTTAAGGACGTCGTACATGTAACGTTACGGGACGTATCTAGCTAATGAGCATATTTAATCCACTAGTGGATTATCGAAAATATTACATGGCGTTACTACACCCTCAAACGAGACGTCATATGATAAATTGAATTTTTTTTACAAATGGCACTTAGTTTATTCATTAATTTCAACACATTGAGTGGATAGATGCCATTATATTTTAAACCATTACAACAGTATTTCAGTTATATCAAAACCCCCAGATTTCATACCGCATTTCAAAGTGTATAGGACCACCATATTTTTTCTCTACCACTAACATAACCCTCCTACTACTGCGCATCTTCAGGGAGCATCCTTCAGTCCCACCGAATTTCTTGTATTACTACTGAGGAACTCCTGTAGAAAAATAGGAGAACTGGCAGGGTATATGGTAACCGTATAGTATGCTAGTGCTACTTAGGAGCTACTGTTGAGGTGCAAGAGCACTATGTAGTAAGACGGAACTACTGAGGCTCTTGTAGAAGTAGCAGAGCACTGGTTTTTTGTTTGATTGATTTGAGGTTTAACGTCCCCGTCAACACTGTTATATGTCAGTTTGGAGACGTTGCTTCCAATTTTGTGGGACTTTTACCCGACGTTGAGATGAAATGACATCTCAAGCCCTGATGCCCAATGCAACCAACAGGATTTATAAGCACGGACGGTCTGACTCGCAACGCTTTGCCTGGGCAGGCTTAGATCCTCTAAGCAATTTACTAGTACTTGTGTGCGGTCAGTTTCAGCTCTGTCTGGATGCATCATACAGCCCATCTATTTCTTCAAGCCCCGATGGGCGCGGGCCGTGTTGAGATTGTAAATTTTCCTTTCTTGGATGAAGTTCCAAGTGCGGCATCCTTTGGCGTTTATATTAAGCAATTAATTCGATTTGCCAGTGTCTAGTCATGTAACTGACTTCAACACTCGTAATAAATTATAACTGCTAAACTTCTTAATAAAGGGTTATCGGTAGCATAAACAACGCAAAGCCTTTTCAAAATTTTATAGACGTCATTCCGATTAAATTTAAAAATTCTATGTTGGAATTAAATCTGCACCAAAGTCTATCGGAACCCGAATTTTATGGTGACTTAGTATATAAATTCAGAAAAATATATACTTGTAATGACTTCAGTACCCAATTTCGTAAAATCATTCTTCGATATAAAAAGATTGTGTACAACATAAATGTTATACGATAGACTGCATGCATGGTAGTTAACACAATCACGGCTGGCAGCTTTGCTTCCATCTTTTATTACACGCCGTAGGGTCAGGTCTCAGTTTCTATGACGGATCCAGCATAAAGGCTTACTGAGAATTAGAGACAATTTGATTTTATGCAATGTTGGTTGGCGCCCGATGCTCTGTCTCTGATTGGGCCCATCGGAGTCTTAACTGTTGGTTTTCTTTTGCTCCAGCATTTCAGCGGTTTCTTGCTGTCGAGTCCTAACCGTTGTTTCATCTCTGTGGTTGTTTGATTTTTGGATTCTCGGAGATGTTGCAATGATGAGTTGGGGGACTTCATGCGGACTGAACAAATTATTTGTCTAAATCGCGACGTAAAAGCGAGGATTGCGGTCACGTAAAATTGATTTTTGCCCCCTAGTGACATACTTTTTCACTGACCGTTCCAAGGCGGTTCTTCTGTCGCGGTTTATTTTTATTATATTACATTTGCATGTGTATGTTACTGGTGTCTTCTTGTTTTGGACAGCCTATGAGGGCAAACCGGAGTCCGTCTCTTGGTTTTTATTTCAGTTGTTTCGTGCTCAATGTGTCTAAACCGCGACGGAAGTAAGGGCGAGGGTAGCGGCCGCGTAAAATCTATTTAAGCGCCCCCCCCCCCCTCCACACACACACACACGATGAAGTCGTTTCACTGATCGTTTTGTGGATCTTCTGTCGCGGTTTATACTTGTTATGGTTTGTCTGAGTGTGTGTATAGCTTTTATTTTTATTTGTTTTTCTTTTGAGTAGCTAATTGGCCATTTTGTGGGAAAGTAACTGTCCTTTAGGCTTTCCGCTATTGATGTTTCAAATTAGGGTCTAGTTGTTTAATGTTTGTGTTTCTTTCCCTTTGGTGTCTCTGATGGGAGCTGAGGGTTAATTGTATCGATTCCTGATCAAAGCCTTCACTTCTAATCGCTAGTACTCTGTCACCCAATGCTTTATACTAAGTTTCAGACAATCGGCCTAGTGGTTCTGGAGAATAAGATTTTTAAATGTTTTTACCATATTCTGCGATGGCGGCCATCTTGGTCATGTGACCTGGAACATTTGAATAATTTTTAGTTCCCTTACGGTCCTAAGACTGAACGTATAATTTAAATGAAATTGGCCCGGTGGTTTTAGAGAAAATGTTTTCTAATATGTCAATGGACATGCAATAAAAGTGACCTTTGGCCAAGGTCACCGAATGACCCTGACCTTCATAGACATTCATTTGACCTATTCTCATACAATAATTTTCAACCAAGAGGGCCATGATGTCCCTTTATTCGCTCGCCTGAGTCATTTAAAGCAATTTAACCATATGACTTAGTCTTTGACCCGACACATGACGCAAAACTGTGACCTCTTGAGAAACAGAACAAGGTTTAAAAGAAATATGACCTAGTTATATGACACTAACCATAGTAAGTTGAACGACATATCATTAAGTCAGATATTTGGTAAAGTGTAATGAAGATTAATGCCAAATTGTAGCCTCTAGAGACAGAAATCTGTCATTACGACCTTGTTTTGACCCCATATAACCAGTATTTGAATCCGACAAAGGTATCATTAAGACAAGGTTTTAACAAAATTTGACCTTGGTTTTGATCCGACATGACCTACATTCTAACTTGACAGAGATATAATCAGGTCAAACATTTTTGCAAAGGGTTACGAAGACTGAAGAAATATTGTCGTGTCTAGGGTGCAGACAAGATTTTAACAAAATCTTACCTATTTTTTTTATCTGAAATGACCCATATCTAAACTTGACTAAGATATCATCATGTCAAGTTTTTAGAAGATTGAAGCACACGAGGGTTTAACGAAATCTGACCTGGTGTCCTAATTTCTGATCTGACATGGCCCCTATTCGAACTTGATTGTGAAATTATTAAGGCAAACATGCTGAGGTTTCATGAGGATTCTAGCATGGCTTGACCTAGTGACCTAGTTGTGATCTGACATGACCCATATTCGCGAACTTAACCGAGATACCATCAAGTAAAACATTCAGGTGAAGTTTAATGAAGATTGAAGCAAAGCTGTGGCCTCTAGGGTACACACAAAGTTTTAACGAAGTCTGTCCTATTGACCTTGTGTTTTATTTGACATGATCCATATTCAGATTTGAACAAGATATCATCAAGTCAAACATTCCAGTGAAGTTTCATGAAAATCGAAGCAAAACTGCGGTCTCTATGGGGTTCACAAGGTTTGAACGAAATTTGACCTGGTGATCTAGTTTTTGATCCGACAAGGCCCATTTTCGAATTGGACCGAGATAACATCAAGTCAAACATTCACATGCAGTCTCATGTAGATCAAAGCAAAACTGCAGTCTCTAGGGGGCACACAAAGTTTTAACAAAATTTGACCTAGTGACCTAGGTTTTGATTCGACATGTCCCATATTCGAACTTGACCGAGATATCATCAAGTCAAAAATTCAGGTGCAGTTTCATGAAGATCAAAGCAAAACTGCAGTCTCTAGGGGGCACACAAGGTTTCAACGAAATTTGACCTAGTGACCTTTGATCCGGCCAGACCCATTTTCGAAC
The DNA here is from genome assembly GCA_963580285.1 of Lucinisca nassula. Classification (NCBI taxonomy): domain Eukaryota; kingdom Metazoa; phylum Mollusca; class Bivalvia; order Lucinida; family Lucinidae; genus Lucinisca; species Lucinisca nassula. The sequence continues at coordinate 66,542,366 of OY757012.1, read as the reverse complement.
CTGAACGAGATATCATCAAGTCAAACATTCAGGCGAAGTTTCATGAAGATTAAACCAAAACATTGGCCTCAAGGGTGCACACAAACGAAATTTGACCTAGTAACATAGTTTTTGATCTGACATGAGATATCATCAAGTCAAACATTCAGTTGAAATTTCATGAAAATTGAAGCAAAACAGCGGTCTCTAGGGGGCACACAAGGTTTAAATGAAATTTGACCTAGTGACCCAGTTTTTGATCCGACATGATCCATATTCGAACTTGACCGAGACATCATCAAGACAAACATTCTGGTAAAGTTTCATAAAGATCACATTAAAACTGTGGCCTCAAGAGGTTGCAAACGTTAAATGTTGACGACGTACGACGCACGAAGTTCGACCCACGACGGACGTACGACGGGCACAGGGTGATCACAATCGCTCACCTTGAGCACTTCGTGCTCAGGTAAGCTGAAATGCATTGATTTACCGATTTCCGTTTGAAAAGCCGAAGGAGCCAAATCTGACCTTGACGTAAAATAAGTCAAGGTCAATCTAGGGTCATCACTTTTGCAAACTTGGCAGAACTAAGTCTCCTAATATCACATACCAAGTTTCAGGACAATTGGCCCAGTGGTTCTGGAGTAGAAGATTTTTTTTAAGTTTTTACCGTATTCGGGCATAGCAGCTGACCTGGAACATTAGAATAAATTTTTAGGCTGCATGTAAAATTAAAATAAAAGAGGCCCAGTGGTTTTAGAGAAAATGTATTCTAATTTATCAATAGACAAGCAATACAAGTCACCTTGGATCAAGGTCGCCGAATTATCTTAAGCATTCATAGACATTCATTTTTTTAGCTATTCTAATATCATAGACACAAGAGTTTTCGTAAAAACGCATTGATTTAACTTATTTCCCATTGAAAAGCCTATGGAGCCAAATTTGACTTTGGCGTTAAATAGATCAAGGTGAACCTAAGGTCGACATTTTTATAAACTTGGTAGTCTTCAGTCAGCCGATGCCACATACCAAGGTTCAAAACAATCGACCGAGTTGTTCTGGAGAAGAAGATTTTTTTTTACCATCTTTGGACATGGCGGTCATCTTGATCATGTGGCCTGAACCATCCGAATTAATTTTTGTCCCCTAAAAATTATAAATTAAAGTGAAATTTGGCCCAGCGGTGTAACAGAAAATGTATTCTAATATGTCAATGGACATGCACTAGAATTGACATTTGGCCAAGATAACCGAATGACCTTGACCCTAAGCATTCATAAACACTAATTTTTTACCTAATCTCATATCACAGACCACAATATATTTCGAAAAGAAATGCATTGCTTTACCATTGAAAAAGCTAAGGAGCTAAATTTGACCTTGGCTTAAAAATAGGGGTAGGTCCACCTAGGGTCATCATTTTTGCAGTTTGGTAGTTCTCAGTCATCCGATGCTACGTACCAAGTTTCAAGACAACCGGCCCAATGGTTATGGAGAATAAGATTTCTTAAGGTTTTACCGATATTTGAGCATGGCGGCCATCTTGGTCATGTGACCTGGACAAAACTTGCTTACTGGCCAGGGGGCTGCATATGAAATTAAATTGAAATTGGACCAGTGGTTTCAGAGAAGTCTTTTGAAAATGGTGGACAACGGAGGCCTAAAATCCTATGCCTTTGGCTCAGAGGGAGCTAAGAAAGCTTTTCAACACGATATCTTGAGAATCGCTTTAACAAGTCTTCTAATATTTAGAGTACGACATAGAATCAATGTATAGATGACATGGTTAACTTAAGAGCAAATACCATTAGAGTATTGTTTGAGTTATGACCTTTTTTACTCTGCCATTATAATAATTGAAAACCTTTGTCAAAACGGTATCTTAAGAATCGCTTTGGCTAGGATTCTGTTATAGGACTAATGTTCATGTGACCGGATTACTTTTGAGAAAATATCATAAAATACTAACCAGGCAATGCCCACCTTTCTACATTATAACAATAGAAATACCATGTCAACACGATACCACGAGAACCGCTTGAGCTAAGATTTTGATATTTGGCATCCGGCTTGTCGAGTCCTCACCGTTGTTTCATCTCTGTGGTTGTTTGATTATTTGTGTTCACAAAGATGTTGCACTAATGAGTTAGGAGGCATTCATGGAGAGTGAACAAATTATTTGTCTAAATCGCGACGGAGGTTGGGGCGAGGATTGTGGCCACGTGAAATCGATTTAAGCCCCACAGTAGAATTCGTTTCCGCTGACCGTTCCAGGGCGGTTCTTCTGTCGCGGTTTATTTTTGTTATGTTTGTCGTGTTTGTGTCGCTTATGTTATTTTATTTTGGATAGCCTAGTGGCCTTTATGTGGGAAATTAACTGTCCTTTTGGCTTTCCGCTGTTGGTGTTTCCAATAGGGTCTGTTGTTTCATGTTTGTGTGTCTTTCCCCTTGGTGTCTCTGATGGGAGCTGTGGGTTGATTGTATCGATTCCTGATCATTGCCTCCACTTCTATTTTTAGTATCAATGTTTAGATGACCTAATTCACCTTTGATCGAATTCCATGAATATTGACGGAGTTATGCCCCCTTTTCGACTCTGCTGTTATAGCAATAGAACTACCTTGTCAACACGGTATCTTGAGAACCACATACAGTTTCGGATCAATGTTTATACGACCTGATTAACTTTTGAGGGAATTGCGTAAATTGTGATCAAGTTATGCACCTTTTCGGACATTAGGAAAACCTAGTCAACATGATATCTAGAGAACAGCTTGTAATTTAGAATACTGTAATGGATCAATGTTCAGTTGATCTGACTCATTAACGTTTTTTTCAGAAGCACCCCCACCACCACCACACACACACATTTGCATTCCCCTTGCCTAGTAAGGATACTGTTTTGGGTTCCTTCTCTCCACCCACCCCACATCCCTATTTTGTTGTTGTTGCATTCTCCTTGCGTAGGAATTTCCCCTTTTTACCGTTTTTCGAATTTGGTGTGTACTTCTTGTGCACAGCTCTTCATATATAAATCAGTTGGAAACGTTGCAGGCTTGTCATCAATCAATTTTTTGTCACTTCTTTCAACTGTTGAACTCGGCAAATTTTGGTACTTAAGTTTTATTGTCAAAACATGTTTAAGGGAAAGCAAAGACACTGTTCAAAATAATTAAGGGGGCAAACACAAATTTCCTCATAGTATAAAGATGTTGGATAATGATGATGACACAACGATTCAGAAAGATGAATACTTTTAGCTGCAATATGTTAATGGCAAACATTGGCAACCAGTTCACAAATCACGGCCTGTAACCTGTTAAGAAAGAATTTGCAAAAAAATGTTTGAGAAATCGCCATCTTTAACGTCAGATTATTTCAAATGTCATAGGCATGCGCAAATCAGTCACTTTTTCCTGTCAGTAATGTGTACAACATTCCTGGCATTGCCGAGGCATGCTACGAACCAAATTTTGAACAGTTTGTAAAGCTAGTGTTTCCCACTCATGTCTAAGGATGTTTGTGAGTTCTTGAATAGTCATTGGTGGATGATCGCCCTGTGAGTTACGTCTGTAAAGAATGTCCTACACATGTTCTATTGGTTTTAAGTCAGGAGAACGTGGCGGTCAGTCCATTTCTTCAAGAGTCTCACGATTAAGACACTCTCGCAGTATGGGGTGCGCGCATTATCCTGCATCAGAATGAGTGATTGAGTGTTTCAGTTTTACGTCCCACCAACAGCCAAGGTCATACGGAGACGGGACCTCGGTTTAAAGACTCATCCGAAAGTCTGGAGAAGCCCGGGATCGAACCTGCGACCCCTGGTTTACAAGGCGAGTAGCGTAACCACTCGACCACGGAGGCTTCTGCATCAGAATGAAATTGTCACCGATTGCCCCAGCGAAAGGCCTCACAATAGGATCTAGAATTTCATCTCGATACCGTAATGCTGTCAATGTAACTCCGTTTATCACGTACAAGTCCGTTCGGCCTTCATAAGAAATTCCACCCCATACCATCACTGACCACCTCCTCCATATCTGTCTGTTTCCACAATGTTGCAGTCCACGTATCATTCCCCAGGTCGTCCCCAGACTCGAACACGTCGATCACAGGCACTCTGGTAAAATCTGCTTTCCTCCGTGAACAGAACTTTAGGTCAGTTCTGCAATCGCCAGTTCTGATGTGTTTGGGCAAACTCATATTGCCGTGCACGATGTTGCCTGATGAGAATAGGCCCTCTTGCCGGGCATCTGGCCCTCAGATCACCTTCAGGTAACCTGTTACATATTGTTTGATCGATATCCTTTGACCAATTGCATGCTGGAAATCGATTTGTAGCCTTCTGGCCGTGTACTGCCGATTTCGTAGCGCTAGATTTCGAAGATATTGATCTTCCTTTTGTGACGTCATGCGGTGTTGGCCTTGCCATTCTCGTCTAGTAAAGTCGCCCGTCTCCTGGTACCGTCTCCATAGCCTGGCAACAACACTTCTCGATGCATCAAAGCGTTCAGCAACGATCCATTGGGTGTACCCACTTTCAAGCAAAGCGACAGCTTGAGCGACCTCAGCTTCTTCCAAGAACCGCCTAACACCATATGAAGTTACTATAAAGCCCAAAATAACGCATAACCGAAGGAAGGACATGTTTCTGACCAAAACTCAAATTTTGAACAGATCGCCCTTTAGCGAATTTCAGTCGTTTTATAGGGGTATCCATGCTGTAGCACACATTCTTGTTTTGCACGTGAACCTTGCTTCTTGACGTTTGTATGAACATTGTTAAGAGATGTCACTTTAAAATATTGCCTTTCCTTGAGTTTGAAAATTACCAAGCGGTGATGTTATACAGGCTTTAAATATGGCCATTTTGTGGGAAAGTAACTGTCCTTATGGCCTTCCTTTGTTTAGGTTTCCATTATGGTCTGGTCGCTTAATGTTTGTATTTCTTTCCCTTTGGTGTCTTTTATGGGTGGAGTAAGTTAATTGTATCAATTCCTGATCTTTGTTTTACTTCTACTTTAAAGTTTGCTTCTTTGATTGTTTTGAGCAGTGTAGTTAGGGCACAGTGTTTACAAGTTGCAATTTTGTCAACGGTATAAAACTGTATTGATTTGCGCACACAAAGTATCCACCGTTTGTTGTTAAATGCCGGTCAAAAAAGGGGAATAACTCCGAAAAGAGGACCCCGACAGAAAGACGAAACAAGAGGACCAAGATGGCCCTGTATCGCTCACCTGTCACCAGATGATCATAAGGAATGTTTAGAAAACAAGAGTTGGCATTAGATGCTAGACATATTTGTCATTGGTTCCCTGTGAAAATACAGAGCTGACTTGTATGCCACTATTTGGACACCTTGTGGACACTGAAAGTCAGGCCCTAGTGCACCAACAGGAAATGAAGCGGCCCAGTCTTACTTACAATACAATACATGGGCCTTCTGGTTTCAGACGAGAAAATTTTTAAGGTTTTCCCCATATAAGTCTATGTAAAACCGGTGGGCCCCGTCGTGGGGGAATCTTGGCCCCAGGGCTATAATCTTGACAATCATGGTAGAGGGCAGCTAGATGAAGCTTCATACCAAACACCAAAGACCGGGGCCTTCTGCTTTCAAACGAAAAGATTTTTAAAAGGGTGTCCCTATATAAGTCCATGTAAAACCTGTGGACCCGGGGTGGGGGGGCGGGGTCAGTTTTGGCCCCAGAGCTATAATATGAAAACTCTTGGTAGAGGTCCACTAGATACAACTGCCTACAAAATATCAAAGACCTGGGCCTTCTGGTTTCAGACAAGAAGATTTTCCCTATATATGTCTTAAGTAAACCCGGTGGGGTCCGGGGCCATTTTTGGCCTCAAGATTGTAATTTGAACAAACTTGGTAGAGGTCCACTAGGCAAAGCTACCAACTATCAAAGACCTGGGCCTTCTGGTTTCCCACAGGAAGAGTTTAAAAGGGTTTCCCTATATTAGTTTATGTAACAAGAGGACCATGAGGTCCTGATCGCTCCCCTGAGCCATGTGTATTATTTGGTTCCTTTTTCTCTCATCTGAGTGACTATGATCTTTGGTACTGATAAATAGGTGAAGGTCATTAGAACATGGGGTCCTCATTGAAAATAAGGTCAAGGTCACCAAAACCCAATCAGTTCTTCATCCTGTCTCAATGTTATAGCCATGCAAATTTGATTGAAATCTACCCAGTAGAAAAATCCAGATATACTGCAAACAACATAAATTTGCATATATAGCATGGCTGTGACCTTGGAAAGAAGGTCAAGGTCATCAAAACCTAATCAGTTCTTCATCCTGTCCAAATGTTATATCCATGCAAATTTGATTAAAATCTACCATGTAGATCATAAGATATACTGCACAAAACCAAAATTTGGCCTAGATTTAACCTATTTATAATGAGTGTGACATTGAAAATAAGGTCAAGGTCACCAAAACCTAATCAGTTCTTTAACCTGTCCAAATGTTATATATGTGCAAATTTGATTGAAATCCACACAGTAGTTCATGAGATATACCGCACACAGCCTAAATTTGACCTATTTAGTATGGCTGTGACCTTGAAAATACATGTAAGGTCAATGTCACCAAAACCTAATCAGTTCTTAACCCTGTCCCAATGTAATATCAGTGCAAAGGGCTAGGGTCGATAAGGGCCATTTTTGGCCTCATAATCAAAATCATTCAAAGGGGGAGTTCCAAATCTGCCCACGCACAGATTTTCTTGAAACTTCAATTGTTGTTTACTTGAGGACTATCAACTATATATATAACTTTGTTTCATTTGATAAATTACTATAGGTCTCAGGAGAGCTCCCTGGGGTAGTCCCCTGTAGAGGTCATACACACCTGTGAACTTTTCAGTCTTAAATCAATAGGTATGATTACTTTCAAATTTTGTTGCTTTGATTGGCAACAGAACTCTATAAGGATTAATCTAATACAAAAAATGTAAATGTGTCTATGTCTTGTAAGTTTTCTGATAAATTTATTTTCAAAATTTATTCTACTTTTCATGAAAATTTATAAACAATGAGATTTTCATCATAAGTGTTAGATGTGTTACTGATCTTGTCACCCCAAGATATTGCATATAAAATTGGCCACATATATCCTCTATACAGCAAACAAATTTCAGAAAAATCAGAAACCGGTAACATTGTTTTTGATTGCTAGATATGGGTTCAGGTCTATTTTTGTGCTAAAATCAGTTGCAATATAAGGGGACAAGATTTCCTTAAAGTGTATTTTTTATTGTGTTTTTAATGACCATTTGGTGCCACGTTATCATACAAAGCTTAGCGTAGGCATTTATGTAATAAACACTCTCTCCCCCTCCCCAAACCACTCGGCACCCCCCCCCCCCCCCAACACACACACACAAAAAGATACTGTTTACAGTCAGGCGTTTTAGTTTGACTTTTCAAAAGTAAATAAGAACATACATTAGCAAAGTATACCATTTCAATCCAAACATTTGAAAGAGAAAAAATAAAATGCATTCATGCAATGTTCATGATGAATGTTAGTTTTGACAGTTTTGCAAAAATGATAATCCTGAAAATTACATTATAGCAGAATAGGAATAAGACAAGGTGGATCTTTTTACTCTGTTTTATTTGGTCTTTCTGTATATGTTTAAACCCCGCAATAAAAAGACACTTGATGTCAGTAATACCCAATGACGTATTGAATCTGCTTAATAAATTACTTTCATAGTCCTATTTTTTCTTTAATTATGTTTGCTGTTGTCATTCTCTTCTTTAAAATAAAACAGCAGCCAATAAATTGCTAACTGTGAAGGGACAGACTGATTTTTCCATTTGTTCTAATGATTGATCGGTCCATGTGTTGGTAATTTTTTGTTACATCACTTGGTCAAAGAGACTCACACTCCGCTCCCCACCAAAGGTTTTGTGAGAGCATAAAAACTATTTTCTGCATTGTTTCTAGGTTCATTATAACATCTGCAAACGTGTAAGCTACAATGTCTTAGTCTTCAAAACAAATGCAGAGCTAGTCACACTGTAACTAGTTGTAAAATTGGCAATTGGTATACACTTCCCTAAATGAAATAGTTGGAAGGCAAGTTGCTGTAACTAATGCATTTGATAGGTGATATTATATTTAGATGTTGTAATACCATTCGCAATATTTGTCATCTGTGTTAAGTTTTCTAGCTCGGTATTCATCTGTTTTTGTAAATGGCGTAAATCAGATGTTAGTTGTACTATTTTCTGAACCAAAATCTGCAGTTGGCTCTATATTTTTCCATAATACTGATAGCAAATATACCGTTTGCTCTTTTCTTCATCTGAAATAGTTCGAAAGCTGAACTGATTGGTCATCTCTATAATACTAATTCATGTTACTCAAAAAATAACTGGTTGCTTTCTGGATCATATTTAAGAAAATAAATAGATCATATCTAAGAATAAAACTTTCTGACACTGATTTGCACCACAGGCGACATTTGTTTGTGCTTTAGTCCAGATTTTGCTGGGGGGAATTTTAGAGTGACAAAAGAGCCAACACAATTGTGTTTCCATTTTGTCTATAGTAATCTGTGTATACAGTGAGCCAAAAGATCAGAAAATATTGTCTTTGGAATAATGACATACCTGGCTCAACCATAATAAAACATCATTACCCTTGGCCATTCAAGCAAGCTGTGTCATTCAGGCATGACAATCAGACTTTTCAAACTTTTTAAGTAGTCTGCATCAGTTCAGAGAGTCAAGCGATAGAACCATCCATTTTACTTGCCATTTCAACAATCTTTGTCATAATAAGCTTCAGCAGGCTTTAGGTTTACATTAAATGCAAAAAGCCTGTTAAGAAATGAAATATATTTTCAATAAAATCCGATGGAATTGTTAATGAGCGCTCAAAATGAATTGTGTTTTTGGTGTTCCCCAGGGTACCATAACTGATACAAATGCTGATTAAATGAGCTCATATTACACAATCAAGGTTTAAACATACATATATTCATGTGTATATATATATTGGTGAGCAATTTCTCGATTGAAAATGTTATACCATATCTACAAATGGTTTGAAAAAAAAAAATCTGACTACTACTATTCAATGTTCAAATGCAGTATGTTACCGGTCTCAGATTTTCAAGAAAGTTTGACAAAATGTTCTACATATACATGGGCAATTTTCACATTAAAATGATGGGGTGACAAGAACTGCAACAATGTGAAATCAAAAGTCAAACATACTCCAAAACATTTTATGGTTGTGATATCTGGGGTCTGCTCCATATGAAATTGATCATGGTCTATGGAACTTCAACTGAACAATAGCAAATGTGATACAAAAATAATCACAAATGACTACAAAGATGCCTGAGAACAAAATAACTCCAAAGCATAAGAAGCTGTTATGTAAATATACACTTATTTAAGGGTACCCCTATTTTCGGAAGTGGAAATAAACAAAACATTGTAGATTTATAATGAAAACAGATATGAGAGTGAAATAGCTAAGTAATGAACAACCATTTACCAGGCATTAATTATGCACAATATCATGGAAATCTGTGCGTGGGCAGAACCCTATGGAAATTTACTATAGGCTGGAACTCCCCCTTTTACCGAATGACAAAATATTAATTGCGATTTTGAAATTGTAAATAGTTGTAATATTTGAAGTCTGTTGCCATGGCAACACGCGTTGAAAGAAAGACGCCGTTTTCCCTAGCAAAAGATGGTGCTGCCTTCTTTTTGATTGTTAAACTGGCATATATCATAATGTTTTTTATTCAAAGATGTAATGGCATATCCTAAACGAGGCTTTTAGTTTAGAAAAGTCATATTATCCAATAAGAACACCCGCTGGAAATATGTCCCCCCACCATAGGGGAGGGGACATATTGTTTTTGGCGCGGATCCCGTTTGTGTCGGCGTCAGCGTCGGCGTAGCCTATTTGAAGCATTATATCTCCTGAACCTATGGATGGATTTGGACCAAACTTGCATAGACACATTACTAGCATAAGAGAAAACAGTCTTTAGGTCATGATGACCTTGACCTCATTTTCAAAGTCACAGCGACCCAAAAACTTTCATTTTGGGCCAAAAATAGCTTGCCCGCACTCTGTCTCATTAACGAATTGATTGATTTTCGTCAAACTTGGTACAATACATCAAATAAGAGGGCCATGATGGCCCTGGATCGCTCACCTGATCCATAGTGTACAAACGGAATTGTGGGTAATATATGGTGGTGTGGAGGGTTTGAGCAATTTTGGTTGGACCCAAAGAACATTAATTCAAAATCAGTCTGCCTATTTAGGAGCAGAAGTCATTTTGAGAAGTACATGTAGAAGTCATTTTTGATGAAATGACATCTCAATCCCTGCCGCCCAATGAAACCAATGGGGTTTGAATGCACAGATTGTTCCACTCGCACCACTTTGCCTGGACAGGCTAAGACCTTCAAAGTGGTTTACCAATACTCCTGTAGAAGCACCTTGCAGCCAAGGTGGGTGGGGGCCAAAACTTTCAAAAGCCATCTCTAAAAGGAAGCAATTTTATAGGAATGTTCCATGAGTGACCCTCTAACAAAAATGCTCAAAATATTTTGCTTAGCTGAGCATGATGGCCACCACAGCTAAAAACCTCAAACCTCATTCCTGTCAAATAATTTCATAATCCATCCACTGGTTAAGGAGAAGAAGTCGTTTAAAGGTTTTTCTATTTTTAGCTCTGGCAGCCTATCTTGTTCACCAGAGCGGAACGGTTTGAGCAATTTTGGTAGAGGGTCACCCAAGGAACATTCCTGTGAAGTAATTGCAAAATCCATTCACTGGTTAAGGAGAAGTCGTTTAAAGGTTTTCTCTATTTTTAGCTCTGGCAGCCATCTTGTTCACCAGAGCAGAACGGTTTGAGCAATTTTGGTAAAGGGTCACCCAAGGAACATTCCAGTGAAATAATTTCAAAATCCATCCACCGGTTAAGGAGAAAAAGTCGTTTAAAGGTTATTCTATTTTTAGCTCTGGCGGCCATCTTGTTACCCGAGCGGAACGGTTTGAGCAATTTTGGTAGAGGGTCACCCAAGGAACATTCCTGTGAAGTAATTTCAAAATCCATCCACTAGTTAAGGAGAAGAAGTCGTTTAAAGGTTTTTCTGTTTTTTAGCTCTGGTAGCCATCTTGTTCACCAGAGCGGAACATTTTGAGCAATTTTGGTAAAGGGTCACCAAAGGAACATTCCAGTGAAATAATTTCAAAATCCATCCACTGGTTAAGGAGAAAAAGTCGTTTAAAGTTTATTCTATTTTTAGCTCTGGCGGCCATCTTATTCACACAAGAGCGGAACGGTTTGAGCAATTTTGGTAGAGGGTCACCCAAGGAACATTCCTGTGAAGTAATTTAAAAATCCATCCACTTGTTAAGGAGAAGAAGTGGTTTAAAGGTTTTTCTATTTTTAGCTCTGGTGGCCATCTTGTTCACCTGATCGGTACATTTTGAGTAATTTTGGTAGAGGGTCACCCAAGGAACTTTCCTGTGAAGTAATTTCGAAATCCATCAACAGGTTTTCCGGCCTCAGTGGCTCAGTCGGATGCGCGTCTGACTGGTGATCAGGAGGACGCGGGTTCGACTCCCGCCGGGGTCGGCAACATTCTTTCGTGGAGATTGATCATGAAATCTTTTCTACGGTCATTCTCTCCCTTCCGCTGATTCAAGAAGGGCAGTTGTCAGTTTCTGGCGAAAGAATGTGCACTGTACTGGTTAACCGCTTACGTATAGGCCTGCCCAGGAAAGTGTTGATAGGTAAACTGACCGGCTCAAAAATGACCTAAATAGTGTTGACTGGGCCGTAAAACTCCAAAACAAACAAACCATCAACAGGTTAAGGAGAAGAAGTTGTTTAAAGGTTTTTCTATTTTTAGCTCTGGCGGCCATTTTGTTCACCCGAGTGGAATGGTTTGAGCAATTTTAGTAGAAGGGCACCCAAGGAACATTCCTGTGCAATAATTTCAAAATCCATCCACTGGTTAAGGAGAAGAAGTCGTTTAAAGGTTTTTCTATTTTTAGCTCTGGCGGCCATGTTGTTCACCTAAGCGGAACGATTTGAGCAATTTTGGTAGAGGGTCACCCAAGGAACCTTCCTGTGAAATTATATCAAAATCCTTGCACTGGTTAAGGAGGAGAAGTCGTTTATAGGTTTTTCTATTTTTAGCTCTGGCGGCCATCTTGTTCACACGAGTGGAACGATTTGAGCAATTTTGGTAGAGGGTCACCCAAGGAATATTCCTGTGAAATTATTTCAAAATCTGTCTAGCAGTTTTGGAGAAGAAGTTGTTTAAAGCAAAAGTTGACGACGGACGCACGCACGCACGCACGGACGACGGACAAAGACCGATCACAAAAGCTCACCTTGAGCAATTCGTGCTCAGGTGAGCTAAAAAAAAAAAAAAGATTTGGTGAGATTTTGGTGACCTTGACCTTTTCACAAAGTAGACTTATCGATAACCGTATATCAAAAGGTAAATCATTGTGACTCAGGCTCATGAAGGACCAATAATTTCGGGCGGACCGGTGTGCAATTACCGGCAAAATAGTGTGTTATACATGTAACATCACACAAACCCACACTGGGTAAAAAGATGAGCTACTTACATTTCACCAAAATGGCAAACTTACAGTTAAAAGACCCAGCACAGAGAGAGAAGCTTCAATCAGACGTGCGACTAGAGGCGATGCAGGTAAGAGAGAGAGAGAGAGAGAGAGAGAGAGAGAGAGAGAGAGAGAGAGAAGAGAGAAGAGAGAAGAGAGAGAGAGAGAGAGAGAGAGAGAGAGAACTGTCTGTTTGGAATTTTGTCCGGCTCTGGTGCATTCAAGAAAAAGTCTATCTTGCAACTGTTAATAACATTGAAGGTCTTTTTTTGCATTAGTCGTGGGTGTGCTTTTACGGTCCTTTCAAGATAATTTTACTGCTTTCGAGCCGATCGTCAACCAGAGAACGATAAAAACCGGAGTATCTGGAAAAAATAAACACCTGACCTTCCTTTGCAGAACTTGGCGTCTGACATGACCCGAGAGGGACTCGAACCCACACCACAGAGAGATTTTATCAATTAAGAGACTGCTAGCACTCTTACCCAATTAGCCAATGAGGTCTGTAACAATGAACGTGCCATACGGTGCCCGAAAGCAGTTCTCTGGTTTGACCGTCGTCTTGACTGGCCATGAAAAGCCTTAAGGCCTGTGTAATGAAAATGTATTTTTTTTTCCTGTTAATGTTGCTGTTTTCAGCATCTCTATTTTCAGTCTCTCTCCTCACTCTCTCTCTCTCTCTCTCTCTCTCTCTGTCTCTGTCTCTCTCTCTCTCTGAATTTATTTTTTCTGCTAATGTTGCTGTTTTCAGCATCACTACACCCTCCTGCTCTCTCTAAAATGTTTTTTTTTCTGTTAACGATGCTGTTTTGAGCATCTCTACATACAGTTCTCTTTCTCTCTCTCTCTCTCTATCTCTCTCTCACAAATGTTTTTTTTTTTGTTAATGTCTCTCTCACACACACACACACACACACACACACACACACACACACACACACACACACACACACACACACACACACACACACACACACACACACACACACACACACACACACACATACACACACACACACACACACACACACACATTGAAGCTATACCTATGGCAATCAGACGCCACGTTCTGCTGCGTCTAGTCTGGGTCTACACTGATTGCCAAACCCAGTGCATGGTCCTTTAGCACAATACTATGATCTCACAATGGAAAGAAAAGCTTCACTATAATTTCCTACAAATCAGGGACAGTCACGTGAACATGATCAACAACGTATAATAACTTTAGGTCGACTGAAAACAATCGACCCAGTCACAGTGTAGGCTGAAAACAATAAGAATTGTCCATCCAAGAGAAAAAAGTGACCCGGGTATACATAACCAAAGCATACCCACATCCCGGCCATATCCTAATTAGCCTTGGTACACCCCATTCGCTTGAACAGCAAGACTTTGGCGTATCATAATAATTGTTTGATTTGAGGTTTCACATCTCAAGCCCTGTCGCCCAATAGAAACAAAAGGGTTTAAAAGCATGGACAATCCGACTCACATCGCTCTGCCTGGGCAGGCTTAGATCCTCTAAGCGATTTTCCAGTACTCGTGTGCAGTCGGATTCAGCTCCACGTGGAAGCATCCTGCTGCCCATATATTTCTTCAAGCCCCTATGGGCGGGGCGGAATAACTTTGAGGTATATATTTACTTATTTACTCTCCAATCAGCCGGAACACAAGGACAGTAACAAACTAGAATTTGTTTTTCTACAAAAACACAGATGTCTCCCCCGTTTTTGACTGCTAAGTATAACCTTGACATTGGAGGTATTGAGCTGGGTCTTGTGTGCAACACATCATCTAATGAAGATGAACATTTCTGCATAGTAACTTTAAAAATGTTCATAGAAAAATAAAAAAGTTATTGGCCGTAAACAAAAAAGCACCTTTTTACCTTTGACCTCAAAGTATGGCCTTGACCTTTGCGGTACAACACATCGTCTCATGATGGTTAACATTTCTGCCAAGTAATTTCATAATCCATCAAAGAATAAAGAAGTTATTGACTGTCCTTTTTTTTACCTTTGACCTCTAGGTATGACCTTGACATTGGAGGTATGGACCTTGGTCTTGCACATGACTCATGGTCCAACTTTCAAGCCTCTAGCTCCAACAGTTTTTGAGATATCTTGCTGACAAGATTTTATTAAAAAAAATTCAAAGGGCAATAACTCTTGAAAGGGGCATAGTCCGGATGAGAAAAAAATACGTGTCAGCTTATTTTCCATTAGGAATGCATATATGAAATTTCAAAACCACAGCATACACAGTTCTAAAGTTATGCAATGCATCACTTTTAGGATTCATTACAATGGGCACAAATTACCAAAATGACAAAGGGCCATAACTCGCAAAGTATTTTTCGGAATTTTGTCAAAAGTTAATCAGTTCATATACTCATCACCACCAATATACTCAACAACTTTCAAGGCTCTAGCTCCAATAGTGTTTGAGATATTTGGCTGACAAGATTTTATTAAAAAAATTTCAAAGGGCAATAACTCTTGAAAGGGGCATAATCCGGACGAGAAAAAAAAATACGCGTCAGCTTATTTTTGATGAGGAACCCATATATGAAATTCCAAAACCCTAGCATACACGGTTCTAAAGTTATGCTATGCATCACTTTTAGCATACATTACAATGGGCACAAATTACCAAAATGACAAAGGGCCATAACTCACAAAGTATTTTTTGGAATTTTGTCAAAAGTTAATCAGTTCATCTACTCATCACCACCAATATATTCAACAACTTTCAAGCCTCTAGCTCCAATATTTTTGAGATATCTTGCTGACAAGCTTTTATTAAAAAAATTGAAAGGGCAATAACTCTTGAAAGGGGCATAATCCTGACGAGAAAAAAATACGCATCAGCTTATTTTCCATCAGAAATGCATATATGAAATTTCAAAATTATAGCATACACCGTTCTAAAGTTATGCTATGCATCACTTTTAGCATACATTACAATGGGCACAAATTACCAAAATGACAAAGGGCCATAACTCACAAAGTATTTTTCGGAATTTTGTCATAAGTTAATCAGTTCATCTACTCATCACCAACAATCTATTCACCAACTTTCAAGGCTCTAGCTCCAATAGTTTTTGAGATATCTTGCTGACAAGATTTTATTAAAAAAATTTCAAAGGGCAATAACTCTTGAAAGGGGCATATTCCGGACAAGAAAAAAAATACGCGTCAGCTAATTTTCCATGAGGAATCCATATATGAAATTTCAAAACCCTAGCATACATGGTTCTAAAGTTATGCTATGCATCACTTTTAGCATACATTACAATGGGCACAAATTACCAAAATGACAAAGGGCCATAACTCACAAAGTATTTTTTGGAATTTTGTCAAAAGTTAATCAGTTCATCTACTCATCACCATCAATATAATCACCAACTTTCAAGGCTCTAGCTCCAATAGTTTTTGAGATATCTTGCTGACAAGATTTTATTAAAAAAAAAATTCAAAGGGCAATAACTCTTGAAGGGGGCATAATCCGGACGGGAAATAAAATACGCGTCAGCTAATTTTCCATGAGGAATCCATATATGAAATTTCAAAACCCTAGCATACATGGTTCTTTAGTTATGCTATGCATCAAAAGCGTAATGGACGGACGAACGAACCAGAACCAATATGCTCCTCAAACTTTTTCAAAGTTGGGGGCATAATAAGAAAGTTATTGACAGAACACAAAAAAAGGCCCTTTTTTTACCTTTAACCTCTATGTATGACCTTGACCTTTCAGGTATTAAACTGGGATGCGGGCAACACATCATCTCATGGTGGTTAACATTTCTGCCTAGCAATTTCAAAATCCATCTAAAAATAAGAAAGTTATTGACCAAACACGAAAAAAGGCCCCTTTTTTACCTTCGACCTCTATGTATGACCTTGACATTTTAGGTACCAAACTGAATCATGCATGCAACACATCGTCCCATGATAGTTAACATGTTTGCACAAGTAACTTCAAATTCTATTTAAAAATAGGCAAGTTATTGACAAAACCCGAGAAAAGGCCCCTTTTTTACCTTTGACCTCTAAGTATGACCTTGACCTTTGAGGTACCAACCTGGGTCATGCGCGAATACATCGCCTTATATTGGTTCACATTTCTGCCAAGTGATTTCAAAATCCATCTCAAAATAAGAAAGTTATTGACCAAATACGAAAAAAGGCCCACTTTTTGACCTTTGACCTCTAAGTATGACCTTGACCTTTGAGGTACCGACCTGCCTCATGTGCGAC
This sequence comes from Lucinisca nassula, assembly GCA_963580285.1. Classification (NCBI taxonomy): domain Eukaryota; kingdom Metazoa; phylum Mollusca; class Bivalvia; order Lucinida; family Lucinidae; genus Lucinisca; species Lucinisca nassula. The sequence continues at coordinate 66,525,474 of OY757012.1, read as the reverse complement.
ACAAATCGTCTCATGATTGTTAATGATAATGCCAAGTAATTTTAAAATCCATCTCAAAATTAGAAAGTTATTGACCAAATACGAAAAAAAGGCCCCTTTTTTGACCTTTGACCTCTAAGTATGACCTTGACCTTTGAGGAACCGACCTGCCTCATGCGCACCACACATCGTCTTATGGTTGTTAATAATTATGCCAAGTAATTTTAAAATCCATCTCAAAATAAGAAAGTTATTGACCAAATACGAAAAAAGGCCCCTTTTTTACCTTTGACCTCTAAGTATGACCTTGACCTTTGAGGTACCGACCTGCCTCATGCGCACCACACATCGTCTTATGGTTGTTAATAATTATGCCAAGTAATTTTAAAATCCATCTCAAAATAAAGTTATTGACCAAATACGAAAAAAAGGCCCCTTTTTTGACCTTTGACCTCTAAGTATGACCTTGACCTTTGCGGTACCGCCCTGCCTCATGCGCACCACACATCGTCTTATGGTTGTTAATATTTCTGCAGAGTAATTTTAAAATCCATCAAAAAATAAGGAAGTTATTGACCGGACACGATTTGCCCATACATATATACATACCACCAAACTTCCAAGGGAGATAATTCAAAAAGTATAAATGCGAGAGTTATGGTTCTTGCGCACTGCACGTCGTCTAATGCTGATTAATATTTTTACGAAGTTTCGTGACGATAGCTCTAACGGTTTTCAAGTTACAGAGCGGACACGGAAGTGTGACAGACGGACAGACGGACAGACAGACAGACGGACAGACAGACGCCCGGGGGAAAAACAATATGTCTCTCCGAAAAAAATTTTTTCGGGGGAGACATAATGACAACAAGTGAAAAGAAAAATTAAATTGCGAAAAATGATGTTGGCCTAACCATCAGTGCGGCATGAGAAAGATATCATTTCAGTGCATTGTGTGTTAAACTTTTTATCGTCTTAGCCTTCTAAGTAGAAATTAAAACTGTCTTTCACAAGAGCTTGCATGTACGAATAATTTTGTTTTGTTTGATTTGAGTTTTAACGTCCCCGTCAACACTATAAAGGTCATGTTGGAGACGTTGCTTCCAATTTTGTGGAACTTTTACCCGACATTGAGGTGAAATGACATCTCAAGCCCTGCCGCCCAATGAAACCAACAGGGTTTGAATATAAGCACGGACGGTCAGACTCGTACCGCCTGTACGAATAGTAATAAAGAGAAAATAGCAGCCGATTAGATTCATATGCAACATGAAACATGATTCAATGCAGAGACGCGGGAAAAATGAAAACCAGACACAGTCCAGCACCTCTACTAGATCAGTCCACATTTTGAAATTGATAGGCATGGTATTCAATATTTAAAAAAAAAAACTTTCTTTACTCGTCTGTTATGGAACAACATGTATATAACGAGCGAAATGAGATGAAATGACATCTCAAGCCCTGCCGCCCAATGAAACCAATAGGGTTTATTAAGCATGGACGGGCCGTCTCGCATCGCTTTGCCTGGGCATGCTTAGATCCTCTTATCGGTTTACCAGTATGGGGGTCGGTTTCAGCTCCGGGTGGAAGCATCATGCACCCGATATATTTCTTCGAATGCGATAAAAATAGGTGCATCGAAGATAGAACGTGGTAACTCAGTGGTTAGTGCACTTGCGTCTGATGTTAGAGGTCCCGGGTTCGATCTCCGACAGTGGAGATAATGACATAATTTGCAGCGATGAGTCCACAAAGTGCACACTTCGTTGGATCCGGGTGTGTGTGTGTGGGGGGGGGGTGCGTTTACTGGAGAAAAATAATGTTTACTCCTGCACGCAAAGAATGCCGAGACAGAACGTCATATCCCTCTCGGTCCGACGCTGACCCGCTGTTTGATGCTGACTTGGCCGTCCCCCGGTGCAAGTTAAAAGATTTCAACTATAGCTAATAGGGCCTATGTGACGTAGCCTACGTCAAATGTGGTGGCAACTCCGGTTAAATACCGTGAATTGCAAGGGAGGCTATTCATGCACAGAAAACAGTAGCCGAAACAAAAAGATAAAACAGTAACAACAACAGCATATTAGAAAGACATCAATTTAATTTATTGTAACTTAAATTCATTTTGTATTTTAGTTCAATGAGTAGGTTTATAAAAGTAGATATATTCACATCTAGATCGAGAAAAATGCAAATAGTAAGAGCTAGTCAGATTCACAGATGCTTGGGGTCAGGTCTGATTAGATTTCTAGCCCGACAGAACAGGCCTACTATCGATAAAGCTTGTTTGAAGGCCTTAAAACAATGTTTTAAAAAAGGTCCCCATCACTGATAGGCTCGATGGTTGGGGTCAGGTCTGATTAGATTTCTAGCCCGACAGAACAGGCCTACTATCGATAAAACTTGTTTGAAGGCCTTAAAACAATGTTTTAAAAAAGGTCCCCATCCTGATAGGCTCTATTTGAAGGCCTTAAAACAATGTTTTAAAAAAGGTCCCAATCACTGATAGTAGGCCTATTCTGTCGGGCTAGAAATCTAATCAGACCTGACCCCAAGCATCTGTGTATTAGAGCCTATCAGTGATGGGGACCTTTTTTAAAACATTGTTTTAAGGCCCTCAAACAAGTTTTATCGATAGTAGGCCTCTTCTGTCGGGCTAGAAATCTTATCAGACCTGACCCCAAGCATCTGTGGTCAGATTTATGCAGATTTATCCTTGATCTAGTTTGAAATATAATTCAATGCGGTGACAAAATATTTCAACGAACACAAGCGAAATAAATTTTTCAGTCATGTCAAAAATGCCTCAAAGGTCGATAAAGTGTACGTTTTGGCTGTTGTCAAAGGGTCTCTACTTGTAATTTTAACTATCGCACCACCCCTCGACCAACACGAAACATTGGTGATAAGACGAACTTGACGTTATCTTTCTTTTGCGACATTTTTCATGTTGGTCGAGGGGTGGTGCGGTACTTAATTTTCCATGGAAACATGTTTAAACAACTAAAAATTTCAGGAAAATGACGTTTCGACCTTCCTTAGTGACGTCACCATAGCAATACGTGCGCACGATCCGACGTTCTAACAGCATTTCTTGAAACTTTATATGGTGTTCTGTTTTAGCATGTATAAACCTAATTAACATGTAATTTTGATTTTTCTGGAAAATCGAGGCCAAAAATGCACCTTATCGACCCTAGCCCTTTGATTAAAATCAGTAGTTCATGAGATATAATGCACACAACATAAATTTGACATATTTGGAACGGTTGTGACCTTTAAAAGGTCAAAGTCACCAAAACCGAATAAGTTCTTCAATCTGTCCCAATGTTATATCCGTGCAAATTTGATTAAAACCCACCCAGTAGTTCATGAGATATCTTGCACCCAAGAAAGTGTCACGCCATCGACGGGATTCGCACCAGAAACAATATGATAAGATGATTCGCATATGCCTATGGCTTGTTTATAAATCCTGTCATGAAATTTGTATTTATGTTATTTAAATATGTTCTTACTTTACTGAAATAAATATTGTTTAAATCAAAATCCATATGCCCCCGTCCACCCCCCTTCCCCTTCGGTGGGAGGTGGGGCATAATAGGCCCAGTAGTTTCAGATAAAATGTATTTTGAAAAGTCAATGGACCTGCAATTCATGTAACTTGGGGCAAGGTCACCTTGAGCATTCATAGACATTCATTTTGTACATATTCTATAGCACAGACCACAGTATTTTCCAAAAAATCGAGTGTTTTAGCCTTTTCCAATTGAAAAGCCTGAAGAACCAAATTTGACCTTGGCGTAAAATCAGTCAAGGTCAAATTTGGGTAATCATATTTGCAAATTTGGTAGTACTCAGTCAGCCGATGCTTCATAAAAAGTTTCAATACATTTGGCCCAAGGGTTCTGGAGAAGATGTTTTAAGGTTTTTACAATATTTGGGCATGGTGGCCATTTTGGTCATGTGACCTGGACCATTCAAACAAATTTTCGTTCCCTCACTGCCTTAAGGCTGCCTATCAAATTTAAATCAAACTGGCCAAGGTCACTGAATGTCCCTGACATAGACATTTATATTTTACCTATTCTCATGCCATAGACCACAATATTTTCAGAAAAATGCCTTGTTTTACCCTTGCCCCATTTAAAAGATAAAGGAACCAAATTTCATCTTGGCGTAGGTCAAGGTCAAACTAGGATCATCATATTTGCAAACTTGGTAGTACTCAGTTACCCGATGCTACATACCAAGTTTCAAGACAATCGACCCACTGGTTCTGGAGAAGATGATTTTTTAAGGTTTTTACCATATTTGCGCAGTGTGACCATCTTGGTTATCTGACCTAAACCATTCAAACAATTTTTTGTTCCCTCACTGCCCTTAGACTGAATATAAAATTTTAATGAAATCGACCATATGGCTACAGAGAATAGGTAGTTTGGAATGTCAATGGACCTGCAATCCACGTGACCTTGAGCCAAGGTTATTGAATCACCTTGACCTTTGACATTCATAGACATTCATTTTGTACCCATTCCTAATCATAGACCGCAATATTTTCCGAAAAATTCATTGTTTTACCATTACCCCATTGAAAAGCCTAAGACACCAAATTTGACCTTGGCATTAAAAAGGTCATGGTCAAACTAGGGTCATCATATTTGCAAATTTCGTAGACCTCAGTCACCAGGTGCTACATAGGAAGTTTCAAGACAAGTGGTTCTTGAGAAGAAGATTTTTAAAAGGTTTTTACAATATTTGGGCGCATGCCGGCCATCTTGGTCATGTGACCTGGACCATTTAAACAAATTTTCGTTCCCTGTCCTGAGGCTGCATATAAAATTTAATCGAAATTGGCTCAGTGATTTCAGATAAAATGTATTCTGAAATGTCAGTGGACCTTGCCATCTTGAGTCCTTGAGTCAAGCTCACTGAATGACCTTGACCTTTAGCATTCTCATGCAACAGACCACAATATATTTTTCAGAAAAATGCATCGTTCTACCCTTTTGCCATTGAAAAGCTTAAGAAATCACATTTGACCTTGGTGTAAAATAGGCCAAGGTCAGCCTAGGGTCATCATATTTGCGAATTTGGTAGTACTCAGTAACCCGATGATACAAACCAAGTTTCAAGACAATCAGCCAATGGGTTCTGAAGAAGATTTTTTAGGTTTTTTGCCACATTTGGGCATGGCGGCCACCTTGGTCATGCAAACTAGACCATTCGAATAATTTATTGTTCCTTTACTCTCCTAAGGCTGCATATTAAATTTAAATGAAATTGGTCCGGTGGATTGTGAGAAATGTATTTGGAAATGTCAATGTACCTTCAATCCAAGTGATCTTGAGCCAAGGTCATTGACTGACATTGACCTTGAACATTCATAAATATTCATTTTTATATACCTATTCTCATGACATAGACCACAATTTTTTCCGCAAAATGCATTGTTTTACCCTTTTCCCATTGAAAAGCCCAGAGAACCAAATTTGACCTTGGCTTAAAATAAGTCAAGGTCAACCTAGGGTCATCATATTTGCAAATTTGTAATCAGTCACCAAATGCAGCATATTTCGTTCCAAGACAATTGGCCAAGTGGTTCTGAAGAAGATATTTAAGGTTTTTACCATAGTTTGGCATTGCGGCCATCTTGGTCAGATGACCTAGACCATTCGAACAAATTTTTGTTCCCTCAATGTCCTTAGGCTGCATATATAATTCAATTGAAATTGGCCCACTGGTTTCAGAGAAAATGTATTGTAAAATGTCAATTCACCTATAATTCAAGTGACCTTGAGCCAAGGTTACTGAATGACCTTGAGCATTCATAGACACTCATTTTGTACCTATTCTCATGTAACATACCACAATATTTTCCGAAAAATGCATGGTTTTACCCATTTCCCACTGAAAAGCCTAAAGAATCAAATTTGATCTTGGCAGAAAATAGGTCATGGACAACCTTGGGTTATCATATTTGCAAGCTTGGCAGTACTCAGTCACCCGATGTTACATACCAAGTTTCAAGACAATTAGCCAAATGGTTCTAAAAAAGATTTTTTGAGGTTTTTACCATATTTGGGCATGGTGGCCATCTTGGTCATGTGACCTGGACCAATCGAACCAATTTTTCTTCCCTCAATGTCCTTAGGCTTCATATAAAATTTAAATGAAACTGGCTGAGTGGTTTAAGAGAAAATATATTTTGAAATGCCAATGGACCTGCAATTCAGGTGACCTTGAGCCAAGGCCACTGAATGACTTTTACCTTAAGTATTCATAGATATTGATTTTTTTTCCTACTCTCATGTCACATCGTTTAACCCTATTCCCATTGAAAAGCCTAAGGAACCAAATTTGACCTTGGCAGAAAATAGGTCAAGGTCAACCTAGGGTCATCATATTTGCAAATCTGGTAGTACTCAGTCACCCGATGCTACAAACCAAGTTTCAAGACATCGGCCCAGTGGTTCTGGAGAAGATTTTTAAGGTTTTTGCCATATCTGGGCATGGCGGCTATCTTGACCTGGACCATACTTGCAAACTTTCTTCCCCCACTGCCAGGAGGCTGCATATGAAATTTAATTGGAATTGGGCCATTGGTTTCAGAGAAGAAGACATTTAAAAATGGTGGACGACGGAGGCTTACCATCCTATAAGCTCCCCCGGAGCTTTCGGCTCAAAGAGCTACAAATGGTGGGCCATGGCTCGGGGGCGTTTTTTGGCTCGGGGGCGTTTTTTGGCCCCGGGGCTATAGTTTGGACAATCTTGCTAGAGACCCACTAGATACAACTTCATACCAAATATCAAAAACCTGGGCCATCTGGTTTCAGACAAGAAGAATTTTAAAGGCTTTCCCTATATAAGTCTATGAAACAAGAGGCCCATGGGACACTATGCTCACAAGAGCTCAGGTGTGCACTGCCCAATGGCAGCCATGTATTTTAACATGATTTCATTTTAATCTACCAATTATAAAGTCTCCCGAATGAACCCCCATATCCAAATGAGTACCCATCTGGACTCGGTATCTGAAACATTAGGCCTCTTATGAAATAGAGGGTGTAGGGCATGGATCCAATGGAGCCCTGGTTGGTATCACTAAATGAGTTTTATCATAAGGAACAATATATATGGTGTAGCAGTGGGGATCTGTAAGCCGTGAAGGGGTTGGGACTGCCCTGTTGATCCCGGGAAAGCCAAGATTGTTGTCCCTAAATGTGTCTTATCATAAGGACCAAGAATATATATGGTTTATGGGTGGGAATCTGAACGGTTTCTGATATATGAGGCCCTTCTATGAAGTGAAGAGGAGAGGAATGGCCCCTGCGGAACCCCCGAGTTGGTGTGCTACTGATAAGGGACAAGAAAGGAACAAGAACATATATGATTATGGGGTGGGGATTTGAATGGTTATGAAATATATGGCCTTTTAAATTGGCAGGGTGGGGCACATTGTCCCTGCACAAAGTGACCGCCATGTTGGTCTGATCGAACAAGTCTTATCATAAGAAACAAGAATATTATAGTTTCGGAATGGGGATCTGAATGATTTCTGAGATATATGGCTTTTAATGAAGTAAAGGAGTGGGGTATGGCTCAGTCACCCTGGAGGACTCTCAAGCTATAGTTATTTGAATGCATCTTATCATAAGGAAGACAAATATATATGGTTTAGGGGTGGGGCTCTGAACAGTTTCTGAGATAAATGGCCTTGTGTAAGTGGTGTGGTGGGGCAAGGCCCTGGCTTGACCTGGGAGACCTCCAGGTTGGTGTCAATGAATGTATCTTATCATAAGGAACAACAATATATGTATGGTTTGGAGGTGGGGATTTGTAAAGTTTCCGAGATATTGGGTCTTTTATGAAATGAAGGGGTGGGGCACGACCCCGGCACATCCCGGGGGACTCCCAGGTTAGTGATATTGAATGTGTCTTATCATGAGAAACAAGAATATATAAGGTTCTGGGGCGGGGATCTGTATGGTTTCTGAGATATATGGTCTTTTGTGAAGCAAAGGGGGTGGGACAAGGCCCCGGCACACCCAGGAAGACCCCCGAATTGGTGTCAATGAATGCGTCTCTTCATAAGGAACAACATTATAATATGGTTATGGGGTTGGGATCTGTAAGGTTTCCAAGATATTGGGCCTTTTATGAAATGGAGGGGGTGGGGCATGACCCCGGCGCATCCTGGGGAATCCCCAGGTTGGTGTCATTAAATGCGTCTTATCATAAGGAACAAGAATATATATGGTATTGGGGTGGGGATCTGAATGGTTTCTGAGATATATGGCCTTTTGTGAAGTGGAGGGGTGTGGCAAGGCCCTGGTGCAACCCAGGAAACCACCATGTTGGTGTCAGTGAATCTATCTTTTCATAAGGAACAAGAATATGTATGGTTTAGGGGTGGTGATCTGTAAGGTTTCCAAGATATTGGGTCTTTTATGGAATGGAGGGGGTGGGACATGACCCCGGCACATCCCGGGGGACCCCAGGTTGGTGTCACTGATTGCATCTTATCATAAGGAACAAGAATATATATGGTTTTGGGCCGGGGATCTAAATGGTTTCAGAGTTATATGGCATTTTATGAAGTGGAGGAGGTGGGGCATGGCCCTGGCACGACCTTGGGGATCCCATGTTGGCATAAAAGCATATGGCTGAGAGACGTTTGCTCAAGGAACATTTCTATAAAAGTTTTGACATAATATCTGCAATGACTTGGCAGCTAATGGCATTTTTCAATTTTCCCCATTATAAGCCTATGGAAAATCTAAGTTGTTTGTTTGTTTGATTTGATGTTTAACGTCCCCGTCAACACTGTAAAGGTCATTTTGGAGACGTTGCTTCCAATTTTGTGGGACTTTTACCCGACATTGAGATGAAATGACATCTCAAGCCCTGTCGCCCAATGAAACCAATAGGGTTTATTAGCATGGACGGTCCGCCTCGCACCGCGGTTCCTGGACAGGCTTAGATCCTCTAAGCGGTTTACCAGTACTAGTGTGCGGGCCGGATTCCGCTCTGAGTGGAAGCATCATGCAGCCCATATATTTCTTCAAGCCCCCATGGGCGGGGGCAAAATCTAAGTTGCCATAGCAACCAAACTAAACAGCCGAATTTCATAAAAAACACAAAACCTGTAAAGGCAAATATGGTGATATTTCCAAAACTCTCAGCCTCATAGAGCATACTGTTTCCGAGGAGATGATTTTTTAAGTATTTTTTTTTTCTATTTTTTTTTTTCATTTTGGTTTCCATGGCAACCAATAGAAAGGAGCAGTAGGCCTTAAAATCATATAGCAGATAGAACATTTCTTTGAAAGTTTTGTCAAAATATCTGCAGAGGCTTGGCAGTAAATGCAATTTTTCAATTTTCCCCATTATAAGTCTATGGAAATTCTAAGTTGCCATAGCAACCAAATTAATGAGCCGATGTTCATTAAAAACATAAACTTTCAATCCCCCAGCCCAAGGATGCTACAGATGAAATTTGGGCTGAATCGACCCAGTGGCTTCAGAGTAGGTGTCGTTTGAAAGTGTTGACGTCAGACGACGACGACGGTTAACAGCATATCCTATAAGCTCCCCGGGAGCCTTCGGCTCTGGTGAGCTAAAAACCCGGGGGGGAGGGGTGGCGGCGCGGGGGCCTTTCTTGCCAAGGGCTATAATTTGAACAATCTTGGTAGAGGTCCACTAGATGAAGCTTCATACCAACCCGCAAAGACCTGGGCCTTCTGGTTTCAGACAAGTTTTTAAAGGTTTTCCCTATATAAGTCTATGCAAAACTGGTTGGCCCTAGCGCGGAGGCAATTTTGGCCCCAGGGCTATAATTAAACAATCTTCGTAGAGGTCCACTAGATACAACTTCATACCAAATATCAAACACCTGGGCCATCTGTGTTCAGAGAAAAAAATTCTAAGGTTTTCCCTATATATGTCTATGTAAAACTGGTGGGACCCAGCCCGGGGGCACTTTTGGCCCAAGGGCGATAATTTGAATAATCTTGGTAGAGGTCCAAAAGATGAAGTGTCATATCAAATATCAAAGACCTGGGCCCTGCGGTTTCAGTGAAGACGACTTGAAGGTTTTCCCTATATAAGTCTATGTAAAACCAGTGGTCCCCTGGAGTGGGGCACTTTTGGTCCCATGGCTATAATTTGAACACTCTTGGTAGAGGTCCACAAGATGAAGCGTCATACCAAATATCAAAGATCTCGGCCTTGCGGTTTCTGAGAAGTTTTCATTAAAAATCTAATTTCAGCTCCTTTGATCTAGATGTGCAATGAACCGGAACATACTTTGAAAGGGGACCACATAGGGATCATTTCTGTGAAGTTTAGTCAAAACCAGTGCTTCAGCTGAAGTGCACGACCCGCCGGATGCTATAAGCTTTGTGAGTGTTACCATATATGGGTATGGCGGCCATTTTGGTCACGTGACCTGGACCTAAAACGTTTCCCCCAATAAATGCGCCTTATCGTAAGGAGAAAAAATATATCTTATACTTTAGTACTGTATTCTGAATCGTTTGCAGGATAAAATGTATTCTCACTTTTCCAATACAAAAGCATATGTGTCAAAGTTTGACCTAGGCACAAAGAAGGTCAAGGTCAACCCAGGGTCACAATTTTAGCAATTTATGATGGGCCTACGTCCCAGATGCTATTTATCAAGTTTCGTGGAAATCTGCCCAGTGGTTCTGGAGAAGACTATTTTTGAAGGGTTTTTACCATATATGGTTTGGCGGCCATTTTGGTCATGTGACCTGGACCCCATGAACACATTTTGGTTTCCCCCATCCCATAGAGGCTCCATATGAAATTTGACTTCAATCGGCCCAACGGTTTCCGAGGAAAAGCAGTTCGAAAATTTTCAAATTTTTCGCCTTGGCGAGGCTATACTAAATGGAATGTAATCTTTCGCAAATTTATTGGTTAGATCTCATTGATATCTATCAGCATGCCCAAATTTTTTTAAATATTCCAAGCGGTTAAGTCACTATCACCAATTTTCACAAACGGGTTACGGATGGACAGACAGACAGACCATATATGGCTTGGCGGCCATTTTGGTCATGTGACCTGGACCCCATTTTCAAATTTTGGTTTCCCCCATCCCATTGAGGCTCCATATGAAATTTGACTTCAATCGGCCCAACGGCTTCTGAGGAGAAGCAGTTAGAAAATTTTCACATTTTTCGCCTCGGCGAGGCTATACTAAATGGAATATAATATTTCGCAAGTTTATTGGTTAGATCTCATTGATATCTATCAGTATGCCAAAAATTGTTAAATATTCCAAGTGGTTAAGTCACTATCACCAATTTTACAAACGGGTTACGGACGGACAGACAGACTGACAGAATGACACGGTGATTTTAGGGCACTCTTAGAAAATCTACAGACTTCAGTCGGTCGCTTTTTCTGCGGGTCATGCAATTGTAACAGTGGTTTAGGAGATGTCGTTTGAAGAAATTGTACGGGCACATGCACATACGACTGACAAAATGTGATCACAAAAGCTCACCTCGTCATCACATGACAGGTGAGCTAAAAATACGGTCCGCTTATTTTTCATGCTGATGCTATATATAAAATTTCATGATTGAAGCTCTAACCATTCATGGCCGCATGCAATTGTAACGAATAGACAGACCGACATGCCCAAACGAAAATGGCCTCTCAACTTCAACGAAGTTGTTGGCATAATGAACAACAAGAAATAAGCCAAAAGTAAATTAAAATGAATACAAGCAGCTGCTCAAGATAGTTACTTTATTAGTTCTTCTCTCTCAGTCATCTAGTAAAACTAATGAACCTTTTAATTGCGACAGGACTACGTGTGCCACGATATAGCCGGTCCCAGTCGTTCAGCAAGTGTATCCCACTTACAAGACTACTGATCAATACTTAGTTCTTTGTACAAAGGATGTGTTTGTGAAACACGAACTTGTCCCCGGGCAAGGTCATTTTTTTCACAGGTCAAGGTCACAGGTCGAAGATTTTTTTTGTCAGAAGCCCTTGTCACAAGGAACCTACATGCTAAATGTGACAAACTCTATCTCAAACGGTCAAAAAGTTATGACCAATGATAATTTTGTCTTTAAAGTAGGTCAAGGTCACAGGTCAAAATTGTTTGTTTGAGTGGAAAGCCCTTGGCACAAGGAAACCACAGCCAAATATGAAGGCCAGCAGTACATTGGAGCTTTGATGACTCGAGCACCAATGGCTTGTTTACCATGGATGAGTCGAACCCGTTCTTGAGACCCTTAGAAAGTCCTCCAATTAAGAAATAGTGTCAGGCTATTTGGGGAGATTTTCTTCTTTTATCTTGCAAATGTATGCTGTGTTTACTCATTAGAATCGCCTCACTGAGGCGTTTTAATGAGTACACACGACATACTTTTATAGCAAATTTATATCTCACAAGTATCTCCATTATGCCTCCTGGAATGGCACTAATAGTAACACTCTGTGGCTCAAACTACCGCTGTCTCGAACAAATTTTCATGGTCCTTAAGGGACTCGATCTATCAAAGTTCGACTGTACTCTTCAACTATGAATCGTCTACTGATTTAGCCGGAAAATGATAAACGTTCTGGCTTGCGTTTAAACATGCATATGTGAATATTACGTAACTGCGCTCTGAGCAATAACATAATTGCACTTTCATGAAATCATTTGTCTCCGCTTGGGACTCGGTGCGGGCTTTGGCTGATCTTTCGGGCCCCCGAAGTCTGTCTCGGGTCGAAGGGAGAATTATGTTTAGCTTTGCGAAGGCACGTCTGCACAATTTCGACCCCCGGTGCCACACTTTAGTGAGTTTGGGGTTTACGAGGACGTACATTATTCCTCCCATCTCGGCTCGAGGATGTGGATTGTGGGTGCTAGTCGGAAGCGTGACGCGGGTCTGGCTGGTTCCCACGGTCCGTGTTTCGTGACCGGGATATAAGGAATGCTAAAATTTTCTCAAACTGCAAATTGTCTATTTTTGTTGGTGAATGTTTTAGCGAGTTGGGTAGGCGTGTTTTGGTAGCGACATTGAGAGACGACCAGCGACATTCCTGTATTGGGACCAGCTTTGGGACTGTAAGAGGGCGGTTGATTGACCACTTTTGGACGGTCCCGGAGGCGGCTTTGGGACTGCTCAAGTGTGGTCTTAGGGACCGAATTTGGGCGGTCACAAGGGTGGTCCCTGGCCAGAGGACATGGCGTGTGGAAAACACAAAGGAAGAATAACTGCAGCCTACTAAGTAAGCTTTTAAAAGCAAAATTAGTCTTAATTTTAGGCGGTCTTGATGGCGGAATTTCGCTGTATGTTGCTCTATGTGGGATAGGGAACAGTGGGCGTAAGTATGAAACTTATCCTAGTTATTATACTGTCATTTAAACCCATACTTTAGAGTACTGGTTGATAGGATAGTACTTATGTTAATTCTTCGTGAATACTGTAGACTGAAATATATTGGTATGTGAATAATAGTATGAAATAAACGAAAAACTGGAAATAAACAAAACAAAAAAAAATTGTTTGTTTGAGTGGAAAGTCCTTGGCACAAGGAAACAACAGCCAAATATGAAGGCCATATCTGAAACGGTTCAAATATTATGACCAATGTTGAAGTTTTTCTTTTGAGTAGGTAACAGGTCAAGGTTACAGGTCCATTTTTGTAAGGACTTGAAGCCCTTATCACGAGGAACCTACACACAAAATATGAAGGATCTACCTCAAACAGTTCAAAAGTTATGACCAATGTTTTTTTTTCTTTAAAGAAGGTAACAGGTCAAGGTCACATGTCAAACAGTTTTGTATGAATGTGCTGCTCTTGTCACAAGGAAGCCAAAGGCCAAAAATGAAGGCTCTATTTCAAACGGTTAAAAATTATGACAATGTTACGGTTTTCTTTTAAGTAGGCCAAAGATTAACACCACAGGTGATTTTTTTGTATGTGCGTAAAGGTCTTGTCACAAGGAACCGACATGCAAAATATGAAGGCTCTGCCTCAAACTGTTCTAAGTTATGACCAATGTTATTTTTTCTTTAAAGAAGGTCAAAGGTAAACAAACTTTTTGTATGAATGTGAAGCTCTTGTCACAAGGAACCTACAGGTCAAACACGAAGGCTCTATCTCAGATGGTTCAAAAGTTATGACCAATGTTAAAGTTGTCCAACAGACAGACAGGGTCGAACAATATGTCCCCGCTATCGCTACCGGGGACATAAAAAACTACTCATTTTAGCTCACTTGACTTGCAATAAATAAAACTCGACGTATAGCCAATACTCGATGCTACACTGCTTAACATTTGGTTTGGAACTGCATGTTGCATTATTCGTCAGCATTCGCCAGTGTATGAATATCTATGCCATACCTCTTTCCTGTTAACATTTCTGACTGTTTTTCCACGGTAATTCAAATGCATGTGAAATGATTTATGTACAGACACTGATGTACGATGTACGTATATTATAAATCATATGACATCGTTTACTGTTAACAACCAGTATGTAATTTTTCTATGCTGTTTTGATAGACAGTGCATTTGGTTGTTAGGCTTATGTATTGTGTACTAAACTCTGCAAAATGCCTTTCAAAGATGACTGTTATATACATGTCTTCCGACGTATCTCAATAAACATTCTAGTTATTATCAGGATTTGTTTGACTCTTCTGTTAGAGGATCATATCCATTTTCCAATTTTTCTTTATACTTATTGTAGCCTCTTCTTCTATCAAAATGTTTCACCTGAAAGTAGAAACAATATAGACTAAACCATCACGTCCTTTGATGTTGCCTTATTGAATAGGTATTTTTATGTCACAGTTGTCAGGGAAGTGTGTATTCCGGATTTTCTGGATTTTTTTATCATTCCAGTCATTACAACAGCCATTTGTTTGCGCTGATCCTCACTGGAAATTTTAAGGAAATAATTATATATTCACCAACACCAATGAAACAACTCTTATAAGGAAATACATTTACGAGGGATGTTCGAAATCAATTGCTTATTTCTATTTGGAGTGAGTGAGTGTTTGAGTTTTACGTCTCATCAACAGCTAAGGTCATATGGAGACGGGACATCGGTTTAAAGACATCCGGTCCCTGGTTTACAAGGCGAGTAGTATAATCACTACATCACGGAGGCTTCTATTTCTATTTGGAAACTTCAAATTTTAAGTAAGCCCCAAAGTGCTCCTTTCATACCCTCGAAGTACTCCCCGTGGCTAGAAATGCAAAGTTTCAGCCGATGTATCCACTTCTTGAAGGCGTCACGGTACGCTGATTTGGGTACAGTAATAAGGTACAGATGAATGACAGGTCCAAGTGCTTGTCGGGACAGGTATTTCCGCCAGCAAGGAATGATTTCAATTTCGGAAACAAAAAAAATTACATCGGGCAAGGTCTGGGGAATACTGGGGTGAGGCCAAACAGTAACTTGTTCATCAAAAACGGCGTAACCATTGCGGAGATATGAGCAGGGCATTGTCGTGTAGAAGACGGACATGTTTAAAACCAAAAGCAGGGTGTCGTTTCTGGTTTCTTCAGTACTACGTCTTTGTAGTACTTTAGGGTGATGCTTTTGCCCTTTTTTCACCGGCACTTTTATTGTGACTCCTTCACCAGAGAAGATTGCATACAAAACCTTCTTTGTACTCAAAGAACGTTTTGGCAATTATTGCGCGGTGGCTGTATTTAGTGGCCTAGATCTTATTGCTAACCTTTCTGATGGGCTAAAAATAATGGACCCAGGTTTCATCACCTGTGACGATATTGGCAAACTGCTTTTTGCCATATTTTGGAAACATTTGAAGCAGGTTTCGGGACACTTTAACGCGTTGCATCTTTTGCTCATCAGTCAACAGATGTGCCACCCATCTAGCAGAAATCTTTCTGACTTTCAAAATAAGGTGAACCGTTGTTAGTGATATGCCTTACTTTCGTGCAATATCACGAACTGTAAATCTGGCATCTCCTTCAATGATTTCCTTTATTTTGGAAACGATTTCTTTACGAGATACAGAGTTTGGCCTGCCTGATTTCGGTGCATTTTTGATGGATTCTACACCAGACTCAAAATTCCTTTTTCCACCGCAGAACTGTGTCATAAGACACACAAGAAGGGCCATAAGCAGTAGAAATTTCAGTCACCAGCTTCCATAAAGAACAACCAAGTTTTGAGCGAGCTTTGATGTAAAACAGAAGTGAAGGCAATGATCAGGAATCGATCCGTATTACATGTAAAGTAGAAGTAAAACAAAGTAAGCCCGTATTTCATCTTTCTAGTCGACGCTTAAACCAACCATTTTATGAGGCAATAGCCCCCCGCCCCCACCCCCTCCCCCCAAATTTACTACATCGTTTAAGGTGACCTTATTTCCAAATTAACTCAAAAAGGCTGTATCGCTGCGCGTTAAAAATAGGTCAGAACTATCACCGACATTAGTACCAAAATATTGATCAAACTACCATATTTGAAAATAAGTTGCATATTAGTACTTCAATGATTACAAAATCTCACATAAAATAAGTAAGGTATTCACATATTTTGTAGAAATTATTTTAGGAATTACTACGCTTATTTCCTCAGCTTCCCTTAATTCCAGGCTGAATATCTCCGATCATTAATGTCTAAACTCCCATCGATAAGCAAAACACCAGTCGTCAAATTTTCATGTTTTGTTAACTAACTGCACAGTACAAGAGGGCCAAGATGGTCCTGTATCGTTCACCTGTCACTAGATGATCATAAGCAATGTTTAGATTTTTTTGTTTGATTTGAGGTTTAACGTCCCCGTCAAAACTGTAAAGGTCATTTTGGAGACGTTGCTTCCAATTTTGTGGGCCTTTTCCCCGACATTGAGATGAAATGACATCTCAAGCCCCGTAATCTTGATTAAGGTCCATAAGACTAAGCTTCAACCAAATATCAAACACCGGAGCCTTCTGGTTTCGGAAGAGAAGATTTTTAAAGCTTTTCCCTATATAAGTCTATGTTAAACCAAAGGGCCCCGGGCGGGAGCATTTTTGGACCCAGGGGTATAATTTGAACAATCTTGATAGAGGTCCATATGACATAAGACATAAGCGTCGTACCAAATAGCAAACACCTGAGCCTTCTGGTTTCAGATAAGAAGATTTTTAAAGGTTTTCCCTATGTCAGTCTATGTAAAACCAAAGGGCCCAAAAGCGGGGGAATTTTTGGCCCCCGGGCTGTAATTTGAACAATCTTGGTAGAGGTCCACTAGATGAAGCTACACGCCAAATATCGAAGACGTGGACCTTGTGGTCTTCATTAAAAAATATATATTTTTGGCTTCTGTGACCTTGGACAACTTTGAAAGGGGACCATCTAAGGATCATTCCTGTGAAGTTTGGTCAAATTCCGATCAGTGGTTTAGGAGATGTCGTTTGAAGAAATTGAAGAAATTGTTTATGCACAGACGCACGCACTGACGGACGACGGACAAAAAGGGATCACAAAAGCCCACCTTGTCACTATGTGACTGGTGAGCTAAAAATGAGCAATATGCCTTATTGTTTGTTTGATTTGAGGTTTAACGTCCCCATCAACACAGTATAGGTCATTTTGGAGACGTTGCTTCCAGTTAAGGGGGACTTTTACCTGACATTGAGATGAAATGACATCTTAAGCCCTGTCACCCAATGAAACCAATAAGGTTTATAAGCATGGATGGTTCAACTCGCTCCGCTTTGCCTGGGCAGGCTGAGATCATCTAAGCGGTTTACCAGTACTCGTGTGCAGGTCGGTTTCAGCTCTGCGTGGAAGCATCAGGCAGCCCATCTTTTTCTTCAAGCCCTGATGGGCGGGGGCCAGCAATATTCCTTAAATCATATGGCAGATTGTAGATTGCTTAAGGAACTTTTCTATGAAATTGTGTAAAAATATCTGCAAAGGTTTGGCAGTTAGTGCCATTTTTCAATTTTCCCCATTATAAATCTATGGAAACTCTAAGTTGCCATAGCAACCAAACTAACGAGCTGAATTTAAAAAAAAAAAAAAAAAACACCTGTCAAGGCAATTATATGAATATTTCCATAAACTCTCAGCTTCAAAGAGCATATGGTTTCTGAGAAGATGATATTTTATTCACCATTATAAGTCTATGGAAAATCTAAGTTGCCATAGCAACCAAACTAAAGAGCTGAATTTCATAAAAAAATATGTAAAGGCAAATATTGTGAATATTTCCATAAAATCTCAGCCACATAGAGCATAAGGTTTCTAAGATTTTTTTTATTATTATTTTTTTTTTCAGTTTTGTTTCTATGGCAACCAACAAAAATGAGCAGTAGGCCTAAAATCATATGGCAATTAGTAGATTGCCTATTACGGAACAGTTCTACGAAAGTTTGTCAAAATATCTGCAGATGCTTGGCAGTAAACGCCATTTTTTAATTTTCCCCATTTTAAGTCTACGGAAACTATAAGTTGCCATGGCAACCAAACAAATTAGCCGATTTTCATAACCAAGAGGGCCATGATGGCCCTGGATCGCTCACCTGATCCATTTTGTACAAATGAAATTGTAGGTAATACATGGTGCAGTAGTAGCGGGGTTGAGCAATTTTGGTTGGCCCAAGGAGGTTTTTTATATTTTTAGCTCTAGCTGCCATCTTGTTCATCCAAGCACAACGGTTTGAGCAATTTTGGAACAGGGTCACCCAAGGAACATTCCTATGAAATTAATTCGAAACCCATCCACTGGTTAAGCAGGAGAAGTTGTATTGAAAATCTATTATATCTCTGGCAGCCACCTTTTTCATCCCAGCAGAATTGTTTGAATAATTTTAATGGCGGGTCAACCAAGGAACACTCCTGTAAAATTATTTTGAAATCCATCCACTGGTTAAGGAGAAGAAGTCGTTTAAAGGTTTTTTTTTTCTATTTTTAGCTCTGGATGCAACATTGGTCACCCGAGCATAACGATTTGAGAAATTTTGGTGTAAGGTCACCTTAGAAACATTCCTGTGAAATTATTTCAAAATCCATCCACTGGTTAAGGAGCAGATGTTATTTAAATGCTTTCATATTTTTAGCTCTGGTGGCCATCTTGTTCATCATCAGAGTGGAATGGTTTGAGCAATTTTAGTAGAGGGTCACCCAAGAAACATTCCTGTGAATCCATCCATTGGTTAAGGAGGAGAAGTCTTTTAAAGGTTTTTTTTTATTTTTAGCTCTGGTGGCCATCTTGTACACCCAAGCGGAACGCTTTGAGCAATTTTGGTAGAGGGTCATTCAAGGAACATTCCTGTGAAATGATATCAAAGTCCATCTACTGCTTTAGGAGCAGAAGTCATTTAAAGTTTTTTCGATTTGTAGCCCTGGTGGCCATCTTGTTCATCCAAGCGAAGCTGTTTGAGCAATTTTGGTAGAGGGTCACCCAAGGAACATTCTTGTGAAGTTATTTCAAAATCCACCCACTGGTTAAGGAAGAGAAAGCGTTTACAAGTTTTTCTATTTTTAGCTCTGGTGGTCATCTTGTTCATCCGAGCAGAACAGTTTGAGCAATTTTGGTTGAGGGTCGCGCAAGGAACATTCCTGTAAAATTATTTTGAAATCCATCCACTGGTTAAGGAGTAGAAGTCATTTAAAGGTTTTTTTTTTCTATTTTTAGTTCTGGTGGCCATCTTGTTCATTCGAGCAGCATGGTTTGAGCAATTTTGGTAGACGGTCACCCAAGCAACATTCCTGAGACATTATTTTGAAATCACTGGTTAAGGAGAAGTCGTTTAAAATTTTTTTTTCTATTTTTAGCTCTGGCAGCCATATTGTTCATCCGAGCAGAACAGTTTGAGCAATTTTGGTAGAGGGTCACCCACGGAACCTTCCTGTGAAATTATTTTAAAATCCATGGTAAAGGAGGAGAAGTCGTTTAAAGGTTTTTCTATTTTTAGCTCTGGTGGCCATCTTGTTCGTCCATGCGGTAAAGGGTAACCCAAGGAACGTTCCTGTGAAATTATTTCAAAATCTGCCCAGCAGTTTTGGAGAAGTCGTTTAAAGCAAAAGTTGACGACAGACGCACGCACGCGCGGACAATGGACGACGGACAAAGATCTATCACAATAGCGCACCTTGAGCACTTTGTGCTCAGGTGAGCTAAAAACATGAACTTTCAAACCCCCAGCCCGAGGATGCTACAGATAAAATTTGGGCCCAATTTGCCCAGTGTATTCAGAGGAGATGTCGTTTGAAAGTTGTCGCCAGACGACGACATACGATGACGACGGCCAAATACCTATCCTATAAGCCCCCCCCCCTCCCCCCGAGCCTTCGGCTTTGGTGAGATAAAAAATATACATAACACATCCAAGAAGTCAAAATCTGAATTTCGGGTGTTTCTTTTGGCCTTAAATACATTATAATTATATGGAACTTACCCAAACTTTGCTGCAATCTCTCTCATATGGCTGTCTCTCATTCATACATTTACTGACATCTTCCTTATTGTTGTCTAAGCATCTCCAGTAGAAATCCCTCGCATTCCAGCATCGCTGTCTTGCTTCTCTTGAGAGGTATTTGTCTTCAGACATAGTGCCAGCGCTCCTAGGAGACCTTTTCTCTGGAAGACATTAAGTTTTTAAAGTAAAACATATTTTAACAAAGTAGAAGTAAAACAAAGATCAGGAATCGATACAATTAACTTTCTCCACCCATCAAAGACACCAAAGGGAAAGAAACACAAACATTAAGCGACCAGACCATAATGGAAACCTAAAAAAGGAAGGCCATAAGGACAGTTACTTTCCCACAAAATGGCCATATGGCCATCCAAAATAAAAAGACACAAGTGATACACACAGTAGGTAACAAACAACACCATAAATAAACCGCCACAGAAGACCGCCTTGGAACGGTCAGTGGAAAGATTTCCATTGGGGGGCTTAAATCGATTTTATGTGGCCACAATCCTCGCACTTACTTCCGTCGCGATTTAGACAAATAATTTGTTCAGTCCGCATGAAGGCCTCCTAACTCATCAGTGCAACATCTCCGTGAACACAAAAAATCAAAGAACCACAGAGGTGAGACAACGGTGAGGCAAGTACTACTTAACCAATAAATAAAAGGAAATAGTCTTAGGTCTCCCTTAAGGCATTATCCAGGTGACGTCACTTTACCCGCCAATCTGGCCACATGTTTGGGAGTACTCGTAGCACTCAGTTGAATGGTGGGTAGGTAGGTTTGTCACAGAGATCGTTTTTGAGATGGAAAATATACAAACATTTTCCTACTGACCAATGAGAACAGCCGTTTTATAATTTTGTATGCGAGACGACGGATGATTGGTGTTCGGATGGTTCATAACCTTTCTAACTATTCTTTTCACGGTCGCGGTTTTCAGCACAAAGAAATTAAACTCGGCTTCACGCTGAAGATGACTTATCTACGTATACTGCTTACGCCATCGCGGGCATTTTTAGCAGGGTCTGCGTGTCGTACTATGAAAATGAACAAGAGGGCCATGATGGCCCTGGATCGCTCACCTGATCCATAGTGTAACAAGTGGGCCCCAGAGAGGGCCATTATTGGCCCCAGGGTTTTAATGTGCATAATGTTGAGGGAGGTCTTAAAGGTGAAGCTTCATACCAAACATCAACAAAGGCTATAATTAGAACAATCTTGGCAAAGGTCCACTAGATAAAGCTACACATCAAATTTCAAAGACCTGGGCCTTGCAGTTTCAGAGAAGAAGATTTTTTTTAAAGATATTCCCTACATAAGCCTATGCAAAACCAAATGGCCCCAGGGCTATATAAATCTATGTAAAAACAAAGGGCCCCGGCCCGGGGTGGGGGCATTTGTGGCCCCAGGGCTATAATTTGAACAATCGTGGTAGAGGTCCACTAGATAAAGCTCCATACTAAATATCAAAGGCCTTGGCCTTGCAGTTTCAGAGAAGATTTTTAAAGATTTCCCTATATAAGTCTATGCAAAACCAAAGGGCCCCGGAGCGGGGACATTTTTGGTACCAGGGCTATAATTTGAATAATTTTGATAGAGGTCCACTAGATGCAGCTTCATACCAAATATCAAAGACCCAGGCCTTGTGGTTTCAGAGAAGAAGATTTTTGAAGATTTTCCCCATGTAAGTCTATGTAAAACCATAGGGCCCCAGAGTGGGGGCATTTTTGGCCCCAGGGCTATAATTTTAACAATCTTGGTAGAGGTCCATTAGATGCAACTTCATACCAAATTTCAAAGTCCTGGGCCTTGTGGTTTCAGAGAAGATTTTTAAAGATTATCCCTATATAAGTCTATGTAAAACCAAAGGGCCCCGGGACGGGGCCACTTTTGGCCCCAGCACTATAATTTGAATCATCTTGGTAGGGGTCCTTTAGAAGAAGCTTCATACCAAATATAAAAGACCTAGGCCTTGTGGTTTCAGAGAAGAAGATTTTTAAAGATTTTCCCTATATAAGTCTATGTAAAACCAAAGGGCCCCTGAGCGGGGGCATTTTTGGCCCAAGGGCTATAATTTGAACAATCTTGGTAGGGGTCCACTAGATGAAGCTTCATACAAAATATCAAAGTCCTGGGCCTTGCGGTTTCAGAGAAGAAGATTTTTAAAGATTTTCCCTATATAAGGCCATGTAAAACCAAAGGGTCCCAGTCGGAGGCTTTTTTTGCCCCAGCACTATAATTTGAACAATCTTGGTAGGGGTCCACTAGATAAAGCTTAATTCCAAATATCAAAGTCCTGGGCCTTGCAGTTTCAGAGCAGAAGATTTTTAAAGATTTTCCCTATATAAGCCTATGTAAAACCAAAGGGCCCGGCGGCGGGGACATTTTTGGCCTCAGCACTATCATTTGAATAATCTTGTTAGGGGTCTTTTAGATGAAGCTTCATACCAAATATAAAAGACCTAGGCCTTGTGGTTTCAGAGAAAAGGATTTATAAAGATTTTCCCTATATAAGTCTATGTAAAAACAAAGGGCCCCTGAGCGGGGGCATTTTTGGCCCAAGGGCGATAGTTTGAACAATCTTGGTAGAGGTCCATTGGATGAAGCTTCATTCTAAATATCAAAGTCCTGGACCTTGCGGTTTCAGAGAAGAAGATTTTTAAAGATTTTCCCTATATAAGTCTATGTAAAACCAAAGGGCCCCTGAGCAGGGGGATTTTTGGCCCAAGGGCTATAATTTGAACAATCTTGGTAGGGGTCCACTAGATGAAGCTTCATACAAAATATCAAAGTCCTGGGCCTTGCGGTTTCAGAGAAGAAGATTTTTAAAGATTTTCCCTATATAAGCCTATGTAAAACCAAAGGGCCCCAGGTGGAGGCTTTTTTTGCCCCAGCACTATAATTTGAACAATCTTGGTAGGGGTCCACTAGATAAAGCTTAATACCAAATATCAAAGTCCTGGGCCTTGCAGTTTCAGAGCAGAAGATTTTTAAAGATTTTCCCTATATAAGCCTATGTAAAACCAAAGGGCCCGGGGGTGGGGACATTTTTGGCCTCAGCACTATCATTTGAATAATCTTGTTAGGGGTCTTTTAGATGAAGCTTCATACCAAATATAAAAGACCTAGGCCTTGTGGTTTCAGAGAAAAGGATTTTTAAAGATTTTCCCTATATAAGTCTATGTAAAAACAAAGGGCCCCTGAGCGGGGGCATTTTTGGCCCAAGGGCGATAATTTGAACAATCTTGGTAGAGGTCCAATGGATGAAGCTTCATTCTAAATATCAAAGTCCTGGACCTTGCGGTTTCAGAGAAGAAGATTTTTAAAGATTTTCCCTATATAAGGCCATGTAAAACCAAAGGGCCCCGGAACGGGGGCATTTTTTGCCCCAGCACTATAATTTGAACAATCTTGGTAGGGGTCCACTAGATAAAGCTTAATACCAAATATCAAAGTCCTGGGCCTTGCAGCTTCAGAGCAGAAGATTTTTAAAGATTTTCCCTATATAAGCCTATGTAAAACCAAAGGGCCCGGGGGCGGGGACATTTTTGGCCTCAGCACTATCATTTGAATAATCTTGTTAGGGGTCTTTTAGATGAAGCTTCATACCAAATATAAAAGACCTAGGCCTTGTGGTTTCAGAGAAAAGGATTTTTAAAGATTTTCCCTATATAAGTCTATGTAAAACTAGAGTGTTCACAAGTTTTTTCTTTAATTTGACCTACTGACCTACTTTTTGACCCGAAAAGACCTTTATTCAAACTTAGCCAAGATATTGTCACAATGACCATTCTGAGCAAGATTAATGATTTAACCAAACTTGTGGCCTCCTGAGTATTCACAAGGTTTTTCTATGATTTGACCTACTGACCTACTTTTCAACCGGACATGACCCATATTCAAACTTGACCGAGATATTGTCATGATGATCATTCTGAGCAAGTTTGATTATGATTGGACCAAAATTGTGGCCCCTAGGGTGTTCACAAGGTTTTTATATGATTTGACCCGCTGACCTACTTTTTAACCCGATATGACCCATATTCGAACTGGACTGAAATATTGTCACAATGGTCATTCTGAGCAAGTTTCATGATAATTGGACCAAAACAGTGGCCTTCAGAGTGTTCACAAGGTTTTTCTATGATTTGACCTACTGACCTACTTTTTGACCGGACATGATCCATATTCGAACTTGACCAAGATATTGTCATGATGATCATTCTGAGCAAGTTTGATTATGATTGGACCAAAATTGTGGCCTCTAGGGTGTTCACAAGGTTTTTCTATGATTTGACCCGCTGACCTACTTTTTAAGCCGACATGATCCATATTCAAACTTCACTAAAATATTGTCACAATGATCATTCTGAGCAAGTTTGATGATGATTGGACCAAAATTGTGGCCTCTCGAGTGTTCACAAGGTTTTTCTATGATTTGACCTACTGACCTACTTTTTTACCCGACATGACCCAAATTCGAACTTGACCGAGATATTGTCATGATTATCATTCTGGGCAAGTTTGATGATAATTGGACCAAAACTGTGGCCTCTAGTGTGTTCACAAGAAAAAGTTTACGCACGGACGACGCACGACGGACGACGGACGACGGACGACGCACGACGCACGACGACGCCGGACATCTTACTGTCACAAAAGCTCACCATGACCTTCGGTCAGGTGAGCTAAAAAGTAAAAGCATGATAGAGAGTGTATGTCGAGATGATAGCTTAAAATATAGATCGACAAGAGTTTGCGACACAAAAACGAATGACTTGGATGGATCAACCTTAAAAGGACTGAAGTATGCAGCCGGGCTTAAAAAGCGAAAAACGGTTTAAAACAGACATATCTATCTAGGGCTTGGGGTACTGCAACTGTCCAATCTCTGCCTTGAATATGTCAAGACTTTGACAAGTCACAACTTTCTCTGGGAAGGCATTCCACTGAATGTCATTGGAAAGAAGGAATACTTGTTTGTATCCTTGCCAGAATGGATTTGACAAAATGTCATAGAATGGCAATACTTTGAAATCCTATGAGTACGGGGCTGGTTATAATCTGGAAGGGACACACCCACAAGGCCATTGACAATCTTGTAAAAAAGACAAAGACGTGCCACTGAGCGTCTTTCTTTAGGGGATTGCCAGTCCTACTTGTGCAACAATGAAGAGACACTAGTTCTAGCATAGTCATTCATGGTCCATGGGGCTGCACGTCTTTGGACCATTTCAATCATGTGGGTGTTGCTTTTTGTATGGGGGTCCCATATGGCTGAAGCATACTCCAGCTGGGGACGTACAAGGGTCTGGTAGGCCATTTCCCGCACTTTGGGGGACTTGTTTTTATATTTGTCTTTATAAAGCCGAGAGACCTGTTTGCGTTTAATGTAACTCTGTCCACATGAGTGTTCCAGTAAATGTTGTTGGAAAATTTAATGTCAACCCCCAAGTACCTGACACTAGCGACCACCTCCAGGACCTGGCCATGATTTTGTTTGATTTGAGGTTTAACGTCCCCGTCAACACTCTAAAGGTCATTTTGGAGACGTTGCTTCCAATTTTGTAGGACCTTTACCCGACATTGATATGAAATGACATCTCAAGCCCTGTCGCCCAATGAAACCAATAGGGTTCATTAGCATGGACGTTCCGCCTCGCACCGCGGTTCCTGGACAGGCTTAGATCCTCTAAGCGGTTTACCAGTACTATTGTTCGGGCCCGATTCAGCTCTGCGTGGAAGCATCATGCAGCCAATATATTTCTTCAAGCCCCTATTTGAAGGGGCGGAGGACCTGGCCATGAAGTATATCCCCTGTATTAAGGGGGTCCTTGAAGTGGTCACTCATATGACCTGACACTTGGAGGGGTTAATTTCCATATCCCACTGTGACTCCCATGCCTGTAGTTGGCCCAGTCACGTTGTTGGCAGTCACTGTCATGCTTAAGATTCAATAGTCGGGTAGAAGGCAGTATCGTCAGCGAACAGACGCACCTGTGAGACAATATCCTGGGCGAGGTCATGAATTTAGGCCAAGAACATAATCGGCCCCAGGACAGAGCCGTGTGGGACACCTGATGTCACTGGGACAGAGTCTGAATCCTCGCCCCTAACAACGACCCTCTGCTGACGATTGCTTAGGAACGCCTGAATCAAGCGCAATGTGGGACCTCTTACACCGTAGGAGTGCAATGTCTGGATAAGCTTTGAATGATTTACCTTATCGAACGCCTTTGAGGAATCAAGGAGGACCAAGTCAGTCTGTTGGACCAAGTCAGTCTGTTTACCCTTTTTACCTGCGGGCAAGATCCAGTTGAGTCTCACAAGAGCGTCTCTCCCTGAAACCATGCTGGAGGTCGTACGTAAGGCCATTTGTATCAAAATGTTTTACAAGATTGACGGCTATAATGTGCTCCATTACCTTAACTTAGATACATGTAAGGAAGATAGGTCTGTAATTTGCTGCAGAGGATTTGTCGCCTTTCTTTATCAAAGGTGACACGACATAATTTAGTCGTTTTCATTACCACTGTTAGTTTATTATATAGTCAGGTATCCTCTTGCATTTCGCGTAGCACTATTTATGTTTATTTTACTGCAAACTAGTTTTGACATTTCTTGGCAAGACAAATGTCAAACTCGAATGTTCGAACACTGTGCCCTTCATGTTCCAGTTTATTGGCACGTAGATATGCAGGTAGCTACCAAATCGGAGCAGCAAATACTCGGTCTATGCTGCTGCTGTCCCTCGTAGAATATTTATTTCGATAGTTGAAAGGTTATTGCCACTGACATGTTATTTCGTGGTTTATCTATCTATCTATAAGCTCTCTATCTATCTATAAGCTATCTATCTATCTATCTATCTATCTATCTATCTATCTATCTATCTATCTATCTATCTATCTATCTATCTATAAGCTCTCTATCTATCTATCTTATCTAATCAATCTATCTATCTATCTATCAATATTATCTATCTATACTGCGATCGGTCACATTTGACCATTAATCGCAGGTGTACATTACGTACACACCAGGTTTGCGGGATAAAAGCCTACACAGTAATCATGCAATTACGGTAGGGGTCTTAACCCAGCACAGGGGATGACTATCCCTGCATAGGGGACCTCCAGTTTACGTCCCGATCCAAAGCACGGTGCACTTTTTTGACATTCGTACCTGCAAATAGAGCGTGTTCGGACACCGAAATAATCGCCGCCGCCGGGGATCGAACCAGGGGCCTCTAGCATCATAGCCAAGTGCACTAACCACTGAGCTATCACTCTACTTAATAAGTATTCAATAAATATTTCACTCAATAAATATTTATCATCTTTGCATCCCTGTGTAACGCTTAGATAATAATGTATTTTGCACTCCGTCATAGAATGACCTGTCTGTATTGTCCGTCCGTCTGTCTGCAATTGCGTCTATTATCTGTAGACTGTATTGTATTTTATGTGGTCTTATGTGATTGGTGTCACATTGTTGTCTTTTGTTTGTTGCAGAGTCATCATTCAACGAACATCAAAATAAACTCACAAACCTAAATCAGGCTTTTGTATTTATGACACATGTGTCGTTGGAGCCCCTAGTGAGTTTATAAGAGTATCTGGCAGTTCAGCTATTGGTCATCTAGATCTATCTATTCCAGCTCAACATGAATCGGCATTCAGCGACTGCTTGATAGTTTCGGGATATGTTACTTTGATTTGTGCTGTGTGTAAAATCATACAATGGTCATTATTATTCAACACAAGTAGAGAAATAAGGAAGTACAAACTGGGCGGTAGTTGGATTCGAACTCACGCTGGCAATGGCTGCCGTGCCTAGTCACACAGGAATAACGGTCTAACCAACTGAGCCACAAAGAGTTTCATGGAACAGTGTTTAGCACAGTTTCCTGCATTGGCCCGTCAGCTAGATACTAGGTACCGTTGTGCGTTGTCATATTCGGATTTATATGAGGGATGCCTGGATCCTATGGATACCGAAGCTTGCAAATATTATCTATAATTTCAGATCTATCAAACTTCAACAGACACCCGGCCCCTGATCATTTCTGATGCAAGTACTTCAATACTCAGCATCTGAAAGGAATGCACAATCTGTTTGAATCCACATTGAACACTGGTCACAATGAACTGCCTTAGGTTCATCCAAAACATCACCGCTGCACAGGCAACAGCCAATTTTGCAATCTTTGCAATACCAAGTTCCAACTCCAATGCCAAGCTCTAGCAATTGGCAATCTAGCAGTGTAGATCCTGAAGTTCAAGTTGCTAGCTTGGTAGTTACCTAACCTGGGACCTCCTGATGACCAGCCAGACAAACCATTTTTGACTAAATTTCTTAAGCAGAATCCTGTTGAATAAATTGTTTTAGTCACACACATTTCTGACCATCAAACAATCAAGTTACTCAGAAAAATGTATTCATTTAAATCACAACAACAAGGCAGACAATACGGCCAGCTAGTGTAAATCCAGGTCCATCTATGAAAATTGTATAAAAAAGGCATTAAAATCGTTATTATTTCAATGTTTTCCCAAACTTGGCCATATTATCTATTTACATATCATTTAAACATGTATAAGTCTAAATGTAAAATAATCCTGGTATAATTAGTGATATACAATATAGTTTGTTTTCGGTTATGAGAATTTGTTTTCGTTTTTTCTTCTGTAAAAGTTTGTTTTCGGTTTTCCCAAATACCGGAAATGACCCGGAACCTTCTCTCTGTACAGGGGGCCTCCAGTTAACATCCCGATCCGAAGGAGCGAACAGTGCACTTTTTGACATTCATCCCTGCAAATGATGCCAATGGAGCGTGATCGGACACCGAAATAATCACAGCCACGGGGGGGTCGAACTGGTCTAACCACTGAGCTACCACGCTGCTTCTTTCTTTCTACTGATACTGCGATCGGTCACATTTGGCCATTACTCGCAGGTGTACATTACATACACTCCAGGTTTTGCAGGATGAAAGCCTACACAGTACAGACATCGGATCGGACCCAATTACCGGATCGGACCCAGTTTTCTGTGCTATGGTCACTTTTTCTTCTATATTTTATCTTTTATGCACAGTTGAGAGAGGTTTGCGGCATACAAAATAATGTTTATCTCATATCTCTATTCCAGTACCGAAAAATAAATATATAAACACGAACCATATCAGATATAGATTCATGCATATTACAGAGAAACCAGAAGAACGAGTACATACTGGAAAATAAACCTCTTTGTTGACTAGGCAGCTTCCAACGCATGAGATTCAAAGCATACCCAGTTGTTCTTATATGCTTCAACAAGACGGTTCTGGCGAGTACCCACAATCAAACTTTTGAGCAGACATAAGAAAAATAACTACCCCAGTAAATAATCGTCGGACCGACGTTGGTCCTGCATACTTCGCTAACTGAGCAGCTTCCTATTAACCAATCTTATACATTGGATGCACCCATGTCACTAAACCCCACATCTGAAAAACTTTCAGTTTTACATCAGAATCTGTAATTACGAATACCTCAAATATGTGTTTTGAGAAAGAAACAAATATACTCTATACCCCTGTAAACCCCATCTTTACTGCAAAAAGGGGCTTAAATGGTGTCAAAATTATAAAGGCATCATTTCGTGAATTTATCTATTTCATCAAAAAGATGAAAAACTTCACAAACACGCACCTATATAGTTTCGACCCCTTTAAACCTCACTTTTATTCAGTAAAACTGGGATTTACAGGGGTATACATTATTTTTCTTATTTCTGTTCAAAAACATAGATTGTGGGTACTTGCAAGAATCGCCTTGCTGAGGCGGTTCTAACAAATCCCCAAAATGTATGTTTTGAGCAGAAATGTGAAAAATATTAGAATTGTTAACTTTTTCTCTCTCTCTTCGTTGGTAAATTTTTCAATATACTTGAATAGCCGTTTATTTGTTTATTTATAAACAAAGAAAATAAATCAAGAAAGGTAACAATTTATCTTTCTCATTAGCTTCTAAGCATCGACCTTCCCTTTATCTAAGGAAACATCAATGATCATTAATGTAATTACATGTTAAGGTGCTTACATCGTTAACTCATTAAGTGGATCACCTGCGTTTATCTGGTAATCCCTTTTGACCAGTAATAACAACGACAATAAACATGTTCTGGTAGGTGTGAAATATCTATATCGTATTCGTCCAAATGGGCCGTGCATAGAGAAAATATACCTGTAGCATACGCGAGCAGCGAAGGTTAAGAAGAACCTGTTCGCCCTTGCAGCTTGCCATGTTTGATGATACATGTTTGATACACAGCGTTTTATTTTTATTTTATTTTTTTTTGTTAACAGTGATTCATATGTTCAAAGTGAAATACGTGAATGATTACTGGAAATACTCCTGCGGGTGAGGGCTAGTGGTGATGGTAAGATATTATCATATCCGAAAATGAAATGGTATTTAAGCTGTAATAATAAAATGACGAAGATAAAAACCAGAAAAAAAAGTTGAAAAAAAAAAACTGAAGAAATTATATGACAAATAGGGTTCGATCCGGTGTTTGTACGTACTGTGTAATTACAGTAGGGTTCTTTAACCTGCACAGAGGATACGAATCAAAATTGTTACTTGTTTGTTTGGTTGATTTGAGGTTTAACGTCCCCGTCAACACTGTAAAGGTCATTTTGGAGACGTTGCTTCCAATTTTGTGGGACTTTTACCCGACACTGAGATGAAATGACATCTCAAGCCCTGTCGCCCAATGAAACCAATAGGGTTTATTAGCATGGACGGTCCGCCTCGCACCGCGGTTCCTGGACAGGCTTAGATCCTCTAAGCGGTTTACCAGTACTAGTGTGCGGGCCGGATTCAGCTCTGCGTGGAAGCATCATGCAGCCCATATATTTCTTCAAGCCCCTAGAATTGTTACTGGTGACACGTCAAATGACATTCATACACCAGGACCTGTGATATGGGAAGTTAGTCCCTAGCTCTAATCAAGGAGGTAAACTTAGTTACATAATCCTCGGCACCTTCAGCCGTCGAAATAATCGAATCGGTAGGGGCATTCCAATGGAGAAGAACTGTAGCAGTGTCATTTTAGGGTATTTTAATGATTTTAATGAACAATTTGGAATGCAGATATGCTTGTTTTCATTGTTTGCATAATAAAACAATGTCAGTTTATTGTTGCTTTTACTTCTTGACATCTAGAACAATAAATTTAATGATGTCATCGTTAGCCACGAATTTTATAAAATTGATAAGGTATTATTTCAAGTGCATTGTCATGAAGGATCAGGTAAAGAAATCTGGCCAAACTGTCCCTTTAAAGAGAACCTTTTTCATACACTTCAGAACTGTGGTCTAAGGCAAATTTTAACATGCAATATCCTTTTGTTATAGAAATTTATTTTCCCATTGGATAAACCTGAGCATATAATTCATTTAACAATAGGTAGGGGCATTCCAATGGAGAAGAACTGTAGCAGTGTCATTTTAGGGTATTTTAATGATTTTAATGAACAATTTGGAATGCAGATATGCTTGTTTTCATTGTTTGCATAATAAAACAATGTCAGTTTATTGTTGCTTTTACTTCTTGACATCTAGAACAATAAATTTAATGATGTCATCGTTAGCCACGAATTTTATAAAATTGATAAGGTATTATTTCAAGTGCATTGTCATGAAGGATCAGGTAAAGAAATCTGGCCAAACTGTCCCTTTAAAGAGAACCTTTTTCATACACTTCAGAACTGTGGTCTAAGGCAAATTTTAACATGCAATATCCTTTTGTTATAGAAATTTATTTTCCCATTGGATAAACCTGAGCATATAATTCATTTAACAATAGAAACAGTTAGTTTTCCATTCTTGGCTAGATATTGAAGAGAACAACATCTGATATATATGCATTTGACTAAATTTATAATTTCTTTAAAGTAGAAGTAAAACAAAGATCAGGAATCGATACAATTAACTTACTCCACCCATCAAAGACACCAAAGGGAAAGAAACACAAACCAGACCATAATGGAAACCTAAACAAAGGAAGGCCATAAGGACAGTTACTTTCCCACAAAATGGCCATATGGCCATCCAAAATAAAAAGACACAAGTGATACACACACACACAGTAAGTAACAAACAACAGCATAAATAAACCGCCACTGAAGAACCGCCTTGGAACGGTCAGTGGAAAGATTTCCACTGGGGGGCTTAAATCGATTTTACATGGCCACAATACTCGCCCTTACTTCCGTCGCGATTTAGACAAATAAGTTATCTCATATTTTGGTGTTGTAAAACAGAAGTAGAGGCAATGATCAGGAATCGATTCAATCAACCCACAGCTCCCATCAGAGACACCAAAGGGAAAGACACAAAGACATGAAACAGCAGACTCTAATGGAAACACCAACAGTGGAAAGCCAAAATCACAGTCACTTTCCCACAAAATGACAATAGGCTATCCAAAATAAAATAACACAAGTGACACAAACACCCAAAAGACAAACCATAACATAAACCGCGACAGAAGAACCGCCTTGGAACGGTCAGCGTAAACGAATTCCACTGGGGGGCTCAAATCGATTTTACGTGGCCACAATCCTCGACCTTAATTCCGTCGCGACCTAGACATATAATTTGTTCAGTCCGCATGAAGGCCTCCTGACTCATCAGTGCAACATCTCCGTGAACACAAAAAAAATCAAACAGCCACAGAGATGAAACAACGGCGAGGACTCGACAGCAAGAAACCACTGAAATGCTGGAGCAGAAGAAAACCAACAGTAAGACTCTGATGGGCCCGACCAGAGACAGAGCATCAGACATCAACCAACTTTACCTTGAATAACATCTCTCTATAAGCCTTTACGTTGGAACCGTCATAGAATCTGAGGCCTGACCCACCGGCAAGCAATTAAAGAGGGAAGCAAAGTTGTCAACCGTGATGTTGGGGTGGGTCGATATTTTTCAGGATTTAAGGGCTTTAATAAGCGCCCTTTGACAGAGTCTTGGATAGGCTCATCCAAGATGTTTTGTTTGAGAGTCGAATAATCTTTAGATATTTCATCCATAATAGCTATATCTTCATATACCTATATGTTGATATTTCTCTAATTGATATTTCTCTAATTTATCTAACAGTTATACTTCATATACCTATGTGTTGATATTTCTCTAATAGCAATTCATTAAATACCTACGTATTGGGTACTTCTCTAAAAGTTATACTTCATATACTTATGTGTTGAAATGTTTCTAATTGATATTTCTCCAATAGTTATAATTCATAATACCTACGTATTGGTATTTCTCTAACAGTTATACTTCATATACTAATGTGTTGATATTTCTCTAATTGAAATTTATCCTGGAAAGTCGTCTCGCTTCTTTTTGGAATATTTTAGCATAGTGTTTCTTATGGTAGTATTGGTTATAGGCGCTGGTAGCGCCGCATGGTTTGCACAGCTTACGTGGGGTCTTCACAGCCACCCCACAACCTCGACAGATCCAAAGACCCCCGCCTCTGGAGATAATTTCATGCCATATCCAGGATACATTCAGGTTCAAATTTCAGCAGTAGGGATACCATCTGATCATGTGCAAGAGTGTACTTTTTTGTTGTACCTGATACAGATTATAACAAAAATATACCTTTACTTATTGGCATGTTTTAGCTGAATTCCTGGGTCACTGCAGAAAGAAACTTGGAGATAATTTTCTTCAAAATGCAGCATTGCATACTAGCTGGTATTTAGCATTTCGCTGTATGGTGTTACGTGAAAGAGAATTGAAGAAAAGTAAAAATAGATCAGCTCTAATAAATACGCAGTGCAGAATCAAAACTTACTACAAACCAGCAAACAGTAGTGTCACTATAAAGGGTGCAACAAGAAAAGAGTAAGATTTCATCCAACTTGTGCAATGATGGTTGAAACTAAAAATTCGATCATACCTTCAGACTTTGACATTACACCCGCAGTCATAACTTACAATTTTGGTAGGAACGCACTTGTTGGCGTACAAATAACAAATGTGACCACTTCTACGTTTAACATACCACCTAGAGCAATTTTATGTAATTGCAACCTGTATCAGTAGATATGACATACCAAATATCTTCTGATGATGATAATGAACAGACAATCCATGACAAGTTGACAATTGAAACTGAAGGACTTTCACAAGAAGAAATCCAAAGTATCAATCAGCTACTGACAAGACATGAAGACATTTTCTCTACTGGCGAAACGGATATAGGCCACTGTAAATTTGTCAAACATATGATTAATCTAACAAATGTCACACCGTTTAAACAAAGACATCGTAGAATTCCGCCAGCAATGATAGATGAAGTAAGGGCACATCTTGAACAACATGCAGCAAGTGGCATCATAAGACCATCTCATTCACAATGGGCTTCAGCCCTTAAGGACTGGAAACTAAGCATTTTAAAACTAGTGAATAAACGCATTTCTTTCTATTCTCAAAATACTAACTTATTACCTCCTAAGCCTAAGACGTCTTTACGTCATCTTAAGCTAGGTATTCAAGAATTTCATAAGAAGTTTGTTTTGGCCCCTGCAGACAAGGCCGCTAACAACATCGTCGTTGTGTGACGGCTCCACTATGTTAACACGCTTAAGCAGGAGCTTGGTGGTACTACGGCCTATGAACTTCAGCCTTTAGCTGAAGAGAGAGCTATAGTAGATAAACATATTTGTTATTCAGCCACCAAGTTTGCTATGTGTGTTACCGAAGGCCAAGACAAGCTTCCTACGCTATACTGGTTACCAAAACTTCATAAAAGACCTTACAAAGCACGGTTTATTGCAAATTCTAGCTCTTGCACTACCACTGAACTTTCTAAATTATTAACTTCCTGTCTTACTGCTATTAAAACGCATTTGATTAAATATTGTGATAAAGTCTTTGAAAGATCAGGAAGAAATCTGTTTTGGTCTATAAAAAATTCGAATGAGGTTTTAAATAAATTGAAATCCAGACATTTTCGTGCTTCAAGTCTGTCTATTTACGATTTTTCCACTCTTTACACTACACTTCCTCATAATCTTATAAAAGAAAAGCTTAATGATTTAATTGAATGGGCTTTTCACAGAGAAGATTCTCTCTATCTTGCATGTAATGTCAGAAATGCATTTTTCACTTCTAAAGAGCATAAGAATTATACACTTTGGTCATGTCAGAAAGTGTGTGATGCCCTCACCATTCCACTTGACAATATTTATAATAGATTCGGTACTAAGTTATTTAGACAAATTGTGGGTATTCCGATGGGTACGAATTGCGCACCTCTTGTGGCTGATCTGTTCTTGTATTGTTATGAAAGAGACTTCATGTTGTCGCTTTCCATTGATAATCAATCTGAAATTATTGAAGCTTTTAGCTCCACTTCTAGATATTTAGATGATTTATTAAATATTGATAATACCTATTTCGATGGTTTGATCAGTCAGATTTACCCACCAGAACTTCAATTAAACAAAGCAAATTCTTCTGATACCGAGGCCCCGTTTTTGGATTTACATCTATCTATTGTAGATGGGTTTGTTTCGTGCAAAATTTATGATAAACGCGATGACTTTGATTTTGAGATTGTAAATTTTCCTTTTTTGGATGGTGATGTTCCTCGTGCGCCATCGTATGGCGTTTATATTCCGCAATTAATTCGATTTGCTAGAGTGTGTAGCCATGTAACTGACTTCAACACTGGTAAAAAATTATTAACGGCTAAACTCCTTAATAAGGGTTATCGGTACCATAAACTACGCAAAGCATTTTCAAAATTTTATAAAGTAGAAGTAAAACAAAGATCAGGAATTGATACAATTAACTTACTCCATCCATAAAAGACACCAAAGGGAAAGAAATACAAACATTAAGCGACCAGACCATAATGGAAACCTAAACAAAGGAAGGCCATATGGACAGTTACTTTCCCACAAAATGGCCATCCAAAAATAAAAAGCACAAGTGATACACACAGTAAGTAACAAACAACAACATAAATAAATCGCCACAGAAGAGCCGCCTTGGAACGGTCAGTGGAAGATTTCCACTGGGGGGCTTAAATCGATTTTACGTGGCCACAATCCTCGCCCTTACTTCCGTCGCGATTTAGACAAATAATTTGTTCAGTCCGCATGAAGGCCTCCTAACTCATCAGTGCAACATCTCCGTGAACACAGAAATCAAAGAACCACAGAGGTGAGACAACGGTGAGGACTCGACAGCAAGAAACCACTGAAATGCTGGAGCAAAAGAAAACCAACAGTTAGACTCCGATGAGCCCGACCAGAGACAGAGCATCAGGCACCAACCAACATTATCTCTTTAATTTTCAATAAGCCTTTACGTTGGAGCCGTCATATAATCTGAGGCCTGACCCACCGGCGTGCAATTAAAGAGGGAAGCAAAGTTGCCAACCGTGATTGGGTTAACTACCATGCATGCAGTCTGTCGTATAATATCCATGTTGTACCCAATCTTTTTATATCGAAGAATGATTTTACGAAATTGGGTGCTGAAGTCATTGCGGTTATATATTTTTCTGAATTTATATACTAAGTCACCATAAAATTCGGGTTCCGATAGACCTTGTTGCAGAAGAGATTTATGTCCAATATTGAATTTTGAAATTAAATCAGAATGGCGTCTATAAAATTTTGAAAATGCTTTGCGTAGTTTATGGTACCGATAACCCTGATTAAGAAGTTTAGCCGTTAATAATT
The DNA here is from genome assembly GCA_963580285.1 of Lucinisca nassula. Classification (NCBI taxonomy): domain Eukaryota; kingdom Metazoa; phylum Mollusca; class Bivalvia; order Lucinida; family Lucinidae; genus Lucinisca; species Lucinisca nassula. Next base: position 66,488,286 of record OY757012.1, on the reverse strand, counting down.
TATTACGAGTGTTGAAGTCAGTTACATGACTACACACTCTAGCAAATCGAATTAATTGCGAAATATAAACGCCATAGGATGGCGCACGAGGAACATCACCATCCAAAAAAGGAAAATTTACAATCTCAAAATCAAAGTCATCGCGTTTATCCTAAATTTTGCACGAAACAAATCCATCTACAATAGATAGATGTAAATCCAAAAACGGGGCCTCCGTATCAGAAGAATTTGCTTTATTTAACTGAAGTTCTATGGGGTAAATCTGACTGATCAAACCATCAAATTAGGTATTATCAATATTTAATAAATCATCTAAATATCTAGAAGTAGAGCTAAAAGCTTCAATAATTTCAGATTGGTTATCAATGGAAAGCGACAAAATGAAGTCTCTTTCATAACAATACAAGAACAGATCAGCCACAAGAGGTGCGCAATTAGTACCCATCGGAATACCCACAATTTGTCTAAATAACTTAGTACCGAATCTAATATAAATATTGTCAAGTAGAAAGGTGAGGGCATCACACACTTTCTGACATGACCAAAGTGTATAATTTTTATGCTCTTTAGAAGTGAAAAATGCATTTCTGACATTACATGCAAGATATAGAGAATCTTCTCTGTGAAAAGCCCATTCAATTAAATCATTAAGCTTTTCTTTTATAAGATTATGAGGAAGTGTAGTGTAAAGAGTGGAAAAATCGTAGGTAGACAGACTAGAAGCACGAAACTGTCTAGATTTCAATTTATTTAAAACCTCATTCGAATTTTTTATAGACCAAAACAGATTTCTTCCTGATCTTTCAAAGACTTTATCACAATATTTAATTACATGCGTTTTAATAGCAGTAAGACAGGAAGTTAATAATTTAGAAAGTTCAGTGGTAGTGCAAGAATTAGAATTTGCAATAAACCGTGCTTTGTAAGGTTTTTTATGAAGTTTTGGTAACCAGTATAGCGTAGGAAGCTTGTCTTGGCCTTCGTTAACACACACAGCAAACTTGGTGGCTGAAAGACAAACATGTTTATCTACTATAGCTCTCTCTTCAGCCAAAGGCTGAAGTTCATAGGCCTTAGTACCACCAAGCTCCTGCTTAAGCGTGTTAACATAGTGGAGCCGTCACACAACGAAGACGTTGTTAGCGGCCTTGTCTGCAGGGGCCAAAACAAACTTCTTATGAAATTCTTGAATACCTAGTTTAAGATGACGTAAAGACGTCTTGGGCTTAGGAGGTAATAAGTTAGTATTTTGAGAATAGAAAGAAATGCGTTTATTCACTCGTCTTAAAATGCTAAGTTTCCAGTCCTTTAGGGCTTTATACTCAACATACTCTCGCTTACACCATCGATTACCGAATTCATGCAAGGAAGCAGCGATTTCATCTCTACATTTACTGAAATCAATTTTAGAAGGAAACCGATATTTCGGTCCTTTAGAAATTATATTCCTTATCCTAGAATCAGGAATAATTTTCAAATTGACAGTAATTACATGACCAGCAGCAGGATAGAAATACTTTGAGTTTTTACAATCACATGAATCAGGAGTATTAGTATCAATATCAAGATCTGAAACAAGTTTATTGAAATTAAAAATGATAGATCTAACAGGTTTGTTATATTTATAGCAAATTATAGCTGTTTCAGTATTTTGAAAATAAGCAGGAATGGAAGAAAGCACCGATCTCTCACGGAAGATACTGGGCAAATCTATAAAATCCATACCCTTATTAATGAAGGATATTTTGAAGAAATGACGTTTATGATTAATTTCAGAATCAATGTAAGGACGGAGAGTATGCTGAGTATAGCCTCTAGTTAAGAGAGCCGCATCATATAACTGATGAGAACTATCGTAGAATTTATTCGCCTCGGTGTCCAGAAGACGTAAAACAGAAACGGGTAAACGGGTTATAGACGCCATTCTGGTTTAATTTCAAAATTCAATATTGGACTTAAATCTCTTCTGCAACAAGGTCTATCGGAGCGAGAATTTTATGGTGACTTAGTATATAAATTCAGAAAAATATATAACCACAATGACTTCAGCACTTAATTTCGTAAAATCATTCTTCGATATAAAAAGATTGGGTACAACATGGATGTTGTACGACAGACTGCATGCATGGTAGTTAACCCAATCACGGTTGGCAACTTTGCTTCCCTCTTTAATTGCACGCCGGTGGGTCAGGCCTCAGATTCTATGACGGCTCCAACGTAAAGGCTTATTGAGAATTAGAGAGATCTAATTCTTGGTAATGTTGGTTGGTGCCTGATGCTCTGTCTCTGGTCGGGCCCATCGGAGTCTAACTGTTGGTTTTCTTTTGCTCCAGCATTTCAGTGGTTTCTTGCTGTCGAGTCCTCACCGTTGTCTCACCTCTGTGGTTCTTTGATTTTTTGTGTTCACGGGGATGTTGCACTGATGAGTTAGGAGGCCTTCATGCGGACTGAACAAATTATTTGTCTAGATCGCGACGGAAGTAAGGGCGAGGATTGTGGCCACGTAAAATCGATTTAAGCCCCCCCCCCCAGTGGAAATCTTTCCACTGACCGTTCCAAGGCGGTTCTTCTGTTGCGATTTATTTATGTTGTTGTTTGTTACTTACTGTTTGTATCACTTGTGTCTTTTAATTTTGGATGGCCATATGGCCATTTTGTGGGAAAGTAACTGTCCTTATGGCCTTCCTTTGTTAAGGTTTCCATTATGGTCTGGTCGCTTAATGTTTGTATTTCTTTCCCTTTGGTGTCTTTGATGGATGGAGTAAGTTAATTGTATCGATTCCTGATCTTTGTTTTACTTCTACTTTTCAAATGCAGTTTGAGTCCGGAAAAAAGATGGGGGTATCCGTATGTGCATAGATTATAGAAAACTTAATAATCGCACTATCAGGGATTCTTATGCCCTTCCTAGAATAGAGGAGATACTGGATACTTTGGTTGGATCGAAATATTTCACCGTTTTAGATATGAAATCAGGCTACCATCAAGTAGCAGTGTTAGAAGAGCATAAATGCCGCACCGCTTTCACTGTAGGTCCCCTAGGATTTTGGGAATGTAATAGACTCCCGTTTGGTTTAAATAACGCTCCGGCTACGTATCAGAGACTTATGGAGCACTGCCTGGGAGACCTGAACATGAAAATCTGTGCAATTTATCTAGATGAGGTAATTAAATTTTCCAGCAGTTTAGAAGAACACCTAGATCGTCTAGACCAAGTTCTCAGAAGGCTTAGGGAATGTAATTTAAAATTAAGTCCCAAGAAATGTAAGTTCCTTCAAACAAAAGTGAAATACGTAAGACACATTGTCTCAGAAAAAAAAGCAGAAGAAATCTGATAGTTTACATTTTTTGCGGGATATTACAGACGTTTTGTAAAAGATGTATCTAAAAAACCAAAACCTCTCACTGACTTACATCCAAATACTACTATTAAAAGTGGTAAAAAAGTCAAGTCATCAAAACCTTTCATTTGGGGTAAAGAACAGCAAGATGCTTTTGATCAGCTTAAACAGGCTCTTTCAACACACACAGTTCTTGGATATGCTAACTATGATCTTCCTTTTGAACTGCATACAGACGCTTCATCAAGAGGTTTTGGTGCTGTGCTATATCAGAAGCAAGGTGGAAAGTTGAGGGTTATCAGTTATGCTAGTAGAGGTTTAAAAAGATCTGAAAAGAACTATCCTGCAGCAAAATTAGCGTTTTGGGCTATAAAATGGGCCATCGGCCCCGCCCATAGGGGCTTGAAGAAATATATGGGCTGCATGATGCTTCTATGCAGAGCTGAATCCGGCCCGCACACTAGTACTGGTAAACCGCTTAGAGGATCTAAGCCTGTCCAGGAACTGCGGTGCGAGGCGGACCGTCCATACTAATAAACCCTATTTGTTTCATTGGGTGACAGGACTTAAGATGTCATTTCACCTCAATGTCGGGTAAAAGTCCCACAAAATTGGAAGCAACGTCTCCAAAATGACCTTTACAGTGTTGACGGGGACGTTAAACCTCAAATCAAACAAACATGAAATGGGCTATAGCTGAAAACTGCACGATTATCTTTATGGAGCTAAATTTACAGTCATGACCGATAACAACCCCTTTCAAAAGCTAAACTTGATGCAACCGGTCACAGGTGGCTGGCATCTTTAGCGCAGTACGACTTCAACATAACATATAGATCTGGTAAGTCTAATGTTGATGCAGATACTCTTTCTAGATACCCAGGAATTATTGGTGAGCATCTAGAACAAGTTAACTCAGAGTCCATAAGTCTATATGTTATATGTGCCAGTGTTGAGACTTCACCATCAGACACTATTCCTTTGACATTCTAACTGCAACAGAATTCCCTGGTTAGCCAACGGCACAAGTAGATCAAGGAGAAATAAGGAAACAGCAGTTAGATGACAAATTTCTTGGGTTCTGGGTCAGAGCAGTCAGACAAAAAACACAACCTGATAAGGCAACATTAAAAACCAGAGAAGACAGAACAATGCATAAAATATTTAGCAGTCTAAAACTTGTCATGGGTGTGCTCTACAACGAGTCAGAAATAGAGAAAGAAAAGAAGAATCAGTTACTTTTACCTAGTTGTTTCATAAAACAGGTACTAACTGGTCTCCATAATGATATGGGGCATCCGGGTAAAGACCGTACTTTATCTCTATTACGTGATCAGTTTTTCTGGCCTGGTATGACAACTGATACCGAAAATTGGGTCCGAAATTGTGGAAGGTGTGTAAGGAGAAAATCTAAAACAGATATCAGATCACCATTGGTAAACAACACGTCACATTAGATTTAATTTGTTCAGACTATTTGACACTGGAAACATATGCAACATTTTGGTCATAACAGACCATTTCACCAGATTTGTTGTTGCAATACCAACAAAGAATCAAACAGCAAAAACAACAGCAGGTGTCTCACATAAAAAGTTTATTGTCAGATATGGAATACCATCAAGAATCCATGCTGACCAACGTGCAAACTTTGAGAGTCAGTTAATAAAGGAACTTTGTGGCATGATGGGTATTAAAACAAGAGGCCCATGGGCCACAATGCTCACCAGAGCTCAGGGGGCCACTTCCCACTGGCAGCAATGTATTTTAATTAACCATGGAAGCCCTGCTGCCAAGGTTGCTACAGATAAAATTTCGACCCAATCAGACTTGTGGCTTCAGAGGTCTGATGTCGCTTGAAGACAACATATGACAACTGACAATTTCCCATCTGTGGCAATAGGCCAAAAAGAACATTATTAAAGGAACATTTCTATGAAAGTTTGACAAAATATCTTGAGAGGCATTTATGTCATTTTTCAATTTTTCCCATTATAAGTCAATGGAAACTCTTAACTTGCCATAGCAAACAAACCAAGGAGCCAAATTTCGTAAACCAGAGCTCAGGTGGGCACTGCCCAATGGAGCCCTGATTGGTGCCACTAAATGGGTCTTATAAAATGGAACAGAGACATATATGGTTTAGCTGTGGGGATATGTATGGTTCCTGAGACGTAAGGCCTTTTAAGCAATGGAGGGATTTGGGCATGGCAGATCCCAGAAATGCCCAAGATTGTTGTCACTGAATATGTCTTATCATACGATCAAGAATATGTATGGTTAAATGGTGGGGATCTGAATACTTTCTGAGATATGAGACCCTTTTATGACGGGAAGGAAGCCCCTGCTGACCCCCCAAGACAGGGTTGACTGCATGTGTCTAATAACAATGACTCTGAACAGTTTCTCAGATATATGGTCTTTTGTGAAGTCAAGGGGTGGTGTGTGAAGTCAAGGGGTGGCACACCCTGGGTGACCAATAGGTTGGTGTCACTGAATGTGTCTTATCATAAGGAACAAGAATATATGGTTTTGGGTGGGGATCTGTAAGGTTTCTGGAATATTTAGCCTTTAATGAAGTGGTGGGGGTTGGGCATGGCCCCCGCACATCCCGGGGGACCCCCAAGTTGGTGTCACTGAATGCGACTTATCATAAGGAAAGAGAATATATATGGTTTAGGGGTGGGGATCTGTAAGGTTACTGGGATATTGGGCCTTTTATGAAGTGGAGGGGGTGGGACATGGCCCCGGCACATCCCGGGGGACCCCCAGGTTGGCGTCAATGAGTCCATCTTATCATAAGAAACAAAAGTATATATGGTTTAGGGGTGGGGATCGCAATGGTTTCTGAGATAAATGGCATTTTATGAAGTGGAGGGGGTGGGGCATGTCCCCGGCACATCCCGGGGGACCCCCATGTTGGTGTCACTTAATGCATCTTAGCATAAGGAACAAGAATATATATAGTTTAGGGGTGGGGATCTGAATGATTCTGAGATAAATGGCATTTTATGAAATAGAGGGGGCAGGGCATGTCCCCGGCACATTCCGGGGGACCCCCAGGTTGGTGTCACTTAATGCATCTTATCATAAGGAACAAGAATATATATGGTTTAGGGGTTGGGATCTGTAAGGTTTCTGAGATATAAGGCATTTTATGAAGTGGAGGGGCGGGGCATGGCTCCGGCACAACCTAGGGGACCCCCAGGTTGACATAAAAACATATGGCTGAAAGAAGTTTACTCAAGGAACATGTCTATGTAAGTTTTGTCAAAATATCTGCAATGACTTGGCAGTAAATGCCATTTTTCAGTTTTCCCCATTATAAGTCAATGGAAACTCTAAGTTGCCATAGCAACAAAACTAAAAGGCCAAATTTCATAAAAAACACAAAACCTGTAAAGGCAAATATGGTGAATATTTTCATAAAGTCTCAGCCTCCTAGAGCATATGGTTTCTGAGGAGATGATTTTTTAAGTATTTTTTCTATTTTTTTGCATTTTGGTTTCCATGGCAACCAATAAAAATGAGCAAAAGGCTAAAATCATATGGCAGATAGTAGATTGCCTATGGAACATTTCTATGCAAGTTTTGTCAAAATATCTGCAGAGGCTTGGCAGTAAATGCCATTTTTCTATTTTCCCCATTATAAGTCTATGGAAACTACAAGTTGCCATAGCAACCAAACTAATGAGCCGATTTTCATAAAAAACACAAACTTTGAATCCCCCAGCCCAAGGATGCTACAGATAAAATTTGGGCCCAATCGGCCCAGTGGCTTCAGAGGAGATGTCCTTTGAAAATGTTGACGTCATAGGACAGACGACGCCGACGACGAAGACGACGCCGACGACGACGGACAACTGCCTATCCTATAAGCTCCCCCGGAGCCTTCGGCTCTGGTGAGCTAAAAAGCAGGACCACACCTTACCATGCATCTAGAAACGGTATGACAGAAAGATTAAACCTTACACTCATATCAATGTTAGGGACTCTCGAATGAGAGAAAAAGAAAAACTGGAAACAGTGTGTTGCTCCCTTGGTACATGCATATAACTGCATAAAACATGAGAGCACTGGTTACTCTCCATATCATTTGTTGTTTGGTAGAGACCCAAGATTGCCAATAGATATGGCATTTAGTCTGAACAAAAAAAAAGAAGTGAAAGCAATGATCCAGGGGTTCCGTTAGGCGGACGTACGGCGTATATTACATCCATATCAGATATAAATTCATGCATATTACAGAGAAACCAGAAGAACGAGTACATACTGGAAAATAAACCTCTTTGTTGACTAGGCAGCTTCCAACGCATGAGATTCAAAGCATACCCAGTTGTTCTTATATGCTTCAACAAGACGGTTATGGCGAGTACCCACAATCAAACTTTTGAGCAGACATAAGAAAAATATCTACCCCAGTAAATAATCGTCGGACCGACGTTGGTCCTGCATACTTCGCTAACTGAGCAGCTTCCTATTAACCAATCTTATACATTGGATGCACCCATGTCACTAAACCCCACATCTGAAAAACTTTCAGTTTTACATCAGAATCTGTAATTAAGAATACCCCAAATATGTGTTTTGAGAAAGAAACAAATATACTCTATACCCCTGTAAACCCCATCTTTACTGCAAAAAGGGGCTTAAAGGGTGTCAAAATTATAAAGGCATCATTTCGTGAATTTATCTATTTCATCAAAAAGGTTGAAAAACTTCACAAACACGCAACTATATAGTTTCGACCCCTTTTAACCTCACTTTTATTCAGTAAAACTGGGATTTACAGGGGTATACATTATTTTTCTTATTTCTGTTCAAAAACATAGATTGTGGGTACTTGCAAGAATCGCCTTGCTGAGGCGGTTCTAACAAATCCCCAAAATGTATGTTTTGAGCAGAAATATGAAAAATATTAGAATTGTTAACTTTTTCTCTCTCTCTTCGTTGGTAAATTTTTCAATATACTTGAATAGCCGTTTATTTGTTTATTTATAAACAAAGAAAATAAATCAAGAAAGGTAACAATTTATCTTTCTCATTAGCTTCTAAGCATCGACCTTCCCTTTATCTAAGGAAACATCAATGATCATTAATGTAATTACATGTTAAGGTGCTTACATCGTTAACTCATTAAGTGGATCACCTGCGTTTATCTGGTAATCCCTTTTGACCAGTAATAACAACGACAATAAACATGTTCTGGTAGATGTGAAATATCTATATCGTATTCGTCCAAATGGGCCGAGCATAGAGAAAATATACCTGTAGCATACGCGAGCAGCGAAGGTTAAGAAGAACCTGTTCGCCCTTGCAGCTTGCCATGTTTGATGATACATGTTTGATACACAGCGTTTTATTTTTATTTTATTTTTTTTTGTTAACAGTGATTCATACGTTCAAAGTGAAATACGTGAATGATTACTGGAAATACTCCTGCGGGTGAGGGCTAGTGGTGATGGTAAGATATTATCGGATCCGAAAATGAAATAGTATTTAAGAGGTAATAATAAAAAGACGAAGATAAAAACCAGAAAAAAAGTTGAAAAAAAAAAAACTGAAGAAATTATATGACAAATAGGGTTCGATCCGGTGTTTGTACGTACTGTGTAATTACAGTAGGGTTCTTTAACCTGCACAGAGGGTATGAATCAAAATTGTTACTTGTTTGTTTGGTTGATTTGAGGTTTAACGTCCCCGTCAACACTGTAAAGGTCATTTTGGAGACGTTGCTTCCAATTTTGTGGGACTTTTAGCCGACACTGAGATGAAATGACATCTCAAGCCCTGTCGCCCAATGAAACCAATAGGGTTTATTAGCATGGACGGTCCGCCTCGCACCGCGGTTCCTGGACAGGCTTAGATCCTCTAAGCGGTTTACCAGTACTAGTGTGCGGGCCGGATTCAGCTCTGCGTGGAAGCATCATGCAGCCCATATATTTCTTCAAGCCCCTATGGGCGGGGGCACCAGAATTGTTACTGGTGACACGTCAAATGACATTCATACACCAGGACCTGTGATATGGGAAGTTAGTCCCTAGCTCTAATCAAGGAGGTAAACTTAGTTACATAATCCTCGGCACCTTCAGCCGTCGAAATAATCGAATCGGTAGGGGCATTCCAATCTCTAATGGTTCGGGAGAAGAACTGTAGCAGTGTCATTTTTAGGGTATTTTAATGATTTTAATGAACAATTTGGAATGCAGATATGCTTGTTTTCATTGTTTGCATAATAAAACAATGTCAGTTTATTGTTGCTTTTACTTCTTGACATCTAGAACAATAAATTTAATGATGTCATCGTTAGCCACGAATTTTATAAAATTGATAAGGTATTATTTCAAGTGCATTGTCATGAAGGATCAGGTAAAGAAATCTGGCCAAACTGTCCCTTCAAAGAGAACCTTTTTCATACACTTCAGAACTGTGGTCTAAGGCAAATTTTAACATGCAATATCCTTTTGTTATAGAAATTTATTTTCCCATTGGATAAACCTGAGCATATAATTCATTTAACAATAGAAACAGTTAGTTTTCCATTCTTGGCTATATATTGAAGAGAACAACATCTGATATATATGCATTTGACTAAATTTATAATTTCTTTAAAGTAGAAGTAAAACAAAGATCAGGAATCGATACAATTAACTTACTCCACCCATCAAAGACACCAAAGGGAAAGAAACACAAACCAGACCATAATGGAAACCTAAACAAAGGAAGGCCATAAGGACAGTTACTTTCCCACAAAATGGCCATATGGCCATCCAAAATAAAAAGACACAAGTGATACACACAGTAAGTAACAAACAACAACATAAATAAACCGACACTGAAGAACCGCCTTGGAACGGTCAGTGGAAAGATTTCCACTGGGGGGCTTAAATCGATTTTACATGGCTACAATCCTCGCCCTTACTTCCGTCGCGATTTAGACAAATAAGTTGTCTCATATTTTGGTGTTGTAAAACAGAAGTAGAGGCAATGATCAGGAATCGATTCAATCAACCCACAGCTCCCATCAGAGACACCAAAGGGAAAGACACAAAGACATGAAACAGCAGACCCTAATGGAAACACCAACAGTGGAAAGCCAAAAAGACAGTCACTTTCCCACAAAATGCCAATAGGCTATCCAAAATAAAATAACACAAGTGACACAAACACCCAAAAGACAAACCATAACATAAACCGCGACAGAAGAACCGCCTTGGAACGGTCAGCGTAAACGAATTCCACTGTGGGGCTCAAATCGATTTTACGTGGCCACAATCCTCGACCTTAATTCCGTCGCGACCTAGACATATAATTTGTTCAATCCGCATGAAGGCCTCCTAACTCATCAGTGCAACATCTCCGTGAACACAAAAAAAATCAAACAGCCACAGAGATGAAACAACGGCGAGGACTCGACAGCAAGAAACCACTGAAATGCTGGAGCAGAAGAAAACCAACAGTAAGACTCTGATGGGCCCGACCAGAGACAGAGCATCAGACATCAACCAACATTACCTTGAATAACATCTCTCTATAAGCCTTTACGTTGGAACCGTCATAGAATCTGAGGCCTGACCCACCGGCAAGCAATTAAAGAGGGAAGCAAAGTTGTCAACCGTGATGTTGGGGTGGGTCGATATTTTTCAGGATTTAAGGGCTTTAATAAGCGCCCTTTGACAGAGTCTTGGATAGGCTCCTCCAAGATGTTTTGTTTGAGAGTCGAATAATCTTCAGACATTGCATCCATAATAGCTATATCTTCATATACCTATATGTTGATATTTCTCTAATTGATATTTCTCTAATTTATCTAACAGTTATACTTCATATACCTATGTGTTGATATTTCTCTAATAGCAATTCATTAAATACCTACGTATTGGGTACTTCTCTAAAAGTTATACTTCATATACTTATGTGTTGAAATGTTTCTAATTGATATTTCTCTAATAGTTATAATTCATAATACCTACGTATTGGTATTTCTCTAACAGTTATACTTCATATACTAATGTGTTGATATTTCTCTAATTGAAATTTATCCTGGAAAGTCGTCTCGCTTCTTTTTGGAATATTTTAGCATAGTGTTTCTTATGGTAGTATTGGTTATAGGCGCTGGTAGCGCCGCATGGTTTGCACAGCTTACGTGGGGTCTTCACAGCCACCCCACAACCTCGACAGATCCAAAGACCCCCGCCTCTGGAGATAATTTCATGCCATATCCAGGATACATTCAGGTTCAAATTTCAGCAGTAGGGATACCATCTGATCATGTGCAAGAGTGTATTTTTTGGTTGTACCTGATACAGATTATAACAAAAATATACCTTTACTTATTGGCATGTTTTAGCTGAATTCCTGGGTCACTGCAGAAAGAAACTTGGAGATAATTTTCTTCAAAATGCAGCGTTGCATACTAGCTGGTATTTAGCATTTCGCTGTATGGTGTTACGTGAAAGAGAATTGAAGAAAAGTAAAAATAGATTAGCTCTAATAAATACGCAGTGCAGAATCAAAACTTATTACAATACCAGCAAACAGTAGTGTCACTATAAAGGGTGCAACAACAAAAGAGTAAGATTTTCATCCAACTTGTGCAATGATGGTTGAAACTAAAAATTCGATCATACCTTCAGACTTTGACATTACACCCGCAGTCATAACTTACAATTTTGGTAGGAACGCACTTGTTGGCGTACAAATAACAAATGTGACCACTTCTACGTTTAACATACCACCTAGGGCAATTTTATGTAATTGCAACCTGTATCAGTAGATATGACATACCAAATATCTTCTGATGATGATAATGAACAGACAATCCATGACAAGTTGACAATTGAAACTGAAGGACTTTCACAAGAAGAAATCCCAAGTATCAATCAGCTACTGACAAGACATGAAGACATTTTCTCTACTGGCGAAACGGATATAGGCCACTGTAAATTTGTCAAACATATGATTAATCTAACAAATGTCACACCGTTTAAACAAAGACATCGTAGAATTCCGCCAGCAATGATAGATGAAGTAAGGGCACATCTTGAACAACTTGCAGCAAGTGGCATCATAAGACCATCTCATTCACAATGGGCTTCAGCCCTTAAGGACTGAAAACTAAGCATTTTAAAACTAGTGAATAAACGCATTTCTTTCTATTCTCAAAATACTAACTTATTACCTCCTAAGCCTAAGACGTCTTTACGTCATCTTAAGCTAGGTATTCAAGAATTTCATAAGAAGTTTGTTTTGGCCCCTGCAGACAAGGCCGCTAACAACATCGTCGTTGTGTGACGGCTCCACTATGTTAACACGCTTAAGCAGGAGCTTGGTGGTACTAAGGCCTATGAACTTCAGCCTTTAGCTGAAGAGAGAGCTATAGTAGATAAACATATTTGTCATTCAGCCACCAAGTTTGCTGTGTGTGTTACCGAAGGCCAAGACAAGCTTCCTACGCTATACTGGTTACCAAAACTTCATAAAAGACCTTACAAAGCACGGTTTATTGCAAATTCTAGCTCTTGCACTACCACTGAACTTTCTAAATTATTAACTTCCTGTCTTACTGCTATTAAAACGCATTTGATTAAATATTGTGATAAAGTCTTTGAAAGATCAGGAAGAAATCTGTTTTGGTCTATAAAAAATTCGAATGAGGTTTTAAATAAATTGAAATCCAGACATTTTCGTGCTTCAAGTCTGTCTATTTACGATTTTTCCACTCTTTACACTACACTTCCTCATAATCTTATAAAAGAAAAGCTTAATGATTTAATTGAATGGGCTTTTCACAGAGAAGATTCTCTATATCTTGCATGTAATGTCAGAAATGCATTTTTCACTTCTAAAGAGCATAAGAATTATATACTTTGGTCATGTCAGAAAGTGTGTGATGCCCTCACCATTCTACTTGACAATATTTATAATAGATTCGGTACTAAGTTATTTAGACAAATTGTGGGTATTCCGATGGGTACGAATTGCGCACCTCTTGTGGCTGATCTGTTCTTGTATTGTTTTGAAAGAGACTTCATGTTGTCGCTTTCCATTGATAATCAATCTGAAATTATTGAAGCTTTTAGCTCCACTTCTAGATATTTAGATGATTTATTAAATATTGATAATACCTATTTCGATGGTTTGATCAGTCAGATTTACCCCCCAGAACTTCAATTAAACAAAGCAAATTCTTCTGATACCGAGGCCCCGTTTTTGGATTTACATCTATCTATTGTAGATGGGTTTGTTTCGTGCAAAATTTATGATAAACGCGATGACTTTGATTTTGAGATTGTAAATTTTCCTTTTTTGGATGGTGATGTTCCTCGTGCGCCATCGTATGGCGTTTATATTTCGCAATTAATTCGATTTGCTAGAGTGTGTAGCCATGTAACTGACTTCAACACTGGTAAAAAATTATTAACGGCTAAACTCCTTAATAAGGGTTATCGGTACCATAAACTACGCAAAGCATTTTCAAAATTTTATAGACGCCATTCTGATTTAATTTCAAAATTCAATATTGGACTTAAATCTCTTCTGCAACAAGGTCTATCGGAGCCCCAATTTTATGGTGACTTAGTATATAAATTCAGAAAAATATATAACCACAATGACTTCAGCACCCAATTTCGTAAAATCATTCTTCGATATAAAAAGATTGGGTACAACATGGATGTTATACGACAGACTGCATGCATGGTAGTTAACCCAATCACGGTTGGCAACTTTGCTTCCCTCTTTAATTGCACGCCGGTGGGTCAGGCCTCAGATTCTATGACGGCTCAAACGTAAAGGCTTATTGAGAATTAGAGAGATCTAATTCTTGGTAATGTTGGTTGGTGCCTGATGCTCTGTCTCTGGTCGGGCCCATCGGAGTCTAACTGTTGGTTTTCTTTTGCTCCAGCATTTCAGTGGTTTCTTGCTGTCGAGTCCTCACCGTTGTCTCACCTCTGTGGTTCTTTGATTTTTTGTGTTCACGGAGATTTGCACTGATGAGTTAGGAGGCCTTCATGCGGACTGAACAAATTATTTGTCCAGATCGCGACGGAAGTAAGGGCGAGGATTGTGGCCACGTAAAATCGATTTAAGCCCCCCAGTGGAAATCTTTCCACTGACCGTTCCAAGGCGGTTCTTCTGTTGCGATTTATTTATGTTGTTGTTTGTTACTTACTGTGTGTATCACTTGTGTCTTTTAATTTTGGATGGCCATATGGCCATTTTGTGGGAAAGTAACTGTCCTTATGGCCTTCCTTTGTTTAGGTTTCCGTTATGGTCTGGTCGCTTAATGTTTGTATTTCTTTCCCTTTGGTGTCTTTGATGGGTGGAGTAAGTTAATAGTATCGATTCCTGATCTTTGTTTTACTTCTACTTTTCAAATGCAGTTTGAGTCCGGAAAAAAGATGGGGGTATCCGTATGTGCATAGATTATAGAAAACTTAATAATCGCACTATCAGGGATTCTTATGCCCTTCCTAGAATAGAGGAGATACTGGATACTTTGGCTGGATCGAAATATTTCACCGTTTTAGATATGAAATCAGGCTACCATCAAGTAGCAGTGTTAGAAGAGCATAAATGCCGCACCGCTTTCACTGTAGGTCCCCTAGGATTTTGGGAATGTAATAGACTCCCGTTTGGTTTAAATAACGCTCCGGCTACGTATCAGAGACTTATGGAGCACTGCCTTGGAGACTTGAACATGAAAATCTGTGCAATTTATCTAGATGAGGTAATTAAATTTTCCAGCAGTTTAGAAGAACACCTAGATCGTCTAGACCAAGTTCTCAGAAGGCTTAGGGAATGTAATTTAAAATTAAGTCCCAAGAAATGTAAGTTCCTTCAAACAAAAGTGAAATACGTAAGACACATTGTCTCAGAAAAAACAGCAGAAGAAATCTGATAGATTCATTTTTTGCGGGATATTACAGACGTTTTGTAAAAGATGTATCTAAAAAACAAAAACCTCTCACTGACTTACATCCAAATACTACTATTAAAATTGGTAAAAAAGTCAAGTCATCAAAACCTTTCATTTGGGGTAAAGAACAGCAAGATGCTTTTGATCAGCTTAAACAGGCTCTTTCAACACACACAGTTCTTGGATATGCTAACTATGATCTTCCTTTTGAACTGCATACAGACGCTTCTTCAAGAGGTTTTGGTGCTGTGCTATATCAGAAGCAAGGTGGAAAGTTGAGGGTTATCAGTTATGCTAGTAGAGGTTTAAAAAGATCTGAAAAGAACTATCCTGCAGCAAAATTAGCGTTTTGGGCTATAAAATGGGCTATCGGCCCCGCCCATAGGGGCTTGAAGAAATATATGGGCTGCATGATGCTTCTATGCAGAGCTGAATCCGGCCCGCACACTAGTACTGGTGAACCGCTTAGAGGATCTAAGCCTGTCCAGGAACTGCGGTGCGAGGCGGGACCATCCATGCTAATAAACCCTATTGGTTTCATTGGGTGACAGGACTTGAGATGTCATTTCATCTCAACGTCGGGTAAAAGTCCCACAAAATTGGAAGCAACGTCTCCAAAATGACCTTTACAGTGTTGACGGGGATGTTAAACCTCAAATCAAACAAACATGAAATGGGCTATAGCTGAAAACTGCACGATTATCTTTATGGAGCTAAATTTACAGTCATGACCGATAACAACCCCTTTCAAAAGCTAAACTTGATGCAACCGGTCACAGGTGGCTGGCATCTTTAGCGCAGTACGACTTCAACATAACATATAGACCTGGTAAGTCTAATGTTGATGCAGATACTCTTTCTAGATACCCAGGAATTATTGGTGGGCATCTAGAACAAGTTAACTCAGAGTCCATAAGTCTATATGTTATATGTGCCAGTGTTGCGACTTCACCATCAGACACTATTCCTTTGACATTCTAACTGCAACAGAATTCCCTGGTTAGCCAACGGCACAAGTAGATCAAGGAGAAATAAGGAAACAGCAGTTAGATGACAAATTTCTTGGGTTCTGGGTCAGAGCAGTCAGACAAAAAACACAACCTGATAAGGCAACATTAAAAACCAGAGAAGACAGAACAATGCATAAAATATTTAGCAGTCTAAAACTTGTCAGGGGTGTGCTCTACAACGAGACAGAAATAGAGAAAGAACAGAAGAATCAGTTACTTTTACCTAGTTGTTTCATAAAACAGGTACTAACTGGTCTCCATAATGATATGGGGCATCCGGGTAAAGACCGTACTTTATCTCTATTACGTGATCAGTTTTTCTGGCCTGGTATGACAACTGATACCGAAAATTGGGTCCGAAATTGTGGAAGGTGAGTAAGGAGAAAATCTAAAACAGATATCAGAGCACCATTGGTAAACAACACATCACATTAGATTTAATTTGTTCAGACTATTTGACACTGGTAACATATGCAACATTTTGGTCATAACAGACCATTTCACCAGATTTGTTGTTGCAATACCAACAAAGAATCAAACAGCAAACACAACAGCAGGTGTCTCACATAAAAAGTTTATTGTCAGATATGGAATACCATCAAGAATCCATGCTGACCAAGGTGCAAACTTTGAGAGTCAGTTAATAAAGGAACTTTGTGGCATGATGGGTATTAAAACAAGAGGCCCATGGGCCACAATGCTCACCAGAGCTCAGGGGGCCACTGCCCACTGGCAGCAATGTATTTTGATTAACCATGGAAGCCCTGCTGCCAAGGTTGCTACAGATAAAATTTCGACCCAATCAGACTTGTGGCTTCTGAGGTCTGATGTCGCTTGAAGACAACATATGACAACTGACAATTTCCCATCGGTGGCAATAGGCCAAAAAGAACATTATTAAAGGAACATTTCTATGAAAGTTTGACAAAATATCTTGAGAGGCATTTATGTCATTTTTCAATTTTTCCCATTATAAGTCAATGGAAACTCTTAACTTGCCATAGCAAACAAACCAAAGAGCCAAATTTCGTAAACCAGAGCTCAGGTGGGCACTGCCCAATGGAGCCCTGATTGGTGCCACTAAATGGGTCTTATAAAATGGAACAGAGACATATATGGTTTAGCTGTGGGGATATGTATGGTTCCTGAGACGTAAGGCCTTTCAAGCAATGGAGGGATTTGGGCATGGCAGATCGCAGAAATGCCCAAGATTGTTGTCACTGAATATGTCTTATCATAAAGATCAAGAATATGCATGGTTAAATGGTGGGGATCTGAATACTTTCTGAGATATGAGGCCCTTTTATGAAGGGAAGGGAGAGAAATGGCCCCTGCTGACCCCCCAAGACAGGGTTGACTGCATGTGTCTAATAACAATGACTCTGAACAGTTTCTCAGATATATGGTCTTTTGTGAAGTCAAGGGGTGGTGTGTGAAGTCAAGGGGTGGCACACCCTGGGTGACCAATAGGTTGGTGTCACTGAATGTGCCTTATCATAAGGAACAAGAATATATATGGTTTCGGGGTGGGGATCTGTAAGGTTTCTGGAATATTTAGCCTTTAATGAAGTGGTGGGGGTTGGGCAGGGCCCCCGCACATCCCGGAGGACCCCCAAGTTGGTGTCACTGAATGCGACTTATCATAAGGAAAGAGAATATATATGGTTTAGGGGTGGGGATCTGTAAGGTTACTGGGATATTGGGCCTTTTATGAAGTGGAGGGGGTGGGACATGGTCCCGGCACATCCCGGGGGACCCCCAGGTTAGCGTCAATGAGTCCATCTTATCATAAGAAACAAAAGTATATATGGGTTAGGGGTGGGGATCGCAATGGTTTCTGAGATAAATGGCATTTTATGAAGTGGAGGGGGTGGGGCATGTCCCCGGCACATCCCGGGGGACCCCCATGTTGGTGTCACTTAATGCATCTTAGCATAAGGAACAAGAATATATATAGTTTAGGGGTGGGGATCTGAATGATTCTGAGATAAATGGCATTTTATGAAATAGAGGGGGCAGGGCATGTCCCCGGCACATTCCGGGGGACCCCCAGGTTGGTGTCACTTAATGCATCTTATCATAAGGAACAAGAATATATATGGTTTAGGGGTTGGCATCTGTAAGGTTTCTGAGATATAAGGCATTTTATGAAGTGGAGGGGCGGGGCATGGCTCCGGCACAACCTAGGGGACCCCCAGGTTGACATAAAAGCATATGGCTGAGAGAAGTTTACTCAAGGAACATGTCTATGTAAGTTTTGTCAAAATATCTGCAATGACTTGGCAGTAAATGCCATTTTTCAGTTTTCCCCATTATAAGTCAATGGAAACTCTAAGTTGCCATAGCAACAAAACTAAAAGGCCAAATTTCATAAAAAAACACACAACCTGTAAAGGCAAATATGGTGAATATTTTCATAAAGTCTCAGCCTCCTAGAGCATATGGTTTCTGAGGAGATGATTTTTTAAGTATTTTTTTCTATTTTTTGCATTTTGGTTTCCATAGCAACCAATAAAAATGAGCAAAAGGCTAAAATCATATGGCAGATAGTAGATTGCCTATGGAACATTTCTATGCAAGTTTTGTCAAAATATCTGCAGAGGCTTGGCAGTAAATGCCATTTTTCTATTTTCCCCATTATAAGTCTATGGAAACTACAAGTTGCCATAGCAACCAAACTAATGAGCCGATTTTCATAAAAAAAAAACACAAACTTTGAATCCCCCAGCCCAAGGATGCTACAGATAACATTTGGGCCCAATCGGCCCAGTGGCTTCAGAGGAGATGTCCTTTGAAAATGTTGACGTCATAGGACAGACGACGACGACGCCGACGACGAAGACGACGCCGACGACGACGGACAACTGCCTATCTTATAAGCTCCCCCGGAGCCTTCGGCTCTGGTGAGCTAAAAAGCAGGACAACACCTTACCATGCATCTAGAAACGGTATGACAGAAAGATTAAACCTTACACTCATATCAATGTTAGGGACTCTCGAATCAGAGAAAAAGAAAAACTGGAAACAGTGTGTTGCTCCCTTGGTACATGCATGTAACTGCATAAAACATGAGAGCACTGGTTACTCTCCATATCATTTGTTGTTTGGTAGAGACCCAAGATTGCCAATAGATATGGCATTTAGTCTGAACAAAAAAAAGAAGTGAAAGCAATGTTCCAGGGGTTCCGTTAGGCGGACGTACGGCGTATATTACATCCATATCAGATATAGATTCATGCATATTACAGAGAAACCAGAAGAACGAGTACATACTGGAAAATAAACCTCTTTGTTGACTAGGCAGCTTCCAACGCATGAGATTAAAAGCATACCCAGTTGTTCTTATATGCTTCAACAAGACGGTTATGGCGAGTACCCACAATCAAACTTTTGAGCAGACATAAGAAAAATATCTACCCCAGTAAATAATCGTCGGACCGACGTTGGTCCTGCATACTTCGCTAACTGAGCAGCTTCCTATTAACCAATCTTATACATTGGATGCACCCATGTCACTAAACACCACATCTGAAAAACTTTCAGTTTTACATCAGAATCTGTAATTACGAATAGCCCAAATATGTGTTTTGAGAAAGAAACAAATATACTCTATACCCCTGTAAACCCCATCTTTACTGCAAAAAGGGACTTAAAGGGTGTCAAAATTATAAAGGCATCATTTCGTGAATTTATCTATTTCATCAAAAAGATGAAAAACTTCACAAACACGCACCTATATAGTTTCGACCCCTTTAAACCTCACTTTTATTCAGTAAAACTGGGATTTACAGGGGTATACATTATTTTTCTTATTTCTGTTCAAAAACATAGATTGTGGGTACTTGCAAGAAACGCCTTGCTGAGGCGGTTCTAACGAATCCCCAAAATGTATGTTTTGAGCAGAAATATGAAAAATATTAGAATTGTTAACTTTTTCTCTCTCTCTTCGTTGGTAAATTTTTCAATATACTTGAATAGCCGTTTATTTGTTTATTTATAAACAAAGAAAATAAATCAAGAAAGGTAACAATTTATCTTTCTCATTAGCTTCTAAGCATCGACCTTCCCTTTATCTAAGGAAACATCAATGATAATTAATGTAATTACATGTTAAGGTGCTTACATCGTTAACTCATTAAGTGGATCACCTGCGTTTATCTGGTAATCCCTTTTGACCAGTAATAACAACGACAATAAACATGTTCTGGTAGGTGTGAAATATCTATATCGTATTCGTCCAAATGGGCCGTGCATAGAGAAAATATACCTGTAGCATACGCGAGCAGCGAAGGTTAAGAAGAACCTGTTCGCCCTTGCAGCTTGCCATGTTTGATGATACATGTTTGATACACAGCGTTTTATTTTTATTTTATTTTTTTTTGTTAACAGTGATTCATATGTTCAAAGTGAAATACGTGAATGATTACTGGAAATACTTCTGCGGGTGAGGGCTAGTGGTGATGGTAAGATATTATCGGATCCGAAAATGAAATAGTATTTAAGAGGTAATAATAAAACGACGAAGATAAAAACCAGAAAAAAAGTTGAAAAAAAAAACTGAAGAAATTATATGACAAATAGGGTTCGATCCGGTGTTTGTACGTACTGTGTAATTACAGTAGGGTTCTTTAACCTGCACGGAGGATATGATTCAAAATTGTTACTTGTTTGTTTGGTTGATTTGAGGTTTAACGTCCCCGTCAACACTGTAAAGGTCATTTTGGAGACGTTGCTTCCAATTTTGTGGGACTTTTACCCGACACTGAGATGAAATGACATCTCAAGCCCTGTCGCCCAATGAAACCAATAGGGTTTATTAGCATGGACGGTCCGCCTCGCACCGCGGTTCCTGGACAGGCTTAGATCCTCTAAGCGGTTTACCAGTACTAGTGTGCGGGCCGGATTCAGCTCTGCGTGGAAGCTTTATGCAGCCCATATATTTCTTCAAGCCCCTATGGGCGGGGGCACCAGAATTGTTACTGGTGACACGTCAAATGACATTCATACACCAGGACCTGTGATATGGGAAGTTAGTCCCTAGCTCTAATCAAGGAGGTAAACTTAGTTACATAATCCTCGGCACCTTCAGCCGTCGAAATAATCGAATCGGTAGGGGCATTCCAATCTCTAATGGTTCGGGAGAAGAACTGTAGCAGTGTCATTTTTAGGGTATTTTAATGATTTTAATGAACAATTTGGAATGCAGATATGCTTGTTTTCATTGTTTGCATAATAAAACAATGTCAGTTTATTGTTGCTTTTACTTCTTGACATCTAGAACAATAAATTTAATGATGTCATCGTTAGCCACGAATTTTATAAAATTGATAAGGTATTATTTCAAGTGCATTGTCATGAAGGATCAGGTAAAGAAATCTGGCCAAACTGTCCCTTTAAAGAGAACCTTTTTCATACACTTCAGAACTGTGGTCTAAGGCAAATTTTAACATGCAATATCCTTTTGTTATAGAAATTTATTTTCCCATTGGATAAACCTGAGCATATAATTCATTTAACAATAGAAACAGTTAGTTTTCCATTCTTGGCTAGATATTGAAGAGAACAACATCTGATATATATGCATTTGACTAAATTTATAATTTCTTTAAAGTAGAAGTAAAACAAAGATCAGGAATCGATACAATTAACTTACTCCACCCATCGAAGACACCAAAGGGAAAGAAACACAAACCAGACCATAATGGAAACCTAAACAAAGGAAGGCCATAAGGACAGTTACTTTCCCACAAAATGGCCATATGGCCATCCAAAATAAAAATACACAAGTGATACACACAGTAAGTAACAAACAACAACATAAATAAACCGCCACTGAAGAGCCGCCTTGGAACGGTCAGTGGAAAGATTTCCACTGGGGGGCTTAAATCGATTTTACATGGCCACAATCCTCGCCCTTACTTCCGTCGCGATTTAGACAAATAAGTTGTCTCATATTTTGGTGTTGTAAAACAGAAGTAGAGGCAATGATCAGGAATCGATTCAATCAACCCACAGCTCCCATCAGAGACACCAAAGGGAAAGACACAAAGACATGAAACAGCAGACCCTAATGGAAACACCAACGGGCCTCCGTGGCCTAGTGGATAAGAGCGCTGACTCTTAGTCATTAGGTCTCTCACCGCCGTAGGTTCGAGCCTCGCTCGGGCCACGTGTGAGACGCCAAGTTCTGCAACGGAAGGTCAGGTGGTTTTTCTCCGGGTACTCCGGTTTTCGCCCACCTCAGATGAACGATCGGCTCGATATGAGTGAAATAATCTTGAAAGGGCCGTAAACCCCCCCGCCCCTAAAAAAAAAAAAATAAAAAAAAAAAAAAAATAATGGAAACACCAACAGTGGAAAGCCAAAAAGACAGTCACTTTCCCACAAAATGCCAATAGGCTATCCAAAATAAAATAACACAAGTGACACAAACACCCAAAAGACAAACCATAACATAAACCGCGACAGAAGAACCGCCTTGGAACGGTCAGCGTAAACGAATTCCACTGGGGGGGGGGGGGCTCAAATCGATTTTACGTGGCCACAATCCTCGCCCTTACTTCCGTCGCGACCTAGACATATAATTTGTTCAGTCCGCATGAAGGCCTGCTAACTCATCAGTGCAACATCTCCGTGAACACAAAAAATCAAACAGCCACAGAGATGAAACAACGGCGAGGACTCGACAGCAAGAAACCACTGAAATGCTGGAGCAGAAGAAAACCAACAGTAAGACTCTGATGGGCCCGACCAGAGACAGAGCATCAGACATCAACCAACATTACCTTGAATAACATCTCTCTATAAGCCTTTACGTTGGAACCGTCATAGAATCTGAGGCCTGACCCACCGGCAAGCAATTAAAGAGGGAAGCAAAGTTGTCAACCGTGATGTTGGGGTGGGTCGATATTTTTCAGGATTTAAGGGCTTTAATAAGCGCCCTTTGACAGAGTCTTGGATAGGCTCATCCAAGATGTTTTGTTTGAGAGTCGAATAATCTTCAGATATTGCATCCATAATAGCTATATCTTCATATACCTATATGTTGATATTTCTCTAATTGATATTTCTCTAATTTATCTAACAGTTATACTTCATATACCTATGTGTTGATATTTCTCTAATAGCAATTCATTAAATACCTACGTATTGGGTACTTCTCTAAAAGTTATACTTCATATACTTATGTGTTGAAATGTTTCTAATTGATATTTCTCTAATAGTTATAATTCATAATACCTACGTATTGGTATTTCTCTAACAGTTATACTTCATATACTAATGTGTTGATATTTCTCTAATTGAAATTTATCCTGGAAAGTCGTCTCGCTTCTTTTTGGAATATTTTAGCATAGTGTTTCTTATGGTAGTATTGGTTATAGGCGCTGGTAGCGCCGCATGGTTTGCACAGCTTACGTGGGGTCTTCACAGCCACCCCACAACCTCGACAGATCCAAAAACTCCCGCCTCTGGAGATAATTTCATGCCATATCCAGGACACATTCAGGTTCAAATTTCAGCAGTAGGGATACCATCTGATCATGTGCAAGAGTGTATTTTTTTGTTGTACCTGATACAGATTATAACAAAAATATACCTTTACTTATTGGCATGTTTTAGCTGAATTCCTGGGTCACTGCAGAAAGAAACTTGGAGATAATTTTCTTCAAAATGCAGCATTGCATACTAGCTGGTATTTAGCATTTCGCTGTATGGTGTTACGTGAAAGAGAATTGAAGAAAAGTAAAAATAGATTAGCTCTAATAAATACGCAGTGCAGAATCAAAACTTATTACAATACCAGCAAACAGTAGTGTCACTATAAAGGGTGCAACAACAAAAGAGTAAGATTTTCATCCAACTTGTGCAATGATGGTTGAAACTAAAAATTCGATCATACCTTCAGACTTTGACATTACACCCGCAGTCATAACTTACAATTTTGGTAGGAACGCACTTGTTGGCGTACAAATAACAAATGTGACCACTTCTACGTTTAACATACCACCTAGGACAATTTTATGTAATTGCAACCTGTATCAGTAGATATGACATACCAAATATCTTCTGATGATGATAATGAACAGACAATCCATGACAAGTTGACAATTGAAACTGAAGGACTTTCACAAGAAGAAATCCAAAGTATCAATCAGCTACTGACAAGACATGAAGACATTTTCTCTACTGGCGAAACGGATATAGGCCACTGTAAATTTGTCAAACATATGATTAATCTAACAAATGTCACACCGTTTAAACAAAGACATCGTAGAATACCGCCAGCAATGATAGATGAAGTAAGGGCACATCTTGAACAACTTGCAGCAAGTGGCATCATAAGACCATCTCATTCACAATGGGCTTCAGCCCTTAAGGACTGAAAACTAAGCATTTTAAAACTAGTGAATAAACGCATTTCTTTCTATTCTCAAAATACTAACTTATTACCTCCTAAGCCTAAGACGTCTTTACGTCATCTTAAGCTAGGTATTCAAGAATTTCATAAGAAGTTTGTTTTGGCCCCTGCAGACAAGGCCGCTAACAACATCGTCGTTGTGTGACGGCTCCACTATGTTAACACGCTTAAGCAGGAGCTTGGTGGTACTAAGGCCTATGAACTTCAGCCTTTAGCTGAAGAGAGCTATAGTAGATAAACATATTTGTCATTCAGCCACCAAGTTTGCTGTGTGTGTTACCGAAGGCCAAGACAAGCTTCCTACGCTATACTGGTTACCAAAACTTCATAAAAGACCTTACAAAGCACGGTTTATTGCAAATTCTAGCTCTTGCACTACCACTGAACTTTCTAAATTATTAACTTCCTGTCTTACTGCTATTAAAACGCATTTGATTAAATATTGTGATAAAGTCTTTGATGAAAGATCAGGAAGAAATCTGTTTTGGTCTATAAAAAATTCGAATGAGGTTTTAAATAAATTGAAATCCAGACATTTTCGTGCTTCAAGTCTGTCTATTTACGATTTTTCCAATCTTTACACTACACTTCCTCATAATCTTATAAAAGAAAAGCTTAATGATTTAATTGAATGGGCTTTTCACAGAGAAGATTCTCTCTATCTTGCATGTAATGTCAGAAATGCATTTTTCACTTCTAAAGAGCATAAGAATTATATACTTTGGTCATGTCAGAAAGTGTGTGATGCCCTCACCATTCTACTTGACAATATTTATAATAGATTCGGTACTAAGTTATTTAGACAAATTGTGGGTATTCCGATGGGTACGAATTGCGCACCTCTTGTGGCTGATCTGTTCTTGTATTGTTATGAAAGAGACTTCATGTTGTCGCTTTCCATTGATAATCAATCTGAAATTATTGAAGCTTTTAGCTCCACTTCTAGATATTTAGATGATTTATTAAATATTGATAATACCTATTTCGATGGTTTGATCAGTCAGATTTACCCCCCAGAACTTCAATTAAACAAAGCAAATTCTTCTGATACCGAGGCCCCGTTTTTGGATTTACATCTATCTATTGTAGATGGGTTTGTTTCGTGCAAAATTTATGATAAACGCGATGACTTTGATTTTGAGATTGTAAATTTTCCTTTTTTTGGATGGTGATGTTCCTCGTGCGCCATCGTATGGCGTTTATATTTCGCAATTAATTCGATTTGCTAGAGTGTGTAGCCATGTAACTGATTCAACACTGGTAAAAAATTATTAACGGCTAAACTCCTTAATAAGGGTTATCGGTACCATAAACTACGCAAAGCATTTTCAAAATTTTATAGACGCCATTCTGATTTAATTTCAAAATTCAATATTGGACTTAAATCTCTTCTGCAACAAGGTCTATCGGAGCCCGAATTTTATGGTGACTTAGTGTATAAATTCAGAAAAATATATAACCACAATGACTTCAGCACCCAATTTCGTAAAATCATTCTTCGATATAAAAAGATTGGGTACAACATGGATGTTATACGACAGACTGCATGCATGGTAGTTAACCCAATCACGGTTGGCAACTTTGCTTCCCTCTTTAATTGCACGCCGGTGGGTCAGGCCTCAGATTCTATGACGGCTCCAACGTAAAGGCTTATTGAGAATTAGAGAGATCTAATTCTTGGTAATGTTGGTTGGTGCCTGATGCTCTGTCTCTGGTCGGGCCCATCGGAGTCTAACTGTTGGTTTTCTTTTGCTCCAGCATTTCAGTGGTTTCTTGCTGTCGAGTCCTCACCGTTGTCTCACCTCTGTGGTTCTTTGATTTTTTGTGTTCACGGAGATGTTGCACTGATGAGTTAGGAGGCCTTCATGCGGACTGAACAAATTATTTATCTAGATCGCGACGGAAGTAAGGGCGAGGATTGTGGCCACGTAAAATCGATTTAAGCCCCCCAGTGGAAATCTTTCCACTGACCGTTCCAAGGCGGTTCTTCTGTTGCGATTTATTTATGTTGTTGTTTGTTACTTACTGTGTGTATCACTTGTGTCTTTTAATTTTGGATGGCCATATGGCCATTTTGTAGGAAAGTAACTGTCCTTATGGCCTTCCTTTGTTTAGGTTTCCATTATGGTCTGGTCGCTTAATGTTTGTATTTCTTTCCCTTTGGTGTCTTTGATGGGTGGAGTAAGTTAATAGTATCGATTCCTGATCTTTGTTTTACTTCTACTTTTCAAATGCAGTTTGAGTCCGGAAAAAAGATGGGGGTATCCGTATGTGCATAGATTATAGAAAACTTAATAATCGCACTATCAGGGATTCTTATGCCCTTCCTAGAATAGAGGAGATACTGGATACTTTGGCTGGATCGAAATATTTCACCGTTTTAGATATGAAATCAGGCTACCATCAAGTAGCAGTGTTAGAAGAGCATAAATGCCGCACCGCTTTCACTGTTGGTCCCATACGATTTTGGGAATGTAATAGACTCCCGTTTGGTTTAAATAACGCTCCGGCTACGTATCAGAGACTTATGGAGCACTGCCTGGGAGACTTGAACATGAAAATCTGTGCAATTTATCTAGATGAGGTAATTAAATTTTCCAGCAGTTTACAAGAACACCTAGATCGTCTAGACCAAGTTCTCAGAAGGCTTAGGGAATGTAATTTAAAATTAAGTCCCAAGAAATGTAAGTTCCTTCAAACAAAAGTGAAATACGTAAGACACATTGTCTCAGAAAAAAAGCAGAAGAAATCTGATAGTTTACATTTTTTGCGGGATATTACAGACGTTTTGTAAAAGATGTATCTAAAAAACCAAAACCTCTCACTGACTTACATCCAAATACTACTATTAAAAGTGGTAAAAAAGTCAAGTCATCAAAACCTTTCATTTGGGGTAAAGAACAGCAAGATGCTTTTGATCAGCTTAAACAGGCTCTTTCAACACACATAGTTCTTGGATATGCTAACTATGATCTTCCTTTTGAACTGCATACAGACGCTTCTTCAAGAGGTTTTGGTGCTGTGCTATTTCAGAAGCAAGGTGGAAAGTTGAGGGTTATCAGTTATGCTAGTAGAGGTTTAAAAAGATCTGAAAAGAACTATCCTGCAGCAAAATTAGCGTTTTGGGCTATGAAATGGGCTATCGGCCCCGCCCATAGGGGCTTGAAGAAATATATGGGCTGCATGATGCTTCTATGCAGAGCTGAATCCGGCCCGCACACTAGTACTGGTAAACCGCTTAGAGGATCTAAGCCTGTCCAGGAACTGCGGTGCGAGGCGGACCGTCCATGCTAATAAACCCTATTGGTTTCATTGGGTGACAGGACTTGAGATGTCATTTCATCTCAACGTCGGGTAAAAGTCCCACAAAATTGGAAGCAACGTCTCCAAAATGACCTTTACAGTGTTGACGGGGACGTTAAACCTCAAATCAAACAAACATGAAATGGGCTATAGCTGAAAACTGCACGATTATCTTTATGGAGCTAAATTTACAGTCATGACCGATAACAACCCCTTTCAAAAGCTAAACTTGATGCAACCGGTCACAGGTGGCTGGCATCTTTAGCGCAGTACGACTTCAACATAACATATAGACCTGGTAAGTCTAATGTTGATGCAGATACTCTTTCTAGATACCCAGGAATTATTGGTGAGCATCTAGAACAAGTTAACTCAGAGTCCATAAGTCTATATGTTATATGTGCCAGTGTTGCGACTTCACCATCAGACACTATTCCTTTGACATTCTAACTGCAACAGAATTCCCTGGTTAGCCAACGGCACAAGTAGATCAAGGAGAAATAAGGAAACAGCAGTTAGATGACAAATTTCTTGGGTTCTGGGTCAGAGCAGTCAGACAAAAAACACAACCTGATAAGGCAACATTAAAAACCAGAGAAGACAGAACAATGCATAAAATATTTAGCAGTCTAAAACTTGTCAGGGGTGTGCTCTACAACGAGTCAGAAATAGAGAAAGAAAAGAAGAATCAGTTACTTTTACCTAGTTGTTTCATAAAACAGGTACTAACTGGTCTCCATAATGATATGGGGCATCCGGGTAAAGACCGTACTTTATCTCTATTACGTGATCAGTTTTTCTGGCCTGGTATGACAACTGATACCGAAAATTGGGTCCGAAATTGTGGAAGGTGTGTAAGGAGAAAATCTAAAACAGATATCAGAGCACCATTGGTAAACATCACATCACATTAGATTTAATTTGTTCAGACTATTTGACACTGGTAACATATGCAACATTTTGGTCATAACAGACCATTTCACCAGATTTGTTGTTGCAATACCAACAAAGAATCAAACAGCAAAAACAACAGCAGGTGTCTCACATAAAAAGTTTATTGTCAGATATGGAATACCATCAAGAATCCATGCTGACCAAGGTGCAAACTTTGAGAGTCAGTTAATAAAGGAACTTTGTGGCATGATGGGTATTAAAACAAGAGGCCCATGGGCCACAATGCTCACCAGAGCTCAGGGGGCCACTGCCCACTGGCAGCAATGTATTTTAATTAACCATGGAAGCCCTGCTGCCAAGGTTGCTACAGATAAAATTTCGACCCAATCAGACTTGTGGCTTCTGAGGTCTGATGTCGCTTGAAGACAACATATGACAACTGACAATTTCCCATCTGTGGCAATAGGCCAAAAAGAACATTATTAAAGGAACATTTCTATGAAAGTTTGACAAAATATCTTGAGAGGCATTTATGTCATTTTTCAATTTTTCCGATTATAAGTCAATGGAAACTCTTAACTTGCCATAGCAAACAAACCAAAGAGCCAAATTTCGTAAACCAGAGCTCAGGTGGGCACTGCCCAATGGAGCCCTGATTGGTGCCACTAAATGGGTCTTATAAAATGGAATAGAGACATATATGGTTTAGCTGTGGGGATATGTATGGTTCCTGAGACGTAAGGCCTTTTAAGCAATGGAGGGATTTGGGCATGGCAGATCACAGAAATGCCCAAGATTGTTGTCACTGAATATGTCTTATCATAAAGATCAAGAATATGTATGGTTAAATGGTGGGGATCTGAATACTTTCTGAGATATGAGGCCCTTTTATGGAGGGAAGGGAGAGAAATGGCCCCTGCTGACCCCCCAAGACAGGGTTGACTGCATGTGTCTAATAACAATGACTCTGAACAGTTTCTCAGATATATGGTCTTTTGTGAAGTCAAGGGGTGGTGTGTGAAGTCAAGGGGTGGCACACCCTGGGTGACCAATAGGTTGGTGTCACTGAATGTGTCTTATCATAAGGAACAAGAATATATATGGTTTTGGGGTGGGGATCTGTAAGGTTTCTGGAATATTTAGCCTTTAATGAAGTGGTGGGGGTTGGGCATGGCCCCCGCACATCCCGGGGGACCCCCAAGTTGGTGTCACTGAATGCGACTTATCATAAGGAAAGAGAATATATATGGTTTAGGGGTGGGATCTGTAAGGTTGCTGGGATATTGGGCCTTTCATGAAGTGGAGGGGGTGGGACATGGTCCCGGCACATCCCGGGGGACCCCCAGGTTAACGTCAATGAGTCCATCTTATCATAAGAAACAAAAGTATATATGGGTTATGGGTGGGGATCGCAATGGTTTCTGAGATAAATGGCATTTTATGAAGTGGAAGGGGTGGGGCATGTCCCCGGCACATCCCGGGGGACCCCCATGTTGGTGTCACTTAATGCATCTTAGCATAAGGAACAAGAATATATATAGTTTAGGGGTGGGGATCTGAATGATTCTGAGATAAATGGCATTTTATGAAATAGAGGGGGCAGGGCATGTCCCCGGCACAGTCCGGGGGACCCCCAGGTTGGTGTCACTTAATGCATCTTATCATAAGGAACAAGAATATATATGGTTTAGGGGTTGGGATCTGTAAGGTTTCTGAGATATAAGGCATTTTATGAAGTGGAGGGGCGGGGCATGGCTCCGGCACAACCTAGGGGACCCCCAGGTTGACATAAAAGCATATGGCTGAGAGAAGTTTACTCAAGGAACATGTCTATGTAAGTTTTGTCAAAATATCTGCAATGACTTGGCAGTAAATGCCATTTTTCAGTTTTCCCCATTATAAGTCAATGGAAACTCTAAGTTGCCATAGCAACAAAACTAAAAGGCCAAATTTCATAAAAAACACACAACCTGTAAAGGCAAATATGGTGAATATTTTCATAAAGTCTCAGCCTCCTAGAGCATATGGTTTCTGAGGAGATGATTTTTTAAGTATTTTTTTCTATTTTTTGCATTTTGGTTTCCATGGCAACCAATAAAAATGAGCAAAAGGCTAAAATCATATGGCAGATAGTAGATTGCCTATGGAACATTTCTATGCAAGTTTTGTCAAAATATCTGCAGAGGCTTGGCAGTAAATGCCATTTTTCTATTTTCCCCATTATAAGTCTATGGAAACTACAAGTTGCCATAGCAACCAAACTAATGAGCCGATTTTCATAAAAAAAAAACACAAACTTTGAATCCCCCAGCCCAAGGATGCTACAGATAAAATTTGGGCCCAATCGGCCCAGTGGCTTCAGAGGAGATGTCCTTTGAAAATGTTGACGTCATAGGACAGACGACGACGACGCCGACGACGAAGACGACGCCGACGACGACGGACAACTGCCTATCCTATAAGCTCCCCCGGAGCCTTCGGCTCTGGTGAGCTAAAAAGCAGGACCACACCTTACCATACATCTAGAAACGGTATGACAGAAAGATTAAACCTTACACTCATATCAATGTTAGGGACTCTCGAATCAGAGAAAAAGAAAAACTGGAAACAGTGTGTTGCTCCCTTGGTACATGCATGTAACTGCATAAAACATGAGAGCACTGGTTACTCTCCATATCATTTGTTGTTTGGTAGAGACCCAAGATTGCCAATAGATATGGCATTTAGTCTGAACAAAAAAAAGAAGTGAAAGCAATGTTCCAGGGGTTCCGTTAGGCGGACGTACGGCGTATATTACATCCATATCAGATATAGATTCATGCATATTACAGAGAAACCAGAAGAACGAGTACATTCTGGAAAATAAACCTCTTTGTTGACTAGGCAGCTTCCAACGCATGAGATTCAAAGCATACCCAGTTGTTCTTATATGCTTCAACAAGACGGTTATGGCGAGTACCCACAATCAAACTTTTGAGCAGACATAAGAAAAATATCTACCCCAGTAAATAATCGTCGGACCGACGTTGGTCCTGCATACTTCGCTAACTGAGCAGCTTCCTATTAACCAATCTTATACATTGGATGCACCCATGTCACTAAACCCCACATCTGAAAAACTTTCAGTTTTACATCAGAATCTGTAATTACGAATAGCCCAAATATGTGTTTTGAGAAAGAAACAAATATACTCTATACCCCTGTAAACCCTATCTTTACTGCAAAAAGGGGCTTAAAGGGTGTCAAAATTGAATAGGCATCATTTCGTGAATTTATCTATTTCATCAAAAAGGTTGAAAAACTTCACAAACACGCAACTATATAGTTTCGACCCCTTTAAACCTCACTTTTATTCAGTAAAACTGGGATTTACAGGGGTATACATTATTTTTCTCATTTCTGTTCAAAAACATAGATTGTGGGTACTTGCAAGAATCGCCTTGCAGAGGCGGTTCTAACGAATCCCCAAAATGTATGTTTTGAGCAGAAATATGAAAAATATTAGAATTGTTAACTTTTTCTCTCTCTCTTCGTTGGTAAATTTTTCAATATACTTGAATAGCCGTTTATTTGTTTATTTATAAACAAAGAAAATAAATCAAGAAAGGTAACAATTTATCTTTCTCATTAGCTTCTAAGCATCGACCTTCCCTTTATCTAAGGAAACATCAATGATCATTAATATAATTACATGTTAAGGTGCTTACATCGTTAACTCATTAAGTGGATCACCTGCGTTTATCTGGTAATCCCTTTTGACCAGTAATAACAACGACAATAAACATGTTCTGGTAGGTGTGAAATATCTATATCGTATTCGTCCAAATGGGCCGTGCATAGAGAAAATATACCTGTAGCATACGCGAGCAGCGAAGGTTAAGAAGAACCTGTTCGCCCTTGCAGCTTGCCATGTTTGATGATACATGTTTGATACACAGCGTTTTATTTTTATTTTATTTTTTTTTTTTTTTTTGTTAACAGTGATTCATATGTTCAAAGTGAAATACGTGAATGATTACTGGAAATACTTCTGCGGGTGAGGGCTAGTGGTGATGGTAAGATAGTATCGGATCCGAAAATGAAATAGTATTTAAGAGGTAATAATAAAACGACGAAGATAAAAACCAGAAAAAAAGTTGAAAAAAAAAAAACTGAAGAAATTATATGACAAATAGGGTTCGATCCGGTGTTTGTACGTACTGTGTAATTACAGTAGGGTTCTTTAACCTGCACAGAGGATATGAATCAAAATTGTTACCTGTTTGTTTGGTTGATTTGAGGTTTAACGTCCCCGTCAACACTGTAAAGGTCATTTTGGAGACGTTGCTTCCAATTTTGTGGGACTTTTACCCGACACTGAGATGAAATGACATCTCAAGCCCTGTCGCCCAATGAAACCAATAGGGTTTATTAGCATGGACGGTCCGCCTCGCACCGCGGTTCCTGGACAGGCTTAGATCCTCTAAGCGGTTTACCAGTACTAGTGTGCGGGTCGGATTCAGCTCTGCGTGGAAGCATCATGCAGCCCATATATTTCTTCAAGCCCCTATGGGCGGGGGCACCAGAATTGTTACTGGTGACACGTCAAATGACATTCATACACCATGAACTGTGATATGGGAAGTCAGTCCCTAGCTCTAATCAAGGAGGTAAACTTAGTTACTCCTCGGCACCTTCAGCCGTCGAAATAATCGAATCGGTAGGGGCATTCCAATCTCTAATGGTTCGGGAGAAGAACTGTAGCAGTGTCATTTTTAGGGTATTTTAATGATTTTAATGAACAATTTGGAATGCAGATATGCTTGTTTTCATTGTTTGCATAATAAAACAATGTCAGTTTATTGTTGCTTTTACTTCTTGACATCTAGAACAATAAATTTAATGATGTCATCGTTAGCCACGAATTTTATAAAATTGATAAGGTATTATTTCAAGTGCATTGTCATGAAGGATCAGGTAAAGAAATCTGGCCAAACTGTCCCTTTAAAGAGAACCTTTTTCATACACTTCAGAACTGTGGTCTAAGGCAAATTTTAACATGCAATATCCTTTTGTTATAGAAATTTATTTTCCCATTGGATAAACCTGAGCATATAATTCATTTAACAATAGTAACAGTTAGTTTTCCATTCTTGGCTAGATATTGAAGAGAACAACATCTGATATATATGCATTTGACTAAATTTATAATTTCTTTAAAGTAGAAGTAAAACAAAGATCAGGAATCGATACAATTAACTTACTCCACCCATCGAAGACACCAAAGGGAAAGAAACACAAACCAGACCATAATGGAAACCTAAACAAAGGAAGGCCATAAGGACAGTTACTTTCCCACAAAATGGCCATATGGCCATCCAAAATAAAAAGACACAAGTGATACACACAGTAAGTAACAAACAACAACATAAATAAACCGCCACTGAAGAGCCGCCTTGGAACGGTCAGTGGAAAGATTTCCACTGGGGGGCTTAAATCGATTTTACATGGCCACAATCCTCGCCCTTACTTCCGTCGCGATTTAGACAAATAAGTTGTCTCATATTTTGGTGTTGTAAAACAGAAGTAGAGGCAATGATCAGGAATCGATTCAATCAACCCACAGCTCCCATCAGAGACACCAAAGGGAAAGACACAAAGACATGAAACAGCAGACCCTAATGGAAACACCAACAGTGGAAAGCCAAAAAGACAGTCACTTTCCCACAAAATGCCAATAGGCTATCCAAAATAAAATAACACAAGTGACACAAACACCCAAAAGACAAACCATAACATAAACCGCGACAGAAGAACCGCCTTGGAACGGTCAGCGTAAACGAATTCCACTGGGGGGGGGGCTCAAATCGATTTTACGTGGCCACAATCCTCGCCCTTACTTCCGTCGCGACCTAGACATATAATTTGTTCAGTCCGCAGGAAGGCCTCCTAACTCATCAGTGCAACATCTCCGTGAACACAAAAAATCAAACAGCCACAGAGATGAAACAACGGCGAGGACTCGACAGCAAGAAACCACTGAAATGCTGGAGCAGAAGAAAACCAACAGTAAGACTCTGATGGGCCCGACCAGAGACAGAGCATCAGACATCAACCAACATTACCTTGAATAACATCTCTCTATAAGCCTTTACGTTGGAACCGTCATAGAATCTGAGGCCTGACCCACCGGCAAGCAATTAAAGAGGGAAGCAAAGTTGTCAACCGTGATGTTGGGGTGGGTCGATATTTTTCAGGATTTAAGGGCTTTAATAAGCGCCCTTTGACAGAGTCTTGGATAGGCTCATCCAAGATGTTTTGTTTGAGAGTCGAATAATCTTCAGATATTGCATCCATAATAGCTATATCTTCATATACCTATATGTTGATATTTCTCTAATTGATATTTCTCTAATTTATCTAACAGTTATACTTCATATACCTATGTGTTGATATTTCTCTAATAGCAATTCATTAAATACCTACGTATTGGGTACTTCTCTAAAAGTTATACTTCATATACTTATGTGTTGAAATGTTTCTAATTGATATTTCTCCAATAGTTATAATTCATAATACCTACGTATTGGTATTTCTCTAACAGCTATACTTCATATACTAATGTGTTGATATTTCTCTAATTGAAATTTATCATGTAAAGTCGTCTAGCTTCTTTTTGGAATATTTTAGCATAGTGTTTCTTATGGTAGTATTGGTTATAGGCGCTGGTAGCGCCGCATGGTTTGCACAGCTTACGTGGGGTCTTCACAGCCACCCCACAGCCTCGACAGATCCAAAGACCCCCGCCTCTGGAGATAATTTCATGCCATATCCAGGATACATTCAGGTTCAAATTTCAGCAGTAGGGATACCATCTGATCATGTGCAAGAGTGTATTTTTTTATTGTACCTGATACAGATTATAACAAAAATATATCTTTACTTATTGGCATGTTTTAGCTGAATTCCTGGGTCACTGCAGAAAGAAACTTGGAGATAATTTTCTTCAAAATGCAGCATTGCATACTAGCTGGTATTTAGCATTTCGCTGTATGGTGTTACGTGAAAGAGAATTGAAGAAAAGTAAAAATAGATTAGCTCTAATAAATACGCAGTGCAGAATCAAAACTTATTACAATACCAGCAAACAGTAGTGTCACTATAAAGGGTGCAACAACAAAAGAGTAAGATTTTCATCCAACTTGTGCAATGATGGTTGAAACTAAAAATTCGATCATACCTTCAGACTTTGACATTACACCCGCAGTCATAACTTACAATTTTGGTAGGAACGCACTTGTTGGCGTACAAATAACAAATGTGACCACTTCTACGTTTAACATACCACCTAGGGCAATTTTATGTAATTGCAACCTGTATCAGTAGATATGACATACCAAATATCTTCTGATGATGATAATGAACAGACAATCCATGACAAGTTGACAATTGAAACTGCAGGACTTTCACAAGAAGAAATCCAAAGTATCAATCAGCTACTGACAAGACATGAAGACATTTTCTCTACTGGCGAAACGGATATAGGCCACTGTAAATTTGTCAAACATATGATTAATCTAACAAATGTCACACCGTTTAAACAAAGACATCGTAGAATTCCGCCAGCAATGATAGATGAAGTAAGGGCACATCTTGAACAACTTGCAGCAAGTGGCATCATAAGACCATCTCATTCACAATGGGCTTCAGCCCTTAAGGACTGAAAACTAAGCATTTTAAAACTAGTGAATAAACGCATTTCATTCTATTCTCAAAATACTAAATTATTACCTCCTAAGCCTAAGACGTCTTTACGTCATCTTAAGCTAGGTATTCAAGAATTTCATAAGAAGTTTGTTTTGGCCCCTGCAGACAAGGCCGCTAACAACATCGTCGTTGTGTGACGGCTCCACTATGTTAACACGCTTAAGCAGGAGCTTGGTGGTACTAAGGCCTATGAACTTCAGCCTTTAGCTGAAAAGAGAGCTATAGTAGATAAACATATTTGTCATTCAGCCACCAAGTTTGCTGTGTGTGTTACCGAAGGCCAAGACAAGCTTCCTACGCTATACTGGTTACCAAAACCTCATAAAAGACCTTACAAAGCACGGTTTATTGCAAATTCTAGCTCTTGCACTACCACTGAACTTTCTAAATTATTAACTTCCTGTCTTACTGCTATTAAAACGCATTTGATTAAATATTGTGATAAAGTCTTTGAAAGATCAGGAAGAAATCTGTTTTGGTCTATAAAAAAATCGAATGAGGTTTTAAATAAATTGAAATCCAGACATTTTCGTGCTTCAAGTCTGTCTATTTACGATTTTTCCACTCTTTACACTACACTTCCTCATAATCTTATAAAAGAAAAGCTTAATGATTTAATTGAATGGGCTTTTCACAGAGAAGATTCTCTCTATCTTGCATGTAATGTCAGAAATGCATTTTTCACTTCTAAAGAGCATAAGAATTATACACTTTAGTCATGTCAGAAAGTGTGTGATGCCCTCACCATTCTACTTGACAATATTTATAATAGATTCGGTACTAAGTTATTTAGACAAATTGTGGGTATTCCGATGGGTACGAATTGCGCACCTCTTGTGGCTGATCTGTTCTTGTATTGTTATGAAAGAGACTTCATGTTGTCGCTTTCCATTGATAATCAATCTGAAATTATTGAAGCTTTTAGCTCCACTTCTAGATATTTAGATGATTTATTAAATATTGATAATACCTATTTCGATGGTTTGATCAGTCAGATTTACCCCCCAGAACTTCAATTAAACAAAGCAAATTCTTCTGATACCGAGGCCCCGTTTTTGGATTTACATCTACCCATTGTAGATGGGTTTGTTTCGTGCAAAATTTATGATAAACGCGATGACTTTGATTTTGAGATTGTAAATTTTCCTTTTTTGGATGGTGATGTTCCTCGTGCGCCATCGTATGGCGTTTATATTTCGCAATTAATTCGATTTGCTAGAGTGTGTATCCATGTAACTGACTTCAACACTGGTAAAAAATTATTAACGGCTAAACTCCTTAATAAGGGTTATCGGTACCATAAACTACGCAAAGCATTTTCAAAATTTTATAGACGCCATTCTGATTTAATTTCAAAATTCAATATTGGACTTAAATCTCTTCTGCAACAAGGTCTATCGGAGCCCGAATTTTATGGTGACTTAGTATATAAATTCAGAAAAATATATAACCACAATGACTTCAGCACCCAATTTCGTAAAATCATTCTTCGATATAAAAAGATTGGGTACAACATGGATGTTATACGACAGACTGCATGCATGGTAGTTAACCCAATCACGGTTGGCAACTTTGCTTCCCTCTTTAATTGCTAGCCGGTGGGTCAGGCCTCAGATTCTATGACGGCTCCAACGTAAAGGCTTATTGAGAATTAGAGAGATCTAATTCTTGGTAATGTTGGTTGGTGCCTGATGCTCTGTCTCTGGTCGGGCCCATCGGAGTCTAACTGTTGGTTTTCTTTTGCTCCAGCATTTCAGTGGTTTCTTGCTGTCGAGTCCTCACCGTTGTCTCACCTCTGTGGTTCTTTGATTTTTTGTGTTCACGGAGATGTTGCACTGATGAGTTAGGAGGCCTTCATGCGGACTGAACAAATTATTTGTCTAGATCGCGACGGAAGTAAGGGCGAGGATTGTGGCCACGTAAAATCGATTTAAGCCCCCCAGTGGAAATCTTTCCACTGACCGTTCCAAGGCGGTTCTTCTGTTGCGATTTATTTATGTTGTTGTTTGTTACTTACTGTGTGTATCACTTGTGTCTTTTAATTTTGGATGGCCATATGGCCATTTTGTGGGAAAGTAACTGTCCTTATGGCCTTCCTTTGTTTAGGTTTCCATTATGGTCTGGTCGCTTAATGTTTGTATTTCTTTCCCTTTGGTGTCTTTGATGGGTGGAGTAAGTTAATTGTATCGATTCCTGATCTTTGTTTTACTTCTACTTTTCAAATGCAGTTTGAGTCCGGAAAAAAAGATGGGGGTATCCGTATGTGCATAGATTATAGAAAACTTAATAATCGCACTATCAGGGATTCTTATGCCCTTCCTAGAATAGAGGAGATACTGGATACTTTGGCTGGATCGAAATATTTCACCGTTTTAGATATGAAATCGGGCTACCATCAAGTAGCAGTGTTAGAAGAGCATAAATGCCGCACCGCTTTCACTGTAGGTCCCCTAGGATTTTGGGAATGTAATAGACTTCCGTTTGGTTTAAATAACGCTCCGGCTACGTATCAGAGACTAATGGAGCACTGCCTGGGAGACTTGAACATGAAACTCTGTGCAATTTATCTAGATGAGGTAATTAAATTTTCAGTTCTCAGAAGGCTTAGGGAATGTAATTTAAAATTAAGTCCCAAGAAATGTAAGTTCCTTCAAACAAAAGTGAAATACGTAAGACACATTGTCTCAGAAAAAAAAGCAGAAGAAATCTGATAGTTTACATTTTTGCGGGATATTACAGACGTTTTGTAAAAGATGTATCTAAAAAACCAAAACCTCTCACTGACTTACATCCAAATACTACTATTAAAAGTGGTAAAAAAGTCAAGTCATCAAAACCTTTCATTTGGGGTAAAGAACAGCAAGATGCTTTTGATCAGCTTAAACAGGCTCTTTCAACACACACAGTTCTTGGATATGCTAACCATGATCTTCCTTTTGAACTGCATACAGACGCTTCTTCAAGAGGTTTTGGTGCTGTGCTATATCAGAAGCAAGGTGGAAAGTTGAGGGTTATCAGTTATGCTAGTAGAGGTTTAAAAAGATCTGAAAAGAACTATCCTGCAGCAAAATTAGCGTTTTGGGCTATGAAATGGGCTATCGGCCCCGCCCATAGGGGCTTGAAGAAATATATGGGCTGCATGATGCTTCTATGCAGAGCTGAATCCGGCCCGCACACTAGTACTGGTAAACCACTTAGAGGATCTAAGCCTGTCCAGG
Source organism: Lucinisca nassula (assembly GCA_963580285.1). Taxonomy (NCBI): domain Eukaryota; kingdom Metazoa; phylum Mollusca; class Bivalvia; order Lucinida; family Lucinidae; genus Lucinisca; species Lucinisca nassula. Next base: position 66,448,435 of record OY757012.1, on the reverse strand, counting down.
AACTGCGGTGCGAGGCGGACCGTCCATGCTAATAAACCCTATTGGTTTCATTGGGTGACAGGACTTGAGATGTCATTTCATCTCAACGTCGGGTAAAAGTCCCACAAAATTGGAAGCAACGTCTCCAAAATGACCTTTACAGTGTTGACGGGGATGTTAAACCTCAAATCAAACAAACATGAAATGGGCTATAGCTGAAAACTGCACGATTATCTTTATGGAGCTAAATTTACAGTCATGACCGATAACAACCCCTTTCAAAAGCTAAACTTGATGCAACCGGTCACAGGTGGCTGGCATCTTTAGCGCAGTACGACTTCAACATAACATATAGACCTGCCTGGTAAGTCTAATGTTGAGGATCTAAGCCTGTCCAGGAACTGCGGTGCGAGGCGGACCGTCCATGCTAATAAACCCTATTGGTTTCATTTGGGTGACAGGCATCTTTAGCGCAGTACGACTTCAACATAACATATCGACCTGCCTGGTAAGTCTAATGTTGATGCAGATACTCTTTCTAGATACCCAGGAATTATTGGTGAGCATCTAGAACAAGTTAACTCAGAGTCCATAAGTCTATATGTTATATGTGCCAGTGTTGCGACTTCAACATCAGACACTATTCCTTTGACATTCTAACTGCAACAGAATTCCCTGGTTAGCCAACGGTACAAGTAGATCAAGGAGAAATAAGGAAACAGCAGTTAGATGACAAATTTCTTGGGTTCTTGGTCAGAGCAGTAAGACAAAAAACACAACCTGATAAGGCAACATTAAAAACCAGAGAAGACAGAACAATGCATAAAATATTTAGCAGTCTAAAACTTGTCAGGGGTGTGCTCTACAACGAGTCAGAAATAGAGAAAGAAAAGAAGAATCAGTTACTTTTACCTAGTTGTTTCATAAAACAGGTACTAACTGGTCTCCATAATGATATGGGGCACCCGGGTAAAGACCGTACTTTATCTCTATTACGTGATCAGTTTTTCTGGCCTGGTATGACAACTGATACCGAAAATTGGGTCCGAAATTGTGGAAGGTGTGTAAGGAGAAAATCTAAAACAGATATCAGAGCACCATTGGTAAACAACACATCACATTAGATTTAATTTGTTCAGACTATTTGACACTGGTAACATATGCAACATTTTGGTCATAACAGACCATTTCACCAGATTTGTTGTTGCAATACCAACAAAGAATCAAACAGCAAAAACAACAGCAGGTGTCTCACATAAAAAGTTTATTGTCACATATGGAATACCATCAAGAATCCATGCTGACCAACGTGCAAACTTTGAGAGTCAGTTAATAAAGGAACTTTGTGGCATGATGGGTATTAAAACAAGAGGCCCATGGGCCACAATGCTCACCAGAGCTCAGGGGGCCACTGCCCACTGGCAGCAATGTATTTTAATTAACCATGGAAGCCCTGCTGCCAAGGTTGCTACAGATAAAATTTCGACCCAATCAGACTTGTGGCTTCAGAGGTCTGATGTCGCTTGAAGACAACATATGACAACTGACAATTTCCCATCTGTGGCAATAGGCCAAAAAGAACATTATTAAAGGAACATTTCTATGAAAGTTTGTTTTTTTGTTTGTTTGATTTGAGGTTTTACGTCCCCGTCAACACTGTAAAGGTCATTTTGGAGACGCTGCTTCCAACTTTGTGGGACTTTTACCCGACATTGAGATGAAATGACATCTCAAGCCCTGTCGCCCAATGAAACCAATAGGGTTTATTAGCATGGACGGTCCGCCTCGCACTGCGGTTCCTGGACAGGCTTAGATCCTCTAAGCGGTTTACCAGTACTAGTGTGCAGGCCGGATTCAGCTCTGCGTGGAAGCATCATGCAGCCCATATATTTCTTCAAGCCCTCTATGAAAGTTTGACAAAATATCTTGAGAGGCATTTATGTCATTTTCAATTTTTCCCATTATAAGTCAATGGAAACTCTTAACTTGCCATAGCAAACAAACCAAAGAGCCAAATTTCGTAAACCAGAGCTCAGTTGGGCACTGCCCAATGGAGCCCTGATTGGTGCCACTAAATGGGTCTTATAAAATGGAATAGAGACATATATGGTTTAGCTGTGGGGATATGTATGGTTCCTGAGACGTAAGGCCTTTTAAGCAATGGAGGGATTTGGGCATGGCAGATCGCAGAAATGCCCAAGATTGTTGTCACTGAATATGTCTTATCATAAAGATCAAGAATATGTATGGTTAAATGGTGGGGATCTGAATACTTTCTGAGATATGAGACCCTTTTATGAAGGGAAGGGAGAGAAATGGCCCCTGCTGACCCCCCAAGACAGGGTTGACTGCATGTGTCTAATAACAATGACTCTGAACAGTTTCTCAGATATATGGTCTTTTGTGAAGTCAAGGGGTGGTGTGTGAAGTCAAGGGGTGGCACACCCTGGGTGACCAATAGGTTGGTGTCACTGAATGTGTCTTATCATAAGGAACAAGAATATATATGGTTTTGGGGTGGGGATCTGTAAGGTTTCTGGAATATTTAGCCTTTAATGAAGTGGTGGGGGTTGGGCATGGCCCCCGCACATCCCGGGGGACCCCCAAGTTGGTGTCACTGAATGCGACTTATCATAAGGAAAGAGAATATATATGGTTTAGGGGTGGGGATCTGTAAGGTTACTGGGATATTGGGCCTTTATGAAGTGGAGGGGGTGGGACATGGCCCCGGCACATCCCGGGGGACCCCAGGTTGGCGTCAATGAGTCCATCTTATCATAAGAAACAAAAGTATATATGGTTTAGGGGTGGGGATCGCAATGGTTTCTGAGATAAATGGCATTTTATGAAGTGGAAGGGGTGGGGCATGTCCCCGGCACATCCCGGAGGACCCCCATGTTGGTGTCACTTAATGCATCTTAGCATAAGGAACAAGAATATATATAGTTTAGGGGTGGGGATCTGAATGATTCTGAGATAAATGGCATTTTATGAAATAGAGGGGGCAGGGCATGTCCCCGGCACATTCCGGGGGACCCCCAGGTTGGTGTCACTTAATGCATCTTATCATAAGGAACAAGAATATATATGGTTTAGGGGTTGGGATCTGTAAGGTTTCTGAGATATAAGGCATTTTATGAAGTGGAGGGGGCGGGGCATGACTCCGGCACAACCTAGGGGACCCCCAGGTTGACATAAAAGCATATGGCTGAGAGAAGTTTACTCAAGGAACATGTCTATGTAAGTTTTGTCAAAATATCTGCAATGACTTGGCAGTAAATGCCATTTTTCAGTTTTCCCCATTATAAGTCAAGGAAACTCTAAGTTGCCACAGCAACAAAACTAAAAGGCCAAATTTCATAAAAAACACAAAACCTGTAAAAGCAAATATGGTGAATATTTTCATAAAGTCTCAGCCTCCTAGAGCATATGGTTTCTGAGGAGATGATTTTTTAAGTATTTTTTTTCTATTCTTTTGCATTTTGGTTTCCATGGCAACCAATAAAAATGAGCAAAAGGCTAAAATCATATGGCAGATAGTAGATTGCCTATGGAACATTTCTATGCAAGTTTTGTCAAAATATCTGCAGAGGCTTGGCAGTAAATGCCATTTTTCTATTTTCCCCATTATAAGACTATGGAAACTACAAGTTGCCATAGCAACCAAACTAAAGAGCCGATTTTCATAAAAAAAAACACAAACTTTGAATCCCCCAGCCCAAGGATGCTACAGATAAAATTTGGGCCCAATCGGCCCAGTGGCTTCAGAGGAGATGTCCTTTGAAAATGTTGACGTCATAGGACAGACGACGACGACGACGACGCCGACGACGAAGACGACGCCGACGACGACGGACAACTGCCTATCCTATAAGCTCCCCCGGAGCCTTCGGCTCTGGTGAGCTAAAAAGCAGGACCACACCTTACCATGCATCTAGAAACGGTATGACAGAAAGATTTAACCTTACACTCATATCAATGTTAGGGACTCTCGAATCAGAGAAAAAGAAAAACTGGAAACAGTGTGTTGCTCCCTTGGTACATGCATATAACTGCATAAAACATGAGAGCACTGGTTACTCTCCATATCATTTGTTATTTGGTAGAGACCCAAGATTGCCAATAGATATGGCATTTAGTCTGAACAAAAAAAAAAGAAGTGAAAGCAATGATCCAGGGGTTCCGTTAGGCGGACGTACGGCGTATATTACATCCTGAAATCGCTTCCGGACGCCAAAAATAAACATCAAAGGCGTCCCGCGGACTTCCGAAAATTTCATTGTACGGCCAAAAACCGAGACGTCCCAACCTTCACAGATAAACCCGCCCACTTTTATCGGTTGTCAAAAGTTTGCTCCGCCTTCTTATCTGAAACCGCTTTTCGTGTCTACCGAGTACTAAGGACGTCCCATTTTCCGCTTGTGCGATATTAAATTGACAGCTAGCATCACGTGCGGCGGCACATGGCCTTTGATCTCAATCTTGTGAAAAACGTGTCCCGGTGATTGCTCGGTGTTTGCATATAACTAAACGGATTTGCAGTTGAGGATAAGCTAATTATCTCATTAACGGTAAGTGTATTTTTAATCTTGTAAACTTGTTACTGTTTAATTTGAAGAGGATCGTAATGTAGGTGTTTGGTTGTGAGACAGTTAAAGACAATTATCATTAGCGATGCAAAGTATGACAAAAGTTTCAAAGATAGATACGCATTTTTTTTCTTTTAATTGTTTAAATGAGTAAATAGCAGGTGTTCACTTGTGGAGTGTTTATAAGTTGAAATGATGAAAATGATTTATAAAATCTCAAAATGTCGCAGCGATCGCTGTTTGAATTTGGCGTCTCGAAAAAACGTCAAGCTGACGAATGTGACCAGGCCGGTTCGTTAGGGTCCGGGCTGCAGTCTGACCTGTCTGAACAGCAGCAAAAAAGGCAAAAAACTAACGCTGACTCGTCTAAGTCTGCTCCGAAATTGCGCGTGTTTCAGCCTCTTTGGTTGAAGCAGTTCCGGTGGTTAGAATACAATGAGGACTCGAAGCGTATGTTCTGCAAAGTCTGTCAGGCTGCTAACAGCAAAAATTCTTTCACAAAAGATGGAGCGGGGGTGTTTTTCTTTATTTCTTTTTAACCCATATATGACATTGGATTATTCCACATAATGATTTGGAGTGGTCCATTTCCAAGTGTATGGGTGTCAGGTTGGTTTTATTTGTGTTAAGTTTTACAAAAATGCGTGTATTTTTTGCAAACAGTGTAGACAGATCAGGCGCTGTGTTCTGTGGCGTCTGATCTGGATCTACACTGTTTGCCAATGTCCCAAAAATGGGCCACTATGCATATATCGGGATGGTTAATGCGATTTTTTGTAAAAGGAGTAATGGTGGTGAGATATAAAATTTATAAAGGGAAAGCAAAAATATTTTTTTTTTATTTTTTATTTATTTATTTTTTTTTTTTTTTTTGACAAAATTTGTATGCACTCTTTGACAGTGAACTGACCGGTACTGACGAGATTTTAGTAAGGCTTTTGATAAGATTTCACATGAAAAACTCCTCCAAAAATTACACTCCTTCGGTATACGGGGGGCAACTCTACATTGGTAAAAGGACCTTTTGGATAAGAAAACAATCAGTAGTTATTAACCCTTTTTGTACCAAATGGAATCTTCCTCCTTATATATAGCAGGATGCCGGCCTCGGTGGCTCAGTCAGATGTGCGTCTGACTGGTGATCAGAAGGACGCAGGTTCGATTCCCACCGAGGTTGGCAACATTCTTTCGCGGAGATTGATCATGCAATCTTTTCTGCGGTCATACTCTCTCTTCCGCTGATTCAAGAAGGGCAGTTGTCAGATTCTGGCGAAAGAATGTGCACTGTACTGGTTAACTGCTTATGTATAAGCCTGCCCAGAAAAAGTGTGGAAAGGTAAACTGACCGGCTCAAAAATGACCTAAAATAGTGTTGACTGGGCAGTTAAACTCCAAAACATACATACATTATATATAGCAGGAGTTCATTTAAAAATTTAGGGGTGTCAGGTTCTGTCTTCTTCAAAATTTATTTGGAAAATGACTGAACTTTTAGCAAAGAGTGGAGGCACTGATCAGATGCCGCTCTGATCTGGGACTGCACTGTTTGCCAGGGTACCCCTTTAGGGGTTTCCGGTCTGAATTGGGTTAACGGTAATACATCCGACAGTATTCCTGTATCTGCTGGTGTCCCGCAGGGCTCTGTTCTCTGACCAATCCTCTCTCTGGCATATATTAACTTGCTCATACTGGCTGCAAACAGAACTTGTTTGTTCATTTTGGAGTTTAACGCCTTAGTCAACACTAAGTCATTTCACATTTAGCTGGACAGGCTTATACGTACAATGTAAGCAGTTATCCAATACAGTACATTAGTTCACCAGAAAGTGACACCTGCCCTTCTTGAATCAACGGAAGGGAGAACTAACAATAATGAGCCAATGCACGAGAAAAGGACCCATAATATGCAGTGATAATAATAACCATGAAGTAATTATAGAACTATTTCTATTTTCAGGAAACCTCCAAAGATCAACAATTAGGAAACACAATGACTCCAAAGAACACAAGAATTCATTAGAGGCACATCGCATGAGGAAACAACTATACAATATTGATGATGAGCCAACAAGTACCTCCGAGCCAAAGACAAGTGTCTCTGTGTCAGATATTTATCTCTTTAGGACTGTGTACTTTGCTGCTCAAGAGAATTCTCCAAATTCTTACATTAATAAGTTGTTAAATTTCTTGAAAGTTAGTGGTGTAGATCCCAACTATTGTGATATTCACAGTGATACTGTTCAGGATATTCAGCTCAGTCTATTGCATGTTCTTGATGAGGAAATGAAAAGTGAAATGAAACAAACTAAGTATTACGGATTAATAACTGACGAAAGTACGGATTTGTCTGTTCACAAGAAGTTAGTGATCTATATTCGGTATGTGGTGTCCTACAGAACTGGATTTAAAGACAAAACTTCTTGGAAATATTAGAATTCCAGATGGTACTGCTAGAACCATATTTACTGAAGTGATTAATAAGCTCAGAACTGTTGGATTGCAAACTGTGAATCTTGTAGGATTAGGCAGTGATGGGGTTTCAGTTATGTTCGGGAAGAAAGGGGGAGTTGGTGTTCAGCTACAATAAGAGGCTCCAATGCTCGTTCATGTTCACTGTGTTGCACACAGACTTTCACTTGCATGTTCTGACGCGGCTAAAGACTTTTCATACCTAATTTCATATAAAGACACTCTAAAGAACTTATAAATTCATGTGACTGGGTCTGGAGTGAGGACTTACAAACTGGAAGCCATGCAAGATGTGATGAATGAACCAAATCTGAAATTAAAGATCCTATAAACATTCGTTGGTTAGCCCTGGAAAATGCGGTTAAGACAGTTCATAGGTGTTATGGTTCAATTGTGATGTATCTTCAGTCAAATGAAGGGAAGAATACAGGTGGGGACTGTATTGCTGAAGGACTTTTGAAGGAAATACTACACTATAAGTTTCCTGCATTCACTGCTGTGTTAGCTGACATTCTTTCTGTTGTTGGAATATTGTGCAAGCAGCTTCAGTCAGCTTCCTTAGACTTCAGTCAGTTCTTACCAATGAAAGAAAGCACTATAGTGCAACTTGAAGGACTTGTGGATGTGAGTGGGAAGCATAGTGAAGAATTTAAGAGCCAACTTAGTGTTAATGGAAGTAAAATCTGTTTCAAAGGAGGACAGTTAACACGTGCGAATGAAAAGAGGTGGACAGACTTAAAAAGGACTACATCAAAAGTGTCTGTGAAAACATTGAAGACAGAATGGCAAATGAAACTTCTCCTATTCTTAGTGCATTCAGTGTGTTAGAACCACAAACAAATGAAATGTTGGATTCTAGTGAAGTAGAGGATAAGTTAAAAACTCTTGAGTAAACACTATGATTTAGATGAAGAAGCTGTCAAACGCGAATATTCAGGGATTAGTTCACTACTGAAAGGTTCATACAGAAATATCTCATTCAAAGCATTCAGCAAGATGATTATACATGTACGTCGCCATTCTGAGCAATATCCACTGACTGAGAAGCTGTGCCATATTTCTTTGTGTATACCTGTCACCAGTGTGCCCTGTGAACGTGGGTTTAGTTTACAGAACCTGATCAAGATCAAATCTAGAACTTCTCTCACCCCCGAGAACCTGGATACCTTAATGAAATTGTCTGTCGGTCCAGATATGGAGTCATTTCCATATGAGAAAGCAGCCAGACATTGGCATAAAGAGAAAAGGCGACGCCTTGCAAGGCTGTACACACCGTCAAAATCCAAACAGTGAAATATGAAAAAATTGTGAAATATTCATTATCTGGAATAACATGTGCTTCAAAATTGAAATAAAATGTGCTTTGATTCCCATCTTGAAAAAACACCTATTCAAAAACAGTAAAGTTCCTATATAAAGACCACATTTAGGTGGTCTTGATAGTGGAATTTTACTGTATATTAAAAATTTTACCACCAAAAAATAAAAAATTTCAGATATAATATTTAGATTAAAAGATATTTGACATATTTCTCACTGTTCTGCTCAAAACATAGATTATGGGTACTTTTTAGAACCGCCATCGAGGCTGTTCTAACGAGTACCCAAAATCTCTGTTTTTGCACAGAAATAAGAAAAATAGTGTATACCCCTGTAAACCCCAGTCTTACTATATGAAAATGGGGTTTAAAGAGGTCAAAACTATATAGGGTTTTTTTCACATCACAAGATACATTAATTTTAGTGTATGGAGTTTTTTAAGTGTTGTAAATATGTTATAGCATAATGCAATTTTTTTAACTAAGCTTATTTGTGGTACTGTGACATTACCTTCAAGAAATGAAATAACTTGACTTTTACAGTGAAATCTGGGATGCAGAACAATTTCCCTGATCAATATAGAGATATATGACTTAAATAGATAACTGTTGGTACATGGTTAAGTTTACCGTAAAAATCCTTAGAATTCGGACACCTTGAGGACTTGCTGTAATTCACCTAAAATTTTAACAAATTTGTTCATGATCCAGCAAGTAGTCCAAACAGTGCAGACGGAATGGCAAATAGTGTAGACCCTGATCAGACTGTTCCTAGGAGCAGTCTGATCTGGGTCTGCACTGTTTGCTTATGCCTATCTGTCCCAATATTTAGGATCATTGCGGTAAACAGTGCTTCTTTAATGTGAAAGATAAACTGACAGATTTGCTTCATGATATTTGCAAGGGAAACTATACATTTTGTTCATTCAACAATAACTAACTATGTTTAGCACTTTGTTATCCTTTCATTTAAGATTTGTTTGAATGAGGCTTAACATCCCCTTGAACACTATCTAGGTCATTTTGGAGACATTACTTCTAATTTTATGGGACTTTTACCCAACATTGAGATGAAATGACATCTCCAGCCCTGCTGCTTTCATTTAAGATATTCACCATATGGGCTTGATACCCTTACTTTATTTTGTTCAGTGTTAGCGTTTAAAATGATAAAAGGTAACAAGTTATGAAAGAACATTATTGAGTATCCAGTGTGTAATACTTATAGTGAGGCTTAACATCCCCTTGAACACTTTATGGGTCATTTTACTATCCGCAAACATGTTGCTACAAAATTGGGACTTCCTAAACTTTCCATTGGGACTTCCAGAATACAAGGGTAGGAAGTCCGGGACTTCTGGAATTTGGGAGTTAATGGAAGGCCTGATGATCAGGAATCGATACAATCAACCCACAGCTCCCATCAGAGACACCAAAGGGAAAGAAGCACAAACATGAAACAACAGACCTAATGGAAACACCAGTAGCAGAAAGCCAAAAGAACAGTTACTTTCCCACAAAATGGCCAATAGGCTACCCAAAATAAAATAATATAAGCATCACAAGCACCAAAAGACAAACCATAACAAAAATAAACCGCGACAGAAGAACCGCCTTGGAACGGTCAGTGGAAACGAATTCAACTGGGGGGCTTAAATTGATCCCATGCGACCACAATCCCCGCCCCCCACCCCCACGGGTGAGCCTACATATTCAGTATATATCTCAGATCTGCAGAAAAATATATAAGAAGCCGTCGACAAAGTACAGAAAAATGCCGATAAGGCAAGACAAAAACAGAAGGTAGCATATGATATTAAAGCAAGAGCTGCAAAGCTAGAAGTGGGAGACAGAGTGCTAGTTAAAATACTTGCCCGTGAAGGTAAGCACAAATGGTCAGAAGAAATATATATTATTACCGGTCAACCAAATGTGAATATACCAGTATATAGTGTTAAAAGGGAAGATACTGAAGGTAGAGAAAACACTTCATAGAGATAACTTGCTACATGTAGGCAATGCGTTGGCTGATGACCTATTAGAGCCAGATGTTTCTATATCATCTCTAGATGAATCAGTAAATAAAGTCCCACAACCTCGAAAGTCTGCGCCAGTTCCTAGATCAAGGAAATCTGCACCAGTTCCTAAGCCAAGGAAGAACAATCCGAAGCCAAAGGAACATATCAATTCAAAGCAAAGGGAGACAGTAGGAAATTCAGTTGCAAATAAGTGAACCGTTTCCGATATAGGGGATTATGATGACATAGTTGTTACACAAACAACTATAGTAGGTAATACAGAGTTAGGAGAAGAATCAGATGCTTCACTGTAAGTTTTAACAACTGACGATGAATCATCAGACAAGACAAAAACTGTGAGTACTCATGAAACAGGTGATCTGATGGATGATGGGGACGCCCATGATCCAGATCAACATCCAATTAATTTGCCTGATCATGATTCAGTTCTGACTGAAGATGACACTTCAGTTAAAACTGTTTACTATGAGGCAGATATGCCATGCCCATAGTGAAGTTGGTGCTGAAGCTAATACTTCAGTGTTACAGCAATGTCCACGTATTCCTACAGAACCTTAATTAAAGAAGATCTACTAGGGAAAGAAAAAAAACAGCTTGGCAGAGAAAAGGTGATTGTTGTATGTCTATAACAGACCAAAGTTCCATCTCTTAAGTCACACTAACTTATCAAAGTTTGATCCTGATTGTATATTTGCAATTGTGGAGGGTGTTGTTAGTGAAGCTATGTAAATGACGGGACGTCATTTCAGAACCAGGAGGGTGTAGCAGTGTCATTTTAGGGTATTTTAATGATTTTAATGAACAATTTGGAATGCAGATATGCTTGTTTACGTTGTTTGCATGATAAAACAATGTCAGTTTATTGTTGCTTTTACTTCTTGACATCTTAAACAATAAATTTAATGATGTCATCGTTAGCCACGAATTTTATAAAATTGATAAGTTATTATTAATTTTCAAGTGCATTGTCATGAAGGATCAGTTAAAGAAATCTGGCCAAACTGTCCCTTTAAAGAGAACCTTTTTCATACACTTCAGAACTGTGGTCTAAGGCAAATTTTAACATGCAATATCCTTTTGTTATAGAAATCTATTTTCCCATTGGATAAACCTGAGCATATAATTCATTTTTAAAACAATAGAAACAGTAAGTTTTCCATTCTTGGCTAGATATTGAAGAGAACAACATCTGATATATACATATTTGACTAAATTTATAATTTCTTTGAAGTTGTCGCATATTTTTGTGTTGTAAGTATTTGTCTTTATTTCTAAGCATCCTTAATATGTAAAATGAAATAATTGTCATATTTTCTTGTTTTAGCCAGATTTCCATTGTTTCATGATAATGACAGAATAGCTTAATGTAAGAATGTGTTCTATGCATCTCTACTTTTCTGATCATGGGAAATACAATGTAACTACAGATTTGACTAGAAATTGATATTACGTTACGTCAAAACTCATCATATTGTCACGTTAATTGTTCACAAACGTCGTGACCAAGTGGTGATTTGTCTGTAAGACAAAAGGGTTGTTTGGAATGAAATGGCCCACATTTCATTCATGACTTTTGTTTCATGCATATGAATAGCAAGATTGTTAGAATTGATATCTGTTGTGGTGGTCATGATTTTCTAGATCCAGTTAATCTATACTTAACAAACCTACTAACCTATGTCACATGAATGCACTTGTTTCTGGACTTTTACAGCATCTAACGTCACAGAGATGGATGGTTCTATGGTGTGTTGGTTTTGTGGTTCCCCTTAGCAGAGACAGCAGGTCTAAACCCACGGTAGTTTTGGTGAGTGTTATTGTTTTAACATTACTTTTAAAGTTTAGTAAGTATACAGAGAACGGTGGATCAATTCTGTATATATATATGCGCTATTGTGCATTTTGGTGTAATGATATTTTGTCATAATGCGTGGGGTGTATCAACTATACCCTACACTAGTGTACAGTTGGTTCTTTCTGCAAGTCATATTTGAACCATTTGTCCCTTATCCAGTTGAATAGATTAGTTAACCACACTCATTTGTCCCGTGTCCTACAGAATATATTAGTTTAGCCACACTCATTTGTCCCCTGTCCTGCTGAATAGACTGGTTTGGTTACACTCATCCGCTGATTCAAGAAGGGTCGTTGTCAGCTTCTGGCGGATAAGTGTGCGCTGTGCTGCCCAGGAAAGGTGTGGATAGGTAAACTAGCAGGCTCAGGGTGGCCAAGATAGTGTTGGCTGGGTTGTTGGGCTCAAACAAGTAAACAAAACTGTTTATCAATGGAGTTACTTAAAATTGGTGTATTCTTTCAGTTCCCAGGCTGTATGGTGGGCAGTGTGGCTCCTAATCAGATGGCATCTTCAGAGACAGTCTGATCTGGGTCTGCACTGTTTGCAAACTTGTGGGTTGTCATGTTTTGTGGGACATTGGTTAATCTACTTTTATACTGTTAATATTTTAAAAGTAGGCCTCTGCAGTGAGATCTGATTGTAGCAATATTTATTATACTTCACAGAATATTTAAGGTCTCTTGTCCTTAAATGATATGGCTATATTTATATTTTGAGTACTGCAAGCTTTTTGACAAAATAGCCTTATAATGCCTTATTACAGTGAATGACTCTATAGGCTAGCTTATATTTAATAGGCAATTAAGGGTAATTTATGTTTTGTTTTAATGTTAGGCCCATTTGTGTAGATTGCTAAATGACACAAACATGCTGAAGTAGTATCTGTGATACCAAAACCTATAGAGATGTGAACAATAAATCTGTGTTATTATTATTATTATTACCTGATCATGCTTCAACATCACCTGAGCGACCCAGTTACAGAACGATTCGTTATTAATGTCAGATCTTGCAGGAAGGGTCTGAAACGTCATTGAATGGTGCTTTCTACAGTGCCTAGCTTTCTACAGTGCCTAGCTGGGATGGTTTTCCCTGCACAGGAGGCCTCCAGTTAACGTCCCAAACCGAAGGACAATGCACTGTATGACATTCATCCCTGCAAATGATGCCAATGGAGCGTGTTCGGACACCGAAATTTTATCGCCGCTGCCGGGGATTGAACCCGAGACTTCTAGCATCAGAGGCAAGTGCACTAACCACTGAGCTATCACGCTCCTTCCTTGTACTCCTTTCGGCCCCCTCATCGGGGCTTGAAGAAATAGATGGGCTGCATGATGCTTCCATAGGTCGCGGGACGTTTTGGTCCTGAGTCGTTTCGTTCCCTGGGTCGTTTCGGTCCTGAGTCATTTCGGCCCGGTCGTTTCGGCCTGGGTCGTTTCGGCCCAATTTCGGGGGTGGGTCGTTTCGGCCAAATTGGTGGGTCGTTTCGGCCTGATTTTTCTATCACTTTATTTATATGTATATATATTTTGTTTTTCGAAGATCAGCCTGTGCTTTTGCTATCTTCGCCAATTTTAAGCCTTTAATGGGTCAGAAAACAGAGTGCTTTTTCGAACTGCGTAGACTCGGAGATCAACCTATGCTTTTGCTATCTTCACTCGTTCAGTTTTTAATAGCTCAGACAACAGAGGTCTTTTCAAACTGTGTAGACTCTGATCACAATGAACAGATTTATAGGTTATTAAGTCTTTGAAGGTATCAAAACGACAGATAAAGGCTGATCATAAAAAATAATTACATCGTTCAGTTTTTAATAGCTCAGAAAACAGGGGGCTTATTCAAACTGTGTTACTAAGACTATGATCACAATGAACAGATGTATAGGTTATTAAGTCTTTGAAGGTATCACAACGACAAATGCAGGCCCATCATATAAAATAGTTAGGCTTTATTTAGCAAAATATTTCGCATGCTGCTCTCAAAATGTGTGTGTCATTGATCCTAGTACAGTAGAATTCCGCTTAAAGACCACTTCTATATTAGGACCACTCCGCTATTAAGACTGGTTTTCGCCAGACCCAAATTATTTCTTATATAATTAATTAAGACCACCCCGCTATTCAGTATTATGACCGCTTTCAAAAGACCGAATCTACCATTACTGTGTTTTATTCGGACCACTTTTTGGCCAAGTCAAGTTAATTTGTTTCTCCCAGTCCATTGATCAATATAATATTTTTCAGGATTCCTCATCATTACAACAGATCTTGGTAATGTTGACACATTTCCCTAAATGTGTGAAAAACAGCAGTTTACCTGTACTAATCAGTGTGTTGTTTTGACAAGATTTTTTATGCTAGGTGAATAAATAGTTTTAATAATTTTGGTAATGTGCAGCTCTGTTTTCTTCAGAAAGAAGATTATTGTGGAACAATTGTCATCATTAATGTGATTTTTATTGGTGTAATATTGCCTATAATTACATAATATAATGAGGAAAAGTAAAGTTAAAGCCAGCAAGATTTACTAAAAAGCAATAAAATAGGCACAGTGCACATAAAAAAAATATTTAAATCAGTCTTGCCAGCAATATTTTTTCACCATTTCCATTATAAGGGACCATCCCGCTAATAAGACCACTTTTTAGAAGTCTAGAAAGTGATCTTAATAGCGGAATTTTACTGTAAATACTGATCATTCTCAGACAATAATCAAGTCCTATTCAGACCTCCTCGTTGGTGCTTACTGGAAACATGGCTATGAATAGAACTTTTAAAACACTTTATGTGGGCTATCATAACCATGGCTAACGTGACAGATCGTTGAAATAATATTCCAAAAATTTAAATAATAATTACTATTCAATATGTTTTATGCAGAAAAAATGCTATCTAATAAAATCGGACCGAAACCACCCAGGTTGAATCGACTCAGGACCGAAACGACCCACCAAAATAGGCCAAAACGACCCAGGTCCAAATTTGGGCCGAAATGACCCAGGCCGAAACGACTCAGGACCGAAACGTCCCGGATTCCTTCCACGCAGAGCTGAAACCGACATGAGTACTGGTAAACGGGTCCATAGAAATACCAAAACGCACCAAAACGCACCTGTATTTACCAAAACGCACTGCCAAATTTTGGATTTTTCTTATGTAGGGTAGGGTAAATTCAGCATTTGTTAAGAGGATTAGACACCTAGAAACAAATATATATATAAATATATAGATAGACAAATTGATATGATATTAACATTTGAGCCAGGGCACAGCAGTTCCTACCAAAACGCTATCAAAACACACTGTCGATATTGGATTTTTCTATGTATGCTAGAGGGAAATTCAGCAGTTTTTCAAAAGAGGATTAGAAATATATAATAATAATAATATTGATAAATTAACATGTTATCATTTTAGCTAGGACACAGCATTTCCTACAATTAACACGTGCGCCCTGCGCATCTATATAGTATACGTCTGACCAGAGACTTCTGCATGAAGGAGCATTTTGTTCCTTAGCTACCCAAGCTTAGCGTGCACAACGAAGACTGATCAGACTGCGCACATGCGCATGCTTTTCTGAGTTTTCACTGGGCGCATATGTAAATGGTAAGAAATGCTGTGCCCCGGCTCATTTTTTATTCGTAAATGGCCATTATATATTAGAGGGTTATTGTTTTTTTTTAATAACGTGAACCTTTTATTTTGAACTTTGATACTCAGATGTTCATTTTGGGTTGTAGATAATGTATCTATAATGCACATAAACTGATATTTCTAGTGCGTTTTGGTAATTGTTTTTGTCGAGCTGCGTTCTCTTACTTGAATGGTGTAAAAATGTCAGTGGAATTTCATCTGTATTTACCAAAACGCACTGCCAATATTGGGATTTGATGTGCATTGGTAAGCTTACCTTTTATCTTGAACTTTAATACTCAGATGCTCCTTATGGGCTGTAGATATCCCAGCCAGCAAAGCATGTCGAGCCAACGTCGGGCCGACAGTGTCGTATCGCTGTCTGCCCGACGTTGGCCCGCTATTTTGTGCTAGCTGGGATAATGTATCTATAATGCACATCATTGTTTAGGCCGAGTTGTGTTCCGTTTAGCGCAATGTAACTAAGCAACATCGGGCCTTCATTTTGTTTGTATTGGATTTTAACGGCCCAGTCAACACTATTTTAGGTCATTGTTGAGCCGGTCAGTTTACATAGCCATGCTTTTACTCGCCAGATCGTCCTCCTGATTATCAGTCAGGCGCGCATCAGAATGAGCCTTGAATTTTTGGACATGGAAATAAAAAAAAGTGTCTACCCATGTAAACTGCAGTTATCAGCGTATAACGTGGTGTTTAGAGGTGTGCTTATTACACAGACTTGTTAACATGATGGATCAGACTGCATTCCTGGGACTATGACCCTGATCTTGTACACTTGTCGGGGCCCACTGAGACCAATAAAAACTGCGGCATTCGGAAATACTTTTTCCGCATCAGAGTGGCGTTCTTAGAAAAATCCAGTCGACAGTGCGTTTTGGTAGGAACTGCTGAGCCCTGGCTCAAATGTATAATACGTATAAACGCCTATATTTATTTATATCCTAAATATATATTATATATAGATATATATAAATGTTTCTAAGTGTCTAATCCTCTAATTCACCCTACCCTACATAGAAAAATCCAATATTGGCAGTGCGTTTTGGTAAATACAGGTGCGTTTTGGTGTTTTGGTGCGTTTTGGTATTTCTATGGACCGCTGGTAAACCGCTTAGAGGATCTAAGGCTGCCCAGGCAAAGCCGTGCGAGTCGTCCCATAGGGTTCGCCGGCGTGACGTCACTGCCCGTAGCAACCGATAGGCCGCCATTTTTGAGGTGAAAACAATAACAGAGCGACCGGCAATTACCCTTTAGATCGCTATCAATTACATTGAATAAAATCGTTTTTTAACCTGAAAATGCATGTTACTGTAAGTAAAAATGATTAAAAGTAAAGAATAACGAGGCGGGAAATTTCCATTTAGTGAAATAACAGCTGCCTGATAACCGATGTCTACGGACTAGTGTCAAGTGTTGTGTATTCGGAGGTGTCATGGACTCGGGAAATATACTCTATCCAAGTGTCAAGGTAGGTTTGACATTCTGTTTATTGTCAAAATAACACAGATCAGATTGCTAAGAGGAGCTGTCTGATCTGAGTCCACACTGTTTGTCTGTAAAAAATCGTTGACTGCCGGTAGCTTTAAGTCATTTCTGCAAACAGTGTGGACCCAGATCAGACTGCTCATCTGATCTGGGTCCATACTGTTTGCATGTCATATGTCATTTCTGCAAATAGTGTGAACCCAGATCCGAGGTTATGCCAAGGCTAGGGGGACAGGCTAGTTTGTTAGTTCATTTACAAGGCACACATTCTAAAGACCTTGTTGTTGTTTTGACCTTTAGATCAGAGGCATTCATTTTAGGACCCCTGTTAATCTTATTTAGCACACCCAGTAAGGAGGGTTTTTTTTCTCTACATTTTAAAGTTCATTACAACCAATTTCTAAATTTAGTCACCCATCCAACACCTGTGGTGATGTTCCAAGGGATCGCCTCGGTAAGTGCAGAAATGTTGTTGAAAGGGAGAAATACGAGCACTAGAGAGAAATCAACAGACAATTTTACCAATAGAAAAAACAATTTCAGTTCATTATCAACAAAGCATGGCCCAAAGAATAATGTATTGTGAATCAATTACCTGTTATAAAATGTTCACTGCACATGTAAACATATTTTGATGTAGGAATCCAGTCTGAACCATCAGCGTTCTGGCGACTGCAGGCCCTTATCCACCGCGACCGTCTCTCTGGATGTTTTTCTCCATTTGGGAACTGATAGAACGATAGCTTTTTATCCAGTTGTAAATGATGATTTGTACAACCACCTGCACTACAGATTTTTGGCATGTTTTATCAAAATTGTAAGAAATATGCTAGTGACTTGGGTTTTATTTACACTATTTGCTTATTCAAAATGGCGTTTGTATTCACCTGCGTGCTCGTTGCTATCACGTGACAAACGAAAGTACCCGGATGACCGGCGAACCCTATCCATGCTAATAAACCCAATTGGTATCAGTGGGCGGCAGGGCTTGAGATGTCATTTCATCTCAAGGTCGGGTAAATGTCCCACAAAATTGGGAACGTCTCCAAAATTACCTTTATAGTGTTGATGGGGACATTAAACCTCAAATCAAACAAATCCTTGTTTTCCTTTGCGCCAGTATTTCTATATCTATCTATCTATACGAGTCGGTCATACTTGGCCATTACCTCAGTTACTTTTGCTCCAGCATTTCATTTCTTGCTGCTGAGTCCTCAATACCTTAGATGTCATTTCATCTCAATGTCGGGTAAAAGTCCCACAAAATTGGAAGCCACGTCTCCAAAATGACCTTTACAGTGTTGACAAGGACGTGAAACATCAGAAGAAACAAACAAACAAAACCTTACCTCAATCAACAGCTGATCAATAGAGCACCTAGTTGGACAAAACGAAAGCGGAAGTGCCTGGGTCACTGGAAAAGTAACAAGACGTTTCGCCCCAAGACGTTTCCCCCTGGTCGTTTCGCCCCCCTTGTTTGCCCCTAGTCGTTTCGCCCCCTAACCCTACTCGTTTCGCCCCCCCCCCCCCCCCCCCAATGATTTTCCTATATTTTTATATTGTAGTGAAATCTCTCCGGTACTGAACATCTGAATTAGTATTAGAAAGAGGGTAACAAACAAGCAGAGCCGCTTCCGCCCGGGATTTTGGCTACAGCTGGCGAGAAGTGAGCAGTGGAAATTGTAAGTCCCTGTCCTTCCAACCTTTCCCCTAATACAACGGCATCTTGATATTTTATACGGGGGTTAAGTTACTTTAATGGCGACGAGGAAAAAACCCGTATTTGCAGTTAATTAACACATTCATTTTTTCGTCTTTTCCTATTGACATAGTGTCTTTCAAACACAAAAGGGGAAAAAGATGTCAGTATTTCAAATAAGTGTTTAAATATAAATGAAGTGATTCGGAAACTGCAAAAAGGTACTAAGTGCTCTTGACATTTCTGATCCATAAATTCCAAATTATCCAGTTTTTGGTCAGACAGTAAAATTTACTTGGGTGGAATTGTTTGCACTTGTGTGAACGGAGGCCAGTTTTACAGGGCAATTTTCAATATAAACATCCAATATGAGTCTTGTAGACCGTTTAAATGTTACAGTAACTGCTCAAAACATACCCCACCCACTCCCCTTTGATCAGACCTGTTTAGACTTGTAGACTTTCATAAACGCGATAAACGCGATGACTTTGATTTTGAGATTGTAAATTTGCCTTTTTTGGATGTTGATGTTCCTCGTGCGCCATCCTATGGCGTTTATATTTCGCAATTAATTCGATTTGCTAGAGTGTGTAGTCACAGATTTGTCGATATGCAGCTTTAGCTGAAACTCTTTGAGTTTACCTGTGCCGATGAATCTATCTTCATATGACCTCAATATTGATTCAGTATTTTCATGTGTACTTGTTACCGTATTTTTCCTACCGATATGGAGTAAACCTAGCTCTGATGCAGTTTTACGGCCTAATAACGGCTTACCTTTACCATGTATGATTTGAAATTCTACAGGGTGTGTAGATTAACCAATTTGCAGGTTTAATTTTGTTTTGCCATATAGTTTTAGGGGTGAGGTCTCGCCATAAGGGTAAATTTTGGCTTCTGAATGTTGAAAAGAAGTTTCTGGTGTTTTTATCTGCTCATATATGCTTTTGTCAATTGCGTTTACTGATGCCCAACTATCAATTAAGAAATTAATTATCTTCCCTTCAACCTTCAAAGAAATAGTGGCGTCGTTCTTACCGTTAAGAGTGAAACTATCATCCCTTTCATCCACACTGGAATTATCAATATCCATAAGCACATTGACATTTTTCACTTTTGATTTGCACATGCGAGAAAACTGATTTTTACCATTACAAGCAAAACAAGTAACTCCTTTTGTCTTTTCACAGGCATTTCCATAATGACCAGTTTCTCCGCACCGGTAGCACAAAGCTGTTTCAACCCCGTATCTGCGTCCTGGTTGGGTACGTTTATGTTGAGAAGGCTGTGATCTTGGGTTTCTGTTCGGTTGTGTCGGCTGTGTTCTGGGTGGATGGGTAGTTTGTTTTGGTCTAGCCCATTACTCGATCGTCCACGTCCACGGCGGTTGGTTCGAACCCGGTTTACATCCTCTGTGCCATTAGTGGTGCCAATATTTTGGGTGTCGTGGCTTTCCATTTTTTTCGAGTGCGTTTCTGAAAGTTCGAAAGTCCTTGCTATTGATTGTAACTTATCAAGAGTCAAGTTTTGTTCTTCAAGTAACTTTTTCTTCAGTCGGGTAGAGTGGCATCCGTTTACAACTTGGTCTCGGATTCTTTCTTTCTGGTCCGTTAATTCACATGAAATAGCAAGTTTTGACAACCTTACAATATAGTTATCTGTTGTTTCATCTTTGGTTTGTGATGTTTTATGGAACACATGACGTTCATAAGAAATGTTTTTCTTTGGTTTGAAGTAGTCTGAGAGCAATGTTGTGGCCTCATCATAGGTCGTACCTGGATCCTCAAATGTTTCAAAACTGTCCTGCACTTCTGTCCCAGCGACATGTAATAAAAGAGCACGCTTTTGCTCATTTTTGGTGTTTGCGGCCGTGATATAATACTCGAACCGTTTGGGATACTGTTCCCATGATTTATTTAAATTTGTTTGTTCTCCTATGACACGAAAATGTCCTGAACTCGAAATGTCCAATTTTGTCGCCACAATTGATTGCTTTTCTTGTTTTAACTACACTTGTTTTTAATTTACGTGTTTGTTTTCACGCTTGTTTTTTCATTAGTGCGACAAAATTTTATTTCCACAAGACAAACATTGGTTTGAGTCTGTTAATAAAATCCCGTATTCGTCGCCATTGTAATGTTTTACTGTGGGATGCAATTAAAGGAACGCCATTGGTTTATTTCAACTATTCTGTTCGAGTACTCATCGCTTAATCATATTACAGCATGCAAACACGCATCTCATTTTCTAAGCTCCTCCTAGAACTTTTGACTGACAGTTCTTATATACTACAAGCAGTATATTTCCCAGGCTATTGATGGCAAGAAGCCGAAAAGAGGAAATGATGCTTCAATAAATGCTGTAGAAGCTCCATCTGGAACAAGAATAGAACAGCTCATACAAGCAGCTCTAGAAAACTTTGCAAGCAAACTGCAAGTAAGTTCGCAGTCTTCGTCAGACGAAGAAAAACAAGGGTCTAGTGCTGAAAGAAAGAAAAGTTCAATAAAGTGCCTCTTCTGCAAACAGTATGGCCACAAAGAGAAAGACTGTAGGATATATCAGGCATGGCTTAGCAAACAGAAAACAAAATCAGGCAGTGGTTCCAGTGCCCAAGGATAACACTAGAATGACCTAATAGTTGTGACAAAAAGAACAGAAGACCCCAGTAAATACAGACAGTTGCATAACATATTGTTTGCAAACTGGTGAAAACTGGGATACACAAGGGGTACATGAAAATAGTCTTGAAGATAGCTGAAGATCCTGATGTTCATCAAGGCGTAACTACTTGGACTTGTAGTTCAAGACAGTCGGATGGTTGCAGTCGATTAAATCGATTAAATCTAGTGGAATTCGTTTCCGTTGACCGTTCCAAGGTGGTTCTTCTGTCGCGGTTAATTTCTGTTATGATTTGTCTTTGGGTGTTTGTTTCACTTATTTTATTTTGGATAGCCTATTGGCCATTTTGTGGGAAAGTAGCTGTCCTTTTGGCTTTCCGCTGTTGGTGTTTCCATTAGGGTCTGTTGTTTCATGTTTGTGTGTATTTCCCTTTGGTGTCTCTGATGGGAGCTGTGGGTTGATTGTATCGACTCCTGATCATTGCCTTCACTTCTATTCTTCCTGATAAGATCACTTAGACTTGTAGTTCAAGACAGTCGGATGATTCCATTATTCTTCATGATAAGATCACTTGGGCTTGTAGCTCAAGACAGTCATTAGTTATCAAGATGAAATTATTTGGGCTTATATCTCAAGACAGTCATTGTTATCAATATGAAATTATTTGGGCTTGTAGCTCAAGACAGTCCTTGTTCATCAACAAGAAAATACTTGGGCTTGTAGCTCGGTCAGTCATTGTTCAACAAGAAGAAATTACTTTGGCTTGTAGCTCAAGACATTGATTATCCAGCGTTGGCCAAGAAGCCGCTTGAACTTGTAGTTCAAGTTGCTGGATTTTTCAATGGTTCTTCAAGAAGAAATTGGACAACCCTATGGTTCATCAAAAAGATACCACTTGGACTTGTAGTCCAAGACAGTTTCGGTAAGATGCACTACACCAGAGAGGTAAGGTTTTTGTGGTGGCCTGTTGCTGTCACATCTCTTTTCAGATATCCCACCGTGGGTGAAGACTTTCATCATCAAGTTGGGGGGGAGTGTAGTGAAATCTCTCCGGTACCGAACATTTGAATGTACCAGGACTGGTAAGTACTGGGAATTGGTATTAGAAGTAGGGTACCAAACAAGCAGAGTCGCTTCCGCCCGGGATGTTCAAGTGAGTTCTGGCTACAGCTGGCGACAAGTGAGCAGTGAGTCCCTGTCCCTCCAACCTTCCTCCTAATACAAGGGCATCTTGATATTTTATGCGGGGTTAAGTTACTTTAATATATAAAAGATTCATATATGAGACAGAGAGAGAGAGAGAGAGAGAGAGAGAGAGAGAGAGAGAGAGAGAGAGAGAGAGAGAGAAGAACATATTCTTTGAATGAAAATGATAATTAGGAATTATGATAAGCATTACCTGACTTGATCAATACCGTTGATCACATTGTTTATTTGATCTGACACTGGTTCCGGGACGTTTCGCCCCCAAACCATTTCCTCCCCTAGTCGTTTCGCCCCAAGACGTTTCCTCCCTGGTCGCCCCCACCCCCTAGTCGTTGCCCCCCCCCCCCCATTCGTTTTGTCCCCCTAGTCGTTTCGCCCACTTCTCAATATAATACTAATTTTCACTTTTATTAGCGGTGATAAGAGGGAAATATTTAAGTAGCTTCATCGCCCTGTCACGTCAGCCTAAAGATAACTTATCCTTAGTTACCGGCCGGGAACGGGGCCTTAAAAGTGGCCACTCGGGGAAGTGTGACTAGGACTTGTTTCACTAAAATTATTGAGGAGAGACTTCATGATGTTCCTTTCCGCTGAAAACCAGTCTGAAACCATTGAAGCTTTTAGCGCCACTTCTAGATATTTGGATGATTTATTAAATATTGATAATACCTATTTCGATGGTTTGATCAGTCAAATTCACCCCCCAGAACTTCAGTTGAATAAAGCAAATTCTTCTGATACCGAGGCACTGTTTTTTAGATTTACATCTATCTATTGTAGATGGGTTTGTTTCTTGCAAAATTTATAATAAACGCGATGATTTTGATTTTGAGATTGTAAATTTTCCTTTTTTGGATGGTGATGTTCCTCGTGCGCCATCCTATGGCGTTTATATTTCGCAATTAATTCGATTTGCTAGAGTGTATAGTCATGTAACTGACTTCAACACTCGTAATAAATTGTTAACGGCTAAACTTCTTAATCAGGGTTATCGGTACCATAAACTACGAAAAGCCTTTTCAAAATTTTATAGACGCCATTCTGATTTAATTTCAAAATTCAATATTGGACTTAATCCTTTGTTTCGGTTTCCATTATGGTCTGGTCGCTTAATGTTTGTGTTTCTTTCCCTTTGGTGTCTTTTATGGATGGAGTAAGTTAATTGTATCAATTCCTGATCTTTGTTTTACTTCTACTTTTTAAATCTCTTCTGCAACAAGGTCTATCGGAACCCGAATTTTATGGTGACTTAGTATATAAATTCAGAAAAATATATATCCGCAATGACTTCAGAACCCAATTTCGTAAAATCATTCTTCGATATAAAAGATTGGGTACAACATAAATGTTAATTTTTTTCTTCAAGCTCCAAGTTTTTCCATTTTCTTGGAATGATTGGTGCAAATGTTGTTACTTACGATGAACATGTGTCTCCTCTGCTAAGTTATTCTGGGTATTACCTTCTTCGATACCCAGTCAAGCCACGAAATTGAAGGGGTTAGTGCAAGAAGGTACCTAAGTCACATTTTCATTATTTTGAGAAAAATGCGAAAAACAAAGTATTTTGCGAAAATTTCATATTTTGTGTTTCTTATTTTAAATAAATAGTTCTGTTGATATATTCTATGATATGAAATGGTGTAAAGATAGCATAAATAGTCCGAAGTATATTGCAGATATTCATTAATTTCAATAATGTGTTTATGCAAGAAGGGGCCTAAGTCCATGGTTGTTTATGCAAGAAGGGGCCTAAGTCCATTGTTTAAAGGACATAGTTTTCTCTGTTTAGAGCAGATGCCCATTACATTTTATTGAATATGTATATTTTATCTTTTGTAGACTCTTTATAAGTTTCTTAAAACAAAGAGCTGAAACAAATGAACAACACATACACCGATAACTCGAAGTTGTTTGTGGTAAAAATGGACTTAGGCCCCTTCTTGCACCAAAGATACGACCTTGGACTTAGGACCCTTCCAAAGATTCAATGTAACTGTCATTTTTAATGCCAATAAAGAAATAAAGCATATCAAATTATATATCATATTGTAGGTCTTGGTATGATATATCTGAAAATAACAATATCTCAGATTTTTCCAAAAATGGACTTAGGTACCTTCTTGCACTAACCCCTTCAATTTGTTAAACCTTGTAGATCCATATTTTACGTCTGTCGTCTATGGGCGACATGCTCGTCCGTTTCCGTACAGTATTGGAATTTTACGGAAATTTCTCCGTGTAGCATTGTCATTCTTTAGGTTATTTTAATGAGCAATTTTGAATGCAGTTATGCTTCTCTACATTGTTTGCATGATAAAACAATGTCATTTTCTTGTGGCTTTTACTTCTTGACATCTAAAACATTGAATTTAATTATGTCATTGTTAGCCATGATTTTTATGAAATTGATGAGGTATTATTTCAAGTGCATTGTCATGAGGGATCAGACAATCTAATCTGGCCAAACTGTCACCTTAAAGAGAAGCTTTTTCATACACTCAGTGCTGTGGCCTAAGGCAAATCTTAACTAGCAATATCCCATTGTTATAGAAATCTATTTAAAACTGAGCATATAATTTATTTAGCAACAGAAACAGTTATTTTTCCTTTCCTTGCTAAACATTGAAGGGAACAACACCAGATATTTATGTGTTTGACAAAATTTATAATTTCTTCAAAGATGTATCATATTTTGGTGTTGTAAGTATTATTCTTTATTTCTAAGCATTCACCTTATTTGCATTATCTGCTGGTTCCTAGTCCGAAAGTTATCAGTGTTGGAAAACAGCTAACCGGACCCCCTGACCTTAAAAGGTCAGGGGGTCTGGTTACCTGTTTTTCCTATATTGACCATGTGCAATCTGGGAGCCAGCAAATAATGCAAATATGGTGAATATTTAATATGTAAAATGTAATAATTTTCACATTTTCTTGTTTTAGCCAGATTTCCATTGTTTCATGATACAAATATAAGAATTGGCTCCATGCATCTCTACTTAACTGATCATGACGAATACAGTGAAACTAAAGATTTAACTGGGAAATTGACATTACGTTAAGTCAAAACTTGACATAATGTCACGTTAATTGTTCATAAATGTTGTGACCAAGTGGTGATTTCTCTGTGAGACAAAAGGGCTGTTTGAAATGAAATGGCTCACATTTCATTCATGACTATTGTTTTAAGCACATGGATTGCAAGAGTATTAGAATTCATATCTGTTGCGGTGGTCATGACTTTCTAGAGACAGTTAATCTATACTTAACAAACTCACTGACCTGTGTCACATTAATGCACTTGTTTTCTGGACTTTTACAGTATCTAATACCACAGAGCTGTGTGGTGAACATGTGATTCCCTATAGCAGAGAAGGAAAGCTCTAAACCCATAGTTTGGGTGAGTGTAATTGTTTTAACATTATTTTTAAAGTTGAGTAAGTATACAGAGAACGTATGAAATGCGCTATTGTGCATTTTTGGTGTAATAATATTTTGTCACAATGCATTGGGTGTATAAACTATACCCTACACTAGTGTAGAGTTGGTTCTTTCTGCAAGTCATACTTGAACCATGTGTCCCTTGTCCTACTGAATAGATTAGTTTGGTCACACTCGTTTCTGTCTGTAAGCCGATGGAGATAGATTATGAAATCTTTTCTACAGTCGTTCTCTCCCTTCCGCTGATTCAAGAAGGGCATTTGTCAGTTTCTGGCGAAAGAATGTGTGCTGTACTGGGTAACCGCTTGCATATGGGCTTACCCAAGAAAAGTGTGAATGGGTAGGCTGATCGGTCAAAAGTGGTCTGGATAGTGTTGACTGGGCCGTTAGGCTCCAATAAAACAAACAAACAAACAAAACTGTCAGCAGATGGAGTTGCTTGATTGGTGTGTTCATTCAGTTCACAGGGAGTATGGACAGTGTGGATCCTGATCAGACGGCTTCTTCAGAGACAGTCTGATCTGGACTTATACTGTTTGCGAACCTGTGTGTTTTCGTGTTCTGTGAGACATTGGTTAATCTGATTTTATACTGTTAATATTTTTAAAGGCGGTCTCTGCAGTGAGATCTGACTGTACCAATATTTATTATACTTCACGGAACATTTAACGACTGGTTATATTTACATTTTGAGTACTGCAAGATAAGATAATATCTGTTTTGTCTTTGATAAATAGCCTCATTACAGCGAATGACTCTACAGGGTAGCTTATATTTAATAGGCAATTTAGGGTAATGTGTGTTTTGTTTTTATTGCAGGCCTATTTGTGTAGATTGTGAGCTGACACATACATATTGGTGTAGTATCTGTGATACCAAACTTATAGTGATGTGAACAATAAATCTGTAAATTGTTTATTTCCTGATCGTGCTTCAACATCCCCTGAGCAACCCGGTTACATCCGTTCTTGAATATTTTAACAGTTACAAAGTAGAAGTAAAACAAAGGTCAGGAATCGATACAATTAACTTTGTAATAGAAATGTTTAAATTCTTATTTTTCTCCTTGAAATATTAGGGTAATTAGGTTAATAAATATATTACTTAATTATTATATTTAGAACAACGTCAAAGTTTTTAGATACTAGATTCACTTCTGCCATTCCTATTTTTCACCAAAGTTTACAAATCGTTCTGTTATTTAAAACCTTAACGGAATCACTTACAGTGGCCCATGGCTTTTATCGATACAACACTGTATCTCATATAACTACAGAAATGTCTGTAGTTATGTCCCCTTATTTTCTTTATTGGGACGCTGGCACGTAGGTGCTGAATAAGCCTGCTCGTAGGAGCAGAATGCAATTTTTGCCCCTCTAGATTTTTCTTTATTTGTCTAGCCCTTCCTTTTGTCAGTTGGGTTAAGGGGGCATCTTTGGGATCACACCATGACTTCATTCTAGATAACATTATATTTTTTGCCAATGTTTAAACAGCGGTAACGAGAATTCACTCCATGCCATTTCATGTTCAAAATTGAAATTTGTTATTAAAAAGAGAAAACCTCTTCAAATAGTTTGCCGTTGCACGAGTCGAACCGTATTCCGGTGATCGAGCCTGACTATACGATTCACGGTGTGCCTTAGAATCCAACCTGCGATACCCTAGGGGGTAGTACTAGTCTTGCTTGTCCTGAAATGGCTTAATTGGTTTAGATTCGCTTGTCTGAGGATTACGGCCTATCAACACCATTCAGGTCATATTTAGTCGGACAGTTGTCCTATTGATGAAGGCCTGGAGTTTATTGGCCCTTATCAATACCATTTTGGTCATATAGAGATGCAAAGTTTTCCTCTTCATCCTTTTCCTGAACAGACTCATACGTAGGCTGTTTAACGGTGCAATGTGTATTTTTGCACCGAAGCCTTACAATTGCCCTTCTTGAGCCAACGGAAGGGAGAGAGAAACCCGACCTATTTATTGAAAAATAGAGCTTGAGAATTTAATACTTTATCCGGCACATGAATCGGACGGTTTGCTGGCAGCTACCAAACTATCCTCCTACTACATTGGTGCCGTGACCGTGGTACGAGTTAAAGATTCGTGTAGTGTGCATTATATTAACAAATTCAAATTGTTCTGGCAAAGTCGTTAGGATCAGATCCGTGTTCTTATCACGAGTGGGGAAGTTAACAATTTGTTCCAACCCATGATCGTTCATAATGTCAATTCATATTTGTTATTCGGACTGACTCAGCATTGTGCCTTGTTTACTGAGCCTGTCGGGCCAAACAATGTCTCTGAAGTTGAGGTCACCTAGAACATGTTTGATTTGAGGTTTAACGTCCCCGTCAACACTGCAAAAGGTCATTTTGGAGACGTTGCTTCCAATTTTGTGGGATTTTTACCCGACATTGAGATGAAATGACATCTCAAGCCCTGTCGTCCAATGAAACAAATAGGGTTTGTAAACATAGACGGTCCTACTCGCACCGTTTTGCCTGGACAGGCTTAGTGCCTTTAAGCATTTACCAGTACTCGTGTCCGGGTCGGTTTCAGCTCTGCGTGGAAGCATCATGCAGCCCATCTATTTCTTCAAGCCCCAAAGGGCGGGGGCGGACCTAGACATGTACAGTCGGGTGTTTTTACCCTTATGCTGCGACTTAATATAATCAAGCTGATGTTTAAACAACTGGAAATTTTCGACCGTACCATTTGGTGTTCGATACCAACTGGCTACGAAGTGGGAAGTTTTGTTTGCAAAAATCTTAACCCAGACCGATTCGGTGTCATATTCCATAGTCCACTTTTGTTCTCCCTGTACATCAATGATATTTCCACTGACATAGACTCAGAAATAAGACTGTTCGCAGATGACTGTGTTTGTTACTGGGAAATTAGAGATACAGATGACTCATTGAAACTTCAGACTGACATAGATAGAATTGGATGTTGGGCCCGAAAATGGGGCATGAGATTTTAGCCAGTTAAATGCAATATAATGCAGATAACTAGGAAGAGATCTAATAAAGTTGAGGCTTCTTACACCTTTGAGGGAACCGTTCTCGAGAATGTGGACTCCGTTAAATACCTTGGAGTGACATTCTCACACAACTTGAGATGGAATACTCATATTAGCAACATGTGTACTAAGGCAAATAGAACGCTTGGTTTCCTGAGGCGAACTCTTCATCAGTGCCCTCAGGATGTAAAAGAGGCAGCATATAAAGGTCTTGTTCGCCCAATCTTGGAATATGGTAGTTGTATGAGGTAATGGCCAAATATGACCGACTCAGTATAAGAAGATAGATAGATAGTATCTGGGACCCCAGTGGAGTGGTCCTTAACGATGAAATTGAGAAAGTTCATAATAGAGCTGCTAGATTTGTAACAGGCAATTACTACTTTGAAACTTGGAGCATGGCTGGAATACTTGAAAAATTGAAACGGGAGTCTCTCAAGAAAAGGAGAAATGACAATAGGCTAATCCTTTTATACAAAGGTATAAAGGGTGCTGCCAGCATTCCAACAGATTCCAACCTTGTTCCCCCAGCTAGACATCGGCCATACTAGAGTTACTCATTCTTATATTTTTAATGGTGATGATCAGCCTTCTTGTGTAGGTTGTGATCAGCCATTCACTGTGAAACATATCTTAATTGACTGTGTTGACTTTTCACCCTCACGTATTTTATATTTCAAAGCTGACACTTTGCAACAACTGTTTCGAGATGTACCTGTTGATAATATTATTTTATTCTTAAAAGAAATTGGACTTTTTCATAAGATTTAACTGTTTCAGATTTTTATACATCATCATTCTGACTTTTTACTTTTAATATCATCATAATTATTCATGCCGTTTAACCATTAACCGTTTGACGCTTGTGACCCACAAGGAGGGTTGACGCGTCGTTAAACACGAAATCATCATCATCATCCCCCAGCTAGACACTGTAGAAATCACCATTCGTTGGCGTTTCAGATCCTTACTGCAAGAACTGACATTTATAAAGAGTCGTTCTTCCCCAGAACCATTAGAGATTGGAATGCCCTTCCCGATTCGATTGTTTCGACGGCTGAAGGTGCTGATGATTGTGTAGCTAAATTTACCTCTTTGGTTAGAGCTAGGGACTAAGTTCCCACATTACAGGTCCTGGTGTGTGAATGTCATTTGACGTGTCACCAGTAACAATTCTGATTCTGATTCCAGTACCATGAAAGGCATGTGAGGATGTCAGAATCAGAATTCGTCTGCTGAGTGCAATAACGGTGGCCAAATAGTTTTTTTTTTTTCATAAATGGGTGCCTTAGCACTTGACACACTTGGTAAATAAGTTCTACAGCTGGATTCTGCCTCAATCTTGATTTATTTCAGCATTTTGGAAATTTTTTGTCAGTTACATCGTTTTTGCTCTGACTTTTAGAAAAAAAGTTGGCCCAAATACAGTGTAAGTGTACTTACCCCATTTTTGCGTGGTGTTTTAATACCTCAAAAATATTGAATCCTGCTGCTTGATATTTCAGAATAATTAAGCATGTAAGTACCATGCAGAATGTATAAAATGTGACCTATTACCTGCCAAGTGTCTTCAATTTACTGCCTTACCATTTAAAAGGCAAAGAAATAAGGTTTGTACATTTACACCGTTTGAGCGCTAGATGCATTTACACCGTTTTTGCACCAAAAACACTCGGCGCAGAAATGATGTATCAGCCCTTAAATGCTAAATATTTCTTTTCAAATGTCATTTATTCAACAATAAACATCACACACAAATGAAAGAAATCGCCATGAAGTTATGAAACCAGCTTATAGTGTGGTTTTCTATGCCATTCTTTTATAAAACAGTTTTTTGTCTCTCCTGAAAAGTTGCCATTTTGCACTTACAACGTTATTGCACTCAGCAAACGATGAATGTCATAAAGTGCACCGTCCTTCGGATCGGGACGTTAACTGGAGGCCCCCCTTTGCAGGGAGAACCATCCCCTGTGCAGGTTAAAGATCCCTACCGTAATTACATGATTACTGTGTTGGCTTTCATTCCGCAAAACCTGGTATGCATGTAATATACACCTGCGGTAATGGTCAAATGTGACCGACGCAGTATTAGTAGATAGATAGATAGATAGATAGATAGATAGATAGATAGATAGATACCCAGCTAGCACAAAAAAGCGGGCCAACGTCGGACCGACAGCGATACGTCGCTGTCGGCCCGACGTTGGCCCGACATGCTTTGCTGGCTGTGTAGCAGACGAATTGTTACTGGTGACACGTCAAATGACATTCATACACCAGGATGTCTCTGTGAATGAGCTGCAGTGGTGAAGGAAAGATACTATCGAATCCGCGAATGAAATGGTATTTAAGAGGTAATAAAAATAAAACCACAGGAGCTCGGTTGTAATTATATGGGCTACATAAACTTTAGAGTTCAAAGCCTGCACAGTGTAAGATTGGGACTCAGAGGTATGCGTTTAAGGATACCTCTGTTATGCAGATTGTAAATAGTTTTAAGGACGCATCCAGTGCCTCTCTCTTTTTTTTTCAGCTAAATTCTAAATTTAGCCACCCAATCAACTGAGGTAATGGCCAGATATGACCGACTCAGTATAAGAAGATAGATAGATAGATAGATAGATAGATAGATAGATAGATAGATAGATAGATAGATTTCCCCACCCACATATTTCACACATTAAGTTCGATAAAATCCAGTATATTCGTTGTTATAACTGTTTTATCAGCTCATTTTTACCTTTGTCCTATGAACATACATAAAATCTGTTACACAATCACTACAGCTGATGTCAAACTCAATGTTTAACATTTATCAACAATGCGCCATATAGTAGAGTTTTTCTACTATATGGCGCATTGTTGATAAATGTTAAACATTGAGTTAGACATCAGCTGTAGTGATTGTGTAACAGATTTTATGTTTGTTCATAGGACAAAGGTAGTTTTCTACTATATGGCGCATTGTTGATAAATTTTAAACATTGAGTTAGACATCAGCTGTAGTGATTGTTTAACAGATTTTATGTTTGTTCATAGGACAAAGGTAAAAATGAGCTGATAAAACAGTTATAACAACGAATATAATGGATTTTATCGAACTTAATGTGTGAAATATGTGGGTGGGGAAATCTAAAGTTTATGTAGCTCATATAACTACAACCGAGCTCCTGTGAATAAAACGACAAAGATATAAACTAGAAATAAAAAAGTGGAAAAACTGAAGAAATTATATGACAAATGGGGTCCGACCCGGCGCGATCCGGCGGTCCATCGAATTACCCCAAACCACCCCAAAACACACCAAACCACCCCAAACCACCCCAAACCACTTTAATTATATATATTTAATACATGGATTGCACTTCTATGGTTAATTTACATGAGGGTTAAGACATTTAAAGGCTCATTTGCAATATACATGTTGCGAAGGGGTTAAGCTTTGTTAACTTTTATTTTGAAATTGGATGTGGGTGAGTGGCAACTGGGTGCATATCCATGGCAATTATAAAGGTTCTTTTCTTGGTTATTAAAAACCCTAAAAAGGGTTGTTTTATTTAAGTGGGGAAGCCCTCTGTCTAATATTGCTTGGCAAGTCCGGTATTACAAGGGCAGAGTTTGTCTTATTTTTTTTTTGTTCCTATGAACTTGTTTTGTGCGTTGGTTAAAAAGGAAAAAAAATCTTATATTATATATTTCTGCTCGAAACACAGATTGTCGGTAATACATTGTAGGTACTTGTAAGAAACGCCTCGTCGAAACTGTTCTAACGAGTATTCACAATCTATGTTTTTAATAGAATTGAGAAAAATAACGTATACTTCTGTAAACAATATAAAAGTAGGATTTTAGGGCGGGTGGGGTGTAAATATATTGTGATTCGTGATGACTTTGGCCAAGTGTGTTAATCCCATTACATATTATAAATGGACAAGTAGTTAAATCACTTAACACTTGATAAGCGCGTGCCACGAGTAGGTGTCAATTTCACCACATTAAACTATTAATGTTAATATTTAGAGCATGCGCCATTTAGAGCACGCGCCTTTAATGACTCATCACGAAAACACACCTATATAATTCAGAGAGGTAAACCTTATTTTTCTTATTTCTGTATTAAAATATGGATTGTGGATACCCGTTAGAAATACCTCGATGTGGCGGTTCTAATGTGTACCCACAATCTCTATTTTGATTTAAATTCAAAACGGGTTCCGTGGCAAACAGTGCAGGCCCAGAACGCGGCATCTGATCAGGGCCTCCACTGTTTGCTAAAAGTTCAGGACGACTTCCTTCCCCAAATAAATTTGGATGAAAAGATAACCTGACACCCCCTAAATTTTGAAATGAACTCCTAGAAAATACCTAGATTTTAACCAGTTAAAATAAACTCTCCGATTAGCTTACAACTGTCTGTCAACTGTCAAAATGAAAATATGACGTCGTATCAAACAGAAAATTGATGATTATAAGGGGTCTTCTTCTTCTTCCTTCTTCTTCTTTATTATGCACCGGATGAGTGGCAGTATTATATGTCTGATCTGGGTCTACACTGTGAAACGGGTTCCGTTGCAAACAGTGCAGGCCCAGAACGCGGCATCTGATCAGGGCCTCCACTGTTTGAGTGAGTTGCACTATTATGTTTGATCTGGGTCTACACTGTTCTTCTTCTTCTTCATCTTCTTCTTCGTCTTCTTGCATACATCGGATTTGGGTAGCAATGCACAATGAGTGTCAAAATATGTAGGCTCTGATCAGACGCCCTAAAATTCTAGGTTGCAATGCAGTAAACTTTGCCGCTAGAAGATTAAGATGAAAACTTATTCTTCGTCGTCCTTCACATTCTTCTTCTTCTTCTTCTTCTTCTTCTTCTTCTTCTTCTTCTTCTTCATGATCCTTCTTCTTCATGATTTTCTTCTTCTAAACTGTAATTAAATTATTCTTACATATTTAGCTTCGTATTGGGCGGCAGATTAATTAAATTATTCTTACATATTTAGCTTAGTATTGGACGGCAGATTAAGATGAAGTCTTCTTCTTCTCTTCTTCTCTTCTTCTTCTGCCAGCTGGAAACTAAGGATAAAATTTTATCTTTGGGCTGACGTGACAGGATGAACATATACTTCAATTATACAGTGTACTGCCAAATACATTATGCCGATTAACTCAACAATAATGTGAGCAACAAACAGTGAAGTCAGCAATAATTTGAGCAACAAACCACATCAATATTAGTGGGAAAACAGGGGAAACAGACCTATATGCATGAACATACTTCAAAACATGTCAGTAAGTATATCTCTTTTGTATATCATAATATTTTAAAGTGGTTTGGGGTATTTTCTAGCTTCATCCTAGAGTCCTGAAGGAACTAGCAAATGAGTTGGGTCCAGTTTTTGCACACTTGTTTCAACAGTCTCTTGATACGGGTGAAATCCCCAAAGAATGGCTCTTAGCATTTGTCCACTCTTCAAAAAAGGAGATAGGGCTCTTGCCCGTAATTATCGCCCTGTGTCTCTGACTTGTGTTCTGTGTAAATTGAAGGGGTTAGTGCAAGAAGGTACCTAAGTCACATTTTCATTATTTTGAGAAAAACGGGGAAAACAAAGTATTTTGCGAAAATTTCATATTTTGTGTTTCTTATTTTAAATAAATACTTCTGTTGATATATTCTATGATATGAAATGGTGTAAAGATCGCATAAATAGTCCGAAGTATATTGCAGATATTCATTATTTTCAATAATGTGTTTATGCAAGAAGGGGCCTAAGTCCATGGTTGTTTGTGCAAGAAGGGGCCTAAGTCCATTGTTTAAAGGACATGGTTTTCTCTATTTAGAGCAGAAACCTATTACATTTTATTGAATATGTATATTTTATCTTTTGTAGACTCGTTATAAGTTTCTTAAAACAAAGAGCTGAAACAAATGAACAACACATACACCGATAACTCGAAGTTGTTTGTGGTAAAAATGGACTTAGGCCCCTTCTTGCACCAAAGATACGACCTTGGACTTAGGACCCTTCCAAAGATTCAATATAACTGTCATTTTTAATGCCAATAAAGAAATTAAGCATATCAAACTATATATCATATTGTAGGTCTTGGTAAGATATATCTGAAAATAACAATATCTCAGATTTTTCCAAAAATGGACTTAGGTACCTTCTTGCACTAACCCCTTCAATTGCTGGAACATATAGTCTGCTCAAACATCATGGCCCACTTGGACGAACATAAACTTTTGTCAGACAGACAACATGCATTTAGGAAAAGGCACAGTTGTGAAACTCAGCTAAGCACAGTTATTAATGACTGGGCAAAAATCTTGGACAAAGGGGGACAGGTGGACACATTTATTCTGGACTTCGAGAAGGCTTTTGACACCCCTCCTCATGAACTACTTAAATCTAAGTTATTTGGTTATGGAATTGGGGGAAAGACCCTCAAATGGATAGATTCCTTTCTTTGCTACAGAAAACAGCGGGTTGTTGTTAATGGTGAATCTTCGGAATGGGCTCCAGTTTTGTCTGGAGTCCCGCAAGGGACCGTTCTTGGTCCACTTTTGTTCTCCCTGTACATCAATGATATTTCCACTGACATAGACTCAGAAATAAGACTGTTCGCAGATGACTGTGTTTGTTACTGGGAAATTAGAGATACAGATGACTCATTGAAACTTCAGGCTGACATAGATAGATTAGGATGTTGGGCACGTAAATGGGGCATGAGATTTCAGCCAGTTAAATGCAATATTATGCAGATAACTAGGAAGAGATCTAATAAAGTTGAGGCTACTTACACCTTAGAGGGAACGGTCCTCGAGAATGTGGACTCCATTAAATACCTTGGAGTGACAATCTCACACAACTTGAGATGGAATACCCATATTAGCAATATGTGTACTAAGGCAAATAGAACGCTTGGTTTCCTGAGGCGAAATCTTCATCAGTGCCCTCAGGATGTAAAAGAGGCAGCATATAAAGGTCTTGTTCGCCCACTCTTGGAATATGGTAGTTGTATCTGGGACCCCAGTGGAGTGGTCCTTAACGATGAAATTGAGAAAGTTCAGAATAGAGCTGCTAGATTTGTAACAGGCAATTACTGCTTTGAAACTGGGAGCATGACTGGAATACTTGGAAAATTAAAATGGGAGTCTCTCAAGAAAAGGAGAAAAGACAGTAGGCTAATCCTTTTATACAAAGGTCTAAAGGGTGCTGCCAGCATTCCAACAGATGACCTTGTTCCCCCAGCTAGACACTGTAGAAATCACCATTCGTTGGCGTTTCAGACCCTTAGCGCAAGAACTGACATTTATAAAGAGTCGTTCTTCCCCAGAACCATTAGAGATTGGAATGCCCTTCCCGATTCGATTATTTCGACAGCTGAAGGTGCTGATGATTGTGTAGCTAAATTTACCTCTTTGGTTAGAGCTAGGGACTAACTTCCCACATCACAGGTCCTGGTGTATGAATGTCATTTGACGTGTCACCAGTAACAATTCTGATTTTGGTGTGGTTTGGGGTGGTTTGGAGTGGTTTGGATATAGTAAAAGAACATTGCCTCTCTCAAGTCGTAAATATACCCACCCGGCAAGAAAAAACCCTGGATTTGCTATTTACAAATTCTCCATCCCCAGTTAGTCGTGTCAAAGGGATGCCCCCGATCGGCAAGGCCGATCATGATATAGTTTATATTGAGTATGACATAAAAGCAAAGCGAATCCGACAGGTCCCGCGTAAAATATATTTATATAAGCGTGCGGATATGGATGGTCTGCGAGACCATATGGCGCGATTTAAGGATTCCTTCCTTTCCTCTGACCTCTCTCGCATGTCAGTAAATGACTTGTGGGTCAGTTTTAAGACCGAACTTACGACGGCCATGGAAAGGTACATACCAATAAAAATGACCAAAACAAAGCATAGTGTACCATGGATCGATAACACGATCAAACACCTAATCAGAAGACGTGACAGAATGTACTTTCGTGCTCGTAAGTCTAGCAATCCCGACGTGAAGAACCATTACAAAAGGTTCAGAGCACATGTACAAAAGGTAATTAGAGATGCATATTGGAATCATGTTTCCAGCATCTTTACCTTTGATGATGAAAATATTGATCCCGAGGGCCCCCAGAAGAATGGAAAAGTTAAGAAATTTTGGTCATTTGTAAAGTCCCTGAAAAAAGAATCATTTGGGATCACTTCACTTAGAGAAAATGGAATTTTGAAAACTGAATCACGCGAAAAGGCAAATATATGTAATAAGCAGTTTCAATCGGCGTTTACACGTGAAGCTGACGGTGAGCTACCATCAAAAGGTACAAGTCCGTTCCCCTCTATGGGGGACATAACAGTTGACCCCAAAGGGGTCGCAAAACTGTTGGACAAGCTCAACATACATAAGGCATCTGGGCCTGACGGTCTGCATGCCAGGGTGCTTAAGGAATGTAGTGCTGAAATATCTCCCCTGCTGGCCTTTATTTTCAATGAATCACTTGCTCGGGGCACTGTACCAGATGACTGGCGACAAGCAAACGTAACCCCGGTCTTTAAGAAAGGAGAAAAATATGATGCTGCGAATTACAGACCGGTGTCGCTCACATGCATCTGTTGCAAAACCCTGGAGCATATATTAGTCAGCAACATTAACAAGCACCTAGCCTTTGAAACCATTCTTGCTGACTGCCAGCATGGTTTCCGAAGTCGAAGGTCTTGTGAAACTCAATTAGTTCAGTTCTACCATGACATAGTGAGCAATCTGGATGGGGCCATTAATCGTGGCCACAAACAGACTGACCTGATTATCATGGATTTTGCAAAGGCCTTCGACAAGGTACCTCACAGGAGGCTATTGTACAAACTTGATCATTATGGGATTAGAGGATCCACACTTAAGTGGGTTAGCTCATGGCTCTCTGGACGCACTCAACAAGTTGTACTTGACGGCCAAGCGTCGGATCCAGTCCCTGTTTTGTCCGGTGTCCCACAAGGTTCGGTACTTGGACCGGTCCTTTTCTTGATATTTATTAATGATCTTCCTGATAATATCAGGTCATCTGTTCGTTTGTTTGCTGATGATTGTGTTTTGTATAGGAACATATATACTACTTCTGACTGTCTTATCTTACAAGATGACCTGGATAGCCTAGCACGTTGGGAGGCCGATTGGCAAATGAAGTTCAATGTGGCCAAATGTCATTCAATGAGGGTGTCACGGCACCCTCCAGACAAGCAGATTAAATTCAACTACTCATTACATCAGCATACTTTGGAACATGTCCAATCCGCAAAATATCTTGGTATCACCATTACTGATAATCTTGATTGGGGTCAACATATTTCTGAGATTACCTCTAAAGCAACTAGGACATTAGGGTTTCTTAGACGTAATTTGGCTTTTGCACCTAGGCAGACAAAGGGTGTTGCATACAAAACCTTGGTTAGACCTCAATTAGAGTATGCATCACCTATTTGGCACCCCCATGTTAAAACTCAGGTTCAGCAGGTTGAGAAGGTTCAGAGAACGGCTGCCCGATGGACCTGCAGGCGATGGCGGAACAGAAGCAGTGTTGGTGATATGCTCGATGAGCTGGAGTGGCCATCCTTGGAGGCCCGTCGCGAGCAGTCCTCTTTAACCTTCTTTTATAAGATTCACTCTGACACAGTGTCTCTTAATAAAGATAAATACTTGACCCCTGTGACTACTTCAACTCAAACAAGGGCATCAAAACTAAACAACAGTCAATATCGTAGGTACCAGGCCTATAGTGATGCCCTGAAGAATTCTTTCTTCCCTAGAACTATTCCTCAGTGGAATAGTATTCCCTCCTCTGTGGTAAATGCCAAAACTGCAGAGGAGTTCAAAGCCCGCATAGTGTAGATTGGGATCCAGAGGTGTGCGTTTTAGTACACCTCTGAAAGCAGATTGTAAATAGTTTTAAGAACTCATCCAGTGGGTGTGTTTTTTTTTTTTTTTTTTTTTTTTTTTTTTTTGCTAAATTCTAAATTTAGCGCACCACCCAACTGAGGTAATGGCCAAGTTTGACCGACTCAGTATATGAAGATAGATAGATAGGGTAATTCGACGGACCCTGATCCGGTGTTTGTAAGTACCGGCTTTTTACTCGGACATTTTCCGGACAATTTCCGGACATTAGTGTGCACCAAAAGTTCGTTGCGATGGCTTGGTGTTCTAAAGATCTGTTTCCTACCAAATTAAGCTTTGTTTATTTTGTTCTGTACATGGGATTATTCATAAATCAAGGTACATTGGTTTGTTAGACAAATCTGCCTGCTAACTACAGACCGATCTCTCTCAGTATGATAAGATAGATAGCAGTATAGCTCAGAGAGTCGTGATAGCTCAGTGGTTAGTCAGAATCAGAATCAGAATTGTTACTGGTGACACGTCAAATGACATTCATACACCAGGACCTGTGATATTGGAAGTTAGTCCCTAGCTCTAACCAAAGATGTAAACTTAGCTACACAATCCTCAGCACCTTCAGCCGTCAAAATAATAGAATCGGGAAGGGCATTCCAATCTCTAATGGTTCGGGGGAAAAACGATTCTTTATAAATATCCGTTCTTGCAGTAAGGGTCTGAAACGTCATTGAATGGTGTTTTCTACAATGCCTAGCTGGGGGAACAAGGTCATCTGTTGGAATGCTGGCAGCACCCTTTAGACCTTTGTATAAGAGTATGAGCCTACTGTCTCTTCTCCTTTTCTTGAGAGACTCCCATCTTAATTTTCCTAGAATTCCAGTCATGCTCCCAGTTTCAAAGCAATAATTTCCAGTTACAAATCTAGCAGCTCTATTCTGAACTTTTTCAATTTCTTCATTTAGGACCACTCCGCTTGGGTCCCAGATGCAACTACCATATTCCAAGATTGGGCGAACAAGTCCCCTGTATGCTGTTTCTTTCACATCCTGAGGACACTGATGAAGATTTCGCCTCAGGAAACCAAGTGTTCTACTCGCCTTTGTACACATATTGCTAATGTGTGTATTCCATCTCAAATCGTGAGTGATTGTCACACCAAGGTATTTAATGGAATTCACATTTTCGAGGACCGTTCCCTCTAAGGTGTAAGAAGCCTCAACTTTATTAGATCTCTTCCTTGTTATCTGCATAATATTGCATTTAACTGGTTGAAATCTCATGCCCCATTTTCTGGCCCAACATCCTAATCTATCTATGTCAGCCTGAAGTTTCAGTGAGTCATCTGTATCTCTAATTTCCCGGTAACAAACACAGTCATCTGCGAACAGTCTTATTTCTGAGTCAATATCAGTGGAAATATCATTGATGTACAGGGAGAACAATAGAGGACCAAGAACTGTCCCTTGTGGGACTCCAGACAAAACTGGCGCCCATACTGAAGATTCACCATTAACAACAACACGCTGTTTTCTGTAGCAAAGGAAGGAATCTATCCATTTAAGAGTCTTCCCACCAATTCCATAACCAAATAATTTGGATTTAAGTAGTTCATGAGGAGGGGTGTCAAAAGCCTTCTCAAAGTCCAGAATAAATGTGTCCACCTGCCCCCCTTTGTCCAGGATTTTTGCCCAATCATTAATAACCGTGCTCAACTGAGTTTCGCAACTATGCCTTTTCCTAAATGCATGTTGTCTGTCTGACAAAAGTTTATGTTCATCCAAGTGGGCCATGATGTTTGAGCAGACTATGTGTTCAAGCAATTTACATAGAACACATGTCAGTGACACCGGGCGATAATTACGAGCAAGAGCACTTGCCTCTGATGCTAGAGGTCCCGGGTTCGATCCCCGGCAGCGTCGATAAAATTTCGGTGTCCAAACAGTCTCCATTGGCATCATTTGCAGGGATGAATGTCATAAAGTGCACTGTCCTTCGGATCGGGACGTTAACTGGAGCCCCCCTGTGCAGGGAGAACCATCCCCTGTGCAGGTTAAAGATCCCTACCGTAATTACATGATTACTGTGTAGGCTTTCATCCTGCAAAATCTGGAGTGTATGTAATATAAACCTGTGGTAATGGTCAAATGTGACCGACGCAGTATCAGAAGATAGATAGATAGCAGTATATCTGACATAAGATATATAGAAGCCTCCGGGGTGTAGTGTTACGCTACTCGCCTTGTAAACCAGGGATCGCAGGATCGATCCCGGGCGTCTCCAGACTCTCGGATGAGTCTTTAAACCGAAGTCCCTTCTCTGTATGACCTTAGCTTTTGGTGTGACGTAAAACTCAAAACACTCACTCTGAGAGAAGATAGATAGATACATGCATACTGGTCCCTGGACATTTCGGCCCATAACAAAATCGGCCCGTGACAAAATCGGCCCATAACCAAATCGGCCCATAGCAATTTCGATCCACAATTTTAATAATTGTATAATTATTATGTTTGCATATAATTGATTTGCTTGCACGGCCAATTAAATCAGTAGCATGTAAGTCGAAAATGGGATAAAAAGAAAAAATATGTTCAGTTTGAGAAATTAATATTCTTTTCTCTAATGATAAAAAGATCACATCGTGTTAACAAGTCCGAGAAAATAATAGCGCCCTTAACCCCACTTTGTATAGGGAAATTACGGGGTTTTAAGGGGTATATGTTATTATGCTTATTTCTGACCCATAGCAATTTTGATCCACAATTTTAATGATGGTATAATTAATGTGTTTGTATATAATTGATTTGCTTGCACGGCCAATTAAATCAGTAGCATGTAAGTCGAAAATGGGAAACAGAAAAAATATGTCCAGTTTGAGAAATTAATATGCTTTCCTCTAATGATAAAAAAAATCAGATCGTGTTAACAAGTCCGAGAAAATTATACCGCCCTTAACCCCACTTTATATAGGGAAATTACGGGGTTTTAAGGTAAAATGCACTCTTAAGAATTCTGAAAATGCTTAAGGGTATATGATATTTGATTGTTTTCACTACAGGCAATGGTCAGAAAACTGACATCAAGCGTTGTTCACAGTCACACTGGGCTTATGAAATTATTAAGGGTTTCATGTACATTGTATTTCTTATTTTTGTATGTTTGCATATAATTGATTTGCTTGCACGGCCAATTAAATCAGTAGCATGTAAGTCGAAAATGGGATAAAAAGAAAAAATATGTTCAGTTTGAGAAATTAATATTCTTTTCTCTAATGATAAAAAGATCACATCGTGTTAACAAGTCAGAGAAAATAATAGCGCCCTTAACCCCACTTTGTATAGGGAAATTACAGGGTTTTAAGGGGTATATGTTATTATGCTTATTTCTGACCCATAGCAATTTTGATCCACAATTTTAATGATGGTATAATTAATGTGTTTGTATATAATTGATTTGCTTGCACGGCCAATTAAATCAGTAGCATGTAAGTCGAAAATGGGAAACAGAAAAAATATGTCCAGTTTGAGAAATTAATATGCTTTCCTCTAATGATAAAAAAAATCAGATCGTGTTAACAAGTCCGAGAAAATTATACCGCCCTTAACCCCACTTTATATAGGGAAATTACGGGGTTTTAAGGTAAAATGCACTCTTAAGAATTCTGAAAATGCTTAAGGGTATATGATATTTGATTGTTTTCACTACAGGCAATGGTCAGAAAACTGACATCAAGCATTGTTCACAGTCACACTGGGCTTATGAAATTATTAAGGGTTTCATGTACATTGTATTTCTTATTTTTGCTTTTCAACACTTCCATTTACGTAATTGAATACGCTATGAATAAGAGGCACAATGATTAGTTTTTAGCAGAAAATCTTCAATTTTATTACAGGAATCACGCATAGGTTTTCGTGCATTAACATTTGCTGGGTCCGTTTGAACGTTTGAACATTAGGCCGATTGAAACACAAATTAAATGAGTAAGCAATGGCTCAGCAGTTTCTACAATTCGTCCAGTATCGACAGACCAGCTTGCTGAGCCGCACAGTATGGTCATGGTCGCTGGAAGCGTGAGGGAGCTTTGACTACTTCACGAGCCCAGCATACACAGCTCG
Source organism: Lucinisca nassula (assembly GCA_963580285.1). Classification (NCBI taxonomy): domain Eukaryota; kingdom Metazoa; phylum Mollusca; class Bivalvia; order Lucinida; family Lucinidae; genus Lucinisca; species Lucinisca nassula. Next base: position 66,405,051 of record OY757012.1, on the reverse strand, counting down.
ACTTGTTCAGCCACACAGTATGGTCATGATCGCTGGAGGCATGAGGTAGCTTTGGCTACTTTATGGTTCATAGTTACAAACAAATCAGTCTGTGCGGATGCACAGGCTGATGTGAGTCTTTCGTTGGGCCCCGGTGCTAGGCCCCCATATAGCTGTCGATGCGCCCCTGTCCAATAACATTCATAAAACGAAACCGAAAGTAAGAAACAAAGAAAGAATTAAAGACACGCATTAGAAGACATTGACTTACGGATGATTGGCCCGTGCCCCAATAATGACTGAGGTTTGAGTAATATGATAATCGTTCTGTTTGTTGCTTTAAGGCACGTGTTGATAAAGGCAACGACCTAAAGTGATTATTAATCATTTTGTATACCGACATGTGCCAACAATATAAACAAATAAGCAATGACCCCAGAACTAGTATTTCCAAGTTCATAAATATACATTTTTTTTTTGCTAAATCAACACACCCTCTTTTATATTATTTTTATTTCTTATCTTCCATTACAAAGTTTGCATTGCGAGAAGACTCACATCTGAGGGAGGTAATTATTGAGAATAATGATACAGATGCCGAGCGGTGAAAAGCGGTAAAATAAGTTGTATATACATGTATTTTATCATAAATTAACTTTATATTTCATTTTTTTTAATTTTGGCTGATAACTGACTTTTAATCATTTATGGGCCGAAATTGCTATGGGCCGATTTTGACATGGGCCGATTTTGTTATGGGCCGAAATGACCCGGAACCTGCATACTGTGCAAGGTCCTTTGAAGATATTATGACTTCCCATGAACACATACTACCGGCCCTGATAACTCAGTGGTAGAGCATCCACTTTGGGAATGGGAGGTCGGGGGTTGGATGCCCGGGCGCGCCATACCAAAGGCGTGAAAAATGGTACTAGGCGCTCCCTTGGCTGACGCTCGCATTATCAGGGGTAGTCCTAGGAAGTTAATATGAAGGCAGGTAATTATTTGTTACAGGATACTTTGTTTGTCCCACTAAAAGCTCTACAGAGTTTGTTATTTGTTCCGGATATTCGACATTAAATAAAGCTTCTTTATCTTACTGTAACGGTTACTGGCCATGATAACTCAGTTGGTAGAGTGTCCGCTCCGGGCAACGGGATTTCACGGGTTCGATCCCGGGCCGCAACATACCAAAGGCGTTAAGAATGGTACTAGCTGCTCCTCACTTGGCACTCAGATTTACGGGGTAGAGCTAAGACTGGTCAACCCAGTGTCAGGATAATGTGACTGGGTGTGGTATCATGTAATGCGTCTGTCCCGGAACACAAAAAAAATCTGCTTACGTAAAGTAAAGATTTCAGCTTTTCAGTCATCGCCATATCTACTGTAAATCATATGCAAGTTATTTCTATCCCCCCTGCTGTCACAGTGTCTGTGTTGACCACTTGGTACTTAACATGTCATGATTCCACCATATTCTAATGCAAAACTACTGCTAGTAATGGGTTTTAAACTCTCCAATCAGGTAAGGTTATTTGTCTCTAATAAACGCCCCCTCTTTTTCCAATTTTTTAAGCGCGTGGGTGCTAAATTGGAGGAATATGGTAATAAGGACACCCTCGATACCAAACAAATAGCTTCCAAGATGAAGTTTTTATAGATTTCTCCAAGAGCTTTGAGGGGTAGTTACTGTAAAGTGTGCGCTTGTGCATTTTCTTTCCAAAAACACTTTGGTGTGCGCTTAATAGGGGCATGTGTGGTAAATAGGTCGAATATGGTATTTCTCTTTCTTTTGCTCAAATCCACTATTATTCCACATTGAATCTTCAAATCCGTTTGAGAGAATATATGATAGAGGTCTAACATGACCTTAACATTTTCACTTTAGATCTTACATAAAACTGCAAGGAATCACAGGATTCATCCCAGGCTTCTCCAGACTTCAGATGAATCTTTACAGGGCTTTATCCAGGTATTTTGGGAAAAGGCCCCTGGGCAAAATTGGGGAAAAAATACCGACATACCAAAATTGGGGGCACGATTTCATCAGAGAAATGCCAGCCTGATGAAGTTTTGCTCATGAGAGTCTTATGAATAGTGAAATAGCTTGACTGTAGTGAATTTTCATCTTGACTATCCAGTGATAATCTCTGATGTTAAGTTTCCTTTTTTTTTGGCTTTTATTTCTTCATTTTTTTTTGTGAAAAATATGGTGAAATTGGGAAAACTTGAGACTATTCGGCATTGGGAATGGGGCCGAATTTCGGCCCTGCTGAACAGGCAGGAAATGCCCTGCTTTAAACCGAGGTCCCGTCTCCGTAGACCTTAGCTGTATGTGAGACGTAAGACTCAAACACTCACTCACTCACTCACATAAAACTGCATCATGTGAATTTTCCCAGTTAGACTTGTTAACATACAAGACAGCGTGACCAATCCTGTGCACAAGCCTGTACTCAAAATAGAAATGAAGGCAATGATCAGGAATCGATACAATTTATATACACACATTCTATTGCAACTATTACATATATATGTGTGCAATGGGGTTGGGTCACAAGTTCTCTCAACATTAGTTACGATCGATACAATTAACCCACAGCTCCCATCAGAGACACCAAATGGAAAGAAACACAAACATGAAACCACAGACTCTAATGGAAACATCAATAGTGGAAAGCCAAAAGGAGAGTTACTTTCCCAATAAATGGCCAATTGGCTATCCAAAACAAAATAATGTAAGCGATACAAACACCCAAAGACAAACCATAACAAAAATAAAGCCTGCATTTGATTTCATTTGAAACATTTATTTAGTCGACGTCCATGTACAAACGATCCTTTGGAAAACTTTACTATAATGATACATTTTTTCTATATCAATAGTGTTCTCTAGTTAAAATAAAAATTATTTACTGTGATGAACGCATTTCACTTTTAGGTAGATGCAAATATTTATTCAACCCAGCTTCATCAGCATGAATTAATATTTGGAACCCACTCCAATCAGGATAAAAGCAGTAAAGAAAAATATTTCTTGAATAGGAAATTTAAATGTTTATATTAATAAAATGTGTATTTGTGACCACTAACCAACCCATTGTATACTGAATCATGAAATCTTCCAAACTATATACATTTTGTATAAGAGGAGCCCATTTTGAAGGTTGAGTTGTTTTTAGAAGATGATTAAAAAGTGGTTGGACTTTCTGCTATTAATGGAGGTCCAGATCTGGGCTTGTACTCTTTGCCAAAGATCCATTTTAAATGGGTTAAATCAATCATTTTATGATAAACTGAAATTTAAAATGTTACTCAGTGCTGAGAATCTACATGTAGTTTGAATCAGAACACCTGAATTTCGCTGTTGTTTTGGGAGTTTGATCTCTTAAATCTTCTAATTGATTGATAAGACTGCCCTTTATGTATTGAAAAGCTAATTTAGGCATTTTGTTCTATCATTTCAGTCACAAAATAGTTTGAAATTTAATTTTTGAAATTTATCCAGCTTGACTTAGAACTATTTTCTATCCCAAGGGCCATTCTTTCCAAATTTCATTATTTTTGAGTGCAATACTATACCCAACTTGACTTAGTCAGAGTTTTGGGCCAAGGTGGTTTTCACTGGCCAGTCGATTTTCAGCGCAAAACTATGACTCAAATTTATAATTTTAAGCTATTTAGACATAGTTTAACTTGAAAATGTTTATGATCATAACAAATAGAATGTATACCAGCATACTTTGCCAAAGGAAATGTTACAAAACAAAAATAAGGGAAAAAGATAGACAGTTTTTTTCACTCTCCTGTAAAATTTCACAAAACTGACTTAGCCTACATTTTGTAGTTTTGCACTAAGCAATTGATATTTTCTGAATTATTGTATAATACTTGTTAGAACCTGTTTAATTTTTCAAAATAATACTGAAGAATGCAGCTAAGTTTTGATTTATTTCTAAAGTTTTAATAAGCAAACCTTTCCTGCCAACATCATGCCCAGTTGTAAAGTATGACTGTTTTAACTTTCTGTTTCCAGGCATTCTAGTGACAGCTTCAAAGACTAAAAATAATACATACACCTACAACACAGTGACTGTGGTTCTTCTCACAGAATGCATCAAATTGTTTGCGGCGTTGATGCTTTACCTGCGAGAGTAAGTATTTTATCCATATGAACATGGGCTGGATAGTATTTAATAATTAGCTCACATGAGCTGAAGGCTCCGGTGTAGCTATTGTGATCACTCACGACCCTCGTCCTCAGACCGTCTGTCCGTCCGTCCACAATTCATTTAAACGACATCTCCTCATAAACCAATGAACAGATTTTGACTAGACTGGGCAGAAACGATCTTTGGTTGGAACTCTCTCAAAGTTGATTAAAGAATTTCATTCCATGCAGAACTCTGGTTGCCATGGCAACAAAAAGAGGAAAATAAGAATAAACCTTCAAAATCTTCTTGCCTGAAACCAGAAGGCCCAGGTCTTTTATATTTGGTGTGAAGCTTATCTAGTGGACCTCTACAAAGATTTTCAAATTATAGCCCCCGGTCCAAAAATGCCCTTGTGCCAGTACCCACTGGTTTAAACATAGGCTCATATAGGGAAAACCTTTAAAATATTCTTGTCTGAAACCAGAAAGCCTAGGTCTTTGATATTTGGTATGAAGCTTCATCTAGTGCACCTATACCAAGATTGTGCAAATTATAGCCCTGGGTCCAAAATGTCCCCACGCTGGTGCCCACTTTTCTCATTTTAACAAATTGTGATGGATTAATAACTAGTTTACAATGCTTCTAAAAATATTTTTAGTTGGAGGAAGAAACTGACTTGGTGGGGAAGCATTTTCTTTCCTGGGGAAGAACTGGGCCTGCCTGGTTCTTCCCCTGGGAAGAAACTGACTGTGGGGAAGAACCTGCCTGTTACACTGGGATACCCTTGCCATCCCCCCCTGATCAAAGGCCTGGGTCTTCTGGTTTCATATAAAAAGATTCGTAAAGGTTTTCCGAATACATGTATAAGCCTATATTAAACGTGGGCCGTTGGGCAGGGCCATTTTTTGGCCCCTATGCTATAATTTGAACAATCTTGGAAGAGGTCCACTAGATGAAGCTTCATACCAAATATCAAAGATCTAGGCCTTCTGGTTTCAGACAAGAATATTTTAAAGGTATTCCCTATATAAGTTCTGTAAAGAAGGTTATCATTTGGAAGAAAGGAATGCACCACAGAACTGGAAAATATGAAGTGTACATGTTTTCTGGGCCAAACTAGCTATGTAAGACCCAGTGCAGCACCATTTTTGGCCCAAGGGATATAACTTGAACAATCTTGGTAGAGGTACAAGAAGATTCATACCAAATATCAAAGACCTGGGCCTTCTGGTTTTAGACAAGGATATTTTTAAAGGTTTCCTTATATAAGCCTATGTAAAACATGTGGGCCCTGGGGAGGGGTCACTGGCCACTTTTGGCCCCAGGACTATTTATATATTATAATTTAATCATTCTTGGTAGAGATCCATTTGATGAAGCTTGATACCAAATATCAAAGACCTGGGCCTTCTGATTTCAAACATTCTCAAAGGTTTTCCCTATATAAGCCTATGTTAAACCAGTAAGCCAAGACCCGAGGGCATTTTTGGCCCCATGTCTATAATTTGAACAATCTTGGTAGAGGTCCACTAGATGAAGCTTCATACCAAATATCAAAAACCCCACCTTCCGGTTTCAGACAAGTAGATTTTTTTTAAAGATTTTCCTTATATAAGCCCATGTAAATCCAGTGGGTCCTGGTGCGGGGGCATTTTGGCCTCAGTGTTATAATTTGAACAATATTGGTAGAGGTCAATTAGATGAAGCTTCATACCAAATAGCAAAGACCTGGGCCTTCTGGTTTCAGACGAAGGTTTTTAACAGATTTCTCATTTTTGATTTTTATTCAAACAAGAAGATTCTCAAAGATTTCCCCCTTATAAGCCCATGTAAAACCAGTGGGCCCTGATGCGGGGGCATTTTTTTGCCCTAGGGCTATAATTTGAACAATCTTGGTAGGGTGGTTCTTTGATTTCTGTGTTCACGGAGATGTTGCACTGATGAGTTAGGAGGCCTTCATGCGGACTGAACAAATTATTTGTCTAAATCGCGACGGAAGTAAGGGCGAGGATTGTGGCCACGTAAAATCGATTTAAGCCCCCCAGTGGAAATCTTCCACTGACCGTTCCAAGGCGGCTCTTCTGTGGCGATTTATTTATGTTGTTGTTTGTTACTTACTGTGTGTATCACTTGTGTCTTTTAATTTTGGATGGCCATATGGCCATTTTGTGGGAAAGTAACTGTCCATATGGCCTTCCTTTGTTTAGGTTTCCATTATGGTCTGGTCGCTTAATGTTTGTATTTCTTTCCCTTTGGTGTCTTTTATGGATGGAATAAGTTAATTGTATCAATTCCTGATCTTTGTTTTACTTCTAATTTGCATTAGATGAAGCTTCATACCAAATACCAAAGACCTGGGCCTTCTGGTTTCAGACAAAGGTTTTTAACGGATTTCTCAAAATAAGCGTACGTAAAACCAGTGGGCACCAGCACGGGGGCATTTTTGGCCACAGGGCTATAATTTGAACAATCTTGGTAGAGGTCCACTAGATAAAGCTTCATACCAAATATCAAAGACCTGGGCCTTCTGGTTTCAGACAAGAAGATTTTAAAGGTTTTCCTTATATAAGCCTATGTTAAACCAGTGGCCCTCGGCTCGGGTGCATTTTTGGCCACAGGGCAATAATTGAAAAAATCTTGGTAGAGGTCCACTAGATGAAGCTTCATACCAAATATCAAAGACCTGGGCCTTCAGGTTTCAGATAAGAAAGTTTTTAAAGGGTTTCACTAAATAAGCCTTATAAAACCAATGGGCCCCTGCCGGGGGCATTTTTGGTCCCAGGGCTATAATTTGAACAATCTTGGTTGAGGTGCACTAGATGGAGCTTCAAACGAAATATCAAAGCAAAGAACTGGGCTTTCTGGTTTCAGACAAGAAGATTTTTAAAGGTATTCCCTATATAAGCCTATGTTAAAACCAGTGGACCCCGAGGCAGGGACACTTTTGGCCCAAGGGCTATAATTTGAACAATCTTGGTAGAGGTGCACTAGGTGAAGCTTCATACGAAATATCAAAGACCATGAAAACTGTTCCATATCATGGTCTTAATGTTTGTAAAGTTTCAACATCATCGGAGTTCTGATGTTCTTGGCCAAACTCATATCGCTGTGCACGATGTTGCGGTTTTGCCGGAGGTCTGGCCCTCAGATCACCTTCATGTAACCTGTTATGTATTGTTTGATCGGATATACTTTGACCAATTGCATGCTGAAAATTGTTTTGTAGCCTTCTGGCCGTGCACTGCTGATTTCGTAGCACTAGATATTGATCTTCCCTTTGTGACGTCATGCGGTGTCGGTCTTGCCTTCTCGTCTAGTAAACTTGTCCGTCTCTGGTAGCATCTCCAAAGCCTGGCAATATCACTTCTTGATACATCAAAGCGTTCAGCAACAATCCTTAGGGTGTACCCACTTTCAAGCAAACGGACAGCTTGATCGACCTGAACTTCTTCCAAGAACTGCCTAACACCATATGAAGTCACTATGAAGCCCAAAATAACGCATAACCGAAGGATTGACATGTTAGTGACCCAAACTCAAATTTTGAACAGATCACCCCATACAGAATTTCAGCCGCTTTATAGGGGTATCCATTCTGTAGCTCACATTCTTGCTTTGCATGTGAACCTTAGTTCTTGACGTTTGCATGAACATTGTTAAGAGATGTCACAAGTTTTAAAATAGCGCCTTTTCTTGAGTTTGAAACTTGTCAAGCGGTGATGTCATACAGGCTTAAATGTTTGCTCCTTTTATTGTTTTGTGCAGTGTAGTAAGGTGGAGTGGATGGTTTGAGCAATTCAGATTGACAGTGAGTGACCCAAGGAACATTTCTGGTAAATTCTATCAAAATCAATCCAGCTGTTTAAGACTAGGTCATTTTAGCATTTGGATATTTTGAGCTCTGGTGGCTCTCATGTTTATTTGAGCAAAATCCACCCATAAGCCATAACAAGGTTTTTCTAGAAATTGCTACAGTGACGTTGACCTTCAGCCAGCCCAGAACCCTGAATGTTAATCTTGTTTGAGAAATGTATCATATCTAACATAGCCACCGTGACCTTTAACTTGAGCCCAGGATTCTGAAACTCCAACTTGCTTGAGATATTATCATACCCAACATTTTTGTAAAGTTACATAAAATCCTTTGATAAATGTAGTCGCCAGAGTGATGATAAAGTTTTTTTTTTTCTAAAAAAAGCCACTGAACCCTGGACCCTGAAAGGCTGACTTGCTGGAAATATTTTCATATCCAACATTTGTGTGAAGTAACATTAAAATCCGTCAATAAATGAAGAGGCTACATTGAAGACAAAGCTTTGCTAAAAATAGCTCCAAGAACCTTGACTATGAGCCAGACACCCTAAAAGTCTGATATGCTTGAAAATGAAAGACCTGGGTTGTGTGTTTTCAGAGAAGAAGATTTTTAAAGGTTTTCCATGTACAAGTCTATGAAAAAGTGGGCCCTAGGGCGTGGCCACCTTTGGCCCCAGGGCTATAATTTGAAACTTCATAGAAGAGGGCCACCACGTGAAGCTTCATGCCAAATATCAAAGACGTGGGCCTTCTGGTTTCAGACAAGAAGGTTTTAAAGGTTTTTCCCTATATAAGACTTATGTTAAACCGGTGGGCCCCGGGATGGGACATTTTTGGCACCAGGGCTATAATTTGAACGGTCTGGGTAGAGATCCACTAGATACAACTTCATATCACATTATTAAACTCTGTCCACGTGTGTGTTCCAGTTAAGGTTGTTGGAAATGTCCACCCCCAAGTACCTAGCACTAGTGACCACATCCAGGACCTGGCCATGAAGTATAAACTCAGAATTTAAGAAGTCACCCGTAAAACCCGACAGTTGGAGGGGTTAAATTCCATATCCCACTTTGATTCCTATGCCTGTTGTCAGTCCAAGTCACGTGAGCAGTCATTCCAATATTTGGTAAAAAGGATTTGAGACTATAAGGATTTGAAATTATTCATTTTAGGAACTGAAAGGCCTAAAATTGATTTACACCTTTGCGGACTTGGGCCATACCAGGTTTGTTCACATCATGCCTTTTTGGTTTTTGGTTGGCCTTGAGTCCAGGTCAATTTCTTTCACTTTGGTATTTGTATGGATAAAAGGCAAAAAGGAGATTTTTTTTCGATTCTGTTGTAGACTTAAGAATGTTATTTAAAAACAATTTGACATCAGTGATCCTTGGCTGGACTTCTACTTAGATGTTTCAAGTCATTATGGTTTGTTGAAATAGATAGCATCCAGGGACTGGGTACTTGACCTCTGGTAAACGAAGTGGCCCATTGGCCTCTTTGTTTTTATTTTGGGTAGCCATTTGGCCAATTTTGGCACACAAAACTGTCCTGTTTACTTTCTTCTGTTTTGATTGTGGTACCGTTGCTGTTAGTCCATTATTCTTTCAAATTCAGATGTGTTTGTACTTGTATCAATTCCTGATCCTTGTCTTCATTTCTGTTTGGTAGAGAACGAATCTATGGTATGGATCAATGCACATTGTTTCAAGTTTACAGTTAGCCATATCAGGGTTGTTGCCCGTCAAGCTTGGTGAACATGATTTTGTTTCATATTAATTCCTTATGCAGTTTTGATTATGCCCCCGCCATTTTAAAATGGGGTATATAGTATCATCGCTGCCTGTACGTACGTCGGTCCATATGTCGTCCGTACATTCCGAACGGAATGGTTTCCGTGTGATATCTTTAGAAAAGATTCAGGGATATGAATCAGATTTCATACACAGGTATATAATCATAAAATACAGGTCAAGTTCGATTTCAGGTAAAATCTGCCAATTATTATGAGAGTTATGGTCCTTGTTCAACTTCATTTTTTACTTGAAAAAAGGTTTCTGTGCGATATCTTTTGAAAAACTTGGTGGTTTGGATTCAAATTTCATTCACAGGTATATCATCATAAAATACAGGTCAAGCTCGATTTCGGATAAAATCCGCCAAGTATTTTGAGAGTTATGACCCATTATGTCCTCTTGCACAAGGAAGTTGTGAGAGGGAGAGCGTTTGTCCCGTATGTACATACTTTGTCATCGCTCTAGCGCCTACATTTATTGAAGGATTTTAATATAACTTCACACAAATTTTTCTTACGATAATATTGCGAGTGAGTTCGACTTTCAAGGTCATGGCCTTAAGGTCAAGATCATTGCGGCTGTTGTCATTGCTCTAGTGCCTACATTTATTGTTTTATTTTAACACTACCTTACACAAATGTTGGGTATGATGATATCTCAAGCGAGTTCGACTTTCTGGGGCTCAAGGTCAAGGTTGCTCTGTCTATTTTTAGAAAAACTTTGTCATCGCTCTAGTGCCTACATTTATTGTTTTATTTTAATATAACTTCACACAAAGAATGGGTATGATGATATCTCAAGCGAGTTCGACTTTCCGGGGCTCAAGGTCAAGGTTGCTGTGTCTATTTTTAAAAAAACCTTGTCATCGCTCTAGCGCCTTCATTAATAGATGGACTTTTATATAACTTCACACAAATGTTGGGTATGATAAAATCTCAAGCGAGTTTGACTTTCAGGGTACTGGGCTCAAGGTTAAAGTCACTGGATATTTTGATGCCCCCGCCATTCGAAGAATGGTGGAAAGGGCATATAGCGTTGCCCCTGTCCGTCCATGTGTCCGAAACTTAAACGCGGTAAATAACTTCCTTATTGCTTGATGGACTTTAAAATTGCTCGACAGAACTGTTAACCATCATGAGACGACGTGTCGCGTGCAAAACCCAGGTTCGTACCTCCAAGGTCAAGGTCATACTTTGAGGTCAAAGCTCAAAAGAAGGATTCGAAACTTAAACCCAGTCAATAACTTTATTATTTCTGAATGGATTTTGAAATTTATTTGTAGAAATATTAACCATCATGAGACAGTGTGACACGTGTAAAACCCAGGTCCGTACCTCCGAGGTCAACAGCATACTTAGAGGTCAAAGGTAAAAAAAATGGTTCGAAACTTAAACACAGTCAATAACTTTCTTATCTCTGGATGGATTTTGAAATTACTTGGCAGAAATGTTGGCCATCATGAGACAATCTGCCTCACACAAAACCAAGGTCCTTACCTCCAAGGTCATACTTAGAGGTCAGATGTGAAAAAAGGGCCCAAAACACGATCGATAACTTTCTATGGATGAATACGAACATAGACATATTTTCAGGCGGGGGCGGACGCATTTCTTGTTAGAATAAAAATGTCATCGTTCTACTGTCTTCATTTATGAATGGATTTTAATCTAACTTCACATAAATGTTTGGTATAATGATTTCTCGAGCTACTTTGTCTTTCGGGGTCCGGAGCTCAAGATCAAAGTCACTGTGGCTAGTTTTAGAAAAAGTTTGTCATTGCTCTAGCACCTACATTTATTGATTGATCTTAAGATAGCTGTTTGATACATGTATTATGTTATCTCGAGTGAGTTCAGCATTCAGAGACCTGGGCTCAAGGTCAGGGTCACTGACTATTTTTAGAAAACTTTTTCATCACAATAGTACCTATATTTATCAATGGATTTTAATATAACTTGGGTACAAATCCTGGGTATGATGATATCTCGAGCAGTTGAGACTTTCAGGGTCTGTGGCTTGAGGTCAAGGTCACTGGCTATTTTTAGAAAAAACTTTGTCATTGCTGTAGTGCTTGCATTTATTGATGGATTACAATTTATTTTCACACAAATGTTGCATATGATAATATCTCAAGCGAGTTTGACTCAAGGGTCCTGGGCTCAAGGTGAAGGTCACTGTGACTATTTTTAGGAAAACATTGTCATCGCTTTTTGCATTTATATTTATTGATGGCCCTTAGTATTGCATTACATTAATGTTGCGTATGATAATATCTCGAGCGAGGTCGACCTTCAAAGTCCTGGCCACAAAGTCAAGGTCACTGTGGCTATTTTTAGAAAACTTTGTCATCGCCCTAGCGCCTTCATTTATTTATGTATTGTTAAAATCCACCAGTTATTCTAGGAGTTATGTCTCTTTTTTAAACTTCGTTTTTATTACACATAAAAGTATTTTGTGTTCGATATCTTTTAATCATTATTAGATAGCTAATTTACACTGAATTCATATATTATATAATCATGAAATCTTGGTCAAGTTTGATTTGACTTACAAAATGCTGATTATCATGACAGTTATGGTCTTTTTTAACTTCATCTTTTTTGCAAACTGGTTGTATCCGGGTGACGCTGACCCCTGTGCTGGGTCTCCGTGTCATACTGACACATTTCTAGTCTGATAGAACAAAAACTTGGTGGATAGTAAGAACACATTGTGTAGTAGCGCATGTTGAACTACAAATAAGAAATAATTGGAACCTGTATCTGACCATTTTGTACAGGTGTAACAGTCAGTTTGTTCCCCCTGGCCCGGTTCTTCCCCGGGGAAGAACTGGGTCGGCCCATTTCTTCCCCCGGGGGAAGAAGTGGGCCGGCCCAGTTCTTCGGCGGAGGAAGAAACTGATTAGTCAGTTGCTCTTACACCCAGTCAGTTTCTTCCCCACCTGATTATTTTAGAATCATAGACAACGAGTAATTTTTGGCTCACAATTTGCTAAAAATGAGAAAAGAGACCATTCTGAATAAACTCTGAACCCTTTTAGCTTGAATGACAAAATTTGGTCTATGCTACACCATTCATGGAGATGCAATAAAATATGCATCCTAATTCCAGCATCTATAATTAATTTTCTTTGCTTTTTAGCTCACCTGACCGAAGGTCATGGTGAGCTTTTGTCACTTTGAGATGTATTGCGTTGTCATTCGCCATGCGTCCGCAAAACTTTTCTTGTTAACACTCAAGAGGCCACAGTTTTGATCCAATCATCATCAAACTTGGTCAGAATGATCATCATGACAATTTGTCAGTCAAGTTCGAATATGGGTCATGTCGGGTCAAAAAGTAGGTCACCAGGTCAAATCAAAGGAAAACCTTGTTAACACTCTAGAGGCCACAATTTTGGTCAAATCCACCTCAAACTTGCTCAGGATGATCATGTTGATAATATCTCGGTCAAATTTGAATATTGGTCATTTCAGGTAAAAAAGTAGGTCAGTAGGTCAGATCATAGAAAAACCTTGTTAACACTCTAGAGGCCACAGTTTTTCGTCCATGCCTGGTGCACAGTCAATGGACCAATTGGCCTAAAATTAATGTACATGGCTCTACAAAGAAAATAGAGGCAGTTTCTGTCTAAAACATTGTATTTTTCGTAAGTATGGTTGAAGTTCAAGGTGTGCTGAAAATTACGTGAAGATTGGTTGAACATAAAAAAGTTATGCAAATTTTAAGGGTGCCAAAAGCCTCATTTTGTCATGTTATGAATTAGCATCAGTTTTTTTCATGTTTTTTATAACACATAAACATCTGGGTTATTTCAATGTATCACTAAAGTGTCATACTAGACAAAACAGAAAACACTCTGTAGAAAATTTTGATGTAAATTTCTTGAAATACGGTGAAAAAATGTAGCAAATACAATCTTTTGAATGAAATGCATGCTGTTGTAATGCAAGGTGTATTTCAGTTCTCCTAAATTTTAACCTGTCAAACCCTATTTTTAGTTGGTGGCAAAATGTACGAAACGTCGTCCCTCTGTATTTATGTCAAAGAAAAGAAGAAAATTGGCTTTATATAATATATTTTAGCTGTCTATTTCATTTCAAAGTGAAAAATTGCATGATTTTTATATAGTCTTGTGCCACTTCAGATGGAAAAAGTAGCAGTTATGTGAAATGTCCCTCCCTGTAATGTCCGTCCCTTGGTATAGTACAATAGCAATTAATGTTGTATTTTTTACCTGCCATTATTTATTTCTAATATTTAATTACTTGACCATATTCTGAAACTTTCTGGCATTTGTATGACAAAAAGTAATGTAAACTATTTTTTATATTCTTCTTAAAAGTGGCATGCTTTTACACTTAAATTTTGTACCAACCTCAGAGCCTGTTCAAGCAAGGTACATAGACAGAAATAACCCCCAATTATTCCAGACTTCTTAAGAGGGAGAACCATAAAAGGAGACAATGCTTTATCATTGCTTACAAAACTTATTATACTTCTTTTCAAGTGATGAAGTGGAGGATACGGACATTACACAAATGGGACGGACATTATTATTTTTTCATGGAATCATTATTTGCTTCCACATGCAGGTGTAAATGAATAATCTGTCCTTGCAAAGTACAGGGAATCTTGTCAATGGATCTGACAAGTAAATATGTTTGAAAATTCAGCATCCATGCTTGTGAATTGTCACAATGCTGTAGAATACAAAAGTGTCAAGTGCCAGTCCTTAAATTTGAAACTAAGAAATCAAAGGTATCCTTTCTTGCCAAAATAACTGATATTGAAGGAGATAAAATTCGAGCGTATGTGTTGAATACTTGGAGAAAAGAGACCAAACTTGTCAGTACCCAACAAAAGCGGAAGTGTCCTGGCAAACTATGGAAGACATCATATGCAAGCTGTTAATGCCTGTTTCGCGCCCCCGCCCATCGGGGCTTGAAGAACTAGATGGGTTGCATGATGCTTCCATGCAGAGCTGAAACCGACCGCACTCAAGTACTGGTAAACTGCTTAGAGGATCTAAGCTGCACCAGGCAAAGCGGTGTGTGTCAGTCCTTCCATTATTATAAACCCTATTTTTTCATTGGGCATCAGGGCTTGAGAAGTCATTTCACCTCAATGTCGGGTAAAAGTTCCACAAAATTGGAAGCAACGTCTCCAAAATGACCTATACAGTGTTGGTGAGGATGTTAAACCTCAAAACAAACAAACTGTCACTGCCTGATGTAGTCGTGAATGGATCAAATGTGAAATGTGTATTTCACCTGACTGAAAATCAGAATATTCTGAAGGTTTATAAACTTAGTGAGTCCTTGAAAACAGCTATAATCATGTACTGGAGTGATCCTAAGTATTGGGACAGATATACCTAAGCGAACAGTGCAGACGCAGAGCAGAATTGCTGCAGAAGGAGCAGTATGATCAGGTTCTTCACAGTTTGCCATTCTGTCTGTATCTTTTTGACTCCTTGCTGAATCATGAAACTAATTTGTTAATATTTTAGGAGAACTACAGCAAGTCCTCAAGGTGTCTGTATTTTTAGGGTATAAACCTAGGCAAACATCCGCAACTTCTTATTTTCATTTTCTGAAGATATTATGTTTGAGTGAGATGACAAGGCACTGCCTGATCTTCAACCGTAATGTCCGTCACTGTTACATGTGGGTTTAAGGCGTCCCGCAAACCCCCATGCTGACAAGACAACCGAGCGTGATCTCTGACAGGTGTACTGGCAGCTGTGGGGTAAGGCACAAGAAAGATATCAAATGAATGACATGAATTATTTACAGCATTTATATACAACAATACAAACACAAAACATCACATTTAGTTGCTTCTGCAGCCCACTCAAGACGTCCGCCCCGAAAGCAAAACAATGTTCTGTGCTCGGAACGGGTGACGTGAATGCCTACAGAAGCAAACAACAAAACAACAACAAAAATAAAAAAAAGAAACAACACAAGACGCGACTGGCCAGTTTATAACTTAGGGTGAATCCCCCTCTCGCGTGAATCCCCCTCTCGCGCACTAGTGTAAACTAGTTTGTCGACATTGTTGTCGACCACAGGTAGATATGTATTATTTAGCGATCGCGCACTAGTTTGATTCGCCTGAATCGCCTGCAGGTTATTTATTCGACCTCTTTCATTTGAATGGTCTCAAATTTGTCTCACATTTCTACGACCTGTTTATGTTGGTTTGTCCACCCTTGCTGGACCCTAACCGACAGCGTCGTACCAGTACCTGCTGCTATTTTGCAGGGAGCAGCAGGTCACCACATATTGTTGTGCCTGCAAATTACGATAATTGGACTAAGATACAGTTCACAAAACATACATGCTATATCATTATCCCCCTCCCGGAGAAGTAAGAATATGTTCATGCATATACCGTTATTGCGCATGCGCCGACCAGACACACAGGCTGATTAGTGCATGTGACAAATAACCGTACAGCAGAACTCAACTTGACTGTGCATCAAATTATCAGCACCCAGCGCTTGACACAAGAATACACAAAGTTCATGTTTCCTTACTGAGCACTACAGAAATCAATTAATGCTCACTACTACTGAGCATAATACTCATCAAATTTGTGCTCACTACATTATCACAAGTAAGAGGCATTGAACAGACCACACCTTTGCGCTACCTGGTCAGTCGCCAATTACAGGAAACATAACAAACTCTATTTCATATCCTTCTCCGCGACACGGCTCACAAATATAGCTATTCACAAATTCATTACATTAACAACAGATAGAAACTACAAACAGAAAGATTTTCATCTATAATCCACAACATTTGTTAGTGTCTCATAAGGGCCAACACTGTTTGCCGTAAATTCTCTGTATTTGGTAGGCACCCCGTCATAACCGTCCTCGCGACGCTGATGACGCAGCTGACGTCATCCCCGCCGCTCAGGCCGTTTTGACTAGTGGCGACCAAATACTCCCACTTGTCATCATCACGTTCTTTATATGTACATACATGCACAAACTGAGTTATCAGACAAAAACGGCATCATTACAAAATGAACATATAATTCTTCTTGAACAAAATTATTTCTACTCAACATGAATACGCTTGTAAAATCAGATTCATCATGGTTCATCATCACGGATAACCCGACAGGCTCTTGTAAGAGTTTGCCCTGATGATGAAGTTATGGTTAAACCCGTCTTAAGTTTAGGTCGCTAAAGTCGTGGCGAGGTGGAGATACCGTCCACAATTAAAGCCAGATAGTAAAAATCGAGTAGATAATGGATTTGCGTTCATATAGTATATTTCCCATAGGAAAAAAATGATGAAACGACCCTATAAATCAATGCCATGACTTCTGTCAAAACGAACACCCACACAACACGTAACGGGAATGAAAATCATATATGGCACAATTTGGCGGTTGGCGATTTTTCAGGCAAATTTTATAGAACTCAGCCTTATAGCGGCCCCCTGTATTGTAAAACAGATCTCCACAAACCACTCATGCATACATCGTATGATATGTGCATGACTTGTGCATGGAGCAGCACATTTTGCCTACCATATTTCACCCAAAATATTTCACTCGCACCGCCCTACCATATACCTACTAAAATAATTTAGATGTGCATAAGCACCAGAGAGGTTTCCTATTCCATCTCGTAACAGTCACTATGTATATTAATGTAAATGAAAAGGATTGTTTCTTCTGTTTTTCTGCTGTGAACAATTTCCTAATTCTCTTGATTTATTATAAACAGGACACAAGAGCATTTACAAGCCATTTATTTTTCTATGTTGATATGATCTGAATTGGTTTTCATTTGTAAGTGGAGTTGGTCTTGCTAAAATTGCTGTAATTTGCAACAGTATTGTTTTTTCATTGATTCAAAATCTTTTTAATCATATGATAACATTGATTTGCTTTATTCATCCAGTAATACATGCAGTAGATGAAGTAATATCGCCTTTTGGGAGTTCAAAAAAAGGTTAGAAATTTTTGTAATGTCCGTCCTCAGTAATTGTAATGTCCATCCCAATGTACTCTGTTGGACTGTGACAGGCTGAAGTTCAAGAAGAAGGTATTTAAGCCAGAACTTTAATATTTTAATAAATTGCCTATGAGCATACTTTGTTTCAAGGGATGTAATTGTTACAGCAAACAGCAGATAAAACATTTGTGTTGAAATGTAAAAAGCATAAAAATATGAATTTGAGAACTTAGGCAAGGAAGTGGTAGAAAAAATATTTGTGCAGCTTGTAACTTGGTTTATGCATGTTCATTTGTTCATTATAAATTATATGATTGAAATAAAGTAATACAGTTGAATATTTAATCATGTTTTCTTCATTTTATTCCCTTGTAATGCAGTAACATGTAATGCCCGTCCCTGGATACGGTGAAGCCATTGATCGAGGCAAATTTTGGTTTTCTCCTTAAAACGTTATCCATGGAGTTTTAAATCCTTTACCTACAAACATAAACCTTCACAAAACATGCAAAACTGGCTGGGAAATGAGAACTTTATTTTTTGGCATTGATGCTAACTCAATTGGTCCATTTACTGTGCACCAGGCATCCAGTCATCCTCAAACTTGCATAGAATGATCATCCTGACAATATCTCTGTCAAGTTCGAATATGGGTCATTTCGGATCAAAAAGTAGGTCAGTAGATCAAACCACAGAAAAACCTTGTTAGCACTCTAGTGGCCACAGTTTTGGTCCAATTATCCTCAACCTTGCTCAGAATGATCATCCTGACAATATCTCAGTCAAGTTAGATTATGGGTCTTATCGGCCAAATAAAATAGGTCAGTAGGTTTAATCATAGAAAAATCTTGTTAACACTCTAGAGGCCACAGTTTTGGTCCGGTCATCCTCAAACTTGCTCAAACTGATCATCCTGACAATATCTCGGTCAAGTTCGAATATGTGTCATGTCAGGCCAAAAAGTATGTCAATAGGTGAAATCATAGAAAAACCTTGTTAACACTCTAGAGGCCACAGTTTTGGTCAAATCATCATCAAACCTTTCCAGAATGATCATCTCTACAATATCTAGGTCAAGTTTGAATATGGGTCATGCGGGGTTAAAAAGTAGGTCAAATCGTAGAAAAACATTGTTCACACTCTAGAGACTGCAATTTTAGTCTAATTTTAATTAAATTTGCTCAGAATGATCATCTTGAAAATATCTAGGAAAGGTTAGAATATGGGTTATATCGGGTCAGAAAGTAGGTCAGTAGTTCACATAATAGAAAAATCTTGTGAACACACTAGAGACCACAGTTTTGGTCCGATCATCATCAAACTTGCTCAGAATAATCATCTTGACAATATCTCGGTCAAGTTCGAATACCGGTCGTGTCAGGTCAGAAAGTAGGTCAGTAGGTCAAATCATAGAAAAATGTGAACACTCTAGAGGCAACAGTTTTTGTCTGTTCGTGATCAAACTTGCTCAGAATGATCATTTGACAATATCTCGGTTAATTTCGAATATTGGTAATGTCTGGTCAATAAGTAGGTCAAATCATAGAAAAACTCTGTTAACACTCTAAGGCCCCGGTTTTGGTCCAATCATCCTCCAACTTGCTCAGAATAATCATCATCTCGTTAAAGTTAGAATTTGGGTCATGTGGGTCATAAAGAAGGTCAGTAGGTCCAATCATAGAAAAACCTTATTAACACACCAGAGGCCCCAGGTTTGGTCCGATCATTATCAAACTTGCTTAGAATGATCATTTTGACATTATCTGGGTCTAGTTTTAATATGGGTCATGTCGTTTCAAAAAGTAGGTCGACAGGTCAAATAAAAAAAACAAAAACGTTGGAAACCCTCCAAGAGGCCATAGTTTTAGTCTAATCATCATAAATCTTGTCCAGAATGATCATCTGGACAATATCTCAGTTAAGTTCAAATATGGGTCATGTCAAATAAAAAAGTAGATCAGTAGGTTATTTTGTCATAACCGTTTGAGATAGAGCCT
The DNA here is from genome assembly GCA_963580285.1 of Lucinisca nassula. Classification (NCBI taxonomy): domain Eukaryota; kingdom Metazoa; phylum Mollusca; class Bivalvia; order Lucinida; family Lucinidae; genus Lucinisca; species Lucinisca nassula. The sequence continues at coordinate 66,385,331 of OY757012.1, read as the reverse complement.
TCAGATTTGGCATGTAGATTCCTTGTGACAAGGGCTTCCCACTCATATAAAAATATTTGACCTGTGACCTTGACTTGTGTCCTACTTTATCTTAACTTATGAACCATATGAGATAGAGAATTCATGTTTGCCATGTATGTTTCTTGTGACAATGTTTTCCCAACCATTCCAAATTTTTGACCCATCGCCTTGACGTTTGACCTACTTAGTCATAACTTTTTAAGCATTTGAGATACAGCCTTCATATTTGGCATGTAGGTTCCTTGCAACAAGGGTTGCCTATTCATACATAAAATGTGACCTTTACCTTGACATTTGACCTACTTTATCATAACTTTTGAACAATTTGAGATAGTGCCTTCATATTTGGCATGTAATTTCCGTGTGAAAAGGTAAACGTAAAATCGATTTAAGCCCCCCAGTGGAAATCTTCCACTGACCGTTCCAAGGCGGCTCTTCTGTGGCGATTTATTTATGTTGTTGTTTGTTACTTACTGTGTGTATCACTTGAGTCTTTTTATTTTGGATGGCCATATGGCCATTTTGTGGGAAAGTAACTGTCCTTATGGCCTTCCTTTGTTTAGGTTTCCATTATGGTCTGGTCGCTTGATGTTTGTGTTTCTTTCCCTTTGGTGTCTTTGGTGGGTGGAGTAAGTTAATTGTATCGATTCCTGATCTTTGTTTTACTTCTACTTTATATAGGGAAATTTATAAAAATCTTCTTATCAGAAAACAGAAGGCCCAGGTGTTGGATATTTGGTATGAAGCTTCATCTAGTGGACCTCTTCCAAGATTGTTCAAATTATAGCCCTGGAGCCAAAAACGACCCCACCCCGGGGCCCACTGGTTATACATAGGCTTATATAGGGAAGACTTTTAAAAATCTTCTTTTCTGAAACCAGAAGGCCCAGGTCTTTGATATTTGGTATGAAGCTTCATCTAGTGGACCTCTACCAAGATTGTTCAAATTATAGCCCTTGGGCCAAAAACGGCCCCGCCCCAGGGCCAACTGGTTTTATATAAGCTTATGTAGGGAAAACATAAAAATCTTCGTCTCTGAAACCAGAAGGCCTATGTCTTTTATATTTGGTATGAAGCTTCATCTAGTGAACCCCTACCAAGATTGTTCAAATTATAGCCCTGGGGCAAAAACGACCCCGCCCTGGGGCCCACTGGTTTTACATGGGCTTATATAGGGAAAACCTTTAAAATCTTCTTGTCTGAAACCAGAAGGCCCAGGTCTTTGATATTTGGTATGAAGCTTCATCTAGTGGACCTCTACCAAGGTTGATCAAATTATAGCCCTGGGGCCAAAAACGACACCGCCCGGGGCCAACTGGTTATACAGAGGCTTATATAGGAAAAACCTTTAAAAATCTACTTTTCTGAAACCAGAAGGCCCAGGTCTTTGATATTTTGTATGAAGGTTCATCCAGTGGACCTCTACCAAGATTGTTCAAATTAAAGCCCTGGGGCCAAAATCGACCCCGCCCCGGGGCTCACTGCTTATACATAGGCTTATATAGAGAAAACCTTTTAAAATCTTTTCTGAAACCAGAAGGCCCAGGTCTTTGATATTTGGTATGAAGCTTCAGCTAGTAGACCTCTACCAAGATTGTTCAAATAATAGCCCTGGGGCCAAAAACAGCCCCGCCCCGGGGCCCACTGGTTTTATATAGGCTTATATAGGGAAAACATATAAGGAACCAGAAAGCCCAGGTCTTAAAGGTCTTATAAGCTTATAAAGGGAAATACAAAAATCTTCTTCTCTGAAACCAGAAGGCCTAGTTCATTGATATTTGGTATGAAGCTTCAACTAGTGGACCTCTACAAATATTGTTCAAATTAAAGCCCTGGGGCATAAAACGCTCCCGCGCCAGGGCCAACTGATTTTACATAGGCCTATATAGGGAAAACCTTTAAAAATCTTCTTGTCTGAAACCAGACGACCCAGGTCTTTGATATTTGGTATGAAGCTCTATCTAGTGGGCGTCTACCAAGATTGTTCAACTTATAGCCCTGACGCCAAAAACGGCCCTCACCCGGGGCCCAATGGTTTTATATAGGCTTATATAGAACATATAGAACATATTTAACTTCACTACAGCTGGTGTGTGGGCGTGTCTGGCGGCGGTAAAACGTCTCCCTGCCCTACATCATAGTGTAGATTAAATTTTCTTGTCCTTTGTGATAATTGATTCCATTGTGGAATTTTGAAAATATCTTAGGGTCACTGATGAGGCCTTATTGGCCGAAACTAGCTAGTCTGGCCCAGAAAACCTATACACTCCATATTTTCAGTTCTGTGTGGTATTCCTTGCTTCCAAAATATAACCCTTTTATAGAACATTTTTATATTGGGAAAGCATATAGGAAACCAGAAAGCCAAGGTCTTTGATATTTGGTATGAAGCTTCATGTAGTAGACCTCTACCAAGATTGTTCAAATAATAGCCCTTGGGCCAAAAACGGCCCCGCCCCGGGGCCCACTGGTTTTATATAGGCTTATATAGGGAAAACATATGAGGAACCAGAAAGCCCAGGTCTTAAAGGTCTTATAAGCTTATAAAGGGAAATACAAAAATCTTCTTCTCTGAAACCAGAAGGCCTAGTTCATTGATATTTGGTTTGAAGCTTCAACTAGTGGACCTCTACAAATATTGTTCAAATTAAAGCCCTGGGGCATAAAACGCTCCCGCACCAGGGCCAACTGGTTTTACATAGGCCTATATAGGGAAATCCTTTTAAAATCTTCTTGTCTGAAACCAGACGGCCCAGGTCTTTGATATTTGGTATGAAGCTCTATCTAGTGGGCGTCTACCAAGATTGTTCAACTTATAGCCCTGGTGCCAAAAACGGCCCTGACCCGGGGCCCAATGGTTTTATATAGGCTTATATAGAACATATAGTACATATTTAATTTCACTACAGCTGGTGTGTGGGAGTGTCTGGCGGCGGTAAAACGTCTCCCTGCCCTACATCATAGTGTAGATTATATTTTCTTGTCCTTTGGGATAATTGATTCCATTGTGGAATTTTGAAAACAACTGAGGGTCACTGATGAGGCCTAATTGGCCGAAACTAGCTAGTCTGGCCCAGAAAACCTATACACTCCATATTTTCAGTTCTGTGTGGTATTCCTTGCTTCCAAAATATAACCCTTTTATAGAACATTTTTATATAGGGAAAACATATAAGAAACCAGAAAGCAAAGGTCTTTAATATTTGGTGTGAAGCTTCATCTAGTGAACCTCTACCAAGATTGTTCAAATTAAAGCCCTGAGGCCGAAAATGCCCCCGCGCCAGGGACCACTGGTTTTATATAGACTTATATATGGAAAACCTTTAAAAGCTTCTCGTCTGAAACAAGAAGGCCCAGGTCTTTGACATTTGGTATGAAGCATCATCTAGTGGACCTCAACCAAGATTGTTCAAATTATAGCCCTAGTCCAAAAAACGACCCCGCCCAGGGGCCAAATGGTTTTCCATATGCTTAGATATGGAAAACCTTCAAAAATCTTCTTCCCTGTAGCTAGAAGCCCCATGTCTTTGATATTTGATATGAAGCTTCATCTGATGGACCTTTTACCAATAAAAATCAAAAATGAGTTCCTTTTAGAGCAGCGAAAACATTCATAAGGAAGAAGATGGGTCATACTACGTAGTTTCAAATTATTCAAGATTGTTCAAATTATAGCCCTGGGGCCAAAAATGCCCCCTCGCTGGGGCCCACTGGTTTTACATAAGCTTATATTTGGAAAACCTTTAAAAATCTTTTCTGAAACCAGAAAACCTAGGTCTTTGATATTTGGTATGAAAAGTAGAAGTAAAACAAAGATCAGGAATTGATACAATTAACTTACTCCACCCATAAAAGACACCAAAGGGAAAGAAATACAAACATTAAGCGACCAGACCATAATGGAAACCCAAACAAAGGAAGGCCATAAGGGCAGTTACTTTCCCACAAAATGGCCATATGGCCATCCAAAATTAAAAGACACAAGTGATACACACAGTAAGTAACAAACAACAGCATAAATAAATCGCCACAGAAGAGCCGCCTTGGAACGGTCAGTGGAAGATTTCCACTGGGGCGGCTTAAATCGATTTTACGTGGCCACAATCCTCCGTGAACACAAAAATCAAAGAACCACAGAGGTGAGACAATGGTGAGGACTCGAAGCTTCATCTAGTGGACCTCTACCAAGATTTTTCAAATTATAGCCCTAGGGCCAAAAACGGCCCTGCCCCCAGACCCACTGGTTTTACATAGGCTTATACTAGGGAAATCAAATAAAAATCTTCTTGTCTGAAACCAGAAGGTCAAGGTCTTTGATATTTGGTATAAAGCTTCATCTAGTGAACCTCTACCAAGATTGTTCAAATTATAGCCCTGGGGCCAAAAACGCCCCCGCACCGGGGCCCACTGGTTTTCCATAGGGTTATATAGGGAAAGCCAGTGGACCTCTGCTTAGATTTTTCAAATTATAGACCTGGGTCCAAAAATTGCATCGCCCTGGGACCTACATGTTAATCTCTTAGCTCAGGTGATCGATATAGGACCATCATGGTCCTCTTCTTTATGATTACTTGCCTAAGAATATGTGTTTCATTTTTCATTTGACAGAAATAATGCTGCAGTGTTTTGGAATGAACTATCAAAGAACAGAAATGGTGAGTAGCGTAAATATAAAATAATATAGTGCTGGCATTTATACAAATCAGAGAGCTGAAAACTGACATTTTTATGCCGCGCCACAAAATGTGGGTGGGTTTTATGTTGTATCCTTCCAAATTTTGAGTGTACGTCCGTCAGCGCTTCGTAATGTGTCCCCTCATTAACTCTGATACCCTTCCAGTTATTTTCACAGAACTTTGCACAAAGGTGAAGCACCATGAGATGACATGCAGAACATATGAACAGTAGCTCTAGTTATGCCCCCAACTTCAAAGAAGTTGTGGTGGTATATGGGTTTCGCCCTGTTCGTCCATCCTTCCGTCCGTCCCGCTTTTTTTACTGCATAGCATATACCGGCCCCGATGGCTCAGTTGGTAGAGTGTCCGCTCCGGGGAACTGGAGGTCATGGGTTCGATCCCGGGCTGCGACATACCGATGTCGTTAAAATGGTACTAGCTGCTCCTCGCTTGGCACTCAGATTTACGGGGTAGAGCTAGGACTGGTCGACCCAGTGTCAGGATAATGTGACTGGATGTGGTATCATGTAATGTGTCTGGGACATGATACTTCAGTGAGGCAGCACTATAAAAGTGAGCATTGAGCTCGCTGTTGAAACCAGACACCGTCGTGATATGACTGAAAAATTGTTGAAAACGACGTTAAACCCGAATTCACACACACATACTGCATAGCATAACTTAAGAACAATGGGTGCTAGGTTTTTGAAATTTCATATATAGATTCCTTATGAAAAAATAATTGACCCGTGTTTTTTTCTGGTCAGGATTATGCCACTTTCTTGAGTAATGCCCCTTTGCAAAAAATACTTTGAAATCTTGTAAGCAAGATATCTCAAAAACTGTTTGAGCTTTTGCCCTGAAACTTTACAGACTGTTCTGGTATGATGAGACGATGGACTGATTAACTTTTGAAAAAAAAAATCCGAACTTTTTTTCTTGAGTTTTGGCCCTTTGATTTTTTGGCCCTTTTGCGTTTTAAGCTTGTAGGCAAAATAACTAAAAACTGAGCTATTGCCCCGAAACTTTACAGAATGGTTAGGGATGATGAGAAGATGAACTGATTAACTTTTGAAAAAAGTCCATTTTTTTTCTTGAGTTATGCCCCTTTGAAGTTTTGCACGTTTGAAGCTTGTAAGCAAGATATCTCAAAAACTGTATGAGCTATTGCCCTGAAACTTTACAGGATGGTTCAGGTTGATGAGTAGATGAACTGATTAACTTGAAAATTAACTTTGAAAAAAAAAAAAATCCGAAGTTGTTTTTTTCAGTTATGGCCCTTTGATTTTTTGCGTTTTAAGCTTGTTAGCAAGATAACTAAATAACTGTTAAAGCTATTTCCCTGAAACTTTACAGAATGGTTGGGGATGATGAGAAGATGAACTGATTAACTTTCGGCAAAAATCATTTTTTTTCTCGTCAGGATTATGCACCTTTCTTGAGTTATGCCCCTTTGCAAAAAATACTTTGAAATCTTGTAAGCATGATATCTCAAAAACTGTTTGAGCTTTTGCCCTGAAACTTTACAAACGGGTTTGGGATGATGAGTAGATGAACTGATTAACTTTTGAAAACAGCCGATTTTTTTTCTTGAATTATGGACCTATGAATATTTTTTGCGTTTTAACCTTGTAGGCAAGATAACTAAAAACCTGTTTGAGCTATTGCCCTGAAACTGTACAGAATTGTTGGGGATGATGAGAAGATGAACTGATTAACGTTTTACAAAAATCCATTTTTTTCTTGAGTTATGTCCCTTTGAAATTTTGCGCGTTTTAAGCTTGTAAGCAAGATATCTCAAAAACTGTTTGAGCTATCGCCCTGAAACTTTACAGGCTGGTTCAGGATGATGAGTAGATGAACTGATTAACTTTTGAAAAAAAATCCGAAGGATTATGCCCCTGTCTTGAGTTATGCCCCTTTGCAAAAAATACTTTGAAATCTTGTAAGCAAGATATCTCAAAAACTGTTTGAGCTTTTGCCCTGAAAACTTTACAGACTGGTTTGCGATGATGAGTAGATGAACTGATTAACTTTTGAAAAAATCCGAAATTTTTTTCTTGATTTATGGCCCTTTGAAATTTTTTGGCATTTTAAGCTGTAAGCAAGATAACTAAACAAATGTTTGAGCTATTTCCCTGAAACTTTACAGAATGGTTGGGGATGATGAGAAGATGAACTGGTTAACTTTTTTAAAAAAATCTATTTGTTTCCCTAAAGTTGTGCCTCTTTGAAATTTGTGCGTTTTAAGCTTGTAAGGAAGATATTTCTAAAAAACTGTTAAAGCTATAGCCCTGAAATTTTACAGGCTGGTTCAGGATGATGAGTAGATGTACTGATTAACTTTTGAAAACAATCCGAATTTATTTTCTTCAGTTATGACCCTTTGAAATTTTTGCGTTTTAAGCTTGTAAGCAAGATAACTAAAAAACTGTTTGAGCTATTGCCCTGAAACTTTACAGAATGGTTGGGGATGATGAGAAGATGAACTGACTAACTTCCTACAAAAAATACAATTTTTTCTTGAGTTATATCCCTTTCAAATTTTGCTCGTTTTAAGCTTGTAAGCAAGATATATCAAAAAAACTGTTTGAGCTATTGCCCTGAAACTTTACAGGCTGTTTCATGATGATGAGTAGATGAACTGATTAACTTTTGATAAAAATCCGATTTTTATTCTTGAATTCTTGAGTTATGGCCCTTTGAAATTTTGCATGTTTTAAGCTTGTAAGCAAGATAATTATCTTGTAAACTTTTTGAGCTATTGCCCCAAAACTTTACAGACTGGTTGGTGATGATATGTAGATAAACGGATCAACTTTTGAAAAAATACAATATTGTTTCCTTGAGTTATGGCCCTTGGAAATTTTTCACGTTTTAAGTTTGTAAGCAAGATACCTCAAAAACAATTTGAGCAATTGTCCTGAAACTTTACAAACTGGTTGGGGATGATGAGAAAATGAACTGATTAATTCCCGGCCTCGAAGTGAAACGGGGATTATAGGAATGGCCTTCGTCTGTCCATCCGTCCGTCCGTCTGTCCATCCGTAACACTTTCTTGTCCGTTGCATACCTCCTGTACCCTTTGATAGAATTTCATTAAACTTTGGTCAGTTGTTCTCCTCAATGAGACGGAGTGTCGCGCGCAAGACCCAGGTCCGTACCTCAAAGGTCAATGTCATACTAAGAGGTCAAAGGTAAAAAAAGGGTCTTTTTGTCGGGTCGGATCAATAACTTTCTTATTCCTGGATGGATTTAAATATTACTTGGCAGAAATGTTAACCATAATGTGACTGAGTGTCGCACACAAGATCCAGGTCCGTACCTCAAAGGTCAAGGTCATACTTAGAGATAAAAGGTAAAAAAGGGTCTTTTTAGCTCACCTAAGCCGAAGGCTCCCGGGGAGCTATTGTGATCGGTCATTCGTCCGTCGTTGTCGTCCGTCCGGATGTCCGTCCACAATTCCTTTAAACGACATCTCCTCCTATACCACTGAACAGATTTTGACCAAACTTGGCAGAAATCATATTTGGGTGGTCCTCTCTCATACTTGTTCAAAGAATTCTATTCCATGCAGAACTCTGGTTGCCATGGCAACAAATGGGGAAAATAAAAAAAAACCTTTAAAATTCTTTACAAAAGCTTATATAGGGAAAACCTTTAAAAATCTTCTTTTCTGAAACCAGAAGGCCCAGGTCTTTGATATTTGGTATGAAGCTTCATTTTGTGGACCTCTACCAAGATTGTTCAAATTATAGCCCTGGGCCGAAAATGCCCCCGCCTTGGGGCCCTTTGGTTAAACATAGGCTTATATAGGTAAAATCTTTAAAAATCCTCTTCTCTGAAACCAGAAAGCCCAGGTCTTTGAAATTTGCTATGTAGCATAAAGTGGACCTCTACCAAGATTGATCAAATTATTGCCTTGAGGCCGAAAATGGCCCCGTCCCGGAGCCCACTGGTTTTACATATGCTTATATAGAGAAAATCTTTAAAAATCTTCTTCTCTGAAACCAGAAGGCCCAGGTCTTTGATATTTAGTATGAAGCTTCATCTAGTGGACCTCTACCAAGATTGTTCAAGTTATAGCCCTGGGGCCAAAAATGTCCCCGCGCCAGGGCCCACTGGTTTTACATAGGCTTATATAGGGAAAACCTTTTAAAGTCTTCTTGTCTGAAACCAGAAGGCCCAGGTCTTTGATACATGGTATGAAGCTTCATCTAGTGGACCTCTACTAAGATTGTTAATATTATTGCCTTGAGGCCAAAAATGGCCCCACAACGGGGCCCACTGGTTTTACATAGGCTTATATAGGGAAAACCTTTAAAAATCTTCTTGTCTGAATCCAGAAGACCCAGGTCTTTGATATTCTGTATGAAGCTTCTCCTAGTGGACCTCTACCAAGATTGTTCAAGTTATAGCCCTGGGGCCAAAAATGCTCCCTGCGCTGGGGCCCACTGGTTTCACATAGGCTTATATATGGAAAATCTTTAAAAATCTTCTTCTCTGAAACCACAAGGCCCAGGTCTTTGGTATTTGGTATGAAGCTTCATCTAGTGGACCTCTACCAAGATTGTTCAAATTATAGCTTGGGGCAAAAATGCCCCCGCACCGGGGCCCACTTGTTTTACATAGGCTTATATAGTGAAATCCTTTGCAAATCTTCTTGTCTGAAACCAGGAGGCCCAGGTCTTTGATATTTGGTATGAAGCTTCATCTAGTGGACTGTTACGAAGATTGTTCAAATTATAGCCCTGTGGCCAAAATTGGCCCCACACGGGGGCCCACTGGTTTTACATAGGCTTTACATAGTGTAGTTTATATTTTACTTTTGGTCCTTTGAGATCAGCGTGAATATTCTGAGAAATCAGAAATAAATTTTTGGTTTAGACTCATATTATAGATAGGTTTTTAATATTTTGGATCCCAATTTGATTTATATCAGTCTTCGTATCGACTGCCTATTCGAAATTTGCAAAATTGCAGTATGTTTCCACTGGCTATCTTTGCCGGATCATTACAGGGTCACTGATGAGGCTTTATTAGCCGAAACTACGTAGTATGACCCATCTTCCTTCTTGTGAATGTTTTCATTGCTCTTAAAGGAACTCATTTTTGATTTTTAATTATATATTGAAAACCTTTAAAAATTTTCTTCTCTGAAACCAGAAGGCCCAAGATTTTTGATATTTGGTATGAAGCTTCATCTAGAGGTCTTCTTCCAAGGTTGTTCAAATTATAGCCCTGGGGCCAAAAATGCCCTGCGCCGGTGCACACTGGTTTTATGCAGCCTTATGAAAGGGAAAACCTTGAAAAATCTCCTTGTCTGAAACCAGAAAACCCAGGTCTTTGGTATTTAGTATGAAGCTTCATCTAGTTGATCTCTTCCAAGATTGTTCAAATTATAGCACTGGGGCCAAAAATGCCGGGGCCCACTGGCTTTACATAGGCTTTGATAGGGAAATCCTTTGAAAATCTTCTTGTCTGAAACCAGAAGGCCCAGGTCTTTGATATTTGGTATGAAGCTTCATCTTGTGGACCGCTTTTAAGATTGTTGAAATTATAGCTGTGGGTCCAAAAATTGCCTCACACGGGGGCCCACTGGTTTTACATAGGCTTGCATAGGGATCGAAAATCTTTAAAAATCCTCTTGTCCGAAACCAGAAGGCCCAGGTCTTTGATATTTGATATGAAGCTTCATCTAGTTGACCTCTACAAAGATTTTTCAAATTATAGCCCTTGGACCAAAAATGTCTCCGTGCCGGGGCCCACTGGTTTTATGCAGGCTTATGATAGGGAAATCTTTAAAAATCTTCTTGTCTGAAACCAGAAGGCACAGGTCTTTGATATAAATTTAGTATGAAGCTCCATCTAGTGGACCTCTTCCAAGATTGTTCAAATTATAGCCCTGGGACCAAAAATGGCCCCGCGCTGGGGCCCACTCGTTTTACATAGACATATTAGGGAGAAACCTTTAAAGTCTTGTCTCAAACAGGACACTTGGGCACGTGCAAAACTCTTAGCTCTTAGCTCATGTGAGTGATGAAGGACCATCATGGTCGTCTTGTTTATCGTGTCCGATCAATAACTTTCTTCTACCTGGATGGATTTAAATATTACTTGACAGAAATGTTAACCATAATGTGACAGTATGTTGCGCGCGAGATCCGGATTGGTACCTCAAAGGTCAAGGTCATACTTAGAGTTGAAAGGTCAAAAAAGCGTCTTTTTTATCGTGTCCGATCAATATGTTTCTTATTCCGGGATTGATTTTAAAATTATTTGACAGTAATGTTAATCATCATGAGACGATGTGTTGTGCGCAAAATCCAGGTTGGTCTAAAACTGTATGAGCTATTGTCCTGAAACTTAAAATAGAAGCGGAGGCAATGATCAGGAATCGATACAATCAACCCACACCTCCCATCAGAGACAACAAAAGGAAAGACACACAAACGATGAAACAACAGACCCTAATGGAAACACCAACAGCTGTAAGCTAAAAGGACAGTTACTTTCCAACAAAATGGCCAATAGGCTATCCAAAATAAAATAACATAAGCGACACACACACCCAAAGACAAACCATAACAAAAATAAACCTCGACTGGAACGGTCAGCGGAAACGAATTCCACTGGGATGGCCATAATCCTCGCCCTTACTTCCCTCGCGATTTGGACAAATAATTTGTTCAGTCTGCATGAAGGCCTCCTAACTCATCAGTGCACATCTCCGTGAACACAAATAATCATACAACCACCGAGATGAAACAACGGTGAGGACTCGACAGCAAGAAACCACTGAAATGCTGGAGCAAAAGAAAACCAACAGTTAGACTCCGATGTGCCCGACCAGAGACAGAGCATCAGGCACCAACCAGCATTACCATGAATTAGATCTCTCTAATTCTCAATAAGCCTTTACGTTGGAACCGTCATAGAATCTGAGGCCTGACCCACCGGCATGCAATTAAGTAGGGAAGCAAAGTTGTCAACCGTGATTGGGTTTACTAGTAACTACCATGGATGCAGTCTGTCGTATAACATTTATGTTGAACCCAATCTTTTTAGCTCACCGAGCCGAAGGCTCCGGGAGAGCTATTGTGGTCGGTCTTCGTCCATCGTCGTCGTCCGTCCGGATGTCCGTCCACAATTTCTTTAAATGACATCTCATAAACCACTGAACTGATTTTGACCAAACTTGGCAGAAATGATCTGCGGGTGGTCCTTTCTCAAAGTTGTTCAAATAATTCCATTCTATGCCATCGCAACGAAAAAGAGAAAATAAGAAAAACCTTTATAAAAATCTTCTTGTCCGAAACCAGAAGGCCCAGGTCTTTGGTATTTGGTATGAAGCTTCATCTAGTGGACCTGTACCAAGATTGTTCAAATTATAGCCCTGGGGCCTAAAATGCCCCCGCGCCGGGGCCCACTGGTTTAACATAGGCTTATATAGGGAAAACATTTAAAAATCTTCTTGTCTGAAACCAGAAGGCCCAGTTGTTTGATATTTGGTATGAAGCTTCATCTAGTGGACCTCTACCAAGATTATAGACCTAGGACCAAAAATGCCTCCACGCCAGGGCCCATTTGTTTTGTATAGGCTTATATAGGGAAAACCTTTAAATAATTTTTTGTCTGAAACCAGAAGGCCCAGGTCTTTGGTATTTGGTATGATGCTTCATCTAGTGGACATCTACCAAGATTGTTAATAATTTTTCAAAACTGTCATTGCCTGTGGACTTGGATGGTGTATGGAATCAGATAAACAAGTTAATGAAGCTGCATAAGTACCAAACGTCAACATTACTCATTTTCCTTGTCACTCAGATAACAAAACAATCTAAAAAAAACTGCTGGGAAACAGCTGGGCATATCTAGGCCAAAGTTACATATTAAGCCTTTGTGGGATGAAGGAACAAAAGTTTGTCCAAATGGTTTAGGTCGCATGACCAAGATGGCTGCCATGGTTAAAACCTTCAAAAATCTCCTCAGATACCAAATGGCTCAATAAATACTCAACACTCAGGTGAGCGGTTCAGGACCATTGGTCCCCTGGTTCCAAACATTCCCAGGTTTAAAGAGCATTTTACAAGGTTGACATGCTGCAGTTAACATTTCAGTATTGCTGTACTATTTCGTGCCAGCTGGACTGTACTGTCTGTACAACAACCTACAATTCGTAAACTTGGCAGCTTTTGACCCGACCACCTATTATCTTCTTCTGCAGTTTAGAGTGGTGATTACCGGAGTGGTTTTTCAGGTAGGTTCCTCTTAGTTGTAAATATGCCTATTTTTGTGTTGTTTTGTTATTTAAGCATATAAATAAGGTAACCTGCATCACGAAAATATACCAATATAATTCTGACCCCCTCGAACCCCACTCTTATATAGTAAAACAGGGGTTTACAGGGGTAAACATCATTTTTAGCTCACCTGAGCCGCTGTAGTGATTGGTCACCGTCCGTCGTCGACGTCCGTCCGTCCGTACGTGCGTATGTCCGTCCGTCCACAATTCCTTTAAACAACATCTCCTCCTAAACCACTGAAAAGATTTTGACCAAACCTGGCAGAAATGATCTTTTGGTGGTCCTCTCTCAAAGTTGTTCAAAGAATTCCATTCCGTGCAGGGGAAAATAAGAAAAACCTTTAAAAATCTTCTTGTCTGAAACTAGAAGGCACAGGTCTTGGATATTTTGGATGAAGCTTCATCTAGTGGACCTCTACCAAGATTGTTCAAATTGTAGCCCTGGGGTCAAAACTGCCCCCGCCCCGAGGCCCACCGGTTTTACATATGCTTATATAGGGGAAAAGCTGTAAAATTCTTCTTGTCTGAAACCAGAAGCCACAGATCTTTGATATTTGGTATGAAGCTTCATCTAGTGGACCTATACCAAGATTGTTCAAATTATAACCCTGGGGCCAAAAATGTCCCCGTGCCTGGCCCACCGGTTTTGCATAGGCTTATATAGGGAAAATCTTTAAAGATCTTCTTCTCTGAAACCAGAAGGCCGATATCTTTTATATTTGGTATGAAGCTTCATCTAGTGGACCTCTACCTAGATTGTTCAAGTAATAGTCAGGGGACCAAAAATGGGCCCGTGCGGGGCCCAACAGTTTCACATAGGCTTAAAACAGTGGCGGTGGTAAAACGTCTCCCTGCCCTACATCATAGTGTAGATTATATTTTCTTGTCCTTTGGGATCATTGATTCCATTGTGGAGTTTTGAAAATATCTGAGGGTCACTGATGAGGCCTAATTGGCCGAAACTAGCTAGTCTGGCCCAGAAAACATATACACTCCATATTTTCAGTTCTGTGGTGTATTCTTTGCTTCCAAAGGATAACCCTTTTATAGAACATATTTATATAGGGAAAAAGCTTTAAAAATCTTCTTGTCTGAAACGAGAAGGCCCAGGTCTTTGATTTTTGGTATGAAGCTTCATCTAGTGGACCTCTACCAAGATTGTCCAAATTGTAGCCCTGGGGTCAGAACTGCCCCCGCCCCGAGGCCCACCAGTTTTACATAGGCTTATATAGGGAAAAAAGCTTTAAAAATCTTCTTGTCTGAACCAGAAGGCCCAGGTCTTTGATATTTGGTATGAAGCTTCATCTAGTGGACCTATACCAAGATTGTTCAATTTATAGCCCTGGGGCCAAAAATGTCCCCGCGCCGGGGCCCACCGGTTTTACATAGGATTATATAGGGAAAAAGCTTTAAAAATCTTCTTCTCTGAAACCAGAAGGCCCAGGTCTTTTATATTGGGTATTAGCTTCATCTAGTGGACCTCTACCTAGATTGTTTAAATTATAGCCTGGGGGGGCTAAAATTTGGCCCACGCCGGGGCCCACCAGTTTCACATAGGCTTAATTAGGGAAAAAGCTTTAAAAATCTTCTTGTCTGAAACCAGAAGGCCCAGGTCTTTGATATTTGGTACGAAGCTTCATCTAGTGGATCTCTACCAAGATTGTTCAAATTAAAGCCCTGAGGCCGAAAATGCCCCCGCGTCACGTCCCACCGGTTTCACATAGGCTTAATTAGGGAAAAAAGCTTTAAAAATCTTCTTGTCTGAAACCAGAAGGCCCAGGTCTTTGATATTTGGTACGAAGCTTCATCTTGTAGACCCCTACCAAGATTGTTCAAGTTGTAGCCCTGGGGCCAAAAATGCCCCCGCGTCACGTCCCACCGGTTTTACTTAGGCTTATATTGGGAAAACCTTTCTGAAACCAGAAGACCAAGGTTTTTGATGTATGGTTTGAAGTTTTATCTAGTGGACCTCTACCAAGATTGTTCAAATTATAGCCCTGAGGCCAAAAATGTCCCGACGCCGGGCCCACCGGTTTTACATAGGCTTATATAGGGAAAAAGCTTTAAAAATCTTTTTCTCGGAAACCAGAAGGCAGAGGTCTTTTGTATTTGGTTTGAAGCTTCGTCTAGTGGACCTCTACCTAGATTGTTCAAATAATAGCCAGGGGATCAAAAATGGGCCCGCGCCGGGGCCCAACGGTTTCACATAGGCTTATATAGGGAAAAAGTTTAAAAAATCTTCTTGTCTGAAACCAGAAGGCCCAGGTCTTTGATATTTGGAACGAAGCTTCATCTAGTGGACCTCTACCAAGATTGTTCAAATTATAGCCCTGGGGAAAAATACCCTCGCATGGGGCCCAATAGTTTACATAAGCTTATATAGGGAAAACCTTTAAAAATCTTCGTCTGAAACCAGAAAACCCAGGTCTTTGATGTTTGGTATGAGGTTTCATCTTGTGGACCTCTACCAAGATTGTTCAAATTATAGCTCTGGGGCCAAAAATGCCCCCGCGCCGGGGACCACCGGTTTTACATAGGCTTATATTTGGAAAACCTTTCTAAACCAGAAGACCAAAGTCTTTGATGTATTGTATGAAGTTTCATCTAGTGGACGTCTACCAAGATCGTTCAAATTATAGCCCTCGGGTCAAAAATGGCCCTGTGCGGGGCCCACTGGTTTTACATAGGCTTATATAAGGAAAAATCTTTAAAAATCTTCTTGTTTGAAACCATAAGGCCCAGGTCTTTGATATTTGGTATGAAGCTTCAACTAGTGGACCTCTTCCAAGATTGTTCAAATTATAGCCCTGGGGCCAAAAATGCCCCCGCGCCACGTCCCACCTGTTTTACATAGTCTTATATTGGGGAAAACCTTTCTGAAACCAGAAGACCAAGGTCTTTGATGTATGGTTTGAAGTTTCATCTAGTGGACCTCTACCAAGATTGTTCAAAAAAGCTCTGAGGCCAAAAATGTCCCTGCGCCGGGCCCACCGGTTTTACATAGGCTTATATAGGGAAAAAGCTTTAAAAACTTCTTCTAGGAAACCAGAAGGCCGAGGTCTTTTATATTTGGTTTGAAACTTCATCTAGTGGACCTCTACCTAGATTGTTCAAATAAAAGCCAGGGGATCAAAAATGGGCCCGCACCGGGGCCCAACGGTTTCACATAGGCTTATATAGGGAAAAAGTTTAAAAAATCTTCTTGTCTGAAACCAGAAGGCCCAGGTCTTTGATATTTGGAACGAAGCTTCATCTAGTGGACCTCTACCAAGATTGTTCAAATTATAGCCCTGGGGAAAAATACCCTCGCATGGGGGCCCAATAGTTTACATAAGCTTATATAGGGAAAAACCTTTAAAAATCTTCTTGTCTGAAACCAGAAAACCCAGGTCTTTGATGTTTGGTATGAAGTTTCATCTTGTGGACCTCTACAAAGATTGTTCAAATTATAGCTATGGGACCAAAAATGCCCCCGCGCCGGGGACCACCAGTTTTACATAGGCTTATATTTGGTTTAACAGGGGCTTATATAGGGAAAATATTAAAAAATCAATTTCTCTGAAACCGCACGGCCCAGGTCTTTGCTATTTGGTATGAAGCTTTATCTTGTGGACCCCTAGCAAGATTGTTCAAATTATAGTGCTCGGGCCAAAAATGTCCCCGCTCCGGGGCCCTTTAGTTTTACATAGACTTATATAGGGAAAATCTTCAAAAATCAGCTTCTCTGAAACCGCAAGGCCAAGGTCTTTGCTATTTGGTGTGAAGCTGCATCTAGCGGACCTCTATCAAGATTGTTTAAATTATAGCCCTGAGGCCAAAAATGCCCCTGCCACGGGGACATTTAATTTTACATAGGCTTATGTAGGGAATATCTTTAAAAAGTCCTCTCTGAAACTGCAACTGATATTTTGTGTGTAGCTTCATCTTGTGGACCTTTGCCAAGATTGTTCAAATTATAGCCTTTGTTGATTTTTGGTATGAAGCTTCACCTTTTTAGACCTCCCTCAACTTTATGCACATTATAGCCCCTGGGTCAATAATGGCCCTCCCTGGGGCCACATTGTTACTCTATGGATCAGGTGAGCGATCCAGGGCCATCTTGGCCCTCTTGTTTATGGAAATCGACTCTTTGGGTTGGTTGCTATGGCGACTTAAGAGTTTCCATAGACTTATAATGGGGAAAAATGAAAATGGCATTTATTGCCAAGTCATTGCAGATATTTTGACAAACTTTTATAGAACTGCTCCTTGGGTAAACTTCTCTCAGCCATATGCTTTTATGCCAACATGGGGGTCCTCCAGGTTGTGCCGGGCCATGCCCCACCCCTCCACGTCATAAAAGGCCATATAGCTAAAAAACCATTCAGTGTGTGTGTATGTGTGTGTGTGTGTGTGTGTGTGTGAATTCGGGTTTAATGTCGCATTCAATAATTTTTCAGTCATATCTCGACGGTGTCTGGTTCCGACAGCGAGCTCAATGCTCACTGTTATAGTGCTGCCTCACTGAAGTGTCATGTCCCAGACACATTACATGATACCACACCCAGTGAATCCTGATCGACCAGTCCTAGCTCTACCCCGTAAATCTGAGTGCCAAGCGAGGAGCAGCTAGTACCATTTTTAATGACTTTGGTATGTCGCGGCCCAGAAGAAACAATTCAGATCCCCATCCCTAAGCCATATATATTCTAGTTCCTTATGATAAGACGCATTAAGTGACATCAACATGGGGATCCCCTCCATGCCCTATCCCCTCCATTTCATCAAAGGCCCAATATCTTGGAAACCTTACAGATGAATAACTGTGTTCGATGTCGGTCAGTAAGGTGTGTTTAGTAGAAGCAAGCTAACCCTTTTAACCCTGTGTGTGTGTGTGAATTCGGGTTTAACGTCGCCTGATCGACCAGTCCTAGCTCTACCCCGTAAATCTGAGTGCCAAGCGAGGAGCAGCTAGTACCATTTTTAACGACTTTGGTATGTCGCGGCCCAGAAGAAACAATTCAGATCCCCATCCCTAAGCCATATATATTCTTGTTCCTTATGATAAGACGCATTAAGTGACATCAACATGGGGATCCCCTCCATGCCCTATCCCCTCCATTTCATCAAAGGCCCAATATCTTGGAAACCTTACAGATGTGTGTGTGTGTGTGTGTGTGTGTGTGTGTGTGTGTGTGTGTATGTGTGTGTGTGAATTCGGGTTTAACGTCGCTTTCAACAATTTTTCAGTCATATCACGACGGTGTCTGGTTGCGACAGGGAGCTCAATGCTCACTTTTATAGTGCTGCCTCACTGAAGTATCATGTCCCAGACACATTACATGATAACCACACCCAGTCACATTATCCTGACACTGGGTCGACCAGTCCTAGCTCTACCCCGTAAATCTGAGTGCCAAGCGAGGAGCAGCTAGACACCTTACAGATCCCGACCCCTAAACCATATATATAGTCTCGTTCCTGATGAAGAGACACATTCATTGACACCAACTTGGGGGTCTCCCAGGGTGCGCCGGGGCCTTGCCCCACCCCTCCACTTCACAAAAGGCCATATATCTCGAAAAACCATTCAGATCCCCACTCCTAAACCATATAGATTCTTGTTCCTTTTGATAAGACTCATTCAGTGGCACCAAACTGGGGGTCCCATGGAAATCCCCGGGGTCATGCTCCATCCCTACCTCCATTTCATAAAAGGCCCAATATCTCGGAAACCTTACAGATCCCCACCCCTTAACCCTATATATTCTTGTTCCTTATGGAGAGACGCATTCATTGACATCAACCTGGCGGTCTCCCGGGGTGCGCCGGAGCCTTGCCCCACCCCTCCACTTCACAAAAGGCCATATATCTCAGAAACCATTCAGATCCCCAACCCTAAACATATTTATTCTTGTTGATTATGATAAGAAGCATTCAGTGACATCAACCTGGGTGTCCCCTTGGATGTCCCGGGGCCGTGCCCCACCCCTTCATTTCATAAAAGGCCCAATATCTCGGAAACCCTAAAGATCTCCAACCCTAAATCATATATATTGTTGTTGCTTTTGATAAGACTCATTCATTGACACCAACCTTGGGGTCTCCCGGGTCAAGCCAGGGCCTTGCCCTACCCGCACTTCACAAAAGGCCATATATCTCAGAAACCGTTCTGAGCTCCACTCCTAAACCATATATATTCATCTTCCTTATGATAAGACACATTCAAATGACACCAGCTTGGGAGTCCTCAGGGGTGCCCGGGCCATGCCCCACTGCTTTACTTCATTAAAAGCAATATATCTCAGATATCATTCAGATCCCCGCCCCTAAACTATAGATATTCTTGTTCCTTATGATAAGACTCATTCAATCACACTAACCTGGGGGTCTCTTTATGCGTGGGCAATGTGTCCCGCCCCTCCACTTCATAAACGGCAATATATTTCAGAAACCATTCAAATCCCCATCCCATAATCATATATGTACTTGTTCCTTAACAATAGCACACCAAATTGGGAGTCCGCAGGTGCCATTCCTCTCCAATTCATAGAAGTGCCTCATATATCAGAAACCATTCAGAATCCCACCAATAAATCATATAAATTCTTGGTCCTTATGATAAGATACATTTAGGGACAACAATCTTGGGCTTTCCTGGGATCAATAGGGCATGCCCCAACCCCTCCACCGCTTAAGAGGCCTTATATTTGCGGTATACAGATCCCCACTGCTAAACCATATATATTATTGTTCCTTATGGGAAAGACACATTTAGTGATGCCAACCAAGGCTCCATTGGGTCCAGCCCCATCCCCTCTACTTCATAAAAGGCCTAATGTTTCAGATACTGAGTCCATATGGGCGCTATTTGGATATGGGGGTTCATTTGGGGGATTTTGTATTGGTAGATTAATATGATATCATGTTAAAATACATGGCTTCCTTTGGGCAGTGCAGCCTGAGCTCTGGTGAGCATTATGGCCCATGGGCCTCTTGTTTCTTAATAACTTGCAAACTGTCAAACACATCAACATAAGGTCATAACAACACTACACAATATCATGGCAAGTGACGTAACTCTAGCTACAATATTGTCAAAGTAATAGCCCTTTGAAAAACCAAAAATTTCAGCATTTTTCATTTTTTCGTCATAATTTCGAAACCGGTATAGATATTCCAATGGAATTTGGTGTAGTTATTGGGAGAGACAATACGCACATGTGTAGCCTAGGGAAACAACTCTAGCTTCAATAATTTTTGACTTATGCCCCTTTATCCATCCATATGTCCATCTTCATTTTTTCATATTTTCAATAACTTGCATACCGTAAATATTAGGTCACAGCAATAATACACAGTTTTATATCAATTTATGTTACTCTAGTATCAAAATTTTAACAGTTATGGCATTTGGAAAATTCAGATTTTCAGCAATTTTCATCTTTTTTTTTTTTTCGTCATAATTTCAAAACCATTGCAGATATTTCAATGAAACTTGCTGTACGGATTGACAGTTACAGTGTAGATATGTGTAGCAATGGGGCTATAACTCTAGCGCTAATAATTTTTTTACTTATGCAGCTTTATCGACTTGAAAACTTCTGCATCGGCTATTGTTCTAAATCCATGTAATCTATGTTTCCAATAACTAGCAAGAAATAGTCAGAGTACCGACGGAGACTACTGACAGAGAGCATCCCCACTGTATTTCTTAACTTTTCTAACAATATGACCCCCACCACTACACACACGCACACACAAACACCCCCCCCCCCCCTTCCAAACATGCAGGCTGCCGTGGGGCCCTGATCACGATTGTGATGATTCTAGTATTCAGTAACTCACAGCTTCAATGAAACATAAACCACACTTGGTATCTAAGGTAAAGAATGTGTAGTAGTAGAAAAATGACCAAGGGCCCATAACTCCTGGAGTTATGTCCCTTGGTAGGTTTTCCAATTTTGCCATTCTTGAAACTTTTCGTAACAGATTTCTCAGGAACTGTGAAAGCTAGAAAGCTGACGATGTATCGTGTATTCTGGAATAAGGTTCGAGGGTTCATAACTCTTTGAGTTATATCAGATTTTAAAATGCATTTTGATAACTGTTATATTTGTGGTCCAACTTCAATGACGCCGATACTACAGTTGGTCTCTTAGGCAAGGTGTAGTAGCGGAATAGTGACCAAGGGCCCATAACTCCCATGGTAGGTTTTCAAATTATGCCATTCTTGAATTTTTTCGTAACAGAATTCTCAGGAACTCTTAAAGCTAGAAAGCTGAAACTTTGTATAAACATGGACAATAATAGGTAGTATCATGTATACTGGAATAGGGTTCAAGGGTCCATAACTTTAAGTTATGTCCCTTGATGTTATCAAATATAAAAAAAAACACATTGCTTAATAACTTTTATGCTGTCGGCCTATCTTCAATGAAACTAATAAAACTTGGTCTCTAAGGTAAGAATGATGTAGTAGCATAAAAATGTGACCAAGGGTCCATAACTCTTGGCAGTAGGTTTTCAAATTTTGCCATTCTTGACAATTTTCACCAAAGCGAAAGAAACACAAACATTGAACAACAGACCCTTATGGAAACATCAAAAGCGAAAAGCCAAAAGGACAGTTAATTTCCCACAAAATGGCCAATGGGCTATCCAAAATAAAATAATATAAGCGGCACAAACACCCATAGACAAACCATAACAAAAATAAACTGCGACAGAAGAACCGCCTTGGAACGGTCAGCGGAAACGAATTCCACTGGAGTCTTAAATCGATTTTATGTGGCCATAATCCGTAGCGATTAAGACAAATAATTTGTTCAGTCTGCATGAAAGCCTCCTAACTCATCAGTGCAACATCACTGTGAACACAAAAATCAAAATTGAAACAGAGATGAAACAACAGTGAAGACTCGACAGCAAGAAACCAATGAAATTCTTGAGCAAAAGACTCTGATGACGCTGAAAGATTGAAATTGACCGGTTGTATCATGAATACCTGAATAAGGGTCAAGGGTCCATAACTTTGTAATATTAAGTACCTTGATAAAATTTAAAAAAATAAAATAAATATTGCTTAAAAAACATTGTATGTTTGTGGTCGTACTTTAATGAAACTTATACTACACTTGGTCTTTCAGTTAAGGAAGATGCAGTAGCAGAATAGTGATAAGGGGCCCATAACTCTGGGAATTATGTTACTTGGTACGTTTTCAAATTTTGCAATTCTTTAAAATTTTCGTAATATATTTCTCAGGAACTGAAAGCTAGAAAGCTGAAACTTTGTGTAAACATGACCAATGCCTGGATGTACCGTGTTTACCAGAATAGGGGTTAATGGTCCATAACTTTTTGAGTTATGCCCCTTGATAGGTTTTCAAATCTTTGTTTTGGACCTACTTCATTGAAACTTATACTACAATTTATCTCAAAGGTAAGGAAGATGTAGTAGCAGAATAGTGACCAAGCGTCATTAACTCTTGGAGTTATGTCCCTTGGTAGGTTTTCAAAATTTGCAATTCTTGAAAATTTTCAGATTTCTCAGGAACTATGAAAGTTGAAAATTTGAAGAAACATGGACAATGACGGTACATGTGTATACCAGAATAGGGGTAAATGCTCCAAATCTGAGACTTACGTCCCTCGATAGTTTTTCAAATTTCGCATTGAACATTTATGTATGAGATTTCTCGGGAACTATGAAAGCTGAAAGTTTGTATAATGATAGATACCGACTGGCTGTATTGTTTATGGGGCCAAGGCTCTGTTGCCCTTCGTAGGTTTTAAAAAAAAATGTTCAATAACTTGCGTGTTTGTGGTCCCACCTCAATGAAACTCATACTACACCTGGTCTCTAAAGTAAGGAAGGTGTGGTGGCAGAACGGTGGGCAAGCGCCCATAATTCATGGAGTTTTGTCCCCGTTTAGGTAGCTTTTCAAAGTTTGCAATTCTTGGAAATTTTTGTGACATTTGTCATGAACAATGAAGCTAGAAGTCTTGCAGTTATGCCCTTGGTAGATTTTCAAAAACTTAAAAGGCATTATTTTGCTTAATAACATTTATGTTTGTTGTCCTTACCTATTCTCAAGAACTAAGGGTTACAAAGTTGAAACCTGGTACACATATGGAGAACGGGTTGACGAATTGTGCTAACTGTGCCAAGAACTCGCGGAGTTAAACCCCTTGATAAATTTTATGATGCCACGTACCATGTCCTGCAGTGCTTATCTGGTAAGCATGAATTCAAATATTTCAACCCTATGGATCTTTTCCCTCTAATATTGCTTCAGCAGGGTTATTATAGACAGATCCTCTGACAGCTCTAGTTGTATTTCAGTTTACATTTCAAAAGAAGCTTAGTCACATTCAGTGGTTGTCTTTGGTATTTCTGACATGTGGCTGTATTGTGAAAGAGTATGGCAGAACCAGCATGAGAATACCAGCTACAGCGGTTTCACCCAACTCAAGCCTAGGGAGCTTGTCATACCTGGATCCACATCTTTTCCTGATACTACTACAAGTAAGTATTTTATATTAACACCAGTGGTAAAGCACAGTATGTTAGCTCACGTATTTAAACTTATATTGGATCCTATTTTGCAAACTGTATGTTATCAATTCAAGTTCAAATCCGGATGGCCAGCTATCCAATAATATTCACTACAGGTATTGGCTTAACAGAGCCAAATGCTCCGGTGCAGCTTCTGTCGTCTGCGTCGGCGTCAACACTTTCATACGTTATCTCTGAAACTGCTAGGCCAGTTGAAGCCAAATAACATGTTGAACCTTCACGGGGTAGGGAAACAAAAGTTTGTTCTAGGTCACATGACCAAGATGGCCGCAATGGCCAATGGTCCTTAACAAATTCTGATCGACCACGTAAGGGACTCTGGTCGTCCGATTGGCCACATTATGGTTGACGACAAGAATGAAATATACCTAGTCCATTTGACAGGAAACATTAGGGAATTTTCAAGAATAAACCAGTTTCACGGAACGCTATAATACTTCCTTTGTCTGTTTGAATGTGGGTTACATCTGAACGTCACTGTATAACTGAGATTTGGTGATCCACAGTCTAAGTGGTTTCAACAGAATATGTGTTTGTTTCTGTAAAATGAGATTATTTTGTTATAACAAAGCAAGCTTCTGGACAGTTATGCTTTAATAATGCAAAACATAACTGTTTTGTGCATCCCCGTTGCATAAATTTGTCGTCTAGTCTAACTCCAATAGAAACTCCATTGATTTAATAATTCGATACGAAAACACAGTGGCACGGGAGTCTGTTTAATCATCTTCAATATCTATGAACTGTAGCACGGGCTAAAAACTTGTGACTGGCACAGGATTGCTGTCAGTTAAGCAAAATCATTTATCAGATTGATCATAAAAATGTACGAACCACATTGCTTAAGAAAACATGCTTTATGTCACGTTATACCATGTGCTAGCTACTTCCCAAACTTACCCAGTTGTTGTTTACGTGAGTTTTTATATAATTCCTGGGCTGTTGGGCAATGTCCATCTCATTTACTTCCCTTATTATGGCATAATCCCGCTAGGCCGTGTTCAAATATCGCCCGAGGGACCCGGCAAATCTTATTGCAATAAATAACCATGGATGGTCGATATTCTTGCCTAATTTATTTTTCTTATAGCAAATTACGATGAAAACGCCACAAAAGTTCATTTGTTTGTTTGTTTGATTTGAGGTTAAACGTCCCCGTCAACACAGTAAAGGTAATTTTGGAGACGTTGCTTCCAATTTTGTGTGACTTTTATCCGACATTGAGATGAAATGACGGTCGTCTTTTAAGCTCACCTGAGCCGAAGGCTCACAAGGTGAGCTTATAGTATAGGTAGGCATCCGGCGTATGTCCGTCGTCCGTCCGTCGTCCACACATTTGAACTTGAATATCTAAGTAACTAGCTGGCCAATCCCAATCAAATTTTATGTGCAGCATCACAGGGTTGGGGGATTGACTGCATTATGTTTTGGACGAGTTTTGATCAGAACTGTGGCTACCATGGAAACAAGAAGGTTCCATAGACTTATAATGGGGAAAACGACGTCTCCACTTTTTCTCGGCCTTTTCCGATCCGATCTTCATCAGACTTGCAGATAACCAGGAGGGGCTTACAGTCTACGTCGAGTTCGAATTTGGGCTGCACGGGACGAACAGCTTTGAAGTTACCTGCCCTTGAGCATAAATATAAGTGAAAAATGGTGACTCCAGCTTTTCTCAGCCGTTTATGATCTGATCTTTCTGTAACTTATCATAAACGAGCACAAGCATAAAATCTCGGATAAGTTCGAATTTGGTTTGAAGCTGACCAACGGTTTTCCAGTTACATCCCCTTGAACATGAAAAAATTTCCCATAGACATATAATGGGAAAAACGACGTCTCCACTTTTTCTGATCCGATCTTCATCAAACTTGCAGATAACCAGAAGGGCCTTACAGGCTACGTCGAGTTCGAATTTGGGCTGCACGGGACAAACAGCTTTGGAGTTACCTGCCCTTGAGAATGAATATAAGTGAAAAATGGTGTCTCCAGCCTTCCCAGCTGTTTATGATCTGATCTTTTTGTAACTTTTCATAAACGAGGACAAGCATAAGATCTCGGACGAGTTCGAATTTGGTTTGAATCTGACCAGCGGTTTTCCAGTTACATCCCCTTGAGCGTGAAAAATTTTCCCATAGACTTATAATGGGGAAAACGACGTCTCCACTTTTTCTCAGCCATTTCTGATCCGATCTTCATCAAACTTGCAGATAACCGTGGTGGGGGGGGGGGGGGGGGGGCTTACAGTCTACATCGAGTTCGAATTTGGGCTGCACGGGACGAACAGCTTTGGACTTATGGTGTCTTCAGCTTTTCTTAGTCGTTTATGATCTGATCTTTTTGTAACTTTTCATAAACGAGCACAAGCATAAAATCTCGGACGAGCTCGAATTTGGTTTGAATCTGACCAGCGGTTTTCCAGTTACATCCCCTTGAGCGTGGAAAATTTTCCCATAGACTTATAATGGGGAAAACGCCCTCTCCATTTTTTCTCCCCCATTTCTGATCCGATCTTCATCAAACTTGCAGATAACCAGGAGAGGCTTACAGTCTACGTTGAGTTCAAATTTGGGCTGCATGGCTTCTGGGTTACCTGCCCTTGAGCATAAATGTAAGCGATAAAAGTGTGTCTCCAGCTTTTCTCAGCCGTTTTTGATTGGATCATTTTGTAATTTTTAGCTAACCTGAGCACGAAGTGCTCAAGGTGAGCTTTTGGGATCGGTATTTGTCCGTCGTCCGTGCGTCCGTCGTCAACTTTTGCTTTATACAACTTCTTCTCCAAAACTGCTGGACAGATTTTGATCTAATGTCACAGGAATGCTCCTTGGGTGATCCTCCCCCAAAATTGCTCAAACTGTTCCGCTCGGGTGAACAAGATGGCCGCCAGAGCTAAAAATAGAAAAACCTTAAACGACTTCTCCTGCTTAACGAGTGGATGGATTTTGAAATTATTTCACAGGAATGTTCCTTGGATGACCGTCTTCCAAAATTGCTCGAACCGTTCTGCTTGGGTGAATAAAATGGCCTCCAGAGCTAAAAATAGAAAAACCTTTAAACGACTCCTTCTCCTTAACCAGTGGATGGACTTTGAAATTATTGCACAGGAATGTTCCTTGTGTGCCCCTCTACTAAAATTGCTCAAACCTTTAAGCTCGGATGAACAAAATGGCCACCAGAGCTAAAAATAGAAAAACCTTTAAAGGACTTCTTCTCCTTTACCAGTGGATGGATTTCGAAATTACTTCACAGGAATGTACCTTGGGTGACCCTCTACCAAAATTGCTCAAACCGATCCGCACTGGTGAACAAGATGGCTACCAGAGCTAAAAATAAAAAAAAACCTTTAAACGACTTCTTCTCCTTAACTAGTGGATGGATTTTGAAATTCTTTCACTGGAATGTTCTTTGGGTGACCCTCTACCAAAATTGCTCAAACCGTTCCGCTCAGGTGAACAAAATGGCCACCAGAGCTAAAAAAGAAAAACATTTTAACGACTTCTTCTCCTTAACCAGTGGATGGATTTTGAAATTATTTCCCAGGAATGTTCCTTTGGTGAACCTCTACCAAAATTGCTCATACCTTTCCGCTCCGGTGAACAAAATGGCCGCCAGAGCTAAAAAAAAGAAAAACCTTTAAACAACTTCTTCTCTTTAACCAGTGGATGGCTTTTGAAATTATTTCACAGGAATGTTCGTTTGGTAACCCTCTACCAAAATAGCTCATACTGTTCCGCCCGGGTGAACAAAATGACCACCAGAGCTTCTCCTGCTTAACCAGTGGATGGATTAATAGCCCTGGGGCCAAAAATGGCCCCGCCCCGAGGCCCACTGGTTTTACATAGGCTTATATAGGAAAAACCTTTTAAAATCTTCTTGTTTGAAACCGGAAGGCTCAGGTCTTTGATATTTGGTATGTAGCTTCGTCTAGTGGACCGCTACCAAGATTGTTCAAATTATAGCCCTGGTGCCAAAAACAGCTCCGCACCGGGGCCCACTGGTTTTACATAGGCTTATATATGGAAAACCTTTATAAATCTTCTTGTCTGAAACCAGAAGACCCAGGTCTTTGATATTTGGTATGATGCTTCATCTAGTGGACCTCTACCAAGATTGTTCAAATTATAGCCCTGGGGCCAAAACCGGCCCCGCCCCGGGGCCCACTGGTTTTACTTAGGCTTATTTTGGGAAAACCTTTAAACATCTTCTTGTCTGAAACCAGAAGGCCCAGGTCTTTGATATTTGGTAAGTAGCTTTGTCAAGTGGACGGCTACCGAGATTGTTCAGATTATAGCCCTGGGGCCAAAAACGCCCCTGCCCCAGGGCCCACTAGGCCTTTATAGGGAAAACCTATAAAAATCTTCTCCTCTGAAACCAGAAGGCCTAGGTCTTTGATATTTGGTATGAAGCGTCATTTAGTGAACCTCTACCAAGATTGTCCAAATTATAGCCCTGGGGCCAAAAATGCCCCCACGCAGGGGCCCTTTGGTTTTACATAGACTTACACAGCCCTGGTGCATAGGCTTATGTAGGGAATAGCTTTATAAAAAATCTTCTCTGAAACCGCAAGGCCCAGGTATTGATATTTGGTTTGTAGCTTCATCTAGTGGACCTTTGCCAAGATTGTTCAAATTATAGCCTTTGTTGATGTTTGGTATGAAGCTTCACCTTTAAGACCTCCCTCAACATTATGCACATTAAAGCCCTTGGGCCAATAATGGCCCTCCCTGGGGCCCACTTGTTACACTATGGATCAGGTGATCGATCCAGGGACATCATGGCCCTCTTGTTTTCATGTTCAGTCAATAACTTTATTATTTCTAGATGGATTTTGAAATTACTTGACAGAAATGTTAACCATCATGAGACGATATGTTAGCTGCAAGACCAAGGTCAGTACCTCCAAGGTCAATGTCATACTTAGAGGTCAAATATAAAAAAGAGTCTTTTTTCGTGTTTGATCAATAACTTTCTTATTTCAGGATGGTTTGAAATATTACTTGGCAGAATTGTTAACCATCATGAGAGGATGTGTTGCGCGCAAGACCCAGGGCATTACCTCCAATGACAAGGTCATACTTAGAAGTCAAATTTCTTTTCGTGTCCGGTCAATAACTTTTTAGCTCACCTAGGCCGAAGGCTCCAGGGGCGCTTAAAGTATAGTGGGTCCGTCCGCCGTCCGTCCACACTTTTGAGCAGCTATATCTCTGCAGCCTGCAGGCTGATCTCGATCATTTACCATCTGTAGCATGCCTCTGGTGGGGCATTGATGACATCAACTTTTTTTTTAAATCGCTCTCAAACTTTGGTTGTTGTGGCAACCAAAAGGTCCCATAGAGACTTCATGTTGTCGCTTTCCATTGATAACCAATCTGATATTATTGAAGCTTTTAGCTCTACTTCTAGATATTTAGACGATTAATTAAATATTGACAATACCTACTTTGATGGTTTGATCAGTCAGATTTGTTCCCTAGAACTTCAGTTAAACAAGGCAAATTCCTCGGATACCGAGGCCCCATTTTCGGATTTTCATTTATCTATTTTAGATGGAATTGTTTCTTGCAAAATTTATGATAAACGTGATGATTTTGATTTCGAGATTGTAAATTTTCCTTTTTTTGGACAGTGATGTTCCTCGTGCGACATCATACGGGGTTATATTTCGCAGTTAATTCGATTTGAAAGAGTGTCTAGTCATGTATCCGACTTCAACATTCGTAATAGATTATTAACTGCTAAACTTCTTCATCAGGGGTATCGGTATCATAAACTACGTAAAGCCTTTTCTAGGTTTTATAGACGCCATTCTGCTTTCATTTCAAAATTCAATGTTGGACTTAAAGGTGCATTATTGAGCTACCGGGTCTCAAAATTTTTTTTCTGGTTTTTATCTTCAATGCATACTTCTTTGTCATGTGTACACGTTTGGAGCCTAATACAGCTTCAGAACTTTGTGAAAATGGTCGTTTTCATTCGTGTTTACCCTTCGCTGTGAACATGTGTTCGGAATTTCTGTTCTAAAAATAAATCTGTCAGTTTACACATACATGGCGACAGTATTGTATCTGAGTGTCGTTACTTATGGTACGGTATTCAGCGTCATATTTTTTCCGATTCAGGCATGGCCTAAGCAAACAAGGCCAAAAATGAACGTCTTATAACGTCATATATGGGGATTCTATTTTTGTCACGAACTAAAAATAGATCTAACTAGTGTTCGAAACCTAGTTAGGGACTTCCTCTCAAACTCGTTTACATGTCATCATAATTGTTTGCATTTTTGCATAAGATGCATTCATTTGTATTGTTTTAAAGAAAAATACCGGCTATATGTATTTTATTTTTGGAAGCATTTTTTCAAGATAGCTCAATAATGCACCTTTAAAACACTTCTGCAACAAGGCCTATCGGAACCCGAATTCCATGGTGACTTAGTGTATAAACTTCGAAAAAATACATGCCTGTAATGACTTTAGTACCCAATTTCGTAAAATTGTTTGTCGATATAATAAGATTGGGTACAACATAAATGTTATAAAACAGACTGCATGCATGGTGGTTAACCCAATTACGGTTGGCAACTTTGCTTCCCTCTTTGATTGCACACCGGTGGGTCGGGCCTAAGATTATATGACGGTTCCAGCTTAAAAATATAAATGGAGTTTTATTTTATTTTAGTATTGTTTATGTTGGTTGGCGCCTGATGCTCCGTCTTTGGTCTAACTGTTGGTTTTCTTTTGCTCCAGCAATTCTGTTGTTGTATGCTGTCGAGTCCTCAACCTTGTTTCATCTCTGTAGTTTTTTTATTTGTATGTTCTCGGAGATGTTACACTGATGAGGTAGGGAGCCTTCATGCGGACTAAACAAAATTAGTGTATACCGTGACAGAGGTAAGGGTGAGGATTATGGCCATGTAAAATTGATTTAAGCCCCCCCCCCGTAGTGGAATTCTTTCCACTGACTGTTCCAAGGCGGTTCTTCTGTGGCGGTTTATTTATGTTGTTGTTTGTTACTCACTGTGGGTATCACTTGTGTCTTTTTATTTTATTTTGTGGGAAAGTAACTGTCCTTATGGCCTTCCTTTGTTTAGGTTTCCATTATGGTCTGGTCGCTTCATGTTTGTGTTTCTTTCCCTTTGGTGTCTCTGATGGATGGAGTAAGTTAATTGTATCGATTCCTGATCTTTGTTGAACTTCTACTTTACTATGGGAAAATGCTTGTCATCACCGTCGCACCTTCAGTTTTGATCGGATCTTTCTGAAACTTACATGTAAGGTGGCTGGGGATAAAAACTCGTATGAGTTCGAAAACGGGCAAGTTGGCCCATTTATCATAGAGTTACGTCCCTTTGATTGCTGAAAATGGCGGTTTGTGAGCTTGTTATCACCATAGCCCCTTCAGTTTTGATCAAAACTTTATGAAATTAAGGCGTAACTATACCTAATTTAGTGACACAGAGGCCTTTCTGATATTTAATCTTCATCAGTGTGTCTCAACCCCAAAGTTCTGAAACCGAAACGGATGATGGACAAGACCCGGCAAACACAGCACATCCTCCTCCGAGCACACACCGACCCACGTAGCTCGTGAGACAGGTCAGCTAGAGGCATCAGGCAAGAGACGCCCACCTGCGGACTTATAGGCGTCCCCCACTGAGCCAACATCAGCAAACTTGGCCCACGCTCCACGGAAGTCCCGAGCATCAGGAAGGAGATGTCCAAAGTAGCCAGACTTGCAAAATTTAAAATATAACAAAACGTGGCAAAATTTAAAATATAACAAACTTATATGTAAGGAGGCTGGGGATAAAACCTCGGATGAGTTCGAAAACCGGCAAAGTCGGCCCATTTTTCATAGAGTTACGTCCCTTTGATTGCTGAAAATGTCAATTTTTGACCTTGTCATCAACGTAGCCCCTTCAGTTTTGATCGGATGTTTCTGAAACTTATATATAAGGTGGCTGGGGATAAAAACTCGGATGAGTTCGAAAACCGGCCAAGTCGGCCCATTTATCATAGAGTTACGTCCCTTTGATCGCTGAAAATGCCGACTTTTGACCTTGACATCACGGTAGCCCCTTCAGTTGTCATCGTATCTTTCTGAAACTTATATGTTAGGTGGCTGTTAATAAAACCTTGGATGAGTTCTAATACCGGCCAAGTCGGCCCATTTATCATAGAGTTACGTCCTTTTGATTGCTGATAATACCGATTTTTAGCTCACCTGGGCCGAAGGTTCCAGGGGAGCTTATAGTATAGTGGGTCCTCCGTCGTCCGTCCGTCGTCCGTCCACACTTTTGAGCAGCTATATCTCTGCAACCTGCAGGCTGATCCCAATCATTTCTCATCTGTAGCATGCCTCTGGTGGGGCATTGAACACATAAACTTTTTTCGAGATTGCTCAAAAACTTTGGTTGCTATGGCTATCACAAGGTCCCATAGACTTACAATGGGAAAATGCTTGTCATCACCGTAGCGCCTTCAGTTTTGATCGGATGTTTCTGAAACAAATATAAGGTGGCTGGGGATAAAACCTCGGATGAGTTTGAAAACCGGCCAAGTCGGCCCATTTATCATAGAGTTACATCCCTTTGATTGCTGAAAATGCCAATTTTTGACCTTGTCATCACCGTAGCCCCTTCAGTTTTGATCGGATCTTTCTGAAACTTATATCTTAGGTGGCTTGGGATAAAATCTCGGATGAGTTCGAAAACCGACCAAGTCGGCCCATTTATCGTAGAGTAGCGTCCCTTTGGTTGCTGAAAATGTTGATTTGTGACCTTGTCATCATCGTAGCCCTGTCAGTTTTGATCGAATCTTTCTGAAACTTATATGTTACATAACTGATGATAAAATCTCGGATGAGTTTGAAAACCAGCCAAGTTGGTCCATTTATCACAGAGTAACATCCCTTTGAATGCTGAATATGCCGATTTTTGACCTTGTCATCACCTTAGCCCTTTCAGTTTTTATCGGATCCTTCTGAAACTTATTTGTAAGGTGGCTCGGGATAAAGCCTCGGATGAGTTCCAATACGAGCCAAGGTGGCCTATTTATCATAGAGTTAGGTCCCTTTGATTGCTGAAACTGTTGATTTTTGACCTTGTCATCACTGTAGCCCATTCAGTTTTCATCGGATCTTTCTGAAACTTATTTGTAAGGTGGCTGGGGATAAAACCTCGGATGAGTTCGAAAACCGGCCAAGTCGCCCCATTTACTAAATAGTTATAACTCTGTTGGCTTAAAATGTCGATTTTTGACCTTGTCATCACCGAAGCCCCTTCAGTTTTGAACGGATTTTCTGAAACTTATATGTAAGTTGACTGGGGATAAAACCTAGGATGAGTTCGAATACCGGCCTAGTTTGCCCATTTATCATAGATTTACGTCCCTTTGATTGCTGAAACTGCCCTTTTTATGCCCCCGCATCATATGATGCCGGGGGCATATAGTTTTTCGGTTTTCCGTACGTGCGTACATGTGTACGTCCGTCTGTACGTGTGTGTGTACGTACGTACGTACGTACGTGATCCTTTAACCTCAGGTTAAAGTTTTTGTAACAGGTAGAGCCTGAACTTTTAGAACTCATATTTTCCTAACCATTGGATGGAACTGGTTCATCTTTGGTATGATGATAGATATAGGTCCAAAGTTTTATTAAGCAATACCCCCACCCATGCCTGTGACCTCAAGGTCAAGGTCACAGACTTAGAAATTTTCAATGTTAAAGACTCAGGTTAAGGTTTTTGTAACAGGTAGACTTGAACATTTTAGAACTCATATTTTCCAAACCATTTGATGGAATTGGTTCATATTTGGTATGATTATAGATATAGGTCCAAAGTTTTATTCAGCGATACCCCCACCCATGCCCATGGCCTCAAGGTCAAGGTCATGGACTTAGAAATGTTCCATGTTAAAGACTCCAGTTAAGGTATTTGTACCTGGTAGAACCTGAACTTTTATGATGGCTTTGGTTCATATGATGATATATATAGGTACAAAGTTTTATTCAGCAATACCCCCACCCATGCCTATGACCTCAAGGTCAAGGTCACAGACTTAGACAATTTTAATGTGAAAGATTTTAAAGAGCTCCAATTTTCCAAACTATATTATGGATTTGGCTTATATATGCTATGATGATAGATACAGGTCCAAATGTTTATTTGGCAATACCCCCACTCATGCCTATGGCTTCCAGGTCAAGGTCACCGACTTAGAAATTTTTAATTAGATGTTTTAAGAGTTGATATTTTCCAAATTGTGCGATGGATTGAGTTGATATTTGGTATGATGTTAGATACCTGTCCATTTTATTCAGCTATACCCCCACCCATGCCAATGAACTCAAGGTCAAGGTCACAGACTTAAAAAAATTTAATTATCCCCTCGCACAACATAGCTCTAGCGTCTATATTTCTTCGCTGATTTCAATATACCTTGAACGAGTTTGACTTTCAAGGTCAAGGTCACTGTGGCTATTTTTAGAAAAACTTTGTTATTGCTCTAGCGCTTACATTTTTTCACCAATTTCAATATTACTTCACACAAATGTTCCTTATGACAATATCTCTAGCAAGTTCCACTTTCAAGGTCAAGGTCACTGTGGCTATTTTTAGGAAAACTTTGTCATCGCTCTAGCACTTACATTTCTTCACCGATTTCAATATAACTTCACACAAATGTTCCTAATGACAATATCTCGAGCGATTTCGACTTTCAAGGTCAAGGTCACTGTGGCTATTTTTAGAAAACTTTTGTCATTGCTCTAGCGACTACATTTCTTCACTGATTTCAATATAACTTCACACAAATGTTCCTTATGACAATACCTCGAGCAAGTTCGACTTTCAAGGTCAATGTCACTGTGGCTATTTTTAGAAAAACTTTGTCATTGCTCTAGCGCTTACATTTTTTTCACCAATTTCAATATAACTTCTCACAAATGTTCCTGATGACAAGGTCACACACTTAGAAAATTTTTTTGCAACATGGATTTTCGGGGTGAGGCGGGGCCCTTGGCGGGGGCATCTGTGTCGTCTGGACACATTTCTAGTTTACCTTGTCATCACCATAGCCACTTCAGTTTTGATTGGATCTTTCTGAAACTTATATGTAGGTAGGCGCGGGATAGAATCTCGGATGGGTTCGAAAACTGGGCAAGTCAGCCAATTTATTGTAGAGTTAGGTCCCTTTGATTGCTGAAAATGTTGATTTTTGACCTTGTCATCACCGTAGCCACTTCAGTTTTGATCGGATCTTTCTGAAACTTATATGTTAGGTGGCTGGGGATAAAAACTCGGATGAGTTCGAAAACCGGCCAAGTCGCCCCATTTACTATATAGTTATGTCCCTTTGATGGCTGAATATGTCGATTTTTGACCTTGTCAACACCGTAGCACCTTAAGTTTTGATCGGATCTTTCTGAAACTTATTTGTAAGGTGACTGGGGATAAAACCTAGGATGAGTTCGAATACCAGCCAAGTTGGCCCATGTTTCATAGAGTAACGTCCCTTTCATTGCTGAAAATGTCGATTTTTGACCTTGTCATCACCATGGCCCCTTCAGTTCTGATCAGATCTTTCTGAAACTTTTAGGTAATGTGGCTTGGGATAAAATCTCGGATAAGTTCGAAAACAGGCCAAGTCAGCCCATTTATCATAGAGTTATGTCTCTTTGATGGCTGAAATTGTTGATTTTTGACCTTGTCGTCACCGTAGCCACTTCAGTTTTGATAGAATTTTTCTGAAACTTATATGTAAGGTGGCTGGAGATGAAAGCTTGGATGGGTTTTAAAACTGGCCAAGTCGGCCCATTTATCTTAGAGTAACATCCCTTTGATTGCTAAAAATGCCAAACTTTGACCTTGTCATCACCATAGCCCCTTCAGTTTTATCGGATATTTCTGAAACTTATATGTGAGGTGGCTGGGAATAAAACCTTGGGTGAGTTTGAATACTGGCCAAGTGGGCACCTTTGTCGTAGAGTTACGTGCCTTTGATTGCTTAAAAATGCCTATTTTCGACCTTGTTAGCACTGCTGCCCCTTCAGTTTTGATCGGGTCTTCATGAAACTTGCAAATAAATAAGTCAGGCAGAAAAGCTCGGAGGAGTTTGAAAACTCCTGAGGTTTGCCTATTTGTCACAGAGTAACATCCCTTTGATTGCAGCAGTTAATTGCTTATTTTTTAACTTGTCATCACCATAGCCCCATCAGTTTATATCGGATCTTCTTAGCACGTCAGGAATAAAAGCCTGAATGAGTTTGAAAACTGGTGAGGTCAGCCTTTTTATCATAGAGTTACATTCTACTTGATTTGCAGAAATTGCTTACCCTGTCATCACCATGTCCTTCCATTGATCCTTCAGTAAAGGTAGGCACTTCCTGAAACTTTGAATCTGTTAGCTCAGGTGAGCAATACAGGACCAGCTTGGTCCTTTTGTTTACCTTGTCATCACCGTAGCCCCTTCAGTTGTGATCGAATCTTCCTGAACCTTATATGTAAGGTGGCTGGGGGTAAAACCTCGGATGAGCTCGAATACCGGCCAAGTCGGCCCATTTATCAGAGTAACGCCCCTTTGATTGCTGAAAATGTTGATTTTTGACCTTGTCATCACCGTAGCCCCTTCAGTTTTGATCGGATTTTTCTGAAACTTATATATAAGGTGGCTTGGGATAAAAAATCGGATGAGTTCGAAAACCGACCAAGTCGGCCCATTGATCATAGAGTTATACCCCCTTTGATTGCTGAAAATGTCGATTTTTGACCTTCTCATCATGGTAGCCTCTTCAGTTTTGATCGGATCTTTCTGAAACTTGTATGTAAGGAGGCTGGGGATAAAACCTCGGATGAGTTCGAATACGGGCCAAGTCAGCCTATTTATCATAGAGTAACGTCCCTTTGATTGCTGAAAATGCCTATTTTTTGACCTTGTCATCACCGTACTGCTTCAGTTTTGATCGGATCTTTCTGAAACTTATATGTAAGGTGGCTGGGGTTAAAAACTCGGATGATTTCGAATACCGGCCAAGTCGGCCCATTTTTCGTAGAGTTACGTCCCTTTGATTGCTGAAAATGCCAATTTTTAGCTCACCTGGGCCGAAGGCTCAAGGGGAGCATATAGTATAGTGGGTCCTCCTTCGTCCGTCCGTCCGCCGTCGGTCCGTCCACACTTTTGAGCTGCTATATCTCTGCAGCCTGCAGGCTGATCTTAATCATTTCTCATCTGTAGCATGCCTCTGGTGGGGCATTGATGACATCAGTTTTTTGTTGTTGTTTTTTGAAATCGCATGAAAACTTTGGTTGATATTGCAATCACAAGGTCCCATAGACTTACAGTGAGAAAATGCTTGTCATCACCGTAGCCCCTTCAGTTTTGATCGGATCTTTCTGAAACGTATATATAAGGTGGCTGGGGATAAAACCTCGGATTAGTTCGAAAACCGGCCAAGCCGGCCCAGTTATCATAGAGTTACGTCCCTTTGATTGCTGAAAATGCCTATTTTTGACCTTGTCATCACCGAAGCCTCTTCAGTTTTGATCGGATCTTTCTGAAACGTATATGTAAGGTGGCTGGGGATAAAATCTCGGATGAAGTCAAAAACCGACCAGGTCGGCCCATTTATCGTACAGTAAAGTCCCTTTGATTGCTGAAAATGCTGATTTTTGACCATGTCGTCACC
The DNA here is from genome assembly GCA_963580285.1 of Lucinisca nassula. NCBI lineage: Eukaryota > Metazoa > Mollusca > Bivalvia > Lucinida > Lucinidae > Lucinisca > Lucinisca nassula. The sequence continues at coordinate 66,348,085 of OY757012.1, read as the reverse complement.
GTAGCCCTTTCAGTTTTGATTGAATCTTTCTTAAACTTATATGTAAAGTGGCTGGGGATAAAATCTCGAATGAGTTCGAAAACCAGCCAAGTTGGTCAATTTATCACAGAGTAACGTCTCTTTGATTGCTGAAAATGCCGATTTTTGACCTTGTCATCACCGTAGCCCCTTCAGTTTTGATCAGATCTTTCTGAAACTTATATTTAAGGTGGCTGGGGATAAAACCTCGGATGAGTTCGAATACCGGCCAAGGTGGCCTATTTCTCATAGAGTTAGGTCCCTTTGATTGCTGAAAATGTTGATTTTTGACCCTGTCATCACTGTAGCCCCTTCAGTTTTGATCGGATTTTTCTGAAACTTATATATAAGATGGCTGGGGATAAAACCCGGATTAGTTCGAAAACCGGCCAAGTCGGCCCATTTATTTACTTTGGTTGATATTGCAATCACAAGGTCCCATAGAATTACAGTGGGAAAATGCTTGTCATCACCGTAGCCCATTCAGTTTTGATCGGATCTTTCTGAAACTTATATATAAATCGCATGAAAACTTTGGTTGATATTGCAATCACAAGGTCCCATAGACTTACAGTGGGAAAATGCTTGTCATCACCGTAGCCCCTTCAGTTTTGATCGGCTCTTTCTGAAGCTTATATATAAGGGGGCTGGGGATAAAACCTCGGATTAGTTCGAAAACCGGCCAAGTCGGCCCATTTATCATAGAGTTACGTCCCTTTGATTGCTGAAAATGCCTATTTTTGACCTTGTCATCACCGAAGCCTCTTCAGTTTTGATCGGATCTTTCTGAAACGTATATGTAAGGTGGCTGGGGATAAAATCTCGGATGAGTTCAAAAACCGACCAGGTCGGCCCATTTATTTTGGAGTTACATCCCTTTGATTGCTAAAAATGCCAAATTTTGACCTTGTCATCACCGTAGCCCCATCAGTTTTGATCGGATCTTTCTGAAACTTATATGTAAGGGGGGTAGGAATAAATCCTTGGATGAGTTTGAATACTGGCCAAGTCGGCACATTTATCATAGAGTTACGTGCCTTTGATTGCCTAAAAATGCCTATTTTCGACCTTGTTAGACCTTGATCAGATCTTCATGAAACTTACAAACAAATAAGTCAGGCAGAAAAGCTTGGAGGAGTTTGAAAACTCGTGAGGTTAGCCTATTTGTCACAGAGTAACATCCCTTTGATTGCAGCAGTTAATTGCTTATTAGCTCGCCTTACGAAAGTAAGGGGGAGCTATTGCCATACCCCCGGGTGTCCGTCGTCAGCCTCAGCGTCGGCGTCGGCGTCCGCATTTGGTTAAAGTTTACCTGCAAGCTCTTATATGTGATGTTTTACAAGTTTATTTTGAATATATAATTAACAATTGGTAAAAAAACAATATTTAACATTATCATTTTACTTCATTTTACAGGTTTTTTGGCTTAAATTGGTCTTTTTGAGAAGTTAATATTTTCCTCTGTATTACCTCCCTTGAAATCCTGTGTTAAAGTTTACCTGCAAGCTGCGTGATTTCAAATCCCGGGGGAGGCATGTTTTTTTTTTTTTTTTTCTTTTTAAAAACATGGCGGGTCTGGGGCTCAAGGTGAAGGTCACTGGCTATTTTTAGAAAAACATTGTAATCACTCTAGCGCCTTCATTTATTGATGGATTTTAATATAACTTGGGTATAATGATATCTCGAGTGACTTTGACTTTCAGGGTCTGGCGCTTAAGGTCAAGGTCACTACTTTCAGGGTCACTGGGTCAAGGTCACTGTGTCTATTTTTAGAAAAACATTGTCATCGGGTTTGCACCTTAATTTATTGATGGATTTTAATATAACTTCACACAAATGTTGGGTATGATGATATCTCTAGCAAGTTCAACTTTCAGGGTCTGGGGCTGAAGGTCAAGGTCACTGTGGCTATTTTTCGAAAAAAACTTTGTGATCGCTCTAGTGCCTACATTTATAAATGGATTTTAATATAACTTTACACAAACGTTGGGTTTGATGATATCTCGAGCTCGTTCGACTTTCAGGGTCTAGGGCAGAAGGTCAAGGTCTCTGTGGCTATTTTTAGAAAATATTTTTCATCGCTCTTGCGCCTTTATTTATGGATGGATTTTAATATAATTTCACACAAATATTGGGTATGATGATGTCTCGAGTGACTTTGACTTTCAGGTTCCGGGGCTGAAGGTCAAGGTAATTGTGGCTATTTTTTAAAAAAACTTTGTGATCGCTCTAGTGCCTACATTTATGAATGGATTTTAATATAACTTTACACAAATGTTGGATATGATGATATCTCGAGCAAGTTCGACTTTCAGGGTCTGGGGCTGAAGGTCAAGGTCACTGTGGCTCTTTTTGATAACTTGCCCTCATCCATCTTATGCCTCAAAAGGCGAGCTATGTTGTCTTCTGACAACTCTTGTTTTTGAACTTGTCATCACCATAGCCCCATCAGTTTATATCGGATCTTCTTAGCAAGTCAGGAATAAAAGCTTGAATGAGTTTGAAAACTGGTGAGGTCAGCATATTTATCATAGAGTTACATTCTACTTGATTTGCAGAAATTGCTTACCCTGTCATCACCATGTCCTTCCATTAATCCTTCAGTAAAGGTTGGCACTTCCTAAAACTTTGAATCTGTTAGCTCAGGTGAGCGATACAGGACCAGCTTGGTCCTCTTGTTTAAAGTTGCTGTGCAGAAATATTCGCCTTCATTAGATGGTGTGTCGCACACAAGACCCAGGCCAGTAACTCCAATGTCAAGGTCATACTTAAAGGTCAAAAAGTGGGGAGACATGGGTGTTTTTGTAAAACAAACAAATTCTTTTTGTTAATATGTGTTTGCACGTATTTCCCTTTGGTGTTTGAGATAGGCTTTGGTTTCTGATTCGATCAGTTCCTGGAGTATATGTACAAATTAATTTGCCATAAAGATCGGGTTGGTACATTATCCCCAACTGTCCATTTTAACCTAAATTGTCCTTTATAGAGGCAGGTTGTTATGGTGATAAAACAATGCTTTCCTCAAGAACAGTTGTAGACTGATTTAAAACAGGTACTTATTGAACATCTGTGAATACCAAAGGTTAGTGACATTCAGTGATCTTGGCCTGAGGTTATGGATTGCATTTCCATCAAAATTTCAAAGGTACTTTTTCCTGAAACCGCTTTGTCAATTTCAACAAAATCTTACATGCAACCTCCTGGCAAGGGAAGAATAGAAGTTTGCTTAAATGGTCTCAGACCAAGGTAGCTGCCTTGTCCATATATTATAGTACATGGGCCTTTTAAAGTACCAACGGTCAAGGTCACTCATTGGAGGAATGTTTGTCAAATAATGCTGAAGTATCAGGGAAGTGACCAGGATATGTTACTGCATGGTCATTTATATATTTTGTTTTGTTTTATGTTTCAGGTATTCTCCTCATGCTTTGCAGGTGTCTACAATGAATATTTGCTGAAAGACAAAGGCTGTGATATACACTTAATGATGCAAAACGTCTTTATGTATTTTGATAGTATTTTATGCAATATTGTTATTCTTGCATTTAAAGGAGAACTTCTTGGAGCTTTTACACCAACAAGTTTGTCTTCCATTTTCCAGACTAGTGTTATTTGCATAATATTTAACAATGCTGCGATAGGGATTGTCGTGAGTTTATTTTTGAGATCACTCAATTCTATCTTAAAAACTTTTGCAAGTGCTTTGGAACTGATGTTTACCGCAGTATTATGTTGGCTTATATTTGGAATTGCCATAGACTGGTTTACATTCTTTGCCATAATTATTGTGTCATCAGCCACATGCTTATATGCCCAGAATCCTGTCGTCAACAAAGCCAGAAATGAAGTAGTTGTGGAGCAAAAAGGAAAGGAAATGTCTGCTAGAGAAGTCCAATCAGTATAGTATTTCTGACATTATAATGTCACCAACTGATCGGGAGGGGAAATATTAATGTTGGTGTTGATGCCCCTGACATATTTTGGAGCACTATATCACATAAACTAAATGAGATGGATTTTTCTAAACGGTCATGGATACATTATTCAGACAAAAATTGCTGAGAAATTGCTGATCAGATGGTTTTTAAGTTCATCGTCTGTCAAATTTTAAGGTAAAACAATCTCGTCGTTGTATCTACATATCAATGGACGGGTTTTGTCAATTTTGTTTGTTTGTATTGACGGCCAAGTCAACACTATTTAGGTTGTTTTTGAGCCGGTCAGTTTCCCTGTCCACACTTTTCCTTGGCAAGCTTACATGTAGGCGGTAAACCAGTACTGTGCACATTCTTTCGCTAGAAACTGACAATTGCCCTTCTTGAATCAGCGGAAGGGGTGGGGGCGGAGGGTTGTAGAAAGTTGGCACAAAGCATCATTGGGACCAAGACAGTTTACTGACACGCATTTTAAAGCTAGTTCACCGACACTCATTCATGACGAGTTTTTCATATTTTTTTTTTCATAAATGGAAATATAGCTAGATGCAAAAATGAATTTAAAGTCTAAAATAGTTGAAAACAAAGGGCCACAACATACGTCCTGGTGACATGGTAACTAAAAAGTCTGGTTTCTTGCTGTCGAGTCCTAACCGTTGTCTCGCCTCTGTGGTTCTTTGATTTTTTGTGTTCACGGAGATGTTGCACTGATAAGTTAGGAGGCCTTCATGCGGACTGAACAAATTATTTGTCTAAATCGCGACGGAAGTAAGGGCGAGGATTGTGGCCACGTAAAATCGATTTAAGCCCCCCCCCCCCCCCCCCCCAGTGGAAATCATTCTACTGACCGTTCCAAGGCGGTTCTTCTGTGGCGGTTTATTTATGGTGTTGTTTGTTACTTACTGTTTGTGTATCACTTGTGTCTTTTTATTTTGGATGGCCATATGGCCCTTTTGTGGGAAAGTAACTGTCCTTATGGCCTTCCTTTGTTTAGGTTTCCATTATGGTCTGGTCGCTTAATGTTTGTGTTTCTTTCCCTTTGGTGTCTTTGATGGGTGGAGTAAGTTAATTGTATCGATTCCTGATCTTTGTTTTACTTCTACTTTGTTGACTTTAATTGACTCGACCGACAATATTGTTCATATATTTGTATAAAACTCTTGGTTATTAAACACTTTTGAGGTAGCAAATGGTGCATCAGTTATAACGTTTCAAAGCAAGAAATTATCCATAAATTTATTTCACTTGTTAATATCATTAATAGTCAGACCAATATGGATAGGACTAACATAATGGTCACTTCGATCAAGGTGTTTGAAATAAAAAAGGAGGTATTAGAAATCCGTTCACCGGAAACATTAGTAGCTTTCCTGTCGTGGTGATATGGTTGGATGCTGTTCAAAATGTAGCTATTCATTATAGTCAAGATCACTAGTAACAGTTGAACCAAATGAATGACGTAATTGCGACATATATTGTAACGGGTGGAAAACCTACCTTATTAGCTCACCGGGAGCGTTGGTCTGCTTATTCACTGCCGAAGCCTGTTGTCCATTAGCTTTTCACATTTTCGACATCTCATCTAAACACGTAAGTCCAATATTGAGCAGGCATTTTTGGGAATAGCAAAAAAGTTGCATTCCAACATCCAGGATCTTGAAGTTTTAGCTCACTTGGGCCGAGGGCTCTAGGGGAGCTTATAGTATGGTAGTTAGTCCTACCGCTATCTGTCGTCCATCCTTCAGCAGCTTTGGCCAGTTTAATCTCTGCAGCCTGAAGGCTGATCGTAATCATGTCTCATCTGTTGCATGCCTCTGGTGGGGGATTATGGCATAAGCTTTCGATCAAAATATAATGAAAACTTTGGTTGCTATGGAAACAACTAGAGGGCAAAGTGGGCCAGAAATAGCTCACCTGGATTAGGGTGATCATAATATGTCACATTGTGTATCTTGGCTATTAGATGAGATTGCCTTTAGCAATCCTGAATCTGTATCTTTTACCGTCTCTTAAGTTTCTGAACAGGACAATCCCACTTAAAATTCAGGAGGAGATGGTATTGGTGTAGAATGGTAGGTCATGTGTGTACAAGATACTGTAAGCAGGACATTTACCCTGTCTTTGATTCTTGTATATTGGCAGGGAATGCCTCCCATCAAATTTCAGCTAAATCAGACTTAAGTGCAGTAGCTTTGGGAGATATACTTTGAAGAATTTCAAGATCTGCACTAGATATGGCAGCCATCTCGGATATCGAAATGCAAGGTTTTAAGCAATTCTGAAACCCCATGTTGCCCCTATTGTCTCACACCTTCTTAACAGTTTAAAGAAAAAAAATCAAGATGGCTGCCATGATGGTCACTTTGGCTATCGAAGGAAATGATCATAGTAATTCTGAATATTGCCTTCCTACAAGTTCCAACTCAGTTTCAACTAAAGTCGCTATTGCCCAGACAAAATTTTCCACATTATATGTCCATGGGAAAATAAAGGACAAGTAATTCATGTGAACAGTCTGATCTACCCCCAAATCGGACAGCTCCAAAATTTTATGGCTGTCCACATTAATGCCCCCACCCCCACCGGAGTTGAGTGGGACATATTGTTTTTTGGTGCAGATCCCGTTTGCGTTGGCGTCGGAATTGGCGTCAACGTTGGCGTAGCCTGTTGGAAGCACTTGTCTGTCTGTACTGTATCTCATTAACGAATAGATTAATTTTAGTCAAACTTGGTACAATAAAGGAACTAAAATCGCGAATGCATAGCTGGACGCAGAACTATGGTGAATCGGGGGCTCTGGGTTAGACGTAACAGGATTCTGTTAAGTGCACATCTCAGCTATCAGAGCTAACTTCACAAAATTATTTATTAGCTCACCTGCAGCAAAGCTCCAGGTCAGCGTTTGCTGTGGCCTGTTGTTCGCCGTCCATCTGTCTGCCGTCCCGTGTCCGTCCATCGTAAACTTTTTACATTTTTAACATCTCAAGAACCAGAGGTCAGATTAAGATGATACTTAGTGGGAGGCATCAGGGTGACACGGAGATTCGGATTCGCTAAATGTTTCCATTCAAAAATCCAAGATGGCCACCATGGCGGCAATTTTGAAATTATTAAAAAGATATCTCCTGAAGCAAAGGTCGAATTGACCTTAAACTTGACGGGAGGAATCAGGTTGACATGTAGATTCAGATTTGCTAAAACGGTTCCATTCCAAACCAAAGTTGGGAGTGAGCTGAAACATGGTGGCAGGCATCGGGATGACATGGAAATTCTGATATGCTAAAATCGTTACGTCCGATATCCAAGATGGCCGCCATGGCTGCTATCTTAAAATTCTTCAAAAGACATCTTCTGAACCAAAGGACGGATTGAGCTGAAACTTCATGGAAGGTATCGGGACGATATGGAGAATAGGATTTGCTAGAATGGTTCCATTCCGATATCCAAGATAGTGGCCATGATGGCCATTTTGAAATTCTTAAAACGACATCTACTCCGGCACCAAAGGTTCGATCGAGCTAAAACTTGATAGGAGTCATCGGGGAGTGACATTGAGATTCAGATTTGCTATAATGGCTCCGTTTCTATAGCCAAGATGGCCACCATGGCAGCCATCTTGAAATTCTTTAAACGAAGTCTCCTGAACCATAGGTTGGATTGAGCTGAAACTTTAAGGGCGGCATGGACATGGAGTGACATGGAGATTTAGACTGGCTAAAATAGTTTTGTTCTGGTATCCAAGATTGCGGCCATCTTGAAATTCTCAAACTACATCTCCTCCTAAAGCGAAGTTCGCAATGAGCTGACACTTGATGGGAGGCATAGATTCAAATTTGCTAAACTGGTTGCCTTCCGTTATCCAAGATGGCTGCCATTTTGAAATTCTTCAAACGACATCTCCTTTACCAAAGGTCAGATGGAGCTGAAACTTGATTGGAGGCATCGGGTTGGTATGGGTATTGAGATTTGATAAAATTGTTCTGATCTGGTATCCAAGATGGCTGCCATGGTGGCCATCTTGAAATTCTTCAAATGATATCTTCTCCACAGTCAAAGGCCAGAACGAAGTGAAACTTGACGGCATGTAGATTCAGATTTGATAAAATTGTTTTGTTCCTTAGTACAAATGGCCGCCATGGCAGTCATTTTGAAACTCTTAAAATGACATCTGCTCCTGAGCGAAAGATGGGATTTAACTGAAACTTGATTGGAGGCATCGGGGGGTAACATGGAGATTCAGTTTTGCTAAAATCGTTTCATTCCAATATGCAAGATTGCTGCCAAGGTAGCCATCTTGAAATGTTTCAAATCGCATCGCCGCCCAAACCAAAGGTCAGATCCACAGATCCAGCTGAATCTTCGTTGATAGGAGGCATCGGGGTGACATGGAGATTCAAATTTGCAAAGATCATTCTGTTTCCGTATCAAAGATGGTCGTCATGGCGACGATCTTGAAATTTTTCAAACGACATCTCCTCCCAAACCAAAGGTTGACGTGAGCTGCAACTTGTAGAAGGCACCAGGGTGACATGGAGATTCAGAAAAGTAGGAAGCCTTCCTGCGGACTTTACGAACTATTTGTCTAAAATACGACAGCATTAAGGGCGAGGAATGCGGCCGCGTAAAATCGAATTTCACCCCCCCTCCTCTACCCCCCACCCCCCCCACCCCCCCCCCCCCCCCCACCCCCGTGAAATACTTTTTACCTTACAATGACCATTCCAAGGCGTTTCTTCTGTCGCGGTTTATTTTTGTTATTGTTCGTCTTTGAATGTGTGCATCTTTTATATATTTTTATTTTGGATAGCCAGTCGGCCATTTTATGGGAAAGTAACTTTTGATGGGAGGTGTGGGTTAATTGTATCGATTCCTGATCATTGCCTCCATCTCTATTTTGCTTAAATCATTCTGTTATATTATCCAAGATGCCTGCCATGGTGGTCATCTTGAAAATCATCAAATTACATTGAGTTCAATTGAGCCGAAACTTGATGGGAGGCATTAGGTGCCAGGGAGAGTCAGACTTGAATTGTTAGAACCATTCTGTTCTCATATCCCAGATGGCTGCCATGGTGATCATCTTGAAAATCTTCAAACCACATCTGCTATAAAATGGTCAGTCACATTTAGTTGAAATTTGATTGCAAGCATCTGTGTGACATGGCGATTCAGAGTTGCTAAAATAGTTGCAAATCGATAGCCAAGTTGGCGGCCATCTTGAAATTCTTCAAATCACATGTATGGTAATCACAGATAAGATTTGCGAGGAGGGCACCTCGGGTGTTGTCAATATATGCTTTGAGGTTGTCAGTTTAAAAATTGTTTCAATTTACGTTGATATTTCAAATAAGGTTGGCTTATGTCATCCCTATTTGAAGTAAACATTAATTGAAGTAATTATTTCAAATAAGGTTAAGCGTGGCTAGGTAAGCTGATCAACTCGATATGACCATTGACTGTGCCCTTAAACTTTATTAAAAACAAACAAAATCGGTATAAACTGGCCAAGGACGTGTGGTTAGATAGATTGATGGGCCAACTATAACATAATATTGTTTCATTTAACGCTGTTCAAATAAGTTTGGCCTATGTCGACCTTATATGAAGTAAACCTTAAATGAAGTAATAATTTCAAATATGGTTAAGTATGGCTATGTAACATGACCAACCCGATATTGGCTAAAGAGTGTTGACTAGGTCGTTAAACTTTATTTAAAATACGAACAAAACCACTTTTTTATAAACCTGTCCAGTATGTGTTGTTAGGTAGACTGATGGGTCCACTATAACCTAAATAGTGTTGTGGGAGCCCATAAAACCCGAAGCAACAAAGAAACAATTTCCTTTTAAGACTATTATCATAATAAGTCATTTAACGGTGCTATTTCAAATAAGGTTGACCTGTGTCAACCTTATTTAAAGTAACCTAAAATGAAGTAATTATTTTTATTAATGTTGTTATTTCAAAAACGGTTGGTCTATGTCAACATTATATGAAGGAAACCTAAAATGAAGTAATTATTTCAAACAAGGTTAAGTCTGGCTAGGCAAGCTGATCAAATCCAGATGACCTTTATACAAAATGAACAAAACCTCTTTTTGTATAAACATGTTCGGGATGTTTGGTTTGATAAACTGACAGGTTTAGTATAACCTGAATAGTGTTGGATGAGCTGTAAAACTATGAGAATCAACGACATAAGTTCCTTATAATTCTTTTCTTCATAAGAGGTTATGTATATAGATCAGTTTAATATAAATATTGTTTCATTTAACATTGTTATTTCAAATAAGGTTGGCCTATGTGAAGCTTATAATTTGTAGAGAACCTTAAATGACGCAATTATTCAAAACAAGGTTAAGTGTGGCTAGGTAAGCTGACCAACTTGATATGACCCAACGAATATTGACTAGGCCATTAGACATTTATAAAAAAACTACTAACAATTCTGCCGAGAATGACGGACACATTATAACCTAAAAGTGTTGGCTGAGCCGTAAAACTCAAAGCAACAAAGAAACGAGTTTCTTATAATGCTATTCGTCATACCAGGTTATGGATAGTTGTCAGTTTAAATATGGTTTCATTTTACGTTGTTATTTCAAATAAGGTTGGACTGGATTTTGTCAACCTTATATGAATTAAACCTTAAATGAACTAATTCTTTCAAATAAGGTTAAATGAGGCTAGGTAAACTGAACAACTCTAAATGATCAAAAGGGTGTTGACTCGGCCGTTAAAAAATAGAAGTGATGGCAATGATCAGGAATCAATACAATTAACCCACAGCTCCCATCAGAGACACCAAAGGGAAAGGAACACAAACATGAAACAACAGACCCTAATGGATAAATCAGTAGCAGAAAGCCAAAAGGACAGTTACTTTCCCACAAAATGGCCAATAGGCTATCCAAAATACAACAATATAAGCGACACACACACCCAAAGACAAACCATAACAAAATTAAAATCGCGACAGAAGGACCGCCTTGGAACAGTCAGCAGAAATTAATTCCACTGGGGGCATATATATAATCTAAATAGATATATGCATAAACTTTATAAAATACGAACAAGACCGCTTTTGTATAAACCTATCCAGGCTGTGTGGTCGGGTAGACTGACGTGCTATTTGTAATCTAAATAGAGTTGACTGAGCCGTAAAGCTAAAAGCATCAAAGAAACAAGTTCATTATAACACTATTCGTCAGAATAGTTTATGGATATATGTCAGTTTAAATATTGTTTCATTTTGCGTTGATATTGGGAATAAGGTTGGCCTCCGTCAACCTAATATGAATTTATCCTTAAATGAACTAATCATTTCGAATTAGATTAATTGTGGCTAGGTAGGCTGACCAACTCGAAAATGATCCAAAGAGAGCTAATACGGCTGTTAAACTTTATCTTTTGGTGTCTCTGATTGGAGCTGTGGGTTAATTGTATCGATTCCTGATCATTGCCTTCACTACTTTTTATAAAATACGAACAAAACCTCTTGTAAAACCTGTAAGGCATGTGTAGTTAGGTAGACTAACGGGCCCACTATAACCTAAAATGTGGTGACTCAGCCGAAAAGCTCAAAGCAACAAAGAAACTAAGTTCCTTATAAACCTATCCAGGCTGTGTGGTCAGGTAGCCTAACATGTTATTTATAATCTAAATAGAGTTGACTCAGCCGAAAAGCTCAAAGCAACAAAGAAACTAAGTTCCTTATAAACCTATCAAGTCTGTGTGGTCAGGTAGACTGACGTGTTATTTATAATCTAAATAGAGTTGACTGAGCCGTAAAGCTCAAAGCATCAAAGAAACAAGTTCATTATTACACTATTCGTCAGAATAGCTTATGAATATATATCTGTTAAAATATTGTTTCATTTAACGTTGTTGTTTTTTTTTTCAAATAAGATTGACCTTTGCCAACCTTATATGAAGTAAACATTAAATGAAGTAATTATTTCAAATACGGTTGTTATTTCAAATAAACATGTGTTGCTAGATGCTGAGCACCTTGATATGACCCAAAGAGTGTAAACTAGGCCGTTGAGCTTTAAAAATACCAACAAAACCGATTTTGTATAAACCAGTCGAGTATGTGTGGTTAGGTATACTGACGGTCCGACTATGACCTAAATAGTGTTGACTGGGCCATAAAACTCAAAGCAACAAAGAAACAAGTTCTTGTAACACTATTCTTCATTACAGGTCAATAAATATATATAAACCAATTTAAATATTCCATTTATCGTTATTTCAAATAAGTTTGACCTATATCAACCTTATAAATGAAGTTATTATTTCAAATAAGGTTAAGTGTTACTTAGTAAGCTGAAAAACTCGATATGACACATGAGTGTTGACTAGGCCGTTAAACTTTATAAAATACCAACAAAATTGCTTTTGTATAAACCAGTCGAGGATGTGTGGTCAAGTATACTGACAGTCCCACTATGACCTAAAGTGTTGACTGGGCCGTCAAACACAAACCAACAAAGAAACAAGTTCCTTGTAACACTTAACGTCACAACAGGTAATGCATATAAACCAATTTAAATATTATTAAAATTTAACATTATTTAAAATAAGGTTGGCCTATATCAAACCCTTTTAAAGAACATATTTAACGTCAGTACAGCTGGTGTCTGGGAATGTGTGGCGGCGAAAAAGTCTCCCTGCCCTACATCATAGTGTAGTTTATATTTTCTTGTCCTTCGGGATCATTGATTCCATTGTGGAATTTAGGAAATATTTGAGGGTCACTGATGAGGCCTAATTGGCCGAAACTAGCTAGTCTGGCCCAGAAAACATGTACACTTCATATTTTCCTGTTCTGTGGTGAATTCCTTGCTTGTAATTGATAACCCTTTTATAGAACATATCTAACGTCACTACAGCTGGTGTCTAAGGATGTGTGGCGGGCGTTAAAAGTCTCCCTGCCCGACATCATAGTGTAATTTATATTTTCTTGTCCTTTGGGATCATTGATTCCATTGTGGAATTTTGAAAATACTGGAGGGTCCCTGATAAGGCCTAATTGGCCGAAACTAGCTGGTCTGGCCCAGAAAACATGTACACTTCATTTTTTCCTGTTCTGTGGTGAATTCCTTGCTTCCAAAGGATAACCCTTTTATAGAACATATTTATTTGAAGTTTTTGTTTGTTTGATTTGAGGTTTAATGTCCCCGTCAACACTGTAAAGGTCATTTTGCAGATATGCTTCCAATTTTGTGGGACTTTTATCCGACATTGAGATGAAATAACATTTCAAGCCCTACCACCCAATGAAACTAGTACGGTTTATAAGCATGGATGGGCCGACTTGCACCGCTTTGCCTGGGCAGGCTTAGATCTTCTGAGTGGTTTACCAGTACTCGTTTGTGGGGCGGTTTCAGCTCTGCTTGGAAGCATCATGCAGCCCATCTATTTCTTCAAGCCCCGATGGGCGGGGGGCGAACCTTATATGAAGTAAACCTTGAATGAAGTAATTATTAGCTCACCTGAGCACAAAGTGCTCATGGTGAGCTATTGTGATCGGTTAATGTCTGTCATGGGTCGTGTGTCGTCAACAATTTGCTTCAACTGCTAACTCCTTAACCCTTGAGCCAATTTCAATAAAACTTCATAGGAATATTGCTGAGGTGACCCTCTACAAAAATAACTAAAATTGTTCCGCTCTGCTGAACAAGAAGGAGACCAGAGCTAAAAATAGAAAAAAGCTTTAAACAACAACTTCTCCTGTACCTTAATGCAAATTTCATTCAAACTTTATAGGAATGTTGCTTAGGTGACCCTCTACCAAAATAGCTAAAACGTTTCCGCTCCAGTGAACAAAATGGCCGCCAGAGCTAAAAATAGAAAATTCTTTAAATGACAACTCCTCCTGTACCCTTAGGCCAAATTAATTCAAGCTTCATAGGAATGTTGCTTAGGTGACCCACTACTAAAATAGCTAAAACGGTATTGCGCTGATGAGCAAAATGGCGGCCATAACTAAAAATAGAAAAACATCGTAAATTTGCTTCAAACACAAACTGCTCCTTAACCCTTGGGTCAATTTGATTCAAACTTCACAGGAATGTTGCCAAAATGACTCCCTACCAAAATAGCTAACATCGTTGTGCTATGACAAAGAAGATGGCCACTAGAGCTAAAAATAGAAACAATCTTTAAAACGGTAATTGCTCCTGTTACATTGGGGCAATTTTTTTTTCAAATTTTATAGGAATGTTGCTTAGGTGACCATTTACCAAAATAGCTGAAAAGGTTCTGCTCTGATGAGCAAAATGGCACCCTAGCTAAAAAAAGAAAACATCGAAAATTTGCTTCAAACACGAACTCCTCCTTAACCCTTGGGCCAAATTGATTCAAACTTCACAGGGATGTTATGTAGGTGACTCTCTAAAGAAATAGCTAGAATCATTCCGCTCTGACTAACAAGATGGCCGCCAGAGCTAAAAATAGAAAAATTCTTCAAACGACTACTCCTCCTTTACCCTTGGGCCAATTTCGTTCAAACTTCATTGGAATGTTGCTTTGATGACCCACTACCAAAATAGCTAAAACGTTTTCGCTCTGATGAGCAAAATGGCCACAATAGATAAAAACAGAAAAACTTTGTAAATTTACGTCAAAACGTGAGCTCCTCCTCAACCTTTGGGCCAATTTGATTCAAACTTCACAGGAATGGTAGTTAGGTGACTCCTCACCAAAATAGCTAAAATCGTTCTATGCAGCGAACAAGATGGCCACAAGAGCTAAAAATAGAAAAATAAATTCAAACGACAACTCTTCCTTACCCCTTGGGCTAATTTGATTCAAACTTCACAGGAATATTATGTTGTTGACTCCCTACCAAAATAGCTAAAATTGATCCACTCTGACTAACAAGATGGCCGCCAGAGCTAAAAATTCTTCAAACGACAATTCCTTCTTACCCCTTGGGCCAATTTGATTCAAACTTCACAGGAATATTATGTCGTTGACCCTCTACCATATTAGCTAAAATGATCCCACTCTGATGAACAAAATGGCCACCAGAGCTAAAAAAGAAAAAAAAAAACATTGTTAATTTGCTTCAAACTTCAAAGGAATGTTGCCCAGGTGACTCCCTACCAAAATAGTTAAAATCATTCCACTGTGATAAACAAGATGGCCACCAGGGCTAAAAATAGAAAAAATATTCAAACGACAACTCCTCCTGTACCGTTGGGCCAATTACATTCAAATCTCATAGGAATGTTGCTTAGATGACTCTCTACCAAAATAGCTAAAATGGTCTCGCTCCGATGAACAATATGGCCACCAGAGCTAAAAATAATAAAACATTGTAAATTTGTATCAAATGCGAACTCTTCCTACACCCGAGGGTCAATTTGATTCAAACTTCAAAGGAATGTTGCCTAGGTGACACCCTACCAGAATAGCTAAGATCGTTCCACTCTGATGAACAAGATGGCCACCAGAGCTAAAAATAGAATGTACTAGAGACAGTGACATTCAGGTGAGCGAATCAGGGCCCTCTGGGCCCTCTTGTTTCAAATAAGGTTAGGTGTTGCTAGGTAAGCTGAACAACTCATTATGACCCAAAGAGTGTAAAATAAGCCTTTAAACTTTATAAAATACGATCAAAACCACTTTTGTATAAACCAGTCGAGGATGAAAGTTGTATTGACCTCCATCTATGCCTTAAATAGTGTTGACTGGGCCGTAAAACAAAGCAGCAAACAAACAAGTTCCTTGTAACACTATTCGTCATAACAGGTTATGTTTATAAACCAATTAACATAGCTAAACTACCACCCAGGATCTTGGGTAATGGTAACGTACCTGAAGACACTTCCTTTCATTTATTCCGACTTTTGTGTTGCTGATGTTTGTATGACAGTGCCATCAGGCAAGCTATTCTATCCACCGACAGGTTTTGTTATACTCCATTTTGAAGTACAGTGAGTATACACAGTATACCGCTCTTTAACACGGATAATGTTTCCTGTTTCGACTATTGCACCTTTGGGGAGCATCTATCGGTTTCACCGATATTCTTGTTTCAAATAAGGTTGTAACAAAGCCCAAAATAACGCATAACCGAAGGATTGACATGTTTCTGACCCAAACTCAAATTTTGAACAGATCGCCCCATACCGAATTTCAGCCTTTTTATAGGGTTCTCCATGCTCACATTCTTGCTTTGCACGTGAACCTTGCCTCTTGGAAGTTTGCATGAACATTGGATGATTTTTTAAATATTGACAATACCTATTTCGATGGTTTGATCAGTCAAATTTACCCCCAGAACTTCAGTTAAATATAGCAAATTCTTCTGGCCCCGTTTTAAGTTGACCCCTACCAAAATTGTTCAAATTATAGTGCTGGGGCCAAAAATGCCCCGTCCAAGGGCCCTTTGGTTTTACATAGGTTTATATAGGGAAAATCTTTAAAAATCTTCTTCTCTGAAACCGCAAGGCCCAGGTCTTTGATATTTGGTATGAAGCTTCACCTAGTGGACCCCTACCAAGATTGTTCAAATTATAGTGCTGGGACCAAAAATGACCCCGCTTCGGGGCCCTTTGGTTTTACATAGGCTTATATAGGGAAAATCTTGAAAACTCTTCTTCTACCGCCTCGGGGGCCCTTTGGTTTTACATAGATTGATATAGGGAAAATCTTTAAAAATTTTCTTCTGTGAAACCACAAGGCCTAGGTCGTTGCTATTAGGTGTGAAATTTCATCTAGTGGCCCTCTATTAAGATTGTTCAAATTATAGTCCTGGGGCCAAAAATGCCCCCGCCCCGAGACCCTTTTGTTTTACATAGACTTATAAAGGGAAATCTTTAAAAATCTTCTTCTCTGAAACTGCAAGGCCCATGTCTTTGATATTTGGTATGGAGCTTCATCTAGTGGACCTCTACCAAATGGTTCAAATTATAGTCCTCGGGCCACAAATGCCCCTCGCCCCGGGACCCTTTGGTTTTACATAGACTTATATAGAGATGATCTTTGAGAATCTTCTTCTCTGAAACAGCAGGACTCAGGTCTTTGATAGTTATAGTGAAGCTTCATCTAGTGGACCTCTATCAAGATTGTTTAATATAGCCCTGAGGCCAAAAATGTCCCCGCCGCGGGGCCCTTTGGTTTTACATAGGCTGAAATAGGGAATATCTTTAAAAAAATCTTCTCTGAAACTGCAAGGCCCAGGTCTTTGATATTTGGTGTGTAGCTTCATCTAGTGGACCTTTGCCAAAATTGTTCAAATTATAGCCTTTGTTGATATTTGGTATGAAGCTTCACCAATTTAGACCTTCCTCAACATTTTGCACATTATAGCCATGGGGTCAATAATTGCATTCCCCGGGGCCCACTTGTTACTCTATGGATCAGGTGAGCGATCCAGGGCCATCATGGCCCTCTTGTTGGCTTTAGACTTATCTATTGTAGATGGATTTATTTCTTGCAAAATTTATGATAAACGCGATGATTTTGATTTAGATATAGTAAATTTTGCTTTCTTGGATGGTGATGTTCCTCTTGTGGTGTCCTATGGCGTTTATATTTCGCAATTAATTTGATTTGCCAAAGTGTCTAGTCATGTAACTGACTTCAACACTCGTAATTAATTGTTAACTGCTAAACTTCTTAATCAGGGTTATCGGTATCAAAAACTGCGCAAAGCCTTTCCAAAATTTTATAGACGTCATTTCGATTTAATTTCAAAATTCAATGTGGGACTTAAATATCTTCTGCAACAAGATCTGTCGGAACCCGACTTTTTATGGTGACTTAGTATATAAGTTCAGAAAAATATATAATTGCAATGACTTCAGTACCCAATTTCGTAAAATCATTCTTCGATATAAAAAGATTGGATACAACATAAATGTTATACGACAGACTGCATGCTTGGTAGTTAATCCAATCACGGTTAACAACTTTCCTTCCCTCTTTAATTGCACGCCGGTGGGTCAAGCCTCAGATTTTATGACGGTTCCTGCGTAAAGGTTTACTGAGAATAAGAGAGAATCTAATTTTATGTAATGTTTGTTGGTGCCTGATGCTCTGTCTGGTTCGTCCCATTGGAGTCTGTTGGTTTTCTTTTGATCCAGCATTTCAGTGGTTTCTTTATGTCGAGACCTCACCTGTTGTTTCATCTCTGTGGTTGATTGATTTTGAATTCACGGAGATGTTGCATAAGCAGGAATAATCGTACTACAGGTATTAATCCACACTTATCTGTCACTTCAGTGACGTCACAGCCAGTCGCCTGCTTTCATACAGGTAATAGCAGGAAAATGTATAGAGTTATATAGGAGCCCGTCATTTAACTAATAAAATAATTTATTTTCATTTCTTAAGATATTATTATAACCTCGCATTTGATAGAAAAATGTATCTGCTTCATTTTGGTACCAAATTTGTTGAAATAAAGTATATTTTAAAGTGGCCCAGATTGTAATGAATGCCACTAGGGTATTTCCCTATTAAGTCTTTGTATTTTACAACAAAAATGAACAAGAGGGCCCCATGGCCCTATATCGCTCACCTGTGTACCAGAAAATCATTAGTGTAGGAGACCACTTGGCATTGCAATATACTAAATATCTAAGCTCAGGCAAAGCGGTGTCCATGCTTATAAACCCTACTGGTTTCATTGGGCAACAGGGCTTGAGATGTAATTTCATCTCAATGTCGGGTAAAAGTCCCACAAAATTGGAAGAGACATCTCCAAAATGACCTATACAGTGTTGACGGGGATGTAAAACCTCAAATCAAACAAAATCTGTGCCTTATGGTTTTGGAGAAAAATATTTTTTTTTTCCAGTATAAGTCTATAGGAGCTAATGAGCCCTCGGGCTTGGCCAATTTTGGCCCAAAGGGCACGGTTGGCAGGATTTATGTAGGCGACCATTTTGTGTTGCTATATACTAAATATCTAAGGTCTGTATTTCATGGTTTCAAAGAAGATGTTTGAAGCTTTTTTCCATTATAAGTTTGTTGGAGTTAAGGGGCCACAGGATTTGCACCCCAGGGGCATGATTGGCAGGATTCATGTAGGCGACCACTCGACATTGCTACATGCTAAATACCTAAGCTCTGGGCATTATGGTTTCAGAGAAGAAGATTTTTGAAGATTTTTTTCCCCCATTTTAAGTTGTTTTTTTGTGTGTGTTTTTTTTTTTTTTTTTTTTTCATTATAAGGGCCCTGTGGTTTCAGAGAAGAAGATTTTTGAAGTTTCTCCAATTGTAAGTCTATGGAAGCTAAAGACCCCTGGGGTGTGGCCAATTTGGATCCCAGGGGCATAACTGGCAGGATTTATGTAGGTGGCCAATTGACGTTGCTACATACTAAATATCTAAGCTCTGGGCCTTATGGTTTCATAGAAGAAGATTTTTTAAGTTTTTTTTTCCATTATAAGTCTATTGGAGGTGATGAGCTCGGGCGTAGCCAATTTTGACCCCAGGGGCAGGGTAAGCAGGATTTATATAGCTGGCTATTTTATGTTGCTAGACACTAAATATCTAAGTTCTGTGCTTCACAGTTTCTGAGAAGAAGATTTTTGAAGCTTTTTCCATTATGAGTCTATGGGAGCTAAGGGGCCCCGGAGCGTGGCCCATTTGGACCCAGGGGCATGATTAGCAGGAAATATGTAGGAGACCACTTGCCGTTGCTACATGCTAAATATCTAAGCTCTGGGCCCTGTGGTTTCAGAGAAGAAGATTTTTGAAATTTTTTCCATTATGAGTCTATGGGAGATATGGGGGTCCCAGGGTGTGGCCCATTTGGACCCCAGGGGCAGGATATATGTAGGTGACCACTTGTTATTGATACATGCTAAATATCTAAGCTCTGTGCCCTGTGGTTTTAGAGAAGATTTTTGAAGCTTTTTTCCATTATGTGTCAATGGGAGCTAAGGGGCCCCGGGGGTGGCCCATTTGGACCCCACGGGCAGGATTTATGTAGGTGACCACCTGCCATTGCTTCAGGCTAAATATCTAAGCTCTGGGCCCTGTGGTTTCAGAGAAGAAGATTTTTGAAGCTTTTTTTTTAGCTCACCGTCACGTAGTGACGAGGTGAGCTTTTGGGATCACTTTTTGTCCGTTGTCCGTCGTGCGTGCGTCCGTAAACAATTTCTTTAAACGACATCTCTTCCTAAACCACTGATCGGATTTTGACCAAACTTAACAGGAATGTTCCTTAGGTGGTCCCCTTTCAAAGTTGTTCAAATGGTTCCGGTCTGTTGCACATCTAGGTCACAGGAGCCAAAAATAGATTTTTTTTCACCAAAAACTTAAAAAATCTTCTTCTCTGAAACCACAAGGCCCAGGTCTTTGATATTTGGTATGAAGCTTCATCTAGTGGACCCCTACCAAGATTGTTCAAATTATAGTGCTGGGGCCAAAAATGCCCCCGCCCTGGGACCCTTTGGTTTTACATAGGCTTATATAGGGAAAATCTTTAAAAATCTTCTTCTCTGAAACCACAAGGCCCAGGTCTTTGATATTTGGTATGAAGCTTCATCTAGTGGACCCCTACCAAGATTGTTCAAATTATAGTGCTGGGGCCAAAAATGCCCCCGACCCGGGGCCCTTTGGTTTTACATAGGCTTATATAGGGAAAACCTTTAAAAATCTTCTTCTCTGAAACCGCTAGGTCCAGGACTTTGATATTTGGTATGAAGCTTCATCTAGTGGACCCCTACCAGGATTGTTCAAATTTTAGTGCTGGGACAAAAAATGCCCCCGCCACGGGGCCCTTTGGTTTTACATTGGCTTATATAGGGAAAATCTTTAAAAATATTCTTCTCTGAAACCACAAGCCCAGGACTTTGATATTTGGTATGAAGCTTCATCTAGTGGACCCCTACCAAGATTGTTCAAATTATAGTGCTGGGGCCAAAAATGCCCCCGCCCCGGGGCCCTTTGGTTTTACATAGGCTTATATAGGGAAAATCTTTAAAAAAATTTCTTCTCTGAAACCACAAGGCCCAGGACTTTGATATTTGGTATGAAGCTTCATCTAGTGGACCCCTACCAAGATTGTTCAAATTATAGTGCTGGGACAAAAAATGCCCCCGCAACGGGGCCCTTTGGTTTTACATTGGCTTATATAGGGAAAATCTTTAAAAATCTTATTCTCTGAAACCACAAGGCCCAGGTCTTTGATATTTGGTATGAAGCTTCATCTAGTGGACCCCTACCAAGATTGTTCAAACTATAGTGCTGGGGCCAAAAATGCCCCCGCCCCGGGGCCCTTTGGTTTTACATAGGCTTATATAGGGAAAATCTTTAAAAATCTTCTTCTCTGAAACCACAAGGCCCAGGACTTTGATATTTGGTATGAAGCTTCATCTAGTGGACCCCTACCGAGATTGTTCAAATTATAGTGCTGGGACAAAAAATGCCCCCCGCCACGGGGCCCTTTGGTTTTACATTGGCTTATATAGGGAAAATCTTTAAAAATCTTCTTCTCTGAAACCACAAGGCCCAGGGCTTTGATATTTGGTATGAAGCTTCATCTAGTGGACCCCTACCAAGATTGTTCAAATTATAGTGCTGGGGCCACCCCCCCCCCCCCCCACGTGGCCCTTTGGTTTAACATAGGCTTATATAGGGAAAATCTTTAAAAATCTTCTTCTCTGAAACCGCTAGGCCCAGGTCTTTGATATTTGATGTGTAGCTTCATCTAGTGGACCTTTGCCAAGATTGTTCAAATTATAGCCTTTGTTGATGTTTGGTATGAAGTTTCACCTTTAAGACCTCCCTCAACATTATGCACATTAAAGCCCTGGGGCCAATAATGGCCCTCTCTGGGGCCCACTTGTTACACTATGGATCAGGTGAGCGATCCAGGGCCATCATGGCCCTCTTGTTTCCATTATGAGTCTATAGGAGCTAACTGGCCCCTGGGCGTGGACCTTTTGGACCCCAGGGGCATCATTGGCAGGAATTATGTAGGTGACCACTTGCCGTTGCTACGTGCTAAACATCTAAGCTCTGGGCGCTGTGGTTTCAGAGAAGAAGATTTTTGAAACTTTTTTCCATTATGAGTCTATGGGAGTGAAGGGGCCCCGGGGTGTGGCCCATTTGGAACCTAGGGGCAGGATTTATGTAGGTGACCACTTGCCCTTGCTACATGCCAAATATCTCAGCTCTGGGCCCTGTGGTTTCAGAGAAGAATATTTTTTAAGCTTTTTTCCATTATGAGTCTATAGGTGCTAAAGGGCCCCGCCGGCCCGTTTGGACCCCAGGGGCATGATTGGCAGGAATTATGTAGGTGACCACATGCTGTTGCTACATGCTAAATGTCTAAGCTCTGGGCCCGGTGGTTTCCGAGAAGAAGATTTTTGAAGCTTTTTGTTCCATTATGAGTCTATGGGAGCGAAGGGGCCCCAGGGCGTCGCCCATTTGGAACCCAGGGGCATGATTTGCAGGAATTATGTAGGTGGCCACTAGCCATTGCTACATGCTAAATATCTAAGCTCTGGGCCCTGTGGTTTCAGAGAAGAAGATTTTTTATGGATTTTTTCCATTATGAGTCTATAGGAGCTAACTGGCCCCGGAGTGTGGCCCTTTTGGACCCCAGGGGCATGATTGGCAGGAATTATGTAGGTGACCACTTGCCGTTGCAGCGTGCTAAATATCTAAGCTCTGTGCGCTGTGGTTTCAGAGAAGAAGATTTTTTAAGCTTTTTTCCATTATGAGTCTATGGGAGTGAAGGGCCCCGGGGCGTGGCCCTTTTGGAACCCAGGGGCATGGTTGGCAGGAATCATGTAGGTGACCAATTGGCGTTGCTACATGCTAAATATCTAAACTCTGGGCCCTGTGGTTTCAGAGAAGAAGATTTTTGAAGCTTTTTTTCCCATTATGAGTCTATGGGAGCTAAGGGGCCCCGGGGCGTGGCCCATTTGGAACCTAGGGGCATGATTGGCAGGTTTCATGTAGGTGACCACTTGCCCTTGCTACATGCCAAATATCTCAGCTCTGGGCCCTGTGGTTTAAGAGAAGAATATTTTTGAAGCTTTTTTCCATTATGAGTATATAGGAGCTAAAGGGCCCCGGGGCGTGTCCCCTTTGGACCCCAGGGGCATGATTGGCAGGAATTATGTAGGTGACCACTTGCCGTTGCTACATGCTAAATATCTAAGCTCTGGGCCCTGTGGTTTCCGAGAAGAAGATTTTTGAAGCTTTTTGTTCCATTATGAGTCTATGGGAGTGAAGGGGCCCCAGGGTGTCGCCCATTTGGAACCCAGGGGCATGATTGGCAGGAATTATATAGGTGGCCACTGGCCACTGCTACATGCTAAAAAACTAAGCTCTGGGCCCTGTAGTTTCAGAGAAGAAGATTTTTTGAAGCTTTTTTCCATTATGAGTCTATGGGAGCTAAGGGGCACCGGGGTGTAACCAATTTGGACCCCAGGGGCATGATTGGCAGGAATTATGTAGGTGACCACTTGCCGTTGCTACATGCCAAATATCTCAGCTCTGGGCCCTGTGGTTTCAGAGAAGAAGATTCTTGAAGCTTTTTTCCATTATAAGTCTATAGGAGCTAAAGGGCCCCGGGGCGTGGCCCGTTTGGAACCCAGGGGCATGATTGGCAGGAATTATTTAGGTGACCACTTTCCCTTGCTATATGCTAGATATCTAAGCTCTGGGTCCTGTGGTTTCCGAGAAGAAGATTTTTGAAGCTTTTTGTTCCATTGTGAGTCTATGGGAGGGAAGGGGCCCCGGGGTGTGGCCAATGTGGACACCAGGGGCATGATTGGCAGGAATTATGTAGGTGACCATTGGCCCTTGCTACATGCTAAATATCTAAGCTCTGGGCCCTGTGGTTTCAGAGAAGAAGATATTTTAATTTTTGCCCATTGTAAGTCTATGGGAGCTATATGTTGCCATAGCAACCAGAATTCCAATCTGATCAGCCCAAAAACCTTATGCAGCCTTTCCCCCTACCTGGTGATGCTTCTCATGAAATTTGATCAAGATTGACCATGGGGTATTAGAGATATACTTATTTTAAATTGTTTACGGACGGACGGACGGACGCACGCACGACGGACGACAGACAAAAAGTGATCACAAAAGCTCACCTTGTCACGTGACAGGTGAGCTAAAAATAGCCTAAATTCAAAGGCTCAAAAGTCATATTTGTTAAAATTTCTCCGTGCGCTATAACCTCTCATTAGAAAGATTTATTTAATATCTATATTCATGTGGTAAAAATATTAGAAAATCAGTTTATTAAAAGTGGCCCACGGGTTTTAGAAAATAGCTATATTTGATGATTCGGATCAAAAATGTGTAAAGATAACACAGTCGCAGGACTTGTATACACAGGATGTTAGAATGAATCGCAAAAGAAGTTAAAAGCATGGAAAATCGGTATCAATATGGATAATATTATTGATAGAATTAGAAAGAAATATTTTTCTTTCAGAAGAAAACAAATATGCATCCATAATTAAAAACTTTGTACGCATATTATAACTTATTTATTTATTTTTTATGTAAAATTATGCTTTTAATTAGCAACCTTTGGACGCTTGATTTTAAGATTTGGTATAATCATATTTTCGCCTAGGAAAGCTACAAACTGCTTAATTAGAAAACTTGAATGATACGATGTATATTTCCATCATTACAAAAATGCACCTATTCAAATACATTGCAAATTTCACAGCCAACTTAAAGCAATTTAAGAAAAAGTTTTTTTCTTATTTCTGCTCTTAATTATAAATTGAGAGTACTCGTTAGAATGACGATGATGACTCGTTAGAACAGTCAAACGTATGATTTTAAGCTCAAAAGTCCTTTATTTTATCTCATTTCTGCTCAACATAAAGAATGTGGGTGCTTGTTAAAATCACCTCACAGAGTCGGTTCTAACGAGTAACCACAATCTATGTTTTTAGCAGAAATAAGACAATTAATGTTTGTGAGGGTCAAAAACATTTCAGTTTTTTACAGCAAAATTTGCAATCTACATTTGAATAGGCATGTTTATGTAATGTTTGTTAGCTTTTACACCAGTCCTGTAGATGCAGTGTTTTAATTCATGTGTTTAGAAAACTGTAATGTTCTTGATAAGTTATAATTTATATAATACGATGCATATTTCCATCATTATGAAAACAAGCCTATTCAAATACATTGTAAATTTTACGGCCAAAACCAGCAATTTTAAGAAAAAAGTATGTTATTTTTCTTGTTCATATAATTTGTTGGTACACATAAGAACTGCCTCTGCGAGGCGGTTCTAACGATTTCCCACAGTCTATAATTTAGAGCAGAAATAAAAAATGAGCACCCAGAATTTATGGTTCGTGCTTAAAAGTCATACATAAGAAGTAAGAACTTTCGTCTGGATCGTGTCATTTTTCTCTTTTGAAGTCCAAACATTGTTTTTTAGCTCACCAGAGCCAAAGGCTCCGGGGGAGCTTATAGGATAGGCAGTTGTCCGTCGTTGTCGTCGTCGTCGTCTGGCGTTAACATTTTCAAACGACATCTCCTCTGAAGCCACTGGGCCGATTCAGCCCAAATTTCATCTGTAGCATCCTTGGGTTGGGGGATTGAAAGTTTGTGTTTTTTTTATGAAATTCGGCTCATTGGTTTGGTTGCTATGGCAACTTAGAGTTTCCATAGACTTATAATGGGGAAAATTGAAAAAATGGCATTTACTGCCAAGCCACTGCAGATATTTTGACAAAACTTTCATAGAAATATTCCTTAGGCAATCTACTATCTGTCATATGATTTTAGGCCTACTGCTCATTTGTATTGGTTGCCATGGAAACCAAAATGAAAAAATAGAAAAAAAATACTTAAAAAATCATCTCCTCAGAAACCGTATGCTCTATGAGGCTGAAAGTTTATGGAAATATTCACCATATTTGCCTTTACAGGTTTTGTGTTTTTTATTAAATTCGGCTCTTTAGTTTGGTTGCTATGGCAACTTAGATTTTCCATAGACTTATAATGGGGAAAATTGAAAAATGGCATTAACTACAAAGCCTTTGCAGATATTTTGACAAAACTTTCATAGAAATGTTCCTTTAGTAAACTTCTCTCAGCCATATGCTTTTATGTCAACCTGGGGGTCCAGTTGGTTGTGCCGGGGCCATGCCCCGCCCCCAGTACTTCATAAAATGACCTATATCTCAGAAACCTTACAGATCCCCACCCCTAAACCATATATATTCTTGTTCCTATTGATAAGACGCATTCAGTGACACCAACCTGGAGGTCCTCCGGGATGTGCCGAGGCCATGCCCCACCCCCTCCACTTCATAAAAGGCCCAATATCTCGGAAACCATTCAGATCCCCACCCCTGAACCCTATATACTCTTGTTCCTTATGATAAGACGCATTCAGTGACATCAAACTGGGGGTCCCCCGGATGCGCCGGGGCCATGTCCCGCCCCTCCATTTCATAAAAGGCCAAATATCTCGGAAACCTTACAGATCCCCACCCCTAAATCATATATACTCTTGTTCCTTATGATAAGACGTATTCATTGACCCCAAATTGGGGGTCTTCCGGGATGCGCCGGAGCCATGCCCCACCCCTTCACTTCACAAAAGGCCATATATCTCAGAAACTGTTCAGATCCCCACCCCTAAACCATATATGTTCTTGTTCATTATGATGAGACACATTCAGTGACACCAACCTGGGGGTCCCCAGGGATGTTCTTGTTCCTTATTATTAGCACACCTACTGTAGCGGTGTCCGCAGGGGCCAGTCCTCTCCTTTATCACTTCATGAAAGGATATCTTGGAAACCGTTCAGATTCCCACCCCAAAACCATATATATACTTGGTCCTTATGATGAGACACATTTAGGGACAACAATCTTGGGCTTTCCTGGGAACGACAGGGCATGCTCCAACCCCTCCACTTTTATCTCCAGCCATGCAGATCCCCACTGCTAAACCATATATATTCTTGTTCTTTGTGATAAGACACATTTAGTGATACCAACCAGGGCTCCATTGGGTCCATGCCCCACCCCCTCTACTTCATAAAAGGCCGTATCTTTCATATACTGAGTCCACATTGATGCTCATTTGGATATGGGGGTTCATTTGGCAGATTAAAATGATATCATGTTAAAATACATGGCTGCAATTTGGCAGTGCCCATCTGAGTGCCCACCTGAGCTCTGGTGAGCATAGTGGCCCATGGGCCTCTTGTTTTTTCTTTGTCTCATTAATTAATCTTCTCTGGGCCCAGCCGAGATAAAATATTAAATTAATCTCATTTGTGCAATCGTCTCAGAAGCTGTGTTTATTTCACGCATTACTCCCTTAAATTACAATATACAAGGTTGTCATTTTTAAATGTTTGGATTTTAGTTTCATGGCCCTTTCAAGATTATTTTACTCATATCGAGCCGATCGTTAATCAGAGGTGGGCGAAAAGCGGAGTACCCGGAGAACACCGTCTCACAGCGGTGAGAGACCTAATATTTAAGAGTCAGCACTCTTACCCACTAGGCCACGGACGTCCGTCATTTTTAAATGTAAAATGTACAATGACAACCCCTAACTTTGCAAACAGTGTAGATCCAGATCAGATTAGTTCTGAAGAAGCCATCTGATCAGGATTTACACTGTCAACCTGTTTGTGAATTTGAACGAAAACAGTATACGATGTAGTCTGATTGGCTGATAGTGTAGATGTGAATTATTATATTATTCTCTTTGAATAGCCTCGTCGAGGCGTTTCTACTGAGTATCCGCAATGTATGTAATGTGCTGAAATATTAAAATTATCAGGATTTTTTAATCTGAAAATTTAAATTTTAGGGTGATAAATTTTTAATATATTATTATATAATGTGAGTATAGGCTGCTTTCGTTGTGTCTTGTTTAAATCTTAAAGAAAATTAAGTCACAAACCCACTTTCTTTATTCTGAAATGACTGAGGATGTATCGGTGTATATTGAAAGAACGCGAGTACTGCTCGCCTAGGGCGTCCGAGATATGTTTATCCAAAGTTTGTGATTGTTGTGCATTAACCCATTTTGTACCCAATTCCCCAAAACGGGTTATAGCAAAAAGTGCAGGCCCAGATCAGACGCCACCGAGCTCGGCTTTTATTCAGGAACTACTGTTTGCAAAAAGTTCAGCCATTTTTTTCAAATATATATTTAGAAAACACAACTTCACACCATTAAATTTTGAAATGAACTTGTTCTATATATAAGATTGACAATTCCGGTTGGTACAAAATGGGTTAAATTGATCTAGACGACAGAGCTTTAACACATCCCAGTGTAGGTAGAGCTGTTCATATCAGAAATCAGACCGGAGTTTAAAGGCCTTCTCAACACTTTTTTGTCATATGGAGCTGGTCAGTTTACCTATCCCCACTTTTCCTGGCCAGGCTTGTATTGAATACTGAGTATACCCCTTCTGCAAGTCCTCCTCGGTGGTTAAGAAGTATTGGCAGAAAGATAGATAGATAGATAGATAGATAGATAGATAGATAGATAGATAGATAGATAGATAGATAGATAGATAGATAGATAGATAGATACGTAAGCGATTAACCAGTATGGCGCACATTCTTTTGTTTGAAACTGACAGTTGCCCTTTTGAAACAGTTGAAGAAAGAGAAAGAATGTAGAGAAGATTTCATGATCAATTTCCACGAAAGAAGCAGGTACCGAACCCACCCAATCATAGGTGCATGCGACTGAGCTACCGAGGCCAGCTTCAGAAATAAGTCAACACCCATGTAAGTAAAATTAGGCCTTCATATATGGTTATTTAAAATGACTTCCATAACAAAGAAAAAGAAGCTCTGACGCGATTTTAACCAATATGGCATTGGAGACTAGCATAGACTCAGATCAGACTGCGCTTAACAGAGTGCAGTCTGATCAGAGCCTTTGGTAGTGCAGAAGCAATGCAATTCATAGAACCGTTATTGAATCAGCAAACATGCAGGCTGATCTTGTCTTCAGCTTAAAAACTACCACATTATTGGAAATCCTGTGTTGTGGCTGAATTCCAAACATACGCCACAGCGTCTACTAGGGCCTATGTTCGGATACATAATTGTTTTATTTGTTTCCTACAAAATGGCGTAACAGTCCTCACTAGAGGCTAGAGCTTTATTGTTAGTTTGTTTGATTTGAGGTTTAACGTCCCCGTCAACACTGTAAAGGTCATTCTTGAGACGTTGGTTCCAATTTTGTGGGACTTTTACCCAACACCGAGATAAAATGACATCTCAAGCCCTGCCGCCCAATGAAACCAATAGGGTTTATAAGCATTGGACGAGCTGACCTCGCACCACTTTGCCTGGGCAGGCTTAGATCCTCTAAGCGGTTTACCAGTACTCATGCGTGGGTCGGTTTCAGTTCTGCGTGGAAGCATCTTGCAGCCAATATATATCTTCAAGCCCAGCTTGTCATTACAATACGCTGAATTTCATTAATTAAATAAATTCTTTTATATATTGTCATCATTACGTTTCTTTTATTGTTTACCGATGTCCACAATATAGAAAGGAACAAAATTACATGAATATACCCATGAAATAAAAAATAAAAATATGTACATAAATGTGATCTATTTTTATTTCCTTATAATTTTGGATTAACTGCCCGGCCGAGAATATTTCACTTATATCGAGGATAAAACACCTGGTCATCCGTCAGCAAAACATGCATTTTTTATATAAAATATCACAATTTTTCATCTTGAGATTTTCGGTGGCAAAATTTACAATGTACGGTATATCCATACTAATTTTAACAGGGCACTGGATAGAACACAGATTGGTTGTGTATTGTAATTCAAACCGGGAGGTGAGAAACTGTATTACACACTATCAACACAGGTAAACGACGCTATCTCGACTACGGTCTAAGGGAATTAACTGATGCCAATCCAATATGGGCTATCGGTAATCTGAGTGACGGTTCCTGTAGTACGATGATTCCTGGTAATGGCATGGAGAGTTAGGAGACCTTCATGTGGACTGAACAAATTATTTGTCTAAATCGCGACGGAAGTAAGGGCGATGATTGTGGCCACGTAAAATTGCTTTAAGCCCCCAGTAGAGTTCGTTTCACTGACCGTTTCATGCGGTTCCTCTGTCATGATTTATTTTTGTTATGGCTTGTCACTGAGTGTGTGTATCGCTTATATTATTTTGCTTTGGATAGCCAATTTGCCATTTTGTCGGAAAGTAACTGTCCTTTTGGCTTTCCGCTTGTGAGGTTTCAGTTAGGGTCATGTTTGTGTTTCTTTCCCTTGGTGTCTCTGATCATTGCCTTCACTTCTGTTTAAAAGCTCGGATGAATTCGAAAAATAGCGATGTTGGTAATGCTTAAGGAGTTATGCCCCCTACTTTGCTGAAACTGCTGATTTATGACCTATGTCATCACTGTAGCCCCTTCAGTTTTGATTGGATCTTCTTGAAACTTGCAGACCAGTAAGTCAGGAATAAAAGTTCGGACGAGTTCGAAAACTAGCGATGTCTGTCGATTACTCATGGAGTTATGTCCCGTACTTTGGTGAAGATGCTTATTAGCTCACATCGTGAGCTATTGTGATCACTGAATGTCAGTCGTGTGCCGTCAACAATTTGATTTAAATGCGAACTGCTCCTTAACCCTTGCGCCAATTTGAATCAGACTTAACAAAAATGTTGCCTGGGTGGCTCCCTACCAAAATAGCTAAAATCGTTCCACTCCAATGAACAAGATGGCCACCAGAGCTAAAGATTGAAAAATCTTTAAACAACTCCTCCTGTACCCTTTGGCCAATTTCGAAAACCATCAGAAATTTACTTCAAACGCGAACTCCTCCTAAACCCTTTTGCCAATTGGATTCAAACTCCACTGGAATGTTGCCTAGGATTTCTATTTTTGCTCTGACGAACAAGTTGGCCAACAGAGCTAAAAATAGAAAACATATTCAAACGACAACTCCTCCTGTACCCTTGGGCCTATTTCATTCGAACTTCCTAGGAATGCTGCCTTCCATGGACCAGTTTGATTTAAACTTCACAAGAAAAATGCCTAGGTGACCCCTACCAAAATAGCTAAATTGTTCGGCTCTGAGGAATGTTGCTTAGGTGACTTCCAAAATAGCTGAAGCGGTTCTGCTCCGATGAGCAAAATGGCCACCAGAGCTAAAAACAGACAGAATGACCCTGGATCGCTCACCTGATCCTTATTGCACAACTGAAACGGTAGGTGGGGTGGTTATCCTTTTAACATCGCAGGTCAGGTCCTAGCACACCAGAAGATGGACAGGCTCAGTTTAACTATCAATGACTCCTGGAGACAAGGAGTTGTGTGTGTATCGGGGGAGGGGGGTGCGGAGAGGGTTGAGGGGGGTGATAAGAGGTTGCGAGTGGATGTGTGAACAGGATGAGTCTGACTGTCAATGACCCATGGTAACAAGGGGTTGTGGGGGGAGGGGATACAACAGGTGGTGTGTGAACAGGCTCAGTCTAATTATCAATGAATCATGGTGACAAGTGGTTGTGCAAGGGGAGGGGGGAGGAGTATTTGATCTAATTCTTAAAATAGCAATATGTACTGGTGCCATATTTTATTGCAACACAACAGTTAGCTGGGAACCGGTTAAGTCTTCTTTAACCCTGCTTATTGGTAGGGTAAGTTGAGTGAAACTCTTCATCAAGAGTTGCCAGAAGGCAACATAGCTCGTCTATAGGGGCCTAAGTTGAACAAGTTATGTGTGAGTGCATGCATGCATAAGTTCGTGCATGTATGCATGTGTGTGTGTGCATGCGTGCACGCACACATTCTGGCACGCATGTGCATGCATGTGTGCAGGCATGCCTCAGTATGTGTGTGCATGCATGCATGAATGTATGATTGTGCATGTATGTACATGTGCATCCAGGATTCCTTGCATGCATGCATGTGTGTGTGTGCTTTCATGTATGCATATGAGTATGTGTGTGTGTGTGTGCATGCATGAGTGTGTGCATGCACGCATCTGTGTGTACATGCATGTCAGAGTGTGTGCATGTATGTACGCAGTAAGTGTTTGTGCATGCATGCATGAGTGTGTGAATGCATGTATGGATGTGTGTGTGTGCATGCATGTATGTTTGTGCATGCATGCCTGTGAGAAATTGTGTGTGCATGCATGCATGCGCGTGTTTGCATTCCAGCATGCATGCTTGGGTGCATGCATATACGAGGGGTGATCAGAAAATACGCGGAAAAGTGCTCTTATTATTTTTTTTTCGCCCGACATTCACTGTATTTCACAAAAACAAAGGTATAAGAAATGTAAATCCAAGTCACAAATTTTAGGAATGTAGAAGCTGCATAGAAGTAAATTTGGTTCTATAGTAACGTCAAAACGGCATCCTGGCCCAAATTTACGTATGTGTGATTGCCTGCGAGCATGCATGTGTATGCATACATGTGTGTGTGCATGCATGCATGCATGTGTGAGCACATGTGTATGCAAAAGTCTGTGTTTGCATGTGTGAGAGCATGTGTGCATGCAAGTATGCATACATGTGTGTGCTTGTATGCATGCGTGCATGAGTGATGCACATGTGCATGCATGCATGCATGAGTGTGTACATACATGTCTACATGCATGTGTGCTTGCATGTCTACATGCATGTATGAATGCATGTGTGTGTGCATGCATGCATTTATGTGTGTGTGCATGCGTGCATGTATGTATGCATGCATGTGTGAGAGCGTATGTGTGTGTGTGCATGTACGCATGTATGTATGTGTGCACACATGCATGCATGAGTATGTGCATGCATGCCTGTGTGAAATTGTGTGTATGTGCATGCATGCATGCATTTGTGAGCATACAGACATGCATGTGTGCATGCATACCTGTGTGCATGCATGCATATGTGCATGCATGCATATGTGCATGCATGTGTGTGCATTCAAGCATACATGCATGTGTGTGCATTCAAACATGCATAAATGCGTGTGTGCTTGTGAGGGTGCATGCATGTATGTTTGATTGCATGTGTCCATGCATGTGTGTGTGCTTGCATGCATGCATGTTTGATGCACGTGTGTGCATGCATGCATGAGTGTATGTATGCATATATGTATGTATGTATGTACACAACAAATGCAAATATCCCCACAACTAACAACTTTTATGTGTGTGTGTGGGGGGGGGGATATGAATTGTTTATACGTTTTCAAAAAGAAAAAAAAATGTTTCTCGACTGGGATTTGAACTCACGACCTTTTGAATCACAGTCCCAAGCTCTATCCATTATACTACAGAGATTACACGTAAATTGACCATTGTTTTACTTCTATTTTTCAACATAGGGAAATAAGGGATGTAATGCCGATGCCTCTACAGTGTTAACAAGGTTTTTTCAACGAATTAACCTACTTACCTACTTTTTGACACAACATGACCCATTTTGGAACTTGACCTAGATAAGACGATCATTCTGAGCAAGTTTGATGATGGTTGGACCAAACTTATGGCCTCTAGAGTGTTAACAAGGTTTTTCTGTGATATGACCTACTGATCCGATACGACCCATATTCGAACTTGACCTTGATATTGGTGAGATGAGCATTCTGAGCAAGTTTG
The DNA here is from genome assembly GCA_963580285.1 of Lucinisca nassula. Lineage (NCBI taxonomy): Eukaryota > Metazoa > Mollusca > Bivalvia > Lucinida > Lucinidae > Lucinisca > Lucinisca nassula. The sequence goes on along the minus strand of OY757012.1, from coordinate 66,314,546 downwards.
GTGATGATTAGACCAAATCTGTGGCCTCTAGTGTGTAAACAGGGTTTTTCTATGATTTGACCCAGTGGCCTACTTTGTGATCCGACATGACCCATATTCGAACGTGACCGAGATATTGTCATGATCATTCTGACCAAGTTTGTTGATGTTTGAACCAAAATTGAGGCCTCCAGAGTGTTAACAAGAAAAGTTTACGCACACACGACGGACGCCGTAGCCGGACATCTCATGGTCACAATAGCTCACCATGAGCTTCAATCATTATGCCCCCAACTTCGAATAAGTTTGATGGGCATATTGCTTCTGCTTCGTTCGTAAATTCGTCAGTTCGTCCATCCGTTACGCTTTTGATGCATAGCATAAATTAAGAACCAAGAACCATGAATGCTAGGGTTTTGGAATTTCACATTTGGATTTCTCATGGAAAATTTGGGGATGCGTATTTTTTCTCGTCCAGGTTATGCCCCTTTCAAGAGTTACTGCCCTTTGATTTTTTTTTGTATAAAATATTGTCAGCAAACTATCTCAAAAACTGTAAGAGCTAGAGCCTTGCAAGTTGGTGAATAGATTGGTGGTGATGATTAACTTTTGACTAAATTCCAAAAAATGCTTAATGAGTTATGGCTTTGTCACTTTGGTAATTTTTACATTGTACCTCTATGTGCTTTGTGATGCATAGCATAACTTTATAACCGTGTATGCTAGGGTTTTGAAATTTCGTATATGGGTTCCTCATGGAAAATTAGGGGACGCGTATTTTTTTCTCGTCCGGATTATGTCCCTTTCAAGAACTATTGCCCTTTGAAATTTTTTTGCTAAAATCTTGTCAGCAAAATATCTCAAAAACCATAAGAGCTAGAGCCTTGAAAGTTGGTGAATAGATGGGTGGGGATTAGTAGATGACCTAATTAACTTTTGACTAAATTCCAAAAAATACTTAATGTGTCATGGCCCTTTGTCACTTTGGGTATTTTAACATTGTACCTCTATATGCTTTGTGATGCATAGCATAAGTTTTTAACCGTGTATGCTAGGGTTTTGAAATTTCATGTATGGATTCCTCATTGAACACTAGGAGACGTGTATATTTTTCTCGTCCGGATAATGCCCCTTTCAAGAGTTATTGCCCTTTGAAATTTTTTGATAAAATTTTGTCAGCAAAAAATCTAAAAACGATAAGAGCTAGAGCCTTGAAAGTTTGCGAATAGACTGATGGTGATGAGTACATGACCTGATTAACCTTTGACTAAATTCCGAAAAATACTTAATGAGTCGTGGCCCTTTGTCACTTTGGGTATTTTTACATTGTACCTTTATATGCTTTGTGATGCATCGCATAACTTGAAAATCGTGTATGCTAGGGTTTTGATGAAATTTCATATATGGATTCCTCATGGAAAATTAGGAGATGCGTATTTTTTTTCTCGTCCGGATTATGCCCCTTTCAAGAGTTATTGCCCTTTGAATTTATTTTGGATACAATCTTGTCAGCAAAATATCTAAACAAGAGTCCCATGGACAAAAATGCTCACCAGAGCTCAGGGGGCCACTGCCCACTGGCAGCATGTATTTTAATTAACCATGGAAGCCCTATGCCCAAGGATGTTACAGATAAAATTTGGACCCAATCAGCCGAGTGGCTTCAGATTCTGATGTCGCTTGAATGTGTTGATGCAGGTCAACAGATGACAATTGACAATTTCCCAGTTGTGGCAACAAATAGGCCAAAAAGATTATTATTAATGGAACATTTCTATGATATTGTGACAAAATATCTTGAAAGGCATTAATGTCATTTTTCAATTTTCTCTATTAAAAGTCAATGGAAACTCTTAACTTGCCAAAGCAAACAAACAAAAGAGCCAAATTTCATAAACCAGAGTTCAGGTGGACACTGCCCAATGGCAGCCATGTATTATAACGTGATGTGATTTTAATCTACCAACTATAAAGTCTCCCAAACAAGCCCCAGACCCAAACGGACACCCATGTGGACTGTATCTGAAATATCAGGTGTTTTATAAAGTAGAGAGGATGGGGCATGGACCCAATGGAGCCCCGGTTGGTGTCACTAAATGTCTCTTATCAAAAGGAACAGAGACTTATATGGTTTAGCAGTGGGGATATGTATGGTTCTTGAGATTAAGGCCTTTAAAGCAATGGAGGGATTCAGGCATGGAAGATCCAAATAAAAGCCCAAGATTATTGTCACTGTAAGGACCAAGAGTACAAACGGTATGGTTAAACGGTGGGGATCTGAATGGTTTCTGAGGCTCTTTTATGAAGTCGCAGGGAGAAAATGGCCCCTGCCGACCCCCAAAGATGGGGTGGGGTAACTGAATGTGTCTAATAACAATGAACAAGAATACACATGTATGTGATTATAGTATGGGGATTTGAATGGTTTCTGAGATATATGGCCTATTATGAAGTGGAGTCTTATCATAAGGAACAAGAATATCTATGGTTAAGAGGACTTGGATCTGAACGGTTACTGAGATATATGTATTTTAATGAAGTAAAGGGGTGGGGAATGGCCCGTGGCACCCCGGGCACGCACTGCGTGGCCCCTAGGTTGGTGTCACTGAATGGGTCTTATCATAAGGAACAAGAATATATATGGTTTAGGGGTGGGGATCTGTAAGGTTTCTGAAATATTTGGCATTTTATGAAGTGGAGGGTGTTGTGCATGGCCCCGGCACATCCCGGGGCCCCTTCGCTCCCATAGACTTATAATGGAAAAAAGCTTCAAAAATCTTCTTCTCTGAAACCACAGGGCCCAGAGCTTAGATATTTAGCATGTATCAATGGCAAGTGGTCACCTACGTAATTCCTGCCAATCATGCTCCTGGGGTCCAAATTGGCCACACCCCGGGGCCCCTTAGCTCATGTATACTCATAATGGAAAAGAAAAAGGTTCAAAAATCTTCTTCTCTGAAACCACAGGGCCCAGAGCTTAGATATTTAGCATGTAGCAACGGCAATGGGTCACCTACATTGACCCTCTTTCAAAATTGCCTGAATCGTTCTGCTCTGTTAAACAAAATGGCCGCCAGAGCTAAAAATAGAAAAAATCTTTTAATGACATCTCCTCCTAGGCAAATGGCCCGATTTGAAAAGAATTTCACAGGAATGTTCCTAGAGTGACCCTCTTTCACAATTGCCTAAATCGTTCTGCTCCGTTAAACAAAATGGCCGCCAGAGCTAAAAAAAGAAAAACATTTAAATGACTTCTCCTCCTAGGCAAATTGTCCTATTTGAAAAGAATTTCACAGGAATGTTCCTTGAGTGACCCTCTTTCAAAATTGTTTAAATCGTTCCTCCTAGGCAAATGGCCCGATTTAAAAATAATATCACAGGAATGTTCCTTGAGTGATCCTCTTTCAGAATTGCCTAAATCGTTCCGCTGCATTAAACAAAATGACCACCAGAGCTAAAAATGGAAAAACATTTAAATGACATCTCCTCCTAGGCAAATGGCCCGATTTGAAAAGAATTTCACAGGAATGTTCCTAGAGTGACCCTCTTTCGAAATTGCCTAAATCGTTCTGCTCTCTAAACAAAATGGCCACCAGAGCTAAAAAAAGAAAACCTTTCAATGACATCTCCTCCTAGGCAAATGGCCCAATTTGAAAATAATTTCACAGGAATGTTCCTTGAGTGACGCTCTTTCAAAATTGCCTAAATCGTTACACTCCGTTAAATAAAATGGCCGCAAGAGCTAAAAAAAAAAAAAAAAAAGAAAAACCTTTAAATGACATCTGTTCCTAGGCAAATGGCCCGATTTGAAAAGAATTTCACAGGAATGTTCCTTGAGTGACCCTCTTTCAAAATTGCCTAAATGGATCCGCTTAGTTAAACAAAATGGCCACCAGAGCTAAAACTAGAAAAAACCTTTAAATGACCTCCTCCTAGGCAAATTGCCCTATTTAAAAATAATTTCACAGGAATGTTCCTTGAGTGACCCTCTTTCAAAATTGCCTAAATCGTTCCACTCCGTTAAACAGAATGGCCGCCAGAGCTAAAAATAGAAAAACCTTTAAATGAGATTTCCTCCTAGGCAAATGGCCTGATTTGAAAATAATTTCCCAGGAATGTTCCTTGAGTGACCCTCTTTCAAAATTGCTTGAACTGTTTCGCTCTGTTAAACAAAATGGACACCAGAGCTAAAAATAGAAAAACCTTCAAATTCCACTACAATGAAAAATAGCCCCCAAAGATAAAGTCTTTGGTCCACATCTCCTTAAAGCAGTGAATCCCTGATTTCCACAAGCTTTGAAACATCTTGGATTCAGGTGAGCGATTCAGGGTCATCATGGCCCTCTTGTTTTCTTCATAAACGCACATAAACAGTTATTATGCCCCTCACACAACAAAGTTGTTAGGGGGTGGGGATATTGCATTTGTCCTGTACATACATACATACATACATACATACAAACATACAGGCACTTATGCACACACACACACACACACACACACACACACACACACACACACACACACACACACACACACACACACACACACACACACACACACACACACACACACACACACACACACACACACACACACATGCATGCATACACACATGCATGCATGCATACACAAACAATCTCATGCATGCATGCACACATACATGTATGCATGCACTCTAACCATTTCTAGTTGTAAATTTGCATCGAACACGAACTCATCCTTAATCCTTGCCCAAATTGGATTCAAACTTCACAGGCATATTGCCAAGGTGGCTCCCTACAAAATAGTTTTGTTCTGTTTGATTTGCAGTTTAACGTTCCCGGCAACACTGTATAGGTCATTTTGGAGAAGCTGCTTCCAATTTTGTGGGTCTTTTACCCGACATTGAGATGAAATGACATCACAAGCCCTGTGGCCCAATGAAACCAATAGGGTTTATAAGCATGGATGGTCCGACTCGCACTGCTCTACCATGGCAGGCTGCGGTCGGATTTAAGCTCTGCGTGGAAGCATCATGTTATTAGAATGGCTTCGCTCTGATGAAGATGACCACCAGAGCTAAAAATAAAAAAAAAATATTCAAACTACAACTCCTCCTGTACCTTGGGCCAATTTCATTCAAATTTATAGGCTTGTTGCTTAGATAACCCTCACAAAAATTGCTAAAACTGTTCAGCTCCGATGAACAAAATGGCTGCCAGGGCTAAAAATAGAAAAATATCGTAAATTTGCTTCAAATGCGAAGTCCTCCTAAACCCTTGGACCGATTTTTTCTCTCCATCTCGTACATGGGAAGAAAACAAGTAATGAGTAATATGGATAAAGTCTCCTGCTCTAGGAAACAACACTTGTCGCTGACGGGGATCGAACCAGCTACTCTTGATCTCAAATCGGATGCTTTATCCCAGAACTAAATAAAGCAAATTCTTCTGGTCCCGTTTTTGGATTTACATCTGTCTATTATAGATGGGATTGGTTTCTTCCAAAATTTATGATAAACGCGATGATTTTGATTTTGAGATTGTAAATTGGTGATGATCCTCGTGGCGCATCCTATGGCGTCTATAACAAATTTAGTGACACAGAGGCCTTTCTGATATGTTCATCAGTGTGTCTCAACCTCAAAGTTTTGAAACCGAAACAAGACCCGGACAAGACCCGGCAAACACAGCACATCCCCCTCCGAGCACACACCGAACGACGTAGCTCATGACACAGGTCAACTGGAGGCATCAGGTAAGAGACGCCTACCCTAGGACTTAAAGGCTTCCCCCACCGAGCCAACATCAACAAACATGGCCCACACTCCACGGAAGTCCCGGTCATCAGGAAGGAGATGTCCAAAGTAATGCGACTTGCAAAATTTAAAATTTCAGTGTTTACTTTGATTTTCCAGACTGTCTAGTCATGTTACTGACTTCAACACTCGTAATAAATTGTTAAAGTTAAAAGAGTTATCGGTATCATAAACTTCGCAAAGCTTTTTCAAGATTTTATAGATGTCATTCCGATTTAATTTCAAAATTCAATGTTGGACTTAAATCTCTTCTGCAACAAGGTCTATCGGAACTCGAATTTTATGGTAACTTAGTATATAAATTCAGAAAAATCTATAATTGCAATGGCATCAGCACCCCAATTTCGTGAAATCATTCTTATATAAAAAGATCGGGTACAACAAAAATGTTATACGACATACTGCATGAATGGTAATTAACTAAATCACGGTTGACAACTTTATATGACGGTTCCAGCGTAAAAACATAAATGGAATTTTATTTTATTTTACGCTTCATATTTCTTTCCCTATGGTGGGTGGAGTAAATTATTTGTATCGATTCCTGATCTTTGTTTTACTTCTACTTTTAGTATTCTTTATGTTGGTTGGCGCCTGATGCTCCGTCTTAGGTCGGGCCCCTCGGAGTCTAACTGTTGGTTTTCTTTTGCTCCCGCAATTCTGCTGTTGTATGCTGTCGAGTCCTCAACCTTGTTTCATCTCTGTAGTTTTGTGATTTGTATGTTCTCGGAGATGTTACACTGATGAATTAGGAAGCCTTCATGCGGACTAAACAAAATTAATGAAAACCGTGACAGAGGTAAGGGCAAGGATTCTGGCCATGTAAAATCGATTTAAGTCCCCCAGTGGAATTCTTTCCACTGACCGTTCCAAGGCGGTTCTTCTCTGGCGGTTTATTTATGTTGTTGTTGTTACTTACTGTGTGTATCACTTGTGTCTTTTTATTTTGGATGGCCATTTTGTGGGAAAGTAACTGTCCTTATGGCCTTCCTTTGTTTAGGTTTCCATTATGGTCTGGTCGCTTCATGTTTGAGTTTCTTTCCCTTTGGTGTCTTTGATGGGTGATGGGTGGAGTAAGTTAATTGTATCGATTCCTGATCTTTGTTTTACTTCTACTTTACTTATTGCACGCCGGTGGGTCAGGCCTCAGATTCTATGACGGTTCCAGCGTGAAGGCTTATTGAGAATTATAATCTACTTTTATGTGATATTGGTTGGTGCCTGATGCTGTGTCCCTGGTTAGGCGCATCGGAGTCGAACTTTGTTTTCTTTTGATCCATCATATCAGTAGTTTCTTGCTTTCGACATCTTGCCGTCGTTTCATCGCTGTGGTTGTTTGATTTTTGTGTTCACAAAGATGTTGCACTGATGAGTTAGGAGGCCTTCGTGCAGACTGAACAAGTGTTTGTCTAAATCGCGACGGAAGTAAGGGCGAGGATTGTGGTTGCGTGGTTCTTCTGCCGCGGTTTATTTTTGTTATGGCTTGTCTTTGAGTGCGTGTATCACTAATATTATTTTGCTTTGGAAAGTCAATTGGCCATTTTGTTGGAAAGTAACTGTCCTTTTGGCTTTCACTACAGTCTAGGACGGCCGTCAAACGTCTCCCTGCCCTACATCATAGTTTAGTTTATATTTTCTTGTCCTTTGGGATCATTGATTCCACTTGGGGTTTTAAAATATTTGAGGGTCGCTGATGAGGCCTAATTGGCCGAAACTAGCTAGTCTGGCCCAGAAAACTTCTACTTTCCATATTTTCCAGTTCTGTGGTGTATTCCTTGCTTCCAACGGATAACCCGCTTTATAACATATTCCACTGTTGATGTTTCCATTAGGGTCTGGTTGTAATATGAATGATAGCAAACTTGTATATAATGCTTACAGGGATGCCAGTTGTAGGGAGGTTGGATTTGCCCATTTTGTTAAATCATTTTTTGACAAAGTTGGCTTTTCACATGTATGGGAAAACCAAGGTACATTTTCAAATGGCAGATTATTACACGCCATTATGACGAGATTAAAGGATTCTTACATTCTCTTTTGGAGAAAGTGTTTAGTTGATGATAGTTCAAATATTATTAATGGAAACAAGCTTAGGACCTACCGTACACTTACATCGTTTTACAGTCTTGAAAAATATTTATTATCCAGTAACAATCTGAAAAAAGAAGTATGCACTTATGCTAAAATACGAATAGTTGTCATAAACTTCATATCGAAGGAGGAAGATACAGGAAAATACCTCTGCGAGAAAGAGTGTGCCAGTTGTGCCATACTGAGGTGGAAGATGAGATACACTTTGTTATGTCATGCTCTAAACTAGAAACTAGTAGGGAATTGTTTTTTGACAAAATTTGTCATATTTATCCATCCTTTAGTGGCATGACTAATACAGATAAGTTTAAGTTTCTTATGACTAGTAAAGATTATGACTTAAATGTACTGTGCATATCATTCATACATGAGCTATATAATGAAAGAAATGAGATTGTAAATATGCGTAATAGGGTAAACAGTAATTAGTTTAGACAAGTCATTGCGAAAGCATGAATGCATGATTTGTACCCCCTTCAGCCCCACTTTTACATTGTATGCCCCCTAAACTGGGGTTTGGGGGTATGCAATGTTTTTCTTGTTTCTGCCCGGAAGTGTGGATTGTGGGTGCTCGATGGGGCCGCCTCATAGAGGCGGTTCTATTGGGTCCCCGCGGTCTGTGTTCTGGGCGGGGATGAGGGGAGATATCAGAATTTTTAGTAGAAGATCCTCATTCTTTCTTTTTTTTTGGGGGGGGGGGGGTGTTGTAAAAACTTTCAATATATTTGTATATGCAGGGGACAGGAACCATCTGACCTTTCAAGGTCAGGGGGTTCCGGTGGTCTGTGTTCTGGTGCTGATTGTCTTTTGGCTGGGGGACGGCTGAGTGAGTGAGTTTTAGTTTTATGTCCCACCAACAGCGAAGGTCATATGGAGACGGGACCTCGGTTTAAAGACTCATCCGAAAGTCTGGAGAAGCCCGGGATCGATCCTGCGATCCCTGGTTTACAAGGCGAGTAGCGTAACCACTGCACCACGGAGGCTTCTAGGGGGACGGCTGAAGGTGCCAATGGGGTGAATCTATTTCAGAAATCTTATTGTCCATACTACTACATATTAAACCAAATATAATGCTTAAGGGCATATTAAATGTCATAGTAGATCTAGTATCATATAGGTTAAAATAAGAAATTGTATTGTGTTTGGTGACAATCCTGTGGCTGGATTTTAGACCAATAAATTATTTGTATTTGTATTTGTTTCATGTTTGTGCTTCTTTCCCTTTGGTGCGTGGGTTAATTGTATCGATTCTTCAAAAACTTGGAGTTTATCAGTTCAGTCCATCAGCCTTGAACTGGTTTACCTCCTATTTAGCAAACAGATTTCAGCAAGTCGGTATATCTGGAAAATTATCAGACAGCAAAGACATTTTGGCTGGAGTACCACAAGGATCGGTACTAGGTCCACTACTGTTTATTTTGTATATCGATGACCTACCTCACTACATCAAACATTGCTTCCTAGAACTCTTTGCGGATGACGCAACAGTTCACACCTCAATCGCGCCAGTTCCCGCCATATGTCACTTTCTCAACACTGACTTTCTAAATTTTCTCTCATGGTGTGAAGACAATGACATGAAAGCAAATATCTCCTAAACAAAGGCCCTTTTTTCTCCTCAAAGCAGGAAATCAGTTCACTGATGGCAGATCCACCAGTCCTTGCAATTGGTGATGAACAAATAGAAATTTCTGAGGATGAAAAACTTCTCAGCATTCATGCAGACAATACACTGTCTATGGCTTCCTATGTTGGGGCAGTGATAAAAAGTGCAATTCTCTTCTCTTTCTCCTGAACAGAATCAAACAATATTTATCTGTACCAAGCAGGAAGCTCTTCTACAAATCCTATATCCTTCCCCACTTTGATTACTGTTTCTGGGGAAATGCCAATACTGAACAGTTTCAAATCAATCAAAATCAAAGCCAATGCTGAACTGATGGACATGGTTACGCAATTCCAAAAGCTTGCAGCAAGAACAATTTTAGACAAGCCTGTTGGAACACCATCTTGTGAACTATTTGCCACCTTGAATTGGATGACCTTTCCTGAAAGGGTCAATTACCAAAAGGCAGTTTTGATGTACCAAGTTATACATAACTTGGCACCATCTTATATGCACATGTTTCAGTCCATCGGTGAAATTCACAACCACTCACTAAGGTCAACAGCTGATGACCTTTTATACATACCCAAGCCAAATCTAGAAATTTACAGAAACACATTTACATATTCTGGATCCAAGATATGGAATGACATCCCTGAAGACACCAGAGCCAGTGCCACACTCCAAAACTTTAGAAAGGGATATCTTCAATGGATCAGACATTTATCTTAATTCATGTATGTACGAGTAATGAATGGTTGTCACGTTAACTGGAAGCTTACCTCATGTATACTGATTGTAAATGTGTATATATTGTGGAGGACCCCATGGAAGATTGGACTTGTCAAACTTGACTTTCTTGTTAAATAAAGTCATTATTATTGAAAGGCGATTTCTAAAATCCATTTTCGCTGTTCGTTCGCTGCATAAAATAGATCAAAGGAACTCTTGAAAATTAATTTTGCAGGCATGGAGCGTCTTTCATATATATTTCATTATTTGAGACTTTAAACGGATTGAATATGAATTAGCACAGAAGGACGAATTCTGAAAAGAAAACAATACCTTGGAACTATTTTCCTACGCGCTTTCCGATGATATTTATGTAACTGGTTTGAGATTTTACTCTTTCATCCCCGAGTTTCTGAACAGGACTCTTCCCGCTTTAAATATATTCTTATAGAAAGGGATTTCTGATTCGTTCACTGACATGGTGGCAAACAATGTGCATGTTGATTCTGGCGAGACGTGCTACTACGTGCCGTCTCATCAGGATATGCAAGGTTTGCATAGATTCTGTGTATTTCTACCTCGGCGTCTGCACCGGTCTACAGGGTTAAAAACCGGCCCCGATAGCTCAGATGGTAGAGTGTCCGCTCCGGGGAACGGGAGGTCTCGGGTTCGATCCCGGGCCGCGACATACCAAAGTCGTTAAAAATGGTACTAGCTGCTCCTCGTTTGGCACTCAGATTTACGGGGTAGAGCTAGGACTGGTCGATCCAGTGTCAGGATAATGTGACTGGGTGTGGTATCATGTAATGTGTCTGGGATATGATACTTCAGTGAGGCAGCACTATAAACGTGAGCATTGAGCTCCCTGTCGCAACCAGACACCGTCGTGATATGACTGAAAAAATGTTGAAAGCGACGTTAAACCCGAATTCACACACACACACACACAGGGTTAAAAGGGTTATCTCGCTTCTACTAAACACACCTTACTGACCGACATCGAACACAGTTATTCACCTGCTTTCGAGAGCTCTAATTACAAAACATGTGTTGTAAGCTGTGAGTTTTAAATCAAGCTCCGTACTTTTGGCAAATAGTGAAAACACCGATCAGACGCTACATTCTGTGGCCTCTTATCTGTACTGTTTCCGAATGTCCCAGTATTGAAACAATTGGCATTTACGGGTTAATGTTTTTAGGACCCCGTACAGGTTGAAATAAACGTATTTGGTAGTCGAAATTTCGCTAAACGCGCCACCTGATCAGGGTTATAATGTCTAAATCAAATGGTTTAAAAATGCTCTCTTCTTTTTTTTTTTCGTCAAGTTATTCTCCTTTTTATGTCCCGACGCCCGAAGGAACATCATAGTTCCAAGCGGCTGCACAACATGTGTGCATCGTCGTATCAACGCGACGTTGCTAAGACGTCATGTGCCCGCCAGGAGATTATTAGCAGATGGGACAAGCACAGAATTTACTGAGCTAATTACCATGAAGAAATTAGCAGAGACGTTTATCTTTCTTCCTTTTTTTTCTTCGTGGGGGTAGTTGGGTGAGGCAAAGGTGATGTGTATCTTGGGTCACTGGGGAGTCCAGCAGATATTGACGTACAGTTGGGCAAGGCCTTCTGTCCTTGTAGGAGGTAGCGGTAGAGGGGGACGTGTTGTTATTTCTTCTGTTTCTACAGTTCCATTCATTTTCCTCTTTCTCCTCTGTCCCTCACTTTCATCTCCTCTACTATATCTTTTATCTCTTTTCTTCCTTTCTCTTGTTGAAGACAAAAAAGATCCACAGGGTTGGCCTGTCGTTAAACTCAAAACAATAGATTAATCTTTTTTTTTTCCTAGTCGAATTTTTTAATCCTCTGGGACCATGTCAACAAAATATACTCGGTAAAAAAAGTTTTGTCCCTAGGCAGAGAATGGGCTGTAAAATATCACAGGAACGATCGATTTTCATATAGTATATACCAGCCTCTTCAGCAGCCACAGCCCGTCAATACTGATTAGGTTTGAGTCTTATGAACCTGTCAGAAAATGCTACAGAGGCTGCCAAATGTTGTAAGGGTCAGCTTTCAAAACGTGCAAATCGTAATTTAAGCGTTAATGACTATTGTAAACAACGGGGTCTAACTCAGTAATTGCTGGGCAGATTTTTGTGAAATTTTCATTGTTGATATTGCAAGACTATGCCAAAAAGGGATCAGAAAGGTGTTTTGTCTTTTGGACCTTAACTCCTGATACAGAGGCTGCAGACCCCCAGAAGACGTTGTCAAAAAGGTGAAAAAAATGGCTGTAATTGGGTATAACTCAATAGCTAATGATCAGATTTTTGTGTAATTTGTATCATTTTGATGCACAGTCTGTACTTGAAAAGGGCACGAAACCATTAGCCCCTTTTAGACCTTAACGGCTGGTACAGATGCTGCAAAATGCCGGAGGGGGTTAAAAACGCCGGCAAAAATGACAATCGTTTTGAGAGGCGGCTTGATATTGTTTACCGCATTCATTCATGCGGTATTCGTTCGTTCGTTCGCTCGCTCGCTCGTTCGTTCATTCGTTCGTTCGTTCGTTTGTTTGTTTGTTCTTTCGTTCGTCTATTCGTTCGTCCGTTCGTTTGTTCGTTTATTTATTCATTCATTTCTCAAAAAGGTCAGTTTTACCGACAAACTCATTAAAATTTCACTTGCATGCTTTTTGTGATTTTTCAAAATGTTGAGTTCATCAATGTTTTTTTTTAATCGTGCACTTTTGTGAGCATCGCTTTAAAACAGATTTGATAAACTTGTTACCGTAGAAACACCATAGACTTTGATCACGATGCCACCTCGTTACCGAAAACTGTCAAACTTAGACCGGGCTAGGGCACTTGGGCAGCTCCAGGCAGGGCAATCTAGTCGACGTGTTGCCATAGCGTTTAACACAAATCGCAAGACTATCGACAGGATAAGGCAACGCTATGCAGCTTCTGGGGATGTCAAGGACCTCCCGCGCTCAGGAAGACCCAGGGCAACAACCCATGCCGAGGATCGACTGATCACCAACAGCACTCTAAGAAGCCGCTTTACCAATGCCAAAATGACGACTATGCGGATTCGACGACTACGAGGTGCTGGGGGCATAGCCGTCTCTGTTCAAACCATTCGGAACAGAATCCATGCTGCTGGGCTGAAATCACGTGTTCCTGCGAAGAAGCCCATTCTTTTACCGAGGCACAGAGCAGCTCGTCTTCAGTTTGCTCGGAATCATGTGCGATGGAATAGACAGCAGTGGCGAACTGTCGTGTTCTCAGATGAGAGTCGGTTTTGCCTACATCATATTGACGGACGTCTACGTGTCTGGCGTCGGAATGGGGAGCGTCACGCGGAAGCCAACGTGCAGCCACGCCATGCTTACAATGGAGGAAGTGTCATGGTCTGGGCTGGTGTGACGGCAGATAGGCGTACCAACCTCGTTGTGGTTCCAGGAATTCTTACCGGTCAACGCTACATCGACGAGATCCTACGTCCCCATGTTGTGCCTTTCCTTCAGCAAATGGGAAACAACGCCATCTTTCAAGATGATAATGCCAGACCACATCGGGCAAGAATTGTAGACGCCTATCTGCAAGCCAACAACGTCAGACGGTTAGACTGGCCAGCAATGTCGCCTGACTTAAGCTGCATTGAACATGTCTGGGATGTCCTCGGCAGAGCCGTCCAAACGAGGATAACAGAGCACAGCACTATGGCAGATCTTCGGCGCTTCCTTGGAGAGGAATGGCATCCAATCCCTCAAGCCACCATCCGGAAGATGGTCTTCTCTACCAGAAAACGACTGATTGAGTGCAGAGACAATCGCGGAGGTTATACCCACTACTAAAGAAAGACAAAGTTCAAACTTATTGAATAGTGTTTCACATGTCAAATGAATTTCAAATGTCAGAATAGTGAAATAAAGTTGCTGATCTTCTTGCTTTGTTTAAGACCAGTGCCACGTATCAGTATATGCATAAAATGGAATAATGTCGTATCAACGTTGATTCGATATGACAATGTTTCAATCAAAGGATGCGGTGGTCTCGATGAGTCGATATTTCATGTTTGTCGTATGCCGATACGTGGCTAGTCCTTTGTTACGATTTGCACGTTTTGAAAGTTGACCCCAGTCGCACTCCGCAGCCTCTGGAGCATTTACGATCGCGTCCTTCTTACCTAAACCTAATCAGTATTGACGAGCAGTGGCTGCTGAAGAGTTTGGTATATGCCATATGAGAATCGACCGACCCTGTGATATTTTACAGCCGATTGTATACATAGGGACAAAACTTTTTTTACCGAGTATATCTAGATAACTGCTTGATCTACGACTAACATTGTTATCATAATAATTATTCCTCATAAATCAACTTTCCTCAGTACTTTCAGTACTTTGATTATTATTATTCCTGATCATTACCTTCACTTATATTCCGATTCAGACGGTTATGAACAGGCTCAGTCTTCAGTGTCAATGACTCCTGGTGACAAGGGGTTGTGGGTGGGGTAGGGAGGGGCAAGGTTGGCTGATCCCTTTGACAATACAGAGCTGACATGTATGTCACTATCTGGGCACCTTGTGGACATTAAGGGTCAGGTACTAGTGCACCAGACCGAGATGCACATGCTGAGTCTAACAATGACTCATGGTGACAAGGGTGTGTGTGTGTGCGCGTGTGTGTGTGTGGGGGGGGGGGGGTTCCCTTTCCCTTTGACAGTACAGAGCTGACTTGTATGTCCCTATCAGGGCACCATGTAGACATTGAGGGTCAGTTTGTTTGATTGATTTGAGGTTTAACGTCCCCATCAGCACTGAATAGGTCATTTTGGAGACGTTGCTTCCAATATTGTGGGACTTTTACCTGACATTGAGATGAAATGACATCTCGCCCTATGAAACCAATAGGGTTTATAGACATGGACGGTCTACCTCGCACCGCTTTGTCCCGGCAGGTTTAGATCCTATAAGTCGTTTACCAGTACTCATGTGTGGTCAGTTCCAGCTCTGCCCAGTCTAACTATCAATGTCTCATGTTGACAAGGGGTAGTGTGTGTGTGTGTGGGGGGGGGGGGGGGGCGGATTGGTTGATGCCTCTGCCAATGCAGAGCTGACTTGTATGTCACTATCTGGGCACCTTGTGAACATTAAGGGTCATGTCCTAGTGCACCAGACGGAGACGAAAAGGCTCCAACACATTGTGTCAAGGGGTTGGGGCGGGGTGACATCTCTTTGACAATACAGAGCTGACTTGTATGTCACTATCTGGGCACCTTGTGAACATTGAGGGTCAGTTCCTGGTGGACCAGACGGAGATGAATAGGCTCTGGCTCAAGCTGACAAGTTGTGTGTGTGTGTGGGGGGGGGGGGGATGCTGATTCATCCCTTTGTAAATACAGAGCTGACTTGTATGTCACTATCTGGGCACCTTATGGACATTGAGAGTCAGGTTCTAGTGCAACAGAGATGACCATACTCAGTCTAACTTAAATTGCCGACGACGACAAGTTTGACGATGATTGGACCAAAACTGTGGCCTCGAGAGTGTTACCAACGTATTTCTATGATTTGACCTGCTGACCTACTTTTTCGACCGGCATGACCCATATTCAAACTTCACCTAGATATTGTCATGATGATCACTCTTAGCAAGTTTGATGATGATTGGACCTAAACTGTAGCTTCTAGGGTGTTAACAAGGTTTTTCTATTATTTGACCTACTCTGACCCATATTCGAACTTGACCTAGATATTGTCATGATGATCATTTTGAGCAAGATTCATGATGATTGGACCAATATTGTGGCCTTTAGAGTGTTAACAAGGTTTTTCTATGATTTGACCTACTAACCTACTTTTTGACCAGTTATGCCCCATATCCTAACATTCTTTCGTGGGGATTGATCACGAAATCTTTTCTATGGTCATTCTCTCCCTTCCGCTGATTCGAGAAGGGCAGTTGTCAGTATCTGGTGAAAGAATGCGCATTGTACTGGTTAACCTCTTACGTATAAGCCTACCCAGGAAAGTGTGGATAGGTAAACTGACCGGCTCTAAAATGACATATTGTTGACAGGGCCGTTAAACCCCAATGCAAACAAACAAACAATGCCCCACATTCCATCTTGACATAGATAATATCAAGACAATCATTCTGGGCAAGTTTGATGATGATTGGACCAAATATGTGACCTCTAGAGTGTTCATAAGATTTTTAGATCACCTGACTGAAGGTCATGGTGAGCTTTTGTGACCATGAAATGTCCGGCAGCGTCCGTGCCTAAACTTTTCTTGTGAAATAAACTAGAGGTCACAGTTTTGGGCCAATCATCATCAAACTAAGTCAGAATGATCATCAGGACAATATCTCGGTCAAGTTCGAATATGGGTCATGTCAGGTCAAATCATAGAAAAACCTTGTGAACACACCAGAGGCCACAGTTTTGATCCGACCGTCATCAAACTTGCTCCGTATGATCATCTTGACAATATCTCGGTCAAGTTCGAACATGGGTCATGTCGGGTCAAAACGTAGGTCAACAGGTCAAACTAGACAAACGTGCCCAGTGGGGCACGTATAACCCCGGTCAGTGCCATCACCTCAGCTGAAAACAGCAATGTCAAAAGCTTCTTTGCATATACAGGCCATATTCCATAGAATGGCCATTTTTAAGATTCAAAGGGCAATAACTCTAGAAAGCAAGAGTTATGGTTCATGTGTTCTGCACGTCGTCTCATGGTGTTCAACATTCGTGTGGAGTTTCATGAAAATATGGCAAGCCTTTTAAAAGTAATTGAGAAGACACGAAGATGATGTTAGCAGACACATAGTTTTCAATCTTCAAAGGGAAATAATTTGTAATGTATGCAAACAAGAGTTATGGTTCTTGTGTTCTGCCCATCCTATTATCTTGCTTTACATTTGTTTGAAGTTTCATAAAATTATCTCAAACGGTTTTAAAGTTACAGAGCAGACACAAGTGCATGTCGTCTCATGGTGTTTCACATTTATGTGAAGTTTAATGAAAATATATCAAGCGGATGAAAAGTTATGGAGCGGACTCGAAAATGCAAGTTAAAACATACAAAGGGCAATAACTCTGAAAGTAGAAAAGCAAGAGTTACGGTTCATGTGTTCTGCACTTCGTCTCATGGTGTTTAACATTTATGTGAAGTTTCATGAAAATATATCAAGCGGTTGAAAAGTTATGGAGCGGACACGAAAATGCAAGTTAAAACATACAAAGGGCAATAACTCTGAAAGTAGAAAAGCAAGAGTTACGGATCATGTGTTCTGCACGTCGTCTCATGGTGTTAAACATTTATGTGAAGTTTCATGAAAATATGTCAAGCGGTTTAAAAGTTATGGAGCGGACACGTAAATGGTAACAGACACAGACACACACACACACACACACACACACACACACACACACAGAAAATACGAAAACTATATACCCCCATGGCATACTGCTAATGCCGGGGGTATAATCATAGAAAAATCTTGTTGACACACTAGAGGCCACAGTTTTGGTCCGATAATCATCAAACTTGCTCAGAATGATAGTCTTGATAATGTTTCGGCCAAGTTCGAACATTGGTAGGGTGACAATGGGCCAAAAAGTCCACTATTTCTGGTAGTAACCCATACCCCCCCGTATAACAAAACATGTCATATACCAAAATGTTCGTCAGGATCAGTAGTATCTGAAACTGCCGGCATAAATTGGCATAAATGATGGCGAGCTGAGAAATCCAAGATGGCGTCCAAGATGGCCGCCATAGCTGTAAATTCCAGTTTTTGGTAAAATATGATTATAAATACCACAAATCATCTTACAAACTTATTTTAATTTATTTTTCTGGTGTAGAAAGAAAATTTGTGCTAGAATATAGATCAAATTTTTAGATTTGACTTGAAAACCGGTGAAAAAAATGATATTTTATTGTTTTTGTGTCTAGTTTCCAAGGTGGTACATAAAAGCAATTCTGATATTTCAAAATTTTAACAGTTTTTACATATCCATTGTTTTATTTTAACTAAGACACTATTCTAAAATACATTTAACACTATTCTAAAATACATTTATGGTTGTTTATGACTTTTTACCATCAATTTAGCCCCAGGATTACCCCACCCACTCAGTTTACCAGTAAAATTCATTCACATAATATTGCCACAAATCATCTTACAAACTTATTTTAATTTATTTTTCTGGAATAGAAAGACGATTTGTGCTAGAATATTGATCAACATCTTAGGTTTGACTTGAAAACCGGGGAAATAAAAGACATTTCATCGTTTTTGTGTCTAGTTTCATTGGTGGTACATAAAGGTGATGCTGATGTTTCAAAAATTTTAACAGTTTTTATTTATCTGTTGTTTTATTTTAACTAAGACACTATTCTAAAATACATTTAACACTATTCCCAAGTACATTTATGGTTTGTTATGACTTTTTTACCATCAATTTAGCCCCAGAATTACCCCACCCACTCAGTTTACCAGTACAATTCATTCACATAATACTCACACTCAAGGGATTTGCAGGTGAGGATTTCATTTTAGACAACAAGTAAAGAGAGCATTGAAACTAATGCTTAGTTCTGTTTTCATACTTTATTATATGATCAGACATTAGGATACAACACCTCTTTATAACACTGTTTTCGGGATCTGAACATTAACCGTCTTAATTAAGCAGTGGTACATCCAAACAAAATAGCAAAATAGTGTTTATCAAATTGATCAAAAATGACTTTTATTGTCATTTTTGCTGTGTAAATGACTAGGTTTTGGGGGTTATGAAGTGCTATATCCAAAACTGTGTTATAAAAACATGTTATAAAGAGGATATGCTATACAATTAGGTTATATTTTGTTTGATTTGAGGTACAACATCCCCGTCAACACTGTATCAGTCATTTTACATTTTGGAGACATTGCTTCCAATTTTTTGTGGGACTTTCCCCGACATTGAGATGAAATGACATCTCAAACCCCGCAACACATTTAAACCAAAAGGTTTTATATGCAAGAATGGTCCAGCTCGCACCACTTTTCCTGGGCATGCTTAGAATCTCTAAGCGGTTTACTCTGTATACCCTAGGTCTACTGGGCTAGGCAAATTAATCTTAGATTTTATAGCTCCCTATCAAATTAGTAGCTGATATGCACACCAGGTCCTGTGCACTAAAAAGCAATTGCTGCTGCTTTAACTAGCCCTGAGACATTTGTCTCAGTCCCAAGATCTGAAATCTCTTGAAGCTGGAAGTCTGGTTTAGGCAGAACATGAATTGCCTTCTTCGTGCCTGTACTATGTAAAGAAGAGCAGATATCACAACCCATAAGGCAATACAGACAGCATAATTGCACTTTCATCTGGCTCTAGCTGCCTGAAAACAGTCCGAACTGGAATATACCTGTTGCAGTCAGCATGAATACCTTTTCTACCTGTCATCAGCATAAAGCAGGTTAAAGTGATGCACAAGTAGAAAGGAAACTTCGGTATCAGAACTGACAACAAGGGCTGCATTAACTCCAAGAGAACCTGCAACTGCTAGTTGCAAATCATTCAACTATCAGCTTCTTCACGGTTGGAATAATGAACAGAAACAACACCAGCAGAAACTTCAGAGCCTTGTTCTTAAGTCAACCTGCACCAACAACAGTAGCATTCTTCTTAAGGAGGTAAGGAGGTTATGGCAGTTTTCGTCAAGGTACCTAGTGTAAAGCATTGTCAGTTCGTTCTTGCCTTTACTGCTTGAAAGTAACTATCAGTCACCAGTTACTGTATTTTTCCTCATAGACACAGGCCCAGGTGAAGAAACATTCTTTCCACACTTTTGTTGGGTCTGTGATTTGAGACTGTTTGCCTCATTCCTGTCAAAACCGATGTGAATGGTAGCTATCCAAATAATTGTAAGCAGACTGTAAGACCAAAACATAGCAGTCATCTGTTGATATGTCAGTTTGAAACATGATGAATGCTGCAACACTTTAAGTACAGACATCCCGTCAAATACTATACAACCAGCAAGTCTTTCTAGTTTTCAAGGAAATCCTACTTATTGGTAGACATCATAGTTACATTCGTCATCAGTAAACAAACTCCCGTGATCATGCGCATTTTTGGAAGACAAGACCTTGAATGAATGAATTGATTTATAGAAAGGATAAATCTCTTCACCGGTGGCAGTCAGTTCCTCAGACTGGTTTCCCCAGACAACTGTATCATTGACCTGATATCACTCATAGTCAGGAGTTTTAACCCAGACAAAGGCTCATAAGATTGTTTTCTTTTGACTGCCTAACAAGCTATGGGTATGAGCCTTTCCTGCATGAATGACTCAAATGGTAACCCATTTTATGGCAACTTATCAAACTTCTCTATCTCTTAAGGAACTTCATCTCCAGTAGCTATATTGTCCAAATGTCTTCGGCCCCCGCCCATCGGGCTTGAACAAACCGATGGGCTGCATGTTGCTTCCACGCAGAGCTGAAACCGACCGCACATGAGTATTGGTAAACCCCTTAGAGGATCTAAGCCTGTCCGGGCAAAGCGGTGCGAGTCGGACCATCCATGCTATAAGCTGTATTGGTTTCATTGGGCGACAGGGCTTGAGATATCATTTCATCTCAATGTCGGCTAAAAGTCCCACAAAATTGGAAGCAACGTTTCCAAAATGACCTATACAGTGTTGATGGGTACATTAAACTTCAAATAAAACAACAAACAAACAAAATTGTCCAAATGTCAGGGAAAATGGTTCAGTAAATTTTAAACTGTCATTGTTAAATAAATCCAGCATCTTGTTAATAGGCTTACATTATAAGCCTGTGTATTGGTATGGTGTTTAGAAGAGCTTGCAACTATGCATGGCATACTTAGCAGTAATGGGTCATGATAAAAACTATCTTATAAGGGCTTGTTCATAACTTCATCGTGGGTGATTCCTATAATATAACTGGATAGCCAGTTTGCCATTTTGTGGGACAGTAACTGTCCTTTTGGCTTTCCTCTGTTGTTGTTTCCATTAAGTTCTAGTTACTTCATGTTTGTGATTATTTCCCTTTAGAGTCATTGATGGGAGGTGTAAATTAATTGTATTGATTCTTGATCATTGCTTTACTTCTATTTTGAGAACAGATCTATGAAAGTATGCAGTGAGGTTGTTGCTGCTCAGCCTTAACTCGATTACAACTATGAAGAAGCTGATAGTAGAATGATTTTGCACCTGCAGTTTGCAGGTTCTCTGGGAGATAACACAGCTGTTCTGGTCAGTCCATATACCCATGCTTTCGATCCTCTTCTGCTTCATTTTAGCCAGCTTAATGTTGATAACATATTCTTCAAGACAGACAGGAAGTGTATTCATGCTGACTACACCATGTATTCCAGTTCACAATGTTTTCAGGAAGCTAGAGCCAGATGAAAGGGCAATTATGCTGTCTGTATTGCCTTACAGATTGTGATACCTGCTCTTCTTTACATAGTATAGGCAAGAAAAATGCCTAAACCAGACTTCAAGCTTCAAAAGATTTCAGATCTTGGTATTGAGTCAAATGTCTCAGGGCCAGTTAAGGCAGCAGCAATTTTTCTGTAGGTTTGCCGTTCAGACAAACACATTAGCCAACAATGGTGCTCCAAAAATCCAGAGTTAGACCTAGTCATCTACCACCAACTAATAGTTTTTTTCGCTCCATTTGTACAGGTGTACATATCAGCTAGCTACTGATTTGATGGGGAGCTATAAAATCTAAGATTAATTTGTCTTGCCCTTTAGGCCTAGGGCATATGGTTGATCCTGAGACTGGGTTATTTATTCCACAGGTCATAAGACAGACACAAGCAGTCCCCAGCTATTAACTGATATGGTTGTAAATAGCCCGATTAGTGTAGTGATGACTGCATTTGCTCATAGGAAGTACAACAATGTACTCTTTAAACCTTATTAGTTTCATTGGGCGACAGGGCTTGAGATGTCATTTCGTTTCAATGTCGGGTAAAAGTCCAACAAAATTGGAAGCCACGTCTCCAAAATGACCTTTACAGTGTTGACGGGGACGTTTAACCTCAAATCAAACAAACAAAACAATACTGGCTCATGTTTATACCGAGGACTATGACAGTTTTAAAACATGTACTTGTAGTCTCATTTGGCCTATTAGTACAGCACAATCATTTTATAACACATTTTTATATAACACTGTTCAAAGTCCAAACCCCTAACTAATTGCATAGAAAAAATGACCAAAAAACAAACATGTAAAGGAAGTTATTAGT
This sequence comes from Lucinisca nassula, assembly GCA_963580285.1. Lineage (NCBI taxonomy): Eukaryota > Metazoa > Mollusca > Bivalvia > Lucinida > Lucinidae > Lucinisca > Lucinisca nassula. The sequence goes on along the minus strand of OY757012.1, from coordinate 66,292,037 downwards.
AGTATAGGGGGGCGGTATGGGGACCAGATTATGGGGACCAGATTATAGGGACTGGTCCCTATAATTTTGTTGGTCCCCATAATCTGGTCCCCATACCGCCCCCGCTTGATGTAAGCTTGACTAGGCTAGATTGGGGACTTGGGTAGTTGGTAGTGTGTAAAGTGGATACCTTCCGAGATGGACTGAGTGTTTTGTGTTGATTACCTTGGTCCCTATAAATCCTCATTTTCTGAAATTTATAGGGACCAAGCCTAAAATGACTTGGTCCCTATAAATCTTCAGTTTTTGAAATTTATAGGGACCAAGCCTAAAATGACTTGGTCCCTATAAATCTTCAGTTTTTGAAATTTATATGGACCAAGCCTAAAATGACTTGGTCCCTATAAATTTGATGTTGGGTGAAATTATATGAATCAAGCTTGAAAATAACTTAGTTTTTTGTTGGAAATCTTCAAGAGGTCCAGGGATACCACAAGATGACATTATGTTGTTCTTTTGGAAATAAATTGAAATTGAAAAAAATGTTTGGCACGAATAGGGCTCGAACCTATGACCTCCTGCTTATCAGACAGGTGCTCTACCAACTGAGCTAAAGTGCCTTTATAAACTTGATTTGTAATATAATTGTTTTAAACTTAAGACATTATAGTTATTCTTTCTTAACTGTTTGATAGCCCTGAAAAGGGCTGTTTGGGTTTTGAATATCTTATTCTTTTATCTGGTTTTCTTTTTCCGCATTGGTTTGGTGGCAGCTCCAAGGCCAATAGCTGGTGACTGCATCAATTGTTCATCTTCATTTGCCACGATATTGATATGGAGTGGAATCCTAATAGGACTCATTTCCAGTGATGATGGTTGTTGAGGACGATCTTCTAACTGCTTGACTCTATTTTTGAGCTCATTGATTTCCTTCACCAAGACTTCAATAACTTTGGGTTGGGGCTTAGATTGCTGTACTGGAGGCTGTGCATAGATCAGTTGGTTAGATGGTATTGTTGTATATTGTTGTTGCTGTAAGGTAGCATCACTACCAAATGTTTCATTGATGGCGGTTGTTAAAAGATCTGGATTTTGCAAGAGATCATCGAATGATATTGACGGTTCCATTGTTTTTTCAAGAAATCTGAAGTAGGTCAAATCCTTTTTATACTCTGGAGAGGGATTGACCTACTTGCAAAAATACTTTCTTTCACGTCCGTGTTCACTCAATAAATACCGATGCATTGGCCTACTTCCTTGCACATCTGTGTACATGACGAAATGGCTCACAACAGTGAAATCTACTTCAAAGCGCTGGAAGAACAGACGGAGTCACTGAAGAGTGGCGTTAGAGAATTGATGCTCTCGTTTGACATAGTCAAGCGAGAAGCTGAAGGATTATTTTCCTCGATTGACAATATGGAGAAGATGATAGCCATAACAAAAGAGGCAGCAGAGTTGGCACATGGACAACGGTTGGATGGTAAGGTGGCTGGACCCTCTGCTGCCACACAGACGGAAGACTGGAGCCAAGAAGCGACAGAGCCTCCATTCTGTCTATCAAGCGGGTCCAGGATTACATATGAATCCTGGGCAACCAGATGTCCAGCATGCGGTGGGAGAATCTGCTGTCAGTGTTAGTTTTATAAACTAACAAAAGCCCAACGGCCCTTTTCAGGGCCACCATTTATTTTTGAATGAATGTCCTTTAATAATGTTCAATCAGGATTCCTAAGTCTGGTATTTGCTATGATGTTTAGAAAGAACAAACATCATTGCTGCACCAAAACGAAGAATTCTCTGATTATGATTGGTTAAACCAGTGTTTCATTTTAAGTAGGTCAATCCGATGTCACTTGTATATATATATCATTCATGATTATTGAATATATCATAACCATGGATGAATACCCAAAGTCTGGTATTTGCAGTGAGTGTAATGCTCCAACTTATCTTGAATGTGGTAAGTGCTACGTCATTCTAAGGTATGTTGGAGAGGAGCACAACTGCCCTGATGATGACGATGGGTTCTTTGAAGACGACACTTTGTCCATATGTGATGAGTGCCTGGAACAAAAACTGAACCTTTGAAGGTTCTCTAGACCAAATGGCCCTTTTCAGGGCCACCACTTATTCTTGAAAGAGTACCTTTTAATGATCATACAAAAGATTCCTAAGTCTGGTATTGGCTATAATGATCTATGTTTCGAGCATAGACCATCATTGCTACACCAAAGACGAAGAATTCTCTTAGGATGATCACTATTGGCTATTTCGTTAGCCAGTTTGATTGGTTGTTCGATTAAAGTAGGTCAATCCTCCTACATTGTATAAAAACCCTTCTGCTTTTGAGTTCTCACCATATTGTTCCAGTATGAGTTGGTTTAAGAAGTTACGTGCTGTCTTCCACCGAAGGAAATGTCCTGAGGTGGAAAGACAACAGCCATGTACTGAGAAAGAGTACTGGAAGAAAGGGGAGAGACTGCAAAGCGGACTGGCTTTCCAGCAATTCCTGGCTAGAAGGGGAGTGGGATCGGTTACCATTAAACCGATCGCTATAGTGGAGCCATTCCGTGGCTAGTAACTGTTTAAGTTACTAGCTACATAAGAACAGTCCTTTTTAGGGCTAACCCATGTATTTCGTTAAAGAATAACCTTTTATTGCAAAACAAAGACTGGTAAACTTTTACTGTTTTTAATGTGTTTTAAAACTTCTTAATACAATACTATATATTTCTTAACTATCTTATTCAAAAGTCTATTTTGTCTTTGGTTTCTTCACACCACGAGTGTTAGAAGTTGTTCGCTTTCTTTTTCTTGATTTCTTAACACTAGATTGTTTCTCCTCAGTAGAAGATTGTTTCTCCTCGGCACAAGACTGTTTCTCCTCGACACAGGATTGTTTTTCCTGAGGAGTGTCAGATGATATTTCTTCAGTAGGTAATGTAGGTGGTATGTCCAACTCATCTTGTATCAATTGCCTCTGTGGACATTCGGGTGCCCAATGGTCTGGAAGTCCACATATGTAACAGTGTCCGTAGGGTAGCTTGAACCCCGATGTACAATCTCTTGACCAGTGTGTCGTAGCATTACATCTGAAGCAACGTCCATAAGGCGTTCTCATCAGTTGTTGATCAAGAAGTGATTTTTCCAATGTCCGTAGAAGATGAATATCATATTGTTGTTTCAATAACTTCTTTAAACTTGAACAATGGTAGTAGATACTTTCAGGATCACTATATTTCTTTGTTCTTGGATCCCTATTGTATTCCATCTTGTTTAAGATTTTTGAAGTTTTCACTGTGGCAGTCAGAAGTAGAATGAAGTTCTATTCAAGATCGCTTCCTTTTATATCATCCTTGCCTCGTGTCTTCGAATGTAGAAACTCGATCACCTTTGGATTGTCAGCTACAGTTTTTTTCCAGTTCTCAAATGTGATAACTGAATCTTCTAACAGTTTGTACTTAGCACAAGTCCACCACAATTTCTTGAAATCTTCAAAAGTTTCTTTTTCATTTAATTTCATCTGGATTTCTTCCATAGAAATATCTTCATGAGAAAACAGTATGTAGATGCAAAGTAGTAATCTTCTGTAAGGTTTGAATTTTATCACTTGTGTCAGAGGTACTTCAAACCACTTCTTCTCCATGCTGTTGATGAAACAATGATGATCTGTGTTTCAGGTCAATTTATATGATCAAAGAATCCATCTGTTTGATCAAATCGTCAATATCAGTTTCCATCGGTTCCTCATGACGGTTTTCAGAACAGTCCATCGGTTGTTCTGATGAAGCTCTTTCAATATCCATTATCATGTTGAAAATGTAGCTGATCACCTCATCGTTGTTAGCTACATGCAAACGCCATTGATCCAGTTTCACGGGTGACTCATCCAGTATGTTACTCATCAGCCAAGCTGTTCTTTTCATCTCATGCCGAAAAGACATAAATGTATCATATCTTCTCAACCAAACATGAATGTCATCTTTAGTTTTCAAGAAATCTACATTATCTGGCTCTAATGACAAAGTTTGTTCAAGTGCAAGTCTGTAGATCTCAAATTTCAGAATTTGATCTAAAGATACAGGTAGACTTTTTCTGATAATCTTAATCATGATTTTTAGTTAAGTATGCAATTAGAATATTGAGTTGGAAACTTCAATATGATCTTAGGTTCTTTTCTCAATTGTTCGTTTCCTAATGTCACTTTATATCCTTCCTTGGCATTTATATATTCCGACCAATAGTCGTTGAAAGTCAAACATCCAGATGGTAATATCATAAGATCTGGATTGTCCCGACTACAGAATAACTGTTTGACTTGAGCTTTGGTATATTCCTCATTCAATATCAGATATCCCAAAAACGTATCTCTATAGAGAAAGCTAGATGATACATTGCCATGTAGGAAGTGCTGATGAAATTTCTCAGACATGTAAAACATGTCCCGCGTGGTAAAGTTAAAGAATGTGACTAGCCATCTTTTTGCTTTCTTAAGGGTTGCTTGATGTTGAAAATGAAAACAGCTATTCTGTCTATGAAACTCTAATCGTTTCTTATCTGACAAATTAGGAAGTTCATCAATAAGTAATAGTAAATGAAGCATTTCATCTTGGTAAGTTATTTGAGATCCAGTGTTCTTCAAAATCTTCATTCTCATAGAAAACCAACTGTCTTGAATGCGTTCTGTAAATTCTCGGCCTTTTCCACAGTTGTACATGTTGTATGTCAAAATCATCTCCGTTATTTCCCAGGGTAGTATACGGCTGGTAGTCATGATTAATCTGAAACAAGAATTTTGAAAATCGGTTAAGCCATTCGCAAGTTATAAGCATTATTGGTTTTTCGCAATAGGAATTCTAAAAATAGTAACATATGAAAAAATGATAAAAATCATTGTCGTTTTGCTATTTATAGCTTAAATGGGGTCAAATAATTTTTTTTCGAAATAAATAATATACAAGTTTATAAATTTATACATAATTCATAGATCATGTTCTTACTTTTCTAAAAATTAAAGAAAGATAGTTTTCATATGCAAATCACAAAACCATTTTCATATCAAATTGGTTTAGGGTAGACTATATATACAAAGTGATTTCTTGTTATAAACAGGCTAGTGATCTAGCTTACTGGTCTGTGAATAAAGCATGCGTGCTGTTTCCGCCTTAGTCCGTAGATGCGAGGTTATCGAATATATGCTTAAACAGAGTAGAAGGTAGCTACGCTCAGGCTGCTTTAAGGGGACCCACGCTCACGGGAAGCCTCCGCTCTGGGAATCACTCTGGTCCATAGAGACATTCAGGTGGTTCTAAAGTGTATTCGAGATAATCTCAAATCGCCAGGAGTCCTAAGGTGCAGGGCAGCCCACTATGCAACTCACGAGAGTACCGGGGAGGAATTTGGAACCACGATGATCAACGCAAGTTGATCACGTTTCCTCTTGCAAATTTTTTCCTGAGGTCAGTATAAAAACGGGTTTTTCAGGTTGAAGCTTCATAGTTCAGCATTGAACACCAAACAATCAACATGCCAAAGAGACATTGGAAACGAATAAGAACTCCATCCAGTTCGGATGATGAGACCATACCTAAGCGACCTAAGTTGGTAGATTACTCTGACACTGAAGATGAAGAATATGAACAATATTATACTTTGAAACCAGTAAGACAGAGGGAGTCCAGGCGATTTAGAACTAGAGCCAATGTATACAGCGTGGACATGAGAAAGTTTCCTGAGAAAACATCACCATTAGAATTTGTACCACGCTTGTTTCAACAATTGGTGGATGATATTAAGAGACATACCGAGGCACAGGGCAATGATAGAATAAGAGTTAGTATCTATCATCCTGGACTTAAACTTGGGGTATTTATACCCTTCACAGATGTATCCTCATTGACTGGAGAAGCCCTGTCACAAGAAATTGAGAAAGTCTTACAGTCTAATGAAGACTTCAGAATTGATGATGGCCAGATGTCATTGGAAGTGACCCATACAAGACTCCCTGTAGGAAGTGGACAGAATAGAAAGCCACTCAATTATGGCCTCTACTTCGATTCTAACAATATGAGAAAGATGAAAAGAAGTATTGTTAATATCAACAATACAGAAGACTCCATGTGCCTAGCCAGAGCTGTGGTTGTTGGCAAATGTCAAGCTGACAAAGATGAATCCCCGACCTGGAAGAAGACATGGGAACATATACGTAAATCTACCAAGTCTTTCCAGACCAGTGAAGCTAAGAAGTTGTTGGATCGAGCTCAAGTTCCACATACCAAACCATGTGGACTTGACGAATACAAGAAGATCCAAGCTGTGTTAGCTCCTGGCTACCTGATCAAAGTACATTCGCAACATGCGAAAGATGACCTTCTCTTCAAACCTGAATTCGAAATGACAAGACAGACTAAAGTGATACATATATACTATGATGGAGACAATCATTATGATACCATTACCAGTATAACTGGTTTTCTAGGATGTTCTTACTTCTGTGAACTTTGTGACAAAGGATATAAACAGAGAGGGGATCATATGTGTCCCCATGGATGTGACAAATGTTACAATGTGACATTATGTGCGGCAGGAGAAACTTGTTTCTGTAGGGATTGTAAAAGAAAATTTTACAGTCCTCAATGTTTTGCTAATCATAAAAGAATCAAACTTGGACAGAAAAAGTCCATGTGTCAGTTAGTGTATAATTGTGGAAATTGCTTCAGTAGAATCATTGGGAGTAAGAAAAATCATGTTTGTCCAGGGAATCGAAAATGTAGATTTTGTAAAGAGATCGTGGGTGCAAATCATCAGTGTTACATACAATCTTATGTTTGTAAGACTGATGGTGATGCACCCAACGAATCTGATGATGCAAATTCTGATGATGAAGAAGAAACAAGTTCCTCCTCCAAGTACATTTTCTTTGATTTTGAATCTTCGCAAAATACAGGAGAACATAAAGTTAATTTCTGTGTAGCACATAGAGCCTGTGACCAGTGTATCCATTTACCTATCCATGAAAAGTGTAAAAATTGTAGCAAGTTCCCAGACCAAGGAAGAGAAATGATTTTTGAAGGTCCTGGTACTTTGCATGAGTTTTGTACTTGGTTATTCCAACCTTTTAATGAAGGCTCAATTTGTATTGCACACAACTTTGGTGGTTATGATGGCCAGTTTATTTTAAGATATCTCTTAGAGAATGGAACTTACAAACCAGAGGTGATCATGAATGGGCATACTATCATAACCATGAAAGCTGGAAAACTTGAGTTCAAAGATTCGTTTCAGTTTTTGCACATACGTTTGGCTAGTTTCCCTGATACCTTTGGACTTAAAGAAATGAAGAAAGGTTATTTCCCACATTTGGCAAATACTGAAGCTAATCAGAATTATGTAGGTCCATACTTTCCTGCTGAAATGTATAACCCTGGCCAGATGTCTAGCAAAGACAGAGACGACTTCTTGCAATGGCACAAGTCTAAAGTTGAATCTAATGCTATCTTTAACTTCAGGCAAGAAATGGAAGAGTATTGTCGGAGTGATGTCGATATCTTGAGGAGAGGTTGTGCTTGCTTTAGGCAGCAATTGATGGAAACTAGTGGAATTGACCCTTTTAAAGTAGCATGTACGGTGGCTCAAACTTGTTCTCTCGTTTGGAGAAAGGATCATATGCCAGAAAACTCAGTAGCTATCATTCCTCCTGAAGGCTATCCAAATCAAAAGAAATATTCGATCAAGGCTGTAAGATGGTTGCAAGTGATGGCTAAGAAAACTAACACACACATTCAACATGCATTGAATGGTGGTGAACAGAAAATTGGTGAGTTTTACGTGGATGGGTTTGACCAAGAAAATAAGAAAATCTATGAATTTCAAGGTTGTTATTGGCATGGTTGTCAAAGATGTTATCCTGACAGACATAAGATCAATACCTACAACTGTTTGAAGATGGACACTCTTTTTTGTTCCACTTTGAGAAAGATTGAAACTCTGAAAGCTGCAGGGTATGAAGTCATACAATGTTGGGAATGTGATTTTGATAAACAGTGTAGAGAAGACAAAGCATTCCAAACTTTGGTAGAAGCTGAATTTACTAACTTGGACCCCTTGAAACCCAGAGATGCTTTGTTTGGGGGAAGGACTAATGCTACCAAATTGTACCATGAGATTGATGAGCGTTCAGATCAAGAAATCAAGTACATTGATGTCTGTTCTCTGTACCCATACATTTGTAAATATGGTGTTTTCCCACTAGGTCATCCGGAGATTTATTCTCAAGAAGAAATTGACAAAGACAATATTCAAGAATATTGTGGCCTGATCAAATGTAAAGTTCTTCCACCCAGAAATTTGTATCATCCAGTTCTCCCTTACAAATGTAACAATAAACTTCTGTTTCCACTCTGTAGAACATGTGCAGAGAAGTCAGACAACTCACAACTTTGTCATCATACTAAAACAGAAGATAGAGAATTGGTTGGAACTTGGGTCAGTATAGAATTATTTGAAGCCCTGAAACTTGGTTATCGACTTACAGAAATTTATGAGGTTTGGCATTTCCCCGAGACAACTCAGTATGATAAAGAAACTGGCCAAGGTGGAATCTTTGCTGGGTACATTGATACATTCCTCAAAATAAAGCAAGAGGCCAGTGGGTATCCTGATTGGTGTAAGACTGAGGCAGACAAAGAAAAGTTCAAACAAGATTACTTTGAGGCAGAGGGAATTAGATTGGAGCATATTGAAAAGAATAAGGGTCGTAGGGCTACTGCAAAGACTGAGTTGAATAACTTGTGGGGAAAATTGGCTCAAAGAGATAATATGACTAAAACTGAATACATCTCGGAACCATCAACATACTTTGAATTGGTAAGCAATCCCATGAAAAAAGTCAAGTATGTTGATGTCTATGGTGAACAGTTTTTACATGTCAACTGGGAAGAAACAGACTCTATCATTGAACCTCACAGTTGCAGTAATGTGGTAGTAGCGTCTTTTGTCACAGCACAAGCCAGATTGAAATTGTACAGTGTATTACACAAACTTAATACACGTGTACTCTACTTTGACACTGACTCTGCAATCTATGTCCACAATCCCAAACTTTGGAATCCAACGATTGTGAATAATCGACTTGGTGAATGGACTGATGAGTTGCCCAATGCAAAAATCACAAAATTTGTTGGTATGGGTCCAAAGAACTATGGTTACGAGTATGTTGAAAACAATGGTGATAGAAAATCCACTTGTAAAGTGAAAGGACTGACTTTGGATTTTAACACTTCTCAAATCATACATTTTGAGAAAATGTTAAACTGGGCAAAATCTAAAGATAGAGATTTCCGTGAAACTGTGCAGTATCAACATAAAATCAGAAAACATCCCAATAGAAAAGTGACCACTGAAAAACTTTCAAAGATTTATAGATTTACCTATGACAAACGTGTGATTGTGAAAAATGGGTACACTGTGCCATATGGTTATGAATAATACCATGATATCTTAGTACATAAGATTTGTTTTACATTATTAAAACTATATAAATATACATGTTGTTCGTTGTTCTTTCTCATTATTCATCATGTCAAGCATTCAGACACCAGTAGTACAAGATATTAACAGTTTGTTTTTCAAACATCCTGCTAATCTCTTTATATCAGGTCCAAGTGGATCTGGAAAAACAGAGTTTGTAAGAAAAGTCATTGAATACAAACATGACTTGTTTGATATTCAACCACAACGTATCGTGTGGTGCTACAAAGAATGGCAACCAACTTATAATATCTTGCAAGAACGTGAAGGATCCAACATCACATTTCTTTCTGGAATTCCCAATGACGATGATGACATTGTCAGCGATACGAGTTTGTCTCACTTGATCGTCTTTGACGATATGTTAGGAGACAAAGATGAAGAAAAAATCAAATTGTGGTTTACAAGGAAAGGGCATCATCGAAATGCAAGTGTGATATACATCACACAAAATTTGTTTCACCAAAGTAAAGATAGTCGAACTATCAGTTTGAATGCACATTATCTCATTTTGTTTCAAAGTCCTCGAGATAAGATGCAAGTCAAAGTTTTGGCAAAACAACTTCAATCTCCACATTTGATGTATGCTTTCAATGATGCCACATCCAAACCACATGGATACTTACTGATCGATTTGAAACCAGATACACCAGATCTGTTGAGATTTAGAACAAATATTTTTCAAAACTGGTTTACAAAACCAAATCATCAAGGACCAGTTGTTTATTTCCCAAACATATAAAAGTGTGTGTCTGATTTGAAAATTGATCACAAGTCATTATGGTTTCGAAACGAACATCAGCTAACTTGATAAGGGCACTCTACAATTTGAGTAGAGAACCAAATACTGTAAAACGCAAACAATTGCTCAATGAGGGATTACTTGAAATGATAAAATGGTTTTCTTTGGCTGCAAGAAAAATCATTGAGGGTAAAATGAAATTACCCAAACAGACAAAGAAATTTATGGAAAAACATAAAGATGATCTCAGAAAATTAACAAGCACCATGGTCAATAGTGATGTTAAACGTAACATCATTTTGAAACCTGGTGGAGGTGGTTTCTTGGGTGGCGTTATTATCAGAACATTAATTCGATGGGATGGTAATAAAATATTAAGACGGTTTGCCAAAAAGAAGACTTCTGTAAAGAAGACTTCTGAAAAAAAGAAAAAACCTAGAAAAATTAATGAAAAATTTATTACTGTGAGAAAACGTCCAATTACATCATGGCAAAGTCTTGGGATGCGATCACCTACTGAAAATGCTCGGTCTGTAACTCGTCGAAAAACCATTTCACCAAATATTGCTAGATTTCAGCCACTCTATGCTGGGGAACCACATGTTTTTCAAACTGCAAGACAGTTTGGATTTGAAGCTGCAATGCGTGAAAAAGGTATGCAGGGACAAAAAATGTATAATCAACCTTTTAGAATCAATAACAGAGGTCCAAACTTGAAACTTACGAGACGCAAAATATAAAAGCCCATGTTCGACTGGGATTCTTCATAGTGTATCACGACAATCATGACGGCCGTCGTAAAAGGAAAACTCTGAGAAAAAAGAAAACTTCTTTAATTAATAAATATGGTCCTTTTTTAGAAGGACTTTGTCAGTTACCTCCAAAATTTCGTCAAAAAATAATCAATGATTCACCCAAAGAAGTGATCGATTGTGTTGGGGAATGTTGCTTAAACATTATAAAAGGCAATGTACATCTAACTAAAGCTCAGAAACAACACTTACAATCTAGAAAACAGCATGTTCGTTTGCTGAGTACAAAACAGGTCCCTGTTGCAGCAAAAAAGAAAATCATTAATCAGAAAGGCGGGGCTTTACTAGGATTGTTACTCAAACCTTTGATTGCCCCACTCATAGGATCTGTCCTTGGTGGCCTTCTTAATCCAAATCATGGAAGGGCGTAAAATGGCTATTGTCCCATTCAAACTTTGGGAAGATATGAAACGTTGGAAAGAGGAGCAAATTCAGAAACCTAGATTACCACCTGATCCTGAAGTTTCGGCTACTGCTAATCTTCAAAACGACTTGTCTTCTGTTATGAGTAATAATGAAATCTCGGAATCAGAAAAGTCTCAGTTGTTTGGTGAAACTTTGCATAAATTTAAGACGGCTCATAAAAAAGCTTTAAAAGAACCTTCAGTTTCCCTTTCCCAGCCTGTTCTGCAACCTAAGAAGATTGATCAACACATTATTGACAGTGTTCCTTCCACCATGAAAAGAAAAGCTCAGCTTTTGCTTTCTCTGTTGCAAGAAAATAAAAACATAGCTTGGGATGATGATGGTACAGTCAAGATGTATGGAAAACCTATTCCTGGTTCTAACATTATCGACTTGGTCAATGATGTGATCAGACATAGGAAAGGTATTGAGCCCACGGGCTGGCAAGCTTTTGCACAAGGGTTGAGAGAATTGAATATTCCTCAAGATGTGGTAGGCAATAGAGATAGATGGGAATGGATGCACGAACATCACCTTCCTCCTCCTGAACAATCACCAGAGGATGTCTTTGTGACTCCTCCTAAAACAAAACGTCATAAAATAAGGACTCCCTATACAAAACAGCGTAAATATGATCTGCCATCAGTCAAAAAACACGTAAGGCGATTAGCGAGAAAACATATAAAAGAAGAAGAAATGGAAGGTCCTTTCATACCTAAATGGTTAACCTATGATGAACAATGAAGTTTGAAAAATTATATTATGATCCTAAAAGTCCTGCTGCCTATGCTGGAGAACAAGCTTTATTCCAGTTAGCTAGAAAAACTTCTAAAAAAGTAAAACTTAAAGATGTCAGGGATTGGTTGAGGAAACAAAAGACGTACACTTTGCATAAACCTATTCGCAGAAAATTCAAACGTCGAAAAACTGTTGTTGCAGGAATCGATTATCAATGGCAAGCAGATTTAGCAGATGTGTCAAGTATGTCTAAGTTCAATGACAAACACCGATACTTGCTTTGTGTCATTGATGTATTTTCCAAATTTGCATGGGTTGTTCCCATCAAAGACAAGACGGGTAAAACTTTGATCAAAGCATTCAAATTGATCTTGAAAAAACGAAGTCCAAAAAGCCTCCAGTCTGATAAGGGAACAGAATTTAAAAATAAAAAATTTCAGAATTTTTTAAAGTCAAAAAAGATTCATTTTTTCACGACAGAAAATCCTGAAACTAAAGCCAGTATTGTCGAAAGATTTCAAAGAACTTTGAAAAGTCGCATGTGGAAATATTTTACACATCATCGTACGCTGAGATATATTGATGTACTTCCAAAATTAGTTCATGGTTACAACCATGCATATCATCGAAGTATCAAATGTGCACCTGCATCTGTGACTAGCAAAAACGAAGTTTTAGTGTCAGAAAATTTATTTGGAAAGAAACAAAAACATCAAAGTCCAAAATTAAAAGTCACCGATTATGTTCGCATTAACAAGACAAAACGTACTTTTGATAAAGGTTATTTACCAAACTGGACACAAGAGTTATTTCAAATTTCGGCTGTGTACAAACATCAAAATCCTGTAACCTATAAAATAGTAGATCTAGATGGCGAGGTAGTCAAAGGCACTTTTTACTCGCAAGAGTTACAACGTGTAGAAAAAGATCAAATATTCGAAATTGAATCTATCATAGATCGCAGAAAACGTAAAATTGGTAAAAAGTGGATCAAAGAAATAAAAGTTCACTGGAAAGGGTATCCATCTAAATTTGATAGTTGGATTTTAGAATCAGATCTTCTATAAAAACGGTGAACATGAACTTCAGAAGCTCATTCGTGCGTGACACTGCTTCTTTACAATCTGCAGACGGTAGTCAAGGAATATTAGCAAAAAATCGCTTAACATTTTTGGCTCAAATTATTGTTGTTTATGCTATCATTATCACCTCATTGGTACAAATCAGTTTAAGAAGTCCAGACAAAGAATTGTGGTTGATATTACTCAGTAGCTCTGTTGGATACATTTTACCATCCCCAGGATTAAAATTCAAAAGACAAACTCCAATTTCATCTTCTCTCCCTGAGGATAAACAAAAACCATGAAAGAATTTTACTTGACATTATTAAGTGACAGTTCTTTAGACACCTTCCCACAAAATACTCAATCTACTTTCAAAGTCAAATTAGATTGTCCTATTCAAATTGACAAACAAAATTGGGAGGTAGCTTTAGCAGAAATAATAACACCAGGTGAAATCATGAATATCACAGATAAAAATAATTTTTTCTTTCTTCGATTAACAAATAATGCTTTCATTGACATAAAGTTTGATCATTTAAGGCATGAAATTTGCAGACAAACAAAAAAATGTTCAGATTATAAAGTATCCTTTCCAACAGGAAATTATACTAGCCCTGAACATTTGATTATGGAAATGAAAAATGCACTTGAGAGTCGTATTCAAAAGATTTTGACTCAACACAACATTAAAATTCATCTTGAATACAGAAGTCAATTAAAACGCATCAAGGTTGCTGTAGAATATCCTTCTGGTTCAAATTACACAAATCAAATTCAGATAGTATTTCCAACACCATTAGCCATCATTTTAGGCATCGATAAACAATTTCACGGAGAACCATTAGGCAACGACGCTGTCAAATTCAAATATGGTGTTGACTTGAATATTCATAACAGTCGCTTCTTTGTGTATTCCGATGTGGCCGGTTACACAAACATAGGACATATAACAGCTCCCATTTTAAGAGTTGTTCCATTTGCAAATACAACTGGCGAAATTCATTTCCATCAAGAATTTCTCAACTTGCATTACGTTCCAGTGGCAAAATCCTTCATTGATCAAGTTTACATTAGTATAAAAGGCGATACAGGTAATGATATTCCATTCATTACTGGCAAGACATTGATCAAACTACACTTCAGAAAAAAAGAACAATAATGCGTACTATTCATTATCATCAGTCTGGAGCAGGATTTAAAGACTTTCCCGTCTATCGAGGTGTCTCAAGACAATATGGCCATGGTTTAGGTTCAATATTTAAAACAGCAATGCGAAGTGTTGTTCCCATTTTAAAACCTCTAGCACAAGCAGGAATAAAAAGTGCAAAACAAGTTGCAAAAAAGGAGGGACTAGGTGCTCTTCGCGATATGTTGGAAGGTCAAAATATCAAACAAGTTTTTAAACAAAGAGGCAAACAGAGTTTGAAATCGCTAGGAAAATCAGCTCTGGGTGAATTAAGTGGGGGTATAAAATCAAAAGGCAAATCTAAAAAGAATCAGTCTAAGACTAAACGTCAAGGTGTTAAGAAGGGTCAAAAAAAGAAAAACTCAACTGCTATTCCAAAAAATCTTAAATTTCCGAAAGATATTTTCGATCAATAATGATGCAATCAGGTTCTTGTGAGTGCAGCAAAACGGAGTTGGAAATGCAATCCGTTCCTCCGACAATGACAACTATGCAAGAAACTCAGTGGACTGATTATCATCCTATCGCTTCCCTGGATAGTTATCAGGCGCCCATTGAATTTTTGGTTCCACCCCATACTGAATATTATACAGATTTATCTCAAACTTATCTTTATCTGAAATGTAGAATCCTGAAACCAGATGTAACTAATATTGAGGATAAAAAGGTTGCCCCTATCAACAACTTCTTCCACAGTATGTTCAGCAGCATCGATTTGTACCTGAATAATAAACTGGTCACAAGTAATATGGATACATATCCGTACAGAGCCTACATAGAAAACTTATTTTCCTTTGGAGCAGATGTCAAAGACAATCAGTTAAAAGCTGCAGAGCATTGGTATGAAGATGAACCTGGGAGATTTGAGGATTTTGATTGTGATAACATAAAAAAAGGCCGAGGTGAAGCTACAAAACAAAGTAAATCTTTGGAACTCATGGGCCGATTACATTTAGATCTGGCCATGCAAGACAAATACCTTCCGAATGGGATCGAAATCAAACTCAGACTCAACAGAGCATCTCCTCAATTTTGTATCATGGCTGAGGATGGTTACCCTGTAGTACTCAAAATTGATGTAGCCAAACTGTCAGTGAGAAATGTACAACTTCTACCAGCAATCACAAACGATTTGAATCAGAGCATTGCTCAACATAATGCCAAATTCCCCATCAGAAGAGTTGAGGTGAAAACATTTACCATTGGTACTGGACTCAGATCTAAAATTGAAGACCATCTGTTCCAAGGCCAACTTCCAAAACGATTGTTCATTGGCATGGTTCCTAATGAAACATTCAATGGCACGTTTCCCACGAACCCCTTTAACTTCCAACCTTTCAATCTCAGTAAACTGGATGTCACACTCGATGGACATAATATCTATGGCAGACCCTTTGAACCTAACTTCACCAGAAATGAGTATCTTCGATCATACATGTCACTGTATCAGGCTCTGAGTAGTCGAGACCAAGTTCAGAATTGTAACATCGATTACGAGGATTACAAAGACGGATACACATTCTGGGGATATGACTTCACACCTGATCAAGCTGCTGACCAGAGTCATCTCCACCCTATAAAAACTGGAAACCTGAGACTAGAACTTCAGTTTGCCAATTCGCTCGCAAAGACTATCAACGTCATTGTGTATGCTGAATTTGATAATCTGATAGAAATAAACGGACTCAGAGAAGTAATCACAGACTACTGAAAAAAGATGCATAGTGGATACTATATTGAAGAAGAACTGAGGGATTATCTACTATGGTCAGATTCTACTTCATCTGAAATTGGCATGCTTCAAAAAGAATTTGAGGGATTATCAGAAGACAATGAAACACAGGGACAACACAAATGGATTAAAGATACCCTTATACGAGCCATGAAGATCAACTTGATGACTGCTATATTTGACTATGCCCGTCACCAGTGCCAAGGATGTAGAATAAATCATCCCAGTCAGAAATACCATGACTTGTGCTTGTGGACAAAACCAAACGAATGGATAACAGACTATGCTTTACATATCCATGCCCTGAATAATCTCAACATCTATGATGTCATCCAAAAATGGGACGAGTTGCTCCTGGATGAAGTACCATCAGAAGAAAGAAGAAAAGAATATAGTGCTATGACAGGATTGGACCATTTAATACCATCTGAAAAAGTCGAAGCCTATAAAAACTGGATGTTCCTGAAAAACAGTCATAACAGATACGGAAGAAAACCTGACTACAACGAGTGGAGAGACTTTTGGAAACAGAAATTAATAGAAACTACTCCGTCGGAGACATCACCAGAAAAATGAACACACATGAACTGAGGAAAATTCTGTACCACATGCCTGTTAATGGAGATGTATGTGCCAAAGATCTCTTACCAGAGAAGAAACCTCTAGACATGAAAGCCTATATCATAAACACTGACAATTCAGATGAACCAGGAGAACATTGGGTTACCGTATACTTCAGAGGCCATCAAGCCATCTACTTTGATTCTTATGGCATGCCACCAGAAGAAGACTATATTCTACCTTTCATCCAAAGAAATTCCAGAAGTTGGATTCAAAATACAGAACCATTACAAAGTCCATGGAGTCACAACTGTGGAATGTGGTGTATATACATTATTCATCAACTTGAAAAAGGACTAGACTTGAAGAAAGCTATTCATGGGGAACTGTATGGCACAGGAGAAGACTTATACCAAAATGACAGAGATATTGACAGATGGTTCAGTGCTAATTATGGCAAAGTGATCTGGACACAAATCAGTTCTAATTATGGCAAAGTGATCTGGACACAAAATGACATGCCAACTCCAAAGTTTCTTTACAAACATAGAATTCAAGTTTGCAAATGTTTGAGAAATACACATTGCTTATCAAAGAAATACCCCATGTATTTAATGTTGTAAATATGTTAAGGTTTCAAATTGTAAACGAGGACAGAGGGACGGTCCTAATCCTCTGTTCATCGTAATCAAGTTAGTTAGCGGGACAAATAAAGTTAAAACTGTTCACCAATCTTTCTTGTCTTTTCACCCCCTCTTCTTGACGAAGAGGGTAGTAGTATCTAAACTTGAGATGGCTAGAATTAACATCCACTGACGCTTCATAGTCAAACTAATGAAACAAAAATAGATCTTGAGATACAAGATCTATATCCAGAAGTTTGCTACTATCAAGCCTCAATATATTTGCCAAAACACTTGACGCTTGACAGTCAAGTTTCTACCGATAATATAAAGTCTTGAGATACAAGATTTTTTATTTCTAATAGAAACTTGCTACTAGATAGCCTCAATATATAAGCATGACACTATGAAGTCTTGAGATACAAGAACAACATAATGTCATCTTGTGGTATCCCTGGACCTCTTGAAAGATTTCCAACAAAATACTAAGTCATTTTCAAGCTTGGTCCCTATAATTTCACCAAACATCAAATTTATAGGGACCAAGTCATTTTAGGCTTGGTCCCTATAAATTTCAAAAACTGAAGATTTATAGGGACCAAGTCATTTTAGGCTTGGTCCCTATAAATTTCAAAAACTGAAGATTTATAGGGACCAATGTAATCAACACAAACACATGGATCTACTTGAAAGATCACCAAAAAACTAAGTTATTTTCAGGCTTAGTCAAAAGCATAGTCAATTCAAACTGGGTCCCTATAAATTTCAGAAAATGAGGATTTATAGGGACCAAGGTAATCAACACAAAACACTCAGTCCATCTCGGAAGGTATCCACTTTACACACTACCAACTACCCAAGTCCCCAATCTAGCCTAGTCAAGCTTACATCAAGCGGGGGCGGTATGGGGACCAGATTATGGGGACCAACAAAATTATAGGGACCAGTCCCTATAATCTGGTCCCCATAATCTGGTCCCCATACCGCCCCCCTATACTACTGTTATTTTACGCTATTCTACCTTTTTGTTTGGATATAACACTGTTTAACTAATAGGTTTATGCTTTGATTAAGAAGAAAGTATTATAAAGAGGTGGTGTTTTCAAATGGATTGGCAGTTGTCCGTCGTCGTTCGTCGTCGTCGTATGTGGTATGACGTTGTCTGGCGTCAACACTTTCAAACGACATCTCCTCTGAAGCCACTGAACCGATTGGGCTCAAATTTTATCTGTAGCATCCTTGAGCTGGGGGATTGGAAGTTTGTGTTTTTTATGAAAATTTGCTCATTAGTTCGGTTGGAATGGCAACTTGTTGTTTCCATAGACTTGTAGTGGGGAAATTAAAAAAATGGCATTTACTGCCAAGTCACTGCAGATATTTTGACAAAACATTCATAGAAATGTTCAATAGGCAATCTACTATCTGCCATATGATTTTAGGCCTACTGCACATTTTTATTGGTTTCCATGGAAACCAAAATGCCAAAAAATAGAAGAAACAAAAAAAAAACTTAAAAATTCATCTCCTCAAAAACCATATGCTCTAGGAGGCTGAGACTTAATGAAAATATTCACCATATTTGCCTTTACAGGTTTGAAAACCGGCCCCGATAGCTCAGTTGGTAGAGTGTCCGCTCCGGGGAACGGGAGGTCTCGGGTTCGATCCCGGGCCGCGACATACCAAAGTCGTTAAAAATGGTACTAGCTGCTCCTCGTTTGGCACTCAGATTTACGGGGTAGAGCTAGGACTGGTCGATCCAGTGTCAGGATAATGTGACTGGGTGTGGTATCATGTAATGTGTCTGGGACATGATACTTCAGTGAGGCAGCACTATAAACGTGAGCATTGAGCTCCCTGTCGCAACCAGACACCGTCGTGATATGACTGAAAAATTGTTGAAAGCGACGTTAAACCCGAATTCACACTCACACACACACACAGGTTTGTGTTGTTGTTTTTTTTTCTAATGAAATTTTGCCTTTTAGTTTGGTTGCTATTGCATCAGTTTCCATTGACTTACAAGGGGGAAAACTGAAAAATGGCATTTACTACCGAGTCAGTGGTTTGTTTGGGAGACTTTATAATTGGTAGATTTAAATCATATGTTAAAATACACGGTTGCCATTGGGCAGTGCCCTGTCACCACGCAAAATGTTACAACGACGCAAAATGTTATAAAATTATAACATTTTGCGTCGAGGTGAATTTTTTCCCCCGACGCAAAATGTTATCAAATTTGGATGACTGTTTTCTAGCATATTTTCGCTTCGGGGAGGCAGATGAAGTCAAAGAAAGATGTATTCAGTGCCTACACGTCCATTTTAACTCCAAACATCATAATATTTTCTTGATTTAGGTTTTCATTTTGCGTCGGGTGAAAAATAAAGCTCGACGCAAAATGTTGTAAAAATTTGAAAATAGATGCCTTGCCTATTACAGACTCGGCGAGGCATAGGTTGTATGGACATATAGTTATTGTGCAAATAAGTTGATTTTTATCTCTCAGCAACCTAGCTTTACGACGATAAAGAATGTTATAAAAGTTATAACATTTTGCGTCGTGCTTAATTTTTCTCCCAACGCAAAATGTTATAAAATTATAACATTTTGCGTCGAGGTGATTTTTTTCCCCCAACGCAAAATGTTATAAAATTTGGATGACTGTTTCTCTAGCATATTTTCGCTTCGGGGAGGCAGATGAAGTGAAGAAAGATGTATTCAGTGCCTACACGTCCATTTTAAGTCCAAACATCATATTTTCATGAGTTTGGTTTTCATGTTAGAACATTTTGCGTCGAGCTTTATTTTTCACCCGACGCAAAATGTTGTAAAAATTTGAAAACAGATGGCTCGCTTATTACAGACTCGGCGAGGCGTAGGTTATATGGACATATAGTTATAGTGCAAATAAGTTGTTTTTATCTCTCAGCAACCTAACTTCACGACGATAAAGAATGTTGTAAAAGTTATAACATTTTTCGTCGTGCTTAATTTTTCTCCCAACGCAAAAAGTTATAAAATTATAACATTTTGCGTCGAGGTGAATTTTTCCCCCCAACGCAAAATGTTATAAAATTTTGACGACTGTTTTTTTAGCATATTTTCGCTTCGGGGAGGCAGGCGTAGTGAAGAAAGATGTATTCAGTGCCTACACGTCTATTTTAACTCCAAACATCATAATATTTTCAGGAGTTAGGTTTTCATAAGTTACAACATTTTGCGTCGAGCTTTATTTTTCACCCGACGCAAAATGTTGTAAAAAATTGAAAATAGATGTCTCGCCTATTACATACTCGACGAGGCGTAGGTGGTATGGACGTATAGTTATAGTGCAAATAAGTTGTTTTTATCTCTCAGCAACCTAACTTTACGACGATAAAGAATGTTATAAAAGTTATAACATTTTGCGCCGTGCTTAATTTTTCTCCCAACGCAAAATGTTATAAAATTATAACATTTTGCGTCGAGTTGAATTTTTCCCCCCAACGCAAAATGTTATAAAATTTGGATGACTGTTTTTCTAGCATATTCTCGCTTCGGGGAGGCAGATGAAGTGAAGAAAGATGTAATTAAGTGCCAACACGTCCATTTTAACTCCAAACATCATACTAGTTTTATGAGTTAGGTTTTCATAAGTTACAACATTTTGCGTCGAGCTTTATTTTTCACCCGACGCAAAATGTTGTAAAAATTTGAAAATAGATGCCTTGCCTATTACAGACTCGGCGAGGCATAGGTTGTAAGGTCATATAGTTATTGTGCAAATAAGTGGATTTTAGCTCTCAGCAACCTAACTTTACGACGATAAAGAATGTTATAAAAGTTATAACATTTTTCGTCGTGCTTAATTTTTCTCCCAACGCAAAATGTTATAAAATTATAACATTTTGCGTAGAGGTGAATTTTTCCCCCCAACGCAAAATGTTATAAAATTTGGATGACTGTTTTTTTTTTTAGCATATTTTCGCTTCGGGGAGGCAGGCGTAGTGAAGAAAGATGTATTCAGTGCCTACATGTCTATTTTAACTCCAAACATCATAATATTTTCAGGAGTTAGGTTTTCATAAGTTACAACATTTTGCGTCGAGCTTTATTTTTCACCCGACGCAAAATGTTGTAAAAAATTGTAAAATAGTTGTCTCGCCTATTACATACTCGGCGAGGCGTAGGTTGTATGGACATATAGTTATAGTGCAAATAAGTTGTTTTTATCTCTCAGCAACCTAACTTTACGACGATAAAGAATGATATAAAAGTTATAACATTTTGCGTCGTGCTTAATTTTTCTCCCAACGCAAAATGTTATAACATTTTGCGTCGAGGTGAATTTTTTCCCCCAACGCAAAATGTTATAAAATTTGGATGACTGTTTTTCTAGCATATTCTCGCTTCGGGGAGGCAGATGAAGTGAAGAAAGATGTAATTAAGTGCCAACACGTCCATTTTAACTCCAAACATCACACTATTTTTATGATTTAGGTTTTCATAAGTTACAACATTTTGCGTCGAGCTTTATTTTTCACCCGACGCAAAATGTTGTAAAAATTTGAAAATAGATGCCTTGCCTATTACAGACTCGGCGAGGCATAGGTTGTAAGGTCATATAGTTATTGTGCAAAAAAGTGGATTTTAGTTCTCAGCAACCTAACTTTACGACGATAAAGAATGTTATAAAAGTTATAACATTTTTCGTCGTGCTTAATTTTTCTCCCAACGCAAAATGTTATAAAATTATAACATTTTGCGTAGAGGTGAATTTTTCCCCCCAACGCAAAATGTTATAAAATTTGGATGACTGTTTTTTTTTTTTAGCATATTTTCGCTTCGGGGAGGCAGGCGTAGTGAAGAAAGATGTATTCAGTGCCTACACGTCTATTTTAACTCCAAACATCATAATATTTTCAGGAGTTAGGTTTTCATAAGTTACAACATTTTGCGTCGAGCTTTATTTTTCACCCGACGCAAAATGTTGTAAAAATTTGAAAATAGATGTCTTGCCTATTACATACTCGGCGAGGCGTAGGTTGTATGGACATATAGCTATAGTGCAAATAAGTTGTTTTTATCTCTCAGCAACCTAACTTTACAACGATAAAGAATGTTATAAAATTATAACATTTTGCGTCGAGGTGAATTTTTTCCCCCAACGCAAAATGTTATAAAATTTGGATGACTGTTTTTCTAGCATATTTTCGCTTCGGGGAGGCAGATGAAGTGAAGAAAGATGTAATTAAGTGCCTACACGTCCATTTTAACTCCAAACATCATAATATTTTTATGATTTAGGTTTTCATAAGTTACAACATTTTGCGTCGAGCTTTATTTTTCACCCGACGCAAAATGTTGTAACAATTTGAAAATAGATGCCTTGCCTATTACAGACTCGGCGAGGCATAGGTTGTAAGGACATATAGTTATTGTGCAAATAAGTGGATTTTATCTCTCAGCAACCTAACTTTACGACGATAAAGAATGTTATAAAAGTTAAAAACATTTTTGTCACGACAAGGTTTCTTATTTTCAACCCGAAACTTATAGGCATGTAACTACTTGTTCTCTTACAAGAGAGCAATACTGACATGTTTACAAGTTAACCGAATTTTTTATATTATTTTGTGCTACGGTAGCTAGGCCTTGTCAAGAAAACTGTCCAATTATGTTTTCCTTGATAAACGTAGGTTTCTTCGTTCTTTTCGGACGGTTTCGGACCTGCACACACCTAAACATATGTTCTTGATGGAAGTTACGTCTGTCAAATCAGACAGATCTTGTTAAGAGGGCGTATTTTCTAACCAACTAACCTTCTTGAACCCTCTGTTATTCTCTGCTGGCTGGCCTATGTGGTCCTCCATACAGGTGGCGTGTCGATCAGGCGACCCGACTTTGCGAGCTATTGTGGCAAGGCCATCGCATGATCGTACACGTGTACTGACCCATCCCTATATAAGTAACTGACCGCTCAACATCGGGTGTGGGACATTATTTCCAGAGCCGATGTTGCAGTATCGAGCATAGGCCGATAGCAGTGAGTAAAATGATTTTTATTTATTATCTTTGATTCTTAGATGCAGCGCTATTCTTGCTTGTCAGTATCCTTCTTGTGTTAATATTGCCATTTCTTTTCCCTGTACAGCACATAGGAGGGCACCTTAGTGTTGGGCGGAGAAGAAATGGAACTTAAGTGCTGGATCTATTGCTTACATGGATCGCCATCTATTGTAAGGGTAGATAATTTTGGCGATTTATGTACCGTTCATAGTAGGGGAGATAACTGCGTTAGGATTAAAAGACGGCGTTTGTTCAAAGGGCACGCACGCACGCATCTTTTTGCAATATAATTTGTGTAGATTCTGATCAGGCGCAGTTTAAGGTCACACACACCACCATTGTCGGCGCTTCATTGCATTGAAGGTCCTGATCAGACGCAGCACTGAATTTTCGCAGTAATGTTATTGTACATGTTTTCTTCTCTTCTTTCATTGGAAGACTGTTGAGATCCAATGAAAGTTTTAATGAAATAGTGCCAGGGTGCATTTTCTGTAGACCCTGATCAGACGCCACCTGCGTCTACGCGCGATATGTTTTTTTTATCAATCATATGGCTCCAAGCAGATTTTCCAGATATTTTGAGGGGAGTACATTTTGTTCACCGGTCTAGCCTGTAAGACTGGGCGAGCATACTGTACTCGATTAATGATGACAAAATAATGTCCTTTACTCGTCGTCTGTTGGCAAGGCGAGGAGTCCCAGCATCTATGGCTGGTTGTCATCATGAGTTAGTACCCTTTATCCTTAGTTTAGAGTCGGTGTACTTATATCAGTACTCCGAGCGATACATTGTCGCTGCAGTGTTAAAATAACGATGGTGCACTCATTTTTTCATGTTTCTGCTTTGGCATGCGGATTTTGGGTACTCGTTAGAACGGCCTCACGCAGTGATACTGTTCTAACGTGTGGACGCGGTCCGTATTCTGGGCAGAGGCAGGGAACAATGGCAAACTTTTGCACCGTCATTTTCAGCCATATGTTTTGTTAGAAGACCATTATATTTATGGTAACGCATTGGTTGTTTGTGCAGTGGCGTTCTAAGGGACAAATTCCAATCATTTAAAAGTGTAATGTTTCTGTATTTTATTTGTACATGTATGAGCTCGTTTCTTAAGTGTAATAGTTGTGTCTTAAATGTAGTAAGCTTTGGTGCACTGAGGTTATATCGGTCCCACCACGTGTATTCGGCCGCAACGTCGTGACGTCAAATTGACGTTGACGTCATGACCGTTGACGTCGAATATACGTTCATATAACGATCGCTTGCCCGCTCCTAGTGATCTGTTATGCAGGTTTCCCGTGCAATGAGGGGTGGCTTTCATTTATCGCATTTGTCAAAGGTCAAATTATCCTGAAAGTTTCACAACCCCCCACTTGCGCGGGCATGGCATCACACATCAGGGAGAGAATTTGAAAAGTTGAGGTTGGCAGAGATTATTACGAGATGTTCGTTAATTTCAGACATCTACAAGGCTTTATGATCTACCAATGGCCTGTGGCCCGTAGTAGCATCTTATCGACTATTTTGTCAAGCCAAGAGGGTAATCCATACTTGACGTAGTCAGAAACGAATCTCTTATATGAAGGAAGAATCTCCAACATGAAGGACGTGTGAAGGAGGCATACAGGCGTCCCGTGTATCAGAGATCTCCTTAAACGTGTATGGTTCAAAACATGAACACATCTCGTATATGCTAAAATGGGAACAGATAAGGAATTAACATATTGCTCCTAAGAGCATTATGCACATGGCCATGATTTACTGTTGTTTTCCATAAGTGTGAGTGTGTGACGTGTACTGTTTTATTGAAGTGACGTGTACTGTTTCATTGAAGTGACGTTATAAATAAACATTTGTGTTACTTGGACCTTGTTCTTTCTCGATTAGACCACCCCTCGTCTATCTTGACGCACGCTGCCTTTGGGTGTGTGTGAGGCTGAACGGAGCCGCGGGCTAGCTCAACCTCCCACTCACCGGAAGTCACGTGACAATTTTGCGTCGTGCTTAATTTTTCTCCCAACGCAAAATGTTATAAAATTATAACATTTTGCGTCGAGGTGAATTTTTCCCCTCAACGCAAAATGTTATAAAATTTGGATGACTGTTTTTTAGCATATTTTTCGCTTCGGGGAGGCAGGCGTAGTGAAGAAAGATGTATTCAGTGCCTACACGTCTATTTTAACTCCAAACATCATAATATTTTCAGGAGTTAGGTTTTCATAAGTTACATTTTGCGTCGAGCTTTATTTTTCACGCGACGCAAAATGTTGTAAAAATTTAAAAATAGATGTCTTGCCTATTACATACTCGGCGAGGCGTAGAATGTATGGACATATAGTTATAGTGCAAATAAGTTGTTTTTATCTCTCAGCAACCTAACTTTACAACGATAAAGAATGTTATAAAAGTTATAACATTTTGCGTCGTGCTTAATTTTTCTCCCAACGCAAAATGTTATAAAATTATAACATTTTGCGTCGAGGTGAATTTTTTCCCCCAACGCAAAATGTTATAAAATTTGGATGACTGTTTTTCTAGCGTATTCTCGCTTCGGGGAGGCAGATGAAGTGAAGAAAGATGTAATTAAGTGCCTACACGTCCATTTTAACTCCAAACATCATACTATTTTTATGATTTAGGTTTTCATAAGTCACAACATTTTGCGTCGAGCTTTATTTTTCACCCGACGCAAAATGTTGTAAAAATTTGAAAATAGATGCCTTGCCTATTACAGACTCGGCGAGGCATAGGTTGTAAGGACATATAGTTATTGTGCAAATAAGTGGATTTTATCTCTCAGCAGCCTAACTTTACGACGATAAAGAATGTTATAAAAGTTATAACATTTTGCGTCGTGCTTAATTTTTCTCCCAACGCAAAATGTTATAAAATTATAAAATTTTGCGTCGAGGTGATTTTTTACCCCCAACGCAAAATGTTATAAAATTTGGATGACTGTTTTCTAGCATATTTTCGCTTCGGGGAGGCATATGAAGTGAAGAAAGATGTATTCAGTGCCTACACGTCCATTTTAACTCCAAACATCATAATATTTTCATGAGTTAGGTCTTCATAAGTTACAACATTTTGCGTCGAGCTTTATTTTTCACCCGACGCAAAATGTTGTAAAAAAATTGAAAATAGATGTCTCGCCTATTACAGACTCGGCGAGGCGTAGGTTGTATGGACATATAGTTATAGTGCAAATAAGTTGTTTTTATCTCTCAGCAACCTAACTTTACGACGATAAAGAATGTTATAAAAGTCATAATATTTTCAGGAGTTAGGTTTTCATAAGTTACAACTTTTTGCGTCGAGCTTCATTTTTCACCCGACGCAAAATGTTGTAAAAATTTGAAAATAGATGTTTTACTTCTACTTTGCATATCAGGGCTGTTTTGTTTGTGCCATGTGGCGGCTGTAAAAGGTCTCCACGTGCATACATTTAATGCTCTTATTTTTCCAATCCTCAGGGATTGTTTATGCAATTGATTTTCACTGTTCCATCAATTGACATCCTTTAGATACCTGTTGAAGGTCATTGTTAAACCGCTGTTCGTTCCTTGTTGTATTACAACTGCTTGTTTGACATCCCTGGACTTTAAGTAGACCAAGATGTTTTGTGGGCTTTTGTTGTACCTTCCTTCTATTCGAAGGAATTATCTTCAGTAACTTTATATGCTGTTTTATTTACTGACCGGTATGAAGATCGCTTTAGTTTTGACGGTATCATTACCTTATTAACCCACATGAGTATCACAAAT
The DNA here is from genome assembly GCA_963580285.1 of Lucinisca nassula. Taxonomy (NCBI): domain Eukaryota; kingdom Metazoa; phylum Mollusca; class Bivalvia; order Lucinida; family Lucinidae; genus Lucinisca; species Lucinisca nassula. The sequence continues at coordinate 66,264,851 of OY757012.1, read as the reverse complement.
ACATTTAAAATAGCAATATCACCCCTTAGGTTACGCTCTGCTTCTTCTGTACGGATTCCCCATTCTATTAAGAACCCTAATACTATGTTGCCTTCGGTATTGGTTAGACCCTTAAATTTGTCTTCTGTAACTTCAGTTAATCTCAATGGAGCAGGCAATACCAATGTTTTTGGAAGTAGTCTTCGTATAAGACTATCTCCTCTCAAATCGCCCATCCTTCGAAAATATACTAATCCGTGGAAAAGAAGTGAAATGTATCCTAGTATTTCTAAGTGCAATGCCAAGAGGTGCAGATGTTGTTCGCATTTAAGCACTGCGTCAACCGTTACTTCATCTGTAAACGGTAGACGTTTCTCTGTAGTTAACATGTCTGGTTTGACATGACAGTCTATAGATTTAATTTATCTAATTACATGACGTGCTGCAAACTGTAATATGCAGTACGTCGGTCAAACTAACCGCATGCTTAAAACTAGATTGAACGAGCATTATCGTAGAATGAGTAAGCCTAAGAAAACTGACACTTTCTTGTACCGTCACTTTCGACGTACAGGTCATTCTGTAAATAACATTGTTATACAACCAGTGGAAAAACTTTATTACGACGCAAATTCTACATCTAGATTCAAAATTATCAAAAGACATGAGGCTGAACTGAAATGGATTAATTTTTACAGACCCCTTTTCCACTGGGATTTAATGACAACATTTATCATGAGGGTAATATTTCCAAAATGCCGGACTTTGATATTTTCTCGCTCCTGGAATGTCGAAAACGCAGAACTAGATCTCACGGCACCAGGAAACAAGAGCACCGCAAGCGGGTGCCAACGCTCGTCTGCAGTTTCTTTTAGAAAACAAAAGTTCTAAGTCAAATCAAATTGCAAGATGGAGTTATAAAACTTGTAGGGAATGTAGCTCTTGTGATGGTGAGTATGTGTATGAAGTTTCATGAAGGTAGGCCAAATACTTTTGGAAATATGGTCAAGGTTAAGTTTTTTGGTTAATTTTTCGAAAAATAGGTCAAAGTTCAAAGGTCAAGGTCACAGGTCAAAAAGCGTGGTATGACTGAAAAGGTCTTGTCCCAAGGAACATTCATGTGAAGTTGGAAGGCTCTGTTGTGAATAGTATTGAAATAAGAGACAAAAACAATTTAAAAAAAAACGGAGAGAAAAGGGGAGATAATTCAATCAAATTGCAATATGGAGTTATAAAACTTGTAGGGAATGTAGCTCTTGTGATGGTGAGTATGTGTATGAAGTTTCATGAAGGTAGGCCAAATACTTTTGGAAATATGGTCAAGGTTAAGGTTTTCGGTTAAATTTTCGAAAAATAGGTCAAAGTTCAAAGGTCAAGGTCGCAGATCAAAAAGTGTGGTATCACTGAAAAGGTCTTGTCCCAAGGAACATTCATGTGAAGTTTGAAGGCTCTGTTGTGAATAGTATTAAAATGAGAGCAAAAAATGTGTTTCAGAAAAAAATTGGAAAAGGGGAGATAATTCAGCCAAAATCAACAATGTTGTTATGGTCCTTGGTCAAAATGTAGCTCTTGTGATGATGAGTGTGTGTATGAAGTTTCATGAGGCTAGGTCTAATACTTTTTAAGTTATAGCCAAGGTTAAGTTTTTTTGGAACGACGCAGGACGACGAAGGACGACTACGCAGACGCCGGAGTGATGACAATAGCTCGAAAGTTTTTTTTTCAAAAAACAGACGAGCTAAAAATGGTAACTTTAAACGTAAATTACGTGCGTTTAAACGAATAAATACTAGACTGAAGTGACTGTCAATTATATTATTAAATCATGGACGACACTCTATGCTTTCATTTTTAAGTTCATTACCCGTTTCTGTTTTACGTCTTCTGGACACCGAGGCGAATAAATTCTACGATAGTTCTAACCAGTTATATGCTGCGGCTCTCTTAACTAGAGGCTATACTCAGCATACTCTCAGTCCTTACATTGATTCTGAAATTAATCTTAAACGCCATTTCTTCAAAATATCCTTCATTAATAAGGGTATGGATTTTATAGATTTGCCCAGTATCTTCCGTGAGAGCTCGATGCTTTCTTCCATTCCTGCTTATTTTCAAAATACTGAAACACCTATAATTTGCTATAAATATAACAAACCTGTTAGATCTATCATTTTTAATTTCAATAAACTTGTTTCAAATCTTGATATTGATACTAATACTCCCGACTCGTGTGATTGTAAAAACCCAGTATATTGCTATCTTGCTGCTGGTCATGTAATTACTTGCAATTTGAAAAATATTCCTGATTCTAGGATAAGGAATATAATTTCTAAAGGACCGAACTATCGGTTTCCTTCTAAAATTGATTTCAGTAAATGTAGAGATGAAATCGCTGCTTCCTTGAATGAATTCGGTAATCGATGGTGTAAGCGAGAGTATGTTGAGCATAAAGCCCTTACGGACTGGAAACTTAGCATTTTAAAACTAGTGAATAAACGCATTTCTTTCTATTCTCAAAATACTAACTTATTACCTCCTAAGCCTAAGACGTCTTTACGTCATCTTGAAATAGGTATTCAAGACTTTCATAAGAAGTTTGTTTTGGCCCCTGCAGACTAGGCCGCTAACATCGTCGTCGTTGTGTGACGGCTCCACTATGTTAACACGCTTGAGCAGGAGCTTGGTGGTACTAAGGCCTATGAACTTCAGTCTTTAGCTGAAGAGAGAACTATAGTAGATAAACATGTTTGTCATTCAGCCTCCAAGTTTGCTGTGTGTGTGTTTCCGAAGGCCAAAACAAGCTTCCTACGCTATACTGGTTACCAAAACTTCATAAAAGACCTTACAAAGCACGGTTTATTGCAAATTCTAGCTCTTGCACTACCACTGAACTTTCTAAATTATTAACTTTCTGTCTTACTGCTATTAAAACGCATGTGATTAAATATTGTGATAAAGTCTTTGAAAGATTAGGAAGAAATCTGTTTTGGTCTATAAAAAATTCGAATGAAGTTTTAAATAAATTGAAACCCAGACATGTTCGTGCTTCAAGTCTGTCTACTTACGATTTTTCCACTCTTTACACTACACTTCCTCATACTCTTATAAAAGAAAAGCTTAATGATTTAATTGAATGGGCTTTTCAGAGAAGATTCTCTCTATCTTGCATGTAATGTCAGAAATGCATTTTTCACTTCTAAAGAGCATAGGAATTATACACTTTGGTCATGTCAGAAAGTGTGTGATGCCCTCACCTTTCTACTTGATACTATTTATATTAGATTCGGTACTAAGTTATTTAGACAAATTGTGGGCATTCCGATGGGTACGAATTGGACACCTCTTGTGGCTGATCTATTCTTGTATTGTTATAAAGAGACTTCATGTTGTCGCTTTCCATTGATAACCAATCTGAAATTATTGAAGCTTTTAGCTCCACTTCTAGATATTTAGATGATTTATTAAATATTGATAATACCTATTTCGATGGTTTGATCAGTCAGATTGACCCCCCCCCCCGAACTTCAGTTAAATAAAGCAAATTCTTCTGATACCGAGGCCCCGTTTTTGGATTTACATCTATCTATTGTAGATGGGTTTGTTTCGTACAAAATTTATGATAAACGCGATGACTTTGATTTTGAGATTGTAATTTTTCCTTTTTTGGATGGTGATGTTCCTCGTGCGCCATCCTATGGCGTTTATATTTCGCAATTAATTCGATTTGCTACAGTTTGTAGTCATGTAACTGACTTCAACACTCGTAATAAATTATTAACGGCTAAACTTCTTAATCAGGGTTATCGGTACCATAAACTACGCAAAGCCTTTTCAAAATTTTATAGACGGCATTCTGATTTAATTTCAAAATTCAATATTGGACTTAAATCTCTTCTGCAACAAGGTCTATCGGAACCCGAATTTTATGGTGACTTAGTATATAGAGATCTAATTCAAGGTAATGTTGGTTGGTGCCTGATGCTCTGTCTCTGGTCGGCCCCATCGGAGTCTAACTGTTGGTTTTCTTTTGCTCCAGCATTTCAGTGGTTTCTTGCTGTCGAGTCCTCACCGTTGTCTCACCTTTGTGGTTCTTTGATTATTTGTGTTCACGGAGATGTTGCACTGAAGAGTTAGGAGGCCTTCATGCGGACTGAACAAATTATTTGTTTAAATCGCGACGGAAGTAAGGGCGAGGATTGTGGCCACGTAAAATCGATTTAAGCCCCCCAGTGGAAATCTTTCCACTGACCGTTCCAAGGCGGTTCTTCTGTGGCGATTTATTTATGTTGTTGTTTGTTACTTACTGTGTGTATCACTTGTGTCTTTTTATTTTGGATGGTCATATGGCCATTTTGTGGGAAAGTAACTGTCCTCATGGCCTTCCTTTTGTTTAGGTTTCCATTATGGTCTGGTCGCTTAATGTTTGTGTGTCTTTCCCTTTGGTGTCTTTGATGGGTGGAGTAAGTTAATTGTATCGATTCCTGATCTTTGTTTTACTTCTACTTTATATTGTTAACAACTTCAAACCAAAACTCACACACAGCCGCTCCTGAATAAGCGCCGTTCCTATGAGCTGTTTACCTTAGATACGGTGGTTGTATGTAAAAGGAAACAACTCGAGAAAGTATGGATCAATTTATTGAATATATTTACCTCGCCTAGAGAAACCAAAACTCACACACAACCGCTTCTGTATGAACGCCGTTGCTATGGGCTTGTTTACCTTAGATACGGTGGGTTGGGTGGACTTGTTTTGGGTTTAAATGACTTAAAGTGTTGAATGGAGCTTGTCTCGGTGGTAGATATTTGGGTGTTGGGAGGCTTTATTTGCTGAATTGAGCGTCTGAATAAATTCTGCACCAGAACCTGTAAAGGGAATACTGCATCTATTTTAAAATTTTTGCAACATTTTGCGTCGGGTGAAAAATAAAGCTCGACGCAAAATGTTGTGACTTATGAAAAACTAAATCATGAAAATATGATATTTGGAGTTAAAATGGACGTGGTACTGAATACATCTTTCTTCACGTCGTCTGCCGCCCGAAGCTAAAATTTGCTAGAAAAAGTCATCCAGATTTTGACATTTTGCCTTGGTGTAAAAAATTCACCTCGATGCAAAATGTTATAATGTTATAACATTTTGCGTTGGGAGAAAAATTAAGCACGACGCAAAATGTTATAACTTTTATAACATTCTTTATCGTCGTAAAGTTAGGTTGCTAAGAGATAAAATCAACTTATTTGCACTATAACTATATGTACATACAACCTATGCCTCGCCTAGTCTGTAAAAGGCAAGGCATCTATTTTCAAATTTTTACAACATTTTGCGTCGGGTGAAAAATAAAGCTCGACGCAAAATGTTGCAACTGTTGAAAACCTAAATCATGAAAATATTATGATGTTTGGACTTAAAATGGACGTGTAGGTACTGAACACATCTTTCTTCACTTCGTCTGCCTCCCCGAAACGAAAATATGCTAGAAAAACAGTCATCCAAATTTTTCAACTATATGTCCATACAACCTATGCCTCGCCGAGTCTGTAATAGACAAGGCATCTGTTTTCAAATTTTTACAACATTTTGCGTCGGGTGAAAAATAAAGCTCGACGCAAAATGTTGTAACTTATGAAAACCTAACTCATGAAAATATTATGATGTTTGGACTTAAAATGGACGTGTAGGCACTGAATACATCTTTCTTCACTTCATATGCCTCCCCGAAGCGAAAATATGCTAGAAAACAGTCATCCAAATTTTATAACATTTTGCGTCGGGGGAAAAAATTCACCTTGACGCAAAATGTTATAATTTTATATAACATTTTGCGTTGGGAGAAAAATTAAGCACGACGCAAAATGTTATAACTTTTATAACATTCTTTATTGTCGTAAAGTTAGGTTGCTGAGAGATAAAATTAACTTATTTGCACAATAACTATATGTCCATACAACCTATGCCTCGCCGAGTCTGTAATAGACAAGGCATCTGTTTTCAAATTTTTACAACATTTTGCGTCGGGTGAAAAATAAAGCTCGACGCAAAATGTTGTAACTTATGAAAACCTAACTCATGAAAATATTATGATGTTTGGACTTAAAATGGACGTGTAGGCACTGAATACATCTTTCTTCACTTCATCTGCCTCCCCGAAGCGAAAATATGCTAGAAAAACAGTCATCCAAATTTTATAACATTTTGCGTTGGGGGAAAAAAATCACCTCGACGCAAAATGTTATAATTTTATAACATTTTGCGTTGGGAGAAAAATTAGGCACGACGCAAAATGTTAAAACTTGTATAACATTCTTTATCGTTGTAAAGTTAGGTTGCTGAGAGTTAAAATCAACTTATTTGCACAATAACTATATGTCCATACCACCTATGCCTCGCCGAGTCTGTAATAGGAAAATTAGAAGTCTCTGTGGTGCAGTGGTTACGCTACTCGCCTTGTAAACCAGGGATCGCAGGATCGATCCCGGGCTTCTGCAGACTTTCGGATGAGTCTATAAACCGAGATCCCGTCTCCGTATGACCTTAGCTGTTGGTGGGACGTAAAACTAAAACTCACTCACTCACTCTTTATCGTCGTATCGGTGACTATGAAACTATGAGGAAGGATGCCCTAAAATTTGCAAGAGAGAAATACTTTAATGGTCATTCAGACGCTCGGTCTGTCCAGGAGAACTTTGATTTGATAAAGTCTTTCATTCAATCTTCGTCCGAAAATCAAATTCCCTCCAAAACTAGCAGGTCTGTATCTTCAATTCCTTGGATCACACCAGAAATAAGAAGAAAAATTCGGAGGAGAAATAAGATTCATGCTAAGGCAAAAAAGTCGGGAAGTGGTAAACTCAGAGCAAAATTTGAAAACTTGAGACGAGAAATTAAAAATGACATCAAAAATCAGCATGGTCAGTATGTAAATAACTTGGTAGGTGATGTAAAGGCGAATCCCAGAGACTTCTACAGATATATCAATAGCCAGAAGAAAGATAGGCAAGGTATCCCACCCCTTAATAAAAGAGGAGGGAACGGGGTCGCTGAATCGGACTCTGAAAGGGCAGAGGAATTGGTTGGTCAATTCAATGATGCATTTAATAAAACTGAGTTCAACGAGGTTCCATTGACTGGAAGATCGGCCCATTTCATGGAAAATATTGTTGTATCCTCTGCGGGAGTGATCAAATTACTTAAAGGCTTGAACCCTTCTAAAGCTTTAGGGCCTGATGAGCTTCATCCTAGAGTCCTGAAGGAACTAGCAAACGAGTTGGGTCCAGTTTTTGCTCATCTTTTCCAACAATCTCTCGATACGGGTGAAATTCCCAAAGAATGGCTCCTAGCGAACATCTGTCCACTTTTCAAAAAAGGGGACAGGGCTCTTGCTCGTAATTATCGCCCGGTGTCACTGACCTGTGTTCTATGTAAATTGCTTGAACACATAGTCTGCTCAAACATCATGGCCCACTTGGATGAACATAAACTTTTGTCAGACAGACAACATGCATTTAGGAAAAGGCATAGTTGCGAAACTCAGTTGAGCACGGTTATTAATGATTGGGCAAAAATACTGGACAAAGGGGGGCAGGTGGACACATTTATTCTGGACTTTGAGAAGGCTTTTGACACCCCTCCTCATGAACTACTTAAATCCAAATTATTTGGTTATGGAATTGGTGGGAAGACTCTTAAATGGATAGATTCCTTCCTTTGCTACAGAAAACAGCGTGTTGTTGTTAATGGTGAATCTTCAGTATGGGCGCCAGTTTTGTCTGGAGTCCCACAAGGGACCGTTCTTGGTCCTCTATTGTTCTCCCTGTACATCAATGCTATTTCCACTGATATTGACTCAGAAATAAGACTGTTCGCAGATGACTGTGTTTGTTACCGGGAAATTAGAGATACAGATGACTCACTGAAACTTCAGGCTGACATAGATAGATTAGGATGTTGGGCCAGAAAATGGGGCATGAGATTTCAACCAGTTAAATGCAATATTATGCAGATAACAAGGAAGAGATCTAATAAAGTTGAGGCTTCTTACACCTTAGAGGGAACGGTCCTCGAAAATGTGAATTCCATTAAATACCTTGGTGTGACAATCACTCACGATTTGAGATGGAATACACACATTAGCAATATGTGTACAAAGGCGAATAGAACACTTGGTTTCCTGAGGCGAAATCTTCATCAGTGTCCTCAGGATGTGAAAGAAACAGCATACAGGGGACTTGTTCGCCCAATCTTGGAATATGGTAGTTGCATCTGGGACCCAAGCGGAGTGGTCCTAAATGAAGAATTTGAAAAAGTTCAGAATAGAGCTGCTAGATTTGTAACTGGAAATTATTGCTTTGAAACTGGGAGCATGACTGGAATTCTAGGAAAATTAAGATGGGAGTCTCTAAAGAAAAGGAGAAGAGACAGTAGGCTCATACTCTTATACAAAGGTCTAAAGGGTGCTGCCAGCATTCCAACAGATGACCTTGTTCCCCCAGCTAGGCATTGTAGAAAACACCATTCAATGACGTTTCAGACCCTTACTGCAAGAACGGATATTTATAAAGAATCGTTTTTCCCCCGAACCATTAGAGATTGGAATGCCCTTCCCGATTCTATTATTTTGACGGCTGAAGGTGCTGAGGATTGTGTAGCTAAGTTTACATCTTTGGTTAGAGCTAGGGACTAACTTCCCATATCACAGGTCCTGGTGTATGAATGTCATTTGACGTGTCACCAGTAACAATTCTGATTCTGATTCTGACTGTAATAGGCAAGGCATCTATTTTCAAATTTTTACAACATTTTGCGTCGGGTGAAAAATAAAGCTCGACGCAAATGTTGTAACTTATGAAAACCTAAATCATGAAAATATTATGATGTTTGAACTTAAAATGGACGTGTAGGCACTGAACACGTCTTTCTTCCCTTCGTCTGCCTCCCCGAAGCGAAAATATGCTAGAAAAACAGTCATCCAGATTTTATAACATTTTGCGTCGGGGGAACAAATTCACCTCGACGCAAAATGATATAAGTTTATAACATTTTGCGTTGGGAGAAAAGTCAAGCACGACGCAAAATGTTATAACTTTTATAACATTCTTTATCGTTGTAAAGTTATGTTGCTGAGAATTAAAATCACCTTATTTGCATAATAACTATATGTCCGTACCACCTATGCCTCGCCGAGTCTGTAATAGGAAAATTAGAAGTCTCTGTGGTGCAGTGGTTACGCTACTCGCCTTGTAAACCAGGCATCGCAGGATCGATCCCGGGCTTCTCCAGACTTTCGGATGAGTCTATAAACCGACTTCCCGTCTCCGTATGACCTTAGCTGTTGGTGGGACGTAAAACTAAAACTCACTCACTCACTGTAATAGGCAAGGCATATATTTTCAAATTTTTACAACATTTTGCGTCGGGTGAAAAATAAAGCTCGACGCAAAATGTTGTAACTTATGAAAACCTAAATCATGAAATTATTATGATGTTTGGATTTAAAATGGACGTGTAGGCACTGAACACATCTATCTTCACTTCGTCTGCCTCCCCGAAGCGAAAATATGCTAGAAAAACAGTCAACCAAATTATAAAACATTTTGCGTCGGGGGGAAAAATTCACCTCGACGCAAAATGTTATAATTTTATAACATTTTGCGTTGGGAGAAAAGTCGAGCACGACGCAAAATGTTATAACTTTTATAACATTCTTTATCGTTGTAAAGTTATGTTGCTGAGAATTAAAATCAACTTATTTGCATAATAACTATATGTCCGTACCACCTATGCCTCGCCGAGTCTGTAATAGGAAAATTAGAAGTCTCTGTGGTGCAGTGGTTACGCTACTCGCCTTGTAAACCAGGCATCGCAGGATCGATCCCGGGCTTCTCCAGACTTTCGGATGAGTCTATAAACCGAGATCCCGTCTCCGTATGACCTTAGCTGTTGGTGGGACGTAAAACTAAAACTCACTCACTCACTGTAATAGGCAAGGCATATATTTTCAAATTTTTTACAACATTTTGCGTCGGGTGAAAAATAAAGCTCGACGCAAAATGTTGTAACTTATGAAAACCTAAATCATGAAATTATTATGATGTTTGGATTTAAAATGGACGTGTAGGCACTGAACACATCTATCTTCACTTCGTCTGCCTCCCCGAAGCGAAAATATGCTAGAAAAACAGTCATCCAAATTTTAAAACATTTTGCGTCGGGGGGAAAAATTCACCTCGACGCAAAATGTTATAATTTTATAACATTTTGCGTTGGGAGAAAAATTAAGCACGACGCACAATGTTATAACTTTTATAACAATCTTTATCGTCGTAAAGTTAGGTTGCTGAGAGATAAAATCAACTTATTTGCACAATAACTATATGTATATATAGCCTATGCCTCGCCGAGTCTGTAAAAGGCAAGGCATCTATTTTCAATTTCTTACAACATTTTGCGTCGGGTGAAAAATAAAGCTCGACGCAAAATGTAACTTATGAAAACCTAAATCATGAATATATTATGATGTTTGGACTTAAAATGGACGTGTAGGCACTGAACACATCTTTCTTCCCTTCGTCTGCCTCCCCGAAGCAAAAATATGCTAGAAAAACAGTCATCCAGATTTTATAACATTTTGCGTCGGGGGGAAAAATTCACCTCGACGCAAAATGTTACAATTTTATAACATTTTGCGTTGGGAGAAAAATTAAGCACGACGCAAAATGTTATAACTTTTATAACATTCTTTATCGTCGTAAAGTTAGGTTGCTGAGAGATAAAATCAACTTATTTGCACAATAACTATATGTCCATACAACCTACGCCTCGCCGAGTCTGTAATAGGCAAGGCATTTGTTTTCAAATTTTTACAACATTTTGCGTCGGGTGAAAAATAAAGCTCGACGCAAAATGTTGTAACTTATAAAAAACCTAAATCATGAAAATATTATGTTTGTAGTTAAAATGGACGTGTAGGCACTGAATACATCTTTCTTCACTTCATCTGCCTCCCCGAAGCGAAAATATGCTAGAAAACAGTCATCCAAATTTTATAACATTTTGCGTCGGGGGAATAAAAAATAAAGCTCGACGCAAAATGTTGTAACTTATGAAAACCTAAATCATGAATATATTATGATGTTTGGACTTACAATGGACGTGTAGGCACTGAACACATATTTCTTCCCTTCGTCTGCCTCCCCGAAGCGAAAATATGCTAGAAAAACAGTCATCCAGATTTTATAACATTTTGCGTCGGGGGGGGGGGGGGAAATTCACCTCGACGCAAAATGTTATAATTTTATAACATTTTGCGTTGGGAGAAAAATTAAGCACGACGCAAAATGTTTTAACTTTTATGACATTCTTTATCGTCGTAAAGTTAGGTTGCTGAGAGATAAAATCAACTTATTTGCACAATAACTATATGTCCATACAACCTATGCCTCGCCGAGTCTGTAATAGGCAAGGCATTTGTTTTCAACTTTTTACAACATTTTGCGTCGGGTGAAAAATAAAGCTCGACGCAAAATGTTGTAACTTATGAAAACCTAAATCATGATTCACCTCGACGCAAAATATTATAATTTTATAACATTTTGCGCTGGGAGAAAAATTAAGCACGACGCAAAATGTTGTAACTGATGAAAACCTAACTCATGAAAATATTATGATGTTTGGACTTAAAATGGACGTGTAGGCACTGAATACATCTTTCTTCACTTCATCTGCCTCCCCGAAGCGAAAATATGCTAGCAAAACAGTCATCCAAATTTTATAACATTTTGCGTTGGGGGAAAAAATCACCTCGATTTGCACAATAACTATATGTCCATGCAACCTATGTCTCGCCGAGTCTGTAATAGGGAAGGCATCTGTTTTCAAATTTTTACATTTTGCGTCGGGTGAAAAATAAAGCTCGACGCAAAATGTTGTAACTTATGAAAACCTAAATCATGAAAATATTATGATGTTTGGAGTTAAAATGGACGTGTAGGCACTGAATACATCTTTCTTCACTTCATCTGCCTCCCCGAAGCGAAAATATGCTATAAAACAGTCATCCAAATTTTATAACATTTTGCGTCGGGGGAATAAATTCACCTCGACGCAAAATGTTATAATTTTATAACATTTTGCGTCGTTGTAACATTTTGCGTGGTGACAGTGCCCAACTGAGCTCTGGTTTATAAAAATTGGCTCTTTGGTTTGTTTGATATTGCAAGTTAAGAGTTTCCATTGGCTTATTATGAGGAAAATTGAAAAAAATGAAATTTATGCTTTCAAGATATTTTGCCAAACTTTCATAGAAATGTTCCTTTAATAATGTTCTTTTTGGCCTATTGGTTGCCACAGATTATAATCTGTTGTCCTGCAACAACACATCCAAGTGACTAGGCTGATTGGGTCCAAATTTTATCTGTAGCATCCTTGGGCACAGGGCTTCCATGGTTAATTAAAATACATTGCTGCCAATGGGCAGTGGCCCCCTGAGCTCGCTTGAGCATTGTGGTCCATGGGCATCTTGTTTTTTTCTTTCTGAGGATGAAGTCTATCAAAATTCCCTTCTACCGAGCTGACTTGTATGCTACTATCCGGGCACTTTCTGGACAATGAGGGTTAGGTCCTAGTGCATGGAAATAAATTCTCACTATAACTTACAATTCCTCGATGTGGCAAGGGGGTGGAAGTGTCTTTGTGGAGTTGGGGGTGGTGCAAGTATTGCCATTAGATGCTAGACATATGAGTCAGGGGTTCCCTTTGACAATACAGAGCTGACTTGTTTGTCCCTATCCGGACACATTGTGGACATTGAGAGTCAGGTACTTAGTGCAACAGAAGATGACGCGGCTCAGTCTTACTAATTATGTCACGTGGTGACAAAAGGAGGGGGAGGGGTGGTAATGTGTCAATGGTTCCCTTTGACAATACAGAGCTGACATGTATGTCACTATCTGGGCACCTTGTGGACATTAAGGGTCAGGTTCTAGTGCACCAGACCGAGATGCAGATGCTGAGTCTAACAATGACTCATGGTGACAAGGGTGTGTATGTGTGCGCGCGCGTTTGTGTGTGTGTGGGGGTCCCTTTCCCTTTGACAGTACAGAGCTGACTTGTATGTCCCTATCAGGGCACCATGTAGACATTGAGGGTCAGTTTGTTTGATTGATTTGAGGTTTAACGTCCCCATCAGCACTGAATAGGTCATTTTGGAGACGTTGCTTCCAATATTGTGGGACTTTTACCTGACACTGAGATGAAATGACATCTCGCCCTATGAAACCAATAGGGTTTATAGGCATGGACGGTCTACCTCGCACCGCTTTGTCCCGGCAGGTTTAGATCCTCTAAGTCGTTTACCAGTACTCATGTGTGGTCAGTTCCAGCTCTGCCCAGTCTAACTATCAATGTCTCATGTTGACAAGGGGTAGTGTGTGTGTGTGTGTGGGGGGGGGGGGGGGGGGGGGCAGGATTGGTTGATGCCTCTGCCAATACAGAGCTGACTTGTATGTCACTATCTGGGCACCTTGTGGACATTAAGGGTCATGTCCTAGTGCACCAGACGGAGCCGAAAAGGCTCCAACTCATTGTGTCAAGGGGTTGGGGCGGGGTGACATCTCTTTGACAATACAGAGCTGACTTGTATGTCACTATCTGGGCACCTTGTGAACATTGAGGGTCAGTTCCTGGTGGACCAGACGGAGATGAATAGGCTCTGGCTCAAGGTGACAAGTTGTGTGTGTGGGGGGGATGCTGATTCATCCCTTTGTAAATACAGAGCTGACTTGTATGTCACTATCTTGGCACCTTATGGACATTGAGAGTCAGGTTCTAGTGCAACAGAGATGACCATACTCAGTCTAACTTAAAATGCCGACGACGACAAGTTTGACGATGATCGGACCAAAACTGTGGCCTCGAGAGTGTTACCAACGTATTTCTATGATTTGACCTGCTGACCTACTTTTTCGACCGGCATGACCCATATTCAAACTTCACCTAGATATTGTCATGATGATCACTCTTAGCAAGTTTGATGATGATTGGACCTAAACTGTAGCTTCTAGGGTGTTAACAAGGTTTTTCTATTATTTGACCTACTCTGACCCATATTCGAACTTGACCTAGATATTGTCATGATGATCATTTTGAGCAAGATTCATGATGATTGGACCAATATTGTGGCCTTTAGAGTGTAAACAAGGTTTTTCTATGATTTGACCTACTAACCTACTTTTTGACCAGTTATGCCCCATATCCCAACATTCTTTCGTGGGGATTGATCACGAAATCTTTTCTATGGTCATTCTCTCCCTTCCGCTGATTCGAGAAGGGCAGTTGTCAGTGTCTGGTGAAAGAATGCGCATTGTACTGGTTAACCTCTTACGTATAAGCCTACCCAGGAAAGTGTGGATAGGTAAACTGACCGGCTCTAAAATGACATATTGTTGACAGGGCCGTTAAACCCCAATGCAAACAAACAAACAATGCCCCACATTCCATCTTGACATAGATAATATCAAGACAATCATTCTGGGCAAGTTTGATGATGATTGGACCAAATATGTGACCTCTAGAGTGTTCATAAGATTTTTAGATCACCTGACTGAAGGTCATGGTGAGCTTTTGTGACCATGAAATGTCCGGCAGCGTCCGTGCGTAAACTTTTCTTGTGAACAAACTAGAGGTCACAGTTTTGGGCCAATCATCATCAAACTAAGTCAGAATGATCATCAGGACAATATCTCGGTCAAGTTCGAATATGGGTCATGTCGGGTCAAATCATAGAAGAACCTTGTGAACACACCAGAGGCCACAGTTTTGATCCGATCGTCATCAAACTTGCTCCGTATGATCATCTTGACAATATCTCGGTCAAGTTCGAACATGCGTCATGTCGGGTCAAAACGTAGGTCAACAGGTCAAACTAGACAAACGTGCCCAGTGGGGCACGTATACCCCCGGCCAGTGCCATCACCTCAGCTGAAAATAGCAATGTCAAAAGCTTCTTTGCATATACAGGCCATATTCCATAGAATGGCCATTTTCAAGATTCAAAGGGCAATAACTCTAAAAGTAGGAAAGCAAGAGTTATGGTTCATGTGTTCTGCACGTCGTCTCATGGTGTTCAACATTCGTGTGGAGTTTCATGAAAATATGTCAAGCCGTTTAAAAGTAATTGAGAAGACACAAAGATGATGTTAGCAGACACATAATTAACAATCTTCAAAGGGAAATAATTTGTAATGTATGCAAACAAGAGTTATGGTTCTTGTGTTCTGCCCATCCTATTATCTTGCTTTACATTTGTTTGAAGTTTCATGAAATTATCTCAAACGGTTTTAAAGTTACAGAGCGGACACAAGTGCATGTCGTCTCATGGTGTTTAACATTTATGTGAAGTATCATGAAAATATATCAAGCGGATGAAAAGTTATGGAGCGGACACGAAAATGCAAGTTAAAACATACAAAGGGCAATAACTCTGAAAGTAGAAAAGCAAGAGTTACGGTTCATGTGTTCTGCACGTCGTCTCATGGTGTTTAACATTTATATGAAGTTTCATGAAAATATATCAAGCGGTTGAAAAGTTATGGAGCGGACACGAAAATGCAAGATAAAACATACAAAGGGCAATAACTCTGAAAATAGAAAAGCAAGAGTTACGGTTTATGTGTTACGCACGTCGTCTCATGGTGTTTAACATTTATGTGAAGTTTCATGAAAATATGTCAAGCGGTTTAAAAGTTATGGAGCGGACACGTAAATGTTAACAAACAGACAGACAGACAGACACACACACACACACACACACACACACACACACACACACACACACACAGAGAAAATACGAAAACTATATACCCCCATGGCATACTGCTAATGCCGGGGGTATAATCATAGAAAAATCTTGTGGACACACTAGAGGCCACAGTTTTGATCCGATAATCATCAAACTTGCTCAGAATGATAGTCTTGATAATGTTTCGGCCAAGTTCGAACATGGGTCATGTCGGGTCAAAAGTAGGCCAGTAGGTCAAATCATAGAAAAACCTGGTGAACACACTAGATGCCACAGCTTTTGTCCGATCATCATCAAACTTGCTCAGAATGATATTCTTGACAATATCTCGATCAAGTTCGAATATGGGTAATGTCGGGTCAAAGAGTAGGTCAGTTGGTCAAATCATAAAAAGTTTTGGTCCGATCATCATCAAACCTGCCAAGAATGATCATCTTGACAAAATCTCGGTCACGTTCGAATATGGGTCATGTCGGGTCAAATCGTAGGTCAGTAGGGGGGGGGGGGGGTGCTGATTCATCCCTTTGTAAATACAGAGCTGACTTGTATGTCACTATCTGGGCACCTTATGGACATTGAGAGTCAGGTTCTAGTGCACCAGAGATGAGCATACTCAGTCTAACTTAAAATGCCGACGACGACAAGTTTGACGATGATTGGACCAAAACTGTGGCCTCGAGAGTGTTACCAACGTATTTCTATGATTTGACCTGCTGACCTACTCATCTCTGAGTTTGAAGTTTGAACATGGGTCATGTCGGGTCAAAATGTAGGTCAGCCGGTCAAATCATAGAAAAACGTTGTGAACACTAAGAGGCCACAGTTTTAGTCTAATCATCATCAAACTTGCTAAGAATGATCATCTGGACAATATCTCAGCTAAGTTCGAATATGGGTCATGTCAAGTCAAAAAGTAGATCAGTAGGTGATTTTGTCATAACTTTTGAACCGTTTGAGATTAGGCCTTCATATTTGGCAAGTAGGTTCCTTGTGACAAGGGTTTCCCACTCCAATGAAGAATATGGCCACCAGAGCTTAAATTATAATGTACTAGAGACAGTGTTATTCAGGTGAGCGAATCAAGGCCCTCTGGGCCCTCTTGTTCTATGATCTGACCTACATTTTGACCCAACATGACCCATATTTGTTCTTGACCTAGACATTGTCAGGATGATCACTCTGATCAAGTTTGAAGATGATTGGACCAAAACTGTGGCCTCTAGAGTGTTAACAATAATTTTCTATGATTTGACCTACTGACCTACTTTTTGATTTGACATGACCCATATTCGAACTTAACCGAGACATTGTCAGAATGATCATTCTGAGCAAGTTTCATGAGGATTGAACCAAAACTGTGGCCTCTATAGCGTGTTAACATTTTTTAGCTCACCAGAGCCGAAGGCTCCGGGGAGCTAATAGGATTGGCAGTTGTCCATCGTCGTCGTATGTGGTATGACGTTGTCTGGCGTCAACACTTTCAAACGACATCTCCTCTGAAGCCACTGAACCGATTGGGCTCAAATTTTATCTGTAGCATCCTTGAGCTGGGGGATTGAAAGTTTGTGTTTTTTATGAAAGTTTGCTAATTAGTTCGGTTGGTATGGCAACTTGTTGTTTCCATAGACTTGTAGTAGGGAAATTAAAAAAAATGGCATTTACTGCCAAGTCACTGCAGATATTTTGACAAAACATTCATAGAAATGTTCAATAAGCAATCTACTATCTGCCATATGATTTTAGGCCTACTGCACATTTTTATTGGTTGCCATGGAAACCAAAAATGCAAAAAAAAAATAGAAGAAACAAAAAAAAACTTAAAAATTCATCTCCTCAAAAACCATATGCTCTAGGAGGCTGAGACTTTATGAAAATATTCACCATATTTGCCTTGACAGGTTTGTGTTGTTGTTGTTTTTTAATGAAATTTGGCCTTTTAGTTTGGTTGCTATTGCAACAGTTTCCAATGACTTACAATGGGGAAAACTGAAAAATGGCATTTACTGCCGAGTCAGTGGTTTGTTTGGGAGACTTTATAATTGGTAGATTAAAATCATATGTTAAAATACACGGTTGCCATTGGGCAGTGCCAAACTGAGCTCTGGTTGATGAAAATTGGCTCTTTGGTTTGTTTGATAGTTTGATAGTCCAAATTTTATCTGTAGCATCCTTGGGCACAGGGCTTCCATGGTTAATTAAAATACATTGCTGCCAATGGGCAGTGGCCCCCTGAGCTCGCTTGAGCATTATGGTCCATGGGCCTCTTGTTTTTTTTTTCTTTCTGAGGATGAATTCTATCAAAATTCCCTTCTACCGAGCTGACTTGTATGCTACTATCCGGGCACTTTCTGGACATTGAGGGTTAGGTCCTAGTGCATGGAAATAAATTCTCACTATAACTTGCAATTCCTCGATGTGGCAAGGGGGTGGAAGTGTCTTTGTGGAGTGGGGGGGGGGGGGTGGGCAAGAATTGCCATTAGATGCTAGACATATGAGTCAGGGGTTCCCTTTGACAATACAGAGCTGACTTGTATGTCCCTATCTGGACACATTGTGGACATTGAGAGTCAGGTACTTAGTGCAACAGAAGATGACGCGGCTCAGTCTTACTAATTATGTCACGTGGTGACAAAAGGAGGGGGAGGGTTGGTAATGTGTCAATGGTTCCCTTTGACGATACAAAGCTGACTTGTATGCCACTGTCTAGGCACCTTGTGGACATTGAGGGTTAGGTCCTAGTGCACCAGATAGAGATGAACCGGCCCAGCCTTAACCTATATACAACCAGTGGGCTCCGGGATAGATCTATTTTTACCCCATGGGGTTATAATTCGGGCAATCTTTGTAGAGGATAAATAGAGGAAGCTCCAAATAACAAAGACTCGCGCCTTCTGGTTTCAGGTGAGAAGGTATTCCCAATGTAAGTCTATGTTAAACCGGTGGGCCCTGGGCCGGGGCCATTTTTGACCCCAGGGCTATGATTTGAATATTCATGGTAGAGGTCATCCGCATAAAGCTTCAGGCAAAATATCAAAGACCTGGGCCTTGTGGTATCACAGAAGAAGATTTTTAAAGGTTTTCCACATATGTCTGAGTAAAAAAAGTGGGGCCCGGTGCGGGGCTACCTTTGGCCCCGGGGCTATAATTTGAACAAAATAGTAGAAGTCCACCAGATGAAGCATCATACAAAATACCAAAGACATGGGCCTTGTGGTATCAGACAAGATTTTTAGCTCACCTGAGCCGAAGGCTCCAGGGGAGCTATTGTGATCACTCACCGTCCGTCTGTCCGTCCGTCCATCCACAAATGCTTTAAAGGACATCTCCTCATAAACTACTGAACAGATTTTGACCAAACTTTGCAGAAATGATCTTTGGGTGGTCCTCTCTCAAAGTTGTTCAAAGATTTCCATTCCATGCAGAACTCTGGTTGCCATGGCAACAAAAGGGAGAAAATAAGAAAAAACCTTTAAGAATCTTCTTGTCTGAAACCAGAAAGCCAAGGTCTTTGGTATGAAGCTTCATCTAGTGGACCTCTACCAATAGTGTTCAAATTATAGCCCTGGGGCCAAAAATGCCGGGGCCCACTGGTTTACATAGGCTTATATAGGGAAAACCTTTGAAAATCTTCTTGTCTGAAACCAGAAGGTCCAGGTCTTTGAAATTTGGTATGAAGCTTCGTCTAGTGGACCTCTACCAAGATTGTTCGAATTATAGCCCTGGGCCAAAAATGCCCCCGCGCTGGGGCCTACTTGTTTTACATAGGCTTATATAGGGAAAATCTTTAAAAATCTTCTTGTCTGAAACCAGAAGGCCCAGGTCTTTGATATTTAGTATGAAGCTTTATCTATTGCACCTCTACCAAGATTGTTCAAATTATAGCCCTATGGCCAAAAATACCCCCGCGCCAGGACCTAAAGGTTTTGTATAGTCTGAAATAGGGAAAGCCTTTAAAATATCTTCTTGTCTGAAACCAGAAAGCCCAGGTCTTTGATATTTGGTATGAAGCTTCGTCTGGTGGACCTCTACCAAGATTGTTCAAATTATAGCCCTGGGGCCAACAATGTCCTCGCGCCGGGGCCCGCTTGTTTTAAAAAGGCTTATATAGGGAAAACAATTAAAAATCTTCTTGTCTGAAACCAGAAGGCCCGGGTCTTTGATATTTAGTGTGGAGCTTCGTCTTGTGGACCTCCACCAAGGTTGTTCAAATTATAGCCTTGGGAACAAAAATGCTCCCGCACCGGGGCCCACTGGTTTTACATAGACTTTTAATGGGGAAAACGTTTAAAAATCTTCTTGTCTGAAACCAGAAGGCCCAGGTCTTTGATATTTGGTATGAAGCTTCGCCTAGTGGACCTCTATCAAGAATGTTCAAATTATAGCCATGGGGCAAAATATGCCCCCACGCAGGGGCCCCCTTGTTTTACATAGGCTTATATAGGGAAAATCTTTAAAAATCTTCTTGTCTGAAACCAGGCCCAGGTCTTTGATATTTGGTATGAAGCTTCTTCTAATGGACCTCTACCAAAATTGTTCAAATTTTAGCCCTAAGGCCAAAAATCGCCCCGCGCCAATGGGCCGGCTGGTTTTGTATAGGCTTATATAGGGAAAACCTTTAAAAATCTTCTTGTCTGAAACCAGAAGGCCAAGGTCTTTGATATTTGGTATGAAGTTTCGTCTAGTGGACCTCTACCAAGATGGTTCAAATTATAGCCCTGGGGCCAAAAATGCCCCCGCGCCGGGGCCCAATGGTTTTACATAGACTTATTATGGGGTAAAACGTTTTTAAAATCTTCTTGTCTGAAACCCGAAGGCAAAGGTCTTTGATATTTGGTATGAAGCTTCGTCTAGTGGATCTCTACCAAGATTCTTCAAATTATAGCCCTGGGGCCAAAAATGCCCCCGCGCCAGGGCCCATTTGTTTTACATAGGCTTATATAGGAATACCTTTCAAAATCTTCTTGTCAGAAACCAGAAGGCCCAGGTCTTTGGTATTTGGTATTAAGCTTCGTCTATTGGACCGGTACCAGATTTTCAGAATTATAGCCCTGGGGCCAAAAATGCCCCCGCGCTGGGGCCCACTGGTTAAACATAGACTTATAATGGGGAAAACCTTTAAAAATCTTCTTGTCAGAAACCCGAAGGCCCAGGTCTTTGATATTTGGTATGAAGCTTCTTCTAGTGGACCAATACCAAAATTATTGAAATTATTACCTTTGGCCAAAAATACATCCCCGTGGGGCTCCACTGATTTTACATAGACTTATATGGGGAAATCCTTTAAAAATTTTCTTGTCTGAAACCGGAAGGCCCAGGTCTTTGATATTTGGTATGAAGCTTCATGTAGTGGACCTTTAACAAGATTGTTCAAATCATAGTCTTGGGGCCAAAAATGGCCCCGCCCCGTGGCCCACTGGTTTTACATAGGCTTATATAGGGAAAACCTTTACAAATCTTCTTTTCCGAAACCAGAAGGCCCAGGTCTTTGATGTTTAGTATGAACTGATGGACCTCTACCAAGATTGTTCAAATTATATCCCTTGGACCAAAAATGGGGCTGTCCCAGGTTTTAAGTAGGCAAATATAGGGAATACCTTTAAAAGTATTCTTGTCTGAAACCAAAAGGCCAAGATCTTGGATATTTGGTATGGCGCTTGCTGCTTCAACTAGTGGACCTCTTCCAAGATTGTTCAAATTCTAGCCTAAGGGCCAAAAATGCCCCCCCCCCCCCCCACACACACACACAGGGTCCGCATCTTTTACATAGGCTTATATAGGGAAAACCTAAAAGAATTGTTTAACTGAAACCAGAAGGCCCAGGCTTATGATATTTGATATTAAGCTTCATTTAGTGGGCCTCTACAAAGATTGTTCATATTATAGCCCTGAGGCCAAAAATTGTCCCGCCCAAGGACCATTATGTAAATCTCTTAGCTCAGGTGAGCGATATAGGACCATCATGGTCCTCTTGTTTAAAGGTTTTCGATATATGTCGGGCGGGGCCATTTTTGATCCAAGGGCTATAATTTGAATACTCTTGGTAGAGATCTACTAGATCGTCAAACCAAATAACAAAGACCTAGACCTTCTGGTTTCAGACAAGAGGTTTTTAGAGTTTCCTTATATAAGTCCATGTAAAACCAAAGGGCCGCGGGGTGGGGGCATTTTGTACCCAAGGGCTATAATTTGAACACAAACGCAAAATGTTATAAAATGTTGATGACTATTGTTCTAGCATATATACGCTTTGGGGAGACAGACGAAATGAAGAAAGATATGTTCAGTAACTACACGTCCACTTTAACTCCAAACATCATAATATCTTCATGATATAGTTCTTCATAAGTTACAATATTTTGCGTCAAGCTTAATTTTTCACCCGACGCAAAATGTTGTAAAATTTTGAAAATAGATGTGTTGCCTTTTACAGTCTCGGCGAGGCATAGGTTGTATGGACATATAGTGCACATAAGTTGGTTTTATCTCTCAGCAACCTAACTTTACGACGATTAAGAATGTTATAAAAGTTCTAACATTTTGCCTCGTTCTTAATTATTCACCCAACGCAAAATGTTATAAAATTTTTGACTATTTTTCTGGCAAATATATGCTTCGGGGAGGCAGACGAAGTAAAGAAAGATGTGTTCATAACCTACACGTTGATTTTAACTCCAAACATCGTAATATTTTCATGATTTAGTTCTATATAAGTTACAATATTTTGGGTGGAGCTTTATTTTTCACCCGACGCAAAATGTTGTAAAATTTTGAAAAAAGATGCCATGTCTGTAACAGACTCTGCGATGCATATGTTGTATGGACATATAGTAGTGCAAATAAGTTGGTTTTATCCCCAGCAACCTAAATTTACGACAATTTAGAATTTTTATAAAAGCCTGATTACACTCTTCTGGAGTCCATGTCTGTTGATCTGAACATTGATATTTGCCATTTTGTCTATGGATTAATGATTAACGCTTTGGTACTACGACCTAAACTACTTATAACATTTTGCGCCGTGCTTAAATTTTCTCCCAACGCAAAATGGTATAAATGATAGGTGAATTTTTCCCCCAATGCATAATGTTATGAAATATTGATGATGACTATTTTTCTAGCAAATAAACGCTTAGGGGAGGCAGACGAAGTAAAGAAAGATCTGTTCAGTACCTTCACGTCGATTTTAACTCCAAACATCACACTATTTTCATGATTTAGTTCTTCATAAGTTACCGGCCCCTGCCCATCGGGGCTTGAAGAAATATATCGGCTGCACGATGCTTCCATGCAGAGCTTAATCAGACACGCACACGAGTATTGGTAAATCGCTTGGAGGATCTAAGCCTGCCCAGGCAATGCGGTGTGAGTCGGACCGTCCATGCTTATAAACTCTATTGGTTTCAATGGGCGACAGGGCTTGAGATGTCATTTCATCTCAACGTCGGGTAAAAGTCCCACAAAATTGGAAGCAGCATCTCCAAAATGACCTTTACAGCGTTGACGGTTACCTTAAACCTCAAATCAAACAAATCTTAATAAGTTACAACGTTTTGCGTTGAGCTTTATTTTTCACCCTAAGCAAAATGTAAAATTTTGAAAAATAGATGCCTTGCCTATAACAGACTCCGGGAGGCATAGACTATATGGACATAAAGTTATAGTGCAAATAAGTTGGTTTTATCCCTCAGCAACCTAAATTTACGACTATTTAGAATTTTATAAAAGTTATATTTTGCGCCGTGCTGAATTTTTTTCCCAACGCAAAATGTTATAAGATAATAACAATTTGCGTTGAAGTAATATTTTCCCCCCACTGAAAACGTTAAAAAATGTTGCTGAATATTTTTCTAGCAAATATACACTTTGGGGAGGAAGACAAAGTGAAGAAAAATGTGTTCAGTACCTACACGTAGATTTTAACTCAAAACATCATAAAATTTTCATGATTTAGTTCATCATAAGTTACAACATTTTGCGTCGAGCTTTATTTTTCACCCGACGCAAAATGTTGTAAATTTTGAAAATAGATGCCTTGCTTATTACAGACTCGGCGAGGCATAGGTTGTATGGACATATAGTTATAGTGCAAATAAGTTTGTTTTATCTCTCAGTAACCTAACTTTACGACGATTAAGAATGTTATAAAAGTTCTAACATTTTGCGTCGTGCTTAATTTTTCTCACAGCATAATGTTATAAAATTATAACATTTTGGGTGGAGGTGAATTTTTCCCCCAATGCAAAATGTTATAAAATTTTGATGACTATTTTTCTGGCAAATATACGCTTCGGTGAGGCAGACAAAGTAAAGAAAGATGTGTTCAGTACCTACACGTCGATTTTAACTCCGAACATCATAATATTTTCATGATTTTGTTCATCATAAGTTACAACCTTTTTGCGTCGAGCTTTATTTTTCACCCGACGCAAAATGTTGTAAAATTTGAAAATAGTTGCCTTGCCAATTACAGACTCGGCGAGGCATGGGTTGTATGGACATATAGTTACAGTGCAAATACGTTGGTTTTATCTCTCAGCAACCTAACTTTACGACATTAAGAATGTAATGAAAGTTCTAACATTTTGCGTTGTGCTTAATTTTTCTCCCAGCAAAATGTTATAAAATTATAACATTTTGGGTCGAGGTGAATTTTTCCCCAAACGCAAAATGTTATAAAATTTTGTTGAGGCAGACAAAGTAAAGAAAGATGTGTTCAGTACCTACACGTCGATTTTTACTCCAAACATCATAATATTTTCATGATTTTGTTCTTCATAAGTTACAACCTTTTTGCGTCGAGCTTTATTTTTCACCCGACGCAAAATGTTGTAAAATACTGAAAAAAGATGCCTTGTCTGTTACAGACTCAGCGATACATATGTTGTATGGACATATAGTAATAGTGCAAATAAGTTGGTTTTATCCTCAGCAACCTAAATTGACGACGATTTAGAATTTTTATAAAAGCCTGATTACACTCTTCTGGAGTCCATGTCTGTTGATCTGAACATTGATATTTGCCATTTTGTCTGTGGATTAATGATTTTGGTTTAACGCTTTGGTACTACACCTAAACTACTAATAACATATTGCTCCGTGCTTAATTTTTCTCTCAGCGCAAAATGTTATAAAATTATAACACTTTGTGTCGAGGTTAATTTTTTCCACGATGCAAAATGTTATAAAATTTTGCATGATGACTATTTTTCTAGCAAATATACACTTCGGAGAGGCAGACGAAGTTAATATATACATGTCGATTTTAGCTCCAAACATCATATTTTCATGATTTAGTTCTTCATAAGTTACCGGCCCCTGCCCATCGATGCTTGAAGAAATATATGGGCTGCACGATGTTTCCATGCAGAGCTAAATCCGACCCGCACATGAGTATTGGTAAACTGCTCAGAGGATCTAAGCCTGCCCAGGCAAAGCGGTGCGAGTCGGACCGTCCATGCTTCATGCTTACCCTATTGGTTTCAATGGGCGACAGGGCTTGAGATGTCATTTCATCTCAACGTCGGGTAAAAGTCCCACAAAATTGGAAGCAACGTCTCCAAAATGACCGTTACCGTGTTGACGGTTATGTTAAACCTCAAATCAAACAAACAAATCTTAATAAGTTACATTTTGCGGTGAGCTTTATTTTTCACCTGATGCAAAATGTAAAATTTTGAAAAATAGATGCCTTGCCTATTACAGACACCGGGAGGCATAGGTTGCATGGACAAAGTTATAGTGCAAATAAGTTGGTTTTATCCCTCAGCAACCTAAATTTACGACTATTTAGAATTCTATAAAAGTAATATTTTGTGTCGTGCTTAATTTTTCTCCAAACGCAAAATGTTATAAGATATAACATTTTGCATTGATGTGTATTTTTCCCCTGCTGAAAATTTTGTTGAATATTTTTCTAGCAAATATACGCTTCTGGGAGGAAGATGAAGTGAAGAAAGATGTGTTCAGTACCTACACGTAGATTTTAACTCCAAACATCATAATATTTTCATGATTTAGTTCATCATAAGTTAGAAGCCTCCGTGGTGTAGTGGTTACGCTACTCGCCTTGTAAACCAGGGTTCGCAGGATCGATCCCGGGCTTCTCCAGACTTTCGGATGAGTCTTTAAACCGAGGTCCCGTCTCCGTATGACCTTGGCTGTTGGTGGGACTTAAAACTCAAACACTCACTCATCATAAGTTACAACATTTTGAGTCGAGCTTTATTTTTCACCCGAAGCAAAATGTTGTAAAATTTTGAAAGTAAATGCCTTGCCTATTACAGAATCGGCGAAGCATAGGTTGTATGGGCATATAGTAATAGAACAAATAAGTTGGTTTTAACTCTCAGAAACCTAAATATACGAAGATTAAGAATTTTATGAAAGTTATAACATTTTGCGTTGTGCTAAATTTTACTCCAAACGAAAAATAATATAATTTTGCGTCAATGTGAATTTTTCCCCCAACGCAAAATGTTATCAAATTTTGATGACTATCTTTCTAGCAAATTTTCGCTTCGGCGAAACACGTCACGTTTACAAGTCTTTGAAATAAACTCCCCTAAGCCCCACTTTATATATATAGAGAAAACCGGGGTTTACTGGGGTATACATTATCTGGCTTACATTACGATAACACATCCGTGTGATATAGTACATTTTTCAAACCTTAAAAAAGGCAATTTTTCTTCTGAAAATTTGTGATATTTTTCTTATTTATACTCCAAACATAGGTTTTGGGTGCTCGTTAGAACCGCCTCATTGAGGCGGTTCTAACGAGTACCCACAACCTATGTCTTGGAGCAGAAATAAGGAAATTAATGTTTACCCCCGTAAACCCCAGTTTTCTCTATATAAAGTGAGGTATAGGGGGGTCTTTATTTCACGGACTTGTTCACGTGATGGTTGTGGCTCAAAACTATAGATTTTGGGTAGTCGTTAGAACCGCCTCATTGAGTCGGTTCTAACGAGCACCTACAATCTATGTTGAAAGCAGAAATAAGAATCATTTTTGACACCATGTTGGACGCCATTATTTCACACGGACATGTTTTCCTAATGCAGACGAAGTGAAGAAAGATGTCATTTGTGTCAGTACCTACAGGTAGATTTTAACTCCAAAGATCATATTTTCATGAATTAGTTCTTCATAAGTTACAACATTTTGCCTCAAGATTTATTTTTCACCCGACGCAAATTGTTGTAAAATTTTGAAAATAGATGACTTTCCTATTACAGACTCGGCGAGGCATAGGTTGTATGGACATATAGTTATAGTGCAAATTAGTTGGTTTTAACTCTCAGCAACCTAAATTTACGACTATTGAGAATTTTTTTAATAGTTATAACATTTTGCGTCGTGCTTATTTTTTCTACCAAGGCAAAATGTTATAAAATTATATTATTTTGCGTCGAGGTGAATTTTTCCCCCAACGAGCAGCTGTCCTCTGCACCTTCTCCACCTGCTGAATCCGAGTTTTAACACAGGGATGCCAAATGGGTCATGCATATTCAAGTTGAGGGCGAACCAATGTTTTATATGCAACATCCTCTGTCTGCCTAGGTGCAAAAGCCAAGTTACATTTAAGAAATCTTAAAGTCCTAGTTGCTTTAGATGTTATCTCTGAAATGTGTTGCCCCCAATCAAGATCATCAGTGAATGTGATACCAAGGTATTTGGCGGATTGAACCTGCTCCAAAATTCGCTGGTGTAGTGTATCATCAAACTTAATTTGTTTGTGCGGAGGGTGTCGTGACACCCTCATTGATATTTGGCCACACTGAACTTCATCTGCCAATCCGCCTCCCACAGTGCTAGTCGATTCAGGTCTTCTTGTAAAATAAGACAGTCGGAAAGAGAATAAATATTCCTATAAAGGACACAATCCTCAGCAAACAACGGACACAGCACCTGCAATTATCAGAGAGATCATTAATGAATACTAAGAAAAGGACCGAACCTTGGGGGCCACCAGATAAAACAGGGACTGGATCAGACGCTTTTGGAAAGAAAATAAATATTCCTATAAAGGACACAATCCTCAGCAAACAACGGACACAGCACCTGCAATTATCAGAGAGATCATTAATGAATACTAAGAAAAGGACCGGTCCAAGGACCGAACCTTGGGGGCCACTAGATAAAACAGGGACTGAATCAGACGCTTGGCCATCAAGTACAACTTGTTGTGAGCGCCCTGAGAGCCATGAGCAAATCCACCTATGTGTGGATCCTCTTATCCCATTGTAATCCAACTTATACAATAGCCTTCTGTGAGGTACCGTGTCAAAGGCCTTGGCGAAGTCCATGATGATCAAGTCAGTCTGTTTGTGGCCACGGTTTATGACCCCATCCAGATTACTCCACGATGTTTCGCAAGACTTTTGACTTCGGAAACCATGTTGACAGTCAGCAAGAGGCTATCAAAGGCTAGGTGCCTGTTGATGTTGCTAACTATTATATGCTACAGGGTTTTGCAACAGATGCATGTCAGCAACACTGGTCTTTAATTTGTTGCGTCATATTTTTCACCTTTTTTATAGACTGGGGTAACATTTGCTTGTCGCCAGTCATCTGGTACTGTGCCCCGGGCAAGTGATTCATTGAAGATTGAAGGCCAGCACGGGAGAAATTTTAGCACTACATTCCTTAAGCACCCTGGCATTCAGGTCATCCGGCCCAGATGCCTTATGTATCTTTGAGCTTACCCAATAGTTTAGCGATCCCCTTTGGGTCAACTGTTATGTCCCCCATTGAGAGGAACTGACTATTACCTTTGGATGGTAGCTCACCATCAGTTACACGCGTCAATGCAGATTGAAACAGTTTGTTATGCCCTGGTCACACCTTTACGTTTCTGCTACGTTTCACCACGTTTCTGACAAAAACCCAAAACGTGGCCAAACGTCGCAACCTGTTGCGTTTTTTATGCAAATTAGATGTCTTGTTGTGTACATGGAGTATGAGCTACGTTTCTACTGCGAAGCTGCGGCGTAAGACCCACGTATCGAGGCGTTTGCGTGACGTAAGTGCTGCGTATATCGCGTTGCTGTTACGTAGGAGCTGCGTTTCATTCTGACCTGCGACGTTGCTGTTGCGTAACAGCGGCGTTTTAAAAGGTATGTGGTAATAGTATTGTTGTCATTCATTCAAGTGACATCGAAGTATCAACATGACAAGGAAGAGAGGAAAGGCAACTTGCAAGACCGGGGCAAAGAGAAGCTCGATGCCTAATCTCAGCCCTGCGGTTAATATTCAGACTGATCAGGGATCAGAGCGGGACAGAAATCCGTGTTGTATATATATATAATTTATATATGAGACCACTTGATCGAGATTAAAATGTATTATGCGATGCCACTTGACCTCATTTGAAACTCAACAAAAGCCACAATCGTCGCTATTACGCCGCAGGTAAACTTGAAACGCCACAACTATTTTTACTACGTCGTACATACGCAGCAATAACGTCGCACATACGACAGCTACGTAGTACTTACGCCATGCTTACGTTATGATACATAAAAGGTCAAAAATAGGCATTTTCAACAATAAAAGGGACTTAACTCTATGTTAGATGGGCCGACTTGGACGGTTTTCGAACTCATCCGAGTGCAATCCCAAGCCATCTTACATATAAGTTTCAGAAAGATCCGATCAAAACTGAAGGCGCTACGGTGATGACAAGGTCAAAAATAGGCATTTTCAGCAATCAAAGGGACGTAACTTTATGATAAATGGGCCGACTTGGCCGGTTTTCGAATTCATTCGAGTTTTCATCTCAAGCTACCTTACATATAAGTTTCAGAAAGATCCGATCAAAACTGAAGGGGCTACGGTGATGAAAATGTCAAAAATAGGCATTTTCAAAGGGCCGTATCTCTATGATAAATGGGCCGACCTTGTCGGTTTTTGAACTCATCCGAGTATTTATCCCCAACACTTTACATATAAGTTTCAGAAAGATCCGATCAAAACTAAAGGCGCTACGGTGATGACAAAAATAGGCATTTTCAGCAATCAAAGGGACGTAACTTTATGATAAATGGGCCGGCTTGGCCAGTTTTCGAACTCATCCGCGTTTTTATTCCAAGCCACCTTACATATGAGTTTCAGAAAGATTCGATCATAACTGAAGGGGATACGGTGATGACAAGGTCAAAATTAACCATTTTTAGCAATCAAGGGATCGTAACTCCATAATTAATGGGCCGACCTTGCCAGTTTTCGAACTCATCCGAGCTTTCATATCCAGTCTACTTATATATAAGTTTCAGAAAGATCTGATCAAACTTAAGGTGCTACGGTGATGACAAGCATTTTCCCATTGTAAGTCTATGGGACCTTGTGGTTGCCATAGAAACCAAAGTTTTTATTCGATTTCGACAAAAATAGTATAATGTCACCAATGACCCACGAGAGGCAAGCTACAGATAAGAAATAATTGAGATCAGCATGCAGGCTGCAGAGATATAGATGGTCAAAAGTGTGGATGGACGACGGAGGGACTACCATCCTATAAGCTCCCCTGGAACTTTCGGCCCAGGTGAGCTAACAAGGGGTCTAGGGTTGATTTTGGGCTTCTCAAGACTTTCGGATGAGTTTTTAAACCGAGGCCCCGTCTCCGTATGACCTTAGCTGTTGGAGGACGTAAAACACACACACACACACACACACACACACGCACACACACACACACACACACAGCACTGCTGTTCAATTAAGCTTGTTTTGAAAGGGGTACGTAGTTCGGGGACATCATTTTTCTCAGAAACAAGTAAAGTTTGTCTTATTTGAAGGTCGAATAATGATTGTAGGCGCACGTTAGAGCAAACATATGGAAAACAATAATTACCCACATTAAGCCCAATTTTCCTATATAAAGGGGATGATAAGAGAGGTATTCAATACACAGACTTGTAAACGTGATGTGTTTTAAGGAGCTCTGCTATCTGCAGATGATCATGCTTAATGTTATATATTTGTGCAGGAGTCAGTAAAGGAAAATGTACCTTTGATAAAATATTGAAGGTTGTATGTGCTAGAAGTTTTAGGCCAGTCGATGCATACGACAACAACAGAAATAAACTGGACAATAAAGGAGACCTATAAAGCTGTCTTTGTTGACCTGCTAAGCTACATGTACATGAGACTTTATTTTGCAACACAGATTAAAGAAATAATTCTAATAATGTGACTTCCACCCTAATGAGTCACGATGGAGACGAAGAGGCTGAAACGAAGACAACTAAATAGCTACCCATTAGATAACACATTCATGTGACATATTGCAATCTTTATCATCTCCAAACCGCTTATCTTTCTGAGTAAAAGTTTTTATATATTACTTATTTTCACTCCAAACATAGGCTGCGGGTTCTCTCTAGAAACAAACTTCTTAAGGCGGTTTTGACGAGTACACACAACCAATGTCTGATAAATACTGAAGAATTGATTCTAGTGCAAATGATAAAAATATGTGTGTTTAGGGTTTCCCACCAATAATGCATTTTATGTTTAGCTCCCGTGAGCCGTTGGCGCCGAGGGAGCTCATAGGATGTTAGACCTCCGTCGTCCGTCCGTACGATGACTGTCAACCATTTTCAAATGTCTTCTCTGAAACCACTGGGCCAATTTCAACTAGATTTTATATGCATTATCCTCACAAAGGAGGAAAGAAAGTTTTCACCAATGGTATAGGGCACATGCCCAAGATGGCCGCCATGCCCAAATTTGGTAAAAAAAAAACACTAAAAATTCTTCTCCAGAACCACATGGCCAATTGTCATTAAACTTCGTAGGTAGCGTTGGGTGACTGGTTACTGCAAAATTTGCAAAAATGACGACCATACAGTGACCTTTCCTATTTAACGCTTAAGTCAAATTTGGTTCCAAGGCTTTTCAATGGAAAATGGTAAAACAATGCATTTTTCTTCAAAAATACTGTGAGCTTTGACATGAGAATACGTACAAAATGAATGTCCATTAATGCTCAAGGTCAAAGGAGCTTGGATTGCAGGTCCACTCCCATTTCGAATTACATTTTCTCTTAAATCACTAGGCAAGTTTCATTTGAATTTTACATGCAGCCTTCTGACAGTGAGGGAACAAAATTGCTTGAATGGTCCAGGTTACAGGATGAAGATGGCTGCAGTGCGACCAAGATAGCCGCAGTGAAAATAGCATGATGTTTGGAGTTAAAATGTACGTGTAGCTACTGAACATATCTTTCTTCAATTCGTCTGCCTCCCCGAAGTGTATATTTGCTAGAAAAATTGTCATCAATATTTTATAACATTTTCCGTTGAGGGAAAAATTCATATTGACACAAAATGTTATAATTTAATAACATTTTGTGTTGGACGAAAAATTAAGCACGACGCAAAATGTTATAACTTTTATAAAAATCTTAATCGTCGTAAATTTAGGTTGCTGAGAGATAAAACGAACTTATTTGCGCTATAATTATATGTCCATACAACCTATGACTCGCGGAGTCTGTATTAGGCAAGGCATCTATTTTCAAATTTTTACAACATTTTGCGTTGGGTGAAAAATAAAGCTCGACGCAAAATGTTGTAATTAAGGCATAACTATACCAAATTTAGTGACACAGATGCCTTTCTGATATTTAATCTTCATCAGTGTATCTCAACCCCAAATGTTTGAAACCGAAACGGATGGCGGACAAGACTTGGCAAACACAGCACATCCCCTCCGAACATACACCGTCCGACGTAGCGCATTAGACAGGTCAACTGGAGGCATCTTACAAGAGACGTCTACCCGCGGACTTAAAGGCATCCCCCACCGAGCCAACATCAGCAAACATGGCCCACACTCCACGGAAGTCCCGGGCATCAGGAAGGAGATGTCCAAAGTAGCGAGACTTGCAAAATTTAAAATATTACAAAAAGTGGCAACCAAATCCGCTAAGATACATGTCACACCTGTTTGTTTGATTTGAGGTTTAACGTCCCCGTCAACACTGTATAGGTCATTTTGGAGACGTTGCTTCCAATTTTGTGGGACTTTTACCCGACACTGAGATGAAATGACAACTCAAGCCCTGCCGCCCAATGAAACCAATAGGGTTTATATGCATGGACGGTCCGACTCCACCTCTTTGTCAGGGCAGGCTTAGATCCTCTAAGCAGATTACCAGTACTTGTGTGCGGGTCGGTTTCAGCTCTGCGTGGAAACATCATGCAGCCCATCTATTTCTTTGAGCCCCGATGGGCGGGGGTCATCATGTCACACCTGACAAGTCAGTCTCAGTTTTAGAAAAAATAGAAATTTATACTGAAAAAATTAAAGATATAATAAAGTTATTTAAGTCAGTACCTGAGTACTGACGTCAACACCGCAGTATCAACCTCAACACTAAGGAACTGATACTAAGCTGATGATATCCTAGGGGACGAACGAATCATCCACAAGCAGAGATACCGACCCAGTGGTTGCAATTAAGGCGTACTATTCCAAATTTAGTGACACAGAGGCCTTTCTGATATTTAATCTTCATCAGTGTGTCTCAACCCCAAAGTTTTGAAAGCGAAACGGATGACGGACAAGACCCGGCAAACACAACACATCACCCTCCGGGCACACACCGACCGACGTAACTCATGAGACAGGTCAACTGGAGGAATCAGGCAACAGACGTCTACCCGCGGACTTATAGGCGTCCCCCACCGAGCCAACATCAGCAAACATGGCCCAGACTCCACGGAAGTCCCGGGCATCAGGAAGGAGCTGTCCAAAGTAGCGTGACTTGCAAAATTTAAAATATAACAAAAAGTGGCAACCAAATCCGCTAAGATACATGTCCAACCTGACAAGTCAGTAACCTATGAAAAACTAAATCTGAAAATATTATGATGTTTGGAGTTAAAATGGACGTGTAGGTACTGAACATATCTTTCTTCACTTCGTCTGCCTTCCCAAAGCGTATATTTGCTAGACAAATGGTCATCAAAATTTTATAACACTTTGTGTTGGGGGAAAATTCATATCGACGCAAAATGTTATAGTTTTATAACATTTTGCGTTGGGAGAAAAATTAAGCATGACGCAAAATTTTATAACTTAATCGTCGTAAATTTAGGTTGCTGAGAGATAAACCTAACTTTTTTGCACAATAACTATGTCCATACAACCCGTGCCTCGCGGAGTCTGTATTAGGTAAGGCATCTACTTTTAAAGATTTACAACATTTTGCATTGGGTGAAAAATAAAGATCAACGCAAAATGTTGTAACTAATGAAAAACTAAATCATGAAAATATTATGATGTTTGGAGTTAAAATCGACTTGTTGGTACTGAACACATCTTTCTTCACTTCGGCTGCCTCCCTGAAGTGAAAATTTGCTAGAAAAACAGTCATCAAACTTTTATAACGTTTTGCGTTTGGGGAAAAATTAAGCACGACGCAAAATGTAATAACTTTTAAAAAATTCTTAATCGTCGTTAACTTTAGGTTGCTGAGAGATAAAACTAACATTTTGCACTATAACAATATGTCCACACAACCCATACCTCGCAGAGTCTGTATTAGGCAAGGCATCCATTTTCAAATTTTTACAACAAAAATTCGGGTGAAAAATAAAGCTCTACGCAAAATGTTGCAACTTATCAAAAACTAAATCATGAAAATAGTATGATGTTTGAAGTAAAAATCGACGTGTAGGTACTGAACACATCTTTCTTCACTTCCTCTGCCTCCCCGAAGCCAAAATTTGCTAGAAAAACAGTCATCCAAATTTTATAACATTTTGCGTTGGTGAAAAAATTCACCTCGACGCAAAATGTTATAATTTTATAACATTTTGCGTTGGGAGAAAAATTAAGCACGACACAAAATGTTATAACTTTTATAAAATTCTTAATCGTCGTAACTTTAGGTTGCTGAGAGATAAAACCAACTATTTTGCACTATAACTATATGTCCATACAACCTATGCCTCGCAGTGTCTGTATTTGGCAAGGCATATTTTACGTTGGGTGTCTGTATTTGGCAAGGTATCTATTTTCAAATTTTTACTATACTTTACGCTGGGCACAGTCATTTTTACCAAGGGCTATAATTTGAACAATTCTGGTAAAGGATCATCAGAGGAAGCTGTGTACCAAATATCAAAGACCTGGGTCTTCTGGTTTGTGACAAGATTTTTAAGGTTATTTTCTATATAACACAATGTAAAAAATGTATGCACCAGTTCTATAATTTGAACAATCCACTAGACGAGGCTGTGTTCAAAATATCGAAGGCCCGGGCCTTCTAGTTTCAGTCAAGAAGATTTTTAAAGGTTTTCCCCTTTATAACTCTATGCAAAAAATGAGGGTCCCTGGGCGTGGCCATTATTGGCCCTAGGAATTTAATTTGACAGGGCTATAATTTGAACGATCCTGGTAGAGACCCACTAGACGAAGTTGTGTACCAAATATAGAAGACCTTGGCCATCTGGTTTCTGACAAGAAAATTTTAAAAGTTTTTCCTCTATATCTCTACGTACACGTATATCAATACTTTAAAACATGAGGGCCCCTTTGGGGAACATTTTTGCACCAGGACCCGACTATTTTTTTATGAATCTTGGTAAAGGTCCAATAACCGAAGCTAAGTACTAAATACCAAAGGTCTTGGCCTTCTGTTTTTAAAAGGTTTTCCCTATATAACTCTTTGTAAACAAGAGGGCCATTATGGCCCTGGATCGCTCACCTGATCCTTATGGAAGGTAATATAAGGTGGAGTGGAGGGTAAGAGTAATTTTGGCTGACAGTAACTCAAGGAACATTTCAAAATCAATCTAGCTTTTTAGGAACCTAAGTCATTTTAAGTGTCATTTTTTTCTGGTGGCTATCGTGTTCAGTGGAAAATTGTCAGTGTCACTCATGGAACATTCCTTCAAAATTGTTTTTTTTTTTAGGAAGAATTCATTCAAAAGTTCTCTTTGACAATACAGCGCCGACTTGTATGTCACTATCTGGGCACCTTGTGGACATTAAGGGTCAGGTCCTAGTGCACCAGACAGAGATGAATGGGCTCAGTCTAATTAACTAGCAATGACTCATGGTGACAAAGGGGGAGAGGGGGTATCCATCTCTTTGACAATACAGAGCTGACTTGTATGTCACTATCTGGGCACCTTGTGGACATTGAGGGTCAGGTCCTAGTGCACCAGACGGAGATGAACGCGCTCAGTCTAACTAACAATGGCGACAAAGGGAGTGTGGACGGAGGGAAGGGGGTGGCACTTTGTAAAAGGTACCACTATATTCCTAAAATACCCCTCCTGACCAAGGTTTTACCAAAAGAGGTCAATTCTGAGCAAGTTTGATGGTGATTGGACTAAAACTGTGACCTCTAGAGTGTCAACAAGGTCTTTCTATAATTTAATCTACTCCCCTCTTTTTGACCCCACATGACCAATATTCGAACTTGACCTAGATATTGTCAAGATGATCATTCTGAGCAAGTTTGATGATATTTAGACTAAAATTGCCGTCTATAGTATAAACAAGTTTTTTTCTATGATTTGACCTACTGACCTACTTTTTGACCGCAACTGACCAATGTTCGAACTTGACCTAGATATTGTAGAGATGATCATTCTGAGCAAATCTGACAATGATTTGACCAGAACTGTGGCCTCTAGAGTGTTAACAAGTTTTTTCTATGATTTGACCTACTGGCCTACTTTTTGTCCCGACATGACATGTATTTGAACTTGACTGAGATATTGTCAGGATGATCATTCTGAGCAAGTTTGAGGATGATTGGACCAAAACTGTGGCCTCTAGAGTGTTAACAAGGTTTTTCTATGATCTGACCTACTGACCTACTTTTTGACCCGAAATGACCCATATTCAAACTTGACCGAGATATTGTCAGGATGAACATTCTGATCATGTTTGAGGATGATTGGACCAAAACTGTGGCCTCTAGAGTGATAACAAGGTTTTTCTATGATTTGACCTGCTGACCTACTTTTTGTCCTGACATGACCCTTATTCGAACTTTAACGAGATATAGTCAGGATGAACATACTGAGTACGTTTGAGGATGGTTGGACCAACACTGTGGCCTTTAGAGTGCTAACAAGGTTTTTCCATGGTTTGACCTACTGACCTACTTTTTGACCCAACATGACCCATATTCGAAAGTGACTGAGATATTATCAAGATGATCGTCCTGAGCAAGTTTGAGGATGATTGGACCAAAACTGTGACCTCTCGAGTGTTAACAAGGTTTTTCTATGGTTTGACCTACTGGCTTACTTTTTGAACCGACATGACCCATATTCGAACTTGACCTAGACATTGTCAAAAGAACATTCTGAGCAAGCTTTAGGATGAATGGACCAAAGCTGTGGCCTCAAGAGTGCTAACAAGGTTTTTCTGTGGTTTGATCTACTGACCTACTTTTTGACCCGACATTACCCATATTCGAACTTGACCTAGATATTGTTAGGATGATCATTCTGAGCAAGTTTGAGGATGATTGGACCAAAACTGTGGCCTCAAGAGTGCTAACAAGGTTTTCTGTGGTTTGACCTACTGACCTATTTTTTGACCCGACATGACCCATATTCAAACTTGACCTAGATATTGTCAGGATGATCATTCTGAGCAAGTTTGAGGATGATTGGACTAAAACTGTGGCCTCTAGAGTGCTAACAAGGTTTTTCTGTGGTTTGACCTACTGACCTACTTTTTGACCTGACATGACCCATATTAGAACTTGACCGAGATATTATCAAGATGATCATCCTGAGCAAGTTTGAGGATGATTGGACTAAAACTGTGGCCTCTAGAGTGTTAACAAGGTTTTCCTTTGATTTGACCTGGTGACCTACTTTTTGACCCGACATGACCCATATTCGAACTTGTCCAACATATTGTCATGATGATCATTATGAGTAAGTTTGATGATGATTGAATCAAAACTGTGGCCTCTATAGTATTAACAAGAAAAGCTTACGCACACACGACGAACGACGCACGACGACGCCGGACATCTCACAGTCACAAAAGCTCACCATGACCTTCGGTCAGGTAAGCTAAAAATGTGGCCCCTGGGGGTGGGAGCCATTATACCCCAGGGCTTCAAATTGAACAATTTTGGTAGAGGTCCACTAGATGAATGTTTTATACCAAATATCAAAGCCCTGCGCCTTCTGGTTTAGATAACACGATTTTTTAAAGCTTTTCTCTTATTTTCCCATTTTTATTGCCACTGCAAACAGAAATCTGCATGGAATGTGGTTTTTTGAACAACTTTTAAAGAGGATCATCCATAAATTATGTCTGCATTCATCCTGTGGTTTAGGAGGAGACGGTGTTTAAAGGAAATTGTGAACATATGCCGGGAGAGCTAATTACCTGACCCACAAGGGCCCTAGCATTCTCGGAAGTATGTACTTCAAAAGCATGATTTCTTGCATCAAGGTGTCTAAAGTTCTGGAAAAGGCTCTGGCAAGACTCACTGAACTTTGGCTCTGAATCACCCGAGCAATTTCTTATTGTCTTTGCAATAAATATCACTTTCTCATTAGCTGGCTAAAATTTTCATCCGAGCTAATCATTATGCAAAAACAAAATTCCTTTTGCAGCAGAAAAATGCTGATTCATATTAGTGTTTATAAACATTCTGGAAGATCAATGCTGTTCAACAACCAAGATTCATCGATACATGTATGAATGTTTCCATGTCAACTACATCATTGTCC
The DNA here is from genome assembly GCA_963580285.1 of Lucinisca nassula. Taxonomy (NCBI): domain Eukaryota; kingdom Metazoa; phylum Mollusca; class Bivalvia; order Lucinida; family Lucinidae; genus Lucinisca; species Lucinisca nassula. The sequence goes on along the minus strand of OY757012.1, from coordinate 66,226,341 downwards.
ACGTACCGGCCCCGATAGCTCAGTTGGTAGAGTGTCCGCTCCGGGGAACAGGAGGTCACGGGTTCGATCCCGGGCCGCGACATACCAAAGTCGTTAAAAATGGTACTAGCTGCTCCTCGCTTGGCACTTAGATTTACGGGTAGAGCTAGAACTGGTCGACCCAATGTCAGGATAATGTGACTGGGTGTGGTATCATGAAATGTGTCTGGGACATGATACTTCAGTGAGGCAGCACTATAAAAGTGAGCATTGAGCTCCCTGTCCCAACCAGACACCGTCGTGATATGACTGAAAAATTGTTGAAAGCAAAGTTAAACCCGAATTCACACACACACATCATTGTCCACAACTAAGTCAATATGTGATGGACTATCAGAGAAGAATAGCATCTTCCACTGAGTCTCTGATAGATCAAACCAAGCAGAATAACTACCATCTCTGAGTCTGGTGGTTCTATGAACATCCACAGAAAGGCACCATATTACCACTGGTAGCTAAAAGTTTCATATGTATGACTGAAATTCCTTTACTGGTACCACAAGAGCCAGATCTCTTCTCAAACTGCTTAGTTGTTTCCCCACAACAAAAACAAAGTTATTTCATCATCAGGGCTTTATCCGTCATTGGTGTCATCTCATCATCAGGGCTTTATCTGTAAATTACAGAAGCAATTACCTGAAATGAATCTATGAACATGAAAAGGCACATGTTGGTATGTGTGACGAGTAAAGACTGAAGTCAATCTTCGCAGCCATAACAGTATCTTACCTTTTGCATTATACCAAGATTTACAGGATATTCAAATGGCATATAGTGACTGAAGAATGTGCAGATGTGCAGTCTGGTATGAGTCACTGGTTGCATACACCAGGCCTCCTAGTGGCCTACTTTGAAAATATAGGTTTTTATATAGGGTTTTCTTACTCAAAATATGTTATTTACAGGTTTTTAAATAAAAATACAGGTTAAAAAAGAGTCTTCCGAACTTACATATAGATTTAAAACTGAAGAAAAAATATTTGATGAATTTTTGTGCCACAATTACTCAGATAAAGTTGATCTGAATTTTACAAATTCAGAGCGAGCGAAGCGAGCGAGGAAAAAAAAATCAATTTCTTGACAGTTTTCATCACTTTTTAAGGGACTAAAAGGTAAAAAATAGTAGTGTATTTTGAAGAAAAGTTAGGGTTGAGTCGCAAGAAGGTTCAAAAAGTGAAAAATATAGGTTTTTTTCATGAAAATACAGGCTTTTTATAGGTTTTATGAACAAAATAAAGGTTTTATAGGTTTGGCACAAAATTATAGGTTATTATAGGTTTTATAGGTTTTGCTAGGAGGCCTGATACACCAACTAGATCTAGTACTGTGTAATTATACTAAACCTACCATCATCAGTGGCGGCCCCCGTCCATCGGGGCTTGGAGAAATAGATTGGCCTGCAAGATGCTTCCAGGCAGAGCTGAAATTGACTGCACATGAGTACTGGTAAACCGCTTACACAGACTAAGCCTGCCCAGGCAAAGTGGTGCGAGTCAGACTGTCCAGTGCATATAACCCCTATTGGTTCCATTTCATTTCATCTCAATGTCGGGTAAAAGTCCCATAAAACTGGAAGCCTCCAAAATGACTTCAATAGTGTTGACTGCGACATTAAACCACAGTCATACAACAAACCGCGATCAACGTATATCAACCTACACCGGATATAGCAATCAGTGAAGCGAGAGATCGTTTACAGGAAAGTGATAGCAGGCAAGCTCTTCAATTTTTATCGAGTTGTGTGATATTTCAGTAAAATCATATATCCGTGTTGTGGCTGACACACTGCTGTATATTTTTAACTGAAAATGGTCAGAAAAATCTAACAAGAGGACCATGATGGTCCTGTATCGCTCACCTTAGTCTATTCATCACCTTGTTTTTGATCCCACATGACCCATATTCAAACATATTCAAGATTTTATAAAGGCAAACATTCTTGGCAAGTTTCATGAAGCTTGAACCAAAAATGCAGTCTCAAGTATGATTTGACCAATTCTGTTTCTTTGATTTGAGGTTTATACTATTTAGGTCATTTTGGAGACGTTGCTTCCAATTTTGTGGGACAATTACCCGACATTGAGATGAAAGGTCCGCCCCTTCATGTCTGACAGCATTTATATTTCTGCAGCCTGAAGGTTGATTTCAATCATTTCTAATATGTAGCATGCTTATGGTGGGGAAATTATGAAATAAAAGTAGGTCGAGTAATGACAATGTTTTTTCTAAAAATAGCCAAAAGAACTTTGACCATGATCCAAACACCCTGAAAGTCTGAATTGCTTGAGATACTGTATTATCATACAGAATATTTGTTTAAAGTTATAATAACCCCTAAAAGGCGGGAAAACCCTGAAGGGGTAGCCTGGCAAACAGCATAGGCCCAGATCAGACGTCGCAGAACGTGGCATCTGATCAGGGTCTGCACTGTTTGCTAACAGCATTTTCTGTCAAATAAAATACCCCTCCTGACCAAGGTATTACAAAAAGAGGACAATTCTGAGGAAGTTTGATGATGATTGGACTAAAACTGTGGCCTCTAGAGTGTTAACAAGGTTTTTTCTATGATTTAACCTACTGGCCTACTTTTTGACCCCACATGACCCATATTCGAATTAGACCTAGATATTGTCAAGATGATCGTTCTGAGCAAGTTTGACGATAATTAGACAAAAATTGCAGTCTCTAAAGTGTAAACAAAGTATTTCTATGATTGGCCTACTTTTGACCCCACATGACCCATATTCGAATTTGACCTAGATATTGGAGAGATGATCATTCTGAGCAAGTTTGATGATTTGACCAAAACTGTGGCCTCTAGTGTTAACAAGGTTTTTCTATGATTTGACCTACTGATCTACTTTTTGACCCGACATGACACATATTCGAACTTGACCGAGATATTGTCAGGATAATCATTTTGAGCACGTTTGAGGATGATTGGACCAAAACTGTGGCCTCTGGAGTGTTAACAAGGTTTTTCTATGATTTGACCTACTGACCTTTTTTTTTGGCCGACATGACCCATAATTGAACTTGGCCGAGATATTGTCAGGATATTCATTCTGAGGAAGTTTGGGAATGATTGGACCAAAACTGTGGCCTCTACAGTGCTAACAAGGTTTTTCTGTGGTTTGACCTACTGACCTACGTTTTGACCCGAAATGACCTATATTCGAACTTGACCGAGATAGTGTCAGTATGATCATTCCGAGCAAGTTTGGGGATGATTGGACCAAAACTGTGGCCTCTAGAGTGCTAACAAGGTTTTTCTATGATCTGACCTACTGACCTACTTTTAGAATCGATATGACCCATATTAGAACTTGACCGAGATATTGTCAGAATGTTCATTCTGAGCAAGTTTGAGGATGACTGGACAAAAACTGTGGCCTCTAGAGTGTTAACAAGGTTTTTCTATGATCTGACCTACTGACCTACTTTTTTACCTGAAATCACCCATATTCAAACTTGGCCGAGATATTGTCAGGATGAACATTCTGACCAAGTTTGAGGAAGACTGGACCGAAACTGTCACCTCTAGAGTGTTAACAAGGTTTTGACCTAGTGACCTACTTTTTGACCTGACATGACCCATATTCGAACTTGACAGAGATATTGTCAGGATGATCATTCTGAGTATGAGGATGATTGGACCAAAACTGTGGCCTCTAGAGTGCTAACAAGGGTTTTCTGTGGTTTGATCTACTGCAGTACTTTTTGACCAGACATGACCCATATTCGAACTTGACCAAGATATTATCAAGATGGTCATCCTGAGCAGGTTTGAGGATGATTCGACCAAATTTGTGGCCTCTAGAGTGTTAAAAAGGTTTTCCTTTGATTTGACCTGGTGACCTACTTTTTGACCCGACATGACCCATATTCGAACTTGACCGACATATTGTCATGATGATCATTCTGACCAAGTTTGATGATGATTGGATCAAAACTGTGGCCTCTAGTTTGTTCACAAGAAAAAGTTTACGCACGACGGATGACTGACGGCGAACGACGACGCCGGACATCTCACAGTCACAAAAGCTCACCAAGACCTTCGGTCAGGTGAGCTAATAAGGCTACGAAGAACAATAATGCCCACCTAATTGCTGTTTATTTTCATTTGGCTGTTACGAAATCATATCTGTGATACCTCCCTCATCAGGAAGCGTTCAGCCCAGGTGAGCTAATAAAAAGCTAGAAGGTGGCCTTTGGAAACAAAGAACACATAAATGAACGAAAGTCGGAGACTTGGTTTTATTGAGTCTCTTCATACACAGCAATGTAGTTTGCACCCCTAGCACCGGCTTAAGCCGTATTTGATTTTCAAACCAGAATGGGTGCAATGATGCCAAAGGAAAAGAAAATATATTCTGCACTAGGATGAAGCACGGGGAGACATTTTACAGCCGCCACACGGCACTTAACACCAGCTGCAGTGAGGTAAAATAAAAAGCTAAAAGGTTGTTTTTGGAAACAAAGAGCAAATAAAACAACGAAAGTTGGAGACTCGGTTTCAATGAGTCTCTTCATACACAGTAACGTAGTTTGCAAGGCCCCAACGCGTGGGGCAGTTTTGGCTCCAGGGCTTTAATTTGAAAAGTATTGGTAGAGGTCCACTAGATGAAGCTTTATACAAAATATCAAAGAGATTTTTAAAGGTTTTTCCTATATATACTGAACCGAAAAAGAAACGCAATTCCAATTATAAATGCGAGTATTTGCAGAAATAATCATGTTTGCAGAAAATCGATTTATTGACGCGATAATATAATCATTCCTGAATGTAACTACCATAGAGAGTTCAATTTCCAGTGAGAATGTTTAGAACACAAATCCGTTTTGTCATAGAGGTAGTCATTTCACAAGTTCAAAACATAAGCAGTTAATAGCGAGTATGTCCTCCGTTTGCATTCAGTCCTGCACGCACACGCCTGGTCATGGACAGGATTAAACGATAAACCTCTGCCTGGGGAATATTATTCCACTCCTGTATGAGTGCGAGACGCAAGGCTTGACGCGTTGTTGGTGGCTGGGGACAGTTTCGTAGGCGCCTATCCAAGACGTCCCACAAATGTTCTATAGGAGAGAGATCTTGACTATACGGAGGCCAGTTCATCACGTCAACTTTGTTTTGCTGAAGAAACGCCATGCTGAGCCTTGCTTCATGCGCCCGAGGGTTATCCTGTTTAAACCTAACGTTGTGCTGTCGTACATATTGAACAACTACCGGTCGTAAAAAGACGTAAACGTAACGCTGAGCCGTCAAAGATCCATCAATGAATACCAGGGCCGTTCTATGACCATAAGATATGCCAGCCTACACCACCAACCCACCGCCTCCAAATCGATCACGTTCAAACAAACAATTGTCACGATAACGCTCTCGGTCACGCCTATACACAGGTTGACGGCCGTCAGCTCTGTACAACAAGTACCTGGACTCGTCAGAAAACATTATGTTACGCCACTGACGAAGGGGAAACAGGTTTGACCTATGTTGTGTGAGCCACGCCATTCTAACCTGACGTCGTACTGGTGTTAATGGCATACCAACGTATGGACGACGAGGATGTAACCTAAATTCTCGAAGGGGAATCCTGACAGTATCTGCACTTATTCGATTGTTGTGCGTTCCTGGTGTCACCTGAAACGTCTCGACGGCTGTACGAACTGATTACGAAGGTAGGTTAGAGGGATGTATCGGTCCTGTTGACGTGTTGTGACGCGTGGACGTCCACTTCTGGGCCTGTCATTTGTCTTTCCCATTTGACGTAGACGCTGGTACAAGCGAGTTATCATCGATTTACTCATTTGGAAGTTCCTGGTGATGACAGCCTGAGACGTCCAACGTAAAAGCATTTGGACCGCTTCGTTACGTTGATCTTGCGTCAAACGTACCACATTCCGTAGAGAAATTTTACAGGACTTTTGAAACCTAAACTCCAGGTAACACAATATGCCAATATGATGAGGTTACTGTATACATTTAATGTAGTGCACGAGGACATGTTGAAAACAAGGAATTGCCAAGTAGAGCGTTAAACTGTACAGATATCGCCCAAATGTTTTCTGCATAAGAAAGTTTAAAAAGTATGAAATTAAATCGCAAAATGATTTTTCAGTCAACCTGATGGTTGCATGAAAATCTTTTGGGTTAAAAGTTACGTTTCTTTTTCGGTTAAGTATAACAAGAGGGCCAAGATGGTCCTGGATCGCTCACCTGATCCATAGAGTAACAAGTGGGCCCCGGGGAAGGCCATTATTGACCCAAGGGCTATAATGTGCATAATGTTGAGGGAGGTCTAAAAAGGTGAATCTTCATACCAAATATCAACAAAGGCTATAATTTGGACAATCTTGGCAAAGATCCACAAGATGAAGCTACACACCAAATATCAAAGACCTGGGCCTTGCAGTTTCAGAGAGAATAATTTTTTAAAGATATTCCCTACATAAGCCTATGCAAAACCAAATGTGCCCGGGGCGGGGGCATTTTTGGCCTCAGGGCTATAATTTAAACAATCTTGATAGAGGTCCACTACATGCAGCTTCACACGGAATCGAGACAATTCATCGACAAGACAACTCATCGACATGGTTTTTGGAGACAATTCATCGACACAATTGAAGACAACTCATCGACACCTTTTGAAGACAATTCATCGACACATGTGTTTGAAGGTAATTGGCAATCATAGGTAACTAACGGTTATTATGGATAAGTGGTACAATGTATTTGATTGATCTGTGAGGGGTAAAAAAAACAAATACACACATATTATGTTTGTATGGCACACGCTGATTAACAAAATAGTTAGAGTAATGATGTAACTGATTGTTTGTCTATGATTTATATTAACTGGCACGTGCCCTCAAAATAAGCATGAAATAAACGAATAAATAAATGAAAGAAAATAGAAAGAAAGAATAAGAAAATGTATAAAAATGAACGAAAGAAACAAGACTTACAATGTCTACGAATGAATGAAAGAAAGAAAAATAGATTGTCAGACAGAGAGACAGACAGACAGTTTAAAAACGCATATAAAGACTCACCAGTATTACACGGTATACATACATATCTACATATGTACGTGCGGACGGGAGGGGGGGGGGGGGGGGGGTGGACAGACAGACAGAGACAAAGGACAGTTAAAAACTCATATAAAAGCTTATCAGTATTACACGTTCTGTGCTGCCAATTGTCACAACCATCACACTGAAACGCATGCTGCTGCCAACGAACTTCTTTCGAACGCACAATACACAGAAAATCCGTAATGAAGAAGAAGAAATTTTATTCAAAACTCCCTATAAAGCCCTTGAGGATATAAATGTATACATATAATGTGATTGCGATAACGACATGTGTGTGTGTGTGTGTGTGTGTGTGTGTGTGTGTGTGTGCACGTGTGTGTGTGCACGTGTGTGTCTGGCCGTAGTTACCAAGTTCCCTGTACATTTACTTTTCTAAAATAGAATGCGTAAGTTTATTTACGTCACCCAACCTATGCGGTTAAAATGGTCTCTTAATTGTCATCAATAAGCCAAAACATTGAATTAATATATTCTAAATTCGTTATTTTTAACATAAACGTGCTAATAAATCATTTTATTTTCAAAACATTGTCTTCATTTTATCAGATTGTGTAGAATTTCATTATAATAATGTGTCGATGAGTTGTCTTCAAAAAGTGTCGATGAGTTGTCTTCAATTGTGTTGATGAATTGTCTCCAAAAACCGTGTCAATGAGTTGTCTTGTCGATGAATTGTCTTGTTCCCCTTCACACCAAATATCGGAGACCTGGGCCATGCTGTTCCAGAGGAGAAGAATTTTCAAACCTATCTCTAAGTCTATGTAAAACCAAAGGGCCCTGGGGCGGGGCATTTCTGGCCCGAGGGCTTTAATTTTCACATTCTTGGTACTAGATGAAGCTCCATACCAAATATCAAAGACATGGGCCTTGCAGTTTCCGAGAAGATTTTTTAAAGATAATCCCTATGTAAGTCTATTTAAAACCAAATGGTCTCGGGGCAGGGGCATTTTTGGCCCCAGGGCTATAATTTGAACAATCTAGACAGAGGTCCATTAGATAAAATTTCACACCAATCATCAAAGACCTAGGCCTTGTGGTTTCACAGAAGAAGATTTTTAAAGATTTTCCCAATATAAGCCTATGTAAAACCAAAGGGCCCCGAGGCGGCATTTTCTGTCTCAGGGCCATAACTTGAACAATCTATGTAGAGGTCCACCAGATGAAGCTTCATACCAAATTTCACAGACCTAGGCCTTGTGGTTTCAGAGGAGAAGATTTTCCCTATATAAGTCTATGTAAAACCAAAAGGCCCCGGAACAGGGCATTTTTGGCCCCAGTGCGTTAAATTGAACAATCTTGGTAGAGGTCCACAAGATGAAGCTTCATACCTAATATCAAAGACCTGGGCCTTGCGGTTTCAGAGAAAAAGATTTTTATAGATTTTTCCTATATAAGTCTATGTAAAACCAAAGGGCCCCGGAGTGGGGGCTTTTTTTGGCCCCAGGGCTATACTTTCAACAATCTTGGTAGAGGTCCACAAGATGAGGCGTCATACCAAATAGCAAAGACCTGGGCCTTGTGGTTTATGAGCAGAAGATATTCCTATATAAGCCTATGTAAAACCAAAGGGACCCGGGGCGGGGGCATTTTTGGCCCCAGCACTATAATTTGAACAATCTTGGTAGGGGTCCACTAGGTGAAGCTTCATACCAAATAGCAAAGACCTGGGCCTCGCGGTTTCAGAGCAGAAGATTTTTAAAGATTTTCCCTATATAAGCCCATGTAAAACCAAAGGGCCTCGGAGCAGTGGCATTTTTGGCCCCAGTGCTTTAAATTGCACACTCTTGGTAGAGGTCTACAAGATGAAGCTTCATACCTAATATCAAAGACCTGGGCCTTGCGGTTTCAGAGAAACTGGCGTTTATGGCCCCCATCACTATAATTTGAACAATCTTGGTAGGGGTCCACTAGATAAAGCTACATACCAAATAGCGAAGACCTAGGCCATGCGGTTTCAGCGAAGAAGATTTTTAAGATTTTTCCCTATATAAGCCCATGTAAAACCAAAGGGTCCCAGGGCGGGGGCATTTTTGGGCCCAGCACTATAATTTGAACATTCTTGGTAGAGGTCCACCAGATGAAGCTTCATACCAAATTTCACAGACCTAGGCCTTTTGGTTTCAGAGGAGAAGATTTTTCAAGATTTTCCCTATATAAGTCTATGTAAAACCAAAAGGCCCCGGAGCAGTGGCATTTTTGGCCCCAGTGCTTTAAATTGAACACTCTTGGTAGAGGTCCACAAGATGAAGCTTCATACCTAATATCAAAGACCTGGGCCTTGCGGTTTCAGAGAAAAAGATTTTTATAGATTTTTCCTATATAAGTCTATGTAAAACCAAAGTGTTTTGGCCCCAGGCCTATAATTCTAACAACCTTGGTAGAGGTCCACAAGATGAGGCTTCATACCAAATACCAAAGACCTGGGCCTTGCGATTTAAGAGCAGAAGATTTTTAAAGATTTTCCTATATAAGCCTATGTAAAACCAAAGGGACCCGGGGCGGGGGCATTTTTGGCCCCAGCACTATAATTTGAACAATCTTGGTAGGGGTCCACTAGGTGAAGCTTCATACCAAATAGCAAAGACCTGGGCCTTGCAGTTTCAGTGAAGAAGATTTTTAAAGATTTTCCTATATAAGCCCCTGTAAAACCAAAGGCCCCTGGGCGGGGGCATTTTTGGCCCCAGCACTATAATTTGAACAATCTTGGTAGGGGTCCACTAGATGAAGCTTCATACCAAAGATCAAAGACCTAGGCCAGGCGGTTTCAGAGAAGAAGATTTTTAAAGATTTTCCCAATATAAGCCCATGTAAAACCAAGGGGACCAGGGGGGGCATTTTTGGCCCCAGCACTTTAATTTGACCACTCTTTAATTTAACCTGGGCCATGCAGTTTCAGAGAAGCAGATTTTTAAAGATTTAGCCTATATAAGCAAGTGTAAAACCAAAGGGCCCGGAGCAGGGGCATTTTTGACCCCAGTGCTTTAAATTGAACAATCTTGGTAGAGGTCCACAAGATGAAGCTTCATACCTAATATCAAAGACCTGGGCCTTGTGGTTTCAGAGAAAAAGATTTTTATAGATTTTCCCTATATAAGTCTATGTAAAACCAAAAGGCCCCGGAGCAGGGGCATTTTTTGCCCCAGTGCTTTAAATTGAACAATCTTGGTAGAGGCCCACAAGATGAAGCTTCATACCTAATATCAAAGACCTGGGCCTTGCGGTTTCAGAGAAAAAGATTTTTATAGATTTTTCCTATATAAGTCTATGTAAAACCAAAGTGCCACGGAATGGGGGCTTTTCTGGCCCCAGGGCTATAATTTTAACAACCTTGGTAGAGGTCCACAAGATGAGGCGTCATACCAAATAGCAAAGACCTGAGCCTTGCGGTTTTAGAGCAGAAGATTTTCAAAGATTTTCCTATATAAGCCTATGTAAAACCAAAGGAACCCGGGGCAGGGGCATTTTTGGCCCCAGCACTATAATTTGAACAATCTTGGTTGGGGTCCACTAGATAAAGCTTCATACCAAATAGCAAAGACCTGGACCATGCAGTTTCAGAGAAGAAGATTTTTAAAGATTTAGCCTATATAAGCCAATGCAAAACCAAAGGGCCCCGGATTAGGGCATTTTTGGCCCCAGCACTATAATTTGAACAATCTTGGTAGGGGTCCGCTAGATGAAGCTTCGTACCTAATATCAAAGACCTGGGCCTTGCGGTTTCAGAGAAAAAGATTTTTATAGATTTTTCCTATATAAGTCTATATAAAACCAAAGTGCCACGGAATGGGGGCTTTTCTGGCCCCAGGGCTATAATTTTAACAACCTTGGTAGAGGTCCACAAGATGAGGCGTCATACCAAATAGCAAAGACCTGAGCCTTGCGGTTTTAGAGCAGAAGATTTTTAAAGATTTTCCTACATAAATAAAAATCAAAAATGAGTTCCTTTAAGAGCAATGGAAACATTCATAAGAAAGAAGATGGGTCATACTACGTAGTTTCGGCTAATAAAGCCTCATCAGTGACCCTGTAATAAGCCTATGTAAAACCAGTGGGCCCCGGCGAGTGGGCATATTTTCCACAGGGCTATAATTTGAACAACCTTAGAAGAAGTCCACTAGATGAAGATTCTAACCAGATTAAAAAGACCTGGGCCCACTGGTTTCAGACAAGAATATTTTTAACGTTTTCCCTGTTTGTGTCTATGTAATACATGTGGGCCCCGGCACGGGGACATTTTTGCTTTTTGCCCCAGGTCTATAATTTGAACAACATTGGTAGTGGTCCACTAGATGAAGCTTCAAAGCGAATATCAAAGACCTGGGCCTTCTGGTTTCAGATAAGAAGATTTTAAAGGTTTTTTTTTTCTTATTTTCTCCTGTTCGTTGCCCTGGCAACCAGAGTTGTTTATGAGATGTTGTTTAAAGGAATTGTGGACGGACGGACGGACGACGACGGACAGTGAATGATCACAATTGCTCCCCCTACACACCAAATGTCAAAGACCTGGGCCTTGCAGTTTCGAAGAAGAAGATTTTGAAAGATTATCCTTGTAAAATGTAAAACCAAAGGGCCGTCAGGTGGGGGTCATTTTTCACCCTCGGCCTATAATTTGAACAATCTTGATAGAGGTCCACTAGATGAAAAATAGAAGAACAAAAAAGCCTCACACCAAATATCAAAGACCTGGGCCTTGCAGTTTCAGAGAAAAACATTTTTAAAGATTTTCCCTATATAAGCCTATATAAAACCAAAGGGTCCCCAGGGTGGGGATATTTTTGGCCAAGTGCTATAATTTGCTCAATCGTGGTAGAGGTTCACTAGATAAAGCTTCAAACCAAATATCAAAGGCCTGGGCCTTATGGTTTCAGAGAAGCAGACAGCTGGTGTTGTGCCGTGTGGCGGCCGTAAAACGTCTCCCCGTACATCAACCATAGTGCAGTTTATATTTTACTTTTGGTCCTTTGAGATCAGCGTGAATATTCTAAGAAATCAGAAATAAATTATTGGTTTAGACTCAATATTCTAGACAGGTTTTTAATTATTTGGACTCATTTTGAATTATATCAGTCTTTGAATCGACTGCCTATTAGAAATTCGCAAAATTGCAGTATTTTTCCTCTGGCTTTCTTTGCCGGATCATTACAGGGTCACTGATGAGGCTATATTAGCCGAAACTACGTAGTATGACCATCTTCTTTCTTATGAATGTTTTCATTGCTCTTAAAGGAACTCATTTTTTTATTTTAAAGATTTTCCCTATATAAGCCTATAAAAATCCAAAGGACCCCCGTGTGTACGCATTTTGGCCCTAGGGCTATAATTTGAACAATCTTGATAAAGGTCTGCTAGATGAAGCTTCACACCAAATATCAAAGACATGGGCCTTGCAGTTTCAGAGAGGAAGATTTTTAAAGACTTTCGCTATATAAGCCTATGTAAAACCAAAGGCCCCCAGGGCGGGGCAGTTTTGGCCCCAGGGCTATGATTTGAACAATCTTGGTAGAGGTCCACTAGATGAAGCTTCATACCAAATATCAAAGACCTGGGCCATGCAGAAGATTTTTTAAGTTTTCAGTAAAAATCTATTTTTAGCTCCTGTGACCTAGATGTGCAGCGGACCGGAACCATTTGAACAACTTTGAAAGGGGACCACCTAAGGATCATTCCTGTGAAGTTTGTTCAAAATGCGATCAGCCGTTTAGGTGGAGAAGAAAAAGTACACACATACAGATGGACGCACGCACGCATGCACGACGGACAAAAGCGATCCCAAAAGCTCACCTCGTCACTTTGTTACAGATGAGCTAAAAAACTGTAAGAGGAATTGTGCTCATATGGAATCTATTCTAATAGTATTTGGACATGAAAAAAAACAACTAAGTTATAAAGTGGAAAAAGTTGGTAAAACATGGAGGCCCTGATTCGCTCACCTTAGTGTGACTGTCTCTAGTACATTCTATTTTTAGCTCTGGTGGCCATCTTGTTCATCAGAGCAGAAGGATTTTGACTATTTAGGTAGGGAGTCACCTAGGCAACATTCTTGTGAATTTAGAATCAAATTGGCCCAACTGTTTAGACAGAACTCACGTTTTAAGGTTTAAAGCATTTTTTTTTTCTATTTTAGCTCTGGCAGCCAACTTGTTTATCACAGCAGAACACTTTTAGCTATATTTGCAGAAAGCCACCTAGGTAACATTACTGTGAAGTTTGGAATTGGCCCAAGAGTTTAGGAGAGGTTCACATTTGAAATAAATTAACAATGGTTTTCTATTTTTAGATCTGGTGGTCATTTGGCTCATCCGAATCGTTTCAGCCATTTTGTTAGAGAGTCACTTATGCAACATTCCTATGAAGTTTGAATGAAATTGACCCAAGGGTACAGGAGGAGTTGTTGTTTAAGTTTTTTTTCTTCTATTTTTGGCTCTGGTGGCCATCTTGTTCATCAAAGCGAAATGATTTTAGCTATTTCAGTAGGTAGTCACCTAGGCAACATTCCAGTGAAGTTTGAATCAAACTGGCCCGAAGGGTTTCGGAGGAGCTCACGTTTGAAGCAAATTTACAATGTTTTTCAAGTTTTTAGTTCTGGCAGCCAGTTTGCTCATTTTAGTGGAACCCTTTCAGCAATTCTGGTAGAGGGTCACCACAGCTTTTCTATTCTTCTCTTTTTAGCTCTAGCGGCCATCTTCTATAGCGGAGTGGAACCATTTTAGCTATTTTGGTTGGAGGGTCACCTAAGCAAAATTCCTATGAAGTTTGATTAAAATTGGCCTAAGGGTTTGGGAGGAGTTAGCATTTAAAGCAAATTGTTGGCCATCCACAGGTACAAGTTGGTACCAAATATCATTAATGAAGCTCTTATAGTTCTTGAGAAATAAACTTGACCGTTAGGGTGAACGCTAGGGTGGTCGCAATATTTTACGAAGTCAGTGAACCATGAAATGTAGGTCAAGGTCAAATATGGATGCTTGCATTTAAGTAACCATCCCCAGATACACGTATGTACCAAGTATCATTAATGAAGCTCTTATAGTTCTTGAGAAATAAACTTGAACCTTTGGGTGAACGCTAGGGTGGTCGCAAAAGTTGATGCCTTGACAAATGGACGAACGAACAGACGGAAAACCAGGCGCCTTTATCGCGCCATGGTAATAGCAGGCGCGACAAAAATGATCGGTAAACAAGAATGCCCTGGATTGCTCACCTGATTTCAAGATGTCACATAGCTTCGAAAGTCATGTGGATATCTGGCAGCCATTTTTTCATTGGAGCAGACCTGTTTTAGCTCTTTTGATAGTGTCATCTCAGCAACATTCCTATGAAGTCTGAATGAAATTGGGCTCAAGGGTATATAGGTAGAGTTGCTGTTTAAAGATTTCTCTATGTTTAGCTCTGGAGGCTATCTTATACTTGAGATTCAATCAAAGGGGGAGTTCCAAATCTGCCCATGCAAAGATTTTCTTGAAACTTCAGTTGTTGTTTACTTTAGGTCTATCAACTATATATATAACTTTGTTTTATTTGATTAATTACTATAGTTCTCAGGAGAGCTCCCTGAGGTAATCCCCTGTAGAGGTCATACACACCTGTGAACTTTTCATTCTTAAATCAACAAGCTCGATTGTTTTCATTTTTTTTTGCTTTGATTGGCAACAAAACTCTATAAGGATTCATATAATACCAAAAATATAAATGTGTCTAGGTCTTTTAATTTTTCTGATGAATTTATTTACAAAATTTCTTAAATTTTTCATGAAAATTTATAAAAAGTAAAATGTTTATCCCAAGTGTTAGATGTGTTACTAATCTTGTCACCCAAAGATATTACCATTAAAATTGGCCACATATATCCTCTATTTTTCAAACAAATTTTAGAAAAATCAGAAACCGGTAACATTGTTTTTGATTGCCAGATATGTGTTTAGGTATATTTTTGTGACGAAGTCATTTGCAATATCAGGGGACGAGATTTTCTTTAAGGAAAATTGTATGTTTTTTTTATGACCATATAGTGTCATCTTATCATGCAAAGCTTAGCATATGCATTTACGTAATTTCGCCGCTGCACCCCACCCCCACACACACAAACAAAAATACAATGTTTAACAGAGACTGATTTTAGTTTTGGTTTTAAATAGTACATGAGAATAGAACATACATTAGCAGAGAGAAAAATATAAAGCACTCATGCAGTGATCACGATGAGTGTTAATGTTTACAGCATTGCAAAAAGCGATTATGCTGAAAAATGTATTGTGACACAGTGGATATTTTTTACCCTATTTTATTTGGTCTTTTTTAAACCCGCAATGCAAAGATATTAATGTCAGTTATACACAATGGTGTATTGAGTTTGCTTAAAAAATTACTTTCATAACCCCCCCCCCCCCCCCCCCCCACCACACACACACATTAAAGGTTTTGTGAGACAATTAAAAGCATTTTCTGCATTTTTCTAGGTTCAATATAACATAGGCAAAAGTGTTTGCTGCAATGTTTTAGTCTTCAAAATAAATGCATAACTAGTCACACTGAAACTATTTGCACATTTATCATCTTGCATACACTTCCCGAAATGATATAGATGGAAGGCAAGTTGCTGTAAAACATTTATTTGATAGCTGATATTGTATTTGTTTTGTTTGATTGATTTGAGGTTTAACGTCCCCGTCAACACTGTAAAGGTCATTTTGGAGATGTTGCTTCCAATTTTGTGGGACTTTTACCCGACAATGAGCTGAAATGACATCTCAAGCCCTGTCGCCCAATGAAACCAATAGGGTTTATTAGCATGGACGGTCCACCTCGCACCGTGGTTCATGGACAGGCTTAGATCTTCTAAGCGGTTTACCAGTACTAGTGTGCAGGCCAGATTCAGCTCTGCGTGGAAGCATCATGCAGCCCATATATTTCTTCAAGCCCCTATGGGCAGGGGCTTAGCTGATATTCTATTTAGATGCTGAAATACCATTTGCATATGTAGTCTTATGTATGCAATACTTGTCATCTATGTTAAGTTTTTTGGCTCTGTATTCATCGGTTTTACAAATGGTTTGTTTGTTTGTTTGTATTGAGGTTTACCGTTCCAAGGCGGTTCTTCTGTGGTGGTTTATTTATATTGTTTGTTACTAACTGTGTGTATCACTTGTGTCTTTTTATTTTGGATGGCCGTTTGGCCATTTTGTGGGAACGTAACTGTCCTTATGGCAGTCTTTTGTTTAGGTTTCCATTATGGTCTGGTCGCTTCATGTTTGTGTTTCTTTCCCTTTGGTGTCTTTGATGGGTGGAGTAAGTTAATTGTATCGATTCCTGATCTTTGTTTTACTTCTACTTAACATCCCTGTTAACACTATTTGGGTCATTTTGGAGATGCTGCTTCCAATTTTGTAGGACATTGAGATGAAATGATATCTCAAGCCATGCCACCCTATGAAACTACAAGGCTTATATACATTGGACGGCCTGATTCACAACACTTTGCCTGGGCAAGCTTAGTCCTTCTTAGCGGTTTACCAGTACTCGTGTTTGGTTAGTTTTAGCTCTGTGTGGAAACAACATGCAGCCAAATCAATTTCTTCAAGCCCCAATGGACGGGGGCGAAGATTTACAAATGGCATGAATCACTAGTTTGCTGTACCACTAGCACATTGGCTGAATCAAAATCAGTGCAGCTGGCTTCACATTTTTCTAAAGTACTGCTAGCACATGTACTGTTTGCTATTTTTAAATTGTGAAAGTGTTTGAAAGTTGAATTAAGTCTTTTCTATTTTATTAATGCTTTCCAAAAATAACTGCTTGTTTTCTGGATCATATATTAGAACATAGATGATCATATTTAAGAATATAACTTTCTTACAAGGTGACAGTTAGTGCGATTGAAGTAGACTGTGGCATTGTCAGAGTGAGCCAAAAACAACAGTACCATTTTGTCTGCAGAAATCTGTGTATACAGTGGACCAAAAGATCAGAAAATATTGTCTGTGTTATTATGACCTACCTGGCTGAAACATAATACAAACATCATTATTCTTGGCCATTCAAGCAACCTATGTCATTCCTGTATGACAATCAGACTTTTCAAACTTTTTAAGATCACTGCATCAGTTAAATACATACTTATTAGAGTCAAGTAAAATTGTCTGGTTTACAGAACCACCCAGTTTATTTACCAATTCAACAATCTTTGTCATACTAAGCTTCAGCATTGCATCAACTTCTATTTAGAATTACATTAATGCAAAAGCCCTTGTTCTAAAATGAAGCATTTCTTAAATAAGATCTGATTTAATTGTTAACGAAAGCTCGAAATGCATTGTGTTTTTGGTGTCCATCAGGGCATCATGATTGATACAAATGCTGCTTATATATGAGCTTATACTATACACCATCATATAAACATATAAATATATTCATGTTTATTATATATTGGCGAGCAATTTTTCGATTGAAAATGTCGCACCTTATGATATCTACAAATGGTTTGAAACAATTCAAAACTCTGACCATTACCATTCAATGTTCAAATGCGGTATGTTACCGGTCTCAGATTTTCAAAAAAGTTTGATAAAATGTTCTACATATATATGGTCAATTTTCATATTAAAATGATGGGGTGACAAGAACTGAAACCATGTGAAATCAAACGTCACACATACTCCAAAAGATTTTATGGTTGTGAATTCTGGGGTCTGCTCCATATGATATGGAGCATGGTGTATCGAAATTTGCCTAAACAATGCTAAATGTGATACAAAGATAATCAGAGATTACTACAGTGATGCCTGAGAACAAAATAACTCCAAAACATCAAAAGGTGGAATGTATATGTACACTAGTTTGAGGGTACCCCTAGTTTCAGATGTGGACATAAACAAAATATTGTAGATTTATAACGAAAACAGATATAAGAGTGAAATAGCTAAATAATGAATAGTCATTTACCAAGCAGTAATTATGCACAATATCATGAAAATCTGTGCGTGGACGGAACCCTATGGAAATTTACTATAGGCTAGAACTCCCCCTTTAGCTATTTTGGAGGGAAACCACCTTGGCAACATTCCTGAGCAGTTTGAATCAAACTGACCCAAGGGTTCGGGAGGAGTTGGCATTTAAAGCAAATTGCTGATATTTTTCTATTTCTAGCTCTGCAGCCGTTTTTCTCATCGGAGCGGAACAGGTTTAGCTCTTTTGGTAGAGGGTCACCTAAGCAACATTGCCATGAAGTTTGAATGAAATTGTTCCAGGGGTATACAAGAAGATGTCTTTAAAATATTTTTTTTCTATTTGTAGATCTGACGAAGAGCTGGTTCATCGGAGCGGAACCATTTTATCTACATTTGACAGACAGTCACTTGGGATATATTCCTGTGAAGTTTAAGATTAATTTGCCCAAGGGTTTAGGAGTTAGCATTTTATGCAAATTGTTGATGATTTTCTATTTTTAGCTTTGGCGGCCATTTTCTTATTGGTGTGGAATTGTTTTATCAAGTTTGTTAGAGGGTCACCTAAACAACAGTCCTATTAAGTTTAAATGGGCCCCGTCAAGCGATTTTGGCACTTATCGCCTATGCGAGCAGCGAAGGTTCAGGCGAGCCTGCGCATCCCCGCAGTCTCGCCAGAACCTTCGCTGCTCGCTCATACAAGCAGTGAATCAAGAGGAACCTTCAGACAGAAAGCCATATCCCTGGCCCCTCTGAATGGCTGGGCATGCACAGTTAAAATTTGTCATGACGGAATGCTCGAAGACACAAATTCGCTTGGCGGGGCTCAAATGAAATTGGCGCAGTGGTTTTGATGGAGTAGTTGTTTTAAAGATTTTTTTTTCTATTTTTAGCTCTGGTGGCCATCTTGTTCGTCGGAGTTTGAATCAAATTGGCCAAGGGGTATGAGAGAAGCAGTCACTTAAAGATATAACTTTTTTTAGTTCTGGTGGCCATCATGGTCATCAGAGCGGAACAATTTTAGATATTCTGGAAGAGAGTCACCTAGGCAACATTCCTGTGAGGTTTAACTGAAATTCGTCCAAGGGTTGAGGAGGATTTAGCATTGGGTGCGCATAAGTGCGAGTGACTATATCCTGTTTTCTGGGAAACAATAGAAAGTAGAAATAGTAGTTGTTACGCTACTCACCTTGTAAACCAGGGATCGCATGATCGATCCTGGGCTTCTAAAGACTTTCGGATGAGTCCTTAATCCGAGGTCCCGTCTCAGTATGACCTTAGCTGTTGGTGGGACGTAAAACTCAAACACTCACTCAAATTTTGGATTTTTTTGGAATCTAAGGAATACCCTGGATGAGTCCTTTAATTTTTCTACTTAACTTTATTTAAATATTTAGTAACTTGTTTATTTTGCAGCTTTAGTTAGGTTTTACTACTTCTCATATTTTTCATATCCCGGATAATTTGGCGTTGGTATTTTTTCTTACTTATGCACCGAAACGTAACTAGTTCGGTTTTGCAGCGGATTGACATTTAGGAAAACAGACAAGTTTACATGTATTTTTGTTGATATTGCCCAACAGAGGAGACTTTCCCAGACACAACTTGATACTTATTGCCCTTCAGAAACCATAAAGTTACCAAACAGCCAATAAATAAGGAGTCATTTTGCATTTGACCTCTTATTTGGAGTATGTTACTTGTTGCTGGCAACACGACTGCATCTATCTCTTCTCAGTTGGAGTGGACAGAACCCACAGGAAATCCCTTAAACTTCTTCCCAGTTGATGCGGACACACATGGTACAACACCAATTGACCGGATTTTGGTTGATTTGAAGTTTAACGTCCCCGTCAACACTGTAAAGGTCATTTTGGAGACGTTGCTTCCAATTTTGTGGGACTTTTACCCAACATTGAGATGAAATGACATCTCAAGCCCTGTCGCCCAATGAAACCAATAGGGTTTATTAGCATGGACGGTCCGCCTCGCACCGCGGATCCTGGACAGGCTTAGAACCTCTAAGCGGTTTACCAGTACTAGTGTGTGGGCCGGATTCAGCTCTGCGTGGAAGCATCATGCAGCCCATATATTTCTTCAAGCCCCTATGGGCGGGGGCCTACCAATTGACCGGAACTTTGCATTTCATTTGCCCCATGTTTGTACAGTATCGACCTTAAAAATTCTCTAAGAATGAAGGGGTTTCCTGGTTCAAATAAACTCTTCTACCTATATTTATTTACAGTTGTTATAGGCAATGCTTGGGATGTCGAATCAAATCCTGGTCCAAACTCCCAAAATGTCAGATCACACTTCCCTTGTGGACTATCAAAGAAGTGTTGGTTGGGAAGACCGGGGAATTTGTTATGGTAGAAATCCAGTAAACGAATAAAGCATTCAATATTTTACACCTGAACCCAGGTGAATGTTGGCTGGACGTATAGGGTCCTTGATCCCACTGGCAGTCTGTGCTACCGACCATTCAAAGGCAGTGATTCTGATGTGGTTCATGTAAAACTTTGGCCTGTTGATGTCCCCTTTGTGTTACATTTGTTGTGTGTCTTTTGATTCACATTTTAATCACCCCTTGTGAGTTAGAAATTGTTGAATTTTTGCATGTTATATATGTTTGTCTGTCCTCGCTTTGGCCACATCTTGTGATTGTGGCTTTCCTGAACCTTTCCTTTTTACTTTTGTTAATGGGTTTACAAGTCTGATGTTTGACTTTGGTGCGTTTGTCTTTTAGCCCATTCTCTATCAGACCGAGAAGGATGTTACTGTTACAAATGAATTTAGTGCTATGTATATATACAGGGTAACCATCTATCCTTTCTATTCATCTTCATCAGACTCACCTGATGCCCTCCATGTGTCTATGGCTGCATCTACGACGTGGTCTATGTGAGCTATGTTAGGTTTAGTGCCATTATTTTCTGCAGTGTGTCTAAAGAAACTTAAGTACCAGAGTACAGTGCTATATGTGCACAGCAAGCAACTGTGCGTGCCCTACTTCATTCCAAAGTCTCATTTCAAAGTCTGGAGAAGACGGCATTGAACCCACGAATCCTCACATGGAATAAAGTTTGTAGGAAAATTGGCCATAAGTGGGCAAAACTTAGTAGAACAAAATATGATTTGCTTAAGTACCTCGAAGCAGGCTTCACAAAGGAATAAAAAAGTAATTATGGTGTGTGTCTGACACCATAATGAATTAGATATAAATAGATATTAACAATGCAGTATAGGACACAAAGAATATAAGATTGAAATTTTCATATTATTTTCATAACCCAGTATCAACGTAATTGTTAAAACAGATACCTGCAGCACCTTTCAAGTCCTTCAAAGGTATGCGTTAGTATACTAAGCTGTCATGTTTTGGACTTTTTGAATAACACTTGTTACAACAATAGCGGAGTCAAACAAGTAAATTATTTGAAACAGCTGTCGAAAAGGTGTAAACAGGTCAAATAACTTTTTAACAATGGGTCTACTAAATTCTATTTATATAATTTATACCAATTTATTTTAGTTCGAATGCCATGAAAGCTTCAAGTTAATTGAATCAGTTTCTAACACACATTTCGGGTGTTATCACGTGCGCGAGAGTCAGGCAGTGACTTTTGCTCCACTGCTACCCATTTACTCCCGAGTGGAGTGGGGCAGTTGCATTACGTGTCTTGCCCAAGGACACAGCTTGCCTCTGGTAGCCGGATTTGAACCAAAAACCTTTCGATTGTAAGTTGAAAGTACTAGCCACTGAGCTATCGAGGCTATTTACTTTTTAATAGAATGTGATGTACAGCAAAAGAATAAATATAAAAACCCATGTAAAAATAAGTGTTGCCATTCAATAAAAGATTAATTTCTTTAAATCTAGACATTTTTGGTGAAACGAATGTGAACATTTTTTGTTTCTACCATCAATTACAGCATGCGCTAGTGCTTACTCTTCACTAGTATGATTTGTGAAGATAAGCTGACATAAAGCCAAGGAATTTTTGCAGTTGAAATAGCAAAGGGGTGTATTTAACCAATCCATATTGTTTCAGTCATTATTAAAGAAGATACTTACAAATCACCTAATAGCTTCATTATATTAACAGAAAACTATTGTTTGCTGAGATTTTGACTGTTTTGAATAATTCTTTTGCCATATATCTAAAGATTTTAAATATGACAGAAAATATGACAAAAAATGGATATGGGGGGCAGATAGATCTATATAGGCAATTACAGAAGAAAGAAATGCTCCTAATCTGGCAATGCCTATTATATCTAAATTATCCCTGTCAAGTACTTTTGCAATAGCTTTAAAAATAAACTTATGTTGTGGTTTTGCGTAAAGACGGTCAGTAAATTTAGCTGAAATATAGGTACGACTTATAAGTGAGTATAGTGGTCATGTGAAGAATTTTTCCACAAAAACATATACATTATGTTTAACATCTATAATGGTCTAAACAATACGAAAATGACCGACTTGTCTGGATGCTTTGTGCTAGAGATAATAGCCTAAGAACCACAGGTCTCTCAATGGGGTAGAATTGCCCCACCCACTTTGGTTGCTCATAGAGCCAATAACATTTTATCTGCGGATCTGTAATTTCACCACATTACAGCAAATACATCCTATATTGAGTCTGCAAAGTTTAAAGAAAATCAAAAGTGGCCATAAATATGCCTTATAGGGACTGCCCCTTTGATTAAAATCCAAATGTACTGCAAACAACCTAAATTTGGTCTAAATTTGAACTATTTAGCATGGCTGGGACCTTGAAAATAAGAGCAATGTCACAAAAACCTAACCAGTTCTTCATCCTGTCCTAATGTTATATCCATGCAAATCTGATTAAGATCTACCCAGTAGTTCACGAGATATACTGCAGGCCTAGATTTGACCTATTTAGCATGGTTGTGACCTTGAACATGGGTCAAGGTCACCAAAACCTAATCAGTTCTTTATCCTGGCCAAATGTTACATCCGTGCAAATTTGATTAAAATCCACCCACTAGTTCATGAGATATCTTGCACCTCTTTGGTCGGGGGACATAATTGGCCCAATAGTTTCAGAGAAAATGTATTCTGAAATGTCAATGGACCTGCAATCCATGTGACCTTGGGTCAAGGTCTCTGAAGGTCACTGAATGACCTTGACCTTGAGCATTCATAGCCATTCATTTTGTACCTATTCTCACGTCACAGACCACAATATTTTGCCGAAAAATCCATTTTTAACCCTTTTCCTATTGAAAAGCCTAAGGAACCAAATTTGACCTTGAATTAGGGTAATCATATTTGCAAATTTGGTAGTACTCAGTCACCCCATGCTACATAAAGTTTCAAGACAATTGGCCAAGTGATTCTAAAGAAGAAGATTCTTAAGGTTTCTACAATATTTGGGCATGGCGACCATCTTGTTCATTATACTGGACCATTATACTGGATCTGACCCCACCACACCCTGTGTAAAAAAATTCAATCAAACTGGCCCAGTGGTTTCAGAGAAAATGTATTTTGAAATGTCAATGAACCTGTAATTCAAGGGTCACTGAATGACCTTGACCTTTAGCATTTATAGACATTCATGTACTATTACATTCATTTTTCACCTGTTCTCATGTCGCAGACCACAATATGTTTCAAAAAATGCATTGTTTAACCCTTTTCCAATTGAAAAGCCTAAGGAACCAAATTTAACCTTGGCATAAAACAGGCCAGGGTCCAACTAGGGTCATCATATTTGCAAATTTCCAAGTACTCAGTCACCTTATGCAACATACCAAGTTTCAAGACAATCGGCCAAGTGGTTCTGGAGAAGAAGATTTTTTTTAAGTTTTTTACTATATTTAGGCATGGCGACCATCTTGGTCAATGAGACCTGGACCATTCGAACAAATTTTTGTTCCCTCAGTGTCCTAAGGCTGCATATTAAATTTAATTGAAATTGGCCTAGTGGTTTCTGAGAAAATGTATTTTGAAATGTCAATGGACCTATATTTAAAGTTACCTTGAGCCAAGGTCACTGAATGACCTGGACCGTAAGCATTCACAGACGTTCATCTTATCATTTTATCTTTCCTCATGTCATAGACCACAATATTTTCCGAAAAATGCTTTGTTTTCCCTTTTACCATTGAAAAGCCTAAGGAACCAAATTTGACCTTGGCAGAAAATAGGTCAAGGTCAACCTAGGGTCATCATATTTGCAAATTTGGTAGTACTCAGTCACCCGATGCTACATACCAAGTTTCAAGACAATCGGCCCAGTGGTTCCGGAGAAGAAGATTTTTTTTTTTTTTTTTTACCATATTTGGGCATGGCAGCCATCTTGGTCATATGATCTCGACCATTCAAAAAGAAATTTCCTTCCCTCACTGTCCTAAGGCTGCATATACAATTTTATTGAAATTGGCCCAGTGGTTTCAGAGAAAATGTATTTTGAAATATCAATGGACTTGTAATTCGTCACTGAATGACCTTGACCGTAAGCATTCATATTTTACCTATTCTCCTGTCACAGACCACAATATTTTTCGAAAAATGCATTGTTTTACCCTTTTCCGATTGAAAAGCCTAAGGAACCAAATTTGACCTTGGCATAAAATAGGTCAAGGTCAACCTAGGGTCATCATATTTGCAAACTTTGTAGTACTCAGTTACCCGATGTCACCCGATGCTACATACCAAGTTTCCAGACGATCGGCCCAGTGGTTCTGGAGAAGAGATTTTTCAAGGTTTTTACCATATTTTTTTGCATGACTGGCATCTAAGATTTTGGTTATGTGACGTGGACCATACTTGGTAACTTTCATTCCCTCATTGCCAGGAGGCTGCATAAGAAATTTAAATGGAATTGGCCCAGTGGTTTCAGAGAAGAAGATATTTGAAAACGGTGGACGACGGATGACGTACGAAAGACGACAGAAGCCTACCATCCTATAAGCTCCCCCGGAGCCTTTGGCTCATGGGGAGCTTAAAATAGGAATTAAGCCAAAACCTAACAGCTTTGACATTTACCTATACTCACATTCAATACGCCTCTTCTGACTTTGCTGTTTTAATGCCTGTCAACAGAGATAAAGTAAACTTAGTCAAAATGGTACCCACTCGCACTCAGTGAAAGTAATGAATCACAAAGTATGTTCATACATGCTAGCAAAATTGACATGAGGCCCAACCGCCACTATGCTCACCAGAGCTCAGGTTGACACTGCCCACTCGCAGCCATGTATTTTAACAAGATATGATTAAATCTACCGATTATAGTCTCCCTAAGAACCTCCATACTCAAATAAGCATTCAATCCCCCATACACAAATTAGCATCCGTGTGGACTCAGTATCTGAAATCAAAACACTGATAGTACTGGTGGGTTGATCGTCTCTGAGTGTAAGTGGGGAAAATAGTCCTGAACTGAGAATCGAACTGTTTGTAACAGTAGATCTCATCAGCTGATCAGACTATATGTGGCGTCTGATTATGTAGATTTTGTATGCAAATGCAAAAGTGCACGAGCACAGTCAACCCGCCCTCCACCTCCCCCCACAATCGGGTCTTGAATAAACAGATGGGATGTATGATGCTTCCACGCAGAGCTGAAACCGACCATACACGAGTACTGGTAAACCGCTTAGAGGATCTAAGCCTGCCCAGGCAAAGCAGTGTGAGTCCTGAATAAACAGATGGGCTGTATGATCTGAAACTGACCATACATGAGTACTGGTAAACGGCTTAGAGGATCTAAGCCTGCCCAGGCAAAGGGGTGCGAGTCGGACCATACGGTCCATGCTCATAAACCCTATTGGTTTCAATTGGCAACAGGGCTTGAGATGTCATT
This sequence comes from Lucinisca nassula, assembly GCA_963580285.1. Classification (NCBI taxonomy): domain Eukaryota; kingdom Metazoa; phylum Mollusca; class Bivalvia; order Lucinida; family Lucinidae; genus Lucinisca; species Lucinisca nassula. The sequence goes on along the minus strand of OY757012.1, from coordinate 66,200,420 downwards.
TCATCTCAGTGTCGGGTAAAAGTCCCATGAAATTGGAAGTGGCATCTCCAAATGCCTGTACAGTGTTGACGGGATGTTTAACCTCAAATCAAACAAACAAACAAGCACAGTCCAAAATTTACTTCTTACGCTGCGCTCTGACGTTTTAGGGATGCTATAAACAACCAGTACTTGGATTTTGTTTAAGGTCAGCGGCAGTCAGATGGTCAGTAAAAGTCACGGGGACAATAGCAAGCAACAGATTCTCTGCTTTATAATGTCAACTGTGGGTACCCGGTAAAACGCTTCATCATAAGAAAAGTGATCAGTCAAATGTTTTTTGTCTGAAAAAAAAAGTTGGTAGCATTTTCCGTCAAATTATTTACATGTACTTGTCATTTGTTAATGTGTTTAATTATTTCGCTTCTGTTCCGTTTAATCATTAATGATGCTTATGACCCACAAAGAGGGTTGACACATTGTTAAACACGAAATCATCATCATCAACATCATTATTATTTCCCTTCTGTATAATGTATCTATTGATTCATCTTTCTGAATTAAGAGTATTTCATTGATTATGCAACACAATCTGTGCCATGTTTAACATTTTATCCAGCTGCAAACAGTGTAGATCCATCGATGGCTTCTGATCAGCATCTACAATGTTTGTCATAGTTTTCCTCTCTCTTTTCTCCCCCCTGCATCCCTGATCCTGAATAACAGTCATCTGTAACAGAGTCCCTTCAGGGATATGATTAAACAAACAAGAGGCCCATGGGCCACAACGTTCACCAGAGGTCATGTGGTTTATATCATATACAGGCAAGGTGCCCATCTTGGTCATGACTGTAAAAACAATACCACGAATAATGTTTAATTGCCTCACCCCCATAGAGGCTTTTCATGTAATTTGGTTTCAATCAGCACAGCTCTTTTACTGACGAAGATAAAAATACTTAATCTGAGTCATCCAAGTCAAAGGCCAGTAATGACCTTGTCCTTTGGAATTGATTAACTTCCATTCATCTGATTGTAAATAATATTTCTAATGCGACCGGCTACCATGCAATCAGTAAAATACACTGTCTTACCCTTTTCCGATACAAATGTCTAAGTGACCAAATTTGATCTTTATGTAAAACAGGTCAAGGTCAACTAAAGGTCATCAAAGTCCCCAATGCAACATACCAAATTTCAAGGTCATCGGCTATTTGGTTCCTCAGAAGAAACTTCTTAAAGTGTTTTTACCATATATGAGCGTGGCGGCCATATTGGTCATGTGACCCAGTCCTTATGAACAAATTTCATTCGCCCTACACAGAGGCTCCGATGTAATTTGGTTTCAATCAACCAACCAATTTAAGTGGAGGAGAAAATAACAAGAGGGGCATGATGGCCCTGGATCGCTCACCTGATCCATAGTGTAACAAGTGGGCCCCATAGAGGGCCATTATTGGCCCCAGGGCTTTAATGTGCATAATGTTGAGGGAGATCTTAAAGGGGAAGCTTCATACCAAACATCAACAAAGGCTATAATTTGAACAATCTCGGCAAAGGTCCACTAGATGAAGCTACACATCAAAAATCAAAGACCTGGGCCTTGCGGTTTGAGAGAATATTTTTTTTAAAGATATTCCCTACATAAGCCTATGCAAAACCAAATGGCCCCGGGGCTATATAAATCTATGTAAAACCAAAGGGCCCCGGGGTGGGGGCATTTGTGGCCCCAGGGCTATAATTTGAACAATCTTGGTAGAGGTCCATTAGATGAAGCTTCATACCAAATTTCAAAGTCCTGGGCCTTGTGGTTTCAGAGAAGAAGATTTTTAAAGATTATCCCTATATAAGCCTATGTAAAACCAAAGGGCCTATAATTTGAATCATCTTGGTAGGGGTCCTTTAGAAGAAGCTTCATAACAAATATAAAAGACCTAGGACTTGTGGTTTCCGAGAAGAAGATTTTTAAAGATTTTCCCTATATAAGTCTATGTAAAACCAAAAGGCCCCTGAGCAGGGGCATTTTTGGCCCAAGGGCTATAATTTGAACAATCTTGGTAGGGGTCCACTAGATGAAGCGTCATACCAAATATCAAAGTCCTGGGCCTTGTGGTTTCAGAGAAGAAGATTTTTAAAGATTATCCCTATATAAGCCTATGTAAAACCAAAGGGCCCCGGGGCGGGGCCACTTTTGGCCCCAACACTATAATTTGAATCATCTTGGCAGGGGTCCTTTAGAAGAAGCTTCATAACAAATATAAAAGACCTAGGACTTGTGGTTTCAGAGAAGAAGATTTTTAAAGATTTTCCCTATATAAGTCTATGTAAAACCAAAAGGCCCCTGAGCAGGGGCATTTTTGGCCCAAGGGCTATAATTTGAACAATCTTGGTAGGGGTCCACTAGATGAAGCTTCATACCAAATATCAAAGTCCTGGGCCTTGCGGTTTCAGAGAAGAAGATTTTTAAAGATTTTCCCTATATAAGCCTATGTAAAACCAAAGGGCCCCGGGGCAGGGATATATTTGGCCTCAGCACTATAATTTGAATAATCTTGTTAGGGGTCCTTTAGATGAAGCTTCATACCAAATATACAAGAGGGCCATGATGACCCTATATCGCTCACCTGTGTACCAGATAATCATTAGTGATATTTAGAAAAAACTAGAGCTGTCAGAGGATCTGACTATAGCCCCGCTTCAGCGCTGTCAGAGAAGAAAGTTATTTAAGCTGCAGAGAAAACAGTTATGAACAAGAAATAACTGTTGAAAATTTTACATTATCTGGAAAAACTCTAAGAGTTGTGAGCCCTTGTCCCTCATTTCAATGAGCATGATACATTACCAGAATGTCCATGTTTATACTAAATTTCATCTTCCATTTTTCAATGTTCAAAGGGTAATATCTCTTAAAGTAGGCAAATCAGAGTCAGGGTTCCTGCGCTCTGCACATTGTCTCATGGTGCTTTACACTTGTGTGAAGTGTCATGAAAATATCTCAAATGGTTTGTGAGTTATGGAGCCGACACAGTCAAAATTGCCTTTTTAAATGTTCAAAGGGCAATAACTCCTAAAGTAGGCAAACCAGAGTTATGGTTCCTGCACTCTGCACATCATCTCAAGGTGCTTTTCATTTATTTGAAGTTTCATGAAAATATCAGAAACGGTTATGGAGCGGACATAGTTAAAATTGCCATTTTTTAATATTCAAAAGCCTATAACTGAAAAAGTAGACAATCCAGAGTTTGGGTTCCTGCGCTCTGCACACGTAATATGGTGCTTTACATTTGTGTGAAGTTTCATAAAATTATCTCAAACGGTTTTTGAGTTATCGAGCAAAGACGGCTAAAATTGATATTTTTCAATATTCAAAGGGAAATAACTCAAAAATTAGGCAATCCAGAGTTATGGTTCCTGCACTCTGCACACCATCTCATGGTGTTTAATGTTTGTGTGAAGTTTCATGAAAATATGTGAATGGGTTTTAAAGTTATGGAGCGGACACGAAAATTGTTAACAGACACAGACAGACACACAGACAGACACACAGAAAATACGAAAACCAGAGTTATGGTTCTTGCGCTCTGCACATTGTCTCATAGTGCTTAACATTTGTGTGAAGTTTCATGAAATTATCTCAAACGGTTTTCGAGTTATGAAGCGGACACTGTTAAAATTGCCATTTTTCAATGTTCAAAGGGCAATAACTCCAAAAATAAGCAATGCATAGTTATGGTTTCTGCGCTCTGCACATCGTCTCATAGTGCTTAACATTTGTGTGAAGTTTCCTAAAAATATCTCAAACGGTTTTCGAGTTATGAAGCGGACACAATTAAAATTGCCATTTTTCAATGTTCAAAGGGCAATAACTCCAAAAGTAGGCAATCCACAGTTATAATTCCTTCGCTCTGCACATTGTCTTATGGTGTTTAACATTTGTGTGAAGTTTCATGAAAATATGTTAAGCAGATACAAAGTTATGGAGCCAACACAAATTAACGGAATCACGGAATTACGGAAAATGTTCAAAGGGCAATAACTCCAAAAGTAGGCAATCCACAGTTATAATTCCTTTGCTCTGCACATTGTCTTATGGTGTTTAACATTTGTGTGAAGTTTCATGAAAATATGTTAAGCAGATACAAAGTTATGGAGCCAACACAAATTAACGGAATCACGGAATGACAGAAGGACATGGCAAATCCAATATAGCCCCACTTTTTCAAAGCGGGGCTATAAAGAACTGTACAGAAAGGCAAGACATGTTTGTTTACCTGATAGATATAAATGTCTTCATAGATCCAGGGTGGTCAATATACTTGTACATCAGTTGAACCAGTTGAACTCTTCAGGATGAAATCTTGAAGGGCAAGATGTAGAGTATACACAAGACTTCTTGAATCCATGCAGTTAGTCTTTGTTCATGATGTAGTCATAATTTGACAAAGAAATCAATATCTGTAGCTATGATTTCCTTTCGACACAGTGGTTTTCAACAGTATTGCATGGGATGACAAAATTTACATAAGAAACACTGATGATCTCAAAAAGCTGCATCCATGTCAAAAAAGAGAGGCCAAAGTCTGCTTAGTTCTATCCAGACTGTATCTTTGACTTTTACTCAGTTGGCCCATATTATAGATTAAGTTACCTTTATATCATAAACATCTTGGTTGTTACATCTATCTTAAACCCACAAAGAATTAATTCTGTTACAGTGGGCATTATTATAATAAGGCATAAACTAAGACACACAAACATATGTAGAATCTATGTTGTGATATGTGCCAAAAAGGCATCTTTAGGTGTACAAAATAAAGAACAGCTAAAAATAATGTGAGTCATTTCTATGCATAGAAAGCAGATGCATCACCTTATTCTCTTGATCACTAATAAATAAATTCCTGACCTTGCAAGTATGTAGAAAATTGTTACTTAAATCTTTTTGAAGAAAATCTGTTTTAAGCCTTTTCAAGTAACAACAAATTTACATGTAAAATTATTTTCAATGTTGCAAATAAAAAAATAATAAAATATTGACAAAATTCAAAATACTGCGATAAACCTTTCTCTAAGAACAACAGATTTACATGTCAAAACAGTGTTGCAAATAAGAATACAATATAGTATGTTATTTGGCAGAATTCAGAATATTGTGAACAAACGGCCCCAGGCCAAGTGTCCCCCCATCTCTGAAATGTCAGTATGTGGTGAATATGTCTATAACATATGTCATAAGCCATGTTTAGGGAATTTAAAACCATTTCAACAGACTATTTCTTTTAAATTTTCCTAAAGTTGTAAGGAATATATTTACAGAGAAAAAAGTGATCTCCAAAACTATAAGACAAAGGACCAAAACCCCAGGAAAATTCAGTAATCAATTGAGCACAACCGCAATAGAATATGATCATCTTCAGGTCATGGAAACAAAAAATGGCAAGTTTCATCCAAATCTGGTGAAAACTGTAGGAGGAGTTGAGACAAGAACTTCTGTTGATAACATGGTTTAGACTGACAAAGTGCAATGATGCTGGTAAAAATCAATCAGGCACAACCTCCTTAAAATATGATCATTTTCAGGTGATAAGAACAATAATTGAGAAGTTTCATCAAAATCTCTTGAACACTGGGAGGAGTTGCGGAGACAAAAACTTCTGTTGATAAAATTGCTAAAACTGACAAAGGGCAATAACTCTGGTAAAAATCAGTCTAGCATGACCTCGGTAAAATAAGATCATCTTCAGGACATGGGAACAATAACTGGAAAGTTTCATCAAAATCCCTTGAAAATGTAGGAGGAGTGGCAGACAGACCGACTGATGGATGGACGGTGGACGGATGGACGAAAACCGTTACTATAGTCCCCCTCGACTAACGTCTGGGCAAAAATGGACAGAATGTACATTGTAAGTCAATTCTTCCCCTGACAAAGTGTCTGGTCAGATGTTTAATATGAAGGTAGCAAATGTTTAGAGATAAGTAAAGAATTAATATTTTTTAATTATTCTGCAATACATCTAAGAACTAAGATAATAACACTCTTGCAACATAATGCATTTTTTGAATCTTCAAAATAGCTGCTTATTTTATGAAAATCCATGATATTTTCCTTATTTATACTGCAAACACAGGTGGCGGGTGCTAGTTAGAACCGCCTCATTGAGGCAGTTCTAATGAGTACCCACAACCTATGTATTGGAGCAGAAATAAGAAAAATAATGTATACCCCTATAAACCCCAGATTTCTCAATATAAAGTGGGGTTTAAGAGGGTGTTTATTTCACGGGCTTGTTCACGTGATGTGAATCCAGTTGAAGAGTATAATTAATATTAACCAAAGGTACATCAACAGCATCCATGTAATATGACATCATAAAAATATACATACATACAAGTCAATCTTTGAAACCTCCACTGTATCAACAGACTATCAGATGCTTTATAATCTTCAAAATTTTTATGCCAACAGAAAATGTAGTTTCATCCTGTGCACATAAATTCTAAGAAAAAAGGTTGAAATCATACTCAAAGATATTTTTTAATCTACTATAAAACTGGAAAACCAAATAAAATATTAAATATTATTAAGGTCCTTTAAGATTAAACTTTTATTTTTCCATGTTGTTTTTTCGAGATGTCCTATTTCTCACTTCTGACTGGAAAAAGAGGACCGATTCCATTAGAATAATGCATCCATATATGTAATGCTTTCAGTCATGATAGAAAAAAATAGCATTTTTGAATGAAAATTTATATATTTTTCTTATTTCAGCTTCAAACATAGATCATTTAGAGAAACACCTCACTGTCTATGTTTCGAGTAAGAAAATGGTAAAAATATGTATAGAAAATAAAGAATAGCCCTGTAAACTCCACTCTTCTCTATATAAGGAGTTTTACAGGGGTGCTCATTTCCTGATATCTGTAAGTGGTGGCCACTCAAATCTTGCCAAACCACCAGCAATATCTGCCTTAAAAAAGGTAAATACAGCATTTTATGTGGTGGGTGAGTGCACTGAAAAGTAGTATAAAAATACCTGACACGATTTCCAAGTTGTTATGCAAAAAGTGTGGTACTTATGATCTGACCAATAGATTCCTCTGTTCCAATTTCACCAAAAAAGCAACCTTAATTTGAGAGACTGGTTTTATATATTTAAAATTATGCAGGTGAAAAGTCTTCAACTATGTGGATTTCATGTGCAAAAAGACTATTTTGTGATCTGACCAGTATGTTTCACATGTTCCAACTGCACCATCAACATATGAAAAATCAACATTAGAAAATACCAAATCAAGCGTTGTCATATGATCTGTGGTACATTCTTTTATAAGCATTTTGCATGAAAACTTATCACTTAATTTCTTAACGATGCTATGTTTCAGCAAAACATTAATATTGAAATCTCCAATTATCATCAATGGCTTTGATGGGGTCAAATATGGAATAAGTTCTTTGTTCAGACAAGAAAGAAGATTACTGTCAGACATTTGAGGTGACTTATACAAAAATACGATCTGACTTTCAATCGAGACATGCCTGGCAGTTATCATAATAAATTCTAATGTATCTGAACTATACTTTCTCTTCTGTATAATAATGATATCATCTTTGACATAAACTGCTAATCCATGAGGAGGTCTTTTGCAAGTACTGTATCCAATTTGGTCATTTCTTGTCAAACAATACCCTTCTATTACATAATCACTATCATTATCAGGCTGATGTAGTCGTGTTTCTGCTAATCCAAATATGTGCGTTGACAACAGATTTTTGTCATGTCTAACATCATCAAAATGAAGATTCAATGATCTACAATTATTGAAAGCAACCTTGAAATGCGAAACTGGATCTATCAATTCTAAAGATGTATCACACAGCTGAAGCATTGCTGTTTCATGCAATCGCTGCATTTCTGTCCTAACCTGATCATCAACTTGTAATGCTTTCTCATTGAAGTTAAGGATCTGAAGCTTCTCAACTGACCTTACCCTGCTGAGTGCTACATAGTGTAAATGTGGAACTTTGCGGGTTTTACGTTGTGATAAGTCAATAACAACTCTTTCAAGGGTACTACCTTGTGCTCTATGTACTGAACGTCCTGCAGAAGGTTGCAAAGGGAATTGAACTCTCTGAAAGGTCTTTCTGTTGTAAGTAAATGACCTGTTGACATCAAAAATTGGTGTCCAATTTTCATCAATATTGCTATGATACAGTCCCCTGTTTTTGTATTTGATTCTTGTTTCCATTCCTGCTTTTTTGTCATCAAACTGGACCCAAATTATGCTTGGACGTCGTGTGGTTTGTAGTTTATACTCAATAAACTTAACTACACATGATGCTCCATTTGCTAGTCCATCTTCTGTTTTTATGTTTATTGTTAAATCATAAATCATGTCAACAACAACTGTTAACGAGCAATGTAAATTTGCTGTTTGGTTTGAATCTGTTACATTCTTTAGATTCTTGAGTGCACAGTCTATCTTTTCTTTAGATAACTTAGGTGAGACATATGTATCCATGCATGGTATTTCAACCTTTTCTGTTGCCATATTTCTTATAATTTCATCATTAAAAACATGCATGAAATAGTTTTCTGCAAAGAGGTGAGGCGCATTTTTCTGATACTCAGTATCTTTTTTAGTTACTTCACATTGCTTAAACCTATTCTTGTCTTCAGCAGTCAAGGCATTGATCCTTAATCTATTTAACAATTCTGCAAATTCAAGGTCATCTTTTTGCCTCATAATTTCTGTTAGTTCAAACATGGTAAATAAGTCTTTCCAGAGATTTTGTGATAAAGCAGCTGCATCATGTTTCATGTCATTAAATATCCAATCACCACTCACTGGTTTCAACTGATAAAGATCACCAACAGCAATAATGCTAACACCACCAAAAGGCGTTCTTGTTCCTTTCAATGCTTGAAGTCTCTGATCAATAAAATTCAACATAGAATTACTAACCATTGAAATTTCATCAATAATCACAACTGACAAATCACGGTATTTTGATCTAAAGGTATTCAGACTGTCACAGGTTAATGTTTGATCCGATTGCTTATACTTTTGTTTAAATGCAGATGAGATGGTAGAACCATTAATATTAAATGCTGCTTTTCCTGTAAATGCACAAAGAAGAACCCTTGTGTGATCCGCATCTTCTCCTTCTTTCAGATTTAATATTCTAAACAAAGTCTGATACAATGCTCGAATAACTAGACTTTTTCCAACACCAGCTCCACCAGAAAGAAATGCATATAAGGGGGCATCTTTTGTTTACTATTTAAACACTGCAGGAGCTTTCTGTAATCAATATCTGAAAGAATATTTTCATTCACATCAATTTGAGGTGCAGAAACGTAACATCCAATTTCAGTCCCTATATCATAGTCTCTATGCTCAATTCTATCAGGATTAAAATATATAAACTCTTCAGACTGAATTGGTTCAATTTCAGCATCATCACCTTCAACTTGTTGTGTACTTGGAGCAATATCATCGAATGCATCATGTTCAATTTCTGCTAAATCTCTTGCTAATTCCAACTCTTCAGCATAATGTTCGTAAGTGGAACATTTATGATCTATCACATGCTTCATTGACTCATAGTGTTCTTTATATGTTCTAAAAGTTCCAAGTAAGTCAGTCTCTTCATTTCTCCATGGGTGAAAAAGTAGAAGTTTCTCTCTATAATAGTTCTCTTCATCTGTTTTGCGATTGAATCTCACATACCTTATTATTTTAGAATTACGACATCGTTTGATTTTTATGCCATTCTTTAAAGTTAAAATAGTTTCACCATCACCAAAGCATTCTTCATCTGACACTTCTGCATCTTTCTCATAATCTTGCTCCTCCTCATCTCTACTATCATTATGTCCATCTGGGTAAATGACTTCTAACTCAGACACATAATCGGCTAAGCAATACTTTTCCAATGGTTTGGGACGCTTCGAGTATCTTTTAATTTTATTGTCTGACATTATATCTGTCGAGTCTGCCGGCAATTCATCAAGTACTGACTTTGGTTTCAGTACCTGTACTCTCTGGGTTGGAAGTGACGTATTTATGAAGACAACACTCCTTGAACTTTTAGTCAATGGCATTTGCAGTACCAAATAAACTGCCTCTTGTGCACTTACTTCAACACTGTTTGAAAACACATTTCCAATATGTCTAACTTGTCTTTTGAGATCCATATTGCCATTCCTTGCTTCTTTTGCAGCTGCATGCAACAAATTACTCATCCCTCTTTGAGATTTACTAATATATGAAACTATATACATAGCACAAGCATATGGATCTAACACAAATTGTATATCAATGTTTGCCTTCCAAGCTTTTAACACACTATCATTGTACAAATTTACACGGATTTCACTTGGTTTTCTTTTCAAAAACACTTTTGAAGAGTTTAAAGAACTTCTGATACATTTAATATATTCTTCCTCACTCATTCGGACAACACTTGTCAGAAACTCCTCATAAGACATATCATATCCATCTTTCTTACTGTTCATTGTTTTCTGTAAGTTTTGGTATAATTTATAATACTTGTCTTTTTCAGTTTCGAGAGGCTGTAAGACCATAGTTTTGGAAAGAGGTGGCAAAGGATAACCAAATCGACAGATTTTATCTTCTCGTTTTCTACATGTTCTAGAATGTTTGTGAATTTGAAGTTCTATTAAATGACGAAGATGTGAATTTTCTATAGAACATTTCAAATACTGATCCACATAAGCAGCCAACTCTACATCCGAATCCACATTGAATTTTGGTGCATTCTGTACCCATACAATCATATGAATGTGTGGCGATCCACGTTGCTGAAATTCCACTCTAAAAAAGTAATCAACAACTTTTCCAAGAGGTTCATGCTCACTCTTTAGAACTGTGTTGATGAATTCTTTAACTCTATGCTCGAAATATCTAGAACAAGTGACTGGATCCGATTGAATAAGTTTTATCTTTTGTTCCCATGCCAAGTTTTCAATTTGATCATCGGTGTAGTTGAAATTTTTATTTAAGGTAGCTAGCATTTTCAAAAGCTCAATCCATCTTGTATCAGCCGAGGACAATGACATAAACCAAGTTGGCAAACCCAACTGACGAATCATAGCATAAACATCTTTTTTTCTAGATTCCAAATATGCTGGAGAATTTCTTAGCTGTTTAAACAAATAGTACCCTTCATCATTTTTTACAATACTGTCAATACACTCTGAGTTTCTTGCTTGTACAGCAGTAATATTATTTGTTCCTGTTTGACACCTTCTAACAGCAAGGTTTGCTTTATCGTTCAATTGCTTCATTTGTATTTTTTTCAGTTTAAAAAATATATTAGGTACACTGTTAGCAGCCCGTCTATCTTGACTTCTCAATTCCCACTTTGCAATATCACTATAATGTACAGGCACTTTTCTATCATCATTATCTATTCGCCTCTGCCCACAAAATATGGTGGGAAAACATAGATATTCTGAATCTTTATCTTGAAATATACTGAGTGGCCTTTGACCTTCTCCAGGAGCAAATGTGAAAGTAGAATTTCTGTTTTCAAGATCTGCATCATCCAATAGAGTGTCAATATTTCCCACATTTTCCTGTGCGATTTCTTCTGCATCTGAATCATACAGTTCTTCCACATGAGTTGTGTTATGATTTGAAATATCATCATTTTTTTCTAACTGATTGTTTGAACAATTGCCAAACATTTCACTAACAACACCATCAAAATCAACAATATCATACTTTGAACATTCTTTTGTACACAACTCAAAAAAATTATGTATAACCTCAGCTTGGTCCTTATCACATGGAATATACTGAAGACTTTCATCCAAAACACCATCAGAATCATCATTATTTGTTTCAGAGCAGGCTTTTTTTTTTTGTGATTCAAAAAATGCATGCAGTGTTTCATTACTTTCTTCTGTGATTCTCTTTAACCACTGCTGGTCTATATCAACATTTGCATTTTTGTACAATTCACTACCACTCATTAGCCAGTGCAAAGCACAAAGAACATGATATGGTCGAACATTTTCTGAGAACACATACGACTTAAATGACATCTTCTTCTTTAATTTCACTGCAACTGTAACATTTTCGTCAAAAGGTCTAGGTAAAGCATTTACAACTGGTTGAATGTCAACAGGTACATTAACAACATTTCCTTTAACTGATAACTGGCGACCTCTAGGTAATTCTCGCATTTGCATGAAAGGTATACGTAAAGCAATAAGGCGTTCTTCAAGTGGAAACAGCTCCAATTCTTTTGGTTTTGGTGGCCACTTCATTCCATTTGAAACAGACAATTTTGGAACTTTACCGCACTTAATATTGTCTTTGCATGTAAAGCATATCCATTCTTCTTCATTGACTGATTTCACCCCTGTTAAGTATTTTTCCTTGTCTTTAGAAACAAATGTTTTAGCTTTTGATACAGTCTCTTCAAACCATGTCTGTTGACAACAACTACATATATAGACAGGTCCAACTGATATATTCTTGTGAAACTTTTCAATACAAACATCAATATCACTACCAAATTTTCTGCGCTTTCTGGTTATATTTTCAGCTTGTGAAAAGGATGGATCTTTCCGCTTGGTAGCTTTTCTTTTACAGTCCATAATGCTTTCAGCTTTCTTGTTTCTTTTATTTAATCTCCATTGTTGTTTTGCAAACCTTTCTTGTTCTAATATGAATGGATCTGACCTTGCTTTCCTCTTTGACCGATTTTGTATTTCAATTTCTTTTTGTTTGAATTCATGGCATTCTCGAGATTCTTTTTTCTTTTCACTTTCCCATTTTTTGTATTCATCTATTAATCTGGCTCTTCTCTTACATGCTTTTGTCATAGCTTTGTCTTTTCTCTGACATTCTTCAGATTGTCTAGCACTCTGCATAGATTTGAGTGTATATTCTCTATCTTTTTTTCGATATTCTTCAGATTGTCTAGCACTCTGCATAGATTTGAGTGTATATTCTCTATCTTTTTTTCGATATTCTTCAGATTGTCTAGCACTCTGCATAGATTTGAGTGTATGTTCTCTATCTTTTTTTTGATATTCTTCGGATTGTCTAGCACTCTGCATAGATTTGAGTGTATATTCTATATCTTTTTTTCGATATTCTTCAGATTGTCTAGCACTCTGCATAGATTTGAGTGTATGTTCTCTATCTTTTTTTTGATATTCTTCGGATTGTCTAGCACTCTGCATAGATTTGAGTGTATATTCTCTATCTTTTTTTTTATATTCTTCGGATTGTCTAGCACTCTGCATAGATTTGAGTGTATATTCTCTATCTTTTTTTCGATATTCTTCGGATTGTCTAGCACTCTGCTTAGATTTGAGTGTATATTCTCTATCTTTTTTTTTATATTCTTCAGATTGTCTAGCGCTCTGCTTTGATTTAAGAGTATACTTTTTGTCTTTTACCTTGAAATTAGAGTCTTGCCTTCTTTTCTGCATATAAACTCTCATATATTCTTTTCTTTCTGTGACGTTTTTCTTATTTATAATTTCTTTGTTCCTAATATTTTGATTTTTAGTTCTCTTTGTTCGATTTCCTGTCTTCTCTTCAAGTTTATGTTTTTGATCCTTAAAGTATTTTCCAATAAGTGTTTCACGATTTCCATTGCTTGAATTAGCAAAAACGTCTTCTCTTGCATGTGCAATCCTTGTATGGCTTTCAGAGACCTTTCTCTTGTATGTTACAGATTTCCAAGCATAGTCACATGAAGTGTCAGTATGACATTCAGCATGATTTTGAACATCAAATTCAGAGTTATGCTCAAGATTAGATAAGTCAAAGTCTACAGGAAGAATTTCAAACTGTGCAGAAATTGAAATCATCATACTTTCAAACAACACATATAAAAATGCAACTAGATCATCTAAAGAATTGAAAGCAGCTAGTAATGATTTTCCATCTGGAACAGATAACCCATTGAAACCATGTGAATGTGAATCAAATATAAAGTATTTGCAATCTCTCTTGAACACAGAGGTACAAACTGAACCTATCATTAATAAAACACTTGAAGAACATTGTAAAGTAGTATACAATGCCTGGTGAAGAGTAGGTAAACTGGTACTGACAAACTGTTCTGTGCAAAGACCTGTTACAACTGCAGATGTTTTCACAACAACTTCTTTGTTTAAAATTGAAACTAATCTTGGAAGTTCATCAAAGCAAAGTAACTTACTTTTGAATTTACCTTTTGCCTTTAATTCATCTATGATCTTATTAGACAGACGATCTCCAGCTAAAAGAATATTGTCTAGATCTGTACTACAAGAAATGTCTGAGTATGCTGCATATATTAATGAACAAAGTGCATTTGCAGTGCACTGACATCCTCTGGACTCACTGCTAAATATTTCAGAACCTTGATGAAAAGATCCCAGTTCAAATTTGACAGAGTTAAATGGACCATTAGAAGGCTTCCATAGCATTGTATCAGTTTGTTCTGTTAAAGGAAATGCAGTGTACATAATTTCTTCATCAATTTGCGTAGAGCTTGACAATACAGTGTTTGTAATCTCTATTGGTGAATGGATTTTGGTATTTTGTACTAGCTGTTTTCTGCTATCATTGTAATCTGTACTTTGCAAAACTTCGGAATTTCGTACTGGTTGTTTTCTGTTAATATCTTTTTCATCTGTATTTTGCAAAACTGAGGCAAAAGGTTTTTCCATATCTTTGTCAATTGTACTTTTCATATCTATATCAATTGTACTTTTCATATTTTTGTCTTTTGTACTATTCATAACTAAAGCATCAGATGATACGCTGAGGCAGGTCATACCCACATCTGAAGTATCTAGAGACCCTGCGTCAGATGACACTTTGGGGCAGGTCATACCCCCATCTGACAAACTATCTGACCCTGGCACAGATGTCCCCATCGCTACAAGCGATTGGGGCTTAGATCCTCCATGATCTGTGAGGGGGGTCAGGCCCACATCTGCGAAAATTAACCCTGGGCTGCTACCATTAGCCCTCATCACTGTCTTTGCCAATGACTTCTTCCAGGTCTTTTTACGTGGCATGACTCAACCTGAAACATACAGAAGTAGGTGTCCTCTTTAAATGGAAATTCAAGGGGGATTGGTATATTTGAAACTTAATCTAAATCATGGTTATACTAGATGAGGTTTTGTAAAACAGAATGTTTTTTTTTTTTTTTTCACTGGCTTTGGGTAATTTGACAAGATAATCAGTAAAACAATATGATAGCCCTACAGACTTCACTACCGCTGGTGTGTGGGAATGTGTGGCGGAGTAAAAACGTATCCCTGCCCTACATCATAGTGTAGATTATATTTTCTTGTTCTTTGGGATCATTGGTTCCATTGTGGAATTTTGAAAATATCTGAGGGTCACTGATGAGGCCTAATTGGCCGAAACTAGCTAGTCTGGCCCAGAAAACATGTACACTCCATATTTTTCACTTCTGTGGTGTATTCCTTGCTTCCAAAGGGTAACCCTTTTACAGAACATAGTTAACTTCACTACAGCTGGTGTGTGGGAATGTGTGGCGACGGTAAAACGTATCCCTGCCCTACATCATAGTGTAGATTATATTTTCTTGTCCTTTGGGATCATTGATTCCATTGTGGAATTTTGAAAATATCTGAGGGTCACTGATGAGGCCTAATTGGCCGAAACTAGCTAGTCTGGCCCAGAAAACATGTACACTCCATATTTTTCACTTCTGTGGTGTATTCCTTGCTTCCAAAGGATAACCCTATTATAGAACATATTTCACATGATTGTGTAAAGTTTCAATCAAGTGCTTTTAATAGGAGACATAAATCCAGCTGAAAAGCTGACTAATAAAAAGTGTAATCCACAGTGGAAGATGAGGGGAGGGTTGGAGCCCTGTAAAACCAGTTTAAACACCCAGGCATTATTACTAGCCATCCCAGGGTGTCCCAGCAGTCATTCTTTTGCGAATGCACAGTTCGTTCATGTTTGGTCTGTTTTGGTGTGTGTCCCCATGTCACTTTCTTAAGGTGACTTGAGATGGCTGCATTCTTAGATTGTTGCATCCTGAGTGACCTTTTCTTAACCAGTTTGTACTTTCATTGCAGTTTCATTTGTTTTATGTTTGCTGTTGTTCAATTATTGTATGTTATAATATTTCAACACTTATGTGTGTCCAAATTATTTAATTTAGTAAAGGTTAAAGAGTTACTACCTATTTTGGAAAGAACTGTTTTTATTGTTTGTTTTGATGGCCCATTCAAATCAATTTAAGTTATTTCTTATCCAGTCAGTTTACCTTACCACACTTCAAGGGTGCCTTATACATCAGGGGTACTGGTATAGTGCATATTCTTTGAACAGAAACTTATAACTGCTCTTCTTGAATCAGGGGAAGGGAGGCAATGAACAATATTCACAAATGAATGTTGCCAACTGTTGCAGATATCTACACTGCGAACTCCTGATCACCAGTCATACAGGCATCCCACTAAGCTACCAAGGGCAGCCAGTTAAAGAGCTGCTAATTGGGCTTGTTGCCTGTAATTTATTTGCTTGCTTAGAAGTGTCTGTTCATCTTTCCCTTGAATGTTTGGGATAGGCTTTGTGGCCCTGTAAAATAGATTTAAGCCCCCCAGTGGAGTTTGTTTCACTGACCTTCCAAAGCGGTTCTTCTCTCGCAGTTTATTTTTGTTAAGGTTTGTCTTTGACTGTTTGTATCCCTTATATTGTTTTGTTTTAGATAGCCAATTGGCCATTTTGTGGGAAAGTAACTGTCCTTTTGGCTTTCCGCTATTGATGTTTCCATTAGGGTCAGATGTTTCATGGATGTGTTTCTTTCCCTTTGGTGTCTCTGATGGGTTAATTGTATCAATTCCTGATCATTGCCTTCACTTCTATTTTGGGGACTGCTTCAATCAGTACCTGAAGTATCTTTACACCTGATTAAAATACTTTTCTAGGGGTTCTCCAGACAGGCATTAATTTGTAAAACAAAGGAACAGAGTTGATAAAAAAGGTTCAGTTATTATTCTTTGATACTTCACTACCTTTCAAGTAAACCGCTTAGAGGTTCTAAGCCTGTCCAGGAACCGTGGTGTGAGGCGGACCATCCATGCTAATAAACCCTATTGGTTTCATTGGGCGACAGGGCTTGAGATGTCATTTCATCTCAATGTCGGGTGAAAGTCCCACAAAATTGGAAGCGACGTCTCCAAAATGACCTTTACAGTGTTGACGGGGACAGTAAACCTCAAATCAAACAAGAATTCCGCCGAAGGCTATGTCACGCCTGTGGGGGCGCAAAGTCACCCAACCATGATATGTAGGTCAAGGTCAAACATAGATGCT
Source organism: Lucinisca nassula (assembly GCA_963580285.1). Classification (NCBI taxonomy): domain Eukaryota; kingdom Metazoa; phylum Mollusca; class Bivalvia; order Lucinida; family Lucinidae; genus Lucinisca; species Lucinisca nassula. Next base: position 66,183,092 of record OY757012.1, on the reverse strand, counting down.
TGCACAAAAGTTTCCATTCTTAAATGCAAGCTTGTACCAAGTATCATTAATGTAGATCCTATAGTTCTTGAGAAATAAACTTGACCATTAGGGTGAACTCTAGGGTAGTCGCAATATTTTACAAAGTCAGTGAACCATGAAATATAAGTCAATGTCAAATATGCATGCTTGCATTTAAGTTACCATACCTTGATACAAGTTTGTACCAAGTATCATTAATGAAGCTCTTATAGTTCTTCAGAAATAAACTTGAACCTCAGGGTAAACGCTAGGGTGGTCGCAATATTTTACAAAGTCAGTGAACCATGAAATGTAGGTCAAGGTCAAATATGGATGCTTGCATGTAAGTTTTCATCCCCAGATACAAGTTTGTACCAAGTATCATTAATGAAGCTCTTATAGTTCTTGAGAAATAAACTTGAACCTCAGGGTGAACGCTAGGGTGGTCGCAATATTTTACAAAGTCAGTGAACCATGAAATGTAGGTCAAGGTCAAATATGGATGCTTGCATGTAAGTTGTCATCCCCAGATACAAGTTTGTACCAAGTATCATTAATGAAGCTCTTATAGTTCTTGAGAAATAAACTTGAACCTCAGGGTGAACGCTAGGGTGGTCGCAAATGTTGACGCCTTTACAAACGGACAGACGGACGGAAAACCGGGCGCCTATATCGCGCCATGCTAATAGCAGGCGCAACAACAAACAAAACTACCTTTCAATGTCCTCCAACTTTTTTTCTTTATTGAAGTAAAAGTGACACTGACCTCCTGTCTCAAACACAATAGCATTACACATTACTGACAACTTGAATCAATTTATCAACATGCAATATTTAGACTTTTCATGTTAATAATAATGCAACCACTGTCTCCATTCTTTTGGCACTGATTGAGCAAACTATTCTTCCATCAAACAAAAGGTGTGATTCACTCTGATTCTGCCAAATCATATAGCCATTATTTTTTTTTTCTTCATTAAATAAATGATCATTTACCTTGGAATACAGTGATGGGTTATTCAAGGACAGTCTTTTACTCTGTTTACACAGTACACTAGTCTCTTTTCACAAACAACAAACACTGTCTACTTATGTAGCTATCAAACATATAGTTATCACTCTGTCAATTTTATCAAAACACAATATTAATGTTCTTTTCTCACAAATCTTGTTGATACTACAAGAAAAGGAAAACTTTATTAGTCAATGTTGTAGAAACAAACAATTTTTTGAACATTCTAAAAAAAACTGTTCAAATAAATTAAGAACAAGATGTGTTTGTGAAACACGAACATGTCCCCGGGCATGGTCATTTTTTTTCAAAGTTGGTCACAGTTCAAAGTCAAGGTCACAGGTCAAGAGTTTTGGTTTTAGTGGGAAGCCCTTGGCACAAGGAACTTGCATGCCAAACATGAAGGCTCTATCTTAAATGGTTTGAAAGTTATGAACAATAATATTTTTTTAAAGTAGGTCAAGGTCACAGGTCAAAAAGTTTTGCATGAATGTAAGCTCTTGTCACAAAGAAACTACATGCCAAATATGAAAGCTCTATCCTAAACGGTTCGAAAGTTATGACCAAAATGTTAATTTTTCTTTTAAGTAGGTCAAAGGTCAAGGTCACAGGTCAAAAGTTTTGCATGAATGTAAAGCTCTTGTTACAAGGAACCTACATGCCAAATATGAAGGCTGTATCTCAAACGATTCAAAAGTTATGACCATTGTTAACTTTGTCTTTTATGTAGGTCAAAGGTCAAGGTCACAGGTCAAAAATTTTTGTGTGAATGTAAAGCTCTTGTCACAAGGGACCTGCATGCAAAATATTATGCTGTATCTCAAATGGTTCAAAAGTTATGACCAAAATGTTATTTTTTTATTTTAAGTAGGTCAATGGTCAAGGTCACAGGTAAATTTTTTTTGCATGAATGTAAAGCTTTTGTCACAAGGAACATACATGCCAAATATGAAGGCTGTATCCCAAGCAGTTCAAAAGTTAAGACCAATGTTATTTTTTTCTTTTAAGTAGGTCAAAGGTCAAGGTCACAGGTCAATTTTTTTTGCATGAATGTGAAGCTCTTGTCACAAGGAACGTTCATGCCAAATATGAATACTCTATCTTCAATGGTTCAAAAGTTATGACCAATGTTAAAGTTGTCCACGTACAAACCAACAAACAAACAGATAGGGCAAAAAACAATAATGTCTCCGCAATCACTACTGGGGACATAAAAATAAAGTTTAAAAAAATTCTAATTTATAGCTAAATACCATTACAAATATCACAGTGATTTTAACCTCAAATCTATAAAGGTATTTAATATGAAATTTATAAATAATTTTCATTATATTTATATATTAAGTAGATTAGGTTTGTGTATGGCCTACACATTTCTTGAAATTTTCATTCATTGAACAGTGAAAAAGATGACAAAGTATTATAATATGTCTCCCCACCGGGAGCATAAAAACATGATCAGCAAGGCGGTTTTAATCCAGGAAGAGACCCTCTATGCACAGATGAAGGTATTACAACAGGCAAAATGGAGTGTTAATTTTGTGTATCTTTGAAACCAACAAGATCTATCATGAAAAGTCATTAATAACTCACACATTGTTCTGTCACAGGATGGTATGAGTTATATAAAGGCAATGAATTTATGTTCTTTTTTTACTGTTTTGTCCTTGACCTGGGTACATGGCATCTAACAGCTGCACTCTGCAGATTCTGCATAAATGGTGAACATCTTAAACAAGTTTCATGAAAATTGTAAATCTTCAGATGGTATAGGAAATTTGAAAGTTTTACAAAATGTCTACAGATGGACCAAACAACCTTCATCTTTCTTACCTGGTACGTCTGCAATCAGCCCTTTTGAGGATATTTATTGTTAGTGTTCATTTCAGATGAAAACATTTGTGTATTTGTTTTGGAGTTTTATGGCCCAGCCAACACTAGGTCATTTTTGAGCCAGTCAGTTTAACCACACTTCCCAGACAGGCTTATACATAAAAGGTAAACCAGTGCAGTGCACATTCTTTAGCCAGAAACTGACAGCTGCCCTTCTTGAATAAGCAAAAGGAAGAGAAAGACTGGAAAAGATTTCCTGATAAATTTCCATTATAGATCTTAAAAAAGATTTCATGATCAATCTTTGCAAATGGATGTTGCCAACACCTTCAGGTATCGAACCTGTGACCTCCTGATAACCAGTCTGGAGAGCATTCAACAGAGACACCACGGCCGGCTCAAATGAACTAGTTTTATAAGATAAACTATCATTAATATTATAAAGCCACAATAAACAATATCCTGGGTACGACTATAAACGACAATAATATTGCTCTTCACCAAGCTGTAAACTAGATCTTCATCGATTTGAAATGATGCATGGAATCTGAAAAAAAAAATTCATCAAAGTGTCAATATTATCAAAACAACTGTTATCATTACCTTCAATTTCGTTTTTTATTACTACACAAGTATAGTAGTCGCAGATAAGATTGACTAGGCTGAGCTATCATTTGTACCTGCCTTAGGAATATCCCATTAACAAAAAGGTAAATCAAGTCACCCGATTGTGTGAATTCATCTGTAACATAAGCATAGCTGTGGCATATAAGACCATTTCGTCCGCTTGTAGAAAGCGTGCGAAAGGCACTCCACCGAATCTTCTGGTGGACTCAGCGAATTTGACATATATTGACAACACGTGAATAGCTCCGCCTAGTCAATCTTACCTGCGACTACTATAGACTGATCCAATGTTTTGACATGTGACCTTGTTTACTTGTCACTGCGCATGCGCAAAACTATTTTTCCATTTGATAGAGATCTTTCGTGGTTGGCAAAAAGCCGCTGGTTCCATATAAACACGCACCAAATTTCGGCCCCCACCCATCGGGGCTTAAAGAGCTTAATCTGACCCACACACGAGTACTGGTAAACTGCTTAGTGGATCTAAGCCTGCCCAGGCAAAGCGGTGTGAGTGTCGGACCGTCCATGCTTATAAACCCTATTGGTTTCATTGGGCAAAGGGGCATGAGATGTCATTTCATCTCAATGTCGGGAAAAAGTCCCACAAAATTGGAAGCAACGTCTCCAAAATGACCTTTACAGTGTTGACACGGACGTAAAACCTCAAATCAAAGAAACAAACACACCAAATATCAAAGAGCTTGGCCTTGTGGCTTCAGAGGAGAAGATTATTTAAGATTTTTCCTGTATAAGTCAAAGTAAAACTAAAGGGGCCCCAGGGCGGTGGGATTTTTTGCCCCAGGGCTATAGTTTGAACAGTCTTGATTTAGGTCCACTAGATGAAGCTTCACACCAAATATCAAAAACCTGAGCCTAGTGGTTTCAGAGAAGAAGATTTTTTAAAGATTTTTCCTACATAAGTTAATGTAAAACCAAAGGGCCCAGCATGGGGGGGGGCATTTTTGGCGCAAGGGCTATAATTTGAACAATCGTGGCAGAGGTCCACTAGATGAAGCTACACACCAAATATAAAAGAGCTGGGCCTTGTGGTTTCTGAGGAGAAGATTTTTTAAGACTGTTCCTAAAAAGTCAATGTAAAACTAAACTGGCCCCGGGGCAGGGGGACTTTTGGCCCCAGGGCTATAATGTAAATAGTCTTGATAGAGGTCCACTAGATGAAGCTTCACACCAAATATCAAAGACCTAGGCCTTGGGGTTTCAGAGAAGAACATTTTTTTAAGATTTTTCCTATATAAGTTAATGTAAAACCAAAGGGCCTCGCATCGGAGGCATTTTTGGCGCAAGTGCTATAATTTGAACAATCTTGGTAGAAGTTCACTAGATGAAGCTACACACCAAATATCAAGGACCTGAGCCTTCTGGTTTCAGACAAGAAGATTTTTAAAGGTTTTCCCTATATAAGTCTGTGTAAAACTAAAAGGGCCCCGGGGCAGGGGGCATTTTTGGCCCCAGGGCTATAATTTAAAAAATCATGGTAGAGGTCCAGTAGATGAAGCTACACACCAAATATCAAAGACCTGGGCCTTGTGGTTTCAGAGGAGAAGATATTTTAAGATTTTTCCTATATAAGTCAATGTAAAACCAAGGGGTGCCAGGGCGGGGGTATTTTTGGCCCAAGGGCTATAATTTGAACAATCGTGGTGGAGATCCAGTAGAGGAAGCTACACACCAAATATCAAAGACCTGGGCCTTGTGGTTTTAGAGGAGAACATATTTTAAGATTTTTCCTATATAAGTCAATGTAAAACAAAGGGGTCCCGGGGCGGGGGTATCTTTTGCCCCAGGGCTATAATTTGGACAATCCTGATAGAGGTCCACAAGACGAAGCTTCATACCAAATATCAAACACCTGAGCCTTCTGGTTTCAGACAAGAAGACTTTTAAAGCTTTTCTCTATGTAAGTCTATTATGTAAAACCAAAGGGCACCGGGGCGGAGACATTTTGCGCCCCAGGATTATAATTTGAACAATCTTGGTAGAGGTCCACTAGATGAAGCTACACACCAAATATCGAACTCTTGGGCCTTGTGGTTTCGGAGAAGAAGATTTTTTTAAGTTTTCATTAAAAACATCTATTTTTGGCTCCTGTGACCTTGATGTGCAATGGACCGGAACCATTTGAACAACTTTGAAAGGGGACGACCTAAGGATCATTCCTGTGAAGTTTGGTCAAAATCCGATCAGTGGTTTAGGAGGAGATGTCCTTTGAAGAAATTGTTTACGGACGGACGGACGCACGGACGACGGACGAAAAGTGATCACAAAAGCTCACCTCATCATTACATGACAGGTGAGCTAATAAAACTATGTAAAACCAAAGGGCCCCGGGGCAGGGGCTATAATTTGAACAATCTTGGTAGAGGTCCACTAGATGAAGCTCCATACCAAATATCAAAGAGATGGGCCTTGTGGTTTCAGAGAAGAAGATTTTTAAAGATTTTCCCTATATAAGTCTATGAAAAACCAAAGGGTCTCAGGGCAGGGGCATTTTTGGCCCCAGGGCTATAATTTGAACAATCTTGATAGAGGTCCACTAGATAAAATTTCACACCAAATATCAAAGACCTAGGCCTAGTGGTTTCACAGAAGAAGATTTTTAAAGATTTTCCCTTTATAAGTCTATGTAAAACCAAAGGGCCCCCGAGACAGGGGTGTTTTTGGTCTCAGGGCTATAATTTGAACAATCTTGGTAGAGGTCCACTAGATGAAGCTTCATACCAAATATCAAAGACCTAGGTCTTCTGGTTTCAGAGAAGAAGATTTTTCAAGATTTTCCCTACATATAAGTCTATGTAATACCAAAGGGCCCCAGTGGGGGCATTTTTGGCCCCAGGGCTAAAACTGAACAATCTTGGTAGGGGTCCACAAGATTAAGCTTCATACCAAATATCAAAGACCTAGGCCTTGTGGTTTCAGAGAAAAAGATTTTTCAAGATTTCCCCTAAATAAGTCTATGTAAAACCAAAGGGCCCTGGAGCGGAAGCATTTTTGGCCCCAGGGCTATAATTTGAACAATCTTAGCAGGGGTCCACTAGGTGAAGCTTCATACCAAATATCAAAGAACTGGACCTTGTGGTTTCAGAGAAGAAGATTTTTAAAGATTTTCGCTATAGAAGTCATGTAAAACCAAAGGGCCCAAGAGCGGGGCAATTTTGGCCCCAGCACTATAATTTGAACAATCTTGGTAGGGGTCCACTAGGTGAAGCTTCATACTAAATATCAAAGACCTGGGCCTTGTGGTTTCAGAGAAGATTTTTAAAGATTTTCCCTATATAAGCCTATGTAAAACCAAAAGGCCCAGGTGGGTGGGGGGTGGGGGGGGACCTGGGCCTTGTGGGGTGAAGCTTCATACCAAATATCAAAGACATGGGCCTTACGGTTTGAGAGAAGAAAATTTTTAAATATTTTTTCCTATATAAGCCCATGTGAAACCAAACGGCCCGAGAGCGGGGGCATATTTGACCCCAGCACTATAATTTGAACAATCTTGGTAGGGGTCCACCAGATGAAGCTTCATATCAAATATCAAAGACCTAGGCCTTGCGGTTTCAGAGAAGAAGATTTTTAAAGATTTTCCCTATATAAGCCCATGTAAAACCAAAGGGCCCCGGGGCAGGGGCATATTGGCCCCAGCACTATAATTTGAACAATCTTGGTAGGGGTCCCCTAGATGAAGCTTCATACCAAATATCAAAGACCTGGGCATTACGGTTTCAGAGAAGAAGATTTTTAAAGCTCTTCCCTATATAAGCCCATGTAAAACCAAAGGGCCCCGGAGCAGGGGCATTTTTGGCCCCAGCACTATAATTTGAACAATCTTGGTAGGGGTCCACTAGATGAAGCTTCATACCAAATATCAAAGACCTAGGCCTTGCGGTTTCAGAGAAGAAGATTTTTAAAGATTTTCCCTATATAAGCCCATGTAAAACCAAAGGGCCCCGGGGCGGGGGCAATTTTGGCCCCAGCACTATAATTTGAACAATCTTGGTAGGGATCCCCTAGATGAAGCTTCATACCAAATAACAAAGACCTGGGCCTTACGGTTTCAGAGAAGAAGATTTTTAAAGCTCTTCCCTATATAAGCCCATGTAAAACCAAAGGGCCCCGGAGCAGGGGCATTTTTGGCCCCAGCACTATAATTTGAACAATTTTGGTAGGGGTCCACTAGATGAAGCTTCATACCAAATATCAAAGACCTGGGCCTTGCGGTTTCAGAGAAGAAGATTTTTAAAGATTTTCCCTATATAAGCCCATGTAAAACCAAAGGGCCCCGGAGCGGGGGCATTTTTGGCCCCAGCACTACAATTTGAACAATCTTGGTAGGGGTCCACTAGATGAAGCTTCATACCAAATATCAAAGACCTGGGCCTTGTGGTTTCAGAGAAGAAGATTTTTAAAGATTTTCCCTATATAAGCCCATGTAAAACCAAAGGGCCCCGGAGCGGGGGCATTTTTGGTCCCAGCACTATAATTTGAACAATCTTGGTAGGGGTCCACTAGATGAAGCTTCATACCAAATATCAAAGACCTGGGCCTTGTGGTTTCAGACAAGAAGATTTTTTAAGTTTTTGGTGAAAAAAATCTATTTTTGGCTCCTGTGACCTAGATGTGCAACGGACCGGAAGCATTTGAACAACTTTGAAAGGGGACCACCTAAGGATCATTCCTGTGAAGTTTGGTCAAAATCCAATCAGTGGTTTAGGAGGAGATGTCGTTTAAAGAAATTGTTTACGGACGGACGCACGCACGCACGCACGCACGCACGGACGACGGACGACGGACGAAAAGTGATCCCAAAAGCTCACCTCGTCACTACGTGACGGTGAGCTAAAAAGACCTAGGCCTTGTGGTTTCAGAGAAGAAGATTTTTAAAGATTTTCCCTATATAAGTCTACGTAAAACCAAAGGGCCCCGGGGCATGGGCATTTTTGGCCCAAGGGCTATAATTTGAACAATCTTGGTAGAGGTCCATTAGATGAAGCTTCTTTCTAAATATCAAAGTCCTGGGCCTTGCGGTTTCAGAGAAGAAGATTTTAAAGATTCTGCCTATATAAGCCTATGTAAAACCAAAGGGCCCCGGGGCGGGGGCATTTTTGGCCCCAGCACTATAATTTGAACAATCTTGGTAGAGGTCCACTAGATGAAGCTTCATACCAAATATCAAAGACCTTGGCCTTGTGGTTTCAGAGAAGAAGATTTTTAAAGATTTTCCCTATATAAGCCAATGTATAACCAAAGGCCCCCGGGACGGGGGCATTTTTTGTCCCAGCACTATAATTTGAACAATCTTGGTAGGGGTCCACTAGATGAAGCTTCATACCAAATATCAAAGTCCTGGGCCCTGTGGTTTCAGAGAATCAGATTTTTAAAGATTTTCCCTATATAAGCCTATGTAAAACCAAAGGGCCCCGGGGCGGGGGCATTTTTGGCCCCAGCACTATAATTTGAACAATCTTGGTGGGGGTCACACAGATGAAGCTTCATACCAAATATCAAAGACCTGGGCCTTGTGGTTTCAGAGAAGAAGATTTTTAAAGATTTTCCCTATATAAGCCTATGTAAAACCAAAGGGCCCCGTGGCGGGGGCATTTTTCGTCCCAGCACTATAATTTGAACAATCTTGGTAGGGGTCCACTAGATGAAGCTTCATACCAAATATCAAAGTCCTGGGCCTTGTGGTTTCAGAGAAGAAGATTTTTAAAGATTTTCCATATATAAGCCTATGTAAAACCAAAGGGCCCCGTGGTGGGGGCATTTTCTGTCCCAGCACTATAATTTGAACAATCTTGGTAGGGGTCCACTAGATGAAGCTTCATACCAAATATCAAAGTCCTGGGCCTTGTGGTTTCAGAGAAGAAGATTTTCCCTATATAAGCCTATGTAAAACCAAAGGGCCCCAGGGCGGGGGCATTTTTCGCCCCAGCACTATAATTTGAACAATTTTGGTAGGGGTCCAATAGATGCAGCTTCATACCAAATATCAAAGACCTGAGCCTTGTGGTTTCAGAGAAGAAGATTTTTAAAGATTTTCCCTATATAAGCCTATGTAAAACCAAAGGGCCCCGGGGCGGGGGCATTTTTCGCCCCAGCACTATAATTTGAACAATCTTGGTAGGGGTCCACTAGATGAAGCTTCATACCAAATATCAAAGACCTGGGCCTTGTGGTTTCAGAGAAGAAGATTTTTAAAGATTTTCCCTATATAAGCCTATGTAAAACCAAAGGGCCCCGTGGCGGGGGCATTTTTTGTCCCAGCACTATAATTTGAACAATCTTGGTAGGGGTCCAACAGATGAAGCTTCATACCAAATATCAAAGTCCTGGGCCTTGTGGTTTCAGGGAAGAAGATTTTTAAAGATTTTCCCTATATAAGCCTATGTAAAACCAAAGGACCCCGGGGCGGGGGCATTTTTGGCCCCAGCACTATAATTTGAAAAATCTTGGTAGGGGTCCACTAGATGAAGCCTTGTGGTTTCAGAGAATAAGATTTTTTAAGTTTTTGGTGAAAAAAAATCTATTTTTGGCTCCTGTGACCTAGATGTGCAACGGACCGAAACCATTTGAACAACTTTGAAAGGGGACCACCTAAGGATCATTCCTGTGAAGTTTGGTCAAAATCCGATCAGTGGTTTAGGAGGAGATGTCGTTTAAAGAAATTGTTTACGCACGGACGCACGCACGGACGCACGCATGCACGACGGACAACAAGTGATCCCAAAAGCTCACCTCGTCACTACGTGACGGTGAGCTAAAAAAAAATAACTGAATCTGTGGCATCCAGGATAAAGGTCAGTAAATAACCTTGACCTTTGAAATCGATAAACTTCCATTCAGCTAACCGCAAATATCATTTTTGATGTCACAGCCTACCAGGCAATCAGAAATATCCACTATTTTGCCTTTATTTCATACAAATGTCCAAGTGACCAAATTTGACCTTGACATAAAATAGATAAAGGTCAAACAAAAGTCATCATTTGAACAAACTCGGTAGGGTCAGAGTCCCTGATGCTGCATACCAAGTTCAAGATCATTGGCCATTCGGTTCTTGAGAAGAAGATATTCAAAGGTTTTTACCATGTATGGGCATGGCGGCCATATTGGTCATGTGACCCCGTCCTCACGAACAATCTTTTTTTCCCCAATTCCATAGAGGCTACACATGTAATTTGGTTTCAATTGGCCAAGTAGTTTAAGTGAAGAAGAAGATAAAAATACTGAATCTGAGCCGTCCTGGACAAAGGTTGGTAAATGACCTTGACCTTTGGAACAGATAAACTTCCATTCAGCTGATTGCAAATGCCATTTCTGATGCCACTAGCTACCATGCAATCAGAAAAGTCCACTGTTTTGCCTTTTTTCCATACAAATATCTAAGTGACTAAATTTGACTTTGACGTAAAACAGGTCAAGGTCAACCAAAGGTCATCATTTGGCCAAACTTGGTAGGCCCTGAGTCCCCGATACTGCATACCCAGTTTCAAGATCATTGGCTATTCGGTTCTTGAGAACAAGATTTTTAAAGTTTTTTTACCATATATGGGCACTGCAACAATATTGGTCATGTGGCCCAGTCCACACGTACAAACTTTCATTCCCCCTTCCCATAGAGGCTCCACATGTAATTTGTTTTTTGTTGTTTTTTTTTTTGGTTTGGGTTTTACGGCCCTTTCAAGATTATTTCAGTCATATCGAGCCGATCGTTAATCATAGGTGGGCGAAAACCGGAGTACCCGTAGAAAAACCACCTGACCTTCCGTTGCAGAACTTGGTGTCTCACACGTGACCTGAGCGGGGCTCGAACCCACGGCGGTGAGAGACCTAATGACTAAGAGTCAGCGCTCTTATCCATTAGGCCACGGAGCCCCGTATAATTTGGTTTCAACTGGCCAAGTAGTTTCAGAGATGTTGTTTGAAAATATTGACAACGCAGAGGACGTGGACGACAACGACAGAACAATGCCTTTACTATAAGCTCCCCTGGAGCCTTCGGCTCTGGTGAGCTAAAAAGTTAATTTTACCTGCTGATGCAGGCCCGCATACAGTTGAGAGGGTGCATACGCAGCCACTCCCCACTTTTGGAAATTATCTCAGATTCATGCAGTTTTTCACCCTCTGCAAAATATCTGAAATTCACACCCTCAACCCGCCCCTTTTCAGAGTCTGTGTATGGGCCTTAATCGTGTTCAAAACTTGCTACATACATATGGCAAACAGTGCCAACCCTGATCAGAAGCAATGTACTGTCAATCCGATCTGGGTCTATGCTGTATGTCAAATAACGGTACCACCTATAAAGTCTGGGCTGCCCATTTTTGCTCTTAAACATTTCAGGGTTCTGAACAGAAGTGCGAAAAGTCTATTTTTACTCGACTTGGCATATTTTATGAATGGAATGTGCCGAAGACGTCACGTGACAATGTATTGTTTTTCTTTTATTACATGAGCAACTGCCATTCTTATACTATTTGGTCTGTTCGTTTAACACTCAAATGTCACTATTTAAGCAAACAGTGTCGTCCCTGTGCAACCTGCTGAGCAGACGCCACATTCCATGCGTCTGATCTGACACGATTCCTGTTAGCTATGACCAATATGTTGCATCAATAAAAATAGCCCAACGTTTCAAGTTCTATTAATATTGGTTTTTCCCAAATCAGTGATCCTCACGTGGACAACTGCATGAATTCCGTTTTGCCATTTAGTAAATTTGGTCAATCGTAAACGACCCAAAAATAGGTATTTTATGAAGTGAAGGGGTTGGGGCATGGACCCAGCAAAAACCTGATTGGTATCACTGAATGCATTTTATCATAACGAACAAGAATATATGTGGTATAAGGCTGGGAATTTGTGCGGAAGAACAAGAATACATGTGGTATAAGGCTGGGAATCTGTGCGGAAGAAAAAGAATATCTGTGGTATAAGGCTGGGAATATGTGCGGAAGAACAAGAATATATGTGGTATAAGGCTGGGAATCTGTGCAGTGTGTGTGTGTGTGTGTGTGTGTGTGTGTGTGTGTGTGTGTGTGTGTGTGTGTGTGTGTGTGTGTGAATTCGGGTTTAACGTCGCTTTCAACAATTTTTCAGTCATATCACGACGGTGTCTGGTTGCGACAGGGAGCTCAATGCTCACTTTTATAGTGCTGCCTCACTGAAGTGTCATGTCCCAGACACATTACATGATACCACACCCAGTCACATTATTCTGACACTGGGGCGACCAGACCGACCCCTATCGAACCCGTGACCTCCCGTTCCCCGGAGCGGACACTCTACCAACTGAGCTATCGGGGCCGGTAGGGAATCTGTGCAGAAGAACAAGAATACATGTGGTATAAGGCTGGGAATCTGTGCGGAAGAACAAGACTATATATAGTACAAGGCTCGGAATCTGTGCGGTTCCTGAGATACAAGGCGTTTTAAGCAGTGAATGGGTTAGGACAGGGCCCTGGGGACCCCAGGAAAGCCCAAGATTGTTGTCACTTAGTGTGTCTTTTCATTAGGACCATGGCCATATTATGATTAAGTGGTATCTGGACGGTTTTTGAGATATGAGGCCTTTTTGTGAAGTGAGGAATGACCCCTGCAGACAGATAAGGACCTCTTAGTTGGTGTGATTTAATCAGCTAATCATAAGGAACAAGAGGGGTAGGGCATGGCCCCAGCACATCCCCAGGCGACCACAAGGTTGGTGTGACTGAATGTGTCTTATCATAAGGAACAAGAATATGATTTTTTGTTTTGAAGTTTGATGGCCCATTCAACACTATTTTAGGTCATTTTTTGAGCCGGTCAGTTTACCTATCCACACTTTTCCTGGGCAGGCTTATAGGCAAGCGGTAAACTAGTACAGTGCACATTCTTTAGCCAGAAACTGACAACTGCCCTTCTTGAATCAGCGAAAGGAAGAGAATGACCGTAGAAAAGATTTCATGATCAATGTCCATGAAAGAATGTTGCCGACCCCTGCAGGTATCGAACCCGCGTCATCCTGATCACCAGTCAGACATGCATCCGTCTGAGCTACTGGGTCCGGCCAAGAATACAAATGGTTTAGTAGTGGGATCTGGACAGTTTCTGAGATTTATGAAATGAAAGGGGTCGGGCATGGCCCAAGTCAACCCTGAGCGACTCCAAGGTTGGTGTCACTGAATGCATCTTATCATAAGGAACATGAATATATATGATTTAGGGATCGGGCTGTGAACATTTTCTCATATACAATGTATATGGCCTTTTATGAAGTGGAGGGGTGGGTCATGGCCCCGGTGCACCTCAGAAGACCCCAGGCTGGTGTCAATAACTTCATCTTATCACAATGTATCTTATTGGAGTTTAATGGCACAGTCAACACTATTTAGGTCATTTTCAGTCGGTCAGTTTACCTATTCACACTTTTCCTGGGCAGTGCATTCTTTCGCCAGAAACTGACAACTGCCCATCTTGAATCAGCAGAAAGGAGAATGACCGTAGAAAAGATTTCAGAATCAAACTTGACCTAGATTTTATAGTGGCAAACATTCTGAGCAACTTTCATCAAAAATGGGTCAAAGCTGTGACCTCTAGAGTGTCAACAATTTCAGCCTAAAATGAACTAGTTTCGAACTAGAAATCAATACAAACATCTATAATAGGCCTGGGTAGCTCAGTCAGATCCAACTGGTGATCAGGAGGTCGCGAATGCAATTTCTGCCAGTGTCAGCAAGTTTCTTTCGTGGAGATTGATCATGAAATGATTTCTACTGTCCTTCTCTCCCTCTTGCTGATTCAAGAATGGCAGTTGTCAGTTTCTGGCAAAAGAATGTGCACTGTACTGATTAAACGATTAAATACAAGCATGTCCAGGAAAAGTATGGATATGTAAACTGACCAGCTCAAAAATGACCTAAAATATCAATATATAGTGTTGACTGGGTCATTAAGCTCAAATGCAAACAAAACAAAATAAACTTCTAGATCAATATTGATAACGATTCAACTTTAATGCGACCTCTATAGTGTTAACAAGCTTTTTATTATCCCCATGCTTTTCGAAGAAAAAGTGGGGATATTGTAATTGTCTCCGTCGTCCGTACGTCCGTCTTACCGGACAACTCCTCCCACACTTTTACAGCTAGAAACTTAAAACTTTGGGAACTGATAGGTCTTTGGTCTGAGGAGTGCATGACATTTTCGGAATTTTGATCCTACACCTAGTGGTCAGGCCAGGGGGTGGGGTGCCCCGGGGGTAAAAAATCAAAGTTTTCAGAACCTGGTCGTGAGACATATCAAATCGAACGGCATAATGAGTAGAATACATAACAATCAAAATTTGACCCCTAGGGTCAGGTTTGAGGTCAACAGAGGTCAAAAACTTGGATTTTCACCCCCATAACCCCCTTTTCAACGATTACCAGATAACTCCTCCTACGCCGTTTCAGATAGAAACATGAAACTTTGGGAACTGATAGGTCTTTGGTCTGAGGAGTGCATGACACTTTCGGAATTTTGATCCTACTCCTAGGGGCCAGGCCAGGGGGTGGGGTGCCCCGGGGGTAAAAAATCAAAGTTTTCAGAACCTGGTCGTGTGACATATCAAATCGAACGGCATAATGAGTAGAATACATAACAATCAAAATTTGACCCCTAGGGTCAGGTTTGAGGTCACCAGAGGTCAAAAACTTGGATTTTCACCCCCATAACCCCCTTTTTAACGATTACCGGATAACTCCTCCTACGCCTTTTCAGATAGAAACTTGAAACTTTGGGAACTGATAGGTCTTTCGTCTGAGGAGTACATGACACTTTCGGAATTTTGATCTTAAGATTGGGTGGGAGTTGCAATTGAGAACTTATATAGTGGCGTATCTTAAAAAAAGCGTGGGGATATGCGATGGCGTGCCATCGACTGCGTGATTCTAGTTTAATTTTACATAGTGACCTAGTTTTTTACCCAAGTAGCCCAGTATTGATCTTGACCTAGATTTCATAGAGGCAAACATTCTGAGTAAGTATCCTCCAATTTGGATGGATGTTTTATTTAAAGACGCTCAACCCTAAGAAGGCATATAGCATGTAAAATCAACTAGAAATAAAAATATGTCCATTTTAACAAGAGGGCCATAATGGCCCAGGATCGCTCACCTGATTCTTATTGTACAGATAAAGTGGTAGGTAATCATAAGGTGGAGTGGACGGTTTGAGCCATTTTGGTTGAGAGTGACCCAAATTATTTCAAAATCAGTCAAACTATTTAGTACTGTTGTCGGAGGATAAGTTAACAGTGATGTCAGCGAAAGTTTTTGTTACTGAGAACAGTCCAATGTTGTCGAAAGGTAAGCAAACGTGGATAATATTCAATATAACGTGATTTTGTTGTATACTTGTTAAACCTGGGGCATTGGAAAGACGGCTAACAGCCGTCCAAATATTTTGTAATTTATAGTTGTGGGTTCGAGCCTCACTATTACATTTTTCTTTTTCCTTCTTAAAATATCACATACTTCTTATTGTTTAAAATATTGCAATGCCCTTTTCTTCTGCCGAGATCAGTAATTCTGTTTTTATGTGCTAAGAAGAAGAAACAAGCAACAATGTCACGAAGCTGTTGACAAGCAACACAAACCTCTATCACGAATTTCAATAGATCCATGCAGGTTTCCAAAATCAAAGTTTAACATTCTCACAAAGCTATAAACGTATGTCTCATGTCTCAATGATAATGTCTGTTGATATCATTTCTTAAGACTCCCTCCAGGACACAATTGAAAGCAACCAACGTCGAAAATATTTAGGTCATTTTTTGAGCCGATCAATTTACATATCCACATTTTCCCAACATAAGCAAATAACCTGTACAGACACTGACAACTGCCCATCTTGAATCAGTGCAAGGGGAGTTCCTTCAGAGCTGACTTCAAAGTTGCTATCTGGGCACCTTATGGACATTGAGGGTCAGGTCCTAGTGCATGGTGATAGATTTGCTCAGTCTAGTGCATGGTGATATATTTGCTCAGTCTAACTTACAATGCCTCGTTGTGACAAGGCCGGTGGGGGTTGGAAATGTGTGTGTGTGTGTGGGGGGGGGGGGGGGTTGAAAGTGGAGATGGCAAGAATTGGCATTAGATGCTAGACATACGAGTCAGTGGTTCCCTTTGACAATACAGAGCTGACTTGTATGTCACTATCTGGACATATTGTCGATATTGAGAGTCCAGTCCTTAGTGCAACAGAAGGTGATGAAGCAGGTCAGCCTCACTAATAATGTCACATGGTGACAAAACGAGGGGGAGGGTGTGTTATGGGTCAGTGGTTACCTTTGACAATACAGGGCTGACTTGTATGCCACTGTCTAGGCATCTTGGGGACATTGAATGTCATGTCCTATTGCACCAGACAGAGATGAACTTGCTCAGCTTAACCCTATACAAGAGGGCCGAGTGGCCCTGATTCGCTCACCTGATTTCAAGATCTCACACAGCTTCTGAAAGTCATGTGGGTGACAGCCATTCCATGTAGCATAACTGCTGCACTTAGATAGATGATCACCTTTTTATCTATGATGGCCATATTTTTCATTGGCGCTGAACAATTATAACTTTCTAGTTAGGCAGCTACCAAGGCAATAATCCTGTGAAGTTTAAATCATTTTGGTGGAGTTCACATTTGAATCAAATTTACGTTTTTCTATTTTTATCTCTAGTGGCAATTTTGCTCACCAAAGCAGAACCGAACAGCTATTTTGGTAGAGGGTCACCTAAGCAACATTCCTGTGAAAGTTGAATCAAACTGACCCAAGGTTTTAGGAGGAGTAAATTGACAACATTTTCTATTATTTAGCTCTGTTGGCCATTTTGCTCATCGAAGCTGAACCGTTTTATCTAATTTTCTGAAAGGCCACCTATGCAACATTCCGACAAAGTTGGAATGAAATTGGCCAAGGGTATAGGAGAAGTTGATGTTTGAAGATTTTTCTATTTTTAGCTCTGGCGGCCATCTTGTTAATCAGAGCGGAACTGTTTTATCTATTATGGTAGAGAGCCACATAGGCAACATTCCTGTGAAGTTTGAATCAAACAGGCTCAAGGGTTCTGATGTTCAAATTTGAAGTAAATTTAGGTTTTTTTATTTTTAGCTTTGGTGGCCATTTCGCTCATTAGAGGGGAACAGTTTTAGCAATTGTGGTAGAGGGTCACTTAAGCACCATTCCTATGAAATTTGAATGAAATCAACCCAAGGGTACAGGAAGAGTTGTCGTTTAAAGATTCTCTATTTTTAGCTCTGAATTGAAATTTTGTGCAGTTAATGTTAGTTTTGCTATATGTTCCTTAGATTTCAACTCCTTATCTCAAACCAAATATTCTGGTCCCCTGGAGATGAGAGTCGACGGTATTTTGGTAGGGAGTCACCGTGACAACATTCTTGTGAGTTTGAATAGAATTGGTCCAAGAGTTTCGGAGTTGATGTTTGAAGATTTTTCTATTTTTAGCTCTGTTGGACATCTTGTTCATAAGAGCAGAACTGTTTTAGCTATTTTGGTAAGGAGCCATATAGGCAACATTCCTGTGAAGTTTGAAGCAAAGGGTTTATGAGGAGCCAATTTATGAAGCTTTTTGTGGTGGCCATTTTGCTCATCAGAGTAAAACCCTTTTAGCCATTTTAGAGGGTCACATAAGGAGTTGTCGTTTAAAGATTTGTTTCCATTTTTAGCTCTGGTGGCCATCTTGTTCATCAGAGCGGACCAATTTAATCTATTTTGATAGGGAGCCAACTAGGCAACATTCTTGTGAAGTTTGAATCAAATTGGCCCAAGGGTATAGGAGGAGTTCGAGTTTGAAGCAAATTTACAATTATTTTTTTGCTCTGGCAGTCAGTTTTAAGCCCCCGCCCATAGGGGCTTGAAGAAATATATGGGCTGCATGATGCTTCCACGCAGAGCTGAATCCGTCCCGCACACTAGTACTGGTAAACCGCTTAGAGGATCTAAGCCTGTCCAGGAACCGCGGTGCGAGGCGGACCGTCCATGCTAATAAACCCTATTGGTTTCATTGGGCGGCAGGGCTTCAGATGTCATTTCATCTCAATGTCGGGTAAAAGTCCCACAAAATTGGAAGCAATGTCTCCAAAATGACCTTTACAGTGTTGACAGGGACGTTAAATCTCAAATCAAAATCTGGCAGTCAGTTTGCTCATCGGAGAGAAACTGTTTTAGCTATTTTTGTAGTTCCTATGAAGTTGGAATCAAATTGGCCCAAGGGTAAAGGAGACATAACTTTTTCTATTTTAGATATGGCGACCACCTTGTTCATCAGAGCAGAATGATTTTAGCTATTTAGCTATCACGTTAAATATCAATGACCTGGGCCTTGCGGTTTCAGAGAAGATTTTCCTATTTTAGTCAATGTAAAACCAAAGGGCATTTTTGGTGCAAGGGCTATAATTTGAAGAATCTTGGTAGAGGCCTACTAGATTTTCTAAGATTTTTCCAATATAAGTCAATGTAAAACCAAAGGGCCTTCAGGAGGGGGCATTTTTGGTCCCAGGGTTATAATCTGAACAACTTTGATATCGGTCCACAAGACGAAGCTTCAAATCAAATATCAAATACCAGAGCCTTCTGGTTTCAGACAAGAATATGTTTTCCTAAAAACCAAAGGACCCCAGGGCTTTAAAATGAACAATCTTGATAGAGATCCACAAGATGAAGCTTCATACAAAATATCAAACACCTGACACTTCTGGCATTTTTGGCCCCTAGATGAAGTTTCATACCGAATATCAAAGACCTGGGTCTTGCGGTTTCGGAGAAGAAGATTCTACTTTTAAAGATTTTCCCTATATAAGCATATGTAAATCCAAAGGGCCCGGAGCGGAGGCATTTTTGGCTCTAGCACTATAATTTGAACAATCTTGGTAGGGGTCCACTTTATCAAGCTCCATACCAAATATCACAGACCTGGGCCTTGTGGTTACAGAGAAGAAGATTTTTAAAGATTTTCCCTATATAATCTATGTAAAACCAAATGGCCTGGTGCGGGGGCATTTTTTGCCCCAGCACTATAACTTGAAAAATCTTGGCAGGGGTCCACTAGATGAAGCTTCATACCAAATATCAAAGACCTGAGCCTTGTGGTTTCTTGGAAGAAGATTTTTAAGTTTTCAGTGAAAAAAATCTATTTTTGGCGACTGTGACCTCAATGTGCAATGGACCGGACCCATTTGAACAACTTTGAAAGGGGACCACCTAAGGATCATTCCTGTAAAGTTTGGTCAAAATGCGATCAGTGGTTTAGGAGGAGATGTCGTTTAAAGAAATTGTTTACAGACGCAGATCACAACGGACAACAGACAAAAAGTGATCCCAAAAGCTCACTTGTCACTACGTGACGGTGGGCTAAAAATAAAGTTGCTATTGCCTAGAAAAAATAGCTGTCGAAGGATGGACAAACGATGGACTGCAGACAACAAATATCATGGCATAAACTGATCTGGAGCTGTGCTCCAGGGGAGCTTATAAAGCTTATCACCTGGACAACAATTTCCCTAATATAAGTCTACAAGGAGACTAAAAAGCGGCAGGCTTATACGTAAGTGGTTAACCAGTACATTGCACATTCTTTCGCCAGAAACTGACAACTGCCCTTCTTGAATCAGCGAAGGGAGAGAATGACCATAGAAAAGATTTCATGATCAATCTCCACACCGACACCAGCAGGTATAGAACCTGCGTCCTCCTGATCACCAGTCAGACGCCTAACAAGCTTGTTTAGGATCAGATCAAAAATGAAGTTGCTATCACCTGGACAACAGTTAATCCCTTATAAGTATGTGGGAGACTATAGGGCATGTAACGCTCACATGAACAATTCACTCTGTCCCAAATTCGAACTGGTCCAAGATCTTATGGCTATCCTCATTGCCTACATTGCAAGTTTGATGCTGCTATTGCCTGGACAACAAGTTGACAACAGATGGACGACAGATAACAGATCACAGCATAACTATCCTGGAGCTGTACTCCAGGCAAGCTAAACCTGATTAGACAGTGCCAGATGTTATCTTGGTAATGTTATTTTATATCTCTTATCCACAGCATTTGTAAACCTACTGATCACTTACCATTTTTAGTCATTGCAATTGAGCTCCCATACAGCTTGACACTCAGGGCCCAGTCATTCAAAGCTAACAATGCCACTAGTTAAACTGATGTTTTCATTGGCCATTATGGTGATGTTTTTACTGAATATATGCATAGCTTCTCCCAAGCTACTCACATTTGTTCAGCAAAAACATCTATATTAGACATTTTCTTGTTAGAAAAGTTAACTTTCAACCACCAGCAAGGATTATATTTTCTGGTCCTTTGGGATCAATGAGTTAATTTTGTATCATTTTGAAAATAGAGTTCTTCTTAAGCCAGCGCTAGAGGGCGTGGCAGGTGTTGCACATTTCAGTACTGGTCATGAACAGACTCGATAAAACCGAGTGTGCTATTTTCGTTTATTTGGTGTATTCTTTTCTTTCAAAGGATCTTATCTAACTATTCAGATCTTATTTGAACAAATGAGCCCAAATAAGCTAAACATTACACGATTTTGTCTCTTCTTTCGTAATATTAAAAATTCTACAATAAAATAATCAGTTCCGACATACCTTTTTTATAGTTGTCCAATCATCAATGACTTCAACATCTTTCAGCATATAAATAATATAAGGGCCAGAAACAGTCACTGGCTTTTTCCGTCTGTCTGTACTGAAAGAATCAGATTTCCTTTTGCTCTTCTTTAAAATCTGTGTTTCATTCCATAAATCTGTTAAAGAAAATGAAGCATTCAATATATATAATAACTGGCCATGTGTCATGTTCAGCATAAACTCCTTTCCAAGGTCTACCTGTATGGAACATCAATCTCCCAAGTCTTGAACTGTGTAGCAGGTCAGCCTGCATGGCATTTTAAAAACTAGAAGTGGATGCAATGATCAGGAATCGATACAATCAACCCAGAGCTCTCATCAGAGACACCAAAGGGAAAGAAACACAAACATGAAACAAAAGCCCTAATGGAAACAGCGGAAAGCCAAAAGGACAGTTACTTTCCCATAAAATGGCCAATAGGCTATCCAAAATAAAATAATATAAGCGACACAAACACCCAAAGACAAGTCTCTTAAGTCTTGACCTGTATGGAAGATTACCCTGAATGGTATATCAGTCTTACACTATTTGACCAACGGGACATGGCAGCCTGCAGAGCACAGCAATCTCACACGTCAGAACAATGTAGCTGGGCAGTCTGCATGGCTGGAGCAGGGCAGTCTGCATGTCATATCAGTCTCACAATTCTGAACATTATGTAGCAGGTTAGTCTGCATCATGGCATGTCAGTCTCACGTCTTGACCAACATGGCCTGCATGGCATGTCAGTCTGACAAGCCCTGGCCAATGTAGAAGGTCAGTCTGCATGGCATGTATGTCTCACAAGTCTTGATCAACATGGCATGTCAGCCATCATGGCATGTCAGTGTCACAAGTTTTGACCAATGTAGCAGGTCAGCCTGCATGGCATGTCAGTCTAAACAAGAGGGCCATGATGGCCCTGGATCGCTCACCTGATCCATAGGGTAACAAGTGGACCCCTGGGAGAGCCATTATTGGCCCCAGGCTATAATTTGAATTATCTTGGTAGTGGTCAAAAAAGTGAAACTTCATACCAAATATCAAAGACTGGAGCCTTCTGGTTTCAGACAAGAAGATTTTTTAAGGTTTTCCTTATATAAGGATCTTGGTAGAAATCAACAAGACGAAGCTTCATACCAAATATCAAAGACCTTGGCATTCTGCTTTCAGACAAGAAGATTTTCAAATTTTTTCAATGCCTTGACTTCTATTTCCTATGGCTATAGTTTTAACAATTTTGATAGAGGTCCACTAGATGAAGCCTCACACCAAATATCAAGGACCTGGGCCTTGCGGTTTCAGAGTAGAAGATTTTTTTAAATTTCCTATATAAGACAATGAAAAAACCAAGGGGCCCTGGGGCGGAGGGATTTTTGGCCCAAGGGCTATAATTTGAACAATCTTGGTAGAGGTAAAATTGATGAAGCTACACACCAAATATCAAAGACCTGGGCCATGCAGTTTCGGAGAATAAGTTTTTTTTTTTAAGATTTTCCCTGTATAAGCCAATGTTAAACCAAAGGGCCCGCAGGTGGGAACATTTTTCGCACTAGGCCTGTAATTTGAACAATCTGCGGGAACATTTTTCGCACTAGGCCTGTAATTTGAACAATCTTGATAGAGATCCCCTAGATAAAGCTTCGTACCAAATATCAAAGAACTGAGCCTTGCGGTTTCAGGGAAGAAACCAAAGGGCCCGGAGCGGGGGCATTTTTGGCCCCAGCACTATAATTTGAACAATCTTGGTAGAGGTCCACTAGATGAAGCTTCATACCAAATATCAAAGACCTGTGCCGTGCGGTTTCAGAGAAGAAGAATTTTAAAGATTTTCCCAATATAAGCCTATGTAAAACCAAAGGCCCCCCGGTCGGGGGCATTTTTGGCCCCAGGGCTGTAATTTGAACAATCTCGGTAGAGGTCCACTAAATGAACCTCATGCCAAATATCAAAGACCTGGGCCTTGTGGTTTCAGAGAAGATTTTTAAATATTTTCCCTATATAAAATAGAAGCAGAGGCAATGATCAGGAATCGATACAATTAACCCTCAGCTCCAATCAGAGACACCAAAGGGAAACAAACACAACATGAAGCAACAAACACCAAGGGTAACACTAACAGCGGAAAGCCAAAAGGACAGTTACTTTCCCACAAAATGGCCAAAAAGGCTATCCAAAATAAAATAATATAAGCGACACAAACACCCAAAGACAAACCATAACAAAAATAAACCGCGACAGAAGAACTGCCTTGGAACGGTCAGCGGAAACGAATTCCACTGGGGGGGCTTAAATCGATTTTACGTGGCCACAATCCTCGCCTTTACTTCCGTCGCGATTAAGACAAATAGTTTGTTCAGTCCGCATGAAGGCCTCCTAACTCATCAGTGCAACATCTCAGTGAACCCAAAAATGAAACAACCACAGAGATGAAACAACGGTGAGGACTCGACAGCAAGAAACAACAGAAATGCTGGAGCAAAAGAAAACCAACAGTTAAAGGGTAAATTTGACTGATCAATCATCGAAATAAGTATTATCAATATTTAATAAAATCATCCAAATATCTAGAAGAAGAGCTAAAAGCTTCAATGATTTCAGACTGGTTATCAGCAGAAAGGGACATCATGAAGTCTCTCTCATAACAAAACAAAAACAGATCAGCCCCAAGTGGTGCACAATTAGTACCCATCGGAATACCCACAACTTGTCTAAATAACTTAGTACCAAATCTTATGTAAATATTGTCAAGTAGGAAGATGAGAGCTTCACACACCTTCTGACATGACCATAAAGTACAGTTTTTATGCTATTCAGAAGTTAAAAACACATTTCTTACATTACATGCAAGATAGAGGGAGTCTTCCCTATGAAATGTCTATTCAATTAAATCAGTAAGTTTTTCTTTTATAAGATTATGAGGAAGTGTAGTGTAAAGGGTGGAAAAATCATAAGTAGACAGACTTGAAGCACGAAAATGCCTGGATTTCAACTTATTTAAAACTTCATTAGAATTTTTTATAGACCAAAACAGATTTCTACCTGATCTTTCGAATACTTTGTCGCAATTGTTTATCATGTTTTTGATTGCAGTAAAACATGAAATTAATAATTTGGAGAGTTCAGTGTGGTACAAGCGCTTGAATTTGCAGTAAACCGTGCTTTGTAAGGTCTTTTATGAAGTTTAGGTAACCAATATAATGTAGGAAGCTTGTCTTGGCCTTCTGTAACACAGAAAGCAAACTTGGTGGCTGAATGACAAATGTGGTCATCAACTAAAGCTCTCTCTACAGCTTAAGGCTGAAATTCATAGGCCTTAGTACCACCAAGTTCTTGCTGAAGAGTGTTAACATAGTGAAGTCGTCAAACAACGACCACATTGTAAGCAGCCTAACAACCAGAGGACCATTGGTCCGGAATCGCTCACCAAAGACTTTAATATGTGATCTTTGGCCAAGAGGGACCGAAGGTCTGTGTAACTGGGTGGGGATCTCAACTGTTTCCGAGATATTAAGCATTCAATGCAATAAAGGGAGTTGGCACCCAGCCCCCACCCCCCCCCCCCCTCCCCCCCCCCCCCCACTGGAACCGTAGGTCCAACGGTCCATTACACTGAATGCGACAAGAATATGTATGGTTTATGGGTGGGGATCTTAACCGTTTCCGAGATATTAAGCATTTTGTGGAAAAAGGGGGTTAGGCATGCCCCCCCTCCCTCACCCAGGGACCCCCGGGTCCAAAGGTCCATGTCACTGAATGCGCCTTATCATAAGGAACAAGAATATATATGGTTTGTGGGTGGGGATCTTAACCTTTTCCGAGATATTAAGCATTTTGAGCAAAAAAGGGGGAGGGGCATGCCCCCCCCCCCCGGACCCCTGGTACCCCAGGGTCCAAAGGTCCATGTCACTGAATGCGCCTCATCATAAAGAACAAGAGTATATATGGTTTATGGGTGGGGATCTTAACCGTTTCCGAGATATTAAGCATTTAATGCAAAAAAGGGGGTGGGGCATGCCCCCCTGGGACCCCCGGGTCCAAAGGTTCATGTCACTTAATGCGCCTTATGATCAGGAACAAGAATATATATGGTTCATGGAACGAGATCTTAACCGTTTCCGAGATATTAAGCATTTTGTGCAAAAAAAAGGGGTGGGGCATGCCCCCCCCCCCGGACCCCTGGTACCCCATGGTCGAAAAGTCCATGTCACTGAATGGGCCTCATCATAAGGAACAAGAGTATATATGGTTTATGGGTCGGGATCTTAACCGTTTCCGAGATATTAAGCATTTTGTGCAAAATAGGGGTGGGGCATGCCCCCCCCCCCCCCCCCCCCGGGGAACCCCGGTACCCAAAGGTCCAAAGGTCCATGTCACTGAATGCGCCTTATCATAAGGAACAAGAATATATATGGTTTATGGGTCGGGATCTTAGCTGTTTTGGAGATATTAAGCATTTTGTGCCAAAAAGGGGTTGGGGCATGCCCCCCGGGGGGGGCCCAGGGTTCCAAAATCCACGTCACTAAATGCGCCTCATCATAAGGAATAAGAATATATACGGTTTAGTGGCATTATTTGTAACAGTTTGCAAGATATCAGACATTTCTACTTTTTCCCATACAAATGCCCATGCTACCAAATTTAACCTTGGCGTAAAATAGGTCAAGGTCATCCCAGGGACACCATTTATGCAATTTATGATGGGCCCATGTCCCAGGTGCTACATGCCAAGTTTCATGCAAATCGGCCCAGTGGTTCCGGAGGAGAAGATTTTCGAAGGGTTTTTACCATATATGGGCATGGCGGCCATCTTGGTCATGTGACCTAGACCAAAAATGCAAACTTTCGTTCCCCCACCCCATGGAGCCGTCACATGAAATTTGACTACAATCGGCCCAGCGGTTCCGGAGGAGAAGACGTTTGAAAATGTGAACACACACACAGAATTTTTGCCTGGCCATACTATCAGCTCACCAATGAGCCTTCGGCTCAGGTGAGCTAATAACATAAGCCTACGAAAAAACCAAAGGGCCCCGGGACGGGGGCATTTTGGGTCCTAGGGCCATAATTTGAACAATCTTGATAGAGGTCCACTAGATGAAACTTCACACCAAATATCAAAGACCTGGGCCTTGCGGTTTCAGAGAAGAAGGTTTTTAAAGATTTTCCCTATATAAGCCTATGTAAAACCAGAGCCCTCTGGGGCGGGGGAGTTTTTGGTCCCAGGGCTATAATTTGAACAATCTTGGTATTGGTCCACCAGATGAAGCTTCATACCAAATAACAAAGGCCTGGCCATGCGGTTTCAGGGAAGAAGATTTTTAAAATTTTGATTAAAAAAAAATGGTAGCTCCGTGACCTAGATGAGCAGCGGTCCGGAACCATTTGAACAACTTTGAAAGGGGACTACATAAGGATCATTCCTGCGAAGTTTGGTCAAAATCCGATCAGTGGTTTAGGAGGACATGTCGTTTGAAGAAATTGTTTACGGACGCACGCAGGCACGGACGAACGCACAGACGCACAACCAGCAAAAAGTGATCCCAAAAGCTCATTTCGTCACTACGTGACAGGTGAGCAAAAAAGTCTTAAACAATATAGCAGGTCAGTCCGCATGGCATGTGAGTCTCACAAGTCTTAACCAATGTAGCATATCAGCTGCATCTAACAAGTCTTGACCAATGTAGCAGGTCAGTCTGCATGGCATGTCAGTCTAAAAAGTCTTGACCGATGTAGAAGGTCAGTCTGCATGGCATGTCAGTCTAAAAAGTCTTGACCAATGTAGCAGGTCAGTCCGCATGGCATGTAAGTCTCACAAGTCTTAACCAATGTAGCATATCAGCCTGCATCTAAAAAGTCTTGACCAATGTAGCAGGTCAGTCTGCATGGCATGTCAGTCTAAAAAGCCTTGCCCAATGTAGCAGGTCAGCCTGCATGGTATGTCAGTATTACAAGTTTTGACCAGTATAGCAGAATAGAAGTTTTGTGTTTGATTTAAGGTTTAACGTCCCCGTCAATACTGTAAAGGTCATTTTGGAGACGTTGCTTCCAATTTTGTGGGACTTTTACTTGACACTGAGATGAAATGACATCTCAAGCCCTGATGCCCAATGAAACCAACAGGGTTTATAATACAGAATAGAAGTGAAGGCAATGATCAGGAATCGATACATTAACCCAAAAGATCCCATCAGAGACACCAAAGGGAAAGAAACAGAAATGGCCTAATGGAAACATCAATAGCAGAAAGCCAAAAGGACAGTACATGACAGTGCAGGTTCGCATGCATGGCATGTCAGTCTCACAAGTTTGACCTATGTTGCAGGTCGGTCTGCATAACATGGCAATCTCACAAGTCTTAACAATGTAGCAGGACAATCTGCATGGCACGTCAGTCCACCAAGTCTGACCATATGCAGCAAATCAGTTTGCCTCATGGCATGTCAGCCTCACAAGTCAGCCTGCATGGCATGTCAATCTCAAGTCTTTACCAATACAGCCGGTCAGCCTGCATGGCACGTCAGTCTCGCAAGTCTGAACAATGTAGATACCAAATAACAAGATTTTCATCAACAAGAGGACCATGATGGTCCTATATCGCTCACCTGAGCAAAGAGCTATCTATGTGGGTCGCAGGGTGGGGCAATTTTTGGTCTATAATTTGAACAATCTCGGTAGACCCTGCCGTGGGGGTATTTTTGTCCCCAGGGCTATAATTTGAACAGTCTTGGTAACGGTCAGTTAGATGAAGTTTCATACCAAATATCAAAGACCTAGGCCTTCTGGTCTCAGGCAAGAAGATTTTAAAGGATTTCCCTATATAAGCCTATGTAAAAACCGTGGGCCATGGCGCGGGGGCATTTTTGTCCCCAGGGCTATAATTTGAACAATCTTGGTAAAGGTCTACTAGATGAAGTTTCATATCAAAAATCAAAGACCTGGGCCTTCTGGTTTCAGACGAAGAATTTTAAAGGATTTCCCTATATAAGCCTATGTAAAATTAGTGGGCCCGGCGTGGGGGCATTTTTGGCCCCTGAGCTATAATTTGAACAATCTTGGTAGAGGTCCACTAGATGAAGTTTCAAACCAAATATCAAAGACATGGGCCTTCTGGTTTCAGAAAAGAAGATTTTTAAATGTTTTCCGTATATAAGCCTATGTATAACCAGTGAACACCGGTGTTGGGGCACTTTTGGCCCCAGGGTTGTAATTTGAACAATCTTCATAGAGGTCCACTAGATAAAGCTTCATACCAAACATCGAAAACCTGGGCTTTCTGGTTTCAGACAAGAAGATTTTTAAAGATTTTCCCTAGATAAGCAAATGTAAAACCAGTGGGCCCTGGAGTGGAGCCATTTTTGGCCCCAGGGCTATAATGTGAACAATCTTGGTAGAGGTCCACTAGATGAAGCTGCATACTTAATATCAAAGACCTGGGCCTTCTGGTTTCAGACAAGAAGATTTTTAAAGGTGTCCCTAAAAAGCCTATGAAAAACCAGTGGGCCCTGGTGCAGGGCAATTTTGGGCCCCATGGCTATAATTTGAAAAAATCTTTGCAGGGGTCCACTGGATGAGGCTACATACGCCATATCAAAGGCCTGGGCCTCCTTGTTTCAGACAAGGTGATTTTAAAGGTTTTCCCTATTTCAGCCTATGTGAAACCAGTGGGCCCCGGCTCGGGGCCATTTTTTGCTCCAGGGAAATAATTTGAACACTCTTGGTAGAGGTCCATTAGATGAAGCTTTATACCAAACATCGAAAACCTGGGCCTTCTGGTTTCAGACAAGGAGATTTTTTAAAGGTTTTTCCTATAAAAGCCTATATAAGCCAATGTTAAACCAGTGGGCCCCCGTGTGGGGCCATTTTTGTCCCCAGGGCTATAATTTGAACAATCTTCGTAGAGGCCACAAGATGAAGCTTCATACCAAATATCATAGACACGGGCCTTCTGGTTTCAGACAAGAAGATTTTCAAAGGATTCCCTTATATACTGAGCCAAACACATAACGCAACACAGATCTGGTTAAATTTTCGTGGTAATTTCTGGAGCAGGATAGTCTGGATGACATATGTTGCTGACCTATCACCAATGAATGATTTGATTTCATTGATTTTGTTTTCCAAAGCATGATTTATGGAAGTCGAGACCGAAAGGTCAAAACACTAATTTTGATTCCATGCGCTTCAGGAGACATCTGGAATGCTAATTTTTTCAAGACTTCCTTTTGAAACAACCCCACCCCCAATAAGGAAAGATTATGTGATTTAAAAATGTCTTTCCTATTGCCTCAAAATTTAACGAGAAAGTTCTAACGACTGACATCTTGGCGTTTTTACTGAACATTCCATGGACAAAATAGAAAATTAAAGTGGTGACAAATTCCAATAATGTGATTTTCAAATGAAAACCTTGTGAACCCCGTTTACTTTTATTGTCATTGGGCGTTAGAAAACAAAATTCTGTGGAATTATTGCATCAGAACTCAGAACTGTCTTCTACAAATTCTGAAATTGCCAACTGGACTCTTTATGCCATAGTTCCATAATCTCTTGTCTGGAAGCATAAACATGTTGTCGCTTGTGATCAAAATTAAAGAAAACCTATTGATTAACAATAAAATTAATCATTACACAAAAAATTCACAGCACTATTCTCAGAAAAGGACCTTCATTTCAGGTGTACGAATGCATGTCACATGCCACATTCTTGAAAAAACAAAATGTGTTTCATTTTTAACAAACACCCTAGCTCCTGACTTTGATTTGTTTCTTGAACAGATCTAAACAGAATGTTAAAAGCAAAGTGCTGCTTGATGCTTGGGACATTGGCCAGTGTTATTATATAGACAATTCGTAGAATATATATACATTCTGCTCATTATTATCAATACAAACCACTGTTGCATTCTAACTTTGGCTCAGTATATAAGCCTATGTAAAACCAGTGGTCCCCAGCACGGGGTATTTTTGGGCCCAGGGCTATAATTTGAACCATCTTGGTGGAGGTCCACTAGATGAAGATTCATACCAAATATCAAAGACCTGGGCTTTCTGGTTTCAGACAAAAAGATTTTTGAAGGTTCTCCCTATATAAACCTATATAAAACCAGTGGGCCCAGGTCCGGGGGGGGGGGGGGCATTTTCGGCCCAAGGGCTATAATATGAACAATTTTGGTAGAGGTCCACTAGATGAAGTTTCATACCAAATATCAAAGACCTGGGCCTTCTGGTTTCAGACATGTTGATTTTTTAAGGATTTCCCCATATAAGCCTATGTAAAACTGGTGGGACCTGAGGCGGGGCCATCTTTGGCCCCAGAGCTATAATTTGAACAACCTTGGTAGAGGTCCACTAGAAGAAGATTCATACCATGCCTCAAATACCTGGGCCTTCTTGTTTCAGTGAAGAAGCTAAAAACCAGTGGGCCCTACCCCGGAGCCAGTTTTGGTCCGATATAATTTTAACAATCTTGGTAGAGGTCTACTAGATGAAGCTTCATACCAAATATCAAAGACATGGGCCTTCCTGTTTCAGACAAGAAGACTTTTGAAAAAATTTATGAAGCTTCATACAAAATATCAAAGACTGGGGCCTTCTGGTTTTAGACAAGAAGACTTTCAAAGGTTTTTCCTATATTAGGCTATGTGAAACCAGTGGGCCCCACCCCGGGGCTATTTTTGGCCCCCGGCCTACAATTTGAACAATCTTTGTAGCGGTCCACTAGATGAAGCTTCATACCAAATATCAAAGACCTGGGCCTACTGGTTTCAGACAAGAAGATCTTTAAAGGTTTTCCCTATATAAGCCTATGTAACACCAATGGGCCCTGCCCCGGGGCTATTTTTGGCCCCAGGCCTATTATTTTAACAATCTCGGTAGAGGTCCATTAATTGAGGCTTCATACCAAATATCAAAGACCCGGGTCTTCTGGTTTCAGACAAGAAGATTTGTAAAGGTTTTTCCCAATATAAGCCTATGTAAAAGCCGTGGCCCATGGCTCGGGGGCATTTTGGCACCAGGGCTAAAATTTGAACAATCTTGGTAGAGGTCCACTAGGTGAAGCTTCATACCAAATATCAATTACCTGTGCCTGCTGGTTTCAGACAAGAAGATTTTTTCAAGGTTTCCCCTATATAAAGTAGAAGTAAAACAAAGATCAGGAATTGATACAATTAACTTACTTCACCCATCAATGTCACCAAAGGGAAAGAAATACAAACATTAAGCGACCAGACCACAATGGAAACCTAAACAAAGGAAGGCCATAAGGACAGTTACTTTCCCACAAAATGGTCATATGGCCATCCAAAATTAAAAGACATAAGTGATACACACAGTAAGTAACAAACAACAACATAAATAAATTGCCACAGAAGAACCGCCTTGGAACAGTCAGTGGAAAGATTTCCACTGGGGGGCTTAAATCGATTTTACGTGGCCACAATCCTAGCCCTTACTTCCGCCGCGATTTAGACAAATAATTTGTTCAGTCCGCATGAAGGCCTCCTAAGCCTATGTAAAACCAGTGGGCCCTGACCCCGGGCTGTTTTTGGCCCTGTGGCTATAATTTGAACAATCTTGGTAGAGGTCCACTAGATGAAGCTTCATACCAAATATAAAAGACCTGGGCCTTCTGGTTTCAGACAAGAAGAGTTTTCAAGGTTTTCCCTATACAAGCCTATGTAAAAACAGTGGGCACCGCCCTTGGGCCATTTTTGGCCCAAGGGAAAATGGCCCCAGGGCTATAATTTGAACAATCTTGGCAGAGGTCCACTAGATGAAGCCTCATACTAAATATCAAAGACCTCAGCTTTCTGGTTTCAGACAAGAAGATTTTTAAAGGTTTTCCCTATATAAGCCTATGTTAAACCAGTGGGCCCTGGCCCGGGGCCATTTTTGGCCTTGGGGCTATAATTTGAACAATCTTGGTAGAGGTCCACTAGATGAAGCTTCGTACCAAATATCAAAGACCTGGACCTTGTGGTTTCAGACAAGAATATTTTTAAACCTTTTTTCTTATTTTCCTCTTTTTGTTCACATGGCAACCAGAGTTCTCCATGGAATTGAATTCTTCAAACAACTTTGAGAGAGGAACATCCAAGGATCATTTCTGCCAAGTTTGGTTGAATTCTGCACAGTAGTTAAGGAGGAGATGTTGTTTAAAGAAATTGTGGACGGACAGGTGGACGGACGACGCCGACGGACGGTGACCGATCACAATAGCTCATCAAGAGCCTTCGGCTCAGGTGAGCTAAAAATGTCAGATTTCAAATGATAAACATTCAGTTATATGGCGGAACTAAATAGAATATAATTTTTATTTTCTTTTTCCCATAAACTTTTGTATGAAAGGACCAGTTGCACTCTATAATGGCAGCGGGTTTACATCATAGTGTAGTTTATATTTTCTTGTCCTTTGGGATCATTGATTCCATTGTTGAATTTTGAAAATATCTAAGGGTCACTGATGAGGCCTAATTGGCCGAAACTAGCTAGTCTGGCCCAGAAAACATGTACACTCCATATTTTCTAGTTCTGTGGTGCATTCCTTGCTTCAAAAGGATAACCCTATCTAGAACATATTTATTGAAGTGACAATTTCCAAATATAATCTAACGGACACAAAACCACATTTTATCAGTTTCATTACCTAAATGCATCTACTTTAACACCTGGTATTATACTTTCTCATTTTCATATGCTGTCTGTGAAAATTATATTGTTGAAAACATATTCTGGTTTAGACATTTGAGTCTATGGGAATAATAACCACCCCTGATATTTCATCATGTCCTACCATCTAAACCAAGTTTTCTCTTAATACATAATTAATTGGAATATATTTATCATCATAAAATCACAGTTTTATTGTGGTTAAGAGGGTAAGATTAAACAAACAAAAAAAATTTATCCCACGATTTTCACATATTCACATCGGAAGCAAGGATTCAAATAAGTACCGTTGAATGGTTGTTTTACAGATGTGGTCAAATGAAGTAGTAACGAACTATTTTTGGAATATTTCTAAACAAAAATGACTAGTTTCTGTATCTTGGTATAATAAATGGACTCAATGTATTTTTTCCTGGAATATTCTTAAAATTTTGGAAAACACAAAGAATTAATCCTTTTGCTACATCTGAAAAAGACTATCTGTCCTGTTCAGACATTTCATAAGCAACATGACATATATGGGGGGAATGGGCTGGGCGATAATGATTAGTAACTTAATGTTTCCTTGTGTGTTATTACTTATGATAATAGTAGGGCAACAGACTGTTGGGCCTGCAACAGAGGTGGTAAGGGGGTCTCATCTTTTCTATCCTTCCTTTCTCAATGCCAGGTCTTTTGAGTGTGTGTATCGCTTAAATCTTTGTCTTGGATAGCCAAATGAACATTTTGTGGAAAAATAACTGTCCTTTTGGCTTTCCCCTATTGATGTTTCCATTAGGGTAAAGTTATTTCATGTTTGTGTTTCTTTCCCTTTGTGTTTCTGATTGGAGGTGTGGGTTAACTGTATCAATTCCAGATCATTGCTTTCACTTCTATTTTGGCAGTTGGGCAAATATTTACAGATGGACAGTTTATACCGGACTTTGCCATTAACCTTCTGGCTGTTTGAAGATCATCAAGCACTATTAATAAGTCCTGACTATCAGTTTAAAGGGACTAACACGTACCTCAAATTTCCGAAAGATCTGCTCAGTTGTCTTCATAAACTTGTGGAATCTGTCATATTTTTGCATCATTTGGATGGGAGGCTGCTCATTTTCTCTTAGTTTGTTTTGATAGTTTGCAAAATACACTCATCTACGAACATACGAGGGCTGTTCTCTAATTCTTGGCAATATGGTAAACAAAAGGGCCATAATGGCCCTGGATCGCTCACCTGATCCTTATTGTACAGATTGATGCCAGACATACAAACAAGTCAGTATTTCCCTTTGACAATACAGAGCTGACTTATATGTCACTATCTGGAAACGTTGTGGACATTGAGAGCCAGGCTCTAGTGCAACAGAAGGAGATGAAGCTACTCAGTCTAACTAAAAAGGTCACATGGTGACAAAGGGAGGGGGAGGGGTTGTTATGGGTCAGTGGTTCCCTTTGAAAATACAGAGCTGAATTGTATGCCACTGTCTAGGCACCTTGTGGACATTGAGACTCAAGTCCTAGTGCACCAGACAGAGATGAATCGGCTCAGCCTTAACCCTAAATAAAACCAGTGGGCTCCAGGGCAGATTCATTTTTTGACCCCATGGGGTTATAATTTAAATGATCTTGGTAGAGACAACTAGAGAAAGCTTCATTCCAAATGTCAAAGACTTGGGACTTCTGGTTTCAGGCAAGAAGTTATTTAAAGATTTTCCTTATGTAAGTCTATGTAAAACTGGTGGGCCCTGGAGCGGGGCTATTTATGACCCCGGGGCTATGATTTGAATAATCTTGGTAGAGGTTATCCACATGAAGCTTCAAGCAAAATATCAAAGACCTGGGCCTGTTGGTTTCAAAGAAGATTTTTCCTATATAAGTCGATGTAAAACCAAAGGGCCCCGGGGAGGGGGAATTTTTGGCCCCAATACTATAATTTGAACAACTTTGATAGAGGTTCATAAGACAAAGCTTCATACCAAATATCAAACATCTGAGCCTTCTGGTCTCAGACAAGAAGATTTTTGAAATTTTTTCCTATATAAGTCTATGTAAAACCAGTAGGCCCCAGGGCGGGGGCATTTTTGGTCCCAGGGCTATAACTTGAATAACCTTGATAAAGAGACACTAGATGAAGCTTCACACCAAATATCAAAGACCTGGGCCTTGCAGTTTCGGAGAAGAAGATTTTTTAAACATTTTTCCTATATAAGTCAATGTAAAACCAAAGGACCCTGGGGTGGGGGCATTTTTGGCACAAGAGCTATAATCTGAACAATCTTGATAGAAGTCGACTAGATGAAGCTACACACCAAATATCAAAGACCTGGGCTTTGTGATTTTCAGAGACGAAGATTTTTTTAGATTTTTCCTACATAAGTCAATGTAAAACCAAAGGGCCCCGAAGCGGGGGTAGTTTTGGCCCTAGGGCTACAATTTGAACAACCTTGATAGAGGTCCATAAGACAAAGAATCATACCAAATAAACACCTGAGCTTTCTGGTTTCAGGTAAGAAGATTTTTAAAGGTTTTTACTAGGTAAGTCTATGTAAACCTAAAGAGCCCCGGGGCAAGGGCATTTTTTGCCCAAGGGCTTTGATTTGAACAACCTTGATAAAGGTCCATAAGATGAAGCTTTATACCAAATATCAAACACATGGGCCTTCTGGTTTCAGACAAGAAGATTTTTAAAGGTTTTCCCTTTGCAAGTCTATGTAAAACCAAAGGGCCCAGAGCTGGGGCATTTTTGCCCCAGTGCCATCATTTGAACAATCTTGGTAGAGGTCAACTAGATGAAGCGACACACCACATATCAAAGATCTGGGCCTTGCGGTTTCAGGAGAACATTTTTAAAGAATTTTTCCTATATAAGTCAATGTAAAACCAAAGGGTCCAGGGGCTGGGGCATTTTTTTAACAATCTTGATAAAGGTCCATAAGACAAAGCTTCATACCAAATATCAAACACCTGAGCCTTCTGGTTTCGGACAAGAAGATTTTTAAAGCTTTTCTCTATATAAGTCTATGTAAAACCAAAGGGGCCCAGGTTGGTGGCATTTTTGGACCCAGGGGTATAATTTGAACAATCTTCAAAGTTGATAGAGGTCCATAAGAGTAAGACGAAGCTTTCTACCAAATATCAAATACCTGAGCCTTCTGGTTTCAGACAAGAAGATTTTTAAAGGTTTTCCCAATGTAAGTCTAAGTAAAACCAAAGGGCCCCGGAGAGGGGTATTTTTGGCCCCAGGACTATAATTTGAACAAACTTGGTAGATGTCAACTAGATGAAGCGTCACACCAAATATCGAAGACCTGGGCCTTGTGATTTCAGAGGAGAAGATTTTTTAAGTTTTCATTAAAAAAATGTATTTTTGGCTCTTGTGACCTTGGTGTGCAGTAGGCAGGAACCATTTGAACACATCTAAAAGGAGACCACCTAAGGACCATTCCTGTCAAGTTTGGTCAAAATCCGATCAGTGGTTTAGGAGGAGATGTCGTTTGAAGAAATTTTTTACGCATAGATGCATGGACGCTCGCACTGACAGACAGACAAAAAGTGATCACAAAAGCTCACCTTTCACTACGTGACTAGAAATTAGAAACTTAAATTGAAAATCAACATTCTTTTAATGCACGCCTTCAAGATATCCACCTTTGTGTTTATGCAAAGTTTCAGTCTTTTAATTCAATCGAGGGAATAGAAAAATAGTCACATGGGGTCAGGTCTGGTGAATAGGGTGGATGAGGCAGTACAGTCACATTTTCTTGTCGCAGGAACTACGTCACAATACCAGGTTTGTGAGAAGGTGTGTTGTCATGAAGAAGTCTAATATGCTTCATTCCACTTTTGGGGCTGCGTTTACTGTAATAAGACAAGCTTTTACAGCACCTTTACCCTTAGGCACGGCAATCTGAATCGCATGTCCCTGTGTTGTGAAGAAAATGACATATCTATCTTTCATAACACTTTTTGTCCTTTTGGCTAACATGGTCTCTTGGTATGACTTGTTGCCCAAATTTTATTTCTGACTTTTCGTAGTGGCTCATAAAAGTGTATCCAGGTTTCATCATCTTTTAAAATGTTAGCAAACTTCCTTTTGTCAAATTTTGGATACACATTCAACATATTTTTGGCATAGTTAACTGCACCTCTAATTGTCTAACCTGTGTCAAGTACTCTGGGCCTCTTGATGACCAACAAAAAACCAAAATGTATGGTACATTGCATTTAGTTTTCATTTCTGTTTGGCTCAGAAAAACTTCATTCTGACATACCTGCTCTACACAAGTGTGTAAACGCTCACATGCTTTTGCATAAAGACATGTATAACAGCCCAATGTTGTTGCAATTTTCAAGAAACACTGCACCACTCACCTGAAGATATATCTATGTTGTTTCTGTCTTCTTCTAATCTTCTGATTTTATCTTCTAATTCTGATTTTATAGCATCATACAGTAGCATCTTTTCACTCTGTAAAAGATTCAATAACAAGAGGACCATGATGGTCCTATATTGCTCACCTGCGCTAAAAGATTAAAAGTTTCAGGAAGTTCCAACCTTTACCAAAGGATTTATACTGAGGTCAAGGTCAAAAACAGGTATTTTCAGCATTCAAGGGGACGTAACCACATGAGAGATAGGCAGACATCACAAGTTTTCAAATTCAATTGAACTTTCATTCCCAACCTACTTACATGCTGGTTTCAGGAAGATTTGATCAAAACTGAAGGACTTATGGTGATGACAAGGTACAAAATAGGCATTTTCAGCAAAGGGGACTTAAATCTGTGAGTAATATGCCAACAATGTTAGTTTGCAAACACATTCAAGCTTTTATCTCTAACTTATTTATATGCAAGTTTCAGGAAGGTTTGTTCAAAACTTAAGGACTTATGATGATGTCAATGTCAAAAATGGACATTTTCAGCAATCAAAGGGATGTAACTCTATCCAAGCTTTTATCCCTCACTTACATACAAGTAAGTTTCTAGAAGATCCCATAAAAACTGAAGTGGGTACTATGTTTGTTTGATTTGAGGTTTAACTTCCCAGTCAACACTGTAAAGGTCATTTTGCAGACGTGTCTTCCAATTTTGTGGGACTTTTACCCGACATTAAGATGAAATAACATCTCAAGCCCTGTCGCCCAATGAAACCAATAGGGTTTATAAGCATGGACGGTCCGACACTCACACTGCTTTGCCTGGGTACGGTGATGACAAGGTCAAACATATGCATTTTCTGGAATCAAGGGGGACATAATTCTCTGAAATATAGGCCACCCTCACCAATTTTTTAACTCTGTTGAAGTTTTATCCCTTACTTACTAACATGTAAGTTTCAAGAAGATCCGATGGAAACTGATGGGGCTACAGTGATGACAATGTCAAACATAAGCATTTTCAGTTGTCAAGGGGATGTAACTGTGTGACAGATAGGCCGACCTAGCCAGTTTTCGAACTCATCCGAGCTTTTATACCTGACTTACTTAGAAGATCCGATCAAAACTCGTCACCTTAGCGCAAAAAGTCAATAATTGCAAAACATTTCAAATAGGAATTATTGACTTTTTGCGCTGAGGTGACGAACTAATGGGGCTACAGTGATGACAAGGGAAAAACAAGAGGACCATGATGGTCCTATATCGCTCACCTGAGCTAAAAAGATTAAAAGTTTCTTTACCAAAGGATTTATGCTGATGACATGTTCAAAAACAGGCACTGTCAGCATTCAAGGGGACGTAACTCTATGAGAGAGATGCAGACATCACCAGTTTTCATACTCATTCGAACTTCCATTCCCAACTTACTTATATGCTAGCTTCAGGAAGATTCGATCAAAACTAAAGCACTTATGGTGATGACAAGGTACAAAATAGGCATTTTCAGCAAAGAAGGGGACTTAACTCTATGAGTAACCTGCCAACATTGTCAGTTTGCAAACACATTCAAGCTTTTAGCTCTAACTTGTAAGTATATGTAAGTTTCAGGAAGGTCCGTTCAAAACTTAGGAACTTACAATGATGACAATGTCTAAAACGGGCATTTTCAGCAATCAAAGGGACATAATTCTGTGATAAATACGCCGACTTCACCAGTTTTTGAACATATCCTAGCTTTTATCCCTGGCTTATTAACATGTAAATTTCAAGAAGATTCTATCAAAACTGAAGAGGCTACGGTGATGACAAAGTCAAAAACAGGCATTTTCTGCAGACAAAGTAATGGGACTCTTTGATAAACAAAGCATCGCAGGTGATGCAAATCCCCTTGCAGAAGACTTCTTCATGTGTGGAAAACACTGAACTGGCAAAAGTCCAACTTGCTTGAGATATTATCATTTGAAATTTGTGTAAAGTTTTACTAAAATCCATCAATAAATGTAGGCCATCAAAAAAACAAGCCTATAAAATATTGACCCCCAGAAACCCCTTTTTATATCACAAAACTGGGGTTTACATGGGTATACATTATTTTTCTTATTTCTGCTCAAAAACATAGATTGTGGGTATTCGTTAGAACCGCCTCAATCTGCTCAAAAACATAGAAATATGAAATATTTATCGGAAATTTTTCATTATTTTTGGTGGCAAAATTCTCGATATATTTGAATAGGCATGTTTTTGTAATGTCTAGAGTGATGACATTGTTTTTCTAATAATAGCCACAGTGACCCTGACCTTGAGCCTAGGACCCTGAAAGTCGAACTGGCTTGAGATATAATCATTTCCAACATTTGTGTAAAGTTATAGCAAAATTCATCAATAAATGTAGGCATAAGCGCGATAAAAAGTTTTTCTAAAAATACCCAGTGACCCTGTCCTTGACCGCAGGACCTTGAAAATCGAAGTTGTTCGAGATAGCCAAATTCATCAACGAATGTAGGTATAAGAGCGATAAAAAAGCTTTTCTAAAAATACCCACAGTGACCCTGACCTTGACCTCAGGACCCTGAAAGTCAAAGTTGCTCGAGATATTATCATACACAAAATTTGTGTGAAGTTATATTAAAATCTATCAATAAATGAAGGCACTAGAGTGTTGAAAATGTTTTTTTAAAATTAGCCACAGTGGCCATGACCTTGAGCGGAGAACCCCTTAAAGTCAAACTCACTCGAGATATTATCATACCAAACATTTATGTGAAGTGATATTAAAATCTATCAATAAATGTAGGCGCTAGAGCGATGACAGCCAGTGACCCTGAGTGACCTTGAGGCTAAGACCCTGAAAGTGGAACTTGCTCGAGATATTATTTCTAACATTTGTGTAAAATTACAGTCAAATCCATCGATAAATGAAGGTGCAAGAGCAATGGCAAAGTTATTCTGAAAATAGCCATAGTGACCCTGATAATGACCTCAAGGAATCTGAAAGAAATATTGTCACAAGAAACATTTGTTTGAATTTATGTTGACATACGTCATGAAATGTAGTCACTGGAGCGATGACAAAGTTTTTCTGAAAATAGCCACAGTGACCTTAACCTTGAGGCCACTACCTAGAAAGTCGAACTCATTCAAGATATTGACAAAAGGACCATTTGTGTGAAGTTATATTGAAATCGGTGAAGAAATGTAGGCGCTAGAGCGATGACAAGTTTTTCTGATGAAGGATTGTCTAAGGACGTGTCACCAGTAAACAATTCTGTTTATAAAATAGCCACAGTGACCTTGACCTTGAGGCCACAACCTTGAAAGTCGAACTCACTTGAGATATTGTCATAAGGAACATTTGTGTGAAATTATAAATCAGTCAAGAAATGTAGGCGCTAGAGCGATGGCAAAGTTTTTTTCTCTAAAAATAGCCACAGTGACCTTGACCTTTAGGCTACGACCTTAAAAGTCCAAATCGTTTGAGATATTGTCATGGGGAACATCTGTGTGAAGTTATATTGAAATCGGTCCAGAAATGTAGGTGCTAGAGCGATGACGAACCTTTTCTAAAAATAGCCACAGTGACCTTGACACCACGAAATTGAAAGTCAAACTTGCTCGAGATATTGTTATAAGGAACATTTGTGTGAAGTTATATTAAAATCGGTAAAAAAATGTAGGCTTTAGAGCGATGACAAAAGTATGTATGGACATACATGACAACAAGAGTTGTCAGAAGACAACACTGCTCGCCTTTGGGAGCCTAAGATGGATGAGGACAAGTTATCAAAAAAAAAATTCTTCAGTAAAACAGCCCAACAGACAGCAGCAAATGAGAGAGAACCAAAACGTACCCATAATCATTCAGTTTTCCAGCCTTTCCACTGTAAAAACAAGAGCATCAAATGCGGGTGCCAATGCTCGGCTGCAAAAATTCTAAGTGGAAAAAGGGGCATAACTGAGCCAAACATATTTTGAGGGTTACCTCACCTACTGGTATGAGTTCCCCTTTTCATAATGAACAACTAGTCCGAGTTTCAAGTAAATACGTTCAGTAATGACAGAGATATTACAAAATGTCCAAGTTTTTGCACGACGTTGACGAAGCAGACGACGCCAGAGTCATGACAATACCTCATCTTTTTCTTTGAAAACAGCCGAGCTAAAAATGAAAAAGAAATCTATTTTTGATAAAAAAAATTCTACAAACTTCCAAGTAATAACAAGGCATCACAAACGATACAAATACCCTCGTGCAAGACTAATTAAAAAAAAAGCCAAGTCTAGCATTTGTGTAAAATTACATTATATCCCTCAATAAATGTAGGTACTTAAGAGTGATGACAAAGTTTTTTTCTAAAAATAGCCATAGTGACCTTGACTTTAAGCCCCAGACCCTGAAAGTTGAGCTGATTTGAGATATTATCATACCCAACATTTGTATGAAGTTATCTTAAAATCCATCAATAAATGTGGACACTAGAGCAATGATCACGTTTTTCTAAAAAAAAACACAGTGACCTTGACCTTCAGCCCCTGACCCGGAAAGTCAAAGTCACTCAAGATATCATCATATCAAATATTTGTATTATATTAAAATCCATCAATAAATGAAGGCTCTAGAGCGATGACAAAGTTTTTCTAAAAATAGCCACAGTGACCTTGACCTTCAGCCCCAGACCCTGAAGGTCGAACTCGCTCAAGATATCACTGCCAACATTTGTGTGAAGCTACATTAAAATCCATCCATAAATGTTGGCACTAGAGCAATCACTAATTTGTTTCTGAAAATAGCCACAGTGACCTCGACCCCAGACCCTGAACTCACTCGTGATATCATGATACCCAACATTTGTAAGAATTTATCTTTATCCATTTACAAATGTGGACACTAGAGCAATGACCAAGTTTTGTCTAAAATAGCTACATGACCTTGACCATCAGCCCTGACCCTGAAAGTCAAAGTTACTCGAGATATCATGATACCCAACATTTGTGTCAAGTTATATTAAAATCCATCAACAAATGAAGGTGCAAGAGCGATTACAAAGTTTTTCTAAAATAGCCAGTGACCTTGACCTTTAGCCCCAGACCCTGAAAGTCGAACTCGCTCAAGATATTATCACTGCCAACATTTGTGTGAAGCTATACTTTAACATCCATCCATAAATGTAGGCACTAGAGCAATCACTAATTTTTTTCTGAAAAAAGCCACAGTGACCTTGACCCAGACCCTGATTTGTTTGTTTGTATTGGAGTTTTACGGCCCAGTCAACACTATTTAGGTCATTTTTGAGCCGGTCAGTTTGCCTATCAACACTTTCCTGGGCAGGCTTATACGTGAGCAGTTAACCAGTACAGTGCACATTCTTTCGCCAGAAACTGACAACTGCCCTTCTTGAATCAGTGGAAGGGAGAGAATGACCCTAGAAAAGATTTCATGATCAATCTCCACGAAAGAATGTTGCCGACCCCGGCGGGAGTCGAACCCGCGTCCTCCTGATCACCAGTCAGACGCGCATCAGACTGAGCCACTGAGGCTGGCTGACCCAGACCCTGAAAGTTGAACTCACTCGTGATATCATGACACCCAACATTTGTATGAATTTATCTTCATCCATTTATAAATGTGGACACTAGAGTAATGACAAAGTTTTTCTAAAAATAGCTAGTGACCTTGACCTTCAGCCCTGACCCTGAAAGTCAAAGTCACTCGGGATATCATGATACCCAACATTTGTGTGAAGTTATATTAAAATCCATCAATAAATGAAGGCGCAAGAGCGATAACAGTTTTCCTAACAAGAGCACCGCATGCGGGTGCCAACGCTCGTCTGCAGTTTCTTTTAGAAAACCAAAGTTCTAAGTCAAACAAGAGCAATCAAATTGCAAGATGGAGTTATAAAACTTGTAGGGAATGTAGCTCTTGTGATGGTGAGTATGTGTATGAAGTTTCATGAAGGTAGGCCAAATACTTTTGGAAATATGGTCAAGGTTTTTCTTTTTTGGTTAATTTTTAGAAAAATAGGTCAAAGTTCAAAGGTCAAGGTCACAGGTCAAAAAGCGTGGTATGACTGAAAAGGTCTTGTCCCAAGGAACATTCATGTGAAGTTGGAAGGCTATGTTGTGAATAGTATTGAAATAAGAGACAAAAACAATTTAAAAAAAACGGAGAGAAAAGGGGAGATAATTCAATCAAATTGCAAGATGGAGTTATAAAACTTGTAGGGAATGTAGCTCTTGTGATGGTGAGTATGTGTATGAAGTTTCATGAAGGTAGGCCAAATACTTTTGGAAATATGGTCAAGGTTAAGGTTTTCGGTTAAATTTTCGAAAAATAG
This sequence comes from Lucinisca nassula, assembly GCA_963580285.1. Taxonomy (NCBI): domain Eukaryota; kingdom Metazoa; phylum Mollusca; class Bivalvia; order Lucinida; family Lucinidae; genus Lucinisca; species Lucinisca nassula. Next base: position 66,139,574 of record OY757012.1, on the reverse strand, counting down.
GTCAAAGTTCAAAGGTCAAGGTCACAGATCAAAAAGTGAGGTATCACTGAAAAGGTCTTGTCCCAAGGAACATTCATGTGAAGTTTGAACGCTCTGTTGTGAATAGTATTAAAATGAGAGCAAAAAATGTGTTTCAGAAAAAAATTTGAAAAGGGCAGATAATTCAGCCAAAATGAACAATGTTGTTATGGTCCTTGGTCAAAATGTAGCTCTTGTGATGATGAGTGTGTGTATGAAGTTTCATGAGGCTAGGTCTAATACTTTTTAAGTTATAGCCAAGGTTATTTTTTTTTGGAACGACGCCAGACGACAACGCAGACGCCGGAGTGATGACAATAGCTCTAAAGTTTTTTTTCAAAAAACAGACGAGCTAAAAATGGCCACAGTGACCTTCACCTTCAGCCTTGACCCTGAAAGTCGAACTCGCTAAAGATAACATTTACCCAACATTTGTGTGAAGATTTATTAAAATCAATTCATAAATGTAGGCACTGGCGCGATCAGAAAGTTTTTATAAAAATAGCTATGGTGACCTTGACCGTCAGCACCAGAACCTGAAAGTCAAAGTCACTCAAGAGCTTTTATCCCTGATTTACTTATTTGTAAGTTTCAAGAAGATTCAATCAAAAACTGGAGGGGTTACGGTGATGACAAGGTCAAAAACAAGAATATCGATGAAACCGATGGATGCTCCCCGAAGGTGCAATATTCGGAACAGGAAACATTATCCTAGTTAAAGAACAGTATACTGTGTATACTCTTTGTACTTCAAAATGGAGTATAACAAACTGTCAGTGGACAGTTTTTTTCTTAAAAAAGCTGCAGTGACCTCGACCTTGAGCCCAGAACCCTGAAAGTTAAACTTGCTCGAGATATTATCATACCCAACATTTGTGTGAAATATTATTAAAATCCATCAATAAATGTAGGCACTAGAGTGATGACAATGTTTTTTTCTAAAAATAGCCACAGTGAACTTTACCTTGAGCTATTTGTGTGAAGTTATATAAAAATTCATCAGCAAATGTCGATGCTAGAGCGATGAAAAAGTTTTTTTTTCTAAAAATAGCTACAGTGACCTTGACCTTGAGCCCAGGACACTGAAAGTCAAACTTGCTCGAGATAGTATCATACCCAACATTTGTGTGAAATTATATTAAAATCCATCAATAAATGTAACCACTAGAGCGATGACAGTTTTTTTTTTAAAAAAATAACCACAGTGACCTTGACCTTGGCCCCTGGATCCTGAAAGTAGAACTTACTCGAGATATTATTATACCAAACATTTGTGTGAAGTTATATTAAAATCCATCAACAAATGACGACCCTAGAGCGATGACAAAGTTTTTTCTCTAAAAATAGTCGCAGTGACCTTGACCTTGAGCCCAGGACCCTGAAAGTTGAACATGTTCGAGATATTATCATACTCAACATTTGTGTGAAATTATATAAAATTCATAAATAAATGTAGGCACTAGAGCGAAAAAAAAGTTTTTTTCTAAAAATAGCCACAGTGACCTTACACTGCAGCTTTAAACAAAGTACCATAACTCTTTGACAAATCATCTAACCAGATAGCACGGATAATATGTGCATCCCCTATTACTGCTTGAGATTCCATTAAAGTTTTGTTGAATTTCTGCAAGATGTTCCAGAGAATTCGCGTGGACACGAACAGTACCCTATATATTCATGCATAATTCATCAAAGGGCCATAACTGTTGGAAAAATCATCGAACCAAAACACGCAGGTGATATGCGCATCCACCTTCGATACTTAATATTCCCATGAAGTTTCATTGAAATACGACCAGTAGTTTCTGAGAATTCGCGTGGACAAGAGCGGGATGGATGCACGGACATGCAGACGTATGGACGAAGCCGTGACTATATGCTCCCCCGAAATTCTTCGGGGGGCATAATAAGCATTATCTGCATATAAGGGAGCATAACTCCGTAAGTAATTGACCGACATCGCTAGTTTTCGAACTCATCCGAACTTTTATCCCCGACTTACGTGTATGTAAGTTTCAGGAAGATCCGATCAAAACTGAAGGGGCTGCAGTGATGACAAGGTCAAAAATAGGCATTTGCAGTGATCAAGGGGACTTAACTCTATGACTGATGGGCCGAATTGGCCAGTTTTCGAACTTATCAGAGTTATTTTTATCCCAAGCCACCTTACATATAAAATTCAGAAAGATCTGATCAAAAATGACAAGCATTTTCCCATTGTAAGTCTATGGGACCTTGTGGTTGCCATAGCAACCAAAGGCTAAGTTCGATTTCGAAAAAAAGATAACATCATCAATGCCCCACCAGAGGCATGCTATAGATGAGAAATGGTTCGAGATCAGCCTGCAGGTTGCAGAGATATATGTGAAATTATTTCAAAATCTGTCCAGCAGTTTTGGAGAACAAGTCATTTAAACAAAATGTTGACGACAGATGCACAGACGCATGAACAACAGATGGCAGACCGATCACAAAAGCTCACCGTGCTCAGGTGTGCTAAAAATCAGCATTTTCAGCAATCAAAGGGGGGTAACTCTATGATAAATGGGCAGCCTTGGCCGGTTTTCGAACTCATCAGAGTTTTTACCACCAGCCACCTTACATATAAGTTTCAGAAAGATCTGATCAAAACTGAAGGGGCTTCAGTGATGACAAGGTAAACAAGATGTGTTTGTGAAACACGAACATGTCCTCGGGCAAGGTCATTTTTTATTCAAAGTTGCTGGCAGTTCAAGGTCAAGGTCACAGGTCAAGATTTTTTGTGTGGGAAACCCTTGACACCAGGAACTTTACAGGCAAAATATGAAAGCTCTATCTTAAACGGGTGAAAAGTTATGAACAATAATATTTTTTCTTTAAAGTAGGTCAAGGTCAAAACAGTTTGCATGAATGTAAAACTCTTGTCACAAGGAACCCATATGCCAAATATAAAGGCTCTAACGGTTCAAGAGTTATGAACAATTTTATTTTTTCTTTTAAGTAGGTCAAAGGTCAAGGTCATGGTCCAAACATTTTGCATGAATGTACAGCTCTTATCACAGGGAACCTACATCCTAAATATGAAGGCTCTATCCCAAACGGTTCGAAAGTTATGACCAAAATGTTTTTTTTTAAAGTAGGTCAAAGGTCAAGGTCACAAGTCAAATTTTTTGCATGAATGTTAAGCTCTTGTCAAAAGGAACCTACATACTAAATATGAAGGCTGTATCTCAAACGGTTCAAAAGTTATAATAATTTTATTTTTATTTTAAGTAGGTCAAAGGTCAAAATCATGGTCCAAACGTTTGCATGAATGTAAAGCTATTGTCACAAGGAACCTGCATGCAAAATATGAAGGCTCTATTTCAAATCGTTCAAAAGTTATGACCAAAATGTTATTTTTTATTTTAAGTAGGTCAAAGGTCAAGGTCACAGGTCAAAATTTTTTGCATGAATGTAAAGCTTTTGTCACAAGGAACATACATGCCAAACATGAAGGCTTTATCTCAAGTGGTTCAAAAGTTATGACCAATTGTATTTTTTTCTTTTAAGTAGGTCAAAGGTCAAGGTCACAGGTCAAATTTTTTTGCATGAATGTGAAGCTCTTGTCACAAGGAACCCTCAGGTAAAATATGAATGCTCTACCTCAAATGGTTCAAAAGTAATGGCCAACATTAAAGTTGTCCACGTACAAACCAACAAACAAACAAACCAACAATCAAACAGACAGGGCAAAAATAATATATGTCCCGCTATTGCTACCAGGGACATAAAAATCAGCATTTTCAGGAATCAAAGGGAGGTTTTATCTGCAGCCACCTTACATATGAGTTTCGGAAAGATCGGATCAAAACTGAAAGTGCTAAGGTGATGACAAGGTAAAACAAGAGCACCTCATGCGGATGCCAACGCTCGCCTGCAGTTTCTTTTAAATAAACAAAAATTCTATGTCGAAAAAGGGGCATAACTGTGCCAAAAATATTTTGAGGGTTACCTTACCTATTATTATGAGTTCCCCTTTTCATAATAAACAACTAGTCCAAGTTTCAAGTAAATATGTTTAGTAATGACAGAGATATTACAAAATATCCAAGTTTTTGCACGGCGACGACGCAAAAATTCTAAGTTGAGAAAGGGGCATAACTGTGCAAAAATATTTTAAGGGTTACCTCACCTATTGGTATGAGTTTCCCTTTTCATAATGAACAACTAGTCCGAGTTTCAAGTAAATATGTTCAGTAATGACAGAGGTATTACAAAATGTCCAAGTTGTGCAAAAAGTCGAAGTCGAAAAAGGGGCGTTACTGTGCCAAAAATATTTTGAGGGTTACCTCACATATTGGTATGAGTTCCCCTTTTCATAATGAACAACTAGTCCAAGTTTCAAGTAAATATGTTCAGTAATGACAGTGATATTACAAAATGTCCAAGTTTTTGCACGACGACGCGAAAATTCTAAGTGGCGAAATGGGCATAACTGTGCCAAAATATTTTGAGGGTTACCTCACCTATTGGTATGAAATCCCCTTTTCATAATGAACAACAAGTCCGAGTTTCAAGTAAAAATGTTCAGTATGACAGAGATATTACAAAATGTCCAAGTTTTTGCCAAAATTTTAAGTCGAAAAAGGGGCATAACTGTGCCAAACATATTTTGAGGGTTACCTCACCTATTGGTATGAGTTCCCCTTTTCATAGTGAACAACTAGTCCGAGTTTCAAGTAAATCTGTTCAGTAATGACAGAAATATTACAAAATGTCCAAGTTTTTGCACGACGACACAGAAGACGCCAAAGCTATGACAATACCTGTCGTTTTCATCGAAAACAGCCGAGCTAAAAATCAGCATTTTCAGCAATCAAAGGGACGTAACTCTATGATAAATGGGCCGACTTGGCCGGTTTTCGAACTCATCTGAGTTTTTATCCCCAGCAACCTTACATATAAGTTTCAACTAGAAATGCGTCCATAGGACACGGATGCCCCCGCCCGAAAATATGTCTATGTTCGTATTCATCCATAGAAAGTTATTGACAGTGTTTAAGTTTTGGACCCTTTTTATGCCATTTGACCTCCAAGTATGACCTTGGAGGTACGGATCTGGGTTTGCACGTGACACATTGTCTCATGATGGTTAACATTTCTTCAAAATTATTTCAAAATCCATGCAAAAATAAGTAAGTTATTGGCTGCGTTAAAGTTTCGGACCCTTTTTTTAACCTTTGACCTCCAAGTATGACCTTGACCTTGGAGGTACGGACCTGGATTTTGCATGTGATACACCGACTGATGATGGTTAACATTTCTACAAAGTAATTTCAAAATCCATCCAGAAATAAGAAAGTTATTGACTGCGTTTAAGTTTCGGACCCTTTTTTTGACCTTTGACCTCCAAGTATGACCTTGACCTTGGAGGTACGGACCTGGGTTTTGCAGGTGACACATCGACTCATGATGGTTAACATTTCTCCAAATTAATTTCAAAATCCATCCAGAAATAAGAAAGTTATTGACTGCCTTTAAGTTTCGGACCCTTTTTTTGACCTTTGACCTCTAAGTATGACCTTGACCTTGGTGGTACGGACCTGGGTTTTGCACGTGACACGTCGTCTCATGATGGTTAACATTTCTGCCGAGTAATTTTAAAATCCATCAAGAAATAAGGAAGTTATTGACTGCGTTTAAGTTTCGGACGCACGGACGGACGGACGCACGGACGGACGGACGCACGGACAGGGGCAACGCTATATGCCCTTTCCACCATTCTTCGAATGGCGGGGGCATAAAAAGAACCAAACAAAACTGAAGGCCCTACTGTGATGACAAGCATTTTTCCGTTATAAGTCTATAGGACCTTGTGGTTGCCATAGCAACCAAAGTGTTTGTGTGATTTCGAAAAAAAGATGTCTTCAATGCCCCACCAAGGGCATGCTACAGATGAGAAATGATTGAGATCAGCCTTCAGGCTGCAGAGATATAGCTGGTCAAAAGTGTGGACGGACATCGGAGATACTACCATCCTATAAGCTCCCCTAGACCCTTCGGCCCAGGTGAGCTAAAAATCATAGTTATTTCATCTTCATATAAGTACATGTATATGAGTGGACACATGGCAATACCTATAGTAAGAGATGTGACCAGCAAAGTAAAAAATTAGCCTGCACATCTACCCAGTAAGCCAAGAGTTTTCTGGCTAATCCAGAGGCTGTAGAAGGTTCATGTTATTAGCAAACACTGATTAGAACGCATGGATGTGCAGGCAGGATCAGTCTTTGTTGTTCACACAATCCTTATCAAAGGTTTTGTCATGCCCTAGCCATACAAGAATTTGGAAACCGCAACACCTTATCATATTTATTCTAAAATTTCAACAAGTACAATTTATTCCCCTCTGTTGTGTCCAAACGTTTTGTTTGTGGTAAGGTTTGACATCCATGTCAACACTATTTAGGTCATTTTGGAGACACTGTTTCCAATTTTGTGGGACTTTAACCCGACACTGAGATGAAATGGCATCGGAAGCCTAGCGCCCAAAGAAAGCACTAGAGTATAAGGAGCAGCCCAACTCATATCACTTTTCCTGGGGGGTCTATGACCTGGGCAGTTTACCAGAACCGATACTCAAGCTCAAAATCCAGCTCTGACTGAAGCACCATGCAGCTCAATCCAGTTCTCCAAACTGGATGAGTGGCAAACACTGTAGACCCTGTTGAGACTCAAATCTGGGTTTACACTGTATACTCAGGCATATCTGTAACAAGCAGTCCATGATGGATCTAATTCGCTCACCTCAATTTTGATGTACTAACATTGTTGTTTACAGTTTTGTTTTCTATATGTTTATGTTTTCTCTGACAGCCAAGTTGAACAGAGGAGCCGAACCACTTAAGCACTTTTGGTGGAGGGGTCACTCAAGGAACTTTTCTGAAGAATTTATTTTAAAACAGAGACATTGGAGATGTTCTTTAATGATTTTTTCTGTCTTTACCTCTGCAGTCATATGGACATTTTGTTCAGCAGAGAAAATCCATTTCAGCAATTTAAGCAATCATCAGTACATGAATCAGAATGATTGTTTTGAGTATAATGACATGTCAACCTTTATGGGTCATTTTGTGTCGTGGAGAAAGACAAAAACGAATGGAAGTGTTAGAACAGAAGAAACAACAACATCCCCCACCACACACACACACACACACACACACACACACACACTACCCTTACCTGCTGCAAGGACAGCGGGCCTTGCCCTACAGTAAGCCAATATCAGTTGGACGCCCCATCGACATAAAATATATGTCACCTTTGCCTCACCCAACCACCCCTCAATCATCAGTACAATAATACTACTTTGAGATGGGATATTTCAATGGAAGAGACCTAAGATGAGCCATACCGTTTAATCAATTTTTCGGTACAAAAATAAAAGAGAAGCATTTCTGTGAACTGGGTTAAAATTTGCGCCATTGACTCTATTTTTGGCTCTGATGGCCATTTTATACAGTGGAACAGAGCCATTTTAGCAGTTTTTGGTAGAGGGCTGCCCAAGGAGCCTTTTGAAATTGGACCATTAGCCTAGGAGTTGTCGTTTAAAGGTTTTTTTTCTATTTTTAGCTCTGGTGGTCAGTTTGTTCAGCCGAGTGGAACCATTTTAGCAGTTCTGGTAGAGGGTCACCCAAGGAACATTCCTGTGAAGTATATTGAAATTGGATCACATGTCAATTAAAGGTTTTCTATTTTTAGTTCTGGTGGCCATTTCGTTCAGCGGAGCAATACTATTTTAGCAATTTTGGAAGAGGATCATCCAAAGAACATTCCTGTGAAATTATTTTGAAATCGGACCATTAGCCTACGAGTAGATGTCAATTAAAGGTTTTTCTATTTTTAGCTCTGGTGGCCATTTTGTTCAGCAGAGCAGAACCATTTTAGCCATTTTGGTAGAGGGTCTCCTGTGAAATTATTTTAAAATTGGCACTGTGGTTTCAATGGAGATGCCATTTGAAGAAATTGTTGACAGACAGACAGACAGATGGACAGACAAAAAGCGATCACAATAGCTCACCTTGCGCACTTCATGGTCAGGTGAGCTAAAATGCATAAAGTAAATAAGGTTTGATGTAACAGTCATAATGTACATGATGGTATCATTTTCTACTTATGTACACCTTTTTTCAGTTTAATGGCTCTTATCAAAGTGATGAATGTAACAACACAATTATCCTTGGCAGAGTTCTTCTGAGCCATTAACCAGGCAGGACAGTGCATGTTTTGGGCAACCAGAGGTCCATGATGGACCCTGAATCACTCATCTGAGTCAAGATGTATTACTATGGGACATTGATGATGTCTTTTTAGCTCTGTCTGTCATTTGGTTCAGGGTACCAGAACCATTTTAGCAATTCTGCCAGAGTGTTTTAAGAAATTATTTCTTTTCTAAGCACAGGCAGCCATCTTGTTCAATGGGGCAGAACCATTCGAGAAATGTTAGCAGAAGGTCAGAAATATTTTTGTGAATCAATTTTCAAATCACACCACTGGCTTGAGTGATGTAATTCAAAGAATTTCAGTCTTTAGCTCTGACGGCTACTATTTTCGGAGAAGTGAAACAATTCAAAGCAATTCTGGCAAGCCACGAGGGGAACATTTCAATGACATGCCATTGACTTGAGAGATATTTCTACTTTTAGCTCTGGCAGACATCTCGATCAATGGAGCAGCAAGGAAAGAAAGAAATATTTCTCTGAAAAGTGATATCACAAAGTGATCATTTTGTATTAATACAGATTTCATATTGAAAACTAAAACATGACAGATATCCAGGCACGAAACAGGTTGACAAACAATTCCTGGTGGATTTTTTTTTTCAGTTTAGGCCTTTTGAGGATAATTTCACTGATATTGATCAGATCATTAATCAGGTGTGAGAAAACTGGAAAAAATTAAATACCTACCCTTTTAAAAGAAATGGAAGGTAATTGTACCAAGTACCATCAAAATGTCTCAAAATGTAATTTCAAAGGGTATTGGGGTTATGGTGATCAGAAGGTGAAAGTGTCATCGAAGATAACTAAAATACCATGGCGACCAGAGATATTGTTCTTGCTTATGACAAACAATCTTAACCTTTTGTATAACTGTTTTGTTTGTATCGGAGTTTCACGGCCCATTCATCACTATTTGGGTCATTTTTAGCCGGTCAGTTTACTTATCCACACTTTTCCTGGGCAGGCTGATACGTAAGCGGTTAACAAGTACAGTGCACATTCTTTCATCAGAAACTGACAACTGTCCTTCTTGAAAATTAAAGAAAACTGCTGATATACATATCGTCAGTCCTACAGTCCGGGGTATATGATAAGAAAAAAATTATGTGTTATCTACTTTCTCATGAGGAATCCATATTTATCATATGACATCGCGTCTGAGAGTGTAATAACGCCATGCATTATTTTCGATAATCCACTAGTGGATTAAATATGCAAATTAGCTAGATACGTTCCGTAACGTTACATGTACGACGTCCTTAACGACGTCGCGTTTACTAACGGCGGAATATTGACATTTTTATAAACAATCGTGAATAAAATGCGTTTAAAATGTCATATGATAAATAGAATCTTGCATTCGTGCTCATGTATTATTGAATTTATTTAACTCGTTGAGGAAAAGGGATAAAATGCTCGGCAAAGCCTCGCATTTTATCCCTTTTCCTGAACTCGTTTAATAAATTCAATAATACATTACCACTCATGTAAGATCCTCTATATAAAGCATGCATGGTTTGCAAGTTATGCTATGCATCAAAGGCTATGACAGATGGACAGAAGGACAAACAGACAGATGGATGGATGAACAAAGTCAAAACAATATGCCCAACAAACTTTTTTTCCATGTTGGGGGCATAAAAATTACCGTCATGTGCTGACTGGCTGCTAATGTCTCACTTTCCTGTTTGGCAGCAATACAATTCAGTCTCATTTCTCGTAACACACCTGAGAAAAAAGATAAAGGAGCATCATGAAAGCATTATATGTAGAAATTGCATATCTGTGTCCTTATTCTCAAAGTCAAGGGCAGGGATAGTGTTGAATAAACTTTGGACCAATATTAATCAGCTTACCAATTGTGAATGGAATCAGGACTGTGTTTACTTAGATATGTGTATTTTTTTATTTGTTGTTGTTTCAACAAAACTTCCACTTAAAACTTTCAAGCATAGCTACAGATAATAAAGACTAGCCTTTGTTTTGTAAATAAAATCATTACAAGAGGGCCATAATGGCCCTGAATCGCTCACCTGATCCTTATTGAACAGATAAAGTGGAAGGTAATGTAAGGTGGAGTGGACTGTTTGAGCCATTTTGGTTGAGAGAGACCCAAGGAACATTTCTGTGAAATTATTTTAATAAAAGCACCGCAGACACTGCATATTACCCCGCCACTGCTAAGCAATGTAACCTATTTGAAAATATATCAAGGCTAAATAACTGGAAAGGGGATAGCAGAGATATATCTATATGGTCCTTGGTCACAATATGTACCCTTTAGTCCTCTATATATCTGTAAAGTTTAATCCAAATATTTCATATAGTAAGGGAACTAGAGGCCAAAAACTATTTTTCAGATACTGAAAAGGGACAGACAGACAGATGAACAGACATACAAATGGATGTACAGACAGACAGACAGACAGCAGAGGGTGTAGAAGTTTTATCCATATATTTCAAATAATAAATGAACTATAGGCCAAAATCCCTTTTTTATATATTTCAAGGGCAGATAACTCAATTGCTGGGAAAGCCAGAGTCATGTTCCTTTGCCACAGTATGTAACATTTAATCTACTACATATCTATGAAGTTTCAGCAAGATATTGTAAATGATAAACGAACTACAGTCTAAAATGCATTTTTTAAATACGTCAAGGGCAGATAACTCAAGAACTGGAACAGCCAGAGTAGCAGTCCTTGGCCACAATATGAACCGTTTAGTCCTCTATATATCTGTGAAGTTTCATCCAGATATTCCATATAGTAAGGGAATTAGAGGCCAAAAACCATTTTTCAGATACTGAAAAGGGCAATAACTCTGCTAAAAATTAACGGATTTTGCCCATTAACAATCCCAATCCACTCATCCCCGATACCAATATGTATGCAAAATTTGAACAAAATCCATAAAAAAATACTCAAGTTATCGATCGGAAACGAAGTGCGGACGGACGGACGGACAGACACCGGAGGGTATAACATAATACCCCGCCACTATCGTGTGGCGGGGTATAAAATCAGTCCAGCTATTTAGTAGTAGAAGGAATTTTAAAGCTTGTTTATTGTTTAGTTTTGGTGGCTATTATGTTCAGTGGAGCAAAACCATTTTGGGCAATTTTGTCAGAGGCTCATCCATGGAACATTCCTTGCAAACTGTTTTCTTTCTGAGGATGAAGTCTTTCAAAAGTTCCCTTCTACAGAACTGACTTGTATGTTACTATCTGGGCACCTTCTGGACATTGAGGGTCAGGTCCTAGTGCATGTGGATGAATTTGCTCAGTCTAACTTACAATGCCTCGTTGTGACATGGGGGGTGGGTTGGGGTGGAGGAGGGGGATAGCGAGAATTGGCGTGAGATGCTAGACAGTGTTTCCCTTTGACAATACATAGCTGACTTGAATTCCTTTGTTTAGGTTTCCATTATGGTCTGGTCGCTTAATGTTTGTATTTCTTTCCCTTTGGTGTCTTTTATGGGTGGAGTAAGTTAATTGTATCAATTCCTGATCTTTGTTTTACTTCTACTTTGTATGTCACTATCTGGACACATTGTTAAAAATTGTGAGTCAGGTCCTATAGTCCGACAGAATTCAGGGATATTTTTGGTGAACCTGGATTTACAGTGTATACAAAATGTTTTGGCATATTTCGGAAGCCGAGCTTTTATAATCTTATTGATGCCACCTTGTCACATTTGGGCATTTCCGGAAATTCAGGATGGCATCCAAGATGATTGCCAAATTTAAAACAAGAGACCCTGGTCGCTCCACCGAGCCCTGTGCAAATTGTGTAGTATTCAATCACCTGATGATACATACCAAGTTTCAACATAATCAGCGATGTGATTCTGGAGATGAAGATTTTTTAAGGTTTTTACCATAATAGGTCATGGTGGCCATCTTGGTCACATGACCTGAACCATTCAACTAAACTGGCATAACGCCATGTCCATTATATAAAATTCAAAAGAAAAGTGACCCTGTTGCTTCAGAAACTCTGTATTTTGAAATGTCAATGTACATGCAATCAAGTGATGTTGTGCTAAGGTCATCAAATGACCTTGACCGTTTAGCATTCATTTTGTATCTTTTCTCATGTCAGAGACCCCAATATTTTTCAAAAAATGCTTTGTTCCGTCTTTTCACCATTTAAAAGCCATACCAAAAAATTTGACCTTGATGTAAAATAGGTCATGGTCAACCTAGTGTCATCATTGTTGCAAACTTGCTAGTACTCAGTCACCCAATGCTACATACCAAGTTTCAGGACAATCAGCCCATTAGTTCTGGTGAAGAAGCTTTTTAAGGTTTTTACCATATTCAGACATGGGGGCCATCTTGGTCATGTGACCTGGAGCTTTTGAATAATTTTTTGTTACCTTACAGTCCTTAGGCTGCCAGGCTTTCCAGCACTATTTGGCAAAAATTAGGGCTAAAATGAGGGCTATTTTGGCACAAAATTACGGCTAGGTTTTGCAAAAAACAAGAGGGCCATGATGGCCCTGGATCGCTCACCTGATCCATAGAGTAACAAGTGGGCCCTTGGGAGGGTCATTATTGACCCCAGTGTTATAATGTGCATAATGTTGAGTGAGGTCTAAAAAGGTGAAGCTTAGAACCAAATATCAACATAGGCTATAATTTGAACAATCTTCGCAAAGGTCCAATAGATGAAGCTACACACCAAATATCAAAGATCTTGGCCTTGCGGTTTCAGAGAAGAAGATTTTTTAAAGATTTTCCCTATATAAGCCTATGTAAAATCAAAGGGCCCCGGGGCGGGGGCATTTTTGTCCCCAGCACTACATAAGCCTATGTAAAACCAAATGGCCTGGGGCGGGGACATTTTTGGCCTCAGGGCTATAATTTACACAATCTTGATAGAGGTTCACTTGATAAAGCTTCAACCCAAATATCAAAGACCTGGGCCTTGCTGTTTCAGAAAAGAAGATTTTCAAAGATTATCTCTATATAAGTCTATGTAAAAACAAAGGGCCCTGGGCCGGGGGCATTTGTGGCCCGAGGGCTATAATTTGAACAATCTTGGTAGAGGTCCACTAGATGAAGCTCCATACCAAATATCAAAGACATGGGCCTTGCAGTTTCAGAGAAGAAGATTTTTAAAGATTTCCCTGTATAAACCTATGTAAAACCAAAGGGTCTCAGGGCGGGGGCATTTTTGGCCCAAAGCCTATAATTTGAACAATCTTGATAGAGGTCCACTAGATGAAATTTCACACCAGATATCAAAGACCTAGGCCATGTGGTTTCATATAAGATTTTTAAAGATTTTCCCTATATAAGTCTATGTAAAACCAAGGGCCACGAGGCAGGGGCATTTTTTGGTCTCAGGGCTATAATTTGAACAATCTTGGTAGAGGTCCACTAGCTGAAGCTTCATACCAAATATCAAAGACCTAGGCCTTGTGGTTTCAGAGAAGAAGATTTTTAAAGATTTTCCCTATATAAGTCTATGTAAAACCAAAGGGCCCTGGGGCGGGGGCATTTTTGACACCAGTCTATAATTTGAACAATCTTGGTAGAGGTCCACTAGAAGAAGCTGCATACCATATATCAAAGACCTGGGCCTTGCAGTTTCAGAGAAGAAGATTTTTAAAGATTTTCCCGATATAAGCCTATGTAAAATCAATGGGCCCCGGGGTGGGGGCATTTTTGGCCCCAGCACTATAATTTGAACAATCTTGGTAGGGGTCCACTAGATGAAGCTTAATATCAAATAGCAAAGACCTGGGCCTTGTAGTTTCAGAGAAGAAGATTTTTAAAGATTTTCCCTATATAAGCCATTGAAAAACGAAAGGGCCCCGGGACGAGGGCATTTTTCACCCCAGCACTAAAATTTGAACAATCTTGGTAGGGGTCCACTAGATGAAGCTTCATACCAAATATCAAAGACCTGGCCCTTGAGGTTTCAGAGAAGAACCTTTTCAAGATTTTCCCTATATGAGCCCATGTAAAACCAAAGGGTCCCGGGGCGGGGGCATTTTTGGCCTTAGCACTATAATTTGAACAATCTTGGTAGGGGTCCACTAGATGAAGCTTCACACCAAATAGCAAAGACCTGGGCCTTGTGGTTTCAGAGAAGAAGATTTTTAAAAATTTTCCCTATATAAGTCTATGTTAAACCAAAGGGCCATGTGACGGGGGCATTTTTGGTCTCAGGGCTATAATTTGAACAATCTTGGTAGAGGTCCACTAGCTGAAGCTTCATAACAAATATCAAAGACCTAAGCCTTGTGGTTTCATAGAAGAAGATTTTTAAAGATTTTCCATATATGTCTATGTAAAACCAAAGGGCCACATGGCGGGGGGGGGGATTTTTGGTCTCAGGGCTATAATTTGAACAATCTTGGTAGAGGTCTACTAGCTGAAGTTTCATAACAAATATCAAAGACCTAACCCTTGTGGTTTCAGAGAAGAAGATTTTTCAAGATTTTCCCAGTATAAGTCTATGTAAAACCAAAGGGCCCCAAAGCGGGGGCATTTTTGGCCCCAGGGCTATAATTTGAACAATCTTGGTAGAGGTCCACATGATGAAGCTTCATACCAAACATCAAAGACCTCGTGTCCACTAGATGAAGCTTCATTCCAAATATCAAAGACCTGGGCCTTGCAGTTTCAGAGAAGAAGCTTTTTAAAGATTTTCCCAATATAAGCCCATGTAAAACCAAAGGGCCCTGGGGCGGGGTCATTTTTGGCCCCAGCACTATAATTTGAACAATCTTGGTAGGGGTCCACTAGATGAAACTACATACCAAATATCAATGACCTGGGCCTTGCGGTTTCAGAGAAGAAGATTTTTAAAGATTTTCCCTATATAAGCCAATGTAAAATCAAAGGGCCCCGCGGTGGGGGCATTTTTGGCCCCAGCACTAAAATTTGAACAATCTTGGTAGGAGTCCACTAGATGAAGCTTCATACCAAATATCAAAGACCTGGGCCTTGCGGTTTCAGAGAAGAAGATTTTTAAAGATTTTTCCCAATATAAGCCCATGTTAAAACCAAAGGGCCCCGGGGCGGTGGCATTTTTGGCCCCAGCACTATAATTTGAACAATCTTGGTAGGGGTCCACTAGACGAAGCTTCACACCAAATATCAAAGACCTGGGCCTTGCGGTTTCAGAGAAGAAGATTTTTAAAGATTTTCCCTATGTATTGCCCATGTAAAACCAAAGGGCCGAGGGCGGGGGCGTTTTTAGCCCCAGCACTATAATATGAACAATCTTGGTAGGGGTCCACTAGATGAAGCTTCATTCCAAATATCAAAGACCTGGGCCTTGCAGTTTCAGAGAAGAAGCTTTTTAAAGATTTTCCCAATATAAGCCCATGTAAAACCAAAGGGCCCTGGGGCGGGGTCATTTTTGGCCCCAGCACTATAATTTGAACAATCTTGGTAGGGGTCCAATAGATGAAACTACATACCAAATATCAAAGACCTTGGCCCTGCGGTTTCAGAGAAGAAGATTTTTAAAGATTTTCCCTATATAAGCCAATGTAAAACCAAAGGGCCCCGCGGCGGGGGCATTTTTGGCCCCAGCACTAAAATTTGAACAATCTTGGTAGGGGTCCACTAGATGAAGCTTCACATCAAATAGCAAAGACCTGGGCCTTGTGGTTTCAGAGAAGAAGATTTTTAAAGATTTTCCCTATATAAGTCTATGTTAAACCAAAGGGCCATATGGCGGGGGCATTTTTGGTCTCAGGGCTATAATTTGAACAATCTTGGTAGAGGTCCACTAGCTGAAGCTTCATAACAAATATCAAAGACCTAAGCCTTGTGGTTTCATAGAAGATTTTTAAAGATTTTCCATATATGTCTATGTAAAACCAAAGGGCCACATGGCGGGGGGGGATTTTTGGTCTCAGGGCTATAATTTGAACAATCTTGGTAGAGGTCTACTAGCTGAAGTTTCATAACAAATATCAAAGACCTAACCCTTGTGGTTTCAGAGAAGAAGATTTTTCAAGATTTTCCCAGTATAAGTCTATGTAAAACCAAAGGGCCCCAAAGCGGGGGCATTTTTGGCCCCAGGGCTATAATTTGAACAATCTTGGTAGAGGTCCACATGATGAAGCTTCATATCAAATAGCAAAGACCTCGGATTTGTAATTTCAGAAAAGAAGATTTTTAAAGATTTTCCCTATATAAGACTACGTTAAACCAAAGGGCCCCGGGGCGGGGGCATTTTTGGCCCCAGCACTATAATTTGAATAATCTTGGTAGGGGTCCACTAGATGAAGCTTCATACCAAATAGCAAAGACCTGGGCCATGCAGTTTCAGAGAAGAAGATTTTTAAAGATTTTCCCTAAAGTTATAAGCCCATGTGAAACAAAGGGCCCCTGGGCAGGGGCACTTTTGGCCCCAGCACTATTATTTGAACAATCTTGGTAGGGGTCTACTAGATGAAGCTTCATACCAAATATCAAAGACCTGGGCCTTGTGGTTTCAGAGTAGAAGATTTTTAGAGATTTTCCCTATATAAGCCCATGTAAAACCAAAGGGCCCTGGGGAGGGTACATTTTTGGCCCAAGCACTATAATTTGAACAATCTTGGTAGGGGTCCACTAGATGAAGCTTCACACGAAATATCAAAGACCTGGGCCTTGCGGTTTCAGAGAAGATTTTTAAAGATTTTCCCAATATAAGCCCATGTAAAACCAAAGGGCCCTAGAGCGGGGGCATTTTTGGCCCCAGCACTATAATTTGAACAATCTTGGTAGGGGTCCACTAGATGAAGCTTCATACCAAATATCAAAGTCCTGGGCCATGTGGTTTCAGAGAAGAAGCTTTTTTAAGTTTTTGGTGAAAAAAATCTATTTTTGGCTCCTGTGACCTATATGTGAAACAGACCGTAACCATTTGAACAACTTTGAAAGGGGACCACCTAAGGATTATTCCTGTGAAGTTTGGTCAAAATCTGATCCGTGGTTTAGGAGGCGATGTCATTTGAAGAAATTGTTTATGCACGGATGACAGACAAAAAGTGATCCTAATATAAAACACAAGAGGGCCATGATGGCCCTGGATCGCTCACCTGATCCATAGAGTAACAAGTGGGACCTGGGGAGGGCCATTATTAACCCCAGGGCTATAATGTGCATAATGTTCAGAGACGTCTAAAAAGGTGAAGCTTCATACCAAATATCAACAAAGGCTATAATTTGAACAATCTTGGCAAAGGTCCACTAGATATGCTACATACCAAATATCAAAGACCTGGGCCTTGCGGTTTCAGAGAAGAAGATTTTTATTAAAGATATTCCCTACATAAGCCAAAATAAAACCAAATGGTTCCAGGGCGGGGGCATTTTGGCCTCAGGGCTATAATTTAAACCATCTTGATAGAGGTCCACTAGAGGAAGTTTCACACCAAATATCAAAGACCATGGCCTTGCTGTTTCAGAAGAAGATTTTTAAGGAATATCTCTATACAAGTCTATGTAAAACCAAAGGGCCCCATGTCGGGGGCAGTTTTGGCCCTAGCACTATAATTTGAACAATCTTGGTAGGGGTCCACTAGATGAAGCTTCATACCAAATAGCAAAGACCTGGCCGTTGGGGTTTCCGAGAAGAAGATTTTTAAAGATTTTCCCCATATAAGCCCATGTAAAACCATAGGGCCCCGGGGCGGTGGCATTTTAGCCCAAGCACTATAATTTGAACAATCTTGCTAGGAGTCCACTAGATGAAGCTTCATACCAAATAGCAAAGACCTGGGCCTTTCGGTTTCAGAGAAGAAGAGTTTTTAAAGATTTTCCCTATGTAAATAAAAATCAAAAATGAGTTCCTTTAAGAGCAATGAAAACATTCATAAGAAAGAAGAAGGGTCATACTACGTAGTTTCGGCTAAAAAAGCCTCATCAGTGACCCTATAATGATCCGGCAAAGAAAGCCAGAGGAAACATACTGCAATTTTGCGAATTTCGTATAGGCAGTCGATTCAAAGACTGATATAAATCAAAATGGGGTCCAAATAATTAAAAACCTGTCTAGAATATGTGTCTAAACCAATAATTTATTTCCGATTTCTCAGAATATTCACGCTGATCTCAAAGGACCAAAAGTAAAATATAAACTGCACTATGGTTGATGTACGGGGAGACGTTTTACGGCCGCCACACGGCACAACACCAGCTGCAGTGAAGGCAAATAAAAATCAAAAATGAGTTCCTTTAAGAGCAATGAAAACATTCATAAGAAAGAAGAAGGGTCATACTACGTAGTTTCGGCTAAAAAAGCCTCATCAGTGACCCTATAATGATCAGGCAAAGAAAGCCAGAGGAAACATACTGCAATTTTGCGAATTTCGTATAGGCAGTCGATTCAAAGACTGATATAAATCAAAATGGGGTCCAAATAATTAAAAACCTGTCTAGAATATGTGTCTAAACCAATAATTTATTTCCGATTTCTCAGAATATTCACGCTGATCTCAAAGGACCAAAAGTAAAATATAAACTGCAATATGGTTGATGTACGGGGAGACGTTTTACGGCCGCCACACGGCACAACACCAGCTGCAGTGAAGGCAAATAAAAATCAAAAATGAGTTCCTTTAAGAGCAATGAAAACATTCATAAGAAAGAAGAAGGGTCATACTACGTAGTTTCGGCTAAAAAAGCCTCATCAGTGACCCTATAATGATCCGGCAAAGACAGCCAGAGGAAACATACTGCAATTTTGCGAATTTCGTATAGGCAGTCGATTCAAAGACTGATATAAATCAAAATGGGGTCCAAATAATTAAAAACCTGTCTAGAATATGTGTCTAAGCCCATTTAAAACCAAAGGGCCCCGGAGTGGGGGGGGGAAGGACCATGGCCGTGTGGGATGAAGCTTCATACCAAATATCAAAGACATGGGCCTTACGGTTTCAGAGAAGAAATTTTTTAAAGATTTTCCCTATATAAGCCCATGTAAAACCAAAGGGCCCCGGAGCGGGGGCATATTTGACCCCAGCACTATAATTTGAACAATCTTGGTAGGGGTCCCCTAGATGAAGCTTCATACCAAATATCAAAGACCTGGGCCTTACGGTTTCAGAGAAGAAGATTTTTAAAATTCTTCCCTATATAAGCCCATGTAAAACCAAAGGGCACTAGAGCGGGGGTATTTTTGGCCCCAGCACTATAATTTGAACAATCTTGGTAGGGGTCCAATAGATGAAGCTTCATACCAATAACAAAGACCTGGGCCTAGCGGTTTCGGAGAAGAAGATTATTAATGATTTTCCCTATATAAGCCCATGTAAAACCAAAGGGCCCCGGAGCGGGGCATTTTTGGCTTCAGCACTATAATTTGAACAATCTTGGTAGGGGTCCACTAGATGAAGCTTCATACCAAATATCAAAGACCTGGAACTTACGGTTTCAGAGAAGAAGATTTTTATAGATTTTCCCTATATAAGCCCATGTAAAACCAAAGGGCCCCGGAGCGGGGGCATTTTTGGCCCCAGCACTATAATTTGAACAATCTTGGTAGGGGTCCACCAGATGAAGCTTCATACCAAATATCAAAGACCTGGGCCTTGTGGTTTCAGAGAAGAAGATTTTTTAAGTTTTTGGTGAAAAAAATCTGTTTTTGGCTCCTCTGACCTAGATGTGCAACAGACCGGAACCATTTGAACAACTTTGAAAGGGGACCACCTAAGGATCATTCCTGTGAAGTTTGGTCAAAATCCGATCAGTGGTTTAGGAGGAGATGTCGTTTAAAGAATTGTTTACGGACGGATGCACGCACTGACGAACGACCGGACGGACGCACGACGGACGACGGACGAAAAGTGATCCCAAAAGCTCACCTCGTCACTACGTGGCGGTGAGCTAAAAAGTGGGCCCCGGGGAGGGCCATTATTGACCCAGGGTAATAATGTGCATAATGTTGAGGGAGGTCTAAAAAGGTTAAGCTTCATACCAAATATCAACTAAGGCTATAATTTGAACAATCTTGGCAAAGGTCCACTAGATGAAGCTACACACCAAATATCAAAGACCTGGGCCTTGCCGTTTCAGAGAAGAAGATTTTTTTAAAGATATTCCCTACATAAGCCTAGGTAAAGTTTTGGCATCAGGGCTATAATTTAAACAGTCAAATCTTGGCAAAGGTCCACTAGATGAAGCTAAACACCAAATATAAAAGACCTGGGCCTTGCTGTTTCAGAGAAGAAGATTTTCAAAGATTATCTCTATATAAGTCTATGTAAAACCAAAGGGCCCCGGGACGGGGGCATTTGTGGCCCGAGGGCTATAATTTGAACAATCTTGGTAGAGGTCCACTAGATGAAGCTCCATACCAAATATCAAAGACATGGGCCTTGCAGTTTCAGAGAAGAAGATTCTTAAATATTTCCTTATATAAGTCTATGTAAAACCAAATGGCCTCGGGGCGGGGGCATTTTTGGCCCCAGGCCTATAATTTGAACATTCTTGATAGAGGTCCACTAGATGAAATTTCACAACAAATATCAAAGATGTTCCCTATATATGTCTGTATAAAACCAAAGAGCCATGAGGCGGATGCATTTTAGGTCTCAGGGCTATAATTTGAACAATCTTGGCAAAGGTCCACTAGCTGAAGCTTCATACCAAATATCAAAGACCTAGGCCTTGTGATTTCAGAGGAGAAGATTTTTCAAGATTTTTCCCTATATAAGTCTATGTAAAACCAAAGGACCCCAGAGCGGGGGCATTTTTGGCCCCAGGACTATAATTTGAACAATCTTGGTAGACCTCCACAAGGTGAAGCTTCATACCAAATATCAAACATCTGGGCCTTGCAGTTTCAGAGAAGAAGATTTTTAAAGATTTTCCTTATATAAGCCTATGTAAAACCAAAGGGCCCCGGGGCGGGGGCATTTTTGGCCTCAGCACTATAATTTGAACAATCTTGGTAGGGGTCCACTAGATGAAGCTTCATACCAAATAGTAAAGACCTGGGCCTTGCAGTTTCAGAGAAGAAGATATCTAAAGATTTTCCCTATATAAGCCTATGCAATACCATAGGGCCCTTGGGCGGGGGCATTTTTGGCCCAAGCACTATAATTTGAACAATCTTGGTAGGGGTCCACTAGATGAACCTTCATACCAAATATCAAAGACCTGGGCCTTGTGGTTTCAGAGAAGAAGATTTTTAAAGATTTTCCCTATATAAGCCCATGTAAAACCAAAGGGCCCCGGGACGGGGGCATTTTTGGCCCCAGCACTATAATTTGAACAATCTTGGTAGCGGTCCACTAGATGAAGCTTCATAACAAATATCAAAGACCTGGGCCTTTCGGTTTCAGAGGATAAGATTTTGTAATGATTTTCCCTATATAAGCCCATGTAAAACCAAAGGGCCACATGGCGGGGGGGAGGGGGGGGGATTTTTGGCCACAGCACTATAATTTGAACAATCTTGGTAGGGGTCCAATAGATGAAGCTTCATATCAAATAGCAAAGACCTGGGCCTAGCGGTTTCAGAGAAGAAGATTTTTTAAAATTTTCCCTATATAAGCCCATGTAAAACCAAAGGGAACAGGGGTGGGGACATTTTTGGCCCCAGCACTATAATTTGAACAATCTTGGTAGGGGTCCACTGGATGAAGCTTCATACCAAATAGCTAAGACCTGGGCCTTGGGGTTTTAGAGAAGAAGATTTTTAAAGATTTTCCCTATATAAGCCCATGTAAAACCAAAGGGCCCCGGGGCGGTGGCATTTTTGGCCCCAGCACTATAATTTGAACAATCTTGGTAGCGGTCTACTAGATGAAGCTTCATACCAAATATCAAAGACCTGGGCCTTTCGGTTTCAGAGAAGAAGATTTTTTAATGATTTTCCCTATATAAGCCCACGTAAAACCAAAGGGTCCCGGGGCGAGGGTATTTTTGGCCACAGCACTATAATTTGAACAATCTTGGTAGGGGTCCACTAGATGAAGCTTTATACCAAATATCAAAGACCTGGGCCTTGTGGTTTCAAAGAAGAAGAGTTTTTCAGTTTTTGGTGAAAAAAATCTATTTTTTGCTCCTATGACCTAGATGTGCAACGGACCGGAACCATTTGAACAACTTTGAAAGGGGACCACCTAAGGATCATTCCTGTGAAGTTTGGTCAAAATTCAATCAGTGGTTTAGGAGGAGATGTCGTTTGAAGAAATTGTTTACGCACAGATGACAAGACAAAAAGTGATCCTAATATAAAACACAAGAGGGCCATGATGGCCCTGGATCGCTCACCTGATCCACAGAGTAACAAGTGGGCCCCGGGGAGGGCCATTATTGACTCCAGGGCTATGTGCATAATGTTGAGGGAGGTCTAAACAGGTGAAGCTTCATACCAAATATCAACAAAGGCTATAATTTAAATAATCATGGCAAAGGTCCACTAGAGCTACACCCCAAATATCAAAGACCTGGGTCTTGCGGTTTCAGAGAAGAGGATTTTTTTAAAGATATTCCCTACATAAGCCTATGTAAATCCAAATGGCCCCAGAGCTGGGGCATTTTTGGCCTCTGGGCTATAATTTAAATAGTCTTGATAGAGGTCAACTAGATGAAGCTTCACACCAAATATCAAAGACCTGGGCCATGCTGTTTCAGAGAAAAAGATTTTCAAAGATTATCTCTATATAAGTCTATGTAAAACCAAAGGGCCCCGGGGCAGGGGATTTGTAGCCCGGGGGCTATAATGTGAACAATCTTGGTAGAGGTCCACTAGATGAAGCTCCATACCAAATATCAAAGACATGGGCCTTGCAGTTTCGGAGAAGAAGATTTTTAAAGATTTCCCTATATAAGTCTATGTAAAACCAAAGGGTCTCGGGGCGGGGGCATTTTTGACCCCAGGTCTATAATTTGAACAATCTTGATAGAGGTCAACTAGATGAAATTTCACACCAAATATCAAAGACCTAGGCCTTGTGGTTTCACAGAAGAAGATTTTTAAAGATTATCCCTGTATAAGTCTAAGTAAAACCAAAGAGCCCCGAGACGGGGGCATTTTTGGCCCCAGGGCTATAATTTGAACAATCTTTGTAGAGGTTTACAAGATGAAGCTTCATACCAAATATCAAAGAACTGAGCCTTGAGGTTTCAGAGAAGAAGATTTTTAAAGATTTTCCCTATATAAGCCGATGTAAAACCAAAGGGCCCTGGGGCGGGGGCATTTTTGGCCCGAGAACTATAATTTGAACAATCTTGGTAGCGGTCCATCAGATGAAGCTTCATACCAAATAGCAAAGACCTGGGCCTTGCGGTTTCAGGGAAGAAGATTTTTAAAGATTTTCCCTATATAAGCCCGTGTAAAACCAAAGGGCCCGGGGCGGAGGCATTTTTGGCCCCAGCACTACAATTTGAACAATCTTGGTAGGGGTCTACTAGATGAAGCTTCATACTAAATATCAAAGACATGGGCCTTGTGGTTTCAGAGAAGAAGATTTTTCAAGAATTTGCCAATACAAGCCCATGTGAAACCAAAGGGCCCCGGGCGGGGGCATTTTTGGCCCGAGAACTATAATTTGAACAATCTTGGTAGCGGTCCATCAGATGAAGCTTCATACCAAATAGCAAAGACCTGGGCCTTGCGGTTTCAGGGAAGAAGATTTTTAAAGATTTTCCCTATATAAGCCCGTGTAAAACCAAAGGGCCCGGGGCGGAGGCATTTTTGGCCCCAGCACTACAATTTGAACAATCTTGGTAGGGGTCTACTAGATGAAGCTTCATACTAAATATCAAAGACATGGGCCTTGTGGTTTCAGAGAAGAAGATTTTTCAAGAATTTGCCAATACAAGCCCATGTGAAACCAAAGGGCCCCGGGGCGGGGGCATTTTTGGCCCCAGCACTATAATTTGAACAATCTTGGTAGTGGTCCACTAGATGAAGCTTCATACCAAATATCAAAGACCTGGGCCTTGCGGTTTCAGAGAAGAAGATTTTTTTAAGTTTTCGGTGAAAAAATCTATTTTTGTCTCCTTTGACCTATATGTGCAATGGACCGGAACCATTTGAACAACTTTGAAAGGGGACCACCTAAGGATCATTCCTGTGAAGTTTGGTCAAAATCCAATCAGTGGTTTAGGAGGAGATGTTGTTTGAAGAAATTGTTTACGCACGGATGACAGACAAAAAGTGATCCTAATATTAATCACAAGAGGGCCATGATGGCCCTGGATCGCTCACCTGATCCATAGTGTAATAAGTGGCCCCAGGGCTATAATGTGCATAATGTTGGGGGAGGTCTTATAGGTGAAGCTTCATACCAAACATCAACAAAGGCTATAATTTCAACAATCTTGGCAAAGGTCCACTAGATGAAGCTACACATCAAATATCAAAGACCTGGGACTAGCGGTTTCAGAGAAGAAGATTTTTAAAGATTTTCCCTATATAAGCTATGTAAAACCAAAGGGCCCTGGGACGGGGGCATTTTTTGCCCCAGCACTATAATTTGAACAATCTTGGTAGGGGTCCACTAGATGAAGCTTCATACCAAATATCAAAGTCCTGGGCCTTGTGGTTTCAGAGAAGAAGATTTTTAAAGATTTTCCCTATATAAGCCCATGTAAAACCAAAGGGCCCCGGGGCGGGGGCATTCTTGGCCCCAGCACTATAATTTGAACAATCTTGGTAGGGGTCCATTAGATGAAGCTTCATACCAAATATCAAAGACCTGGGCCTTGTGGTTTCAGAGAAGAAAATTTTTAAAGATTTTCCCTATATAAGACAATGTAAAACCAAAGGGCCCTGTGGCAGGGGCATTTTTTGTCCCAGCACTATAATTTGAACAATCTTGGTAGGAGTCCACTAGATGAAGCTTCATACCAAATATCAAAGACCTGGGCCGTGTGGTTTCAGAGAAGTAGATTTTTAAAGATTTTCCCTATATAAGCCAATGTAAAACCAAAGGGCCCCGTGGCGGGGTCATTTTTTGTCCCAGCACTAAAATTGGAACAATCTTGGTAGGGGTCCATTTGATGAAGCTTCATACCAAATGGGCCTTGCAGTTTCAGAGAAGAAGATTTTTAAAGATTTTCCTTATATAAGCCTATGTAAAACCAAAGGGCCCCGTGGCGGGGGCATTTTTGGCCCCAGCACTATAATTTGAACAATCTTGGTAGGGGTCCACTAGATGAAGCTTCATACCAAATATCAAAGACCTGGGCCTTGTGGTTTCAGAGAAGAAGATTTTTAAAGGTTTTCCCTATATAAGCCAATGTAAAACCAAAGGGCCCCGTGGCAGGGGCATTTTTTGTCCCAGCACTAAAATTTGAACAATCTTGGTAGGGGTCCACTAGATGAAGCTTCATACCAAATATCAAAGTCCTGGGCCTTGTGGTTTCAGAGAAGAAAATTTTTAAAGATTTTCCATATATAAGCCTATGTTAAACCAAAGGGCCCCGGGGCGGGGGCATTTTTGGCCCCAGCACTATAATTTGAACAATCTTGGTAGGGGTCCACTAGATGAAGCTTCATACCAAATATCAAAGACCTGGGCCTTGTGGTTTCAGAGAAGAAGATTTTTAAAGATTTTCCCTATAAAAGCCTATGTAAAACCAAAGGGCCCCAGGGCGGGGGCATTTTTGGCCCCAGCATTATGATTTGAACAATCTTGGTAGGGGTCCACTAGATGAAGCTTCATACCAAAAATCAAAGACCTGGGCCTTGTGGTTTCAGAGAAGAAGATTTTTTAAGTTTTTGGTGAAAAAAATCTATTTTTTGCTCCTGTGACCTAGATGTGCAACGGACCGGAACCATTTGAACAACTTTGAAAGGGGACCACCTAAGGATCATTCCTGTTAAGTTTGGTCAGAATCCGATCAGTGGTTTAGGAGGAGATGTCGTTTAAAGAAATTGTTTACGCACGCACGGACGCACGACGGACAAAAAGTGATCCCAAAAGCTCACCTCGTCACTACGTGACGGTGAGCTAACAAGAGGGCCATGATGGCCCTGAATCGCTCACCTGATCCATAGAGTAACAAGTGGGCCCCGGGGAGGGCCATTATTGACCCTAGGGTTATAATGTGCATAATGTTGAGGGAGGTCTAAAAAGGTGAAACTTCATACCAAATATCAACAAAGGCAATAATTTGAACAATCTTGGCAAAGGTCTACTAGATGAAGCTTCACACCAAATATCAAATAAAAATCAAATATGAGTTCCTTTAAGAGCAATGAAAACATTCATAAGAAAGAAGATGGGTCATACTACGTAGTTTCGGCTAATAAAGCCTTATCAGTGACCCTGTAATGATCCGTCAAAGAAAGCCAGTGGAAACATACTGCAATTATGCGATTTCGAATAGGCAGTCCATTCAAAGACTGATATAAATCAAAATGGGGTGCAAATAAAAAAAACCTGTCTAGAATATGAGTCTAAACCAATAATTTTTTCTGATTTCTCAGAATATTCACGCTGATCTCAAAGGACCAAAAGTAAATATAAACTGCACTAAAGACCTGAGCCTTGCGGTTTCAGAGAAGAAGATTTTTTTTTAAGATATTCCCTACATAAGCCTATGTAAAACCAAATGGCCCCTGGGCGGGGGCATTTTTTGGCCTCAGGGCTAAAATTTAAACAATCTTGATAAAGGTCCACTAGATGAAGCTTCAAACCAAATATCAAAGACCTGGGCCTTGTTGTTTCAGAGAAGAAGATTTTCAAAGATTATCTCTATTAAGTCTATGTAAAACCAAAGGGCCCCGGGCGGGGGCATTTGTGGTCTGAGGGCTATAGTATAATTTGTTCAATCTTGGTAGAGGTCCACTAGATGAAGCTCCATACCAAATAGCAAAGACATGGCCTTGCAGTTTCAAAGAAGAAGATTTTTAAAGATTTCCCTATATAAGTCTATGTAAAACCAAAGGGTATCGGGACGGGGGCATTTTTGGCCCAGGGCCATAATTTTTAAAATCTTGATAGAGGTCCACTAGATGAAATTTCACACCAAATATCAAAGACCTAGGCCTTGTGGTTTCATAGAAGAAGATTTTTAAAGATTTTCCCTATATAAGCCCATGTAAAACCAAAGAGCCCCGGGGTGGGGGAATTTTTGGACCCAGCACTATAATTTGAACATTCTTGGTAGGGGTCCACTAGATGAAGCTTCATCCCAAATAGCAAAGACCTGGGCCTTGCAGTTTCAGAGAAATAGATTTTGAATGATTTTCGCTATATAAGCCCATGTAAAACCATGGGCAGAGGCAGAGGCATTTTTGGCCCCAGCACTATAATTTGAACAATCTTGGTAGGGGTCCACTAGATAAAGCTTCATACCATATATCAAAGACCTGGGCCTTACGGTTTCAGAGAAGAAGATTTTTAAAGTTTTCGGTGAAAAAAAATCTATTTTTGGCTCCTGTGACCTATATGTGCAATGGACCGGAACCATTTGAACAACTTTGAAAGGGGTCCACCTAAGATTCATTCCTGTGAAGTTTGGTCAAAATCTGATCAGTGGTTTAGGAGGAGATGTCGTTTGAAGAAATTGTTTACACACGCATGACAGACAAAAAGTAATCCTAATATAAAACACAAGAGGGCCATGATGGCCCTGGATCGCTCAACTGATCCTTAAGTAACAAGTGGGCCCCGCGGAGGGCCATTATTGACCCCAGGGTTATAATGTGCATACTGTTGAGGTTGGTCAAAAAAGGTGAAGCTTCATATCAAGTATCAACAAAGGCTATAATTTGAACAATCTTGGCAAAGGTCTACTAGATGAAGCTACACACCAAATATCAAAGACCTGGGCCTTGCGATTTTCAGAGAAGAAGGTTTTTTTTTTAAGATATTCCCTACATAAGCCTATGTAAAACCAAATGGCCCTGTGGCGGGGGCATTTTTGGCCTCAGGGCTATAATTTAAACATTCTTGATAGAGGTCCACTAGATGAAGCTTCACACCAAATATCAAAGACCTGGGCCTTGCTGTTTCAGAGAAGATTTTCAAAGCTTATCTTTATATAAGTCTATGTAAAACCCAATGGCCCCGGGGCGGGTGCATTTGTGGCCCGAGGGCTATAATTTGAACAATCTTGGTAGAGGTCCACTAGATGAAGCTCCATACCAAATATCAATGTCCATGGCCTTGCAGTTTCAGAGAAGAAGATTTTTAAAGATTTCCCTATGTAAAGTAGAAGTAAAACAAAGATCAGGAATTGATACAATTAACTTACTCCACCCATAAAAGACACCAAAGGGAAAGAAATACAAACATTAAGCGACCAGACCATAATGGAAACCTAAACAAAGGAAGGCCATAAGGACAGTTACTTTCCCACAAAATGGCCATATGGCCATCCAAAATTAAAAGACACAAGTGATACACACACTAAGTAACAAACAACAACATAAATAAATCGCCACAGAAGAGCCGCCTTGGAACGGTCAGTGGAAGATATCCACTGGGGGGCTTAAATCGATTTTACGTGGCCACAATCCTCGCCCTTACTTCCGTCGCGATTTAGACAAATAATTTGTTCAGTCCGCATGAAGGCCTCCTAACTCATCAGTGCAACATCTCCGTGAACACAAAAATCAAAGAACCACAGAGGTGAAACAACGGTGAGGACTCGACAGCAAGAAACCACTGAAATGCTGGAGCAAAAGAAAACCAACAGTTAGACTCCGATGGGCCCGACCCATCTATGTAAAACCATCTATCTATGGCCCGACCCATCTATCTATGTAAGTCTATGTAAAACCAAAGGGTCTCGGGCGGGGCATTTTTGGCCCAGCACTATAATTTGAACAATCTTGATAGAGGTCCACTAGATGGCATTTCACACCAAATATCAAAGACCTAGGCCTAGTGGTTTCAGAGAAGAAGATTTTGAAAGATTTTCACTATATAAGTCTATTTAAAACCAAAGGGCCACGTGGAGGGGGCATTTTTGGTCTCAGAGCTTTAATTTGAACAATTTTGGTAGAGGTCCACCAGCTGAAGCTTCATAACAAATATCAAAGACCAAAGCCTTGTGGTTTCAGAGAAGAAGATTTTTCAAGATTTTCGCTATATTAGTCTATGTAAAACCAAAAGGCCTTGGAGCGGGGGCTTTTTTGGCCCCAGGGCTATAATTTGAACAATCTTCGTAGAGGTCCACTAGCTGAAGCTTCATAAGAAATATCAAAGAATTAAGCCTTGTGGTTTAAGAGAACAAGATTTTTAAAGATTTTCCCTATGTAAGTCTATGTAAAACCAAAGGACCACAAGGCAGGGGCATTTTGTTCTCATGGCTATAATTTGAACAATCTTGGAAGAGGTCCACTAGCTGAAGCTTCATAACAAATATCAAAGACCTAAGCCTTGTGGTTTCAAAGAAGATTTTTCAAGATTTTCCCTATATAAGTCTATGTAAAACCAAAGGGCCCCGGAGCGGGGGCACTTTTTGGCCCCAGGGCTATAATTTAAACAATCTTGGTAGAGGTTCACAAGATGAATCAGAAATAAATTATTGGTTTAGACTCATATTCTAGACAGGCTTTTAATTATTTGGACCCCATTTTGATTTATATCAGTCTTTGAATCGACTGCCTGTTCGAAATTCGAAAATTTGCAGTATGTTTCCTCTGGCTTTCGTTGCCGGATCATTACAGGGTCACTGATGAGGCTTTATTAGCCGAAACTATGTAGTATGACCCATCTTCTTTCTTATGAATGTTTTCATTGCTCTTAAAGGAACTCATTCTTGATTTTTATTCATACCAAATATCAAAGACCTGGGCCTTGTAGTTTCAGAGAAGAAGATTTTTCAAGATTTTCCCTATATAAGTCTATGTAAAACCAATGGGCCCCGGAGCGGGGGCATTTTTTGGCCCCAGGGCTATAATTTAAACAATCTTGGTAGAGGTTCACAAGATGAAGCTTCATACCAAATATCAAAGACCTGGGCCTTGTAGTTTCAGAGAAGAAGATTTTTAAAGATTTTCCCTATATAAGCCTATGTAAAACAAAAGGGCCCGGGGCGGGGGCATTTTTGGCCACAGCACTATAATTTGAACAATCTTGGTAGGGGTCCACTAGATGAAGTTTCATTACAAATAGCAAAGACCTGGGCCTTGCAGTTTAAGAGAAGATTTTTAAAGATTTTCCCTATATAAGCCCATGTGAAACACAAGGGCCCTGGGGCAGGGGCATTTTTGACCCCAGCACTATTATTTGAACAATCTTGGTAGGGGTCCACTAGATGAAGCTTCATACCAAATATCTGGGCCTTGCTGTTTCAGAGAAGAAGATTTTCAAAGATTATCTCTATATAAGTCTATGTAAAACCAAAGATCGGCGGGCGGGGGCATTTGTGGCCCAAGGGCTATAATTTGTTAAATCTTGATAGAGGTCAACTAGATGAATCTCCATACCAAATATCAAAGACAGGGCCTTGCAGTTTCAGAGAAGAAGATTTTTAAAGATTTCCCTATATATTAGTCTATGTAAAACCAAAGGGTCTCGGTGCAGGGCCATTTTTGGTCCAAGGGCTATAATTTGAACAAACTTGATAGAGGTCCACTAGATGAAATTTCACATCAAATATCAAAGACTTTGGCCTTGTGGTTTCATAGAAGAAGTTTTTCAATGATTTTCCCTATAAAAGTCTATGTAAAACCAAAGGGCCCCGGGGCAGGGGAATTTTTGGCCCCAGCACTATAATTTGAACATTCTTGGTAGGGGTCCACTAGATGAAGCTTCATACCAAATATCAAAGACCTGGGCTTTGCCGTTTCAGAGAAGAAGATTTTTAAAGATTTTCCCTATATAAACCCATGTAAAACCAAAGGGCCCCGGGGCAGAGACAATTTTGGCCCCAGCACTATAATTTGAACATCTTGGTAGGGGTCCACTAGATGAAGCTTCATACCAAATATTAAAGACCTACGCCTTGCGGTTTCACAGAAGAAGATTTTTAAAGATTTTCCCTATTTAAGCCCATGTGAAACCAAAGGGCCCCTGGACGGGGGCATTTTTGGCCCCAGCACTATAATTTGAACAATCTTGGTAGAGGTTCACTTGATGAAGCTTCATACCAAATATCAAAGACCTGGGCCTTGCAGTTTCAGAGAAGAAGATTATTAAAGATTTTCCCTATATAAGCCAATGTAAAACCAAAGGGCCCCAGGGCGGGGACATTTTTGGCCCCAGCACTATAATTTGAACAATCCTAGTAGGGGTCCACTAGATGAAGCTTCATACCAAATATCAAAGACCTGGGCCTTGCAGTTTCAGAGAAGAAGATTTTTAAAGATTTTCCCTATATAAGCCAATGTAAAACCAAAGGGCCCCGGGGCAGAGGCATTTTTGGCCCCAGCACTATAATTTGAACTATCTTGGTAGGGGTCCGATAGATGAAGCTTCATACCAAATATCAAATACCTGGGCCTTGCGGTTTCAGAGAAGACGATTTTTAAAGATTTTCCCTATAGAAGCTCATGTAAAACCAAAGGGCCCCTGGATGGGGGCATTATTGGCCCCAGCACTATAATTTGAACAATCTTGGTAGGGGTCCACTATATGAAGCTTCATACCAAATATCACTGATCTCGGCCTTGCGGTTTCAGAAAAGAAGATTTTTAAAGTTTTCCGTAAAAAAAATCTATTTTTGGCTCCCGTGACCTATATGTGCAATGGACCGGAACCATTTGAATAACTTTGAAAAGGGTCAACCTAAGGATCATTCCTGTGAAGTTTGGTCAAAATCCGATAAGTGGTTTAGGAGGAGTTGTCATTTGAAGAAATTGTTTACGCACAGATGACAGACAAAAAGTGATCCTAATATAAAACACAAGAGGACCATGATGGCCCTGGATCGCTCACCTGATCCATAGAGTAACCAGTGGGCCCGGGAAGTGCCATAATTGACCTCAGGGTTAGGAGTTAGGAGGCCTTCATGCGGACTGAACAAATTATTTGTCTAAATCGCGACGGAAGTAAGGGCGAGGATTGTGGCCACGTAAAATCGATTTAAGCCCCCCAGTGGAAATCTTCCACTGACCGTTCCAAGGCGGCTCTTCTGTGGCGATTTATTTATGTTGTTGTTTGTTACTTACTGTGTGTATCACTTGTGTCTTTTGGTTTTGGATGGCCATATGGCCATTTTGTGGGAAAGTAACTGTCCTTATGGCCTTCCTTTGTTTGGGTTTCCATTATGGTCTGGTCGCTTAATGTTTGTATTTCTTTCCCTTTGGTGTCTTTTATGGGTGGAGTAAGTTAATTGTATCAATTCCTGATCTTTGTTTTACTTCTACTTTTTATAATGTGCATAATGTTGAGGGAGGTCTAAAAAGGTGAAGCTTCATACCAAATATCAACAAAGGCTATTATTTGAACAATCTTGGCAAAGGTCCACTAGATGAAGCTACACTACAATTATCAAAGACCTGGGCCTTGCGGTTTCAGAGAAGAAGATATTCCTTACATAAGCCTATGTGAAACCAAATGGCCCCGGGGCAGGGGCATTTTTGGCCTCAGGGCTATAATTTAAACAATCTTGATAGAGGTCCACTAGATGAAGCTTCACACCAAATATCAAAGACCTGGGCCTTGTTGTTTCAGAGAAGAAGATTTTCAAAAATTATCTTTATTATAAGTCTATGTAAAACCAAAGGGCCCTGGGGCGGGGGCATTTGTGGCCACAGGGCTATAATTTGAACAATCTTGGTAGAGGTCCACTAGCTGAAGCTGCATACCAAATGTCAAAGACTAGGCTTTGTGGTTTCAGAGTAGAAGATTTTTCAAGATATTCCCTATATAAGTCATAATTTGAACAAGCTTGATAGCCGTCCACAAGATGAAGCTTCATACCAAATATCAAAGACCTGGGCCTTGCAGTTTCAGAGAAGAAGATTTTTTAAGATTTTCCCTATATATGCCTATATAAAACCAAAGGGCCCCGGGGTGGGGGCATGTTTGGCCCCAGCACTATACTTTGAACAGTCTTGGTAGGGGTCCACTAGATGAAGCTTCATACCAAATAGCAAAGACCTGGGCCCTGCAGTTTCAGAGAAGAAGGTCTTTTTTAAGATTTTCCCAATATAAGCCCATGTAAAACCAAAGGGCCCTGGGGCGGGGGCATTTTTGGCCCCAGCCCTATGATTTGAACAATCTTGGTAGGGGTTCACTAGATGAAGCTTCATACCAAATATCAAAGACCTGGGCCTTGCGGTTTCAGAGAAGAAGATTTTTAAAGGTTTTCCCTATATAAAGTAGAAGTAAAACAAAGATCAGGAATTGATACAATTAACTTACTCCATCCACAAAAGACACCAAAGGGAAAGAAATACAAACATTAAGCGACCTGACCATAATGGAAACCTAAACAAAGCCTATGTAAAACCAAAGGGCCCCGGGGCGGGGGCATTTTTGGCCCCAGCACTATAATTTGAACAATCTTGGTAGGGGTCCATAAGATGAAGATTCATACCAAATATCAAAGACCTGGGCCTTGCAGTTTCAGAGAAGAAGATTTTTAAAGATTTTCCCTATATAAGCCCATGTAAAACCAAAATGCCCCGGGGCGGGGGCATTTTTGGCCCCAGCACTATAATTTGAACAATCTTGGTA
Source organism: Lucinisca nassula (assembly GCA_963580285.1). Classification (NCBI taxonomy): domain Eukaryota; kingdom Metazoa; phylum Mollusca; class Bivalvia; order Lucinida; family Lucinidae; genus Lucinisca; species Lucinisca nassula. The sequence continues at coordinate 66,105,759 of OY757012.1, read as the reverse complement.
GGGGTCCACTAGATGAAGCTTCATACCAAATATCAAACACCTGGGCCTTGCGGTTTCAGAGAAGAAGATTTTTAAAGATTTTCCCTATATAAGCCCATGTAAAACCAAAGGGCCCCGGGGCGGGGGCATCTTTGGCCCCAGCACAATAATTTGAACAATCTTGGTAGGGGTCCACCAGATGAAGTTTCATACCAAATATCAAAGACCTGGGCCTTGCAGTTTCAGAGAAGAAGATTTTTAAAGATTTTCCCTATATAAGCCCATGTAAAACCAAAGGGCCCCGGGGCAAGGGCATTTTTGGCCCCAGCACTATGATTTGACAATCTTGGTAGGGGTCCACTAGATGAAGCTTCATACCAAATATAAAAGACCTGGGCCTTGCAGTTTCAGAGAAGAAGATTTTTTAAGTTTTCGGTGAAAAAAATTGATTTTTGGCTCCTGTGACCTATATGTGCAACGGACCGGAACCATTTGAACAACTTTGAAAGGGGACCACCTAAGGATCATTCCTGTGAAGTTTGGTCAAAATCCGCTCAGTGGTTTAGGCGGAGATGTCGTTTGAAGAAATTGTTTACGCACGCACGCACGCACGCACGCACGGACGCACGCACGGACGGACGCACGCACGACGGACAAAAAGTGATCCCAAAAGCTCACCTCGTCACTACGTGACGGTGAGCTAACAAGCTGACCATGATGGCCCTGGATCGCTCACCTGATCCATAGAGTAACAAGTGCGCCCCGGGGAGGGCCATTATTGACCCCAGGGTTATAATGTGCAAATGTTGAGGGAGGTCTAAAAAGGTGAAGCTTCATACCAAATATCAACAAAAGGCTATAATTTGAACAATCTTGGCAAAGGTCAACAAGATGAAGCAACACAACAAATATCAAAGACATGGGCCTTGCGGTTTCAGAGAAGAAGATTTTTTTAAGATATTCCCTACATAAGCCTATGTAAAACCAAATGGCCCGGGGCAGGGGCATTTTTGGCCTCAGGGCTATAATTAAAACCATCCTGATAGAGGTCCACTAGATGAAGCTTCACACCAAATATCAAAGACCTGGGCCTTGTTGTTTCAGAGAAGAAGATTTTCAAAGATTATCTCTATTATAAGTCTATGTAAAACCAAAGGGCCCTGGGGCTTGTGCATTGTGGCCCCAGGGCTATAATTTGAACAATCTTGGTAGAGGTCCACTAGCTGAAACATCATACCAAATGTCAAAGACCTAGGCGTTGTGGTTTCAGAGTAGAAGATTTTTCAAGATTTTCCCTATATAAGTCTATGAAAAACCAAAGGGCCCAGGAGCGGGGGCAATTTTGGCATCAGGGCTATAATTTGAAAATCTTCATAGAGGTCCACAAGATGAAGCTTCATACCAAATATCAAAGACCTGGGCCTTGCAGTTTCAGAAAAGAAGATTTTTAAAGATTTTCCCTATATAAGCCTATGTAAAACCAAAGGGCCCCGGGGCGGGGGCATTTTTGGCCCAAGCACTATAATTTGAACAGTCTTGGTAGGGGTCCACTAGATGAAGCTTCATACCAAATAGCAAAGACCTGGGCCCTGCAGTTTCAGAGAAGAAGATTTTTTAAAGATTTTCCCAATATAAGCCCATGTAAAACCAAAGGGCCCTGGGGCGGGGGCATTTTTGGCCCCAGCACTATAATTTGGAAAATCTTGGTAGGGTTCCACTAGATGAAGCTTCATACCAAATATCAAAGACCTGGGCCTTGCGGTTTCAGAGAAGAAGATTTTTAAATGTTTTCCCTAAATAAGCCCATGTAAAACCAAAGGGCCCCGGGGCGGGGGCATTTTTGGCCCCTGCACTATAATTTGAACAATCTTGGTAGGGGTCCACTAGATGAAGCTTCATACCAAATATCAAAGACCTGGGACTTGCGGTTTCAGAGAAGAAAATTTTTCAAGATTTTCCCTATATAAGCCAATGTAAAACCGAAGGGCCCCGGGGCGGGGGCATCTTTGGCCCAAGCACAATAATTTGAACAATCTTGGTAGGGGTCCACCAGATGAAGCTTCATACCAAATATCAAAGACCTGGGCCTTGCAGTTTCAGAGAAGAAGATTTTTAAAGATTTTCCCTATATAAGCCCATGTAAAACCAAAGGGCCCCGGGGCGGGGGCATTTTTGGCCCCAGCACTATAATTTGAACAATCTTGGTAGGGGTCCACTAGATGAAGCTTAATACCAAATATCAAAGACCTGGGCCTTGCAGTTTCAGAGTAAAAGATTTTTCAAGATTTCCCTATATAAGCCCATGTAAAACCAAAGGGCCCCGGGGCGGGGGCATTTTTGGCCCCAGCACTATAATTTGAACAATCTTGGTACGGGTCCACTAGATGAAGCTTCATACCAAATATCAAAGACCTGGGCCTTGCAGTTTCAGAGAAGAAGATTTTTAATGATTTTCCCTATATAAGCCCATGTAAAACCAAAGGGCCCCAGGGCGGGGGCATTTTTGGCCCCAGCACTATAATTTGAACAATCTGAGAAGAAGATTTTTTAAGTTTTCGGTGAAAAAAAATCTATTTTTGGCTCCTGTGACCTATATGTGCAACGGACCGGAACCATTTGAACAACTTTAAAAGGGGACCACCTAAGGATCGTTCCAGTGAAGTTTGGTCAAAATCCGCTCAGTGGTTTAGGAGGAGATGTGGTTTGAAGAAATTGTTTACGCACGGATGGACGCACGCACGACGGACGACGGACAAAAAGTGATCCCAAAAGCTCACCTCGTCACTACGTGACAGTGAGCTAACAAGAGGGCCCAATGGCCCTATATCGCTCACCTGTGTACCAGAAAATCATTAGTGTAGGAGACCACTTGACATTGCTATATACTAAATATCTAAGCTCAGGCAAAGCGGTGTCCATGCTTATAAACCCTACTGGTTTCATTGGGCAACAGGGCTTGAGATGTAATTTCATGTCAATGTCGGGTAAAAGTCCCACAAAATTGGAAGACATCTCCAAAATGACCTATACAGTGTTGACGGGGATGTAAAACCTCAAATCAAACAAAATCTGTGCCTTATGGTTTTGGAGAAAAAGATTTTTTTTTAAGTTTTTTCCAGTATAAGTCTATAGGAGCTAATGAGCCCTGGGCTTGGCCAATTTTGACCCAAAGGGCACGTTGGCAGGATGTATGTAGGCGACCATTTTGTGTTGCTATATACTAAATATCTAAGGTCTGTACTTCATGGTTTCAAAGAATTTTGAAGCTTTTTGTCCATTAGTTAAGGGGCCACAGGATTTGGACCCCAGGGGCATGAATGGCAGGATTCATGTAGGCGACCACTCAACATTGCTACATGCTAAATACCTAAGCTCTGGGACTTATGGTTTCAGAGAAGAAGATTTTTGAAGATTTTTTCCCCCATTTTAAGTGTTTTTTTTGTTGTTTTTTTTTTTTCATTATAAGGGCCCTGTGGTTTCAGAGGAGAAGATTTTTGAAGTTTCTCCAATTGTAAGTCTATGGAAGCTAAAGACCCCTGGGGTGTGGCCAATTTGGATCCCAGGGGCATAACTGGCAGGATTTATGTAGGTGGCATTGCTACATACTAAAAATCTAAGCTCTGGGCCTTATGGTTTCATAGAAGAAGTTTTTTTCCATTATAAGTCTATTGGAGGTGATGAGCTCGGGCGTGGCCAATTTTGACCCCAGGGGCAGAGTAAGCAGGATTTATGTCCTTATGGCCTTCCTTTGTTTAGGTTTCCATTATGGTCTGGTCGCTTAATGTTTGTATTTCTTTCCCTTTGGTGTCTTTTATGGGTGGAGTAAGTTAATTGTATCAATTCCTGATCTTTGTTTTACTTCTACTTTATGTAGCTGGCTATTTTATGTTGCTAGACACTAAATATCTAAGTTCTGTGCTTCACAGTTTCTGAGAAGAAGATTTTTGAAGCTTTTTTCTATTATGAGTCTATGGGAGCTAAGGGGTCCCTGGGCATGGCCCATTTGGACCCAAGGGGCATGATTAGCAGGAAATATGTAGGTGACCACTTGTCATTGCTACATGCTAAATATCTAAGCTCTGGGCCCTTTGGTTTCAGAGAAGAAGATTTTTGAAGCTTTTTTCCATTATGAGTCTATAGGAGCTAAAGGGCCCCGGGGCGTGGCCCGTTTGGACCCCGGGGGCATGATTGGCAGGAACTATGTATGTGACCACTTGCCGTTGCTACATGCTAAATATCTAAGCTCTGGGCCCTGTGGTTTCAGAGAAGAAGATTTTTGAAGCTTTTTTTTTCCATAATGAGTCTATAGGAGCTAACTGGCCCCGGGGTGTGGCCCTTTTGAACCCCAGGGGCATGATTGCCAGGAATTATGTAGGTGACCACTTGCTGTTGATACATGCTAAATATCTAAGCTCTGGGCCCTGTGGTTTCAGAGAAGAAGATTTTAGAAGCTTTTTTTCATTATGAGTCTATGGGAGTGAAGGGGCCCCGGGGAGTGGCCAATTTGGAACCCATGGGCATGATTGGCAGGAATCATGTAGGTGAACAATTGGCGTTCCTACATGCTAAATATCTAAACTCTGGGCCCTGTAGTTTCAGAGAAGAAGATTTTTGAAGCTTTTTTTACCACTATGAGTCTATGGGAGCTAAGGGGCCCCGGGGCGTGGCCCATTTGGAACCTAGGGGCATGATTGGCAGGATTTATGTAGGTGACCACTTGCCCTTGCTACATGCCAAATATCTCAGCTCTGGGCCCTGTGGTTTCAGAGAAGAAGATTTTTGAAGCTTTTTTCCATTATGAGTCTATAGGAGCTAAAGGGCCCTGGGGCGTGGCCCGTTTGGACCCCAGGGGCATGATTGGCAGGAATTATGTATGTGACCACTTGCCGTTGCTACATGCTAAATATCTAAGCTCTGGGCCCTGTGGTTTCATAGAAGAAGATTTTTGAAGCTTTTTGTTCCATTATGAGTCTATGGGAGCGAAGGGGCCCCAGGGCGTCGCCCATTTGGAACCAAGGGGCATGATTGGCAGGAATTATGTAGGTGGCCACCGGCCATTGCTACATGCTAAATATCTAAGCTCTGGCGCCCTGTGGTTTCAGAGAAGAAGATTTTTGAAGCTTTTTTTATCCATTATGAGTCTATGGGAGCTAAGGGGCCCCGGGGTGTGGCCAATTTGGACCCCAGGGGCATGATTGGCAGGAATTAAGTAGGTGACCACTTGTCATTGCTACATGCCAAATATCGCAGCTCTGGGCCCTGTGGTTTCAGAGAAGATTTAGAAGCTTTTTTCCATTATGAGTCTATAGGAGCTGAAGGGACGCGGAGCGTTGCCCCTTTGGAACCCAGGGGCATGATTGGCAGGAATTATGTAGGTGACCACTTGCCCTTGCTATATGCTAAATATCTAAGCTCTGGGTCCTGTGGTTTCCGAGAAGAAGATTTTTGAAGCTTTTTGTTCCATTGTGAGTCTATGGGAGCGAAGGGGCCCTGGGGTGTGGCCAATGAGGACCCCAGGGGCATGATTGGCAGGAATTATGTAGGTGACCACTGGCTGTTGCTACATGCTAAATATCTTTGCTCTGGGCCCTGTGGTTTCCGAGAAGAAGATTTTTGAAGCTTTTTGTTCCATTTTGAGTCTATGGGAGCGAAGGGGCCCCAGGGCGTCGCCCATTTGGAACCAAGGGGCATGATTGGCAGGAATTATGTAGGTGGCCACCGGCCGTTGCTACATGCTTAATATCTAAGCTCTGGGCCCTGTGGTTTCAGAGAAGAAGATTTTTGAAGCTTTTTTCCATTATGAGTCTATGGGAGCTAAGGGGCCCCGGGGTGTGGCCAATTTGGCACCCAAGGGGCGTGATTGGTAGGAATTATGTAGGTGACCACTTGCCGTTGCTACATGCCAAATATCGCAGCTCTGGGCCCTGTGGTTTCAGAGAAGAAGATTTTTTAAGTTTTTTTTCGATTATGAGTCTATAGGAGCTAAAGGGCACCGGGGCGTGGCCCGTTTGGAACCCAGGGGCATGATTGGCAGGAATTAAGTAGGTGACCTCTAGCCCTTGCTATATGCTCAATATCTAAGCTCTGGGTCCTGTGGTTTCAGAGAAGATTTTAGAAGCTTTTTTCCATTGAGTCTATAGGAGCTGAAGGGACGCGGAGCGTTGCCCGTTTGGAACCCAGGGGCATGATTGGCAGGAATTATGTAGGTGACCACTTGCCCTTGCTATATGCTAAATATCTAAGCTCTGGGTCCTGTGGTTTCCGAGAAGAAGATTTTTGAAGCTTTTTGTTCCATTGTGAGTCTATGGGAGCGAAGGGGCCCTCGGGCGTGGCTAATGTGGACCCCAGGGGCATGATTGGCAGGAATTATAAAGGTGACCACTGGCCGTTGCTACATGCTTAATATCTTAGCTGTGGGCCCTGTGGTTTCAGAGAAGAAGACATTTTAATTTTTTCCCATTGTAAGTCTATGGGAGCTGTATGTTGCCATAGCAACCAGAATTCCAATCTGATCAGCCCAAAAACCTTATGCAGCCTTTCCCCCTACCTGGTGATGCTTCTCATGAAATTTGATCAAGATTGACCATGGGGTATTAGAGATATACTTATTTGAAATTGTTTACGGACGCACGCACGGACGGACGGACGCACGACGGACAAAAAGTGACCACAAAAGCTCACCTTGTCACTACGTGACAGATGAGCTAATAAGGGCTAAGTTATGAAAATTAGGGCTAGCAAATCAAAATTATGAACTGGTTTACCTAGAAAATGTGGATAACTCCTTAGATGTTACAACTAACTTTATTATCAACCCCTTTGTTAACAGTTAGTTTCCCAATGATTTCTAGTCTGCAGCAATATTTGAAAAATATGATATATTCAGCTATAGCTCCAATTATGTTACTGCCTATCATCATCACTCAATGGAGTACACCTAAACCTCTTTATAACTCTGTTCATTGAAAGATGGTTTTGTATATTACATGGTTTACATTGAAGGATCCCAACAAGAGCTGTCATCAGACAGCATAGCTTGCCTGGAAAGCTGTCTATGTCTGTGACCTTGAGGTATTAGGCAGAAGTGGAAGTATTGCTGAATCATATCCATGACATTGCACCAAAAAACAATGGGCAGGTGTCGGAATATTGGTGAATGAAATCTTTAAAATCATATATGCATCCATTTTCACACCAAATATAAATGAAACCCAATGTATGATTTAGAAAATATGAGATGTTAAAATTATTACAAGAGGGCCATGATGGCCCTGGATCGCTCACCTGATCCATATGATAGAGTAACAAGTGGGCCTCAGGGAGGGCCATTATTGACCCCAGGGCTACAATGTGCATAATGTTGAGGAAGGTCTAAAGAGGTGAAGCTTCATACCAAATATCAACAAAGGCTATAATTTGAACAATCTTGGCAAAGGTCCACTAGATGAAGCTACACACCAAATATCAAAGACCTGGGCCTTGGGGTTTCAGAGAAGAAGATTTCTTAAAGATATTTCCTACATTAGCCTATGTAAAACCAAATGGCCCCGGAGCTGGGGCATTTTTGGCCTCAGGGCCATAATTTAAACAATCTTGATAGAGGTCAACTAGATGAAGCTTCACACCAAATATCAAAGACCTGGGCCTTGCTGTTTCAGAGAAGAAAATTTTCAAAGATTATCTCTATATATAAGTCTATGTAAAACCAAAGGGCCCCGGGGTGGGGGCTATAATTTGAACAATCTTGGTAGAGGTCCACTAGATGAAGCTCCATACCAAATATCAAAGGCACGGGCCTAGTGGTTTCAGAGAAGATTTTTAAAGATTTCCCTATTTAAGTCTGTGTAAAACCAAAAGGTCTCGGGGCGGGGGCGTTTTTGGCCCCAGGGCTAATAGCCTATAATTTGAACAATCTTGATAGAGGTCCACTAGATGAAATTTCACATCAAAAATATCAAAGACCTAGGCCTTGTGGTTTCACAGAAGAAGATTTTTAAAGATTTTCCCTATAAAAAGTAGAAGTAAAACAAAGATCAGGAATGGATACAATTAACTTACTCCACCCATCAAAGACACCAAAGGGAAAGAAATACAAACATTAAGCGACCAGACCATAATGGACACCTAAACAAAAGAAGGCCATAAGGACAGTTACTTTCCCACAAAATGGCCATATGGCCATCCAAAATTAAAAGACACAAGTGATACACACAGTAAGTAACAAACAACAACATGAATAAATCGCCACAGAAGAACCGCCTTGGAACGGTCAGTGGAAAGATTTCCACTGGGGGGCTTAAATCTATTTTACATGGCCACAATCCTCACCCTTACTTCCGCCGCGATTTAGACAAATAATTTGTTCAGTCTGCATGAAGGCCTCCTAACTCATCAGTGCAACATCTCCGTGAACACAAATAATCAAAGAACCACAGAGGTGAGACAACGGTGAGGACTCAACAGCAAGAAACCACTGAAATGCTGGAGCAAAAGAAAACCAACAGTTAGACTCTATAAGTTATAAGTCTATGTAAAACCAAAGGGCCCCCGAGACAGGGCCGTTTTTGGTCTCAGGGCTATAATTTGAACAATCTTGGTAGAGGTACACTAGATGAAGCTTCATACCAAATATCAAAGACCTAGGCCTTCTGGTTTCAGAGAAGAAGATTTTTCAAGATTTTCCCTATATAAGTCTATGTAATACCAAAGGGCCCCGGAGCGGGGGCATTTTTGGCCCCAGGGTTATAATTTGAACAATCTTAGTAAAGGTCCACAAGATGAAGCTTCATACCAAATATCAAAGACCTAGGCCTTGTGGTTTCTGAGAAGAAGATTTTTAAAGATTTTCCCTATATAAGTCTATGTAAAACCAAAGGGCCCCGAGGCGGGGGCATTTTTGGTCCCAGGGCTATAATTGAACAATTTTGGTAGAGGTCCACTAGATGAAGCTTCATACCAAATATCAAAGACCTAGGCCTTGTGGTTTCCGAGAAGAAGATTTTTCAAGATTTTCCCCTCTATAAGCCCATGTAAAACCAAAAGGCCCCGGGGTGGGGGCATTTTTGGCCTCAGCACTATAATTTGAACAATATTGGTAGGGGTCCACCAGATGAAGCTTCATATCAAATATCAAAGACCTGGGCCTTGCGGTTTCAGAGAAGATTATTAAAGATTTTCCCTATATAAGAGGGGGGGGGGGGGGGGGGCGGTAACTGGGCCTTGTGGGGTGAAGCTTCATACCAAATATCAAAAACATGGGCCTAACAGTTTCAGAGAAGAAAATTTTTAAAGATTATCCCTATATAAGTCTATGTTAAACCAAAGGGCCCCGGAGCCGGAGCATTTTTGTCCCCAGGGCAATAATTTGAACAATCTTGGTAGGGGTCCATTAGGTGAAGCTTCATACCAAATATCAAAGACCTGGGCCCTGTGGTTTCAGAAAAGAATATTTTTAAAGAGTTTCCCTATATAAGCCCATGTAAAACCAAAGGGCCCCAGAGCCGGGGCATTTTTTGCCCCAGCACTATAATTTGAACAATCTTGGTAGGGGTCCACTAGGTGACGCTTCATACCAAATATCAGAGACCTGAGCCTAGCCGTTTCAGAGAAGAAGATTTTTAAAGATTTTCCCTATATAAGCCCATGTAAAACCCAAAGGCCCCAGGGCGGGGGCATTTTTGGCCCCAGCCCTATAATTTGAACAATATTTCTAGGGGTCCACCAGATGAAGCTTCATACCAAATATCAAAGACCTGGGCCTTGCGGTTTCAGAGAAGATTATTAAAGATTTTCCCTATATAAGTCCATGTAAAACCAAAGGGCCCCGGGCCGGGGGTATTTTTGGCCCCAGCACTATAATTTGAACAATCTTGGTAGGGGTCCACTAGATGAAGCTTCATATCGAATATCAAAGACCTGGGCCTTGCAGTTTCAGAGACGAAGATTTTCACTACATAAGCCCATGTAAAACCAAAAGACCTGTGTGTGTGTGTGTGTGTGTGTGTGTGTGTGTGTGTGTGTGTGTGTGTGAGGGGGGGGGGGGGCTGGGCCTTATGGGGTGAAGCTTCATACCAAATATCAAAGACAAGGGCCTTACGGTTTCAGAGAAGAAAATTTTTAATGATTTTCCCTATTTAAGCCCATGTAAAACCAAAGGGCCCAAGAGCGGGGGCATTTTTGGCCCCAGCACTATAATTTGAACAATCTTGGTAGGGGTCCACTAGGTAAAGCTTCATACCAAATATCAAAGACCTGAGCCTAACGGTTTCAGAGAAGATGATTTTTAAAGATTTTCCCTATATAAGCCCATGTAAAACCAAAAGGCCCCGGGGTGGGGGCATTTTTGGCCCCAGGGCCTGGGCCTTGTGGGGTGAAGCTTCATACCAAATATCAAAGACATGGGCCTTACAGTTTCAGAGTAGAAAATTTTTTAACATTTTTTCCCTATATAAGCCCATGTAAAACCAAAGGGCCCCAGAGCGGGGGCATTTTGGCCCAAGCACTATAATATGAACAATTTTGGCAGGGGTCCACTAGGTAAAGCTTCATACCAAATAACAAAGACCTGGGCCTAGCAGTTTCAGAGAAAAAGATTTTTAAAGATTTTCCCTATATAAGCCAATGTAAAACCAAAAGGCCCTGGGGCGGGGGCATTTTTGGCCCCAGCATTATAATTTGAACAATCTTGGTAGGGGTCCACTAGATGAAGCTTCATACCAAACATCAAAGACCTGGGCCTTGTGGTTTCAGAGAAGAAGATTTTTAAAGATTTTCCCTATATAAGCCCATGTTAAACCAAAGGGCCCCGGGGCGGGGGCATTTTTGGCCCCAGCACTATAATTTGAACAATCTTGGTAGGGGTTCACTAGATGAAGCCTCGTACCAAATATCAAAGACCTGGGCATTGCGGTTTCAGAGAAAAAGATTTTTTAAGATTTTCCATATATAAGTCTATGTAAAACCAAAGTGCCCAGGAGCAGGGGCATTTTTGGCCCTAGGGCTATAATTTGAACAACCTTGGAAGGGGTCCACTAGGTGAAGCTTCATACCAAATATCAAAGACCTGGGCCTTGCGGTTTCAGAGAAGAAGATTTTTAAAGATTTTCCCTATATAAGCACATGTAAAAGTAAAACCAAAAGGCCCTGCTGGGGGGGGGGGGGGACCTGGGCCTTGTGGGGTGAAGCTTCATACCAAATATCAAAGACAAGGGCATAACGGTTTCAGAGAAGAAAATTTTTAAAGATTTTCCCTATATAGGCCCATGTAAAACCAAAGGGCCCCAGAGCGGGGGCATTTTTGGCCCCAGCACTATAATTTGAACAATCTTGGTAGGGGTCCACTAGATGATGCCTCATACCAAATATCAAAGACCTTGGCCTTGCGGTTTCAGAGAAGAAGATTTTTCAAGATTTTCCATATATAAGTCTATGTAAAACCAAAGGGCCCCGGAGCGGGGGCATTTTTGACCCAAGGGCTTTAATTTGAACAACCATGGTTTTTTAAGATTTTCCCTGTATAAGCCCATGTAAAACCAAAAGGCCCCGGGGCGTGGTGGGGGGGAACCTGGGCCTCGTGGGGTGAAGCTTCATACCAAATATCAAAGACATGGGCCTTACGGTTTCAGAAAAGAAAATTTTTAAAGATTTTCGCTATATAAGCCCATGTAAAACCAAAGGGCCCAAGAGCAGGGGCATATTTTGCCCCAGCACTATAATTTGAACAATCTCGCTAGGGGTCCACTAGGTGAAGCTTCATACCAAATATCAAAGACTTGGGCCTAGCGGTTTTAGAGAAGAAGATTTTTAAAGATTTTCCCTATATAAGCCCATGTAAAATCAAAGGGCCCCGGGGTGGGGGGCATTTTTGGCCCCAGGGCTATAATTTGAACAATCTTGGTAGGGGTCCACTAGGTGAAGCTTCATACCAAATATCAAAGACCTGGGCCTTGCAGTTTCAGAGAAGAAAATTTTAAAAGATTTTCCCTATATAAGCCAATGTAAAACAAAAGGGCCCCGGGGCGGGGGCATTTATTGGCCCCAGCACTATAATTTGAACAATCTTCGTAGATATCCACTAGATGAAGCTTCATACCAAATATCAAAGACCTGGGCCTTACGGTTTCAGAGAAGAAGATTTTTAAAGATTTTCCCTATATAAGCCCATGTAAAACAAAAGAGCAGTGGGGGGCATTTTTGGCCCCAGGGCTATAATTTGAACAATCTTGGTAGGGGTCCACTAGGTGAAGCTTCATACCAAATATCAAAGACCTGGGCCTTGCGGTTTCAGAGAAGAAAATTTTAAAAGATCTTCCCTATATAAGCCCATGTAAAACCAAAGGGCCCTGGAGCGGGGGCATTTTTGGCCCCAGCACTATAATTTGAAAAATCTTGGTAGGGGTCCACTTGATGAAGCTTCAGACCAAATATCAAAGACCTGGGCCTTGCGGTTTCAGAGAAGAAAATTTTTAAAGATTTTCCCTATATAGGCCCATGTAAAACCAAAGGGCCCCAGAGCGGGGGCATTTTTGGCCCCAGCACTATAATTTGAACAATCTTCGTAGGGATCCACTAGATGAAGCTTCATACCAAATATCAAAGACCTGGGCCTTACGGTTTCAGAGAAGAAGATTTTTAAAGATCTTCCCTATATAAGCCCATGTAAAACCAAAGGGCCCTGGAGCGGGGGCATTTTTGGCCCCAGCACTATAATTTGAAAAATCTTAGTAGGGGTCCACTAGATGAAGCTTCAGACCAAATATCAAAGACCTGGGCCTTGCGGTTTCAGAGAAGAAAATTTTATAAGATTTTCCCCTTTGTAAGCCCATGTAAAACCAAAGGGCCCCGGAGCGGGGGCATTTTTGGCCCCAGCATTATAATTTGAACAATCTTGGTAGGGGTCCACTAGATGAAGCTTCATACCAAATATCAAAGACCTGGGCCTTGCGGTTTCAGAGAAGAAGATTTTTTAAGATTTTCCCTATATAAGCCCATGTAAAACCAAAGGGCCCCGGGGCGGGGGCATTTTCGGCCCCAGCACTATAATTTGAACAATCTTGGTAGGGGTCCACTAGTTGAAGCTTCATACCAAATATCAAAGACCTGGGCCTTGTGGTTTCAGAGAAGAAGATTTTTAAAGATTTTCCCTATATAAGCCCATGTAAAATCAAAGGGGCCCGGGGCGGGGGCATTTTTGGCCCCAGCACTATAATTTGAACAATCTTGGTAGGGGTCCACTAGATGTAGCTTCAGACCAAATATCAAAGACCTGGGCCTTACGGTTTCAGAGAAGAAGATTTTTAAAGATTTTCCCTATATAAGCCCATGTAAAACCAAAGGGCCCCGGAGAGGGGGCATTTTTGGCCCCAGCACTATAATTTGAACAATCTTGGTAGGGGTCTACTAGATGAAGCTTCAGACCAAATTTCAAAGACCTGGGCCTTACGGTTTCAGAGAAGAAGATTTTTAAAGATTTTCCCTATATAAGCCCCTGTGAAACCAAAGGGCCCCGGAGCGGAGGCATTTTTGGCCCCAGCACTATAATTTGAACAATCTTGGTAGGGGTCCACTAGATGAAGCTTCATACCAAATATCAAAGACCTGGGCCTTGTGGTTTCAGAGAAGAAGATTTTTTAAGATTTTGGTGAAAAAAGTCTATTTTTGGCCCCAAAAACCTAGATGTGCAACGGACCGGAACCATTTGAACAACTTTGAAAGGGGACCACCTAAGGATCATTCCTGTGAAGTTTGGTCAAAATCCGATCAGTGGTTTAGGAGGAGATGTCGTTTAAAGAAATTGTTTACGGACGCACTGATGGACGACGGACGAAAAGTGATCCCATAAGCTCACCTCGTCACTACGTGACGGTGAGCTAACAACAAAACTGTAACATAAAATACCATAAGCCCCCATATGTGGGTCCAAAATTTTAACACAAAATTTTAACGTATCAGTATATCAAATATGAACCAAAATCATTATATGGTTTGGAAAATATGGTTTATTTAACTTTAAAGTATTTTTTTTAACATTGAAATTTTAAATAGCTAACCTTGACCTTGAGGCAACAAGCATGGGAATACTGTGGATTTATATCACCTCGCCAAATATGAATCAAATCCATCATATGGTTTGGTAGATTGAAGTCTATAAAAACTTTAGCACGGAATTTCAAAGTCCAAGACTTTGACCTTAAGGCAATGACACAGATGGAGGTATTGCTGAAGAAAAACATTGCACCTATAGCTATCGTCATACCAAATATAAGCATCTTCCATCTATTTGTTTGGAGCATGTGCTCTAAAAGCTGAAATGTAAAACTTAGCTTAGGGTTTTTAAGTCTGTGACCTTGTTCCTGAGACTACACACCGATGTCATGGATGGAGGCATTACTGAATAAAAGCACAGATGTATATTCATAATCATACCAAAAGTGAGCGACATTCATGATATTGTTTGGAATATACAGGCCTCATACTGACCAAGTTTTTCCATGCCTGAAAGGCATGCTTTTGCAGCCTTAAACTTTATCCTGCTGAACATGACAACCATTACCTTTGCAAACAGCGTAGATCCAGATCAGTTGAAAAAGCCATCTGATCTGGATCTACACTGTTTGTAATACAGTATGTGAACTTAACGAATACACTATATCAAGTATTGTTTGATTAACTGATAGTCAGAAAGTGGTGTGGCTCAATAAATCCATTATGCAAGATAAGGGTTAAATGGCAATTTTTAACAGAATAACGGAAGAAAAATCAAAACCTGAAGCCTGAAATCAAGAACAATTCAAGATCTTAAAGCCTGAAATCCTGCAAATGCCTGAAAAATATGAGGCCTGAATATATCCAAGGGGCAGAGCTCCTAAAAACTTTTTTATCATAAAACATAAACAAGGATTTCTATGTCTGTAATCTTGACCTTGAGACCATGAGACTATGGGTGGGTGTATTGCTGAATAAAATTGTGGACATACCAAATATGAACTACATCCATGTTATAGTTTTGAAAATATGGAAACTTAAAATACACTAACGTAAGTCCTTAGCAAAGGATTTCTCTAAGTCTGTGACCTTAACCTTGAGTCTATAGGAAAGGGTAGGGGTATTGCTGAATATAACTTTGGTCCTATATCTATCATCAAACCAAATATGGATAAAATCCATCATATCTTTAGAAAAATAAGAGCTCTATAAAACAGAAGTGGAGGCAATGATCAGGAATCAATGCAATTAACCCACAGCAGTGAGCTCCCATCAGAGACACCAAAGGGAAAGAAACACAAACATGAAACAACACACACTATTGGAAACACAAAAGTGGAAAGCCAAAAGGACAGTTACTTTCCCAAAACGTGGACGATAGGCTATCCAAAACAAGACAATATAAGCGACACAAACACCGAAAGACAAACAATACCAAAAATAAACAGCGACAGAAAAACCGCCTTGGAACGGTCAGTGGAACAAACTCCACCGGGGGCTCAAATCAACTTTACGCGGCCACAATCCTCGCCCTTACTTCCGTCGCGATTAACACAAATAGTTTGTTCTGTCCCCATGAAGCCTCCTAACTCATCAGTGCAACATCTCCGTGAACAAAAAAAATCAAACAACCACAGAGATGAAACAACGGTAAGGACTCGACAGCAAGAAGCCACTGAAATGCTGGAGCAAAAGAAAACCATCAGTTAGACTCCGATTGGCCAGACCAGGGACAGCGCATCAGGTACCAGCCAACATAAAAACTTCAAACTTTAGCATAGAATTTTTCTGTCTGTGGCCTTGACCTTGAGATAAAAGGCACAGTGGGGTGTATTTCTGAATTATGAGCCACTTCCATCCTAATATTGGTTATGGTTTGGAAAATATATGCTTTTGAGAATTTTCACATAAAATTAAAGCAGAGAAGTTTTGAGTCTGTGACCTTGATCATGGGTGGGAGTATAGCTGAATAGAAGTTGGGACCTATATCTGTTATAACCAAATGCATTCTATTGTTTGGAAAATATGTGCTCTCAAAAAATTTAACTCAAATGTAGACACTGACTCCAACTCAAATGCAAATGCAAGAGGTAGTGAATTAGCTCTTCCTGGACTTAAGCAAAGTAAGTTAAAAATTTAAAGATAAAGAGAAATTACCATATATGGTCATCTTTCTTGATAAACTACACATTTCTGTTTGAATATAAGACAGATGTTTCAGTTATGGACCTGAACTAAAGTGTTATAAAGAAGCTGTGGTCTATAAAAAGCTGTTGCCTAGGAACACATGGAAACCAATAGAATAGAAGACGAGGCAATGATCAGGAATCGATACAATTAACCCACAGCTCCCATCTGTAGATGAAACAAAAAGAATACTTTACTTGGTTTAAATTTCATGAAGTTGCGGAAAAGTTCTTTTAAGTTCAGTCGAAATTTTGAAAAAATATGGAAAATTTCAAGAAATAAGGGCTTTTTTAGGAATTTGGCACATTTTGAGTGTTTTTGTAGGAATTTTAGGGAGACCTAAAACAAGAGGACCATGGGCCACTATGCTCACCAGAGCAGATGCACTCAACCCACTGGCCCCTATATATTGTTATAAACCATGGCAGCCCCCAGACCATGGGTGCTACAAATGAAATTAGGACATAATCAGCCAGGAGGATACAACAAAGGGACCCACATGTTGTTGTCACTGAATGCATCTTATCACAAGGAAACATATATATGGTTTGGGGGTGAGGATCTGAATTGTTTGTAAGATATATAACTTTTTATGAAATGAAGGGGGTGGAGCATGGCCCCTGCACAACCTAGGGGACCCTCAGAGCACCCAAGGGACCCACAGGTTGGTGTCACTGAATACATCATATCGCAAAGAACAATAATATATATGGTTTAGGGGTGGGGATCTGAATGGCTTGCAAGATATATGGACTTTTCTGAAATGAACGGGGTGGGGCATGGCCCCGGCATAACCTGGAGGACCCACAGGTGGGTGTCACGGAATGCGTCTTATCACAAGGAACAAGAATATAATATATGGTTTGGGGGTGGGGATCTGAATGGTTTGCAAGATATATGACCTTTTCTGAAAAGAAGGTGGACGGGCATGGCCCCGGCACAACCTGGGGGACCCACAGGTTGGTGTCACTAAATGCGTCTTATCACAGGGAACAAGAATATATATGGTTTGAAGGTGGGGATCTGAACGGTTTGCAAGATATATGGCCTTTTCTGAAAAGAAGTGGGTGGGGCATGGCCGCAGCACAACCTGGGGCACCCTCAGGTTGGCATAAAAGCATATGGCTGAAAGAAGTTTACTCAAGGAACATTTCTATAAAAAATTGTCTAAATATTTGCAACGGCTTGGCAGTTAATGCCATTTTTCAATATTCCCCATTAAAAGACAATGGAAACTCTTAAGTTGCCATAGCAACCAATCTAAAAAGCCGAATTCCATAAAAAACATAAAACCCGTTGAGGCTACTATGGAGAATTTTTTCAGTAAGTCTCAGCCTCATAGAGCATATGGTTCGTGAGGAGATGATTTTTAAGTATTTTTTCTATTTTTTGCATTTTGGTTTCCATGGCAACCATTAAAATTGAGCAGTAGGCCTAAAATCATATGGCAGATACTAGATTGCTTAAGGAACATTTCTATGAAAGTTTTGTTCCAATATCTGCAAAGGCTTGGCAGTTAATGCCATTTTTCAATTTTCCCCATTATAAGTCTATGGGAGCTCTAAGTTGCTATAGCAACCAAACTAATGGGCCAATTTTCATAAAAAACACACACTTTCAATCCCCCAGCCCAAGGATGCTACAGATGAAATTTGGACTCAATCGGCCCAGTGGCTTCAGAGGAGATGTCGTTTGAAAATGTTAACGCCAGACGACGACGACGACAACGACGGACAACTGCCTATCCTATAAGCTCCCCCGGAGCCTTTGGCTCTGGTGAGCTAAAAATTAGGGTTTTTTTAGAAATTTTAGGGCCACTGGAAAGCTGGGCTGCATGTAAAATTTAAATGAAAATGGCCCAGTGGTTTTAGCAAAAATGTATTCTAATATGCTAATGGACCTGCAATACAAGTGACCTTGGGCCAAGGTCACCAAATGACCTTGAACTTAAGCATTCATAGACATTCATTTTTAACCTATTCTAATATCACAGACAACAATATTTTTCGAAAAATGCAGTGATTTACCTATTTCCTATTTAAAAGCCTAAGGATCAAATTTTCCCTAGACGTAAAATAGGTCAATGTCAACCTAGGTCATCATTGTTGCAAATTTGGTAGTTCTCAGTCACCATATGCTATAAATCAATTTTCAAGACAATCGGCCCAGTGATTCTGGAGAAGAAAATTTGGGGGGGGGGGGGGGGGGGGGGGGGGGGGGTTACCATATTTGGACATGGCGGCCATCCTGGTCTTATGACATGGACCATCCAAATAAATTTTTGTTCCCTAAGTATCCTAAGGCTGCATATGAAATTTAAATGAAATTGGCCCAATGGTATAAGAGAAAAATTTATTCTGATATGTCAATAGACCTGCAATACAAGTGACCTTTGGCCAAGGCCAGTGAATGACCTTGACCCTTAGCATTCACAGGCATTCGTTTTTACCCATTCTCATATCACAGACCACACTATTTTTCAAACTAGAGGGCCATGACGGCCCTGGAATTGAAGATAATATATGGTAGAGTAGAGTGTTTGAGCAATTTTGGTTGACACAAGGAGGTTTTTATAGTTTTTAGCCATCATGTTCATCCAAGCACAACGGGTTGAGCAATTTTGAAAGCTTTTTTCCATTATGAGTCTATGGGAGCGAAGGGGCCCAGGGGCGTGGCCCATTGAGAACCCAGGGGCATGATTGGCAGGAATTATGTAGGTGACCCACATAGGAAGCAACGTCTCCAAAATGACCTTTACAGTGTTGACGGGGACGTTAAACCTCAAATCAAACAAAACATGCTAAATATATAAGCTCTGGACCCTGTGGTTTCAGAGAAGAAGATTTTTGAAGCTTTTTCCATTATGAGTCTATAGGCGTGGCCCATTTGGAACCCAGGGCCATGATTGGCAGGAATTATGTAGGCAACCACTTGCCGTTGCTACATGCTAAATATCTAAGCTCTGGGCCCTGTGGTTTCAGAGAAGAAGATTTTTGAACTTTTTTTTCCATTATGAGTTTATAGGAGCTAAGGGTTCCCGGGGTGTGGCCAATTTGGACCAAAGGGGCATGATTGGCAGGAATTGTGTATGTGACCACTTGCCGTTGCTACATTCTAAATATCTAAGCTCTGGGCCCTGTGGTTTCAGAGAAGAAGATTTTGGAAGCTTTTTTCCATTATGAGTCTATCGGAGCGAAGGGGCCCTGGGGCGTGGCCCGTTTAGATCCCAGGGGCATGATTGGCAGGATTTATGTAGGTGACAACTTGCCCTTGCTACATGCTAAATATCTCAGCTCTGGGCTCTGTGGTTTCAGAGAAGCAGATTTTTTAAGCCTTTTTTCCATAATGAGTCTATAGGAGCTAAGGGGCCCCGGGGCGTGGCCCGTTTGGACCCCGGGGGCATGATTGACAGGAATTATGTAGATCACCACTTGCTGTTGCTACATGCTAAATATCTAAGCTCTGGGCCCTGTGGTTTCAGAGAAGAAGATTTTTGAAGCTTTTTCCCATTATGAGTCTATGGGAGCAAAGGGGCGCCGGGCATGGTCCATTTGAAACCCAGGGGCATGATTGGCAGGAATTATGTAGGTCACTACCTGCCCTTGCTACATGCTAAATATCTAAGCTCTGGGTCATGTGGTTTTAGAGAAGAAGCTGCTTTCCATTATGAGTATATGCGAGCGAAGGGGCCCCGGGGCGTGGCCCATTTGGAACCCAGGGGCATGATTGGAAGGAATTATGTAGGTCACCACTTGCCGTTAATACATGCTAAATATCTAAGCTCTGGGCCTTGTGGTTTCAGAGTAGAAGATTTTTGAAGCTTTTTTCCATTATGAGTCTATAGGAGCTAAGCGGCCCTGGGGCGTGGCCAATTTGGACCCCAGGGGCATGATTGGTAGGAATTATGTATGTGACCACTTGCCGTTGCTACATTGTAAATATCTAATCTCTGGGCCCTGTGCTTTCAGAGAAGAAAATTTTTGAAGCTTTTTTCCACTATGAGTCTATGGGAGCGAAGGGGCGCGGGGGCGTGGCCAATTTGGAACCCAGGGGCATGATTGGCAGGAATTATGTAGGTGACCACTTGCCGTTGCTACATGCTAAATATCCTAGCTCTGGGCCCTGTGGTTTCAGAGAAGAAGATTTTTGAAGCTTTTTTCCATTATGAGTCTATGGGAGCTAAGGGGCCTCGGGGCGTGCCCCAATTGGACCCCAGGGGCATGATTGGCAGGATTTATGTAGGTGACTACTTACCGTTGCTACATTTTAAATATCTAAGCTCTGGGCCCTGTGGTTTCAGAGAAGAAGATTTTTGAAGCTTTTTTCCATTATGAGTCTATAGGAGCTAAGCGGCCCTGGGGCGTGGCCAATTTGGACCCGCGGGTTATGATTGGCAGGAATTATGTATGTGACCACTTGCCGTTGCAACATTCTAAATATCTAAGCTCTGGGCCCTGTGATTTCAGAGAAGAAGATTTTTGAAGCTTTTTTCAATTATGAGTCTATGGGTGCGAAGGGGCGTGGGGGCACGGCCCATTTGGAACCCAAGGGCATGATTGGCAGGAATTATGTAGGTGACCACTTGCCGTTGCTACATGCTAAATATCATAGCTCTGGGCCCTGTGGTTTCAGAGATGAAGACTGTTGAAGCTTTTTTCCATTATGAGTCTATGGGAGCTAAGGGGCCCCGAACGTGCCCAAATTGGACCCCAGGGGCATGATTGGCAGGAATTATGTAGGTGACCACTTGCCGTTGCTACATGCTAAATATCTAAGCTCTGGGCCCTGTGATTTCAGAGAAGAAGATTTTTGAAGCTTTTTGACATTATGAGTCTATGGGAGCAAAGGGTCCCCGTGGCGTAGCCCATTTGGAACCCAGGGGCATGATTGGTAGGATTTATGTAGGTGAGCACTTGCCGTTGCTACATGCTAAATATCTAAGCTCTGGGCCCTGTGGTTTCAGAGAAGAAGCTTTTTGAAGCTTTTTTCCATTATGAGTCTATAGGAGCTTAGGGGTCCCGGGATGTGGCCTATTTACGACCCAAGGGGCATGATTGGCAGGAATTATGTAGGTCACCACTTGCCGTTGCTACATGCTAAATATCTAAGATCTGAGCCCTGTGGTTTCAGAGAAGAAAACTTTTGAAGCTTTTTGCCATTATGAGTCTATGGGAGCGAAGGAGCTCCGGGGCGTGGCCCATTTGGATCCCAGGGTGCATGATTTGCAGGATTTATGTAGGTGACCACTTGCCCTTGCTACATGCTAAATATCTCAGCTCTGGGCCCTGTGGTTTCAGAGAAGTTTTTGAAGCTTTTTTTCCAATATGAGTCTAAAGGAGCTAAGGGTCCCCGGGACGTGGCCCGTTTGCACCCAAGGGGCATGATTGGCAGGAATTATGTAGGTGACCACTTGCTGTTGCTACATGCTAAATATCTAAGATCTGAGCCCTGTGGTTTCAGAGAAGAAAACTTTTGAAGCTTTTTGCCATTATGAGTCTATGGGAGCGAAGGGGCTCCGGGGCGTGGCCCATTTGGATCCCAGGGTGCATGATTTGCAGGATTTATGTAGGTGACCACTTGCCCTTGCTACATGCTAAATATCTCAGCTCTTGGCCCTGTGGTTTCAGAGAAGTTTTTGAAGCTTTTTTTTCCAATATGAGTCTAAAGGAGCTAAGGGTCCCCGGGACGTGGCCCGTTTGCACCCAAGGGGCATGATTGGCAGGAATTATGTGGGTGACCACTTGCTGTTGCTACATGCTAAATATCTAAGATCTGAGCCCTGTGGTTTCAGAGAAGAAAACTTTTGAAGCTTTTTGCCATTATGAGTCTATGGGAGCGAAGGGGCTCCGGGGCTTGGCCCATTTGGATCCCGGGGTGCATGATTTGCAGGATTTATGTAGGTGACCACTTGCCCTTGCTACATGCTAAATATCTCAGCTCTGGGCTCTGTGGTTTCAGAGAAGTTTTTGAAGCTTTTTTTCCAATATGAGTCTAAAGGAGCTAAAGGTCCCCGGGACGTGGCCCGTTTGCACCCAAGGGGCATGATTGGCAGGAATTATGTAGGTGACCACCTGCTGTTGCTACATGCTAAATATCTCAGCTCTGGGCCCTGTGGTTTCAGAGTAGAAGATTTTTTAAGCTTTTTTCCATTATGAGTCTATGGCAGCGAAGGGGGCAGGGGCATGGCCCATTTGGAACCCAGGGACATGATTGGCAGGAATTATGTAGGTGACTGTTTGCCCTTGCTACATGCTAATTATCTAAGCTCTGGGCCCTGTGCTTTCAGAGAAGAAGATTTTTGAAGCTTTTTTCTATTATGAGTCTATGGGAGCGAAAGGGCCCCGGGGTGTGGCCCATTTGGAACCCAGGGGCATGATTGGCAAGAATTTATTATGTAGGTCACCACTTGCCCTTGCTACATGCTAAATATCTTTGCTCTGGGCCCTGTGGTTTCAGAGAAGAAGGTTTTTGAAGCTTTTTTCCATTATGAGTCTACGGGAGTGAAGGGGCCCCGGGGCGTAACCCATTTGGAACCCAGGGGTATGATTTGCAGGAATTATGTAGGTGACCACTTGCTCTTGCTACTTGCTAAATATCTAAGCTCTGGGCCGTGTGGTTTCAGAGAAGAAGATTTTTTAAGCTTTTTTTCCATAATGAGTCTGTAGGAGCTAAGGGGCCCCGGGGCGTGGTCAATTTGGACCTCAGGGGCATGATTGGCAGGAATTATGTAGGTGACCACTTGCCATCACTACATGCTAAATATATAAGCTCTGGGCCCTGTGATTTCAGAGAAGAAGTTTTTGAAGCTTTTTTCCATTATGAGTCTATGGGAGCTAAGGGGCCCTGGGGCGTGGCCCATTTGGAACCCAGGGGCATGATTGGCAGGAATTATGTAGGTGACCACTTGACGTTGCTACATCCTAAATATCTATGCTCTGGGCTCTGTGGTTTCAGAGAAGAAGATTTTTGAAGCTTTTTTCCATTATGAGTCTATAGGAGCTAAGGGGCCCCGGGACGCAGCCAATTTAGACCCTAGGGGCATGATTGGCAGGAATTATGTAGGTGGCCACTTGCTGTTGCTACATGCTATATATCTAAGCTCTGGGCCCTGTGGTTTCAGAGAAGAAGATTTTGAAGCTTTTTTCCATTATGAGTCTATGGGGGCGAAGGGGCCCCGGGGCGTGGCCAATTTGGAACCCAGGGGCATGATTGGCAGGAATTATGTAGGTGACCACTTGCTCTTGCTACATGCTAAATATCTAAGCTCTGGGCCCTGTGGTTCCGGAGAAGAAGATTTTTGAAGCTTTTTTTTCCATTATGAGTCTATAGGAGCTAAGGGGCCCCGGGGTGTGGCCAATTTGGACCCCAGGGGCATGATTGGCAGGAATTATGTAGGGGACCACTTAACATTGTCACAACATTTCCACTTGGGGTCTGCTTATTTTCATTTAGTAATTTATACATATCTTGGGTTCCCTTTTTACTTTTAAGATAAACTTGAACTGGGAAGGGAAGCACTGGATTTGCCTCTTTATTTTTAAAATTCTCTAAATTTAATGTTTTCTTCCTGTCCAACACAAACCTTACCAGACCTGAGTATTGTAAAAAAATTAATGTTGACATTATATGTAGCCTTCAGTTCGTAGTATGTGTATATGTTACCATCTTCTTTTGTTATATCATTAATGTATTTAATCCCATTTTCAATGCATGATTTGTTATGTACAGTTTTATTTCCTATTTTAATGTTCTCATTGAAGAAAATCGGATTTGTCTGCAATTGTTGTATTTCTTTTGGAGTATTTTTTGCTGATACTTGTATGTGAGACATGAATACGTCTTTCCAAAATTTATTTTTAATTTTTGGCAAAACTTTTTGTTATATGTGAAACGCCCAGGTTGAAAATATTTTGGATATTCACACTTGACTGTAATATTACAATCCATCGATTATTGATTGTGATTAATTTTCTTAACCAAGTTGTTTTCAGGGTGGCGATAAACGCATTAATGTTGATCATGTCTTTTTTATCCTGCTTGTGCCTTCCCAGATAAAGTTATAGAATAGTTCATCTATTTCCTTCAATATTTTATCCTTTTTAATATGGAATTAAGGTGTAACTATACCAAATATAGTGACACAGAGGCCTTTCTGATATTTAATCTTCATCAGTGTATCTAAACCCCAAAGTTTTGAAACCGAAACGGATGATGGACAAGACCCGGCAAACACAGCACATCCCCCGCCGAGCACACACCGACCGACGTAGCTCATAAGACATGTCAGCTGGAGGCATCAGACAAGAGACGCCCAATCCAGATAGGCATCCCCCACCGAGCCAACATCAGCAAACATGGCCCTCGCTCCACGGAAGTCCCGGGCATCAGGAAGGAGATGTCCAAAGTAGCGAGACTTGCAATATTTAAAATATAACAAAACGTGGCAACCAAATCCGCTAAGATACATGTCTCACCTGACAAGACAAGTCTTAGTTTTAGAAAAGTTAGAATTTTGTACTGCAAAAGTTAAAGATATAATATAGTTATTTAAATCAGTACTTGAGTGCTGACGTCAACACCGCAGTATCAGTGATACAAATAGGTGATTTAAACTTGAAAGCAAGAGAGCTTTTATTACTGTAATCTTGCCTAAAGGGGTAAGATTTCTGCGGTTCCAGTAACTTATTTTCATTCTAATGTTAGCTACTTTGTCTGGAAAATTTGATGTCAACATTTTATGGAAATCAGTGTTGAAAGTATTTCCTAGTAGTTTAAATCTATTAAGTATTTTCACCCCAGTTTAATATCTATTTTTTTTTTATTGATTCAGTGCCGTGTTTTTTCGAACCTATCCACACAACATGTGTTTTAGAGAAGTTAATTTTAGGACTTGATTTTCAGGTCTTGCAAGTTCCTTGTGACAAGGGCTTCCCATCTATTCAAAAATTTTGAGCTGTGTCCTTGACAATAACCTTTGACCTACTTTGTCATAACTTTTGAACTATTTTAGATACAACATTCATATCTGGCAAGGCCTTCCCACTCATACAAATATTTTGACCTGTGACCTACTTTACTTTATAAATTTTGAACCACTTTATATAGAAAAATAGAAGTAGAGGCAATGATCAGGAATCGATACAATCAACCCATAGCTCCTATCAGAGACACCAAAGGGAAAGAAACACATGCAACAACAGACCTCATGGAAACACAAACAGCGGAAAGCCAAAAGGACAGTTACTTTCCCACAAAATGGCCAATAGACTATCCAAAACAAAACGACATAAGTGACACAAACACCCAAAGACAAACCACAACAGAAGAACAGCCCCGGAACGGCCAGCGGAAACGAACTCCACTGTGGGGCCCAAATCGATTTTACGTGGCCACAATCCTCGCCCCTATTTCCATCGCAATTTAGACAAATTATTTGCCCAGTCTGCATGAAGGCCTCCTAACTTATCAGTGCAACATCCCCGTGAACACAAATAATCAAACAACCACAGAGATGAAACAACAGTGAGGACTCGACAGCAAGAAACCACTGAAATGCTGGAGCAAAAGAAAACCCACATTTAGACCCCAATGGGCCCCACCAGAGACAGAGCACCAGGCACCAGCCAACATTACCTTGAACTAGATCTCTCTAACTAGAGCCATCATATTTGGCATGTATGTTCCTTGTGACAAGAGCTTCCCACCCATACAAAAAGTATGAATGTGACCTTGACCTGTGACCTGCTTTATCATAACTTTTGAACCATTTGAGATAGAGCCTATATATCTAGCATGTATGTTCTTTTTGACAAGGGCTTCCCACCCAAACAAAAATTTAAAACTGTGGCCTTTATCTTCAACCTACTTTGTCATAACGTTTGAACTAATGGAGATAGAGCCTTCATATTTGGCACATAGGTTCCTTGTGACAAGGATTTCCCACTCATATAAACAAAATTTGACCTGTGATTTTCACTTTGACCTGTGACCTGCTCTATCGTAACTTTTGAACAATTTGAAACTGAAAATAGAAGTGAAGGCAATGATCAGGACTCGATACAATTAACCCACAGCTCCCATCAACAGGAGCTTTTATATTTGTCAGCATGTTTTTGGAGACAAGGGCTTCCCTCTCATACAAAAATTTCTGACCTGTGACCTCAATCATAACTTTTGAACAGTTAGAGATAGAGACCTCATATTGGCATGTAGGCTTTCTGTGACAAGGGCTTATCACTAAAACAAAATTTTTACAAGGTGCCCAGATATTCACATATTAGTCAAGTCTGTATTTTCAATGGGAACGTTTGAAAGACTTCATCCTCAAAAGGAAGACAATTTTGAAGGAATGTTGCATGCATGGGTGACCCTCTGACAAATTGCTCAAAATCCTATCGCTCCACTGAACATGGTAGTCACCTGACCTAAAAAATATAAAATCCATAAAATGACTCCTACTCCCAAATATTTGAAAGAATTTCACAGAAATGTTTCCTGGGTCACTGTCAACCAAAGTTGCTCAAACCATCCACTCCACCTTATATTACCTACTATAGTATTTCTACAATAAGGATCAGGTGAGCGATCGAGGGCCATTATGGCCCTCTTGTTATTATTAGTATTATTAACAGTTATATATATATGAGTTATGCAGTACCTGCAACCTGTGTCCGTATTTGCATTTGTTCTTGTAACTGCTGTAGTGGCTCTAGATACTCGCTGGCTCGCCCAGCCTTCACCTCATCTAATTTGGAATCTATCTGGATCAACCTCTCCTTGTACAACCTAACAAAATAGAGAAGATATTTCAACTCATTCAATGTACTGAAATGATCCAGAGAAGATGTCTAATGTTCTAGAAAGGTAGTCTCTTGGAAGCATGGACTTTATAACAGTAAAGGCCCAAGTGGACCACAATCGCTCGCCTGGATGAGGCTGATCATATACTACATTCTGCCTTGGTCGCCATTTTGTCTATCAGATCACATTTCCTTTAGTAATTCTGAATCTGCATGTTATCTTGACTAAGGCTGACACGATTAATCGTATAATCAATTGATCGATCGATGAATTCCACAAAATGATTATCATTGATGATTTGCTTTTAATCGATTATTGATAGGTACAATTTACTCCCGAAAGTTATGCCTATAATAGCTGGATGAGTGGCAAACAGTGCAGACTCTGATGAGACGCCGCATTCTGCGGCGTCTCATCTGGGTCTACACTGTTCAGGCCTGTATGTTCAAATATACATATGGTAAAGCGCAACATATGGTTAGAGTCATGCTCAGACAGAAAGCCTGACAGGTAAAATTATGACAAAACCCTTAGTGATTACTAATCGATTATCGATCGCAATGACATGACTGATAATCGATTATCTTTTCAGTTCCGATTAGCCAGCCCTAATCTTGACGCTTCTGATTAAGTTTCTGAACAGCTTAGTTTGATTTAGGATTCACGAAGAGATAATGTTGATGCAGAGTTGAAGTGTGTAGTTTGGCAGGCCACAGCTGTTGTCTGCATCTGCCTTTGGCATGTTCTTTTATCAACAAGACGGCCAAGGTCACAGGTCAAAATTTTTGTATGGGTGGGAGGCCCTTGTCAGAAGGAACTTACATGCCTAATATGAAGGCTCTATCTCAAATGGTTCAAGAATTATGATAAAGTAGGTCGAAGGTCAAGTTTGTTTGTTTGATTTGAGGTTTAACGCCCCCGTCAACACTGTATAGGTCATTCTGGAGACGTTGCTTCCAATTTTGTGGGACTTTTACCCGACATTGAGAGGAAATGATATCTCAATCCCTGTCGCCCAATGAAACAAATACGGTTTATAAGCATGGACAGTTTGACTCACGCTGCTTTGCCTGGGCAGGCTTAGATTCTCTAAGCGGTTTACCAGTACTTGTGTGCAGTCTGTTTCAGTTCTGCGTGGAAGCATCATGCAGTCCATATATTTATATATTTCTTCAAGCCCTGATGGGTGGGGCTGGAAAGTTCAACCATTTTTAAAACAATATCTAAATATATCTCAACCTAACACACCTGATACAAGTCTATATAAAAGCGGTGGGCCCCTGCGTGGGAGCATTTTTGGCCCCAGAACTATAATTTGAACAATCTTTGTAGAGGTCCACTTGATACAACGTCATACAAATATCAATTACCTGGGCCTTCTGGTTTCAGATAAGAAGATTTTTTAACTTTTCCCTATGTAAGTCTAAGTAAAACTGATGTCCTAGAGCCGGGGGACATTTTTGGCTCCAGGGCTATAATTTGAACAACCTTGGTAGAGGTCCACTAGATGAAGCTTCATACCAAAAATCAAAGGCCTGGGCCTTGTGTTTTCAGAGAAGAAGGTCTAAAATCAAATGGCAGATAGATCATTTCTATGTGAAACTTTTTGCCGAATGGCAGTAACTGTCATTTTTTTTTCAATTTTCACGTTTATAGGTCCATGGAAACACTTTAGTTGCCATAGCAACTGAACATTGACATTGGTAAACAGTGTAGATCTTGATCAGATGCCATAGAACAGGGTATACACTGTTTGCTTTAATTACAGACATTTATTAATTGATTATCCTATATTACACAAGGTTAACCAATATTCAAAAATCATAAATTATGTTTTTAATTGTCAATAAATAATATTGCCATTAATCAAGTAATTTCGTATTGGCCCAGTTACAGATCCACGGTCAGCTGTATTGGCCTCGGCCTTCGGCCTCGTGCCAATACAGCGACCTCAGACCTGTAACTGGGCCAATACGAAATTATTTGATTAATAACATTATATTAAATGTCCATGTTCAGAACCTTTTTCCAAGCTTATACTCACAATGGATCCACCAGTACTTCCAATCTTGTATTAATGGTAATTAACCCTTTTCCTGCTGAATATTTATATATGCAACACCCACTACCAATTATAAACCAATCAGATTACTTGATGCAAATTATTGCAACAAATTCACAATCTGAATGGCAAACAATGTAGATCCTGATCCATCTGATCTGGATCTTCATTGTTTGGAAAATAAGGCATATCCGGGTTCAGCAGGACAAGGGTTAATAAATCTTACTGCTCTCGAATCTCTGAAAACTGTCTCTCTAGTTCTGCCATATCATCAAG
This sequence comes from Lucinisca nassula, assembly GCA_963580285.1. Taxonomy (NCBI): domain Eukaryota; kingdom Metazoa; phylum Mollusca; class Bivalvia; order Lucinida; family Lucinidae; genus Lucinisca; species Lucinisca nassula. The sequence continues at coordinate 66,076,472 of OY757012.1, read as the reverse complement.
GCATTCAATTCTTCTTTTTGTACACTCCTCTTCATCCATTTCTGCAATACATCACATATTAACCGTTTCATTCCTGTTTCCAAAGTGAACTCTTCATACAGATAGGGAGTTTGTTAAAATAATTACCAGGATGGCAAACAGAGTTAGTCTAATTTCCTACTGAGACAGCTCGCTATGAGCTATCTTAGCTGCATCCATACTATTTGAATAGGTAAAAAGAACCAAAAATAAGGGCCAAGATGGACATGTATTGCTCAACCCATAAGCCATGTTTAAACGAGAGGGCCATGATGGGCCTGGATCACTCACCTGAGTCCAAGATGTTTCATAACTTATGGAAATAAGTCCCCAGGCCGAGGTCAATTTTATTGTTAAAGCAAGCCACAGGTCAATGTCAAAGTCTAAAGTAAAAAATTTTGCATGAGTGGGAAGCCCTTGTCACATGGAAGCTACACACAAAACAAGAGTTCCATGATGGATCTAATTCTCTCACCTGAGTTATGATGTACTAACATTGTTGTTTCTTTTTCTATATTCAGCTCTGATAGTCAATTTGTACAGATGAGCACAGCCACTTAAGTACTTACTCAAAGAACTTTCAAACTTATTTTAAAACTGAGACAATGGAGAGGATGTTCTTTAATGATTTTTCTGTCTTTACCTCTGCACTCATATGGACATTTTGTTCAGCAGAACAAACCGATTTCAGCAATTTAATCAATCATCAGTACATGATTGATTGTTGTGAGTAATATGACACGTCAACCCTTGTGGGTCATTTTGTGTCATCTCATAGAGAAAGGGTGAAAGTGAGTGATAGTGGAGAAAGACAAAAACAAATGGAAGTGTTAAAACAGAAGAAACAACAACACCCCCATCTGCCCTTACCTACTGCAAGGACAGCGGGCCTTGTCCTACTGTAAGCCAGTATCAGTTGGACACCCAAGTGGCACAAAATACATGTCACCTTTGCCTCATCCAACACCCCTCAATCATCAGTACAATAATACTACTTTGAGATGGGATGTTTCAATGGGACAGACCTAAGATGAGCCCAACTGTTTAATCAATTTTGGGGTACAAAAATAAAAGAGAAGCATTTCTGTGAATTGGGTTTGACATTGCGACATTGACTCTATTTTTGGCTCTGTTGGCCATTTAGTTCAGCTGAGTAGAACCATTTTAGCAATTCTGGTAGAGGGTCACCCAAAGAACATTCCTGTGAAATTATTTTGGAATCGGACCATAAGCCTAGGAGATGTTGATTAAGGATTTTTTTTCTATTTTGGCTCTGGTGGACATTTTGTTCAGTGGAGCGGAACCATTTTAACAATTCTGGTAGAGGGTCACACAAGGAACATTTCTGTGAAATTATTCTGAAATCGAACCAAGTCGAGAAGATGTATAAAGGATTTTTCTATTTTTAGCTCTGGGGGCCATTTTGTTCAGCAGAGCGGAACTATCTTAGCAATTTTGCTAGAGGGTCACCCAATAAATATTCCCGTGAAGTTATTTTGAAATCAGATCATTAGCCTATGGGGAGATGTCGTTTGAAGGTTTTGCTCTTTCTAGCTATGGCGGCCATTTTGTTCAACAGAGCGGACCTATTTTAGCAATTATGGTAGACAGTCATACAAGGAACATTCCTGTATCGGACCATTAGCCTAGAAGATGTTTCTTTAAAGGCTTTTTTTTCTATTTTTGTAGCTATGGCGGCCGTTTTATTCAGCAGAGCAGAACCATTTTAGCAATTTTGGTAGAGGGTCGCCTATTAATATTCCCATGAAGTTATTTTGAAATCGGACCATTAGCCCAGGAGGAGATGTCGTTTAAAGGTTTTCCTTAAGTTTTTTTTCTATTTTAGCTCAGGTGGCCATTTTATTCAGCGTTGCAGAACTATTTTAGAAATTTTGGTAGAGGGTCATCCAAGGAACATTCCTGTAAAATTATTTTAAATCGGACCATTTGCCAAGGCGGAGATGTCATTATTTTAAAATTATTTTAAAATTGGCACTGTGGTCATTTGAAGAAATTGTTGAAGGACGGACGGCGGACTAAAAGCGATCACAAAAGCTCTCCTTGAGCACTTCGTGCTCATGTGAGCTAAAAATGAAGACTGTATCTCAATCAGTTCAAAAGACAAGACAAAGTGCCCAGTGGGGCACGTATACTCACAGCCAGTACCATCGCCTTTAAGTGGAAATGACAATTTAACTGTAACCTTAAACCTTTCCATATTAACTTTCCATTTAGTCCACTGAGCATAACTTTGAATTTCAACAAATAAAGTATAATTTATCATATCCAAAGATGAAACTGCGTGTCTTTGCTGAATAATAAAAATTCAAAGTTTGTGGGAATTTGGACAATTTTACCCGGAAACAATAAACAGGAAATAGACTTTCATAGAACATTTGCAGAATGAAAGAAGCTGTATAATGCCATAATAAACTAAAACATTTATTATTATTATTATTACTTGCATTTATTATTGTCTGCATTTCAAGAGGAAATACCATGCCAAGTTTAACGGTTCTAGTCACTGTAGTGTCTAAGATCACAAGGGCCAATATATAAGCTGACATATCTGACAAGGGTCACAGCCTAACGAAGGAACAAACTAACTAACAAGAGATCCATAATGGACCTAATTCGCTCACCTTAGTACTAACATTGATGTTAACATATTTTTATTGATTTTTCTGGCTTTACCTCTGCAGTCATACGGACATTTTGTTCAGCAGATCAAACCCATTTCAGAATCATCAGAACATGGTTGATTGTTTTGCTAATATTGATATGTCAACCCTCGTGGGTCATTTTGTGTCGTCTCCCAGAGAAAGGGAGAAAGTGAGTGATAGTAGAGAAAGACAAAAACTAATGGAAGTGTAAAAACAGAAGAAACAACAACCCCCCCCTCTACCCTTACCTGCTGCAAGGACAGCCGGCCTTGCCCTACTGTAAGCCAATATCAGATGGACGCCCCAGTGACGCAAAATACACATCACCTTTGCCTCACCCAACCACCCCTCTATCATCAGTACAATAATACTACTTTGAGATGGGATGTTTCAATGGAACAGGCCTAAGGTGAGCATCTTAGGGTATCGTTTTAATCAATTTTTGGTACAAAAATAAAAGAAAAGCATTTCTGTGAATTGGGGTTGAAATTGCGTCTCTATTTTGGCTCTGTTGTTTGTTTAATTTGAGGTTTAACGCCCCCATCAACACTGTAAATGTCACTTTGGAGAAGTTGCTTCCAATTTTGTGGGACTTTTACCAGACCTTGAGGTGAAATGACATCTCAAGTAGAAGTAAAACAAAGATCAGGAATCGATACAATTAACCAACTCCACCCATCAAAGACACTATTTTTAGCTCTGACTGTCAGTTTGTTTTTAAAATCATACCATTAGCCTAGGAGGAGATGTCGAATAAAGATTTTTCTATTTTTAGCGCTGGTGGCCATTTTGTTCAAGCCCTGCCATCCAATGAAACCAATAGGGATTATTAGCATGGACGGGCCGACTCGCACCACTTTGCCTGGGTAGGCTTAGATCTCCTAAGCAGTTTACCAGTATTCGTGTGCGGGTCGGTTTCAGCTCTGCGTGGAAGTATCATGCAGTAAATCTATTTCTTCAAGCCCCGATGGGCGGGGGTGTGGGGGGGTGGGGACGTTCAGTGGAACACAACCATTCCAATAGTTTTGGTAGAGGGTTACCCAAGGAAAATTCCTGTGAAACTATATAAGCCTAGGAGGCTATGTCGTTTAAAGGTTGTATTTGTTTTTTTTCTATTTTAGCTATTGTCAGTTTGTTCAGCCGAGAAGAACCATTTTAGCAATCCTGGTAGATGGTCACCCAATGAATATTCCTGTGAAATTATTTTGAAATCATACCATTAGCCTAGGAGGAGATGTCGATTAAAGATTTTTCTTTTTTAGCGCTAATGGCCATTTTGTTCAGTGGATCAGAAGCATATTAGCTAGTAGAGGGTCATCCGAGGAACATTCCTGTGAAATTATTTTGAAATCGGACCATTAGCCTAGGAGGAGATGTCGTTTAAAGGTTTTTTCTAAGGTTTTTAGCTCTGGTGACCATTTTGTTCAGCGAAGTGGAACTATTTTAGCAACTTTGATAGAGGGTTATCCCAGGGACATTCCTGTGAAATTATTTTGAAATCGGACCATTCGTCGGGGAGATGTTGTTAAAAGGATTTTTCTATTTTTAGCTCTGGTGGCCACTTCCTTCAGCGGAGCGGAACCATTGTAGCAATTTTGGTAGAGGGTCGCCTAATAAATATTCCCGTGAAATTGTTTTGAAATCGGACCATTAGCCTAGGAGAAGATGTCATTTATAGGTTTTTTTTCTATTTTAAGCTTTGGTGGCCATTTTGTTCAGCAGAGCGGAGCCATATTAGCAATTTCGGTAGAGGGTCGCACAAGGAATTTTCCTGTGAAATTATTTTGAAATCGGACAATTAGCCTAGGAGTAGATGTCGTTTAAAGGTTTTTCTGAAGGTTTTTCTTCTATTTTTAGCTCTGGTAGCCATTTTGTTCCGCGGAGCAGAACTACTTAAGCACTTTTGGTAGAGGGTCAGCCAAGGAATATTCCCGTGAAATTATTTTGAAATCTGACCATTAGCCTAGGAGGAGAAGTAATTCAAAGGTTTTTTTTTCTATTTTCAGCTCGTGTGGCCATTTCGTTCCATGTTTTGTTTTTGTTTGTTTGATTTGAGGTTTAACGTCCCCGTCAACACTGTAAAGGTCCGTTGCTTCCAATTTTGTGGGACTTTTACCCGACATTGAGATGAAATGACATCTCAAGGCCTGTCGCCCAATGAAACCAATAGGGTTTGTTAGCATGGACGGTCTGCCTCGCACCGCGGTTCCTGGACAGGCTTAGATCCCCTAAGCGGTTTACCAGTATTAGTGTGCGGGCCAGATTCAGCTCTGCGTGGAAGCATCATGCAGCCCATATATTTCTTCAAGCCCCTATGGGCGGGGGTTGTTCCATGAAGCAGAACTATTTTAGCAATTTTGGTAGAGGGTCACCCAAAGAATATTCCTGTGAAATTATTTTGAAAGCAGATCATTAGCCTTGGAGGAGATCTCGTTTAAAGGTTTTCCAAGGTTTTTTTTTCATTCTTAGCTAGGAGGGTCGTTTAAAGGTTTTTCTATGTTGTTAGAGGTTCATCCAAGAAACATTCCTGAAAATTGTTTTGATATCGGACCATTAGCCTAGGAGGAAATGTCGTTTAAAAATTCTTTTCTATTTTAAGCTCTGGTGACCATTTTGTTCAGCAGAGGGGAAGTATTTTAGCAATTTTGGTAGAGGGTCACGCAAGGATTTTTCCTGTGAAATTTTGTTTTTCTAAGTTTTTTTTTCTATTTTTAGCTCTGGCAGCCATTTTTTTCAGCAGAACGGAAGTATTATAGCAATTTTGGAACATTGCTGTGAAATTATTTGAAATCGGACCATCAGCCTAGGAGCAGATGTCATTTAAAGCTCTCGGGGCTATTTTATTCAGCGGAGCAGAACCATTTTAGCAATTTTGGAAGAGGGTCACCTAATAAATATTCCCATGAAATTGTTTTAGCAATTTTGGTAGAGGGTCACGCGAGGAATGTTCCTGTGAAATTATTATGAAATCGGACCATTAGCCTAGGAGATGTCGTTTAAAGGTTTTTTTCTAGTTTTAGTCCTGGCAGCCACTTTGCTCAGCGGAGCAGAACGACCTTTATTAATTTTGGTAGAGGGTCACCAAGGGAATATTCCTGTGAAATTATTTTGAAATCGGACCATTAGCCCAGGAGGTGATGTCGTTTAAAGGTTTTTCTAAGGTTTCACTATTTTTAGCTCTGGTGGCCATTTCGCCTAGCGGAGCAGAACTATTTTAGCAATTTCGTAGAGGGTCATCCAAGGAACATTCCTGTGAAATTATTTTGAAATTGGACCATTAGCCTAGATGTCGTTTAAAGGTTTTTTTTCTATTTTTAGCTCTGGCGGCCATTTCATTCAGCGGAGCGGATGTATTTCAGCAATTTTGGTAGAGGGTCACCCAAGGAATATTCCTGTGAAATTATTTTGAAATCGGCCCATTAGCCGTGGGAGTGTCGCTTAAAGTAAAGGTTTTTCTATTTTTAGCTACGGCGGCCATTTTGTTCAGGGGGCAGAACTATTTTCGCAATTTTGGTAGAGAATCATCCAAGGAACATTCATGTGAAATTATTTTGAAATCAGACCATTAGCCTAGGAGAAGATGTCACTTCAAGGTTTATCTATTTTAGCTCTGGCGGCAATTTTGTTCAGCCGAGCGGAACTATTTTAGTAATTTTGGTAGAGTGTCATCCAAGGAACATTCCCTGGTTGTTTCGCCCCCCCCCCCCCCCCCCCCTGGTCATTTCGTCCACTTTCCAATGTAAAAAAAATAATTTCCATTATAAAACTTTCATTCACCTTTAACAGGACCCAGGTGTGATGAGGCAAATATATAAGTAAGAAAGTCGAGCGTCGTGAGTAATTTATGTGATCAGAAAACATTAAATGCCTGAAACGCTGTACAATGAACGAAACAAATAAATAAATTTATATGTGAAAAAGAGATATATTTATCATTCATCGCATTAACTGCGTGTTTAATGAGTCAAGTTAGTTAAACCAAATAAACAATGTGATTGATGGTATTTGATCAAAACAGGTAATACTTATCATCAATCCTATAAATTAACATTTCCATTCAAACTACGTTTTTTTTCATGATTAACGGTGTGGATTAAAGCTGTGGTCAGTGCACTTGCCATTGATGCTAGAGCCCCCCCCCCCCCCCCCCCCCCCCCCCCCCCGGTTGATTCTCTGCAGTGGTATATGTTCCTCGAGCTATTTTTTCTCTCTCTCCGAATTCAAAATGACTAGGGGGTAATGGTAGGGGGGCGAAACGACTAGGGTTTGGGCGCGAAACAACTAGGGGAAGAAACGTCTTGTTACTGTATCGGATGGCTAGCCACTGCCAAATACGTTGTCATTGTGATACTACATGAGCCAGCACACGACAAGACCCGCACAAAGGCAAGCGACAACCCGACACCCAGATCAGTCTGCTTTATTACTTTAGTTGTTGTTGTAATTAATAATTACTAAGCCAAGAGCTGTCGCGCATTTCTCTGAAAAGCCTGCAGGCTATATAGAAGGGCAGCTGCCATCCACTTAGGCTCCAATCAGACAGCGCAAATGCACAGTCATCCTGCAAAACTGGCGTGTATGTAATATAGACGGATCCAAAGTTTTGACATGTGACTTTGTTTACATCACTGCCCATGTGCCAATTCCCCCCCCCCCCCCCCCGCCCTTAGAGTACCTCTTTTATCTAGTTGGAAAAACATGACTGTTAACACATAGAGAATTTTTAATATTTATCATGTAATTATACTCCTTTCTTTTCCACAAAATTAACTAATCCCTGTCATTTTGTGTTAATAAAATCAATAATATAGAACCATCTCTTCTGACATTTTATCGCACATTTTGGTGCCTAAAAGCGTTATAAAACTACGCACCATCATAACAAAACTTAGTCGATGCGCTTTATTTTACGAACCAAAATAAGATTAAATCATATATATTTTCCATCCAAAATTATACTAAAAAGAGCCAGGAGTTTAATGTCCAAAATGGTTTGCAGCAAACAGTTTTGATAGAATGACGATTTAACAATAGTAATTACAGAAAGCAATCTGTGATACTTCCACTGAAGGCTATGGAATGGGAAGTTTTTTTGCCCACCAGATAAAACGAGGCTAATGACCTGAATGACCTTTGACCTTGTGTGACGTAGACTTTGGATGTATCTATATAAATGGGTATACAAGAGGACCCAGAGGGCCCCTGATTCGCTAACCTGACTGCCACTGTCTCCAGTACATTCTATTTTTAGCTCTGATGGCAATCATGTTCATCAAAGTGGAACGATCTTAGCTATTTTGGTAGGGTGTCATCTAGGCAACATTCCTTTGAAGATTGAATCAAATTTACCCAAGGGTTTAGGAACAGTTCGCATTTGTAGCAAATTTACAACGTTTTTTTTTATTTTTAGCTCTGGTGGCCATATTGTTCATCGGAGCGAGACCATTTTAGCTATTTTGGAAGAGAGTCATCTTAGCAATATTCATTTGAAGTTTGAATGTAATTGGCCCCAGGGTACAGGAGGAGTTGTCGTTTGAAGGTTCATTTCTTTTTTCAGCCCTGGTGACCATCTTGTTTATCAGAGCGGAATGATTTTAACTATTTTGGTAGGGAGTCACCTGGGCAACATTCCCGTGAAGTTTAAATTAAATTGTCCAAAGAGTTTAGGATAAGTTTGCGTTTGAAACAAAATTTATGTTTTTCTATTTTTAGCTCTGGTTGGTTGTCATTTTGTTCATCAGAGCGGGAGCATTTTAGCTAATATGGTAGATGGTCATCTAAGCAACATTCCTTTGAAGCTTGAATGAAATTTGCCCAAGGGTACAGGAGTTGTTGTTCGAACATTATTTTTTCTATTTTTAGCTCTGGTGGCCATCTTGTTTGTCAGAGTGGAAATATTTTAGCTATTTTGGTAGAGAGTCACCTAAGTAACAGTCCTGTGAAGTTTGGATCAAATCGGCATAAGCGTGTAGGAGGAGTTCATGTTTGACGCAAATTTACAAGGTTTTGTTTTAATTTTAGCTATGGTCGCCATTTTGCTCATAAGAGCAGAACAGTTTCAGCTATTTTGGTAGAGGGTTACCTTCGCAACATTCCTATAAAGTTTGAATGAAATTGGCCCAAGGGTACAGGAAGAGTTGTTGTTTGAAGATGTTTTCTATTTTTTGCACTGGCAGCCATCATTGTTAGTCAGAGCAGAACGATTTTAGCTATTTTGGAAGGAAGTCACCTAAATAACATTGCTGTGAAGTTTGAATCAAACTGGCCCAATGGGTAAGGAGGAGTTGGCGTTTGAAGCAAATAAACAATGTTTTTCTATTTTTAGCTATGGTGGCCATTTTGCTCATCAGAGCAGAACCGTTTCAGCTATTTTGGTAGAGTGTCGCCTAAGCCACATCCCTATGAAGTTTGAATGAAATTGGCCAAAGGGTACAGGAAGATTTTTTCTATTTTTAGCTCTGGCGGCCATCTTGTTCGCCGAGTTGAATGATTTTAGCATTTTGGTAGGGAGTCACCCAACTAACATTCCTGTGAAGTTTGAATCAAGTTGGCTCAAGGGTTGAGGAGGAGTTCGCGTTTTGGCGCAAATTTACAATGTTTTCCTGATTTTAGCTATGGCGGACATTTTGCTCATCAGAGCGAAAAAGTTTAAGCTATTTTGGTAGTGGGTCATCTAAGCAACATTCCTATGAAGTTTTAATAAAATTGGCCCAAGGGTAAAGGAGGAGTAGTCGTTTGAAGTATTTTTCTTTTTTTATAGCTCTGGCTGCCCTCTTGTTAGTCAGAGCGGAATGATTTTAGCTATTTTTATGGGGAGTCACCTACATAACATTCCTGTGAATTTTGAATCAAATTGGCCCAAGGGTTAAGGAAGAGTATGCGTCTGAAGCAAATTTACCATGTTTTATTTCCCTATTTTTAGCTACGGCGGCCATTTTGCTTATCAGAGCAGAACCTTTTCAGCTATTTTGGTAGATGGTCACCTAAGCAACATTCCTAATTTCCTATGAAGTTTGAATAAAATTGGCCCAAGGGTACAGGAGGAGTTGTTGTTTAAAGATTTTTTTCTATTTTTAGCTCTGGTGGCCATCTTGTTTGTCAGAGCAGGACAATTTTAGCTATTTTGGTAGGGAGTCAATTGGGCAACATTCCTGTGAAGTTTGAATCAAGTTGGCCTAAGGGTTGAGGAGGAGTTTACGTTTGAAGCAAATTTATGATGTTTTTCTATTTTTAGCTAAGGTGCCCATTTTGCTCATCAGAGCAATACCGTCTTAGCTAATTTAGTAGAGGGTGACCTAAGCAACATTCCTATGAAGTTTGAATTAATTTGGCCCAAGGGTACAGGAGTTGTCGTTTAAAGAATTATCTATTTTTAGCTCTGGTGGCCATTTTGTTGAACGGAGCGGAACCGTTTTAGCTATTTTGGTAGAGGGTCACCTAGGCAACATTCCTTTTAAATTGGCCTAAAGAAACAGAAGTTGCCGTTTGTAGATTTTTCCATTTTCAGCTCTCGTCGCCATCTTGTTCAGCGGAGCAGAATGATTTTAGCTATTTTGTAGAGTGTCATCTAAGTAATATTCCTTTGAAGTTTTATTGAAATTGGCTCCAGGGTTAAGGAGGAGTTAGCATTTGAAGCTAATTGTTGACGCTGCACAACACACGACACTCGACGGACACTGACTGATCACAAAAGCTGACCTTCGTGCTCAGGTGAGCCAAAAAGCCAAGGCCAGGCTGAGCTGCCTAGCCAAAAAATGCTGATCCAAAGATTTAATTTCGTCTTTTGTCACACTGAACATATATATTGTAGTCTGTTTGGTATAAAATTATTTTGAAGAAGACCAAAATTGTGCTACAAACCTGTAAGTAATATTGAAATATTTTCACTTTTTATTTACTCTAATTACTTAATTGCTTTGACGAATAATCGGTTTCTGCCAAAAACATATACAAGCCCATTCAAAAATTCAGTACCCAAACCATCAGACGATGCCGTTCCGCAAAAAAGCACTCATTTGAACCCCCCCCCCCCCCGGAATTGATCAGTTTGCATATATGGGGAATCCTTGTCCAAAAATAAAAAGTCCTTAAGCACAGAATTGGCCAAGAATGTTAGAAAGTACTCTTGATATGTGTGTCATATTTTTTAAATAGGCCCAGTTTCCAGACTGGGGGTACTGAACACACCTAACATACTGCACAGTGTAATTTTTTTAAGAATATGTGATACCTGTTGTCAGTAACTACTGAAATGTAAGAAAAAAAGTGAATTCCCAGTAGTAACATTTTTAAATTACTAGCTTACACTGCTAATGTTTTAATTTGGTGAAATTTACAACACTGTAGTTCAATATAAACTTGTACAATCTTGTCTGTCATAACCCTTTACCACTCAGGGATTTTGTGAATTTCGCCGATTTTCATAGTGTTGCACCTGACAGCAACTTCAACTAGCCATTGTTTCATAATGGATGGTCTGTTTTACACCAAACTCGGTATGAATGTTCAATGGGCAATAGCCTTTCAAATGCAACCTTTCATGACGTGAGCATTGTTGTCATGGCAAAGAGGGGGCATCTCAAAGTTGGCAAAAAGTGTGTTTTACCAGCTTCAATTTTCAGGCATTTTTGACCCCAGACACCCTCAGATATAAATTTTAGCGGCCGGCTGGGCCATACACTCAAATTTTTTAGGGATGAGAGGGGGGCGTTGCCCCCTTCAATCCCTCCAGAATATTTTAGTGGGGAGGCGCACGAAAAAACAGGTCACTTTTTTGCCCAACAAGTCCTAAAGCAAATCTAACTATCCAGGTGTAGAAATGCAGATTTTAGGTGCTTCTGGAGCTTAAAATTGGGGGGGGGGGGGGGGGGGGGTGCAGACACGTAAAAACACGTATCTGAGTGGGAAAGGGTTAGCTGAAATCTGGGAACATACTGAATTTTAGTCTAAAATGAATTAATTATATATCTGAAATATTGTTTCTTGCAATAAAATGATGAAAAAACATTTTACATGTATTTTGGTCAGTTGGGATTTTCTTCATTAACCCTTTACCACTTGCCGATTATCACAGTGTTGCACCTGATAGCAACTTCAACTAGCCATTGTTTCATAATGAATGTTCAGTGGGCAGTAGCCTTTCAAATGCAACCTTTCATGACTTGAGCATTGCTGTCATGGCAAAGAGGGGGCATCTCAAAGTTGGCAAAAAGTGTGTTTTCACTTGAGTTTTTGACCACATTTTAATCTTCACACAGCTGCCAAGGCAACAATTAAGGTGTTTGGCACTTGCCATTTTCACTGTTTGCAGCATGTTTTATCAGCATCAATTTTCAGGCATTTTTGACCCCGGACACCCTCAGATATAAATTTTAGCGGCCAGTTGGGCCATACACCCAAAATTTTTCGGGATGTGATGGGGTCAACCCCTTCAATCCCCACCAGAATATTTTAGCGGGGAGGCGTGCGAAAAAACAGGTCACTTTTTGTCCAACAAATCCTAAAGCAAACATAACTATCCAGGGGTAGATATGCAGATTTTAGGTGCTCCTGGAGCTTAAAATGGAGGGGGGGGTGCGGACACGTTAAAACAAGCATCTGAGTGGGAAAGGGATAATATCATTTAAGATTAATATATTTTTCGCTTTTTTCCCCACTTAAATGATGACACTTATAGGAGCTTTTTTGTGACGTATTTCCGGTTCTACAAATAGAACGGTCTACGGCCAGACAGAATAGTCGTATTACTTCAAGGCAGTAGGACAAATAAAGTGTTAATTACAGCGTTTAACAGTAGAATTCTTTTAAACTTTTGGCGATATGCTGCCAGGTGTGAAATTTCGCATTACAAAAACATGCCTGTGCAAATACATTATCAATTTTTCGGCCAAAATATGGAAATTTTAATTTGAAAAATTGTGATATTTTTCCAATTTCTCCTCAAAACATAGATTGTGGGGACTCAATACAACTGCCTCATCGAGGCAGTTCTATCGAGTACCATCAATCTATTTTTGAGCAGAAATAAGAAAAATATTATAATAACCCCTGTAAACCCAAGTTTTACTACATAAAAGTGGCGTTTGAGGGGGTCAAAATGGCAAAGGCGTGCTTTTCATGATGGCAAATCCGAAGTGTTTTCTTAGTTAACTGCTCTTAAAGATATATTTCTCTGAGTGTGCCATGGCCTACATGTTGCTCTCTCTTGCTAGCGTACCAGCAATTAGCGAGCGTAGGGAAATGTAAATTACAGTGTGACATTAAATGACTCCATGTCAACCGACATGTAACGTGTCAACAATGTCGTGTCTACAGCATCGAATCTGACTTCGCAACTTTGATGAAAGGTCAGAACGTTGCGTTGCAATAATACGGCTTGCTTAATAAAAAGCCATTTGCCCAGTGCACTCAGTGGGATTGGAACAGTAAATTCAAAACAAACGTAGTGCATGAGAATGAATCACTCCTTCGCAAGTGTAAGATTTTACTGTAAATTCTGGTAGATTTGTTCAACCTGTCCAACCCTTACATTAATGGCTTATTAGCTTAGCTCTACAATATCTTCTTAGCAAGGACGGTCCGACTCGCACCGCTTTGCCTGAGCAAAGATCCTCCTCTAAGCTGTTAACCAGTACTTCTGTGCGGGGTCAGTTTCAGCTCTGCCTAGACTCTTAGGCTAGAGTGCCGGGTCCGGCACTCTAGACTCAGTGGCTAAAGTGACGGACCCGGCACTCTAGCCATTCCTATGTGGACAAGCTAGAGTGCAGGTAATACAATACTTGATAGCTATAATCCACCAGAGAGCATCATGCGGGGACAAATTAAAGAAAAGCATTTACCCGACGTATCTAAAATTATCAACCATATCCAAGGAGAGAATACTCCACATGTTACATGTAGGTATACTAAGTATATCAACAACTGCAAAACCGCCTCAAGGGAGAATACTTCACATGATTTTGAAACTGTGTATATCATCAACTGCTAAAATTGGGCTGGCTAGAGTGCCAGTAATATATATTAATTCCTTGTTATTTCCATCACCCATCACCTAGAATCGAGATAAAACGCACATTATTTATCTGACATGGCATGTCAGTCATGCGTAGGCTGATCTGCGCCCCTGTTGTTTGCATATGCAATAAACCGGTTTTCTCACGACGAGGCTCATTATAATAATGTCTTCATGGAAAGAAAGTAAGCAATAACGTTAACTGGAAATAAATTTATTATTATCATTATTATCTTCCATATTATCACGATTATTGTTTGTACATAATGATAATTGAAATTGAAACCAGTGCATGTCGCGGTTGTAAAAATAATTATGGTGTGCTGCAAACAACCTGTTACCTGATTATGTGTTCGAACGGCCTCAATGACATCTTAAAGTTTAAAGATCCTGTTTTAAAGATCCACGGTGGCAAGGCATTGCACGCCCCTTAGATGGCAGACCACAGAGGGAAGTCCAAGTGGGATCCGACAAGGTGGAGGTTGCAGCTTCCTTTTGCTACCTAGGTGATATGCTCTCTGCAGCAGGTGGTTGCGACCTTTCAACTACATCACTTGTGAAAACAGCCTGGAAGAACTTCAAACAGTTGCTACCAGTTCTCTCTTCCCGCCACCTCTCGTTCAAGACACATGGCCGCGTGTATAGCTCTTGTGTGCTGAGCGCAATGCTCCATGCCAGTGAGACATGGCCATTGACAAAGCCAAACCTCCAACGTCTACAGCGAAATGACAGGGCAATGATCAGACAGATCTGCAATGTCAAGCCACAGGTCACTGTCACCATCAGGTCCAGTGAGTTACTTGAGCGTCTTGGCATTGAGGACCTGGAACTCATCCTGAAAGAGAGAAGGCTTCGCTGGTATGGAGGAACGCTCCAACGGTGCAGTCAAGACTGCCTGTGACATACAGGTAGGTGGAAAGTTGGGACCAGGAAGGCCCAAGATGACCTGGAAGCAGCTAACAGAAAGAGATTGCAGAGAATGTAAGCTCTCTGCTATCGGTCCTGATGATAGACAAGCCTGGAGATCTGGTGTAAGATCTGCCAAGCGTGCAGCAAGCCAGCTACCTGGAAGGGGGCCTACTTATGTGGACGTTGCCGCTGTACCTGCATGTTAATCAAAAATCCGTTGATGATGATGATGTTGTCTTACATTATCACCTCCAACACATCACACACTTCAGTTTTCTCCTCAAAACAAACCATAATTACAGGGGGAGTGAACTCATTGAACTGATCAATATTATCAATCAACGTAATTACCAAATGCATCAGTGAATTTAAAGCGAATAATTTAGTATCTAATATCTGCAAAATAATAATAATAGAATTTATAATAATAACCATAACATCGCGAGCTGCTAGTGTCCAATTTTAGCAGTTGTTGATATACAGAGTTTCAAAATCATGTAATGTATTCACCCTTGAGGCGGTTTAGCAGTTGTTGATATACTAAGTATATGTACCATCCTCCAATATGGTTGATAATTTTAGAGATTTATGGACATCTCGGCCCCCAACAAACTCGGCTCCTGGCAAACTCGGCCCCCATCAAAATCCGTCCCTAAAAACTCAGACCCTAGCAGCATTTAGGTCCTAAAATACTATGTTTTTGTTTCCGATAATCAATTTGGAAGGTGGATAGGTAGTTTCACAGATCTCTAACGTTTAAGCATATTTATCGTTTTTAATACGAAGCCTTATTGGCGGCTTATCCACCATAAACAATCGCGGAAACCGATGCTGTAATTGGGACCGTACGGTGTTGCAATTAAGTGTGATATCACGAAAACATGCCTATATAATTTTGACAACCGGCAACCACACTTTTATACAGAAAAACTGGGGTTTATATTATTTTTCTTTTTTCTTCTCAAAAACATACATTGTTGGTTCTTTTAAGAAGTACAAGTACCCAAATATGTTTGCTCAAAAACATAGATTGTTGGTAAATGTTAGAATCGACTTGTCAATGGGTTCTAACGAGTACCCACAATCTATGTTTATAGCAGAAATACGAAAAATATGTTTATGTTCCGTGTGAAAAATCATCACGAAAACATGCCTATATAATGTTGATCCCCTTGAACGCCACTTTTATCTAGTAAAACTGGGGTTTACAAGGCAGAGTTCTCACTAGGATTTTGAAAACAGGAGTTTAAGAATCCATCCATGGAAAAAGTTGGATTCAAATTTTGAAAAGTTGGAGTTTGACTCTAAAAACGTGTGTCAATTATGGCTAAATTCGTACTGCTGTGGAGTGTGACTCCAAAAGACTTTGGGGCTTGAACCCTTATTCTGCTTAACATGACAAACCCTTTTCTTGCAGTGGAGATTCAGATCAGATGGCTTCCATCTAATCAGGATTTACACTGGCACTCAGATTGTGAATTTGAATGGATAAATTACATTAGGCTTCGAAAATCATGAGTGGACTGGGTAAATTAATTTATTCATCAGGATATGGGTTTAAATTGAGTGTGAGCAGTTAACAGTCGTACAGGCTCTGATCAGGCTGCACCAACAGGACAAGTCTGTTCAGGCCATGCACTACATCCTAGTACATAAAACGGCATATGAAACTTTTGGATTCTTTGATTTGTTACACGACCATGTCCTGGAAATTTCGATTTTTGACCCCGCTGGCCTCCCCCCCCCTGGGCCCACCCCTAGGGCGTGATCAAAATTCCGAAAGTGTCATGCACTCCCCAGATCAAAGATCTGTCAGTTCCCAAAGTTTCAAGTTTCTATCTATCACCGTCTAGGAGTTATCCGGTAAGACGGACGGACGGACATACGACGAAGACCATTACAATAGCCCCACGTGGGGACAAAAAAAAAAAAAAAAACAATAGTGCAGGCCCAGATCAGATGCCACAGGTGTCTGTTCCGGACCGCCATGATTAGCAGGCAGTTCAACACTTGATAATTAATTTCTTTCATTCAAATAGGCCTGATCAAGGTAACTTGATAATCCGACAAGCTCGAGTCATAATTTTCTTTAATCATAATAAAGACGATTTATACACTATATTATCGCATCCTTTAATTATGCCTCCGACATTTTTTTCAACAAGCAAATTACCGATAATCCAACTATGTATTCAATTATCCAGAAACAAAACAGTCAATTAATGTTAATCAGCCACGAGATTGCTGCATCTCGCAAAGATTGACCTGCCAATCTTCTAGCCGTGACGCTCTGATTGGCCGAGAGAGTAATACAGACGACTGTCCTCGCCAGGTAATGCTTGCACAAGCCTGGCGGCGATGATTAACGGTAAACTTTTGATCCGAAAGCGGTAGCTAAATTTGGAGATCAATTGGACACCCGCTGTCATCTTTTGATTTGATTGAGGTCATTTTACACGGGATTACGGACGCGTCAGGCGAAAAAAAAAATGGCGTAATTAAGAATCCAAGATAGGAAATATTACGCGTACAAAAGCAAAAACAGGCGTAAAAATACGCCGGATTCGGCATTTCCGAGAACTCTGCAAGGCTATCCCTTATTTTTCTAAATTCTGCTACAAAATATAGATTGTGAGTACCCATTAGAACCGACTCGATGAGGCGGTTCTAATGAGTCCCCACAATCTATATTTTGAGCAGAAACAAGAAAAAAAAACATTAAACTTTCAAAGCGTTGCTAGCACAGTAAATCATCATGAAAACATACCTATATAATCAGGCCCTGTAAAACTGGGGTTAAGTTTGGTTTAGATTATGTATAATATATCTACATAAAAACAGTTTGTGGGTTTGGTTAGAACTACCTCGCTGAAGCTCAGACTATCAAACAATTGCAAACAGTTTAGATCCTGATCAGATGGCTCATTAAGAAAACTCTCCTATTCAAATATACTGGAAAAATTGCCAAAAATGAAGAATAATTAGGCATATGTACATTAAAATATGTGTAATAGTTTGATAATAAGTCAATTCCAATATTAATATATACATATTCTAATTTTGGGTGCCGAGTTTGCTAGGGGCCGAGATTGTCAGGGGCCGAGATGTCCTGTCACCATTTGAGATATTATGTCATGCAAATGTTTTCTTTCTTCAATTTGCTCATAGCATGAGGCTCTCTGGTGGATTATAGCTATCAAGTATTGTATTACAGGCTATTACCGGCACTCTAGCCTGGCCACATGGGAATGGCTAGAGTTGCTGGGTCTGTCACTTTAGCCAACGAGTCTAGAGTGCCGGACCCGGCACACTAGCCTCAGAGTCTAGGGTGCCGGTACCGGGACTCTAGACACTTCCTTAAAAAGATTAATCATCGAAAACCGGGCAAGGTGGCATATATCTTAATTATAACAAGAGACAAAATATAAAATCTTCGGATCAGCATTTTTGGTTTGGCGGCTCGGCTCGGCCATGGCTTTTATACCAGACTGTCTATAGACCTGCAAGTAATGGTCAAATGTGACCGATCTTTTTTGTTTTTTTCTACCGATACTGCGTCGGTCCCATTTGGCCATTACCGCAGATGTACATTACATACATTCCTGGTTTGCAGGATGAAAGCCTACACAGTAATCATGAAATTACGGTACAGATCTTTAACCTGCACAGGGGATGGTTCTCCCTGCACAGGGGCCTCCAGTAACATCCCGATCCGAAGGATGGTGCACTTTATGACATTCATCTCTGCAAATGATGCCAAGTATCAACAGAAAGAAAGAAAAATCCGTAAAGAAAATGGTCTATTTATACCCGTTAAGAGGACATTCGTGTAAAAAAAAAAAAAAACAATTTACCAGACTCATCTCCCTCTACGGAGCCTTCCGAATCTTCCTCTCCCTCCGAGCCTGTGTTCTCCTCGTCCAACATTTCCTCCTTCTCTAGCTCTACTTCTTCCTCCTCCGTCTCGATAGTCTCATTCTCAATGGTTGGCATTGTTGTACTGTTACCAACTGAGGTAATGGCCAAGTTTGACCGACTCAGTATATGAAGATAGATAGATAGATAGTTATATTGCCTGTCTTTCTTGCTCGGCCATAAAATGTCCGGTCTATCAGCACATCAGTCGTGTATAAAAAAATCAGTCGGTACGTTTACTAACCGGAATGGACCGGGAATAACCGGGACCCAATAACCGAAGTCCTGGAATAACCGGAACGGACCTTTAAAATCATTATTTTTATCCAATTATCTAATGAATATACTGAATATATGAGGTAGAAGGGAAATTAAGAGTGAGAGGAGGCAATTTTGTTTGGGTGAGAGATTAACCCTCTTCTACAAGATACACTCTGATTCAGTGTCTATTAATAAAGGTAGGTACTTGACCCCTGTAACAGTGTCGACCCAAACAAGGACATCAAACCATTCGAAAGAATCATCTTTAAATGCTTATACAACCATTTCTTAGAAAACAATATTTTGACTCCTTTTCAATCTGATTTTACACCGGGAGACTCGACAATCAACCAACTTACATTCTTGTACAATACTTTGTGTAAGGCTTTGGATTCTGGAAAAGAGGTGAGAGCCATTTTCTGCGACATAAGTAAAGCGTTTGACCGAGTGTGGCACGCTGGTCTTATTCAAAAACTTAGAGCTGCAGGAATATCTGGTAATATGTTAGACTGGTTCAGAAATTATCTTACAAATCGCAAACAAAGAGTCGTTTTACCTGGAGCAAAGTCCAAGTGGAATTTTATATATGCTGGAGTACCCCAAGGATCTATTCTTGGCCCCCTACTCTTTCTGTTGTATATTAATGACATTGTAACTGATATAAGAGCAAATATTCGTCTTTTTGCGGATGATACGAGTCTTTTTATTGTTGTGGAAACTCCAGAAATGGCTGCACAAGTCCTTAACACGGATCTTCGAAGAATTGACCAATGGGCAGCGCTCTGGCTGGTTAAATTTAATCCAGTTAAAACAGAATCTCTTCTTGTCTCTCGTAAAACAAATAGACCAAATCACCCTCCTGTTTATATGCGTAATCAAGAAATAAAAGAAGTAAACCAATATAAACATCTAGGACTTGTTCTATCAAGTGACTGTACTTGGCATAATCATATCGATTACATTAAAGAGAAAGCTTGGACCAGAATTAACGTTATGAGACGTCTAAAGTTCAAGCTTGATAGGGAAACTTTGGAAACCATCTATATCTCTTTTATACATCCGATTATTGAATATGGAGATACTATCTGGGACAATTGTTCACTACAAGAAAAGCAAGATTTAGAGAAAATCCAGCTCGAAGCTGCACGCATCGCTACAGGAGCAACTAAATTAGTCAGTATTCAAAAATTATATAAGGAAATTGGAAAATTGATTCACTCTAGCTACAAGACGTAAGCAACACACATTAGCTCTGTTCTACAAAATGTGCAACTACATAACTTTCTTTCTTTCTTTCTCCCGATACTGTTTTCGGTCAATTCTGACCATGATAACAGGTTTGGGGTGTGGCACAAATGTTTTCAATCCCCACCCCCAAAAAGAGCTTTGTGACACAGCCACCAGCAGATTAAAACTATTTACAAGAAGCCATCAGGGGAAGGAATCCATGCCTATCCCCTGCCCAACCCTAGGATATTATATTTTGGCCTTAAACCCATCAACTGTCTCAGAAGAGACAGCTTCGATTGTAAGGCCATTCCAAGTTGCAATTGTCCTGGGGAAAAAAGAACTCTTAAAACCATCCGTATAAGCATTAGGACGGTGATACTGAAAGGGATGGGACCTGGTTCTCCTACATCCTCCACCAGCTTCAGATAGGTACCTACTCTTATCTATAATGGCTAAATTATTGTGGATTTTATAGAATAGAGTCAGCGAAGCCTGCTCTCGCCTTTCCTGCAGAGTCGGCCACTGGAGTTCTTCAAGCATCTCTCCAACGTGGCTTTGGTTGCGCCAACGTCTGCAGGTCCAGCGAGCAGCAGTCCTCTGAACTTTTTCTATTCTATCAGTCTCCTTTTGATGATAGGGCATCCAAACTGGAGCTGCATATTCAAGCTTGGGGCGGACTAAAGTTTTGTATGCAGCATCCTTGGTTTCCCTCGGTGCGAAGGCCAAATTTCTACGAAGGAAACCGAGTGTCTTAGTAGCCTTACTAGTTATCTCATTAATGTGTTGACCCCACTCGAGGTCATCAGTGATTTGAACTCCTAAGTATTTAGCAGAAGAAACGTTCTCTAAAACCTGGTTATGTAATGTATAACCATGGACCATCTGTTTATGTGGAGGGTGCCTTGTCACTCTCATAGAGTGACATTTGGCGACATTAAATTTCATGAGCCATGCCTCTTCCCAGGTAGCCAACTTTTCCAAATCATCTTGAAGTATCTGTAGGTCATCAGACCCTCTTATATTTCTATACAGTACACAATCGTCAGCGAAAAGGCGGATTGTAGAGTTGATGTTGTCTGGCAGGTCGTTAATAAAAATCAAAAACAATATCGGTCCCAGCACGGAACCTTGTGGGACACCAGACAGCACCGGGGCGGGGTCAGAGCAAACACCGTCAAGTACGACTCTTTGTGTTCGTCCGGATAGCCAAGCAGAAATCCACTGGAGGGTATCATTTCGGATACCATAGTACTCCAGTTTATACAGAAGTCTTCTGTGGGGGACTTTATCGAAAGCCTTAGCGAAGTCCATAATAATTAGGTCTGTTTGTTTGTGACCCCTATTATGGGCCCCGTCCAGGTTTTCCTGTAGGTCGTGGATGAACTGGACAAGCTGGGTCTCACATGACCTACCGCTTCTAAACTCCTCCTTATCTCGTTTCCCTTGTGCCACCGCTTGTCAGTGGCATCTCAAGATAAGTCTGAGAAACGCTAATGATATACAAACAATAGATGGAAGAACAAGTCTTTACTTTCATTCTTTTCTCCCCTCTGTCATAAGGGAATGGAATGGTCTTTCCATAGAAAGCAGAAACACAGACACTTTACAGTCATTCAAAGAACTTACGTCTCAGCCAAAACCGAATGTACCTAAGTATTATTACACGGGGACCAGAAAGAATCAAATACTGCACACGCGGCTAAAGACTGGATGTAGTTCTTTAAACTACGACTTATTTCTCAAAAACATTTCTGATAGTCCCCTTTGCACATGTAATTCCGGCTCTATTGAAAATGCTGAAGACTTTTTGTTGATATGTAGATTATATCGTGAACCTAGAAATCAATTATATCAAACAGTTTCACAATTTTGTGGTATTACTTCGAAAGTACTCTTGTACGGTGACGGATCATTGTCATATGATACAAATGTTGCTATTTTTGAAGCCGTCCAGAAGTACATTCAAAGTAGCAAACGCTTTTAAAATAGAATACGCTTTCATTTTTTGCGTACTATTTATTTTTAACATGCATTAATGACCTTATTTACTTACTGGTTCAAAGAGCTTAGATTGCCTGCCCCCTCCCCCACCCCCAACCCTACTCAATGTCTTGCTCCAGTTGTGTTAATACTGTATTTTCTTTCTTTCTTTCCTTTTTTCTTCTTTTTTGTTTGTTTGTTATCATAACCTGTGAACTTATATGTATTAGATCTGTATTTTTTCATTGCACTTCTTTTTAGGTGCATGTATTATGCTAAATTTTATGACAAAATATTTTTCAAATGAAATGTTATGTCATATCTTCAATGTTTGTTTCTTTATATGTTTAAATCCTTCTATCTCTCATTTCTTCTATTATTATCATTTATATTCTGTCCTGATATTAACTTTATTTTCCCTTATTTTTTTATTCTGTTTGATCAAATTTTGCTAAATCTTATCTTCATGTATTTATTGCCTAAAGATACTGAAAATGTCATATTCCTATTTTATGATCACATGTAAATTATCTACTGCCATATATAACTTAATCATATTGATATTTACATAGGAAATGAACTAAATAAGCTACTGCTTTCGTTCTGATCCTAAAATTTTGTATTGACTCTGTTTGTTTGCTTGAATGTTCAAATGCTTTGGAAATAAATATGTTTAAACTAAGGACATCAAAAGTAAACGACTCACAATATCGTAGATACCAGTCCTATAGTGATGCCCTGAAGAACTCGTTCTTTCCTAGAACTACTCCCCAATGGAATAGTCTTCCCTCCTCTGCGGTGAATGCCAAGTCCGCAGAAGAGTTTAAAGCCCGTACAGTGTAAGATTGAGACTCAGAGGTATGCGTTTTAGGATACCTCTGTTTTAGGATACCTCTGTTAATCCAGACGTTGCTGCTGAGTTAGCTGAAATCCATCAGAAGTTTGTCGTTGTTCCAGCTGACACGGCATCTAACAATGTTGTGTTTGTTTGCAAAACACACTATATAAACTGCTTAAAAGAAGAGCTTGGTTTGAGCACTCTGACAGACAACCCAACATATAATCTTTCTTCTTTGTCCAAAAATGAAATTCTGCGAGACCACCAATCGGTGATGCTTTCGTTTGGAATTTCCCTCCCAGAGGAAGATATGGAACTTCCAAAGTTGTACTGGATTCCTAAGCTTCACAAGAATCCGTACAAGCAGAAATATATCGCGGGTTCAGCTAAGTGCTCAACCAAGCCTCTTTCACAACTCCTAACATGAATCCTTACTGCAGTTAAAGATGGCCTTCAGAAATATTGTGACACTGCATATGCCAGGAGTGGTGTGAATCAGATGTGGATCTTAAAAAACTCCAAAGAGCTTCTAGAACATCTTCAGTCACAGTCTTTTCTCTCAGTAAACAGCATAAAATCTTTCGATTTCTCAACGCTCTACACAACTATTCCTCATGATAAATTGAAATCTAAACTCAAGGAAATCACAAATCAATGTGTTTTCCACAAGAATGGTAACCGCCGCTACCAGTATGTTGTCCTTGGCTACAAAGACACATACTTCGTTCGAGATCACTCTGATGCAACACAAAAGTACATTGATGCAGATGTCATAAGGATGCTGGAATATCTAATTTACAATATTTTCGTGGAGTTCAGTGGCCTATTATTTCAGCAAACAATTGGCATACCAATGGGTACTGATTGTGCACCGTTGCTTGCCGACTTGTTCTTGTACTCGCATGAGGCGGAGTTTGTACAAGGTCTCCTCAAAGCAGGCAAGAAACGCCTTGCACAGCAATTCAATTTCACCTACAGATATATAGATGATTTATTGTCTCTGAAAAATGCTAAATTTGCAGAGTACTTGGAATTCATCTATCCACGTGAACTTGAAATTAAGGAAACAACAGGGACTGCAACCTCCTCCTCATACTTGGATTGTTATCTCTATATTGACAACGGGAAACTTACTACTAGGCTGTACGATAAACGAGATGAATTCAATTTTCCCATTGTTAACTTTCCCTTCCTGAGCAGTAATATCCCGTCTGCACCAGCATATGGAGTTTACGTTTCACAGTTAATCCGTTATGCCAGAGCCTGTTCAAAGTATCAGGACTTTATGGAACGTGGGAAGGTGCTCACTACCAGGTTTTATGCCAGGGGTATCAAAAAACCAAACTGGTATCAACTATAAAGAAGTTTTATGGGAGGCACCATGATCTTGTGGATCCGTACAATGTGGCCATTTCCAGAATTATTTCTGATATGTTTGCCAATAGAAAGCCATAGGAAGACCTCCAAAATCTCGGACATACCCTTCCCGGCATTTACACCTTTTCTTCGTTCGGGTCGATGGGCATGAAGGGCGAAGCTTGCTTACCAAGTAATGCTTATTATTCGCGGACGCCTCATTACACTCTTCTGGAGTCCATGTCAGTTGATCCGAACATTGATATTTGCCATTTTGTCTATGGATTTACGATTTTGGATTAACGCTTTGGTACTACGACCTAAACTACTTATGCAGATTGTAAATAGTTTTAAGGACGCATCCAGCGCCTCTCTTTTTTCAGCTAAATTCTAAATTTAGCAACCCAATCAACTGAGGTAATGGCCAAATATGATCGACTCAGTATAGATAGATAGGTAGATAGATAGATAGCGGTTCCCCTTAATAGCGAAAAGGAGTCCTTTTCGCGAAAAGGACTTTACCCTAAATAGCGGAAAGGACTTTTCTTTCTAAAAGGATCCATATTATGAATATAAATTAATTATTTAACATTTTGTTTAAGATTTTCGGCTTCGGTCTTGCGAAAATAATATATTTTTAGACTCTTGTACCCGATTTTTTTTATTTTTATGCAATATTTTGCAAGTTCTGTCATTGATTTTTTTTTCTTTTGCATTATCTGCAATCCCCGATAGCCCTATAAACCCCAGTTTTTCTGTATAAAAGTGGGGTTCAAAGGGTTCAAAATTATATAGGCGTGTTTTCGTGATGTAATATGTAAGAAATATGTACTTCCTTTTGAAATATTTGCGCAAAGTAAGACGGTAAACAATGTTAACAGGGAAGTTGACCAGGAAGGTTCTTTCTTTTTTCTTTTTTTTTATTTGGTTGACCCTGAGAGTTTACATGTACATTTACTTTAGCAGACAGGAATTCAGTTGGCAAAAAATTAAAGGAGATTGATAATTTACTATTTGTCTTATTATACGCTTTAGTGACTACATCAGCACACACACACACACATGCACGCGGACGCGTGAATCTGCGTAAATGTCCTTGCATAAGACTGGAACAGGTGGATGGAATTCTAAACTTTGTTTCAAAATCAAAAGTTTTCGATCGCAGTTCGCAACATTCGCTTCCGTTTTATTTATTTATTTATATAATAATTCATTTGAGCTTTATGTTTTTCATCACGTAACAGTCGCATAATAAATATCCTTGTAAACCCGACTTTGTATGGATTTTTTTATACAAAGGAAAACATCATTTTTCTCCATTGTCTTCTTTATGGGTACTCTGTAGGACAACTTAATGAAGAACCCACTATATTATGCCATGTATATGTTCCCGGAGTTTATCAAATCATCACGTGAACGAGTCCGTGAAATGAAGACCCCACTAGACCCCATTTTATATAGAGAAAACCGACGTTTATGGGGTATTCATTATTTTTCTTATTTCTGCTCCAAGACTTAGGGTAGAGTCCTTTTCGCGAAAAGCACTCCTTTTCGCGAAAAGGAGTCTTTTTCGCTATTAAGGGGAACCCGATAGATAGATAGATAGATAGATAGATAGATAGATAGATAGATAGATAGATAGATAGATAGATAGATAGATAGATAGATATTCTGTATTATACTCACTCAAAGGACCCGGAACGGACCCAATAACCGGAACGGACCTGCAATAACCGGAACGGACCTATTTTCGGCATAATTTTCATTTTTCTAAGTATGTTTTCGTATCCGATTCCCAATATTCATATAAATATTATATCCATACATAAAGTTAATTGGTTTCACATCAAGGAAAGCGATGAAAACCCTGCCGAAATATTGTATTCTATTCTATTCTCACGGAAATATTAGACAATTCCGATTGGGCCGCTCAGGTTAAAAGACACAATTCATGACCACAATAATAATAAATTAGTTACCCGTACAGCATCAGCAAGGGGACGACCAGATGTTAATAACATCAATTAAATGAAATACAATAGTTTTATAGCTGTATTCCGTAGTCTATCCTGCGAGCTATTTACTTTTGATGTTCATCGTTGTTTGTTTGATTTGAGGTTTAACGTCCCCAACAGCACTATTTAGATCATTTATGAGACGTTGCTTCCGATTCTGTGGGACTTTTATCATTAATTTGGATGTAATGACTTCTCAAGCCCTGCCGCCCAATGAAATATCTTTACATTGCTTTCTTTTATCGCCGCATTCATTTATTGCACCTAATGTGTGTATTACATTAACCGCTGGCTGGCGTTTTGACCCGCTCCTTAATTACTGTTGTTCTTTATTGACACCTGAATTAATTGCACAAATAACCGGATTACACCTTTTTTTTAATTCAATAAGATATTTCACTGATGCTATAAAATAATAAATTATTGAAAAAAAAAAAATGATATTAAATTTAGAAACTTGTGTCATGAAAACACGCCTGTATAATTTCGAGCCCCCTTATCCCCACTTTTTACATGAAATGACATAGTGCGTTTTTTGTGTATTTTCTTTTATCATATCCCCAAAATCGCTACTTTTCCGATGTTAATATGTGATATTTTTATCATTTATTCTCCAGACATAAATTGTTATACTCGTTAGAACCGCCTCATTAAGGAAGTTCTAACGGGTACCCACAACCTATGTGTTAGTGCAGAAATAAGTAAAGGACTGTATACCCTCGTAAAACCACGTAAGTGATATTTTTTCTTATTTGTTCTCCAGACATAATCTTGTGCTCGTTAGAACCGCCTCATTGAGGCGGTTTTAACGGGTACCCACAACCTATGTGTTTATGCAGAAATAAGTAAAGGAATGTATACCCCCGTAAAACCCGATTTGTGATAATTATTCTTAATTGATCTCCAGACATAAATTGTTGAGCTCGTTAGAACCGCCTCATTGAGGCGGTTTTAACGAGTACCCACAACCTATGTGTTTCTGCAGGTCAGTGCAGGAATAAGAAAAGAAAAGTAATGTGTACTCCAGTAAACACCAGTTTTCCTTATAAAAAGTGGAGTTTAGCGATGTGTTCATTACACGTACTTGTTAACATGATGTAGATGATATTGTCACCGATTGAGAATTTTTCTAACACGTTTCGTTTAATGTTTTTAACTCTCTTCCAGGTGCCAGGAGAAGTAAGGTTCTATGGGCGGGGAGGAGCGAAACTCTGGTCATGTCGTATTCCTTTATATACCGGGGAAACACACCATCTCCGTGTTCATTACATGTTTTAGTGTTGTTTTTTATGTATTGCTCTCGTATGTGAAGGAATAGTTGTTGTTGTTTATGTATTTCTCTCGTATATAATGGAATATGACATGAAGCGTGTACAGTTTCTCAATGTTGGGATGCCCGGCGGGGTAGTGGCGGTAATGTCATATTCCCTTATATGCCGGGGAAACACACGGTCTCCATGTTTATTACATGCTTTAATATTGTTTTTGAACTTTCTCAATTATGTGCTTTCTCTAACTTCATTATGTCTATGTTCATGAAATGCTACTTTTAGTGCTGGTTTTGATGTATTACAGAGGATAGGTTAGAGAAGGAATATTAAATTGATAGAATATGAATTCTGTTCTTTTTAAATACAATCCATTAAAATTCTTGTCGCAAAAGGAGTATCGCCGCATTTTGAAAACACGCCTATTCAATTATATTGAAAAAAATAAAAATAAATAAAAATACCACCAAATGAAAAACAAAAGTGGTACTTTTCTGAATATAAAATCTGACGTTTTTTTTTTCTGGTCACAACATAGATTGTTGGTACTCGTTAGAACCGCCTCGGCGAGAACTCACAATCTATTATTTTAAACAGAAATAACAATAATATCGTTTACCACCTGAATCCCCAGTTTTACTATTTAAAAGTGGGGCTTAAGCGGGTGAAAACTACATAGGCGTGTGTTCGTGATGATGCGGCATATCATACCATTGATAGAGTAAATATCGCGGCAGGTATAATAGCGTCGTATAAATTAAGCATAAAAGCTTAAAAATGGTATAGACTATTCAACTGTTGTAGAATGAGCTGAGAGTTTATACGCTGTCTGGTCTGGTGCTATAATAGTTAGGCACTGTTCTCAGATCTCTTTTGATAAATAAAGCTTTTAAGAGACCTATTGCGCTATATACTGGTACCGTTTTCTGCTATAAAAACATGGGCTAATTTCCTTGACAAAAATGTCAACTACAGATTCCAAGAGTAATATATGGTGTTTTGGGGAGCTTCCATAAACATTTTTAATAGCAAATAGAACGGGGGGATGAAAAAAGGTCCATTCCGGTTATTGCAGGTCCATTCCGGTTATTGGGTCCGTTCCGGTTAGTAAACGCACCCAAAATCAGTGGGTAGCGGGACAACTCGGCACATAGCAAACTCGGCACATGGCATCTCGGCACATAACCAACTCGGCCCATACAAACTCGGCACATAACAAACTCGGCCCACAATAGTTATAAAGCTTATTAAGTCGACATTAATACTTTTTTATCCTGTTTTATTATTATTATTATTATTATTTTATAATAATTATATATGCATATTAAATAAAATAGTTTCTAGTTTATTTTTTACATTTTTTTTTTTCTAAAAAATAAATCATTTTAATAGGCTCTGAATATAGCTTAATTGCTACACTAATTATCTGATTAATCAGGTGACGATTGGCAGTTAATTCAGAAAAGCTGTGAACATGATGTTTGGGACCCATTGCCACCCATGATTGCCCAGCCGAGCTGAACTCACATTATTGCATTGATGTCTCAAGGTAATGTGAAGCTGCAGTAGGCACACCACAACGGACCAACCCGAAAACAAAAACGGATGCATATTCTGGCTGATACAAAAAACTAGAAAAAAAAAACAAACAAAAAAAAAAAAACAAAAAAACGTCAGTATCGTATTCTCCAGAATCAGGAAAATGCTGATACTTAAATATACCTTTTTTCGAAGATTTATTCGCTGGTCAATTTAAGAAACAACTTGAATAGATGAAATTTTATTGAAAAAACAATCTTCATATTTTTTTAAATATAATCCATTAAATATTGATATAAAATTTGTCTTATTATTTTGTTTTGTTTGAATTGGTGTTTAACGTCTCCGTCAACACTATTTAGGTCATCTTGGAGACATTGCTACCAGTTTTGTGGGACTTTTACCCGACATTGAGGTGAAATGACATCTCCAGCCCTGCCGACCAATGATACCAGAAGGCTTATATGCGTTGGACGAGCTGACTCACACCGCTCTGCCTGGGCAGGCTTAGTCCTTCCAAGCAGTTTACCAGTACTCGTGTGTGGTCAGATTCAGCTCTGTGTGGAAGCAACATGCAGACCAATCTATTTCTCCAAGCCCCGACGGGCGGGGGCGAAAATTTGTCTTATTAAGTCTTATAGCCCTATGTAGTTGGTCCCTATCCCACAAACTTATATTGATTGTTTGTTTGGTTATGTTACTTATGCAATTGTCATACCCAAGTGAACAATAGATAATTGGTCCTGTAAGCTAATTGTATGTGCCGAGTTCGTATAGGCCGAGTTGGTCATGTGCCGAGTTTGCTATGTGCCGGGTTTGTCATGTGCCGAGTTTGCTATGTGCCGAGTTGTCCCAGAACCAAATCAGTGCACACTAATGTCCGGCAAGTGTTCGGCAAATGGGGTAGTGGTGCGTTATCCCTAATATCTCCACTTCGGGTGGTCAGAAATTAATAGAATTAGTATCAGATCAAATTTTAAGCTCCATTCTAAAGGATGCAATATATATATATATATATATATATATATATATATATATATATATATATATATATATATATATATATATATATATATATATATATATATATATATATATATATATATATATATATATATATATAAACATTTTATGGGTCCATTTTTGAAGTTAGTTTGTCCGGAAAATTATCGGATTAAGTTCTGGATGTTGGGGTAGTTGTGCATTTTCATAATATCTCAGTTTGTGGTGATCACTAATTGATAACAATTGTATCTGTTAAAATTTTTAAGTTCAATTCTAAAAGAATACTCGGACCCATCAATACCGGTATTGGTGGGTCCGAGAATAATATTAAAAAAAATCTTTGTATACACCTAATTGAGGCACTTCTAATGAGTACCCACAACCCGGATTGTGTCCAGGATGTTGGGGGTATTAGTTCGTTTTCCTTAATATATCGACTTGTGAAAACGGAAGAAAAACTGCACACCCCGTGTAAATCCTACTTTACTCTGTATAAAAAGTAGAAGTAAAACAAAGATCAGGAATTGATACAATTAACTTACTCCATCCATAAAAGACACCAAAGGGAAAGAAATACAAACATTAAGCGACCAGACCATAATGGAAACCTAAACAAAGGAAGGCCATATGGACAGTTACTTTCCCACAAAATGGCCATATGGCCATCCAAAATTAAAAGACACAAGTGATACACACAGTAAGTAACAAACAACAACATAAATAAATCGCCACAGAAGAGCCGCCTTGGAACGGTCAGTGGAAGATTTCCACTGGGGGGCTTAAATCGATTTTACGTGGCCACAATCCACAAAGTTGGATTTACATGGGTTTTCATTGCACAGCTTTCAATGATGTCACACATGTTGCTGCTCACAAGACGGACACTGCCATTGATTTGATGATGAATTCAGACCTAAACATATTCTATGAAACCAAATTTTGCACGCACGAATATCACAGCAAATCATGTTATCAATGCACTCAGGCATTTTGCAGAAGCACCAGACTGGAATTTTACGATTTTACAAGTGAATGAATGAAGTTTACGCCTGCCTGTATCATTTTCTTTCGGAAACGCTGACATTTTTCTATTTTCCAGACATTCAACTAAATGCTGTCTCATTTTTGACAGCCATATATTATTCTAGTGTTAAATGAGTCCGGAGCAAAACAAAACTCTACCACGTTCGCTATTGCAAAAAGCCCACAATCATTAGAATTCAGTTGTTGTTGGACGTGCGGAATTTTGACAAGGAAAACATTATTTGAGGCTGCATTTTTGTAAATTTGGGAAATTTGAATCTTAACGTTTTTGTGTTTTTTTTTTTTTCAAATCCTTCAAATTTGCTCCTAAGCTATCTATAAAATAAATATCTGCCTCTTTAGTTGTAGAAAAACTCATAGTCAGTCAACTGAGGTAATGGTCAAATATGACCGACTCAGTATAGGTAGATAGAAAGATTATATCCGTCAAAATGTAATTGTATGATTGGTGAAATTTGTTGTTCAAAAGATTTTTTGTATTCCAAAACTGCTTTTCTTCGACGAAGAAAGGCGCCCTTTTTGTGTCCTGAAGCCCATTAGTATGTGGAAATTGCTTAAACTTAAAAAAACGGACCTCTAAAATATTCAAAATGAAAAATAATTTTTAATAATCTTTTAGAATGGCCATTTCCCGGACAATTCCCGGATATTAGTGTTCGCCATAAAAATACTTAAGGATAGGGGAAACTAAAAGTATTAGCTTTTACAAAAAACTTGAGTCACTGATTGGAGTATACTCACTTCTCATGGTACCAAGGGTTCCATGGTACCGGGGTAAACAATCTTTTGCTGCATTTTGAATCTTGTACTATTCCCATAGGTTTGGTATCCTCACATCAATGGAGTACTGATATGTCTCTTTCCACTGAAATATTTTCCATTACATCGTTTTGATAAATATCTGGATTAATACCTAAACAGGTTTTAACAGGGTGTTAAAAACAGGTGAAATAGAATCTTTGATTTTTTTCACATTTTCCGTTCACCCCCTGTTTGTTACAGTTGTCTTTAATTTATGTTTGAAATATCCGATGGTTTTTCTTATGTGGCTTAAGATTTTCTCGGGTAGTTTTTTCTAAACTGAAATATGGAAGAACCATTCTGCTTGTTTGATGTTGATTAATACTGCCTTTTATACCTAGCTGCACATAATCCTCGCGAGAGGGTATTGCAGGATGTATAGATAGATAGATAGATAGATATACCTATCAATCTATCTATCTTCCGTGACATCTTAACCTCCGCAGAGGACATCAGATGGTGTTCCGGTAAAACCAAGTGCTAAAGGGGATTGGTTGAAGGAAAGGGGGTGGGGGGTAGAAAAGCGGATGAAATGAGTTTGTACAGTGCGATCGAGAGTGTTAGTATAGTTAAAAGATAAAAAAGGATTAAGGTGTTGAGTGGACTATCTAGCAGACAGCTGTGCTGATCTGTGCCACGGTAGGAAGAACTGGTATGTATGCTGGCAGGGAATTCCAATGGATGACAGTGCGAGGAAAGAATGTGAACTTGTATTAGTCTGAGTCTTGATCTGCCTGTATACAAAGGGATGATTTTTGGTAGAAGGACGGGTGTTCCGGATCAGGTAGTCAGCAGCAGGTATCGCAACAAGGCCATATGTGGCCTTGTATAGAAGGACCAAACGACTGTCTATGCGCCGTTTGTCAAGGGTACGCCAGTTGAGATCCTGAAGTATTGCTGAGACACTAGATGTATATCGGTAGTCTCTGGTTACCCATCTAGCAGCCCTTCTTTGAACTGATTCAAGTTTGAAGGAGTCTGATGCTGTGTATGGGGACCACACTATAGAGACATGCTCTAGCTGTGGGCTAACAAGAGTTTTATATGCTGTGGCCTTCAGGTCCCTATTGTGGACCCGAATATTTCGTTTTAAGAAGCCTACAGTCTGGTTGGCTTTTTATGCTCCCCGAAGAACTTCGGGGGAGCATATAGTCGCCGCTTTGTCCGTGCGTCAGTGAGTCCGTGCGTCCGCCCCGCTCTTGTCCACGCGAATTCTCAGAAACTACTGGTCGGATTTCAATGAAACTTCATGGGAATATTAAGTATCGAAGGTGGATGCGCATATCACCTGCGTGTTTTGGTTCGATGATTTTTCCAACAGTTATGACCCTTTGATGAATTCTGCATTAAGGGGTACTGTTCGTGTCCACGCGAATTCTCAGCAACTACTTGCAGAAATTCAACGAAACTTCAATGGAATCTTAAAGGCATTTATTCTGTAACAGTAAAACACACCGTGTGTCCATAATTGTTTTATTGCCCCCCTGTGATATACTGACTATAGCAGATCAAAGGCGGCCCTTAAAGGCATTTATTCTGTAACAGTAAAACACACCGTGTGTCCATAATTGTTTTATTGCCCCTGTGATATACTGACTATAGCAGATCAAAGGCGGCCCTTAATAGGGTGATTAGTGGCTCTTGTTGAATCCTCTGACTGAGACACTTAAGGGGAAAATCAATAATGTACACCAGTCAACAGTAAGTAATTTATTGATTTTCCCCAAGGCGACCCCTTACCTGTTGAAGACAGAGGACTTCTTCCAGTGAGCACTGAGGGCTACATAATATTATGCAATGAAATGATAGTCCTCAATAATCAAGAATAAATGCCTTTAATAGGGTGATTAGTAGCTCTTGTTGAATCCCCTGACTGAGACACTTAAGGGGAAAATCAATAATGTACACCAGTCAACAGTAAGTAATTTATTGATTTTCCCCAAGGGGCCCCCTTACCTGTTGAAGACAGAGGACTTCTCTCCAGTGAGCACTGAGGGCTACATAATATTATGTAATGAAATGATAGTCCTCAATAATCAAGAATAAATGCCTTTAAGCAGCAATAAGTGATGCGCATATTATCCGGGTTATCTGGTTAGATGATTTGTCACAGAGTTATGGTATTTTGTTTAAAGCTGCAGTGTAAGGTCACTGTGACTATTTTTAGAAAAGCTTTGTCATCACTCTGGTGCCTACATTTATTGATGGATTTTAATATAACTTCACACAAATGTTGGGTATGATAATATCTTAAGCATGTTCGACTTTCAGGGTCCTGGGCTCAAGATCAAAGTCACTGTAGCTATTTTTTTAGAAAAAAAAAAACTTTGTTGTTGCTCTAGTGCCTACATTTATTGGTGGATTTTAATATAATTTCACACAAATGTTGAGTATGGTAATATCTCGAGCAAGTTCAACTTTCAGGGTCCTGGGCTCAAGGTCAAGGTCACTGCAGCTATTTTTAGAAAAAAATCATTGTCATCGCTCTATCGTCGTCATTTGCTGATGGATTTTAATATAACTTCACACAAATGTTGGGTATAATAATATCTCGAGCAAGTTCAACTTTCAGGATCCTTGGGTCAAGGTCACTGTGGTTATTTTTAGAAAAAAAACTTTGTCGACGCTCTAGTGCATACATTTATTGTTGGATTTTAATATAATTTCACATAAATGTTGGGTATGATAATATCTCGAGCAAGTTTGACTTTCAGGGTCCTGGGCTCAAGGTCAAGGTCACTGCAGCTATTTTTAGAAAAACTTTGTCATCGCTCTAGCGTCTACATTTGCTGATGGATTTTAATATAATTTTCGAACCCGTCTGATATTTTATATGCATGTAAAGGCACCCAATACGGGGCCATACCTGGAGACAGTCCTATGAGGATTGCCTCTGTGTACGAGAGTTTTCAATAATTTGTATTAAACAGTTTTACCCAATTAATATAGCTAAACTACCACCCAGGATCTTGGGGTATGGTATCGTACCTGAAGACACTTCCTAGTATTTATTCCGACTTTTGTGTTGCTGATGTTTGTATGACAGTGCCATCAGGCAAGCTAATCTGTCCACCGACAGGTTTTGTTATACTCCATTTTGAAGTACAGTGAGTACACACAGTATACCGCTTTTTAACTAGGATAATCTTTCCTTTTCCGACTATTGCACGTTCGGGGAGCATCCATCGGTTTCACCGATATTCTTGTTTTACTTATGTTATTTACATGGTGTGTCCATCTGAAGTCGTCTGAAATGGTGACCCCAAGATATTTGGCCAAGGTTACACTTTCTAGTACACAGCCATGAAGAGAATAGTTGGTCTGAAGCGGAGTTTTATGTCTGGTCACATGAATGACCTGACACTTAGAGGGAATGAAAATCATATCCCAAAGTTTTTCCCATATTTCGAGTTTCTAAAGGTCTTCCTGGAGGAGACCGGCCCCGATAGCTCAGTTGGTAGAGTGTCCGCTCCGGGGAACGGGAGGTCACGGGTTCGATCCCGGGCCGCGACATACCAAAGTCGTTAACAATGGTACTAGCTGCTCCTCGCTTGGCACTCAGATTTACGGGGTAGAGCTAGAACTGGTCGACCCAGTGTCAGGATAATGTGACTGGGTGTGGTATCATGTAATGTGTCTGGGACATGATACTTCAGTGAGGCAACACTATAAAAGTGAGCATTGAGCTCCCTGTCGCAACCAGACACCGTCGTGATATGACTAAAAAATTGTTGAAAGCGACGTTAAACCCGAATTCACACACACACACACACACACACACACACACACACACACACACACACACACACACACACACACACACACACACTTCCTGGAGGGTCTCTGAGTTTTTCTGAGAATCGAAAGCAAGGTACATGGCTGTGTCATCTGCGAATAACCTTACTTGGGATCTTACCTGATCCTCGAGGTCGTTTATATAGGCGAAGAACTGTATGGGTCCGAGAACCGAGCCCTGCGGGACACCTGAAGGAACTGTGATGTTGTCAGAATTAGTGCCATTGAGCATAACCGACTGAGACCTGTTGTCAAGGAAGTTTTTTATCCAGTTTAGTGTGTTCCCCCTTTATGCAGTAAAAGTGTAATTTCAAAAGCAATTTTTCGTGTGCCGCTTTGTCGAAAGCTTTGCTGAAATCAAAGCGGATAAGGTCTGTTTGTTTTCCAGATTGCATATTTTTACAAGTTGATCGACCAGCAGGATAAGCTGTTTCTCACAGGATCTCTTTTCCCGGAACCCATACTGTAGTTCGAACATGATTTTTTGGTCAGCGAAGTGTTTGGAGATACCGGAAGCCACAACATGCTCCATCACTTTGCAGAGAACGCAAGTTAGGGATATGAGCCGGTAGTTGAACGAGTCAGATTTATCACCTTTCTTAAAATAGGGGTTACATTTGCTTCTTTCCATATGGGCGGGACCTTTCCCGAATCAAGGGATCTTTGGTAGATAAACTGAAGTATGGGGGCTAGCTCTTTGTGAAGGGTCTGTAGGACTATGGGTGTAAATTTGTCAGGCCCAGCAGCCTTGTTGGGACTTAAAGCCTTTCAGGAGTTTTTCAATGCATAGGGTAGAACCTTTGATGTCAGGCATTTTGGGATGTGAGCTGGGTTGAAACGGGGGATTTATTCCAGAATCATGTAAGTCCTGCAGGGCCCTCTGGGCAAGTTGCTTGAGACTTATCGGGCTTTTCGGGCTAAAACAGAGTTAAATTGTCCATTAAGAGTATTTGCCTTATTTGTATCTTCTGAGAAAGTTTGGTCATTGGCGGGATTCCACTTGAGGCCTGTTTGGCGTGTTTAAGCAGGGAGTTCAACTTTTTGGTTTTGTATCAAGGTCAGCTTCTTCATATGCCCTGCAGGCCCTGCAGGTACTTTTGGTAGGCCCGGTCTGAGACCCGTCTTACTAGATGTTTTAAGTCAAGGAACTTCTGGTCTTTAGGTCTGCCGGACCTAGACCAGCGTCTGTATAATTTGTTTCTTTTTCTTATAAGTCGGGGCTTGAAGAAATAAATGGGCTGCATGATGCTTCCACGCAGAGCTGAAACCGACCCGCACACGAGTACTGGTAAACAGCTTAGGGGATCTAAGCCTGCCTAGGCAAAGCGGTGCGAGACGGATCGTCCATGCTTATAAACCCTATTGACTTCATTGGGCGACAGGGCTTGAGATGTCATTTCATTTCAATGTCGGGTAAAAGTCCCACAAAATTGGAAGCAACGTCTCCAAAATGACGCGGACGTTAAACCTCAAGTCAAACGAACAAACAATTATAAGTCGGCGAATTTCCTTGTTAATCTATGGGAAACCGTCTCTAGCGCCTGCTTTTCTTATGGGTATTTGTTTAGCATTGAGACTAAAATTTTGCCTTAAGTGCACACATGGTCTATGCGTGCATTCATTAAAACTCTTTAAACTTTCCCGGAATTTATGTGCCCCAATGACACCTCTGAGGTTAAGCTTAGAAGTTAGATGAATCAAACTTGCTTCACTTTTGTGATGAATTGTACTCACTGTGTCTCAACTGTAGCTTATCTGAATTTACCATTTGCGAGATTAAAAGTAGCCAAAGATTATTTTATATATTTTTGGCAGTTTTGTCTCACATGAAGAGCGTGATAGCTCAGTGGTTAGTGCACTTGTCTCTGATGTTTGAGGTACCGGGTTCTATCTATCTATCTATCTATCTATCTATCTATCTATCTATCTATCTATCTATCTATCTATCTATCTATCTATCTATCTATCTATCTATCTATCTATCTATCTATCTATCTATCTATCTATCTATCTATCTATCTATCTATCTATCTATCTATCTAATCTATCTATCTATCTATTCTGAGTCGGTCATACTTGGCCATTATCTCGGTTGGGTGGTGCGCTAAATTTAGAATTTAGCACAAAAAAGACTCACTGGATGAATTCTTAAAACTATTTACAGTCTGCTTTCAGAGGTGTACTAAAACGCATACCTCTGGGTTTCAATCTACACCATGCGGGCTTTGAACTCCTCTGCAGTTTTGGCATTTACCACAGAGGAGGGAAGACTATTCCACTGAGGAATAGTTCTAGGAAAGAAAGAATTCTTCAGGGCATCACTATAGGCCTGGTACCTACGATATTGACTCTTGTTTAATTTTGGTGTCCTTGTTTGAGTTGAAGTAGTCACATGGGTCAAGTATTTATCTTTATTAAGAGACACTGTGTCAGAGTCTATCTTATAAAAGAAGGTTAAAGAGGACTGCTCACGACGGACCTCCAACGATGGCCACTCAAGCTCATCAAGCATTTCACCAACACTACTTTTGTTCCGCCATTGCCTTCAGGTCCATAGGGTAGCCGTCCTCTGAACCTTCTCAACCTGTTGAATCTGAATCATGGGGGTGCCAAAACAGGTGATGCATACTCAAGTTGAGGTCGAACCAAAGTTTTGTATGCAACATCCTTTGTCTGCCTAGGAGCAAAAGCCAAATTGCGTCTAAGAAACCCTTAAGTCCTAGGTGTCCGAAAACGCTCCATTGGTATCATTTGCAGGGATGAAAGTCATAAAGTGCACCGTCCTTCGGATTGGAACGTTAACTAGAGCCCCCAGCCCCACCCCTGGGCAGGGAGAAGTATCCTCTGTGCATGTTAAAGAACCCTACCATAATTACATGATTACTGTATAGGCTTTCATCCTGCAAAACTGGAGTGTGTATAATATACACCTGCGAGTAATGGTCATATGTGATCGACCGCAGTTATCAGTTGAAAGGAAAAAAGGCAACATGAAAAACTAAAGTTTATTGTTTTAAACAATAAGAAAAAAAATGCCATTGCATATATTTTAGTCAAATCGGTTTCCTACATTTGTCACATTTCTGTTCACCTTGGTACCATGGGAACGCCTTTTGGCATGAGAAAATTCTACCTAGGTACATATCTGACAGGTTTGTACATACAAGCTGAAGTATTGTGTTCATTAGTCCTCCTTAATTGTAAGAAGAGACCCTAAAGAAAATAAACACAAAATCATTTTAGTGCTGAATAGCTCTAACTTTGAAATATTTATACTGTAACATTAATTACCTTGGTACTATGTGGAACCGGTCTACCTGGACTGGAAAGTAAAATGACAAAACTTATCACGTGTATGTTGTAATAATGTGCCAGTTAATATGTAAGTGTAAAGTGGTCACAGATTAGAGCGTGGAGCGTGAAAGCTCAGCGGTTAGTGCACTTGCCTCTGATGCTAGAGGCCCCCGGTTCGACCCCCCGCGGCTGTGATTATTTCGGTGTCCGAACACGCTCCATTGGCATCATTTGCAGGGATGAATGTCCAAAAAATGCACTGTCCTTCGGATCGGGACGTTAACTGGAGGCCCCTTGTGCAGGGAGAGCCATGCTCTGTGCAGGTTAAAGACACCTACCGTAATTACATGATTTCATCCCGCAAATCTGGTGTGTATGTAATGTTCACCTGCGAGTAATGGTCATATGTGACCGATCGCAGTATAAGTAGAACGAAAGAAATAAGGACATTAGCTTGTTACATTCATTCTTCCGAAGAGCCGGTGAGTTGTCAGAGATTTGAGTGTGCTGAGCTGTATATATTTTGACCAGTGTACTGATTAGCCCTTTGTAGTTGTCAGTGCACTGGCTGTGATAAACTCAGAATCAGGATTGTTTCTTGACCCGTTGGCACCCATCATAAATCTTTGGAAATTATCAAATCACAACTTAACTATGTTAACACTCTTCAGCAAGAACTTGGTGGTACTAAGGCCTAAGGTCTATGAACTGCAGCATTAAGCTGTACAGAGGGCTTTAGTTTATGACCACATTTGTCATTCAGCCACCAAGTTTGCTGTCTGTGTTACAGAAGGCCAAGACAAGCTTCCTACGTTATATTGGTTACCTGAACTTCATAAAAGACTATACAAAATAAGGTTTATTGCAAATTCAAGCTCTTGTACCACCAATGAACTCCTCTCCAATTATTAACTTAACTTCATGTTTTACTGCCATAAAAAAATATGTGATAAAATATTGCTTCAAAGTCTTCGAAAGATCAGGTAGAAATCTGTTTTGGTCTATAAAAATTTAAATAAATTGAAATCAAGACGTTTTCGTGCTTCAAGCCTGTCTACTTATGATTTTCCACCCTTTACACTACACTTCTTCATAATCTTATAAAAAAAACTTATTTATTTTATTTATTAATGACAGATTCTATCTGTCATCTCTAGCTATCCTGCGTGTTGTAAAGTAGTTCCGGCTTTCTTACGACTTTCTTCCGGCTTTGACCGCCAAAGAAATATGAGTCCGAACAAAAATGTAGTCCGGTTAGGCGCAGTTATCAAAATTGTACATCCTATAATCGCAATACAAACTTTTGAAGCAGACGACATGACGATTTTATCTTACCTTTCAGAGAATATATTCAGCACTTCATATGAATCAGCTGCATCATGCGAGACTGTATACCTAGACCAGGTTTTACACTGGTTTTCTAACAGTGCTGTCAATATTTAATCCTTAAAGACCAGCCGGTCAGCTGCAGACCAGAATATTATTGGGTTTTCCGACATTCGAGGTCAAGTCTAGGTCAGTTACAACTAGGTGTATATCAGACTTTGCGAGAAAGGCTGTCCCTTACGTACGTACGTACGTACACACACACGTACAGACGGACGTACACATGTACGCACGTACGCACGTACGGAAAACCGAAAAACTATATGCCCCCGGCAGCATACGATGCGGGGGCATAAAAAAGCGATTCAGAGCTAACGTCTACGTGACTATCAGACTTCTCAGAATAACCTTTTTCTTGCAGAAAATAGCCGCAGTGAGATCAGGGTATTCCATAAGACTGAAGAGGGTCATCCTTGAATCATAGAGTGAGCTTGGCAAACAGTGTAGACCAAGTTCGGACGCTGCAGAACGCGCTTCTTATCAAAATCTTCACTATTTGTTTGGAATTTCAGAGTTAAATTAAACAGTTTATTCTCAGCCCAGGACTTTTACCCCAACCTACATCCCACCAACACTTTCGGTGCTTTGATTTTGAAACCAAACGATTGCATGATTACAACACGTTTAGGCACCATGCCCTTAAGCTAAAAAGGTAAAATCAATCAACCGTGACGTATGGTTACCAGTCCGGCCACGATCCTGTGTTTTGTATTGTTTGATTTGAGGTTTAACGTCCCCGTCAACACTGTATAGGTCATTTTGGAGACGTTGCTTCCAATTTTGTGGGACTTTTACCCGACACTGAGATGAAATGACATCTCAAGCCCTGCCGCCGCCCAATCAAAACCAATAGGGTTTATATGCATGGACGGTCCGACTCGCACCTCTTTGCCTGGGCAGGCTTAGATCCTCTAAGCAGATTACCAGTACTCGTGTGCGGGTCGGTTTCAGCTCTGCGTGGAAGCATCATGCAGCCCATCTATTTCTTTAAGCCCCGATTGGCGGGGGCCAACGATCCTGTGTACCACTTTCACACCAGCACTGATAGAAACCACATGTTCAGGATCAAACTTTTGATGTGTGATGTAAGGTCGTGCCTAGAAAAGAAGAAATTGTATTTTGTTCTCAAAAAGCATCAAGTGAGAACGTATTACAACATTTTTTCATTGAACCCTGGACAGTTAGAGTTAGTGTGTGAGTGTTTGAGTTTTACGTCCCACCAACAGCTAAGGTCATACGGAGACGATACGTCGGTTTAAAGACACATCCGAAAGTCTGGAGAAGTCCGGGATCGATCCTGCGATTGATGTTTCCATTAGGGCCTGTTGTTTCATGTATGTGTTGCTTTCCCTTTGGTGTCTCTGATGGGAGCTGTGGGTTAATTGTATCGATTCCTGATCATTGCCTCCACTTCTATTTTTAATGATTTAATTGGATGAACATTTCATAGAGAAGACTCCCTCTATCTTGCATGTAATGTAAGAAATGCTTTTTTCATTTCTGAAGAGAATAAAATTATACTTTATGGTCATGTCAGAATGTGTGAAGATCTCACCTTTCTACTTGACAATATTTACATAAGATTTGGTACTAAGTTATTTTTACAAGTTGTAGGTATTCCGATGGGTACTTATTGCGCACCCCTTATGGCTGATCTGTTTTTGTTTTGTTATGAGAGAGACTCCCAGTACATCATAGTGCAGATTATATTTTCTGGTCCTTTGGGATCATTGAGTTCATTTGGAATCATTTTGAAAATAGAGTTCTGCTTAAACCGGTGCTAGAGGGCATGGCCGGTGTTGCACATTTCAGAACTGGTCATGAACAGACTTAATAAAACTGGTCTGCTATTTATCTATTTGGTGTATTCTTTGCTTCCAAAGGATCTAACTATTCAGAACTTATTCATGATGTCCCTTTCTGCTGAAAACCAGTCTGAAATCATTGAAGCTTTTAGCTCGACTTGGATGATCCATTAAATATTCACAGTACCTATTTCAATGGTTTGATCAGTCAAATTTAACCCCCTTATCTCCCCAGAACTTCAGTTAGATAAAGCAAATTCTTCTGATAGCGAGGCCCCGTTTTTGGATTTACACCTGTCTTTTGTAGATGGGTTTGTTTCTTGCATAAGTTATGATAAACGCGATGATTTTGATTTTGAGATTGTAAATTTTCCTTTTTTGGATGGTGATGTTCCTCGTGGGCCATCCTATGGCGTTTATATTTCACAATCAATTGATTTGCCAGAGTGTGTAGTCATGTAACTGAATTCAATATACTCGTAATAAATTGTTAACTGCTAAACGTCTTAAACAGGGTTATCGGTACCATAAACTCCGCAAAGCCTTTTCAAAATGTTATAGACGTCATTCCGATTAATTTCAAAATTCAATATTGGACTGAAATATCTTCTGCAACAAGGTCTATCGGAACCCGAATTTTATGGTGACTTAGTATATAAATTCAGAAAAATATATAACCGCAAGACTTCAGCACCCAATTTCGTAAAATAAAAAGAATGGGTACAACATAAATGTTATTCGACAGACTGCATGCATGGTAGTAAACCAAATCACGGTTGACAACTTTGATTCCCTCTTTTATTGCAAGCCGGTGGGTCAGTCCTCAGATTCCATGATGGTTCCAGCGTAAAGGCTTACTGGGAATTAAGGGAGAATCTAATTCTGTGTAATGTTGGTTGGTGCCTGATGCTCTGTCTCTGGTTTGGTCCATCGGAGGCTAACTGTTGGTTTTCTTTTACTCCAGCATTTCAGTGGTTTATTTCTGTCGAGTCCTCACCGTTGCTTCATCTCTGTGGTTATTTGAATTTTGTGTTCATGGAGATGTTGCACTGATGAGTTGGGAGGCCTTCATGCGGACTGAACAAATAATCTAAATCGCGATGGATGTCAGGGCGAGGATTGTGGCCCTGTAAAATCGATTTAAGCCCCCCCCCCCCCCCCCAATGGGAACTCGTTTCACTGACTGTTCCAAGGCGGTTCTTCTGTCGCGGTTTATTTTTGTAAT
This sequence comes from Lucinisca nassula, assembly GCA_963580285.1. Taxonomy (NCBI): domain Eukaryota; kingdom Metazoa; phylum Mollusca; class Bivalvia; order Lucinida; family Lucinidae; genus Lucinisca; species Lucinisca nassula. Next base: position 66,033,114 of record OY757012.1, on the reverse strand, counting down.
GGTTTGTCTTTGAGTGTTTGTATCGCTTATATAATTTTGTCTTGGATATCCAATTAGCCATTTTGTGGGAAAGAATCTGTCCTTTTGGCTTTCCGCTATTGATGTTTCCATTAGGGTCTGTTGTTTCGTGTTTGTGTTTCTTTCCCTTTGGTGTCTATGATGGGAGCTGTGGGTTCTGATCATTGCCTTCACTTCTATTTTTCAGTATATTGAAACGCAGTTCTTGCTATTTACCGTGGTCTTAATCCTTGGGTTCAGTCTGGAAAACAACAAATAGAATGCATCCAGATTATGGAAATCAGGAGTGCAGGATCACAAATAAGGAAAGCTGTAATAGAGTTTCCTAGTACTTGGCAATTACGAGGAAGTCTGGGAACAGAATGTGTTCGGAGGGTTTACAAAATTTTAAGTCCTCTGGCTATACTCATAATCTTGACCGGAGGCATTGAAACTAACCCAGGTCCAAGGTTTCGCCGAGGCTCTGCATAAATATTGCAAAGGTTCTGATAAATGGACAGCATGTGAGAACTGTCACATACGTTTTCACTCCTCATGTTCTGATTCGGATAGCAGTCAATTGTTAGAAATTGAATCTGGTGCTGGAACTTGGTATTGCTGACTGTTGTCTTCGTAGTGATGCTGTCCTTAATGGCCACAAATCAGTTCACTGTGATCAGCGTGAAATGTGGATACACACTGAATGTTCTTTCATTTCAGATGCCGAGTATGGCACGTTAGTAAACTCAAGCTGCCAATGGATCTGTCCAAAATGCGAGGTGTGCAAACGAATATACAGTAGTGAGTAAGCCAAACAAATTCGAACCTCTGTCAAAGGATACAAGAGATAAATCTTCGACTGCTGACGAAACTAAGCCGAATTTTGTAAAAGGTTTGAAACTTTGCAGTATAGACATCAATGGAATAAGAGGAAAATTCTTGAACTTTTAGCTTACCTTGATATTCATCAACCACACATTATGGCTGTTCAGAAAACAAATTAGAAGTGAAGGCAATGATCAGGAATCGATACACTTAACCCACAGCTCCCACCAGGGACACCAAGGGAAAGAAACACAAACATGAAACAACTAGACCCTAATGGAAACATCACTAGCGGAAAGCCAAAAGGACAGTTAATTTCCCACAAAATGGCCAAATTGACTATCCAAACCAAAATAATATAAGCGATACACACACTCAAAGACAAGCCATAGCTAAAATAAACCACGACAGAAGAACCTCATTGTAACGGTCAGTGAATTCCACTGGAGGGAGTGTGTGTGTGTGTGTGGGGGGGGGGGGGGGGTTAAATCGATTTTATGTGGCCACAATCCCCGCCCTTACTTCCGTCGCGATTTAGACAAATAATATGTTCAGTCCGCATGAAGGCCTCCTAACCCATCAGTGCAACATCTCCGTGAACACAAAATCAATCAACCACAGAGATGAAACAACGATGAGGACTCGACAGCAAGAAACCACTGAAATGCTGGAGCAAAAGAAAACCAATAGTTAGACTCCGATGGGCCCAACCAGAGACACAGCATCAGGCACCAGCCAACATTGCATAAAACAAGAGTTGTCAGAAGACAACATAGCTCGCCTTTAAGGGCCTAAGTTGGATGGGGGCAAGTTATCAAAAATATTTTTTTTCTTCTGAAAACAGTGAAATAGACTGCAGCAATTAAAATAGAACCAGGTGGTGCCCCTTAGAACCACTGAAGAAATTTTGTTTAAAGTGTTTTTATTTGAAAAAAAAAAAAAAAACAACAACAAAAAACAAAAAACAATTCCTGTTTTGCAGGTTTTGTCGAAAAAGCCATTTTCTTATGTAAAAGAGCAAAACAGACTGAAGCAAATGAAAGAGAGCCAAAAAGTACAGCCTGTAATGCAAAAGCCACATTGGCCCTGAAGGTCGAACTTGCTTGAGATATTATCAAACGCAACATTTGTGTGACTTAAAAATACATAAATAAATGCGATGACAAAGTTTTCTAATAATAGCCACAGTGACCTTGACCTTGAGGCCAGGATCCTGAAAGTCGAACTTGCTCGAGATGCAACATTTGTGTGTAGTTATATTAAAATCAATCAATAAATGTAGGCGCTAGGGCGATGACAAAGTTTTTCTAAAAAATAGCCACAGTGACCTTGACCGTAAGCCCTGGACCCTCAAAGTCCAACTCACAAGAGATATCATCATACCAAACATGTGTGTGAAGTTATATTAAAATCCATCAATAAATGCAGGGGCTAGAGCAATGACAAAGTTTTTCTAATAATAGCCACAGCGACCTTCACCTTCAGCCCCGGACCCTGAAAGTCAAACTTGCTCGAGATATCATCATACCCAACATTTGTGTGAAGTTATATTACAATCCATCAATAAATGTAGGCACTAGAGCCATGACTAAGTTTTTCTAAAAATAGCCACAGTGACCTTGACTTTGAACCCTGGACCCTGAAAGTCCAACTAGCCTGAGCTAGCCACAGTGACCTTGGCCTTCAGCCCAGGACCCTGAACGTCGAGCTTGCTCGAGATATCATCATACCCAACATTTGAGTGAAGTTATATTAAAATCCATCAATAAATGTAGGCACTAGAGCCATAACAAAGTTTTTTTCTAAAAATAACCACAGTGACCTTGACCTTGAGCCCCGAACCCTAAAAGTTGAACTCGCTTGAGATATCATTATACCCAACCTTTGAGTGAAGTTATATTAAAATCCAGCAATATATGTAAGCGCTAGAGCAATGACAAGATTTTCTAAAAAATAGCCACAGTGACCTTGACCTTGAGCCCCAGTCCTTGACCTTGAGCCCAGTACCCTGAAAGTCAAAGTCGCTTGAGATACCATACCCAACATTTGCGTGGAGTTATATTAAAATCCAACAATAAATGAAAGTACTAGAGCGATGATAAAGTTTATCTTTAAATAGCTACATTGACCTTGACCTTGAGCCCCGGACTCTGAAAGTCGAACTCGATGTGTTTTTAAAAGGAAATAAAAAAAAATATGTTCCACCGGGATTTGAACCCACAACTCCATGATTCAGAGTCCTGAGCTCTATCCACTTCACTACACAGAGCTTGCAGAAAAACTTTCACATAGGGAAATAAGGGAGGTAATGCAGAGCAAATAATTAACATCTAAAAAAAAAAGGCCAATTTAAGCAAAAAAAAAAAAAAAAAAACTCTGTAAAATGAAGTATAATGATAATGTTAAATATTGTTTTTTACCAATTGTTAATTATATATTCAAAATAAACTTGTAAAACATCACATATACAAGCTTGCAGGTAAACTTTAACCAAATGCGGACGCCGACGCTGACGCTGACGACGGACGCCCGGGGGTATGGCAATAGCTTCAGGCGATCTAATTGGATTATAAGCCTTTACGCTGAAACCGTTATAAAGTCTGAGGCCTGACCCACCGGCGTGCAGTTAAAGGTGGAAGCAAAATTGTCAACCGTTACTGGGTTAACTACCATGCATGCAGTCTGTCGTATAACATTTATGTTGTATCCAATATGTTTATATCGAAGAATGATTTGACGAATTTGGGCATTGAAGTCATTGCAAGTATATATTTTTCTGAACTAAGTCACCATAAAATCGGGTTTTGTTTGTTTGTTTGTTTTGAGGTTTAACGTCCCCCTCAACACTGTGTAGGTCATTTTAGAGACGTTGTTTCCAATTTTGTGGGACTTTTACCCGACATTGAGATGAAATGACAGCTCAAGCCCTGTCGTCCAATGAAACCAATAGGCTTTATTAGCATGGACGGTCCGACTCGCACCGCTTTGCTTGGGCAGACTTAGATCCTCCAAGCGGTTTACCAGTACTCGTGTGTTGTCGGTTTCAGCTCTGCATGGAAGCATCATGCAGCCAATCTATTTCTTCAAGCCCCGATTGGCGGGGGCGGAAATTAGGATTCAGATAGACTTTGTTGCAGAAGAGATTTAAGTCAAACATTGAATTTTGAAATTAAATCGGAATGACGTCTATAAAATTTTTGAAAGGCTTTGCTTAGTTTATGATACCGATAACTGTGATTAAGACGTTTGGCAGTTAACAATTTATTACGAGTTTTGAAGTCCGTTACATGACTAGACACTCTGGCAAATCGAATTAATTGCGAAATATAAACGCCAGAGTATGCCACACGAGGAACATTCTCATGGCGGTGGGATGATGTTACTCATTCACAGAGACATCCCTCACATGCCTTTCATGGACCTGGAAAACAACACCGAATCGGTCTGGGTTAAGGCTTTTGCAAATAAAACTTCTCATTTCATGGTGCAGTCGAAACCTCCCATTTGTTTAAAGATCAGCTTAATTGCATTAAGTCACAGCACAAGGGTATAAATTTCCGGCTGTACATGTTCTTGGTGACCTCAACTTCTTAGACATTTATCTGGCTCGACAGGCTCAGCAAACAAGGCACAATGTTGAGTCAGTCTGAAGGACAAATATTAATTGACATTATGAACGATCATAGCTAAGAACAAATTGTTAACTTCCCCGCTCTTGATAAGGACAAATTGGATCTCATTCTTTCAACTTTGCCAGGACAGTTTGAACACATTCAGTCTTCAGACAAACTAAGTGGTCATGATAGTGTTTCCGAATATTTAAAAATACACATTACACCAATGAAAAAACCTCGGAGGAATGTGTATTCATATCAAAAAGGTGACTACGAAACTATAAGGAAGCTTGCGCTCAGATTTGCAAAGGAGAAAAACTTTAATGTTCATTCAGATGCTCGGTCTGTCCAAGAGAACTTTGATTTGATAACTTCTACCATCCATACTTCGGTCGAAAATCACATCCCCTCAAAAACTAGTAGATCTGTATCATCGATTCCCTGGTTCACACCAGAGATAAGAAGAAAAATTCGCAGAAGAAATAAGATTCACGCAAAGGCAAAAAGACAGGAAGTGGTAAACTCAGGACAAAATTTGAAAACTTGAGACATGAGATCAAGACTGATATATAAAAAAAAAAACAATCAGCACGTTTGTATGTGAATAACTTGGTAGGTGATGCAAAGGCAAATCCAAGAGACTTTTACAGATATATCAATAGTCAGAAGAAAGACAGGCTAGGTCTTTATAAAAGAAGAGGGAGCGGGGTGGCTGAATCAGACTCTGAACGGGCAGAGGAGCTAGTTGGTCAACTCTCTGATGCATTTAATAAAATCGAGTGCACTTGAGATGTCATTTCATCTCAGTGTCGGGTAAAAGTCCCATAAAATTGGAAGCAGTGTCTCCAAAATAACCTTTATAGTGTTGACGGGGACGTCAAACAGCAAATCAAACAAAGCTATATGCATGGACGGACCGACTCGCACCGCTTTGACTGGGCAGGCTTGACCTTCTAAGCGTTTTACCTGTACTCGTGTGTTTTCAGCTTTGCGTGGAAACACCATGCAGCCCAATCTATTTCTCAAAGCCCCAATGGACGGGGGCAAATCCACTCTGAGGTCAGAGTTTTGCGTACATGTGAGAGAGTTATCTGTAAAATCTGCACTGGAATCATGTGTTTGGTTTGGCAAACAGTGTAGACCCAGGTCAGACGCCACAGAACGCGGCCAATCTGATTAAAACCCAATCTAAGCTGAACTATGTACGCCAAGATCTGACAACGACCAATGAAAGGTCACCTTCCATGACCTCGGAATTTCCGTTTTATTCTATTTTAAACGCACCAATCAGTATGCCTTTAACGAAACATTCTCGGTGAGCAGGACAAAATGGCGGTAGAAGCTTTATCTATATCGAAGAATATTGAAAATCCAACAGAAAAAGATTTATACTGCCTTACCATTAGTTCACATGAATTTACTTCCAAAATTTTGGAAGCTGATCACCGATTGGTTAAAATCAAAGGACACTGAAGGTGACCTCCTACGGGTCGATGTCAGATCTAGCCGCACGGCACGATCGGATTTTAATCAGATTGAGAACGCGGCGTACGCGGCGTCTGATCAGGTGTTTCACTGTTTGCAGTATGTACAAGAACTTAAGGATATACCGAAACAGTTTAAGTCCCCGTTTATGACCGTTTTCCCAGCCTGCACTCAGAGACAATCGCCAAATCCGTGCTGTCAGTGCTTTGATTTATTTATATCCTCAAACCCCTCTCACCCATGAGTTTCTGGAATGCGATGTGCCATACTTGAAGTTGAGCAAATCCATTCTACTAAAAGGGTATGTGTATGTTTGAAATAGATGACAGGATGACAGCATTCCTACATTGAATGAACATTCATTCAACAGCCCAGTACAGACACTTATGCAAACAGTAAAGATCCTGATATGAAGGCAATGGGTCATCTTTTTGGGATATTTACCGTTCAGCTGGACGCATACCGTCATCTGCTTATTTTTTTTTTAAAATTCCACAATGTTTTTTTTGTTAGATTTGAGGTTTAACGTCCCCGTCAACACTGTAAAGGTCATTTTTGAGACATTGCTTCCAATTTTGTGGAACTTTTACCGGACATTGAGATGAAATGACATTTCAAGCCCTGCCGCCCAATGAAAGCAATAGGTTTTTTGCTTCTCTCTTTAATTGCACGCCGGTAGGTCAGGTCTCAGATTCTATGACGGTTCCAACATAAAGGTTTATTGAGAATTTGAGAGATCTAATTCAAGGTAATGTTGGTTGGTGCCTGATGCTCTGTCTCTGGTCGGGCCCATCGGAGTCTAACTGTTGGGTTTTTTTTTTGCTACAGCATTTCAGTGGTTTCTTGCTGTCGAGTCCTCACCGTTGTTTCATCTCTGTGGTTGTTTGATTATTTGTGTTCAAGGAGATGTTGCACTGATTAGTTAGGAGGCCTTCACGCGGACTGAACAAATTATCTGTCTAAATCACGACCGAAGTAAGGGCGAGGATTGTGGTCACGTAAAATCGATTTCAGCCCCCCCCCCCCCCCCCCCCCCCAGTGGAATTTGTTTCCGCTGACCGTTCCAAGGCGGTTCTTCTGTCGCGGTTTATTTTTGTTATGGTTTGTCTTTGGGTGTTTGTATCGCTTATGTTTTTTTTTTTATTTTGGATAGCCTATTGGCCATTTTGTAGGAAAGTAACTGTCCTGTTGGCTTCCGCTGTTGGTGTTTCAATTGGGGTATGTTGTTTCATGTTTGTGTGTCTTTCCCTTTGGTGTCTCTGATGGGAGCTATGGGTTAATTGTATCGATTCCTGATCATTGCCTCCACTTCTATTTTATAAGTATGGACGGTCCGATTCACACCGCTTTGCCTGGGCAGGCTTAGATCCTCTCGATAAAAGAAAGAAATTCTATTATGAAGAAATATATCATTAAATTGAAAGCTGAGACCAGTATTTAAGCAAACAGTGTAGACCCTGAGCAGCTGGATGAGCAGCCTATTTTGCGGCTTATGATCTGGGTATACACTGTTTGCCAAAGGCGTCCAGTAACACGCAAACTCTGAACGGTAAAAATAGCAAGGCAATTTTCAATTTTTAATAACCATAACCTTGGTTTTTCCAAATCAGTGATAGTCACGTGGACAACAGCACGATTTCTGGTTCTTTTATTTTGTAACTTAGATGTGTATTATGAGCCCCCCCCCCCCCCTCCCCCCCCCCACCCCCCCCCCCCCCCCCCTGCTTCCCATGGTCTTGGTTCTTTGGTTCACCCTTTGGAAATTAAGCAACAGAACGCACCTGGATGGTGGAAATCAGGAGTGCAGGGTTGAAAAGAGCAACGCTGCGATACAATTACTCAATACTTGACTTTAACTACGAAGCTAGGGAACAGAAGATGTTCGGAGGTCTTACGCAACTTTAAGTCCTCAGGTGGAACACATTTGGTCATTCTATCAATCTTGGCTGGGGACATTGAAACTAACCCCGATCCAAGGTTTCGCTGTGGGCTGTGCAAAATATTGCAAAGACTCAGAAATGGATAGAATGTGAGGACTGTGAAAAGCGTTTTCATTCCTCGTGTTCTGAATTGGATGAAAACCAATTGCTAGACCTTGAAATTGGACTTGGAACTTGGTATTGCAAAGATTTGAAAGCAGATTGTGGCATATGCAACGGTTATGTTCTGAATGAACATAAGGCAGTTCAATGCGACCAGTGTGAACTGTGGATTCCCGCGTATTGGGCATTCCTTTCAGACGCTGAGTATGGCAAATTGGTAAATTCCAGTTGTTCATGGATATGCCCAATGTGCGAGGTTTTTAATTCTGCTGACTCGTTCATCAACGAACCTATAGAACTGGAATAAAGAAACAAATATGAACCTCTGTCAAAGGAAGAAAAAAGAGTTAAATCTCCGACTACTGGCATGAGAAAGCTGAATTTTGTCAAACGTTTGAAACTTTGCAGTATAAACATTAACGGTTTAAGAGGAAAAATACTTGAACTTTTAGCTCTCCTCGATACTCACCAACCACATATTGTTGCTTTTCAGGAAACAAAGATTAACAGTTCAATTTTGACTTCGGAGCTTTTCCCTGAAACTTGTGAATACAGTGTCTACAGAAAAGACAATAGAACTCATGGCGGCGGGGTGTTGTTGCTCGTCCACAGAGACAGTTCTCAAATGTCATTCAGAATCTGTTTGGGTCAAGGTTTTTGCAAACAAAACTTCTCACTTTATAGCAAGTTGGTATCGACCACTTGACGGCACAGTCGAAAACGTCCAGGAATTTAAAGATCAGCTTGATCGCACTAAGTCTCAGCATAAGGGTTAAAAAACAGTACAGGTCCTAGGTGACTTCAAATTTAGAGAGATCGTTTGCCCGATAGGCTCAGCCAACAAGGCACGATGCTGAGTCCGTCAGAAGGACAAATATTGGCTGACATTATGAATGATCATGGCTTAGAGGAAAATGCACACTTCATATTTTCCAGTACTGTGGTGTATTCCTTGCTTCCAAAGGATAACCCTTTATATGTTTAATGTCACTACAGCTGGTGTCACGGAATGTGTGGCGGTCGTCAAACGTCTCCCTGCCCTACATCATAGTGTGGTTTATATTTCTTGTCCTTTGGGATCACTGATTACATTGTGGAATTTCGAAAATACTTGAGGGTCACTGATGATGCCTAATTGGCCGAAACTAGCTAGTCTGGCCCAGAAAACATGCACACTTCATAGTTCCCAGTTCTGTGGTGTATCCCTTCCTTCCAAATGATAACCCTTTTACAGAACATATTAGCACAAATTGTTAACTTTCCTTCTCGAGATAAAAACACTTTCGATTTAATTCTTATAACTTTACCAGGACAATTTGAAGATATTCAGTCTCTAGACAAACTAAATTGTCATGATATTGTTTCTGGATTTAAATATCTTCATACCACCTATACAGAACCTCGTAGTCAGGTGTATCGTATATCAAAAGGGCGACTATCAAACTAAGGAAGGATGCCCTAAAATTTGCAAATGCTTTAATGGACATTCATTCGCTCGGTCGGTCCAGGAGAACTTTGAATTTTATAAAGTCCAGTTCTGTGGTGTATTCCTTGCTTCCAAAGGATAACCCTTTAATAGAACATATTTAACGTCACTACAGCTGGTGTCTGGGAATGTGTTGCGGCCGTAAAAAGTCTCCCTGCCCTATATCATAGTGTAGTTTGTATTATCTTGTTCTTTGGGGTCATTGATTCCATTGTGGAATTTTGAAAATAGTTGAGAGTCACTGTTGAGGCCTAATTGGCCGAAACTAGCTAGTCTGGCCCAGAAAACATGCACACTTCATATTTCCAAATATGTGGTGTATTCCTTGCTTCCAATTAAGGCGAAACTATACCTAATTTAGTGACACAGAGGCCTTTCTGATATTTAATCTCCATCAGTGTGTCTCAACCCCAAAGTTCTGAAACCGAAACGGATGATGGACAAGACCCGGCAAACACAGCACATCCCCTACGAGCACACACCGGCCGACGTAGCTCATGAGACAGGTCAACTGGAGGCATCAGGCAAGAGACGCCCACCCGCATACTTATAGGCGTCCCCCACCGAGCCAACATCAGCAAACATGGCCCACGCTCCACGGAAGTCCCGGGCATCAGGAAGGAGATGTCCAAAGTAGCGAGACTTGCAAAATTTAAAATATAACAAAAGGTGGTAACCAATCCGCTAAGATACATGTCTCACCTGACCAGTCAGTCATAACCTTTTATAGAACATATTTAACATCACTACAGCTGTTGTCTGGGAATGTGTGGCGGCCGTAAAAAGTCTCTCTGCCCTACATCATAGTGTAGTTTATATTTTCTTGTCCTTTGGGATCATTGATTCCATTGTGGAGTTTTGAAAATACTTGAGGGTCATTGATGAGGCCTAATTGGCCGAAACTAGCTAGTCTGGTCCAGAAAACATGTACATATCATATTTTCCAGTTCTGTGGTGTATTTTTGCTTCAAAAGGATAACCCTTTTATAGAACATATTTAACGTCACTACAGCTGGTGTCTGGGAATATGTGGCGGCTGTAAAAAGTCTCCATACCCTACATCATAGTGTAGTTTATATTTTCTTGTCCTTTGGGATCATTGATTCCATTGTTGAATTTTTAAAATAGTTGAGGGGCACCGATGAGGCCTAATTGGCCGAAACTAGCTAGTCTGGTCCAGAAAACATTTTCAGTTCATATTTTTCCAGTTCTGTGGTGTATTCCTTGCTTCCAAACGATAACCCTTTAATAGCCCATATTTCATTTACAATAAAAAAAATCACACCCCCTCCAAAACTAGCAGGTCTGTATCTTCAGTTCCTTGGATCACACCAGAACTAAGAAGAGAGATTCGGAGGAGAAATAAGATTCATGCTAAGGCAAAAAAGTTGGGAAGTGGTAAACACGGGGCAAAATTTTAAAACTTGAGACGAGAAATTAAAAATGACATCAAAAATTAGCATGATCTGTATGTGAACAATTTGGTAGGTGTTGTAAAGGCAAATCCCAGAGACTGCTACAGATATATCAACAGCCAGAAGAAAGACAGGCAAAAATTCAACAGATAGACACAGGGAGCGCCGCAATCACATCACAAGGTATCCTACCCCTAAATAAAAGAAGGAGGAAACGGGTTGCTGAATCGGATGCTGAAAAGGCAGAGGAATTAGTTGGTCAATTCAATGATGCGTTTAAAAACTGAGTTCAACGAGGTTCCTCGGCCCCTTTCATGGAAAATATTCTTGTGTCCTCGGCGGGAGTGATTAAGTTACTTAAAGGCTTGAACCCGTCTAAAGCTTTAGGATTTGATGAGCTTCATCCTAAAGTCCTGAAGGAACTAGCAAATGAGTAAGGTCCAGTTTTTGCTAATCTTTTCCAACAATCTCTCGATACGGGTGAAAGCCCTAAAGAATGGCTCCTAGCGAACATCTGCCCACCCACTTTCCAAAAAAAGGAGACAAGGCTCTTGCTCGTAATTATCGCCCGGAGTCACTGTCCTGTGTTCTATGTAAAGTAGAAGTAAAACAAAGATCAGGAATTGATACAATTAACTTACTCCACCCATAAAAGACACCAAAGGGAAAGAAATACAAACTTTAAGCGACCAGACCATAATGGAAACCTAAACAAAGGAAGGCCATAAGGACAGTTACTTTCCCACAAAATGGCCATATGGCCATCCAAAACCAAAAGACACAAGTGATACACACAGTAAGTAACAAACAACAACATAAATAAATCGCCACAGAAGAGCCGCCTTGGAACGGTCAGTGGAAGATTTCCACTGGGGGGCTTAAATCGATTTTACGTGGCCACAATCCTCGCCCTTACTTCCGTCGCGATTTAGACAAATAATTTGTTCAGTCCGCATGAAGGCCTCCTAACTCATCAGTGCAACATCTCCGTGAACACAAAAATCAAAGAACCACAGAGGTGAGACAACGGTGAGGACTCGACAGCAAGAAACCACTGAAATGCTGGAGCAAAAGAAAACCAACAGTTAGACTCCGATGAGCCCGACCAGAGACAGAGCATCAGGCACCAACCAACATTATCTCTCTAATTTTCAATAAGCCTTTACGTTGGAGCCGTCATAGAATCTGAGGCCTGACCCACCGGCGTGCAATTAAAGAGGGAAACAAAGTTGCCAACAGTGATTGGGTTCACTACCATGCATGCAGTCTGTCGTATAATATCCATGTTGTACCCAATCTTTTTATATCGAAGAATGATTTTACGAAATTGGGTGCTGAAGTCATTGCGGTTATATATTTTTCTGAATTTATATACTAAGTCACCATAAAATTCGGGTTCCGATAGACCTTGTTGCAGAAGAGATTTAAGTCCAATATTGAATTTTGAAATTAAATCAGAATGGCGTCTATAAAATTTTGAAAAGGCTTTGCGTAGTTTATGGTACCGATAACCCTGATTAAGGAGTTTAGCCGTTAATAATGTATTACGAGTGTTGAAGTCAGTTACATGACTACACACTCTAGCAAATCGAATTAATTGCGAAATATAAACGCCATAGGATGGCGCACGAGGAACATCGCCATCCAAAAAAGGAAAATTTACAATCTCAAAATCAAAGTCATTGCGTTTATCATAAATTTTGCACGAAACAAATCCATCTACAATAGATAGATGTAAATCCAAAAACGGGGCCTCGGTATCAGAAGAATTTGCTTTATTTAACTGAAGTATGTAAATTGCTTGAACACATAGTCTGCTCAAATATCATGACCCACTTGGATGAACATAAACTTTTGTCAGACAGACAACATGCATTTAGGTAAAGGCATAGTTGCGAAACTCAGTTGAGCACGGTTATAAATGATTGGGCAAAACTCTTGGACAAAGTGGGGCAGGTGGACACATTTATTCTGGACTTCGAGAAGGCTTTTGAAACCCCACCTCATGAACTACTTAAATCCAAATTATTTGGTTATGGAATTGAGGGGAAGACTTATGTGGATAGATTCCTTCCTTTGTCTTTGCTACAGAAAACAGCGTGTTGTTGTTGATGGTGAATCTCAGTTTGGGCGCCAGTTTTATCTGGGGTCCCATAGGGACTGTTCTTGGTCCGCTGCTATTCTCACTGTACATTAATGATATTTCCACTGACACTGACTCAGAAATAAGACTGTTCGCAGACGACTGTGTTTACTATCTGGAAATCAGAGAAACAGGGGACTCATGAAACTTCAGACGGATATAGATAGATCAGGATGTTGGGCACAAAAGTGGGGCTTCGCCGTCTTCCGAAAAGGTCTATGTTGTTATTCAATACATTTAATTATCTGTTTAACTTACAAGCATTAAGTGTAAGTTAAAAGGAACGGTTTGACCAGACTGATTTGGACCATGCACTGTGTGTGTTCTTTCGCAGTTTCTCGTATAAAATGGTTTGTCCATGCACTGAGCACGATGTATTTAGTGTCCGAGACGCGCGCGCGCGTGTGTGTGTGTGCCGCGCGGCGGCGTGCGTGCGTGTGTTTCAGTTTTACGTCCCACCAACAGATAAGGTTATACGGAGACGGGGCCTCGGTTTAAAGACTCATCCGAAAGTCTGGAGAAGCCCGGGGTCGATCCTGCAATTCCTGGTTTATCAGGCGAGTAGCATTACAACTACACAGCAGAGGCTTCTCAGTGTCCGAGACGCAAAACCCAGCCTACACATTAATTAGAATCCAGTCTTCTCTGTCTTTAATAACCCATTTAGTACATGAAACCCCTAAAGGGGTACCTTGGCAAACAGTGCAGACCCAGATCGGACGCCGCAGAGCGCGGCGTCTGATCAGGGCCTACACTGTTTGCAAAAAGTTCAGCCATTTTCCTACTAGATTTTTTAAAAAAAAAAAAAAAAAACAAAAAAAACAACCTGATACCTCTAAATTTCGAAATGGACTCCTGCTATATATAAGGTGGAAGATACCAAGTTGTACAAAAAGGGTTAAGAAGCTTGGTATGAAGCGCGCAGAAAAAGTCTGACAAGACTGCGCTGATGCTCAGACTTATGTGAGTCTTTGCTGTGCGTACATATCCAAAGAAACTGTGATTTATCTTGTTATGCGCTGGAAAGCAAGCTGTCACACAAATCATTGATTCGTCTTTTGAAATTAATGAAATAGATATAATAGTGTTATTTCAAAGCACATGCCGTATGTGTCATAAAATTACCACCCAGTCATGTTTGTACTAGATATTGGTTTTCTCCGCGAATCCTGTCGCTTCGTCGAACACTTAAAAATTTAAGAGAGTAAATAAAGAAACAGGATTTTATAAAAATTATAAACTTCCAACAATATATAATGAATTTTGCAGAAGGACAGAGCCTTTGATATATTTATACTTTTTTAAAATACACATTCATTTCTATTGTAGATACTAGTTTTGTTTTACTTGTTTGATTTGAGGTTTAACGTCCCCGTCAACACTGTAAAGGTCATTTTGGAGACGTTGCTTCCAATTTTGTGGGACTTTTACCCGACACTATGATGAAATGACATCTCAAGCCCCGTCGCCCAATGAAACCTACAGGGTTTATAAGCATGGACGGTCCGACACACACCGCTTTGCCTGGGCAGGCTTAGATCCTCTAAGCTGTTTAACAGTACTCGTGTGCGGGTCGGTTTCAGCTCTGCGTGGAAGCATCATGCAGCCCTATATTTCTTCAAGCCCCGATGGGCGGGGGCCGTGTAGATGCTTTTTAATATAAAAGTGTGCAAAATATATTCTGGGGTGGGTGGGGGTGTGCAGACTTTTCAGCTGTTAAGATAAGTTGAAGTACATGGACATCTCCGTGTATCAAACTGATCACGAGGCAGAGTTTCTTTTATAAACCGCGATGCCACAGAATTCTGTAAAAGAACTCGGAATAACTTTCTTTCCTACAAAATCAACTGACCCTCGGGTATGGATTTCTCTGTCCGCATAGGAGACCAATGTTACCGTGAAAATCCTAAAAATTCGGACACCTTAAGGACTTGTTGTAATTCTCCTAAATTATAAACAATTTCACTACAGTCGAACTTCAATGGCTCGAACACCTTTGGGATCTCGAAAATCTGTTCGAGACAGGGGTAGTTCGAGCCACTAAGGGCTACTGTTAGGAGAAATATTAAGATCCTTCTGGACATTTTCCCGGTGTTATAGAAGGCAAATGTATGCTGTGTGTACTCATTAGAATCGCCTCATCGAGGCGATTCTAATGAGTACTTACAACATACATTAACAAATTAAAAGACTCAAATCTCCTAAATTATTCCCCGCTATTTCTTATGTAGAGAATTTCCCTAAGGGCCCAAGAAAGGGTTCGACTCAGCCATAGTAAACGAGCCATCGATGTTAGAGCGATCGAAGTTCTACTGTATATAGCAATGAACACAACGGGTGCAGATGGAATGACAAACTGTTCTTCAGGAGCAGTCTGATCTGGGTCTGCACTGTTTGCTTAGGCCTATCTGCACCAATACGAAGGACCATTACAGTGGATTCTATTTGAAAACGCAACTGTATATGAAAAACATGGGGTTTACAGAAGTATATACAATTATATACTGTTATCTGTATTTTTTCTACATTAATTCTGCTCAGACGCGTACATTGTGAACGACAATCTATGTTTGGAGCAAATATAAGAGAAAATTCACGAAATATTGTCTTTCGTTTGATTTGAGGTTTAACGTCCCCGTCAATACAGTATATGTCATTTTGGAGACGTTGCTTCCAATTTTGTGTGACTTTTACCCGACATTGAAATGAAATGACATCTCAAGCCCTGTCGCCCAATGAAACCAATAGGGTTTATTAGCATGGAGGGGCCGACTCAAACCGCCTTGTCTGGGCAAGCTTAGATCCTCTAAGCGGTTTACCAGTACTCGTGTGCGGGTCGGTTTCAGCTCTGCGTGGAAGTATCATGCAGCCCATCTATTTCTTCAAGCCCCGATGGGCAGGGGTGTCGAAATATTGTCTGATAACTAATATTGAGCTTCTATATGATCCGAGTAATGACATCTGACGCAGTCTGACCGGCAACTTAGTGTTCGCTGCTTGATTATTAGGGTAAGAGTCCGACAAAATTGGAAGCAGCGTCTCCAAAATGACCTTTACAGTGTTGACGGGGACGTTAAACCTCAAATCAAACAAACAAAACAGTTAATCTAATCACGGTCTGTAGGTCAACTTTCAAGAATCTTGCTAGTCTGTACAATTGAGTAGACCGGTTTGTGTCTGTACAACTGAGTAGACCGGTGTGTGTCTTACCTGGCCGCAAAGCTCCGGATTTTCACGGGATTATAAGGCGTCTCATCATAATCTGAGTTGCCATTGGCATAAACACGGTAACTGATGTCCAACGTCATCAATAATGTCAATGCAACATCAGTTCGAATGAAACATTTTCAATAACTCTATGTTTGTAAAAACAAACTTCCTTATTCTGAATTATTAAAGACATTTGTCAAAATAATGAATTGCTTGTGGACATTCAAATTCACTTTAGTACTCATAATTTTTCACTGTGATTTTGGAACTGTTACGTGGTAAACCCGTTTGTTTATTTATTTATTTATTTACACCGATATTTGTAATATTATGTTTTCCATATTTGTAAATAATATGAGCTAACTTGAGCTGCACCTACGATCTTGTCTGAATCATTTGTTTTCCGACATAGCCGACCGACGGCACAAATGCAGCAGACATAATCGAACACATCTGACAGCTTTCCTTTGTACAAATTTGACAACTTTCATTATATTAGAAAACAAATTAGAAGGCTTGAACATTGCATAACTTTCTCCTTTTTATACGCCCGTCTGAAAAACGGGACGTATTATGTTATACCCCCTGGCGTCCGTCCGTCTGTAATTTTTTCGTTTCCGGATTACTCCTCCTACAGTTTACATCCGATCAAGCTGAAACTTCATACAAAGTTAGATCATGAAGTGGGGCAGTGCATATTGTTTCGAGGTTACGGTCCACCAAATACATGTAATAATGGAGTTATGCCCCTTTGATTTTTTTTAACTTTTCGTTTCCGGATAACTCCTCCTACAGTTTACATCCGATCAAGCCGAAACTTCATACATAGTTAGACCATGATGTGGGGCGGAGCATATTATTTCGAGGTTAAGGTCCACCAAATATTAATAAAGTTATGCCCCTTTGATGTTTTTTTAAACCTTTCGTTTCCGGATGACTGCTCCTACATTTCACATTTGATTAAGCTGAAACTTCATATATAGTTAGACCATGATAAGGGGGCAGCGCATATTGTTTCGAGGTTACCGTCCACCAAGTAATAATAGAGGTATGCCCCTTAGAAAAATTCTGTAAAACATTTTGTTTCCGGATAACTCCTACATTGTACATCCGATGATGCTGAAACTTTACATATTTTAAGACCATGATGTGGAACAGTGCATATTATTTTGAGGTTATGTTTCGCCAAATATTACCATAGTTATACCCCTTTCACAGATTTTTCTAAGCAATCCTTTTCTGGATAACTCATCTTACATTTTACATCTGATGAAGCTGAATCTTTACATATAGTAAGACCATGATATGGAACAGCAAGGTTGGACGGTCAAAATCAGGGGCGATTTTAACCAGTGGTTTTAACCGGTTAAAACCGCACCGGTCAATACTCCCAGAGCGGTCAATACTGGTCGATTGAAATATTGAGTGGTCAGTTGCATAATATAGAACTGAAATGCCAATGCTACTGAACAGGTTCAGATGTTATTTCTTCAAGTGGCCTCTTAGCAATACTTTCTGGATTTTTTAGTTCCAGGCATTTTCGTCTATGAATCATCAGTCTTAAAACAGCACTAACTTCAATATTACAGTCTTTGCACCTTGCACTTTCTTTGTTTTTGTCTTCCAAAAAAGTGAACTAGTTCAAAATTTAGTCTTTGTAATTCATGCACTTTTTTGACACCTTCAGTAATAGCTTGATGATAAGATACCATCTGGATTGCAGATGAAAATAAAATCACACATCAGGAATAAAGCCTGGTGTCAGCGTATAATACCCCTATTTGGGACATGTGATTGCTCACTTTGGCAATTAGATATTTGCCACACCCACTCCAGTGATATGGGGCAGCTTTTACACCTTTTAATTTGTTTTACCAGCAGCTGGTGTATGGGAATCTGTGGTGGCCGTAAAATGTCTCCCTGCCCTACATCATAGTGTAGTTTATATTTTCTTGTCCTTTGGGATCATTGTAGAATTTAAAAATATTTGAGAGTCACTGATGATGCCTAAATGGCCGAAACTAGCTAGTCTGGCCCAGAAAACATGTACACTCCATATTTTCCCGTTATGTGGTGTTTCCTTGCTTCCAAAAGAACATATTTGACGTCACTACAACTGGTGTCTGGGAATGTGTGGCGGCGGTAAAAAGTCTCCCTGCCCTACATCATAGTGACGTTTATATTTTCTTGTCCTTTGGGATCATTGATTCCATTGTGGAATTTAAAAACATTTGCGGGTCACTGATGAAGCCGAATTGGCCGAAACTAGCTAGTCCGGCGCAGAAAACATGTACACTCCATATTTTCCAGTTATATGGTGTTTTCCTTGCTTCCAAAGGATAACCCTTTCTAGAACATATTTAACACCTTTTAATGTGTTTTGTCAGTGTATAATATCCCTATTAGGGGCATCTGACTGGTCACTTTGGCAATTAGACCTTTGCCACACCCACTGCAGTGGCATGGGGGATCTTTTACACATTTTAATTTGTTTTGACAGCAATTTACAGGTGTTGCAGATACTAATATATACTTCAAAGACATCAGTGAATCTTCAAACAATGTTTGGTTAATTAATTACAGCCTGGCTCTTCTGTGGCGATTTATTTATGTTGTTGTTTGTTACTTACTCTGTGTATCACTTGCGACGGAAGTAAGGGCGAGGATTGTGGCCACGTAAAATCGATTTAAGCCCCCCAGTGGAAATCTTCCACTGACCGTTCCAAGGCGGCTCTTCTGTGGCGATTTATTTATGTTGTTGTTTGTTACTTACTGTGTGTATCACTTGTGTCTTTTGGTTTTGGATGGCCATATGGCCATTTTGTGGGAAAGTAACTGTCCTTATGGCCTTCCTTTGTTTGGGTTTCCATTATGGTCTGGTCGCTTAATGTTTGTATTTCTTTCCCTTTGGTGTCTTTTATGGGTGGAGTAAGTTAATTGTATCAATTCCTGATCTTTGTTTTACTTCTACTTTGTCATTATATGTGACAATTTTCTACAATTACATCAAAATTATATGTGAACTGTTTTTTTTTATTTAACCTTTGAAATTCTTTTCTTCTTTTCCGACCTTTCATGAGCCCATTAAAATCCATAATAAATTCAGCTTATTCATATTCCTGTAAATCAAAATATGAACAATCAGCTAACCTATAAAGGAATGAAGGATAATTATAAAGATTGATTGAAAAGAACAGACCTGTCTACAGCTCAAGTGAGTCAATCCAACCTCTTCAATGTCTTTTGACTTCTGATAAAAAAAAAGATCTCAAGTAATTAATGTTTTAATAAAAGCTATTTTGTCTTGTTCACTGATGAAAATATAGTCTAACTTTGTGTACATGATGTAGAGGAAAAGCTTTTAAGACCAGATGGCAACATGACAGAGGCATATACTCCAGTGATTTAATCGACCCAATTGACCACCAATCGACCAGTAATGACCGGTTAAAACCGATTTTAACCGCCGGCTCGGTCATTACTCATATTGACCGGCTATTTGCCATCCTTCTATCTATCTATATCTATACTGCATTACCTCCTCGCGGGGATTACGTGCAGGTGTGCGTCTGTGCAGTGTTAGTAAAAGAGTTTTAAATAAAAGTAGAAGTGGAGGCAATGATCAGGAATCGATACAATTAACCCACAGCTCCCATCAGAGACACCAAAGGGAAAGAAACACAAACATGAAACAACAGACCCTAACGGAAACATCAACAGCGGAAAGCCCAAAGGACAGTTACTTTCCCACAAAATGGCCAATAGGCTATCCAAAATAAAATAATATAAGCGACACAAACACTCAAAGCGGACCATAACAAAAATAAACCGCGACAGAAGAACCGCCTTGGAACGGTCATCGGAAACGAATTCCACTTGGAGGGGGGAGGGGGGGGGGCTTAAATCGATTTTACGTGGCCACAGTCCTCGCCCTTACTTCCGTCGCGATTAAGACAAATGATTTGTTCAGTCCGCATGAAGGCCATCAGTGCAACATCTCCGTGAACACAAAAATCAAACAACCACAAGATGAAACAACGGTGAGGACTCGACAGCATGAATCCACTGAAATGCTGGGGCAAAAGAAAACCAACAGTTAGACTCTGATCGGAATTGTTAATGAGGGTGAAATAAAGATTATATGGTTAAAATGTTAGACGCCAGAAAGCAAGCTGACAGTGAAAGTAAAAAGATAAAACAACGCACTGGCAATTTTGGCATTGAATGGCTGACTGTACACACTGCCCTTTTGAAAAGTTCGAAAGTGGGCAGTAGTGCAATTTGGGGTGGCAGCCGATTCCATTGCTCGATTGCGAGTATTTATAGTAATCTACTCTTGTATGGATCTGACGGTAAACCAGTGGGTGCGAATTCTTTGGGATGCTCGACATACGGTGGCAGTGCAATGGCTACTAAGCTGTGAATGATTTTATAAAACAGGCAAAGCCGGGAATCACTCCTTCTCTGTTCAAGGGAACGCCAGCCAAGGTGGTTTAACATCTCAGTAACACTTGCTTGTCTGGAGTAGTTGTCAAGTGTCTACCGGGCTGCTCTACGTTGGACCATTTCAATTTTATGGATGTTGCTTTGGGTGTAGGGGCTTCAAACAGAGGAGGAATATTCAACTAGGGGGCGCACCAGTGTCTTGTATGCCATTTCACGGATGGCTAGGGTTTTTGTTCTGATGTTGCGTTTAATGAACACCAAGGAACGGCTTGCTGATGAGCATACATTTTGGACGTGGGTGTTGAAGGAAAAATTGCCACTGATCTCTACGCCCAAATACTTAGAGCCTCCAACCGATTCATGAATCTGGACATGCAGCAGGTATTGACTTGGTACAGGGGTTCTGGCACGTGTGACGTGTATGATGACACACTTACTTGGATTGGTTTGTTTGTTTGTATTAGAGTTTTACGGCCCAGTCAACACTATTTTAGGTCATTGCTGAGCCGGTTTAGTTTACCTATCCACACTTTTCCTGGGCAGGCTTATACGTAAGCTGTTAACCAATACAGTGCACATCCTTTTGCCACAAACTGACAACTGCCCTTCTTGGATTAGCGGAAGGGAGAGAATGGCCATAGAAAAGATTTCATGATCAATCTCCACGAAAGAATGTTGCCGACCCCGGCAGGTATCGAACCTGCGTCCTCCTAATCAACAGTCAGACGCGCATCCGACTGAGCTACCGAGGCCGGCTTACTTGGATTGAACTCCATGTCCCATCGTAACTCCAACTCATGAAGGCAATCTAGATCCTGCTCTAATATCTGAGCATCTTGCAGGCTGGGGACTGTCGAGTAGATGGCTGTATAATCAACGAACAACGGAACCTTTGATCTCGCATTGTCGGGTAAATCATCAATGTATATCAGAAAAAAGTATTGGTCCCAAGAAGGAATCCTGAGGGACACCAGATGTCACGGGTACTGTGTCAGACTTTTCGTTTTCAAGAACAACTCTTTGTGTACTACCAGAGAGAAATGCCTGTATCCATTTCAGGCTTGGACCTCTGATTCCATAGTTGTGGAGCTTTAGCAGGAGTTTCTGATGGCTGACCTTTTGAAAAGTCGAGCAAGACAAGGTCATTTTGGCTACCTGCCAAAGAGTTCCTCATGAGATCTTCAATCAGTGTCACAAGCTGGGTCTCACATGAGCGTTTGCTTCGGAAACCATGCTGCAAGCCGTACAGCAGGTTGTACTGGTCCATGTGAGAAAACACATTGGTAGTGACGATGTGCTCTAGCACCTTACATAAGATGCTAGTCAGTGATATTGGCCTGTAATTTGACGCAAGGCTAGGTATCTCCTTTTTTGAAAAGGGGACAGACGTATGAAGTGTTCCAGTCTTTAGGTATCCTACCAGTATCTAGGGATTGTTGGAATATGACCAGTATGATAGGTGCATTTACGTCACCGAGTCTTTGTAAGACAAGGGGTTTCAGCTGGTCGGGTCCTGCGGCCTTGTGTGGATCGAGGTCTTTCAACAGTTTCAATATTCCATTCAGGGAGACTTTAATGTTTGGCATTTGAGGAACAGAACTAAGGGTCTCTCTGTGTATTTGGGATGGGCGGAGTATGCCTTCATCCACAAAGTCCTGTACTGCCATGCGTGAGAGCTGACTAAGTTTGAATGGTGTTTTAGGTGTAAAGACTGATTGGAATTGTCTGTTGAGAATGTTGGCTTTGTCTGTGGTGTTTGTGTAGAGTTGACCATCCTGCTTCAGAGGTGCTGAGCCTTTTGAATCCCGTTTAGAGTTTTTCAGGAGAGAGTACAGCTTTTTAGTGGCAAAGGTGTTCTTGTGTGGGTCTGTTTCAGTTTGTGTACTAGCATTTGAGTCATTTGAGTCAACAGAGTTTGTGATACCCAATACTTCCTCTATATATCTATTGTGGGCCTCTTTGAGTTTCTTGTTGACAAAGCGTTTTGACTCAAGGTGTGCGTGTCTGTCTTCAGGCGGTCTGTACTTCCTGTATTTGTCATACAAGCTGTCGCGTTTGCGCATGGATCGCTTAATGTCTTGCATAATCCTTGTGGGATAGTGTATATTATTTTGAGGTTATACCCCTTTCACAGATCGTTCTAATCATTCCGTTGCCGGATAACTCCTCCGATCAAGCTGAAACTTCATACATAGTTAGACCATGACGTGGGGCAGCACATATTATTGCGAAGTTACGATCCACGAAATATTAATAGAGCAATGCCCCTTTGAATATTTTTGCAAACCTTTCGTTTCCGGATAACTGCTCCTACAGTTTACATCCGATCAATCTGAAACTTCATACAAAGTTAGACCATGATGTGGGGCAGCGCATATTGTTTCGAGGTTACGGTCCACCAAATATTAATAGAGATATGCCATTTGAAATTTTTTGTAAAGTTTTCGTTTCCGGATAACTCCTCCTATAGTTTGCATCCGATCAACCTGCCACTTCATACATAGTTAGACCATGATGTGAGCAGCACATATTGTTTCGAGGTTACGGTCCACCAAATAATAAAAGAGTAAGCCCCTCTGCAAGAAAATGTTACATTACACTATTCAAAACTAGGTGTGGTGCAGATGTTTAATAGCCGATACAATAGCTGTTCTAATATTACGTGTATACTTCCACTGTGCCACAGCCGCAATGTGGACCCCCTCATCCTTTAAAGCACTTGCTAAAAATCTTGGTTCCAGAAGCCCTTATAATTCCATAAAATAGCACGATCGTTGTCTTTTAGTAATTCTCGAAGAGTAAAATTTGCATTGTCGACCCGCGAGTTGAACCGTTCGTGGTGGACACAATAACGAACAGGTCTGGATGGTTCCAGTCTATGAAGTATCTGATGAATCACAACTCGCTGAAGCTTGTAATTGTTTAAATGAAAAAAGTGAATAAGCACTGCTTATTAGATACCCCCGCATGACAATGGTCAATAATAAAAAATAGCAGACGTGTTAAAAAGAAGTTGAACTCAAAGCCGGCAACTTGGCCCAAAATTATTGAAACACAAAATCTATTTGATGAGTTTTAAGCATCTGTTCAACTTCGCGCTTACAAGATACCCACTCCCTATACACTTTCACATTATTAGGCCTAAAAAATGGCTAAGTTAAAAAAGACGAAAAAAGTGAAAGAAATAATTTTAAGAGTATGAAAAAACCACATGCACATCTTCAGACCTATATGTAAACACCTGCAAAGTTTCAAAAGGATCAACCTAAAACTGTAAGAGGAGTTGCGCTAACAAGGTACCCACTCCCTATACACTTTAACATTATTTGACCTAAAAATGGCTATGTTAAAAAAGACAAAAAAAGTGAAAGAAATAATTCTAGGGGTATGAAAAACCACATGCACATCTTAAGACCTATATAAAAACACCTGCAAAGTTTCAAAACGATCACCCTAAAACTGTGAGAGGAGTTACGCTAACAATGTACCCACTCCCTATACACTTAAACATTATTAGACATAAAAAAATGGTTAGGTTAAAAAAGACGAAAAATTGAAAGAAATAATTTTAGGAGTATGAAAAAACCACATGCATATCTTCAGACCTATATGAAAACACCTGCAAAGTTTCAAAACGATCATCCTAAAACTATGAGAGGAGTT
Organism: Lucinisca nassula; assembly: GCA_963580285.1. NCBI lineage: Eukaryota > Metazoa > Mollusca > Bivalvia > Lucinida > Lucinidae > Lucinisca > Lucinisca nassula. The sequence continues at coordinate 66,008,788 of OY757012.1, read as the reverse complement.
GCGCTAACAGGGTACCCACTCCCTGTACACTTTAACACTATTAGACCTAAAAAATGGCTAAGTTAAAAAAGACGAATAAAGTGAAAGAAATAATTTTAGGAGTATGAAAAAACCACATGCACATCTTCAGACCTATATGCCAACACCTGCAAAGTTTCAAAACGCTCACTGTAAAACTGTGAGAGGAGTTGCGCTAACAAGGTACCCACTCCCTATACACTTTAACATTATTAGACCTAAAAATGGCTAAGTTAAAAAAGACGAAAAAAAGTGAAAGAAATAAGAAGGGGAATAACTTTAACAGTATTGATCGCAGGACCTTTATTTTCATGTAGCAGCAGCATCTCATCAATATCAACATTTATGCGAAGATGATAAGATTCTGTAAACTATTAAGCAAGATGTGCAGGGAAAACCAAAGTGTTACGGACAGAAGGACGGACGGACAGACGGACAACGTGAAAACAGTATACCTCCTTAAACTTCGTTTGCGGGGGGTATAAAGATGTTTGATAATTAAGTGGTACTCATTTGTAAAATTTACGACAGATGTCTGGCTGTCACACAAATTATTAGAACCCAACTGTAATACCACAATATGGGGTTGAAGTCCTAAACGGACTCAAATTGATGCTGCCGGAAAAGATCTAATGACCCGCACCCCCACCCCCGCCCACCCACGACGGTCAGAATATTGGACCATTATCTCTTTTGGATCTAATCCCAGTGAGAAATTTATTTTTAACTGAGATTTCTACGAATGTAAGATTTTAAGTTGGCAATAAAGAAATGACCAGCAATTAAAACACTGACTGGGTCCATCGTCCTTTTCCCCCAGTGTTGTGAAAGGGCGGATCCGATAGAAAAATCGACCCGGTTTGTGTTATGAATCACACAACATTACTTATCTAGCACATCTATTATAATTAAGTCTCGTGTGTCCGGAGAGTTGTCGTACTAGGTTTGTCGAAAAAGCTAATATTTTGACATAAAACTGAATTTTTTTCTACGAAATTTCATGACCACGGTTAAAGTCGGATTTTAAGTACGAAAGAGACCGTGAATGTCAAGAGAAACCGAATGACCGTATGAAAGTGCAACGAAACACCGACCTGGGGGAGTGTTACATGTGGGTTTACGGCGTCCCGTAACCCCCCATGCTGACAAGACAACCGAGGGTGATCTCTGACAGGTGAACAGGCAGCTGTGGGGTAAGGCACAAGAAAGATATCATATGGATGGCATAAATTATTTACAGTATCTATATACAACAACACAAACACTAAATATTACATTTATTTGCTTCTATAGCCCATTCACGACGTCCGCTACGAAGGCAAAAATATGTTCTGTGCTCGGGCCGGGATAACGCGAATGTCTACAGAAGCAAATAACAAAAACGAACAACAAATAAAATAATAAAAAAAACAAAAAACGAAAACGCGACTGGCCAGAATTTAAGTCCACTTAGGGTGAACCCTCACGTCGACGTTGTTAACCACACCGTCGACTACTCTGCCGACCTCATTGTCGGCCACAATGTCGACCACAATGTCGACTATAACGTCGACTAAACTTTCGATTATATGATCGTCAATTGAATCCTATACAACAATTGAAGTGCCGGTAACTTCTACTTCGTTTCAATTGACGTCACAACCTGAGGTTTCTCACAACCTGTTGTTATGGCCTCGACGGTCTGTTTAATTTGTTCTGCCCGCCTTTGCTGAACAAGGGAACCTTTGCGGCGTACAAGTACCTGCTCCTACGATGCAGGGAGCAGCAGGTCACCACACATCGTTGTGCCTGCAAATTACGATAATCGACTAAGATACAGTTCACGAAACGTATACGCTTTATCACGATCTCCCTCCCGGAAAAGTCAGAATATGTTCATGCATATACTGTTATTGCGCATGCGCCGACAAGACAAACAGGCTGATCAGTACATGCGACAAATAACTGCACAGCAGAACTCAATTTGACTGTGCATCAAATTATCAGCGCCCAGCGCTTGACACAAGAATACTCAAAGTTTATGCTTCCTTACTGAGCACTACAGAAATCAATTAATGCTCACTACAACTGAGCATAATACTTATCAAATTCGTGCTCACTACATTAGCACAGGTAAGAGGCAATTGAACAGACCGCGCCTTTGCGCTATCTGGTCACCCGCCAATTACAGGAAACATAACCAACTTCATTTCATATCCTTCTCCGCGACACGGCTCACAAATATAGCTATTCACAAATTCATACATTAACAACAGCTAGAAACTAAAAACAGGAAGATTTTTATCTATTCTACACAACATTTGTTAGTGTCTCATAAGGATCAAGACTTTTTCCCGTAAATTCTTTCCGTATTTGGTAGGCACTACGTCATAACCGTCTTCGTGACGCTGATGACGCAGCTGACGTCATCGCTGATGACGCAGCTGACGTCATCAACGCCGCTGAGGCCGTTAAAACGTGGGGCGACCAAATACTCTGACTTATTATTATCACGTTCTTTACATGTACAAACATGTACAAACCGAGTTCTCAAACAGAAAAGGCATCATTACAGAATGAACTAGTAATTCTTCTTGAACAAAATTCTTTCTACTCAACATGAACACGCTTGCAATATGAAATTTATCATGGTTCATCATCATGGGTAACCCGACAGGCTCTTGTTAGAGTTTGCCCTGATGATGAAGATATGGTTAAGTCCGTCTTAATTTTACGTCCCCTCAACACCTAATATCATATAGAGACGGAACCACGGTTTTCTAACCGCCGCTAGTCAAAAGTTATGGATCGAACAAATGACCCGACGTTTATAAATATATTCTACAAAAGGGGTCTATAAAAGCCTAAATAAATCTAGAATGAGTGGGTGTCCAAGTTTTAGGTCTCACCAACATCTAGGGTTACACTAAGACAGGACCTCGCTTAAAAGACTCATTCTACTTCTGGAGAAACCTGGGATCGATCCTGCGACCCCTAGCGGGAAAAGTTAGTAGCCTAATCACTACACCACAGTGGCATCCAAAGTGAATCCAGAATAGGCTTCAGAAAGTTGGGGTTTACTAGAAGAAAACCCCTCCAAAACCTACAAGCATGTTCATACCAAACATAATACTAAACATAGATTTAACGTACCATTCAATATTCTTTCTTTGGCCCGTCACGATGTTGTGTGCACTTGTTCGCACTTATTCTGCTGCTGATTAGATATAATGTTGGTTTTTCAGGGTATTTATATCTATGAATACTACCGGAAAACCATGCATACCCATGCTAGCTCGCTAAGACCGTGACAAAGTAAAGATACCATCCACAATCATAGCCATATAGCAAATTCCAGCAGATAATTGATTTACGTTAAAATAGTATTTCCACTAGGGAAAAAATGATGAAATTTACCTACAGAACAATGGTATAACTCCCGTCGGTACGAACACCCACAACATCGTGATTGGCATGAAAATTATATATGGCACAATTTGGCGGTTGGCGACTTTTTAGGCAAACTTTATAGAAATCAGCCTTATAGCGGCCAACTGTATGGTAAATAAATTCTCCACAAACCATTCATACATCATCGTATGATAAGTGCATGATTTGTGCGTGGAGCAGCATATTTTGCCTACCGTATTTCACCTAAAATGTTCACTCGCACCGCCTTGCCATATACCTACTAAAATAATTTAGATGTGCATAAGCACCAGAGAGGTTTCCTTTTCCATCTCGTAACAAAGGTTCCCCCTTTTGGAGAAAAAACAATCATAAATGTTTTTTCTTTGTGCACTGAGATGGAATAGGATGAAGCCTGTCTGAACAAAGACAGTTATGTACACAACAATCGTGCGAAATTTATCTGCTAAGGTAGTCTGCCCCCAAATTTGCTAGTAAGCTATGGTGGTTTGCCTCAGAATTTTCCGGTTTCCCCGGCACTCTGCAAAGGGATATCGTTTTAATCTTACTGGCGGTGGCCTTACTGGCTTAACTGCTTTGATTGTTATCACAGGTTCTGTCATTAGTGCGATACATATAATTTGGTCTGTCTGACACGTCAGTCCTGCAATGTGCTGTTTTCTCAGTCCCTCAGTTTCCTCACTCTCATCTGACGTTAGTGTATGTGGGACGCTAACGTCACTGTCACTTTCCGGTTGCTCTGCAGTTTCAAAACTGCTGTCTTCGTATGAAGAGTCGTTGACGTCATTACTGTCATTTGACGGAACGGATTTTACAGAAAGCAAGCAATGTGACGTCAAATTTCGACGTTCCACATATTGCTTCAGTATGTTTGCGTGATATGTGTTAACATTTCCATTGACGTCAATCTTATAATCTATTCTGTTAACTACCTCAACTACTTCATATGGACCTTTCCATTGAAGCAATAGTTTATTACTGTCTGTCGGTAGTAACAAAAGCACTTTATCGCCGACGTCAAATTTACGCGACCTCGAGCCTTTATCATAATAAGCTTTCTGCTTAATCTGAACCTTATTTAAATTATCACGCGCTAATTTGCATGTCTGCTCCAACCGTTCCCTGAGCTCAATAACTGATACGTCGAAAGAACTTGCTCATCGCGTACCTCGTCAGCCCATGGTTCTCTAAATATTGCCATTGGACCTCTGACGTTACGTCCGTATAACAACTCAAAAGTGGAATATCCTAAATACTCTTGTGGGACTACCCTAACCGCAAATAACAAAGCTGGAAGATATTTATCCCAATCTTTTGGACGTTCAGCACACATGCGACGTAACATCTGCTTTAACGTAGCGTGGAAACGCTCAATCAATCCGTTGCAAATCGGGTGTCTCAGACTACACGTTAACTGTTGAAGAAATAGAAGTATGCTGACTTCTTTCATTACCTCGGCAGTGAACTGTGATCCACAATCAGTCAACATTTCATCAGGGATGCCAACCCTATTAAACATTTCAATAAGCGTTTCCGCGACACGTTCCGTCTCTATACTCGGTAAAGCTATTGCCTCTGGATACCTTGTCGCATAATCTATCATTGTTAAAATACACCGAGATGTCCTATGACATCGAGGCTCAAGTGGACCAACTATGTCCACTGCCACCCTCTTAAATGACGTATCAATCAATGGCATTTTTCCTAGAGGTACTTCTATGACCCGACCTTTCTGAATGGTTCTCTGACAGATTTTACAAGATTTACAGAATCTATCGACATCACCGCAAATACCGGGCCAGTAAAACTCGGTTACAACTCTATCGAATCTCTTCCGAATGGCCATATGTCCAGACATAAGCGTTTCATGAGCCAGTTTCAACACCTTTCCTCGGAAACTTTGAGGGACCACAAGTTGAAAAGAGACTGTGTTGCCCTTGGTGAACTCCCTATATGCCGAACTTTTTTTCTAAATAAACCTAGTTTCACCTCGGTTTAAATCACGACTCACAGTCTTGTTCCCCGATACAACCCTTTTCCTGATGTTTTCCAAAGTTGTATCATCAACCTGAGCTTGTTTGAAAGCCTCATTGTCATCGTTAATGATCTGATCGGGAACCTTAAGTTTTCTGTAAGGCTTCTTATCCTGCCAAGTCTGAGACCTAGTTACAGCCGCAGCTGAGAAAAGAGACATATCAGGAAGTTTTGATCCATCAATGTTACCGATAACCAAATCGTACAACGTATCATCCATACACAAACCTTCAGTTTTCCCAGTGAAAAAAGGACAATCAATGTCAATCATTGCCAAAGGATACCTTTGTGTGGATTCATCAATCAACGTAACATCTGATTCCTTCCCTATTAACTGACCATCCGAAACCAAGCTTCTCAGAACGAACCAACCTGTACACCCAGTATCTCTTAATACAACCACCTTTTTTAATATTAACCAACCCTTGTGCCGTCGGTAACCTTGCCTTTAAGAAGTTTCCTTGCTACACTCCTCCCTATCTGAAATCAAAGGACCACCAACCTTATCTTCAAAAATACTTGCAATCTCATCACCTTTTCTAGTTAGTTCCGTTTGCCAAAAACTAACTTGGTGTGCTGCGCCATGTGGTGTGCCATTATTCTTACCGCGTCCGCGAAAAGACCCTCTGAAATTACTACGACAACGTGTATAACCACGACCTACACTCTGCGTATTCTCATTCTTAACCTGTGTACCTTGAGCCTCTACTCGCGTGTTAGAATTTTTCCTTATCAACGCTGTCCCCACCTCCAGTTGCTCCTACCTCTGCACTATATAATTGTTTTCTGTCGGGGTTCTTAAAACATTTAATTGTTAAATGCCCCTTACCGCATTTGCTACACTTAATATCCGATTTACCACTCGTTTTTTTTTTTTCGAGTCAACTTTGTCCTGTTTACCCTGCGCTGTCCCTCTATTATCGCGTTGCCCCTTATTAATGCAACTAAATACACCCTCGCGCGCTTCTGCAAACACATCTGCCTCCCTAGCCATTTCATCTAAATTACCAAACTGTTTTGGCTTCAGATGTACATACAGTTCTCTATTACACTCCAGGAAATGATCCCTTGCCAGGAAATGACAGACAGCCGGAAAAGATTTTTCTATCTTTGCCATATTAAGCCATTTCTCTAAATAACTTCTCAATCTACTACTGAACGTTTCTGATTTCTCGGGCCTACTATAAGGAAACTGATTCCTAAATCCGCGCTCTGTCATGACAAAATTCTTTAATAGGGCATCCTTTAACTTATCATAATCTGCCGCATCCTCATTTGATAACTTGTCATATACATCAAGTGCGCGCCCTTTAAGCAAGGCACTTAAATACGCGGCCCAAACAATCTTATCCCATTTATTAGCCGTAGCATATTTCCCAAACCTAGATAAATAACTATCCATTTTATCTTTACCCTCTTCAAAATAAGGTAACTTAGGATCCCGGGCATGGGCCACCTTCTCAGCTTTTTGCCTTTCAAATTCTAGCTCGAGCTTCGCTCTCTGCATTTCTAACTGATTCCTTAATTCTTGGTGATGTATCTCAAACCCATGTTTTATTTGTTCTAAATGGGCCTCATTAATCTCTTTTGCCTCCCTTTCACTTTGAATGCGGGCCATTTCAAGTTCCTTATTAACATTCAACATAGCTAGTTCATGTGCCCTTTCCTTTTCCTTTTCTGCCCTTCCTTTTATTTTTCGTCTGACCTTTACCTTTCTAAATCCCTTTGCTCTTGCCTTTCTGCTCGCTCAATATCTTGCTGCTGCTTAACAAAATCTTGTAAATCTTTCCCCTCATAACCTTACTCCTTTCCCATTTGCATTAAATGCTCCATTATTGATAACGTAAATCTCACGTTACGATAAAAAAAAAACACTGTTAACTGATCATTTAAGATCAGAGATGATCGAATGGGCTTAACTTAAACGTTAAGATATGTGTTATACGCGTTAATCTAACTAAAACGTTAGTTATTTAAGCCCGCGGGATTTGAAATATGTCAATTACTCTCAACAAAGTATGACGTTACGTACTGGTAGTCTAATATGACGTCATAAATTGACGACGTTTACAGTAAAAGGCTAAAATCCGAAGTTTCATCACATTACAAAACTCAGATCATAACAAGTTACCATTAATGTTTCTATTACGCCATACCTAACTTCAAGCCACAGCGTAAATATTAACGCTACCGTAATGTCATCGTCAGTTAATTGTTAACGTCACTACGTCAGAACCATGTGTGGGTAGGATCAATTAGTAACTTTAGTTTAACTTAGTAGAATGCCAGGTAATACAATTATGTGGGGGTCTACTTAAAATTTTTCGTTACCAAGAAAAAGTGGGGTTTGCCTTGCCTTCCTGCTCAGAATCTTTGAACTTGTCAGTATCCATTTAGTTGAATACATGGGATTTGCACTTCATCAACGCAGGAAGGAAGATTCAAGTTATTTTCCAAGTGTGGCTGTCAATTCTATTTTTTGATGGGAAAAAAACATGAGGTATGGAATCGTTTAGAACAATTGTTGTTTTTTTGTGTGCTGTTCTAACAGCTGGGAACACCCGCTAGAGATCAAATTCTCACTTCACTGACACCAAATGTTACATGTGGGATTACGGCGTCCCGCAAACCCCCATGCTGACAAGGCAACCGAGGGTGATCTCTGACAGGTGAACGGGCAGCTGTGGGGTAAGGCACAAGAAAGATATCATATGCATGACATAAATTATTTACAGTATCTATATACAACAACACAAACACTAAACATTTAATTGATTTGCTTCTATAGCCCATTCATGACGTCCGCCCAGAAGGCAAAACTATGTTCTGTGCTCGGGCCGGGATGACGCGAATTTCTATAGAAGCAAACAACAAAAACGAACAAAAAAACGCGACTGGCCAGAATTTAAGTTCACTTAAGGTACACCCTCACGTCGACGTTGTTGACCACAGCGTCGAATACTCTGTCGACCTCATTGTCGACCACAATGTCGACTTTATTGTCAACTAAACTTTCGATTATATGATCGTCAGTTGAATCCTATACAACAGTTGAAGTCCCGGTAACTTCTACTTCGTTTCAATTGACGTCACAACCTGAGGTTTCTCACAACCTGTTGTTATGGCCTCGACGGTATGTTTAATTGGTTCTGCCCGCCTTTGCTGAACAACGGAACCTTTGCGTCGTACCAGTATAGTAGTCGCAGATAAGATTGACTAGGCGGAGCTATTCATGTGTTGTCAATAAATGTCAAATTCGCTGAGTCAACCAGAAGATTCGGTAGGGTGCCTTTCGCATGCTTTCTACAAACGGACCAAATAGCCATATATACGCCACAGCTTTGTGTGTTACAGTTGAATTCACACAATCGGGTGACTTGGTTTACCTTTTCGTTAATAGAACATTCCAAAGGCGGGTGCAAACGGTCGCCCCGCCTAGTCAATCTTATCTGCGATTACTATACCTGCTCCTACGATGTAGGGAGCAGCAGGTCACCACACATCGTTGTGCCTGCAAATTACGATAATCGACTAAGATACAGTTCACGGAACGTATACGCTATATCACGATCCCCCTCCCGGAGAAGTCAGAATATGTTCATGCATATATTGTTATTGCGCATGCGCCGACCAGTCACACAGGTTGATCAGTACATGCGACAAATAACTGCACAGCAGAACTCAACTTGACTGTGCATCAAATTATCAGCACCCAGCGCTTGACACAAGAATACTCAAAGTTTATGCTTCCTTACTGAGTACTACAGAAATCAATTAATGCTCACTACAACTGAGCATAATACTCATCATATTCGTGCTCACTACATAAGCACAGATAAGAGGCAATTGAACAGACCGCGCCTTTGCGCTATCTGATCACCCGCCAATTACAGGAAACATAACCAACTTCATTTCATATCCTTCTCCGCGACACGGCTAACAAATATAGCTATTCACAAATTCATTACATTAACAACAGCTAGAAACTTAAAACAGGAAGATTTTTATCTATTCTACACAGCATTTGTTAAAGTTTCATAAGGATCAACACTGTTTGCCGTAAATTCTTTCCGTATTTGTTAGGCACCACGTCATAACCGTCTTCGTGGCGCTGATGACGCAGCTGACGTCATCGCTGATGGCTACGATGACGTCATCCACGCCGCTAAGTCCGTTATTACGTGTGGCGACCTAATACTCTGACTTATTATCATCACGTTCTTTACATGTACATACATGTACAAACCGAGTTATCACATTACAGAATGAACTAGTAATTCTTCTTGAACAAAATTCTTTCTACTCAACATGGACACGCTTGCAATATCAAATTTATCACGGTTGATCATCACGGAAAACCCGACAGGCTCTTGTAAGAGTTTGCCCTGATGATGAAGATATGGTCAAACGTGTCTTAATTTTAAGTCCCCTCAACACCTAATATATAGAGACGGGACCACGGTTTTCTAACCGCCGCTTGTCAAAAGTTATGGATCGAACAAATGACGCAACGTTTATAAATATATTCTACAAAATGGGTCTATAAAAGCCTAAATGAATCTAGAATGAGCGGGTGTCCAAGTTTTACGTATCACCAACATCTAGGGTCACACTGAGACAGTCCCTTGCTTAAAAGACTCATTCTACTTCTGGAGAAGCCTGTGATCGATCCTCCGACCCCTAGCTGGCAAAGCTAGTAGCCTAATCACTACACCACAGAGGCTGCCAAAGTGAATCCAGAATAGGCTTCAGAAAGTTGGGGTTTACTAGGAGAAAACCCCTCCAAAACCTATAAGCATGTTCATACCAAAAATAATATTAAACTGATTTAACATACCGTTCAATATTCTTTCTTTGGCCCGTCACGATGTTGTGTGCACTTTTTCGCACTTTACCTGCTGCTGATATAATGTTGTTTTTCTGGGTATTAATATCTATGAATACTACCGGAAAACCATGCATACCCGTGCTAGCTCGCTAAGACCGTGACAAAGTAAAGATATCATCCACAATCATAGCCATATAGCAAATACCAGCAGATAATTGATTTACGTTAAAATAGTATTTCCCCTAGGGAAAAAATGATGAAACTTCCCTACAGATCAATGGTTTAACTCCCGTCGGTACGAACACCCAAAACATCGTGACTGGCATGAAAATTATATATGGCACAATTTGGCGGTTGACGACTTTTTAGGCAAACTTTATAGAAATCAGCCTTATAGCGGCCAACTGTATGGTAAATAAATTCTCCACAAACCATTCATGCATACATCGTATGATAAGTGCATGATTTGTGCGTGGAGCAGCATATTTTGCCTACCGTATTTCACCTAAAATATTTCACTCGCACCGCCTTGCCATATACCTACTAAAATAATTTAGGTGTGCATAAGCACCAGAGAAGTTTCCTATTCCATCTCGTAACAGATAGCTTATCCCATAAACATATTTATCTACGATAAATATCTACGATAAATTACATATGAACACAAAATTTTGGACAACTTAATAATAAAACCCGTATATCCTTTACCGGGTTTCGTAATTAACATTTTAGATTCAGAGATTCACATGATCCGGAAATCCCACATTACATCTGCTTATCAGAATGCTAGTACAAGAATATAAGTACAAGGAATCAGGGCCGGTGTCGGTAGCTCTGGCGGATGTTAATGAAATACATGAAAACATCAACATTTGTTGAAACCAGTTTTTATTTGTTCATATTTCTATTTTAGTACAAGCTTTTAGCATCTGTGCGATGTACGGTACTGGTACTTAAACCTCATAACAGACGACGTATTTAATATTGATATGAATACAGATCAGCAAAACTTAAAGAATAGTATAGATTCCTTAGTAAAGAAGGCATCGAAGAGTTTAGAAGACAGAAAAACTGATTGCCATATTTTAGATATGTACAATGATATGCTGAGTGAAACATTTGGATATTTACCGTCAACGACGACACAGGCAACTGTTAATACTGTCCCTGAGACCGATCAGAATCTTAAAGGCAAAGAAGAGATAAGTCAGGTATTCAACGAAAAGGAATTGGAAACACATTTAGGAGACTCAGTCCAGATCACAAATAGAAAAAACGCCAGACTGTTGGATACAGTCAGTGCTCCAAATAAAAAAGATCAAGAGAAAGTCATCATATCATCTAATAGCCAGGGTAATTCTGCACATGATCCTGAGAAAGATAACCAGGCAGACACTAATACGGATATTAAAATTTCTGACAGGAAACATAAAAACAACATTAATGGAGGCAATATATTAATGATACACGGGAGTGAAGATGAGGGGGACCTTTTAGAGGAAAATGATCTAAAAGTTATAAATATAGAAAACTTAGAAGCTGCAAAAGCATCAAGTGCAGAAGAAAATTTGCAAAAGACTGTACATCAAGACAACTTAGAAACAATTTCTGTTGACACAGAAATTAATTCGGAAACAAGTGTTGATGATTCACAATTTGGTTTAGCTTCTACAGCTGCAATGTCCAACAACTCTAAAAAGAGAAGAGGTCCAACAACTTCTAACTCAGTTGAATATAGCCAGATTTTGATGAACCAAGGAACTTCTAAAATTTTCAGTAAAACTAATCGAGATAAAAATACAAAAGAAACTTTTTATATAGATCCAAACGCTAATAATATTGAAAGCAATATACCACGTGAAGTTGATGAAAGCGGCAAGATGAAAAAAGAAAGTGATCATAACGTGGCAGAAATTCGTCTGGATAAAAAGGACAACAATGCACAGGGTACTGGAATCGCAATTGAAGACTCTGACAGAAGTAAACGTAAGTTTAAGACTGACGATGAACTAATTAGGACAAATGAAATGAAGGTAACTGATGAAGCGCAGAATGAGTACAGATCTTTTGACAGTATCAACAATTTGTATTTACAAGGAAGTGAGAAGAAATTTGATTCTGGTACGAAATTGGACTTCCTAAATCAGCATTTTAAAAGTACTAAAAATATGAGTCCTAAGGATTCTGAATCAGATCAAAGGGGGCCAAACAATGACGATAAGAACGTAATAATGAAAGAAAACGTTAACGACAATGACAATGTAGCAGAAAAAGATGTTAATATTGAACTACAGGAGAACGGCTTTGAAAGTACCCAGAAGATTCAAAGATCACATGAACTAGGAAACAAAATAAGAAACGAAAATGTAAAAAATAATTCATTTAGCGTAAGCGTGAAATTGAAGCACGGAATTGCAAAAAGTAGAACAAAAACTGTCCCAATTGGAGTATGTCTTCATTTAGGGAGTAAAAAATCAGACCTGTTCAACATTTTTCTTAAAAAGTCTAAAAAAAGTCACAGAACTACTGTGACAAGAAAACTTAAGGAAACGACTAAAACTTTAAACAGATGTTCTGGAAAAAAATTATTCCAAAGACTCTTCTATTTCAGTTTTCGATTTAGAGACTGTTCGTTTGAAATCACACATCTATTGGATAAAATGTCTAAAACTGCGGATGAAAAGGCTGATGATGTCAGTTTTAAAGCATTAGGAAAGAGAAATAAAGACAGTTATACAAAAAAAGACGTTTACACAAAACATAGTCAGCACTGTCCTCCAAGAAGTTCTTGTAACAGAATGTGTTATCTAATTTATTCATCCAGTCACTGTCTGTATATCGACAAATTCATGAATAATTCTAACACAGAATTAGGACATAAATTTAAGTCTTCAAATAAAACTTTTATCAAACAATCTGCTGATTTGAAAATTGATTATGTTAAGGAACTGGAAGCAGAAGATAATGAAAAACATGACAGGAATAAAAGTGACATGAAAGGAAAAAAGTATGAGTATAAAAAAGCAATCATTCCTCGGAAATGTCCATCAAGAGAGTCTTGCAGCAGAATGTGTTTCCTATTTTTTTCAGTTAGACATTGTGTGTCTGCAGACAAATTGATTAATAAATCAGACACACGCGCAGGTGTTAAATATGAAACTGGAGATGCTGGCAGACATATTGACTCTCACGACATAAGCAAATTTGATGAAAAACAAGAACGCCGGAAGGATGAACAAAATGAAAATGATGAAAGTTTTGTAAATGAAAATATTAGTAAAGAAACAGTAGATGTACAAAACGTTAAGACTTTAGCTGAAACAGATATACTTAAACATAAATATGAGCAAATGGTACATTCACAACAAATAAATCAGGATAGACCCGAAAACCACGAAACTGTCTCATTCGAAAGCCTAGAGGAAATTGTAAATAAACAAACAAATGAATATGGACAAAAAATTCAGACTCTCGAACTGATGATTATAAAACTAGAAAACCTAGTCTTATCGGAAACGCTTCAAAAACAAAACCACTCGTCGACTATAACAAGGCTAGAAAATATGATACTGAAGCTGGAAAACGACCTTTTACGAATGTATAGGAAATATGAAACACTAAAAGAGGAAACTGATCATTTCAATAGAAAACATATTAAGTACCTTGAAATCTCACAAAATGAAAAACAAAGAATTGGAAAATATCCTGAGTTATCGGATGAAGCCGTTGAAAGTCTGAAATCAATTTCGAAACACCAGTTCATATTAAAAGAACTATCTGAGAAAATTAATAACCAAACTGCAACTTTGGATCACATGAAGAAAAAAACGAATTACCTCGAAGACCAAAACATTTTTCTTCATCAAATGGTGGTGAATCAAACTACTTTTATGAATCAAATTCTACAAAGCGTGACAGACTTGGCAGAACAAAATTCGAAACACAGACAAGAAATTAGTGATCTCAGACAAAAGCTTAACGATGTGTATCCAAATAAAAAGAAATCAGAAGTTCCAGATGTATCTGGACTGCCGAAAAGATTAGACATGTTCATGCACGATTTAAATGCCTTAGCGTCTGATGAAGAAACCGATGTAGAAACTATCAGCATAAAAGAGATTAATATACATAAATATAAATTGGTGGAAAACTTTTCTACTTACTGGTGCAAACACAGATCATATAACAGCAACTCTTGCTTCTACAATTCATTGGTAAATATATCTAATTGCATACCCTATAGGGAGTTGTTCTGGGAGAAATGTTCACCAAACTTGTTAACTGAAAATAAAGAAGGCAATAAAAAAGAAACAGACAATCTTGATTTACCAACAATTACGGATAATTCGGATAATATTAAAGACTCAAGCAAAATCCATAAAGTCACCTTTAGACATACAAAAGAAACAAGTCAGAAAGACAACAAGGATCAGTTTATTCCTTCAGTAGTGATTAAAGATTATAATCTGCAAAACGAACGAGTTTCAGATGCAAAAAGAAATGACAACCCAGATAAATTTAGAAAACATTGGAAAACAAAAGCTGAAATTTCGATTCAAGAAAACTATAGCAGTCTAGCTAAACCTGATTTATGCTGTATTGGAAACCGGGTCAAGATTTTTGAAAATATTTATAAGCACAAAAACATGCCTGAAGAAAAATGTACCGGTCTTATAAAAGATAATACAGTAAACAAACTCGGAGAAATGAATGTTAAGGACGTGGCAGATGCACCAGACACTTCTCACGAAGAAATCAATTCACAGGGAAATGATGATTATGCTTCTCGAGAAGAACATGACAAACAAGACGAAATTCCTGAAAATGCGATTCTTAATGCTAATGCAAGTGAAGGAAAACGCAAACTGCAACTGGCTGTTTTTGGTGAGCATGAAAGGGAAGATTATGAAAAAACTGATGAAACGTTTCGTGAATCTGTGCAATCTGGTATCAATCAAGAGAACACACAGGCTGCTGACACCATTAACACTAGTTCAGATAAGACTAAAGAGGAAAATACCAAACTGATTGAGAATTCCAATAAAGACGAATTAGATTCTTCAGCAGGTCATGAAACAAGGGAAATAAAAAATAAGCTACTGGCGAGCGACATCAACGAGAAAAAAGAAAACAATACTGATATAAGAAAGGCGCCCCTATACCTCATCACAGAAATGCCAAAAGAACCTAAAGGTATTTTGTTAGTAAAACTGGAGTATTAAGTAATTAAATATGTTCTATAAAAGGGTTATCCTTTGAAAGCAAGGAATACACCACAGAAGTGAAAGATATGGAGTGTACATATTTCTGGGTCAGACTAGCTAGTTTCGGCCAATTAGGCCTCATCAGTGACCCTCAGATATTTTCAAAATTCCACAATGGAATCAATGATCCCAAAGGACAAGAAAATATAATCTACAACATAAATCAGGTTCAGCTAGACTGCTATAGTTTTCTTGAATCGAAATTTCAGCCTGCCCTACATCATAGTGTAGATTATATTTTCTTGTCCTTTGGGATCATTGATTCCATTGTGAAATTTTGAAAATATCTGAGGGTCACTGATGAGGCCTAATTGGCCGAAACTAGCTAGTCTGGCCCAGAAAACATGTATACTCCATATTTTTCACTTCTGTGGTGTATTCCTCGCTTCCAAAGGATAACACTTGTATACATATTACACCTTTTGCATCACTTCCTGATTGTGGACTTAGCCCCGAACTGCATGACCTAATCAAAGATTTTAGGTCTTGAAACCACTAAATCGACCATTTGTACTAAAAGATAGTATATTCAGCTATCAACATAGCTGTAGTATTATTTTCAAAATAGGCGTCTACTGAAGTGGTCATGTAATTATCTGCATTCCTTGATATTTCAGAAAGTTTTTTTTTATCAGTATGAATGACTCGATAATCTGATTGAATCTGACAGCATACTTTATCCAGCATCATTCTGTGGGTCTATGTAATGAACACCCCTATAACCCTACTGTCCTCAGAGAAAAATACGGTCTGCAGGGTAAAAATTATTCTTATTTCTGCTCCAAAACAAAGATTGAGGGTATTCATTAGAACCTCTTCATTGAGGCAGTTCTATTGAGGTTTGAAACAGAAATAAAGAAAAAATATCATCAGAAAAAATAACAACAAGCTTTGAGCTGTAAAAGTGCAAGCTAGAAGCAGAAATAACAGTTAAGAATCAATCTTGAAAGATGTTTGTTTCTGAGTGTGTAACTAATTAAACATCTAAGACGAAAATCAGATAATTATTTCACATGTGATGTGAATAGCGCTATGATAGCGTTTCTTTAAAAACAAATGTTAATTTATGTCCGTCGGACACTATAAAACAGTGTAGATCCGGATCAAACATGCAGGTGCTGCAAATGCAGCTTTTTTAATTCACCGACAAGCCTTCGATTGCTATATTGTTGTGCTTATATATTTTTGTTTTTGCAAGCCAATTGGCCATTTTATGGCACTGTCTTTTTGGCTTTCCGCTATTGATGTTTCCATTAGGGTCTAGTTATTTCATGTTTGTGTTTCTTTCCCTTTGGTGTCTCTGATGGGAGGTGTGGGTTAATTGTATCGATTCCTGATCATTGCCTTCACTTCCATTTTGACACGGCCAGTAAAAATACTGGTGGGTTTAAGTATTCACCATATTAGCATTTTTGCTGGCTCCCAGCTTGCACAATGTCAATATTGGAAAAACAGGTAACCAGACCCCCCTGATCTTTCAAGGTCAGGGGGGTCTGGTTACCTGTTTTTGCCAACACTGATAACCTTCAGACAAGGAACTAGCAGAAAAATGCAAATAAGGTGAATACTTTTCGACTCATCACTTTTCACTTTGGTACAAACGTGTATTTGTTCGGTCCGCGCAAAGGAGTTCTAACTCATCAATGAATCAACTCGAGTATCAAAGAAATCACTTCTAAAGCCAAGTTGACCCAAGGATGAGGACTCAACAGAAACACCCGTTGAGACATCCGTTGTTGCACATAACGCCACTGGAACACTGCAGCAAAAGAAATCCAACAGTTAGTTCATACTAATTTATTTTGGTTCGACTGCGATGCACGTTCCATTGCGATGAACTCCGTTGGACCAAGCAACAGACGAAAAAACTACGGCTCAGACCAACTTTTGTTAATCTGCCGACAAATCAGCTTTAAAAATGTAAGATGTTTGTTCTTAACTATGTAAAATAAACTATTGTTTAAAAAAAAACGTGAGGGTTGGGGTTGGGGTGAGTATATTGAATCTTGTCATTTCAGCGGTGACAATGTCGGCTCTAGATGGGAAAGCCGAACGGATGTCTGCGCCGCCAAAATGGTCTTACCTAAAGGAGCCGGTTTTGTCGCCGCTGGCTGTGCATATGTTCAGATCAAATAATAAATAGCTTTAAGCCAGAGCCATCGTTGAGTCAGAACCCCGACCCACTGGCGTGCAATTAAAGAGGAAAGAATAACTTTTGACCGTATATGAGTCAACCGCCAGGCTTGCAGAACGTTTCATAGCACTTATATTATAACGCATGTGCTTGAAACGTTTGATAATTTTCTGAAATTGTTCAGAAAAGTTAGGTTTGCCTTTAATTTTTCTTAATTTATTTGTATTCTCGCCAAAACACTCAGGCTGCAGCACTCCCTGCAGCAAAAGTCTTTGCAATCCAATCTTAAATTTAGAAGCTAATTCATAGTGTTGGCGATCAAACTAAGAAAATGCTTTCCAAAGTTTATGATAACGATATCCCTGATGTAGAAGTTTAGCAGTTAAACTTTTACATTGATTGTTAAAATAAGCAGCATGACTTGGCACCCTTGCAAAGCGAATAAGTTGATGGCGAACGAGAAACATCACCATCTGAAAATGGCAAGTTGACTATATTAAAATCGAAATCATTGCGCTTATCATAATTTTTAGTTGAAACAAAATCACTTAGAGTGTTCAAATGCAAATCCAACAATGGGGCTTCGACATCAGAAATATTAGCTTTGCTTAATTGTAGGTCAGATGGACAAAGTAAGGGTTGTCAACATATAAAATATCATCTAAATATCTTAAGGGTAAATTAAAGGCTTCAAGTAGAAGTAAAACAATGATCAGGAATCGATACAATTAACTTAATCCATCCATCAAAGACACCAAAGGGAAAGAAACACAAACATGAAGCAACGAGACCATAATGGAAACCTAAACAAAGGATGGCCATAAGGACAGTTACTTTCCCACAAAATGGCCAAATGGCCATCCAAAATAAAAAGACACAAGTGATACACACAGTAAGTAACAAACAACAACATAAACAAACCGCCACAGAAGAACCGCCTTGGAACGGTCAGTGGAAAGAATTCCACTGGGGGGCTTAAATCGATTTTACATGGCCATAATCCTTGTCCTTACCTCTGTCGCGGTATACACTAATTTTGTTTAGTCGGCATGAAGGCTTCCTAACTCATCAGCGTAACATCTCCGAGAACATACAAATAAAAAACTACAGAGATGAAGCAAGGTTAAGGACTCGACAGTATACAACAGAATTGCCGGAGCAAAAGAAAACCAACAGTTAGACTCCGAGGGGCCCGACCAAAGACGGAGCATCAGGTTCCAACCAACATAAAGAATACTAAAATAAAATAAAATTCCATTTATGTTTTTACGCTGGAACCGTCATATAATCTTAAGCCCGACCCACCGGTGTGCAATCAAAGAGGGAAGCAAAGTTTCCAACCGTGATTGGGTTAACCACCATGCATGCAGTCTGTTTTATAAGTTGGGTTCTGACCAGAAACGGACATCATAAAATCTCGTTCATAACAAGACAAAAGTAAATCAGCTATAAGGGGAGCACAGTTTGGACCCATTGAAATACCTGATTTGTCTGTGCAACTTTGTTCCAAATCTAATGTAAATATTATCTTTAAGATATTTTAAAACGACACAAATAGCTTTACAAGACCACAATTTATATCATTTTAGACGTATGTCTGAGGTAAAGAAGGCACATGTGTCATTGCGTGCAAGTGGAGTAGCGTTTTTTCTTTGAAATGTAGATCTCTTACTTTCAATCTTTGTAAGTTTTTTCATTAATCATGTTATGAGATAAAGTAGCGTACATGGGTGAAAATCATATGTAGACACACTAGACGATCGAAAACCTCTTAACGCTAATTTATTTAGTACCTCACTAGAATTCTTAATAGACCAAAAATGTTTCTCCTGATCTTTCATTGCAGCTTTACAGTGTCTAATAGCATGATTCTTAATAGCAGTGAGAAACGAAAGTGAATGATTTAGAAAGTTCAGTAGTAGTACATGAACTGGAGTTAGCAATAAAGCGGGCTTTATATGGTCGTTTATGAAGCTTAATGAACACTCAGGTCAATATGTGCATCCGTGTAGTTCGATCAGATCCTTCGCTGCGTGCTGTATGGATTTTCCTAGACCCAAATATGCACACATGAAAAATCTGTAGAATACACGGGCTAATTTGAGTTTTCGCCGACTTCAGATACTCGAACATTAGATATACTGATAGTTTAACGTAAAGGACATTTGCATCATTTAAATAAAACCACCACCTGATCCTTCAATTGGAAAGGGGTCTATCCCAAGGGTAGATTGTATGCGTCATAACTGGCTTGAATAAATGACAAATATTTTCTTGCCCAAATTTGCCCTTCTTTTTTACAGACTGTTTTGACCACTACAGCTCTGGAAGTCTAAGAGATGGTGTATATAAAGTGAAACCCGTCACAAGTAACTCTTTCATATATGTATACTGTGACATGAAACAGGGTGGTTGGATGGTGATACAGATAAGACGTGATGGAAAAACAGACTTTTTCCAGGACTGGGAAAGCTATAAAACAGGGTTCGGAAGTGAGATTTACTACTATGACTATTTGAAATATGTAAATGATTTGACAGTATTTTTGTTTTTGACACTGGCAAGAAAATCTGTCTAATTTTGACCTCTTTACTAGCCTTTCCATCTTTAAGAATTTATTAAACCAACTGCCACAGTTTAAGACAAGTTAATCATTAAAGGATGCCCAAGGCCAGAACAAAACCTTTCAAGATCCCCTGAGCCGGGAGAACTCATAAGGAGCTTATAGTTTGGTAGGCTCAGGCGTCCGTTGTCGTCGTCAATCAACAAACAAATCTTATACAGTACCAGTGTTGTGAAGAACTAAAATGTTTTGAATGGCTTAAGGGATACCCTCACTCAAAATTGCTATATTCTTTGAGGCCGAGTCGAATATGACCTTGAGCTGGGGTCGCGAACATGTTAAAAAATGGTGAAGCTTTTGCTTTTGGCAGTTACATGGAGAATAAGTCTGTAAAGTGAAACAACTGGGCGACGTTCAATAAATATTCCCAGCAAAAACGTTCTGCGTTTCTGTGGTTAATGCCGATTTGTTTCGAAGCCAGGTAACATCATTTTACATGCTAGCTAAACAACCTTAGAACGTCTTGCTTGAAACGGATTCAAAATCGCATGAAAAATGTCCGGGGCGGTTGAGTTTAAGGTCACACTCACTCTGTCCATCACTCTGTCCGTCTGTCACAAAATCGTGTTGGCTTTATAACTTGAAAAGCGTTGAAGATATTTTCATGAAACTTCAAAGACATATACAGAATCAGACGACGTGCAGACCACAAGGACTATAACTCTTGTCAATACATTTTGGAGTTATTCTCCTTTGAATTCTGACAATGGGCATTTCGATCTGCTCTAACTCGAAAACCTTCAATATGTTTTTATGAAACTTCATACAAAATATAAAGCATTTTCAGACAGACGATGTGCAGACCGCGAGAACCGTAACTGTCATCAATACATTTTTGGATTATTCCCTTTGAAATTACATAATGGTAATTTCGTGTCTGCTGTAAAACTTGAAAATCGATCAATATAGTGTCATTAAACCTAATAGCAATATAAAGCATCATCTGATGATGTGCAGACCACAAGAATCGTAACTCTTGTCCATACAGTTTTATAGTTATTCTCCTCGTGGTCATTTTGTGTTCGTTCGACAACTTAAAGCTTCATAGAAATATTTAGACGACGTGCAGGCGGCAGGAACCGTAACTCTTGTCTGTCCATCTCTCCATCCGTTTGACTGTCACAAAATTGTGTACGCTCTATATCTTGAAAAATGGTAAAGATATTTTCATTTTCAAGAAACATCATAGAAAAAAAGCAGGCCTGGGATAATCGTAATCTGTAATCGTAATCAGCTGTAATCGATTACATATTTTCAAGTAATCTGATGAATCAGTAATCAGACATTTTTCTGATTAAAAGTGATTTAATTTAATCAATTACTTCCATATTTTGGTCTGTAATCATGATTATTTTCTGATTACAATTTGAATACATATCTGTTAATATACACGTATAAACTGCGAGTTTGTGCAGGATTCTGGACATCAGACCAATTCTTTACATACTTTTACCAACATATTTTCTCATCATGATAATATTAATTTCTTATAAATTGCCATTAAACAAGTTTACATTTCTTCATAAATGTTAATGGATGTGGTGAATGTTTTTAATCAATTTAAAGACTGCACATGTGCAAATAAAAACTTCATATAGTTGTCTGAGAAGCCTCAGTAGTCTAGTGGTTATGCTACTCGCCTTGTAAACCAGGGGTCACATGATCGATCCCTGGCTTCTCCAGACTTTCGGATGAGTCTTTAAACCGAGGTCCCGTCTCCGTATGACCTTAGCTGTTAGTGGGACGTAAAACTCAAACAAACAAATATAGTTGTCTCCCTTTAAACTGCCCGGATGTCCGTCTACAATTTCTTTAAAAGACATCTCCTCCTAAACACTATACAGATTTTGACCAAACTTGGCAGAAATGATCTTTAGGTGGCCCGTTTTCATATTTGTTGAAAGAATTCCATGCAGAACTCTGTTTGCTTTGGCAACGAAAGGGTAAAATAAGTGAAAACTTTTGAAAATCTTCTTGTCTAAAACCAGGCCTAGGTCTTTGATATTTGGTATGAAGCTTCATCTAGTAGACCTCTACCAAGATTGTTCAAATTATAGCCAAAAATGCCCCCGCGCCAGGGCGCACGTGTTTTACATAGGCTTGTATAGGGAAAACGTTAAAAAATCTTCTTGCTGAAACCAGAAAGCTCTGGTCTTTGATATTTGGTATGAAGCTTCATATAGTGGGCCTCTACCAAGATTGTTCAAATTATAGCCCAGGGACCAACAATGCACTCGCGCCTAGGCCCACTGGTTTTACATAGGCTTATATAGAGAAAACCTTTAAAACTCTTCTTGTCTGAAACCAGAAGGCCCAGGTCTTTGATATTTAGCTCACCTGGGCCGAAGGCACCAGGGGAGCTAATAGGATGCTAGTTCCTCCGTCGTCCGTCCGTCCACTTTTGACCAGCTATATCTCTGCAGCCCGCAGGCTGATCTCAATCACTTCTTATCTGTAGCATGCCTCTGGTGGGGCTTGAGGACATTAGCTTTTTATCGAAATCGAATAAAAACTTTGGTTGCTATGGCAACCACAAGGTCCAATAGACTTACAATGGGAAAATGCTTGTCATCACCGTAGCACCTTAAGTTTTGATCGGATCTTCTGAAACTTATATATATAAGTAGACTGCGGATGAAAGCTCGGACAAGTTCGAAAACTGGCAATCATATTAATTATATCCCTTATCCCAGTTATGTTCCCTTGATTGCTAAAATGCCTATATTTGACCTTGTCATCACCGTAGCCCATTCAGTTTTGATCGGATCTCTCCGAAACTTATATACAAGTAAGTTAGGTATAAAAGCTAAGATGAGTTCGAAAACTAGCGATGTCGGTCAATTAATTACCCACGGCATCATGTCCACAACTTTGCTGAAAATGCTCTCTTATGACATTGTCATCACTGTAGCCGCTTGATTTTTGATCGGATCTTCTTGAAACTTACAAACAAGTAAGTCAGGGATAAAAGCTCGGATGAGTTCGAAAACTGGCGTGGTCGACATATCTATCATAGAGTTATGTTCCCTTGATTACTGGAAATTCCTATTTTTGACCTTGTCATCACCGTAGCCCCTTCAGTTTTCAGAGGAACTTTTTGAAACTTTCATGTAAGTAAGAAAGGGATAAAACCTCGGCTGAGTTAAAACAATTGTGAGGTCGGCCTATATTTCAGAGAGTTATGCCCCCCTCCCCCCCCCCCCCCTTGATTACAAAAAATGCTTATCTTTGATCTTGTCATCGCTGTACGTACGTTTGTCATCGCACTAGAGCCTACATTTCTTGATCGACTTTAATATACCTTCACACAAATCTTCCGTATGACAATATCTCGAGCGAGTTCGACTTTCAAGTTCGTGGCCTCAAGGTCGAGGACACTGTGGCTATTTTTAGAAAAAAACTTGGTCATTGCTAAAGGGCCTACATTTCTCGACCGATTTCAATATTACTTCACAAAAATGTTGTAAGTCAGGGTTTAAAGCTCGAATGAGTTCGAAAAACGGTGAGGTCAGCCTGTTTATCACAGAGTAACGTCCCCCTTGATTGAAAAAAATTGCTTACTTTTGACCTTGTCATCACCATAGTCCCTCCAGTTTTGATCGGATCTTCTTGAAACTTACAGGGATGAGGTCAGCCTTTTTATCATATAGTTACGTCCCTTTGATTGCAGAAAAATGCCTGTTTTTGACCTTGTTTTCGAAATCGAACAAAAACTTTGGTTGCTATCGCAACCCCAAGGTCCCATAGACTTACAATGGGAAAATACTTGTCATCATCGTAGCGCCTTCAGTTTTGATCAGATCTTTCTGAAACTTATATGTAAGGTTGCTGATGATAAAATCTCGGATGAGTTCGAATATCGGCAAAGTTGGACCATTTATCATAGAGTTACGTCCTCTTGCTTGCTGAAAATGGCTATTTTTGATCTTGTCATCACCGTAAGTCAGGGTAAAAAGCTCAGATGAGATCGAAAACTAGTGATGTCGGTCGATAACTTTCGGAGTTATGTCCCCTAGTTTGCTGAAAATGCTTATTTTTGACATTGTCATTACCGTAGCCCCTTAAGTTTTGATTGGATCTTCTTGAAACTTACACATAAGTGAGGGATAAAAGCTCGCATGAGTTCAAAAACTAGCGATACCAGTCGTTTACTTACGGAGTTATGTCCCTTACTTTGCTGAAAATGGTTATTTTTGACCTTTTCTTCACCGGAGCCCCTCCAGTTTTGATCGGATCTTCTTGAAACTTACAAACAAGTAAGTCAGGGATAAAAGCTCGGATAAGTTCGAAAATTAGTGATGTCGGTCGATTGCTCCGTAGTTATGTCCCCTACTGTGCTGAAAATGCCTTTTTTTACCTTGTCATCGCCGTAAGTTCGAAAACTAGCGATGTCGGTCGATTTCTCACAGAGTTATGTCCCCTACTCTGCTGAAAATGCTTAATTTTGACCTTGTTATGCATCACTGTAGCCCCTTCAGTTTTGTTCGGAAGTACTCGAAGCTGACAAACAAGTAAGTCAGGGATAAGAGCTCGGATGAGTTCGAAAACTGGGAGGTCGGCCTATCATAACAGCTACGTCCCCTTGATAGCTGGAAATGCCTATTTTTGACTTTGACTGTAGCCCCTACAGTTTCGATCGGATCTTCTTGAAACTTTCATGTTAGTAAGTAAGGGATAAAACCTCAGCTGAGTTTAAAAATTTGTGAGGTCGGCCTATATTTTATCCATTTGATTGCTGAAAATGTCCATTTTTGACAATGTCATCCGGCCCCCGCCCATCGGGGCTTGAAGAAATATATGGGCTTCATGATGCTTCCACGCATAGCTGAAACCGACCCACGCATGAGTACTGGTAAACCGCTTAGAGGATCTAAGCCTGCCCAGGCAAAGCGGTGCGAGTCGGCCGGCTTACGCTTATAAACCCTATTGGTTTCATTGGGCGGCAGGGCTTGAGATGTCATTTCATCTAATGTCGCGTAAAAGTCCCACAAAATACGAAGCAACGTCTCCAAAATGACCTTTACAGTGTTGACGGGGACGTTAAACCTCAAATCAAACAAACAAACAATGTCATCATCATGCCCCTAACTTTTGAACAGACCTTCCTGAAACTTACATATAAGTAAGTTAGAGATAAAAGTTTGAATGCGTTTGCAAACTAACATTGTTGGTACAGTACTAACATAGTTAAGTCTCCTTCTTTGCTGAAAATGCCTATTTTGTACCTTGTCATCACCACTGGTCCTTTAGTTTTGATCGAATCTTCCTGAAACTAGCATACATATAGGTTGGGATTAAAAGTTTGGATGGGTTTAAAAACTGGGGATATCTGGCTATCTCTCATCGAGTTAAGTATCCATGTTTTCAGGATATTTTTGAAACTTATACGTAAGTAAGTCAGGGATAGGAGCTCGGATGAGTTTGAAAACTGACAAAGGTCAGTCCATTAATTGTAGAGTTGCATCCCCTTGCTTGCAGAAAATGCCTATTTTTGACCTTGTCATCACCGTAGCCCCTTCTGTTTTTATCAGATCTTCTTAATAAGTCAGGGATAAAAGCTTAGTTGAGTTCGAAAACTGATGAGGTCAGCCTATCTTTCATAGAGTTCCGTCCCTTTGATTGCAGAAAATGTCTATTTATAACATTGTCATCACTTTAGCCCCTTCAGTTTTCATCAGATCTTCTTGAAACTTATGCATAAGTAAGTCAGGGAAAAAGCTGAAATTAGTTAAAAATTTGACGAGGTCAGCCAATCAGTCATAGAGTTACATCCCTTTGATTGCAGAAAAATCCTGTTTTTGACCTTGTCATCAGCATAACTCCATGACTAACAACTGAAACTTCCTGAAACGTTTAATCTGTTAGCTCAGGTGAGCGATACACGACCAAGGGTCTTTTGTTGTTATGAAGCTTCATCTAGTGGACCCCTACCAAGATTGTTCAAATTATAACCCTGGGGCCAAAAATTGCCCGCCCTGGGGTCCCCTGGTTTTACATAGGCTTATATAGGGAAAACCTTTGAAAATCTTCTTGTCTGAAACCAGAAAGCCCTGGTCTTTGATATTTGGTATAATGCTTCGTCTAATGAACCTCTACCAAGATTATTTAAATTATAGTTCAGGGGCAAATATGGCCCCGCCTTGGGACCCACCTGCTGCCATAGGCTTATATAGGGAAACTTTTAACAATCTAGACGGCACAGGTCTTCGATATTTGGTATGAATCTTGAAGTAGTGGAACTGTTCCAAGATTGTTCAAATTATAGCCCTAATAGGGCCAAAAATGGCTCTGTCCCGAAGTCACATGTTTGGCATAGGCTTATATATGGAAACCTTTAAAATCTTCTTTTCTGAAACCAGAATGCCTAGGTCTTTGATACTTGGTATGAAGCTTCATCTAGAGGACCTCTACCAAGTTTGTGCAAATTATAGCCCTGGGGGCAAAATGGCCCTAGCCCCGGGCCCACTGGTTTTTCATCGGCTGATAAAAGGAAAACCTTTAAGAATATTTTTGTCTGAAACCAGAATGTCCAGATCTTAAATCTTAGTGAACCCCTACCAAGATTGCTCAAATTATAGCCCTGGGGCCAAAATTATCCCGCCTTGGGACCCACTGGTTTTACATAGGCTTATATAGGAAAAACCTTTAAAAATCTTCTTGACCGAAACCAGAAGATCAAGGTCTTTGATATTTGGAATGGATCTTCGTCCAGGGTCCTCTACCAAGATTATTCAAATAATTGCCCAAGGTCCCACTGGATAAACATACTTATATAGGGAAAACATTTGAAAATCCTCATGTCTGAAAACAGAAAGCCCAGATCTTTGATGTTTAGTATGAAGCTTCATCTAGTGGACCTCTGCCATGATTATTCAAATCATAGTCCGGGGTCCAAATCTAACCCTGTCCCGGGGTCCGCTGGTTTTGACATATTGTGAAAATTTTTAAAAAGATCTTGACTGAAACCAGAAGGCCTAGGCCTTGGATATTTAAATTAAGCTTCATTTAGTGAGACTCTACCAAGATTGTTCAAATTACTAATCTGGGCCAAAACTGGCACCACCCCGGGGCCCAAATGTAAATCTGTCAGCTCAGGTGAGCGATATAGGACCATCATGTGTGTGTTAATTCGGGTTTAACGTCGCTTTCAACAATTTTTTCAGTCATATCAACACGGTGTCTGGTTGCGACAGGGAGCTCAATGCTCACTTTTATAGCGCTGCCTCACTGAAGTATCAGACACATTACATGATACCACACCCACTCACATTATCCTGACACTGGGTCGATCAGTCCTAGGTCCACCCCGCAAATCTGAGTGCCAAGCGAGGAGCAGCTAGTGCCATTTTAACGACTTCGGTATGTCGCGGCCCGGGATCGAACCCGAGACCTCCCATTCCCCGGAGCGGACACTCTACCAACTGAGATATCGGGGCCGGTAGGACCATCATGGTCCTCCTGTTACTTGCATCTTTTGGATGCATTTCTCCTTAGAAAAGGCATCTTTTAAATTTTCTGGGTGATCATAACTAACTTTCAGTTGTCCATCATTTTTATATATTTTACGTTTGTTTAAGAAATAGATCAGCTCTAGCTGTGATTTGTTGAGTAATAAATCACAGTTTGGAGGTCAGTTGTAAAGTTGATCAAATCACGCGCGCGTAGCGCGTGATTTGTCTACTTACAACTGACCTAGAAACTGTGATCTATTTCGATTCTAACTGGCTGAAAATCGGCAATAATGTTATTGTTTCCTTCAAAATCTCACAACTTTTCGCCATTGTTAGAAGAAATCACTCTAAAATTATCGACTGAAACATATGCATTTATATCCTTTTCTAATGTTTTCGATGCGAGAATATGACGTTACACCGTCTAACGTCAAGGAAATAGACTAATGACGTCATAAATTGGCATTTTTAAATGACGTCACTCGGCACGCTCTTCCTTGTCGTGATTTGTTGTAGAATAAAACGCAGTTATTTTCCGTTGCCTATATAGGCGCCCTGTGTTAGAATTGTTTGTTTGTTGTTGTTTTTTTATTTGTTTTTTTTTCACGAACCAATTTTGCCTAGCGTGTTTAATTTTTATACGCCCGTTTGAAAAACAGTCGTTTTATGATATGCCCCCGGCGTCTGTCGGTCTGTAAACTTTTCGTTTCCGGATAACTGCTCCTACAGTTTACATCCGATCAAGCCGAAACTTCATACATAGTTAGACCATGATGTTGGGCAGCGCATATTGTTTCAAGGTTACGGTCCACCAAATTTTAATAGAGCTATGCCCCTTTTGATTTTTTTGTAAACGTTTCGTTTCCGGATAACTCCTCCTGCAGTTTGCATCCGATCAAACTGAAACTTAATACATAGTTAGACCATGATGTGGGGCAGCGCATATTGTTTCCAGGTTACTGTCCACCAAATAATAATAATATAGTTATGCCCCTTTGATTTTTTTTTTTTTTTTGGCAAACTTTTCATTTCCGGATAACTCCTCCTACAGTTTACATCCGATCAAGCTGAAACTTCACACATAGTTAGACCGTGATGTGGGGCAGCGCATATTATTTCGAAGTTATGGTCGACCAAATGTAAATAGCGTTATGCCACGTTGAATTTTTTGTAAACTTTTCATTTCCAGATAACTTCTCCTACAGTTTACATCCGATCAAGCTGAAACTTCATCCATAGTTAGACAACGCTGTGGGAAAGCGCATATTGTTTCGAGGGTATACTCCACCAAATGATAACAAAGTTATGCCCCTTTGAATTTTTTGTAAACTTTTCGTTTCCGGATGACGACTCCTACATTTGACATCCGATTAAGCTGAAACTTCATATATAATTAAACCATGATGTTGGGCAGCGCATATTGTTTCGAGGTTATGGTCCATCAAATAATAAAAGAGTTATGCCCCTTTGAAAAAAATTGTAAACATTTGGTTTCCGGATATCTCCACCTACATTTTAGATCCGATGATGTTGAAACTTTACATACAGTAAGACCATGATATGGAACAGTGCATATTATTTTGAGGTTGCGGTCTGCCAAATATTACCAGAGCTATACCCATTTCACAGATTTTTCTAAACATTCTGTTTCTGGATAACTCCTCTTACATTTTACACCTGATGAAGCTGAAACTTTACATATAGTAAGACCATGGTGTGGAACAGTGCATGTAATTTATAGGTATGTTTGTTTGATTTTAGGTTTAACGTCCCCGTCAACACTGTAAAGGTCATTTTGGAGATGTTGCTTCCAATTTTGTGGGACTTTTACCCGACCTATTATTTTGAGGTTACAGTCCGCCAAATATTACCAGATTTATTCCCCTTTCACATATTTTCTAAACACATTTTAGTTCCGGATAATGCCTCCCATATTTTACATCTGATGAAGTATAGTTAGACTATGATGTGGAGCAGCGTATATTATATCAAGGTTACAGTACACCACTTACTGCCAGAGTTATGCCAATATTATTTTGCGGTTATGGTCCACCAGATATTACCGACCATAACAATTTGTTGGAGACAGGTAGTTTGAGCCATTGAGGGTTATTCATAGTGTCAGGTAAGAATATATGGAGCACATATTGTTCCTGGTTACATTCCACAAACCCAACTTGTACAACAGTCAGTATATATATGCTCCACCTTACTAATTGCCACGGGCGTATAATGCCCCGCTTGCGGAGCGTTGTTTCTATTGTTCTGTTGAGTAACCACCCACATTCAGGTTTAAAAAACTGCATAACCGTTTGTTTGTCATGTAACTGTGAAAAACAATATTAACACCTAAATTTTCTCGATAGGTTCCTGTTGATAAATTTAGTTTTAATCCCATACTGACCATTGAGGCTGACTTATATACAGAAATCTTAACGCTTCGAAAAGTTTATCTGAAAATATCAATGCACTAATTTAAAATAGGAACATTACGCCCAAATTATGTGGACATGCAAAAAGTCTAGACCCTGATCAAACTGCTCCTACATGAAGACAGCTCATCCATGAGCAGAATGATCTGGGTCTACACTTTTTGCCCAGTGTCAGCCTGACTGTCTGTAAGATGCTACTTTTGTAAAACTGATGAAAAGTGAAATTCGGATAATTGAATTTGGCTTGGCTTATGATAACTAGTGCATTGTTCACAATGGAAGCATTTACTACATAAAACCATAAGTACTGGAAGTGGAGGCAATGATCAGGAATCGATAAAGTTAAGCCACAGCTCCCATCAGAGACACCAAAGGGAAAGAAACACAAACATGAAACAACAGATCCTAATGGAAACATCAATAGCGGAAAGCCAAAAGGAAAGTTACTTTCCCACAAAATGGCCAATAGGCTATCCAAAATGAAGTAATATAAGCGACACGAACACCCAAAGACAAACCATAACAAAAATAAGCCGCGACAGAAGAACCGCCTTGGAACGGTCAACGGAAACGAATTCCACTGAGAGGCTTATGTCGATTTTACGTGGCCACAAGCCTCGCCCTTACTTCCGTCGCGAATAAGACACATGATTTGTTCAGTCCGCATGAAGGCCTCCTAACTCATCAGTGCAACATCTCCGTGAACACAAAAATCAAACAACCACAGAGAGGAAACAACGGTGAGGACTCGACAACGAGAAACCACGGAAATGCTGGAACAAAAGAAAACCCAACAGTTAGACTCCGATGGGCCCGACCAGAGACAGAGCATCAGGTCCCAACCAACATACGCCTTTACGTTGGAATCGTCATAGAATCTGAGGCCTAACCCACCGGCGTGCAATTCAAGAGGGAAGCAAAGTGGTCAACCGTGATTGGGTTAACTACACTGCATGCAGTCTGTCGTTTAACATTTAGGTTGTACCAAATCTTTTTATATCGAAGAGTGATTTTACGAAATTGGGTGCAGAAGTCATTGCGGTTATATATTTTTCTGAATTTATGTACTTAGTTACCATAAAATCCGGGTTCCGATAGATCTTGTTGCAGAATAGATTTAAGTCCAATATTGAATTTTGAAATTAAATCAGAAGACGTCTATAAAATTTTGAAAAGGCTTTTGGTAGTTTATGGTACCGATAACCCTGATTAAGAAGTTTAGCCGTTAACAATTTATTACAAGTGTTGAAGTCAGCTAAATTACTACACACTCTAGCAATTCGAATTAATTGTGAAATATAAACGCCATAGGATGGCGCACGAGGAGCATCACCATCCAAACAAGGAAAATTTATAATCTCAAATCAAAATCATCGCGTTTATCATAATTTTTACAAGAAACAAACCAAAAGAATGTAAATCCTAAAACGGGGCCTGGTTTTCCCTGAAAAATAAGGAAACATTATGAAGGTCGTCTGCTTAAAAATTGCATAACGCTTTAATGATAAACAGCACATTAGTTCAGCTGCTTGCCATATTCTTTTTTCTTTATTTATTTTTCATTTTTAAAAGGCATGAGCCATCTGATCATTCATTACGATAACACACCCGTGCCACGTAGTGCATTTTTTCACATCCCCAAAATGGTTACTTTTTTATGAAAATCTGTGATATTTGACTTATTTTTACTGCAAACATAGGTTATGGGTGCTCGTAAGAACCACCTCACTGAGGCGGTTCTAACGATTACCGACATCCTATGTCTTGAAGCAGAAATAAGGAAAATAATGTTTGTCCCCGTAAACCCCAGTTTTCTCCATATAAAGTGGGGTTTTGGGGATACTAAAAATTTTGCTTGATGTTTAAAGTTTAAATTTAAATATTAAATAATTTGTTTAGGAGAAGATTTCACATAAGCTACGATTAGCTTGTTATCTGATCCTTTTGTGTCATTTATGTATGTTTGCGTTGTAAATTTATATACTTAATAAACTATTGTTTAAACCAAATAATTTGTTGCAGGTGTATATGGTGACCACTGGCTGGGTAATGATAATATCCACCAGTTAACCAATCAGGATTACTACAACCTGCGGGTAGAGTTACGGGACTGGAACAAGGTCAGGAAATATGCGTTATATGACTATATATTAGTGGACGGTGAGGAGGAGGGCTATCGGTTACACATTGATGGGTATAGCGGAGATGCTGGTAAGAACCTCATAATGACCAGATTTTATGTGTGTGTGTGTTATTATCATTATCATTTTACGTTTCCACTGTAAAATTTATTCTAGTTTCTTCAATTGCAGTCTATTCCACACCAGTTCCCGAAATACTGACATTTTGAACAAAAAAGTTGTTTGAGGGAATAAACAGGAGAGACATTACCTTGGAGCTTTTTTCCAGTCTGAAACGGCTAAGAATCAGTGCCCTGATCCAAAAGATTCAATACTGTTTTGGTTACCACAGCAGATTAAACGTAAATCAGAATTAAACATGTCAGAAAGTCAAACATTCAAAGACAACGTCTCCCACCATATTGTAGTTCTGATGTAACATTAAGTTTCTGCGGTGTTACCAGTTTTGATTGCTCAGTGGCGGAGTGTCCGCTTTGGGATCAGGTCGCAGGTTTTCCCCGGCCATGCCAAAAGAGCTTATGTTACTTGTTTCTGATAGATATCAGAATCAGATATCTATCAGATATGCTTAGTTAAATAAAAGTTTGTATCTTTATGAGCTACTTTGCATTGTTATTTCAGCTTCAATGTCATGGAATTAATACGTATGCTATGCTGTGCTCGCTCGTAGGCTAATAAAAATCAAAAATGAGTTCCTTTAAGAGCAATGAAAACATTCATAAGAAAGAAGATGGG
Source organism: Lucinisca nassula (assembly GCA_963580285.1). Classification (NCBI taxonomy): domain Eukaryota; kingdom Metazoa; phylum Mollusca; class Bivalvia; order Lucinida; family Lucinidae; genus Lucinisca; species Lucinisca nassula. The sequence continues at coordinate 65,975,720 of OY757012.1, read as the reverse complement.
TCATACTACGTAGTTTCGGCTAATAAAGCCTCATCAGTGACCCTGTAATGATCCGGCAAAGAAAGCCAGAGGAAACATACTGCAATTTTGCGAATTTCGAATTGGCAGTCGATTCAAAGACTGATATAAATCAAAATGGGGTCCAAATTATTAAAAACCTGTCTAGAATATGAGTCTAAACCAATAATTCATTTCTATTTACATATTATTTTTCGATAATAAAATTCACAATATCTACCTAAAAGATCTTAAAAACATATAATTTCGTGACAGACATGTGAAAATAAATAGCGATTAGCTTGACATTTTTATTATTCGTAGCCCTGTTAGATTTTTTCTGACCATTTATTGTAGTTATAAATATGCATCAATGTATCAATGAAGTAACTGATATATGCTTTCCCTGAAATATCAAAACTTGAGAAATATTGACCTGCTATTATGTTCAGTAAAATTTTACTCGCTTCTCTTATCGCTATATCCGGTGTACTCGTACGTTGACATACGGTGATTACTGCAATACTGTCGCGTATTTTGGCTAATTTACTATTGAGAAGTAGATTAGACATAAGTCTTTTTTTATTCTAAAACTTACCAATCTTAATTTGATGAAATAATTTAAAATTATATTCAATGACTGGTAAAATATTGAATTTTTATAATCTTAAATCACATTTTCGCTATCTAGCGTAGTAATGCAAAAATTATGTCATAGAAACATGTTCCCTATTAACTTTTATATAGTTTGTCGCGTAACTTAAATCGGACACAGGTAATTTAGTAGATAATAGTTGTCCCACATGGCTGAATCATGAACCGCTCGTACAGAAAATATATTACTGATACATTACTATTTCTTTTAATTTTATGGGGAAATAATTATCAATTTCCTATATAAATCTATGTATTGACTTTAACCGACTGCAGTTACCTGGATGTCCGTTAAAGTTCGACATGAAGGCATTCTTTGAACTGTAAAATGCTGTATTCGAAAGGCGATATGTTTATGTTTTGAAACTGACGGTTGTGACGTCATAGCCAGGCCAAAAATGTGAGTAACGATTGATCAATTACCGTAAATGTCATAATAAATTATAAAATAATGAGGAAATTTACTTTTTTAGTGGATACCAAAAGTATTTCAACACACTCGATTAATTATTTTAGTATCCACCTCAAAAACGTAAATATACTCTATATATTAAAATGTAATTGTTATAGCTTATTTAGCATATGATACCTTATTTAACATATAATATATAGTGTTTATATAGAGGATCTTACATGAGTGTTCATGTATTATTGAATTTATTAAACGAGTTGAGGAAAGGGATAAAATGCCAGGCTTTGCCAATCATTTTATCCCTTTTCCTCAACAAGTTTTAATAATTTCAATAATGCATGAGCACGAATGCAAGATTCTATTTATCATATGACATTTAAAACGCATATTTTATTCACGGTTGTATATAAAATGTCAATATTCCGCCGTCAGTAAACGGGACGTCGTACGTGTAACATTACGGAACGTATCTAGCTAATTTGCATATTTAATCCACTAGTGGATTATCGAAAATATTACTTGGCGTTATTACACTCTCAGACGCGACGTCATGTGAAAAAAATTACATAATATAATCGCGATTCGCCGCGATAGTTTTATAGTTGCTCGCCCCTTCCAAACTGCCATCAGTTATTAAAGTCACCCATGTATTTACTATACTGATTACAGAGGGAAATACACTTGAATCCTATAAATATATAAGTGGGGTTAGAAGAGTATTCTTAACAAGATCATATATCACTCACATATGAACACGGGATTGACTCATGCAAGTTATTTCTTTGTCTATTCTTTTCTTTACAGGAGACGGTTTATCGAAACACAATGGCAGCAAGTTCTCAACAAAAGATGTAGACAATGACAAGGTTGTCAAAGAGTTTGGTGGCAGTTGTGCCAAACGCTTCCATGGTGCTGGCTGGTACTTTAAATGTTACTCCTCAAATCTGAATGGGAAATACTACCAATCTAGTAAAATTCCCGAGAAACTCTTTGATGGAATAACCTGGAAGCCTTGGACTGGACCTAACTATTCTTTAAAGACTGTACAGTTAAAAATAAGGCCTGCCTCTGCTAATCATCAAAATACGTCGGGTTAATATGTCCAAGTAATTAAGACTGATGAATAGAACTTTATATAGTGAAAACTGGTGATTAAAAGATTTAAGGGGTATACCTTATTTTTGGGGCGATAGTATTCAAAAGAGTGATGTTGGCACTACTTTTGTCGTTAAGGCATGTGACCCGATCACCACCAAGAGACACCGTGAGAAAATATAGCGCCATATTCGAAACAGTTTCAAAAGTTCCTCATTAAATGTAATTACCGATGGAAATAAATATTATAACTTTAATGTTTTAAAAAATTGTCCAATAAATTTACCGTGACAGGGATTCTCAGAGGGATTCTCCGTGTAAAAAACGTGAATGAAAACAATGTAGACTAATTTACGCCATTCTGCGTCTTTTTATAGATCAGTACAATTGGCCCATTTTACAGCTCATTTTTTACCGGAAATCCCAAAACTGGCAAACAGTGCAGGCCCAGATCAGATACCACAGAACGCAGAGTATCATTAGGGTATACACTACATGTTTGCAAAAGGGTCAGTCATTTTCCAGATAAATTTTGAAGAAGCCACAACCAGAAATCCCTACATTTTGAAATGGACTCGTTCCATACTGATATGAGGCTGATGATTCCATTCAATACAAAATGGGTTAAAAGTACGCAGTGTGGGTCGATTATGCAATTCTTTGAGACAATTGGAAACTCACAAGCTGATAAGTTTGGAGTAGTCCATGTCCAGATGTAGGGGAACCCGGTTTGTATTGTTAGCAGTAAATTTTGCAGAAATGTAGGTACTTTCAGCAAACAGTTAAGACACAGATAAGATGCACATGTTGCGGCGTCTGATCTGGGTCTGCAATGTTTGCAAATCTCCATATAATAGGCTGCCAGGCTATGGACTTATGTGGTGTTTAAATCAATATCGATAGAATGAAGTCATTTTGTTGATTCCAGAGAGTTAGCGCCCTATGCATGTGAACGGCTTCGGCAACGACTAACTAATGCTCAGTAGAACGCGGGTTCGATGCCTGTGGGGTCCGCAACATTCTTTCGTGGGGGTTGATCATGAAATCTTTTTCCACGGTGAAAGAATGTGCACTTTACTGGTTTACCGCTTACTTATAAGCCTGTTCAGGAAAATGTGGCTAGATAAACTGACCAGCTCAAAAATGACCTATAAGTGTTTACTTGGTCGTTAAACTACAATGTAAATTTACTCAGCTTGAATTTATTTCTGGTGCAGTAAATGCCTTCTGTAAAGGTTTATGCTCAGGAAAAAATGAAATTCACTAAAGGAATTAAAACATCGAGTGTTCAAATTTTCTAGACCAGCTTAACTTGTTTCGACAGAGTAGGCCTCGTAAGTCACATTCCAATATATTCACGCCCCATTTTTACAATTAAAGAGATCAGCCATTGGTTTTCATGAATAACATTTGCAGGATTCCGAAGAAGCTGTCTGAATTCGAGGGACGAGACAAATGTTATTGCAATGAAATAAACGTGCATGATCATCATTCTTGCATTTCCTGCAACAAATTGTGACGAAAACGCCCAACAACTCCATATCGCCTCTTCCGATGCGACCGTTAAACTAAAAGGTCACGGTGGCTAGTTCAAAAACGTTGGTAAAACGATAACGTCTTTCTGCAATAATTAGGAAATGTTACGTTCACTAGGACAACGTTACATCGCTCTAACGTTTAACATAAACAAAGCAAAGTCCATTGTTGATATCCAAAGATCAAAACTCATATTAAAAAAAAACAGAATTTCAACATCGGTTTTGTTGCTTTAGCACGACTTCTGGTCCAGAATGGCTTCAAACAGCTATGTTCATTGGATTTTATTCAAAAATATATTCTTTATGCGCCTGATTTAAAACACCAGGCGCTACATTTGCGTAACCCTATCCATTGATCACAAGCTATCAGCACTATCAGTGCTTTGATTCTTTTTCTGGTCCAAGGCATAGAATGAAGGTACATATTAGAAGCGCCTCATTTAGGCTCAAAACATAGATTGCGGATGCTTGTTAGAACAAGCACCCATAGTCCATATTTTGAGCATAAATAAAAACATTTTGCAAACTTTCATCTAAAAATTTCAACTCTATTGTTAGACAGATTTATTCCACACAGGTGTTTTGCCGATGGACAGAACTCAAGATACTAATACACTCGTAAGAAATATTAATCCTCTTGTCTATTTGCTATTTATCAATCCTTAAGATGCCAATCACAATAGTCGTCTGCTTTGATGTATGCTCATCACGAAAACATGCCTACCCTTGAACTCCACTTTTATATAGTAAAACTGAGGTTTACAGGGGTAGATTGTGTGTACTCGTTACTCAATGAGGCGGTTCTAACGATTACCCACTATCTATATTTTGAGCAGAAATAAGAATAATATCACAATTTTTCATCTTACATTTTTTTTTCGGCGATAGAGTTAATAATGTATTTGTATAGGCGTGTTTTCGTAATGTGGTTACTTTAAAAGTCATTGTTGCAAACAGTGTATACCCAGTCTGATCAGGATCCACGCTATTTGCCTGTATGCAGAAAAATGTAGGTTTAAAAGTTTGAAAGAAAAAACAAGCAGACAATCAAAAAGACATTTCAGGTTTTGCTTGGTGTTTTAAGGGAAAAGTAATTTTACTGTTCAGCAAATGAAGAAAAAAAAAAGTCATTTGGTGTTCTACAGAGAGCAAAAAGATAATTACCTGTTTTGTGTGTGTGATTTTAGTTTTATGGCCCTTTCAAGATTATCTCACTTATTTCGAGCTGATCATTGATCAGAGGTGTGCGAAAACCGCAGTACCGATAAAAAACCTACTGACCTTCCGTTACAGAAATTGGCGTGTCACATCTTGCCCGAGCAAGTTTCGTACCACAGCTGTGATAGACCTAATGGTTACGAGTGGGCACCCTTACTCATTAGGCCACAAGAGCCAAAAAATATCTGATGGATAGAAATAATCTGATATTTGCGTTTGAGGATTCTAGATGCCAATTTTGGACGACGAATAACATTACATTCTTTTATTGAAAAAAAAAATCTTAATTTTTTGCCCAAACATAGATTATAGATTATCATAAGAGCCGCCTCATAGATGCGATTCTGACGAAAACACCCACAATCTGCTTGGAGCAAAAAGAAATAAGAGGGCCATGACGGCCCTGGATTGCTCACCTGATCCATAGTGTAACTAGTGGGCCCCGGGGAGTGGAATTATTGGCCACAGGGCTATAATTTGCATAATCTTCAGGGAGGTCTAAAAGGTGAAGCTTCATACCAAATATCAAAGACCGGAGCTTTCTGGTCAAACAAGAAGATTTTTAAAGGTTTTCCTTATATAAGTCTATATATAAAACCTGCGGGCCCCAGAGGCGGGGCTATTTTTTGCCCAGGGGCTATAATTTGAACAATCTTGGTAGAAATCCAAAAGACGAAGCTTCATACCAAATATCAAAGACCTTGGCCTTCTTGTTTCAAACAAGAAGATTTTCAATGGTTTTCCCAATATAAGGCTATGTAAACAAGTGGTCCCCGGAATGGGCCCATTTTTGGCCCCAGGGCTATAATTTGAACAATTTTGATAGAGGTCCACTGGATGAAGCTTCATACAAATTTATCAAAGGCTTTGGCCTTCTGGTTTCAGACAAGAATAATTTCAAAAGTTTTTCCCTATATGTCTATGTAAAACCAGGGGAGACCGGGGTGGGCCCATTTTTGGCCCCAGGGCTATAATTTGAGCAATCTTGGTAGAGCTCTACAACACAAAGCTTCATACCAAATATCAAAGACCTGAGCTTTCTGATCTCAAACAAGAAGATTAAAATTTTAAAGGTTTACCCTGTATACATGTAAGTCAAAGTAAAACCAAATGGCCCCAGGGCGGGGGCATTTTTGGTCCGAGGGCTATATCAAAAACCTTGGCGTTCTTGTTTCAGACAAGAAGATTTTCAGTGGTTTTCCCAATATAAGTCTATGTAAACAAGTGGGTCCCAGATTAAGCTTCATACCAAATATCAAACACCCGATCCTTCTGGTCTCAGACAAGAAGATTTTTAAAGGGGTTTCCTTTGTAATCTATGTAAAACCAAAGGGTCACGGGGCGGGGGCATTTTTGGCCCCCAGGGCTATAATTTCAACAATCTCGGTAGAGGTCCACTACACGAATCTTCATACTAAATATCAAACACCTGAGCCTTCTGGTCTCAGGCAAGAAGATTTTTAAAGGTTTTCCTATGTAATCTATGTAAAACCAAAGGGCTATAATTTCAACAATCTTGGTAGAGGTCCACTAGACGAATCTTCATACTAAGTATCAAACACCTGAGCCTTCTGGTCTAGGGCAAGAATATTTTTGAAGGTTTTCCTATGTAATCTATGTAAAACCAAAGGGTCACGGGGCGGGGGCATTTTTGGCCTCCAGGGCTATAATTTGAAAAATCTTGGTAGAGGTCCACTAGATGAAGCTACACACCAAATATCAAAAACTTGGGCCTTGAGGTTTCAGAGAGGAAGGTTTTTTTTTTAAGATTTTTCCTACATAAGTCAATGTAAAACGAAAGGGCCCAGGGGCGGGGGCTTTTTTGGCCCCATAGCTATAATTTGAACAATCTTGGTATAAACATGTTTAATTTGAAATAAACTGTACAACATATAGCATGATAATAGTAACAATACAAAAGTTAAGGATTGGAACGGAAGCACAAATTGCGTATTAGTTCTTCTCCTTAAACCTTGATAGAGGTCCACTAGATGAAGCTTCACACCAATTATCGAAGACCTGGGCCTTGCGGTTTCAGAGAAGAAGATTTTGAAAAGATTTTTTCTATATAAGTCAATGTCAAATCAAAAAGGGCCCCGGATCGGATTGCATTATGGGCGCAAGGCTATAATTTGAAAAATCTTGGTAGAGGTTCACTAGACGAATCTTAATACTAAATATCAAACACCTGAGCCTTCTGGTCTCAGGCAAGAAAATTTTTAAAGGTTTTCCCTATGTCAGTCTAAGTAAAAACAAAGGGCCCAGGGATGGGGGCATTTTTGGCCCCAGGGCTATAGTTTGAACAATCTTGGTAGAGGTCCACTAGATGAAATTACACAATAAATATTAAAGACCTGGGCCTTGCGGTTTCAGAGGAGAAGATTTAGATTTTTCCTATATAAGTCAATGTAAAACCAAAGGGCCCTTGGGCGGGGACAGTTTTGGTCCCAGGGCTATAATTTGAACTATCTATATAGAGGTCCACAAGACGAAGCTTCGTACCATATATCAAACACCCGAGCCTTCTTGTTTCAGACAAGAAGATTTTTAAAGGTTTTCCTTTTATAAGTCTATGTAAAACCAAAGGGCCTGGGGCGGGGTATTTTGGCCCCAGGGCTATATTTTAAAAATCTTTATAAAGGTTAACAAGGAGAAGCTCCATACCAAATATCAAACACCTGAGCCTTCTGGAATCAGACAAGATTTTTAAAGTTATTCCCTACAAGACAATCAAGTGAGCATATGCTCACTAATACCCCCGGCTACAGCCATCAGTAAAACGAGCCAAAGAAACATCTCAAACGGTTTTAAATTTACAGAGCGGACACAAGTGTATGGTAACAAGAGAACCAAGATGGTCCTTTATCGCTCACCTGAGCTAAGAGATTTATATGTGGGTGCCGGGACAGGGCAATTTTTGCCCTCAGTTCCATAATTTGAACAATTTTGGTAGATGTCCACTAAATGAAACTTAATAACAAATATCAAGTCCTGGGCCTTCTGGTATCAGACAAGAAGATTTCTAAAAGTTTCCCTATATAAGTCTATGTAAGACCAGTGGGGTTAACAATCATGGTAGAGAGCCACTAGATGAAGCTTCATACCAAATATCAAAGACAATGGGCCTTCAGACAAGAAGTTTTTTAAAGGTTTCCTTATAATGCCTTTGTAAAACCAGGGGGGCCTGGTGCGGGGATATTTTTTGACCCCAGGGCTCATAATTTGAACAATCTAGGTAGAGGACCACTAGATGAAGCTTCATACCAAACATCAAAGGCCTGGGCCTTCTGGTTTCAAACAAAAAGTTTTTTAAAGCTTTTTCCTATGTAAGCCTATGTAAAACCAGTGGGCCCCGGGGCGGGGCCATTTTTGGCCCCTGGGCAATAATTTGAACAATCTTGGTAGAGGTCCACTAGATGAAGCCTCATTCCAAATATCAAAGACCTGGACCTTCTGGTTTCAGACAAGAAGATTTTTAAAGGTTTTCCCTATATAAGCCCATGTAAAACCAGTGGTCCCCGGGGCGGGGCCATTTTTGGCCCCAGGGCAACATTTTGAACAATCTAGGAAGAGGTCCACTAGATAAACACCATACCAAATGTCAAAGACCTGGGCCTTCTGGTTTCAGACAAGAAGATGTTTAAAGGTTTTCCCTATATAAGCCTAGGTAAAACCAGTGGGCCCCGGGGCGGGGTCATTTTTGGCCCCAGGGCAATAATTTGAACAATCTTGGTAGAGGTCAGGTAGATGAAGCTTCATACCAAATATCAAAGACCTTGGCCTTCTGGTTCCAGACAAAAAGATTTTTAAAGGTTTTCCCTATATAAGCCTTTATAAAACCAGTGGGCCCCGTGATGGGGCCATTTTTGGCCCCAGGGCAATAATTTGAATAATCTTGGTAGAGGTCGACTAGATGAAGTCTCATTCCAAATATCAAAGACCTGGACCTTCTGGTTTCAGACAAGAAGATTTTTAAAGGTTTTCCCTAAATAAGCCTATGTAAAACCAGTGGGCCCCGGCGCGGGGGCGTTTTTTTGCCCCAGGGCTATAATTTGAACAATCTTGGTAGAGGTCCACTAGATGAAGCTTCATACCAATTATCAAAAACCTGGGCCTTCTGGTTCCAGACAAGAAGATTTTTAAAGCTTTTCCCTAAATAAGCCTATGTAAAACCAATGGGCCCGGGGTGAGGTCCACTAGATGAAGCTTCATACAAAATATCAAAGACCTGGGCCTTCTGGTTCCAGACAAGGATATTTTTAAAGGTTTTCCCTATATAAGCCTATGTAAAACCAGTCGGCCCCGAGGCAGGGCCATTTTTGGCCCCAGGGCAATAATTTGAACAATCTTGGTAGAGGTCCACTAGATGAAGCTTCATACCAAATATCAAAGACCTGGGCCTTCTGGTTCCAGACAAGAAGATTTTAAAGGTTTTCCGTATATAAGCCTATGTAAAACCAGTGGGCCCAGGGGCGGGGCAATTTTTGGCCCCAGGGCAATAATTTGAACAATCTAGGTTTAGGGCCACTAGATAAACACCATACCAAATGTCAAAGACCTGGGCCTTCTGGTTTCAGACAAGAAGATTTTTAAAGGTTTTCCCTATATAAGCCTATGTAAAACCAGTGGGCCCCGGGGCGGGGTCTTTTTGGCCCCAGGGCAATAATTTGAACAATCTTGGTAGAGGTCCGGTAGATGAAGCTTCATACCAAATATCAAAGACCTGGTCCTTCTGGTTCCAGACAAAAAGATTTTTCAAGGTTTTCCCTATATAAGCCTATGTTTAACCAGTGGGCCCCGGGGCGGGGCCATTTTTTGCCCCAGGGCAATAATTTGAACAATCTTGTTAGAGGTCCAGTAGATGAAGCTCCATACCAAATATCAAAGACCTGGGCCTTCTGGTTCCAGACAAGAAGATTTTAAAAGGTTTTCCCTATATAAGCCTAAGTATATTAAACCAGTGGGCCCCGGGGCGGGGCCATTTTTGGCCCCAGGGCAATAATTTGAACAATCTTGGTAGAGGTCCACTAGATGAAGCTTCATATCAAATACCTAGGCCTTCTGGTTCCAGACAAGAAGAGTGTTAAAGGTTTTCCCTATATAAGCCTATGTAAAACCAGTGGGCCCCGGGGCGGGGCCATTTTTGGCCCCGGGGCAATAATTTGAACAATCTTGGTAGAGGTCCACTAGATGAAGCTTCATACCAACTATCAAAGACATGGTCCTTCTGGTTTCAGACAAGAAGATTTTTAAAGGTTTTTTTTTTTTCTTATTTTCCCTTTTGTTGCCATGTCAACCAGAGTTCTGCATGGAATGGAATTCTTTGAACAACTTTGAGAGAGATCCATCCAAAGATCACTTCTGCCAAGTTTGGTTCGAATCCATCCAGTGGTTTAGGAGGAGATGTTGTTTAAAGGAAAATGTGAACGGACATACAGACGACGACGACGACGACGGATGGTGAGTGATCACAAAAGCTCCCCTGGAGCCTTCGGCTCAGGTGAGCTAAAAAGGACCATTTTCGATATTCAAAGGGCAATAACTCTGAAAGTAGGAAAGCAAGAGTTACGGTTCATGTGTTCTGCACGTCGTCTCATGGCGTTTAACATTTATGTGAAATTCATGAAAATATGTCAAGCAGTTTAAAAGTTATGGAGCGGACACGAAGATGTTAACAGACACATCATTTACTATGTTCATAGGGAAATAATTTATAATGTATGCAAACAAGAGTTACGGTTCTTGTGTTCTGCCTATCCTATTATCTTGCGTTACATTTGTTTGAAGTTTCATGAAATTATCTCCAACTGTTTTAAAGTTACAGAGCGGACACAAGTGTATCGTAAAAATGGCCATTTTCAATATTCAAAGGACAATAACTCTGAAAGTAGGAAAGCAAGGGTTACAGCTCATGTGTTCTGCACGTCGTCTCATGGTGTTTAACATTTTTGTGAAGTTTCATGAAAATATGTCAAGCAGTTTAAAAGTTATGGAGCGGACAAAAAAATGTTAACACACACACACACACACAGAGAGAGAGAGAGAGAGAGAGAGAGAGAGAGAGAGAGAGAGAGATAGAGAGAGAGAGAAAAGACGAAAACTATATACCCCCATGGCATACTCCGTATATGTAAAATGTTTAACTATGTTAAAAAAAAGGGTCCTGGGGCGGGAGCATTTTTGGCCCCAGGGCTTTAATTTGAACAATCTTGGTAGAGGTCCACTAGATGAAGCTAAAAACCAAATATCCCTATTGGTTTCAATGTGCGACAGGGCTGGAGATGTCATTTCATCTCAATGTCGGGTAAAAGTCACACAAAATTGGAAGCAACGTCTCCAAAAGGACCTTTACAGTGCTGATCGGGACGTTAAACCTCGAATTAAACAAACAAAAATCAAAGACCTGGGCCTTGCAGTTTTAGAGAATAATTTTTTTAAGTTTTCATTAAAAAATATATGTTTGGCTCCCGTGACCTTGATGTGCAATGGACCGGAACCATTTGAACAACTTCAAAAGGGGACCACCTAAGGGACATTCCTGTGAAGTTTGGTCAAAATGCGATCAGTGATTTATGAGGATATGTCGTTTGAAGAAATTGTTAACGCAAGGACGCACGACCGACGAAAAGTGATCCCAAAAGCATCATAACATGACAGGTGAGCTAAAAAGAAATGAAAATCGTGTACATCCCTGTTCAACTCTCTTTTCCCACTTTCTGTAGCTAATTGACTGCTGCTTATTTCTTTTTCAAAGATAGATTGTGGATGCTCATTTGAGCGGCTTCATTGGGGCAATTCTAATGAGCACCCAATTATTTTTACCATAACAGCAAACTCATGTATACCCCTACCTAAACGTAAATTTTGGCTGCTAATCAGAATCTAGGTGTGAAAAGTTATTAACATAAAATTACTAGAACAAACGCGGATTGATTTAACAGGTAAGATTAACAATAACTGTGCGAAATGAATACCCATGAAAATCTCACTTCTTTTAGAATCAAAGCACTGAGAGTGCTGATGGAGCTTAGCTTCGATGATTTGATAGCGTTAGGCAAATTAAGCGTCTGATTGGTATTTTGTATCAGGCTCATATAGATTCAATGAACATAGCTGTTTGAAGCTATTTTGGGCCAGCACTCGTGTTGAAGCAACAAGACATATTGAAATTAACTCACGCTAAGCTGTAGTCCCCGCAACAACCATCACGAAAACACGCCTGTACAAATACATTGTAAATTTTTCGGCAACAAATGTTAATTTTAGGAAACAAAATTGTGATATTTTCTTACCTCTACTCAAAACATTGATTGTGGGGGCCTTGATTGAACCGCCTTGACGAGGCAGTTTCATCAAGTACCCAGAATCAATGTTTTTGAGCAATATAACAACCATGCAGTTCTATAGTTTACTTGAAGATTTCTGCTGAGCTATAGTTTGTGCAATAACTGCGGCTTGCGCAACTGTTTGACGGCTTTAAAGTTATTTTATGTAATCAGTTTTTGAAAAGTTACCTTAGGGAGGTGATTTATCTTGCATTATATATTCTTCTTGGTTACGTCTTGATGGTGTTTATCATCATGTGAAAAATTATCATAATTTTCCCAGCAGTTTATAAGTTTACATCCGTAATCAGTCTTTAAAAATTGCCTCGGTGAGGCTGTTTATAAAGCTATCTGGCATTACACAATATCATTAGCTTGATCTTGTCAATTTACATCTGCATGTAAACATTATAAAAATATATCCGTCGGTTTGAAAGTAATATGACCGTGTCAGTGGGTGAATTTTTTACCTTGCCGAGGCTAAAATAAAGAAATTGGGCATTCAGGAATCTCGTTGGTTGGATCTGTACATTATCTATCTGTATGCTAACAGTTGTCAAAATATTCCAAGTAGATTAAAAGTTACACTTCGAAATAATTTTTCAAATAGTTTGCCTAGGCGAGGCCGTTTGTAAAGTAATTTGGCATAAGGCAATTTGCGGGTTATGTATTGTCAATATCAACCTGTATACCGAAAATGATCAAAGCCAGGTTTACATGTTATACTCCGTATTCATTTTTTTATATTAGTTTGCCTCGGCGAGGCCATTCATAAAGTAACCTTGAACAAAACAGCCTCATGGGTTAGGTATTGTCAATATCAATCCGAATGCCAAAAATAATCGGAATATTCAGAGAGGTTTGAACATTATATTCTGTTAACATTTTTCTAAATCTATATTGCATCGGCGAGGCCATTTATGAAGTTATCTTGTAGACGACAGTCTCTTGGGTTAGTTATTGTCAATATCAACCCAGAGGAATTTTTGAAGAGGTTTAGACATTATACTCGGTTACCATTATATAAAAATAAATTGCCTCGACGAGGCCATTTATGAAATGATCTGGCATTAAGGCAATTTCTTTGGTTAGGTATTGCCAATATAGCACAGTGCACAGTCTTTTACCGGAAACCAACAACTGCCCTTCTTGACTCAGCGAAAGGGATAGAATCACCGTCGAACAGATTTCACGATCACGTTCCCTGGAAAGAATGTTGCCGAACCCGGCAGGTATCGAACTTGTGTCTGAGCTGATAATTTGCATTCTTTATGGTCACATGCCTAGGGCGCAGACAAGTCGCTTTAAACAAAGTAACATTGTCCCCCCCCCCCCCCCCCCCCAAAAAAAAAATTAACCCATACTCTGAGTATATGTCTAGCAGCCTTTTTAGGGGACAAACATGGCAGACCCAGATCAGACGCTTCAACACAAGTGGCGTCTCATCTGTGTCTAAACTGCAAAATTAACTGCTTACAATATAAGTCTTGCTCCTTAAAATTTGCGTGCACCTGTCCAAACTCATTGACTGGATGATTCCAACTGTCTTATTTTGGTATTACATTATCGACCCACACTGCGTACTTTTAACCCATTTAAAACGAATGGAATCCTCAACCTTATATCAGTATGGAATGTGTTCATTGTAAAATCAGGGATGTCAGAAATAATAAATAAAGGAAAAAATTAAGATGGTCCTATATCGCTCACCTGAGCTAAGAGATTTATATGTGGGTCCCGGGTTGGGGCAATTTTGGCCCCAGGTCTACAATTTGAACAACCTTGGTAGAGGTCCACTAAATGAAGCTTAATATCAAATATAAAAGGCCTGAGTCTCTGGTTTCAGAGAAAAGGATTCTTAAAGGGGTTTCCTTTTATAATAATGATAGTTATAATAACTAGAAATGCGTCCATAGGACACGGATGCCCCCGCCTGAAAATATGTCTATGTTCGTATTTATCCATAGAAAGTTATTGACGGTGTTTAAGATTTGGACCCTTTTTCACATTTGACCTCTAATATGACCTTGACCTTGGAGGTAAGGTCTTTGGTTTTGTGTGAGGCAGATTGTTTCTACAGCATTTCTACAAGGTAATTTCAAAATCCATCCAGAAATAAGAAAGTTTATGAATGTGCTTACGTTTTGGACCCTTTTTTGGACCTTTGACCTCTAAGTATGACCTTCACCTTGGAGGTACGGACCTGTGTTTTGCACGTGACACATCGTCTCATGATGGTTAGTCATTGACTGCGTTTAAGTTTCGGATGGACGGAAGAACGGACGGACTGACGAACGAATGGATGCATGAACGAACTGACGGACAGGGGCAACGCTATATGCCCTTCCACCATTCTTCGAATGGCGGGGGCATAATAATAATCAACCTTACGTATAGAGGGTAACACATTTAGTACTAGCACTAATCTTCCATGTGGCCCTCTTTTCATGGGTAGGAACCAGTACTAAGCAATATGGATAAAGTCTCTTGCTCAAGGAAACAATCTTGGCACCTGCGAGGATCGAACCAGCTACCTCTCGATCTCAAATTCGATGCTTTACCACTGCACCATAGCGCTCCACATAAGCCATTTCATCTCAATGTCGGGTAAAAGTCCCACAAAATTGGAAGCAACGTCTTCAAAATGACCTTTACCGTCAAGACGTTAAACCTCAAATTAAACAAACATAAGCCTAAGTAAAACATGTGGACACCTATAATTTTAACAATCTTGGAAGAGGTCCCTAGAAGAAGCTTCATACCAAATATTAAAGATCTAAGCCTTTTGGTTTCAGACAAGAATATTTTTAAATGAATCCCTATATAAGCCTATGTAAAACCCGGGGCAGTGCCATTTTTAGGCCGAAGGCCTATAAGTTGAACGATCTTGGTAGAGGTCCACTAGATGAAACTACATACCAACACCAAAGACCTGGGCCTTCTGGTTTCAGACAAGACGATTGTAAAACCAGTGGGCCCCAGCGCGGGGGCATTTTTGACCCGAGGGCTACAATTTGAACAATCTTGGTAGAGGTCCACAATATGAAACTTCATACCAAACATCAAATACCTGGGCCTTCTGGTTTCAGACAAGGAGATTTTTAAAGCTTTTTCCCTATATAAGCCTGTATAAAACAGGTAGGCTCCGGCGCAGGGGCATTTTTGGAATTCTTTGAACAACTTTTAGAGAGGACCACAAAAAGATCATTTCTCGGTGGGGGCGCCTATAAGTTCCCTGGTAGGCGTCTCTTGCCTGATGCCTCCAGTTGACCTGTCTCATGAGCTACGTCTGTCGGTGTGTGCTCGGAGGGGGGTGTGCTCTGTATTTGCCGGGTCTTGTCCATCATCCGTTTCGGTTTCAAAACTTTGGGGTTTAGACACACTGATGAAGATTAAATATCAGAAAGGCCTTTGTGTCACTATATTTGGTATAGTTACGCATCAATTGCAACCCCAGTGTCGGTATCTCTGCTGGTGGATGATTCGTTCGTCCCCGAGGGTATCATCAGGTCAGTATCAGTTCCTTAGTGCTGGAGTTGATACTGCGGTGTTGACGCCAATACTCAAGAACTGATTTAAATAACTATATCTTTATTTTTTGCAGTATAAATTTCTATTTTTTCTAAAACTAAGACTGACTTGTCAGGTGGGACATGTATCTTAGCGGATTTGGTTGCCACTTTTTGAAATATTATAAATTTTGCAAGTCTCGCTACTTTGGGCATCTCCTTCCTGATGCCTGGGACTTCCGTGGAGTGTGGGCCATGTTTGCTGATTTTGGCTCGGTGGGGGACGCCTATAAGTTCCCTGGTAGGCGTCTCTTGCCTGATGCCTTCAGCTGACCTGTCTCATGAGCTGCGTCGGTCGGTGTGTGCTCGGAGGGGGGGGGGGGGGTGTGCTTTGTGTTTGCCGGGCTTGTCCATCATCCGTTTCGGTTTCAAAACTTTGGGGTTTAGACACACTGATGAAGATTAAATATCAGAAAGGCCTCTGTGTCACTATATTTGGTATAGTTACGCATCAATTGCAACCCCAGGGTCGGTATCTCTGCTGGTGGATGATTCGTTCGTCCCCGAGGGTATCATCAGGTCAGTATCAGTTCCTTAGTGCTGGAGTTGATACTGCGGTGTTGACGCCAATACTCAAGAACTGATTTAAATAACTATATCTTTATTTTTTGCAGTATAAATTTCTATTTTTTTCTAAACCTAAGACTGACTTGTCAGGTGGGACATGTATCTTAGCAGATTTCGTTGCCACTTTTTGAAATATTATAAACTTTGCAAGTCTCGCTACTTTGGGCATCTCCTTCCTGATGCCCGGGACTTCCGTGGAGTGTTGGCCGCCATGTTTGCAGATGTAGATTAAATATCAGAAAGGCCTCTGTGTCACTAATTTGGTATAGTTACGCATTAATTTCTGCCAAGGTTGGTCAAGATCTGTTCAGTGGTTTAGGTGATGTCGTTTAAAGGAATTGTGGATGGACGGACATACGTACGGACAGACGACGACGACGGACGGTGACTGATCACAATAGCTCCCCCGGAGTCTTCGGCTCAGGTGAGCTAGAAAGGAAAACTTTCTTTAAAAAAAAAACAACAAATATTATCAAGCCAAGCTTTTCATAAAAGAAAAACAAAGAATTTGGGGGAAAATGAAAAATAAATGAATTAGAAAGAGAGCAACTCTTAATAAGGAAGAAAAAAGACTGTTGACATTGGTATAAAAGAAATGTTGACTGTTGGAAGGCTTATTTTCTGTCATCAGTATTATTTTTCCAATTAATGAGACTACTTTCTAGGTGCATGTGTTAAGCTAAATGCCAAGTTCACTATGAACATCAAGTGCACGAGGACATTAAGCTTGACATCTATTAAGCAAGGTGAGCTTCAAGTGCACTAGTGTTTGAGCATGAGTTGCACTTCGTTGTTCGAAGTTAGTGCAAAGTTGTTTGATTTGAGGTTTAGCGTCCCCGTCAACATTGTAAAGGTCATTTTGGAGACGTTGCTTCCAATTTTGTGGGACTTTTACCCGACATTGAGAAGAAATGACTTCTCAAGCCCTGCCGCCTAATGAAACCAATAGGGTTTATAAGCATGGACGGGCCGACTCGCACCGCTTTGCCTGGGCAGGCTTAGATCCTCTAAGCGGTGTACCAGTACTCGTGTGTGAGTCGGTTTCAGCTCTGCGTGGAAGCATCATGCAGCCCATATATTTCTTCAAGCCCCAATGGGCGGGGGCCGAAATACCCATAGTGACAAAGGCCATAACTCATGAATTATTTTTCGGAATTTAGTCAAAAGTTAATCAGGTCATCTACTCATCACCACAAACCTATTCACCAACTTTCAAGGCTCTAGCTCTTATAACTTTTGAGATATTTTGCTGACAAGATTTTATCAAGAAATGTTCAAGGGGAATAACTCTTGTGGGGGCATAATCGGGATAAGAAAAATATATATCACCTAATTTTCCATAAGGAATCCATATCTGAAATTTCAAAACCCAAGCGCACACGGTTCTTAAGTTATGCTATGCATTGTACAAATACCCAAAGTGACAAATGGCCATAACTCATAAGGTATTTTTCGGAATTTAGTCAAAAGTAAATTAGGTCATCTACTCATCACCACCAATCTATTCACTAGCTTTCAAGGCTCTAGCTCTTATAGTTTTTTACATATTCTGCTGACAAGATTTTATAACAAGAGGGCCCAATGGCCCTATATCGCTCACCTGTGTACCAGAAGATCATAAGTGTAGGAGACCATTTGACATTGCTACATACCAAATATCTGAGCTCTGGGCCTTATGGCTTTGGAGAAGAAGATATTTTTTTTCCAGTATAAGTCCACTGGTCAATTTTGACCCAAAGGGCATGGTTGGCAGGATTTATGTAGGCGACCATTTTATGTTGATATATACTAAATATCTAAGGGCCGTACTTCATGGTTTCAGAGAAGATTTTTGAAGCTTTTTTATTCCATTATAAGTTTATTGGAGTTAAGAAGCCACAGGATTTGGCCAATTTGATCCCCAGGGGCAAGACTCAGGCAGGGTTCATGTAGGCAACAAATCCTTGTTGCTACATGCTAAATACCTAAGCTCTGTGCCTTATGGTTTCACAGAAGAATATTTTTCAAGTTTTTTTTTTTTTCCATTTTAAGTTTTTTTCCATTTTAAGTCCATCCATGGTAGCTAATGGGCCATGGGTGTGGCCAATTCTGGCCCAAGGGGCATGATTGACAGGATTTATGTTGGTGACCTGGGCCCTGTGGTTTCAGAGAAGAAGATTTTTGAAGCTTTTTTACATTAGGAGTCTATGGGAGCTAAGGGGCCCCGGGACGTGGCCCATTTGGACCCCAGGGGCATGATTGGCAGGATTTATGTAGGTGACCACTTGCCGTTGCTCCCTGCTACATATCTAAGCTCTGGGCCCTGTGGTTTCAGAGAAGAAGATTTTTGAAGCTTTTTTTTCCATTATGAGTCTATGGGAGCTAAGGGGCCTCGGGATGTGGCCCATTTGGACACTAGGGGCATGATTGGCAGGTTTTATGTAGGTGACCACTTGCCGTTGCTACATGCTAAATATCTAAGCTCTAGGCCCTGTGGTTTCAGAGAAGAAGCTTTTTGGAGCTTTTTTCCATTATGAGTCTATAGGAACTAAGGGGCCCTGGGGCGTGGCCCGTTTGGACCCCATGGGGCATGATTGGCAGGAATTTTGTAGGTGACCCCTTGCCGTTGCAACATGCTAAATATCTAAGCTGTGGGCCCTGTGGTTTCAGAGAAGAAGATTTTTGAAGCTTTTTTTCATTATGAGTCTATGGGAGCTAAGGGGCCCCAAGGCGTGGCCAATTTGGACCTCAGGGGCATGATTGGCAGGAATTATGTAGGTGACCACTTGCCGTTGCTACATGCTAAATACCTAAGCTCTGGGTCCTGTGGTTTCAGAGAAGAAAATTTTTGAAGCTTTTTTCCATTATGAGTATGGGAGCTAAGGGGCCCCAGGGCGTGGCCCATTTGGACCCCAGGGGCATGATTGGCAGGATTTATGTAGGTGACCACTTACCGTTGCTTTATGCTAAATATCTAAGCTCTGGGCCCTGTGGTTTCAGAGAAGAAGATTTTTAAAGCTTTTTTTCCATTAGGAGTCTATGGGAGCTAAGGGGCCCCAGGGCGTGGCCCATTTGGACCCCAGGGGCATGATTGGCAGGAAATATGTATATGACCACTTGCCGTTGCTACACGCTAAAAATCGGAGCTCTGGGCCCTGTGGTTTCAGAGAAGAAGATTGTTGAAGCTTTTTTCCATTAGGAGTCTATGGGAGCTAAGGGACCCCGGGGCGTAGCCCATTTGGACCCCAGGGGCATGGTTATCAGGAAATATGCAGGTGACCACTTGCCGTTGCTACATGCTAAATATCTAAGCTCTGGGCCCTGTGGTTTCAGAGACGATTTTTGAAGCTTTTTTTCCATTAGGAGTATGGGAGCTAAGAGGCCCCGGGGCGTTGCCCATTTGGACCCCAGGGGCATGATTGGCAGGATTTATATAGGTGAAAACTTGCCGTTGCTACCTGCTAAATATCTAAGCTCTGGGCCCTGTGGTTTCAGAGGAGAAGATTTTTGAAGCTTTTTTCCATTAGGAGTCTATGGGAGCTAAGGGGCCCCGAGGCGTGGCCAATTTGGACCCTAGGGGCATGATTGGCTAGGATTTATGTAAGTGACCACTTGCCGTTGCTCCCTGCTATATATCTAAGCACTGGGCCCGGTGGTTTCAGAGAAGAAGATTTTTGAAGCTTTTTTTCTATTAGGAGTCTATGGGAGCTAAGGGGCCCAGGGGCGTGGCCCATTTGGACCCCAGGGGCATGATTGGCAGGATTTATGTAGGTGACCACTTGCCGTTGCTACCTGCTAAATATCTAAGCTCTGGGCCCTGTGGTTTCAGAGGAGAAGATTTTTGAAGCTTTTTTTCATTAGGAGTGTACTGGAGCTAAGGGGCCCCGGGGCTTGGCCCATTTGAGTCCCAGGGGCATGATTGGCAGGAACTATGTAGGTAACCACTTGCCGTTGCTACATGCTAAATATCTCAGCTCTGGGCCCTGTGGTTTCAGAGAAGAAGATTTTTGAAACTTTTTTTTCCATTATGAGTCTATGGGAGCTAAGGGGCCCCGGGGCGTGGCCCATTTAGGCCCCAGGAGCATGATTGGCAGGATTTATGTAGGTGACCACTTGCCTTTGCTACATGCTAAATATCTCAGCTCTGGGCCCTGTGGTTTCAGAGAAGAAGCTTTTTGGAGCTTTTTTCCATTATGAGTCTATAGGAACTAAGGGGCCCTGGGGCGTGGCCCGTTTGGACCCCATGGGGCATGATTGGCAGGAATTTTGTAGGTGACCCCTTGCCGTTGCAACATGCTAAATATCTAAGCTGTGGGCCCTGTGGTTTCAGAGAAGAAGATTTTTGAAGCTTTTTTTCATTATGAGTCTATGGGAGCTAAGGGGCCCCAAGGCGTGGCCAATTTGGACCTCAGGGGCATGATTGGCAGGAATTATGTAGGTGACCACTTGCCGTTGCTACATGCTAAATACCTAAGCTCTGGGTCCTGTGGTTTCAGAGAAGAAAATTTTTGAAGCTTTTTTTCCATTATGAGTCTATGGGAGGGAAGGCGCCCCGGGGCGTGGCCCATTTTGAACCCAGGGGCATGATTGGCAGGAATTATGTAGGTGACCATTTGCTGTTGCTACATGCTAAATATCTAAGCTCTGGGCCCGGTGGTTTCTGAGAAGAAGATTTTGAAGCTTTTTTTTCATAATGAGTCTATAGGAGCTAAGGGGCCCTGGGGTGTGGCCAATTCGGACTCCAGGGGCATGATTGGCAGGATTTACATAGGTGTGCACTTAACATTGTTACAAGCCAAATATCTAAGCTCTGGGCCCTGTTGTTTCAGAGAAGAAGATTTTTAAAAATTTTCCCATTATTGAAAGTTGACTTTTTAAATCAAGTTTCTTTGTCATTACATTTCTACTTCCGGTACTGGACCGCGTTGCTCCACTTCCGCTGTTCGTTCGCTGCATAAAATAGTCCAAATAAACTCTTGAAAATTAATTTTGCAGGCCGGCTCAACATTGAACGTCTTTCAAAATATTTCAGCCTTCGATACTTTATATGGATTGAATATAAATTGGCACAGAAAGACAAATTCTGAAAAGAAAACAGTACTCTGGAACTATTATCCTACACGCTTTAAGGTGATATTTTATTAGGGAGTTCGACCATCTACCAGACCATGGTAGCGGCAGTCAAATTGTGCACGTTCTTCCCATGATTTCCATGTTTTTTCACCGGTGTGATCGAACGACATCTGGTAGATGTTTGGTTGACTGGTACACAGCCCCTCTATTTCTTGAACAGAAGCAGTCAATTCCCGGACATTAGTGTTCGCACCTTTCGCCGACATCTTTGTTACGTATTGTGTGACGTATCTACAAGAGTAACCCACGCTTTAGTCTGGTTCGACCAGTGACATCACGACACTTCCGCTGTGCTACCAGACCGCTACCAGACTGAGTTCGATCACACTTTGGTTAACCACTGGTTAACCATTGTTAACCACGGTTCGTGATCGAACTACCTCTATGTTTTACTCTTTCATCCCTTAGTTTCTAAACAGGACTCTTCTCGCTTTAAATATATTCTTATAGAAAAGGATTTCTGATTAGTTCACTGACAGGATGGCAAACAGTGTACATGTAGGTTCTGGCGAGACGTTCTAGCTACGTGCCGTCTTATCAGGATCTACAAGGTTTGCATAGATACAGTGTATTTCTACCTCGGCGTCTGCACCGGTCTACAGGGTTAAAAGAGTTAGCTTATTACAACCCTTTACTGACCTACAATTCGCCTGCTTTCGAGAGCTCTAATATTACAAAACACGTGTTCCGTACTTTTAGCAAATATGAAGACACCGTTCAGAAGCAACATTCTGTGGCATCTAATCTATCTTAACTGTTTCCAAATGTCACAGTATTGAAACAATTGACATTTATGGGTTAATGTCTTTAGGACCCCGTACAGGTGGGAATAAACGTATTTTAATTCACCTCGGTAAATGCGGCGTCTGACCAGTTATAATGTCTAAATCAAATGGATTAAAAATGATCTTTTTTGTCAAGCTATTCTCCTTTTTATGTCCCGACGCCCGAAGGAACATAGCTCCAAGTGGCTGCACAATGTATGTGCATCGTCGTATCAATGCGACGTTGATGCGACGTTGCTACGACATCATGTGCCCGCTAGGAGAACTTCTCTGTAAGATTATTAGCAGACATGTACTGAGCTAATTTAGAAATTTATGGTTGGACCATGAAAAAATTGGCAGGCACGTTTTTCTTTCTTTCTTCCGTATTTTCTTCGCGAGGGTAGTTGAGTGAGGCAATGGCGATGTGATACACATTGTGTCACTGGGGAGTCCAGCTGATATTGACTTACAGTTGGGCAACACCTGCTGTCCTTGCAACAGGTAACGGTAGAGTGAGGGAGTGTTGATATTTCTTCTGTTTCTACACTTCCATTCATTTTCCTCTTTCTCCTCACTTTCATCTTCTCTACAACGGCCCTGCCCATCGGGGCTTGAAGAAATATGTGGGATGCATGATGCTTCCACGCAGAGCTGAAACCGACCCGCACACGAGTACTGGTAAACTGCTTAGAGGATCTAAGCCTGCCCAGGCAAAGCGGTGCGAGTCGGCCCGTCCATGCTTATGAACCCTATTGGTTTCATTGGGCGGCAGGGCTTGAGATGTTATTTCATCTCAATGTCAGGTAAAAGTCCCACAAATTGGAAGCAACGTCTCCAAAATGACGTTAAACCTCAAATCAAACAAACAAACAAACAAATCATCTCCTCTACTGTCTCTTTTCCCCCAAAATGATCCACTAGGGTTGACCTGTCGTTAAACTCAAAACAATCGATGAATCATTTTTTCTGTGTCGAATTTTTTAACCCACTTGGAACATGTCAAATCAGAACCAGAATCAGAATTGTTACTGGTGACACGTCAAATGTCATTCATACACCAGGACCTGTGATATGGGAAGTTAGTATCTATATTTTTTTCAACAAAATATCTAGATAACTGCTTGATCTACGACTAACATTGTTATATAATAATTATTCCTCATAAATCAACTCTCCTCAGTACTTTCAGTACTTTGATTAGTCTATGGGAGCTATATGTTGCTATAGCAACCAGAATTCCAATCTGATCAGCCCAAAAACCTTATGCAGCCTTTCCTCCTACCTGATGATGCTTCACATGAAATTTGATCAAGATTGACCAGGTGGTATTAGAGATATACTTATTTGAAATTGTTTACGGACGCACGGGCGCACGCACGGACGGACGCACGCACACACAACGGACGACGGACAAAAAGTGATCATAAAAGCTCACCTTGTCACTACGTGACAGGTGAGCTAAAACATTCAAAGGGCAATAACTCTTGAAAGGGGCACAATCCGGATGAGAAAAAATATATGTCACCTAATTTTCCATGAGGAATCCATACACGAAATTTCACAACCCCTAGCATACTAGGTTTCATAAGTTATGCTATGCACCAAAAGCGTCACAGATGGACGAAAGGACGAATGAAGCAGAAGCAATTTGCCCCTCCAACTTCTTTGAAGTTGGGGGCATAATTATGGGTAAAAACAAGAGGGCCCAATGGCCCTATATCGCTCACCTGTGTACCAGAAAATCATTAGTGTAGGAGACCACTTGACATTGCTACATACTAAATATCTAAGCTCAGGCAAAGCGGTGTCCATGCTTATAAACCCTACTGGTTTCATTGGGCGACAGGGCTTGAGATGTAATTTCATCTCAATGTCGGGTAAAAGTTCCACAAAATTGGAAGATATATCTCCAAAATGACCTATACAGTGTTGACGGGGATGTAAAACCTCAAATCAAACAAAATCTGTGCCTTATGGTTTTGGAGAAAAAGATTTTTTTAATTTTTTTTTCAGTATAAGTCTATAGGAGCTAATGAGCCCTGGGGATTGGCCAATTTTGACCCAAAGGGCACGGTTGGCAGGATTTAAGTAGGCGACCATTTTGTGTTGCTATATACTAAATATCTAAGGTCTGTACTTCATGGTTTCAAAGAAGATGTTTGAAGCTTTTTTCCATTTTAAGTTTGTTGGAGTTAAGGGGCCACAGGATTTGAACCCCAGGGGCATGATTGGCAGGATTCATGTAGGCAACCACTCGACATTGCTACATGCTAAATACCAAAGCTCTGGGACTTATGGTTTCAGGGAGAAGATTTTTTTCCCCATTTTAAGCTTCTTTTTTTTCATTATAAGGGCCCTGTGGTTTCAGAGAAGAAGACTTTTGAAGTTTCTCCAATTGTAAGTCTATGGAAGCTAAAGAGCCCTGTGGTGTTGCCAATTTGGATCCCAGGGGCATAACTGGCAGGATTTATGTAGCTGGCCACTTGACGTTGCTACATACTAAAAATCTAAGCTCTGGGTCTAATGGTTTCATAGAAGAAGATTTTTTAATTTTTTTTCCATTATAAGTCTATTGGAAGTTTCTCCAATTGTAAGTCTATGGAAGCTAAAGAGCCCTGTGGTGTTGCCAATTTGGATCCCAGGGGCATAACTGGCACTAGACACTAAATATCTAAGTTCTGTGCTTCAAAGTTTCTGAGAAGAAGATTTTTGAAGCTTTTTTCCATTATGAGTCTATGGGAGCTAAGGGGCGTTGCCCATTTGGACCCCAGGGGCATGATTAGCAGGAAATATGTAGGTGACCACTTGCCGTTGCTACATGCTAAATATATAAGCTCTGGGCCCTGTGGTTTCAGAGAAGAAGATTTTTGATGCTTTCTTCCATTATGTGTCTATGGGAGCTAAGGGGCCCCGGGGCGTGGCCCATTTGGACCCCATGTGCATGATTGGCAGGATTTATGTAGGTGACCACTTGCCATTGCTACATGCTAAATATCTAAGCTCTGGGCCCTGTGGTTTCAGAGAAGAAGATTTTTGAAGCTTTTTTTCCCATTATGAGTCAACAGGAGTTAAGGGGCCCCGGGAAATGGCCCTTTTGGACCCCAGGGGCATGATTGGCAGGAATTATGTAGGTGACCACTTGCCGTTGCTACGTGCTAAATATCTAAGCTCTGGGCGCTGTGGTTTCAGAGAAAAAGATTTTTTAAGCTTTTTTCCATTATGAGTCTATGGGAGCAAAGGGGCCGCGGCGCGTGGCCCATTTGGAGCCCAATGGCATGATTGGCAGGAATTATGTAGGTGACCAATTGCCGTTGCTACATGCTAAATATCTAAACTCTGGGCTTTGTGGTTTCAGAGAAGAAGATTTTTGAAGCTTTTTTAGCTCACCTGTCACGTAGTGACGAGGTGAGCTTTTGGGATCACTTTTTGTCCGTCGTCCGTCGTGCGTGCGTGCGTCCGTCCGTGCGTGCGTCCGTAAACAATTTCAAATAAGTATATCTCTAATATCACATGGCCAATCTTGATCAAATTTCATGTGAAGCATCATCAGGTAGGGGGAAAGACTGCATAAGGTTTTTGGGCTGATCAGATTGGAATTCTGGTTGCCATGGCAACATATAGCTCCCATAGACTTACAATGGGAAAAATTAAAATATCTTCTTCTCTGAAACCACAGGACCCAGAGCTTAGATATTTAGCATGTATTAACAGTCAGTGGTCCCATAAATAATTCCTGCCAATCATGCCCCTGGGATCCAAATTGGCCACGCGCCGGGGCCCCTTCTCTCCCATAGACTCATAATGGAACAAAAAGCTTCAAAAATCTTCTCGGAAACCACAGGGCCCAGAGCTTAGATATTTAGCATGTAGCAACGGCAAGTGGTCACCTACATAATTCCTGCCAATCATGCACATGGGGTCCAAATGGGCCACGCCCCGGGGCATGATTGGACCCCAGGGGCATGATTGGACCCCAGGGGCATGATTGGCAGGAATTATGTAGGTGACCACTTGCCGTTGCTACATGCTACATATCTAAGCTCTGGGCCCTGTGGTTTGCGAGAAGAAGTTTTTTGAAGTTTTTTGTTCCATTATGAGTCTATGGGAGCGAAGGGGGCCCGGGGTGTCGCCCATTTGGAACCCAGGGGCATGATTGGCAGGAATTATGTAGGTGACCACTGGCCGTTGCTAACTGTTAAATATCTAAGCTCTGGGCCCTGTGGTTTCAGAGAAGAAGATTTTTGAAGCTTTTTTTTTCATTATGAGTCTATGGGAGATAAGGGGCCCCGGGGTGTGGCCAATTTGGACCCCACAGAAATGATTGGCAGGAATTATGTAGGTGACCATTTGCCGTTGCTACATGCCAAATATCTCAGCTCTGGGCCCTGTGGTTTTAGAGAAAAAGATTTTTGAAGCTTTTTGCCATTATGAGTCTATAGGAGCTAAAGGGCCCCGGGGCGTGGCCCGTTTGGACCCCCAGGGGCATGATTGGCAGGAATTATGTAGGTGACCACTTGCCGTTGCTACATGCTAAATATCTAAGCTCTGGGCCCTGTTGTTTCAGAGAAGAAGATTTTTGAAGCTTTTTGTTCCATTATGAGTCTATGGGAGCAAAGGGGGTCCCAGGGTGTGGCTCATTTGGACCCCAGGGGCATGATTGGCAGGATTTTTGTAGGTGACTACTTGTCATTGCTACATGCTAAATATCTAAGCTCTGGGCCCTGTGGTTTCAGAGAAGAAGATTTATGAAGCTTTTTTCCATTATGTGTCTATGGGAGCTAAGGGGCCCCAGGGCGTGGCCCATTTGGATCCCACGGCATGATTGGCAGGAATTATGTAGGTGACCACTTGCCATTGCTACATGCTAAATATCTAAGCTCTGGGCCCTGTGGTTTCAGAGAAGAAGATTTTTGAAGCTTTTTTTTCCATTATGAGTCTATTGGAGCTAAGGGGCCCCGGGGAATGACCCTTTTGGAACCCAGGGGCATGATTGGCAGGAATTATGTTGGTGACCATTTGCCGTTGCTACATGCCAAATATCTCAGCTCTGGGCCCTGTTGTTTTAGAGTAGAAGATTTTTGAAGCTTTTTTCCATTATGAGTCTATAGGAGCTAAAGGGCCCCGGGGCGTGGCCCGTTTGGACTCCCAGGGGCATGATTGGCAGGAATTATGTAGGTGACCACTTGCTGTTGCTATATGCTAAATATCTAAGCTCTGGGCCCTGTGGTTTCCGAGAAGAAGATTTTTGAAGTTTTTTGTTCCATTATGAGTCTATGGGAGAGAAGGGGCCCCGGGGCGTGGCCAATTTGGACCCCAGGGGCATGATTGGCAGGAATTATGTAGGTGACTACTTGCCGTTGCTACATGCTAAATATCTAAGCTCTGGGCCCTGTGGTTTCAGAGAAGATTTTTGAAGTTTTTTTTTCCATTATGAGTCTATGGGAGCAAAGGTGTCCCAGGGTGTGGCTCATTTGGACCCCAGGGGCATGATTGGCAGGATTTATGTAGGTGACTACTTGTCATTGCTACATGCTAAATATCTAAGCCCTGGGCCCTGTGGTTTCAGAGAAGAAGATTTTTGAAGTTTTTTTTCCATTATGTGTCTATGGGAGCTAAGGGGCCCCAGGGCGTGGCCCATTTGGACCCCACGGGCATGATTGGCAGGATTTATGTAGGTGACCACTTGTCATTGCTACATGCTAAATATCTAAGCTCTGGGCCCTGTGGTTTCAAAGAAAATTTTTGAAGCTTTTTTTTCCATTATGAGTCTATTGGGAGCTAAGGGGCCCCGGGGAATGGCCCTTTTGGACCCCAGGGGCATGATTGGCAGGAATTATGTAGGTGACCACTTGCCGTTGCTACGTGCTAAATATCTAAGCTCTGGGCGCTGTGGTTTCAGAGAAGAAGATTTTTTAAGCTTTTTTCCATTACGAGTCTATGGGAGCAAAGGGGCCCTGGCGCGTGGCCCAATTTGGAGCCCAGGGGCATGATTGGCAGGAAATATGTAGGTGACCCATTGCCGTTGCTACCTGCTAAATATCTAAACTCTGGGCTTTGTGGTTTCAGAGAAGAAGATTTTTAAAGCTTTTTTTTTCATTATGAGTCTATGGGAGCTCAGGGGCCCCGGGGCGTGGCCCATTTGGACCCTAGGGGCATGATTGGCAGGATTTATGTAGGTGACCATTTGCTGTTGCTACATGCCAAATATCTTAGCTCTGGGCCCTGTGATTTCAGAGAAGAAGATTTTTTAACTTTTTTCCATTATGAGTCTATATATAGGAGCTAAAGGGCCCCGGGGTGTAGCCCGTTTGGACCCAAGGGGCATGATTGGCAGGAATAATGTAAGTTACCACTTGCCGTTGCTACATGTCTAAGCTCTGGGCCCTGTGGTTTCCGAGAAGGGGCCCCGGTGTGTCGCCCATTTGGAACCCAGGGGCATGATTGGCAGGAATTATGTAGGTGACCACTGGCCGTTGCTTCATGTTAAATATCTAAGCTCCGGGCCCTGTGGTTTCAGAGAAGAAGATTTTTGAAGCTTTTTTTCCATTATAAGTCAATGGCAGATAAGGGGCCCCGCGGTTTGGCTAATTTGGACCAAACGGGCATGATTGGCAGGAATTATGTAGGTGACCACTTGCCTTTGCTACATGCCAAATATCTCAGCTCTGGGCCCTGTGGTTTTAGAGAAGAAGATTTTTTTAAGCTTTTTCCATTATGAGTCTATAGGAGCTAAAGGGCCCCGGGGCGTGGCCCGTTTGGACCCCAGGGGCATTATTGGCAGGAATTATGTAGGTGACCACTTGCCGTTGCTACATGCTAAATATCTAAGCTCTGGGCCCTGTGGTTTCCGAGAAGAAGATTTTTGAAGCTTTTTGTTCCATTATGAGTCTATGGGAGTGAAGGGGCCCCGGGGGTGGCCAATTTGCATGATTTGCAGGAATTATGTAGGTGACCACTGGCCATTGCTACATGCTAAATATCTAAGCTCTGGGTCCTGTGGTTTCAGAGAAGAAGATATTTTAATTTTTTTCCCATTGTAAGTTTATGGGAGCTATATGTTGCCATAGCAACCAGAATTCCAATCTGATCAGCCCAAAAACCTTATGCAGCCTTTCCCCCTACCTGATGATGCTTTTCATGAAATTTGATCAAGACTGACCATGGGGTATTAGAGATATACTTATTTGAAATTGTTTACGGATGGACGGACGCACGCACGACGGACGACGGACAAAAAGTGATCACAAAAGCTCACCTTGTCACTACGTGACAGGTGAGCTAACAAGATTGGTCGCAAAAGTTCACTTAGTCAGTGAACCATGAGTTTAAGGTCAAGGTTAAATATGGATTAAAGTCGCCATCCCTAGATGCAAGTTTGTATCATGTATCACTGATAAAGCTCTAATGGACTTGAACATAAGGGTGAATGTTAAGGTTATGGCAAATGTTGCCGAATTGACAAATGGGTGGAAAACAGGACTCCTGTATCAGGCCATACTTAAAAGCAGGCACAACAAAAACAGCAATTTTCATCTTTTTCTTCCAAGCAGAAGTTTTGCTTTCAGTATTTTTGGAACATATCTAATAGTAAGTGACACTCTTGTTGACCTCTTCAGTGTGTCACCAATATGTACTCCCTCACATTTACTCAAATTCACTATATTGTCAGTAATAATGTCAGTCTTGCGTCCCTCTATCCCATGTAAATATACTGTATACATGTCCTCTCTTACAAATATAAGACTTCTGGGTAATAAAAGAACTGAGAAAATGTATCTGTCTTCAAGTGTTGTTCCAACAATTTCCTGAAAAATAAACCATATGGTACAAGCAAAAGTAAATAATCGCTACATAGGACAACGAATATCTAGCAAAACTCATTTTTCTTGTGAATGGGCTACTTTTAAAGGAACGAATTTGCTCCTCTACACAACCCAATAATACTGATGTTTTTTTCATAACACACACATTATGTGCATAATGAGTGCAACACCCATGCAGTCTACAAGCACAGTGCCTGTATGGCCAATAATAGTAGACATCAACGTTTCACTGTTAATCCATTATGCAATAGCTTGTTCAAGTTATGGGAGACGACATGATCTATCGATACCTACAATGTGGCAGCATCTATTTTTGCCAATGACAAGCCATAAGTAGATGTCCAAAATCTCGGACATACACTTTTTCCTAAATTACATCCGTTCAGGCCAATAGGCATGGTGGGCGAAGCTTGCTTACCGAAAAATCCACGGACGCCTGATTACACACATCCTTTCGCGGTTTATTTTTGTTATGGTTTATATTATTTTGTTTTGGATAGCCAACTGGCCATTTTGTGGGAAAGTAACTGTCGTTTTGGCTTTCCGCTATTGATGTTTCCATTAGGGTTTAGTTATTTTATGTTTGTGCTTCTTTCCCTTTGGTGTCTCTGCCGGGAACTGCAGGGTTAATTGTATCGATTCCTGATCATTACCGTCACTTCCATATTCCATGCCTTCTGGTCTGAACATTCAGATTCATCATTCGTTTACAGATTTCTGAGTTTGGGTTATGGCTTGGGTACTTCCCATGTTTTGTTAGTAGCTGCCTTTGGACCTATGTATAGCCAAAAGACAAAAAATATCCCGTCCGGCATATGTCAAACATTAATTTTCAAATTAATCCTCACACCACAACAGTAACTTACAACAAGCAGTGGGTCAATGACTGAGTTCTCATACAACAGTCCATTTCAATCCATCTCTGAAGAGATGGGGCATTAGATAAAGGAAAGACAGGATAGAGTAGAAGAAAAAAAAAATAACTCAGTAGGATGCACATCTGACTGGTGATCAGGAGTATGTCGCTGCGATACCTGTGTGGGTTGGCAACATTCTTTAAGACTGATCATGAAATCTTTTCTAAAGTCATTCTCTCCCTTCAGCTGATTCAAGAAGGGCAGTTGTCAGTTCCTGGCAAAAGAAAAAGAATGCACTGATTAACGGCTTACGTATAAGCCTGCCCAGGAAAACTGTGGATAATAAACTGACCGGCTAAAAATTACCTAAATATTATTGACTGGGCGATTAAACTTCAATACAAACATTCAATACAAACAAACAAATATATAAACTCTAAGTTGCCACACCAACCAAACCAATTAGCCGTTTTTCATAAAAAACACACAAACTTTCAATCCCAAAGCCCAAGGATGCGAAATTGAAATATGACCTCAATCGGCCCAGAGCCTTCAGAGGAGATGTCGTTTGAAAGGGTTGACAGATGAGGACAGACGATGACAGACTACAGACGATGACAGACCACAGCCTATCCTATAAGCTCCTCAGGAGCGTTGGGCTCTGGTGAGCTAAAAAGCCTGCTTATCCACTTGGTCAGAACACACCATCCCCTGTCTGCATGTAGAGGCTTTGGGGACACTGGAAATCTGTATATAAAATTACATGCAGTGCACAACAGGGATGGATCAGATTGCACAGTTGAACAGGCTCATCAGTCATTTTTTTGTGTCTATATGTCAGGAAAATTATTCCAATGTGTTTGCTTAGACCTGCAATATCATACAAATGAAGTACAAATCTTTGTGCAAATTAATGAAAATGACCTAGCACAATTTGTTGCGAAAAAATGTCCTGAAGTGAATTGCACTGCAAAAATAGCAGTGTTATTATATTAAATATCTAAGATTATCTGTTAACCGCTTGTGTATAAGCCTGCCCAGGAAAAGTATGGATAAGTAAACTAATCGACTCAAAATGACTTAAAGGCCGTTAAATTCCAGTACAAACAAACAAACAAAATCTACAATTATCAAGTTTATGTAAAGGGTGCTTTTGACAATGGGTCCTGTTTCACTAGTTTTGATGGGTCCTAAGGTCATCCCTGATGTTATTTTGTGTTTTGTTTTTTTTTGGTTTTGGTTTTATGGCCCTTTTAAGATTATTTCACTCATATCGAGCCGATCGTTAATCAGAGGTGGGCGAAAACCAGAGTCCCTGGAGAAAACCACCTGACCTTCCGTTGCAGAACTTGGCGTCTCACATATGACCTGAGCAAGGCTCGAACCACAGTGATGAGAGACCTAATGATCAAGAGTCAGCGCTCTCAACCACTAGGCCATGGAGGCCCATCCCATCATCCCTGATGTAATGGAAAGCAATTTGTAGAAACATTTGATCAATAATTCATATTGACTAGAAATGGTGCATAATGTGATGTGGTGGCCATTGAAGTCAAGTACATGACGATGACCTTTTGGGATAAATGAGTCAAGTCTGTGAATTCAAACAAGAGGGCCATGATGGCCTTGGATCACTCACCTGATCCATAGTGTAACAAGTGGGCCCCAGGGAGGGCCATTAATGGCCCAAGGGCTTTAATGTGCATAATGTTGAGGGAGGTCTTAAAGGTGAAGCTTCATATCAAACATCAACAAAGGCTATAAGGGGTCTTTCATCTGTACCCATGCATGTTTTTTCTTTAAACTTTGTATATTAATAACTCAGCATATACAACCTATAACAAGAGGACCATGATGGCCCTGGATCGCTCACCTGATCCATAGAGTAACAAGTGGGCCCGGGGGAGGGCCATTATTGACCCCAGGGTTATAATGAGCATAATGTTGAGGGAGGTCTAAAAAGATGAAGCTTCATACCAAATATCAACAAAGGCTATAATTTGAACAATCTTGGCAAAGGTCTACTAGATGAAGCTACACAACAAATATCAAAGACCTGGGCCTTGCGGTTTCAGAGAAGAAGATTTTTTTTAAAGATATTCCTTACATAAGCCTATGTAAAACCAAATGGCCCCGGGGCAGGGGCATTTTGGGCCTCAGGGCTATAATTTAAACAATCTAGATAGAGGTCCACTAGATGAAGCTTCACACCAAATATCAAAGACCTGGGCCTTGTTGTTTCAGAGAAGAAGATTTTCAAAGATTATCTCTATCATAAGTCTATGTAAAACCAAAGGGCCCTGGGGCGGGGGTATTTGTGGCCCCAGGGCTATAATTTTAACAATCTTGGTAGAGGTCCACTAGCTGAAGCTTCATGCCAAATGTCAAAGATCTAGGACTTGTGGTTTCAGAGAAGAAGATTTTTCAAGATTTTTCCTATATAAGTCTATGAAAAACCAAAGGGCCCAGGAGCGGGGGCATTTTTGGCCCCAGGGCTATAATTTGAGCAATCTTGATAGAGGTCCACAAGATGAAGCTTCATACCAAATATCAAAGACCTGGGCCCTGCAGTTTCAGAAGAAGATTTTTAAAGATATTCCCTATATAAGCCTATGTAAAATCAAAGGGCCCCGGGGCGGGGGCATTTTTAGCCCCAGCACTATAATTTGAACAGTCTTGGTAGGGGTCCACTAGATGAAGCTTCATACCAAATAGCAAAGATCTGGGCCCTGCAGTTTCAGAGAAGAAGTTTTTTTTAAAGATTTTCCCAATATAAGCCCATGTAAAACCAAAGGGCCCTGGGGCGGGGGCATTTTTGGCTCCAGCACTATAATTTGAACAATCTTGGTAGGGGTCCTTTAGATGAAGCTTCATAACAAATATCAAAGACCTGGGCCCTGCGGTTTCAGAGAAGAAGATTTTTAAAGGTTTTCCCTATATAAGCCTATGTAAAACCAAAGGGCCCCAGGGCGGGGGCATTTTTGGCCCCAGCACTATAATTTGAACAATCTTGGTAGGGGTCCATAAGATGAAGATTCATACCAAATATCAAAGACCTGGGCCTTGCAGTTTCAGAGAAGAAGATTTTTAAAGATTTTCCCTATATAAGCCGATGTAAAACCAAAGGGCCCCGGGGCGGGGGCATTTTTGGCCCCAGCACTATAATTTGAACAATCTTGGTAGGGGTCCACTGGATGAAGCTTCATACCAAATATCAAAGACCTGGGCCTTGCATTTTCAGAGAAGAAGATTTTTAAAGATTTTCCCTATATAAGCCTATGTAAAACCAAAGGGCCCCGGGGCGGGGGCATCTTTGGCCCCAGCACTATAATTTGAACAATCTTGGTAGGGGTCCAACAGATGAAGATTCATACCAAATATCAAAGACCTGGGCCTTGCAGTTTCAGAGAAGAAGATTTTTAAAGAGCTTCCCTATATAAGCCCATGTAAAACCAAAGGGCCCCGGGGCGGGGGCATTTTTGGCCCCAGCACTATAATTTGAACAATCTTGGTAGGGGTCCACTAGATAAAGCTTCATACCAAATATCAAAGACCTGGGCCTTGCAGTTTCAGAGAAGAAGATTTTTTAAGTTTTCGGTGAAAAAAATCTATTTTTGGCTCCTGTGAAGTATATGTGCAACAGACCGGAACCATTTGAACAACTTTGAAAGGGGACCACCTAAGGATCATTCCTGTGAAGTTTGGTCAAAATCTGCTCAGTGGTTTAGGAGGAGATGATGTTTGAAGAAATTGTTTACGCACGGACGCACGGACGGACGGACGCACGACGGACGACAGACAAAAAGTGATCCCAAAAGCTCACCTCGTCACTACGTGACGGTGAGCTAAAAATGTATTTAATAAATTATATAAATTAAAGTAGGACTCAGGAGGCCACTCTAACTGACTCCCTCCATGAGTTGGTGTCTGTCTCTAAATAAGTGCGTCTTAAATCTTATGTTTTATTTAGTTTCAAGATCTGTGAACTGGATTGAATGCAGAACTCCATAGGCATTCCTTTGATGCTAAAAAACCTTTTGAATTAATTAAAGTAGAAGTAAAACAAAGATCAGGAATTGATACAATTCACTTACTCCATCCATAAAAGACACCAAAGGGAAAGAAATACAAACATTAAGCGACCAGACCATAATGGAAACCTAAACAAAGGAAGGCCATATGGACAGTTACTTTCCCACAAAATGACCATATGGCCATCCAAAATTAAAAGACACAAGTGATACACACAGTAAGTAACAAACAACAACATAAATAAATCGCCACAGAAGAGCCGCCTTGGAACGGTCAGTGGAAGATTTCCACTGGGGGGCTTAAATCGATTTTACGTGGCCACAATCCTCGCCCTTACTTCCGTCGCGATTTAGACAAAAAATTTGTTCAGTCCGCATGAAGGACTCCTAACTCATCAGTGCAACATCTCCGTGAACACAGAAATCAAAGAACCACAGAGGTAAGACAACGGTGAGGACTCGACAGCAAGAAACCACTGATATGCTGGAGCAAAAGAAAACCAACAGTTAGACTCCGATGAGCCCGACCAGAGACAGAGCATCAGGCACCAACCAACATTATCTCTTTAATTTTCAATAAGCCATTACGTTGGAGCCGTCATAGAATCTGAGGACTAACTCACCGGCGTGCAATTAAAGAGGGAAGCAAAGTTGCCAACCGTGATTGGGTTAACTACCATGCATGCAGTCTGTCGTATAATATCCATGTTGTACCCAATCTTTTTATATCGAAGAATGATTTTACGAAATTGGGTGCTGAAGTCATTGCGGTTATATATTTTTCTGAATTTATATACTAAGTCACCATAAAATTCAGGTTCCGATAGACCTTGTTGCAGAAGAGATTTAAGTCCAATATTGAATTTTGAAATTAAATCAGAATGGCGTCTATAAAATTTTGAAAAGGCTTTGCGTAGTTTATGGTACCGATAACCCTGATTAAGGAGTTTAGCCGTTTATAATTTATTACGAGTGTTGAAGTCAGTTACGTGACTACACACTCTAGCAAATCGAATTAATTGCGAAATATAAACGCCATAGGATGGCGCATTTTCTGATAAAATAATGATCAAAAATCTCATTTTTTAAATAAACTTTTAAAAAATTATCAAAATTCAATCCCTAAGAAAAATATGTTCTAGTCTTTGTCAAGATTTCATTTTGCTAGGAAATCTTGCCATATGTATTTTCTTTAGCTATGGCAAATTTCATGAAAATCCGAAACCGGTAACACTGTAGTTTTACACTTTTAATGGATGTAAGTCGTTTCTGCAAAATTTACTATTTTATTGAAATCATCCAAGAACCTTACGAAAAGGCAATTCGTAACACTTACGGAATAAAAATGAGATTATACAAAAACATATTGAGCTGATCTAGCTTAGAAACTATTAAAATATCATGAATTTCTGATATTTTCCTTTCATTTATACACTATGATCTATCTAAAATAGTAGATAGTAAAACACTAAATCAAAAGGTATTCTAATTAACAAATTAGGCTTAACAACATTTATTGCTTTTTTATTAGCAGCAAAATTATTGTGAACATGTGCAACTATATTTAATGACTTTGCATAAGTCATGCTACTCAAATAGGTGTAAGGCAAGGAGATCCATTTTTTTTTTCATTTCCATACCAAGCTGGTATGCAAGGACGCAATGGTCAGTGGTTTGTTGTTACTAGTAAAATAGTTCTGTTGATAAATCCATGGCCAGATTAAGCCTCAGATATACCCTTTATGAACGCTGGATTATTATCCTAACAAAATAGTTAAAGTAATTATTGGTTAGTATTTCCAAAAATCGAAATGTCACTGATATTGAGTTTCTGTTGCAAAAGATATCATTGATGGACGAGGCGCAGAATATTTGGTGTAAACAAAGCTGTTCCATGACCTAGAGAAATTTTGCTATTAGACAGGGAGAGAAACAGTTTCCTTTCTTATAGTACACATACATAAATATTTCTCTTTTCTGCATTGGTATTGTAATTGTTGACGTTTCTTTAGTGTCTTATTTTTTCTATTTACTTTGTCAATATATTGGTTGATTTATCGGAAGCGAGCTTTTAGTATTTTTTTTCTGGTTGTAAAACTTTCAACCACTTCTTGAATGTTTCTGCTGAATGCAAGTTCACTGTTTTTAAGCACTGTTTTTGCTTGCTTTTTGTTCATTAATAATTACCAGTACATTTCTGTGCAATGTATCACTAAGCTTAGAAACAGCATTGCAGTGTTTGGACAGAAAAAAGCATCACAATGTATTTACTGAAAATAGTTTAAAATCCTACGAGTAATGCGATAACTACTCACAGATTGAATTAATATTATCAACAGTTAAAATGCTTCTTGACATCTTACATAATGTGCTTTGTAATTACTGCAACAACTGCTGAGATAGGTAAATGAAGTGAAAGACCTATACAAATATATAGACAACACAATCATGATCACATAAGTTTTGTAACACTGACAAATGTACGACCATGTGAATTCTAAAAGCAAATTCAAATGGCCTTGGAATAAAGCTTCAGGAAGCCATTTGATTTCGTCCATAGGGGCTATACAAAAAAGATAGATTGGCTAGTGCCTATGCAGATACAAATTCTGAAAACTTAATGTCCAGGAAAAGTAATCTCAAGTGTTATTGATTTTCCCTAGAGTAAACCTTTCTATTTAAATGGACAGTTAGGGTTAAATAAACAAACAACAGTTTGACTTGAGAGTTATTTATCTCGAGTCGGATAACAAATCTCACAAAATCTGAAGCAACATCTAAAGTGACTGGTATGTTGTTGATTTGAATGTTAAATCTGAACATCACCTTAGCACCATTACCAAATTAGACAAGAAAGACAGAAAGAAAACTGTGCACATGATTGCATGGGTGCGTTTGATGATGTTTGTCATCAAAACCTTTGCGGTATAGTTCTGTAGACAAAATAGTTTGTTCCATAGGGGGCAAATTTACCGAAATGTATGTTTTGAAACAATACTTATAAGTTCCTACTTATAATTATGCTATGAACTACTTACACAAACCATACTATACTATAGCCATCCAAATTGAAAGCAATAGTAAAGTATTATTAAACAGCATGACCAAAACATGATAATCATATAATTTCACATTTTGCTGAATCAGGACTATCAGTATTCAGTCTGTTAAAATACAATGTTACCGGTCCTCAATTTCCATCAAAATTCATCAACATGTTCCTTAGATATGTGGGTAGTTTTTGTGCGAAAATGGTGTCTTGACAAAAATTGGAACATGGTAAAAATGCATATAAAATTTTAATGAATACAAAAATAGGAGCTGAAATATGGGGCCACCCTCAAAGAAAACTGAATGCCCAACCACTGTTACTAGACATATGAGGTCATTCAAAGTATCAACTAACTCACCAATGATGGCTTTAATTCATAAAACTTAGCAGCATGAATTTCTGAATACTGTAGACAAGTTTATATGAGAGTACTCTCTGTTGTGATAGAGACTTAATAAAATATGTAATAAATTTACCACGGAAATAAAATTTAAAAGTGAATGCATCGTAATTATAATGGTTATACCCAAGGCAAGTATTGTGCATATAATTTTCATCAAAATCCAAGCGTGGGCACAAACCAATGCAAATTTCCTATACCTTGAAAGACCCCCTTTGAACAATCTTGGCAAAGGTCCACTAGATGAAGCTACACACCAAATACCAAAGATCTGGGCCTTGCGGTTTCAGAGAAGAAGATTTTTATAAAGATATTCCCTACATAAGCCTATGCACCAGGGCTATATAAGTCTATGTAAAACCAAAGGGCCCCGGGTGGGGGCATTTGTGGACCCAGGGCTATAATTTGAACAATCTTGGTAGAGGTCCACTAGATGAAGCTCCATACCAAATATCAAAGACCTGGGCCTTGCAGTTTCAGAGAAGAAGATTTTTAAAAATTTACCTTTATAAGTCTATGTAAAACCAAAGGGTCTCTGGGCGGCGACATTTTTGGCCCCAGGGCTATAATTTGAAAAATCTTGGTAGAGGTTCACTAAATGACGGATCATAACCAAATATCAAAGACCTGGGCCTTCTGGTTTCAGACGAGAAGATTTTTAAAGGTTTTCCCTATAAAAGCCTATGTTAAACCAGTGGGCCCTGGCGCGGGGGCGTTTTTGGCCCCAGGGCTATAATTTGAACAATCTTGGTAGCTGTCCACTTGACGAAGCTACTTACTAAATATCAAAGACCTGGGCCTTCTGGTTTCAGACAAGAAGATTTTTAAAGATTTTCCCAAAATAAGCCTATGTAAAACCAGTGGGCCCCGGGGCCTGGCCGGTTTTGGCCTCAGGGCTATAATTTGAACAAACTTGGTAGAAGTTCACTAGATTAAGATTCATACCAAATATCAAAGACCTGGGTCTTCTGGTTTCAGACAAGAAGATTTTTAAAGGTTTTCCATGTATATGCCTATGTAAAATCAGTGGGCCCCGGGCGGATCTGTTTTTGGCACCAGGGCTATAATTTGAACAATCTTGGTAGCGGTCCACTAGACAAAGCTACATACCAAATATCAAAGACCTGGGCCTTCTGGTTTCAGACAAGAAAATTTTTAAAGGTTTTCCGTATATAAGCCTATGTAAAACCAGTGGGCCGAGGGGCGAGCCGTTTTTGGCCCCAGGGCTATTACACGGGTGGTAATCAGGGGAACTAGCTCGAAAATGAGTCAATGGAAATTTGTTCCCTCGACACATCCGGGAACTCTCGAGCTAGCTCCATCGCCACGAAACTTGTAAACAAAGGTAGGTGTTGAAGAGTTTTATCACCATTTTCTCCTTTGTAAGCTATTTATAAAAAAAATCCGGCAATGCAGTTACACATAGAAATGATTTAACTTTGTACCCCGCTAGAATTTGCCATGCAAATTTGCAGCGCTGGAGTATGAATGAAACTAAACTTTTTATCACGGACCTGAACAATTGTCAATTTATGTCAACACGGAAATTTTGGCCGACGATTTTTTATTTTCCGCCAAAAGTACGCCCTTCACACCCCCAGAAGCAACATCCCTAGTGAAATGAAACATGGAACATTTGAAATAAGCAAAATATTTTGGCCGTGATTACGTAACTTGCCACTTATGATGAAATTACTGTCCGAGCTAGTCTTCTCGACAAGGAGCTAGTTCACTCGACATGGAGATATTGCCCTCAAAATGAAGATGAAACATCCATCAGATGACTGGGGCATGATTCGATGTCTTTCTATGGTAATTTATCCAACTGGTTTCTTTACCTCTGTCTAGTGGGGTAACAAGATACTATGCCCACAAGACGGCCCCTCAGTCGTTTCTCCCTGGTCGTTTCGCCCCATTTTGCACCCATAGCTGTTTCGTCCACAAAGCCTGGTCTTTTCGCACCCTGAGTCATTTCGCCCACCTAGTTGCTTCGCCTCCTTCCAATTCACTCGACGTGTAGATATTGCCCTCAAAAATGAAGATGAAACATCCATCAGATGACTGGGGCCTGATTCGATGTCTTTCCAGGCAATTTATCCAACTGGTTTCTTTACCTCTGGCTAGTGGAGTAATAAGATACTATGCACACAAGACGGCCCCTCAGTCGTTCCTCCCTGGTAGTTTCGCCCCGTTTTGCACCTATAGCTGTTTCGTCCACAAGCCTGGTCTTTTCGCCCCCTGAGTCATTTCGCCCACCTAGTTGCTTCCAATTTAGAACGGATCAATGGATGGATGGATGTTGGTTGGATGGATGGGTACACTACAGAGAGGGGTAAGTGAGTGAGTATTAATATAGATGGGTCCATTGGAAGACGGATGAACGAACGAACAAACGTACAGACGGATGGACAGACAGACAGACATACAGACAAAAGCCTCTATCGGATAAAATACTCAAAATGTAGGGATGATACTTAGTCAAATGATTCATGAATAACTATAATCATCTAGGGAATAAAAAGTTAAGAGGCGCCCGATTATCTAGCATAGGAATATATATATATATATATTTTTTGTTGCATGTCCGGTATTTTTCTGCTCAGGAATAGTACTTTGGAACTTTTTCCTTGGAAAGCGCCCATCTGAAAAGAAAATCGAACATTCAATATAACAAGAGGGCCATGATGGCCCTGGATCGCTCACCTGATCCATAGAGTAACAAGTGGGCCCCGGGGAGGGCCATTATTGACCCCAGGGCTATAATGTAAATAATGTTGAGGGAGGTCTAAAAACGTGAAGCTTCATACCAAATATCAACAAAGGCTATAATTTGAACAATCTTGGCAAAGGTCCACTAGATGAAGCTACACCAAATATCAAAGACCTGGGCCTTGCGGTTTCAGAGAAGAAGACTTTTTAAAGATATTCCCTACATAAGCCTATGTAAAACCAAATGGCCCCGGGGCGGGGGCATTTTTGGCATCAGGGCTATAATTTAACAATCTTGATAAAGGTCCACTAGATGAAGCTTCATACCAAATATCAAAGACCTGGGCCTTGCTGTTTCAGAGAAGAAGATTTTCAAAGATTATCTCTATATAAGTCTATGTAAAACCAAAGGGCCCCGGGGCGGGGGCATTTGTGGCCCGAGGGCTAGATGAAGCTCCATACCAAATATTAAAGACATGGGCCTTGCAGTTTCAGAGAAGAAGATTTTTAAAGATTTCCCTATATAAGTCTATCTAAAACCAAAGGGTCTCGGGGCGGGGGCATTTTTGACCCCAGGGCTATAATTTGAACAATCTTGATAGAGGTCCACAAGATGAAATTTCACACCAATATCAAAGACCTAGGCCTTGTGGTTTCAGAGAAGAAGATTTTTAAAGATTTTCCCTATATAAGCCCATGTAAATCCAAAGGGCCCTGTAGTGGGGGCATTTTTGGCCCCAGCACTATAATTTGAACAATCTTGGTTGGGGTCCACTAGATGAAGCTTCATACCAAATATCAAAGACCTGGGCCTTGCAGTTTCAGAGAAGAAGATTTTTCAAGATTTTCCCCAAAGAAGTCTATGTAAAACCAAAGGGCCCCAGAGCGGGGGCTTTTTGGCCCCAGGGCTATAATTTGAACAATCTTGGTAGGGGTCCACAAGATGAAGCTTCATACCAAATATCAAAGACCTGGGCCTTGCGGTTTCAGAGAAGAAGATTTTTAAAGGTTTTCCCAATAGAAGCCTATGTAAAACCAAAGGGTCCCGGGGCGGGGGCATTTTTGGCCCCAGCACTTTAATTTGAACAATCTTGGTAGGGGTCCACTAGATGAAGCTTCATTCCAAATAGCAAAGACCTGGGCCTTGCGGTTTCAGAGAAGAAGATTTTTAAAGGTTTTCCCTATATAAGCCCATGTAAAACCAAAGGGCCCACGGGTGGGGGCATTTTTGGCTCCAGCACTATAATTCGAACAATCTTGGTAGGGGCCCACTAGATGAAGCTTCATACCAAATATCAAAGACCTGGGCCTTGTGGTTTCAGAGAAGAAGATTTTTAAAGATTTTCCTTATATAAGCCCATGTAAAACCAAAGGGCCCCGGGGCGGGGGCATTTTTAGCCCCAGCACTATAATTTGAACAATCTTGGTAGGGGTCCACTAGATGAAGCTTCATACTAAATATCAAAGACCTGGGCCTTGCGGTTTCAGAGAAGAAGATTATTCAAGATTTTCTCTATATAAGCCCATGTAAAACCAAAGGGCCCCGGGGCGGGGGCATTTTTGGCCCCAGCACTATAATTCGAACAATCTTGGTAGGGGCCCACTAGATGAAGCTTCATACCAAATATCAAAGACCTGGGCCTTGAGGTTTCAGAGAAGAAGATTTTTAAAGATTTTCCTTATATAAGCCCATGTAAAACCAAAGGGCCCCGGGGCGGGGGCATTTTAAGCCCCAGCACTATAATTTGAACAATCTTGGTAGGGGTCCACTAGATGAAGCTTCATACTAAATATCAAAGACCTGGGCCTTGCGGTTTCAGAGAAGAAGATTATTCAAGATTTTCTCTATATAAGCAAATGTAAAACCAAAGGGCCCCGGGGCGGGGGCATTTTTGGCCCCAGCACTATAATTTGAACAATCTTGGTAGGGGTCCACAAGATGAAGATTCATACCAAATATCAAAGCCCTGGGCCTTGTGGTTTCAGAGATTTGTTTGATTTTAGGTTTAACGTCCAAGAAGAAGATTTTTTAAGTTTTCGGTGGAAAAAATCTGTTTTTGGCTCCTGTGATCTAGATGTGCAAGGGACCGGAAACATTTGAACAACTTTGAAAGGGAACCACCTAAGGATCATTCCTGTGAAGTTTGGTCAAAATCCGATCAGTGGTTTAGGAGGAGATGTCATTTGAAGAAATTATTTACGCACAGATGACAGACAAAAAGTGATCCTAATATAAAACACAAGAGGGCCATGATGGCCCTGGATCGCTCACCTGATCCATAGAGTAAAAAGTGGGCCCCGGGGAGGGCCATTACTGACCCCAGGGTTATAATGTGCATAATGTTGAGGGAGGTCTAAAAAGATGAAGCTTCATACCAAATATCAACAAAGGCTATAATTTGAACAATCTTGGCAAAGGTCTACTAGATGAAGCTACACAACAAATATCAAAGACCATGGCCTTGCGGTTTCAGAGAAGAAGATTTTTTTAAAGATATTCCTTACATAAGCCTATGTAAAACCAAATAACCCCGGGGCAGGGGCATTTTTGGCCTCAGGGCTATAATTTAAACAATCTTGATAGAGGTCCACTAGATGAAGCTTCACACCAAATATCAAAGACCTGGGCCTTGTTGTTTCAGAGAAGAAGATATTCAAAGATTATCTCAATTATAAGTCTATGTAAAACCAAAGGGCCCTGGGGCGGGGGCATTTGTGGCCCCAGGGCTATAATTTTAAAAATCTTGGTAGAGGTCCACTAGCTGAAGCTTCATACCAAATATCAAAGATCTAGGCCTTGTGGTTTCAGAGTAGAAGATTTTTCAAGATTTTTCCTATATAAGTCTATGAAAAACCAAAGGGCCCAGGAGCGGGGGCATTTTTTACCCAAGGGCTATAATTTGAGCAATCTTGATAGAGGTCCACAAGATGAAGCTTCATACCAATTATCAAAGACCTGGGCCCTGCAGTTTCAGAGAAGAAGATTTTTAAAGATTTTCCCTATATAAGCCTTTGTAAAACCAAAGGGCCC
Source organism: Lucinisca nassula (assembly GCA_963580285.1). NCBI lineage: Eukaryota > Metazoa > Mollusca > Bivalvia > Lucinida > Lucinidae > Lucinisca > Lucinisca nassula. Next base: position 65,931,563 of record OY757012.1, on the reverse strand, counting down.
CGGGGTGGGGGCATTTTTGGCCCCAGCACTATAATTTGAACAGTCTTGGTAGGAGTCCACTAGATGAAGCTTCATACCAAATAGCAAAGACCTGGGCCCTGCACTTTTAGAGAAGAAGATTTTTTTAAAGATATTCCTTACATAAGCCTATGTAAAACCAAATAACCCCGGGGCAGGGGCATTTTTGGCCTCAGGGCTATAATTTAAACAATCTTGATAGAGGTCCACTAGATGAAGCTTCACACCAAATATCAAAGACCTGGGCCTTGTTGTTTCAGAGAAGAAGATATTCAAAGATTATCTCAATTATAAGTCTATGTAAAACCAAAGGGCCCTGGGGCGGGGGCATTTGTGGCCCCAGGGCTATAATTTTAAAAATCTTGGTAGAGGTCCACTAGCTGAAGCTTCATACCAAATATCAAAGATCTAGGCCTTGTGGTTTCAGAGTAGAAGATTTTTCAAGATTTTTCCTATATAAGTCTATGAAAAACCAAAGGGCCCAGGAGCGGGGGCATTTTTTACCCAAGGGCTATAATTTGAGCAATCTTGATAGAGGTCCACAAGATGAAGCTTCATACCAATTATCAAAGACCTGGGCCCTGCAGTTTCAGAGAAGAAGATTTTTAAAGATTTTCCCTATATAAGCCTTTGTAAAACCAAAGGGCCCCGGGGTGGGGGCATTTTTGGCCCCAGCACTATAATTTGAACAGTCTTGGTAGGAGTCCACTAGATGAAGCTTCATACCAAATAGCAAAGACCTGGGCCCTGCACTTTTAGAGAAGAAGTTTTTTTTAAAGATTTTCCCAATATAAGCCCATGTAAAACCAAAGGGCCCTGGGGCGGGGGAATTTTTGGCCCCAGCACTATAATTTGAACAATCTTGGTAGGGGTCCACAAGATGAAGCTTCATACCAAATATCAAAGACCTGGGCCTTGCGGTTTCAGAGAAGAAGATTTTTGAAGGTTTTCCCTATATAAGCCTATGTAAAACCATAGGGCCCCAGGGCGGGGGCATTTTTGGCCCCAGCACTATAATTTGAACAATCTTGGTAGGGGTCCATAAGATGAAGATTCATACCAAATATCAAAGACCTGGGCCTTGCAGTTTCAGAGAAGAAGATTTTTAAGGATTTTCCTTAAATAAGCCCATGTAAAACCAAAGGGCCCCGGGGCGGGGGCATTTTTGGCCCCAGCACTATAATTTGAACAATCTTGGTAGGGGTCCACTGGATGAAGCTTCATACCAAATATCAAAGACCTGGGCCTTGCAGTTTCAGAGAAGAAGATTTTTAAAGATTTTCCCTATATAACCCTATGTAAAACCAAAGGGCCCCGGGGCGGGGGCATCTTTGGCCCCAGCACTATAATATGAACAATCTTGGTAGGGGTCCAACAGATGAAGATTCATACCAAATATCAAAGACCTGGGCCTTGCAGTTTCAGAGAAGAAGATTTTTAAAGATTGTCCCTATATAAGCCCATGTAAAACCAAAGGGCCCCGGGGCAGGGGCATTTTTGGCCCAAGCACTATAATTTGAACAATCTTGGTAGGGGTCCACTAGATGAAGCTTCATACCAAATATCAAAGACCTGGGCCTTGTGGTTTCAGAGAAGAAGATTTTTTAAGTTTTCGGTGAAAAAAATCTATTTTTGGCTCCTGTGACCTATATGTGCAACGGACCGGAACCATTTGAACAACTTTGAAAGGGGACCACCTGAGGATCATTCCTGTGAAGTTTGGTCAAAATCCGCTCAGTGGTTTAGGAGGAGATGTCGTTTGAAGAAATTGTTTACGCACGCACGGACGCACGCACGCACACACGACGGACAAAAAGTGATCCCAAAAGCTCACCTCGTCACTACGTGACGGTGAGCTAAAAATGTATTATGACAAATCTCAATTTGAGTTTGCAGCTAAATGATTAAACCAGACAGACAGCGCACTTAACCACCAGGCCCACTAGCCAGAGGTAAAGAAACCAGTTGGATAAACTGGGTGGGACCATAGAAAGACATCGAACCAGGCCCCAGTCATCTGATGAATGTTTCATCTTTGAGGGCACTATCTCCATGTCGAGTGAACTAGCTCGATTATCGAGAAGACTAGCTCGTACAGTAATTTCGTCATAAGTGGCAAGTAACGTAATCACGGCCAAAATATTTTGCTTTTTTCAAACGTTCCATGTTTCATTTCACTAGGACTGTTACTTCTGGGGGTGTGAAGGGCGTACTTTTGACGGAAAATGAAAAAATCGTCGGCCAAAATCTCCGTGTTGACATAAATTGACCATTGTTCAGGTCCGTGATAAAAAGTTTAGTTTCATTCATACTCCAGGGCTGCAAATTTCCATGGCAAATTCTAGCGAAGTACAAAGTTCAATCATTTCTATGTGGAACTGCATTGCCGGATTTTTTTATAAATAGTTTACAAAGAAAATAATGGTGATAAAACTCTTCGAGACCTACCTTTGTTTTCAAGTTTTCTGGTGATTGAGCTAGCTCGAGAGCTCCCGGATGTGTCGAGGGAACAAATTTCCATTGACTCATTTTCGAGCTAGTTCCCCTGATTACCACCCGTGTATTAATCCATCCACTGGTTAAGCAGGAGAAGCTCTGGTGGCCATTTTGTTCACCAGGGCCGAACAGTATAAGCAATTTTGGTAGAGGGTCACCAAACGAACATTCCTGTGAAATAATTTCAAAATCCAGCCACTGGTTAAGGAGAAGAAGTTGTTTAAAGGTTTTTCCAATTTTATCTCTGCCGGCCATTTTGTTCACCCGAGCAGAACGGTATGAGCAATTTTGGTAGAGGTTCACCAAAGGAACATCCCTGTGAAATAATTTCAAAATCCATCCACTGGTTAAGGAGAAGAAGTCGTTTGAAGTTTTTTTTTCTATTTTTAGCTCTGGCTGCCATTTTGTTCACCCGAGTGGAACGGTTTGAGCAATTTTGGTAGAGGGTCACCTGCGGAACATTCCAGTGAAACAATTTCAAAATCCATCCACTGGTTAAGGAGCAAAGTCATTATTCTATTTTTAGCTCTGGCGGCCATCTTGTTCACCCGAGCGGAACGGTTTGAGCAATTCTGGTAGAAGGTCACTCAAGGAACATTCCTGTGAAGTAATTTTAAAATCCATCCACTAGTTAAGGAGAAGAAGTCGTTTAAACGTTTTTCTATTTTTAGCTCTGGTGGCCATTTTGTTAATCCGAGCAGAACGGTTTGAGCAATTTTAGTACAGGGGCACCCAAGGAACATTCCTGTGCAGAACGGTATGAGCAATTTTGGTAGAGGTTCACCAAAGGAACATCCCTGTGCAATAATTTCAAAATCCATCCACTGATTAAGAAGAAGAAGTAGTTTAAAGGTTTTTTTTCTATTTTTAGCTCTGGTGGCCATTTTATTCACCCGAGCAGAACGGTTTGAGCAATTTTGGTAGAAGGTCATCCATGGAACATTCCTGTGAAATAATTCCAAAATCCATCCACTGGTTAAGCAGGAGAAGTCGTTTAAAGGTTTTTCTATTTTTAGCTCTGGTGGCCATCTTGTTCCCCCCGAGCCGAACAGTTTGACCAATTTTGGTAGAGGGTCATCCAAGGAGCATTCCTGTGAAATTAGATCAAATCTGTCCAGCAGTTTTGGAGAAGAAGTTGTTTAAAGCAAAAGTTGACGATGGACGCACGGACGACGGACAAAGACCGATCCCAAAAGCTCACCTTGAGCACTTCGTGCTCAGGTGAGCTAAAACCATAAGTTAACCTTAATGTGCAAGCAACTGCAAATCATATTATGTTCCTTTTTGATTAGTATAATTCTAGCAACAATGATTCTGCTGAAGGCGTTATCACACCTGTATGAAGGATTGTCTAAGGACGTCTCACCAGTAAACAAGTCTGATTCTGATTCTGACTTGAACATTTGGGTGAAAAATGGTATTATCGCCAATGCTGACGGCTTGATGAATGGACTGATGAATGAATGGATAGAAAAACAGTCTCCTTTACCGTGTCATGCTTAAAGTAAACGAGACAAAAACACAAACACATATATCATGTGAATTGTGTGCCTTGCAGATGATTCAAATATCAAACCTTATTTTCCATGAAAACCAAGGATTTTGTTTTGAATAGGTCAAGTGTGATGGATGCTTTGTTTTTGTTCTCTTTGCTTTGAGGTTTAACGTCCCCGTCAACACTGTATAGGTAATTTTGGAGACGTTGCTTCCAATTTTGTGGGACTTTTACCTGACACTGAGATGAAATGACATCTCAAGCCCTGCCACCCAATGAAACCAATTGGGTTTAATTCATGGACTGACAGCACCAGAATCCTAGGCAGGTTTACCAGTACTCATGTGCGGTCAGTTTCAGCTCTGCGTGGAAGCATCATGCAGCCCAATCTATCTCTTCAAGACCCAATGGGCGGGGGCCGCCTGACGGATGCTTTAAGGGTTAAGCTGTTATTGTGTATATTGTATTTATTCCATTTTAACTGAAGGTATCTATTCCTACCTCATCATCATCCTGACTGTGACTATCCTGTAGAGGTCTATAGAAGTCGAGCAGCGTATGAGAACCCAGGCTAATTGTTGAGACTGTAGGGAAGTACAGAGGGCCATCTTCATGGGGCTGAAATATACATGTTCTAAAACCTCCACTTTCAATTGTCACCTAATTAACAGCCAACTCTCTTCACCAGTCACGTCCATTGCAAGCAAATCATTTCATTATATATTAGAATCTGCTGAGCAGCCACCTCTGTCCAGCAGCCACTTTACTAAATCTGAATTCCCTCTACTAAATAGCTACTAAATAGCCAGCGCCAAACACTGGTGGTAAAACATAGGAATAGTTTCTTTTCTGGAGTATTTTATCGTTCTGATGTCAGTATAAATAAAAATAGGTAAATAAAACAAGAGACGTGATGGCCATGCATGGCTCACCCGATTTCAAGATGTTATATAGCTTTTGAAAGTCATGTGGATAACTGACAATCATTTTATTCAATGGACCATAACTGCTGACAAAGATGAATGGCCACCTGGGCAACATTCTTGCATAGTTTGAATAAAACTGGTTTAAGAATTTCGGATAGGTCGCCATTTAAATAAAAAAAATTCCCACTCTAAAGTCTGTCAAGCATGTTCTCCATAACACATAACCGTTTCAATAGATCACCTAACCTTTAACCTGCTGAATATTCAATTAAGCCACACTCATTTCTGACTTTGAACCAATCAGATTACTTGATGCAGCTTATTTCTACATATTCATAAACTGAATGTCAAACTGTGTAGATCCTGATCAGATGGCTTTTCAGAAGCCATCTGATCTGGATCTACACTGTTTGCAAAGATAGGGCTTGTCGCCTACAGCAGGGTAAAGGCTAATCAACCTTCCCATTACGTTTAAATGAAACTGGCCTAAAGGAATAGGAAGACTTATCATTTAAAGGGAGTTCTCTTTTGAGCTTTGGCTGCCATCTTGTTCATTGGAGCAGAACTAATAGAGGGTCTCCTTGTATTTCTATTTTGAGCTCTGACTGCCGTCTTGCTCATATAGCGATTTCTGTCGAAGATCATCTAAGCAACATTCCTGTGAAGATTGAATAAAATGGTTTCATGAACATTGAAGCAAAACTATGGCATCTGATGGGTGATCAAGGTTTTAAAGCAATTTTAACAAAATTATCTAGCTTTTGATGCGTCTTGACCCATATTCAAAATTAACCAAGATAACATCCCGACAAATATTCTGCTATAGTTTCATGAAAATTGAAGCTAAACTTTGGTCTCAAGAGGATGTGTGAACAAGGTTTTAAGGAGGGTGGGGAGTAATTCATTTGTCTTTAGATTTTTTTTATTTGCTTATATTTTGTAGCTTAGAATCTCTGCATTCGTTTGCCGGTATAAAAATATAGGCATACCATGCTTTTTTTCGAGCTCTTTAGCCTTATAGAGGGGTACAGTTTTCGAAATTATCGAATGTTTCAATAATTATCCCAGTCATTGACAAAGTGTCGATAACAATTGTTTAAAACAATATTTCCAAGTTTGGTTTAAAAAAACACAATGCAGGATAATGTCATGTTTGCGTACCTATGTGTGAAAGACAAACTCTTTCACAGATTTGTGTCGAAACACCTATTTACAAATGTCCTTTTCTGCATGTTTTGCTGTTTTGAGATGCAATTTTCGCTATATTTGAAAAATGGATGAATTTTTCGTCTTTAGATTTTTCTTATTTTCACTTATATTGTGTAATAATATTAGATACACGAAATAGGCGTGAAATTTGACCATGTCACCAGGCATCTGAGAGAAATATTGCAGAAAAAATTACCCCACCCCCAATGAAAATGGCTAAAAAAACATTAAGATATTGTTTAAATGACAAGAACAAGGATAATACCTTTATTACTGCACATACTTTTGCTTCCTTAATGTGATATGAATCAAAGTATTTCATTAGAATTGAAACACAATTTCATTTATAAGTTTTATGGTGTGAAAAATGGATTTTTCTGACCAAAAAATGCATGTTCTGATATAGCCATATTGTCGTTTTGTTCATGTTTTAAAGATATGAAGCCATTAATATTGTCGCAGACGTTCAAACAATGTCAGATGTATGTTATTAATATACCTTGGAAACATTTTTGTACATTTTTAGCTTTCTTTTTTTACAATTTGATCACCCTAATGAAATGGGTTGAAATCGATAAAAAAAAAATACAATAAGCTGATGCAAAAGAATATAAAAATTTCCTTTTTCCCATTTAAGTTCCTGCCAACGTTATAGGGAAAGTAGAAAAACTTCTAATTATTTTTTTTTCTATAATTTTGACAAGTTTTTTTTTCATGCCATATTGACCGGAAACGCTATTTAATTATCTATTGCCTGTTTATGCAAACTGTGAAAGGGAGGTGAGATAAGTTATCCTTTTACTTTCCGAAAGTAGATAGAAGTGATGGCAATGACCAGGAATCGATACAATTACCCAACACCTCCGATCAGACACACCAAAGGGAAAGAACCACGAACATGAATAACTAGACCGTAATGGAAACATCACTAGCGGAAAGCCAAAATGGCAGTTACATTCCCACATAGTGACTTTCGTGGACCTTGAGAAGGCATTTGGTTGAGTGTCTCGGAAAGTCATCTGGGAGGCACAGAGAAAATTTCAAGTGGAGGAGTGGAATGTTCGAATGGTCCAGTGGGTGTATGCTAATTCGCGGAGCCGTTTGCGTTTTTGTGTTGGTTCCATTGAAGAATTCGAATTGAAGGTCGGTGTTCCTCAAGGCTCTTTTCTCAGCCTAATGCATTTCATCATTGTGCTTTATGTCTTGTCATGCGAGTTCTGCTCTGGGGGCCTTTGTAATCATAGCTGAATCACTTCAGTGAGCTACACACGTCAAAGGCGTCGCCCCAAAACTTCTCATATATATAGTCTGTACAATGCAGGATAGCCCCGAACTGGCCTTGAAGAAAAAGATTGTGCTGCATGATACTAACCCAGTCAAACATGAGTACGAGTAGACCGCCCTGCCCAGGTAAAGTGTGCAAGACGGACGGTCCTTATAAACATATAGGTTGGTTTCACTGGCCGTCAGGTTTCATCTCAGTGTCGGGTAAAAAGACCCACAAATTGGGAAGTAACCTCTCCAAAATGACCAATATTATGTTGACGTTAAAATGACATCTCAAGCCCTGCCGCTCAACGAAACCAATAGGGTTTATATGCAAGGACGGTCCGACTTGGACCCATTTTCCTGAGCAGGTTTAGACCCTATAAGGGGTTTACTAGTTTTCACGTGCGGTCGATTTCAGCTCTGCGTGAAAGCATCATGCAGCCCGATGGGCTGGAGCCGGTACATTGACAAAATTCTGTTATGACGGTGGATGTGTGGGCATACAAAGGCTCCGTGTGGCACAACTTAAACCATCATCTTTATATTCGAAACAGATCAAAGTGAATTTTTCTTGTACACCCTTTTGCTTATGCATGATTTTTGTTCAACACTGTAAAGGTCGTTTTGGAGACGTCGCTTCCAATTTTGTGGGACTTTTACCCGACCTTAAGATGAAATGTCATCTAAAACCCCGCCGCCAATTGAACCAATTGAATTTATTAACATGGACAAGCCGACTCGCACCGCTTTGCCTGGGCAGGCTTAGATCCTCTAAGCAGTTTACCAGTAGGCCTACACCTGTTGAGTGCAAGATCCTAATTATGGGTACTGGCACAGGCTATTTGTTCACTGAGATAGCTTAACAGTAATTGAACCCGAGACTGCGACTGACAGATAAAAGAATATTGTGCGCTGCCAGGCATTACAGTCTGCACTTTTAGTTACCAAATATGGCAGTGTTTTCTTTCCATATATATGACGTCACGCAAACTAAAGTTAACGTCACTATTGATTCAATGTTTTGTTTGTGTTGACAAAGTATGGCCGTGGAATATGTGAACTGATAGACTCTTCGAGGCTATATTTTTGACACCAATTGAAAAATAAAGTAAACATCATGCGTTAAAGAGAGTTCAGATTTGCCATGGATAGCTGATGGGCTGTAATCGGAGGAAACAAACCAGTAGCTGGAAAAATACAGGGTTAGTCTGTTTATCCCTCTATTTTCCTGTGCTTCCAGCCATGCGGAATAGACCGGAAAGTAGTCTATGAAGTCGCAAAATAATGTATAACAAAATGCACAGATATTGTCAAGACAAGAGGGTCCTTATGACCCTGCAAACCAGTGGGCGTCAGCACAGGGCCATTTTGGCCCCAGGGCTATAATTTGAACAATCTTGGCAGAAGCTTCATACCAAATATCAAAGACATGGGATTTCTGGTTTCAGACAAGAAGATTTTTAAATATTTTCCCTATATAAGTCCATGCAAACCGGTGAGCCTCAGCACGGGACCATTTTTGGCTTCATTGCTATAATATAACAATCTTGGTAGACGTCCACTAGATGAAGCTTCACACCAAATATCAAAGTAGGTTTTGCACGTGACACATCGTCTTATCATGGTTAACATATCTACAAAGTATTTTCAATATCCATCCAGAAATAAGAAAGTTATTGACTGCGTTTTAGTCTCAGACCCTTTTTTACCTTTGACCTCTAAGTATGACCTTGACCTTGGAGGTATGGACCTGGGTTTTGCACTTGACATGTCGTAACATGATGGTTAACATTTCTGCCGAGTCATTTTAAAATCCATCAAGAAATAAGGAAGTTGTTGACCGCTTTTAAGTTTCGGACGCACTGACACATGGACGAACGGACGGACGAACAGGGGCAAGGCTCTATGCCCTTTCCACCATTCTTCTAATGGCGGGGGCATAAAAAGGAGTTCTCATGGACATTCGTTGTATTTTATTTTATCTAACTTGACTTATAACTTGCTGAAACCTTCATGATCAGCTGCTTTTATGATATTTAGGAACATGCTGTCTCAGTCCGGTTTTATTAGGTCGGCGGTTATGTAACAGGCAGCGGATTAGTGTACGTTTGATTTGAGGTTTAACGTCCATGTCGACAGTATATAGGTCATTTTGGAGACATTACTTCCAATTTTGTGGGACTTTTACCCAACACTGAGATGATATGAGATCTCAAGCTCTGCCGCCCAATTAAACCAATATGTAGGGTTTATATGCATGGACGGTCCAACTCGCACCACATTTCCTGGGCATGCTTAGAACCTCTAAATGGTTTACCAGTACTCATGTGAGGTTGGTTTGACCTCTGCGTGGAAGTATCATGCAGCCCACCTATTTCTTCAATCCCCAATAGGTGGGGTGGAGTGTTTGTTTATGCTGCTTTTTAATAAGATCAGAGAGCAACATTTTAGAACACACAGACTTCTGAAAAAGGGGGGAAGGGTGCAAAGTTTTGGTATTTTTCAGAGGGTGAAATACTGCTTGAATTTGATATAATTTTCCAAAACAATTAGAGGAGGGGTGCATTTGCACCCGTCCCACTCTGTATGGGCCTGCATCAACAGGTAGAATGAACTATTTTCTTTAAACATTGCACTGAAAGGACACTGTATCAGTTCACAGTTATTCAGTTGTTTGGATGCAGTGGTGGGACTGAGCGAGAAGAGAGAGTGGAGAAAATATGGCAGTGTAGATCTTGATCAGCATAAACCATCGATAGATCTACACGGTTTGTAAAGGAGCAGTAGGATAGAATGTTATACATGTAGTAACTTTTCCAGCAAATATTGTCTTGCATATGAGGTTAAAGGCATTTATTCTTATACAGTAGGATACACCCTGTGTTCCTAATTGTTTTATTGCCCCCTGTGGTATACTGTCTATAGCAGATCAAAGGTGGTCCTTAATAGGTAGCTCTTGTTGAATCCCCTGACTGAGGCACATAAGGGAAAAACCTATAATGTACACTAGTCCACAGTTAGTAAATTATTGTTTTTCCCCAGGGAGGCCCCTTACCATAATTACCTGTTGAAGACAGAGGCCTTCTCTTCAGTCAGCACTGAGGGCTACATAATATTATGTAATGAAATGATAGTCCTCAATAATGAAGAATAAATGCCTCTAGGCATTATCCATGAAATATTGAAAATTCAGTAAGTAAATAATAATAACCTTGAAGGAAAATCCTACCAATGCAAAAAACAAGAACGTCGTTTTTTTTTTCAGACAAAATTTTACTGAATACTTTTCTTATAATGAAGCGTTTTAACGGGTACCAACAATCTACGCTATATTTTTTGCTACTGTCCGTGTGACTGTACAAAACCCAGGTACAGGTTATTTTCAGCAGTGTTCAGTCTTCTCCCTGTGACATCAGAGCGCTATGTAAAAGGTAAAATCTGGACTGGGCTGGAGACCGAGGTACTGACTTATCAATCGACCCAAAGACAATCTGGACTGGGCCGGTGTACGAGGTATTCGCTTATCAATCGACCTGAAGATACTAAGTACAGAATCTTCCCGCCTGCTATTTACCAAATGACTGTCGCTAACCCTTAACAAAATCCAGGTACTGGTTGTTTAATGCACCCGAGACATCAGAGTGCAGTCTAAAAAGTAAATGCTGGACTGTGCTCGTGCAAGCGGGCATTCGAAAACGGTGAATACCTAATCACACATCATCTAATACGGTGTCTGATTAGGTCACCTCTTAAAATACTGGAATTTAAGGGTTCAATGAACAGTTCAATTCTCAGTTCAGGACTATTTTCCCAACCTACATCGCCAAAAAATACACCATTTGAGCAAGGTATATACTGTTTGCATAAAACGTTTTGTAAGATTGGTCTCCCCTTGTTGATAAAGCTCCCCTTAGCTACCTATGTCGGACCTCCTCGCCATTTATAGATGCAAGCGTTAGTAGCGTAAAAATAAAATATCAGCTTGCAACCTACCTTATGACAGGCACTTCTGCAGAGTTTTTATTATTATTATTATTATTATTATTGTTGTTGTTATTTTGTTTCTGGTTAAACAAAAGTTCTTCATCTTAACCAAACAAAAGTTCTTTAAGATCTTCACATACATTGAATGTGAACAGTAATGGCTGATTTGACGTGTTTAAGTAAGATAGTTTCTTGCTACACAGCTTGGTCTGTTTAGAATGCATTAAGGTCAGCTGAAGAAATAATCGTAGGATTCCCAACACTTTTAAACAAGAGGCCCATGGGCCACTATGCTCACCAGAGCTCATGGGGGCACTGCCCACAGGCAGCCATGTATTTTAATAAACCAAGGAAGTCGATGAAATTTGAACCCAAACAGCCTAGTGGCTTCAGAGGACTGATGTCGCTTGAATGAGCTCTTGCAAGACAAAAGACAACAATTGACAACTGCCCATCTGTGGCAACCAATAGGCCTAAAATTATATGGCAGATAGACCATTGTTTAAGGAATATTTCCATGAAAGTTTGACAAATATCTTGAAAGGCAAACTAAAGAGTAAAATTTCATTAAAAACAGAAAACCTGTATAGGGAAATATGGTGACTATTTGCATAAATAGCATATGGTTTATGAGGAGATGATGTTTTAAGTTTGTTTGTATTGGAGTTTAACAGCCCATTCAACACTATTTAGGTCATTCTTGAGCTGGTCAGTTTACCTATCCACACTTTCCTGGGCAGGCTATTACGTAAGCGGTTAACCAGTGCAGTGCACATTCTTTTGCCAGAAACTGGTAGCTGCCCTTCTTGACTCAGCGGAAGGGAGAGAATGACCTTACAAAAGATTTCATGATCAATCTCCACGAAAGAATGTTGCCGACCCTGGCAGGTATTGAACCCACGCCCTCCTGATCACCAGTCATACACGCATCTGACTAGGCTACCAAGGCCAGCCTGATGTTTTAAGTATTTTTTCTTTTTAATTTATGTTTGGAAACCAATAAATCATAAGGCAGATAAAGATTGCTTAAAGAATATTTCTATAAAAGTTTTGCCAAAATATCTGGCAGTAAATGCAAATTTTCAATTTGCCATGGAAACTCTAACGTGTCATAGCAACCAAACTTAAGAACGGAATTTCATAAACAAGAGGCCCATGGGCCACTATGCTCACCAGAGCTCAGGTGGGCACTGCCCAATGGCAGCCATGTATTTTAACATGATATCATTTTAATCTGCCGAATGAACCCCCATATCCAAATGAGCACCCATGTGGACTCAGTATATGAAACATTAGGCCTTTTATGAAGTAGAGGGGGTGGGGCATGGACCCAATGGAGCTCTGGTTGGTATCACTAAATGTGTCTTATTACAAGGAACAAGAATATATATGGTTTAGCGATGGGGATCTGTATGGCCCGAGATATAAGGCCTCTTAAACAGTGGTGGGTCGGAGCATGCCTGCCGATCCAAGGAAAGCCCAAGATTGTTGTCCCTAAATGTGTCTTATTGTAATGACCAAGTATATATATGGTTTAGGGGTGCGAATCTGAACGGTTTCCGAGATATGAGGCCCTTTTATGAAGTGGAAAGGAGAGGAATGGCCTCTGCGGACACCCCTACAGTAGGTATGCTAATAATAAGGAACAAGAACATATATGATTATGGGGTGGGGATTTGAATGGTTCTGAAATATATGGCCTTTTATGAAGTGGAAGGGCAGGGCATATTGCCTAAGCACAAAGAAACGCCCAAGTTGGTGTGATCGAACGAGTCTTATCACCAGGAACAAGAATATATATGGTTTAGGGGTGGGGATCTGATCGATTTCTGAGATATATGGCTTTTAATGAAGTCAAGCGGTGGGGCATGGCCCGGGCATGCCCCAGGGACTCCCAAGCTGGTGTCACTGAATGCGTCTTATCATAAGGAAGATGAATATATTATGGTTTAGGGGTGGGGCTCTGAACAGTTTCTGAGATATAAGGCCTTTTGTGAAGTGGAGGGGTGGGGCAAGGCCCCGGGAGACCCCCAGGTTGGTTTCAATGAATGTGTCTTATCATAAGGAACAAGAATATATATGGTTTAGGTGGGGGATCTGTAAGGTTTCCGAGATATTGTGATATTATGCAATGGAGGGGGTGGGGCTTGGTCCCAGCACATGCCTGGGGACCCCCAGGTTGGTGTCACTGAATGCGTCTTATCATAATGAACAAGAATATATATGGTTTAGGGGTGGGGATCTGAACAGTTTCTGAGATATATGGCCTTTTGTGAAGTTGAGGGGTGGGGTAAGGCCCCGGCGCGACCCCCAATTTTGTGTCAATGAATGTGTTTTATCATAAGGAGCAAGTATATGGTTTAGGGGTAGGGATCTGTAAGGTTTCCAAGATATTGGGCCTTTGCTGAAATGGAGGGGTGTGACATGGCCCTGGGGCATCCTGGGGGACCCCCAGGTTGATGTCACTGAATGGGTCTTAATATCATAATGAACAAGAATATATATGGTTCAGGGCTGGGGATCTGAATGGTTTCCGAGATGAAGTGGAGGGGGTTGGGCATGGCCTCGGTGCATCCCGGAGGACCCCCAGGTTGGTGTCACTGAATGTGTCTTATCAATAGGAACAAGAATATATATAGTTTAGGAGTCGGGATCGGAATGGTTTCTGAGATATATGGCCTTTCATGAAATGGCGGGGGTGGGGCATGGCCCCGGTACAACCTGGGGGACCCTCAAGTTGGCATAAAAGCATATGGCTGAGAGAAGTTTACTCAAGAAACATTTCTATAAAAGTTTTGTCAAAATATCTGCAATGACTTGGCAGTAAATGCCATTTTTCAATTTTCCCCATTGTAAGTCTACGAAAACTCTTAAGTTGCCATAGCAACCAAACTAAGCAGCCGATTTTCATAAAATAACACACACTTTCATTCCCCCAGCCCAAGGATGCTACAGATAAAATATGGGCTCAATCGGCCCAGTGGCTTCAGAGGAGATGTTTAAAAGTGTTGACGCCAGACATATGACGACAACGACGGACAACTGCCTATCCTATAAGCTCCCCCGGAGCCTTGGGCTCTGGTGGGCTAAAAAAATGAATACTTTATCCCTTAATGTGAGAGTTTTCATTTATTGAAGTACTAATGATACAGGTCATTTTCAAATATGGTAGTTTGATTAGTATTTTGGTGTTAATGTCGATGATAGTTCTGACCTATGTGTAAAGCGCAGGGATACAGTCTTTTTCTGTTCGAGTTAATTTGGAAATAAGGTCAACTGAAATAGTGTAATAAATTTGGGGAGCTATCGCACCCCAAAAAGCAAATCATGATGTTCAATGCAATGGTCAGTGTAAAAGAGATTTTGACGGGGACGTTAGACCTCATATCAAACAAACGAACAAAATCTTAACCAAACGACTGTTTCCCCACATCCTGATAATCATGCATGTTTTGTCATAATCCACCGATAGGTTCAGGAGATAAAGCGCTTAAAACAGGCTATGCCAACATCAATGCCGACGCCTACGGGATCCACACCAAAAACGATGTCCGCGTCACCTCCGGTGTGGGGACATAATTTGATGACTGTCTGGTTAGGATTTCTCAGTCTGCATTGAAAACAAGTTCTAGAACCTTTTCATATTATTTTATCAAAATATTCTCATGAGCACTGTCAGAAAATGTAGACTGTAAGGACAGTCTGGGCGGTAAGCTGCAGACAGTCGTACATAGAAGATGTCAGTTTTGGAGATGTAACTGAACACTGACAGTAGTATGGATAGTTTGAAAGTCAGCCGTATTCAGTGGTATCTCGAAGATGGCATATACTATGGAGACATACCATGATTCCTTGACCAGCTTCATATTCATTGACAAGCACGTGGTTTGGAGTTTTATCTTCAAACATTCCCAGAGCTGCAATCTTCTTTGCGTACGTTTCTAACCACTGAAAGGCATGTAAAAGAGTAAGGTCATGTTTGAGCTTGTATTTAGTCAGCAGGATGTGTTGATATTTCAACGATTAACGGGAACACAAATCTTTCAACAAGAGCTCCACAAGCGGGGCATTATACAACCGTGGCAATGTAAAGTTTCAGCTTGATCAAATGTTAACTGTAAGAGGATTTAGCCAGAAACAAAGTATTCACAGAAATTTTCAAAGGGGCATAACTCTGTTAATATTTTGGTGGACAGTAACCTCAAAACAATGTTTGCTACTCCACATCATGGTCTAACTATACATCAAGTTCCTGCTTGACAAGATCTAAATTGCAGGCGGAGTTAGCGGGAACAAAATGTAAACAGAATTTTCAAAGCCAACAATTCTGAATCTCCATGTTGCCCAATGCCAATCAAGTTTCAGCTCCGTCGAACCTTTGGTTCAGGAGATGTAGTTTGAAGAATTTTAAGCTGGCCACCATGGTGACCATCTTGTATATCGGAATAGAACAATTGTAGCAAATCAGAATTTTCATGTTGCCCGTATGCCTCCCATAAATTTTCAACTTGATCTGACCTTTGGTTCCGGAGAAGAACTAGAGCTGTCAGTGAAACTGACTAGGGCCCCGCAGTGCCATCAGAGGAGTTGGATTTTTTTTCAAAGGGCTATTACTCTTAGAGTATTGTAGCTAGAGTTACGTCAGTTGCTATGTAATTGTGTAATGATATTGTGACCATATATCTTAAGTTTGAAAGTGATGCATTTGACTGTTTGTAAGTTTTGAATGAAAAACAAAAGGGTATTACTATATGGCAACTGTCAATAACTTCAGCTTCAGTTTGTAAACATAAAAAATGTTGATGGATATGCGGGCAGATGGACAGACGGACGGACAGACAGGTCATTACTATAGGGCAACTGTCAGTAACTATAGGAAGTTTAATTTGAATATCTATAGCGGTTTTAAAATAAAGATGAAAAAAGACGAAAAAAGCTGATTTTTTTAAGTTATTCAAAGGGCCATAACTCTAAGAGTATTGAAACTACAGTAACGTTACTTGTCATAAAATTGTGTAATGATAATGCGACCAAATATTTAAAGTTTGAAGTTGATAGATTTGACCGTTTGTAAGTTATTAAGAAAAAACATGAAAAAGCTGATTTTTTAGTTTTTCAAAGGGCCAGAACTCTGAGAGTATTGAAGCTACAGTTAGGTAACTTGCCATAAAACTGTGTAATGATGATGAGACCATATATTTAAAGTTTGAAGTTGATAGGTTTGACGGTTTGTAAGTTATTAAGAAAAAAAATGAAAAATGTGGACATTTATTAAGTTTTTCAAAGGGCCATAACTCTGAGAATATTGTAGCTAGAGTTACCTAACTTGCCATGAAATTGTGTAATGTTATTGTGACCTTATATTTAAAGTTTGAAGTTGAACGGTTTTTAAGTTATTAAGAAAAAACATAAAAAATGTGGACGGACAGACAGACAGACAGGGTGATTACTATAGGGCACCCGCAAATAAATTTTCGGGGCCCTAATTATGTCTTATGAAGAATTTCAAGATGGCCACTATGCACAGCAATCTTGGATCTTAAAACAGGAAACATTTAGTAAATCTGAATCCCCATGTCTCTCTAAAGCCTTCCATCAAGTTTCAGCACAATCCAACCCTTGCTTTGGGAAGAGATGTTACTCGAAGAATTTCAGGATGGCCGCCATAGTAGATATCAGAACAGAACAATTTCAGCAAATCTGAATCGCAATTTTTCCCTGATGCCTCCATGAAGTTTCAACTTAATCATACCCCTGGTTTGGCAGATGTCTTTTGAAAAATTTCAAGATTGCCACCATGGTTTGCCATCTAGGATATCAGAATGGAATGATTTTAGCAAATCTAAATTTCCATGTCGCCCAACCATGCCTCACATGGAGCTTCAGCTTGATCAGACCTCTGGTTTGGGAGGAGATGTCGTTCGAAAAATTTTCAGATGGCAGCCATGGCGGCCATCCCCTCGGTAAAGAAGGGGCAGCTGGTTATGTTCCTTTCCGTTGTGTTTGCATTGTATATGAAATATTTGGTTTTCTCTTCCTCTTGGTGCCATTGGTAAGTTGTTTTCTTTGATGTCGCACTTTAGGGCCATTGCTTTGTCTTAGCTATATACATTACAAAATATAGTATGGCGTTCCACACCCCGCCCATCGGAGCTCGAACAAAATAGATGGGCTGCATGATGCTTCCGTGCAGAGCTAAATCAGACCGCACCCAAGTACTGGTAAACTGCTTAGAGGATATAAGCCTGCCCAGGCAAAGTGGTGTGAGGCGGACCGTCCATGCATATAAACCCTATTGGTTTCATTTGGCGACAGGGCCTGAGATGTCATTTCATCTCAATGTCGGGTAAAAGTCCCACAAAATTGGAAGCAACATCTCCAGAATGACATATACAATGTTGACGGGAACGTTAAACCACAAATCAAATTAAACAAACAAAATGGCGTTGCCAGAGGTTCTTACCAATTGCAGAACTGGAATACTTGATGCATTCAACTACAGGTACGCTAGCCACCTGCTAGCTAGGGCAAGCTTTTTGCAAACAAGAAAAAAAAAAATTTTCCCCAATCTGCGGACAATAGCTCTTATGATTTTTTAGATATCTTGCTTACAAGATTAAGATATCTTGCTTACAAGCTTAAAACGCCCAAAGTTTCAAAGGGCCATAACTCAAATAAAAAATCCCTTTTTTTCGAAAGTTGATCAGTTCATTTTCTTATCATCCCCAATCAGTTTGTAAGGTTTCAGGGCAATAGCTGTAATGGTTTTTGAGATATCTTGCTTACCAGCTTAAAATGCCCAAAGTTCCAAAGGGCCATAACTAAAGATAAAATTTTCGACTTTTATCCAAAAGTTAGTCACAATTCATCTACTCATCATCCCGAATCAGTCTGTAAAGTTTCAGGGCAATAGTTCAAATCGTTTTTGCGATATCTTGCTAACAAGCTTAAAGCGTCCAAAGTTTCAAAGGGCCATAACTCCAAAGGGCCATAACTCAAGCGAAAAATTCGGATTTTTTCCAATAGTTAATCAGTTCATCAACTCATCATCCCGAATCAGTCTGTAAAGTTTCAGGGCAATAGCTTGAATCATTTTTAGATATCATGCTAAGAAGCTTAAAATGCCCAAGGTTTCAAAGGGCATTCTTCAACTCAAGTAAAAAAAAAATAAATTTTTTTCAGAAGTTAATCAGTTCATCTTCTCATCATCTCCAATCAGCATGTAAAGTTTCAGCGCAATAGCTTAAATGGTGTTTGAGATATCTTGCTTACAAATTTAGATATCTTGCTTACAATCTCAAAACGCCCAAAGTTCCATAGGGCCATAACTCAAGAGAAAAAATGCGGAGTTTTTCAAAAAGACACCCAGTGTAAAATGTTGACGGACAGATGGACGGATGGATGGATGGACAACCGGAAGGATGGACAACTGGACAGACGGACGGACGGACAGAAACTTGCATGCCTATGTCTTCTTGCTAAAGCAGGTGCGACAAAAAGTATAAATGCAAGAGTTATAGTTACCTGGGGCAAATCTTCTGCCACCATTCCATTAGATGAACGGATGGATGGATGGACAACCGGAAGAATGGACAACCGGAAAGATGGACGGACAGAAACTTGCATGCCTATGTCTTCCTGCTAAAGCAGGTGTGACAAAAAGTATAAATGCAAGAGTTATAGTTACCTGGGGTAAATCTTCTGCCACCATTCCTTTAGGATGTGGTAATCCCCCTGAAGATTAAAATCAAAGCGCCAAAGGCACTGAAATGACAGATTCTATGAGAAAATCAAAACACTGTGAAAACTAACAGACAACCTTTTTAAAAAGATCTTAAAATTTAGAAAAGTAGTTCTGCAAATTCCATTGTATGATATGTTTGCAGCTTTCTATACACCGGTGGTATCATGAAATGCCATTCGATGTTTCAAATTTTGGAAAGAAACTATTTACGTTTTCAAAACCAAACATTTAAATTTAAGTTTTAACAATACAACTGGCAATTAGTAACATTTTTGTCTGGTCGGTTGTGGATACCTCCCCCCAAAAGATACTCTATTTTTCACAAAGAGATCGGAGGAGAAAGGCTGGTCAGTCCAGTACATGAATTCCATTGGCTTGAAGACATTTTTGAGTAAGAACACCACTATAAACACGCACGTAATCCTGCTGGATTAGATATCCGGATTCTGAGCGTAAACAAATAAATGGAACCACGTGAGGCCGACGCACTTGATTGATGTAACGTCTCGCTGTTCAGTTAACGTCTCAGCCATGATCTTGAATGTTCTTAATGTCGCTCACTGAGCTACAATAGCTCGACATACCATTTCGCTTATTCCATCCGATATGTCATGCTCTATTACGCACGCGTCGCCTCGGCATACCTTACATCTGTGTGTCGAAACATCCCGAAACGACAATCGGCGTGATTCACGCTGAAGTGCGATGTGTCACTGAAACGCATATCACGCGAGTCGCTTAGACGCCAATATACATGTACGTATTTCATGCACCAGCGTAAGTGTTCCGTAGTGTGTCGACGTCTTAATTTTGGTCACGACAGGGACGTCTAGCTCTCAAAAGTGCATCGCATAAGTGCGACGAACAGTGTCAGTGCTTATTAGTCGGTAGTTGAAACCCTTTGTTTATCTACAGGTACAGTGTAGCAGATGCCGGCGGAAATCTGCTTCGCATATGCGTCTGTCGGATGAATCGATCTTGACGTACTGACGTCGGTCTTCCGCTACGCCGACGTCCACTAGCGTCTTCTGTTGATAGTAAGATGTCGCTCCAACAGACAATTAGATCACATACATGTGGCACCCAAAATCAGAGTCAACGCCATCCGCTTTCCGACCAACTTCTAACTGTCCATTAGAAGCTTCCGTGGTGTAGTGGTTATGCTACTCGCCTTGTAAACCAGGGATCGCAGGATCGATCCCGGACTTCTCCAGACTTTCGGATGTGTCTTTAAACCGAGGTACCGTCTCCGTATGACCCTAGCTGTTGGTGGGACATAAAACTCAAACACTCACTCTCTCACTCTAACTGTCCAGGGTTTAATGAAAAATGTTGCAATACGTTCTCACTTGATGCTTTTTGAGAACAAAATACAATTTCTTCTTTTCTAGGCACGACCTTACATCACACATCAAAAGTTTGATCCTGAACATGTGGTTTCTTTCAGTGATGGTGTGAAGGTGGTACACAGGATCGTTGGCCCCAGCCCATCGGGGCTTAAAGAAATAGATGGACTGCATGATGCTTCCACGCAGAGCTGAAACCGACCCGCACACGAGTACTGGTAATCTGCTTAGAGGATCTAAGCCTGCCCAGACAAGAGGTGCGAGTCGGACCGTCCATGAATATAAACCCTATTGGTTTTGATTGGGCGGCAGGGCTTGAGATGTCATTTCATCTCAGTGTCGGGTAAAAGTGCCACAAAATTGGAAGCAACGTCTCCAAAATGACCTATACAGTGTTGACGGGGACGTTAAACCTCAAATCAAACAATACAAAACACAGGATCGTGGCCGGACTGGTAACCATACGTCACGGTTGATTGATTTAACCTTTTTAGCTTAAGGGCATGGTGCCTAAGCGTGTTGTAATCATGCAATCGTCTGGTTTCAAAATCAAAGCACCCAAAGTGTTGGTGGGATGTAGGTTGGGGTAAAAGTCCTGGGCTGAGATTAAACTGTTTAATTTAACTCTGCAATTCCAAACAAATAGTAAAGATTTTGATAAGAAGCGCGTTCTGCAGCGTCCGAACTTGGTCTATACTGTTTGCTAAGCTCACCCTATGATTCCAGAATACCCCGATCTCACTGTGGCTATTTTCTGCAAGAAAAAGGTTATTCTGAGAAGTCAGTGATAGTCACGTAGACGTTAGCTCTGAATCGCTTTTTTATTAGTAACTTCGGGTCGAATGCCAAACAATCAACCAAAACAAAGCCGGGTCGTTTGTCTTGGTTACATGTAAGTGTTATCTGTAAAATCTGCACTTGAAAAAAATGTTCGATCTGGCAAACAATGTAGATTAAGATCAAACGCCACAGAAAACGGTGTTGATCTTGTTCTACATTTTTTGCATCAATTACTAAACTTCCGTTCAGTTTAAACGGATCAGTCCAAATCCTGGTTCATGACCAGCCTGCATTTAGAGACAATCGGCATGAGTGTTGTCAGTGCTTTGATTTATTCACTGCCTTGAGTTTCTGGAGTGTACTCTTCCATCACTGAAGTTGGGCTCGTCCATTCTGCTAAATATGGCACCTAGAATGATATCACAGGACCTACACTGTTTGCATAGGTATCTGTACCATATTCCAGGGTTGAAAGGGACAGTCTTTTCTCGCAAAGTCTGATATACACCTAGTTGTAACTGACCTAGACTTGACCTCGAATGTCGGAAAACCCATTAATATTCTGGTCTGCAGCTTACCGGCTGGTCTTTAAGGATTAAATATTGACAGCACTGTTAGAAAACAGTGTAAAACCTGAGCAGACGTCTAAGCAGATGCCGCATTGATATAGGTATACAGTTTCGCATGATGCAGCTGATTCATATGAACTGCTGAATATATTCTCTGAAAGGTAAGATAAAATCGTTAAGTCGTCTGCTTCAAAAGTTTGTATTGCGATTATAGGATGTACAATTTTGATAACTGCGCCTAACCGGACTACATTTTTGTGCGGACTCATATTTCTTTGGCGGTCAAAGCCGGAAGAAAGTCGTAAGAAAGCCGGAACTACTTTACAACACGCAGGATAGCTAGAGATGACAGATAGAATCTGTCATTAACCAGAGATTCAACTTAGGTGAAGTTGATGTCGCACCTGCTCCCAACCTGCCCCACACAAAAAAATTAAAAGTTTATTTAAAACAGAAGAAATGAATATACCGGTAGGGCTTTGAGAAGAATCCATAGCCTATATATGTGAAGTAAAAAAACTGACTAAGATCACAATGTGCTAAAATGTAATAGAAATGATCCAAGAATTATATCCACAGAACATGAACATCCTCATATCATGCAGAAAACACATGCTAAGTTTCAAAATGATTAATATAAAACTGTAAGAGTTGCGCTGACGAGGTACCTACTGTATATCAATTGGAGGTTAAAATGTGGAAAAAGTGACAAAAATTGATCCAAAGATTAAGTCCAAACCACATGCACAGCCTCATGTCATGGCAAAAACACATGCAAAGTTTCAAAGTTTCAAAATGATTAATATAAAACTGTAAGAGAAGCTGTGGTGACAAAGAGGTACCTTCTGCCTATCAATTGAAGGTTAAAATTCACTATGTGCAAAAAGTGGATAAAAATATTCCGAGAATTATCTCCAAACCATATGCACATCTTCATACCATGGTGAAAGCACATGCTAAGTTTCAAAATGATCGGTATAAAACTGTAAGAGGAGATGCGATGACAATGGGTACCTTTCATATATCAATTGAAGGTTAGAAATGACTAAGTTCACAATGTGGAAAAGGTGATAAAAAATGATCCGAAGATAAAGTCAAAACCACATGCACATCCTCATACCATAGCAAAAACACACACAAAGTTTCAAAATGATAGATATAAAACTGCAAGAGGAGTTGCGATGACAAGTGGTACATATCGTACATATCAACTGAAGCTTAAAAGTGGCCAAGTTCACAATGTACAAAAGTGAAAAAAATACTCTGAGAATTATGTCGAAACCACATGCACATCATCATGCCATAGCGAAAGCATATGCAAAGTTTCAAAATGATCGGTGTAAAACTGCATGAGGAGTTGCGATGACAAGAGGTACCTATAATATATCAATTGAAGGTTAAAAATGACTAAGTTCACAATGTGGAAAAAGTGACTGAAGCTAAAGTCCAAACAACATGCGCATCCTAATACCATGGCAAAAACACACACAAAGTTGCAAAATAATCGATATGAAACTGTAAGAGGAGTTGCGATGACAAGACACCCAGTGTAAAATGTTGACGGAAAGACGGACAGATGGACGGACGGATAACTGGATGGAAGGACAACTGGATGGATGGACAACCGGGCGGATGGACGGACGGAAACTTGCACGCCCATGTCTTCCTGCTAAAGCAGGTGCGACACACACACAAGAGGGCGATGATGACCCTGGGTCGCTCACCTGATCCATACTGCACAAATGAAATGGTAGGTAATATAGTAAGGTGGAGTTGATTTGTTTGTGTGTTTGATTTGAGGTTTGCCGTCCCCGTCAACAATGTAAAGGTCATTTTGGAGACGTTGCTTCCAATTTTGTTGGACTTTTACCCGACATTGAGATAAAATGACATCTCAATCCCTGTCGCCCAATGAAACCAATAAGGTTTATTAGCATGGACGGTAGTGGTGGGCCGATGATCGACTATAGTCGAAAGTCAGTTGGTTTTGGCTTCCGATAGCGATAATCGATTGAGAATTCTCTAGTCGATTATAGTCGGTTCCGGTACTTGGTATTCCGAGTTTTAGTGCATTCCGGTATTCCGTCGCACTTTTCTATAACCGTATTCGGGCGTGTATTACCTGCAGTTTTTTCCCTCAAATTACAGGCCCAAGTTCAGGGTGCGGGTAATCCGCCCGAATTATTTTTGGACCATTTTATTTTTACTTTTGTCAGCGGAAAATACGATGCATCTCATGTTATGCTCTATCCTTTTACGTTTCCCGACATAAATAACGTTTTAATGTCCACTCAATTTTACTTACACATGAGTAATATAACAATCTACACTACTAGCAAGCCCGATTTTGTGAGTATCATTCCTAAAACTCTGATTTGAAACGAAATAAACAAGCAAGTTCAATGCGAACATCAAAGTTTCCGGCATCCAAACTCCCGCCCAGTTTTTTTCTGCACGCGATCGGTAAATGACGTCATCGGACCCCAGCAACCCCACACGTGTATATTGTTTTATCTTAATGCGGCGTATCTTTCATAAAAAATGTTTGGAAACGGTAAAAAAAATTCTCGATCGCAAAACGTTTTCCAAAAGCTCCGTGTCAATAACCAACAACAGCATGCAGATGTGTTAACACAAATTAAAGTGTTCAACTTTTCTCGCCAGACGTCTGCTATTTGGCGCCAAAACATAACCATTCACGAGATAGTAGAATAGTCGTAGCAACTCGTCTTAGGAGCAATTAAATAATTTTCACATTGATTGCGGATTAAATTTTATGATTGGGCAATAAACGCAAATTAGAGACATAACTTGACCATATTTTCACACCTTATCGACACGCACCGCAGGGTGGCAATTATATGACAGGGATTAACAACAGTGTCATAATTGAACCGTTATAAATCATCAAACAGTGTAAATCCAAATCAACGTCTGCGGCGTCTTTCTGAGGTGTCTGATCTGGGACTGCACTGTTTGCCGATGTCCCAAAAAAGGGCCTTGGGCATATGTGGGCTAATAAATAAATAACAATGGTGAACAGGAAAAGTTTTTTTCAACATTTTAATGTAAAATACATGCTTTCTGGTGATACTCGCACGCACGTGCATTTTCCCGCCTTTTGAAGACGATCG
Organism: Lucinisca nassula; assembly: GCA_963580285.1. NCBI lineage: Eukaryota > Metazoa > Mollusca > Bivalvia > Lucinida > Lucinidae > Lucinisca > Lucinisca nassula. The sequence continues at coordinate 65,906,593 of OY757012.1, read as the reverse complement.
AGCGTTCCGTTGTGTGTTACAAAAACTGGCCAAATTCTTACTTTTTCTCTTTTTTTTTTTAAATTCTTACTGGAAAGGGATCGTCACTAAAAGGAAAGAATTTGCTCCTAGACTCCTATTGACAAGGTAGGCCAAAAACATTTTGACATAGCTGCCTCTGTTGCAGATGTATACATTCTCCTTAAATTAGAATTCTTAAGAGATTAAACAGACTAATCACTCATCTAAAGTGGTCAGTCTTCTAGTCATTCGGTGCTCAGGTCTGCACCGTCATAAGGTGTTGTTTCTAGTCTGAAATTGTGCACAAATATTGTTTCATTGTCAAAACATTTAGTCATTACTAGTCATTATGATATCTCTTTCAGAAACAAACAGCATAATGACTGAATAATAAACCATTCCTATCAATATAAATCATCCATTCAACAGAAGTCATTCAAATTTCTCATTTCACTGAATTATTTTGAGGTTATTAGGAAATAAAACAAAGAGTTATGCGTTTATGTTTTTCCTTTATTTTTTTAACATTATGTCCAGAAAAATCTCTAACATACAGTTAGTATTATGCATTATATAACAAAAATACAAAAGGCATTTAAGCATACATCTACTCAAATTTTAACATAAAAGAGAAACCGATTATGCAATCGATAGCTAGTTGGTTTTCTCTTCCGATTATAAACCGATAATCGATTGTGATTTGAAACCGATTGCCCACCACTAATGGACGGTGCGACTCGTGTACACCCCTTTGCCTGGGCAGTCTTAGATCCTCTAAGCGGTTTACCAGTACTCGTGTGCGGGTCAGATTCAGCTCTGCGTGGAAGGATCATGCAGCCCATATATTTCTTCAAGCCGCGATGGGTGGGGGCCGATGGTTGAGTTGAGGGTATATATATATATATATTTTTTTTTATCTCTGGTGGCTATCATAAGCGATCCATAAGCCTTAACAAGGTTTTTCTAACAAGAGCTCCGCAAGCCAGGCATTATACGCCCATGGCAATTAGAAAGATGGAGCATACATAAACTGACTGTTTTACAAATTTAGGTTTGTGGAATGTAACCAAGGAACAATATGTGCTCCATATATTCTTACCTGGCACTATTAATAACCCTCAACGGCGCAAACTACCCGTCTCCAACAAATTTTTTCATGGTCGATAATATTTGTTGGACCATGACCTCAAAATAATATAGGTATAACTCTGGCAATAAGTGGTGGACTGTAACCTTGAAATAATATGCGCTGCTCCACATCATCGTCTAACTATATGTAAAGTTTCAGCTTCACCAGATGTAAAATGTGGGAAGCATTATCCTGAAACAAAATATGTTTAGAAAAAAATATGTAAAAAGGGGAATATCTCTGGAAATATTTGGCAGACTGGAACCTCAAAATAATATGCGCTGCTCCACATCATAGTCTAACTATGCGTAAAGTTTGAGCTTCATCAGATGTAAAATTTGGGAGCATTATCCGGAAACGTAGAAAAATATGTGAAAGGGTAATAACGCTGGTAATATTTGGCGGACTGTAACCTCAAAATAATATGCACTATTTCACATCATGGTCTAACTATATGTAAAGTTGCAGCTGAACAAATTATTTGTCTAAATCGCGACAGAAGTAAGGGCGAGGATTGTGGCCACGTAAAATCGATTTAAGCCCCTCAGTAGAAATCTTTCCACTGACCATTCCAAGGTGGTTCTTCTGTGGCGGTTTATTTATGTTGTTGTTTGTTACTTACTGTGTGTATCACTTGTGTCTTTTTATTTTGGATGGCCATATGGCCATTTTGTGGGAAAGTGACTGTCCTTAAAGGCATTTATTCTCGTTTATTGAGGACCATCATTGCATTGCATAATATTATATAGCCCTCAGTGCTGACTGAAGAGAAGACCCCTGTTCTAAACAGGTAAGAGGCCTCTTGGGGAAAAATCAATAGTTTACTAGCTGTTGACTAGAGTGTACCTTATTGATTTCCCCCTTAAGTGCCTCAGTCAGGGATTCAACAAGAGCTACTAATCACCATATTAGGGGCTGCCTTTGATCTGCTACAGAGAGTATACCACAGGGGGCAATAAAACAATTATGAGCACACGGTGTGTTCGACCTTACAAGAATAAATGCCTTTAAGGCCATCCTTTGTTTAGGTTTCCAATATGGTCTGGTCGCTTAATGTTTGTGTTTCTTTCCCTTTGGTGTCTTTGATGGGTGGAGTAAGTTAATTGTATCGATTCCTGATCTTTGTTTTACTTCTACTTTTCATCAGATGTAAAATGTAAGAGGAGTTATCCGGAAATGGAATCTGTGAAAGGGGTATAACTCTGGTAATATTTGGCAGACCATAACCTCAAAATAATATGCACTGTTCCATATCATGGTTTTGTTGTATGTTAAGTTTCAACATCATCGGATCTAAAATGTAGGAGTTATCTGGAAACAAACTGTTTACAGAATTTTTCAAAGGGGCATAACTCTATTTTTATTTGGTGGACCATAACCTCTAAACAATATGCGCTGCCAAACATCATGGTCTAATTATATATGACGTTTCAGCTAAATTAGAGGAGTCACCCGGAAATGAAAAGTTTACAAAAATTTCAAAGGGGCATAACTCTATTAACCCTTTCCTACTCAGATACGTCTTTTTATTTGTCTGAACAACCCCCATCCCCACCCACACACACACTTTTGGGCCCCAGAAACACCTAAAATCTGCATCCCCCACCCCTGGACAGCTATGTTTGCTGTAGGATTAGTTGCCCTAAAAATGACCTGTTTTTCGCGCGGCTCCCCACTAAAACCATACCTATCGGGGGTTCAAATTACCGCCGAAAAAAAATCGGGGTATGGGTCAGCCGACTGTTGAAATGAAATCTGAGGGTGTCTGGGGTCCGAAATGCCTAGAAATTGACGCTGGAAAAACATGCTGCAGACAGTGAAAATGGCCAATGACAAACTCATTGATTGTTGCCTTGACAGCAGTGTGAAGACTAAGATTCGGTCAAAAATACATGTGAAATCACACTTTTTGACATCTTTGAGATGCCCCCTCGTTACCATGGCAACAATAATTTAGCCTAAAAAGGTTCCATTTGCAAGGCTACTGCCCAGTGAACATTCCTGCCGAGTTTGATGTAAAACAGACCATTCATTATAAAATAATATTTATATGAAGTTGATGTCCTAGGCAACACTGTGAAAATCAGCAAAATTCAAAAAGTCCCCAATTGGGAATGGGTTAATATTTGGTGGACCGTAACCTCGAAATAATATACGCTGCCCCACAGCATGGTCTTACTATGTATGACGTTTCAGCTTAATCGGATGTAAACTGTAGGAGACGTTATCCAGAAACGAAAAGTTTACAGAAGGATGGACAGACTGAAAGACGGAAGGATGGATGCCGGGAAGCATAACATAATACAACCTTTTCTCAAATGGGCGTATAAAAAGCTTCAGTGGCCTAGACCTTCAGCCAAGAACCCTGAAGGTTGATCTTGAGACTGGCTTGAGAATATTATCATACCTAACATTTGTGTGAAGGCCCCCGGGGCTTGAAGAAATAGATGGGCTGCATGATGCTTCCACGCAGAGCTGAAACCGACCGCACACAAGTACTGGTAAACCGCTTAGAGCATCTAAGCCTTCCCAGGCAAAGTGGTGCGAGTCAGACCGTCCATGCTTATAAACCTTATTGGTTTCATTGGGCAACAGGGCTTGAGATGTCATTTCATCTCAATGTCGGGTAAAAGTCCCACAAAATAGGAAGCAACGTCTCCAAAATGACCTATACAGTGTTGACGGGGACGTTAAACCTCAAATCAAACAAACAAAACATTTGTGTGAAGTTACATCAAAATCCATTGATACATCTATGTGCTAGATAGAGCCATGACAAGAGGACCATGATGGTCCTATTATCTCACCAGAGCGAAGATATGTACATGTGGGTCCCAGGGTGGGGCAATTTTCGGCCCGAGCTCTATAATTTGAAAAATCTCGGTAGACCCCGGCGCGGGGGTATTTTTGGCCCCAGGGCTATAATTTCAACAATCTTAGTAGAGGTTCACTAGGTGAAGCTTCATACCACATATCAAAGACCTGGGCCTTCTGGTATCAGGCAAGAAGATTTTTAAAGGTTTTCCCTATATAAGTTTATATAAGCCTCTGTAAAACAAGTGGGCCCCCGCGTGGGGGGTATTTTGCCCAATGGCTATAATTTGAATAATCTTAGTAGAAGTTCTCTAGGTGAAGCTTCATACCACATATCAAAGACCTGGGCCTTTTGGTATAAGACACAAAGATTTTTAAAAGATTTCCCTATATAAGCCCACGTTAAACCAGTGGGCGCTGGCACTGGTGCATTTTTGGCCCCAGGACTATTATTTGAACAATCTTGGTAGAGGTCCACTAAATGAAGCTTCATACCAAATATCAAAGACCTGGGCCTTCTGGTTTCAGAAAAGAAGATTTTTATAGTTTTTTTTTTCTTATTTTCTCCTTTTTGTTGCCATGGAGTTCTGCATGGAATGAAATCCTCAGAGCAACTTTGAGAGAAGACAATCCAAAGATTTTTTCTGTCAAATCTGGTCAAAATCTGTTAGGTGGTTTATGAGGAAATATTGTTACAAGGAATTTTGGACGGACAACCCCATGGACATAAAAAATCGGATGGTCTGCAATCACAATAGCTTCCCCGGAGCCTTCAGTTCAGGTGAGCTAAAAACGGTGGGCCCTAGGGCGGGGCCAAGGGTTATAATTTATCAATCTTTGTGGAGGTCCACTAGATGAAGCTTCATACCAAATATGAAAGACCTGGGCCCAGCAGTTTAAAGGATTTTCCCTATGTAAGTCTATGTAAAACAGGTGGGTCTCTGGGTGTGGCCACATTTGGCCCCAGATCTATAATTTGAACAATCTTGGTAGAGGTCCCCTAGATGAAGCTTCATACAAAATATCAAAGACCTGGGTATAATGGTTTCAGAGAAGAAGATTTTTAAAGGATTTGCTATATAAGTGTATGTAAAACCAGTGGGCCCGGGGACGGGGCCATTTTTTACCCCAGGGCTATAATTTGAAAAATCTTGGTAGAGGTCCACTAGATAAAGCTTCATATCAAATATCAAAGACCTGGGCCCTACGGTTTTAGAAAAGAAGATTTTTAAAAGATGTCCCTATACAAGCTCATGTAAAACTGGTTGGGCACCAGGGTGGGGCCATTCTTGGCCCCAGGGCTATAATTTGAACAATCTTGGTAGAGGTTCCCTAGATGAAGCTTCATTCCAAATATCAAAGACCTTGGCTCAGTGGTTTCAGAGAAGACTTTTAAAGGATTCTCTTATATAAGTGTATCAGAAACCGGTGGGCCCTGGGGCGGGGCCATTTTTGGTCCCAGGGCTATTTCTGGTCCCAGGGCTATAATTTGAACAATCTTGGTAGAGCTCGATTAGACAAAGCTTCATACGAAATATCAAATACCTGGACCTTCTGGTTTCAAACAAAAAGGGTTTTTCCCTATATAAGCCTATGTAAAACCAGTGGGCCCGGGCACGGGGGGAGGGGGTATTTTTAGGCCGCAAGGCTATAATTTGAACAATCTTGGTAGAGGTACTCTAGACGAAGCTTCATACCAAATATCAAAGACCTGGGCCTTTTGGTTGCAGACAAGAAGATTTTTAAAGTTTTTTTCTTATTTTCTTCTTTTTGTTGCCATGGCAACCAGAGTTCTGCACGGAATGAAATTCTTTGATCATCTTTGAGAGTGGACCACCCAAAGATCATTTCTGCCGAGTATAATCAAATTTCTGTTCAGTGGTTTATGAGGAAATGTCATTTAAAGGAACTGTGGATGGATGGACAGACGGACAGACGGACGGCGAGTGATCACAATAGCTCCCTCTCAGCCTTCGGCTCAGGTGAGCTAAAAACAGCCACAGTGACCTTGACTTTAGCTCACAACATTTGTGTGAAGCTGCATTTAAATCCATCAATAAATGTAGGTACTAGAGCGAGATGTCAATGTTTTTTTTTTTCTAAAAATAGCCACAGTAACCTTCACCTTGAGCCCAGGATCCTGAAACTCAAACTTGCTTCAGATATTCTCATACCATACATTTGTGTACAGTTACATAAAATCCTTTGATAAATGTAGGCGCTAGAGTGATGACAGTTTTTCTAAAAATAGCCACTGCACCTGGGACCCTGAAAGTCTAACTTGCTGGAAATATTTTCATATCCAATATTTCTGTGAAGTTACATTAAAATCCATCAATAAATGTAAGGGCTACAAAGAATACAAAGCTTTTCTTAAAATAGCCCCAAGAACCTTGACTTTGAGCCAAATACCCTAAAAGTCTGATTTGCTTGAAAATCCAAGACCTGGGCTTTGAGGTTTCAGAGAAGAAGATTTTTAAAGGTTTTCCACATATAAGTCTATATAAAACTGTGGTCTCTGGGGCAGGGCCACGTTTCGTCATAGGGCTATAATTTGAACCTTCATAGTAGCGGTCCACCAGATGAAGCTTCAGATCAAATATCAAAGACCTGGGCCTTCTGGATTCAGACAAAAAGATTGTTATAGGTATTCCCTATATAAGTCAAAGTAAAACTACTGGGCCCCGGGCGGGGCCATTTTTTACCACAGGGGTATAATTTGAACAGTCTTGGTAGAGGTCCACTAGATGAAGCTTCATACTGAACATCAAAGACTTTGTGGTTTCAAACGAGATAATTTTTAAAGGGTTTCCCTATATAAGTCAATGTAAAACCAGTGGGACCCGGGGCGGGGCTAGTTTTGACCCCAGAGCTATAATATGAATAATTATAGTAGAGGTCCGCCAGATGAAGCTTCATACCAATATCAAAGACCTTGGCCTTCTGGTTTTCACACAGGAAGATTTAAAATTTTTCCATATATGTCGATGTAAAACCGGTGAGCACCAGGGCTGGGCCATTTTTGGCCCCAGGGCTATAATTAAAACAATCTTTGTAGGGGTCCACTAGATGAAGCTTCATACCAAATATCAAAGACCTGGGCCTTCTGGTTTCAGAGGAGAAGATTTTTAAAGGTTTCATTTTTAAGTTCATTACCCGTTTCTGTTTTACGTCTTCTGGACACCGAGACGAATAAATTCTACGATAGTTCTAATCAGTTATATGATGCGGCTCTCTTAACTAGAGGCTATACTCAGCATACTCTCCGTCCTTACATTGATTCTGAAATTAATCATAAACGCCATTTCTTCATAATATCCTTCATTAATAAGGTTATGGATTTTATAGATTTGCCCAGTATCTTCGGTGAGAGATCGGTGCTTTCTTCCATTCCTGCTAATTTTCAAAATACTGAAACACCTATAATTTGCTATAAATATAACAAACCTGTTAGATCTATCATTTTTAATTTCAATAAACTTGTTTCAGATCTTGATATTGATACTAATACTCCTGATTCATGTGATTGTAAAAACTCAGTGTATTGCTATCCTGCTGCTGGTCATGTAATTACTGGCAATTTGAAAATTATTCGTGATTCTAGGATAAGGAATATAATTTCTAAAGGACCGAAATATCGGTTTCCTTCTAAAATTGATTTCAGTAAATGTAGAGATGAAATCGCTGCTTCCTTGAATGAATTCGGTAATCGATGGTGTAAGCGAGAGTATGTTGAGCATAAAGCCCTTAAGGACTGGAAACTTAACATTTTAAAACTAGTGAATAAACACATTTCTTTCTATTCTCAAAATACTAACGTATTACCTCCTAAGCCCAAGACGTCTTTACGTCATCTTAAACTAGCTATTCAAGAATTTCATAAGAAGTTTGTTTTGGCCACTGCAGACAAGGCCGCTAAAAACGTCGTCGTTGTGTGACGGCTCCACTATGTTAACACGCTTAAGCAGGAGCTTGGTGGTACTAAGGCCTATGAACTTCAGCTTTTAGCTGAAGAGAGAGCTATAGTAGATAAACCTGTTTGTCATTCAGCCACCAAGTTTGCTGTGTGTGTTACTGAAGACCAAGACAAGCTTCCTACGCTATACTGATTACCAAAACTTCATAAAAGACCTTACAAAGCACGGTTTATTGCAAATTCTAGCTCTTGCACTACCACTGAACTTTCTAAATTATTAACTTCCTGTCTTACTGCTATTAAAACGCATGTGATTAAATATTGTGATAAAGTCTTTGAAAGATCAGGAAGAAATCTGTTTTGGTCTATAAAAAATTCGAATGAGGTTTTAAATAAATTGAAATTTTCGTGCTTCAAGTTATTTAGACAAATTGTGGGTATTCCGATGGGTACGAATTGCGCACCTCTTGTGGCTGATGTGTTCTTGTATTGTTATGAAAGAGACTTCATGTTGTCGCTTTCCACTGATAACCAATCTGAAATCATTGAAGCTTTTAGCTCCACTTCTAGTTATTTAGATGATTTATTTAATATAGAAATACCTATTTCGATGGTTTGATCAGTCAGATTTACCCCCCAGAACATCAGTTAAATAAAGCAAATTCTTCTGATACCGAGGCCCCGTTTTTGGATTTACATCTATCTATTGTAGATGGGTTTGTTTCGTGCAAAATTTATGATAAACACGATGACTTTGATTTTGAGATTGTAAATTTTCCTTTTTTGGATGGCGATGTTCCTCGTGCGCCATCCTATGGCGTTTATATTTCACAATTAATTCGATTTGCTAAAGTGTGTAGTCATGTAACTGACTTCAACACTCGTAATAAATTATTAACGGCTAAACTACTTAATCAGGGTTATCTGTACCATAAACTACGCAAAACCTTTTCAAAATTTTATAGACGCCATTCTGATTTAATTTCAAAATTCAATATTGGACTTAAATCTCTTCTGCAACAAGGTCTATCGGAACCCGAATTTTATGGTGACTTAGTATATAAATTCAGAAAAATATATAACCGCAATGACTTCAGCACCCAATTTCGTAAAATCATTCTTCGATATAAAAAGATTGGGTACAATATGTATGTTATACGACAGACTGCATGCATGGAAGTTAACCCAATCACGGTTGGCAACTTTATTTCCCTCTTTAATTGCACGCCGGTGGGTCAGGCCTCAGATTCTATGACAGCTCCAAGGTAAAGGCTTATTGAGAATTAGAGAGATCTAATTCAAGGTATTGTTGGTTGGTCCCTGATGCTCTGTCTCTGGTCGGGCCCATCGGAGTCTAACTGTTGGTTTTCTTTTGCTCCAGCATTTCAGTGGTTTCTTGCTGTCCAGTCCTCACCGTTGTCTCACCTCTGTGGTTCTTTGATTTTTTGTGTTCACGGAGATGTTGCACTGATGAGTTAGGAGGCCTTCATGCGGACTGAACAAATTATTTGTCTAAATCGCGACGGAAGTAAGGGCGAGGATTGTGGCCACGTAAAATCGATTTAAGCCCCCCAGTGGAAATCTTTCCACTGACCGTTCCAAGGCGGTTCTTCTGTGGCGGTTTATTTATGTTGTTGTTTGTTACTTACTGTATGTATCACTTGTGTCTTTTAATTTGGAAGGCCATATGGCCATTTTGTGGGAAAGTAACTGTCCTTATGGCCAACCTTTGTTTAGGTTTCCATTATGGTCTGGTCGCTTAATGTTTGTGTTTCTTTCCCTTTGGTATCTTTGATGGGTGGAGTAAGTTAATTGTATCGATTCCTGATCTTTGTTTTACTTCTACTTTTCCTATATAAGCAGGCCTGTTACTGACCAAGCTTTTCAAATATGTTTCTCTGAGTGTACACGTTTTCTGGGCCAGACTAGCTAGTTTCGGCCAATTAGGCCTCATCAGTGACCCTCAGATATTTTCAAAATTCCACAATGGAATCAATGATCCCAAAGGACAAGAAAATATAATCTACACTATGATGTAGGGCAGGGAGACGTTTTACCGCCGCCACACATTCCCACACACCAGCTGTAGTGAAGTTAAATATGTTCTATAAAAGGGTTATCCTTTGGAAGCAAGGAATACACCACAGAAGTGAAAAATATAGAGTGTACATGTTTTCTCGGCCAGACTAGCTAGTTTCGGCCAATTAGGCCTCATCAGTGACCCTCAGATATTTTCAAAATTCCACAATGGAATCAATGATCCCAAAGGACAAGAAAATATAATCTACACTATGATGTAGGGCAGGGAGACGTTTTACCGCCGCCACACATTCCCACACACCAGCTGTAGTGAAGTTAAATGTGTTCTATAAAAGGGTTATCCTTTGGAAGCAAGAAATACATCACAGAAGAGAAAAAATATAGAGTGTACATGTTTTCTGGGCCAGACTAGCTAGTTTCGGCCAATTAGGTCTCATCAATGACCCTCAGATATTTTCAAAATTCCACAATGGAATCAATGATCCCAAAGGACAAGAAAACATAATCTACACTATGATGTAGGGCAGGGAGACGTTTCACCGCCGCCAAACATTCCCACACACCAGCTGTAGTGAAGTTAAATATGTTCTATAAAAGGGTTCTCCTTTGGAAGCAAGGAATAAACCACAGAAGTGAACAAGAGGGCCCAGAGGGCCCTGGTTCGCTCACCTGATCCAATGTATAACAAGTGGGCCCCAGGCAGGGTCATTTTTGGCCATAGGGCTATAATTTGAACAATCTTGGTAGAGGTCCACAAGATGAAGCTTCATATTGAATATGAAAGACCTGGGCTTTGTGGTTTCAAAGAACAAGATTTTAAAGGTTTACCCTGCATATAGAAGTCTATGTAAAACAAGATCTTCCCTATATAAGTCTATGTAAATGTTTGTTTGTATTGGAGTTTTACGGCCCAGTCAACACTATTAAGGTCATTTTTGAGCCGGTCAGTTTACCTATCAACACTTTCCTGGGCAGGCTTATACGTAAGCGGTTAACCAGTACAGTGCACATTCTTTCGCCAGAAACTGACAACTGCCCTTCTTGAATCAGCGGAAGGGAGAGAATGACCGTAGAAAAGATTTCATGATCAATCTCCACGAAAGAATGTTGCCGACCCCGGCAAACAAAGGGCCCCGGAGCGGGGGCATTTTTGGCCCCAGGGCTATAATTTGAACAATCTTGGTAGAGGTCCACTAGCTGAAGCTTCATAACAAATATAAAAGACCTAAGCCTTGTGTTTCAGAGAAGATGATTTTTAATGATTTTCCCTATATAAGTCTATGTAAAACCAAAGGGCCACATGGCGGGGGCATTTTTGGTCTCAGCGCTATAATTTGAACAATCTTTATAGAGGTCCACTAGCTGAAGCTTCATAACAAATATCGAAGACCTAAGCCTTGTGGTTTAAGAGAAGAACATTTTTCAAGATTTTCCCTATATAAGTCTATGTAAAACCAAAGGGCCCCGGCGTGGGGGCATTTTTGGCCCCAGGGCTATAATTTGAACAATCTTGGTAGGGATCCACTAGATGAAGCTTCATACCAAATATCAAAGACCTGGGCCTTGCGGTTTCAGAGAAGAAGATTTTTTTACGATTTTCCCTATATAAGCCCATGTAAAACCAAAGGGCCCCGGTGCGGGGGCATTTTTGGCCCCAGCACTATAATTTGAACAATCTTGGTAGGGGTCCACTAGATGAAGCTTCATACCAAATATCAAAGACCTGGGCCTTGCGGTTTCAGAGAAGAAGATTTTTAAAGATTTTCCCTATATAAGCCCATGTAAAACCAAAGGGCCCCCGTGCGGGGGCATTTTTAGCTCCAGCACTATAATTTGAACAATCTTGGTAGGGGTCCACTAGATGAAGCATCATACCAAATATCAAAGACCTGGGCCTTGCGGTTTCAGAGAAGAACATTTTTCAAGATTTTCCCTATATAAGTCTATGTAAAACCAAAGGGCCCCGGCGTGGAGGCATTTTTGGCCCCAGGGCTATAATTTGAACAATCTTGGTAGGGGTCCACTAGATGAAGCTTCATACCAAATATCAAAGACCTGGGCCTTGCGGTTTCAGAGAAGAAGATTTTTTTACGATTTTCCCTATATAAGCCCATGTAAAACCAAAGGGTCCCGGTGCGGGGGCATTTTTGGCCCCAGCACTATAATTTGAACAATCTTGGTAGAGGTCCACTAGATGAAGCTTCATACCAAATATCAAAGACCAGGGCCTTGCGGTTTCAGAGAAGAAGATTTTTAAAGATTTTCCCTATATAAGCCCATGTAAAACCAAAGGGCCCCGGTGCGGGGGCATTTTTGGCCCCAGCACTATAATTTGAACAATCTTGGTAGGGGTCCACTAGATGACGCTTCATACCAAATATCAAAGACCTGGGCCTTGCAGTTTCAGAGAAGAAGATTTTTTAAGTTTTTGGTGAAAAAAATCTATTTTTGGCTATTTTTGAACAACTTTGAAAGGGGACCACCTATGTGCAACGGACCGGAAACATTTGAACAACTTTGAAAGGGGACCACCTAATGATCATTCCTGTGAAGTTTGGTCAAAATCCGATCGGTGGTTTAGGAGGAGATGTCGTTTGAAGAAAAAGTTTATGGACGCACGCACGGACGCACGCACGGACGGACGCACGGACGCACGACGGACGACGGACAAAAAGTGATCCCAAAAGCTCACCTTCTCACTACGTGACAGGTGAGCTAAAAATATAGAGTGTACATGTTTTCTGGGCCAGACTAGCTAGTTTCGGCCAATTAGGCCTCATCAGTGACCCTCAGATATTTTCAAAATTCCACAATAGAATCAATGATCCCAAAGGACAAGAAACTAGAAATGGTGTTTGTAAAACACAATGCCCCCAACCTTTGCTTGTCCCTAGATGGCAAAATATTCAACAAATATTGTTAAAGACTCAAAAACATACAACAAGAATTCCCCCGAAGGCTATGTCGCGCCTGTGGGGGTGCAAAGTCACCAAACCATGAAATCTAGGTCAAGGTCAAACATGGGTGCCTGCATAAAAAATTCACTCCTAGTTGCAAGCATGTACTTAGTGTCATCAATGAAACTCTTAAAAACAGACTCTTACATCAGGGTGAAAGTTAGGGTCGTCACACTATTTTACAAAGTCAGTGAACCATAAAATGTAGGTCAAGGTCAGAAATGGATACTTGCATTGAAGTTTCAATTCCTAAATGCAAGCTTATACCAAATACAATTAATGAAGCTCGAATAGATCTTGAGAAATGGACTCTTACATTAGATAGAAAGTCAGGGTGGTCGCAATAATTCACAAAGTCAGTGAACCATGAAATATGGGTCAAAGTCAAATATGGATGCTTGCGTTGCAGTTGCAATTCCTAGATGCAAGTTTGTACCAATTATAATTTAAAAAGCTTTAATAGTTTTTGAGAAATGGACTCTTACATTAGGGTGAAAGTCAGGGAGGTCGCAATAATTCACGAATTCAGTGAACCATGAAATATAGGTCAAGGTCAGATATTGATGCTTGCGTTGAAGTTGCAATGCCTGGATGCAAGTTTGTACCAAGAATGATTAATGAAGCTCTAATAGTTCTCAAGATATGGACTTGCTGACAAGATTTTATTAAAAAAAACAAGGCAACACATGTGATACAAATCCCCTCGCACAAGACAACTTCGTGTGTGGAAAACACTGAAATGGCAAAAGTCCAACTTGCTTGAGATATTATCATATGCAACATTTGTGTAAAGTTTGTTTAAAAATCCGTCCATAAATGTAGGTTCTAGAGTGATGACAATATTTCTCTAAAAATAGTCATAGGGACCTTGACTTGAGGCCATGGCCGCGAAGTAGATCTTGCTCAAGATATTATCATAAGCATCTTTTGTGTGAAGTTAGATTAGAATCATAAATGTAGGCGGTAGAGCAATGACAAAGTTTTTCTAAAAATAGCCATAGTGACCTTGACCTTGAGGTCATGACCTAGAAAGTCGAAGCAACTCGAGATATTACCATAAGAAACATTTATGTGAAGTTCTATTAACATCAATCAATAAATGTAGGCACAAGAGCGATGACAAAGTTTTTCTAAAAATAGCCACAGTGACATTGACCTTGAAAGTCAAAATATCTCGAGATATTGTCATAAGGAACATTTGTGTGAAGTTATACTGAAATCGGTGAAGAAATGTAAGCGCTAGAGCCATGTCAAAGTTTTTCTAAAAATAGCCACAGTGACCTTGACCTTGAAAGTCGAAATCGCTCGAGATATTGTCTTAAGGAACATTTGTGTGAAGTTATATTGAAATTGGTGAAGAAATGTAAGCGCTAGAGCCATGACAAAGTTTTTCTAAAAATAGCCACAATGACCTTGAAAGTGGAACTCGCTACAGATATTGTCATAAGGAACATTTGTGTGAATCGATTTTGAAATTGGTGAAGAAATGTAAGCGCTAGAGCAATGAAAAAGTTTTCTAAAAATAGCCGCAGTCAGCTTGACCTTGAAAGTTGAACTCTTTCGAGGTATTGTCATAAGAAACATTTGTGTGAAGTTATATTAAAATCGGTGAAAAAATGTAGGCGCTGGAGCGATGACAAAGTTTTTCTAAAAATAGCCATTGTGACCTTGACCTTGAAAGTGGAACTCGCTAGAGATATTGTCATAAGGAACATCTGTGTGAAGTTATATTGAAATCGGTGAAGAAATGTAGGCGCTAGAGCGATGACAATTTTTTTCTAAAAATAGCTACAGTGACCTTGACCTTGAGGTCATGACCTTGAAAGTCGAACTCGCTCAAGATATTGTCATAAGGAACATTAGTGTGAAGTTATATTGAAATCAGTGAAGAAATGTAGGCGCTAGAGCCATGACAAAGTTTTTCTTAAAATAGCCACAGTGACCTTGACCTTGAGGTCATGACCTTGAAAGTCTAACTCGCTGAGATATTGTCATAAGAAACATTTGTGTGAAGTTCTATTGAAATCAGTGAAGAAATGTAGGCGCTAGAGCGATGACAAAGTTTTTTCTAAAAATAGCCACAGTGACCTTGACCTTGAGGTCATGGCCTTGAAAGCCGAACTCGCTCGAGATATTGTCATCAGAAACATTTGTGTGAAGTTATATTGAAATCAGTGAAGAAATGTAGGCGCTAGAGTGATGACAATTTTTTTCTAAAAATAGCCACAGTGACCTTGACCTTGAGGCAATCACCTTGAAAGTCAAACTCGCCCGAGATATTTTTATAAGGAACATTTGTGTGAAGTTATATTGAAATTGGTGAAGAAATGGAGGCGCTAGAGCGATGACAAAGTTTTTCTAAAAATTGCCACAGTGACCTTGACCTTGAGGTCATGACCTTGAACGTCAAACTCGCTCGAGATTTTTTTATAAGGAACATTTGTGTGAATAAAAATCAAAAATGAGTTCCTTTAAGAGCAATGAAAACATTCATAAGAAAGAAAATGGGTCATATTACGTAGTTTCGGCTAATAAAGCCTCATCAGTGACCCTGTAATAATCTGGCAAAGAAAGCCAGAGGAAACATACTGCAATTTTGCGAATTTCGAATAGGCAGTCGATTCAAAGACTGATATGAATCAAAATGGGTCCAAATAATTAAAAGCCTGTCTAGAATAGGAGTCTAAACCAATAATTTATTTCTGATTTCTCAGAATATTTACGTTGATCTCAAAGGACCAAAAGTAAAATATAAACTGCACAAACTGAATATAAACTGAAGTTATATTGAAATTGGTGAAAAAATGTAAGCGCTAGAGCGATGACAAAGTTTTTTTTTAAAATAGCCACAGTGACCTTGACCTTGAGGTCATGACCTTGAAAGTCGAACTGGCTCGAGATTTTTTTAGTAGGGAACATTTGTGTGAAGTTATATTAAAATCGGTCAAGAAATGTAGGCGCTAGAGCGATGACAAAAGTACGTACGGGACAAATGCTATATCCCCCCTCACAACTATGTTGTGCGTGGGGATAATTAAAAACAAGAGGCCCATGGGCCACTATGCTCACCAGAGCTCAGGTGGGCACTGCCCATCCTGCCCAATGGCAGCCATGTATTTTAACATGATATCATTTTAATCCACCAAATGAACCCCCATGTCCAAATGAGCACCCATGTGGACTCAGCATCTGAAAAGTTAGGCCTTTTATGAAGTAGAGGGGGTGGGGCATGGACCCAATGGAGCCCTGGTTGGTATCACTAAATGTGTCTTATCATAAGAAACAAAAATATATATGGTTTAGCAGTGGGGATCTGTAAGGCCTCTTTAACAGTTGAGGGGTTGGGGCATGCCCTGTTGATCCCAGGAAAGCACAAACTGTTGTCCCTAAATGTGTCTTATCATAAGGACCAAGTATATATATGGTTCAGTGCTGGGAATCTGACCGGTTTCAGAGATTTGAGGCCCTTTTATGAAATAGGAATGGCCCCTGCGGACCCCGCAACAGTAGGTGTGCTAATAATAAGGAACAAGAACATATATGATTATGGGGTGGGGATTTGAATGGTTTCTGAAATATAAAGCCTTTTATGAAATGGAAGGGCGGGGCACATTGCCTCAGCACAAAGAGACCTCCAGGTTGGTGTGATTGAACGAGTCTTATCATAAGGAACAAGTATATGGTTTAGGGGTGGGGATCTGAACTATTTCTGATATATATGGCTTTTAATGAAGTAAAGCGGTGTGGCATGGCCTGGGCGTGCCCCGGGGACTCCCAAGCTGGTCTTATCATAAGAAAGATGAATATATATGGTTTAGGGTGGGGCTAAGAACATTCTCTGAGATATAAGGCCTTATGTGAATTGGAGGGGGGGGGTGGGGGCAAGGCCCAGGGAGACTCCCAGGTTGGTGTCAAAGAATGTGTCTTATCATAAGGAACAAGACTATATATGGTTAAGGGGTGGCCATCTGTAGGGTTTCCGAGATATTGTGATATTATGAAATGGAGGGGGTGGGGCATGGCCCCAGCATATCCCTGGGAACCCCCAGGTTGGTGTTACTGAATGCGTCTTATCAAAATGAACAAGAATATATATGGTTTAGGGGTGGGGATCTGAACAGTTTCTGAGATATATGGCCTTTTGTGAAGTGGAGGGGTGGGGCAAGGCCCCAGCGCATCTCTGAGGACCCCCAGGTTGGTGTCAATGAATGTGTCTTATCATAAGAAGCACGCATATATATGGTTTATGGGCGGGGATCTGTAAGGTTTCCGAGATATTGGGCCTTTTATCAAATGGAGGGGGTGGGGCATGGCCCCGGTGCATCCAGGGGACTCCCAGGTTGATGTCACTGAATGGGTCTTATCAAAAGGAACAAGAATATATATGGTTTAGGGGTGGGAATCTGAATGGTTTCCGAGATATTGGGCCTTTTATAAAGTTGAGGGGGTGGGGCCTGACCTGTGCGCATCCCTGACGACCCCCAGGTTGGTGTTACTGAATGCGTCTTATCAATAGGAACAAGAATATATATGGTTTAGGGGTGGGGATCTGAACAGTTTCTGAGATATATGGCCTTTTGTGAAGTGGAGGGGTGGGGCAAGGCCCCAGCGCATCTCTGAGGACCCCCAGGTTGGTGTCAATGAATGTGTCTTATCATAAGAAGCACGCATATATATGGTTTAGGGGCGGGGATTTGTAAGGTTTACGAGATATTGGGCCTTTTATGAAATGGAGGGGGTGGGGCATGGCCCCGGTGCATCCAGGGGACTCCCAGGTTGATGTCACTGAATGGGTCTTATCATAAGGAACAAGAATATATATGGTTTAGGGGTGGGGATCTAAATGGTTTCCGAGATATTGGGCCTTTTATTAAGTGGAGGGGGTGGGGCATGACCTCGGCGCATCCCTGAGGACCCCAAGGTTGGTGTTACTAAATGTGTCTTATCAATAGGAACAAGAATATATATGGTTAAGGGGTCGGGATCTGAATGGTTTCTGAGATATATGGCCTTTATGAAGTGGAGGGGGTGGGGCATGGCCCCGGCACAACCTGGGGGACCCTCAGGTTGGCATAAAAGCATATGGCTGAAAGAATTTTACTCAAGAAACATTTCTATAAAAGTTTTGTCCAAATATCTGCAATGACTTGGCAGTAAATGCCATTTTTCAATTTTCCCCATTATAAGTCTATGGAAACTCTAAGTTGCCATAGCAACCAAACTAATGGGCCGATTTTCATAAAAAACACAAACTTTCAATCCCCCAGCCCAAGGATGCTACAGATAAAATTTGGGCTGAATCGGTCCAGTGGCTTCAGAGAAGAAGATGTTTGAAAGTGTTGACGAAGACGACGACGACGACGACGACGACAACGACGACGACGACGACGACGCCGGACAACTGCCTATCCTATAAGCTCCCCCGGAGCCTTCGGCTCTGGTGAGCTAAAAATTCAAAGGGCAATAACTCTTGAAAGGGGCATAATCCGGATGAGAAAAGAAATACGCGTCAGCTAATTTTCCATGAGGAATCCATATATGAAATTTCAAAACCCTAGCATACACGGTTCTAAAGTTATGCTATGCATCACTTTTAGCATGCATTACAATGGGCACAAATTACCAAAATGACAAAGGGCCATAACTCACAAAGTATTTTTCGGAATTTTGTCAAAAGTTGATCAATTCATCTACTCATCACCACCAATATATTCACCAATTTTCAAGGCTCTAGCTCCAATAGTTTTTGAGATATCTTGCTGACAAGATTTTATTAAAACCAGAGGACCAATGGTCCTGAACCGCTCACCTGTCTGGTGACAATTTTCCTACTTAGATCAGCAGAAAATGTCATTTACCCTGCTCATAAATTTTAAAATGCCATCTCAATATTTGTTGGCATTTTAAAACTTATGAGCAGGGTAAATTTCATGCTGAAGTGAGTTGAGCTTGAAAAAAGTTTTATAACCTCGGTGCCTGGCTCACAGAAAGGGAAATATGAGGAACTGTCCATTGGACATAAATGGTATACTGTATACAGAAGCAAATGAAACAAAAAGAAAACTTGTTCCAATTTATTTTCATATCTCAAGAGCAGTAACAGAACAAAACTAGAATTTGTTTTTCTACAAAAACACAGATGTCTCCCCCCTTTTTTTATCATTGAGGTACCTACCTGATTCTTGGGGGCAACATTGCTGTAAAATAGGTCAAGGTCAACCCAGGGTCACCATTTGTACAAACCATGATGGGCCTGAGTACCATATGCTACATGCCAAGTTTCAAGGCCACTGGCCTTATGGTTCTGGAGAAGAAGATTTTTGAATAAAAATCAAAAATGAGTTCCTTTAAGAGCAATGAAAACATTCATAAGAAAGAAGATGGTCATACTACGTAGTTTCGGCTAATAAAGCCTCATCAGTGACCCTGTAATGATCCGGCAAAGAAAGCCAGAAGAAACATACTGCAATTTTGCGAATTTCGAATAGGCAGTCGATTCAAAGACTGATATAAATCAAAATGGGGTCCAAATAATTAAAAACCTGTCTAGAATATGTGTCTAAACCAATAATATATTTCCGATTTCTCAGAATATTCACGCTGATCTCAAAGGACCAAAAGTAAAATATAAACTGCACTATGGTTGATGTACGGGGAGATGTTTTACGGCCGCCACACGGCACAACACCAGCTGCAGTGAAGGCAAATAAAAATCAAAAATGAGTTCCTTTAAGAGCAATGAAAACATTCATAAGAAAGAAGATGGGTCATACTACGTAGTTTCGGCTAATAAAGCCTCATCAGTGACCCTGTAATGATCCGGCAAAGAAAGCCAGAAGAAACATACTGCAATTTTGCGAATTTCGAATAGGCAGTCGATTCAAAGACTGATATAAATCAAAATGGGGTCCAAATAATTAAAAGCCTGTCTAGAATATGTGTCTAAACCAATAATATATTTCCGATTTCTCAGAATATTCACGCTGATCTCAAAGGACCAAAAGTAAAATATAAACTGCACTATGGTTGAAGGCTTTTTACCATATATGGGCATGGCGGCCATCTTGGTCATGTGATCCAGACCCCGCGAACAAACTTTCGTTCCCCCATCCCACTGAGGCTCCATATGAAATTTGGCTTTGATTGGCCCTGCAGTATAGGAGAAGAAGATCTTTGAAAATGGGGGACGGACGGACGGACGACAGACCATGGCTATACTATAAGCTCACCTATGAGCCTAAGGCTCAGGTGAGCTAAAAATCCATTATTTTCACTTTTTCCTATGCAAAAGCGTAAGTCAGCATATTTGACATTACTGTAAAATAGGTCAAGTTCAACCCAGGGTCACCATTTGAACAAATTATGATAGGCCCGAGTACCATATGCTACATGCCAAGTTTCAAGGCCATTGGCCTTACGGTTCTTTAGAAGAAGAATTTCGAAGTGTTTTTACCATATATGGGCGTGGTGGCCATCTTGGTCATGTGATCTAGACCATATTGGCAGCTTTTCATTTGTTCAACTCCCAAAGGCTCCATATTGAATTTCACTTCAATTGGCTCAGTAGTTTCTGAGAAAAAATGTTTGAAATATGGAACCTGCGTGACCTTGGTCTAAGGTCAATTAATGACCTTGACCTTTCTTACACATAGATCTTCATGTATTCAGCTACTTTACCTTATCTACTAATTTTGGTGACAGTGTCTTCAATGGTTTCCTAAAAATCCATTATTTTCACTTTTTCCCATGCAAAAGCCTAAGTCGGCAAATTTGACATTGCTGTAAAATAGGTCAAGGTCAACTCAGGGTCACCATTTGTACAAACTATGATGGGCCTGAGTACCATATGCTACATGCCAAGTTTCAAGGCCATTGGCCTTACGGTTCTGGAGGAGAAGAATTTTTAAGGCTTTTTACCATATATGGGCGTGACGGCCATTTTTGTCATGTGATCAAGACCGTATTGGCATTTTTTCATTTGTTCAACTCACAAAGGCTCCATATTAAATTTTACTTAAATTGGCTCAGCAGTTTTGGAGAAAAAAATGTTTGAAATATGGATCCTGAATGACCTTGGTCTAAGGCCAATGAATGACCTTGACCTTTCTGACCCATAACTCTTCATGTATTCAATTACTTTACCTGATCTACAAATTTTGTTGACACTGTCTTCAATGGTTTCCTATAAATCCATTATTTTCACTTTGCCCCATGCAAAAGCCTAAGTCGGAAAATTTGACATTGCTGTAAAATAGGTCAAGGTCAACCCAGGGTCACCATTTGTACAAACCATAATGGGCCCGAGTACCATATGCTACATGCCAAGTTTCAAAGCCACTAGCCTTATGGTTCTGGAGAAGAAGATTTTTGAAGTCTTTTTACCATATATGGGCATGGCGGCCATCTTGGTCATGTGATCCAGACCCGCGAACAAGGCCAATGAATGACCTTGACCTTTCTGATCCATATACATTCATGTATTCAGTTACTTTACCTGATCTACAAATTTTGGTGACACTGTCTTCAATGGTTTCCTATAAATCCATTATTTTCACTTTGCCCCATGCAAAAGCCTAAGTCGACAAATTTGACATTGCTGTAAAATAGGCCAAGGTCAACCCAGGGTCACCATTTGTACAAACCATGATGGGCCCGAGTACCATATGCTACATGCCAAGTTTCAAGGCCACTGGCCTTATGGTTCTGGAGAAGATGATTTTTGAAGGCTTTTTACCATATATGGGCATGGCGGCCATCTTGGTCATGTGATCCAGACCCCGCGAACAAACTTTCGTTCCCCCATCCCACTGAGGCTCCATATGAAATTTGGCTTTGATTGGCCCCGCAGTATAGGAGAAGAAGATCTTTGAAAATGGTGGACGGACGGACGGACGGACGACGGACGGACGGACGACGGACCATGGCTATACTATAAGCTCACCGTGAGCTAAAAATTTCAAAGGGCAATTACTCTTGAAAGGAGCATAATCCGGACGAGAAAAAAATACGTGTCAGCTAATTTTCCATGAGGAATCCATATATGAAATTTCAAAACGCTAGCATACACAGTTCTAAAGTTATGCTATGCATCACTTTTAGCATACATTACAATGGGCACAAATTACCAAAATGACAAAGGGCCATAACTCACAAAGTATTTTTCGGATTTTTGTCAAAAGTTAATCAGTTCATCTACTCATCACCACCAATATATTCACCAACTTTCAAGGCTCTAGCTCCAATAGTTTTTTAGATATCTTGCTGACAAGATTTTATTAAAAAAATTTCAAAGGGCAATAACTCCTAAAAGGGGCATAATCCGGACGAGAAAGAAAATATGTCAGCTAATTTTCCATAGGAATCCATATATGAAATTTCAAAACTCTAGCATACAAAGTTCTAAAGTTATGCTATGCATCACTTTTAGCATACATTACAATGGGCACAAATTACCAAAATGACAAAGGGCCATAACTCACAAAGCAATTTTCGGAATTTTGTCAAAAGTTAATCATTTCATCTACTCATCACCACCAATTTATTCATTAACTTTCAAGGCTCTAGCTCCAATAGTTTTTGAGATATCTTGCTGAAAAGATTTTATTAAAAAAAATTCAAAGGGCAATAACTCTTAAAATGGGCATAATCCAGACAAGAAAAAAATACGCGTCAGCTAATTTTCCATGAGGAATCCATATATAAAAGTTCAAAACCCTAGCATTCACGTATCTAAAGTTATGCTATGCATCACCTTTAGCATAGATTACAATCGGCACAAATTACCAAAATGACAAGGGGCCATAACTCACAAAGTATTTTTCGGAATTTTGTAAAAAGTTAATCAGTTCATCTACTCATCACCACCAATATATTCACCAACTTTCAAGGCTCTAGCTCCAATAGTTTTTGAGATATCTTGCTGACAAGATTTTATTAAAAAAAATTCAAAGGACAATAACTCCTAAAAGGGGCATAATCCGGACGAGAAACAAATATGTGTCAGCTAATTTTCCATGAGGAATCCATATATGAAATTTCAAAACCCTAGCATACAAAGTTCTAAAGTTATGCTATGCACCACTTTTAGCATACATTACAATGGGCACAAATTACCAAAATGACAAAGGGCCATAACTCACAAAGTAATTTTCGGAATTTTGTCAAAAGTTAATCAATTCATCTACTCATCACCACCAATATATTCATTAACTTTCAAGGCTCTAGCTCCAATAGTTTTTGAGATATCTTGCTGACAAGATTTTATTAAAAAAATTTCAAAGGGCAATAACTCTTAAAAGGGGCATAATCCAGACAAGAAAAAAATACGCGTCAGCTAATTTTCCATGAGGAATCCATATATAAAATTTCAAAACCCTAGCATTCACGTATCTTAAGTTATGCTATGCATCACTTTTAGCAAACATTACAATGGGCACAAATTACCAAAATGACAAAGGACCACAACTCACAAAGTATTTTTCGGATTTTTGTCAAAAGTTAATCAGTTCATCTTCTCATCACCGCCAATATATTCACCAACTTTCAAGGCTCTAGCTCCAATAGTTTTTGAGATATCTTGCTGACAAGGTTTTATTAAAAAAATTTCAAAGGGCAATAACTCCTGAAAGGGGCATAATCCGGACCAGAAAAAACATATGTGTCAGCTTATTTTCCATGAGGAATCCATAAATGAAATTTCAAAACCCTAGCATACACGGTTCTAAAGTTATGCTATGCATCACTTTTAGCATACATTACAATCGGCACAAATTACCAAAATGACAAAGGGCCATAACTCACAAAGTATTTTTCGGAATTTTGTCAAAAGTTAATCAGTTCATCTACTCATCACCACCAATATATTCACAAACTTTCAAGGCTCTAGCTCCAATAGTTTTTTAGATATCTTGCTGACAAGATTTTATTAAAAAAATTTCAAAGGGCAATAACTCTTAAAAGGGGCATAATCCAGACAAGAAAAAAAATACGCGTCAGCTAATTTTCCATGAGGAATCCATATATAAAATTTCAAAACCCTAGCATACACTGTACTAAAGTTATGCTATGCATCACTTTTAGCATACATTACAATGGGCACAAATTACCAAAATGACAAAGGGCCATAACTCACAAAGTATTTTTCGGAATTTTGTCAAAAGTTAAGTCGTTCATCTACTCATCACCACCAATATATTCACCAACTTTCAAGGCTCTAGCTCCAATAGTTTTTGAGATATCTTACTGACAAGATTTTATTAAAAAAATTTCAAAGGGCAATAACTCTTGAAGGGGGCATAATCCCGACGAGAAAAAAATACCCGTCAGCTAATTTTCCATGAGGAATCCATATAAGAAATTTCAAAACCCTAGCATACACGGTTCTTTAGTTATGCTATGCATCAAAAGCGTAACGGACGGACGAACAGACGAACGAACCAGAAGCAATATGCCCCTCCAACTTTTTCAAAATTGGGGGCATAAATATGATCTACACTATGATGTAGGGCAGGAAGACGTTTTACCGCCGCCACACATTCCCACACACCAGCTGTAGTGAAGTTAAATATGTTCTATAAAAGGGTTATCCTGAAAGACCTGATATTGCAGCCTTAACCCTCATCCTGCTGTACCATAACCTTTGCAAACAGTGTAGATCCAGATCAGATGGCTTCTGAAAAAGCCATCTGATCAGGATCTACACTGTTGTAATGCAGTTTGTGACTTGAATACATTACGAGGACTGTTCAAATATGAAAGCAAGTAGAACGTTTTCTCATGCACTAATGCGAAAATCACCTGGAAATAAATATCACAGCGTAGAAAAACATTTTACCTATACATTGATACCAAACCTGTTAAAATCCGTCCACTTTAGCCATGTATATCGTTCGATAAACACTGTCTACTCTTGTATACTAATACAAAACATGGTTGGAAGAAGGTCAGAGTACGCCGTTGAAATACGGTCCTATATTAAGAATCGTTGTATTCTTGGTATACGGTGCAAAGACATTTTTGATGAAAAATGTTCGGTTTATGGGCATAATGAAATGTCTTTTCCGACAGTTTTTCGTTGGTGTAAGAAATTCAGCTGTGGGCTAGGCTCAACAGAAGATGCACCATATGATCGTCGGCAGAAAAGAGCAACATCTGCCAAAATGGTTGCTAGAGTGAAAGAAATAGTTGCTACCGATGCACAATACACCACTAGGCAAATAGCTAGTATGGTTGGCGTTTCATTAGGAGCAGCTCATACAATTCTGAAACGGGATTTGAAAATGAGAAAGATCTGTGCTAGATGGATTCCCAATCTGTTGACAGATGAGCAGAAAAAGGCACGCGTTCAGTGCGCCAAGAAGTTGCTTAAAAAGTTTCCAAATTACAATGCATGGTCTTTCGTTAATGTCGTCACAGGTGACGAGACATGGGTTCACTTTTTTGAGCCAAAACGAAAGATTCAGAACAAAATATGGGCAACAAAGTATTGCAAAAGACCATGCATTGCAAAGCGGACCA
This sequence comes from Lucinisca nassula, assembly GCA_963580285.1. NCBI lineage: Eukaryota > Metazoa > Mollusca > Bivalvia > Lucinida > Lucinidae > Lucinisca > Lucinisca nassula. Next base: position 65,881,221 of record OY757012.1, on the reverse strand, counting down.
TGAGCGTCAAGAAGGTAATGTATGCCATATTCTTTTCAAATCTGGGCCCTGCTATTCAGGTTGCTGTGCCTAAAGGCAAATCTGTAAATGCGAAGTTTTACAAGAATAAAGTTCTTCGAAAATTGAAGAAATATTTCAAAGAACGAAGACCCGCAACTGGTTTGGCCAATGTCAGATTGTTACATGACAATGGGTCATCGCACAAGGCGTTCATTGTGCAAGACTATCTGAAGCAGATAAATGTTGTTGAACTCCCTCACCCCCCGTATTCCCCTGACCTTGCCCCGTGTGACTTTTTTTTGTTCCCGCGGCTGAAAAAGTACCTTTCTGGTCGAAAATTTGTACAGCGCAAACACCTCGGTTCTGCAATATTCCAGTGCCTTCATAGTATACCTCAAAAAGACTACCAAAATGCATTCAATGATTGGATCAGAAGACTGAAAGTTTGTATATCTGTTAAAGGGGAATACTTTGAGGGGACAAAATAAATTTTTCATCAAAATCTATCACAGAATCATTTTTATGTGCTAAGTTGCATTCATATATGAACAGTCCTTCGTATTTCTTGCTAAGGGTAGTACTATTAGTCAGAGTCCTGATTCAAACGAAAAATGTTAAAGTGGTTATAGGGTGAGTAGCTTATCCACTACACCACAGAGGTTCCTAACAGATCTTTAGAGATTATGTACATTGATACTGTTGGGTCGAAATATAGAACAGGTTAAATACCTGTGCTAAAAACATGAAAATAGAAGTGAAGGCAATGATCAGACTGCCTGTCTGTCTTGCTTTATTTCTTTACATGTTATCACTTTATTTCTAGTGAAGGCAATGATCAGACTACCTGTCTGTCTTGCTTTATTTCTTTACATGTTATCACTTTATTTCTTTACGTGTTATCACTTTATTTCTTGACGTGTTATCACTTTATTTCTTGACATGTTATCACTTTATTTCTTTCATGTTATCACTTTATTTCTTTACATGTTATCACTTTATTTCTGTATTTCTTTATGTGTTATCATTTCTAAGGTAAAGGCGTGAGCATGCCATAATTTCCTTACTTTTGGAAGTATCTTGACATTATCTGCATGTTGCTTCCATGCAGAGCTGAAACTGACAACACATGAGTACTGGAAAACCGCTTAGAAGCACTATGCCGGCCGAGGAAAAGTGCTGTGAGTCAGACTGTACAATGCATATGAGCCTTCTGGTTAGTTTAGTTTATACTAATTTATTTTAGTTTGATTGCGATGGAAGCTTCAAGCTTATTTAATCGCTCTCGAAAGCCTTCTGGTTTCATTAGGCGGCAGGGCTTGAGATGTGATTTCATCTCATAGTCCGGTAAAAGTCCCATAAAACTGGAAACAACATCTTCAAAATGGCCTAAATAGTGTTGACGGGGAGATTAAACCTTAATTCAAACAAACAAAAAACATTATTTGGCAATAACCAATTTTGTACCGCAAACCCCAAAACAGGTACCCTGGCAAACTGTGCAGGCCCAGATCAGAATTCTGCGGCGTCTGATCTGAGGGCCTACACTGTGTGCATAAAGGTCATCCATTTTCCAAATAAAATTTGAAGGAAATTGACACTCCTAAATTTTGATATTGATTCCTACTTTTTATAAGGAGGAAGATTCCATTTGGTACAAAAAGGGTTAAAGCAGAACAAGACCAGTTAACCCATTTTGTACCGGAAACCCCAAAAGGGGTACCTTGGCAAACAGTGCAGTCCCATATGAGATGCTGCACAACGTGGCGTCTGATCAGGGCCTACACTATTTGCAGGAAGTTCAGCCATTTTCCAAATCAAGTTTGAAGATATCACAACCCATCACCCCTAAATTTAGAAATGGACTCCGGCTATATATAAGGAGGAAGATTCCATTTGGTACAAAAAGGGTTAACTAAGGCATGCAGTGGACAATACTCCTGCTTTCTCCAGCTGTTTACTCAAAAACTTGTACAATGCAAACTCCCATAGACTTTGAGATATTTTGAAAAGGGGCGTGGATTGTAATTCAAATGTGTCTTTCAGCTACAGGGCACCTGACCTTTAACTGTTGGTCAAGGATATTACTCAATTTATTTTACTTTGCTGTACTGAAAGCTCATCAGAACATTTAGGGGATAACTGTACTGAAAATTGTCATTTGGGGAGGTAAATCGGAGGTTTTACGGTTGGAAATTTCGTTTTACGGCGACGCGCTAGCGGAGCCGTAAAACGTAATTTGCGACCGTAAAACCGACGATTTACCTCCCCAAATGACAATTTTCAATACAGTTATCCCCATTCTAATGCACTTATTCAGTTGTTGAGTTAAAAACTGTACTGTTTTGCACAAGGCGGCAAGCGCGGTGAGCTGCGTAAAACCAAATGACAACCAATGGAAAGCGACGTTACATGATGACGTCGGATTTCCGACAGTATATCGCAGAATATACTGTCGCAAATTTTTGACGTTATCCAATCAGACGTCGGGTTACATACGCAAGTGCATTAGAATAACCCTTATCCTGCTGTTCACGACAACCCCTGTCTTTGCAAACAGTGTAGATCCAGATCAGATGGCTTCTCATGAAGCCATCTGATCAGGTTCTACACTGTTTGACATTCAGTTTGTGAATTTGCAAGGATTAATTACATCAAGCTATCTGATTGGTTAAAAATCAGAAATGGGTGTGGCTACATTAATTATGCAGCAGGATAAGGGTTAACATTCTCAAAGGTGTGGATATTGACATATTATGTACTTACATGATGGAGGAAACTGCGGTACCTGAGGAAAACCACAAACTTTGTATGGTTGTTTGGCTGATTTGAGGTTTAACGTCCCCATCAACACTGTACATGTCATTTTGGAGATGCTGCTTCCATTGAAACAGGGATTTCATTGGGCGACAGGGCTTGAGAGGTCATTTCATCTCAATGTCGGGTAAAAGTCCCACAAAATTGGAAGCAACGTCTCCAAAATGACCTTTACAGTGTTGACGGGGACGTTAAACCTAAAATCAAACAAAAAAACAAACATTGAAACAGGGTATATGTGGCTCACACAACTTTTCCTGGGCAGGCTTAGAACCTCTAAGCCGTTTACCAGTACTCATGTGCGGTCAGTTTCAGCTCTTCGTGGAAGTATCATGCAACCCAATCTATTTCTTCCAGCCCCCATGGTTGGGGGCCAATAAACCTGGTATGGATGAGATGGTATTTTATTTGATTTTACCAGAATGTTTAGCATGTCATCAGGCATAACTAATAGGTGCATATGGTTGTATGTGTTATGTACCTTTTAGTTGCCAATGCACAATAACAGGTAGGAATCAAAACTGTTCAAAAAAGAGGGCCATGATGGCCCTGGATAGCTCACCTAACCCATACTGAATGAATGAAATGGTAGGTAATATAGTAAAGTGGAGTGGTGGGGTTGAGCAATTTTGATTGACAGTTACCCAAGTAAAATTTCTGGGAAATTCTATCAAATCAATCTAGCTGTTTATGACTAGGTCATTTTAGGGTTTGGATATTTTTAGCTCTGGTGGCTATTATGTTCATTTGAGCAAAATCGATAAGGTTTTTCTAAAACAAGAGAAGCATGATGGTCCTATATCCCTCACCTGAGCTACGAGATTTACATGTAGGTCCGGGACAGGGCAATTTTTGGCCTCAGGGCTATAATTTGAACAATCTAGGTAGGGGTCCACTAAATGAAGCTTAAAATCATATACCATAGGCCTGGGCCTTCCGTTTTCAAATAAAAAGATTCTTAAAGGTTTTCCTATATAAGCCAATATAAAACTTGTGGGCCACATGGCGGGGCCATTTTTGGGCCCCTAGGCTATAATTTGAACAATCTTGGAAGAGGTCCACTAGATAAAGCTTCATACCAAATATCTAAGATCTAGGCCTTTTGGTTTCACAGACGAAAAGGGGGGGGGGGGGGGGGGGGGGGGGGGGGGGGGGGGGGGCATTTTCCCTATTAGCCTATGTAAAGCCAGTGGGTCATGGTGAAGGGGGGGGGGCATTTTTGGCCCATGGGGGGCACTTTTGGCCCCAGGCTATGATTTGGTACAATCATGGTAGAGGTCTACCAGATAAAACTTCATCCCAAGTACCAAAGAACTGGGCCTTCTGGTCTCAGACAAGAAGATTTTTAAAGGTTTTCCCTATATAAGCCCAGGGTGGGGCCAATTTTGACCCCAGGGCTATAATTTGAGCAATCATGGTAGAGGTCAACTAGATGAAGCTTCATACCAAACATCAAACACCTGGACTTTCTCGTTTCAGATGAGAAGATTCTTAAAGGGTTTCCCTGTATAAAAAAATAGAAGTGAAGGCAAGGATCAGGAATCAATACAGTTAATAATCAGCTCCCATCAGAGACGCCAAAGGGAAAGAAACACAAACATGAAATAATAAGACCCTAATGGAAACACCTATAGCGGAAAGCCAAAAGGACTGTTCCTTTCCCACAAAATGGCCATCTGGCTATCCAAAACAAACAACACATTTTGTGAAACTGAAGGATGCTCCCCTAAGATGCGCAGTTGTAGGAGGGTTATGTTAGTGAAAGAGTAAAATATGGTGGTCCTATACACCCTATACACTTTGAAGTGTGGTATGAAATCTTAGATTATTGATATGCCTGAAATACTGTTGAAAGGGCTGTAAAATGTAAAAGCATCCATCCACTCTATGTGTTAAAATTAATCAATGAACTAGGTGCCAGATGTGAAAAATTAAATATAGTAGATGCCTGCTGAAACTCTTAAATCAGAAGTCAAAGAATTCCCTAGTTAGTGATTTTCAACAAAGATGCAAAAATAAGGAGAAATGTCAGGGCCCCTTCCCTGCAAGGGCCTGCAAATCTTAAACCATAAGACTAAGAAACTCAGTTTTGTATTCCCTAGTAAGTGATTTTCAACGAAACATGTCACAAGGAATACACATGTGAAATCTGAAAGCCCTATTACCCATGGGTATGAAATAAAAGGATATATTTTTTGTAAAAAGGGGCGATAATTCAGTGAAAATATGCAATATAGTTATTCTCCTTTGTCTTGTGATGGCAAGTATGTGTGCAAAGTTTCATGAGAGTAGGGCAAATACTTTTGAAGTAATGACCGGGGATAAGTTTTTTGGTTAAGGGGTCACAAACACACGGACATAAGCAATATAGTTATGGCCCTTTGTCAGAATGTAGGTCTTGTGATTGTTAGTATGTTTGTGAAGTTACACGAGAGTAGGGATGATACATTTGAAGCTATGAACGAGGCTAAAGTTTTTGGTTTAGATGTGAAAAACTGACTGACAAGGTGATTACTATAGAGCACCCACATTACTGTGTGGGGCCCTAATTAAGCCTCTAGTGCCCAAACCCCTTTCTAGTGTGGTAAAAATTCTCAAACTGAAATATGTGATTCCTGTCAAGTAGGTAATCACAAAATCAAAGACGTTTCAGGTATTTATGTCCCGGATGTGATTTTATGGCATGTATCATATATGATACATCGGGCATTAAGTTTTCATGTATCATATATGATACATTTACTGTATGTTGTTTTCCTTAACTAAATTGAGGTATATGATAAATACAGTTGGTACAATTTAATTCAAACATTAATTTAAACAATTTTAACATGGTAATATGTAACAAGGGAACAACAAAAATATTCAAATGCTGAAAATTGAGCACAGAATTCCATAAATTGTGCCGGTGCAAATTATTTCCTACAAAAGTCCATAGGCTTCCAGCAGAGATTCAAATCAGCCAAGGCATTCTCAGCCTTGTGTACAATTGTACCAAGTACCATCAATATATCTCAAAGGGTGTTTGAGTTATGGCCATAGCAAGATTATATTGTCAGGGGAGATAACTCAAAAACCAGGGCAACAAGAGTTGTGGTACTTTTGCATGTTACGCCTACTTAACTTCATGTGTACAATTGTACTGAATACCATCAATATGCCTCAAAGGGTATTTAGTTATATGGTGATCACAAGGTAGTCATACTTTTATATTGTATGGGGAGATAACTCAAATACCATGGCATTGAGAGTTCTGGTTCTTGCGCATGACACACCTTCTCAACCTTGTGTACAATAAATATTGGAGATATGACAATCACAATGTCGTCGTACTATGATAATGGAAGGGGATATTACTCAAATACCATGGCACCCAAAGTTGTGGTTCTTATACATCACACACCTTCTCAAACTTGTGCACAATTGTGCCAAGTACCATCATATCTCAAAGGGTATTGAAGTAAAGGCCACCACAAGGTTTTGTCTGCGGACGGACGGACATACGGACGGATGGGTGCCAGGCTGATTGCTAAATCCCCCGAACCCAATTGGTCGGGACGGTCGAGGGATAAAAATGAAGTATACGCAGGTAAAATCCAGTTTTACTACACGAAAGTGGGTTTAAGGAGGTCAAAATTATTTAGGTGTGTTTTCACGATGAATGGCCAATGTATCATATATGATACACAAAACAAACGGCACCATGTGCATGTTTAACTGCAAGTATCGAAATATAATGTGTGAGGTGTCTTAATTTCATATCAATAATATTAGTCAAAATAAAAGATGTTGATATGATGTAGCATAAACAAGACCCAGTTACCTTCTTAATTTTAATTCTCATGTATCATAGATGATACATATGTGATACAGTACATTTAATGCCCGATGTATCATATATGATACATGGAAACTTACAAGCATAGAGTAAACTAGCAAAGATATTTGCAGAGTTTATAGACATCTATTTATATTTTTCAAGCTTTAATTCTTATTACCAGATGTAATTTGCATATTTTACACACACGCTCATGCAGATTCCACCCGGATGTTATGACCTCTATAACAGGAACCTACTGACACATGGAAGCCGCCATATTGGAAAGAAAATTAATGTCACATAACGAAAAGCTAGGCTAAGAATATGAACCTATTATTAATATTTCCAAACTAAATTAATAAAAACAAAGGAAAGTAAGTCAAAATGCATACATAATGTCAAGTAATAGCTTTAGAAAAAACATGTATCATATATGATACACCGGGCATTAGAGGGTTAAGAATGGAAGTAACTCCGTAAGTACTGTGGACAGGGTTATGGTTCTTGCATTCTGAGATTTCTCTCTTGGCCCCCTATCAGTGTATCAAGTTTCACTAAATTAGCTTTAAAACTTTTAGAGATATGCTCTGGACAAGCTTAATATCGCAAAAATTAAAAAGGGAAATAACTCTGTAATTACTTGTGACAGAGTTACGGTTCTTGCACTCTGCACTTCCTCTGATGGCCATCTACCAAGGTATAAGGGATCATTTAATTCCCTTCAATACTCTCAGAGATATGCTCCGGACAAGCTTTTCACTGAAATAGTTAAGAAGAGATGTAACTCCATAAATACTGGTGACAGGGTTATGGTTCTTGCATTTTGCAATTCCCCTCATGGCCCTCTATCAGTATATAGAGTTTCACTTAATAAACGTTCATAGTTTTAAAGATATGCTACGGATGGATGGACAGACGGATGGAAAAAGTGGCCACTATACTCTCTCCCTTCGGGGAGCATAAAAATGTAAGTGATACAAACACGCAAAGACAAACCATAACAAAAATCCTTGCCCTTATTTCTGTCGCAATTTAGACAAACAATTTGTTCAGTCCTGTTACGAGCCAGGCGTAGCAGAAAGAAAAAGCAAACAAGCCTTCTGGAAATAATTTCAAAGAGAAAAAATGTCTCATGATGGTTAACATTTCTGCCAGGCAATTTCAAAATCCATCCAGAAATAAGAAAGTTATTGACTGTGTTTAAGATTAGTACACTTTTTTAACCTTTGACCTCTAAGTACAACCTTGACCTTGGAGGTACGGACCTGGGTTTTGTGTGAGACAGATGGTCTCATGATGGCTAATATTTCTGACATTGTCAAGTAATTTCAAAATCCATCCAGAAATAAGAAAGTCATCGACCATGTTTTAAGTTTTGGACACTTTTTTAAACTTTGACTTCTAGGTACGACCTTGACCTTGGACGGACCGATCTGGATTTGTGCTCGACATATCGTCTCATGATGGTTAACATTTCTGCAAAGTAAATTCAAAATCCATACAGAAATAAGAAAGTTATTGACTGTGTTTAAGTTTTGGACCCTTTTTTGTACAACCTTGACCTTGCAGGTACCGATCTGGGTTTTGGGCTCGACACATTGTCTCATGATGGTTAACATTTCTGCAAAGTGATTTCGAAATCCGTCCAGAAATAAGAAAGGAATGACTGTGTTTCAGTTTCAGATGGACAGACGGACGTTCTGACGGATGTATACTTATGTGGCTATTTTTGGCAGGATTGATACTTAAGTGGCTACTTTTAGCCACAGAAAAGAAGTATTTTCGGTGTCTAACGCAATAAATCCCATAGACTTACATTGATTCTGTCCATTTACATAGCCACCTAACTATACATTTGTTGGTGCGGACAAACGAACGAACGGATGGACGAACGAACGGACAGGGGCAACGCTAGCGGCTATATACCCATCCACCATTCTTCGAATGGCGAGGCATAAAAATTTAACTAACTAGGCAGATAAGGAGATAAAGAAGAATGAAAACATGGACATTGCTGATGTTTTACAATGACTGCAAATTAAACCTAGAATACTGTCGATGGCGTGCCATCGCAAATCCCCACACTTTCTACAGAGGGGCCAAGTACCGAAAACCCCTCACCCTGGGCCCTAATTTGACCCCAGGGTCAAAATATTACCTGTATTATGTTCTACTAATCATGCCCTTCAATTTCATATGCCACATGACTATGTTCCAAAAAACTTAAATTTTTTACCCTCTGACCCCTCCCCCAGGGCCCCAATCTGACCCCAGGGTCAAAATTTTACTTGCATTGTATTCCACTATTCACCCCCTTCAATTTGATATTCCATATGACTATATTCGGTAAAATTTGAATTTTGACCCCCTGACCCCCCACCCCCACCCAAGTCCGACCCCTTGGGCATGACCCAAGGGTCGCAGCCAAAATCCCGTTCAATATGTGTAACATATATCATTAATCATTACTTATGCAAAGTTTGGTTTCAAAATCTATGAAATTGACTTTGAAATTGAATTTTATTGATATTTGACCTTTTGACCCCTCCCCAAGGCCCCTGGGGGCGGGGCCAAAAATAAATGTGACGTTGCACGCCCTCATCATGTAAGGAAGCTGTGTACCAAATTTGGTTACATTCCGACCAGTGGTTAAGGAGGAGATAGCTTGACGGACAGACGGATGGACGGACAGACGGCTGGACGGACGGAGGCGTTCACAATATCCCCTTTTTTTAAAAGCGTGGGGATAACAAGATTGGTGGTTCTAGCTTTTATGGTTCTTGAGAAATCTTTGACGAAAAATAATGGTTAATGGAGGGAAGGATTGATGCAACTAGTATAACACAGCTTTAACAAAGTGGGGGTACATATTCAATATACATCACCAATTTCAAGTGAAACTAAATTCAGCCTACACGTGCAAAGTACATGGTCTCAGATTATTGCCAAAATGTACATGTAGATACCCATGGACTCCGAAATAATATTACCTATTTTTTTTTCATTATTTCCTCAATAAATTTATAAAGAAAATACAAATTTTATTTACGTTTCAACTTCTCAAATTCGAAAATGGAGGTTGATCTTCAGATTTCATTTTCTGAGTCAATGGACAAAAATTCTTTCGTTTGATAGGCGTGTCTGAAGGCTTGTATGTGTCATGAAACTTTAGACTAACCCCAATTTTGAAGTCTCCTGTTTGAAAGTTGTGTCCATTTAGGCTTAGGGGCAGCATACACTTGTCGTAGTAAATACTCTTCTTCTTCTTGGGTGATAAAGTCTGGAATGTAGTTTATAGCTGGTGGGATCTGAAATAGTATAACAATAAAAATATTATTATCAACCCTTGTCCCGCTGTTCACGACAACCCCTACCTTTGCAAACAGTGTAGATCCTTATCAGATGGCTTCTGAAGAAGCCATCTGATCAGGATCTACCCTGTTTGACATTCAGTTTGTGTATTTGCATGAATAAATCACATCAACTTATCTGATTGGCTGAAAGCCATAAATGGGTGTGGCTAAATTAACTATGCAGCAGGATAAGGGTTAAAAATAGATAATTTTATGGTGCTGATATCAAAATCACCTTGCCAAAAATGCAGACCAAGTTGTTCAAAGGTAATGAAGTCGAAGTCACAGATCCAATATACATGGACCAGTCACTGTATGTACGTGAGTTATAGTCACAGATCCAATACACATGGACCAGTCACTGCACTGTACATAAGTGAGTCGTAGTCACAGATCCAATATACATGGACCAGTCACTGCACTGTACGTAAGTGGATCGTAGTCACAGATCCAATATACATGGACCAGTCCCTGCACTGTACTTAAGTTAGTTGTAGTCACAGATCCAATATACATGGACCAGTCACTGCACTGTATGTAAGTGAGTCGTAGTCACTGATCCAATATACATGGACCAGCCAATGTACTGTATGTAAGTGGGTCGTAGTCACAGATCCAATTTACATGGACCAGTCACTGCACTGTAGGTAAGTGATGTTATTTATCGAAAATGCTGTTGTGGCTGAGCGTGACTGAGCCTTAAAAGTTTTGCAAGATACAGTTTCTATGCTACAGATATACCTTCTTTCAACAAAACTATTATTTTACTTTAAAAAGCAATAGTTGAATGTATTGCTTGCAGAAATGTATCATTATTTCAATGAAATATTTTAACAGTGTAAATTTTCTGCACATTTGGCCAAAAGTCGTATAATCTAGAAGCTTTAAGCTGCTTTCATTTCAATTTTTACCCATTCTGTACCGAAAATCCCAAAACGAGTAGTTGGCAAACAGTGCACGCCCAGATCAGACACCGCAGGTGTGCATGCAGAATGTGTGTATGCATACCTGAGTGTGTCTGTGTGCACACGGCATATGTGTTTGCATGCATGCTTGCATGAGTGTGTGCATGCATGCATGTGTGCATACATGCATGCATGAGAGACTGAGAGTGTGCATATATGCACATGTGCATCCTTGCATTCATGCATAAGTGTGCATGCAGGGCTTTATCCAGGTATTTCGGGAAAAGGCCCCGGGGCCAAATTGGGAAAAAATTACGTCAAAATACCAAAATACGGAACACAGTATCATCGGACAAATGCCAGGACGATGAATTTTGCACATGTTAGTCTTATGAATTTGATAGCTAAGCAGTGCAATACAGCTGTAGCTTCACTGTGGTGAATTTTCATGTTAACAGCTGATGTTAAGTATTGTTTTCTCTGTTCCTTTTGTTGTGGCTTTCATTTCTTCATTTTTTTGGGGGAAAAATTGGGAATGGGGCCGAATTTCAGCCCTGCTGAACAGGCAGAAAATGCCCTGGCATGCATGCATTAGTGTATGTGTGTGTGCACCCATGCAGGTGAGTATATGTGCATGCGAGTGTATGTGTACATGCATGCATAAGTGTGTGTGTGTGTGCATGCATGCATGCATGTATGTATGCATGCATGTGTGCATGCATGCCTGAGTGCATGGATGCAAACATGCATATCTGTATCTTCAAGCATGCATGTGTGCATGCTTGCCTGAGTGTTTGTGCATGCAACATGTGTGTGTGTACATGTGTGCATGTATGAGTGTGTGAATGCATGTATATGCACATGCATGAGTGTGTGCATGTATGCATGCAACATGTGTGCATGCATGTATGCATGTGTGAATGCATGTATGTGCATATGCATGCCTGAGGGTGTGCATATATGGATGTGTGTGCATGCATGGGTATGTACATGCATGCCTATGAGAAATTGTGCGTGCATGCATGCATGCATGTGCATTCAAACATGCATGCACATGTGTGCATTTGACGGTGCATGCGTGTATGTGTGATTGCATGCATGCATGCATGCGTGTGCATGCATGTGCTTGCATGCATGCATGTGTGATGCACATGTGCATGCATGTGTGTGTGTTTGCATCTGCCAATGCATGTGCACATGCTAGTATGTATGCACACATACATGTGTGTGGGTGTGTGCTTGCATGCATGCATGAGTGATGCACATGTGCATGCATACATGTGTATGTGCATGCATGTATGAGTGCATGCGTGCATGCATGCTTGTGTATGTATGTATGTATGCAATCACACATACACGCATGCATCGTCAAATGCACACATGGGCATGCATGTTTGAATGCGCATGCATGCATGCACACACAATTTCTCATAGGCATGCATGCACATGCACGTGTGTGCATGCATGTGCATGTGCTTGCATGCATGCATGTGTGATGCACCTGGGCATTCATGTGTGTGTGTTTTGCATCTGTGAATGCATGTGCGCATGTTAGTATGCATGCATACATGTGTGAGCATGCATGCATGTGTGCATACATATGCATTCAAGCATGCATGCATGTGTGTGTGCATGTGTGGGTGCACACATGCACGTGTAGTTGCTTGCATGTGTGCATGCATGTGTGTGTCCATCCATGTGTTTGCTTGCATGCATGCATGTGTGATACACGCGTGCGTGCATGTGCGTGTGCGTGTGTGTGTGTGTGTGTAATTACCAGAATGTTCTCGTAACCAACCGCTGATGTTTGAAGAGACAGAAAATCAATGCAGACCAAGTCCATGGGATAAGGGGATTCTACAGTCACAAGTTTTGCTTGGGTCCGCTCTCGAGACTTTCTTCTGATGCATCTAGGACAGTTTCGGGCTTTCTTTTCAATGTCATCATCCATCCCAGGCCAGTAAAACTGAGCCTTTACCAGGGAGATAGTGCGGTCTCTTCCTTGATGGCCGGCTTCATCATGGAGACCTTTGACTGCTATTTCCCGGAAAAAAAAACAGGCAATACCAGCAGGTTAACAGAGGTGCCATGTAAAGAATGGCGACGGTAAAGTAGCTCGTCTTTGAAAAATAAACTGTCCCAATCCTTTAGGATTTTCTGACATTCCTTCTTCTAAAGAGCAACCTGTCTCTTGGTAGGTTTGTGTCCAGCGTCCAGAATGGTCTTGACTCTGTTCAACGTGCCGTCAATTGTTTGTTCAGCATGCCAGTGAAGCTGTGTGAAATCTGACCGAGAGTCTGAGCCAACCTCATCACCTGTGTAGTCAAAATTCTGTGCAACCAATACACATTCAACTGCCGGCGCTTCCTCCAGAGGGGATAATACCGCCTGACAGATGGCCTTGATAGCGTCATTAAACAGGAACTCTATATCACTAGATGGAAGTCTACTGAGAGCATCGGCATCTTGTTTTTTCTTGCCGGACCTGTAAATGACCTTGGAATTGAAAATGGACAGTGCTGCTAGCCAACGATGACCTGTGCATCTAGCTTAGCCGTTGTTAGAACATACGTCAATGGATTATTGTCTATTCTAACAGTGAATTTATTTCCATACAAATAAACTTTATCACATACTGCTCATTTCAAGGCCTAAAAACTCAAGATTATGTGCAGGGTAATTGCATTCACTGGCTCTAAGACCTCTGCTAGCATAGGCTATGACACATTCTATACCATCTTGTTCTTGGTATAGAACAACACCTAAACCATCACCACTAGCATCGATGTTCAAAATGAACTCCTTGCTGCCAAGACTGGTGGTGATGTAAGCTTTTCGATTACAGTATCGAAAGTTGTTTGCTGTTCAGGCCGCCAAGACCAAGAAACTGCAGACCTAGTTCGCTTGCCTTTCTTGGTTTTTGTGTGTCCAACTTACAGGTCACTGAGTGGCTTCGCAATTTTGGAGTAATTACAGACAATGCGCCTGTAATAACCTACAAAACCGAGAAAACTACGCAATTCCTGCATATTTGAAGGGGCAGCCATTATTTTAATGCTGCAATTTTGTCAGGATCTGTCTGGACACACTTATCACTGACAATGTGGCCTAAGTACTGCACTTGGGTCTTGAAACACTTATACTTGGAGGCTTTAAGCCGTGCTGCTAAAGCTGTTTGAACACATTTTGCAGCCTGATAATGTGTTCATCGAATGTCTTACTGAAGATTATAATATTGTCTAAGTAAATAAGACATTCCTCCAAGTGTATGTCGCCCATACAGCGCTCCATAAGCCTTTGAAATGTACAAGGTGTGTGAATTAACCCGAAGGCCATCCTATTACATCCCCACGTTTAATTTAAGGTGGTTGTGGCCACATGATGGTGTTTTGATGATCTACTCCCGGTATCTCGAGTGGGAGTGTGTGGGGGGGGGGGGGGGTCCGGGGTTAACAGACGACAACTAAGTGGTGTGATTTAATGTTTTTCGTTATTAGGAAACCTTCTCTCTCTTGACCTCGTTCATCTGAAAACTGAATAGATGTATAGAAAGATCCTTAGTAATAAGGAATAAACATATAAGACCTGTCCTTGAGGTGGACGCGAGTCCAACCCTTGCCAGGAACAAGGAGAGACTGACCCTTGGTCGAGAGATCGGAACAATAAGATATGAATGACATAATGACAATTATGATAATTTACAAACGCCCAACATGATAATTAAATAAAGTAAACACATACCTGAATATATACCAACTAGAATTGCGCAGTCGATTGCAAGCTATCGCATATCCCCATGCTTCCCCGAGGGCCCCACCTCCTGGGCCATCACCTAGGGGTGTTTGACCCGAGGGGTAAAATTTTGATTGTGATGTATTCTACTCATCATGCCGTTCGATTTAATATGCTACACGACCATGTTCTGAAAACTTTGATTTTTTTTTATCCCCAAGGTGCCCCCCCCCCCCTGCCCCACCCCCCCCCCCTCCCAGGGGTAGTATCAAAATTCCGAAAGTGTTATGCACTCCCCAGACCAAAGTTTTATCAGTTCCCAAAGTTTCAAGCTTCTATCTATAACGGTCTAGGAGGAGTTATCCGGTAACAGTAAGGTATGGGGATAAAGGGGTCAAAATCAGTTTTTCACCTCTGATGACCTCAAAATTGACCCCAGGGGTCAAATTTTGGTTGTAATGTTTTCTACTCATCATGCCGTTCGCTTTGATATATTACACGACCATGTTCTGGAATTTTTTATTTTTGACCCCCGCGGGCCCCACCCCCTGGGCCCACCCGTAGGGGTGTGATCAAAATTCCGAAAGTGTCATGCACTCCCCAGACCAAAGATCTATCAGTTCCCAAAGTTTCAAGTTTCTATCTATAAACGTCTAGGAGGAGTTATACGGTAAAGGGGTCAAAATCAGTTTTTGACCTCTGGTGACCTGTCAAATTTTGGTTGTAATGTTTTCTACTCATCATGCCGTTCGCTTTGATTTTTTACGCGACCATGTTCTGGAAATTTTGATTTTTGACCCCCGCGGGCCCCACCCCCTGGGCCCACCCGTAGGGGTGTGATCAAAAATCCGAAAGTGTCATGCACTCCCCAGACCAAAGATCTATCAGTTCACAAAGTTTCAAGTTTCTATCTATAACCGTCTAGAAGGAGTTATCCGGTAAGACGGACGGACGGACGTACGGACGACGAAGACCATTACAATATCCCTACTTTTTCTTTGAAAAGCGTGGGGATAACAATATCATTAGTTATAAGGAATAAACATATAAGATCTGTCCTTGAGGTGGACGCAAGAACAACCCCTGCCAGGAACAATGAAAGACTGGCAAAGGCGCGAAGGTAAGTGTGGGCATACATGCATTGTTAATCTGTGAGGTGTAACATGTGCTCAGCTTACATAAGGACAGAGAGTGGAAGTTGATATGCGCTACTGATGAAATACTTAACAATGCTTAATGATAGATTAAATATATGAACCAATGTACATGTAATATGAACAATAACTATGAATGGGGGAAATAACGGAAATGGCTAGAAAGTCCTAAGTTAAAGCTTTGCTCCAGTTCCCATAATTTCACTCTGTGACATTCTCCCTCTCTTCGGGAAATGTCATCCCGACATTTAAATTACTAATAGTTATACATATGATTTTAAAATAATGTAACTACGTTTTGAAAAGTTACTTATATGAATTTTATCAGATTTAAATTTTCTTGTTGATAAACATCAATCTGAAAATAATTGAGGAGCCGAAGGTATTCCTTCGATTTGTTTTTCAAGCAAGTTAAGTTAATCATACCTAACACTTTCTGTCAGGTAAGCCCACATCAAAAAGCGCCGCCGTAAATGCTGTACAGTATGCACAACGCAAAAATATAAAACTTTGTACATAGAACTTGAAAAAAAAAAAATAATTTATTGGTTGCGCGATTAAGAGACACTCCTTACTGGTTGAGACTGAAAATAATAAAAACTAAAAACAGGCTAAAAAGTTATTAATGCCTTGTTCCTAAAGATACAGCCAAAACCGAAGTAAAATAATTCATGCCCTTGACTGGAGAGAGGAATAACAAAATATCGAACTCGAAATGAAAATAATTCACCCATTCACGAAAGCACAAGGTAGAAGCACGAAGCAGTCATGGTCTGATTGGGAAAGTCCCCCACCTAGGTTGCAACCAACCCATGCCTCCACCATGCACGAAATCGTGACTAGGTGAAACTTTGATTACAATAAGTCACCAGAATTGCAGAACAGTGCACCACCTATCAGCAGCAATCCGACAACCAACAGGCTAACAAGAAATACCACGACAGATCATGCAGTGCCAACCGAATGAAATCGAACAACCCGTTTAGATGATATAACTTTAAGAGTCCTCTCCCCAGGATATATTATAACATTTTTTTCAGTTTCTCGTTTATTTCAAACTATTATTCACATATCAATATACTTTAGTCTACAGTATTCACAAACAATTTACATAAGTACCCTACAAACCAGTACTCTAAAGTATGGGTTTAAAAGACTATATAATAACTATATCTATTCAAGGATAATTTTCATATTTACGCCAACTGTTCCCTATCCCACATAGAGCAAAATACAGCGAAATTCCGCCATTAAGACAACCTAAAATCAAGAATAATTTTGCTTTAAAAAGTTTATTTAGTAGGCTGCAGTTATTCTTTCTTCGTGTTTTCTACAAACCATGTCCTCTGGTCAGGGACCACCTTTTATGACCGTTCAAAACCCTCCCTAAGACCACCCTTGAGCAGTTCCAAAGCCACCTTGACAAGTCCCAAAGGTGGTTTTAGTACAGGAATTCCACTGCATGGCGCTCTATGTAAGTACCAAAACAAGCCTACCCAACTCGCTAAAATATTCACCAACAAAAAAAAAACAATTTGCAGTTTGAGAAAATTTAAGCATCCCTTATAACCCTACCACGAAACACGGACCGTGGGAACCCGTCAGACCCGCCTCGCGCTCCCGACGAGCACCCACAATCCATATCGCCGAGCTGAGATGGGAGGCATAATGTACGTCCTCGTAAACCCGAAACTCACTGTTTTATAGTGAGGCGCCAGCGGTCTAAATTGTGCAGGCGTGCCTCCGCAATGATAATCATAGTTCTCCCTCTGACTCGATACAGACTTCGGGTGCCCGAAAGATCACCCAAAGCTGGCACTGAGTCTCGAGCGGAGACAAATAATTTCATAAAAGTGCAATTATGTTATTGCTCAGAGCGCAGTGACGTAATATTCACACATGCATGTTTAAACCCAAGCCGGTACGTTTATCATTTTTGGGCTAATTCAGTAGACGATTCATAGTTGAATACCACTTCTATTCCATTCAGTAGACGATTCCACGCGACATCCCACGCAAGCTGTCTCCAAAGGAAACAATCTGCACTAAAGGTCAAATACCGTCATCCGGGAAAAACAAGAAAATCATTCAAAATATCGTCCTATGAAACTACTGAATACCCAGCATGCAGAGCATTAGATACGCCGGAAACCCCGAGAACTGTGTTGAGTTATGCAATGTCCAACATGGTAAACAACAAGGACCATTTTCCCAAAAACTTATCATACCTATCATTTAGTTTAGATATGTACCTTTCATTGTCAAATTTATGTTTTATAAGGGCTTTAAAACCAGTCATGCTTAAATTTCGTATTGTAAATTTTGATTTATAAAAATAATATTTCGCTAAGACTAAGAGATAGTTTATTAGTGAGTTCTTCCTATACCATGACATCATAATTGTTTTGGTGTCGTTTATTTTTACAGCAATGTTTGTATGAGTTAAAATCCATTGTCTGAAAGCATTCCAGAATTCTTCGTTTGTTCACAATCGTAAAATAAGTGTTTTATTGTTTCTGGCGCTTGGTTACAGTTAGAACATAAACTATTGTCTATTCTATTTATCCTGTGAAGAAAAGATTTCGTAACCAATATTTTATTGTTAATTTTATATTTGAAATCCTTTAATTTCATTTCTTTTAGATCTTTCAATAAAGAATTATACCGTTTCCAGTCATTTACAGAAATATTATAACATAATTTTTACACGCTCCCCTGCCCCTCTACGAAAAATGTCGTCTCGACATTTAATATGAAAGAGATAAAACACATCTCAACAAAAACAAGGAAACCATGCCAGCTGTAAAATTAAAAAAAAAATTAGGAAGTTAAAAAAAAAAAAACATTTCCCTCCTGTCTGCCGCCCTGGTTGCTGCATATGCCTTGTTGGGCGTGCTTCGGGGCGCAATTCTGGTTGAGACCTCGGTGCCGGACTGAAGGGCTTTGCCAGTGGATCCAAGGATGATCTCCCTAAAGGTATCACCACACTAGGGGACACCGGTGCATCCAGCATGTCTGCACGATCTGTATCTGCAGAGTCTGATGCAGGTGAGGCTGCGCCACCTGCCACTTCAATGGGAACATTGATATCACCGACAGTTGACTCATCAAATGGTGACGGTTGAGAACTGTTATTCGGTGATATATCTGTATACAAGAAGCGTGGTTTGGATGATGGTAGGGCCATGATTCTTGTGCAGCATCCTTTGGATGCCCTTCTCGTGTTCACGCTTGACGACATACACAGGAACCTCAGTATTTGTCTTATCAGCCAGCTTGCACTTCCCCTCAGCCCGATGTTGTGAACCAGCACACGGTCATCAGGTAACAGCTGGGCATCACAAGCTTTAAGGTCATAAGTTTCCTTATGCCTTCTGTCCTGGCGACGCGCCTCCTCGGTGACTGATTTGTAGGCAAAATACAGACTCTTTTTTTAGATTGGCTGCGAACTTTGTATGGTCAGCACGCATACCCTCTGAATTTATGCCTCCAATGGCATCAACCGCAAGTCTAGGGTGTCGCCCAAACATTAAATAATGGGGCTAAAATCCAGTGGCCTCATGACGTGTCGAGTTGTAGGCATGAACCGAGGGCGCAACGTTTGATTTCCAGTAGGACTTCTTGTCATCCTACAAAGTACACAACATATTAAGCAGAGTTTGGTTAATGCGCTCAGATATTCCATTGCCCATGGGATGGTAGGGTTATCCTAGATTTATCTACATTGGCAATGGAACACAGCTCTTTAATAACCTGGCTCTCAAAAGTGCTACCCTGGTCACTATGTAACCGGGAATGAAAGCCATAGTGACAGATGAAGTTTTCAAAGACAACATTTGGCTGTTGTCTTGGCAGATTTGTTTCTGGTTGGTATGGCCTGAGCATAGCGGGTGAAGTGGTCTGTAATTACCAGGATGTTCCCGTAACCAACCGCTGATGTTTGAAGAGACAGAAAATCCATGCAGACCACGTCCATGGGATAAGTGGACTCTACAGTCACAAGTTTTGCTGGAGCCCGCTATCGAGACTTTCTTCGGATGCATCTGGGACAGTTTCGGACTTTCTTTTCAATGTCATCATCCATCCCAGGCCAGTAAAACCGAGCCTTTACCAGGGATATAGAGCGGTCTCTACCTTGATGTCCAGCTTCATCATGGAGACCATTGAGTGCTATTTCTCGGAAAAACTCAGGCAATACCAGTTGGTTAACAGAGGTGTCATGTAAAGAATGGCGACGGTAAATTACCTCGTCGTTGAAAAATTTACTATCCCAATCCTTTGGGATTTTCTGACATTCCCTCTCCTCAAGAGCAATCTGTCTCTTGGTAGGTTTGTGTCCAGCGGCCAAAATGGTCTTGACTCTGTTCAACGTGCCGTCAATGGTCTGTTCAGCAAGCCAGTCTACATGAATGAAATCTGACCCAGTCTGATCCAACCTCATCACCAGTGAAATCAAAATGCTGTGCAACCAATACACATTGTCTGTAGCATTGAACCTTTCCATATAAACTTTCCATTTAGTCCACTGAGAATAACTATTGCATTTCTACAGATATAGTATAATTTATCATATCCAAAGATGAAACTGCTTGCCTTTGCTGAATAATAAAAAATAAAGTTTGTGGCAATTTGGAACAATTTTACCTGGAAACAACAAACATAGAATAGGCCTTCATAGAACATTTGCTGAATTAAAGTAGCTGTATAATGCCATAGTAAAGCAATACATTTTTTTATAATCACTTGCATTTATTATTGTCTGTATTTCAAGAGGACATATTATGCAAAATTTAACAGTTCTAGTCACTGTAGTTTCGAAGATCACACGGACCAATATATAAGCTGACAAATCTGACAAGGGTAACAGCATAACAAAAGCACAAACTAACTAATAATGAACAGATGGAAAGACAAAAACTATAACCTTTGATACACTCTGTATGCCAGGAGTATAATGAAAACAGTTAACACAAAACTAACGTAAGCAAAATGCCTAAGTCTTAATTATTGACCCCCAACCCCACCCAGGGGCTTGACCCAGGAGCTTAGATATTACATATAGAGTTAATACTATAGCGATATTCTGTACCAAATATGAAGAGAATCTAAGATGAGGTTACAGAGATATGAGCAATCAAAAAGGTTTAACACAAAATTTTGACGTAAAAGTTGACAAACGGACGGACAGCCCACCCAGGGGATTGACCCAGAGGCTTAGATATTTCATATGAAAGGTAATGCTACAGAGATATCCTTTACCAAATATGAAGAGAATCTAACAAGTGGTAACAGAGATATGAGCAATCAAAAATGTTTAACACAAAACTTTGACGTAAATGTTGGTGAACGGACGGACGGCCAGACCACCAGGGGCTTGACCTGCGAGCTTAGATATTCCAAATGGAAGGTAATGCTATAGAGATATCCCGTGCCAAATATGAAGAGAATCCAACATGTGGTTACAGAGATATGAGCAATCAAAAAGGTTTACCACAAAACTTTGACGTATAAGTTGACAAACGGACGGACAGCCGACCCAGGGGCTTGAACTAGTGGCTTAGATATTCCATATGAAAGATAATGCTATAGAGATATCTTTTTCCAAATATTGAGAGAATCTAACATGTACGGGCCTCCGTGGCCTAGTGGATAAGAGCGCTGACTCTTAGTCATTATGTCTCTCACCGCCGTAGGTTCGAGCCTCGCTCGGGCCACGTCTGAGACGCCAAGTTCTGCAACGGAAGGTCAGGTGGTTTTTCTCCGGGTACTCCGGTTTTTGCCCACCTCTGATTAACGATCGGCTTATGAGTGAAATAATCTTGAAAGGGCCGTTAAACCCAAAACAAAAAAAAAAATCTAACATGTAGTTACAGAGATATGGGCAATCAAAAATGTTTAACACAAAACTTTGACGTAAAGGTTGACGAACGGCGGGACAGACGGAAGTACAAATGAACGAACAAACGAACCAACGAACGGAGGAAAGACGAAAACTATATCCCCCCTGACATACTTCGTATGCCGGGGATATAATAATATCGTCTAAGTAAATAGGCATTCCTTCAAGTGTAGGTCACCCATACAGCGCTCCATAAGCCCTTGAAATGTACTAGGAGCGTTAGTTAACCCGAAGGCCATCCTATTACATCCCCACGTTGGGCGCCAGTTGTCACGGACAGGATTTAATTTGAGGTGGTTGTGGCCACATGATGGTGTTTTGTTGATCTTCTCCAGCTATCTCGAGGGGACCGGGGTTAATAGACGACAACTTAGTGTTGTGATTTCATGTTTTTCGCTATTAGGAAATCTTTCTCTCGACCTTGTTCATCTGATAACTGAATATATATATAGAAATATCCTTATTTATAAGGAATAAACATATAAGATCTGTCCTTGAGCTGGACGCGAGTCCAACCCCTGCCAGGAACAAAGAAAGGCAGACCCGAGGTCGAGAGATCGGAATAGCAAGATATGAATTCATGAAATAATGACAATTATGATAATTTACAAATATTCAACATGATAATGAAATAAAGTAAAGGCATACCTGAATAAATATATAGAAATAACCTTAGTAATAAGGAATAAACATATAAGAACTGTCCTTGAGGTGGACGCAGGTCCAACCTCTGCCAGGAACAAAGAAAGACTGACAAAGGCGTGAAGGTAAGTGTGCGCATGCATGCAACGTTAGTCAGTGAGGTGTAATGTGTGCTAAGATCACATAAGGACAGAGAGCGGAATTTGATATGCGCAACTGATGAAATACTTAACAATGCTTAATGATAGATTAAATATTTGAATCAATGTAATATGAACAACAACTATGAAGGGGGGAAATGACCAGAAAGTCATAAGTGCAAGGTCTCCTCCAGTTCCCATAATTTCACTCTGTGACAAATGCAATATCCCCACCCACTAAGAACTTTTTGTGCAGGGGATATCAATTGTTTATGCGCCTTAAAAAGAAAAAAAAAATAGAAAAAAAAATTAGAAAAAAAAATGTTCCTCAACTGGGATTTGAACTCACAACTCTTTGAGTCAGAGTCTTAAGCTCTATCAGTTATTCTACAGAGGATTCAAGTACTGATCATTGTTTAACTTCTATTTCAACATAGGGAAATAAGGGAGGTAATACAGAGGAAATAGTTAACAGTGGTCTCTAGTGACCTCATGACCTACATTTTGACCCCACAAGACCAATATTTGAACTTGACCGAGATATTGTCAGGCTGATCATTCTGAGCGAGCTTGAGGGTGGTTGGACCAAATCTGTTGCCGCTGGAGTGTTAACAAGGTTTTTCCATGATTTGACATACTGACCTACTTTTTGACCCGACATGACCCATATTCGAACTTGACCTAGATACTGTCAATAAGTGACAAGTTAGCCAAAAATCATATGGCATATAGATGATTGCTTACAAATATTTCTAGGGAAGTTTTGTCAAAATATCTGGAAAGGCGCAGCAGTAAATTTCATTTTTCAATTTTCCCCCATTATAAACCAATGGAAACTCTAAGTTGTCATCGCAACCAAAATAAAGAGCCCAATTTCATAAAAAAAAACCTGAAAAGGCAAGTATGTTGAATATTTCTATAAAAAACTCAGCCGCATAGAGCATACTGAATCTGAGGAGATGGTTTTATTTTTTTATAAGTATTTTTTTTTTTTCAATATTTTAACAAGGCAACCAGTAAAAATGAAAAATAGCCCTAAAATCATATCGCAGATGACAGATTACTTCAGGGACATTGCTTTGAACGTTTTTTCAAAATATCTGCAAAGGTGTGACAGTAAATGCCATTTTTCAATTTCCCCCATTATAAGTCAATGGAAACTCTAAGATGCCATAGCAACCAAACTAAACAGCCGAATTTCATAAAAAAACACAAATATGTTCTAGAAATGTAGCCACTAGAGCAAAGACAAAGTTTTTCTAAAAATAGCCACAGTGATCTTGACCATGACCTGAGGACCCTGAAAGTCAAACTCTCTTGAGATATTATCATACCCAACATTTGTATGAAGTTATAGACGGATGACACAGTTTTTCTAAAAAAAGCCACACTGTCCTTTACCTCGAGGTCATGACCTTGAAAGTCGAACTCGCTCGAGATATTACCATATGCAAAATTTGTGTAAAGTTATGGCAAAATTCATCAACAAATGTAGCCCATACAGCCATGACAAAGTTATTCTGAAACAAGGCAACGCAAGCGTAGCATCCCCTCGCAACTGCATACCATTCATTAACATGAAAATCCAATCTGAATATGTTAGACAAATTAGACATAATAGATAACTTTTGACTTCGCCCCTGCTAATCGGGGCTTGAAGAAGTATGGGCAAGATGCTTCAATGCAGAACTGAATCCGACCGCACATGAGTACTGGTTAACCCCTTATAGGATCTAATCCTGCCCAGGTTAAGCGGTACGAGTTGGACCGTCCATGATTATAAACCCAATTGGTTTTACTGGGTCAAAGGAACTGAGGTGTCATTTCATCTCAATGATGGGTAAAGTCTCACAAAATTGGATGCAACGTCTCCAAAATGACCTATTGTTGACCGGGACATTTAACCTCAAATCAAACAAACCTTTGAATACAAAGCAATGGTGTTAAGCTCTTACCGTAGACATTTGGAAGAACTTTTAACAGGCAAATGACATGCTTTTGTGTTGCTAATTATGATGACACACCCGTGTGACATATTGGAATCTTTCATATTTCCAAAACTGTTATTTTCCTATGATTTTTAATTCATTTTGTTATTTCGACTTTAAACAGAGATTGTGAATGCTCATTATAATCACCTTATTGATGTGGTTCTAATCAGTACCCACAACCTATGTCTTGAAACAGAAATAACAAGTCCATTGTGACCTTGACCTTTGACCCCTGACCTTTAAATTCAATAGGGTTCATCCTCTGTACATGGTGAACATTTGTGGAAGGTTTGATGCTTCTACGATGAATACTGTGTCTTCTATCCTGCTCACAAGGTTTTCAAGGTCAAGTCCATTGTGACCTTGACCATTGACCCCTGACCTTGAAATTCAATAGGGTTCATCCTCTGTACATGGTGAACATTTGTGGAAGGTTTGATGCTTCTACGATGAATACTGTGTCTTCTATCCTGCTCACAAGGTTTCCAAGGTCAAGTCCATTGTGACCTTGACCTTTGACCCCTGACCTTGAAATTCAATATGGTTCATCCTCTGTACATGGTGAACATTTGTGGAAGGTTTGATGCTTCTTCGATGAATACTGTGTCTTCTATCCTGCTCACAAGGTTTTCAAGGTCAAGTCCATTGTGACCTTGACCTTTGACCCCTGACCTTGAAATTCAATAGGGTTCATCCTCTGTACATGGTGAACATTTGTGGAAGGTTTGATGCTTCTACGATGAATACTGTGTCTTCTATCCTGCTCACAAGGTTCCGGACAGACACACACACAGACACACACACTAACACACGGACGCACGGCACCGATGCTATATCCCCATTCGCAACGTTGTTGCGAGGGGATAATTAGCCAGTGACCGTGACCTCTACCTCAGGACCATGAAAGACAAACCTGCTCAAGATACTATCATACCCAGCATTTGTGTGAAGTTATATTAAAAATCTATCAATAAATATAGGTGCTAGAGTGATGACAAAGTTTTTCTAAAAATAGCCAGTGACTTTGACACTGAGGTCATGACCTTGAAAACGGAACTCGCTTGAGATATTATCATATGCAACATTTGTGTAAAGCTATGGCAAAATTCCTCAACAAATGGAGCCCATACAGCCATGACAAAGTTATTCTGAAAATAACCAGTGACCGTAACCTTAAGATACTATCATACCCAACATTTGTGTAAAGTTCTATTAAAATCTATCAAAAATATAGATGCTAGAGTGATGACAAAGTTTTTTTAAAAATAGCCACAGTGACCTTGACCCTGAGGTCATGACCTTCAAAGTTGACTCGCTTAAGATACTATCATATGCAACATTTGTGTGAATTTATTTAAAAATCAGTAAATAAATGTAAGCCCTGGAGCGATGACAAAGTTTTTTATAAAAATAGCCATAGTGACCTTGGCCTTAATGTCATGACCTTG
This sequence comes from Lucinisca nassula, assembly GCA_963580285.1. Lineage (NCBI taxonomy): Eukaryota > Metazoa > Mollusca > Bivalvia > Lucinida > Lucinidae > Lucinisca > Lucinisca nassula. The sequence goes on along the minus strand of OY757012.1, from coordinate 65,855,323 downwards.
AAAGTCAAATTTGCTGGAGATATTATCATGGGCAACATTTGTGTGAAGTTATATTAAAATCTGTCAATAAATGTAAGCGCTAGAGCGATGACAAAGTTTTTCTTAAGATAGCCACAGTGACCTTGACCTAGAGATCGTGACCTTGAAAGTCGAATTCACTCGAGAAATTTAAAGCAGTATCTACCACCATTCCAAGTCTCAAGTAAATTCATCTGAAGGCAACCGGGTAATGATCTTGAGTGCAAAAACATAAAAGTCCTTCGTCTGTGACCTTGGCCCAAAGGTCATGGTCATGTATGACGATGCTGCTGATAAAAACTTTTGACTAGTACCTATCACCAGCCCAAGTATGAACTAAATCTATCAAAAGGTAAATAAGTAATGAGCTCCTAAAACTTTAACACAAAAACTTGACCATAAGAAGTCTAAGTCAGTGACCTTGACCCCAAGGTTATAGTCATGAGTGGTGATGCTGCTGCTAAAAATTTGAGACAAGTATCTATAACCATACCGAGCATAAACTAAATCCATCCAAAGATAAAGAAGTAATGAGCTCCTAAAACTTTAACAAAAAAACTTTAAGGTCATGGGTGCTGATACTGCAGATAAAAACTTGAGCCCAGTATCTATCACAATACCAAATATGAACTTAATCCATGTTCACATAAAGCAGTTATGAGCAACTAAAAAACTTCAACTTGAGGGTGGTTGGACCAAACCTGTTGCCTCTGGAGTGTAATGACAAGGTGAGCTTTTGGGATCTCTTTACGTTTGTCGTCCGTTCGTGCGTAACCAATTTCATCAAACAACATCTCCTCCTAAACCACTGATCGGATTTTGACCAAACTTCACAGGAATGATCCTTAGGTTGTCCCCTTTCAAAGTTGTTCAAACGATTCCGGTCCGTTGCACATCAAGGTCACGGGAGCCAAACATAGATTTTGTATGAAAAGTTAAAACAAGAGGCCCATGGGCCACAATGCTCACCAGAGCTCAGGCTGCACTGCCCAATGGCAGCCATGTATTTTAACATGATATCATTTTAATCTACCAATTATAAAAAATAGAAGTAAAACAAAGATCAGAAATCGATACAATTAACTTACTCCACCCATCAAAGACACCAAAGGGAAAGAAACACAAACATTAAGCGACCAGACCACAACGGAAACCCAAACAAAGGAAGGCCATAAGGATAGTTACTTTCCCACAAAATGGTCATAAAAAGACACAAGTGTTACACACAATAAGTAACAAACAACAACATAAATAAACCGCCACAGAAGAACCGCCTTGGAACGGTCAGTGGAAAGATTTCCACTGGGGGGGGGGCTTAAATCGATTTTACGTGGGCGCAATCCTCGCCCTTACTTCCGTCGCGATTTAGACAAATAATTTGTTCAGTCGAACTCATCAGTGCAACATCTCCGTGAACACAAAAAATCAAAGAACCACAGAGGTGAGACAACGGTGAGGACTCGACAGCAAGAAACCACTGAAATGCTGGAGCAAAAGAAAACCAACAGTAAGACTCCGATGGGCCCGACCAGAGACAGAGCATCAGGCACCAACCAACATTACCTTGAATTAGATCTTTCTAATTCTCAATAAGCCTTTACGTTGGAGCCGTCATAGAATCTGAGGCCTGACCCACCGGCGTGCAATTAAAGAGGGAAGCAAAGTTGCCAACCGTGATTGGGTTAACTACCATGCATGCAGTCTGTCGTATAACATCCATGTTGTACCAAATCTTTTTATATCGAAGAATGATTTTACGAAATTGTGTGCTGAAGTCATTGCGGTTATATATTTTTCTGAATTTATGTACTAAGTCACCATAAAATTCGGGTTCCGATAGACCTTGTTGCAGAAGAGATTTAAGTCCAATACATGTATTGAATTTTGAAATTAAATCAGAATGGCGTCTATAAAATTTTCCCAAATGATCCACCATATCCAAATGAGCACCCATCTGAAACATTAGGCCTGTTATGAAGTAGAGGGGGTGGGGCATGGACCCAATGGAGCCCTGGTTGGTATCACTAAATGCGTCTTATCATAAGGAACAAGAATATATATGGTTTAGCAGTTGGGATCTGTATGCCGGAAATATAAGGCCTCTTAAGCGGTGGAGGGGCTGGGGCATGCCCTATTGATCCTAGGAAAGCCCAACATTTTTGTCCCTACATGTGTCTTATCTTGTGACAAGAATATATATGGTTTATTGGTGGGAATCTTAATGGTTTTAAATAAATTGAAATCCAGACATTTTCGTGCTTCTAGTCTGTCTACTTACGATTTTTCCACTCTTTACACTACACTTCCTCATAATCTTATAAAAGAAAAGCTTAATGATTTAATTGAATGGGCTTTTCACAGAGAAGATTCTCTCTATCTTGCATGTAATGTCAGAAATGCATTTTTCACTTCTAAAGAGCATAAGAATTATACACTTTGGTCATGTCAGAAAGTGTGTGATGCCCTCTCCTTTCTACTTGACAATATTTATATTAGATTCGGTACTAAGTTATTTAGACAAATTGTGGGTATTCCGATGGGTACGAATTGCGCACCTCTTGTGGCTGATCTGTTCTTGTATTGTTATGAAAGAGACTTCATGTTGTCGCTTTCCATTGATAACCAATCTGAAATTATTGAAGCTTTTAGCTCGACTTCTAGATATTTAGATGATTTATTAAATATTGATAATACCTATTTCGATGGTTTGATCAGTCAGATTTACCCCCCAGAACTTCAGTTAAATAAAGCAAATTCTTCTGATACCGAGGACCCGTTTTTGGATTTACATCTATCTATTGTAGATGGATTTGTTTCGTGCAAAATTTATGATAAACACGATGACATTGATTTTGAGATTGTAAATTTTCCTTTTTTGGATGGTGATGTTCCTCGTGCGCCATCCTATGGCGTTTATATTTCGCAATTAATTCGATTTGCTAGAGTGTGTAGTCATGTAACTGACTTCAACACTCGTAATAAATTATTAATGGCTAAACTCCTTAATCAGGGTTATCATTACCATAACCTACGCAAAGCCTTTTCAAAATTTTATAGACGCCATTCTGATTTAATTTCAAAATTCAATATTGGACTTAAATCTCTTCTGCAACAAGGTCTATCGGAACCCGAATTTTATGGTGACTTAGTATATAAATTCAGAAAAATATATAACCGCAATGTCTTCAGCACCCAATTTCGTAAAATCATTCTTCGATATAAAAAGATTGGTTACAACACGGATGTTATACGACAAACTGCATGCATGGTAGTTAACCCAATCACGGTTGGCAACTTTGCTTCCCTCTTTAATTGCACACCGGTGGGTCAGGCCTCAGATTCTATGACGGCTCCAACGTAAAGGCTTATTGAGAATTAGAGAGATCTAATTCAAGGTAATGTTGTTGGTCTCTGGTCGGGCCCATCGGAGTCTAACTGTTGGTTTTATTTTGCTCCAGCATTTCAGTGGTTTCTTGCTGTCGAGTCCTCACGGTTGTCTCACCTCTGTGGTTCTTTGATTTTTGTGTTCACGGAGATGTTGCACTGATGAGTTAGGAGGCCTTCATGCGGACTGAACAAATTATTTGTCTAAATTGCAACGGAAGTAAGGGCGAGGATTGTGGGGCCACGTAAAATCGATTTAAGCCCCCCAGTGGAAATCATTCCACTGACCGTTCCAAGGCGGTTCTTCTGTGGCGGTTTATTTATGGTGTTGTTTGTTACTTACTGTGTGTATCACTTGTGTCTTTTTATTTTGGATGGCCATATGGCCATTTTGTGGGAAAGTAACTGTCCTTATGGCCTTCCTTTGTTTAGGTTTCCATTATGGTTTGGTCGCTTAATGTTTGTGTTTCTTTCCCTTTGGTGTCTTTGATGGGTGGAGTAAGTTAATTGTATCGATTCCTGATCTTTGTTTTACTTCTATTCTGATACATGAGGCCCTTCTATGAAGTGCAGAGGAGAGGAATATCCCCTGCGGACTCCCAAGTTGGTGTGCTATTGTTAAGGAACAAGTACATTTATGATTATGGGGTGGGGATTTGAATGGTTTCTGAAATATATTGCCTTTTATGAAGTGGAGGGGTGGGGCACATTGCCCACGCACAAAGAGACTCCCAGGTTGGTGTGACTGAATGAGTCTTAGCATAAGGTACAAGAATATATATAGTTTTGGAGTGGGGTTCTGAATGATTTCTGAAATATATTGCTTTCAATGAAGTAAAGGAGTGGGGCATGGCCCGGGAACCCCTGAGGACTCCCAAGCTGGTGTCATTTGAATGCGTCTTATCATAAGGAAGATGAATATATATGGTTTAGGGGTGGAGCTCTGAATGGTTTCTGAGTCTCAGAGATATATGGCCTTTTGTGAAGTGGCGGGGTGGGGCAAGGCCCTGGCTTGACCCAGGATACCCCCAGGTTGGTGTCAATGAATGAGTCTTATCATATGGAACAACATTATATATGATTCTAGGGGTGGGGATCTGCAAGATTTCCAAGATATTGGACCTTTCATGAAATGAAGGGGTTGGGCACGGCCCCCGCACATCCCGTTGATGTCACTGAATGCTCCTTATCATAAGGAACAAGAATATATATGGTTTAGGGGTGAGGATCTTTGAGATATATGGCCTTTTGTGAAGTGAAGGGGTAGGCCCCGGCACACCCAGGGAGACCCCCAGGTTGGTGTCAATGAATGTTTCTCTTCATAAGGAACAAGAATATATATATGGTTAAGGGATGGGGATCTGTAAGGTTTCTGAGATATTGGGCCTTTTTATGAAATGGAGGGGGTGGGGCATGACCCCGGCGCATCCCAGGGGACCCCCAGGTTGGTGTCACTGAATGTGTTTTATCAAAAGGAACAAGAATATACATGTATGTATATGATTTAGGGGTGGGGATCTGAATGGTTTTTGAGATATATGGCCTTTTGTGAAGTGGAGGCGTGGGGCAAGGCCCCGGCGCACCATGGGAGACCCCCAAGTTGGTATCCATGAATGCGTCTCTTAATAAGGAACAAGAATATATGTGGTTTAAGGGGTGGGGATCTTTAAGGTTTCCGAGATATTGGGACTTTTATGTTATGGAAGGAGTGGGGCATGACCCCGGCGCATTCCCAGGGACCCCAGGTTGGTGTCACTGAATGTGTCTTATCATAAGGAACAAGAATATATATGTATATGGTTTAGGGGTGAGGATCTGAATGGTTTCTGAGTTATATGGCCTTTTATGAAGTTGAAGGGCTGGGGCTGGGGCATGGCCCCAGCACAACCTGGGGGACTCCCCATGTTGGCATAAAAGCATATGGCTGAGAGGAGTTTACTCAAGGAACATTTCTATAAAATTTTTGTCAAAATATCTGCAATGACTTGGCAGTAAATGTCATTTTTCAATTTTCCCCATTATAAGTCTATGGAAACACTAAGTTGCCATAGCAACCAAACTAAAGAGTCGATTTTCATAACAAGAGGACCAAGCTAGCTTGGTCCTGTATCGCTCACCTGAGCTAACAGATTCAAAGTTTAAGGAAGTGCCAACCTTTACTGAAGGCTTTATGGGAGGACATGGTGATGACAGGGTAAGCATTTTCTGAAAATCAAGTAGAATTTAACTCTATGATAAACAGGCTGACCTCACCGGTTTTCAAACTCATTCAAGCTTTTATTCCTGACTTGCTAAGAAGATCCAATCTAAACTGAAGTGGCTATGGTGATGAGAAGTTCAAAAACAACAGTTTTCAAACTCCTCCAAGCTTTCTGCCTGACTTCCTTGTTTGTAAGTTTCATGAAGATCCGTTCAAAACTAAAGCGGCAGCAGTGATAACAACGTCGAAAATAGGCATTTTCAGCAATCAAAGGCACGTCACTCTATGATAAATGTTCCAACTTGGCCGGTATTCAAACTCATCCAAGATTTTATTCCCAGCCACCTCATATATAAGTTTCAGAAAGATCCGATCAAAACTGAAGGGGCTACGGTGATGACAAGGTCAAAATTTGGCATTTTTAGCAATCAAAGGGATGTTACTCTAAAATAAATGAGCCGACTTGGCCAGTTTTCGAACTCATCCGAGGTTTCATCCCCAGCCACCTTACATATAAGTTTCAGAAAAATCTGATCAAAACTGAAGGGGCTACGGTAATGACAAAGTATTAAATGATAAAAATGTTGCTATTTCATCTGGTGCATTGGAACGATAATATGTTAATGCAATATCCTTTCCACCTTCATCTTTAACATATAACATTGGTCTCCCTATATCATCTTTCTTGAGAGACAAACCTTTGATTTTACGTTTAGGTTCATCATTCAATTCGTAAAATCTATCTATCATTTTTTGACCTATGCTATTACGCAGAGTTTTTTTTGCAATCATCACCGGTTAAATCATTCAAACCAGCAAACTGACTATTTAATGTTCTCTGAAACTGCTCTTCATCTGTAAAAGATGTTTCTGCTTCTTCATCATAATCCTCCCTGTCATACTCAGGATTTTCATATTCAGCCATTATTTATTTATTATTTAAAAATATTTTTTATCTTTTAATAAAAACATGTCAGCTTACGGAGATAAACTAAACCCTTACAGAAAATTAAGAGAACCACGTGGTGTAAAAGGCATTCGCCAAAGTGTAGTAATAACAAATAACCCTTCAACTATTGACCAAAATCAACAATTGTTAGTGAGATTTCCTAATCTAAGTGGTAATGATGTTATTGTTCAAGGAACAGTCAGATTAGCATTTGAAATTGAACTAACCTCTAAAGATGCAAATGCAACTATATTTCAAAACATAGGAAGAGCAATAATTAAGAAAACAACAATTAGAATAAGTGGAAATGAAGTTATGTCCATTGACGATAGTGACATCTATCATTGTTATATTGATTTATGGAAGACTATTACAGAACGTGTAAATATGGTATACCAAGGCGTTGGCAAAGAGAACATGTTGAGACATAGAGTGGGTGCAGGAAACGCAACAGCAGATAAAGAAGATCAAGCCATTGCAAAAGCATATGGAAACAGGTTTTGCATCCCACTTGATTTTGAATTATTGGAAACCCATATGCCATTTTATCAAGCTGGATTAGGAGATAGACTTGAATATGAACTTACATTCAATGATTATAATAAAGTAATTAAATCAGGCGATGCAACTTCATCTTATACAATCAAAAATATTTGTTTGGAATTTGATATTGTTTCTGATACTGAATTAGCAAGACAAATAAGACAGCAAGTTGATGGTAAAATGGTTATTTTGTATGACAGAATACTGAGACACAGAAAAATAACTAAAAACAAATCTGATACACTATGGAATATCAATCTAAATGTTCCTGCAAGAAGTATGAAAGGAATTCTTATGCTATTCGAAGATCCTGAAAGGGCCAGCACAGAAGAATATTATAATCCAGAAATTACAAAAGTGGAAATGACAATAGAAGGGATTCCGAATCAATTGTATAGTCAAGGAATGAAGTCCCACCAACACTGGGACGAAATAAATAAATTCTTTGCTTTGAATTCAAAAAGAAACAAAGAAACAAGTATGGTCGTTAAAGATTTATATTTTACTGATACAACAATAGAAAAATATCTAACGAACAGGTATGCTTTATGGTTGGATTTACGTTCAACTGATGATAATACACTTCATGGTTCTGGAAGAAGAATTGAAAATGCATCAGAAGGTATCACAATACAAATAACGAAAGAAGCAGGAGCAGATGAACCAATCAATCTTTATTTGTTTGTTATACAAGATGCACAAATCAACTTTGAAGATGGTAGATTTAAAGAAGTCAGTTATTAATATTTTTTTTTTTTTACAAATAAAAATGGAACTACCAAAATATCCTCATTGTGCTATTATATGTGGTCAAACTGGATGCGGGAAAACAGAGTTTGTCCTTGACCTTTTGGAAGAGGAATATCGTCAAGTATTTAAACATATTGTTATACTTTGCCCAACCATTCAATGGAACAAGGCTTATAAAAATCGTGAGTGGATTGGTGATGTTAGAAAGCCTAAAACAAAAAATATAACAATTGTTAATCCTATTGTTAATGGAGAAGAAAAACTACAAGAACTACTAAGAATGTTCTTTAATAAATATGCTGGTCATTCTACTCTCTACATTATTGATGATTGCAGTGCAACGAAAGAACTAACAAAGAAAAAAGATATGTTATCAGAATTAGCATTTTCTGGTAGGCATGCAGAACAATCAGTGTGGGTTATTTCGCAGAGATATAATTCTGTGTTAAAAGATTTAAGAGAACAAACAAAATGGCTATGCATGTTCTACACAAAAGATAGAGATAGTTTTGAAAATTGTTTAAGAGAGAATGATGTTATTCCTACTTTGGAAGAACGACAGAGAATAAAAGAAGAACTGAAAAAAAAGAAGCATCGTAAGTTAATTTTGAAGACTGACCAGCCTACTGGTTATTGGTTGGTTGATTGATTTTTTTTTTTAGCAATGATTAAGTAATGTTTATGCAATGATTAAGTAATGCTTATACAATGCTGTAGCAAATCTTAAGTACTCACCTTTAGAGACAGAGATGCGCAGAACAAAAAAAAACAACACTGTCTACACAGTTTCAATATGCAATAATCTCTTAACTTCATCATTATACGGCTTCACCAATTCATAATATCGATGTTTTAATCTCTCTTTTTGCGCTCCACAAGGAACACATATTTGATATTTAGCACAAGTTCCTTTTCCACATTTCAAACAGGGTTTAACTTTACTTTTTTTCATTAGATAATTATGCAGTTTGCAATATTTTGAATTTTTGGTCGCTTTTGAATGACATTGTTCGTGATTACCAATTTTCAAGAATGTGCATTCCATTTTTTTACTTATATTTTATATTTTAAAAAAAAAATATTTTATTAAAGAAAAAATAAAAATGGTAAAAAGAATGAGTAACAAAGATGTATAATATATATTAAATCTTCATCGTGATGGAGTTATTAACGATGAACAATTGCGTAAAATGGTTGATGCTCTTAAAGAGCCTCCACAACAAACTTCTACGTTGGAAAATCTGCGTAAAAGACGTAGAAATAAAAAGATAAGAAAACAACAGCAACAAAATGCTGTTAAAACAAGTGAAAAAATTAATGATGAAGATATAGATGATGATACTAAAAATGCTCTGAAACTGGTTGATAAACCATTATGCAATTACTTCAAAGCGTATGAAATAGATGCTCATAAATATAAAGACCCAAATATTTTGTTTAATGAAAAAAAAATCTGTCATTATAGATAAAATTAATGAAGACATTAAAGAATACAATGGTATTAAATTTTCAATCGGGTTATCTATAAAGTTTTTTAAAGATGAACTTGATGGTGAAAGAAAAGAAGTTAACGCTGCATCACACGGAGAACAATGTGCAGTTCTTGATGGAAATAATTTAGATGAATATTATGATAAACAAACGTCTTATTTACAAACATGGATTGAAAAATTCACAAATACCGCAACAGGTTTAGAAATTGACCATTGTATCAGACTTTATCTTAACATCGCAAAATATGAACCACTCAAAGGTTCTTCGTATATTTCTCTTCCAAGTGTAATAGCAAATAAAAAAGCAATAATTAATTTATCAAATGATGATGATAGATGTTTAGAATGGCATATACTTGCTTCTAAATACCCAAACAAAAACAATCCAAGTAAGTTATCAAGTTATCGTAAATATTTAGGCACATTAAATATGGAAGGAATACCCCACACCAATCTCACAAATACCAAAAGTTGAGAAACAAAACAATATAGCAATCAATGTTTATGGATACACATTAACAAAAAAGACAAAGAAACTTACTATATTTCCATATCATATTTCAAATCAACCAAATGATAAAGAACGAATTAATCTGCTTTTGATAACTGAAGATGTTGAAGAGGAAATTGATGATAGTGAAGAAGAAATGATAGATGAAGATTATAATCCTGATGACTATCCTCCTGATGAGCCAAAAACAGAAACAAAATATCACTACTGTTTTATTAAAAACCTTAATAGATTACTTTACAATCAGAACAATAAACACAAACATAAAACACATTTCTGTGATAGATGTCTTTATGGTTTTTCAAGAGAAGACCTACTTATCAAACACAAAGAAGACTGTGAAGGCATCAATAAAAATTCAACAAGAATAGAAATGCCTTCTGCAGGTAAAGATCATATCAGATTCAAGAACCATCAAAACCAAATGCCTGTTCCATATGTCATTTATGCCGACTTTGAAAGCATAATCAAACCTAAAACAGAACAAAAAGGAGATAAATCAGAAATAACAAGTGAACATGAAGCTTGTGGATTTGGTTATCAAGTTGTTAGATATGATGGTCAAGTTGAAAAACCTGTTATCTACAGAGGTAAAGATGTTGTTGAAGTATTTTTGAATCACTTAAAATGTGAGGTTAGCAATATCAATAACATCTTTGCTCACCCCGAACCATTAACAGAGCAAAACACTGAAGACTATGAAAATGCCACCAAATGTTGGATATGCGAACAAGAAATAGGAAATAACAAAAACAATCTAAAAGTAAGAGACCACTGTCATTTTACTGGAGAATACAGAGGTGCAGCGCATAAATCCTGCAACCTTAAACTCAAAATCAAACCAGGCAAGACAAAAATCCCCGTAATATTCCATAACCTTAAAGGCTATGACAGTCATTTAATAATGCAAAAAATACACAAAGCAAAAGGCAACATCACCTGTATCCCAAATAATGCAGAGAAATTCATCTCATTCAGCATTGGACAACTGAAATTCTTAGACAGTTTTCAATTGATGGCTTCCTCTCTTGAAAAGTTGGTAGATGGAGCAATTGGTGTAAGAACAGAATGTGAAAAATGTAAAGATACAGAAGAAATAAACATCAATGAAAATTGGTTATTAACAGCAAAATGTAAAAAATGCCACAATACAAGATATGAACAACTCAACAAATCAGACTTACCATTAACTGTAAAACATACAACTAACTCACATCTTCTTGCTCGTAAAGGTATCTATCCATACGAATATATTGAGAGTCAAGAAAGATTCAATGAAACTGAACTACCACCAATAGACAAATTCTACAGTTCTCTAACAGATGAAAGTATCAAACAAAAAGACTATGAACACGCTCAAAAAGTATGGAAACAATTTAACTGTAAAACACTTGGTGATTATCATGATTTATATCTCAAAACAGATGTTCTCTTACTTGCAGATGTTTTTCAAAAGTTTAGAGAAACCTGTATGAATAACTATAAACTTGACCCTCTACATTACTACACTGCACCTGGTCTATCTTGGGATGCTCTTCTAAAATACACAAAAATAGAATTACAACTTCTATCAGATTTGGATATGCATCTTTTCATTGAAAAAGGAATGAGAGGTGGAATAAGTATGGTATCTAAAAGACACGCCAAAGCAAACAATAAATATGTAGCAGATTATAATCCAGATGAAGAAGACAATTACATAATGTATTTAGATGCAAATAATTTATATGGTCATTCAATGAGCCAACCACTTCCATATGGTGGTTTCAAATGGATAACTAATAAAGATTTAATAGATGGAGAACTTCAACCACTAAAAAAAGGTAGAGGAAGAATATATGAAGTAGATTTAGAATATCCCAAACATTTACATAAACTACATAACGACTATCCACTTGCACCTGAAAAATTAGCAATTAAAAAAGAATGGTTATCCGACTATCAAAATGAACTAATTGAAAATAGTATTTTAAAAACAGAAAAACTTGTCCCCAATCTAATGGATAAGAAGAAATATGTAGTACATTACAAGAACTTGAGACTATACAAACAACTTGGTATGAAAATAACAAAAATACACAGAATATTAGAATTTGATGAGAAACCTTGGATGGAACCTTACATACGTCTGAATACAGAATTACGTAAAAAAGCAAAGACTACATTTGAAAAAGATTTCTTTAAACTTATGAACAATTCAGTATTTGGCAAAACAATGGAAAACATACGTAAAAGAGTTGATATTAAATTAGTCAAAACAGATGGCAGTGAAAATGAAAAAATCCGCAAGATAATAGCCAAACCAAACTTCAATCGTAGAATAAAGTTCTCTGATGAGTTATCTGCCATTCAAGTGAATAAAACAAGATTAACTCTAAATAAACCAATATATGTTGGCTTCAGTGTTTTAGATTTATCAAAACATCTTATGTACGATTGGTATTATAATACATTGAAAAAGAAGTATGGTGATAACTGCACCTTGCTGTACACCGACACCGACAGTTTATTAGTAGATATCAAAACCAAAGATGCTTACAAAGATATGTCTGAAATGAAAGATGAATACGATTTCTCTGATTATCCAAAAGAACATCCACTATACGATGAAACAAACAAGAAGGTCATAGGTAAGATGAAGGATGAATGTGCTGGTGTTTCAATATCAGAATATATTGGTCTTCGTCCTAAACTATATTCAGTATTAAGAGCAGATGAACAAGTCATCAAAAAAGCGAAAGGAACAAAAAAATATGTAATCAAAAAACAAATCAATTTTGAAAACTACAGAGATGCATTATTCAACAAAAAGAAATACACACACTCAATGAACATGCTACGCTCAATGCATCACAACATATATGGATTAAAAGTAAATAAGACTACACTTTCTCCTTTAGACACAAAAAGATACATAACTGACGATGGCATTACGACATACGCGTATGGGTATCAGCCGGAACAATAAGTAATTCCTCTTTGACAAACCCTCTCTTAGGTGCAGGAGATTTCAAATAATAAACTCTTATTCCCTGCGTTATAATATGACAGTCAATCTTATGAATATCAACAGACCATACTGGGTCAGTAGCCCTTCTCTTTCCACCACCTTCTAATTCTCCAGGTTGATACAAATATCTAACATTTGCATAAGGACAAATTTCAGCATCAACTTTTCTTGTTATAATTGGAGGAGGTTTTTTCGTCTCCTTATTTAACGCTTTAATAACATCAGATAATCTCTTAACCCATTCTCTGTTTCTTTTTTTAGTATCAATCTCTTTAGCATACTGATAACCAAACAATCTTTCTGCTAAGGTTCTATTAAATCTTTCTACTATTCCTTGGTCTCTGTGTATTTCTTTTCTACCTCTTCTTATTTTGGTATTATGCTTTTCCATCAAAGTTGAAACGGAACTCATAAATTCTCTACCAGGGTCAACTTGCAATAGTTTAGGATACTTCAAATGTCTTTTATAAATCTTCTCAAAAGCATTTGCAACTTCTTTACTATCTTTCGACGTCAAAGGTTCGGCTTCTTTATATCTTGTTCCAATATCAACCACTGTTAATGCATACTTGTATGTTTTTCTACCAATAGTATCGTGAGGTAAAAACAACAAATCAGCCTGATGAACTTCATTCTCTGCAGACACATCAAATTTAGGTCTTATTATTTTCTTAGGTGCAGGTAAATATATTTGCCATACTGCTTGTTTCTTTAAGAATTCTAATGCTTGTTTCTGACTAACCTTTGCTTCTTTTGCTAATTTACTAACTGCTGAGTGTCCTTTCCAGAAACCTTTTGGACTATAGTATATCTTCTCCATTTATTTTTATTTAAGAAAAAATATTTATATATAAAAAGATGTCAAACAACAATATTCAAAAGATCACAACTGAAGAATTTGAAGCGTTGTTAAAAGAACAAAGTCAATTTGACACAAAGAAATGGACTGATTTAGAAATCAACAACATTTATACAATCATCGACTATAGAACACTTAACACAGAAAATGGTGTGAGTGTAATTTTAACTCTCAAAGACAATGGTGAAGTATGGAGTCCTGCACATCTCACAAAGAAGATAGAAGGTAAAGAACCACCATTTTATGTAAGACCACTTGGTTTGAAACCATGTAAGAATAATAAAAAAAATAAATATCACGCTTATGATTTAGTTTTTCCAAAGAAAGATTATGTCAAAAAATATTTTTTTTTTTACCTACATCAACTTCCAAGCAACAAATCCTGTCAATGCCATACCACCAACAACAAATGCAATCTCTCTATTTTTCTGGTCTTCTGATGGAGTGTAAAAATCACTCAATGTAGGTTTTGGTGGTAATGGTGTGGATAAATTATCTGGCAATTGTTTTCCTGTAATATAATAATATTGTTTCATAGCAGTGTCAGCATCACTGAACTCATCCACAGCATGATGTTCCTTCTTCAGTTGTTCGTTAATAAAATCCAATCTTTCTGTTCTCTTCTCATTCCACGCAGTTGTTGCTGATTCTAATTGTTCCATCGCTTTATCATGCCTCTTTCTCTCTTCATCACTATTGCTACCCATATGTGAAAATAAATAATTACTACCTGAAAAGGCTAAGGCGTTTGTAATTGCTCCTCCAACCATTAATGCTACTGCACTTGCCATTTTATATAATGGATAAAAAAAAATATTAAAATTACTTCATAATATCTGCAGGAATAATACCTTGCTTAACAAGCATATCCTTTGTTGCCATTGCAAGTAATATATCAATGGACAACATACCAATATCTGTCATATTAAAATCTACTTTTGGTGCTGGTCTTTTCAATAGTTTTCTACCTAATTCTGAATATCCAACAGTTAATACAGTTTCCACTCCAGCATGATATAACATGTTTGCAATTTGTTTTCCGTCTATTGAGGTTGTCATTTTTTTTAATGAGAATATTATTTTTTTAAATTAATTAAATTCAAATGGGTCAATTTCTTTTTGTTGTATAATAGGTTGTTGCATCATAGGTTGTTGTGGTACAACTTGTTTAGACTTGTACATATACAATCCTATTCCAACAACTCCAACTGTTATGCATAATGGTATATAATTTTTGTATATATTTATATTCTGTGAATTTGGAGAGCCGACTTCATCATCTTTTGTTATAGATTTTAATTCCATGTTTTCTTTCTTTATAGTATCAGTCTCCTTTCTTCTTAATTCTGCATTTCTTTTTCTTGCTTCTGCACCTTTCTTACCAGCAGATACTCGTCTTGGGTCTTTTGTTTTAACTTCAGTATCACTCATTTTTTTCTAAGGAGATATTTTCTTTTTTATTAAAATCAATATGTCTTGCTGTTGTTAAAATTGTAGTTAAAGGAGCAAGATACATTCCATATCTATAATACAATTCACAACATGAACTTGTCAAAGCGTGATTGATAAAAGGGTCTTCCTCTAAATACTTTGACACACCCATCACATATAAGCTAATAAAAGAATTACCCAATGTCTTAGTCATACTTGCTCCCAATCTTGCTTCATATCTGCAGTAAAGTTTGTTTATTTGTTCTGCTGTCATTGTATCAATGTCTGATAGTTGTAAGTCTTTACCAAGATACTGCTTACTACCACCACCAGCAACAATGGCTGATAATCGCTCACGTTTTGTTTCTTGTTCATTATTTTCTTTGCTTTCACATTCAATGTCTTGTAATAGTTCTTCAGCGTCCATTTTTATTTTACGAAATATATTTTTTATTTTAAAAAAATAAAACATCACATATCCGATTATTGATAAGATTGCTGTGTTTGTTATGATTATTGATAAGATTGCAGTGATTGATAATATTTCTAACAGCATTGTTTTTTAGTATTGCTATTTTACTTAAAACATTGCATAAGCATTACTTAAGATTTGCTATAGCATTACTTTAATTTTCTCAATGAACAAAATGGATTACGCGTAATCATCAATAAAAAGTCTCAACAAAATGGATTACGCGTAATTGTCTTTGATATATATGTACAGACAAATATATCACCGATTACAGCGTAATCTTCAATCGATTGTTTCAACAAATAGTGATAACATACTGTGAATAGGATAGAGTTGTTGTTCTGCGGTATTACCGCAGTATATACTGCGGTAAAATATATATGTGTCTATATATATAGATAGTGCCGTGTTTTGGGGTAATTTGTGAGCGTAGAGAATAAATTACCTCAAAACCGGCATTATCTATATATATCGGTCTGTTTCAGCTCTGCATGGAAGCATCATGCAGCCCATCTATTTCTTCAAGCCCCGATGGGCGAAGGCCGCGGGCGGGGGTAGGGGTGGGGGCGATAAATGTATGTATGTATGTATGTATGTATGTATGTATGTATGATTTTGCCTGCTGATTGTGTTACCAAATTCAATCATTGTAGAACGAAAAGTATATAACCGTTATCCTGCTGAATAAATTAAATTGGTTAAAACACTTTATTTGGGCTATCATAACCATAACATAAGGTGACAAGGCGTTTAAATAATATTCCAAATTTAAATAATAATGTTTTATACAGGAAAAATACTATCTAATAAAATCGGACCGAAACGACCCAGGCCGAAACTACCCAGGGCCGAAACGACCCACCGAAATTGGCCGAAACGACCAAGGTCCAAATAGATTGGTTCCCCTTCGTTATTACCTCCCCTTCGATACGCACATAACATGTTGTAGCCACCTAGCGGAGACATTTACGACAAGGGAACCAATCTAAGGTCCAAATTTAGGCCGAAACGACCCAGCCCGAAACGACCCGGTCGAAACGACTCAGGGCCGAAACGTCCCGGATTCGGGTCAACCGTGATTTCGGCGATTTCGTTAAGTTTTCGGTGATTTCACTAAATCGTCTGACCGCCTAATTTCAAAGACTTAAGGACTGTGAAAATGTCCTCCTGGCACGTGGGCTAAAATTCATGGGTGTTTAGCATGTTGACATATTTCTAGAAAAACAACTAATGATGTTCCAAATTAAAAGAATAAATATAAAACATGCATATTAAAAAATGTATTTTTGTTGTTGGAAGAAAAAAATAAATATTCACTTTGTAAGAAAATTACATTTAAAAATGGTCCATTTTTGAACGTATGTTTCTCCATTGTCCTTCATTAGAAACATACCATTTTTACACCAGAATATACTTCAGTGTGTGTACTAGCAACGACGAGACGTGATTTTTCCAAAAACTGGCATTATAACATTATATCCATGCCGATAGAACCCCTATCAGCATGTAGAGTTCACTATACATTGTCATCCATGTACACAGTATGACGCGCGGATTAAATTTAGCACTGGGGTAAATATGCGTAGCGATAATAAAAATTCTGTCAAATCGTTATTATGGCTTTTGGACAAATCAAACAATTTTCCCCTCTTGTATTTATTTAATGCATAATAATATTTACCAACTTAACGGAAGAATAAAGGAAATCATGATCTAGGCATAAAAATAGTTAGAATAAAATCCGCTGTGCAGGATATTATTACCCACGATTAGCATGTTTATACCCCTGTTTTACCTGGAGAATTTACCAACCATGTATACAGTAATGGCTGTCAAAATGACCGTTCGATGGGTGTTTAAAAGAATGGATATATTGTTATTGTGGAAGCTTTTGGAAAAAACTACTTCTCGTCCTTGCTAGGACATGGAATATACTTTAGGTTAATGTAAAAACTGAATGTTTCCGAGGAAGGACAATGGAGAAACCGATGTTCAAAAATTGACCATTTTGAAAGGTAATTTTCTAATAAAGTAATTTATTATTTTTTCTTCTAAAAACAGAAATACACTTTTTAATAAGCATATTTTATGATTATTCATATAATTTGGAACATTATGAGTTGCTTTTCTAGAAACTTGTCGACATTATAAACAACCGTAAATTTTAGCTCACGTGTCTGGTTGACATTTGCATATACCTTAACTTCCCATATCACAGGTACTGGTGTATGAATGTCATTTGACCTGTCACCAGTAACAATTATTCTGATTCTGACCAGACAGATCTAGCAACAAATCGACTTTACCTTCTCAACCATAGAGCAACTCATTTTCTGGTCTCGGAAGGGGTCTGAGCCAGTTCGGCCATCAACCAGACTATGGTTAGATTGGTTCCCTTGTCGTAAATGTCTCCGCTAGGTGGCTATGTGCGTACCGAAGGGGAGGTAATAACGAAGGGGAACCAATCTAGACTATGGTAGCGGAAGTCACACTGCGTATGTTATTTCACCGGTGTGATCGAACGGGTCGGGTATGAAAGGTCTCGGGTCGTTTCGCCCGTGAGTCGTTTCGCTCATGAGTCGTTTCGCCCATGGGTCGTTTCGCCACGAGTCGTTTCGCCCTGGGTCGTTTCGCCCGTGGGTCGTTTCGCCCTGAATAGGTGGGTCTTTTCTCCCTTATTTTTTCAAAGTAGAAGTAAAACAAAGATCAGGAATTGATACAATTAACTTACTCCACCCATAAAAGACACCAAAAGGAAAGAAATACAACATTAAGCCCACCAGACCATAATGGAAACCTAAACAAAGGAAGGCGCCAACAAGGGAAGGCCTAACGACAAACACGCGTCATCACTCTCTGGCTTACAGGCAGATACACACCTCTGTCTCGTATTATTATTATTCATTTTTCCCTATGTCGGTTGTTCTTTGGAACAGGCTACCAGCTGATCTCGTCCTGGTTTCTGATCTTGACTCTTTCAAGTTAAGGGTCAGTTCGATAAACCACAGGCTCCCTTAAGGTAATACTGTTTTTATCCTGCTTTTAAACTCTCCTTACTAACACCCAAAATCTTTCATCTATGCTCACCTTTCTTTTATTCTTTTAACTCTGCACTATCACACTTTTACTTCTCTTACTAACACACCATGCGCAGCCATCCTAATAACACTCGGAAGAGGGTTGAGGATTATATAGAGATAGATAGATAGATAGATAGATAGATAGATAGATAGATAGATAGATAGATAGATAGATAGATAGATAGATAGATAGATAGATAGATAGATAGATAGGCCATAAGGACAGTTACTTTCCCACAAAATGGCCATATGGCCATCCAAAATTAAAAGACACAAGTGATACACACAGTAAGTAACAAACAACAACATAAATAAATCGCCACAGAAGAGCCGCCTTGGAACGGTCAGTGGAAGATTTCCACTGGGGGGCTTGGAATGAAAGTCTGTGGAATGAACAACCCGCCTTGGAACTGTAGCTCAAACTGGGTAGGAATAGAAACATGACGTTTTATTCTTTCTTTTCATTTTTTCCCATAATTTTATGCATAACAAAACACATATTTTACAATATAAATATATAACAAAGCATGACATGAAACTATAGCATCACATTAACAAAGTAGAAGTAAAACAAAGATCAGGAATTGATACAATTAACTTACTCCACCCAAAAAGACACCAAAGGGAAAGAAATACAAACATTAAGCGACCAGACCATAATGGAAACCTAAACAAAGGAAGGCCATAAGGACAGTTACTTTCCCACAAAATGGCCATATGGCCAACCAAAACCAAAAGACACAAGTGATACACACAGTAAGTAACAAACAACAACATAAATAAATCGCCACAGAAGAGCCGCCTTGGAACGGTCAGTGGAAGATTTCCACTGGGGGGCTTGGAATGAAAGTCTGTGGAATGAACAACCCCTAAACCCCACCTTATATGGAGAAAACTGGGGTTTATTTGGGTATACATTTTTTTTGTTATTTCTGCTACAAGACAATGGTTGTGTGTGCTCGTTAGAACCGCCTAAACATATGTTTGCAGTATATATAAGAAAAAAAAATACCACAGCTTTCTTCCATTCCTGCTTATTTTCAAAATACTGAAACACCTATAATTTGCTATAAATATAACAAACTTGTAAGATTTATCATTTTTGATTTCAATAAACTTGTTTCAGATCTTGATATTGATACTAATACTCCTGATTCATGTGATTGTAAAAACTCAGTGTATTGCAATCCTGCTGCTGGTCATGTAATTACTGGCAATTTGAAAATTATTCCCGATTCTAGGATAAGGAATATAATTTCTAAAGGACCGAAATATCGGTTTCCTTCTAAAATTGATTTCAGTAAATGTAGAGATGAAATCGCTGCTTCCTTGAATGAATTCGGTAATCGATGGTGTAAGCGAGAGTATGTTGAGCATAAAGCCCTTAAGGACTGGAAACTTAGCATTTTAAAACTAGTGAATAAACGCATTTCTTTCTATTCTCAAAATACTAACTTATTACCTCCTAAGCCTAAGACGTCTTTACGTCATCTTAAACTAGGTATTCAAGAATTTCATAAGAAGTTTGTTTTGACCCCTGCAGACAAGGCCGCTAACAACGTCGTCGTTGTGTGACGGCTCCACTATGTTAACACGCTTAAGCAGGAGCTTGGTGGTTCTAAGGCCTATGAACTTCAGCCTTTAGCTGAAGAGAGAGTTATAGTAGATAAACATAGTAGTCATTCAGCCACCAAGTTTGCTGTGTGTGTTACCGAATGAGGTTTTAAATAATTTGAAATCCAGACATTTTCGTGCTTCAAGTATGTCTACTTACGATTTTTCCACTCTTAACACTACACTTCCTCATAATCTTATTAAAGAAAAGCTTAATGATTTAATTGAATGGGCTTTTCACGGAGAAGATTCTCTCTATCTTGCATGTAATGTCAGAAATGCAATTTTCACTTCTAAAGAGCATAAGAATTATACACTTTGGTCATGTCAGAAAGTGTCTGATGCCCTCACCTTTCTACTTGACAATATTTATATTAGATTCGGTACTAAGTTATTTTGACAAATTGTGGGCATTCCGATGGGTACGAATTGCGCACCTGTTGTGGCTGATCTATTCTTGTATTGTTATGAAAGAGACTTCATGTTGTCGCTTTCCATTGATAACCAATCTGAAGTTATTGAAGCTTTTAGCTCCACTTCTAGATATTTAGATGATTTATTAAATATTGATAATACCTATTTCGATGGTTTGATCAGTCAGATTTACCCCCCCCCCCCCCAGAACTTCAGTTAAATAAAGCAAATTCTTCTGATACCGAGGCCCCGTTTTGGGATTTACATCTATCTATTGTAGATGGGTTTGTTTCGTGCAAAATTTATGATAAACGCGATGACTTTGATTTTGAGATTGTAAATTTTCCTTTTTTGGATGGTGATGTTCCTCGTGCGCCATCCTATGGCGTTTATATTTCGCAATTAATTCGATTTGCTAGAGAGTGTAGTCATGTAACTGACTTCAACATAGTAATAAATTATTAACGGCTAAACTTCTTAATCAGGGTTATCGGTACCATTAACTACGCAAAGCCTTTTCATAATTTTATAGACGCCATTCTGATTTAATTTCAAAATTCAATATTGGACTTAAATCTCTTCTGCAGCAGGGTCTGTCGGAACCCGAATTTTATGGTGACTTAGTATATAAATTCAGAAAAAATATATAACCGCAATGACTTTAGCACCCAATTTTGTAAAATCATTATTCGGTATAAAAAGATTGGGTACAACATGGATATTATACGACAGACTGCATGCATGGTAGTTAACCCAATCACGGTTGGCAACTTTGCTTCCCTCTTTAATTGCACGCTGGTGGGTCAGGCCTCAGATTCTATGACGGTTCCAACGTAAAGGCTTATTGAGAATTAGAGAGATCTAATTCAAGGTAATGTTGGTTGGTGCCTGATGCTCTGTCTCTGGTTGGGCCCATCGGAGTCTAACTGTTGGTTTTCTTTTGCTCCAGCATTTCAGTGGTTTCTTGCTGTCGAGTCCTCGCCGTTGTCTCACCTCTGTGGTTCTTTGATTATTTGTGTTCACGGAGATGTTGCACTGATGAGTTAGGAGGCCTTCATGTAGACTGAACAAATTATTTGTCTAAATCGCGACGGAAGTAAGGGCGAGGATTGTGGCCACGTAAAATCGATTTAAGCCCCCCAGTGGAAATCTTTCCACTGACCGTTCCAAGGCGGTTCTTCTGTGGCGATTTATTTATGTCGTTGTTTGTTACTTACTATGTGTATCACTTGTGTCTTTTTATTTTGGATGGCCATATGGCCATTTTGTGGGAAAGTAACTGTCTTTATGGCCTTCCTTTGTTTAGGTTTCCATTATGGTCTGGTCGCTTAATGTTTGTGTTTCTTTCCCTTTGGTGTCTTTGATGGGTGGAGTAAGTTAATTGTATTGATTACTGATCTTTGTTTTACGTCTCCTTTTCATAAAAGTAATAATAAAAGTAGTCATTTTAGAGATGTGAAAACCTGCACTATGTCGCACGGCTGTGTTATCGTACTGGTCTGTATAATAGTTTGCATTACGAAAACATGCTTATTCCAATACTGGAAAGTCCTACCACAAAATAATAAAAAAAATGTTCTGATAAAAGGTTCTTATATTTTTCAAATTGCTGCTCAGGTGCTCGTTAGAGACGGTCCGTCCATCTACACAAGCATCAATTCATTCATTCATTCATTCGTTCATTCATTCGTTCATTCATTCATTCATTCACTCATTTCCGTTTGTCCAGCTACAAACTCTCCATTCATTCATTAACTTATCTATCTCCGTGTATTAAAAATGCCGTCCGTTCATCCGTACGTCAGTCCATTTACCAACGCACAACTCCATTCACCCATTTATTCATTCATTTATTCCTCCATCTGTCCATTTACTCATCCATTTCGTTCGTCACTCCCTTAAACTATAATTGCGGCGAAACGACCCACGGGCGAAGCGACTCACGGGCGAAATGACTCACCAGGTAAGGGAGAAACGACCGGTAAAAGTTTAATTTGTAGGTCCAATGTGGTCCCCTGCCTTATAAGAAGGTGAATCACACCAAATAAGGTCTTAAAGCAAACTTCAATATCTCATCTCTTATATCACAAAGAAAAATGATAGCCTTGGCAGAAGGATGGTTGGCTAGGATCGGATGAACTGAGGTTGGGTATGGAATAATATTTCCGCTTCTGCTCCGCCATTTTGCTTTCTAGTGCAAGAGGGTAGCAACTGTTTTTCTCTAATTTGCATGACTTGGCAACTATATTTCATTGTGATTTCCAGTTTATCTTTAACGAAATACTTAACTAGAGATACTGTTCATCTGATGATGACGGTAAATTCTTTAAAATGTCTACATTTTACAATCTAATGCAAAATTTAGCTCTCTGGTCGTTACGAACATGCAAGTGTCCACTAACTTGGATCAAAGTGACCATTCATTCAATAATTTTTGAAGGGTGCTGTAAGCATTCATAAGCACAACCAACAAGATTTGTAGCTTCCACCAATGGGTTTTCTGGATTCATTTTAGAGGGATGCGCAGTTATATCCTAATTAACATACACAAGAATTGGGGTCCTTATCATTATCAAAATAAGATTCATTCCATATATGTAGTGTGTCGAATAATAATAGGGATCAACTTAAGTTTTTTTAATGGGTGACCAAATAATTGAGCCACAATCCTTCAGCCCAGGTTTTTTTTTCTTCTCCATGAATTTATCATTTTCCTAAACATTGTGGTCTCGTCCCAGCCCAGGCTTTTAGTATGTTATTTAGGGTGAGACCACATTTTCTGTTCTATAAAGGGAGTGAGACCACATTTTTTAGATTTGCCATGAATTTATCATTTTCCTAAATAATGTGGTCTCTTCCCTATAAAGAGATGAGACCACATTCTTTCAGCCCAGGATTTTTTTATGTGATTGAAGGTTAGACCACTTTAACTTCTCTGTATAGAAGTGAGACCACATTTTTAGGCGGGCGTAGCCCGTCTATAGTCACCGTACACCTCAATATCAGATTTTTGTGCACCTCTTTAGACATGCCTTCTTGTAGTCCTCCGCTCAAAAAAGAAAACCTAAAATGAAAAAGCAGTACACGCAATAAATCCAATCAAGTTCGACCGGATGGTTTGAAAAATTAATACTGTTTGTAAAAATAGACCTGCTTATTAGATTTCACGAATAAATTTGCGCTGAAAGCTGAGTATAAAAATCCGGTCCTATTTTCCTACGCCGTTGCTGTTTATGCTTGAAATCATTCCCTTTCATCCCCCAGTTTCTGAACAGAACCCTTCTAGCTTTGATATTCAGTGAACCAATTCTTATATAAGGGTGTATTGTTCAAGTCATTTACAGTTGGCAAACGATGTAGAATCTGATGAGATTGCTCGTCACATGCCGTCTGATCTGGATCTGTAAGGTTTGTATCGGTATCTGTACCCGAATCGGTATCTGCAGCGATGTACAGGGTTGAAAGGGTTGACACGCTTCTCTGTACTGATCGACTTCGAACATACGGTAAATGACCAATTAATTCGAACAGTAAAAAATTAAATACTGATCCGGGTGTTCGACTTATTAGAAAATATCAGATTGGAAATTTATCAGTGTCCGAACTGTTTGATCTGAAAGAATTCCATGCATTGGATCAGGCTGTGTTCAATATTTTATACAACTACGTTTTTTTCCCGTGGCCCTGTCAATCCGCACGTGATTAGAAGTTATAAATATCACTTATGCAGTGCAGAACCGTTTGATCTATGAATAAGTCAGAATGTGCAGGGGGTCTTTGAATGCGAGTTTATCATGTAGTTACAAGTATAAGGCTACACATTGTCATTAATGGCATTTACACCTATTGAACTATCACTATTCCCTTTAAAATGGGCGAGTCAATTTGTGATCTCCGGAATAACAGAAATTGATTTTTTGGAGCAAATTCTTTTCTTAAGAGTAGCCCATATCTAGGAAAAAGATGATTTTCAAAGAATTCCCTTATAGTCTGTAATATTTTTTTTGTTCCGGCTACACAGCAGCAGACAAAGTCCAGCTACATGTATATATATTGGATGTGATGTTGAAACCCGCAGTGGAGCTAAGCGCATAGATATTTCAACCCCCCCCCCCCCCCCCCCAAAAAAAAAAAAAAAAAAAAAAAAAAACACACACACACACCTATATTGTTTAAGCGCATAATGAAGCCCCAGGCGAGACTGCGCAGCCTTGTTTGTGTTCTATGTTTACTCATAAGCTATCTCAAATCAGCGTAAGCCGGGGGCATGTAGCAATTCAATGCCCATCGAAGTAGGCCGGTGAAGACTGATTAGACTGCGCGGATGCAAAACCATCATGTTATTTAGATAGGCAAGTAACAAATAAAAAGAACATGCGGACATCATACACAAATTTAACATGTACATGTGTGATCTTTACTTTGTGCGCGATGAAACGTTTCATTGAAGACACAATCCCGATTGCACAACTGCGCAGACTAGTCAGTCTTTTCTGTATGCACAATAAGTATTTTACTCGAGATAGGAGATCTGAACAGACTGATCCTTGCATTTGGTAGCTTAGAATGTGTTTGTAATGTCGTAAGCAGTTTCGGTCGGTTAAATGTACACACCGTCGTTTTAAGCCGGCGCACGGCGAACGAAAAAAACAACAAAACAAAACAAAACAAAAAAAACGTTTCAAACGAAGGACCAGATCAGCCTGCGCATCTAGCCAATGTGGCCATAGTTTTCACCTGTTGTTCTTTGATTACACAGAGGCCATGGTAGGCACATACGAACAACAAAGACTGTTTAGACTGCATGCATGTGCAGGCTGACCTGAGTCTTCGCCCATCGCATATGACTTATTTTCTTAATCATGTGCTCCGAAATTACTTCCAACAAAACCTTGTCACTGTGAAATAAATGGACATCTTCACTTGCTCCTCAGAAAACCAGGCTAACCCAACAGGTACGAACCTGAATTAAACTACCTTTTTGCATGCAACAACCATGAATTTCACTCGCACGTGCTACAAGACGTTCTGTGGGAAAAGGCGGGAAACTCTCAATTAATATTTAAAGGGGCGCTTCTGCTATCAAAGAGGCATTGAATCAATGCCACAGCACATGGAAAAGGGGTAACACTGTCACACAAATAATAATGAAAGCTGAAGCTACGCTTCAAAGAGTCTGAGAGCAAAGCGAAAACACTTGCATATGCATGGTGATCCAAGCCTTTGTACGCCACAATGCTACATCACCGACTAGGATCAGCCTGCACATCGATGCAATGTGATTAGTCTTTACTGAACCCTTAAATCTTACGAAGTCACAAGGCTAAGTGAAACCCTTTGCCTTACATACCGGTAGTGGGTGCGCATGTTCAGTGTTTGCAGGTCGTTGAGCAACCAGCGAAGACACATCTTAGCATACTCATTCATGCAATCCGATTAGAGTCTTCGCTGATCGCATGAGCCTGGTGCAGACGATGGGATTTTCACAACATAAATAAGCGAAACTCCTGTGGCTCATCAAAGTTGATCTAAGCACTTGCAGTCTGCGTTTCTCACAGTCTGATCAGTATTCGGTGATGGTATGAACCTTCCATTACCACAGAGCTATCCAATGTGAGAGAAGCGAAAACCATTTGCCTTACAGAGTGCATGTTAATCCGAGTCTTTGGAAGTCGCAAATATTTCATGCTAAGTTTTCTTTTTTTTTTTTTTTTTCGTGCGCTAGCCCATATACGACCAGTAAGATGTTATAATAATAAACCCGGGAACGGCCCGAAATGCTTGTTCTGGATGCATTTTTCGGCATTTTTTTGTGTGTTCGAAGTATTGAAAAATCTGGGAGTTCGAATTAAATGAGAAAGTTTTCAGCCACAAATTCGAAATAATTTTGGGTATTCGAACTGCTAGGATGTTCGAACTAATTGGTCACCTACCCTATCCGACCGCTTTGGAGAGGTCTAATTACATGTATAATTTCAAAATATAAATTTTATTTGCTGTGAGTTTACATGAAGTTCCGTGCTTTAAGCAAATAATGAAGGTCCTGATCAGATGCCACATTCTGTGTCTGTAACCAGGGTCTTCAGTATTTTCGAATGCTCCAGTAAAGGGACGCTTGGCACTGATGGGCAGATAAGCTGCATCTGTCTGATCAAGGCATACAGTCTAATAATTTAAAATCCAGAAATTAAAGGGTCAAACGACTGACATGCAAAATTTAGCGACATTTTTTTTTCTTCTTTTGCATCTTTTTATGTCCCCACTTCCAAAGGAAATGATTTGGCGTGTCCGTTAGGCTTTGACATTTTTACAGAGGGGGAACAGAACAGAACAAAACAGGACAAAACAGAACTTTATTTATCTAACTGCACAGGTGGCATAAAGTTGAGCTTTTATCTCGAATTTACGTTTGCCCCCGCCCATAGGGCTTGAAGAAATATATGGGCTGCATGATGCTTCCACGCAGAGCTGAATCCGGCCCGCACACTAGTACTGGTAAGACGCTAAGAGGGTCTAAGCCTGTCCAGGAACCGCGGTGCGAGGTGGACCGTCCATGCTAGTAAACCCTATTGGTTTTATTAGGCGACAGGGCTTGAGATGTCATTTCATCTCAATGTCGGGTAAAAGTCCCACAAAGTTGGAAGCAATGTCTCCAAAATGACCTTTACAGTGTTGACGGGGACGTTAAACATCAAATCAAACAAACAAAATCTCGAATTTACGGTATTAGCATGAAAAACAAAAAGGGACAGGCTCGTTTATGTTTATTTACTTATTTATTTAGATTTATTTATTTATGTTTGCATTTCCTCTGTCGGATTCAGTATGTCTCCCTTTTCGACTAAGCCATTTTAACCATTTCGGATCTAGAGATCAGCTTAATTGACAGTATAATTTGGCCTAATATATCAACCTCCCTCAGTATTTTGATTTCATTTGGAAACATAACATTGTATAAATGAATATATGTACTGTAAAAGGGGTATCCTTTGGAAGCAAGGAACACACCACAGAACTGAAAAATAAGGAGTGTATATGTTTTCTGGGCCAGACTAGCTAGTTTCGGCCAATTAGGCCTCATTAGTGACCCTCAGATATTTTCAAAATTCCCCAATGGAATCAATGATCCCAAAGGACAAGAAAATATAATCTACACTATGATGTAGTTTGTTCCGACTAAGTGATCAAATGCAGCCGAATGCGAGTGTGTTGAAAACATCAGTAATACCACGAGTGCGATGCACGAGTGAAATTTCTGTTTTCAAAACACAGAATGATGATTTGTTGGTTGTCCTCAGTGTATAGCTATGTGATTGTCAGTAGGCCCCCGCCCATCGGGGCTTAAAGAAATAGATAGGCTGCATGATGCTTCCACGCAGAGCTAAAATCCGGCCGCATTCGAGTACTTGTAAACAGCTTAGAGTACCTAAACCTGTTCAGGTAAAGCGGTGCTAGTCGGACCGTCCATGCTTATAAACCCTATTAGTTTCATTGGGCGACAGGGCTTGAGATGTCATTTCATCTCAATGTCGGGTTAAAGTCCCACAAAATTGGAAGCAGCGTCTCCAAAATGACCTATAAAGTGTTGACGGGGACATTTAACCTCAAATCAAACAAACAATGTGATCGTCAGCAAATTTGGTGCAAATTAATTAAGATACAGGAAGGTGCATGTAAATAAATAAATAAATAATAGTTTCTTCCATCTTGAAAAGATTCAACTTCTTGGAGACCTGTATCGTGTCTGTGGTCTTTTATTGAAATAGCCCGTTTGAAGATAAATACACTCAATGATAAATTCAAGAGCAATTACGTGTGACTGTAGTCATTTTTTTTTTCAAGTTTTAGCTATTAAAAGAGCGTTGTAAATAGATGACATTACTCGCCCGCCTCTCAGTACTTTCAGTACTTTGATTTAGATTTGCCATGAATTCATCATTTTCCTTAATAATGTGGTCTCATCCCTATATAGAAATGAGACCACATTCCTTCAGCCCAGACTTTTAGTATGTTATTTGAGGTGAGACCAGATTTTCTTCTCTATATAGGAGTGAGACCACATTTTTAATGACAGATTCTATCTGTCATCTCTAGCTATCCTGCGTGTTGTAAAGTAGTTCCGGCTTTCTTACGACTTTCTTCCGGCTTTGACCGCCAAAGAAATATGAGTCCGCACAAAAATGTAGTCCGGTTAGGCGCAGTTATCAAAATTGTACATCCTATAATCGCAATACAAACTTTTGAAGCAGACGACATGATTTTATCTTACCTTTCAGAGAATATATTCAGCACTTCATATGAATCAGCTGCATCATGCGAGACTGTATACCTAGATCAATGCGGCATCTGCTTAGACGTCTGCTCAGGTTTTACACTGTTTTCTAACAGTGCTGTCAATATTTAATCTTTAAAGACCAGCCGGTCAGCTGCAGACCAGAATATTAATGGGTTTTCCGACATTCGAGGTCAAGTCTAGGTCAGTTACAACTAGGTGTATATCAGACTTTGCGAGAAAGGCTGTCCCTTTCAACCCTGGAATATGGTACAGATACCTATTCAAACAGTGTAGGTCCTGTGATATAATTCTAGGTGCCATATTTAGCAGAATGGACGAGCCCAACTTCAGTGATGGAAGAGTACACTCCAGAAACTCAAGGCAGTGAATAAATCAAAGCACTGACAACACTCATGCCGATTGTCTCTAAATGCAGGCTGGTCATGAACGAGGACTTGGACTGATCCGTTTAAACTTAACGGAAGTTTAGTAACTGATGCAAAAATGTAGAACAAGATCAGCACCGTGTTCTGTGGCGTTTGATCTTAGTCTACATTGTTTGCCAGATCGAACATTTTTTCAAGTGAAGATTTTACAGATAACACTTACATGTAACCAAGACTGACAAACGACCCGGCTATGTTTGGGTTGATTGTTTGGCATTCGACCCGAAGTTACTAATAAAAAAGCGATTCAGAGCTAACGTCTACGTGACTAACACTGACTTCTCAGTATAACCTTTTTCTTGCAGAAAATAGCCGCAGTGAGACCAGGGTATTCCAGAAGACTGAAGAGGGTCATCCTGGAATCATAGGGTGAGCTTGGCAAACAGTGTAGACCAAGTTCGGACGCTGCAGACGCTTCTTATCAAAATATTCACTATTTGTTTGGAATTTCAGAGTTAAATTCAACAGTTTAATCTCAGCCCAGGACTTTTACCCCAACCTACATCCCACCAACACTTTCGGTGCTTTGATTTTGAAACAAAACGATTGCATGATTACAACACGCTTAGGCACCATGCCCTTAAGCTAAAAAGGTTAAATCAATCAACCGTGACGTATGGTTACCAGTCCGCCACGATCCTGTGTTTTGTATTGTTTGATTTGAGGTTTAACGTCCCCGTCAACACTGTATAGGTCATTTTGGAGACGTTGCTTCCAATTTTGTGGGACTTTTACCCGACACAGAGATGAAATGACATCTCAAGCCCTGCCGCCGCCCAATCAAAACCAATAGGGTTTATATGCATGGACGGTCCGACTCGCACCTCTTTGCCTGGGCAGGCTTAGATCCTCTAAGCAGATTACCAGTACTCGTGTGCGGGTCGGTTTCAGCTCTGCATGGAAGCATCATGCAGCCCATCTATTTCTTTAAGCCCCGATTGGCGGGGCCAACGATCCTGTGTACCACCTTCACACCAGCACTGATAGAAACCACATGTTCAGGATCAAACTTTTGATGTGTGATGTAAGGGCGTGCCTAGTAAAGAAGAAATTGTATTTTGTTCTCAAAAAGCATCAAGTGAGAACGTATTGCAACATTTTTTATTGAACCCTGGACAGTTAGAGTGAGTGAGTGAGTGTTTGAGTTTTACGTCCCACCAACAGCTAAGGTCATACGGAGACGATACTTCGGTTTAAAGACACATCCGAAAGTCTGGAGAAGTCCGGGATCGATCCTGCGATCCCTGGTTTACAAGGCGCGTAGCATAACCACTACACCACGGAGGCTTCTAATGGACAGTTAGAAGCTGGTCGGAAAGCGGATGGCGTTGACTCTGATTTTGGGTGCCACATGTGTGTGATCTATTTGTCTGTTGGAGCGACATCTTACTATCAACAGAAGACGCTAGTGGACGTCGGCGTAGCGGAAGACCGAAGTCAGCACGTAAAGATCGATTCATCCGACAGACGCATATGGGAAGCAGATTTCCAGCGGCATCTGCTACACTGTACCTGTAGATAAACAAAGGGTTTCAACTACCGACTAATAAGCACCGACACTGTTCGTCGCCCTTATGCGATGCACTTTTGAGAGCTAGAAGTCCCTGTCGTGACCAAAATTAAGACTCGACACTTACGCTGGCGCATGAAATACGTACATGTTTATTGGCGTCTAAGCGACTCGCGTGATATGCGTTCCAGTGACACATCGCACTTCAGCGTGAATCACGCCGATTGTCATTTCGGGATGTTTCGACACATAGGTGTAAGGTATGCCGAGGCGACGTTTGCGTAATAGAGCATGACATATCGGATGGAATAAGCGAAATGGTATGTCGAGCTATTGTAGCTAGCGACATTAAGAACATTCAAGATCATGGCTGAGACGTTAACTGAACAGCGTGACGTTACATCAATCAAGTGCGTCGGCCTCACGTGGTTCCATTTATTTGTTTACGCTCAGAATCCGGGATATCTAATCCAGCAGGATTACGCGCGTGTTTATAGTGGTGTTCTTACTCAAAAATGTCTTCAAGCCAATGGAATTCATGTACTGGACTGAATAGCCTCTCTCCTCCGATCTCTTTGTGAAAAATAGAGTATCTTTTGGGGGGAATGTATCCACAACCGACCAGACAAAAATGTTACTAATTGCCAGTAGTATTGTTAAAACTTGAATTTTAATGTTTGGTTTTGAAAACGTAAATAGTGTCTATCCAAAATTTGAAACATCGAATGGCATTTCATGATACCACCGGTGTATAGATGGAATTCATGTACTGGACTGAATAGCCTCTCTCCTCCGATCTCTTTGTGAAAAATAGAGTATCTTTTGGGGGGAATGTATCCACAACCGACCAGACAAAAATGTTACTAATTGCCAGTAGTATTGTTAAAACTTGAATTTTAATGGTTGGTTTTGAAAACGTAAATAGTTTCTTTCCAAAATTTGAAACATCGAATGGCATTTCATGATACCACCGGTGTATAGACAACTGCAAACATATCATACAATGGAATTTGCAGAACTACTTTTCTAAATTTTAAGATCTTTTTAGAAAGGTTGTCTGTAAGTTTTCACAGTGTTTTGATTTTCTCATAGAATCTGTCATTTCAGTGCCTTTGGCGCTTTGATTTAGATTTGCCATGAAGTTATCATTTTCCTAAATAATGTGGTTTCATCCCTATTTAGAGATGAGACCAGTCTTCCAGCAAGCTTTTATTTTGTCATTCTTTCAGCCTATGCTAAATTGGATATTTTTGCACCTGAGGCCGCATTTTTGTCACTTTATAGACATAGGTCCATTAGAGAGCATTAACGGAATAAAATCGCATGTAGTAATATTTTTACACTTCAAACAGTATCAAAATACCCCCAATTGGGCCTCTTTTTTGTTTTTGTCTTCCTCGTGATTTACCATTGGTTATTTATTAAAATAAAGATGTAAGATGTAACTAAAGAATAACTCCTAAGTTAATGTTTGAAAAATAATAAAATACAAAATATTAAACAGAAATGAACGTTTGTGGAATTTCTTGGCTGAATATAGTTTTAGCATGCGGTATGCAAATGAGTAAGTTACTGTAAACATTCTCAAAATGATACACCGCCGTCCTTCTTACAATCGTCCAAAAAAACAGTCGATCCTGACAATCCTGCTGAGGTAAAAAAAAAAAATCTGTATTCATCGGAAGTTAATAAAAATTTACAATAATAAGTGATGGATATAATTTGGATGCTCTTATCTCGCCCATTCAGAAGATTTTACAGTCTTCTCTAGAATAGAATGAAGAACAAAAAACATTGTTTTGCGTAGTTACGTCCCTTAATTTTCGCGACATTATCAGAGGTCGCTTTAAATTTGGCACGTCATTGAGGCGCTTTATGTAAACAAATCACCAAGTGCGTGAAAATGGCTGTCGTTCTACTGAAGTCTGGAAATCACAGTTTTATGATATGAGTTTGCAATGTTGGTTAGAAAGCAATTTTATGACATTAAAATGATTACTCCTCATAACTGAAGCCGGGTTTTCACTCTCCGTATCTGTGGCACAGTGAACGAAGTCAAAAACCGCTAAAATATATCGCGATCCAGATAGATCAAAATGCGACTGACCCTAGTGGTATTTGAGAATCAGAATCAGAATCAGAATTGTTACTGGTGACACGTCAAATGACATTCATACACCAGGACCTGTGATATGGGAAGTTAGTCCCTAGCTCTAACCAAAGATGTAAACTTAGCTACACAATCCTCAGCACCTTCAGCCGTCAAAATAATAGAATCGGGAAGGGCATTCCAATCTCTAATGGTTCGGGGGAAAAACGATTCTTTATAAATATCCGTTCTTGCAGTAAGGGTCTGAAACGTCATTGAATGGTGTTTTCTACAGTGCCTAGCCGGGGGAACGAGGTCATCTGTTGGAATGCTGGCAGCACCCTTTAGACCTTTGTATAAGAGTATGAGCCTACTGTCTCTTCTCCTTTTCTTGAGAGACTCCCATCTTAATTTTCCTAGAATTCTAGTCATGCTCCCAGTTTCAAAGCAATAATTTCCAGTTACAAATCGAGCAGCTCTATTCTGAACTTTTTCAATTTCTTCATTAAGGACCACTCCGCTTGGGTCCCAGATGCAACTACCATATTCCAAGATTGGGCGAACAAGTCCCCTGTATGCTGTCTCTTTCACATCCTGAGGACACTGATGAAGATTTCGCCTCAGGAAAAGTGTTCTATTCGCCTTTGTACACATATTGCTAATGTGTGTATTCCATCTCAAATCGTGAGTGATTGTCCCACCAAGGTATTTAATGGAATTCACATTTTCGAGGACCGTTCCCTCTAAGGTGTAAGAAGCCTCAACTTTATTAGATCTCTTCCTTGTTATCTGCATAATATTGCATTAAACTGGTTGAAATCTCATGCCCCATTTTCTGGCCCAACATCCTAATCTATCTATGTCAGCCTGAAGTTTCAGTGAGTCATCTGTATCTCTAATTTCCCGGTAACAAACACAGTCATCTGCGAACAGTCTTATTTCTGAGTCAATGTCAGTGGAAATATCATTGATGTACAGGGAGAACAATAGAGGACCAAGAACAGTCCCTTGTGGGACTCCAGACAAAACTGGCGCCCATACTGAAGATTCACCATTAACAACAACACGCTGTTTTCTGTAGCAAAGGAAGGAATCTATCCATTTAAGAGTCTTCCCACCAATTCCATAACCAAATAATTTGGATTTAAGTAGTTCATGAGGAGAGGTGTCAAAAGCCTTCTCAAAGTCCAGAATAAATGTGTCCACCTGCCCACCTTTGTCCAGGATTTTTGCCCAATCATTAATAACCGTGCTCAACTGAGTTTCGCAACTATGCCTTTTCCTACATGCATGTTGTCTGTCTGACAAAAGTTTATGTTCATCCAAGTGGGCCATGATGTTTGAGCAGACTATGTGTTCAAGCAATTTACATAGAACACAGGTCAGTGACACCTGGCGATAATTACGAGCAAGAGCCCTGTCCCCTTTTTTGAAAAGTGGACAGATGTTCGCTAGGAGCCATTCTTTGGGAATTTCACCCGTATCGAGAGATTGTTGGAAAAGATGAGCAAAAACTGGACCTAACTCGTTTGCTAGTTCCTTCAGGACTCTAGGATGAAGCTCATCAGGCCCTAAAGCTTTAGAAGGGTTCAAGCCTTTAAGTAACTTGATCACTCCCGCAGAGGATACAACAATATTTTCCATGAAAGGGGCCGATCTTCCAGTCAATGGAACCTCGTTGAACTCAGTTTTATTAAATGCATCATTGAATTGACCAACCAATTCCTCTGCCCTTTCAGAGTCCGATTCAGCGACCCCGTTCCCTCCTCTTTTATTAAGGGGTGGGATACCTTGCCTATCTTTCTTCTGGCTATTGATATATCTGTAGAAGTCTCTGGGATTCGCCTTTACATCACCTACCAAGTTATTTACATATTGATCATGCTGATTTCTGATGTCATTTTTAATTTCTCGTCTCTAGTTTTCAAATTTTGCTCTGAGTTTACCACTTCCCGACTTTTTTGCCTTAGCATGAATCTTATTTCTCCTCCGAATTGTTCTTCATATTTCTGGTGTGATCCAAGGAATTGAAGATACAGACCTGCTAGTTTTGGAGGGGATATGATTTTCGGACGAAGCTTGAATGAAAGACTTTATCAAATCAAAGTTCTCCTGGACAGACCGAGCGTCTGAATGACCATTAAAGTATTTCTCTCTTGCAAATTTTAGGGCATCCTTCCTCATAGTTTCATAGTCACCCTTTTGATATAAGTACACCTTTCTACGAGGTTTCTTTATAGATGGTATGAAGATTTTCAAAAATCCAGAGACAATATCATGATCACTCAGTTTGTCCGGGGATTGAATATCCCTAAACTGTCCTGGCAAAGTTGTAAGAATCAAATCCAAAGTGTTTCTATCTCGAGTAGGGAAGTCAACAACCTGTTCCAAGCCATGATCATTCATGATGTCGACCAGTTGCCCTGGTGAACAAAGTACATGGTTTAGAAAAGGATAATAGGTCTCATTGTGGAGATAAGATGTCCATGTTTATTTTGATACCAATTTTATCTACTTTGGACCACTATAAAGGTACGAAGACCACATTGGACCTACAAATTAAACTTATGCCGAACGACCACCCCAAAATCGGGGCGAAACGACTCAGGGCGAAACGACCGGCGAAACGACCCACGGGCGAAAGGACCCGGAACCATTTGATGTCAGGAACAAGTCGAGAATGTTTTCACCCCTAGTAGGCTTACTTCCATCTAAACAATACCAAAATCGTCCAAGCAGTAGAGGAAGTCTTTATATACAGAGTTTAGTCTGCAGCCTGGTTTGATGGATGCCATATGGTCTGAGTCCCAGGATAATTTGGGGAAGTTGAAGTCTCCAAGTATCCATATGTTGCTCTATCTATCTATCTATCTATCTATCTATCTATCTATCTATCTATCTATCTATCTATCTATCTTCTGATACTGCGTCGGTCACATTTGACCATTACCGCAGGTGTATATTACATACACTCCAGGTTTTGCAGGATGAAAGCCTACACAGTAATCATGTAATTACGGTAGGGATCTTTAACCTGCACAGGGGATGGTTCTCCCTGCACAGGGGGCCTCCAGTTAACGTGACGATCCGAAGGACGGTGCACTTTATGACATTCATCCCTGCAAATGATGCCAATGGAGCGTGTTCGGACACCGAAATTTTATCGCCGCTGCCGGGGATCGAACCCGGGACCTCTACATCTACATCTACATGGTACACCATCGCAGTCACTCTTGACTATTATGTGGCGGGTGGTGCGGTTAAGAAAAAGTATATAAAGAGAAAAAGTAAAGTTAGAAAACAGATTGAATAAAGAGAGAAAATAGTAAGATATGTTCCAGCTGCGTTTTCACATCCTCAACCCAAGCCTCCCCGGTTACGGTGGCCGCTGCCGGTACAGCCTTGAGCATCACTGGCGGCTACTTACAGCTGGGCCCTACAGAGAATTTAAATGGAGACAGATCCCAGACCCCGCTTGAAAGATACCAAGTCTGGGGCCTCTGCTACTTCAGCTGGTAGTTGGTTCCAAGCTGAAACGGTCCGTGGGAAAAAGGAGTTCTTGTAATACGATGTAGATGACGATGGCTGGCGATAGGTCTTTGAGTGAGAGGATCGGGTGGCAACAGAGTGTCCTGGTACGAGATGTCTCTCTACTGGGATGTCTACAAGGCCATTAGTGATCTTGTAGAGCATCGTGAGCTGTGCTTTGGCGCGTCTAGATTCCAGGGTCTCCCATTCCAGATGATCCAGCATGCTGGCAACACTGCTGGTGTTGTGAAATCTATTGGTGACGTAGCGGGCAGCTATCCTCTGCACCATCTCAATCTTCTTTGTCTGTTCCTTAGTGTGGGGATTCCATACAGTGGAGCAGTACTCTATGGTTGGTCGCACGATTGTCTTGTAGGCCTGGCTCTTCAGCTCTTCACTTTTTACGTTCAGGTTTCTACGGAGGAAGCCTAGGGTGCTGTTCCCTTTCTTCACGGTCTTGTCAATATGGTAGTTCCAGGAGAGGTTTTCTGACATGTAAACTCCGAGGTATTTCGAGTGCGTTTCGCTGCTCAGCTTGTGGCCCTTCAAGGAGTAGTCGTACACCAATGGGTTCCTCTTCCTGTGAACTCGTAGAATTGAACACTTTTCCGGGTGAAAAGACATGCCCCATCGTTGTTCCCATTCAGCAAGTTGATCCAGATCAGCTTGTAGTGCCTCGCAATCTCCTATGCTGTTGATTTCCCTGTATACAACGCAATCATCAACAAAGAGTCTGGTTTTGGAATGAACTTGGATGGGAAGGTCGTTGATGAATGATAGGAACAGCAACGGTCCAAGGACACTTCCTTGAGGGACACCGCTTACGACGGGTACTGGGTCGGACGTTGCTCCATCGACGATCACCCTCTGGCTCCTATCTGACAGGAAGGCCTCAATCCAGCGTAGATTGTTACCCCTGATCCCGTAGTGGTCAAGTTTCTTGATAAGGCGCTGGTGTGGCACTCTGTCAAAGGCCTTGCTGAAATCTAGGATTGCTAGGTCATGCTGTTTTCTCTTGTCCATGGAGTTGACTAGTTCGTCTGTCAGCGTGAGTAACTGGGTCTCACAGCTCCTTCCATGCCTGAAGCCGTGCTGGCTGTCTGTCAGTGTGTTGTACATATCAAAGTGCTTCATCATGTTGCTAACCATGATATGTTCCAACATCTTGCACGCAATGCATGTGAGAGATACCGGCCGATAGTTGGATGCCTTAAATCTCTCCCCTTTCTTGAAAATTGCCGAGACATTAGCAGTCTTCCATACATCTGGCATTGTTCCACTGGACATGAATTTCTGGAAGATGATGGTCAGAAATGGGGCACACTCCTCAGCCATCTCCTTAAGGATACGTGCAGGAATCATATCTGGTCCTGTGGCTTTCTGAGGGTTTAGTTTACGGAGTAGTGCCGTGACGCCTTCAGTGGTGATGCTGATATCAGGCATTGTGGGGTAGGGGTCTCCTTCAGGTGATGGAATGTTGGTAGTATCCTCCTTCGTAAACACCGATTCATACTGCCTGTTGAGAATGTTGGCTTTGTCAAGAGGTTCGCTATGAAGCTTGCCGTTTTCCTTTAGCGGGGATACACCACAGTTGTCCTTTCTCAACGATTTAATGTAATTCCGGAAGCGTTTCTGTTTACTTGGTGGTTGATCAGATTCTGGGTTTCCCACATCAATTATGTCTTCAACGTAGTTCCAGTAAGCCTGACGTTCTCTCGTCTGAGTCGTTTTTTTAACCTTGAGGTAATGTTGCCTAACCTTGGAATCATGAGAAGTTTTCTGTTTCTGGAACATCAGAGGCAAGTGCACTAACCACTGAGCTATCACGCTCTGTCACAAATGAAGCTGACAAATCTTTGATATATAAACATATTGGGAGGGGGGGGGGGCGAAACGACTAGGGTTTTGGGGGCGAAACGACTAGGGGCAAAAAAAGGAGGCGAAAGGACTAGGGGGAAACGACAAGGGGGAAACGTCTTTGTAGCGAAACGCCTTGTTACCAATTACGCACCGGCCTACCGGTGTTCCAGTAAAGATTAACCCAGGTTTGGACAATGAAAAAATGTAGATAACATGGTTCGGCAAAAAGCATATACGATCTAAGCTAGCATCTGTTCAAAGATGTCTCATTCTAGAAGGGTATGTGTACTTTCTTTGCAGGAATGCAGCGTGATAGCTCAGTAGTTCGTGCACTTGCCTCTGATGTCCTTTGCACAGATACTTGGGGTCAGTAACAGCGCTGTGCCTTCCAAAATCAAAATAGCCATGCAAATTACTCATATCCCTCATTTCTGCAATCATTCACCTATACGATGATGTGGATGTCCTTACATTAGTGTTTTGATTTATTGCAATTTCCACCGAAATCTAGGAGTGTAACGATGCATCGGACCATTGATGCATTGCGATAGGCACTGGGCCGATAGTACTGCATCGATGGTAAAGTTAAACATCGATGACTATCGCCGATAGTGTTTTGAACTATCGATAGTTTCGATAGTTTTCTATATCACAATGTTTTTCAGATAATTCTCGAAGTTGTTTTCATTCTTATATAAATTATATTCTTTATTACGGTGTCGGGACAATTCGGCACATAGCAAACTCGGCACATACCCAACTCGGCACATAACCAACTCGGCCCCTACAAACTCGGCACATAGCAAACTCGGCCCACAATAGTTATAATGGTTATTAAGCTGTACAGTAATACTTTATTTGCCTGTTTTATTATTATTGTTTTATAATAATTATATGTATGCTTATTAAATAAAAAAAAAATTCTATTTTTTTTTTTTTTTTTTTTTTGCATTTTAAAAACAAATTTAAATCGATCAATAAGCTCTGGATATGACTTAATTGCTACACTAATTATCTGATTAATCAGGGGATGACTAAAGCTGTGAATATGATATTTGGGACTCATTGCGACCCATGATTGCCCAGCCGAGTTGATGGGCGTATTGTCAAACAAGAGATTGCCCAGCCGAGTTGATGGGCGTCTTGTCAAACGATATTTTTTCATTGAGGCGGTTCTAACGAGTACCCACAACCTATGTCTTGTTTTTTTTTTAAGATTTATTCGCTGGTAAATTTAAGAAACAACTTAAATATTTGAAACTTAAATAGTTGAAATTGTATTGTAAAAAAAATCTACATATTTTGTTTTTTAATAAAGATCTACTCCATTAAATATTGATGTTTGCTCCCTATTTAGTTGGTCCCTATTTCACAGGTAACTTTAATTTGATTATTTGTTTGGTTATGCAATTATCATTACCAAGTGAATAGATAATTGACCTAAACAGCTAAATATGTGCCGAGTTTGTATAAGAGGTTTTAGGAATCCCGTTTATGACGTCATTCT
Organism: Lucinisca nassula; assembly: GCA_963580285.1. NCBI lineage: Eukaryota > Metazoa > Mollusca > Bivalvia > Lucinida > Lucinidae > Lucinisca > Lucinisca nassula. The sequence goes on along the minus strand of OY757012.1, from coordinate 65,815,380 downwards.
TGCGCATGCGCAAAGTACTGGCCGTCAACTGAAACGGCCATCGCTATTCAAATGTATTGGCGGAACTTAAAATGCTAACAATATTCAGCCTTTTTGAGAGAAAATATACCCGTTTTCATTGAAATATTGTTTCGAGAAAGAAAGAATGATATTTTACTTTCATTACCGAAATTCATTTATCCTAAATCCGTTTTTAATTGACGAAAATCTTTTCGTGAATGACCCATGTCAATGGCTTGAGATACCGTTATTCACGAAATAAGTTTTTACGTAACTTTCGTTTTATTCGCTATCTATCTATCTATCTATCTATCCAACGATCTGTCTACATGTGCAATTTAAATGTACATACTGACAGTCGAAAAAAACTAATGACGGAGGGGCGTTGAGTCAACGTTGGTTCGACGTCATGCCGTCGACACTCACTCCAACCCATTTCATTGTCACATGACCGTTGGCATGAGAGAGAGAGAGAGAGGGAGACGGAGAGAGAGGGGTTTGACTGACAAACTGACAGTAGACAGACGACACACAGACCGACTGACTGACTAGCAGACGAACGGACGGACTGTTAGACAGACAAATAAACATACTGACAGTCGAAAAAAAAAAACAAAAAAAAACAACAAAAAAACAATGAGTGGACTTACAGACGGGCGTCGAGTCAACGTTGGCTCGACGTCATGCCGTCGACAACCACTCCATTTCATTTCAATAGCACGTGACCGTTGAGATGGTTTGACTGATCCCTGTATCCAAGAAGCCCATAACCCTTTTTGTACCAAATGGAATCTTCCTCCTTATATATAGCAGGAGTCATTTTCAAAATTTAGAGGTGCCAGGTTGTGTTTTCTTCAAAATTTATTTGGAAAATGGCAGAACTTTTTGCAAACGGTGTAGGCCCTGATCAGACGCCGCGTTCTGCGGCGTCTGATCTGGGCCTGCACTGTTTGTCACTTTTGGGGTTTCCGGTACCAAATAGGTTAATGTAGACCTAAGGGCTGGGCAGGTTGAACCAATTTACAAAGCTACCAGATTTTACTGTAAAATCTTGCACTTGCGAAGGAGTGTTTAACATTCTTATGCTCTGAGTTTGTTTTGAATTTAATGTTCCAATCCCACTGAGTCTTGATGGGTCCGAGCATTGAGTAAATAACATTTTAATAAGCAACGCCGTATTATCGCCAACGAAACGTTGTGACGCTTCATCGACGTTGGAATGTCAAATTCAATGCATCGCTTTGAAGCTGGTTTGATGTAGACACGACGTTGTTGACACGCTACATGTCGGTTGACGTAGCGTCATTTAACGACAAACTGTAATTTACATTTGCCTGCGCTCGCTAATTGTTGTTGCGCTAAGAGAGAGAGACAGAGAGACAGAGAGAGAGAGAGAGAGAGAGAGAGAGAGAGAGACGGGGGGGGGTGCTGTTTGGTCGTATGTACAATATATCATTTTCGTAATGCGAAATTTCACATCTGGCAGCAAATCGGTGTTTCTCCCATTATCGTACATTAGAATTCCCCAAAAGTTTAAAAGAAATCCACTGTTTTACGCAGGAATTAACATTTTATCTGTCCCACTGCCTATGAAGCAATACGACAGATGACGGCCAGGGCTTTTCCCGTTCTATTTTTAGAACCGGAAGTACGTCACGAAAAAAGCTCCTATAGGCCGAGTTTGTCATGTGCCGAGTTTGCTATGTGCCGAGTTGTCCCACAACCCTTTATTACCACCTACGTCTTGTACCAGGTCAAGCGTCAAACTGTACACTGTCCTAAATTTAATCCAATAATCTCCTGTGTCAGTGGGAGACAACGGCTGCTTGTTGGCAGATAAAGGCAATAAAATTACAGCCGAATCGTGATTTCAGAGCTCTCACTAGGATTTTGAAAACAGGATTCCAGGAATCCTTCCTTGTAAAAAGTTGGATTCACAGATAAAAAGTTGGATTCCCATATAAAAAAGTTGGAGTTCTGATCTTGATCGCGCATAGAACATAGACAAAAACTTCTTATTATCAGGCTACACATGCATATGAAAAACTGTATACTTTCATGGCTCCCCAAACTCTTTTTTTTTTCTGATAAATGCATTTAATAACTTCGTTCCAAACATGTAGATTGTGGTTACTAGTTAGAAATATTTCACTGATGTGTCTATCCCAACCCCCCACCCCCCCCCCACCCCACAATGCAGTTGCTCAGATTTATTCTCACACTTCTAGTCAAATAATGCCACATAAAAATAAGGTAGTATTAGGATAACAGCAGATATAATGTAAACCCAGATCAGAAAAGCAGCATTCTATTTAGCTATATTTGTGCTTTCAAATTCGGACGTATATGTACGTGACAGTAGCTCAATTATTTTTAATTGGTGTAAACAAATACGTAGGGGAAGCATCCTAACCACGTCTGACTTCCTGTAATTGTTAAAAATGATTGTATTTTGAAGAATTACAAACATTTTTGTCACCAGTAAACGTCGAAACACACTTTGACCGAGCGATAAAAAGTACGATCGTGTAGTCGCGAAAATACATGACATTGGTAATTCGTCAATTATATCGTCTTCGCCGTAACCCTAGTTTAACTAAACGTGATATTTTACCGACCCATGCTAATCCGTTGATGATATGAGCTTACATCAATTAGTAAACTCATTAATTGTAATCCGTAATAACACGGGGATTAGCGCGGCGAGATTAAACAGGTACAATCATTTTTAACACGTGCCGCAAACCGACCACTTTCCAATATTGTCTCTCCAACTGACAGGTGCAAAAATACCTGTCAATATAGGTCACGCCTACTGATTTGTGGCACGTGCGCTTTCAACATAAAAAGCGGCGCCGCATTTGATCTTTTATTGGTATTGCATAAGCGGCCTAAATTAGCTTCTGAATTTACCGCTTCTGTAATTTTGGACGCGTGTCGCAATAAAAAACATGCGTACACAAGAATCACCGGTTGTGAATTTTACGCGTACAACGGCAAAAGTTGGCGTAAAATACGCAGAATCCTGCGTTTCCGAGAGCTCTGGATTTGGCGGTCATGATTTGGCGGTAGCCTGCAGGTACACTGTTTATGCATCCTATTACACATTATCCACTTAACACCCGATGTCGGCATAAGGTCAGAACGCTGAATATTCCTTCATTGAACTTTCTGAAGCATATTTCAACAGCACTTTGATGTTAATTGATTTCGAAATAACTGACACGGACCAACACGCATATTTTGATTACGCTAATCTGCGAGCTGTCTGTAAGCCAGTGATAAGAAAAGCGATAATTAATGCGTGTTTACACAGTGGTATTTATTATCAAAGGGTGCCGCCCGCATTAATTAGCACATGAAGCATGGAAAGTCCGCACGTGTCACTACCGCTTCAAAAGATGCCAAAAAATGTTCTGGTTGATCTTATTTTGTCAATAACAGACATCAGAGGAAATGAAATACCTGTCGTCCTGCAAAGAACGTTTATTACTTGGGCATCCAGACATGTTTATACAGCCTAGGAATTAATTTTGAATCTTGGACACGGTGAAAGGGAAATACCGCACTAGAAAACAATTAAAGAAAATAAAAACGTGGCACGATTTTCTGTTTATTTGTGTTGCAAAAATATTTTAAATGATTTTACCAAACAACAAAAGGAAAATGCAAATGATGTTTGGAAAAAAAAAAACACATTACACAATGAAAATGATGGAAAATTAGATAAGTTGGCATATGCATGGATGTCGGGATGACATTGTAAGGCATGTTCGGCACGTTACTGATGACGTCATCGGTCGACCGGGGCCGATTTGGATATAAAATATCTTTAGCCCTGATCTCAAAGGTGTTCCGTTTAACAAACGCATGCGATCGATTGTGTACCGAAACACTGAGACTTATATTAAAATTTCCTCAGATTTTCGGTCTTAAGATTCAAATCTAACTTCCGAAAACACAGGTTCTGGTGTATGGATTCGTTTGACGTGTCATCGGTAACAAAAAATAATTCTGATTCTGAATCGTATGCATTGCTGACATAGTTTTTCAGCTATCTACTATTTATTTTTATGAAGCGTATTTCTTTCGTAACCGGTAAAACATATTTTCTCAATAGCTAAAAGGTTGTGGATAGAGGTGGATAGAAAACAGCGCCCTGCACAATCCCCGATTAATACCGGGAAGCTCGATCCGTGTCACCAACAACAGCATACAGATGTGTTTACACAAATTAAAGCGTTCGACTTTTCCCTCCAAGCGTCTGCTATTTTGGCACCAAAATATAGCCATGCACGAGGCAGTAGAATAGTCCGTTTTTATTAATATGCATACATCTACCGATAGATGAAGCTAATCGTCTTAGGAGCGATTTGATTGTGGATTAAATTTTATGATTGAGGGATTAATGCAAATTAATAACTTGATCTTATTTTCACACCTTGTCACGCGGAACATTTTTGGCTTATCGGTAGCGCCGGAGGCTTGTGTTTACAGTGTAATTATAGAATAGACTGCATATCGGCGTTTATTACACGATTCGGTTAACTAACATGGTCGGTTTGGTTGGACCCAAAGTTCAGTGTTATAACGAGGTTGAGGTGTATATAGTCACTTTGTCATATCTGAAGTGTTTTTGAAGACAAGCAAAGATTTCATTGCTTTCGTGAATAGCTTACATTTATTTTGATTAAGACACTAATTTCACATTCTCACTGTGAATTGATACATTTTACTTGGCTACTTCTATTACAATGAGTCTCCCGGCTCTTCCAGAAGGATTTACACTTAAAGGAAAAAAGATGCTCCTGGGGAGCTGTTTCCTCTTCATGTAGGACAGACAGAAAAGCAAACAGGGGTTTACAATAGGTGTCCCTCTTGTGTAAATTATCTTGTTTATTTCTTGTATGCAGATAAAGCATACAGAAAACGGTTTGAAGGTTTGAATAGTTTTTATTTCCTTCTCAAACAAGAAAATATGTTTCAGGCAATAGTATCGCAATAGTATTGCAATAGTAGTCAGCAATAGTAATAGTATCGCAATGGTTCTTCCTGCAATGTCAATACTATCGCAATAGTCATTTTCTGACTATCGTTACATCCCTACCGAAATCTTTCTCAAATGCAAACAAATCGTCGTCTTTCACATCAAAGTGCGACCTGTTTCCCGGCTTGCCCTGCAAATCATCGGTAACTCTCGGTGACAGCTGCCGAGAACCAGTCTATGTTTCCCGGGCTTCACGACAATTTTTGCATTAAGCCGGGAAAAGGGTCGCACATTGATGTGGAGGGCCCCCACCCATAGGGGCTTGAAGAAATATATGGGCTGCATGATGCTTCCACGCAGAGCTGAATCCGGCCTGCACACTAGTACTGGTAAACCGCTTAGAGGATCTAAGCCTGTCCAGGAACCACAGTCCGAGGCTGACCGTCCATGCTTATAAGCCCTGGGCGACAGGGCTTGAGATGTCTTTTCACCTCAATGCATACATGTGATATTTTCTTGGACCCAAATAGGGAGATTTTGATTTTCAGATAGGGAGATTGGGGTCCCAAATAGGGAGATTTTTCCGCGGTAAAAAGTGATGTTATTTTTTGTTCAAATTTACCTCTGAAGCACTTTTTCATCCATAACATGCCAACACAACAATTGTCGTCTGCTTTGTCGTCTGACATCTGCATTAAAAATCATTTTTTGAAAACAGTGTGGGCCCAGATCAGACTGCAGAGCAGTCTGATGAGGGGCCACACTGTTTGCCTTTATGCAAAAATATGTTATAAAAGCTTGGAAGAAGAAAATGCTGCAGACAACAAACTTCCAACAAACTTAGTTTTTATCCAGTGAATAATAAATTAGTAAACTTCCAAAATGTTTGTTGTTCTTTTATAACCAATCAAGCGCCCCAAATCTAGGGAACTTACTGCAATAGTCTTGCAGTTTGGATAGCTTCATCTGTAGATCTGTAAACAAAGCTAAAGATCGTGAAGTACGGAAGTTTTTGTCATGCCTAAATTTTTAAATGCCCATGCTTTTTCCATGGCTACGTTCCCCCAAAACTTGCCTCAGAACTTATAAGCATGCATGATTTTTATTTATTTAACTTGGGGGCATATTTCTTTCATAAAAGATCCTTTAAAAACACGACAACAAATACTTTTTCTCACAAGCTAAAAAGGAAACGGGTTTGAATAGTTTGTTTTGTTTGATTTGAGGTTTAACGAGAAAATATCACCCTGCAAAACTCCGGTTCTATGTTTATTAATAAATGAAAAACTGCATACAGATACTTAGAAAATACCAGCGTCTGCTTTGCTCTGTTTTGGCGGGAAAAATATTTAGCGCGTTCACCTGTTGGAGGCAAAAAAGCACACACGAATTTTCATAATTCTTTCAGCCGTTAAAAACGGCAAAAATATTTTTCTCGGGTTTAAATAGAAAATGTTACTATGTAATACCCCAGTTCTATGATTAATAAGTGAATAACGGTATACAGACGCGTAGAAAAAAAAACAGCGTCTGTTTTGCCTTGTTTTGGCGCGAATAATATTTAGCGTCTACACGTGTCAATTAAATAAGATATAACTGGTATATCTTGATTGACTAGTTTTCACACCTTGCCACATTGTTAATTGGCGGCTTATCAATAAGGCAGACCTGGGGTAATTGTATTCTGTATTCTTATTCGAATACTATTCGAATACATTTTCTGAGTATTCGTGAAGTATTCTGTATTCGTGGATTTTTTAGAATAAAAGTATTTGTATTTGTATTCAAATACATTTCAAAAGTCATGAATTCATGAATAGTTTTATGAATACATTATGAATAATTCTGCTCTTTAAAGGAAAAAAAAAATGAAACTTTTGCAAAAATGTTTAAATTGTTAATAATAATAATAATAATAATCGACCTTATTTATACAGGGTTACACATTTAGTACTAGTACTAATCTTCCATGTGGCCCTCTTTTCCTGGGTAGAAACCAGTACTGAGCAATGTGGATAAAGTCCCTTGCTCAAGGAAACAACACATGGCGTATGTGAGGATCGAACCCAGTACCTTTTGATCTCTAAGCAGATGCTTTACCACTGCACCACTGCGCTCCACAAGTTGTGACTAAAGTCCTAGACTGCTCATGAAGGAACTTCTGAAATTACTATTAGATGGTACAATGCATAACAGAAATCCAAGAAAATTAATTGATTTATTTGACTGCATTGGTGCAAATAAAAGCTTTTAAGATGACAAACATTTCATTATTATGTAAGTAAGTTTATTCAATTCCAGTAGCCCTGTTGGGCTTTGAGGATATACATCATATATAAGTGACAGACAGTACAGAGTATTACAATACAGTGCATTGCAAACACAAATCACATAATCGAGATACAATGAATATGTACAACCATATTTGGGAATAATCGTGATACATAACTTGCCTCACTGAGTATACAATATAGCATCCTTTCACGTTAAATATCTTATACATTGTTGATTATGCAAACGACAGAAGAGCATTGGTAATGGATAGAGATGTAAAGAAAGTTTAAGAACGTCGGAGAAAGAGGATAGCTCACATGCATTTACATAACGTAACATAGCACAACATACTCTTTATTTACACTCTGGTCTTATGCAACGTCGCATCAACGTTATAAGGTGCCTTCGTCCATATAACATAGGTACAAACAACCAGAGAGAGACAGAGAAACCAAACTTTTAAATTGAGAGAGAAATACGGTATTAACCCATGTATGCCCGGTGACCGATTTTGGTGACTTTGGCAAATAGTACAGACCCAGATCAGACGCCACACAACGCGGCGTCTGATCTGAGTCTACACTTTTGCCAACGGTATGTGCATTATTATAACACTACACACAAACATAATAAATCTGACACCCCCACAATTCCAAACCGACCACTCCAAAGCCATCAAGTGGAATATTTCATTGTCATACATAGGTTAATACGGTAAATGATACACCTTTAATATATGTATACAAATACTCAGTTCGTTACACAAAGCACGTGTAACCCGTGCAGATGTTAGTGGGTTACCGTGTCAGCCATTCAGAAAATATTATAACAAAGGATATTTTACGACTTGGTGACTATTCCAGGTATAGTGTTTTTATTTATTCATAGAAAGAGAAGTATGCAAATATGCATACCATCATTCCCCTCTCTCCCAGAAAGTGCAAGGGAACTAGTAAGCTTCACTGGCTTCACACATATGTTTACAGTAGAACTTCGATGGCTCGAACACTAATGGCTCGTTTACAGTAGCTGAGTCGAACCCGTTCTTGAGTCCCTATGAAATTTCTATACTTAAGAAATAGTGTGGTGAAAAGTTTGGATATTTTCGTCTTTTATCTTGCATATGAACGCTGTGTGTACTCATTAGAATCGCCTCAATGAGGCGATTCTAACGAGTACACACAACAAACATTTATTATACCCCCGGCGTATGCCATGGGGGTATATAGTTTTTGTCTTTTCCGTCTGTCTGTCCGTAAACAATTATTTTGTGTCAAAGATATCTCAGGAACTGCTTCACATAGAAACTTGAAATTTTGCACACATGATCAGTATGACTACTTGTATTGTGGGAAAAAAAATAAGGGCCAAGGGGTCAGGCCTTTTAGAGTTATTTCCCTTTGTAGTTCGGCACTGGCCGGGGGTATACGTGCCCCACTGGGCACTTTTGTCTAGTATTATAGAGCACCGAAAAGAAGTCCCAAGAGAATCCCCTTTACGCCTCCTGGAAGAAGCTCTCAGTTGCTCGAACTCTCCTGTCTCGAACAGATTTTCGTGGTCCCAAAGGTGTTCGAGCCTTTGAAGTTCGGCTGTATATGTACTTAGAGAGAGAAACCGAGAGAGAAGTAAATATACATGCCAATTTAACCCTTCTCCCTCGAATTGCGAAAACGAAAGTACAAGGGAGAAGAGAATGGCATAACAACATCCATTATAATAATAATAATAATAATAATAACAATAGAACAAAACATAGTTGTCTTTTACTGCACGACAGAACTGTGTCTTTGATCGACATCCGTGTACAATAACACATAATGCGCACACAACGTCGCATCATCGTCGATCCAACATCGGGACGTTGGATTGACGCCAGTGTGACGTCCGTTCCTAGTAAAATAACTTGTGAACATGTCACATGCTATATTTTAATATCAGCAGTAGGAGATTTGATATCAGGTTTGAGAGATTTGAAATCCTACTGCACTCGAGAGTCTGAAGCTTGTCAACCGGTTTTACAACCCTCACCAAGGGTGACCACTGGTGACTGTGCATAAGTTTTCGTAACAAATAATTTGCAGATCAACGCATTCCTCACACATTATTTTCAGAATACATTTCGGCATTTCTTACTTCGAAAGCTTTATAAATATAAATTGCCAGATTTGTAATAATTCTAGGATCATTTGACTGAATAAGCTGTATAAATTTATGCATACTAGGCCTATTCCAATAGATACTATCAATTTATTTACGTCTTAAACAGGTATATAAAGTACATTCAATGACAAAATGAAATTCTTCCTCAAGCCTATTACATATTTTGCATAACCTTTCAGGTATAGGTTTATATGGCCTAGCCCATCGTCCAGCCTCAATTTCTAATCTGTGTGAAGAAACACGGAACCTGGCTAGTGCATTACGAAATTTGCGAACTTTTACAACATTAAGATATAAATGAGGTTTGAAATCTGCAATTGTTACATAGAATTTCGCCCTACTAGAATTATTTAATCGTTCTTGCCAGTTTTGAGTGAAATTGTCGGTTAATCTTTGCTTAAACAGATTCAAAAATAGTTCTATGTTACCAACGCCCTGATGTAACCAAACTTCATAAAAGCCCATACGTGATAATAAATCTCTTACTAAATAAGCCCAGTTTACTTTATTCGGGTAATCATCTAGATCCGTCAGCATCATTTTATAGATATAGCTGATATATTTACCTTCCGGACAGTTTAAAATTTTAAACCAGTATTTGATTATTGTATAAAGCCTTTTTACTAGTAACGAAGTGCGACCGAATTCTCCCAAAATGAAATCATTTTGTGTGCTCTTTTTCACACCAAGCATTTTCTTGCAGAATTGAAGGTGTACTCGCTCAATGGCATTTGCATGGATAAACCCCCAAACCTCTGAACAGTAATTCAAAATTGGCATAATCAGTTTATCAAAAAGATCGGTCATGTGATCGACTGTCAATGAAGTAAACTTATAGACATATTTTTCTAGCGTAAAAAGTGCTTTCCTAGCCTGTCCTGCCAACATATTTTGCGTTTCTGTGAAGGAACCCCCAGACGTGAACACAACCCCTAGATATGTAAACTTACTAACAATTTCTATGATTGCGTTATCAAAAGTAAAATTTATATTCCTTGGTAGCATACCCCCTTTCCGAAATACCATCACCTTATGAATATGTTGCTTTTAAAGTGGATGACATTATAATTTGTTGACTGAGAGGTGTGAAAAACAGAAAAAAAAACATCTGTTCTCAATTAGTTATTTTTTATTCAGTTATTCAGAGACACTTCAAAACAAATAACTCATAACTCATAATCGTGCCCCACCACTGTAGCACATGGCTATTTCTAGTCTTTTATTACAAATGTATCCATTTGTTAATATATGAAGTTTTAGACTGATTAGTGCAGATTGCATAAAATAATTTCTGCTACCCATTTATGTCCAGTGAACTCTTCAATTTGTATTATTAGACAGGTCCATTTCAGTTTAAGAGGTGTCTGCTTACTTTTATTATTTTTGCAAAATTTTATGATCTTCAGAAAATTAGACGTACTGTACACTTTGATCAGACACTATATTCTGTGACATATGATCTTAATCTACACTGCCAATGTCCCTTTTTAAGGGACTGTAGTTATTGATGTGTTAACCTGTGAAGTTACCTGTATGTCATCTTCCAACAGATTGCTCAGGATATAGAGATAGAGGGGCAAGACATAATGTTTTTAAAACTGAGCCATGCAAAAGTAAAAACCTACAAATTACCCACATGTATCTAATTCCAAATACTGGTAAATTGATGAGCTTTGTTTGATAAGAACATTCTCCCTATTGATAACTTTTTAAAAATCGTACAAAAAAAACCTAAGTAGTAAAACGAAAATGAAGGCAATCTGAAAACTGAAATCCCAAAAGTAGAAGACAATAGGCAAACTGATTAATTTATTATGTGCTGGCCACCTTTGACACTTATTTCTCACAAGAACAGAACACAATAATGATCCTTATTTAGTTTCAGCAGTATATGAATTGATAGTATGAAAACATGCTGCCTATACAAATACATTGTAAATTTTATCGCCAAAAATCACAAGTTTTAAGATGAAAAATTGTGATATTTTTCTTATTTCTGCTCAAAATATAGATTGTGGTTACTTGTTATAACTGCCTCATTTTAATCACAGACAAAATCTCCCATCCCCTGACAAAATCCCCCTGACAAAATCTCCCCCACCATATGTTTAGTTGGACAAAATCCCATTTGGACATCTGCTGCTGTTTGTGAAGGCGGACAAAATTCCCCACACCTCCACATGCTCAATTACTGATTTTTAAAAATCAATCTGTATGTACATGTATCGCTTTAAAAACTGCAGATTCCAAATCATATTTGGAATATCATAGCTTTATTGGTGCTAATGGAGAAATTATTGCAACAAGCAGCTACAACAGGTGACAAAATATAGAACAGTAAAATCATCAATATGACTAAATTCTAACAATGAAAAGAACATTAAAAATGAAACAAAGTACTTCTTTAGTCATGGCAAGAGATTTGATTCATTGAACTGACTTAATCAATAGCATAATGTGTATTTTCATCTTGAAATTTATAAAGAAATGTGTTAAAAAGTCATCACAATTATCAAGCAGAATTTTCAAAAGTGATACATTATCCTAATGAGGCGGTTCTAATGAGTACCCACAATCTGTATTTAAGAGCTGCAATAAGAAAAATTGGGTTATCAGTAAACCTCAGTTTTACTGTATAAAAGTGGGGTTCAAGGGGGTCAGAATTAGGTGTTTATAGGTGTTTATATGATGTAATGTAATTCATCAATCATTAGCTTTTGATGATAAATGTTGCAGACACTACAAATGACCTGTCATACAAGATCCTGCACACCTTCATTGATTGTGCTGTAAATTGTTCTAGAGAAAACAAAGAGATGTGTATCTGTCTATGACCCAAACATTACTACAGTCACCAGGTGTTTTTGTTTTGTATAAGTCCTCCATTTTGATTGAAATGTATTCAAAAGTATTCGAAAAGTATTTGAATACATTTGCAAAGTATTTGTATTCTCATTCGAATACATTCATAAAAAAAGTATTTTTATTTGTATTCTGTATTCGTGAAATGCAAAGTATTTGTATTTGTATTCGAATACTTTTGAAAGTATTCGACCCCAGGCCTGCAATAAGGCCCGCCTCGGGTGTAAACAGTTTAATAGTGTTGGCAACTTGAGCAAATCAGCGATCAGGCGAGTATAATTTTAATAAATGTATGCAAACATCACTTTTCTTCCTTTGTTTTGAAACATTGTTGAATTTCTCACTTTTTATCACCATGTTTGCGTCTTGTTTGATGGTTGCATTTTAATACGTTCTTTTTCATATCGCGATATCATACCTGTGCAGGTGTGTATTGCAATATACCGGTTTACCGCATAGGTATTTTACGGCGGTAAACACTAAAACGGTCGGTCGGCGGAAAACTACTATAGGAAAATTGTCGTGTCGGGAGATTAGGGCCGTCTGACGGGAGACCGGGAGATGGGGTTCGAAATCGGGATATCCCGGCAAGATCGGAAGATATCACATGTATGCAATGTCGGGTAAAAGTCCCACAAAATTGGAAGCAACGTCTCCAAAATGACCTTTACAGTGTTGACGGGGATGTTAAACCTCAAATTAAACAAAACAAAACAATGATCTGGAAAACATGATTTGAGAAGGATTTTGTCGGAAATTGCAAGAATTCAAAAGACTTTTGTAAGGCTGTCCATATCAGCGTAAAGGTGAATGGTTGCAGAATCGAGAGATATGAGTAATAAAGTTAACATAATATACAACAAAAAGCAACAACAAAGCACACCTTTCACCCATTTAACACAATTCTTATGAAAGGTGTCAAGTGAGTCTGAACTTTTCAATCTGTGAGGCAAATTATTCCAAATCACTGGACCAGAGTATAGCAGGCTTTGCTTAAATATTTCTTTATGGGGTTTTGGTATCAAGTAATTGATGGTACTGGCAGACCTGACAGACTGAAGGGTGTTATTGATAGGTCTTAAATAAAACATCTGAATGATGTAAGAAGATGTTATTGAGTTCGAAATTTTGAGCATGAACTATTTCTGAAGGGTTTTTAACCTTATATGGGTTTTGTGGCCGGGTTCATGACAAAACATAGAAAAACAAAACGTAGACCGGACATAACATAGACGCGACAAAAGACAGAACGACACAAGATAGAAAAAAAGATAGAAAAAAACATAGAAAAAAAACACACAGAAAAAACGTAGAAAAAAAACAGAAAAATTTTCAAAAGCAAGAGAAAATTTTATTGACACAATCTTTGCAAATATATATTTATATATATTTTTTATCCGCAAAAATTTTAGTCAGTGCAGCATCCGAGCAGACTAACGATTCCCATCCTTGTTTGAAATTGCTATTCCTCGGCATTCAGGATAGCATACACATTTCCAGTAAATTATATTGTCTTTATACATGTATTTGTCAATATTGTACATGTACATAAAGCCTACATAGTCAATTCGAGGCTTTCCTTTCTGTGTTTGTAAAAGTTCAATTGCCGACTATTCGACTAACTATTCAAAACTAGGTCTAAATGACCAGTAAAATAACGGTGTTCACAAATAAAACTCGGGTGAAAAAAAGAATGAACAAGTGAACACATAGTAACGGTAATCTTAACTCTTTTTATTTCAATAAAAAAAAAAAAAAATTATACTGGTACTTTATATCACAAGCAATTTTACAATAGTCATCATAATTAAAAGCGACGCTCAATAACTAATCAATGACTGGCTGGTAATGAACAATATTGGTCGGGTGCGACAAAAGGTACATAACTTTCTTTCTTTTGTCTTTCTACTAATTGTCTTTCTATTAATGGTCGCTTCTGTTTTATGACGCGTCTATGTTATGTCGGTTCTTCCTTTTGTCTTTCTATGTTTTGTCGGATACCGTTTGTGGCCATATTGGTCATGTGAGCAATCCCATATTAATTCATTTGCATTTCTGCATTCCCATTTTGATAACACAACTGTGCAACATACTGCATTTTTTCACATCTCCAAAATGGGTACTATTCTGATGTAAATCTGCGGCATTTTTCTTATTTTATAATATACTGCAAACATAGGTTGGGGGTGCTTGTTAGAACTACCTCATTGAGACAGTTCTAATAAGTACCCACAACCTATGTCTTGATGCAGAAATAAGATAAATAATGTAAACCCCAATGTTATTTATAAATAAATTGGGGTTTTGAGGGGTGTTGACTTTACAAACTTTTTATCATGATTTCTAAGTTTTCATATCTGAAATTTGGTTACAAATTACCATAAGTTTCTGAGGAAAAAGTTTACAGTTTTCATATCTGAATGACCGGTAGCCGGACAAAATCCCCCCTGGACAAAATCCCTCCCGCTCATTTTTGTATAGGTGGACAAAATCCCTCCCATGTTTTTTGCAACTAGGACATAATCCCTCCCACCACTTTTTACAAGGTGGATAAAATCCCTCCCATGTTTTTTGCAACTAGGACATAATCCCTCCCACTACTTTTTACAAGGTGGACAAAATCCCTCCTGAAAATTTTGCAACTAGGACAAAACCCCTCCCGGCTGACATCAGTTGGCTACTATTTTAGCATCTTCCTCAAGATTGCTTGTGGGATCCTCTTTCTTGCATTGAACATTTCCTACAATAGCAAGTTCTTCAAGTGAAAAGTCCTAAAAGACTGCACAGCCACAATCCATGGGCATTTACGGGTACCCTTTTTACCAGGCAAACATGATAAAGTAGGAAATATTATGCATGATTTCAATTTTTACAATTACAACAGAAAGACCAAGTCTTTGTCAACATTTTAATCAGGCATACAAACAAACATTATTTATTAAATAATTGTTTGTGTCTAACAGCAATGATAACCATTTAACCATTTAAGTATAGAAAGAATATAAAGATAATTGAGTTAACTGTGAACAGTAATTAGGCAATTAGAGAAAAATGATTGACATTAATAGCGTTCAATTAGACAATTGCTTTTTAGCACATTTAAAATACAAACATATTCAGCATGAATGGATAAGGCACTAATTAACAAGAAATGATCATAAAAGAATAAATAAGAAAATACGCACAAATTAACCAGAAACCATAATAAATAAGTCATCAGCAATATGTACAAGAGTTAGCTATTTTTGCTGTTGTCTTTGGGATTTTCATGTTTTGGTAATAGCACACATTTTATCATATTTTCTTAACACTGTTTGACAAAACCAATAATTTGTCTTTGAATCCAGCCAAAATTCAGATTAACATGGATACTTTCCCAGTCTGATCAGGGTCTTCACTTTCTTCAGGTGGATTGTGAAGACTCATATCAGACTAGGCAAATTTATATGTGCTTGGTAGTCATATATATATTTTGTCCCAGTTGGAACATTTTTAGAAGGGATTTTGTCCACCTTGCAAAAAACATGGGAGGGATTTTGTCCACCTTGTAAAAATGTACGGGAGGGATTATGTCCTAGTTGCAAAAAACATGGGAGGGATTTTGTCCACCTTGTAAAAAGTAGTGGGAGGGATATTGTCCACCTTGCAAAAACATGGGAGGGATTTTGTCCACCTATACAAAAATGAGTGGGAGGGATTTTGTCCGGGGGGGATTTTGTCCTACACTCATAGACTCGAATGACCATGTGCTAAGGTCAAGGAATGACCTTGTGCTAAGGTCAAGGAATGACCTTGACCTTAAATACTCATGTACGTGTCGCATGTGCTCATTTAGCTATCTCCATCTCCCAATTTACAGATCACAGGCTGCAACACCTGGTGTTTGAAAAACACAGAGCCTATGTGACCAAATTTGACCTTGACATAAAATAGATCCAAAAACCAAGAACCTATTCAACTTTAAAACTTGCTTATAATCTACAGAAATATTGAAAGTGACCACCAACCTTAAGTTCGAACAACTAAGATCTGTCATGGCATTTCCATGCACTACATACTGTCTTTTAGAATATTCCATTTACATGTAAAACACAAAAAACTAGCACATGTATGTCTATTCCATAATTTATATTCACAATTTAGCGTTTCCCCCAGGATTAAAAAAGGGCATGGTAAAGATTCTGAAAAGGGGCACTTTTAACGCGTGTATACCAATAAAAAGGGCACCTTTACGCGCAAACTCCAATAAAAATGGGCACTTTTTAAGATGCACTCCAATAAATGCTTAAATGCTTTTGAAAAAGGCCTTTTTAAACCAGTAAAATATTAACCTTTGTTTGGGTTAGGTAGTTATTGGTATAAAGCAGTAGTCTTTTGAAATGCTAATTATAACAGGGACAAAATAGACTGATACAATGATGCCCTATTCACAATCAAGTTCAGCCTACATGTAGTTGGTGCATGATCTGTTGGAGACATTTTTTTATCTTCTGAATTTTCCTTAGTTCCTTCCTCTATCATTGAAATTGATTCATTGTTTTTTGCATCCATTGTTTTCATCTACCTGGACACACAGAAAGTATTTTTCCTCTACCATTGTTTTTGCATCCATTGTTTATCACATACCTGGACACACAGCAAGTATTTTTCACACCTCCATGAATCATTAGTTATACATGGTTATTGTCAAGATTGAGCAGTAAGTGTCAATAAACAAAAGGATTAGACAGTGTTTGATTTAAACGATACATTTTGTAAAGTCCAGGCATGGAAATAAAATTGTGTAACTATGTTATTTCTGGTCCAATTTTCATGAAAATTTCACCAAAATAAGGGACTTTTAATGTACTGTTTCAAAAAGGGCATGGCGCCATGGGAAAAGGGCATGGCACTATGAAAAAAGGGCATGGCGCGGCGCCATGCTAAAATGGGCTGGGGAAAACACTACAATTATGTCGTATACTGGCTGTCTGCTTCCTTACAGATGCTACATGTATAAAGGACTAAAATTTTTGGGTCCAAAGCAATAAAGAGATTTCAGTTATGACAGATACCAACTTGTATCTATGACAACAAATTCTGCTGGGAGTCGGTTATATAATCTATGTTCTCATCTGGTCTTAAAATTTCCAAGTGCTGCCAGTTTCCATCCCTGCAATTGGCTATCTTATTTTGCCATCATTTTTCTGTCTTCAGAATTGACTAAGTTCAACTTTCTGCGGCACCTACTTCATAAATCCGCGGAAAGTTGTCAATGATTTACTTGTTTCCATAGAAAATTATTGTCCGCAGACATCAATGGTAAAGAAAAAGTTAGAGAAACTGCCACCTGCTAAATCCATGGAATTCCACGGAAAATCAGCCTGTTTTTGAAAATTCCACAGCAAATTCTATAGAAATATGTGGCTTCCACAGAACATTAAGAAATGACATGGCTGCGCATTTTTAGAAACATGCATTCTCACTTATTGACGTTATTGTCACGATTGGTGCTTCTGCCCCCCACTTCCCTTTCTGGTCACGCCTTGAACAGAATGACTGCCAGAGCTAAAAATATATAAACATTGTAAATTTGCTTCAAACACCAATTTCTCCTAAACCCTTGGGCCAATTTGATTCATACTTCACAAGAATGTTGCCTAGGTGACTCCCTGCCAAAATAGCTAAAATCATTCCGCTCTGACGAACAAGATGGCCACCAAAGCTAAAAAAATCAAAACAATCTTCAAATGACAACTCCTCCTGTACCCTTGGGCCAATTTCATTCAAACTTTATAGGAATATTGCTTAGAAGACCCTCTACCAAAATAGCTGAAATGGAAATATTCTGCCAAATTGCTGGATCAATTCTTGGAACTTGCAAATTGTCAACATTGGATGGCCTTTTGCCTTTTGTAAGCTGTTTTACTTCCTCTGCCTGTCCTGCTGATCCATTATTGATTGGTTTTTCCACATCTGCAGCAATGGCAGTCCCGGTTTCATTACTGTCATTGAAAAATGTTTTCAAGTCCCTAAAAACTTTAAAGTCATCTGGTTTCTCCTCTGAAGATAATTCTCCATCCTCCAATAACTTCCCAAGACCTCTTGCTGACGAACAACCTGGCTGGGGTACTGCCTGAGAATGTGACACATTTGTCTCGTTTTCCATAAACATTTCCTCTGATTCTGAACCTTCACTTTCAATTTTGGCAGATAATTTACGTTTTTTAGCTCACCATCACATAGTGACGAGGTGAGCTTTTGGGATCACTTTTTGTTTGTCGTGCATCCATGCGTGCGTAAACAATTTCATCAAACGACATCTCCGCTGAAACCACTGATCGGATTTTGATCAAACTTCACAGAAATGATCCTTAGGTGGTCCCCTTTCAAAATTGTCCAAATGGTTCCAGTCCTTTTCACATTTAGGTCACAGGAGCCAAAAATAGATTTTTTCACCGAAAAAATTTAACAAATCTCCTTCTCTGAAACCACAAGGTTTAGGTCTTTGGTATTTGGTATGAAGCTTCATCTAGTAGACCCCTACCAAGATTGTTCAAATTATAGTGCTGGGGCCAAAAATGCCCCCGCCTCGGGTCCCTTTGGTTTTACATAGTAAAAATCTTTAAAATCTTTAAAAATCTTCTTCTCTGAAACCACAAGGCCCACATCTTTGATATTTGGTATGAAGCTTCATCTAGTTGACCCCTACCAAGATTGTTCAAATTATAGTGCTGGGGCCAAAAATGCACCCACCCTGGGGCCCTTTGGTTTTACATGGGCTTATATAGGGAAAATCTTTAAAAATCTTCTTCTCTGAAACTGCAAGGCCCAGGTCTTTGCTATTTGGTATGAAGCTTCATTTAGTGGACCCCTACCAAGATTGTTCAAATTATAGTGCTTGGGCCAAAAATGCCCCCGCCCCGGGGCCCTTTGGTTTTACATAGGCTTATACAAATGTATAGGGAAAATCTTTAAAAATCTTCTTCTCTGAAACCGCAAGGCCCAGGTCTTTGATATTTGGTATGAAGCTTCATCTTGTGGACGTCTTCTTCTTGTGGACCAAGATTGTTCAAATTATAGCCCTTTGGTTTTACATTGACTTATATGGGGAAAATCTTTAAACATCTTCTTCTGTGAAACCACAAGGCCTAGGTCTTTGATGATATTTGTTGTGAAATTTCATCTAGTGGACCTCTATCAAGATTGTTCAAATTATAGCCCTGGGATTCAAAAATGCCCCCGCCCCAAGACCCTTTGGTTTTAGGGAAATCTTTAAAAATCTTCTTCTATGAAACTGTAAGGCCCATGTCTTTGATATTTGGTATAGTGGACCTCTATACCAAGATTGTTCAAATTATAGCCCTCGGGCCACAAATGCCCCCGCCCCGGGGGCCCTTTGGTTTTACATAGACATATATAGAGATAGTCTTTAAAAATCTTCTTCTTTGAAACAACCGCCCCCGCCCATAGGGGCTTGTAGAAATATGGGTTGCATGATGCTTCCACGCAGAGCTGAATCCGGCCCGCACGCTAGTACTGGTAAACCGCTTAGAGGACTAAGCCTGTCCAGGAACCGCGGTGCGAAGCTAATAAATCCTATTGGTTTCATTGGGCGACAGGGCTTGAGATGTCATTTCATCCCAATGTCGGGTAAAAGGCCCACAAAATTGGAAGCAACGTCTCCAAAATGACCTTTACAGTGTTGACGGGGACGTTAAACCTCAAATCAAACAAACAAATCTTCTTTGAAACAGCTAAGCCCAGGTATTTGATATTTGGTGTGAAGCTTCATCTAGTGGACCTTTATCAAGATTGTTTAAATTATAGCCCTGAGGCCAAAAATGCCCCCGCCCCAGGGCCATTTGGTTTTACATAGACTTATGTAGGGAATATCTTTAAAAATCTTCTTCTCTGAAACTGCAAGGCCCAGGTCTTTGCTATTTGGTATGAAGCTTCATCTAGTGGACCCCTACCAAGATTGTTCAAATTATAGTGCTTGGGCCAAAAATGCCCCCGCCCCGGGGCCCTTTGGTTTTATATAGGCTTATACAAATGTATAGCGAATATCTTTAAAAAATCTTCTTCTCTGAAACCGTAAGACCCAGGTTTTTGATATTTGGTGTGTAGCTTCATCAAGTGGACCTTTGCTAAGATAGTTCAAATTATAGCCTTTGTTGATATTTGGTATGAAGCTTCACCTTTTAAGACCTCCCTCAACATTATGCATTGTATAGCCCTGGGGTCAATAATGGCCCTGCCCGGGGCCCACTTGTTACTCTATGGATAAGGTGAGCGATCCAGGGCCATGATGTCCCTCTTGTTTTTTCTACTTTCCAGTGTGATACTGGAAGAATTTGCATGTTTTTTTCTAACTGTCCAATTCTGGATGTTAAATCTCTCATATTCCGCTGCATATCTTGGAGAACGGGACCTTGCTTAAAAATTCCTGTAAACTTTTGTCAAACCAATCCAAACACTGGGCACCACCATATTGGAGCTGTTAATTTCCGGTATGGCTGTTCCCATGTTCTCAGTAGTACTTGGTCTATTTTTGGTGGCGCCTGTCCTTTCTTCCTCCCCATCTATATTGGACTGGGTTTCCCGGCCAGAAATCTGTTCTCTGGTGGATTTAGATGGCGCTTTCTCAAGCTCGTCGTTCTTATTATTCTGGCTATTCATAATGATGCGTTAATTCAAAATTATGCGCAGAATAGTCCAGATGAAACCTGTTAAAGGTGATGGATCATGCCCAATCACCAACAAAATCGCAGTAACCAGGGCTCTGAACATCAGAAACCAATTTGCTCGATCAGCGGTTAGATCAGTAATCAAAGACCTGTCCAACAGGTAGCAATAGCCTTCTGCGGCATCCCAAAAACTGTTCACTCTGAAATAGTTTTAAGCATTGTTTTAAAAGTTACCGTCCAGCTTCCATGTAAACCTTGTTATGAACTTTCAGCGGTCACGTGACTCGTACTCTATGGGGATCCATAAGGGTATTTATGGGGGATGAAATCAGAGACCAGTCACATCAGTTTACACAAAATTATGGGATGTTGCTGTAGTGTTACATTATTTACGGACATTATCTCCTGTCTAAGTGTTGACCCTGAAACTGCTAGTAATGTTAATATCACTCACTTTGGTTTGTCGTACACAGTCTTTGTTTGTTTGATTTGAGGTTTAACGTCCCCGTCAACACTGTAAAGGTCATTTTGGAGACGTTGCTTCCAATTTTGTGGGACTTTTACCCGACATTGAGATGAAATGACATCTCAAGCCCTGTCAAGCAATGAAACCAAAAGAGTTTATTAGCATGGACGGTCCGCCTCACACTGCGGTCCTGGACAGGCTTAGATCCACTAAGCGGTTTACCAGTACTAGTGTGGGGGCCAGATTCAGCTCTGCGTGGAAGCATCATGCAGCCCATATATTTCTTCAAGCCCCTATGGGCGGGGGCCGCGTACACAGTCAATTAATCTACTTGATTTTGAGAGGAATGGTTAAAATGAAAGATTTGTTTATTTTGTTGTACAGAGGTTTATGGAAAAATTCATGTCGAGGGAAAGATAACCCTGTAGCAGTATTGAAATCTTATTCTCCAGATAGGAGGTTGTGTGTAATTTTTGCCCTTAAGCACGGCTGGTAAACTCGTAAGGGGTAACTGTCGGTTATGCACTCAAAATCCTTACGGGAACTTCTGGTTATGCCTTCTGAGACCACAAATATGTCAACAAACAGGTGAGTGGTCCCGATATATGATTTTTAGTCATTTTTGCAAACATATTTGAGAAATCGAACAATGCTATTTTCAACAACTTTCATTTCTGCATCAGAAAAGATGGATGTGTACATGAAAAGGCAAGCGGTCGATTTTTAATTTAATTTCTCCCTGAGGAAGGTAGTCAGATATTTCTGTTTTGACCTGATTTCTAGAGTCGAATGAAGGCATTTTCAGCTACCCGAATGATGGGAAACTAATCCAACATGCCAAATAACACGTAATTCAAACCACTTTCAGGTTGAAAAACTTAAGTTGCAAAATTTCCGCAGCATTTGTTCCAGGAGCTTTAATATTTGTGTCGATTATGACTTACGAGGACCATTACCCCTTACGGGAGTATTACCCCTTACGTGACAGAAAAAGCCAACTAATGGTTGTCTGATTGAAATGCGTTTCTTCATTCAATAATTCACACAAACGGTTCATCAAAGCCCTGAAGACATTGCAGTTGCTCGGTACGACTGATAATACTGTCAACTTTATTCAGAACGATAACTTAAAATCGAAATTCGTGCCCTCGTATGAATTGCTCGTACGTATCCAAATTCTTGTACTCGAACGAATTGCTGAAAACCTGATATTGCTATATTTTCAAGGCATTCATCTGATACGCTCGTACAGTATTAGATACACATTTTACTATACGCTCCCGCCCATCGGGGCTTGGAGTGCTTCTGCGCAGAGCTGAAACCGGCCGAACTTGAGTACTGGTAAACGGTTTAGGTCTAAGCCTGCCCAGGAAAACTGCTGCGAGTGGGAACGCTCTTTAAACGTCCTAACTCAACAGTGCAACATCAACAAAGCTGCTCCGATTAAGTTTGTACATCATCAGTAATGACTAAATATAAACTTACCGTCATGATCCTACATGCTAGTATTGGGAATGACACCGTAAGGGTTAATGCTTCCGTAAGGGGTAATGGGTCCTCGTAAGTCATAATCGACACAAATATTAAAGCTCCTTAAAAAAATTCTGCGGAAATTTCGCAAATCATATATTTCAACGTGAAAGTGGTTTGAATTACGTTTTCTTTGGCATGTTGGATTAGTTTCGCATCGTCCGCGTAGCTGAAAATGCCTTCATTCGGCACTAGAAAACAGGTCAAAACAGAAATATCTGACTACCTTCCTCAGGGAGAAACTAAATTAAAAATCGACCGCTGGCCTTTTCATGTCCACACCCATCTTTTCTGATCCAGAAATGAAAGTTGTTGAGAATAGCATTGCCCGATTTCTCCCGATATATGATTTTTAGTCATTTTTGCAAACATATTTGAGAAATCGAACAATGCTATTCTCAACAGCATATCGGGAACACTCACCTGGTTTTTGACATATTTGTGGTCTCGGAAGGCATAACCAGAAGTTCCTGTAAGGATTTTGAGTGCATAACCGACGGTTACCCCTTACGAGTTTACCAGCCGTGTTCAGGAACATTTAACTGGAACTGAGAGTTTGAGAGGTGATTCAACATAATCTGTATATTAGTTATATGAAACCATACAAACCTGTATCTATTGGAACGATCAGTAGATGGTTACGAACAGTGTTGTTCTTATCCGGGATCAATTGTGACATACTCATGTAGTATTAGGGGAGCAGCATCTTCCAAAGTAGAAGTAAAACAAAGATCAGGAATCGATACAATTAACTTACTCCACCCATCAAAGACACCAAAGGGAAAGAAACACAAACATTAAGCGACCAGACCATAATGGAAACCTAAACAAAGGAAGGCCATAAGGACAGTTACTTTCCCAGAAAATGGCCATAATATGGCCATCCAAAATAAAAAGACACAAGTGATACACACAGTAAGTAACAAACAACAACATAAATAAATCGCCACAGAAGAACCGCCTTGGAATGGTCAGTGGATTTTGTTTGTTTGATTTGAAGTTCAAACAATCACAAATTTACACTTTCAAAACTCCCTCTGCAAAATTAATGAAATCTCTTGTACCATAAGCTTGCCATAGAATGTACCAAAAATCTTGATATTTGACCAACCAGCTGTTTTAAGAATATGATCAATTGGCACACTATTTAATTTAGCCCATCGGAGTCTAACTGTTGCTTTTCTTTTGCTCCAGCATTTCAGTGATTTCTTGCTGTCGAGTCCTCACCGTTGTCTCACCTCTGTGGTTCTTTGATTATTTATGTTCATGGAAATGTTGCACTGATGAGTTAGGAGGCCTTCATGCAGACTGAACAAATTATTTGTCTAAATCGCGACAGAAGTAAGGGCGAGGATAGTGGCCACGTAAAAATCGATTTAAGCCCCCCAGTGGAAATCTTTCCACTGACCATTCGGCCCCCGCCCATAGGGGCTTGAAGAAATATATGGGCTGCATGATGCTTCCACGCAGAGCTGAATCCGGCCCGCACACTAGTACTGGTAAACCGCTTAAAGGATCTAAGCCTGTCCAGGGACCGCGGTGCGAGGCGGACCGTCCATGCTAATAAACCCTATTGGTTTCATTGGGCGACAGGGCTTGAGATGTCATTTCATCTCAATGTCGGGTAAAAGTCCCACAAAAATGGAAGCAACGTCTCCAAAATGACCTTTACAGTGTTGACGGGGACGTTACCAAGGTAAGTTTCATTTACCGTATTTTGGGGGATTAAATTTCTGCATAAATAAGATACATATTATGTACAATGTAAATTGTGAAAACATTTACAGTTAAACCCTTTAATAGTGGCCACCTCTATTAAGCAAGCAACCTGTCTTAAACAAGCATGCCTTCAGTTCCTAAAAGAGAAAAACATGTAAAAATTAACCTGTATTTAGCAAGTACTGTGTTAAACAAGCACATTCTTATCATCCCTTAGGTGCTTGCTTAATATTGAACTGTATGTGTATAAAGTGTTACAGAAAAGCCTGCATAGAAACCCAGGTTTGGACATGTTTGTCCATCCATCTGTCCATCTGCCAGTCTCTCCACCCATCTGTACACTTTGCATACAGTCATGATGGGTACTTTCCTGAAATTTTAGATACATGTAGATTGTTGCATCAGCATGAAAAAAAAAGCGCACCCATTTGGCTAGTTGTATTCTAGGAATTTTAAATGGACCGTGAAATCTATTCACCAGTATGAGGTTGAATTTTATAAACAGTATCTTTTTTCAGATGGGAGTTCGGAATGTGGGTTCCAAACGCCTACCTCGACATCTCCGCAATGAAGACTTGCCAACAGATACCTTTACCCCTCGAACATATCAGGTAATGAATGATTTTGAGCTCACCAGAACACCAAGTGCTGAAGGTGAGCTATTGTGATCACATTTTGTCCATCGTAGTGTCGTGCGTCATCAACATTCACCTTGTTCACCCTCTAGAGGCCACAGTTTTGCTTCAACCCTCATGAAACTGTACCAGAATGTCTGTCTTGATGATATCTCATTCAAGTTCGAATATGTATCATGGGTCAAAACTAGGTCACTAGGTCAAATTTCTTCCAACCTTGTTCACCCTATAGAGGCCACAGATCTGCTTCAATCATCATGAAACTTAATCAGAATGTTTGTCCTGATGATATCTCAGTCAAGTTCGAATATGGGTCATGTTGGGTCAAAAACCAGGTCATTAGGTCAAACTGCTTCAAAACCTTGTTCCTCTTCTTGAGGCCACTGTTTGGCTTAAGTCTTCATGAGACACTTAACCAGAATGTTAGTTTATACTTATTATACCCCCGCAAACAAAGTTTGAAGGGGGTATATAGGAGTCAGCTTGTCGTCTGTCGTCTGTCGTCGGTCCGTTACAAAAAACTTTAACATTGCTCATAACTTCCTTATTCTTTGACCGATTTCTTTAATATTCACACACCACACACCTTGCCACCAGTACTTAAGATTGATATGCACAAACCTGACCTTGACCTTTACGTTGACCTTCCTCAAGGTCAAATACTTGTAAAAATTTGTCGTCGGTCCGTTACCAAAAACTTTAACATTGCTCATAACTTCCTTATTCTTTGACCAATTTCTTTAATATTCACACACCACACACCTTGCCACTAGTACTTAAGATTGATATACACAAACCTGACCTTGACCTTTACGTTGACCTTCCTCAAGGTCAAATACTTGTAAAAATTTGTCTGACAATGCATGCGGGGGTATAATTGGCGCCCGTTAGGCGGCAGCTCTAGTTTATTTTAGTTCAGTTGTGATGAAAGCTTCAAGCTAATTTGAATCACTCTCAAACACTTTCCGGGTGTTATCATGCGGGCGTGAGAGAGAGGCTTCCCTCTCAAACCAAAAATCTTGACCTGTAACCTTGACTTTGAACTGTGATCAACTTTGAAAAAAATGACCATGCCCGGGGACATGTTCGTGTTTCACAAACCCATCTTGTTCTGATGAAAATTATGTCCCCCCCCTCACCGGAGGGGAGGGGGACAGATTGTTTTTGGTGCGGATCCCGTTTACGTCGGCATAGCCTGTTTGAAGCACTATATCTCCTGAACCTATGGATGGATTTTGAGCAAACTTGCATAGACACATCACTAGGATAGGGGAAAACAGTCATTGGGTCATGATGACCTTGACCTCATTTTCAAAGTCACAGCAACCCTAAAACAGTCATTTTTGGGTCAAAAATGGCTTGTATGCACTCTATCTCATTAAGGAATTTATTGATTTTAGTCAAACTTGGTACCATATATCATTACAAAATACCACAGATTTGATTAGATTTTGGTGACCTTGACCTCATTTTCAAGGTCACAGCAACCCAAAATCTGTGTGTGTGTGTGTGAATTCGGGTTTAACTTAGCTTTCAACAATTTTTCAGTCATATCACGACGGCCTTGACCTCATTTTCAAAGTCACAGCAACCCTAAAACAGTCATTTTTGGGTCAAAAATGGCTTGTCTGCACTCTATCTCATTAAGGAATTGGTTGATTTTAGTCAAACTTGGTACAATATATCATTACAACAAACCACCTGCCTCCGCCCATAGGGGCTTGAAGAAATATATGGGCTGCATGATGCTTCCACGCAGAGCTGAATCCAGCCCGCACACTAGTACTGGTAAACCGCTTAGAGGATCTAAGCCTGTCCAGGAACTGTGGTGCGAGGCGGAGCGTCCATGCTAATAAACCCTATTGGTTTCATTGGGCGACAGGGCTTTAGATGTCATTTCATCTCAATGTCGGGTAAAAGTCCCACAAAATTGGAAGCAACGTCTCCAAAATGACCTTTACAGTGTTGATGGGGACGTTAAACCTCAAATCAAACAAATACAACAAACCACAGATTTGATTAGATTTTGATGACTTTGGCATCACTTTCTAGGTCACACCGACAAACAGTCATGTTTGGGTCAAAAATGGCTTGTCTGCACTCTACGAGGGTAGGCTGAAAAGTTCTGAGCCTGACCAAGATCCATTGGTTTGTCCATGCTGAAAGTGCCTTATGTTTCAACATAGTCTTCCTTCCTGTCCACACACTTCCTCCAGCGATGCATGAGTCCTTGGATCCCAGTGGTATAGAAGGTCTCATCTTGGTCCTTGAAAAACACCTCCACAGCAGCTATCACCTCCTCGTCTGACCGATAATGGTGCCCAGCCAAGTGCTTTTTATGCCCCTGCATCGTATGATGCCGGGGGCATATAGTTTTTCGGTTTTCCGTACGTGGGTACGTGCGTACGTGCGTACGGTTTCCGAATGTACGAAAGTGTGTACGTACGTAATCCTGTTAGACTCAGGTTAAGGTTTTTGTACAAGGTAGAACTTGAGCTCATATTTTCCAAACCATACAATAGATTTGGTTTATATTTAGTATGATGATAGATATAGGTCCAAAGTTTTATTCAGCAATACCCCCACCCATACCCATGACCTCAAGGTCAAGGTCGTGGACTTTGAAATTTTTAACGTTGAAGACCCAGGTTAAGGTATTTGTACCAGGTAGAACTTGAGCTCATATTTTCCAAACCGTGTAATGAATTTGGTTCATATTCGGTATGATGATAGATATAGGACTGAAGTTTTATTCAGCAATACCCCCACCCATACCCATGACCTCAAGGTCAAGGTCATGGACTTGAAATTTTTAATGTTTAAGACCCAGGTTAAGGTATTTGTACCAGGTAGAACTTGAGCTCATATTTTCATAACCATACAATGGATTTGGTTTATATTTACTATGATGATACATATAGGTCCAATGGTTTATTCAGCAATACCCCCACCCATACCTATGACCTCAAGGTCAAGGTCATAGAATTAGAAAATTTTTAATGTTTAAGACTTTGGTTAAGGTATTTGTACCACCAATTTCAATAAACTTCACACAAATGTTCCTTATAAAAATATCTCGTGCAGGTTCGACTTTTAAGGTCATGGCCTCAAGGTCAAGGTCACAGAGGTTATTTTTAGAAAAACTTTGTCATTGCTCTAGCACCTACATTTCTTCACTGATTTCAATATAAGTTCACACAAATGTTCCTTATGACAATATCTTGAGCGAGTTCGACTTTCAAGGTCATCACCTCAAGGTCAAGGTCACAGTGGCTATTTTTAGAAAAACTTTGTCATTGCTCTAGCGCCTACATTTCTTCACCAATTTCAATATAACTTCATACAAATGTTCCTTATGACAATATCTCAAGCTATTTTGACTTTCAAGTTCAAGGTCACTGTGGCTATTTTTAGAAAAACTTTGTCTTCGCTCTAGCGCTTACATTTCTTGACTAATTTCAATATAACTTCACACAAATGTTCCTTATGACAATATCTCTAGCGAGTTCCACTTTCAAGGTCAAGGTCACTGTGGCTATCTTTAGAAAAACTTTGTCACCCCTCTAGCGCTTACATTTCTTCACCGATTTCAAAATAACTTCACACAAATGTTCCTTATGACAATATCTCGAGCGATTTCGACTTTTAACGTCAAGGTCACTATTGGTGGAACGCCGAAACTCGCACAGATTGGTATTTGCACCACTTAAAGATTAATGTGCTAAGCGGGGGCATCTGTGTACTTTGGACACATTTCTAGTTCATGTTTGGAAACAGGAAATAATCTGATGGAGCTAGATCAGGTGAATACGGAGGGTAATCGACAAGTGTGAAGACACAGTCATGCACTGCAGCCATTGCGACAACCCATTTATGAGCAGGCGCATTGTCCTGATGGAACAAAACCCCTTTTGTCAATTTTCCGGGTCGTTTAGCCTTAATTGCTTTTCACAATTGTTTTAGCAGATCTGCATAATACTCCCCATTAATTGTTCTGCCCTTTTGAAGGTAATCTATGAATATTATACCCTTGGCATCCCAGAACACTGATGCCATCACCTTCCCTGCAGAGGAGATGACCTTTGCCTTCTTTGGAGGGGGTGAGTCAGGGTGCTTCCATTGCATGGATTGTCTTTTGGTCTCTGGCTCAAAATGATGAACCCAACACTCATCAAGCAGGGTGTCAAGTTACCTATATTTACCTATATTTTCCTATATTTCAGACCATTACCTATAATAACCTATAAAATCCTATATTTTACCAAAATACCTATAAATACGTATAATTTGGAATTTTGGGTAAGCAAGGAATACAATTTTTTTAAAAAAAATCTTTGACAGTAGATGTTGTCTATAATATTTGAGCTTAATAAGCTGTTTCCTTTTAGGAATTTGTATTCCTTTTTGGTGTAGTGACCCAGTCCAGCCCAGCTTTTGGAAAGCTTTAGCTAGTGGAAATTCTGCTATTTTTTTTTTAATTTCAAATGTTCAATTTAGATATTGTTTTTATTATTGTTTCTTTATGAATATTAAACAAGTTTTGTCATTTTTTTAACCAGGTGGAGCTATTGTGATCAGTCACCGTCCGCCATACTTTAAATGACATCTCCTAAAACCCTGAATAGATTTTGACCAAACTTAACAGAAATCATCTTTGGGTGGTCTTCTCTCAAAGTTGTTCAACAAATTCCAGTCCATGCTGAATTCCCAAAGGCCAGTATGAAATTAAGTTACAGTATTTCTGCAGAAATTTCAAATAGAATTTCCACAAAGAATTTTCACTTAAATTTTGTCTTCGAGACAGGATTCAGGTGGGAATCAGTGTGGAAAAGCTTGTGAAATATTTAAATTAGCAGGAAAATTGATGCATAAATCCTGTAGAAAAAAAAACAGACAGGATTCCTGTATAAATTACAGACAGGATTCCTTCATGGTTCCTGCAGGATTCCTGAATGAATTATTGACAGGATTTCTGCCTGAGCTAGTGACAGTATTACTGTCTGTATATTCCTGCAGGATGCCTGCTAATTTAAATATTGGTCCAGTTTCATTAACATAACACAATCATCTTAGCATACACTGTAATTTTTTTTTTGAGTTTTTATCTATACACAATAAAGGAAGGAATATACTTGTGATGGAAAAGAACATAAAAAAACCTTGCATGCTACTTACATGTAACTCTTGAATTTGAATCCTTGCATTTCCAAAGATTCATTGTGATCTAATAACTTCAGTCTGCAAACACATACATAAATATGTGGATGGAGTGGAATCTTTGCAGTTTGCAAACATAAAACTTTTGACACCCCACTAGTTAAGTATTTAATCAATTTAAAACACTGTTAATCTAAAATACCAAAAGTAACTCACAGTGTCTTCCATAGTATAGTTGTAAATCCTTAGAACAGCTTTATACTTGCAAAGTTGTAAAGCAACACACAAGCAACACATCATCCCTGATGTCTTTGAATGTGTTATAGGAGTGCTCCCGCCAAAATATTGTTTCAGGATGTGATTCTGCTCTGAAATTTGGTTAACATTTTCATGCAGAATTTCGGTTAAGATCTGGCCATTTTCCTTGTGGAATTTGTAACCAAATTCCGTGGACAGGAAAAAAGAGTTCCACCATGATTTCTGTTACTGTCAACAAAGACTCCATGTGGAATCATGTCTGAATTTTTTTGGGTGGTTGCCACGGCAAACAAATAGGGGAAAATAAGAAAAAAAAAACAACTTTAAAACTCTTCTTGTCTGAAACCAGAAGGCCCATGTCTTTGATATTTGATATGAAGCTTCATCTAGTGGGTCTCTACCAAGATTGTTCAAATTATAGCCCTAGGGCCAAAACTGGCACTGCCCCAGGGCCCACTGGTTTTGCGTAGGCTTATATATGGAATACCTGAAACCAGAAGGCTCAGGTGTGTGATATTTGGTATGATGCTTTGTATAGTGGACCTTGACCAAGATTGTGCAAATTATAGCCTTGGGGCCAAAAATGGACCCTCCACGGGGCCTACTTCTTACACTAATAAAGCCCTCTTGTTTAAAGGGAAGAATGTCCCATTTTTTATTCTGCCTGAATTGTCAGATAGACACAGTAGGGTTTTGCCATCTCTTGTTCCAAGAAATAGATAAGATGGTTATCAAATGATATTTAAGTAGATCACTCAGTTCTGTATAAAACATACATTGAGGACATTCATTAGAATCATCTACCAAGGACTGATTTTTATGGAGATTTATTAAAGATTTTTTCCTTAATTATAACCAGCTGACCACCTTATCTATTTCTATATGTTGTATTATTAATAAAAGAGAGAGCTGGTAGATGGTGGTGGTGGAAAAAAATACAAATCTGACTTGTTTTCTTCAGTGTAGGCAACCTATAATATCCTATATTTCTGGTCGCTAGATACCTATATTTCTGGTCCTAACCTATATTTTTGACTCCAAATGTCACTTGACGCCCTGATCAAGTCAAGAAAACCATCTTGGTCTTCTTCAAAAATAGCCAAGTTGGCTTGTGACAGGTTCAGTCTGGTCAACTTTTGGTGAGGCGTCAAAAGCCGTGGCACCCATCAGGTGGAAACCTTCGACATTCCTAATTCACTGTGTAGAATGTTCTCTACTCATTCAAGGGAGATGCCAACAGTGTTAGCTAACTGATTCACAGTTAAACGCCTGTCATCCATCATGGCCCTGTGCACTTGGCTGATGGTTTCCTCAGTTGTTGCTGTTGTGGGTCATCCATGCCGGTTATCATCAAGGCTGTCCTTGCCCATCTTAAAATTTGCTGCCCACCTTTTCACGGTTGCATACAAAGGAGCATCAGCCCCTAATGTAGCAACAATATCTGCATGAATGTCCTTAGGAGCTAACCCCTTTTTATGGACGTACTTGATGACACCACAATGCCAGATTTTGTCCATTTTCACAAAAATTGATTAGGTGATCAGAAATGCTAATGCTTGTCATTCTTTAATTTCAATTCGGTGTATATTGATGAATAATTCTTTCACTAGATAAAATCGGCTCTGAATATCTTCATTTCATCACGGTAAGATTTGGCAAGCAAAGGACAAGCTGAAAAATAAAAATCGTCATGTGCGGCATTTTTCTTCTTACGTTTTCGTAAAAATAAACCTGTCCCAATTCTTTGGAAAGAAAAAATACATAATTTTCTTGTGTTTTTTAGTATGTCCCAAATCTTTGGACTGTCAAAAATAATTATTTTCAAGATTTTCAACCGTGTCCCAAAACTTTGGGTGTCCCAATCTTTAAGCACAATACGGTAGTATCAATTTTCAAAGTCTAGAAGTTCTACGTTATTGCAGGTACATGTAAACTTGAACTCATTTGATCAAATCAAGTAATAAAGGTTTGGATTTAATGAACACAAAATTTCATGGCTGTTCGATGCCTGCTTCTTGGTCAGACTGAGAACTTTTCAGCGTACCCTTGTTTCTCATTAACGAATTGATTAATTATAGTCAAACTTGGTGCAATATATCATTATAACATACCGCAGATTCGATTAGATTTTGGTGACCTTGACCTCATTTTCAAGGTCACAGCGACCCCCCAAAACAGTCATTTTTGGGCCAAAGGTGGCTTGTCTGCACTCTATCTCATTAACAAATTGATTAATTTTAGTCAAACTTGGTACAATATATCATTACAAAATACCACAGATTTGATTAGATTTTGGTGACCTTGACCTCATTTTCAAGGTCACAGAGACCTAAAAACAGTCATTTTTGGGCCAAAAATTGCTTGTCTGCACTCTGTCTCATTAAGGAATTGATTGATTTTAGTCAAACTTGGTACAGTATATTATTATACCAAACCGCAGATTTGATTAGAGTTTGGTAACCGTGACCTCAGTTTCAAAGTCACAGCAACCCAAAACCCATCATTTTTTGGGGGCCAAAATGGTTTGTCTGTGCTCTATCTCATTAACGAATTGATTAATTTTAGTCAAACTTGGTACAATATATCGTTACAATTTTCCGCAGTTTTGATTAGGTTTTGGTGACTGTGACCTCATTTTCAAGGTCACAGCGACCCAAAAAACAGTCATTTTTGGTCCAAAGATGGCTTGTCTGCGCTCTATCTCATTAACAAAGTGATTGATTTTAGTCAAACCTGGTACAATATATCTTTACAACATACCCCAGATTTGTTTATATTTTGGTGACCTTGACCTTTTTTCAAGGTCACAGGCTCCCAAAGACAAGTCAATTGTGGGCCAAAAATGGCTTGTCTGCACTCTATCTCAATAACGAATTGATTTATTTTCGTCAAACTTGTACAACAAACTGCAGATTTGATTAGATTTTTGTTACCTTGATCTTTTTTTCAAGGTCGCAGCGCCCCAAAAACAGTCAATTTTGGACCAAAAATGGCTTGTCTGCACTCTATCTCATTAAAGAATTGATTGATTTTACTTGGTACAATATATCATTACAACAAACTGCAGATTTACTTAGATTTTGGTGACCTTGCCTTTTTTTCAAGTTCACAGCGCCACAAAAACAGTCAATTTTGGGCCAAGGCCAAAAATGGCTTGTTTGCCGACATTTTGGTGATTTTAACCTAGTTATTAAAGTCAAACGGGTGCTTAAGATATTTTTATGGTGGTGGGACATTGTTTTCCTCTGAAAACATTTCTGGTTTTGTAATGTTTGCCATACTTATACTCTGAACATAGGTTATGGGTGCTCGTTAGAGGCAGCACAAACCAATACCCACAATCTATGTCGTTGAGCAGACATATGAAAAATTAACACCAGTTTTCTCTATTTATCATATGATCTCGCGTCTGAGAATGTAATAATGCCATGTAATAAATTAGATAATCCACTAGTGGATTAAATTTGCAAATTAGCTAGATACGTCCTGTAATGTTACATGTACGACCTCCTTAACGACGTTGCATTTAATAATGGCGTAATATTGACATTTTTGTTAAACAATCGTGAATAAAATGCGTTTTAAATGTCATATGATAAATAGAATCTTGCATTCGTGCTCATGTATTATTGAATTTATTAAACTCGTTGAAGAAAAGGGATAAAATGCTCGGCAAAGCCTCGCATTTTATCACTTTTCCTCAACTGGTTTAATAAATTCAATAATACATGAGGACTCATGTAAGATCCTCTATATAAAGTGGTGTTTAGATTGGTGTTAATCACATGGACTTCAAAATGTGATGGATAAGTAATCATGGCCAAGTATACATTTTATCTATTTCTCTAGTCAACAGTTAGTAAACTATTGATTTTCCCCAAGGAGGCCCCTTACCTGCAGGACTTCTCTCCAGTTTGTTTGTTTGATTTGAGGTTTAACGTCCCCATCAACACTGTAAAGGTCATCTTGGAGACGTTGCTTCCAATTCTGTGGGACTTTTACCCGACATTGAGATGAAATTACATCTCAAACCCCGCCGCCCAATGAAACCAATAGGGTTTATCGATAAGCATGGACGGTCCAGTTCTAGTTTCTTATTAATGTCCTGTGGTTTTACAAGCACACTTTCCCATTAATATACATGTATGTACAAATGCTTTCTCTGTTGTTTAATATCAGTATGGATGGGGAACTCTGCAATACAAGAAGGTAGTTGTACAGTTTTCTTGTACCTTGATTAACCCATTTTGTACCAGAAACCCCAAAACGGGTAGTTGACAAACAGTGCAGGCCCAGATCAGAATGCGGCGTCTGATCAGTGCCTACACTGTTTGCAAAAAGTCCAGCCATTTCCTAAACAAATTTTGAAGAAAACACACCCTGATACCCCTAAATCTCGAAATGGACTCCTGCCATATATAAGGAGGAAGATTCCATTTGGTACAAAAAGGATTAAACATAATCTTTGAAGTTTTGCTATAGAAATTTATTTGAAGTAACTTACCGGTACTACAGAGGATAAAATCCAAGAAATCAACATACAGAAATGAAACAGCACAGTCTTCTTGCTTTTTTTTGCCTCCAAATTTGAAATCAGGAAATGAATCTAAGTTATATCTAAATATTTTCTTTCTTAACCCTTAACCCTTGTCCTGCTGAATATTCATATATGCCACTCCCAATACCGGTTATCAACCAATCAGATTATTAGGGCCCCGCACTGAAGGCCCCGCACTGAAAGTGTGGGTGCCCTATAGTAATCACTCTGTCCGTCCGTCTGTCTGTCTGTCCATCCGTCTGTCCGTCCACAAATTTTTTTATCCTCCATAACTTTTTATTATTCCTGGATGGATTTAAATATTACTTGGCATCACTCTGTCCGTCCGTCTGTCTGTCTGTCTGTCCGTCTGTCCGTCCACAAATTTTTTTATCCTCCATAACTTTCTTATTCCTGGATGGATTTAAATATTACTTGGCAGAAATGTTAACCATAATGTGATGGAGTGTTGCGCGCAAGACTCAGGTCCGTACCTCAAAGGTCAAGGTCATACTTAGAGGTTAAAGGTCCAAAAAGGGTCTTTCCTGTGTCCAATTAATAACTTTGTTATTATTCCTGGATGGATTTAAATATTACTTGGCAGAAATGTTAACCATAATGTGACGAAGTGTCACACGCAAGACCCACAGCCGTACCTCAAAGGTCAAGGTCATACTTAGAGATAAAAGGTCAAAAAAGCGTCTTTTTTATTGTGTCCAATCTATAACTTTCTTATACCTGGATGGATTTAAATATTACTTAGCAGAAATATTAACCATAATGTAACAGTGTGTCACGCGCAAGACCCAGGTCCATACCTCAAAGGTCAAGGTCATACTTAGAGGTGAAAGGAAAAAAAAAACGTCTTTTTTAACATCAACATTTTCCTACTCCTCTGATTGCGCTGCCGGGGCCCTAGTCAGTTTCACTGACAGCTCTAGTTTGATGCAAATTATTGCAACAAATTCACAATCTGACTGGCAAACAATGTAGATCCTGATCAGATGGCTTCGTCAGAAGCCATCTGATCTGGATCTACATTGTTTCAAAGATAAGGCATATCCGGGATTAGCAGGACCAGGGTTAACCCTTAAGACACTGAGAAACCCTTGCTTATGTTGTCTGCTGATTATTTTTGCAAACTCTTTAAAAATACTTTTTGGACACAGGCAGAGAGTGTGGGCCCAGATCAGACTGCTCCACAGGAGCAGTCTGATCTGGGTCCACACTCTTTGCAAAAATTACTTTTAAGGTAACTGGCAGACGACAAAGCAGACGACAATAGTCATGATTGGCATTTTATGGGTTAAGTCCACACTTGTAACTTTTGTCTGAAACTTACATGTTTTTTTGCAAGTCACTTACGTATGTGGCTTATAGATTTAGGATACTTACACCATAAAGAGCCATATTTGTAATGGACCTATCTTGTTCTGCGTGTGGTGCTTTTGTTACAGCCATGAGATATACAGGCCACATATTTTTCAGGCATTTGCAAGATTTCAGTCTTTTAGAGCTTGATATTTTTCTTGATTTCAGGCTTTTAGATTTTGACTTTTTGTTCCTTTAGTCTGTTTAAAAAACTATTTAACCCGTATCCTGCTGAATAAATTTATTTACCCACACCCATTTCTGACTATAAGTCAACCAAATTACTTGATATTTTCACAAACTGCATTACAAACAGTGTAGATCCTGATCAGATGTCTTCTTCAGAAGCCATCTGATCTGGATCTACACTGTTTGCAAAGTTAGTAGTTGTGTCTTATTCAGCAGGAAAAGGGTTGAAGCTGCAAAAACGGGCCTTTCAGGCATGGAAAATCGTGGTCAGTATGAGGCCTGGATATAGCATTTTATCATATGACGTCGGGTCTGAGAATGTAATAACGCCATGTAATAAATTTGATAATCCACTAGTGGATTAAATATGCAAATTAGTTAGATATGCTCCTTAAAGTCACATGTACAACATCCTTAATGACGTCGCGTTTACTAATGGTGGAATATTCAAAATTTTGTAAAACCATCGTGAATAATATTAATTTTAAATGTTGTTCATATGGAGAAGACACACTTGCAAGCTCGTGGGTCCTTCGCCATATGAACTCGTGCCGAATATTTCACAATATAAAGTCAATAACTTATAATTACTGCTTTTGTTTCAGGTGGAGCTGTTGGATTCTGCTTTGAAACGTAATACTATGGTTTGCATGACCTCTTCCACTGGCCGTACCTTCATTGCTGTCATGTTGATAAAGGCGATGGCAGAAGATGTAAGAAAGCCACTGGCTGAGGGTGCGAAGAGGAGTGTGTATCTTGTAGATAATGGTTGGTGTCAGAATTTGCATTTAAACAATACATTTGGGGATAACTGACTTGAAAATTGTCATTTGGGGAGATAAATCACTGGTCTGACATGTATGGTCTGACATGTATGGCTACAAATATTGTATGGCAGTGATTTGTCAGTTGAACAATAAAGCATAATTTGTTACCATTAAACTTACAATTTTGTTTTTACCTCCCCTCCCTAAATAGCAATGTTCAGTGCATTTATTCCAAGTCTGATATACTTATTTGTATTAGTTTAAAATTCTATGATCATAAAAAAGGCAAGCACTGTTGCAGTGTTTCAGTTACCTGCAAGCCTCTTGAGACATTTTCCTTTTCATGTATGTTTGCTAAAATGGCTCATATTTTTAGCTCACCAGAACTCAATCGAGCCATTAGTGTGCCAATGCTCCGTCATCCGTCATCTCTGCGAGGGGTGGGATGGGGGGTTTCAGGCTGCATAAGATTTTAGAGCTCTGATTGGAATTCTGGTTTCCATGACAACATTTAGCTCCCATACTTATAATGGGAAGTACTTAAAAAATCTTCTTCTCTGAAACCATAAGGCCCAGAGCTAAGATATTTAGTGTGTAGCAATGCTAAGTGGTCATCTACATGAATCCTGCCAACAGTGCCCAAGGCTACTTATTAGCTTTGATAGACTTATACATGTAATGGGAAAACTTCAAAAATCTTCTCTGCCACGCCTAATATACTAAGTATGTAGCAATGTTTAGTGGTCACCAACATAAAACACCTGCTAACAAAGCGGGGCCAAACTCAATAAGCCACACCCCAGGGGATCATTTATTTATATAGTGCTCTAAGGCTAAATAACCCTCAGAAATCTTCTAGGGTGTTGGGTGGGGTTGGAGGATGGTGGTTGATTAATGCAGATTCATATTCCAACCTTTCGCTATCTCAGAAACCATTCAGATCCCCACCCCTAAACCATATATATTCTTGTTCCATGTGATAAGACACATCCAATGCCACCAACCTTGGGTCACCTTGGACTATGCCCCACCCCTAAACCAGATATATTCTTGTTCCATATTCCTAGGCAACAGGGCTTGAGATGTCATTTCATCTCAATGTCAGGTAAAAGTCCCACAAAACTGGAAGCAATGTCTCGAAAATGACCTATTCAGTGTTAATGGGGACGTTAAACCTTAAATCAAACAAATCAAACAAAATTGTTCCATGTTCCATATGATAAGACACATCCAGTGTCACCAACCTGGAGTTGACTTGGACTATGCCGCACCCTCTCCATGCATGTCAGGCTTAATATCTAAGAAACCATTCAGAGCTCCATGCCTAAACAATGCACACTGCTCAAAACAATTTTAGGAGCAAACTTTTAAGCCTGTTTAACATCACCGCTTGGCAATTTTCCATCTCAAGGAAAGGCACTATTTTAAGTCGGTATAAGTCAAACTAGCTGAGTTGACAAGAAGGTTCGGTATTGTGGATTTTTTGCAAGTGGCCATTATATATATATATATACATAAAAGCTTTGTAACACTTGCATTCACATGATTGGTTGGTTGACTTGGTTTACTTTTTGCGCTCACTTGTCAAATAGTGATGGGGTGAGCTTCGTCTGTCATGTGTCCGTAAACAATTTCTTTAAATGACATCTCCTCCTAAACCACTGATCAGAGTTTGACCAAACCTGACAGGAAAGATCCTTAGGTGGTAACCTTTCAAAATTGTCCAAATGGTTCCGGTCTGCTGCCCATCAAGGTCACAGGAGCCAAAAAATAGATTTTTTTAATGAAAACTTAAAAAATCTTCTACTGAAACCGCAAGGCCCAGATCTTCATTATTTGGTGTTTAGCTTCATCTAGTGGACCTCTACCAAGATTGTTCAAATTATAGCCCTGGGGCCAAAAAAAACATACATTGGTTTTACATAGACTTACATAGGGAACACCTTTAAAAATCTTGTTGTCTGAAACCAGAAGGCTCAGGTGTTTGATATTTGGTATGAAGCTTCGTCTTGTGGACCTCTATCAAGATTGTCCAAATTATAGCCCTCGGGCCAAAAATGCCCTCCCACATGGGACCCTTTGGTTTTACATAGACTTATATAGGGAAAAACTTTAAAAAATCTCCTTGTCTGAAACTATAAGGCTCAGGTGTTTGATATTTTGTTATGAAGCTTCGTCTTATGGACCTCTATCAAGATTATTCAAATTATAGCCCTGTGCCCCAGCCAGGGACCCTTTGGTTTTAGACTTTGGTCTCCCCGTACATCAACCATAGTGCAGTTTATATTTTACTTTTGGTCCTTTGAGATCAGCGAGAATATTCTGAGAAATCAGAAATAAATTATTTGTTTAGACTCATGTTCTAGACAGGATTTTAATTATTTGGACCCCATTTTGATTTATATCAGTCTTTGAATCGACTGCCTATTCGAAATTTGCAAAAATGCAGTATGTTTCCTCTGGCTTTCTTTGCCGGATCATTACAGGGTCACTGATGAGGCTTTATTAGCCGAAACTACGTAGTATGACCCATTTTCTTACTTATGAATGTTTTCATTGCTCTTAAAGGAACTCATTTTTTATTTTTATTACACCACAATCTCGATATAACACGTTTTTGGATATAACACGGTCTCAAGACGGATCCCAAAAATGTATAGATTATATAGAAAAATGACCATAAATGGTTATTTTTCTATATAATCTATACATTTTTGTTTGGATATAACACGGTTGTTTAACTAACACGGTTTCTGTTTTGGACCCCATTAATAGTGTTATAACGAGGTTGTGGTGTATATAGGGAAAACCTTTAAAAATCTTCTTGTCTGAAGCCAGAAGGCTCAGGTGTTTGATATTTGGTATGAAGGTTCGTCATGTGGACTTTTATCAAGATTGTTAAAATTATAGCCCTGGGGCTAAAAATGCCCCCGCCCCGGGGCCCTTTGGCTTTACATTGACTTGTATAGGAAAAATCTTTTAAAAAAATCTTCTCCTCGGAAACCGCAAGGCCCAGGTCTATGATATTTGGTGTGTATCTTCATCTAGTGGACCTCTACCAAGATTGTTGAAATTATAGCCCTGGGGGCAAAAATGCCGGGCCCTTTGGTTTTACATAGGCTTACATAGGGAAAACATTAAAAAAAAAACAGAAGGTTTGGGTGTTTGATATTTGGGATGAAGTTTCGTCTTGTGGACCTATATCATGATTGTTCAAATTATAGCGCTGGAGCCAAAAAATGCCTCCTACCCCGGCCCTTTGGTTTTACATAGACTCATACAGGGAAAACCTTTAAAAATCTTCTTGTCTGAACCAGAAGGCTCAGGTGTTTGATATTTGGTATGAAGCTTCTTGTGGACCTCTATAAAGATTGTTCATAATTATAGCCCCGGGCCAAAAATTCCCCCGCTCCGGGCCCTTTGGTTTTACATTGATTTATATAGGACAGATCTTAAAAAATCTTCTACTCTGAAACCGCAAGTCCCAGGTCTTTGATATTTGGTGTGTAGCTTCATCTAGTGGACCTCTACCCAGATTTTTAAAAAATTGGCCCTTGCGCCAAAAATTCCCCCTCCCCAGGGCCTTTGGTTTTACATTGACTTATATAGGAAAAATCTTTAAAACAATCTTCTTCTCTGAAACCGCAAGGCCCAGGTCTATGATATTTGGTATGAAGCTTCATCTAGTGGACCTCTTATCAAGATTGTTCAAATTTGAGCGCTTGGGCCAAAAATGTCCACGCCCCATGGCCCTTTGGTTTTACATAGACTTATACATGTAAAGGGAAAACCTTTAAAACTCTTCTTGTCTGAAACCAGAAGGCTTAGGTGTTTGATATATGGTATGAAGCTGCATCTAGTGGACCTTTATCAAGATTGTTCAAATTATAGGCCTGGGAGCAAAAATGCCCCGCCCCGGTCCTCACTGGTTTTACATTGACTTATATAGGGAAACTCTTCAAAAATCTTCTTGTTTGAAACCAGAAGGCTCAGATTTAAATATTTTAAATGATGCTTCGTCTTATGGACCTCTATCAAGATTGTTCAAATTTTTGCTCTGGGGCCAAAAATGCCCCCGCCCCGGGGCCCTTTGGTTTTACATTGACTTATTTACTATTTAGGGAAAATCTTTAAAAAAATCTTCTCTGAAACCGCAAGGCCCAGGTCTTGATATTTGGTGAGAAGATTCTTCTAGCAGACCACTTCCAAGATTATTCAAATTATAGGCCTTGGGTCAAAATGGCCCCGCCCCGGGGCCCACTGGTTTTACTTTGACTTATATATATATGGAAAACCTTCAAAAAATCTTCTTGTCTGAAACCAGAAGGCCCAGGTCTTTGATATTTGGTATGATGCTTCATCTGGTGGACCGCTACTATGTTGTACAAGTTTTAGGCCCCACCCCAGGCCCCACCAGTTTTACTAAGACATATATGGAAAACCTTTAGAAATCTTTTTCTCTGATACTACAAGGCCCAGGTCTTTTATATTTTGCTTGAAGCATCATGTGGATGACCTCTACCAAGATTACTCAAATCATAGCCCTGGGGTCAAAAATGGCCCTGCCCCAGGGCCCACCAGTTTTTAGCTCACCTGAGCTGCAGGCTCCGCAGGAGTAATTGTCATCGCTCGCCGTCCGTCGTCGTCATTGTTGTCGTCCGTCCGTCTGTCCATCTGTCTACAGTTCCTTTAAGCGACATCTCCTCATAAACCACTGAACAGATTTTGACCAGACTTGGCAGAAATGATCTTTGGGTGGTTCTCTCTCAAAGTTGTTCAAAGAATTTCATTCCATGCAGAACTCTGGTTGCCATGGCAATGAAAAGTAGAAAATAAGAATAAACCTTTAAAAATCTTCTTGTCTGAAACCATTGATATTTGGTATGAAGCTTCATCTAGTGGACCTCCACCTAGATTGTTCAAATTATAGACCAGGGGCCAAACATGCCCCTGTCCTGGGGTCCACTGGTTTTACATAGGCTTATGTAGGGATATCCTTTAAAAATCTTCTTGTCTGAAACCAGAAAGCCTGTGTCTTTGATATTTGGTATGAAGCTTCATCTAGTGGGCAACTACCAAGATAGCCCTGGGGCCAAAAATGCCCCCCCCCACCCACGCCAGGATCCACTGGTTTTACATGGGCTTATATAGAAAAATCCTTTAAAAATCTTATTGTCTGAAACCAGAAGGCACTGGGGCCCACTGGTTTTACTTAGGCTTACATAGGGAAAAACTTGTCATAAACCGGAAAGTCCTGGTCTTTGATATTTGGTATGAAGC
The DNA here is from genome assembly GCA_963580285.1 of Lucinisca nassula. Taxonomy (NCBI): domain Eukaryota; kingdom Metazoa; phylum Mollusca; class Bivalvia; order Lucinida; family Lucinidae; genus Lucinisca; species Lucinisca nassula. Next base: position 65,772,519 of record OY757012.1, on the reverse strand, counting down.
TTCATCTTGTGGACCTCGAACAAGATTGTTCTAGTATAGCCCTGGGGCCAGAAATAACCCCGGGCCAGGGCCCACTGGTTTAACATAGGCTTATATAAAACCTTTAAAAATCTTCTTGTCTGAAACCAGAAGGCTTAGGCCTTTGATATTTGGTATGAAGCTTTATCTAGTGGACCTCTACCAAGATTGTTCAAATTGTAGTCCTGGGGCCAAAAATGCCCCCGCACCAGGGCCCACTGGTTTTACATAGGCTTATATAGGAAAACCTTTAAAAATCTTCTTGTCTGAAATCAGAAGGTCCAGGTCTTTGATATTTGGTATGAAGCTTCATCTAGTGGACCTATACCAAGATTATTCAAATTATAGATGTGGGGACAAAAATGCCCCCGTTCCGGGGCTCAATGGTTTTACATAGGCTTATATAGGGAAAACCTTCGAGAATCTTCATGTTTGAAACTAGAAGTCCCAGGTCTTTGATATTTTGTATACATGTACAGTTTCATCAAATGGATCTCTACCAAGAGTGTTCAAATTATAGTCCCTGGGCCAAAAATTGCCCCGCCTCAGGGCCCACATATTATACATAGGCTTATATAGGGAAAACCTTTAAAAATCTTCTTGACTGAAACCAGAAGGCCAAGGTCTTTGATATTAGATATGAATCTTCTTGCAGTGGACCTCTACCAAGATTGTTCAACTTATAGCCCTGGGGCCAAAAATGGTACTGCCCCGGGTCTTAAATAGGCTAATATAGAGAATACCTTAAAAATATTCTTGTCTGAAACCAAAAGGCCTAGATCTTTGATATTTGGTATGAAGCTTCATCTAGTGGACCTCTTCCAAGATTTTCAAATTATAGCCTAGGGGCCAAAAATGGCCATGCCACGCGGCCCACATGTTTTACTTAGGCTTATATATGGAGAACCTTTAAGAATCTTTTTATCTGAAACCAGAAGGCCCAGGCCGTTGATATTTAATATTAAGCTTCATTTAGTGGACCTCTACCGAGATTGTTCAAATTATAGACCTGGGGCCAAAAATTGCTGACGCACCGAGACCCACATGTATATCCCTCAGCTCAGGTGAGCGATATTGGACCATTATGGTCCTCTTGTTGATAACAGAATATGCTAAAGGCAGGTGCAACCAATAGCTCTGGCCTGCCTAACTAATCACTTCTACTCTGCATCAACATCATCTCTTCCTGAACCCTAAATTCAGAAATCAAGATATTATGCAGATTCAGAGTTGCTAAAAGCAGTGTGTTCTGATAGACAAAATGGCCACCAAGGCACAATGTAATATATGATCAGCCTCCTCCGGGTGAGCAAATGTGGCCCACTTGGGCCTCTAGTTTTTGATTTGATCCTCAACAGAGTTGTAGGTAATAAGGACAGCCATACAATCTTGGACGAGTTCGAATACGGGGCAGATTGGATTGTTCATTTGAGAGTTCCTTGCCCTTTAAGCCCCCTTAGACTTATAATGGCCATTATGGGGATAATGTTGTCTGGGCTATAGCAACTTTATCTTTGATCAGATCCTCAACATACTTGTAAGTAATGAGGATAGTCATAAAATCTTGGACAAGTTTGAATTTGGGGAAGATCGGATTGTTCATGTGAGAGTTACTTGCCGTTTAGTCTCCAATTGACTTATAATGGGGAAAATGTTGTCCGGGCGATAGACACTTTACTTTTGATCAGATCTTCAACAAACTTGTAGGTAATGAGAACAGCCATACAATCTTGGCTGAGTTCAATTTGGGCCAGATGGGATTGTTCATACGAGAGTTATTTGCCCTTTCATCTCTCATAGACTTATAATGGGGGAAAATGTAGTCTGGGCAATACAGACTTTATTTTTGAACTGATCCTCATTGACACATTGTGTGCGGGAAACCCCTAAAGGGGTACCTTGGCTGACAGTGCAGGCCCAGATCAGCCGCCGCAGAATGCGTCATCTGATCAGGGCCTGCACTATTTGCTAACAGAATTTTAGAATAAAAACGGAAAAACAGGCCTGACACCTGTTATATGACAAATGGACTTGTGAACATATAGCAATGGAAGAGTCCACTAGCATACAATGGGTTAAACTTGTAGGTATTGAGGGCAGCCATAAAATCTTGGACGAGTTTGAATTTGGGGCAGATCGGATTATTAATCCCCAACTGCGAAGCAGGGATTATAGGAATGGCTGTTGTCTGTCCATCTGTCCATCTGTCTGTCCGTAACACTTTCTTGTCCATTTATCATCTGAGAGTGTAATAACGCCATGTAATATTTTCGATAATCCACTAGTGGATTAAATATGCAAATTAGCTAGATTCTCGTAACGTTACAAGTACGACGTCATTAACGACATCGCATTTACTAACGGCGGAATATTGACAGTTTTGTAAACCATCGTGAATAAAATGCGTTTTAAATGTCATATGAAAAATAGAATCTTGCATTTGTGGTCATGTATTATTGAATTTATCAAACTCTTGAGGAAAAGAGATTAAATGCTCGGCAAAGCCTCACATTTTATCCCTTTTCCTCAACTCGTTTAATAAATTCAATAATACATGAACACTCATGTAAGATCCTCTATATCTCCTGAACCTGTAAATGGAGTGAATTATAATATTAGTGACCATCAATGGTTAGGGTCAATCAAAAGTTCGAGTCACAAAAAAATCTGACTTTGTCATCCTAATGATTGTTATCCCCCGCCGAAGGCGGAGGGATATAGTTTTGGCGTTGTCCGTCCGTCCGTCCTTCCTTCCGTCCGTCCGTCCTTCCGTCCTTCCGTCCGTTCGTCACACTTTTTTGTCCAGAACCGTTTCTCAGCAACTATTGCATGGAATTAAATGAAACTGGAAATAAATATGTATTATTATGCTGTGGTGATGCACGCGCAATTTTTTTTCGGATTGACTTTTTACATCCAGAGTTATGGCCCCTTGAATGATTGAAATTCTGGATTTTTCGTCGTCTCACTTTGTCCGGAACCGTTTCTCAGCAACTATTGCATGGAATTAAATGAAAATTGAAATAAATATGTATTATTATGCTGCAGTGATGCACGCGCAATTTTTTTCTGGATTGACTTTTTACATCCAGAGTTATGGCCCCTTAAATGATCGAAATTCTGGATTTTTCGTCGTCTCACTTTGTCCGGAACCGTTTCTCAGCAACTATTGCATGGAATTAAATGAAACTTGAAATAAATATGTATTATTATGCTGTGGTGATGCACGCGCATTTTTTTTCCGGATTTACTTTTTACATCCAGAGTTATGGCCCCTTAAATGATTGTAATCCTGGATTTTCCGTCGTCTCACTTTTTTGTCGGGAACTGTTTCTCAGCAACTATTGCATGGAATTATATGAAACTTGAAATAAATATGTATTATTATGCTGTGGTGATGCACGCACAATTTATTTTCAGATTGACTTTTTACATCCAGAGTTATGGCCCCTTGAATGATTGAAATTCTGGATTTTTCGTCGTCTCACTTTGTCCGGAACCGTTTCTCAGCAACTATTGCATGGAATTAAATGAAAATTGAAATAAATATGTATTATTATGCTGCAGTGATGCACGCGCAATTTTTTTTTCGGATTGACTTTTTACATCCAGAGTTATGGCCCCTTAAATGATTGAAATTCTGGATTTTTTCGTCATCTCACTTTGTCCGGAACTGTTTCTCAGCAACTATTGCATGGAATTAAATGAAACGTGAAATAAATATGTATTATTATGCTGCGGTGATGCACGCGCAATTGTTTTCTGGATTGACTTTTAACATCCAGAGTTATGGCCCCTTAAATGATCGAAATTCTGGATTTTTCGTCGTCTCACTTTGTCCGGAACCGTTTCTCAGCAACTATTGCATGGAATTAAATGAAACTTGAAATAAATAGGTATTATTATGCTGTGGTGATGCACGCGCATTTTTTTTCCAGATTTACTTTTTACATCCAGAGTTATGGCCCCTTAAATGATTGTAATCCTGGATTTTTCGTCGTCTAACTTTTTTGTCCGGAACTGTTTCTCAGCAACTATTGCATGGAATTAAATGAAACTTGAAATAAATATGTATTATTATGCTGTGGTGATGCACGCACAATTTTTTTTCGGATTGACTATTTACACCCGAGTTATGGCCCCTTAAATGATTAAAATTCTGGATTTTTCGTCGTCTCACTTTGTCTGGAACCGCTTCTCAGCAACTATTGCATGAAAAAAATGAAACTTGAAATAAATATGTATTATTATGCTGCCGTGATGCACGCGCAATTTTTTTTTCGGATTTACCTGGATTGACTTTTTTATCCAGAGTTATTTCCCCTTAAATGATTGAAATTGAGGAATTTTGTCTATTCGGTGATTATATCGGGTTTTTTTAATATTCGCAAATTTTATTTTGGTATCCTTGAAACCACATAACAGGTAAATAAACCTCAACTTTGACAGACAAGTTAATCTCTACTGATAATTAGGTCAGTAGGTCAGGGTACAGCCTCTCATCCAGGGAGTAAATGTTCAGCGGGGCCCTTCCTCATTGTCTCTAGTTTGCTTCTTAGAACCATCCTCAATTTTGGCCAGATATATTTTCTTGCCATTCTACACGAAAAACCCATTCGGCGGGGGATATCAATTCAACGAATTTGCTTGTTTGTTTTCAGATTCTGTGATAAGTGAGCAATGTCAGGTGATCCAGCACCCCTCAGATCTGACAGTTGGCTCCTTCACTCATACCTCACAGATCTTTGATGTTGAGGAATGGAAGAAAACAGTTGAAAGGTTTGTTCTTTGCACTGTAAAGTAGAAGTAAAACAAAGATCAGGAATTGATACAATTAACTTACTCCATCCATAAAAGACACCAAAGGGAAAGAAATACAAACATTAAGCGACCAGACCATAATGGAAACCTAAACAAAGGAAGGCCATATGGACAGTTACTTTCCCACAAAATGGCCATATGGCCATCCAAAATTAAAAGACACAAGTGATACACACAGTAAGTAACAAACAACAACATAAATAAATCGCCACAGAAGAGCCGCCTTGGAACGGTCAGTGGAAGATTTCCACTGGGGGGCTTAAATCGATTTTACGTGGCCACAATCCTCGCCCTTACTTCCGTCGCGATTTAGACAAATAATTTGTTCAGTCCGCATGAAGGCCTCCTAACTCATCAGTGCAATATCTCCGTGAACACAGAAATCAAAGAACCACAGAGGTGAGACAACGGTGAGGACTCGACAGCAAGAAACCACTGAAATGCTGGAGCAAAAGAAAACCAACAGTTAGACTCCGATGAGCCCGACCAGAGACAGAGCATCAGGCACCAACCAACATTATCTCTTTAATTTTCAATAAGCCTTTACGTTGGAGCCGTCATAGAATCTGAGGCCTGACCCACCGGCGTGCAATTAAAGAGGGAAGCAAAGTTGTCAACCGTGATTGGGTTAACTACCATGCATGCAGTCTGTCGTATAATATCCATGTTGTACCCAATCTTTTTATATCGAAGAATGATTTTACGAAATTGGGTGCTGAAGTCATTGCGGTTATATATTTTTCTGAATTTATATACTAAGTCACCATAAAATTCGGATTCCGATAGACCTTGTTGCAGAAGAGATTTAAGTCCAATATTGAATTTTGAAATTAAATCAGAATGGCGTCTATAAAATTTTGAAAAGGCTTTGCGTAGTTTATGGTACCGATAACCCTGATTAAGAAGTTTAGCCGTTAATAATTTATTATGAGTGTTGAAGTCAGTTACATGACTACACACTCTAGCAAATCGAATTAATTGCGAAATATAAACGCCATAGGATGGCGCACGAGGAACATCACCATCCAAAAAAGGAAAATTTACAATCTCAAAATCAAAGTCATCGCGTTTATCATAAATTTTGCACGAAACAAATCCATCTACAATAGATAGATGTAAATCCAAAAACGGGGCCTCGGTATCAGAAGAATTTGCTTTATTTAACTTAAGTTCTAGGGGGTAAATCTGACTGATCAAACCATCAAAATAGGTATTATCAATATTTAATAAATCATCTAAATATCTAGAAGTAGAGCTAAAAGCTTCAATAATTTCAGATTGGTTATCAATGGAAAGCGACAAAATGAAGTCTCTTTCATAACAATACAAGAACAGATCAGCCACAAGAGGTGCGCAATTAGTACCCATCGGAATACCCACAATTTGTCTAAATAACTTAGTACCGAATCTAATATAAATATTGTCAAGTAGAAAGGTGAGGGCATCACACACTTTCTGACATGACCAAAGTGTATAATTCTTATGCTCTTTAGAAGTGAAAAATACATTTCTGACATTACATGCAAGATAGAGAGAATCTTCTCTGTGAAAAGCCCATTCAATTAAATCATTAAGCTTTTCTTTTATAAGATTATGAGGAAGTGTAGTGTAAAGAGTGGAAAAATCGTAGGTAGACAGACTAGAAGCACGAAACTGTCTAGCTTTCAATTTATTTAAAACCTCATTCGAATTTTTTATAGACCAAAACAGATTTCTTCCTGATCTTTCAAAGACTTTATCACAATATTTAATTACATGCGTTTTAATAGCAGTAAGACAGGAAGTTAATAATTTAGAAAGTTCAGTGGTAGTGCAAGAACTAGAATTTGCAATAAACCGTGCTTTGCAAGACTTCAGAATATATTGTAGAACAAGCACAACAGAGGCCCAGTGGGTAATAGCCCTGACTCTTAACCATTAGGTCTCACGCCACTGTGTTCTAGCCTGGTTTGGGTCATATGCGAGATGCCACATTGTGCAATGGAAGGTCAGGTGTTTTTCTCGAGGTACTCCAGTTTTTGCCCACCTCTGATTAACAATTCAAAATAAATGAAACAATTTTTAAAGGAATGGAAAACCAAAAACACCAAAACCATTGTAGAACCAGCCCATTCATATATAGTTACATACATGCCAGTATTGGGACAGATTTTCTTGCAGCTGTTATACAATGCACACCAGATAAGGAAATCCTGAACTTAACCCTGGGATAGTAATTCTTTTCTTGCACACCAGACAAGGAAATCCTATTTTTTACCCTGGGATAGAAATTTATGTTCTAACCCTGGTGTTCTCACCCAAAATCGAATATAATCGTGTGTGTGATAAATGCACTGGTTGAATACGACCTCGTATGCACCGTCGTTAAGGTTGATGTCACCGCACGTTACTTGACGTCACTAAACATTCCTGTAGTGTCATTACAATATGGCGGACGTCGGTAACCGAAGTGACCGCAGTATTAAAATCCACGCTATGAAATGGAAGGTATGGAAGAAAAAGAATCCTATATGGGTGTGAGGGGTGGATAGAAAATCCGTCTCTCGGGATCACTGTCCAGCATCACGAGGCAAGCCTTGTGATGCCAGACAGTGACCCTTGGTATGTATTTGTTCATCCACCCCTCACACCCATATAAGATTCTTATAATCCTACCCAGTGATAAAAATTAAAAATTTTCATGTGTTTGATGATCACTGGCTCACTAGGACATCTGCGCCATTGTTAAGTGGTAAACGCTGCATTATTGTCATCAAAATATGGCGGATGTCACCAATCAAAGTGACTGCATACAAAATAAAAATCCACTCTTAGATATGAAAAGAATCTTACATGGATGTGAAGGGAAAAATCGGTCCAGTGGGATCACAGTCCTGCATCACTCTGCAAGCCTCTCCCTGAGTGATGCCATACAGGGACCCCCTTGAGACAGATTTTTCTATCCATCTCACACACCCATATGCAGAGGTGTCTGAATAAGGTTTCCTTGTAGCAAAACTAAAAACTTGTGTATTGAAACAAAAGAGCGTTGGCACACGACAACACTGTTCAATATCTTTTACAATGAATCTGTCTCATGCTTGTTAGAATTGCCTCATCGAGGTGATTTTTAACGAGCACTGACCATGTTTGTTTGAAACAAACAATAATGAAACTTATGTCTTTATTATCCTTGTTTGTGTGATGAGATTTTATGTCCCTGTCAACACTTTTTAGGTCATTTATGAGACACTGCTCCGGATTTTGTGAGATTCTGGTAGCCCTGGAATTTTAACCTGCACAGGATGATTTCTGACAGGTTAAAGTTCCAGGGCTACCAGAATTATATGAGGCCTAAAAATGACTTGTTTCCAGGACCCCAACTGACCCTACTTTTTGGGGCCTACTCAAACTTTTTAGCTCACCCGGGTGGAAGGCGCCAAGGGAGCTTATAGGATGGTAGTCCTTCCCTTTGTCCGTCCGTCGTCTGACCACACTTTTGACCAGTTTTATCTCTGCAGCCTGATCGCAATCATTTCATATCTGTAGCATGCCTCTGGTGGGGCATTGATGACATTAGCTTTTTATCAAAATTGAATGAAAACTTTGGTTGCTAACATAAGGTCCCATAGACTTACAATGGGAAAATGCTTGTCATCACAGTAGCACTTTCATTTTTGATTGGATCTTTCTGAAACTTATATATAAGTAGACTGGGGATGAAAGATCGGATACGTTTGGAAACTGGCAAGGTTTCACAGAGTTACATCCACTTGATTGCTGAAAATGCCTGTTTTTAGCTCACCTGTCACGTAGTGATGAGGTGAGCTTTTGGGATAACTTGTTGTCCGTCGTGCATGCATCCGTCCATGCGTACATAAACTTTTTCTTCGAACGACATCTCCTCATACAATATGGTCTTAGAAACTTAAGTAGCTAGAAATTTTACATAATATTTCTTTTTGAAATGCAGACATTAGTAAAAATGCAAACAGTAATAAAAATATATTGGTTTAATTTGTCACAATAAAAGCGCTATAGAGTTTTATGATTTGTGTTGGATCTGCGACATTAAATAAAGCTTCTTTATCTTTATTATATGGAGTCACAGCTACTTTAAGTTTTGCTATTCTGTGGCAACCTATTTAATATCATTGTTGTTCATAACAATATATGTAAAATTGTACCAAATTGCCCTTATAAAGACACAAAATTTTCTGTTAGACAAGTAGTACCATCTTTGGACATGATACAAATTATTTACTGTATTTGTTAATAGGTAGTCATTCCACATTATCAGTGGACTGTTTATTGAAAAAAGCCAATGCTATTTCCATTTCTAGAAGAGGAGATGGCACTAGCCAGGGGTAATTATGCTCTGTTAGAAAACTCTAATAAACACCACATAATTTATACATGACTTTGTTGCTGATACTTTGCAACAATATATTTGAGGATTTGATGTACATGTAGTACACTTAAGAAATAGATCAGCTCTAACTGTGATTTGTTGAGCAATAAATCACAGTTTTGAGGTCAGTTGTAAAGTAGACAAATCACGAGCACGTAGCGTGCGTGATTTGTCTACTTACAACTGACCGACAAACTGTGATTTATTGCTCAACAAATCACAGACTAGAGCTGATCTATTTCGATTCTAACACGCTGAAAATCGGCAATAATGTTGTTGTTTCCTTCAAAATCTCACATCTGTTTGCCATTGTTAAAAGAAATCCCGCTAAAATTATCAACTGATACACATTCATTTATATCCTTTTCTAACGTTTTTGATGCGAAAATATGACGTTACACCATCTAACGTCAAAGAAATCGACTAGTGATGCCATAAATTTGCAGTTTTTAATGACGTCACTCATCACGTTCTTCCTTGTCGTGATTTGTTGTAGAATAAAACACAGTTATTTTTCATTGCCTATATAGGCGCGCTGTGTTAGAATATCTATTTAGAGAAGCTTGACTTTCAAGTGAAAACGGAGTTTGTTTGATTTGAGGTTTTATTCCCCGTCAACACTATTTAAGTCATTGTGGAGAAGTTGCTTCCAATTTTGTGGGACTTTTACATGACAATGAGATGAAATGACATCTCAATACCTGCCCTATCTATTTCTCCAAGCCCTGATGGGTGGGGCAAGTGAAAACAGAGCATAAGCATGAAATAACAAAGTAGAAGTAAAACAAAGATCAGGAATCGATACAATTAACTTACTCCACCCATCAAAGACACCAAAGGGAAAGAAACACAAACATTAAGCGACCAGACCATAATGGAAACCTAAACAAAGGAAGGCCATAAGGACAGTTACTTTCCCACAAAATGGCCATATGGCCATCCAAAATAAAAAACACAAGTGATACACACAGTAAGTAACAAACAACACCATAAATAAACCGCCACAGAAGAACCGCCTTGGAACGGTCAGTGAAATGATTTCCACTGGGGGGCTTAAATCGATTTCACGTGGCCACAATCCTCGCCCTTACTTCCGTCACGATTTAGACAAATAATTTGTTCAGTCCGCATGAAGGCCTCCTAACTCATCAGTGCAACATCTCCGTGAACAAGCCTGATTTTCTTAGAAATACTAAAATTGCAGTGTCATCTGCTTTGGTTTTGCATGCTAAGTTATAATAATCATAGGATATATTGCAGGTGTGAAGTGGTAGTGATGACAGCTGAATGTTTTCTCCACCTGGTACAGCAACATCTTCTGCCATTCTCCATGGTCAACCTTCTCATTCTGGATGACTGTCACTTGGTCTTACAAGATCATCCTTACAGACATATCATGTCTCTATATAGCACCTTGGCTGACAATCAAACCACAAGAGTTCTAGGACTCACCTCTAATATACTGAAAGGTAACAAAATGTTAACATTGCATGATACCATGGTGTCTTTTTATAGCCCAGCTTGGAAAAAGTGGGGGCTAAATTGGATTTGGCTTGTCCTTCTGTGATTCCATAATTTGGTAATTCCCTTATTCACCATAACTCAAAAACTGTTTGAGGTATTTTCATGAAACTTCACACAAATGTAAAGCACTATGAGACAATGTGCAGAGTGCATGAACCATAACTCTGGATTGCCTACTTTTGGAGTTATTGCCATTTGAACAGCGAAAAAATTCTGTTATTCACGATAACTCAAAAACCGTTTGCGGTATTTTCATGAAACTTCACACAAATGTAAAGCACTATCAGACGATGTGCTGATCACATGAACCATAACACTGGATTGCCTACTTTTGGAGTTATTGCCCATTTAACATTGAAAAATGGCAATTTTAACCTTGCCCATTCCATAACTCAAAAACCGTTTGAGAAAAATTTCATGAAACTTCTCACATATTTGGCATGTTGGTTCCTTGTGAGAAGATCTTCCCACTCATGCATAATAAATGACCTTGACCTTGTTTGTGACAAGGGCTTGCACTCACACTAAAAATATTAACCTTGACCTTGATCTGTGACATATTTTTCATAACTTTTGAACCGTTTGGGATAGAGCCTTCATATTTGCCACATAGATTACTTGTGACAAGGGTTTTCCATCTATACATAAATTTTGACCTGTGACCTGGACCTGTGTTTTTCCTTTATAGAAGGTGATGACCTTTCAGGTCTCACCTTCTTATGGCAACTCTCAAAGAATTCCCTTGGTACCGCATCACTCCTCTGTTTCAAGAAAAATAGGTCCTCATAAATCAGTGAAGAGACGCGCCTGTATCATTTGATAATTGAAAATAGTATGCAGATTAAAAAAAAAACTGTGGATGCAAAATACACAAACAATGAACTTCAGAGTTAAATGTCATAAAATTTATCTAGATTTGAAATTGGTCTTGTTTCGCAGCTGACCTGGCCTAGTTATTAAGAGCGAGTTTGGTTAACTTTCTAGTGTTAACTATAGTTACACCAAAACACGGGGTTATGGCTCATGCCGCACTACCAGAGTTAACTTGAGTTCAATCAAGCTTGCTATGGGAGTTGGGAGTTCTGTCTAGCAAGAACAAAAAAAAAAAAGATGGCAGGGGGATAATCGTAGGTTAATTAAGAAATGAATATAGACTTATTAGAAGGTGATGACCTTTCAGGTCTCACCTTCTTATGTCAATGAACACTGGAGCCCCTCGATGACTAATCACTCCAATGCTTCAAGAAAAAAAAGCCTCCATGCTCCATGTATTCATCAATAGTGGCCCCGCCCATAGGGGCTTGAAGAAATATATGGGCTGCATGATGCTTCCACGCAGAGCTGAATCCGGCCCGCACACTAATACTGGTAAACCGCTTAGAGGATCTAAGCCTGTCCAGGAACCGCGGTGCGAGGCGGACCGTCCATGCTATTAAACCCTATTGGTTTCATTGGGCGACAGGGCTTGAGATGTCATTTCATCTCAGTGTCGGGTAAAAGTCCCACAAAATTGGAAGCAACGTCTCCAAAATGACCTTTACAGTATTGATGGGGATGGTAAGCCTCAAACAAACAAACAATTTATCATTAGACGCGCATGTATCATTTGATAAGTGAAAATGATATGCAGATTGTCAAACAGAGGAAGCCAATTACACAAACAACTAACTTCAGAGTAAAATGCCTATGGTTCAAATTGGTCTCGATTCGCAGCTTTGTCATGACCTAGTTTGCTTTGAGCGAGTTCAGTTTACCAAGTTAACTCAAGAAAAGTAGGGGAGACAGTAGGCTTACTCTTGTGCAAAGTTGAACAATGACTTTATCCCCCACCCCCCCACCCCCCCACCCCCCCACCCCCCCATTAGAAGCTACAGGAAGGATCAAATGTCATTTGATGCGTCACCAGTAACGATTCAGATTCAGAACTCTGCTGACGTCAAGAAAATGTCATCGTTTGCCCTCGAGTAAATCAAAAGTATAAACATGTTTTCAAGTTGGACGTGATTTTTCCAACATGTGGCCAAAATTTCAAATAGTTGGAAATAATCGATTTTCGGATTGCATTTAACTTACAATTTTCCACCTCCCACTGTATTCGTTGTCAATAGTCAAGGCTTCCAACTCTCATACCAAGCTAACTCTAGCAGTTGCAATATTCCTACATGGCACGTTTTGGAGCAAGTAAACTCTTGTTAACTCTAGTACGTCAACTGAACTCGCTCAAAATCTAGCTCGCGGATTAATAATTCAGTGAATGAGTGGACAGTATGAATGGAATACTACGACTTGCTATTCTACAGATAGAGCGAAGTTTTGTTTGTTTGTTTGATTTGAGGTTTAACGTCCCCGTCAACACTGTAAATGTCATTTTGGAGACGTTGCTTCCACTTTTGTGGGACTTTTACCTGACATTGAAATGAAATGACATCTCCAGCCCTTTCGCCCAATGAAACCAATAGGGTTTATAAGCATGGACGGTCCAACTAGTGCGCACCGCTTTGCCTGGGCAGGCTTAGATCCTCTAAGCGGTTTACCAGTACCTGTGTGTGGATCGGATTCAGCTCTGTGTGGAAGCATCATGCAGCCCATATATTTCTTCAAGCCCTGATGTGCGGGGACCGATTCACTGTTGCATGGATATATTTCTGTGAACCATCAGGAACATATGACTTTATAACTTAAACTCCTTAATCTTAAGGTTTATAGTACGGGTAAACATATTTATTCCTGGCAGTGGTTGTATTTGTTTTTTTTTTAGCCGAGGTCAGAAAATATTAGATTTTGTTTTCTCTTCTTCTGTATCTGAATATTTCCTTTTTTTTTACTGAGGTGTATTTGATTTGACGCTTAACATCCCCGTCAGGACTGTATAACGGCCCCGCCCACCGGGGCTTGAGAAAACATATTGGGCTGCATGATGCTTCGACGCAGAGCTGAAATCGACCGAACATGAGTACTGGTAGACAGCTTAAAGGTTCCGATTCTAAGCCTGCCCAGGAAAAGTGGTGCGAGTTGGACTATCCATACATATAAACTCTATTGGTTGCATTGTGCGGCAGAGGCTGAGTTGCCATTTCATCTCAGTGTCAGGTAAAAGTCTGACAAAATTGGAAGCGACGTCCCCAAAATGACCTATAAAGTGTTGACGGGGCGTTAAACATCAAATCAAACAAATAAACAAAACTGTATAGACATGCTTCGAATTTCGTTTGACTCTTACCTAACATTGTGATGAAATGGCATTTAAAGCCTTGCCACACTATGAGACCACTGGACTTTCCGACTTCAAATTATAGCCAGGGGGCCAAAAATTTCCCCGCCCTGGGGTCCTTTGGTCGTTTGGTTTTACATTGACTTATATAGGGAAACCCTTTGAAAATCTTGTCAGAAACCAGGAGGCTGAGGTCTTTGATATTTGATATGAAGCTGCGTCTAGTGGACCTCTATCAAGATTGTTAGAATTATAGCCCTGTGACCAAAAATGCCCCTGCCCTGTAGCCCACTTGTTTTACATAGACATCTCAAAAATCTTCTTGTCTGAAACCATAAGCCTCAGATCTCAGATAATTGATATTTGGTATGTAGTTTCGTCTTGTGGACCTATATCAAGATTTTCAAATTATAGTCCTTGTGCCAAAATAGGGTTAAGGCTGAGCCGGTTTATCTCCTTCTGCTGCACTAAGACCTGACCCTCAATGTCCACAAGGTGCCTAGACAGTGACATACAAGTCAGCTCTGTATTGTCAAAGGGAACCACTGACACATAGCCACCCTCTCCTTGTCACCATGTGACATTATTAGTAAAACTGAGCCTCTTCATTTCCCTCTGTTGCACTAGGATCTGACTCTCAATGTCCACAATATGTCCAGATAGTGACATACAAGTTAGCTCTGTATTGTCAAAGGGAACCAATGACTCATATGTCTAGCATTTTAAGACAATCCTTGCCCCCACGCCCCACCCCCACCAATTGTCACAGCAAGGCATTGTAAGTTAGACCATTACGATAACTCACCTGTGTGACATAGAGCATTTTTCACATCTCCAAAACGGCTTGCTTTCTGATGAAAAGCCTTGATATTTTTTATATAAATGTTCAAAACATAGTAAGGCAGTTCTAACGAGTACCCACAACTTATGTCTTGGAGCAGAAATAAGACAAATAATGTTTACCCTCGTCCCAGTTTTCTCCATATAAAGGGGGGTTTAGGGTTATGTGTGTGTGTGTGTGTGTGGGGGGGGGGGGGTCATTTTACGTGATGCCTAGCAAATTCATCTCCATGCACTAGGACATGACCCTCATGTCTGGAAAATGTCCAGATAGTAACATATAAGTCAGTTCTTTAGAAGGGAACTTTGAAAAGACTTCATCCTCATGCAGAAAGAAAATAATTTGGAAGGAATGTTCCATGGGTGACCCTCTGTCAAAGTTGCTCAAAATAGTTTCGCTCTACTGAACATAAAAGCCACCAAACGAAACAATAAACAAGCTTTAAACTGACTTCTCATTATTATAACACACCCATGCGAAGTAGTACATTTTTAACATCCCCAAAATGGCTACTTTTCTGATGAAAATCTGTGATATTTTTCTTAACAACGATCAAAACATAGGTTGTGGGTGCTCGTTAGAACCGTCTTAATGGGGCGGTTCTAACGAGTACCCACAACCTATGTCTTTGAGCAGAAATATGAAAAATAATGTATTATACCCCCCACCCCCCCACCCCCGGAACCCCAGTTTTCTCTATATGAAGTTGGGTCCAGAGCGATCTTCATTTCACAGACTTGTTCACGTGATGTACTACTAAATAGGTAGACTGATTTTGAAATAATTTCACAGGAATGTTCCTTTCGTCACTCTCAACCAAAATTGCTCAAACCATTCACTCCACCTTATATTACCTACCACTTTATCTGTACAATAAGGATCAGGTGAGCGTTCCAGGGCCATTATGGCCCTCTTGTTTAATCCAGGTTTCACTGGGTTGACGGACGTCTTTCAAACACTTGTTTAAACATAGCAACCAACAAACTTTTTAACTTCTGATCAATATGTTCTATAAAAGGGTTATCCTCAGATAAAAACCGGCCAGTGTCCCGGAATATTGGTGTAAGAAAGCCATTTGCTAGCACTTACAGAGTGTTGAGTAAATTATCTTGTTTGCTAGAGTCTATGTATGTAATTGTCTCCAGAATTATTCTCATTGACACAAGAAGGGATTCACAACATGTACCGTTCGATCCTCAATTTTGTTTTTTACATTTCTTTTGTCTGCTCCTCGCGTTACTACAATCATACAAAACCGTTGACTGTTTTAGAAATTAAAAAAAAAAAGATAATGAAATGAAATGGCCCAATGTAAAAACTAACAGTTTTCTACCATCACCTTCTATTAGTACTTTCAGTACTTTGATTCATAACTTTTAAACCTTATGAGATAGAGCCTTCATATTTGCCATGTGGATTCTTTATGGCAAGAGCTTCTCACTTATACAAAATTTTAACCTATGTACTTGACCAGTGACCTACTTTGTTATTACTTTTGAACCATTGCAGCTAGAGCCTTTATATTTGGCATGTAGGTTTCTTGCGACGAGGGCTTCCCACTCATACAAAAAAATTGACCTGTACCCTTGACCTGCCACCTCAGTCCCCGCCCATCGGGGCTTGAAGAAATATATGGGCTGCATGATGCTTCCAGGCAGAGCTGAAACGGACCCACACACGAGTACTGGTAAACAGCTTAGAGGGCTAAGCCTACCCATGCAAAGTGGTGCGAGTCAGCCCGTCCATGCTTATAAACCCTATTGGCTTCATTGGGCGACAGGGCTTGAGTTGTCTTTTCATCTCAATGTCGGATAAAAGTCCCACAAAATTGTAAGCAACATCTCCAAAATGACCATTGCAGTATTCCCCCCAGTGGAAATCTTCCACTGACCCTTCCAAAGCGGCTCTTCTGTGGCGATTTATTTATGTTGTTGTTTGTTACCTACTGTGTGTATCACTTGTGTCTTTTAATTTTGGATGGCCATATGGCCATTTTGTGGGAAAGTAACTGTCCTTATGGCCTTCCTTTGTTTAGGTTTCCATTATGGTCTGTTCGCTTAATGTTTGTATTTCTTTCCCTTTGGTGTCTTTTATGGGTGGAGTAAGTTAATTGTATCAATTCCTGATCTTTGTTTTACTTCTACTTTGATGGGGACGTTAAACCTCAAATCAAACAAAGACCTGCTACCTACTTTATCTTTAGAGCTGTTTGAGATAGTGTCTTTATATTTTTCATGTAGGTTCCTTGTGACAAGGGCTTCCCACTCTTGCAAAAAAATTTATATGTGACTTTGACCTTGACCTTTGACCAGCATTTATGATAAAATTGACCTCAGCCTGGGAACTTATTTCCATAAGCTATGAAACATCTTGGACAAAGGTGAGCGATCCAGGGTCATTATGGCCCTTTTGTGATCCAGGGCCATTATGGCCCTTTTGTTACACAATTTGGGTTTATGCAAAATGAGGGTTTTTTTTTTCTCAGCTGTTTTGATCTGATATTTTTTAAACTTTTAGTAAATAAGGATAGTAATTAAGGACAAGTATAATATCTCACCCTCTAGAGGCCATAATTTGGCTGGAGTCTGACAACTGATTACGCAAGCCCAAAAAAGTTTACCATAGGCTTACAATGTAAAAATGATAATTCCAACTTTCCCTAGCCATTTCTGGTTGAATCTTCATCATGCTAGCAGGTAACCAGGGCAGGTATACAGTCTACATAGAGATTGAATTTGGGTCTCACATGACCAATGACTTTGGAGTTATTTGCCCTTGAGCATAAATATAAGTAAAAATGGTGTCTCCACTTTTTCTCTGCTGTTTTTCATCTGATATTTTTAGCTCACCTGAGCAAGGTGAGCTATTGTGATAACCCTGTGTACATCATAAATCTGTCTTATGTCATGCGGTGTGTGTCCTCAACATTTTGTTTGTTCACCCTCTAGAGGCGATAGTTTGACTTCAATCTTCATTAAACTTTACCAGAATGTTTGACTTGATATTACCAAGGTCAAGTTCGAATAGGGGCCATGTCAGATCTAAAACTAGGTCAAATTTCTTTAAAACCTTGTTCACCCTCTAGAAGCCATAATTTATGAAAGATTGATTGATTTATTTTGGTATCACAGATTAGCAACATACATGTTAAAACAAAACAATGCGTACACAATGGTTAAGTACACACAATTGGTACATATAAAAACACGAATACATTGCAAAGATCATATTGCTTGCCAATCACTACCAAGGATGACACAAAAAAGAGAGAGTCATCTCTCTTATGTCCATTGTGGTCCTTATGTACTGGTTTGCAAATCATAGTGAGGCACAGTTTATAAATATCATGTAGAAAATAAATTAATTTAAGATCTAAGTACAATAAAACATTTCACGATAAAAAGTATGGATTATGATTTTACAGGATTAAGAAAACGATTAAAGAAATTAAACTAATCCAGTGTGTCAATGGGATCACCCCACCCCCTCTACCATTTCAGTTGTGCAATAAGGATCAGGTGAGTCATCCAGTTTTATCATGACCCTCTTGTCATAACTTTTGAAGCATTTGAGATGGAGCCTTCATATTTGGCATGTATGTTCCTTATGACAAGGACTTCCCACCCATACAAAAACTTTGACCTGTGAGCTTGACCTACTTTGTCATTACTGAACTGTAGACAGGTCTGTTTTTTTTTTTAATCAAACAATCTTTATAGTTATTCTTTTTTCCTTTATAGGTTAGATTGATTGTTCATATTTTGATTTACAGAAATATGAATAAGCTGAATGTATCATGGATTTTGAAGGATTTATGAAAGGTCCTTTATTTGTTAACCAAACAATATTTGAAGATTCACTGATGTCTTTGAGTATTTAAAAGTATCTGCAACACATGTAAATTGCTGTCAAAACAGACTAACCCATGCCACTGCAGTGGGTGTGGCAAAGATCTGATTGTTAAATTGACCAATTACATGTCCGTAATAGGGGTATTATAAACTGACACCAGGCTTTATTCATAATGTGTGAAATTTTGATTTATATGCAATATGGACAGTATCTTATCAATAAGCTATTACTGAAGGTGTCAAAAATGAAAGAAACCTAAAGACCCAATTTGGAACTTCTTCACTATTTTGGAAGATAACAACAACAAAAATCAAAGCACTGAGAGTGCTGATGGAGCGTAGCTTTGATAATTTGATTAAGTGTCTGATTGGTATTTTAATTCAGGCTCATATTGATCCAATGAACATAGCTGTTTGAAGCTATTCTGGGCCAGAAGTCGTGTTAAAGCAACAAGACCTATATTGAAATTAACTCACGCTAAGGTGTAGACCCCGCAACAACCATCACGAAAACACGCCTGTACAAATACATTGTCAAATTTTTGGAAAAAAAATTTAAATTTTAAAATACAAAATTGTGATATTTTCTTATCTCTGCTCAAAACATTGATTGCGGGGAATTGATTGAACCACCTTGACGAGGCAGTTTTATCAAGTACCTACAATCAATGTTTTTGAGCAATACTTTGTTCTTGTTGTTGTATATCTATAAGGCATTTTATCGCTGCAATACAGCAACCATGCTGTTCTATAGTTTACTTGAAGATTTCTGCTGAGCTATAGTTCGAGCAATAACTGCGGCTTGCGCAATTGTTTTGCGGCTTTAAAGTTATTTTATGTAAACAGTTTTTGAAAAATTACCTTGGGGAGGTTATTTATCTTGCATTAGACATTCTCCTTGATTACGCCTCGATGATGTTTATCTTCATGTGAAAAATTATCATACTTTTCCCAGCAGTTTATAAGTTATACATCCGTAATCAGTCTTTAAAAATTGCCTCGGTGAGGCTGTTTATAAAAATATCTGGCATTAGACAATATCATTAGCTTGATCTTGTCAATTTACATCTGCATGCCAAACATTATAAAAATATACCCGTCGGTTTGAAAGTTATACGACCGTGTCAGTGGGTGATTTTTTTACCTTGCCGAGGCTGAAATAAAGAAATTGGACATTCAGGAATCGCGTTGGTTAGATCGGTACATTATCTATCTGTATGCTAACAGTTGTCAAAAATATTCCAAGTAGATTAGAAGTTTCACTTCGAAATAATTTTTCAGTTTGCCTAGGCGATGCCGTTTGTAAAGTAATTTGGCATAAGGCAATTTTGCGGGTTGATTATTGTCAATATCACCCTGTATGCCGAAAATGATCAAAGCCGGGTTTAGATGTTATACTCCGTATTCATTTATGACTGGCCTCTGACAGTGATTTTTTTACCCCTGCGTCCTGCGTCCAGGACGCACAAATTGGACTGAGGACGCACGATCATAAAATATGTGCGTCCGTCGGACGCAAATATTTCATGGGCGAAAAATCCAACTTTCGTTTTCACTGCCGTAAATATCGGCGGAAGTGATAAAATACCGCACTTTTACCGAACCTTCAACTGCCCAACGAGTCACCGAAAAATCGATACAGGTACAATTTAATGGTCCAACCAAAAGACGAGAATCCCCTACATCCAAAATGAGCCCAAACTTTCACACAAGCACGTTCAATGCGAACATCAAAGTTTTCCGCTATCCAAATCGCCGCCCACAAACCAACTCTACCAGTTGTCTGCATGTGATCGGTAAATGTGTCATTGACGTCATCCGATGCCAGCAACCCCGCACGTGTTTAATGCCATTGTTTTATTTTAATGAGCTGTATACCGTTCTTAAAACATGTTTGGAACCGGTAAAAAATATTTTCTTGATAGCTAAACGGTTGTGAATGGAGGTGGATAGAAAACGGCGCTTTGCACAGCCCCCGAATTATCCCCAGCAGCTCCAACAACAGCTTTCGACTTTTCCCGCCAAGCCGAGCGTCTGCTATTTGGCGCCAAAACATAACCATTTTTATAATGCATACATGTACCGTTAGATGTAGCTAATTGTCTGAGGTGCGAGTAAATCATTTTCACATTGATTGTGGATTAAATTTTATGATTGGGGAATAAACGCAAATTAGAGACATAACTTGACCATATTTTCACACCTCGTTCAAGTTGGCTTATCGCCAGAAATGAAAGACACCGCAGGGCAATCAAGCTTACTTGGCAATTATATGACAGGGATTAACATTAGTGTCATAATTGAACTGTTATAAATACACAGACAGTTTGACTCTGAATTTTCGACAACGCCGGACAGTGCAGCACAATTATTGTGATTTACTTACTCTAGTTTTACTGTATTTAAGGACTAAAAAGACCGGGCGTCCTAAGGTCAAAGTGCACCTGCCCAGCGCGATTTGGGACTTGTACCTGGCGGCCGGGCAATGGGTTTGTCAGCCCCTGAACCTAGATAGCTGGTTTCCCAATCAGGGGAGGAAACGTTTGTCGACAATGGTTCGGAATATTATCTCCATTGTGCATGAAGTAAATTTCACGCACATATTGCGGTGCGCATTTATCGAAAACGAAAGTAGAAAACATTACGGAAAATAGACTTAAAAACGTACACTTTAGCAGGATTTCTTTGGGCTAGTAAACAACACAAGTTGTTGATTGATTCTGTTCATTGCAAATAATAGATACTAGACCGCATTATTTTTAACTAAGAATAATGGCATTTTATACTGAACCAATCTTTTTTGTACTTTCTTTTTTTTCCCTCCAAATATTGGGACTCATACTTTCGGATTTGGGACGCACAGTTTTTTGGTTGAGCGAGTCCCAGGACGCATAGTTGAAAATTTGTAAAAAAATCACTGGGGCCTCAGCGAGGCCATTCATAAAGTAATCTTGCATTAAACAGCCTCATGGGTTAGGTATTGTCAATATCAACCCGAATGCCAGAAATGATCGGAATATTCAGAGAGGTTTGAACGTTATACTCTTGTTAACATTTTTCTAAATATATATTGCATCGGTAAGGCCATTTATGAAGTGATCTTGCATACGACAGTTTCTTGGGTTAGTTATTGTCAATATCAATCCATAGGAATATCTGAAGAGGTTTAGACATTATACTCCGTTATTATTATATAAAAATAAATTGCCTCGACGAGGCCATTTATGAAATGATCTGGCATCAAGGCAATTTCTTTGGTTAGATATTTTCAATACAGCACAGTGCACAGTCTTTTACCGGAAACCAACAACTGCCCTTCTTGAATCAGCAAAAGGGATAGAATCACCGTGGAACAGATTTCACGATCAATCTCCTGGAAAGAATGTTGCCGAACCCGGCAGGTATCGAACTTGCGTCTGAGCTGATAATTTTCTTTATTTATGGTCACATGCCTAGGACGCAGACAGGTCGCTTTAAAAAAGTAACATTGTCCCCCCCCCTCCCACACACACACATTAACCCATACTCTGAGTATATGTCTAGCAGCCTTTTTAGGGAAAAACATAGCAGACCCAGATCAGACGCTACCACAAGTGGCGTCTCATCTGTGTCTAAACTGCAAATTTTATTGATTACAATATAAGCCTTGACCTGCACCTGTCCAAACTCATTCCAACTGTCTTATTTTGGTAATACATTATCGACCCACACTGCGTTCTTAACCCATTTTAAACGAATGGAATCCTCAACACCTTATATCAGTATGGAATGAGTTCATTTTAAAATCCTGGATGTCAGGTTGTGGCTTCCACGAAATATTTGGCAAAAATGGCTGAACCTTTTTGAAAGTATGCAGTGAAGGTCATAATGAGACTCTGTGTTCTGTGGTATCTCATCTGGGTTTGTCCTGTTTGCAAGTTGCCAGGTTTGGGATTTTATGGTACAAGTGGGTTGTAAACTGGGTTATATGAACTGAACTATAAAAAGATTAGACTGCTACACACTTCATCTATTAACAATATTCATCTATTCCGTTTGAAATAGTGGTCTGTGAAGCAGTCTATAAGAAGATACCGCATGGCGTAATAATCTACTACGTTAACACGGGGGTACTATGTTCTCACTGGTGATTGGGTCATATGCATTAACACTGAAAGTAGTGCCGAAATCACTTCTCATCTCACTGGAGCTACGCTGCAACAGCTACGCTCCAAAAAAAACAAACAGTGCAAGGTGTTGAAGTTAGTGCTAAGGTCTTAAGACTGATGAGTCATAGACAAAAATGCCTAGGGCTAAAAAAAGCCAGAAAGTATTGCAAAGAGGCCACTTGAAGAAATAACATCTGAACCTGAAACTCAAATGATCAGCCTCCAGCAAAGAGAGCAAAACTTCAAAATAGTTTCAGTAGCTTTGCTTTTTTAACACTAAAATTATTCAATTGACCACTCAATATTTCAATCGTCCAGTATTGACCACTTTGGGAGTATTGACTGGGATGGTTTTAACCGGTTAAAACCGCCCTTGGTTTTGACCGCCCAACCTTGTCATATTATAAGCGTATGTTCCTTGTGACAAGGGATTTCCACCCATACAAAAACTTTGACCTGTGACCTTGACCTGTGATTTGTGACAAGGGCTTCCTACTCACACTAAAATTTGACCTTGATCTGTGACCTTTTTTCATAACTTTTGAACTGTTTGAGATACCTTGTGCCAAGGGCTTTCCACCCATACAAAAAGTTTGGCCTGTGACCTTGACGTGTGTTTTACATTATCATAACTTTTAAACCTTATGAGATTGAGCTGTTATATTTGGCATGTAGGTTCCTTGTGACAAAAGCTACCCACTTATTCAAAAATTATGACCTTGACCAGGTATCTTCTTTGTCATTACTTTTTAACTATCTTAGCTAGAGCCTTCATATTTGACATGAAGCTTTCTTGTGACAAGGGCTTCCACTCACACCAAAAAATTTGATCTATAATCTTGACCTGTGACCTACTTTATCTTCAGAACCGTACCGGCCCCGATAGCTCAGTTGGTAGAGTGTCCGCTCCGGGGAACGGAAGGTCTCGGGTTCGATCCCGGGCCGCGACATACCAAAGTCGTTAAAAATGGTACTAGCTGCTCCTCGCTTGGCACTCAGATTTACGGGGTAGAGGTAGGACTGGTCGATCCAGTGTCAGGATAATGTGACTGGGTGTGGTATCATGTAATGTGTCTGGGACATGATACTTCAGTGAGGCAGCACTATAAACGTGAGCATTGAGCTCCCTGTCGCAACCAGACACCGTCGTGATATGACTGAAAAATTGTTGAAAGCGACGTTAAACCCGAATCCACACACACACACACACACACACATAGTTAGAGTCTTCATATTTTGCGTGTATGTTCCTTTTGACAAGGGCTTCATGCAAAAAATTTTAACTTGTGACTTTGACCTTGACCTGTGATAAGCTTTAACATAAAATTGACCTTGGTCTGGGGTCTTGTTTCCATAAGCTATGAAACATCTTAGACTCAGGTGAGCGATTCGGGACCATTATGGCCCTCTTGTTACAAAGAGTGAGATTCTTAGATGTTTTGTTATTTTTCAGAAAAGTACAGCTCACCAGACTCCCTAGGGGACCTGATAACATCTCTGGAAGAAGCACTTTGTTCTGTAGCAGAAACTTCTACTCTAGTTATACCAGAGCGTTATGGCATTAGACCTGATGAACAAGTCATAGAATGCCCTGATTATGAGGATGCAACAGGTCTCAATGAACAAATGGCTGAAATTTTAGAAAGTGCTATAGATTTTCTAGATGAGTGCAATATTGCAATAAATGAGGAATTAGACAACCGAAATCCTACGCAAATACCAAAAGCTGCCTTGATAGAGTGCCATAATATAATGACTCAGTTAGGTCCATGGTGTGCAGCTTGTTTAGCAGATATGTTAATTAGTCAAATAGAAAAGATAGAGAAACAAAAAGAATTTGTTACAATGCATAAAAAGTTTCTTAAATTTGGCGCAACTTCTTTACGAATGGTTTCCAAAATATTTGAAGATCATTTTAAGCATGCTGATTATTCTCTGGAAGAACTTTTGTCTTACAGTACACCAAAAGTGAGTAAAATGCTAGAATGCTTTAATAAATACCGTCCAGAAACAGACTTTGTGATAGTCAGTGAGGAGGTTGATTATACAAAATCTGGCAGTGATTCGGACATATCTGATGATGACGACAACTCAGCTTTCTCTTTATCTGGAGATGAGGCAGATTATGATAGAAATAAATCTCCCAGTGGTGGAAAGCAGATTCATGTGGCTGTTAAAAAAGCACCTCCTGAGAATGACAAACCATATGATCCTTTTTCAACAGAAGAAGAAACATTTTTGAGCGGAATTATATTTGTGGAGCATCAGCATGAAGCTTATGCTCTGAACAAATTTATTGAGGAAGTATGTGCCTGGGAAGAGCAGTTATGTTTCATCAAAAGTAGTCATATAACAGGTCATACAGTGAGGTCTTCAGGGAAAAAAGAGACAAAACTGTTCAAGAAACAAGAAGAGACATTAAGAAAATTTCGGATGCAAGAACTGAATCTTTTAGTCTCAACCTCAATACTAGAAGAAGGAGTTGATGTACCAAAATGTAACCTGGTCATTAGGTTTGATGTACCAAAGGATTATAGATCATACAGTCAATCAAAGGTATTTTAGTGTTTGCATCAAGGAAAAGAGTCTCCAGTGAATGCTTTATACATGTCCTTTTCAGACATCTGAGATATCTCGCTATACCCCTGCTTTGAAAAATGGGGGTGTTGGTATACTGGTTAGAGCTCAGATATTTTTTTAACCCCCCACCCACCCCTCCAGTATTTATCAAAGTTCAAAAACCTTCTCAGTAAATTGAAGAGTTGAGTCAGTAACTTTACTGATCAAATCCAAATGTGTTTCGTTAATTTTTTTAGCTCACCTGTCATGTGACGAGGTGAGCTTTTGGGATCACTTTTTGTCCGTCGTCCATTGTGCTTCAGTGCGTGCATGCGTCCTTGCATGTGTCCGTAAACTTTTCTTGTGATCACACTAGAGGTCACAGTTTTGGGCCAGTCATCATCAAACTTGGTCAGAATGATCATCTTGACAATATCTCAGTCAAGTTTGAATATGTGTTATGCCGTTTAGTCATTAACTGCTTGGAGCTTATGACCCACAAAGATGGTTGACGCGTCATTAAACACGAAATCATCATCATCGAATGTGTCATGGCAGGTCAAAAAGTAGATCAGTACGTCAAATCAAAGAAAAACTTTGTGAACACTCTAGAGGCCAAAGTTTTGGTCAGAATGATCATCTTGACAATATCTCGGTCAAGTTCGAATATGGGTCATTTCGAGCCAAAAAGTAGGTCAGCAGGTCAAATCATAGAAATACCTAAGTGAATACACTAGAGGCCACAGTTTTGGCCCGATAATCATCAAACTTGCTCAGAATGATAATCTTGACAGTATCTCAGTCAAGTTCGAATATGGGTCATATCGGGTCAAAAAGTAGGTCAGTAGATCAAATCAAAGAAAAACCTTGTGAACACACTAGAGGCCACAGTTTTGGTCCAATCATCATCAAACTTGCCCAGAATGATGATCTTGACAATATCTCAGTCAAGTTTGAATATGGGTGTTGTCAGGTCAAAAAGTAGGTCAGTAGGTCAAATCATAGAAAACCTTCTGAACACACTAGAGGCCACAGGTTTGGTCCAATCATCATCAAACTTGCTCAGAATGATCATCTTGATAATATCTTGGTCACGTTCGGATATGGGTCATATCGGGTCACAAAGTAGGTCAGTAGGTCAAATCTTAGAAAAACCTTGTGAATACACTAGAGGCCACAGTTTTGGTCCAATCATCATCAAACTTGCCCAGAATGATCATCTTGACAATGTCTCGGTCAAGTTCTAATATGGGTCATGTTGGGTCAAAAAGTAGGTCAGTAGGTCAAATCATGGAAAAACCTTGTGAACACACTAGAGGCCACAGTGTCCGATCATCATCAAAATTGCTAAGAATGATAGTCTTGACAATATCTCGGTCAAGTTTGTATATGGGTAATGTCGGGTCAAAAAGTAGGGTAAATCATAACCTTCTGAACACACTGGAGGACACAGTTTAGGTCAGTTCAACATCAAACTTGCCCAGAATGATCATCTTGACAATATCTCGTTCAAGTTTAAATACGGGTCATGTCTGGTCAGAAAGTAGGTCAGTAGGTCAAATCATAGAAAAACCTTGTGAACACACTAGAGGCCACAGTTTTGGTCTGATCATCATCAAACTTGCCCAGAATGATCATCTTGACAATATCTCAGTCAAGTTTGGAAATTGGTCATGTCGGGTCAAAAAGTAGGTCAGTAGGCAAATCATAGAAAAACCCTCTGAACACTCTATAGAGGCCACAGTTTTGGTCCGATCATCATCAAACTTGCTCAAAATGATCATTTGACTATATCTCGGTTAATTTCGAATATGGGTCATGTCTGGTCAATAAGCAGGTCAATAGGTCAGATTGTTGAAAAACTTTGTGAACACACTAGAGACCACAGTTTTGGTCCAATCATCATCAAACTTGCTCAGAATGATCATCTTGACAATATCTGGGTCAGGTTTGAATATGGGTCATGTCGGGTCATAAAGTAGGTCAGCAGGTCAAATCATAGAAAAAACATTTTGAACACTCTAAGAGGCCACAGTTTTAGTCAAATCATCATAAAACTTGCTCAGAATGATTGTCTGGACAATATCTCAGTTAAGTTCGAATATGGGTCATGTCAAATCAAAAAGTAGATCAGTAGGTTATTTTGTCATAAGTTTTGAGCCGTTTGAGATAGAGCCTTCATATTTGGCATGCAGGTTCCTTGTGACAAGGGCTTCCCAATCATATAAATATTTGACCTGTGACCTTGACCTGTGACCTACTTTATCATAACTTTTGAACCATATGAGATAGAGCCTTCATATTTGGCATTGTGACAAGGTTTTCTGAACCATTCAAAACTTTTGACCCATGACCTTCACCTACTATGTCATAACTTTTGAAGCTTTTGAGATACAGCCTTCATATTTGGCATGACGGTTCCTTGGGACAAGGGCTTCCTATTCATACATAAAATGATATGTTACCTTTACCTTGACATTTGACCTATTTTATTAACAATGAACAAGATGGCTGCCAGAGCTAAACAGAAAAAAAATATCTTCAATCGACAATTCCTCCTGTACCCTTGGGCCAATTTCATTCAAACTTCGGAGTAATGTTGCTTAGATGACCCTCTACCTAAAATGCTAAAAGGCTCCCGCTCCGATGAACAAAATGGCCACCGGAGCTGAAAATAGAAAAATCTTGTAAATTTGATTCAAATGTGAACTCCTCCTAAACCCTAAGGCCAATTTGATTCAAACTTCACAGGAATGTTGCCTGGGTTACTCCCTACCAAATAAGCTAAAATCATTCTGCTGATGAACAAGATGGCCACCAGAGCTAAAAACAGAATGTACTTGAGACATTGACACACAGGTGAGCGAACCGGGGCCCGCTGGGCCCTCTTGTATTTCAGTAGAGCTGAAGGCTTGTGGGGAGCTAATGTGATCTGTCACCATCATTGTCTGTCCATCTGGCCAAAACCTTTTTGTCTGAAATCAGAATGCCCAGGCCTTTGATATTTGGTTTGTTAGCTCAACTGGAGCAAGCTCCAGCTAAGCTTATTCCCTGGCCTGTTGTCCATAGCCTGTTGTCCGTTCGCCGTCCGTTGTTAACTTTTCACATTTTGACATCTCCCAGATGGAAGTCAGATTAACCGGATACCTAGTGACATGGAGATTCAGATTTGCTAAAATGATTCTGTTTGGATTTCCAAGATGGACACCATGGAGGCCATCTTGAAATTCTTCAAATGACATCTCCTTCGAACCAAATTGAATTGAGCTGAAACTTGACTGGTGGCATCGAGGTGACATGGAGATTCAGATTTTCTCAAATTGTTCTGTTCCAATATCCAAGATGACCTCCATGGTGGCCATTTTGAAATTCTTCAAATGGCATCTCCTTCTGAGACAAGGGTCGAATTGAGATGAAACTTGATCAGAGGCATTGGAGTGACATGGAGACTCAGATTTGCTAAAATCATTCTGTCCCAATATCCAAGATGGGCAGCCATCTTGAAATTCTTCAAATGACATCTCCCAAACCAAAGGTCAATTGAGCTGAAACTTGATGGGAGGCATTTTGGTGTCATGGTGATTCAGATTTGCTAAAATGGTTCTGTTTGGATTTCCAAGATTGCCGCCATGGTGGAAATCTTGAAATTCTTCAAACCACATCTCCACGCAAACCAAAGGTCAAATTTAGCTGAAACTTGATGGGATGCATTGGGGCGACATGGAAAGTCAGATTTGCTAAATGTTCTGTTCCACTATCCAAGATGGCAAATTCTGCAAACAACATCTCCTCCTGAACCAAAGGTTGAATTGAGCTGAAACTTGATAGGAGGCATCATGGTGACATGGAGAATCAGAGATGCTAAAACTGTTCCGTTCTGATATCCAAGATTGAAGATGACCTTCTTGAAATTCTTCAAACGACATCTCCTCCCGAACTAAATGTCGAATTGATATGAAACTTGATGGGAAGCATCAGAATGACATGGAGATTTAGATTTGCTCAAATCTTTCCATTCAGATCTTCAAGATGGCTGTCATGGTGGCCATATTAAATTTCTTCAAACAACATCTTCTCGCAAACCAAAGGTCAAACTGAGCTGAAACTTGATGGTAGGCATCGGACGACATGGAGATCTAGATATGCTAAACTCATTCCATTCCGATATCCAAGCAGCCATCTTGAAGTGCTTCCCAACTGGCCGAAACAAGCTAGTTTGGCCCAGAAAACATGTACACTTCATAATTTCCAGTTCTGTTGTGTATTCCTTGCTTCCAAAGGATAACCCTTTTATAGAACATATTTGACGTCACTACAGCTGGTGTCTGGGAATGTGTGGCTGTCGTAAAAAGTCTCCCTGCCCTACATCATAGTGTAGTTTATATTTTCTTGTCCTTTGGGATCAATGATTCCATTGTGGAATTTTGAAAATACTTGAGAGTCACTGATGAGGCCTAATTGGTCAACTTTTTTGCTCACCTGTCACGTAGTGACGAGGTGAGCTTTTGGGATCACTTTTTGTCCGTTGTGTGTGTGTGTGCGTGCGTCCGTCCGTGCGTGCATAAACTTTTTATTCAAACGACATCTTCTCCTAAACCACTGATCAGATTTTGACCAAACTTCACAGAAATTATCCTTAGGTTGTCCCCTTTCAAAGTTGTTCAAATGGTTACGATCCGTAGCACATCTAGGTCACAGGAGCTAAAAATAGATTTTGTTTTTACTGAAAAGTTTAAAAATCTCTGAAACCGCATGGCCCAGGCCTTTGATATTTAGTATGAAGCTTCATCTAGAGGACCTCTACCAAGATTGTTCAAATTATAGCCCTGGGGCCATAAATGCCTCCGCCCTGGGGGCTTTGGTTTTACATTGGCTTATATTGGGAAAATCTTTAAAAATCTTCTTCTCTGACACTGCAAGGCCCAGGTCTTTGATATTTGTTGTGAAGCTTTATCTAGCGGACCTCTATCAAGATTGTTCAAATCATAGCCCTAGAGCCAAAAACGCCCCCGCTCCGGGGTCCTGTGGTTTTTCATAGGCTTATTTAAGGAAAATATTTAAAAAATCTTCTTCTCTGAAACCACAAGGCCCAGGTCTTTGATATTTGGTATGAAGATTCATATAGCCAAAAATGCCCCCGCCCAGGGGCCCTTTGGTTTTACATAGACTTATATAGGGAAGATCTTTAAAAATCTTCTCCTCTGAAACTGCAAAGCCCAGTTCTTTGATATTTGGTGTGAGGCTTCATCTAGAGGACCTCTATCAAGATTGTTCAAATTATAGTCCTAGGGAGAAAAATGCCCCCACCTGTGGGCCCTTTGAATGTACATTGGCTTATACGGGAAAAGCTTTAAAAATCTTCTCCGAAAGCGCATGGCCCAGTTCTTTGATATTTGGTGTGTAGCTTCATCTAGTGGCCCTCTACCAAGATTGTTCATATCATAGCCCTTGGGCCAAAAATGCAATATTTGACCTGTGGCCCTTCGTTTTACGTTGACTTACATAGGGAAATTTAAAAAAATCTTCTACTCTGAAACCGCAAGGCCCAGGTCTTTAATATTTGGTGTGAAGCTTCATCTAGTGGACCTCTTATGAAAATTGTTCAAATTATAGCCCTAGGAAATAGAAGTCAAGGCAATGAAAACCTTTGAAAATCTTCTTGTCTGAAAGCAGAAGACCAAGGTCTTTTTTATTTGGTATGAAGCCCCCAGGTTTTATATTGACTTATAGAGGGAAAACCTTTAAAAATCTTCTTTTCTGAAACCAGAAGGCTCCGGTTTTGGACCACTTACCAAGATTATTCAAATTAGAGCCCTGGGGCCAATAAAGGCTCTCCGCAGGGCACACTTGTTACCCTATGGATCAGGTGAGCGATCCAGGGCCATCATGGCCCTCTTGTAGAGAACATATTTGAAGTCACTCCAGCTGGTGTCTTGGAATGTGTGGCGGCCGTAAAAAGTCTCCCTGCCCTACATCATAGTGTATTTTATATTTTCTTGTCCTTTGGGATCATTGATTCCGTTGTGGAATTTTGAAAATACTTGAGGGTCACTGATGATGCCCAATTAGCCGAAACTAGCTAGTCTGGCTCAGAAAACATGTACACTTCATATTTTCCAGTTCTGTGGTGTATTCCTTGCTCATACATGTGATATATTTTTGGACCCAAATAGGGAGATTTTGATTTTCAGATAGGGAGATTGGGGTCCCAAATAGGGAGATTTTTCCGCGGTAAAAAGATGTTATTTTTGGTTAAAATTTTACCTCGGAAGCACTTTTTCACCCATAACATGCCAACACGACAATTGTCGTCTGCTTTGTCGTCTGTCATCTGCATTAAAATTATTTTTGAAAACAGTGTGGGCCCAGATCAGACTGCAGTCTGATATCTGCAGTCTGGTGAGAGACTGCAGAGCAGTCTGATGAGGGTCCACACTGTTTGCCTTTATGCAAAAATATGTTATGAAAGCTTGGAAGAAGAAAAATGCAGCAGACGACAAATTTCCATTTTGTCTTTTAATTTCAATTTCTCGAAGGAATGATCAAAGAACAAGCATTGACCAATAGATCCAGGGCCTGACAAATCCATTGCCCAGCTGCCCGGGACAAGTCCAAATTTTGGCTGGGCAAGTGATTTTTTATTTCACTTGCCCAGAGAAATGTATAGAATATATAGGGAAGTTTGTAATTCTGAGGCATTTTCAAGATGCTTTGGAATGTCGGGCAAGTGGCTGAAACTTGGATTTGTCAGGCCCTGAGATCTGTGTTAAATACCCACCTAGCACCTGGCAGAAAAATCAACAGCAAAAAAATCTGACATACTCGTACTCTTACACCCTTAACATTTTCTTGGGGGGGGGGGGTGTGCATGCATGATTGCCACTATGAAATGTTACGTTATATTGCATGTTGTTTATGTTTGTTCATTGTTGAAAATTTGCGCATGTACCTTACTTCATTACCGTTTCTTAGTTTTTATCCAGTGAATAATAAAATAGTAAACAATGTTTGTTGCTCTTCTATGACCAATCAAGCGCCCCAAATCTAGGGAACTTACTGCATTAGTCTTGCAGTTTGGATAGCTTCATAATGGTAAAGAAAGCTAAAGATGGAAGTTTTAGTAATGCCTAAATTTTTAAATGCCCATGCTTTTTCCATAGCTACGTTCTCCCAAAACGTGCCTCAGAACTTAGTCGGAACTAATAAGCACGCATGATTTTTATTGATTTAACTTGGGGGGCATATTTCTTTCACAACCAATTTAGATAAGACAAATACTCTCAACAGACAATTTCAGTCCTCCTTCACACCCCTATCACCATTGAGTTTAAGTCAGCTTTCTGACAATGCTCTTAAGAATGGACTGGCAAATGACACCATTAATAAAGAATCTGTTCCGGAAGAATATTTACCCAAATTCCCGGAAATGCCTACAATAAACATATCAGCAGCAGGAATTCTTAAACTCTTATCGAACTTAAACCCGACCAAAGCCGCCGGTCCAGATGCTCTTAAACCAGTAGTCCTTAAATCCCTTAGGGAATAGCGCCCATGCTTCAGGTCATTTTCCAGAAATCACTTTCCAGTGGTCAAATCCCCTCGGATTGAAAGACAGCCATTGTTTCTCCCCTGTTCAAAAAGGGTGACAAAAGTTGCTTCCAAAGGATAACCCTTTTATAGAACATATTTGAAGTCACTACAGCTGGTGTCTGGTAAGGGTAGCTGCCGTAAATGTAGTGGTGAGATATCATGCAGTGTTAGCGATGCTATTATTTTTTAGTTATCTCCCGTGTGAGAATAATCTTGTTATGGCCATAGCTCCAATACCTTTGAGATATATTGCTGCTATTGCAACAAATGTATACAGGGTTGAATGGGCATTTCATGTGCAAGAACCACAACTCAGTATACCCATACTTTGTGCATTGGAAATCTTGAATCTCCATCATGTTGTGAAGCGATCCTTAGTATCATTAGGTGAAGATAGTCTCAATAAACATTACATATACAAAATATGATGTGATTATACCCCCGCAAACGAAGTTTGAAGGGGGTATATAGGAGTCAGCTTGTCGTCTGTCGTCGTCGGTCCGTTACAAAAAACTTTAACATTGCTCATAACTTCCTTATTCTTTGACCGATTTCTTTAATATTCACACACCACACACCTTGCCACTAGTACTTAAGATTGATATACACAAACCTGACCTTGACCTTTACGTTGACCTTCCTCAAGGTCAAATACTTGTAAAAATTTGTCTGACAACGCATGCGGGGGTATAATTGGCGCCCGTTAGGCGGCAGCTCTAGTTTTAATTCTGGTGAGTGAGTGACTGAGTGTTTGAGTTTTATGTCTCACCAAAAGCTAAGGTCATACAGAGACGAGAACTCAGTTTAAAGTCTCATCCAAAAGTCTGTAGAAGCCCGGGATCAATCCTGCGACCCCTGGTTTACAAGGCGAGTAGCATAACCAGTACACCACAGAGGCTTCTATTTTTGGTGCATATTCTATTTGTGAACAATCTTCTGAAGGCCATATTGACTTTTGTTCCTCAGGAGCAAATTCTTTCATTTAAGAGTAAAACTAGATTGATAAGAGAAACAAAAATATTTTTGAAAGAGTTAGCTCCTCTAAAGGGGTATATAATTCCTTTAAGGTTGCATAGTTAAAAAATTGGAAGGCTTTTTTGAAGTGAAGGCAGTTTGCTTGAGCACCAATTTATGAATCTTTTAACAGGGCAGGGCTAGAGCCAGAGGGGCAGAGTATATTATTCTGATAGAGGAAGAAAACTTTGACCAGTTCGAATCTCGGCTTAAAATGTACAGAAATATTGAACAGGTATGTGTTAGCTTTTAAACCTTTTAAGTGCCAACAAGCTGGAGCAAATGACATTCTGTTTTTTCTGTCCCTGATAGCGATAGCGGGGACATATTGTTTTTGCCCTGTCTGTTTGTTTGTTGTCGCACCTGCTTTAGCAGGAAGACATAGGCGTGCAAGTTTCCGTCCGTCCGTCCGTCCGTCCGTTCGTCCGTTCGTCCGTCCGTCCGTTCGTCCGTCCGTCCGTCCGTCAACATTTTACACTGGATGTCTTGTCATCGCAACTCCTCCTACACTTTTAGACCGATCATTTGGAAACTTTGCATGTGCTTTCGCCATGGTATGAGGATGCGCATGTGGTTTGGGCTTAATCTTCAAATCAATTTTTGTCACTTTTTCCATATTGTGAACTTAGTCATTTTTAGGTATGCGATACGTACCTCTTGTCATCGCAACTCCTCTTACAGTTTCATACCGATTATTTTCAAACTTTGCGTGTTCTTTTGCCATGGTATGAGGATGCGCATGTGGTTTGGACTTTATCGTCGGATCATTTTTTGTCACTTTTTCCACATTGTGAACTTAGTCATTTTTAACCTTCAATTGATATATGATAGGTACCTCTTGTCATCGCAACTCCTCATGCAGTTTTATACCGATCATTTTGAAACTTTGCATGTACTTTTGCCATGGTATGAGGATGTGCATGTGGTTTCGACATAATTTTCAGAATATATTTTTCCACTTTTTGCACATTATGAACTTAGCCATTTTTTAAGCTTCATTTGATATACGATAGGTACCTCTTGTCATCGCAACTCCTCCTACAGTTTTATACCGATTATTTTGAAACTTTGTGTGTGATTCTGCCATGGTATGAGGATGCGCATGTGGTTTGGACTTTATCTTCGGATAAATTTTTGTCACTTTTATCACATTGTGAACTTAGTCATTTTTAACCTTCAATTGATATATGATAGGTACCTCTTGTCATCGCAACTCCTCTTGCAGTTTTATACCGATAATTTTGAAACTTTGCGTGTTCTTTTGCCATGGTATGAGGATGCGCATGTGGTTTGGACTTTATCGTCGGATCATTTTTTGTCACTTTTTCCACATTGTGAACTTAGTCATTTTTAACCTTCAATTGATATATGATAGGTACCTCTTGTCATCGCAACTCCTCTTGCAGTTTTATACCGATCAGTTTGAAACTTTGCGTGTGCTTTCGCCATGGTATGAGGTTGTGCATGTGGTTTCGACATAATTCTCAGAATTTTTTTTTCACTTTTTGCACATTGTGAACTTAGCCAATTTTAAGCTTCAGTTGATATACAATAGGTACCTCTTGTCATCGCAACTTCTCTTACAGTTTTATATTGATCATTTTAAAACTTTGTGTGTGTTTTTGCTATGGTATGAGGATGTGCATGTGGTTTTGACTTTATCTTGGGATCAATTTTTATCACTTTTTCCACATTGTGAACTTAGTCTGTTTTTACCTGACATCTATAGGCTATGGATTCTTCTCAAAGCCCTATATTCATTTCTTCTGCCTTAAATAAACTTATATTTTTTGTGTGGGGCAGGTGGGGAGCAGGTGCGACATCAACTTCACCGAAGTTGAATTTCTGGTTTGTTTGTTGGTTTGTACATGGACAACTTTAATGTTGGTCATAACTTTTGAACAGTTGGAGATAGAGTATTCATATATAGCATGAAGGTTCCTTGTGACAAGAGCTTCACATTAATGCAAAAAAAATTGACCTGTGACCTTGACCTTTGACCTACTTAAAAGAAAAAACTAACATTGGTCATAACTTTTGAACCGCTTGAGATACAGTCTTCATATTTGGCATGTATGTTCCTTGTGACAAAAGCTTTACATTCATGCAAAAAATTTTGATCTGTGACCTTGACCTTGACCATTGACCTACTTAAAATAAAAAATAACATTTTGGTCATAACTTTTGAACTATTTGAGATACAGCTTTCATATTTTGCATGTAGGTTCCCTGTTACAAGAGCTTTACATTCACACAAAAAATTTTGACCTGTGACCTTGACCTTTGACCTACTTAAAAGAAAAAATATCATTGGTCATAACTTTTGAACAGCTTGAGATACAGCCTTCATATTTGGCATGTATGTTCCTTGTGACAAAAGCTTGACATTCATGCAAAAAAATGACCTGTGACCTTGACCTTGACATTTGACCTGCTTAAAATAAAAAATAACATTTTGGTCATAACTTTTGAAACATTTGAGATACAGCCTTCATATTTTGCATGTAGGTTCCTTGTGACTAGAGCTTTACATTCACACAAAAATTTTAACCTGTGACCTTGACCATTGACCTACATAAAAAAGTTAAAATTGGTCCTAACTTTTTAACCGTTCGAGATACAGCCTTCATATTTGGCATGTAGGTTCCTTGTAACAAGAGCTTCATATTCATGCAAAAAATTTGACCTGTGACCTTGACCTTTGGCCTACTTAAAAGAAAAAATTAACATTTTGGTCTTAACTTTCAAACCCTATGGGATAGGGCCTTCATATTTGACATGTAGGTTCCTTATGATAAGAGCTATACATTCATGCAATTTTTTTTTACCATGACCTTCCCTTTGACCTACTTAAAAGAGCAAATAAAATTGTTCATAACTTTTGAATCATTTAAGATAGAGCCTTCATATTTGGCATGAAGGTTCCTTGTGACAAGAGCTGCAAAATTTTTGACCTGTGACCTTGACCTATGACCTACCTTAAAGAAAAAATATTTTTGTTCATGACTTTTGAACCGTTTAAGATAGAGCCTTCATATTTGGCATGCAAGTTCCTTGTGCCAAGGGCTTCCCACTCAAACAAAAAGTCTTGACCTGTGACCTTGACTTTGAACTGTGACCAACTTTGAAAAAAAAATGACCATGCCCGGGGACATATTCGTGTTTCACAAACACATCTTGTTATTTAAGAAATAGATTAGCTCTAACTGATTTGTTGAGTAATAAATCACAGTTTGGAGGTCAGTTGTTAAGTAGATAAATCATGAGCGGGTAGCATGTGTGATTTGTCTACTTACCAACTGACCGTCAAACTGTGATTTATTACACAACAAATCACAAACTAGAGCTGATCTATTTGGATTCTAACAGGCTGAAAATCGGCAATAATGCTGTTGTTTCCTTCAAAATCTCACAACTTTTCGCCATTCTTAGAAGAAATCCCGCTAAAATTATTGACTGAAACACATGCATTTATATCCTTTTCTAACATTTTCCTTGCGAGAATATGACGTTAAACCATCTCATGTCAAGGAAATCGTCTAGTTACGTCATAAATTAGCAGTTTTAATGATGTCACACGTCACACTCTTCCTTGCCGTGATTTGTTGTAGAATTAAACACAGTTATTTTCCATTGCCTATATAGGCACGCTATGTTAGAATTATGTTTTTTTGTAGAGACAATAAGACAATAATATACTTTGTGTGAAGTATTTGCCACTAAATTAAGATTAGACATGAATTAAAGTAAAAGCTCATTTTTTTATTTCCAAGTTATGAAGAGATTATAGCTTATGGTGCATAGATTTGAATTTAAAAACAAAATCTTAAACCTCTTTAACACAATTCAGAATATGCAAAAAAAAAAAAGATTTCCAGGCAATCTTATGCTCACATTTATTTACATTTGTGCTTATACCATCACCTATTGTCTGTCATCTGTTGTCCATCCATCCCTCCATATTTAGGGCTTGAAGAAATATATGGGCTGCATGATGCTTCCACGCAGAGCTGAAACCGACTCACACAGGAATGCTGGTAAACCTCAAATCAAACAAACAAACCATAAGTTTGATTGAGCTGCTATTTGCTGAGAGGCTCTGGGGCAACATGGAGATTAACGGGTACCCTGGCAAACAGTGCGGCCCAGATCATTGTGGCGTCTGATCAGGGCCTACACTGTTTGCAAAGGTTCAGCCACTTTCGAAATAAATTTTGAAGAAGACACAACCTGACACCCCTAAATGTTGAAATGGACTCCTGCTATATATAAGGAGGAAGATTCCATTTAATACAAAAAATGGGTTAAACTGAATCGAACTGAAACCTGATGGGAGATAGAAACTTGATGGGAGGCATCAAGGCGACATGGAGATTTAGGTTTGCTAAAATTGTTCGGTTCTGATTTCCAAGATGGCCACCTTGAAATTCTTCAAGTGACATCTGCTACCAAACTGTAGATCAGATCAAGCTGAAACTTGATGAGAGCCATCAGGGTGATAATGATGATACAGAATTACTGAAATCATTCCATTCCAATATCCAAGATGACTGTGATGGCTATGGCTGGCACGATTAATCGGATAATCGATTAATCAATCAATAAATTCCACAAGAATGATTATCATTACTGATTTGCTTGCAATCGATTATTAGATAAGTACAATTTACTACACAAAGTTGTGCCTAAAATAGCTGGATTAGTGACAAACAGTGCAGAGCCTGATGAGACGCCGCGTTCTGCAGCGTCTCATCTGGGTCTACACTATTTGCTCAAGCCCCTCTGTTCAATTACATAATTATGCTAACTACAAAAAATAGTAGGTGTCATGCTCAGACAGAAAGCCAGACAGGTAAAACTATGACCAAATCTTCAGTGATTACTAATTGATGATCGATCACAATGGCAACACTGATAATCGATTATATTTTCAGCTCCGATTAGCCAGCTCTAGTGATGGCAGCTATCTTGAAGTTCTTCAAACAAAATCTCTTCCCCGCACTGAAAGTCCGATTGAGCAGAAACTTGTTCCGAGGCATTTGGGCGAGATGGAGATTCAGAATTGCTAAAATTATTCCCCTCCGTTATCCAAGATGGCTGCCATGAGAGCCATCTTGAGAATATCTTCAAACACATCAAGTCAAATTGAGCCAAAACTTGGTGGGAGGCATTGTAGCAACATGAGTATTGTAGGAAATGTTAGTTCTGGGCACCCCGGAAAATTAAGGTTTAACTTTTTATGCCCCCTGAGAATCTTTGATTCGGGGGGCATATAGTATTTGCCCTCTCTGCCTGTTTGTTTGTCTGTCTGTCTGTCCTTCACAAAAACTTTAACCTTGATCATAACTTCAAAAGTATTTGACCTAGCCCCATGAAACTTCACATACTTATTACCCATCACAAGGGCTACATTCTGACCAAAGGCCATAACTCTGTTGTCATTTTTGGCTGAATTATCTCCCCTTGAAATTTTGCAAAAACTCAGAAATTGGCTCCCACAGGGGGCATTGGTCACATGTAGTGACAGCTCTTGTTTCACCTGAATTTTTAGCTGGCTGACCAAAGGTCATGGTGAGCCTTTTTGACCGTGCTATGTCCGGCGGCATCATGTATGCATAAACCTTTCTTTTGAGCACTCTAGAGGCCACAGTTTTGGTTCAGTCATCATCAAACTTGCCCAGAATGATCAGCTTGCTAATATCTTGGTCAAGTTATAATACATGGATGCATGATGTTGAGTCAAAAAGTAGGTCAGTAGGTCAAATAATAGAAAAATTTTTTTGAGCACTCTAGATGCCACAGTTTTGGCACAATCATTATCGAACTTGCTCAGAATGATGATCATGACAATACCTTGGTCAGGTTTGAATATGGCTCATGTGGGGTCAAATAGTATGTCATTAGGTCAAATCATAGAAAAACCTTGTGAGCACTCTAGAGGCCATAGTTTTGGTCCAATAATTATCAAACTTGTAATGGGGAAAATGTCCGGGCAATAGGCACTTGATTTTTTATTTGCTCCTCAACAAACTTTTAGGTGATAAGGACAGTCATTAAATTTTGGACAAGTTCGAGTTTGGGACAGATAGGAATGTTACTGTCAGAGATTC
This sequence comes from Lucinisca nassula, assembly GCA_963580285.1. NCBI lineage: Eukaryota > Metazoa > Mollusca > Bivalvia > Lucinida > Lucinidae > Lucinisca > Lucinisca nassula. The sequence continues at coordinate 65,732,442 of OY757012.1, read as the reverse complement.
ATACCTTTCGTCCCCCATAGACTTATAATGGGGAAAACTTTGTCCTGGCGATAGATGCTTTATTTTTTATTGGATCCTCAACAAACTTGTAGGTAGTGAGGACAGGACGAGTTTGAATATGGGGCAGATCAGATTGTTTGTGTGAGAGTTACTTGCCCTTTTGTGCCCCATAAACTTATAATGGGGAAAATGTTGTCCAGGCGATAGATACTTTATTTTTAGCTCACCTGTCACGTAGTGACAAGGTGAGCTTTTGTGATTACATTTTGTCCGTTGTGCATGTGTCCATGTGTGTATCCATAAACAATTTCAAATAAGTATATCTCTATAACCTTATGGCCAATCTTGATCAAATTTCATCAGAAGCATTATCAGGTTGGGGGGAAAGGCTGCATAAGGTTGGAATTCTGGTGGTCATGGCAACATATAGCTCCCATAGACTTACAATGGGAAAAACTTAAAAATTCTTCTCTGAAACCATAGGGCCTAGAGATTAGATGTTTAGCTTGTAGCAACGTCTAGTGGTCACCTACATAAATCCTTCTAATCATGCCCCTGGGGTCCGAATTGGCTATACCCTGGGGCCCCTTAGCTCCCATAGACTTATAATGGAAAAAAACTTCAAAAATCTTCTTCTCTGCAATCATGAAGCACAGTACTTAGATATTTAGTATGTAGCAACATAAAATAGTCACCTACATAAATCCGGCTAACAATACCACTGGGGCCAAAATTGGTCACGCCCCAAGCTCATCAGCTCATAAGACGAAAAACTTTAAAAAAATCTTCTTCGCCGAAAACACAGGGCCCAGAGCTTAAATATTAAGCATGTAGCAATGGCAAGTGGTCACCTACATAAATCCTGCCAATCATGCCTCTGGGATCCAAATGGGCCACGCCCCGGGTCCCTTAGCTCCCATAGGCTCATAATGGAAAAAAAGCTTTAAAAATCTTCTCTGAAACTATGAAGCACAGAGTTTAGATATTTAGAATCTAGCAACATAAAATAGTCACCTACAAAAATCCTACTTACCCTGTCCCTGGGATCAAAATTGGCCTTGCCCATGGGCTCATTAGCTCCCATAGTTTTATAATGGAAAAAAAATTCAAAAATCTTCTTCTCTGAAACCATAAGGCCCAGAGCTTAGATATTTAGTTTGTAGCAACGTCAAGTGGCCACCTACATAAATCCTGCCAATTATGCCCCTGGGATCCACAATTGGAAAAAAAAATTCAAAAATCTTCTTCTCTGAAACCACAGGGCCCAGAGCTTAAATATATAGCCTGTAGTAACATCAAGTGGTCACCTACATAAATCCTGCCAACCATGCCCCTGGGGTCAAAATTGGCCAGGCCCAGGGGCCCATTAGCTCCCAATGACTTATAATGGTTTTTTTTTTTGTCAAAAATCTTCTCCTCTGAAACCATAAGTCCCAGAGCCTAGATATTTAGTATATAGCAACATGAAATGGTCACCTTAATAAATCCTTGGGTCAAAATTGGTCACGCCCATGGGCCCATTAGCTACCATTGACTTGAAATTGAAAAACAAACACCTTAAAGTGGAAAAAAAAAACTTCAAAAATCTTCTTCTCTGAAACCATAATGCCCAGAGCTTAGGTGTTTAGCATGTAGCAATGTAGCTGAACAAACTGACCGGTAGAGCTAGAAATAGAAGAAAAAAAACAACTTTAAATGTCTTCTCCTCCTAGGCTAATGGTCCGATTTCAAAATAATTTCACAGGATTGCTCCTTGGGTAACCCTCTACCAAAACTGCTAAAATGGTTCTGTTCCACTGTACAAAATGGCCAGCAGAGCCAAAAATAGAGTCAATGGTGCAATTTTAAACCCAATTCACAAATGCTTCTCTTTTATATTTGTACCAAAAAACTGATTAAACTGTGTGGCTCATCTTAGGTCTGTTCCATTGAAACATCCCATCTCAAATTAGAATTATTGTACTGATGATTGAGGGGTGGTTGGGTGAGGCAAAGGTGACGTTAATTTTGCATCACCAGTCCAACTAATATTGGCTTACAGTAGGGCAAGGCCCGCTGTCCTTGCAGCAGGTAAGGGTAGAGGGGAAGTGTTGTTGTTTCTTCTGTTTTAACACTTCCATACGTTTTTGTCTTTCTCCACTATCACTCACTTTCTCCCTTTCTCTGGGAGATGACACAAAATGACCCACAAAGGTTGGCATGTCATTATACTCAAAACAGTCAATCATGTAATGATGATTGTTTAAATTGCTGAAATGGGTTTGCTCTGCTAAACAAAATGCTCAGCATATGACTACAGAGGTTAAGACGGAAAAATCATAAAAGAACATCTCCAATGTCTCAATTTTAAAATAACTTTGACAAAAAAATTCCTTGAGTGACCCCTCTGCCAAAAGTGCTTAAGTGATTCTGCTCCTCTAAACAAATTGGCTGTCAGAGCTAAATATAGAAAAACTTGTAAACAACAATGTTAGTACATCATAACTCAGGTGAGAGGTGAGCCAATTAGGTCCATCATGGACCTCTTGTTTTATTTCTGGATGGATTTTGAAATAATTTTGCAGAAATGTTAACCATCGTGAGACGATATGTCACGCCCAAAGCCCAGGTCCATACCTCCAAGGTCAAGGTCGTTTTTAGAAAAAAATGGACCTGAAACTTAAACGCAGTCCAAAACTTTCTTATTTTTGAATGGATTTTGAAATTATTTTGCAGAAATGTTTACTATCATAAGATGATGTGTCCCCCACAAAACCCTGGTACATACCTCCAAGGGCAAGGCGGCTGTAAAAGGTCTCCCTGTACATACATTTAATGCTCTTATTTTTCCAATCCTCAGGGATTGCTTATGCAATTGCTTTTCACTGTTCCATCAATTGACATCCTTTAGATACCTGTTGAAGGTCATTATTAAACCGATGTTCGTTTTCTCGTTGTATAACAACTGCTTGTTTGACATCCTTTGACTTTAAGTAGACTTAGATGTTTTGTGGGCTTTTGTTGTACCTTCCTTCTATTTGAAGGAATTATCTTCAGTAATTTTATATGCTGTTTTACATAATGACTGGTATGAAGATTGCTTTAGTTTTGACGGTATCAAAACCTTCTAAACCCACATGAGTACCACAAATACATTTAAAATATCAGTATCACCCCTTAGGTTACACTCTGCTTCTTCTGTACGGATTCCCCATTCTATTAAAAACTTTAATACTATGTTGCCTTCGGTATTGGTTAGACCCTTAAATTTGTCTTCTGTAACTTCAGTTAATCACAATGGAGCAGGCAATACCAATGTTTTTGGGAGTAGTCTTCGTATAAGACTATCTCCTCTCAAATCACCCATCCTTCGAAAATATACTAGTCCGTGGAAAAGAAGTGGAATGTATACTAGTATTTCTAACTGCAATGCCAAGAGGTGCAGATGTTGTTCGCATTTAAGAACTGGGTCTACCGTTACTTCATCTGTAAACGGTAGACGCTTCTCTGCAGTTAACATGTCTGATTTGACATGACAGTCTACAGATTAAATTTATCTAATTACATGACGAGCTGCAAACTGTAATATGCAGTACGTCGGTCAAACTAACCGCATGCTTAAAACTAGATTGAACGAGCATTATCGTAGAATGAGTAACCCTAAGAAAACTGACACTTTCTTGTACCGTCACTTTCGACGTACAGGTCATTCTGTAAGTAACATTGTTATACAACCAGTGGAAAAACTTTATTACGATGCAAATTCTACATCTAGATTCAAAATAATCAAAAGACATGAAGCTGAACTGAAATGGATTAAATTTTTACAGACTGGGATTTAATGACAACATTTATCATGAGGGTAATATTTCCAGAATGCCGGACTTTGATATTTTCTCGCTCCTGGAATGTCGAAAACGCAGAACTAGATCTCACGGCACCAGGAAAAATGGTAACTTTAAACGTAAATCGCGTGCGTTTAAACGAAACAATACTAGACTGAAGTGTCCATCAATTATATTATTAAATCATGGACGCCACTCTATGCTTTCATTTTTAAGTTCATTACCCGTTTCTGTTTTACGTCTTCTGGACACCGAGGCGAATAAATTCTACGATAGTTCTCTTCAGTTATATGATGCTGCACTCTTAACTAGAGGCTATACTCAGCATACTCTCCGTCCTTACATTGATTCTGAAATTAATCATAAACGCCATTTCTTCAAAATATCCTTCATTAATAAGGGTATGGATTTTATAGATTTGCCCAGTATCTTCCGTGAGAGATCGGTGCTTTCTTCCATTCCTGCTTATTTTCAAAATACTGAAACACCTATACCGGTAATTTGCTATAAATATAACAAACCTGTTAGATCTATCATTTTTAATTTCAATAAACTTGTTTCAGATCTTGATATTGATACTAATACTCCTGATTCATGTGATTGTAAAAACTCAGTGTATTGCTATCCTGCTGCTGGTCATGTAATTACTGGCAATTTGAAAATTATTCCTGATTCTAGGATAAGGAATATAATTTCTAAAGGACCGAAATATCGGTTTCCTTCTAAAATTGATTTCAGTAAATGTAGAGATGAAATCGCTGCTTCCTTGAATGAATTCGGTAATCGATGGTGTAAGCGAGAGTATGTTGAGCATAAAGCCCTTAAGGACTGGAAACTTAGCATTTTAAAACTAGTGAATAAACGCATTTCTTTCTATTCTCAAAATACTAACTTATTACCTCCTAAGCCCAAGACGTCTTTACGTCATTTTAAACTAGGTATTCAAGAATTTCTTAAGAAGTTTGTTTTGGCCCCTGCAGACAAGGCGGCTAACAACGTCGTCGTTGTGTGACGGCTGCACTATGTTAACACGCTTAAGCAGGCGCTTGGTGGTACTAAGGCCTATGAACTTCAGCCTTTAGCTGAAGAGAGAGCTATAGTAGATAAACATGTTTGTCATTCAGCCACCAAGTTTGCTGTGTGTGTTACCGAAGGCCAAGACAAGCTTCCTACGCTATACTGGTTACCAAAACTTCATAAAAGACCTTACAAAGCACGGTTTATTGCAAATTCTAGCTCTTGCACTACCACTGAACTTTCTAAATTATTAACTTCCTGTCTTACTGCTATTAAAACGCATGTGATTAAATATTGTGATAAAGTCTTTGAAAGATCAGGAAGAAATCTGTTTTGGTCTATAAAAAATTCGAATGAGGTTTTAAATAAATTGAAATCCAGACATTTTCGTGCTTCAAGTCTGTCTACTTACGATTTTTCCACTCTTTACACTACACTTCCTCATAATCTTATAAAAGAAAAGCTTAATGAATTAATTGAATGGGCTTTTCACAGAGAAGATTCTCTCTATCTTGCATGCAATGTCAGAAATGCATTTTTCACTTCTAAAGAGCATAAGAAATATACACTTTGGTCATGTCAGAAAGTGTGTGATGCCCTCACCTTTCTACTTGACAATATTTATATTAGATTCGGTACTAAGTTATTTAGACAAATTGTGGGTATTCCGATGGGTACGAATTGCACACCTCTTGTGGCTGATCTGTTCTTGTATTGTTATGAAAGAGACTTCATGTTGTCGCTTTCCATTGATAACCAATCTGAAATTATTGAAGCTTTTAGCTCCACTTCTAGATATTTAGATGATTTATTAAATATTGATAATACCTATTTCGATGGTTTGATTAAATATTGATAATACCTATTTCGATGATTTGATCAGTCAGAGAAGCCTCCGTGGTGCAGTGGTTACGCTACTCGCCTTGTAAACCAGGGAACGCAGGATCGATCCCGGGCTTCTCCAGACTTTCGGATGAGTCTTTAAACCGAGGTCCCGTCTCCGTATGACCTTAGCTGTTGGTGGGACGTAAAACTAAAACTCACTCACTCACTTGATCAGTCAGATTTACCCCCCCCCCCCCCAGAACTTCAGTTAAAAAAAGCAAATTCTTCTGATACCGAGGCCCCGTTTTAGGATTTACATCTATCTGTTGTAGATGGGTTTGTTTCATGCAAAATTTATGATAAACACGATGACTTTGATTTTGAGATTGTAAATTTTCCTTTTTTGGATGGTGATGTTCCTCGTGCGCCATCCTCTGGAGTTTATATTTCGCAATTAATTCGATTTGCTAGAGTGTGTTGTCATGTAACTGACTTCAACACTTGTAATAAATTATTAACGGCTAAACTCCTTAATCAGGGTTATCGGTACCATAAACTACGCAAAGACTTTTCAAAATTTTATAGACGCCATTCTGATTTAACTTCAAAATTCAATATTGGACTTAAATCTCTTCTGCCGCAAGGTCTATCGGAACCCGAATTTTATGGTGACTTAGTATATAAATTCAGAAAAATATATAACCGCAATGACTTCAGCACCCAATTTCGTAAAATCATTCTTCGATATAAAAAGATTGGCTACAACATGGATTTTATACGACAGACTGCATGCATGGTAGTTAACCCAATCACGGTTGGCAACTTTGCTTCCCTCTTTAATTGCACGCCGGTGGGTCAGGCCTCAGATTCTATGACGGCTCCAACGTAAAGGCTGATTGAGAATTAGAGAGATCTAATTCAAGGTAATGTTGGTTGGTGCCTGATGTTCTGTCTCTGGTCGGGCCCATCAGAGTCTAACTGTTGGTTTTCTTTTGCTCCAGCATTTCAGTGGTTTCTTGCTGTCGAGTCCTCACCATTGTCTCACCTCTGTGGTTCTTTGATTTTTTGTTTTCACAGAGATGTTGCACTGATGAGTTAGGAGGCCTTCATGCGGACTGAACAAATTATTTGTCTAAATTGCGACGGAAGTAAGGGCGAGGATTGTGGCCACATAAAATCGATTTAAGCCCCCCAGTGGAAATCTTTCCACTAACCGTTCCAAGGCGGTTCTTCTGTGGCGGTTTATTTATGGTCTTGTTTGTTACTTACTGTGTGTATCACTTGTGTCTTTTTATTTTGGATGGCCATTTTGTGGGAAAGTAACTGTCCTTATGGCCTTCCTTTGTTTAGGTTTCCAATTATGGTCTGGTCGCTTAATGTTTGTGTTTCTTTCCCCTTTGGTGTCTTTGATGGGTGGAGTAAGTTAATTGTATCGATTCCTGATCTTTGTTTTACTTCTACTTTGTACTTAGAGGTCAAATGTAAAAAAATAAGGGCCGGAAACTTAAACACAGTCAATAACTTTCTTATTTCTGAATGGATTTTGAAATTACTTGGCAGAAATGTTCACCATCATGAGACAATGTGTCACACACAAAACCCAGGTCCATACAAGGGTAGAGTTCAAGTGTCAAAAAAGGGTCCAAAACTTAAATACCGTCAATAACTTTCTATGGATTAACCCGAGCATCGACATATTTTCAGGCGGGGGCATCCGTGTCCTATGGACGCATTTCTAGTTTTAGAAAACGCTGACATATCGCTCTAACACCTAAATTTATTGATGGATTTTAATGTAGCTTCACACAATGTTGGGTATGATATATGAAGCAAGTTCAACTTTCAGGGTCCTGAGCTTAAGTCAAGGTCACTGTGGCTGTTTTTAGAAAACTTATTCACAGCTCTAGCTAGCACCTAGATTTAGCAACGGATTTTGATGTAACTTCACACAAGTGTTACATAATATAGTATGACAATATTCTCAAGCAAGATCAGCATTCAGGGTTCTGTGCTGAAGGTCAAAGTCACTGTAGCTGTTTTTAGAAAAACCTTGTTATGGCTTAAGGATTGATTTTGCTCAGATGAACATGATAGCCACCAGAGCTAAAATATCCAAAGCTTTCAAATTAATGACCTAGTCTAAAACAGCTAGATTGATTTTGATAGAATTTCCCAGAAATTTTCCTTTGGTCATTTTCAATCAATATTGGTCAAACCCTCCCCTCCACCTTTCTATATTACCTACCATTTCATTCTTACATTATGTATTAGATGAGCGATCCAGGGCCATCATTGCCCTCTTGTTCTTAATTTCAGAGAAAATCATAATTTCGGAGAAAATCTTAATTTCGGAGAAAATCTTAATTTCAGAGAAAAACAGTCAGTGGTATGTCTACTAGTGACATGATTAGTGCCAGATGGTGTTCTGTTTTTATGCCTGTACAGTTTCAATTTAGAGGGGAATACTGGTAGAACTGAACATAATATTTCTTTCACAGGTCTTGATTGGCCGTTGCAAGCAAACTGAAGATCTATCAACCAATAAAAATGGGGATAGCAATAGTGACGAGTTGCTGCCACCATATAATCCTACAAATGTAGAGGGAGCTCCTCAGGTTACCATGACCACAGCTATAACTCTAGTCAATAGGTAGATATGTTATGATATTACTGGGGTAAGATCTGAAGTTACCATATGAAAGCATGATTAGTTCATAGGTATGATCTTGTATTACAAGACTGTTCTTGCACACCAGACAAGGAAATCCACGATTTTACCCTGGGATAGAAATTTATTTTATGACCCTGGTGTTCCGACCCCAAATCGAATATAATCGCTTGTTTGATAAATGCACTGGTTGATTACAACCTCATGTGCAGTGTCGTCATGCGTGACGTCACTAAACATTCCTGTTGTGTCATCACAAAATGGTGGACACCGGTAACCGAAGTGACAGCAGCATTAAAAATTCGCAATAGAAATGGAAGGTATGCAAGAAAAAAAATCCAATATGGGTGTGAGGGGTGGATAGAAAAATCCGTCCCTCGGGATCACTGTCTGGCATCACTCGGCAAGCCTCATGATGCCGGACAGTGTCCCTCGGGATGGATTTTTCAATCCACCCCTCACACCCATATAAGATTCTTATATTCTGTAGCAATCTATAATATTGACATTCCCAGTGCATTTGCAGAAAACACAGTCATTACATCATATGATCATTAGGTGATGCCAGAATAAACCATTGTTCTCTTCAATATGTTATGACATAAACCCTGTTCCATCATTAGACATTTCGTAACAGAATTCTGTTATGCAGTTACATTTCATTCCACTTTTTAGCTCACCAGTAACGTAGTGACAAGGTGAGATTTTTTGATTATATTTTTTCCGTTGTGCGTCCGTGCATGCATCCATGCATGCATCCGTGGATCCATAAACAATTTCAAATAAGTATATCTCTAATACCCCATGGCCAATCTTTATCAAATTTCATGGCCCGCACACTAGTACTGGTAAACCGCTTAGAGGATCTAAGCCTGTCCAGGAACCGCAGTGCGAGGCGGACCGCCCATGCTAATAAACCCTATTGGTTTCATTGGGCGACAGGGATTGAGATGTCATTTCATCTCAATGTCGGGTAAAAGTCCCACAAAATTGGAAGCAACGTCTCCAAAATGACCTTTACAGTGTTGACGGGGACGTTAAACCTCAAATCAAACAAAAACAAAATTATCAAATTTCATAAGAAGCATCATCAGGTAGGGGGAAAGGTGGAAAAAGGTGTTTGGGCTGATAGGATCGGAAGTCTGGTTGCCGTGGCAACATATAGCTCCTATAGACTTCAATGGGAAAAATTAAAAAAAAACTTCTTCTCTGAAGCCACAGGGCCTAGAGCTTAGATATTTAGCTTGTAGCAACGTCAAGTGGTCATCTACATAAATCCTGCCAATCATTCCCCCGGGGTCCAAATTGGCAACACCACAGGCCCCCTTAGCTCCCATAGACTTGTATTGAAAAAAAAAAGCTTCAAAAATCTTCTTCTCTGAAATCATGAAGCACAGTGCTTAGATATTTAGTATGTAGCAACATAAAATAGTCACCTACAAAAATCCTGCTAACCATACCCCTGGGGCATAGATATTTAGTATATAGCAACGTCAAGTGGCCACCTACATAAATCCTGCCAATTATGCCCTTAGGATCCAAATTGGACATAGCTCCCGTAGACTTACAATTGGAAAAACTTAAAAAATCTTCTCTGAAACCACAGGGCCCAGAGCTTAAATATATAGCATGTAGCAACGTCAAGTGGTCACCTACATAAATCCTGCCAGCCATGCCCCTGGGGTCAAAATTGGCCACACCCAAAGAACCATTAGCTCCCATAGACTTATAATGGAAAAAAAAAAACTTAAAAAAATCTTCTCCTCTGAAACCATAAGTCCCAGAGCTTAGATATTTAGTTTGTAAGAACATGAAACGGTCATCTTAAGAAATCCTGCCAACCATGCCCCTTTGACCAAAATTGGCCACGCCCATGGGCCCGTTAACTACCACAGACTTAAAATGGAAAAAAAAACACCTTAAAATGGAAAACAAAAACTTCAAAAATCTTCTTTTCTGAAACCATAAGGCCCAGAGCTTAGGAATTTAGCATGTAGCAACGTCGAGTGGTCCCCTACATGAATCCTGCCAATAATGAAATTGGCCTAATCCTGTGGCCCCTTAACTCCAACAAACTTATAATGAAAAAAAAAGCTTCAAAAATCTTCTTCCCTGGACCTATGAAGTACAGACCTTAGATATTTAGTATAAAACAACATAAAATGTTCGCCTGCAAAAATCCTGTCAACCATGCACTTTGGGTCAAAATAGGGCTCATTAGCTCCTATTGACTTATTCTGGAAAAAACTTCAAAAATCTTCTTCTCCGAAACTATAAGGCCTAGAGCTTAGATATTTAGTTTGTAGCAATGTCAAGTGGCCTCCTACACTAATGATTTTCTGGTACACAGGTGAGCGATATAGGGCCTATTGGCCTTTTTGTTTTTTAGCTTTAAAACTCTTTAAAAACAAAAAGTGTAGAACCTGATCCGACACTGCAGAATGGTGCATCTGATCTGGGTCTACACTGTGGCAAAGCCCAACCTATGATTCCAGTACAGATTATATGAATTTTTTATTAGCTCACCTGAGCACGAAGTGCTCATGGTGAGCTATTGTAATAAGCCAATGTCCGTCGTGTGTCATGCGGCGTCAACAATTTACTTTGAATGTTAATTCCTCCTAAACCCTTGGACCAATCACAATCAAACTTCATAGGAATGTTACTTAGGTGACTGTCTGCCAAAATAGCTAAAACGGTTTTGCTCCATTGAACAAGTTGGTAGCCATGGTCGCTAGAGCTAAAAAAAAATCTTTAAATGGCAACTCCTCCTAAACCCTTTGGCCAATTTCGTTCAAACTTCATAGGATTGTTGTTTAGGTGACCCTCTACCAAACTAGCTAAAACGGGTGTGCTCTAATGAACAAAATGGCCACCAGTGCTAAAAATATAAAAAGGTCAATAATTTGCTTTAAATGCCAACTCCTCCTAAACACTTAGGCCATTTTCAATCAAACTTCAAAGGAATGTTGCTTAGGTGACCCTATATCAGAATGGCTAAAATCTTTCTGCTCTGACGAACAAGATGGCCACCAGAGCTAAAAATAGGAAAATCTTTAAAGAACAACTCCTACTATACCTTTGGGCTAATTTCAGTCAAGCTTAATAGGAATGTTGCTTAGGTGACCCTCTGCCAAAATAGCTAAATCGGTTCTGCTCTGATGAACAAAATGGCTGCCAGAGCTAAAAATAGAAAAAAACCTTTAAACGACAGCTCCTCTTAAACCCTTGGTCCAATTTCAATCAAACTTCATAGGAATGTTGCTGAGGTGACCCTCTACCAAAATAGCTAAACAGTGCCTCTCCAATAAGCAAAAATGGCTGCCAGAGCTAAAGATAGAAAAACGACAACAATTTTCTTTTAATGCTGTCTAAATCCTTTGGCCAATTTCAGTCAAACATCATAGAAATGTTGGGTAGGTGACCTTCTTCCAAAATAGCTAAAATCATTCCACTCTGGTGAACAAGATGGCCAGTTAAAAATGGAAAAATCTTTAAAAGACAACCCCTCCTATACCCAAGGGCCAATTTCAGTCAATCTTCATAGGAATGTTGCTTAGGTAGCCCTCTACCCAAATAGCTAAAAGTAGCCTAAAGTGGTTCCACTTCGATGAGAAAAATGGCCACCAGAGCTTAAAATAAAGATAAAAAATGTCAACAATTTGCTTTATATGCTAACTCCTCCTTAACTAATTTCAATCAATCTTCATAGGAATGCTGCTTAGGTGACCCCACTTCCATAATAGCTAAAATCGTTCCGTTCTGATGAACAAGATGGCCACCATAGCTAACAAGAGGGCCCAGAGGGCCCTGGTTCGCTCACCTGATCCAATGTATAACAAGTGGGCCCCGGGCAGGGTCAATTTTGGCCCCAGGGCTATAATTTGAACAATCTTGGTAGAGGTCCACAAGATGAAGCTTCATATCGAATATGAAAGACCTGGGCTTTCTGGTTTCAGAGAAGAAGATTTTAAAGGTTTACCCTGCATATAGAAGTCTATGTAAAACAAGATTTTCCCTATATAAGTCTATGTTAAATCAAAGGGCCCTGGAGCGGGGGCATTTTTGGCCCCAGGGCTATAATTTGAACAATCTTGGTAGAGGTCCACTAGCTGAAGCTTCATAACAAATATCAAAGACCTAAGTCTTGTGTTTCAGAGAAGATGATTTTTAAGAGATTTTCCCTATATAAGTCTGTGTAAAACCAAAGGGCCACATGGCGGAGGCATTTTTGGTCTCAGGGCTATAATTTGAACAATCTTTATAGAGGTCCACTAGCTGAAGCTTCATAACAAATATCGAAGACCTAAGCCTTGTGGTTTCAAAGAAGAAGATTTTTCAAGATTTTCCCTATATACGTCTATGTAAAACCAAAGGGCCCCCGAGAGGGGGCATTTATGGCCCCAGGGCTATAATTTGAGCAATCTTGGTAGAGGTCCACAAGATGAAGCTGCATACCAAATATCAAAGACCTGGGCCTTGCAGTTTCAGAGAAGATTGTTCAAGATTTTCCCTATATAAGCCTATGTAAAACGAAAGGGCCCTGGTGCGGGGGCATTTTTGGCCCCAGCACTATAATTAGGGCCCCGCACTGAAAGTGTGGGTGCCCTATAGTAATCACTGTCCGTCCGTCTGTCTGTCTGTCCGTCCGTCTGTCCGTCTGTCCGTCCACAAATTTTTTTATCCTCCATAACTTTTTATTATTCCTGGATGGATTTAAATATTACTTGGCATCATTCTGTCCGTCCGTCTGTCTGTCTGTCTGTCTGTCCGTCTGTCCGTCCACAAATTTTTTTATCCTCCATAACTTTCTTATTCCTGGATGGATTTAAATATTACTTGGCAGAAATGTTAACCATAATGTGATGGAGTGTTGCGCGCAAGACTCAGGTCCGTACCTCGAAGGTCAAGGTCATACTTAGAGGTTAAAGGTCAAAAAAGGGTCTTTCCTGTGTCCAATTAATAACTTTGTTATTATTCCTGGATGGATTTAAATATTACTTGGCAGAAATGTTAACCATAATGTGACGAAGTGTCACACGCAAGACCCACAGCCGTACCTCAAAGGTCAAGGTCATACTTAGAGATAAAAGGTCAAAAAAGCGTCTTTTTCAATCTGTCTGTCTGTCCGTCCGTCTGTCCGTCCACAAATTTTTTTATCCTCCATAACTTTTTATTATTCCTGGATGGATTTAAATATTACTTGGCATCATTCTGTCCGTCCATCTGTCTGTCTGTCTGTCTGTCCGTCTGTCCGTCCACAAATTTTTTTATCCTCCATAACTTTCTTATTCCTGGATGGATTTTAATATTACTTGGCAGAAATGTTAACCATAATGTGATTGAGTGTTGCGCGCAAGACTCAGGTCCGTACCTCGAAGGTCAAGGTCATACTTAGAGGTTAAAGGTCAAAAAAGGGTCTTTCCTGTGTCCAATTAATAACTTTGTTATTATTCCTGGATGGATTTAAATATTACTTGGCAGAAATGTTAACCATAATGTGACGAAGTGTCACACGCAAGACCCACAGCCGTACCTCAAAGGTCAAGGTCATACTTAGAGATAAAAGGTCAAAAAAGCGTCTTTTTCAATGTGTCCAATCTATAACTTTCTTATACCTGGATGGATTTAAATATTACTTAGCAGAAATATTAACCATAATGTGACAGTGTGTCACGCGCAAGACCCAGGTCCGTACCTCAAAGGTCAAGGTCATACTTAGAGGTGAAAGGAAAAAAAAAACGTCTTTTTTAACATCAACATTTTCCTACTCCTCTGATAGCGCTGCCGGGGCCCTAGTCAGTTTCACTGACAGCTCTAGTTTGAATAATCTTGGTAGGGGTCCACTAGATGAAGCTTCATACCAAATATCAAAGACCTGGGCCTTGGGGTTTCAGAGAAGAAGATTTTTCATGATTTTCCCTATATAAGCCTATGTAAAACCAAAGGGCCCCCGTGTGGGGGGCATTTTAAGCTCCAGCACTCGCTCCAACTCTCCGCTGAACAAATTGGTCGCCAAAGCTAAAAATAGAAATACCTTTATTAGCTCACCTGTCACTTAGTGACAAGGTGAGCTTTTGAGATCACTTTTTGTCCGTCGTCCGTCGTGCGTCCGTGCGTGCATCCGTGCGTGCGTCCGTAAACTTTTCTTCAAACAACATCTCCTCCTAAACCACTGATCGTATTTTGACCAAACTTCACAGGAATGATCCTTAGGTGGTCCCCTTTCAAAGTTGTTCAAATGGTTCCGGTCCGTTGCACATATAGGTGACAGTAGCCAAAAATATATTTTTTTCACTGCAAACTTAAAAAATCTTCTTCTCTGAAACCGCAAGGCCCAGGTCTTTGATATTTGGTATGAAGCTTCATCTAGTGGACCCCTACCAAGATTGTTCAAATTATAGTGTTGGGGCCAAAAATGCCCCCGCACGGGGGCCCTTTGGTTTTACATGGGCTTATATAGGGAAAATCTTTAAAAATCTTCTTCTCTGAAACCGCAAGGCCCAGGTCTTTGATATTTGGTATGAAGCTTCATCTAGTGGACCCCTACCAAGATTGTTCAAATTATAATGCTGGAGCTAAAAATGCCCCCGCACGGGGGCCCTTTGGTTTTACATGGGCTTATATAAGGAAAATCTTGAAAAATCTTCTCCTCTGAAACCGCAAGGCCCAGGTCTTTGATATTTGGTATGAAGCTTCATCTAGTGGACCCCTACCAAGATTGTTCAAATTATAGTGCTGGATCCAAAAATGCCCCCGCACGGGGGCCCTTTGGTTTTACATGGGCTTATATAGGGAAAATCTTTAAAAATCTTCTTCTCTGAAACCGCAAGGCCCAGGTCTTTGATATTTGGTATGATGCTTTATCTATTGGACCCCAACCAAGATTGTTCAAATTATAGTGCTGGATCTAAAAATGCCCCCGCATGGGGGCCCTTTGGTTTTACATGGGCTTATATAGGGAAAATCTTGAAAAATCTTCTTCTCTGAAACCGCAAGGCCTAGGTCTTTGATATTTGGTATGAAGCTTCATCTAGTGGACCCCTACCAAGATTGTTCAAATTATAGTGCTGGGGCCAAAAATGCCTCCGCACCAGGGCCCTTTTGTTTTACATAGGCTTATATAGGGAAAATCTTTAAAAATCTTCTTCTATGAAACCGCAAGGCCCAGGTCTTTGATATTTGGTATGAAGCTTTATCTATTGGACCCCTACCAAGATTGTTCAAATTATAGTGCTGGATCTAAAAATGCCCCCGCACGGGGGCCCTTTGGTTTTACATGGGCTTATATAGGGAAAATCTTGAAAAATCTTCTTCTCTGAAACCGCAAGGCCCAGGTCTTTGATATTTGGTATGAAGCTTTATCTTGTGGACCTCTACCAAGTTTGTTCAAATTATAGCCCTGGGGCCAAAAATGCCCCCGCTCCGGGGCCCTTTGGTTTTACATAGACGTATATTGGGAAAATCTTGAAAAATCTTCTTCTTTGAAACCACAAGGCTTAGGTCTTCGATATTGTTATGAAGCTTCAGCTAGTGGACCTCTATAAAGATTGTTCAAATTATAGCCCTGAGACCAAAAATGCCTCCACCATGTGGTCCTTTGGTTTTACATAGACTTATATAGGGAAAATAATTAAAAATCATCTTCTCTGAAACACAAGGCTTAGGTCTATGATATTTGTTATGAAGCTTCAGCTAGTGGACCTCTACCAAGATTGTTCAAATTATAGCCCTGTGGCCAAAAATGCCCATGCTCCGGGGCCCTTTGGTTTAACATAGACTTATATAGGGAAAATCTTGTTTTACATAGACTTCTATATGCAGGGTAAACCTTTAAAATCTTCTTCTCTGAAACCAGAAAGCCCAGGTCTTTCATATTCGATATGAAGCTTCATCTTGTGGACCTCTACCAAGATTGTTCAAATTATAGCCCTGGGGCCAAAATTGACCCTGCCCTGGGCCCACTTGTTATACATTGGATCAGGTGAGCGAACCAGGGCCCTCTGGGCCCTCTTGTATCTCCTCCTAGGCTAAATGATTTCACAGGAATGCTCCTTGGGAAACCCTCTACCAAAACTGCTAAAAGGGTTCTGCTCTTCTGAACAAAATGCCCACCAGAGCTAAAAATAGAAAAACCTTTGAGATCTTCTTCTTGGATAATTGTCTGATTTCTAAATAATTTCACAGGAATGTTCCTTGGATGATCCTCTACCAGAATTACTAAAATGGTTCTGCTCGCAGCTGAACAAAGTGGCCACCAGGGCTAAAAATAGAAAAAAAAAACAACTTTACATCACGCGAACATGTCTGTGAATTGAACACCCCCCTACACCCCACTTTTTATAGAGAAAACTAGGGTTTAAGGGTATACATTATTCTTCTTATTTCTGCCCCAAGACATAGGTTGTGGGTACTCGTAAGAACCGCCTCAATGAGGCGGTTCTAACGAACACCTACAATCTAGGTTTGCAGTGTAAATAAGAAAAAATATCACAGATTTTCATCAGAAAAATAGCCATTTTGGACATGTGAAAAATGCACTCTGTTGGGCGGGTGTTTTATCATAATGAATGACATCTACTCCTGGGCTAATGGTCTGATTTCAAAATAATTTCAGAGCAATGATCCTTTGGTTACCCTCTACCAAAATTGTTAAAATGTTAAAACGTTACAGCTTCGCTGAACAAAATGGCCACCAGAGTTAATCAAAGTACTGAAAGTACTGAGAGGCGGGCAAGTAATGTCATTTCTTTACAACGCTCTTGAAAAGAAGCGAACGTTTGAAACTTTATATCGGATTTATCTAAAAAAATCTTGAAAAAAAAAATAAAACAGTCTTTTTACACTCTAATAATCACATATAACTGCTCTTGAATGTATCATTGAGTGTTTTTATCTACAAATGGGCAATTTTAATAAAATACCACATACAGCATGCATTTCTCCAAGACGCTGGCTCTTTTCTAGCTGGAAGAAACTGTTATTTACTTATTTATTTATTTATTTATTTACATGTACCTTTTTCATCTGAATTAATTTCCTCCGACTTTGCTGACGATCACATATCTATACACATTACGAAAATATGCCTATACAATAACATGAAAAATTGTAATATTTTCCTCATTTTGTTTGTTTGATTTGAAGTTTAACGTTCACGTCAACACTGTATAGGTCATTTTGGAGACGTCGCTTCCAATTTTGTGGGACTTTTACCCAACATTGGGATGAAATGACATCTCAAGCCCTGATGCGCAACGAAACCAATAGGGTTTATAAGCATGGACGGTCGGACTCGCACTGCTTTGCCTGGGCAGGTTTAGATCCTCTAAACAGTTTACCAGTACTTGTGTGCGTTCGGTTTCAGCTCTGCCTGGAAGCATCACGCAGCCCATTTATTTCTTCAAGCCCCTGTGGAGGTGGTTCTGACAAGTACCCTTGAAGCAGAAATAAGGAAAATAATGTATAGCCCTGTAAACCCCATGCAGTTTTCTACATGAAATGGGATTCAAGGGGGATCAGAATTATTCAGGCCTTTTCGTGATGAGGATCACAAATTATCATTCTGTGTAAACATCAGAAATTTCACTCGTTCATAGCACTCTTAATAATACTTTGATCACTGAGCAGGAGCAAACCTTATTTATACAACTTTATGGTTCCAAATAAAATCAAACTACTGAGGGAGGTTTATTTATTAGGCGAAATATCAGTGTCAATCAAGCAGTTCTCCAGATCCCTAATGGTTAAACTATCTTAGTCGAAAATGGAGACATACCAAATCCGACAGAGGAAAGGCAAACATAAATAAATAAATAAATAAATATTAAATAAATAAATAAATAAATAGACCCGCCTGTTCATTTTTCTTTTTTCATGTTAAAACCGTAAATTTGTCAACTAACACCACCTGTCCAGTTCGTTAAATAAAGCTCTGCTCTGCCCCTCTCCCCCTCTCTGTAAAATGGACAGGCGCCACCATTTCCTTCGGAAGTGGGAACATAAAAAGACGCAAAAGAAAAACAAAGTTTTGCTAAATTTTCAATGTCTGTCATTTGACCCTTTAATTTCTGTATTTGAAATTAATAGTGTAGGCCCTGATCAGATGCTGCGTTTTATTGACTGATTTGTCTTACTAAGGGCGTATAAATGCGTTCACAGATTCTGCAGCTTATTTGCCCATAAATGCCAAGTGTCCCTTTACTGGAATATTCGACACCAGACCCTGATAAGAGGCAACAGAATGCGGTGTCTGATAAGTGTCCTCATTAATGGCTGAGGTACGGAACTTTATGTAAATTCACGGCGTTGTAATTAGACCGCTCCAAAGCGGTCGGAATACTCTGTTTGATGAGAAGCATGTCAACCCTTTCAACCCTGTACATCGCTGCAGATACCGATTCAGGTGCAGATACCGATACAAACCTTATAGATCCAGATCAGACAGCATGTGACGAGCAGTCTCAACCAGATTCTACACTGCAAGCTGTCAATGACTTGAACAAAACACCTTTCTATAAGAATTGGGACACCGAATATCAAAGCTAGATATGCACGTCTGACTGGTGATCAGGAGGACGCGGATTCGATACCTGCCTGGGGTTGGCAACATTCTTTCGTGGAGATTGATCATGAAATCTTTTCTACGGTCATTCTCTCCCTTCTGCTGATTCAAGAAGGGCAGTTGTCAGTTTCTGGTAAAAGAATACACTGTACTGGTTATCCACTTACATATAAGCTTGCCCAGGAAAAGTGTGGATAGGTTAACTGACGACTCAAAAATGACCTAAAATAGTGTTGACTGGGCCGTTAAACTCCAATATAAACAAACAAATCCTCTGTACACAAAGGGTGTCAGAGCTGAATATAGAAAAACCTGCAGACAACAGTGTTAGTACAGGGCAGTCTCTTTTTAACACTATGTTTGGGATGGGATGGGATGTTATACATGTAAGTTAACCATGTTAAAAACAGATATTTTTATATAGAAATAATAGTAAAATGATATTTTAGGATGCATGACCTGGTCATGTTATAACCAAAACTGTGTTATAATGAGTAGAGTACTAAAGGGACTAAAGTGTACATCATAACTCAGGTGAGTGAATTACATGCAGGTCCATCTTGGACCTCTTGTTGGTACATTAGTTCATCAATTAGAGATTTACATTATACGGTTGTTACAGGATGTAAATTAAAAAGTTCATGTAAGTTTTGCTTTGAATGGTTTGTTAAGCATATGGAAAGATAAGATACTTTGCTCATCATTTTTAATACTTACACAGAAAGTCTGTGTTCAGTGTCTACTGGCAAAATGTGGTCAAACATTACTACCCAAAGAAATCAAAAACTACCGATTTTAAAAATTCAAACTACAAATAATTTTAGGAAAATCTTGAGGTCCCTTTCACTTCAAATTACAGTCGAAGCTTGTTATCTCGAACCTCACGGGACCAGATAAAGTTCGAGTTATCCGTAGTACGAGATTACCAAAGTGTGACGTCACATGCATGTCGGAGCCCATTATTTGCCATGATATGCTTGGTATTCTTGGTTATTCTAGAGTAATAGCACTTACATGCACAGCCTATTGAGTTTTTAAAATTTGTTTATGAAAGTAATGGAGCTTGTCGAAGTATAGTGACTATAAAAGATTTCTCTCGTGTTTTGTTGTCTTTTAAATTCCTGCAAATTCGGGTGTCCAAATAAGCTAAAAATACAGTAGTACCTTGCATGGATTTAAACAGTTTAGGTCTTGCCGAGAAAGCTGGTCATGAGCCATCTTTTTAGAATCTACACTGTTTGTTTGTGCATCGGGACAAGGGACAGTACTCAATTTTGACACTAATGACGATGACGTAAAACAACCAAATAAAGAGCCTTGTCAGAATCAGAATCAGAATCAGAATTGTTACTGGTGACACGTCAAATGACATTCATACACCAGGACCTGTGATATGGGAAGTTAGTCCCTAGCTCTAACCAAAGATGTAAACTTAGCTACACAATCCTCAGCACCTTCAGCCGTCAAAATAATAGAATCGGGAAGGGCATTCCAATCTCTAATGGTTCGGGGGAAAAACGATTCTTTATAAATATCCGTTCTTGCAGTAAGGGTCTGAAACGTCATTGAATGGTGTTTTCTACAATGCCTAGCTGGGGGAACAAGGTCATCTGTTGGAATGCTGGCAGCACCCTTTAGACCTTTGTATAAGAGTATGAGCCTACTGTCTCTTCTCCTTTTCTTTAGAGACTCCCATCTTAATTTTCCTAGAATTCCAGTCATGCTCCCAGTTTCAAAGCAATAATTTCCAGTTACAAATCTAGCAGCTCTATTCTGAACTTTTTCAATTTCTTCATTTAGGACCACTCCTAACTGTCATACCTAACTGTACATTAATACAAAACAGAGCCGCCTTTTATCATGGAAATCTTTGAAACCATTGAAACGAGAAGGTGTTAAGATCAATGGTTGAGCACCGCGTGTCAGTCTTTATTACACGCACATGGTTTTCGTAATAGCGGTAAAGGTATTGTTTGGGCTAATTTTAATTACGAAAGCAGCTGGACATTGGGAAATTAAAATCATTGTGAGTCTTGATGAACTGTTTTGTAAAGGCCTTCTATTATTTTCTTTAACTGAAAGACCGACAGCATTGTTTTTTAGCTCACGGTCACGTAGTGACGAGGTGAGCTTTTGGGATCACTTTTTGTCCGTCGTGCGTGCATCCGTGCGTGCGTGCATCCGTCCGTGCGTAAACAATTTCTTCAAACGACATCTCCTCCTAAACCACTGATCAGATTTTGACCAAACTTCACAGGAATGATCCTTAGGGGGTCCCCTTTCAAAGTTGTTCAAATGGTTCCAGTCCGTTGCACATCTAGGTCACAGGAGCCCAAAATACCTTTTTTTCACCGAAAACTTAAAAAATCTTCTTCTCTGAAACCACAAGGCCCAGGTCTTTGATATTTGGTATGAAGCTTCATCTAGTGGACCCCTACCAAGATTGTTCAAATTATAGTGCTGGGGCCAAAAATGTCCCCGCCCCGGGGCCCTTTGGTTTTATATGGGCTTATATAGGGAAATCCTTTAAAAATCTTCTTCTCTGAAACCACAAGGCCCAGGTCTTTGCTATTTGGTATGAAGCTTCATCTAGTGGACCCCTACCAAGGTTGTTCAAATTATAGTGCTGGGGCCAAAAATGCCCCCGCCCCGGGGCCCTTTGGTTTTACATAGGATTATATAGGGAAAATCTTTAAAAGTCTTCTTCTCTGAAACCGCAAGGCCCAGGTCTTTGATATTTGGTATGAAGCTTCATCTAGTGGACCCCTACCAAGGTGTTCCAATTTTTGTGCTGGGGCCAAAAATGCTCCCGCTCCAGGGCCCTTTGGTTATTCGTGGGCTTATATAGGGGAAATCTTTAAAAATCTTCTTCTCTGAAACCACAAGGCCCAGGTCTTTGATATTTGGTATGAAGCTTCATCTAGTGGACCCCTACAAAAATTGTTCAAATTATAGTGCTGGGGCCAAAAATGCCCCCGCCCTGGGGCCCTTTGGTTTTACATGGGCTTATACAGGGAAAATCTTTAAAAATCTTCTTCTCTGAAACCGCAAGGCCCAGGTCTTTGCTATTTGGTATGAAGCTTCATCTATTGGACCCCTACCAAGATTGTTCAAATTATTGTGCTGGGGCCAAAAATGCCCCCGCCCCAGGGCCCTTTGGTTTTACATTGGCTTATATAGGGAAAATCTTTAAAAATCTTCTCATCTGAAACTGCAAGGCCCAGGTCTTTGATATTTGGTATGAAGCTTCATCTTGTGGATCTCTACCAAAATTGTTCAAATTACAGGGGTCCTTTGGTTTTACATAGACTTATATGGGGAAAATCTTGAATAATCTTCTTCTCTGAAACCACAAGGCCTAGGTCTTTGATATTTGGTATGAAGCTTCATCTAGTGGACCTCTACCAAGATCAAATTATAGCCCTGAGACCAGAAATGCCCCGGCCTTGGAGCCTTTTGGTTTTACATAGACATATATAGAGAAAATCTTTAAAAATCTTCTTCTGTGAAACAACAAGGTCTCGGTCTTTGATATTTGATTACCCACTGGTATTACATAGGCTTATATAGGGAAAACTTTTAAAAATCTTCTTGTCTGGGACCAGAAGGCCAAGGTCTTTGATATTTGGTATGAAGCTTCATCTAGTGGACCTCTACCAAGATTGTTCAAATTATAGCCCTGGGGCCAAAAATGCTCCCGCCCCGAGACCCTTTGGTTTTACATAGACTTATATTGGGAAATCTTTAAAAATCATCTTATATGAAACTGCAAGGCCCATGTCTTTGATATTTGGTATTGAGCTTCATCTAGTGGACCTCCACCAAGATTATTCAAATTATAGCCCTCGGGCCGCAAATGCCCCGCCCCGGGGCCCTTTGGTTTTACATAGCCTTATATAGAGATAATCTTTGAAAATCTTCTTCTCTGAAACAGCAAGGCCCAGGCCTTTGATATTTGGTGTGAAGCTTTATCTAGTGGATGTCTATCAAGATTGTTTAAATTATAGCCCTGAGGCCAAAAATGCCCCCGCCCCCGGGCCATTTGGTTTTACATAGGCTTATGTAGGGAATATCTTAAAAAAAAAACCTTCTTCTCTGAAACCGCAAGGCCCAGGTTTTTGATATTTGGTGTGTAGCTTCATCTAGAAGACCTTTGCCAAGATTGTTCAAATTATAGCCTTTGTTGATATTTGGTATGAAGCTTCACTTTTTTTGGCCTCCCTCAACATTATGCACATTATAACCCTGGGGTCAATAATGGCCCTCCCTGGGGCCCACTTGTTACTCTATGGATCAGGTGAGCAATCCAGGGCCATCATGGCCCTCTTGTTTTTTTTTTCCTTCTTTGCATCATGAATTTCGGTTCGAGAAACGCGGTAGTAAAGTCAATGAAAAATATATTCTGGGACTGAAAATGATGGACGAGATAGCCGAAGTGTCGACTTAAAAGTAGTTCAACACATGCGAAGTTGAAATACAATAAATATATAGGGAAAATATATGGGACTTAGAAATCGGCTCGACATAAGTGATAGGGTCGAGATAGGCGAGGTCGAGATAACAAGAGTCAACTGTATCAAGGTTTGACTGTAGTATGATATTTGTCTCCATGGTGATTTCTTGTCTTAAAAACTTGCATTTTCTGCTACCACCAGGTACTGTGCCAAACTACCAAGTGATGCTTTCACACACCTCACGCCGTCCTGCAGAATTGTTGAGGTAAACACTGAACATGGTGTAAGATATTTTGCCTCGCTGAGATTACCAATAAATTCACCCATCAAACAAGAAATACAGGTAAGCCAACACAAAAGCTACCATGAATATCTTGCACTCAGCATTACGATAACACACCCGTGTATCATAGTGCATTCTTTCATATCTCCAAAATGGCTACTTTTCCAATGAAAATTTTTAATATTTTTCTTATTTATACTTTTAACATAGGTTGTGGGTACCCATTAGAACCGCCTGGTTGAGGCGGTTCTAACCAGTACCCACAACCTATGTCTTGGAGCAGAAAAAGAAAAATATTGTATACCCCCATAAACCCCAGTTTTCTCTATATAAAGTGGGCTTTAGGGGGTGTACATTTCACAGACTTGTTCATGTGAAGGGAAGACTCGGGTTCTGCATAAATCCATTTAAATCTAGTACATGAAACCATTGCAAGTTGCCTGTGTGAAAACAAATTTTAACCCATTTTGTACAGGAGACCCTAAAATGGGTACTCTGGCAAACAGTGCAGGCCCAGATCAGACGCCGCAGAATGCGGCGTCTGATCAGGGCCTCCACTGTTTGCTAAAAGTTCAGCCATTTTCCAAATAAATTTTGATGGAAACACAACCTGACACCCCTAAACTTTGGAGTGGACTCCTGCTATAAATAAGGAGGAAGATTCCATCTGGTACAAAAAGGGTTAATGCACTTGTGAATGTAACGTTACCGTATTTATCCCCTTCAGCACCCTTCCCCCCCCCCCCACCCCCCCCCCCCCCCCCACACACACACACACACACTTTATTATGAACTAAAACTGATATTGGCGCACATCGCAGTATGAGAGTGGAAGTGAACTGACATTACAGTTGAACAGTACTTACGATTTGTACAATAGATGATCTGATAAATCACTTGCGGTATCAAATTTTTGCCAACACATGAAGTAATTACATTTTTTTTCCACGAAAATAAAGAATACACATGGTTTATATATATGTCTTGTTGATAAAACAGATGTTTTTAACATATTCCAACCTCAGAAATATTTTATTCTTTGGACGGCATAAGGAGAGCTAGATTATTGATCATTTTGTTTATCTTTATCCAGTAACCACTGGACACAATTGTAAATATGCATAAAATGTGTTTTAAGAAGCATTTTCTTTGTTGTTTACCAGTAGATGGCCCCTGCCCATCGGGGCTTGGAGATATAGATTGGGCTGCATGATGCTTCCACGCAGAGCTGAAACCAACCACACATGAGTACTGGTAAACTGCTTAGGAGGTCTAAGCCTGCCCAAGTGATGGTGCATGGTGCATGTTGGACCATCCATATAAACACTATTGGTTTCATTGGGCGTCAGGGCTTGAGATGTCATTTCATCTCCGTGTCGGGTAAAAGTCCCAGGAAGGTGGAAGCAGCATCTCCAAAATGACCTAAATAGTGTTGATGGGATGTTAAACCTCAAATCAAACAAACAAATTGTGGTTTAGAATTTTATTCATCTCAAATTATCGCTTTTTGAATAGGTATCAAAGACATATTCAAAAATTCAAATCAGACCTCAGGAATACAGTAGAAAAAGTAAACTGTTCAGGACACTTGCTTTTGTTAGTATTCAAACTCACAGTACAGGTCAATTGCAATTCGGTTGATCGATCACTTGTTCAGTGATATTCCGAATATGCTTAAATCCTACCCTTACTAGAACCCATTCACCCCCTGTCCACCATAATCTACTCATTCTGTATTACATATCATAGTAGCCCCCCTTTTCAGGTTAAAAAAGTTTAAAAAAGATATTTTTTTAAAAGAAAAACAACTTGTGCCTTTCTTATTTGTCAAACTTTTATGGAGATAGATTTGATTTTAACTCCTGCCTTTCGCCCCACATTAACCCTTTCCCACTTAGATACGCCTTTTTACGTGGCTCAATCCCCCTTTCTGAGCCCCAGAACTACCTAAAATTCTGCATTCCCCAGCCCTGGACAGTTATGTTTGCATTAGGATAAGATGTCCTAAAAATGCTGTTTTTTGCACGGTTTCCACTAAAAATATACTTATGTGGGGGGGGGGGGTGTGTTTAAAGTGAAATCAAACTTTTACCGCTCGTTACCATGGCAATGGTGATTTATCCTAATCCTAGAAAGGTTCCATTTGAAAGGCTATTGCCCAGTGAACAACATTCTTGCCATGTTTGATGTAAAACAGACCATTCATTATGATTTGTGTGTTTGTTTTGGAGTTTAATGGCCCAGTCAACACTTTTTAGGTCATTTTTGAGCTGGTCAGTTTACACATCCACACATTCCTGGGCACGCTTATTAGTAAGCATTTAACCAGTACAGTGCACAATTCGCCAGAAACTGACATCTGCCCTTCTTGAATCAGCAGAAGGGAGAAAATGACCATAGAGAAGATTTCATGATCAATCTCCACAAAAGAATGTTGCCAACCTCAGCAGGTATCGAACCCACATCCTGATCACCAGTCAGACGCGTATCTGACTGTGCTACCGAGGCCGGCAACCATTCATTATGAAATAATGGCTACATGAAGTTGCTGTCCAAGGCGACACTGTGAAAATCAGCAAAATTCACAAAGTCCCCAAGTGGGAACGGGTTAATTGAAATTAAGTTTACTTTAAAAATTTCATTTTAGGGTCTTCCTATGTCTACAAGGTTAAAAGCCAAACAAGCTGTTGCTCTGAAGATGTGTGAAATACTGCACCAAAATGGTATGTAAATCAGGATAGAGAAAAATTGACTGCCAACAAAGTTATGAAACACCCCAACCATCAGGGCTTGTAGAAATAGATTGTGCTGCATGGTGCTTCCCAGAAGTGCTGAAACTAATCGAAAAGTAGTGGGTCTAAGCCTGCCCAGGCAAAGTGGTGTGAATCTAACCACCCCTTAAACCCTAGCTGTTTCTTTTGGGGTGTGGATGGGGGTAGGGCTTGAGATGTCATTTAATCTCTTATGGGTAAAGTCCCACAAAATTGGAAGCAAGGTCTTCAAAATGACCAAAATAATGTTGGCAAGTGTGTAAAACCTAAGCACAAACAAAGTGTTACGAAACTGATGGGGGTGGATGAATGAATAAGCTCAGGATTTTCATGCCCCCATTTTTGCAGAAGTTGGGAGGGGCATATTGCTCCTGGGGCTCCTGCAATTTACACTTTTAGCTCAGATGTCACATAGTGACAAGGTGAGCTGTTGTGATCACATTTTGTCTGTCATGGATGCCTGCGTCTGTGTATAAACAATTTCTTCAAACAAACCACTAATTGAGCATGTGCATTAACCTGTTGGAAAAGCGTAACGTCACCATTATTGCATAAAAACTGTACCACCTCAGGCTCTAAGATTTCATTGATGTGCCAACGTGCCGTCAAATTGCCATCAACAACGATGACTTGGGTTTTGTGGTGCCATGAGATCCCTCCCCATAGCATTACACTACCACCACCCCACCGTGAACAGTACACCATGCCAACGCTGTTGTTTCCATTGGATGCCCTGTCAACACCAATTAAAGCGACTGATTTGACGTTCGGCCGTCAACCTCCCCCCATATGTCTTATGGCTAGAAATACCATGTTCCTTGAGATGCGACTGTACAGTTAAGGCACTTACGCATAGGTTATGGGTTCCCACTGTCTCCTGGGCGGTTTCCACAGATGTCCTGAATCGGTCACGTAAATGACTCAAAACAATGTACCGATCCTGCTGACGTGTAATAAGACGTTCACGTCCATGGCGTTGTCTATCGTCCACAGACCCCGTAGCGTTGTGCCTTTCAACCAATCGAGCAATAGTGGTATGTGAACAACCCATACACTCTGCAACGTTGCAGTATGAGAGCCCACCTTCAACCATACCAAGGCCAGGATGACGATCGACCTTACTGAGACGTCCCATTGGCTTATTCTTATGAAATGTTTACTGCCTTTTAAGGTAAAGAATCCAGACCTTATAATGACAGTAAAGAAAGTTCCAAAACTATCGTGATTACGAAAATTTTGCATTTTTAGCTCACCTGATGCGAAGGCTCCGGGGGAGCTGTTGTGATCACTCACCGTCCGTCATCGTCGTCTGTATGTCCGTTCACATTTTCCTTTAAACAACATCTCCTCCTAAACCACTGGATGGATTCGAACCAAACTTGGCAGAAATGATCTTTGGGTGGTCCTCTTTCAAAGTTGTTCAAAGAATTCCATTCCATGCAGAACTCTGGTTGCCATAGCAACAAAAGGGGAAAATAAGAAAAAAACCTTTAAAAATCTTCTTGTCTGAAACCAGAAGGCCCAGGTCTTTGATACATGTATTTGGTATGAAGCTTCCAAAGGATAACCCTTTTATAGAACATATTTAACTTCACTACAGCTGGTGTGTGGGAATGTATGGCGGCGGTAAAACGTCTCCCTGCCCTACATCATAGTGAAGATTATATTTTCTTGGCCTTTGGGATCATTGATTCCATTGTGGAATTTTAAAAATATCTGAGGGTCACTGATGAGGCCTAATTGGCTGAAACTAGCAAGTCTGGCCCAGAAAACCTGTACACTCCATATTTTTCTTTTCTGTGGTGTATTCCTTGCTTCCAAAGGATAACCCTTTTATAGAACATATTCATCTAGTGGACCTCTACCAAGATTGTTCAAATTATTGCCCTGGAGCCAAAAATGGTCCCGCTCCGGGGCCCACTGGTTTTTCATAGGCTTATATAGGGAAAACCTTTAAAAATCTTCTTGTCTGGAACCAGAAAGCCCAGGTCTTTGATATTTGGTATGAAGCTTAATCTAGTGGACTTCTACCAAGATTGTTCAAATTATTGCCCTGGGGCCAAAAATGGCCCCGTCCTGGGGCCCACTGGTTTTACATAGGCATATATAGGGAAAACCTTTAAAAATCTTCTTGTCTGGAACCAGAAGGCCCAGGTCTTTGATATTTGGTATGAAGCTTCATCTAGTGGACCTCTACCAAGGTTGTTCAAATTATTGCCCTGGGGCCAAAAATGGCCCCACCCCAGGGCCCACTGGTATTACATAGGCTTGTATAGGGAAAACCTTTGAAAATCTTCTTGTCTGGAACCAGAAGGCCGAGGTCTTGGATATTTGGTATGAAGCTTAATCTAGTGGACCTGTACCAAGATTGTCCAAATTATTGCCCTGGGGCCAAAAATGGCCCCGCCCCAGGGCCCACTGGTATTACATAGGCTTATATAGGGAAAACTTTAAAAAAATCTTCTTGTCTGGGACAAGAAGGCCCAGGTCTTTGATATTTGGTATGAAGCTTCATATCGTGGACCTCTACCAAGATTGTTCAAATTATTGCCTTGGGGGCAAAATGGCCCCACCCCGGGGCCCACTGATTTTACATAGGCTTATATAGGGAAAACCTTTAAAAATCTTCTTGTCGAAAACCAGAAGGCCCAGGTCGCAGATATTTGGTATGAAGCTTCATCTAGTGGACCTCTACAAAGATTGTTCATATTATTGCCCTGGGGCCAAAAATGGCCCTGCCCCGGGGCCCACTGGTTTTACATAGGCTTCTATAGTGAAAACCTTTAAAAATCTTCTTGTCTGGAACCAGAAGGCCCAGATCTTTGATATTTGGTATGAAGCTTCAGCTAGTTGACCTCTACCAAGATTGTTCAAATTATTGCCCTGGGGCCAAAAGTGGCCCCGGACCAGGGCCCCCTTGTTTTACAAAGGCATATATAGGAAAAACCTTTAAAAAACGTTTTGTTTGAAACCAGAAGGCCCAGGTCTTTGATGTTTGGTATGAAGCTTCATCTAGTGGACCTCTGCCAAGATTGTTCAAATTATGAGCCCTGGGGCCAAAAAATGTCCCCACACCAGGGCCGCCTGATTTTGCAAAGGCATTATAGGGAAACCTTTAAAAAACTTCTTGTCTGAAACCAGAAGGGCCAGGTCTTTGATATTTGGTATGAAGCTTCATCTAGTGGACCTCTACCATGATTGTTTACCCCATCATGGGGCACACTGGTATTACATAGACTTATATAGGGAAACTTTTAGAAATCTTCTTGTCTGAAACCAGAAGGCCCGGGACTTTGATATTTGTTATTAAGTTTCATGTGGTGGACCTTTACCAAAATTGTTCAAATTATGGATCTGAGGCCAAAAATTGCCCTGCCCCGACACCCACATATAAATCTCTTAGCTCAGGTGAGCGATATAGGACCAGCATGGTCCTCTTGTTTGCATTTTGCACGTGCACACGCACATCATGAAAATCATGCAGTATTCCTGTCAAACAAACTCATGCTTTGGTTGCAACTTTACAATATCAGTTGAAAATGGCGGTCATTTTTATCTTAAACTAACGAAATCAAAATGCTCAAAAAGGTGCATTTTTAGCTCACCTGAGCCGAAGGCTCAGGGTGAGCTATTGTGATCTGTCACCGTCCGTCGTCGTCGTATGTCCCTCCGTCCACAATTTCTTTAAAGAACATCTCATCCTAAACCACTGAACAGATATTGACAAAACTTGGCAGAAATGATCCATAGGTGGTCCTATCTCAAAATTGTTCAAAGAATTCAATTCCATGCAGAACTCTGGTTGCCATGGCAACAAAAAGGGGAAAATAAGAAAAAACCTTTAAAAATCTTCTTGTATGAAACCAGAAGGCCCAGGTCTTTGATATTTGGTATGAAGCTTCATCTAGAGACCTCTACCAAGATTGTTCAAATTATAGCCCCTGGGCCAAAAATGCCCCCTTGCCGGGGCCCTCGGGTTTAACATAGGCTTATAAAGGGAAAACCTTTAAAAATCTTCTTGTTTGAAACCAGAAGGCCCAGGTCTTTGATATTTGGTATGAAGCTTCATCTAGTGGACCTCTACCAAGATTGTTCAAATTATAGCCCTGGGGACAAAAATGCCCCCGCGCTGGAGCCTACTGGTTTTACAGAGGCTTACAAAGGAAAGTCCTTTAAAAATCTTCTTGTCTGATACCAGAAGGCCCAGGTCTTTCATATAAGGTATGAAGGGACCCACTGGTTTTACATAGGCTTATATAGGGAAAACTTTTAAAAATCTTCTTGTCTGTTACCAGAAGGCCCAGGTCGTTGATATTTGGTATGAAGCTTCATCCAGTGAACCTCAACCAAGATTGTTCAAATTATAGCCCTTGGGCTAAAAATGCCCCCCACCCACAACCCCCCGCTGCATGATGCTTCCACGCAGAGCTGAATCCGGACCGCACACTAGTACTGGTAATCCGCTTAGAGGATTTAAGCCTGTCCAGGAACCGCGGTGCGAGGCGGCCCGTCCATGCTAATAAACCTATTGGTTTTATTGGGCGACAGGGCTTGAGATGTCATTTCATCTCAATGTCGGGTAAAAGTCCCACAAAATTGGAAGCAACGTCTCCAAAATGACCTTTACAGTGTTGATGGGGACGTTAAGCCTCAAATCAAACAAAAAACCCACAACCCCCACCCCACCCCCCACCCGCTGGGGCCCATGGTTTTTGCATAGGCTTATAAAGGGAAAACCTTTAAAAATCTACTTGTCTGAAACCAGAAGGCCCAGGTCTTTGATATTTGGTATGGATTTTCATCTAGTGGACCTCTACCAAGATTGTTCAAATTATAGCCCTGGGGCCGAAAATGCCCCCCGAGCCGGGGCCTATGGTTTTTACATAGGCTTATATAGGGAAAACCTTTAAAAAAATTACAGCCCTGGGAGCAAAAATTCCCCCGTGCCCGGGTCTTCCGAGATCGTTCAAATTATAGACCTGGGGCCAAAACTTGCCCCACCCTGGGACCCACATGTACATCTCTTAACTCAGGTGAGCGAATTAGGACCATCATGGTCCTCTTGTCTTGAATCTAAGTTTATAACAATTACACAAATTACCCTGCATATGATAATATCTCAAGCGAGTTAGACTTTCAGAGTCCTGAGCTCATGTCAAGGTCATTGTCACTATTTCTAGAAAACTTTGTCATCGCCCTAGCACATACATTTATTAATGTATTTAATTTTGAATATATACTCACAAAATGCAGGTCCAAGTTTGAATTCTGATAAAATCCACCAGTTATTCTGGGAGTTATGGCCCTCGTTTCTAAACTTTGTTTTTATTACACATAAAAGTAGTTTGTGTTTGATATCTTTGAAATCATTATTAGATTGTTAATTTACCCTGAAAAAAATTCATATTTTATATAATCATGAAATCTAGGTCAAGTTTGATTTTACTTACTATATGCCTATTATTATGACAGTTACATGTATGGCCCCTTTTCAACTTCATCTTTTTACAAAATGCTTGTTTCCAGATGACACTGATGCCTGGGTGGGGGGCATCTGTGTCATAATGACACATTTCTAGTTGCTCATCAGGATTATGCCCTTTGCCTGAGTTAGGGTCCTTTGTAAATTTTTGCATTTGTACATTGCATTCTTTATGATGCATAGCATAATTTTAGAACCATTTATACTAGGATTTTGAAATTTTTTATATGGATTTCTCATGAAAAAATAATTGATACATTTTTTTTTCCTTTTCAAGATTTTGCCTCTTTGCTGAGATATGGCCCTTTGAAAAAAATTGGATGAACTCTTGTCAGCAAATTATCTCAAATGATTGTTGATTAATGGATTGGTAATGTTGAGTAAATAGAAGATCTTACATGAGTGTTCATGTGCTATTGAATTTTTTAAAAGAGTTGAGGAAAAGGGATAAAATGCGAGGCTGTGCCGAGCATTTGATCCCTTTTCTTCAACGAGTTTAATAAATTATTGGTATAGAGGATCTTACATGAGTGTTCATGTATTATTGATTTATTAAACGAGTTTAGGAAAAGGGATAAAATGTGAGGCTTTGCCAAGCATTTTATTCCTTTTCCTCAACAAGTTTAATAAATTCAATAATACATGAGCACGAATGCAAGATTCTATTTATCATATGACATTTAAAATGCATTTTGTTCACAATTGTTTACAAAAATGTCAATATTCCCCCATTAGTAAACGCGATGTCGTTAAGGACATCCTACATGTAACGTTACGGAATGTTTCTAGCTAATTTGCATATTCAATCCACTAGTGGATTATCGAAAATAATACATGGCGTTATTACACTCTCAGACGCGACGTCATATGATAAATGACCTTATTACATTTAGAATAAATTCCAAAAAATACTTGATGAGTTATTGCCCTTTGTAGCTTTGGGCATTTGTACATTGCATGCTTTGTGAGGAATAGCATAAGTTGTGAACCATGTATGCTAGGGTTTTGACATTTAATGTCTGATTTCCTCATGAAAAAATAGCTGATACATATTTGTTTAGCTCACCTGAGCCTAAGGCCCATGGGGAGCTTATAGGATGGTAGGCCTCCACCGTCCTTCCATCCAGTCCAACCATCCAGCAACCATTTTCATTTTCTCTTAAACTACTGGTCCAATTTTAAATTAAATTTCATATGCAGCTTCCTGACTGGCAGAAAGAGAGTTTGCAGGAATGGCCCATGTCACATGACCAAGACTGTCACCAAGACCAAATCTGTTAAAATCCTTTAAACATTTCTTCTCCAGAACCCACTGGGCCAATTATCTTGATACCATAATGATCCGGCTATAAGACGATTTGGCTATAAGACTAGAGCTGGGTATTGCCAGAAAATATGTATCACGATATTATCACGATACCAGACAGGCGATACGATACAGTATCACAATACTTGCTTTGTACAGATTTGCTATGTTTTATTTGGTAAATTTGAACTTTTGTCGAGGAGAAGAAAACAGAGTTTCCTGTTCAATAACAACACATTGGTTTATTAAACATGTCCTTATATTTATATATGCAATAAAATAAAATAAAAGACTTGACAAAAACAAAATGTTTCCATACAAGTGATTAAAATGCTGATCCGGCACATTCAATGTCTGTTTTAGCATCCATTGTTTATATATATGTTAGTAGCGACCGCTTGTATCAACAATAAAACGGTAATTGCACAGACCCATCATCCAAGACACACACCATCAACCACGCAAACATATTTGGGAGCAACAGTTTTGAATAAATCTGAATGGCATAACTTAAAATACCAACAAAATGGGTCCATACTGGAGTCACTTGACCAGACACCTGTTGGTTCCAGTAGTTACTGTATACTGTATCCCGGTAGATACATCAACTGTTTTTATTGGATATAAGCAGCACCTTTTGGATACAGATTTTTGATTGGCGTAAGCACCTCAGAAAAATATGCGTCTCTTGTGTTTCAGACGTTTGTTGATATAACGTAAAAGTATCGGCAAGTATCGATACATGGAATTACCGGTAGTATCGCGATACAGTATCGCCAGCAAAAAAATCATGATATATCGATGCATCGATGATATCGCCCCAGCGCTATATAAGACGGGGGGTACTTTCTGGCCTTTCTTCGGGAGATTTTTGCTTAGTCTCGTCTATAAGACGGGTATAATTTTTTCCAAGTTGCCAGGAGGGGTGTCACTGATGTGGATCTTTCATTTTCAGAGTGAGATAATGGTTGATCAATTTATCTGGGGCTGCATTCATGTTTTTTTTTGCAACAATATTTACCATTGCTTTCCAAAGCCGCCATTTTGTTGTTTACACTAAGAGAGACAACTCTAACAGACTGTAAAAGGCAGCGGTCAATAATGACGCTAAATAACTTTCAAGGCAATCAATATCTACATTAACTGGCACACGATAAAAAGGCCTTGGTCTTTTGCACTTTTGCAAGAAACTACCTCGGGGTTTTTTTTCCGTGTCTACAAGCAGCAAAGGCTCTGGTGAGACTGCACCTGTGCATAACTCTCACGCACAATAACAATCAAGGCAATAGATAATACGGAACCGGCACACAAGAGAAACGTTTTTTCGCAGTGTATAAGTGCTGCACCATTGTAATAATGTCCGTTTTCTCATGATCTGTGTATCGGCGAATTCAATACCTTTCAACTTTTAAGCTTAGAAATGGTGAGAGTTTATCTGACACAGTGTTTGTTTAACACTTGCGATGAATGCAATCATTTATTAATAAACAATTTATTGCCAACATGTGGTCATTGAAGCTGATGAAGATTGACCGCTTCAGACCACACCCTAATAAATCTGTGGATTTGGATTTAAGCCATGATTGGTCATTAGCTGTGGTTGTAATTATGACAGACGGTGAGACCCTGCCCTCATCGAATATTAATGTATCACGTGACAATATGCTGCTCAAGATTTACACCAAAGAAATGTTGATTGATGGCTGTGGATTGTGTCACGGTACGTAGTTTTCTTTAACTGCTACTGGTAACTATAAATTTTATCGCTTTATTGCACGAAGATAAACATAATTATCACAAGGCGATTATGCAGTTCAAGATGATTGCAGCTGGCTAGACAAAAGAAGCTCAGCTTGTTTATGTTACTCGCTAAAAGTTACCAAATTTTATATGGAAATTATAGATGATGACCAACTTCCTTAGTTGCACACTATCTGCTAAAGTATGCACGTTTATCTGCCAGGTGTTATGAAAGAAAATTGACATTTTCCATACATCTCTGACTTTCCGGACTTTGCCGAAATTTTCAAGGCTATCAGACGGGTGTTAAAATTTGGGGTTATTCTGGCGGTAAAAACCCCCGTCATATATCCGGATCATTCGGTACTTGGTATCTAGCATCTGGTGACTAAGCACTACCAAGTTTGCAAAAATGATAATGCTAGGCTGATCTTGACCTATTTTACGCCAAGGTCAAATTTGGTTCCGTAGGTAATTGTACAAGTTTATCACTGTCACAGACTATTGTTACCTGTTGTGTTTCAGGTGAACTTGATGACACTTTGATGCCAGTGGGCAAGGAAATGTTTCAGCACGAAGAATCAGAGGTAGAGTGGGAAGAGGAAGAAGATGTTCTCGGGGAGGCCAGACCAGGAACCACCAAGAGAAAGCAGTATTACGCCAAAAAGGTGATAAGTCGATTTTGGATGGTGGTGATAGTGTGATGAAATATTAACTCTTTTTGTACCAAATGGAATCTTCCTTCTTATATTTAGCAAGAGTTCATTTCAAAATTTAGGGGTGTCCGGTTGTGTTTTCATCAAGATTTATTTGGAAAATGACAGAACTTTTAGCAAACAGTGGCGTCCCTGATCAGACACCCCATTCTGCGGCATCTGATCTGGGCCTGCACTGTTTGCCACTTACCCGTTTTGGGGTTTCTGGTACCAAAAGGGTTAAGCTGTCCTTTCAGTAATTGTGATGGAACATTAGAACAAGAAGTCCATGATTGCCCTATATCTATAGTCCAACCTGTATTAAGCAAGCACCTATGGGATATTCAAAAAGTGCATGCTTAAAACAGGTGGTTGCTTAAGACAGAACTGAATGTCTGCTTGCTTAAGACAGGTTGCTTGCTTAATAGAGGTGGCCACTAAGACAGATTTGACTGTATATAAGATGTTTACATACTTAATATTGAAGTTAATTAATATTGCCTCCATTTCTATTTAACAAGGTAGATTGCTTTAAGACTTTGTATGTATAAATTTTATGTTCAAGGCACCCACTTTCAGTCCGATGATGACGTCAAATATGCACTGGATGACTTTTTGAACAGCCAAGAAAAGAAGTCCTATAAAAGTGGCTTTGAGGCCCTCAAACACTGCTGGCAAAAGTGTATATACTGAACGGGATTATGTTGAAAAATAATACAATATGTCCAACAAAATTCAAATTCTTCAGTATGAGGCTCACAACATATCAATCCGCCCTCATATCTGAAAAAAAAAATTGGAGCTAGAGCATTGAAATTTGGTGTACTGTTGGGACTCACTCAGTGAGGAGGACATCACCTGATTAAATAGCATAAGTTTAGAACCGTGTATGGTAGTGTTTCAAAATTTCATATAAGGATTCTCCTGAAAAAACAATGGACCCGTATTTTTTTCTGAACCAGTGCTTCAGCTGAAGTGCACGACCCGCCGGATGCTTTTAGCTTAATGAGTGTTACCATATATGGGTATGGCAGCCATTTTTGTCATGCGACCTGGACCTAAAACGGTTCCCCCAATAAATGCGCGGTCTGTATTCTGAATCATTTGCAGGATAAAATGCATTCTCACTTTTCCAATACAAAAGCATATGTGTCAAAATTAGACCTTGGCACATAGAAGATCAAGGTCAACCCAGGGTCACCATTTAAGCAATTTATGATGGGCCTACGTCCCAGATGCTATTTATCAAGTTTCGTGGGAATCTGCCCAGTGGTTCTGGAGAAGACTATTTGAAGGGGTTTTACCATGCATGGCTTGGCGGCCATTTTGGTCATGTGACCTGGACCCCATGAGCAAATTTTGGTTTCCCCCATCCCATAGAGGCTCCATATGAAATTTGACTTCAATCGGCCCAACGGTTTCCGAGGAGAAGCAGTTCGAAAATTTTCACATTTTTCGCCTCGACGAGGCTATACTAAATGGAATTTAATATTTCGCAAGTTCATTGGTTAGACCTCATTGATATCTATCAGTATGCCAAAAATTGTTTAAATATTCCAAGCGGTTAAGTTACTATTACCAATTTTCACAAACGGGTTACGGACGGACAGACAGACTGACAGAATGACAGACTGACAGAATGACACGGTGATTTTAGGGCACTCTTAGAAATCAACCGACTTCAGTCGGTCGCTTTTTCTGCGGGTCGTGCAATTATTTCCCATTTTCGAGTTATTTCCCTTTTATTTAAATAACATTGAATAGCATTTCTTTAGAATCATGTATGCTAGTGTTTAAATTTTCATATACATGTATGGGTTCAGCATGAAGTGATAGGTGACCTGTATTTTTATGCCCCCGCATCATATGATGCCGGGGGCATATAGTTTTTCGGTTTTGCGTACGCGTGTACGTCCGTCTGTACATGTGTGTGTACGTACGTACGTACATACGTGCGTACGTACGTACGTGATCCTGTAACCTCAGGTTAAAGTTTTTGTAACAGGTAGAGCCTGAACTTTTAGAACTCATATCTTCCTAACCATTTGATGGAACTGGTTCATATTTGGTATGATGATAGATATAGGTCCAAAGTTTTACTAAGCAATACCCCCACCCATGCCTGTGACCTCAAGGTCAAGGTCACAGACTTAGAAATTTTCAATGTTAAAGACTCAGGTTAAGGTTTTTGTAACAGGTAGACTTGAACATTTTAGAACTCATATTTTCCAAACCATTTGATGGAATTGGTTCATATTTGGTATGATTATAGATATAGGTCCAAAGTTTTATTCAGCGATACCCCCACCTATGCCCATGGCCTCAAGGTCAAGGTCATGGACTTAGAAATTTTCCATGTTAAAGACTCCAGTTAAGGTATTTGTACCTGATAGAACCTGAACTTTTATGATAGCTTTGGTTCATATGATGATAGATATAGGTACAATGTTATATTCAGCAATACCCCCACCCATGCCTATGACCTCAAGGTCAAGGTCACAGACTCAGACAATTTTAATGTGAAAGATTTTAAAGAGCTCAAATTTTCCAAACTATATTATGGATTTGGCTTATGCATGCTATGATGATAGATACAGGTCCAAATGTTTATTTGGCAATACCCCCACTCATGCCTATGGCTTCAAGGTCAAGGTCACAGACTTAGAAATTTTTAATTAGATATTTTAAGAGTTGATATTTTCCAAATCATGCGATGGATTGAGTTGATATTTGGTATGATGTTAGATACCTGTCCATTTTATTCAGCGATACCCCCACCCATGCCCATGAGCTCAAGGTCAAGGTCACAGACTTAAAATTTTTTAATTATCCCCTCGCACAACATAGCTCTAGCGTCTATATTTCTTCACTGATTTCAATATAACTTCACACAAATGTTCCTTATGACAATATCTCTAGCGAGTTCCACTTTCAAGGTCATGACCTCAAGGTGAAGGTCACTGGGGCTATTTTTAGAAAAACTTTGTCATTGCTCTAGCGCTTACATTCTTCACCGATTTCAATATAACTTCACACAAATGTTCCTTATGACAATATCTCGAGCCATTTCGACTTTCAAGGTCAAGGTCACTGTGGCTATTTTTAGAAAAACTTTGTCATTGCTCTAGGGCTTACATTTTTATGCCCCCGCATCATATGATGCCGGGGGCATATAGTTTTTCGGTTTTCCGTACGTGCGTACGTGCGTACGCGTGTATGTCCGTCTGTACGTGTGTGTGTACGTACGTACGTACATACGTACGTACGTACGTACGTACGTGATCCTGTAACCTCAGGTTAAAGTTTTTGTAACAGGTAGAGCCTGAACTTTTAGAACTCATATCTTCCTAACCATTTGTTGGAACTGGTTCATATTTGGTATGATGATAGATATAGGTCCAAAGTTTTACTAAGCAATACCCCCACCCATGCCTGTGACCTCAAGGTCAAGGTCACAGACTTAGAAATTTTCAATGTTAAAGACTCAGGTTAAGGTTTTTGTAACAGGTAGACTTGAACATTTTAGAACTCATATTTTCCAAACCATTTGATGGAATTGGTTCATATTTGGTATGATTATAGATATAGGTCCAAAGTTTTATTCAGCGATACCCCCACCCATGCCCATGGCCTCAAGGTCAAGGTCATGGACTTAGAAATTTTCCATGTTAAAGACTCCAGTTAAGGTATTTGTACCTGGTAGAACCTGAACTTTTATGATAGCTTTGGTTCATATGATGATAGATATAGGTACAATGTTTTATTCAGCAATACCCCCACCCATGCCTATGACCTCAAGGTCAAGGTCACAGACTCAGACAATTTTAATGTGAAAGATTTTAAAGAGCTCAAATTTTCCAAACTATATTATGGATTTGGCTTATGTATGCTATGATGATAGATACATGTCCAAATGTTTATTTGGCAATACCCCCACTCATGCCTATGGCTTCAAGGTCAAGGTCACAGACTTAGAAATTTTTAATTAGATATTTTAAGAGTTGATATTTTCCAAATCATGCGATGGATTGAGTTGATATTTGGTATGATGTTAGATGCCTGTCCATTTTAATCAGCGATACCCCCACCCATGCCCATGAGCTCAAGGTCAAGGTCACAGACTTAAAATTTTTTAATTATCCCCTCGCACAACATTGCTCTAGCGTCTATATTTCTTCACTGATTTCAATATAACTTCACACAAATGATCCTTATGACAATATCTCTAGCGAGTTCCACTTTCAAGGTCATGACCTCAAGGTCAAGGTCACTGTGGCTATTTTTAGAAAAACTTTGTCATTGCTCTAGCGCTTACATTCTTCACCGATTTCAATATAACTTCACACAAATGTTCCTTATGACAATATCTCTAGCGAGTTCCACTTTCAAGGTCAAGGTCACTGTAGCTATTTTTAGAAAAACTTTGTCATCGCTCTAGCGCTTACATTTCTTCACCGATTTCATATAACTTCACACAAATGTTCCTTATGACAATATCTTGAGCCATTTCGACTTTCAAGGTCAAGGTCACTGTGGCTATTTTTAGAAAAAACTTTGTCATTGCTCTAGCCCTGCATTTCTTCACTGGTTTCAAAATAACTTCACACAAATGTTCCTTATGACAATACCTCAAACGAGTTTGACTTTCAAGGTCAAGGTCACTGTGGCTATTTTTAGAAAAACTTTGTCATTGCTCTAGCGCTTACATTTTTTCACCATTTTCAATATTACTTCACACAAAGTTCCACTCTCAAGGTCAAGGTCACTGTGG
The DNA here is from genome assembly GCA_963580285.1 of Lucinisca nassula. Classification (NCBI taxonomy): domain Eukaryota; kingdom Metazoa; phylum Mollusca; class Bivalvia; order Lucinida; family Lucinidae; genus Lucinisca; species Lucinisca nassula. The sequence goes on along the minus strand of OY757012.1, from coordinate 65,692,042 downwards.
CTATTTTTAGAAAGACTTTGTCATCGCTTTAGCGCTTACATTTCTTCACCGATTTCAATATAACTTCACACAAATGTTCCTTATGACAATACCTCGAGCAAGTTCGACTTTCAAGGTCAAGGTCACTGTGGCTATTTTTAGAAAAACTTTGTCATTGCTCTAGTGCTTCCATTTTTTCACCAATTTCAATATAACTTCTCACAAATGTTCCTGATAACAAGGTCACACACTTAGAAAATTTTGTTGCAACATGGATTTTCGGGGTGAGGCGGGGCCCTTGGCGGGGGCATCTGTGTCGTCTGGACACATTTCTAGTTTTTTTCATTTTTGAGTTATTTATTTGTTAGTGTTTTAGTGGACCCACTTGTTTCATCTAGACTTTTATACCACAATCAGGCATTCTAGTAAACTGAAAAAGGGGGTTGAATAACTGCACGCTGTAATCAGTAGCAACCTATAATATCTTCTACTGACCTATAATACATCCGGACCTACTTTTCAGGTCCCAAATTTGCAAGTGTAAACAATAACACGCAACCTAACTCTGTCTCTGGTCGGGCCCATCAGAGTCTAACTGTTGGCTTTCTTTTGCTCCAGCATTTCAATAGTTTCTTGCTGTCAAGTCCTCACCGTTGTTTCATCTCTGTGGTTGTTTGATTTTTTGTATTCGCTGAGAGGTTGCACTGGTGAGTTAGGAGGTAACCAAAATTTTAGCTAAAATGGTCACCAGAGCAAAAAATGGAAAAATCTTTAAACGATATCTCTTCCTAGGCTAATGGTATGATTCCAAATAATTTCACAGGAAGATTCCTTGGCAGACCCTCTACCAGAACTGCTAAACTTGTTCAGCTCTGTTGAACAAAATGGCTGCCAGAGCCAAAAATAGACAAAAAAAAACCTTTTACGACATGTCCTTGGCTAATGGTCCGTGTTAAAAATGACTTCACAGGAATGTTCCTGGGGTGACCCTCTAAAACTTGAAAAACTTGTTCAGTGTTCCGTCTGACCTGGGCAGATCACAAAAATTTTGGAGCTAGAACAAGAGAAGTTTTTTTCTTGTTTAGTGTTTCTGGTTTCTCAGACAAACACACCAGCAAACTATTATTGCTGGTTATTGTAGATTTTTAATTCTTCCATTTTTAGTTTAATTTACATTGTTGACATAATTTCCCGCCATTACCACACCGGTGGGTGGGGTAAACGCAAAATTTAATTATTCTTCGGAGGCTTGCCACATTCATTTTTCTGAAGAGCCGGTGAGTTGTCAGATATTTGAGTGTGAGTGTGTTGAGCTATATATAATTTTGATCAGGGTGCTGAATAGTCCTTTGTAGCTGTCAGTGCACTGATTGTTAAAACTGGGAATCAGAATTGTTATTTTCATTCGGAAGAGCCTTATGTTATCAGCTTGTCAGCGAGTGTGGACTGTGCGTACAGCTGGCAGACGGCTGGTAACCGAGTGTTGTCAGGTAGTTGAGTGTGCAGAGCTCTTTATCTTGTTTTATTGTTTGAATCAAAGTTGCCCAGTATACTAAAAAGAAGGTCTCCCTGCTTCCCATGGTCTTGATTGTTTGGTTCACCCTTTGGAAATTAAGTAACAGAACGCAACCGGATGATGGAAATCAGGAGTGCAGGATTGCAAAAGAGCAACACTGCGATAAAACTTCTCAGTACTTGGCTTTAACTAGGAAGCTAAGGAACAAACGACGTTCGGAGGGCTTACACAACTTCAAGTCCTCAGATGGAACAAATTTGGTCATTCTATTGATCTTGGCCGGAGACATTGAAACTAACCCTGTCCAAGGTTTCGCTGTGGGCTGTGCAAAAAATATTGCAAAGACCCTCAGAAATGGGTAGAATGTTAGGACTGAAAAGCATTTTCATTCCTCGTGTTCTGAATTGGATGAAAACCAATTGCTAGAGCTTGAAATTGGAATTGGAACTTGGTATTGCAAAGATTGCAAAGCAGACTGTGGCCTATGCAGTGGTGATGTTCTGAATGAAAATAAAGCCGTTCAGTGTGACCAGTGTGAAATGTGGATTCACACGGATTGCGCTTTCCTTTCAGATGCCGAGTATGGCAAACTGGTAAACTCGAGTTGTTCATGGATATGCCCGAAGTGCAAGGTTTTTAATTTCTCTGACTCTTTCTTCAGCGAACCTATAGAACTGGAAGAAAGTAATAAATTTGAACCTCTGTCAAAGGAAAAAGGAGTTAAATCTCCGACTATTGACATGAGAAGCCGAATTTTGTCAAAGGTTTGAAACTTTGCAGTATTAACATTAACAGTTTAAGAGGAACAATACTTGACCTTTTAGCTTTCCTTGATACACACCAACCACATATTGTGGCTATTCAGGAAACAAAGATTGACAGTTCAATTATGACTTCGGAGCTTTTCCCTGAGACCTGCGATTACAGTGTCTACAGAAAAGATGGAAACACTCATGGCGGTGGCATGATGTTGTTAGTTCACAGAGACATCTCTCATATACCATTCATGGAACTGCAAAACAACCCCGAATATGTTTGGGTTAAGGTTTTTGCAAACAAAACTTCCCACTTTGTTGCAAGTTGGTATCGTCCACCTAACAACACTGTCGAAAACTTCCAGTTATTTAAAGATCAGCTTGATCGCATTAAGTCTCAGAATAAAGGTAAAAAGCTGCCGGCAGTACATTTTCTAGGTGACTTCAACTACAGAGAGATTTTTTGGCCAGATAGGCTTAGCAAACAAGGCATGATGCTGAGTCCGTCAGAGGGACAGGTACTGGTTGACATCGTGAATGATCATGGCTTGGAACAGGTTGTTGACTTCCCTACTCGAGATAGGAACACTTTGGGTTTGATTCTTACAACTTTGCCAGGACAGTTTGGGGATATTAAATCCCCGGACAAACTAAGTGATCATGATGTTGTCTCTGGATTTTTGAAAATCTTCATACACCTATAAAGAAACCTCGTAGAAAGGTGTACTAAATCAAAAGGGTGACTATGAAACTAAGAGGAAGGATGCCCTAAAATTTGCAAGAGAGAAATAATTTAATGGTCATTCAGATGCTCGGTCTGTCCAGGAGAACTTTGATTTGATAAAGTCTTTCATTCAATCTTCGTCCGAAAATCATATCCCCTCCAAAACTAGCAGGTCGGTATCTTCAATTCCATGGATCACACCAGAAATAAGAAGAAAAATTTGTAGGAGAAATAAGGTTCATGATAAGGCAAAAAAGTTGGAATGTAGTAAACTCATGCCAAAATTTGAAAACTTGAGACGAGAAATTAAAAAGGACATAAAAAATCAGCATGATCTGTATGTACATGTAAATAACTTGGTAGGTGATGTAAAGGCAAATCCCAGCGACTTCTACAAATATATCAATAGCCAGAAGAAAGATAGGCAAGGTATCCCACCCCTTAATAAAAGAGGAGGGAACGGGGTCGCTGAATCGGACCCTGAAAGGGCAGAGGAATTGGTTGGTCATTATACCCCCGGCATACGCAGTATGCCATGGGGGTATATAGTTTTCCTATTTTCTCTGTGTGTGTGTGTGTGTTTGTGTGTGTGTCTGTTAACATTTTCGTGTCCGCTCCATAACTTTTGAACCGCTTGACATATTTTCATGAAACTTCACATAAATGTTAAACACAATGAGACGACGTGCAGAACATATGAACCGTAACTCTTGCTTTTCTACTTTCAGAGTTATTGCCCTTTGTATTTTTTAACTTGCATTTTCGTGTCCGCTCCATAACTTTTCAACCGCTTGATATATTTTCATGAAACTTCACATAAATGTTAAACACCATGAGACGACGTGCAGAACACATGAACCGTAACTCTTGCTTTTCTACTTTCAGAGTTATTGCCCTTTGTATGTTTTAACTTGCATTTTCGTATCCGCTCCATAACTTTTCAACCGCTTGATATATTTTCATGAAACTTCACATAAATGTTAAACACCATGAGACGACGTGCAGAACATATGAACCGTAACTCTTGCTTTTCTACTTGCAGAGTTATTGCCCTTTGTTAGCTCACCTGTCACGTAGTGACAAGGTGAGCTTTTGTGATCACTTTTTGTCCGTCGTGCGTGCGTGCGTCCGTGCGTCCGTAAACAATTTCAAATAAGTATATCTCTAATACCCCATGGTCAATCTTGATCAAATTTCATGGGAAGCATCATCAGGTAGGGGGAAAGGCTGCATGAGGTTTTTGGGCTGATCAGATTGGAATTCTGGTTGCCATGGCAACATATAGCTCCCATAGACTATCAATGGGAAAAAATTAAAATATCTTCTTCTCTGAAACCACAGGGCCCAGAGCTTAGATATTTAGCCTGTATTAACGGCCAGTGGTCACCTACATAATTCCTGCCAATCATGCCCCTGGGGTCCGAATTGGCCACACCCCGGGGCCCCTTTGCTCCCATAGACTCATAATGGAACAAAATGCTTCAAAAATCTTCTTCTCGGAAACCACAGGGCCCAGAGCTTAGATATTTAGCATGTAGCAACAGCAAGTGGTCACCTACATAATTCCTGCCAATCATGCCCCTGGGGTCCAAATTGGCCACACCCCGGGGCCCCTTAGCTCCCATAGACTCATAATGGAAAAAAAGCTTCAAAAATCTTCTTCTCTGAAACCACATGGCCCAGAGCTGAGATATTTGGCATGTAGCAACGGCAAGTGAACACCTACATAATTCCTGCCAATCATGCCCCTGGGGTCCAAATTGGCCACACCCCGGGGCCCCTTAGCTCCCATAGACTCATAATGGAAAAAAGCTTCAAAAATCTTCTTCTCTGAAACCACAGGGCCCAGAGATTAGATATTTAGAATGTAGCAACGGCCAGTGGTCACCTACATAATTCCTGCCAATCATGCCCCTTGGTTCCAAATTGGCGACGCCCCAGGGGCCCCTTCGCTCCCATAGACTCATAATGGAACAAAAAGATTAAAAAATCTTCTTCTCTGAAACCACAGGACCCAGAGCTTAGATATTTAGCATGTAGCAACGGCAAGTGGTCACCTACATAATTCCTGCCAGTCATGCCCCTGCGTTTCGAATGGGCACGCCCCGGGGCCCTTTAGCTCCTATAGACTCATAATTGAAAAAAGCTTCAAAAATCTTCTTCTCTGAAACCACAAGGCCCAGAGCTGAGATATTTGGCGTGTAGCAACGGCAAGTGGTCACCTACATTAATCCTGCCAATCATGCCCCTAAGGTCCAAATGGGCCATGCCCCGGGGCCCCTTAGCTCCCATAGACTCATAATGGAAAAAAAGCTTCAAAAATCTTCTTCTCTGAAACCACAGGGCCCAGAGTTTAGATATTTAGCATGTAGCAACGGCAAGTGGTCACCTACATAATTCCTGCCAATCATGCCCCTGCGTTCCGAATGGGCCACATGCCGGGGCCCCTTTGCTCCCAAAGACTCATAATGGAAAAAAGCTTAAAAAATCTTCTTCTCTGAAACCACAGGGCCCAGAGCTTAGATATTTAGTACGTAGCAACGTCAAGTGGTCACCTATATAAATTCCTGCCAATCATGCCCCTTGGGTCCAAAAGGGCCACGCCCTGGGGCCCCTTAGCTCCTTTAGACTCATAATGGAAAAAAAGCTTCAAAAATCTTCTTCTCTGAAACCACAGCGCCCAGAGCTTAGATATTAAGCATGTAGCAATGGCATGTGGTCACCTACATAAATCCTGCCAATCATGCCCGTGGGGTCCAAATGGGCCACACCCCGGGGCCCTTTAGCTCCTATAGACTCATAATGGAAAAAAGCTTCAAAAATCTTCTTCTCTGAAACCACAGGGCCCAAAGCTTAGATATTTAGCATGTAGCAACGGCAAGTGGTCACCTACATAATTCCTGCCAATTATGCCCATGGGTTCCAAACGGGCCACGCCCCGGGGCCCTTTAGCTCCTATAGACTCATAATGGAAAAAAGCTTCAAAAATCTTCTTCTCTGAAATCACAGCGCCCAGAGCTTAGATATTTAGTAGGTAGCAACGGCAAGTGGTCACCTATATAATTCCTGCCAATCATGCCCCTGGGGTCCAAAAGGGCCACACCCTGGGGCCCCTTAGCTCCTATAGACTCATAATGGAAAAAAAAGCTTCACAAATTATTCTTCTCTGAAACCACAGGGCCCAGAGCTTAGATATTTAGCATGTAGCAATGGCAAGTGGTCACCTACATTAATCCTGCCAATCATGCCCATGGGATCCAAATGGGCCACGCCCTGGGGCCCCTTAGCTCCCATAGAATCATAATGGAAAAAAAGCTTCAAAAATCTTCTTCTCTGAAACCACAGGGCCCAGAGCTTAGATATTTAGCATGTAGCGACGGCAAGTGGTCACCTACATAATTCCTGCCAATCATGCCCCTGGGATCCAAACAGGTGAGCGATATAGGGCCATTGGGCCCTCTTGTATGTTTTAACTTGCATTTTACGTGTCCGCTCCATAACTTTTCAACCGCTTGATATATTTTCATGAAACTTCAAATAAATGTTAAACACCATGAGACGACGTGCAGAACATATGAACCGTAACTCTTGCTTTTCTTCTTGCAGAGTTATTGCCCTTTGTATGTTTTAACTTGCATTTTCGTGTCCGCTCCATAACTTTTCAACCGCTTGATATATTTTCATGAAACTTCACATAAATGTTAAACACCATTAGACGACGTGCAGAACACATGAACCGTAACTCTTGCTTTTCTACTTTCAGAGTTATTGCCCTTTGTATGTTTTAACTTGCATTTTCGTGTCCGCTCTGTAACTTTTCAACCGCTTGATATATTTTCAAGAAACTTCACATAAATGTTAAACACCATGAGACGACGTGCAGAACACATGAACCGTAACTCTTGCTTTTCTACTTTCAGAGTTATTGCCCTTTGTATGTTTTAACTTTCATTTTCGTGTCCGCTCCATAACTTTTCAACTGCTTGATATATTTTCATGAAACTTCACATAAATGTTAAACACCATGAGACGACGTGCAGAACACATGAACCGTAACTCTTGCTTTTCTACTTTCAGAGTTATTGCCCTTTGTATCTTTTAACTTGCGTTTTCGTGTCCGCTCCATAACTTTTCAACCGCTTGATATATTTTCATGAAACTTCACATTAATGTAAAACGCCATGAGACGACGTGCAGAACACATGAACCGTAACTCTTGCTTTTCTACTTTCAGAGTTATTGCCCTTTGTACGTTTTAACTTGCATTTTCGTGTCCGCTCCATAACTTTTCAACCGCTTGATATATTTTCATGAAACTTCACATAAATGTTAAACACCATGAGACGACGTTCAGAACACATGAACCGTTACTCTTGCTTTCCTACTTTCAGAGTTATTGCCCTTTGAATATTATGAGTTTTACCATACACTTGTGTCTGCTCTGTAACTTTAAAACCGTTTGATATATTTTCATGAAACTTCAAACAAATGTAAAGCAAGATAATAGGATGGGCAGAACACAAGAACCATAACTCTTGTTTGCAAACATTACAAATTATTTCCATTTGAAGATTGTAAATTATGTGTCTGCTAATATCTTCGTGTCTTCTCCATTACTTTTAAACGGCTTGACATATTTTCATAAAACTCCACACGAATGTTGAACACTATGAGACGACGTGCAGAACACATGAACCATAACTCTTGCTTTCCTACTTTCAGAATTATTGCCCTTTGAATCTTGAAAATGGCCATTCTATGGAATATGGCCTGTATATGCAAAGAAGCTTTTGACATTGCTATTTTCAGCTGAGGTGATGGCACTGGCCGGGGGTATACGTACCCCACTGGGCACTTTTGTCTGGTTTCAATGATGCATTTAATAACACTGAGTTCAACAAGGTTCCATTGACTGCAAGATCGGCCCCTTTCATGGAAAATATTGTTGTATCCTCAGCGGGAGTGATCAAGTTACTTAAAGGCTGTCGAGTCCTCACCGTTGTCTCACCTCTGTGGTTCTTTGATTTTTTGTGTTCACGGAGATGTTGCACTGATGAGTTAGGAGGCCTTCATGCGGACTGAACAAATTATTTGTCTAAATCGCGACGGAAGTAAGGGCGAGGATTGTGGCCACGTAAAATCGATTTAAGCCCCCCAGTGGAAATCATTCCACTGACCGTTCCAGGGCGGTTCTTCTGTGGCGGTTTATTTATGGCGTTGTTTGTTACTTACTGTGTGTATCACTTGTATCTTTTTATTTTGGATGGCCATGTGGCCATTTTGTGGGAAAGTAACTGTCCTTATGGCCTTCCTTTGTTTAGGTTTCCATTATGGTCTGGTCGCTTAATGTTTGTGTTTCTTTCCCTTTGGTGTCTTTGATGGGTGGGGTAAGTTAATTGTATCGATTCCTGATCTTTGTTTTACTTCTACTGTGAACCCGTCTAAAGCTTTAGGGCCTGATGAGCTTCATCCTAGAGTCCTGAAGGAACTAGCAAACGAGTTAGGTCCAGTTTTCGCTCATCTTTTCCAACAATCTCTCAATACAGGTGAAATTCCCGAAGAATGGCTTCTAGCGAATATCTGTCCACTTTTCAAAAAAGGAGACAGGGCTCTTGCTCGTAATTATCGCCCGGTGTCAATGACCTGTGTTCAATGTAAATTGCTTGAACACATAGTCTGCTCAAACATCATGGCCCACTTGGATGAACATAAACTTTTGTCAGACAGACAATATGCATTTAGGAAAAGGCGTAGTTGCGAAACTCAGTTGAGCACGGTTATTAATGATTGGGCAAAAATCTTGGACAAAGTGGGGCAGGTGGACACATTTATTCTGGACTTTGAGAAGGCTTTTGACACCCCTCCTCATGAACTACTTAAATCAAGTTTTATTTGGTTATGGAATCGGAGGGAAGACTCTCAAATGGATAGATTCCTTCCTTTGCTACAGAAAACGGCCTGCTGTTATTAATGGTGAATCTTCAGTTTGGGCGCCAGTTTTATCTGGGGTCCCCCAGGGGACTGTTCTTGGTCCGCTGCTATTCTCCCTGTACATCAATGATATTTCCACTGACATTGACTCGGAAATAAGTTCGCAGACGACTGTGTTTGCTAGCGGGAAATCAGAGATACTGTGGACTCAGTGAAACTTTAGAAGGATATAGATAGATTAGGATGTTGAGCACGAAAATGGGGCATGAGATTTCAACCCGTTAAATGTAATATTATGCAGATAACTAGGAAAAGAATAAATAAAATTGAGGCTTCTTACACCTTAGAGGGAATCGTCCTCGAAAATGTGAATTCCATTACATACCTTGTTGTGACAATCACTCACGATTTGAGATGGAATACACACATTAGCAACATGTGTACAAAGGCGAATAGAACACTTGGTTTCCTGAGGCAAAATCTTCATCAGTGTCCTCGAAATGTGAAGGAGACAACATATAGGGGATTTGTTTGCCCAATCTTGGAATATGGTAGTTGCATCTGGGACCCAAGCGGAGTGGTCCTTAATGAAGAAATTGAAAAAGTTCAGAATAGAGCTGCTAGATTTGTAACAGGAAATTACTGCTTTGAACTGGGAGCATGACTGGAATTCTAGGAAAATTAAGATGGGAGGCTCTCAAGAAAAGGAGAAGAGACAGTAGGCTCATACTCTTATACAAAGGTCTAAAGGGTGCTGCCAGCATTCCAACAGATGACCTTGTTCCCTTCCCCCAGCTAGGCACTATATGAGGCACCATTCAATGACGTTTCAGACCCTTACTGCAAGAACTGACTTTTGTAAAGAATCGTTGTTCCCCCGAACCATTAGAGATTGGAATGCCCTTCCCGATTCCATTATTTTGACGGCTGAAGGTGCTGAGGATTGTAAAGCTAAGTTTACCTCTTTGGTTAGAGCTAGGGACTAACTTCTCATATCACAGGTCCTGGTGTATGAATGTCATTTGACGTGTCAATAGTAACAATTCTGATTCTGATTCGGAAGGAGATCTCCTCCTGGGTTAATAATCCAATATCTATGTTATTTCACAGAAACATTCCTTTGTTGACCCTCTACCAATATTGCTTAAATGGTTCCACTTCACCTAAGAAAATGGCTGCCAGAGCTAACTATAGAAAAACTCGAAATGACCTCTAGGCCGATGGCACAGTTTAAAATAGAAGTGAAGGCAATGATCAGAAATCGATACAATTTACCCACAGTTCCTATCGGAGACACCAAGGGAAAGAAACACAAACATGAAACAACTAGACCCTAATGGAAACATCACTAGCGGAAAGCCCAAAGGACAGTTACTTTCCCACAAAATGCCCAATAGGCTATCCAAAGAAAATAATATAAGCGATTCACACACTCTGACAAGCCATAACAAAAACAAACCACGACAGAAGAACCACCTTGGAAGGTCAGTGAAATGAATTCCACTGGGGGCCTTAAATCAATTTTACGTGGCCACAATCCTCGCCCTTACTTCCGTAATAATTTGTCCAGTCTGCATGAAGGCCTTCTAACTCATCAGTGCAACATCTCCGTGAACACAAAAATCAACTACCGTAGAGCGAGCAGTCGATGGCAAGCCATCGCAAATCCCCACGCTTTTGCCAAATAGCCGACGTGACCTTTTGACTCCTTGAGAAAGGCCCTTTGGGCGGAGCTAACTATAACATCCCTCTTGCACGCCCTCACCATGTAAGGAAGTCATGCAGCAAATATGGTTGCATTTCAGCCAGTGGTTAAGGAGGAGATAGCATGACAGACGGACAGACAGACTGACGGAGGCATTCACAATATCCCCCAACGTTTTCTTTAAAAGCATGGGGATATAAAAATAGCCACAGTGACCTTGACCATGAGGTCATGACCTTGAAAGTCAACTCACTCGAGATATTGTCATAAGGAACATTTGTGTGAAGTTATATTAAAATCAATCAAGAAATGTATCTCTGCATGCTGATCTCAGCCTGTTGAATGCCTTAAGTTGCTTGATTGATTATCTATCTGGTCCATCTTTTTTTACTTTGCTTTACATAGTCCTTGACTGCTAAAAAGTCTTTAGCTCAGAAATCTTACATAGTCCTTGACTGCTAAAAAGTCTTTAGCCCAGAAATCTATATACATCATACTTTTAGGTTCTGTGCTTCTGATTCTTTGCTTTCCTTTTATAGAACATATTTAGGGATAACCGTCCTAAGTTTTGATAGGATATGAAGAGGACATGGATTATGCTTTAACCCTTTTTGTACCAAATGGAATCTTCCTCCTTATAAATAATAGGAGTTCATTTCAAAATTTAGGGGTGTCAGGTTGTGTTTTCATCAAAATTTATTTTGAAAACGACTGAACTTTTAGCAAACAGTGGAGGCCCTGATCAGCAAACTTATTTTGAAAAGGACTGAACTTTTAGCAAACAGTGGAGGCCCTTTTAGCAAACAGTGGAGGCCCTGCCGCGTTTTGCGGCGTCTGATCTGGGCCTGCACTGTTTGCCCGGGTACCTGTTTTGGGGTTTCTGGTACCATATGGGTATTAAAGAAGTTTGATTTAAAAAAAAAAAGTTCGAAAACTGACACAACAGTCTGATATGGAGTTAAGTTCCTTGATTGCTAATTCCTTAATCTTATTTGCTGCATAACTCCATCATTTTCAATGGGATTTTCTTTAAGTGAGTGACCTTGACCTACATTTAAACACAGGTGAGCATTAAGGACCACCATGGTCCTCATGTTTTTGTTTCAGATCACTGTTGCCCTGTTTGCAAGCCATTCAGTTGCACTTCTGAATCTAATGTCTGTTTTTGTTACAGATCGCTAGTGCCCTGTTACAGAGCCACCCAGTAGCTGATGTGACATGTAATCTGTACTTTTTCAACATGAAGCTAACAGGGGCGATAACTGATGAACAGAACACCAGGGGTCGCCGTATCTATGTTCCAGAAGATTCACCAAGAGGCTTTGGATTATTGACAGCCAAAAACATTCCTTTGGTAGGTATATTTCTAGAGATGCAGAGAAATAGATTAGTATTTGTACACTGGAGATTGGAGGGAATCAGATGGTGAAGCAGTTACCTCAACAGCCCATGCAGCATACTTGAATTATCCTGTTATACTGCCTAACAGAATTATTCCATTTGGAGCACCAGTGATAAATTCCTGCATACCTGTGTTAATTTTTTAGCTCACCAGAGCTGAAGGCTCCGGGGGAGCTTATAGAACAGGCAGTGGTACGTTGTCTGTCGTCATCTGCGTCGTCAACATTGTCAAACAACATCTTCTCTGAAACTACTTGGCCAATTGAAACCAAATGACATGTGGAGCCTCTATGGGAAGGGGAAACAAAAGTTTTTTTCGTGAGGACTAGGTCACATTGACCAATATTGCCGCCATGTCCATATATGGTAAAAACCTTTAAAAATCTTCTCAGAACTGAATGGCCGATGACCTTGAAACATGGTATGCAGCATCGGGGACTTGGGCCCTACCAATTTTGTTCAAATGATGACCATTGGTTGACCTTGCTCTGTTTTACTTCAAGGTCAGATTTGGCCACTTAGACATTTGTATGGAAAAATGGCAAAAACAGTGGATTTTTATGCCCCCGGAATCAAAGTTTTTGGTCTGTTTGTCTGTTTGTCTCTCCGCAAAAACCTTAACATTGGGCATAAATTTTGAATGGTTACTGATAGGGCTTTCATATTTCACATGTGCATTCCTTGTCACAAGACCTTTCAAGAGGTACCATAAATTTTGACCGTGTGACCTTGACCTTGACATTTGACCTACTTTTGACCTCCTTTTTTAAAACTTTAACATTGGCCATAACTTTTGATTGGTTAGTGATAGGACATTCATATTTCACATGTCTATTCCATGTAACAAGACCTTTCCAGTGATACCATAAATTTTGACCTCATAACCTTGACCTTTACATTTGACCTACTTCTTTTTTAAAACCTTTAACATTCGCAAAAACTTTAACAGATTGCAGAGCCCATAAATGAATCATGTCGACACCAGGTCAAGGTCACATTGGAAGGTTACGACTGACATGTCTCATGAGCTATGTCGGTCTGTGTGTTCTCGGAGGGGGATGTGCTGTGTTTGCCGGGTCTTGTCCATCATCCTTTTCGATTTCAAAACTTTGGGGTTTAGACACACTGATGAAGATTAAATATCAGAAAGGCCTCTGTGTCACTAAATTTGGTATAGCTACACCTTAATTGCAACCACTGGGTCGGTATCTCTGCTGGTGGATGATTTGTTCGTCCCCGAGGGTATCATCAGCTCAGTATCAGTTCCTTTGTGCTGAGGCTGATACTGCCGTGTTGACGTAAGCACTCAAGTACTGATTTATATAACTATATTATATCTTTAATTTTTGCAGTATAAAATTCCTACTTGTCTAAAACTAAGACTGACTTGTCACGTGAGACATGTATCTTAGCAGATTTGGTTGCCACGTTTTGTTATATTTTAAACATTGCAAGTCTCGCTACTTTGGACATCTCCTTCCTGATGCCCGGGACTTCCGTGGAGCGTGGGCCATGTTTGCTGATGTTGGCTTGGTGGGGGACGCCTATCTGGATCGGGCGTCTCTTGCCTGATGCCTCCAGCTGACATGTCTCATGAGCTATGTCGGTCGTTGTGTGCTCGGAGGGGGATGTGCTGTGTTTGCCGTGTCTTGTCCATCATCCGTTTAGATTTCAAAACTTTGGGGTATAGACACATTGATGAAGATTAAATATCAGAAAGGCCTCTGTGTCACTAAATTTGGTATAGTTACACCTTAATTTCAAACTTTGAATTGTGTGTCCGTTCCATATCTCCATTACCCTTCAAAGGATTTTCATTAAATTTTGGTCAAATGCCCCTCTCAATGAGCTGATGTGGAGAACACATAAATAAACCATGCTGACTCAATGTCAAGGTAACAGTTGAAGGTCATGAGTTTGAAACTTTGTATTTTGTGTCCCCTGGAAGGATTTTCATTAAACTTTCGTCAAATAACCCTCTCATTGAGCTGATGTGCAGAACCCGTAAATAAACAATACCAAATAAACCATGCCAATTCAAGTTCAAGGTCACAGGTGAAGGTCACAAGTTTGAAACTTTGAATTCAGTGTCTGTTCCATATCTCCTTTACCCCTGGAAGGATTTTCCTTTAAGTTTGGTGAAATATCCCCCCCCAGTCAGCTGATGTGCAGAACCCATAAATAAACCATACCAACTCAAGGTCAAGGTTTCTTGTTCATTTTAACTTGTGAGCAAGATATCTCGAAAACTGTTTAAAATTGACTTAGAACTCGACAGGCTTTTAGAAAATGATGATTAGATGACCTGATTAACTTTAAAAAATCTTTTTTTTTTCTGGAGTTATGGCCTTTTGAAAAATTTGCAATTTAATCTTGTAAGCAAGATCTGAATGTTTTTTTTTTCACCTTATAATGGGCATTTGACATTTTGGCATTTATTGGCAAGCATATATGGTTGGGGGCAAAGTTTTATAAACACTAGTTCTACTTTCCTCTTATTTCAGGTGCCATTGTTTCCAGTGTACACGAGATCAGGGGAAGTAAGTGTGTCAGTAGATATTGTGAAATCTGATCTCGTACTGACAGAGTCACAGCTAAGTTGGCTGAAACTGTTCCACAAGTATTTGTTTGCTAATGTTCTACGACTTGAGAAGGACCCCATGGACTATTTACCTGATGAAGCGGTGGTCGGTTATCTTATTGTACCTGTTAACAAGCAAGGTATGGTGTGAAAGCCTTATATGATGGTCTCCATGCTCCAATCTCTTTATGTCTAGCATCACAGCAAAAGAGACATTTTAATAGGCCTTGGTGGCCTAGTTGTTAATAAAGATGTCTGTTAAACATTAGGTGTCTCAGCACTGTGGGTTCTGGTGGCCTAGTTATTATACACCCTGCAAACGTTGTATGCTGTTTTCACATACAGCTGTCCATCCATCCTTCCATCCACCCGTTTCCCCCTAACACTTGGGTTTTTCCTGCATATCTTGATTAACAATATTTGGAATCTTATCATATTTTGCATAACTGTTGATACTGCAGAAGAAAAAGAAAGACTGCAGCATCAATACTCTTATAGTTATTCCCCTTTGTACTTCTTTAAAAGCTGTCAATTAAGGGGAATGGGTACACCTGACCAAAAAATTGCTATCCATAGATTGTGATGAAACTTGTCATTTTGAATATTTGCACTTTGTGCTTTTGAAATATGAAAAGAAAATCGATGGTACATGGATTAGTTTTCAAGATACTAGGTCACCAAAGTAAGGACATACAGCATATTTTGAGTAGTAAAAGTTACACACTTTTGGAACAGACATTGCATTCCTGGTATCTGATTTCTAAATCACTGGGCAACAGAACAGTTTGGTAATCATCAATATTTCAAAAGCAATCTTCATAGTATTTACTCATAATGAGAAACTGTCGAATCTATACCCACAAAAGAATAAAAATGAAATATCAATGAAATGGCAAAGAATTCAGCCTCTGATAATTTACCTATTTCACTGCACATATTTTTTAACAAAATCTGATCTGTAAAAAAAATTACTCCTTAGATTACTGTCAAAAACTACTATGTCATGCAAGAAGGTATGTGGGTTAATACCAGACAGAGAAAATAACATTTATATGGATTACTTTCTCATATATTTTTCCAAATTTACATATACCCCCAAAAGAAAAGAAAAAAAAAATTAATCAAAAATATACATAGAGCAACATTTTCATCATGTGCATACTATATGTGTGTACATTTTTGAAATCAAGTATTGAAAACATGCAAAAATAAATCTTATTGAAGGTCATTTACAGTATTTATTCCCAGTATTGCTAAAGAAATCAGCTATTCAGGGGTTCTGACTACCCCACCCACATATTTCACAAAAGTCAATTTATTGGTGTACCACCAAGAATGTGTAAGCTTCAAGAAGTTAAATTAAGTGCAGTTTTTGACATATGACACCATGAGAGCATAAACAAGCTTTAAAACAGCACAGCTTTCACTCATGGTCTATTGGTCATACTGACATGCATAATTTCATGATGGCTTTTAAAAAATGGAAATTCCACATAAACATGGAAATTTCTTGTCAAATAGTTACTTCAATACTTTTTACTATCTCATTGACATTGAATTACATCACTGGCATAAATGTAACATTTGGTTTGATAATCTTATTATCTGCCATGTTATTGTGTCAGACAGAGGCATAATTCTATATCAGTTGTGTAAAATTACCCCACCCACCTACATACATGTATTTTAACATGTCTTGATATCTATAACCAGAGCATGAAGTAAATTGACTTTTGTGTTCTTTCAATGTAAGATTATAACAGATGGATAATTAATTCATTAAATGAGTTCAGTAGTTGTGTTTTTCTTGAGCCTTGGTGAGCATTAATTCTTAAGCATGGAATCTCAAAATGCAGCATATTTGTTGAATTTATCTTCATTAAAATTGTCCAAATTTAATGCACAAGTTTTTTTCTGTTATTCAGTTCAAACCTTATATTTTTTTATCCATTACTATCTTTGGATAACACACTTTATATAGAGAATTGGGGGTTACAAGGGTATGGATTATTTTCTTAGTGCTGCTCAAAACACAGATTAGGGATACCGTATAGGGATGAACAGGCCTAAGCAAACACTGCAGACCCAGATCAAACTGCTCCTGTCTGACCAGGGCCTACAATGTTTGCCAGTTTTAGACAAAACTAATTTGTAAATTCTTTCCTTTAAGAGTTGACCCCTATTGAAATGGGAGATATAAATACTTTTGCAGGAGTTGCCTCACGTGAAGGTGTTCCCATTCCCCATAACTACCCAACCTTGCGAAAGCATGTCCTCAAAATGTTCAAATTTTTAGGATTTCTATGGTATTAAAAATCTACAATAAGGTCATTATGTACAAAAATCTACCATGTTTGTGGCAAAGATAAGAATGATAATCCCAAAACTTAGACAGAAATAATGCCATATTTTGAGACACCAAGAATAGCCTGTCACACTGGGGTGTTATAATGTAAAGTGGATACCACCTTGCCATAAAAGCAAAATTTAACAAGTTTATTCCTTTTTGTACCAAATGGAATCTTCTACCTTATATAAAGTAGGAGTCTATTTCAATATTTAGGGTTGTCAGGGTTAGTTTTCTTCAAAATTTATTTGGAAAATGGCTGAACTTTTTGCAAACAGTGTAAGCCCTGATCAGACACCACATTTTGCAGCATCTGATCTGGGCCTGCACTGTTTGCCAAGGTACCCCTTTAGTGGTTTCTGGTACTGAATGGGTCAAATCAACAACTGACTGCCATGTATGGCAATAATGAAAAAAAAAAAAAAAAAAAAAAAAAAAAAACAGTCCAAAAAGTCTCAAGTAACTGATACAAAAACAGCAAGAAGTTTTTATCATGTACTTAACTCTTAACCTGTAAAGAACAAACTCTACCTTTGCAAACAATGTAGATCTAGTTCAGATAGCTTATGAATGATCCATATGATCAGAATCTTCACTTTTTGATATGCAGTTACTGAGTGTTGGCTTCATTTATCTTTTCAGCAGTGAGTGAGTTTTAGTTTTACGTCCCACCAACAGCTAAGGTCATACGGAGACGGGACCTCGGTTTAAAGACTCATCCGAAAGTCTGCTCTTTTCAGCAGGGTAAGGGCTTATTATCCTACAATTTGAAGCTGAACATTACATTCTATTTATATTGCAAAAGTGAATAATTTTTTGCAGCTTCCGTTAGCCGAATAAGTACCTTCCAAATTTAATGGAAGGCATATATTCATTGCCCCCTGCTCACCACGGGGAGGTGGAAGACAGAGCAGGATATCAATTTCTAACTAAGAATTTTACATGAAGTCAAGTTTAATTTATATATTTTGAGCAGTCACTTTTGTGGATAGAATAAAGTCACTTGAAAGCCTTAAAGCTATGAGATCATTTTACAGATTCAGATTTTCACTGACAACCATCAACTCTCTGTAAGCAGTCTATTTGTCATTGTTTCACTAGAGAGACTACTTCCATGCCTTTTTTTTATCTTTCTTCCTCTTGTTTTCTTGTTTTATTTATTTTTTATCAAAAGAGTCCTCCTGGAGAGGCATCTTGCTCTATCCGTCTGTCAGTGTTTTCTGTAATACCGCCTCACAGGCATTTTAGGATTTATTTTTGGGTAAAAAATACAAAATATTGTTTAAAAAGCATCTTGCTCAAAGACACAACACATGTACTGTTCCACAGCACTTTCACAACTAAAAGGAAAGAATTTACTCCTCAGGAGCAATTTTGTTTTTCAGGAGAAAATTCTTTCCTGTTAGAGTTTCAAACTTCAGTTATAATTCTTTGTTTACAATGAAGGCTCCAATGAATTTGAAGGCACTACGGTTGGCATAATGTGGAATTCATGGTGGAAGAAACCATCGAGCTAGGACGAAAGACCCCCATCAAGCAATATGCAAAACCCTGATCAAAGCAGATCTACACAAGTGAATGACATAGCCTCTGCTTTTCAGTCCCCAAATTATTTGCTGAAATACGATTCTTTAACTTTCACATGACAACTGTTAGTAACAATAATAAAAAAAAAAAATGGCAATTTTATAAGTAAGCCAGTACTTGTTATGCTGGTATCTGATTATTTTATTTACACTTATCAATCACATTCTGGGGCTCCTCTGGAGCAGGTCGACAGAGTGATTAATTATTTATTGGTTTTAATTTTGAACTATTGTGTGTACTTGTTAAATGCCAAGTTCTTGAAAGATCACATATTAAAAACATGCTTCAGGTTCAACAGGCGAAGACTGGCGGAATACTCACACTTTCTATGTCTCAGCACTTTTTCGAGTAGCTGCATCTGTAAACTTTGTTTACTTGCTCTGACATGGAGTCAACTTTAACAACATGCCCTTTGCACTCCAAAAACATCATTTTTCTGTCATTTCACCTGTACTTCCTGGTAATGTCAGCCATATTTGTTTATGTTTCCGAATCTCCTTTTGAAGAGTAGCATTACCTTCCTTTGGGTAATACTAAAGCATGACATGAAGGTATTCCCATTCCCCTTAAACTTTTGTCTGTAACACTTTGCTTTTTCCTGCATATCTTGATTAATAATATTACAAATCTTATCATATTCTGCATAAATGTTGATATTTATGCTGCTGCCAAAGAATATTGAAGGTTGCAGGATCAAAGCCATTGTAGTTTTTCCCCTTCGTAATTCTTTGTAATTTCTTGGTTAATAATTTAAGGAATCTTATCATATTGTGCTTAAATGTTGCTATATGAGATTTTGCTGCTACAGTTTGTCAGTCTATCAGTCTGTCACGCCTTAACCAAAAAGCTTACTCTTGGCCATAACTTCAAAAGTATTTGCCCTACTCTCATGAAACTTCACACACTTACTAACCATCCCAAGACCTAGATTCTGACAAAGGGTCATAACAATATTGCTTTTGTCTGTGTATTTGTCACAACTTCAAAAGTATTCACCCTATGCCCATGAAACTTCACATACAAGATCTACATTCTGACAAAGGCCCATAACTTTATTGCTTTTGTCCCTGTGTTTTTCAGGCCTTAATCCAATTTTAGGAACATCAATATATTGTGTACTAGATGAAAATTTTGAATAGATATGGTCTATTAAAGTTGCAATTGTGTTAATACTGCACAAGAAGGTTGTGTAACATGCTGAGTTACCGTATTCGACCTATTTACCGCACTGTGCGCTTAGTTTTTTCACAATTGTATGAAAATATTGTGGTAAAAAATCTACCTAATAAGCGCACACTCAATACGAAAAAAATACGAAAAAAAAGCTTCCGATATGATTATTTTATAGAGTTGAATTTCAGCATAGTGATTCACCACATATACATATGATTGTCTGGGTCAAAGATGCAGCAAAACTCAATATGAATTTGTTGGGATGTTACTGTAAAGTGTGCGCTTGTGTATTTTTTCCAGAAAAAGCTTGGGTGTGCGCTTATAGGAGCATGTGCGGTAAATAGGTTGAATACGGTATACCATTAGAATTCATATAGTCAAGCCAATGACATTTAAACTAAGGAGATTTGACAGGTCTCAGTTAAAATCACCAAATATGAATAAGTCTTTTTCTTCTGCAATAGCTTTTTCAAGCTGATCATCAAATACTTCATTCAGTGTAAGAGTTGAAAGAGGGTTTCTATAAAAATACCATACTAATTATGATTTACTATTTTTTAGCTCGCCCGGAGCGCTCCGGAGGAGCTATTGTGATCACTCACTGCGTGTCCGTCGGCCGTGGCGGCATTGTCATCCTTTCACATTTTCCTTTAAACAACATCTCCACCTAAACCACTGGATGGATTCTAAACAAACTTGGCAGAAATGATGTTTGGGTGGTCCTCTCTCAAACTTGTTCAAAGAATTTAAAAAAAACTTTAAAAATCTTCTTGTCTCAAACCAGAAGGCCCAGGTCTTGATATTTGGAATGAAGCTTCATCTAGGGGACCTCTACCAAGATTGTTCAAATTATAGCCCTGGGGCCAAAAATGGCAGTGCCCACTGGTTTTACATAGGCTTATAAAGGGAAAACCATTAAAAATCTTCTTGTCTGAAACCAGAAGGCCCAGGTCTTTGATATTTGGCATGAAGCTTCGTCTAGTGGACCTCTACCAAGATTGTTCAAATTATAGCCTTGGGGCCAAAAATGGCCCTGGTGCGGGGCCAACTGGTTTTACATAGGCTTATATGTAGGGAAAACCTTTAAAAATCTTCTTGTCTGAAGATTTACAGGGAAAACCTTTAAAAAATCTCCTTGTCTGAAACCATAAGGCCCAGGTCTCTGATATTTGGTATGATGTTTCATCTAGAGGACTTTTACCAAGATTGTTCAAATTATAGCCATGGGGCCAAAAATGGGCACTCAGGTTTTCAATAGAGATATAGGGAAAACTTTTAAAAATTGTATTGATATTTGGTATGTAGCTACATTTAGTAAACCATTTCCACTAGTTCAAATTAATGCCCTGGGGCCAAATATGGACCCATCGAGGGACCCATGTTTTATATAGAGATATATAGAGGAAACCTTAAGAATCTCTTGTCTGAAACCAGAAGGCCCAGGTTTCTGGTGTTTGGTATGTAGCTTCATCTAGTGGACATCTACTAAAGTGGTTCAAATTATTTAAGAAATACTGGTACTTAAAAACCTTCTGTTCTGTAACCAGAAAGCCCTGGCATTTGATATTTGGCTTGTAGCTTCAAACAGTGGACCTCTACCAAGATTGTTCAAGTAATACCTCATGGGTCAAAACATTTATACAAAGTCTTAAAGCAATTTACAGTGAGAAACTTCAATATTAAGTATGTAAATCTCTTAGCTCAGGTGAGCGATATAGGACCATCATGGTCCTCTTAAGAGACTTTATCCACATTGCTTAGTACTGGTTCCTACCCAGGAAAAGAGGGCCACATGAAAGATTTGTTTTGTTTGATTTGAGGTTTAATGTCCCTGTCAACACTGTATAGGTCATTTTGGAGACGTTGCTTCCAATTTTGTGGGACTTTTACCCGACATTGAGATGAAATAACATCACAAGCCCTGTCGCCCAATGAAACCAATAGTGTTTATAAGCATGGACGGTCTGACTCGCACTGCTTTACCTAGGCAGGCAGGCAGTAGTTTACCAGTACTCGTGTTTGGTCAGATTCAGCTCTGCGTGGAAGCATCATGCAGCCAATCTATTTCTTCAAGCCCGGATGGGTGGGGGTGGCCACATGGAAGATTAGTACTGGTACTAAATATATCTATAAAAAGGTCTATTATTATTATTTTATTGTTTGGAAATAAGGGTTCTTGATATATATATATATTGTTTTTTGTGACTCAAACTTTTGATCGCCCCCCGCCCATTGGGGCTTGAAGTAATAAATGGGCTTCATGATGCTTCCACGCAGAGCTGAATCCGGCCTGCACATGAGTAGAGTACTGGTAAACCGCTTACAGGATCTAAGCCTACCCAGGCAATGCGGTGCGAGTCGGACCGTCCATGTTTATAAACCCTATTGGTTTCTTTGGGCGACAGGGCTTGACATGTCATTTCATCTCAATGTTGGGTAAAAGTCCCACAAAATTGGAAGCAATGTCTCCAAAATGACCTACATAGTGTTGACGGGGATATTAAACATCAAATCAAACAAACAAAACAAACTTTTGATTGTCCTAAACTGTTCATATGTCACTAATACTGTTGTTTAATACTTCAACGCGGCAATTCTTACACATTTTCTTTACACAAGTGGTTCTTGAAATGCATGCAAATAGTTCAGTAAGAGAAAAGGATTTGTATGTCCCATTCTGATTGACAGCAATTAAAAGTTTTTCCATAGACACTTCGTGAAAAAAAAATGTTCTGATTATTTTGGATAGAATATTAAAGGATCATTTGATGGATATTATAAGGGTGCGTATAGAACATAGTGGACTCAGTACCATTGGCATTTTTGTATGGGGAGTTGTGTTTCATATTTCCAAGATGTACATTGTGCTGTACCCTGACTTTGGAGAGAAGTAATACAATATGCTAACTAAAAAGATGTAGCACTTTAGTCACAAAGATAGCTGGCTACAAGATACCTTTTAATTATGTTTCTTGTAATACATTTTAGTTATTTGTTTATAACAGTTAATTGAAAGGGAAAGGAAACAATTTGCTATTCACCCATAATTATGCTGTGTGAATGGCATTTCTCTAATGATACAATTGCAGGTAAATTGCGGGTAGAAATGTAAACCTTGTGTTTTCTTAACATAAAATAGGATTTACAAGGGCATTACTTGAGCATGTTAATGTGATGAAAATAAAATTGGATAAAATAGAAATGAAGGCATGATCAGGAACTGATACAATTAACCCACAGCTCCCATCAGAGACACGAAAGGGAAAGAAACGCAAACATGAAACATCCAGACCCTAATGGAAACATCAATAGCAGAAAGCCAAAAAGACAATTACTTTCCCACAAAAAATGGCCAGTTGGCTATCCAAAACAAAATAATATATGCGATACACACGCTCAAAGATAAACATAACAAAAATAAACCGCGACAGAAGAACTGCCTTGGAACGGTCAGGGAAACAAATTTCACTGGGTGGCTTAAATTGATTAAACATGGCCACAATCCTTCAAGATTTAGACAAATAATTTGTTCAGTCTGCATGAAGGCCTCCTAACTCATCAGTGCAACATCTCTGTTAACACAAAAATCAAACAACCATAGAGATGAAACAACGATGAGGACTCGACAGCAAGAAACCACTGAAATGCTGGAGCAAAAGAAGACCAACAGTTGGACTCCGATGGGCCTGTCCAGAGACAGAGCATCAGGCACCAACCAACATTGCATAAAAATTCTCAATAAGCCTTTATGCTGGAACTGTCATAGAATCTTTGCCCAGGCATAGTGATGTGAGTCAGACCATTCCTATGTACATGTATAAACCTTGTGGTTTGTTTGGGCGGCAGGGCTTGAGATGCCATTTCATCTCAATGTTGGGTAAAAGTTTCACAAATTGGAAGCAACATTTCCAAAATGACCTTAATAATGTTGTCGGGAACATAAAATCTCGATGCAAACAAACAGACCACTACTACTGATGATACTACTTATAATATTGAAAATTATAATTTTAAAAATAAAAACGATGACAATAATAATTATACTCTTACTACTACTCCCACTACTACAACTCAGTATTACTATAATAATAATAAAAATCATCAAAACGATGGTAATAATAATTTTATCTTGTTAATTACTACTCCCACATCTACTACAACAAGTACTACTACTACCACTACTGCTTCTATCACTACTACTACCACTGCTTCAGCTGTCATTATTATAATTGGATAAACACTAGCTAATATTGTTTGTAGGGAAGAACAATTACAATGAAAATAATGATAACAAACGATAATAATAATAATAATAATACCAATAATAATAATAATAATGGCATTTTGTTCTTGATGTTGGAAAGGAAGGTGCTTAGTATAAACAAGACCAGTCTTTTTTGCTGATTGTGCCTGTCGGTTTAAAATTTCGCTTAGGCTGTGCTCACTGATCAGTCATACATGGTCGAATTCAACTTTGTGAAATATACACTGTTAAATTCCACACAGGTTTCCATGTCACTTTAGATAGTCAGTCTGTGAAATTCAACAAAAAAGAACAAAAAAATGTATAACTGGAATTTGATACTGCAAATGCAGTGTTCATGTAATTCTAGTTTATAAGTTTATAACAAAACGGCTTTATTAATGAGATATCATTTCCTATTTCTTTTTGAAATGGTACATTGCAATCACAATCGAGTCACTTGATATGGTTGTGTCATATCTTTTTCTTGTTTTTTTGACAACAATGCAGAAGTATGATTTCATGTGACAAGAAGACCTGTCTTCGAGGTTTGTGACCTGGAAAGACACAAACCGGTCTGCTTACTTCTTGAAAGTTTAGATGGGCCCCCCCAAGCGAATTTGTGTCTTCGAGCATTCCGTCATGACAAATTTTAACTGCGCATGCGCTAGCCATTCAGAGGGGCCAGGGATATGGCTTTCTGTTTAAAGGTTCCTCTTGATTCACTGCTCGCCTGAACCTTCGCTGCTCGCATAGGCGATAAGTACCAAAATCGCTTGACCAAATATTGTTGAAACTAGAAATGTTGAAACTAGAAATAAGCAGTGAAATAAAAAGCTAAAAGGTTGCCTTTGGAAACAAAGAACACATAAAAGAAGAAAATCGGAGACTCGGTTTTATTGAGTCTCTCATACACAACAATATAGTTTCCAAGGCTGCATTCGCCTCCTAGCACCGGCTTAAGCCATATTCGAATTTCAAAGTAACCAGAATGGGCTCATTGATCCTAAAGGAAAAGAAAATATAAGCTGCACTATGATGAAACACGGGGAGACTTTTTACGGCCATGACACAGCACTTAACACCAGCTGAACACTTAGTGGCAATGCACAGGCTGATGTTTTATTGTTTGCAAAGGGCAAAAATAGGTTTTATCATGATGTAGTTTGTATGATTATTACAGCTACAGTAATATGAGGCTGGATTGCATTGAGCAAAGGGGGTGGTTGGGTGAGGCAAAAGGGATTTGTATCTGGCATCACTGGGGCACCCAACTGATATTGGCGTATAGTTGGACAAGATCTGCTGTCCTTGCAGCAGGTAAGGGTAGAGGGTGGAATTTGGTATTTCTTCTGTTTCTTCGTACACTTCATTCATTTCTGTATCTCCTCTGGTCCTCTTTTTCATCTAATCTAATATCTTTTCTTTCTCTTTTTAGCTCACCGTCACATAGTGACGAGGTGAGCTTTTGGGATCACTTTTTGTCTGTCGTCCGTCGTGTGTGTGTCCATCCGTGCATGCATGCGTAAACAATTTCTTCAAACGACATCTCCTCCTAAACCACTGATCAGATTTTGACCAAACTTCACAGGAATGATCCTTAGGTGGTCCCCTTTCAAAGTTGTTCAAATGGTTCCGGTCCGTTGCACATCTAGGTCACAGGAGCTAAAAATAGATTTTTTTTCACCGAAATCTTAAAAGAAACCACAAGGCCCAGGTCTTTGATATTTGGTATGAAGCTTCATCTAGTGGAGCCCTACCAAGATTGTTCAAATTATAGTGCTGGGGCCAAAAATGCCCCCGCCCCGGGGCCTTTGGTTTTACATGGACTTATATTGGGAAAATCTTTAAAAATCTTCTTCTCTGAAACTGTAAGGCCCAGGTCTTTGATATTTGGTATGAAGCTTCATCTAGTGGACCCCTACCAAGATTGTTCAAATTATAGTGCTGGGGCCAAAAATGCCCCCGCCCCGGGGCCCTATGGTTTTACATGGGCTTATATAGGGAAAATATTTAAAAATCTTCTTCTCTGAAACGGCAAGGCCCAGGTCTTTGCTATTTGGTATGAAGCTTCATCTAGTGGACCTCTACCAAGATTGTTCAAATTAGAGTGCTGGGGCCAAAAATGCCCCCGCCCCAGGGCCCTTTGGTTTTACATAGGCTTATATAGGGAAAATCTTTAAAAATCATCTTCTCTGAAACTGCAAGCCCCAGGTCTTTGATATTTGGTATGAAGCTTCATCTAGTGGACCTCTACCAAGATTGTTCAAATTATAGCCCTGAGACCAAAAATGCCCCCCGCCTCGGGGCCCTTGGATTTTACATAGACTTATTTAGGGAAAAATCTTTAAAAATCTTCTTCTGTGAAACCACAAGGCCTAGGTCTTTGATATTTGATGTGACATTTCATCTAGTGGACCTCTATCAAGATTGCTCAAATAATAGCCCTGGGGCCAAAAATGCCCCGCCCCGATACCCTTTGGTTTTACATAGACTTATATAGGGAAATCTTTAAAAATCTTCTTCTCTGAAACTGCAAAGCCCATGTCTTTGATATTTGGTATGGAGCTTCATCTAGTGGACCTCTACCAAGATTGTTCGAATTATAGCCCTCGGGCCACAAATGCCCCTGCCCCGGGTCCGTTTGGTTTTACATAGACTTATAGAGCTATTCTTTGAAAAACTTCTTCTCTTAAACCTCAAGGCCCAGGTCTTTGATATTTGGTATGAAGCTTCATCTAGTGGACCTCTATCAAGATTGTTTTAAATAAAAAAAAAAAAAAAGATTGTTTAAATTATAGCCATGAGGCCAAAAATGTCCCCGCCGATGGGCCATTTGGTTTTACATAGGCTTATGTAGGGAATTATTACGAATATCTTAAAAAAAAATCTTCTCTGAAACTGCAAGGCCCAGGTCTTTGATATTTGGTGTTTAGTTTCATCTAGTGGACCTTTGCCAAGATTGTTCAAATTATAGCCTTTGTTGATATTTGGTATGAAGCTTCACCTTTTTAGACCACCCTCAACATTATGCACATTATAGCCCTGGGGTCCACTTGTTACTCTATGGATCAGGTGAGCGATCCAGGACCATCATGGCCCTCTTGTTCTCCTTTTCTCTGGGAGACAACAGATATTGACCCGCAGAGGTTGACATGTCGTCAAACTCAAAACAATAAATCAATGCTTTGAGCAAATGTGTTATTTTAAATCTTAAGGGTAAATGAATACACTTTCAGTATAGGAGGTTGCTGTTTCAGAGAGGTTTTTGTGTACCTAATTCAGAATAGATGTCTACCCTTGAAGAAAAGTATTGGACAAGAAAGATCCCCCCCACCATGCCCATAGGGGCTCGGAGAAATAAGGTTGGGCTGCATGATGCTTCCATGCAGAGTTGATACATGAGTACTGGTAAACTCCTTAGAGGGTCTAAGGGTCTAAGCCTGTGCAAGCAAAGTGATGTGAGTCGGACCGTCGCTACATATAACGCTTTTGATTTGTTTGGCTGTTATTTCATCTCAGTGTTGGGTAAAAAAATCCCACAAATTGGAAGCAACATCTCAGAAATGACTGAATAGTGTTGACGGGGATGTAAAACCTCAATTCAAACAAACAAGAAAGAATTTCATCCAGGAGCTAGTTCTTTGCTTTAACCCTTTACCACTCAGATACGTATATTCCCGACTCGATCCATTACCACTCAGACCCGTATATTTACGACTTTATCGATTAACGTACAGATACGTATATCCCCGTGTGTCGCCATTTGAACAAATACGTGTTTGCCCGTGTCTCAAAATCAATCGCGTTATTTTTACCTTTTTCCTAAATATAAAAACGCCGGATGTTTATTAATGTTAAGTTTGGTCTTTTGCCAACAATATTTGCGAAAAAAACAAATATGTTTCTATACAAAGTTTTTGTGTAATTTACAACCAAACACACCAGGGGTTTCTTCTACTGAATCACGATGACCTTGCCTGACCGGAATGGAAAATTACTGGGTTGAGTTACTGAATGACGCAATATTTGTGTGTCGGTCGCGCATGATTTGCATGATTTAGGTAAAGACAATTAGCGCTGTATAATCAGTTAGATTCAAGGGATTTATGGTTCAAGATAATTAGTTAATTGGGGATTATGATACCCTAGGAATGTTTATACAGCGGATGCCACCCGGAGCGTGCCGAGCTTTTGAGCCGCAATAAATTACGTAACAGTACCCAAAAGTGTACCCAGGTGTTCATCGGAAGGGCAATAAAACCCACAGATGGGTAGAAGGCCTTTCATTGGTCAATAGTTTCAGCCCCTTTAGTGAATATTAATTTCTAAAAAAAAAAAAAATATGCGACGTCTGATCAGGGTCTCACCGCCGACACGTTAACAGACAAACAGATGCAATTATTAAGCGGCACCTGATCAGGGTCTTCAGGTTTTTGGACCTTATAATGCTACGGCACCCGGATCAGACCCTCCACAATTATTGCCGCGACGTCTGTTTCAGCTCCAACCGCCGACGGTTCATTTTATTTTATTTTCCGCGACCGAATAGGTTTGGAGGATATAGCGACCGTCCAAATGTCCGTCCGTCCGTAGACACAACAGACAGATGCAAACAATGCAGACTCGGATCAGACGCCGTACTATTATTGAACGGCGTCTGATGAGGGTCAGCATGTTTGTAGAAGGCATCTGAGACGGCGCAGACCTGGACAAGACGCTGCGCAACGGTTATGCGGCGTCTGATCAGGGTCTTATCGGCGACGGTGGTGTTTTTTATCCCTAGTCTAAACAGGTTCGGAGCCTGGCGTCCGTTCATTCGCCCGTTCGTAGACACAAAATTATAGGTGACATGACGCTGCGCAACGGTTATGCAGCGTCTGATCAGGGTCTTATCGGCAACGGTGGTGTTTTTTATCCCTAGTCTGAACAGGTTCGGAGCCTGGCGTCTGTTCAAACGTCCGTCCGTAGACGCAATAGACATATGAAAACAATGCAGATCCGGATCAGATGTACAATTATTAAACGGCGTCTGATGATGGTATACATGTATGTAGACGGTATCTGAGACGGCGCAGACCCGGACAAGACGTTGCGCAACGACGCGGCGTCTGATCAGGGTCTTATCGCCAACGGTGGTGTTTTTTTTTTAACCCTAGTCTGAACAGGTTCGGGGGATATAGCGATCAGCGTGGCGTCATTCACCCAACCGTCTGTATAACAAAAGACAGAACACAAAGGTGCAAACAGTGCAGATTTGAATCGGACGCCATACAATTATTATACGGCGTCTGGATAGGGTCTACAAGTTTGTAGACGGAATATACGACGGCACAGACGCAGACCAGACGCTGTACAATGATCATGCGGCGTCTGATCATGGTCGGACCCCCGCCGGTGCGTTTTATTTTTATCCCCTGACCAAATAGGTTCGGGGATATAACTATCAGCCTGGCGTTCGTCCGTCCGTCCGTCCGTCCGCAAACAAAATTATGAGTCTGGCGTCCGTTCACATGTCCGTCCGTTCGTCCGTAGACACAACAGACAGATGCAAGCAATGCAGATAAGAATCAGACCTGTACAATTATTAAACGGCGTCTGATGGGGGTTTACAGGTTTGTAGACGGCATATGGATCGGCGCAGACCCGGACAAGACGCTACACAACGATAATGCGGCGTCTGATCAGGGACTAATTGCCGACGGTGGTGTTTTTATCCCTAGTCTGAACATGTTCGGGGGATATAGCGATCAGCCTGGCGTCATCCACTCAACCGTCTGTATAACAATAGACAGAACACAAAGGTGCAAACAGTGCAGATTTGAATCAGACGCCATACAATGATTATAAGGCGTCTGGATAGGGTCTACAGGTTTGAAGATGGCATATGCGACGACACAGACCATGCGACGTCTGATCATGGTCTGACCGCCGCCGGTGCGTTTTATTTTTTTATCCCCTGACCAAATAGGTTCGGGGATATAACAATCAGCCTGGCGTCCGTCCGTCCGCGAACAAAATTGAGTCTGGCGTCCGTTCACATGTCCGTCCGTCCGTAGACACAACAGACAGATGCAAGCAATGCAGATTCGAATCAGACTTTAAAAATTATTAAACGGCGTCTGATGAGGGTCTACAGGTTTGTAGACGGCATATGGGTCGGCGCAGACCCGGACAAGACGCTGCACAAAGGTAATGCGGCGTCTGATCAGGGACTCATTGCCGACGGTGGTGTTTTTTATTCCTAGTCTGAACATGTTCGGGGGATATAGCGATCAGCCTGGCATCATCCACCCATCTGTGTGTATAACTATAGACAGAACACAAAGGTGCAAACAGCGCAGTTCGGGATCATAGCCCAGAAAATTATTATAAGGCGTCCGATCAGGGTCTACAGGATTGTAGTCGGCACAGACCCAGACCAGTAGCTATCAACCTGACGTCATCCACCCGTTAGTCTGTATGACAATAGACAGAACACAAAGGTGCAAACAGTGCAGATCGGGATCAGAGCCCAGACAAATATTATAAGGCGTCTGATCAGGGTCTACAGGGTTGTAGACAGCACATGCGATAGCACAGACCCAGACCAGACGCTGTACAATGAACATGCGCATCAGATGTCATTGCACCTCAGTGTTGGGTAAAAGTCCCACCAAATTGGAAGCAATATCTCCAAAATGTCCTAAATAGTGTTGATGGGGATGTTATACCTCTAATCAAACAAACAAATCTTATTTATAAAAAAAAAAAAAAAAAAATTCAGAGACGGCTCTTTGGGGTGAGCTGGCTATGGGGTGGTTGATACATTTATTCAAAAAAAAAGGTAAAGTTGGGGATGGGGGTTCAAAAAAGGATAGATAGGCTGTAATAGTTATTTTAATCTTATGCAAAAGCACTGATTTTTTCATAAACAAAACACACCCATGTGTCATAGCACATTCTTTAATTTCTCCAAAATGGCTACTTTTCCATTGAAAACTTTTATATTTTTCTTATTTATACTCAGAACATAGGTCGTGGGTGCCGATTGAGGCAGTTCTAACGAGTACCCACAACCTTGGTCTTGGTGCAGAAATAAGTAAAATAATGTATACCGGGTTCAGATAGATGTTCATTTCACAGACTTATGAACATGATCTTATTTCTGCATAAAAAGTATGTTATGGAAACTTGTTGGAAGACCCTCAGTGACATGCCCTAATGATTACCTACAAATGCGTTTTTGTGCGGAAATAAGAAAAATAATACGTGGATACCCCCTCTTTTCTGGGGCTATGGTGGTTAAAAATACTTTCTCTGACCAACCCAAAACAGAAATTTTTGCTAAAGAAAATATTTTGCTTACTTTGACACTTCATATTTTCAAAACGCAAAGAGAAACTATAATAAATTTAGTACCATTGGAAAGAAAATTTAATTTCCTAGAAACTTTAAATTTACATAAATATTGTCAAATGTACAGAAAATACTAAAACAATCATTTTTGTAACATAAGGGTGAAAATCACACAAAAATGCCAATATCTCTGTTCAGATAAGACTGTCAAGCCTATCAGCCATATATGGACTATTGGTTATTGATTTACCTATATCAGTGTTCTGTTAAGATGCTGTATTGGATAATTTTCTGAGTGGTAAAGGGTTAATGGTAGATCCCCTTATTCGTAGGCTCAGTTTAGTGGAAAGCAACAGGCAATTACATGGGCATAGGCTATCTTCCTTGCAATAAGTGACAGAAAATGTGTGAAGTGTATTCAATTACCTAGGAATTGTTTCTTTATCAGCTCACCTGAGAATGAAATGCTTATGGTGAGCTGTTGTGATCAGTCAATGTCCGTCATCAACAATTTGCTTTAAATGCGAACTCCTCCTAAACCCTTGGACCACTTTGATTCAAACCTCACAGGAATGTTGCCTAGGTAACTCCCTACCCAAATATTTAAAATAGCTCTGCTCTGATGGACAAGATGGCCACCAGAGCTAAAAATAGAAAAAAATCTTTGAAGGACAACTCACCCTGTACCCTTGGGCCAATTTGATTCAAACGGAAATCAAAAGATGACTTTGATTTTGAGATTGTAAATTTTCCTTTTTTGGATGGTGATGTTCCTTGTGCACCATCCTATGGCGTTTATATTTCCCAATTAATTCAATTTGCTAGAGTGTGTAGTCATGTCTCTGACTTCAACACTCGTAATAAATTATTAACTGCTAAACTTCTTAATCAGGGTTATCGGTACCATGAACAACGCAAAGCATTTTCAAAATTTTATAGACACCATTCTGATTTAATTTCAAAATTCAATATGGGACTTAAATCTCTTCTGCAACAAGGTCTATCAGAACCCGAATTTTATGGTGACTTAGTATATTAATTCAGAAAAATATATAACCACAATGACTTCAGCACCCAATTTCTTAAAATCATTCTTCGATATAAAAAGATTGGGTACAACATGGATGTTATACGACAGACTGCATGCATGGTAGTTAACCCAATCACGGTTGGCAACTTTGCTTCCCTCTTTAATTGCACGCCGGTGGGTCAGGCCTCAGATTCTATGACGGTTCCAACATAAAGGCTTATTGAGAATTAGAGAGATCTAATTCAAGGTAATGTTGGTTGGTGCCTGATGCTCTGTCTCTGGTGGGGCTCATCAGAGTCTAACTGTTGGTTTTCTTTTGCTCCAGCATTTCAGTGGTTTTTTTGCTGTCGAGTCCTCATTGTTGTCTCACCTCTGTGGTTCTTTGATCATTTGTGTTCACGGAGATGTTGCACTGATGAGTTAGGAGGCCTTCATGCAGACTGAACAAATAATTTGTCTAAATTGCGACGGAAGTAAGGGCGAGGATTATGGCCATGTAAAATCAATTTAAGTCCCCCAGTGGAAATCTTTCCACTGACTGTTCCAACGCGGTTCTTCTGTGTGGTTTATTTATGTTGTTGTTTGTTACTTACTGTGTGTATCACTTGTGTCTTTTTATTTTGGATGGCCATATGGCCATTTTGTGGGAAAGTAACTGTCCTTATGGCCTTCCTTTGTTTAGGTTTCCATTATGGTCTGGTCGCTTCATGTTTGTGTTTCTTTCCCTTTGGTGTCTTTGATGGGTGGAGTAAGTTAATGGAATCGATTCCTGATCTTTGTTTTACTTCAACTTTTCATAGGAATGTTGCTTAGATAACCCTCTACCAAAATAGTTAAAACGGTTCCACTCTATAAAGCAAAATGGCCATCAAAGCTAAAACTAGAAAACCATCATAAATTTGCTTCAAATGTGAACTCCTTCTAAACCCTTTTGCAAATTTGATTCAAACTTCACAGGAATGTTGCCTAGGTAACTCCCTACCAAAATAGCTAAAATTGTTCCGTTCCGATGAACAATATGGCCACCAGAGCTAAAAATAGAAAAAAATCTTTAAAAGACAACTTCTCCTGTAGGCTTGGGCCGATTTCATTCAAACATCATAGGAATGTTGCCTAGGTGACCTTCTACCAAAACAGCAAAAATAGTTCTGCTCCATTGAGCAAAATGGTTACTAGAGCTAACATAGAAAAACAGCGTAAGTTTGCTTCAAATGCGAACTCCTCCTAAAAGCTTGGGCCAATTTGATAGAAACTTTACATGAATGTTGCTCAGGTGACTACCTACCAAAATAGCTAAAATCGTTCCTCTCTGATGAACAAGATTACCTAAAGAGCTAAAAATAGAAAAAAATCTTTAAACGACAACTTTTCTTGTACCCTTAGACCAGGGCTGGAGAAACTGAAGAATCCAAATCGGTCCAGCCAGATTTCGCCAAAAATTACAGAAATTGCCGAACCGGTTCGGTAATTGCCGTAAACGTCCTTGGTGATTTGCAATTTCAAAATGTGTTATTAGTGTAACGAATGACACACCAATAGTGCTCTTGCACTTGACAACGAATATGAGCACCAGTATCTCGATTATAAACAGCAATTATTGCTCACATTGTTCAGATTTCATCTACTTTCATTTTCTACGCCAGATTTCATCTACTTTCATTTTCCCAATATCCGGGTCACTCAGTACCTGGAAACAACCAGCGTGGTGCAGTCAAAGACCAGTTCGATGGTCACTATATTTTTTTTCCTGTTTAAAACTTTAAAATATTTCTCTTATTTCACGCATATATATTTTGCCCACATTGCTTTGTTTACAAATGGCGACCGCTACTGCAGCCACGTGGTCAGAAAATGACGTCATACGGTTTCCGTTTTCAAAATACACATTAATGCAGTCAAGGACATAACACACACCTGTTTTAGGTCATTGATTTTAACAGAGCGAATTTCTTTTAGGAAAACTTGTTTTGAATGGGTTAAATTCAAAACGATTTTCTTTACTCTCGAACCGAAACATGGCCGAACGAGAGTCATTGAAAATCGTACATGGCCGAACTGAGTTCTAAAGAATATATATACATATTTCAAGATTACACAAGTCTTCTACCCGTATCCCGAAACAAATCGCTTTGTCTACAAATTGCGACCGATACTGAAGCCATGTGATAGGAAAATGATGTCATTTGGTTTCATTTTAATTCATTCAAGGGCGTAATACACACGTCTTTTATGTTATTGGTTTCAATGGTGCGTATTTCTTAAATAAAAATATCTTTCAGAATGGGTGAAAAAAAAAGGCATTTTCTCTCGAAGGCTTAACACGTAATGTTCAGACATGACAGATGTGGATTGAAAATTGCCCCTTGTGAAAAAAAAATTATATTCAAATACCGGTTCTATAGAAAGCCATAAATTAATGACTTGTGTAAACAAACTAGCCTATGTCCTGCATTGTTTGACCTAATTTTCTCACCCTGTCACATTGTTTGCCAACTTACCGATAACGCCTGAGGCCAGTGTTCACAGTTTAATAATTTTGACACAAGGGTCAAATTTCGCTGCGATAAGATCAAAGAACCGGACGTGGGCTTGTCTGATTTTCACCCAGTTTGATAATGAACCAGTCTAACACCTTGTGCTTTAGGCATTTTTTGTTTACATTCTTTGATTATCAGTGGCAAAAGGTCAGTTTGTTTTTACAACATGATGATTTAGCGAAAATTTTCGCCACCAGAGCTAAAAATAGAATGACTAGAGACGGTGACACTCAGGTGAGCAAATTAGGGCCCTCTAAGCCCTCTTATTTTCTGATATTACTATTTGTAGGTGATGAGGTAGAGATAGACTGGCCATTTATTGAAAAAGTGGAAGATTCACTTCTTGCAGAGAAAGCAGATAAGCCAAACGAAACTGATGATCATGTGTTTGTATTCCAACAGGAGGAGTATGAAGACTCTGTTGTTATGCCATCATATCGTAATATTGACCAGCCACAACACTTTTATGTTGCTGAAATTCGCTATGATCTCAATCCACTCTCATCCTTCCCATCTCCAGAGCTTTACAAAACATTTTGTGCATATTATACCACTAAGTATGGATTGTCTGTTACAAATATGGATCAACCACTGTTGGATGTTGACCATACATCTGCCAGGTTGAATCTTTTGATACCCAGATATATGAACCAGAAAGGTGTTGCTTTGCCTACAAGTAGTGCTGAAACAAAGAAAGCAAGACGTGAAAATTTGCAGCAGAAACAAATACTAGTACCAGAACTGTGTGATGTTCATGTATTCCCTGCCTCATTATGGAGGAAAGCTGTCTGTCTTCCTGCTATATTATATCGCATGAACTACCTCCTTCTTGCAGAAGAAATAAGAAAACATATAGCATCTGAAACCAGCATTGGTATTGTTGAATTACCAAAAGATTTCAGATTCCCCCAGTTAGATTTTGGGTTTGATACATCTCCTGAAAATTTGAAGAGTTCAAATCAAGACTCAGAAACTGAAGAAAAGGGTGTACAAAAGGAGTGTGGAAAAGCTGAAGCATTAGAGGAAAATGCTAATTCTCAGACTACATGTGGCAATGCTGAAGACAATGAGACATGTATTACTAGAACCAATTTCAAAACTGCCTCAGAGACGATCATACCTGCAGTAAATTATACTGAAAGAGGACAGGCTGCAGATAAAAAACAAGTGTCTCAAAAAGTTGATGATGAATGCATTCCAGAAACCACTGGTGCTAATCTAGAGAAAGACTCAAATATAGTAAAGGAAACTGGCAATAACAGCCATAAACAAATGGCTGAAAATGAATGTGATCAGCAAGAATTCAATGCAGCAAATAGTGTCTGTGATAAAATACCAATAAGTGCAATAATCAATCCTAATACTTCCACAACTACATTCCTAGACAGAAAGGTAACAGTAGATTATTCAGACATTGTAAGTGAAGAATACTGTTCAAATTGTCAAAATTGCATTATTTCACCTGAGAACATAATATTTAATAACAAAGTAAAGGAACTGGATACAGAACAAACTGATTTGGAAGATAAAATCTGTCTTTATTCAGAAGGAGGCCACCATTTATTGAATGGCTCACCAGAAGTTAGTGTTTCACTTGTAAGAAATCTCAATGCCCCAGAGAGTTTTAAAGAACAAAATATAAGAGCCTTATCCACCAGTTCTAACAGTACTGGTAAACATGATAACAGTACATTTCAAGAAACAGATGAAAATTGGAAAACATGTGGTCATTGTGGTACAAAAACAGAAATATTGGTTAATGATCTTGCTTCTGATTTGAAAGATCATAACCTTAAGGTCACCATTCTTAAGCAAAAGAAACCTAATTGTTCAGTCTTGGCAAAGGTCAATAACATTGGTACAGAGTGTTGGAAATCAAAAAGTAATACAAAAGACTCCAATGAGACAACTGAAGAAACAGAATTACAACAGAAAGCTGGAATAGAAAAACAGGACCTTATACATGATAAAATGAAACGTTCATGTGAAAATAAAAATGCTACCTTTTCAAACACAGAAGATAAGGCAGAGAATATAGAATGTGAAGAAGTGAAAGAAGACATATTTAAAGACATAAGCCATTTCAAGGATGAAAATGCTGAAGAAACAGAAAGTGAGCCAGATGAATTTCCTGAACCACTTATATCTTTAGATGAAGATATCGATCTTGATACATACATTGGTCCAAGTCCTTGCTTCATTCTTCAGGCCTTCACCATGTCTAATGCAAATGATTTCTTTAGTTTAGAAAGACTGGAAACCATTGGGGATTCTTTTCTAAAATATGCTATCACAGTGTACTTGTATTGTTCATACCCTGGTATACATGAAGGAAAATTAAGCTATCTGAGAAGTAAGCAAGTTAGTAATTATAACTTGTACAGACTTGGGAAAAGAAAGGGTCTTGCTGAGTGTATGATTTCTACGAAATTTGAACCCTATGAGAACTGGCTTCCTCCTGGTTTTGTTATAAATGAAGACAAAAGAAAAGGTCCTGTTCCTAAGGTTCTTATTACTCAAAAGGTAATTTGTAAAAGCTCATCTTTTAAAGATAGCCTAGAACCCTTTTGTTCAGACAAACTGGATAATGACAACCCTCCCAATAAGATATCAGAAATACAGAAATTCAATGCCGAATTGGAAGAGGCTGTCCAAATCTCACAGGCTGAAGAGATGGAGCAGGGAGATAAGTGTGACAGCCAGAATGTTCTTACACCTTATAGTCTTCAAGTTCATCACAGCATTCCAGACAAGAGTATTGCTGATTGTGTGGAGGCTTTGATTGGCTGTTACCTTACTTCCTGTGGCAAGATGGCTGCTTTGAGATTTATGTCATGGATGGGACTGAAGGTGCTGCCACGGAGGAAAAAAGCAGATGTGTCATCAGTTGTAGAGGTACATTTATTTTGATGTCTTTAAAGGAACGTTTCAAGGGTATGAATATACCTTTGTTATTTTCTTTTGCTTTCAAGTAATATGAGACCTCCGAAAAGGAGTTTTCTCTTTAGAGGCTCTCTTTAGAGGCTCTCGTCCCCGCCCATAGGGGCTTGAAGAAATATATGGGCTGCATGATGCTTCCACGCAGAGCTGAATCCGGCCCGCACACTAGTACTGGTAAACCGCTTAGAGGATCTAAGCCTGCTCAGGAACGGCGGTGCGAGGCGGACCGTTCATGCTAATAAACCCTATTGGTTCCATTGGGCGACAGGGCTTGAGATGTCATTTCATCTCAATGTCGGGTAAAAGTCCCACAGAATTGGAAGCAACGTCTCCAAAATGACCTTTACAGTGTTGACGGGGACGTTAAACATCAAATCAAACAAACAATCTTTAGAGGCTCAGTCAAATGCACCTCTCCCCCATTGATTCCAGAGTATACCGTTAAAATCCTAAAAGTTCAGACACCTTGAGGACTTGCTGTAAATCTCCTAAAATGTTAACTAATTTGTTTCATGATCCAGCAAGGTGTCCAAAAGGTGCAGATGGAATGACAAATGGTGTAGACCCTGATCAGACTGCTCCTTCAGGGCAGTCTGGTCTTGGTCTGCAATGTTTGCTTAGGCCTATCTGTCCCAATACTTAGGATCATTACAGTATGCACTGTACTGGTTGACCACTCACGTAAGCCTGCCCAGAAAAAGTGTGGTTAACCCTTTTTTTTACCAAATGGAATCTTCCTCCTCATATGAAGCAGGTGTCCAATTCAAAATTTAGGAGTGTTAGGTTGTGTTTTCATCAAAATTTTATTTGAAAACAACTGAACCTTTAGCAAACAGTTGAGGCCCTGATCAGACGTCGCATTCTGCGGAGTCTGATCTGGGCCTGCACTGTTTGCCAGGGTACCCTTTTGGGGTTTCTGGTACAAAATGGGTTAAGAAACATACCAATTTGACATGGCCAAGACTGGGCTGTTAAACCCAATAACTAAACCAAATTTTTCACCAAATGAAAGTGTTCATAGCTGTTGCTTGGTTTCATACATTATTAGTAAAGAAACAGACATCAGTCTTGACCTGAATATATTTTTGGTTTAAGAGTTTCAGTCCATTTTTTGATACGGAAAATTTTTAGTACGAAATGAGTTTGCTGCACAAAAATTTTGAACTTTTATCTTATTGCCCATTGAAAAGACCCCATAAGACGTCTTTCTCTCCTGTGGTTCGAACGTTGTTGCGGTCACTTGAGATGCCAAGTTCTGCAACGTAAGGTCAAATAGTTTTTCTCCAGGTACTCTGATTTTTGCCCATCTCTGAAATCAAACGACTGGCTCAAAATAAGTGAAATGGTATTGAAAGGGCTGAAAAACCAATCCAAGAAAAAAAAATACCTTGTAAAATTACTGTTATGAACATTTCATACATTAGGCATGAAAAATTTATAGTTGTGTTTCTACTAACATGCTGGAAAAAAATTTGGTCAGTCGGTAGGAGAACCATTTTTTATTGTTTTATTTTTTCTTCCAAGAAAACAGGGTTGGACCTGTATTTTTTTGTGTTTTGGTTTTTGTACATGTTTTTAGCCCACCTGGGCCGAAGGCTCCAGGGGAGCTTATAGGATGGTAATCCCTCCGTCGTCTGTCCACACTTTTGACCAGTTATATCACTGCAGCCTACAGGCTGATCTCAATCATTGCTTATCTGTAGCATGCCTCTGGTGGGGCATTGATGACATTAGCTTTTTATTGAAATTGAATGAAAACTTTTGCAACCACAAATACCATTAGACTTACAATTGGAAAATGTTTGTCATCACCATAGCACCTTCAATTTTGATCAGATCTTTCTGAAACTTATATATAAGTAGACTCGATGAAAGCTCGGATGAGTTTGAAAACTGACAAGGTCGGCCCATTAATCGTAGAGGACTGAGGTACGTCCCCTTGATTGCTGAAAATGCCTATTTTGACCTTGTCATCACCGTAGCCCCTTCGGTTTTGAGCAGATCTTCTTGAAACTTACAAACAAATAAGTCAGAGATAAAAGCGTGGATGTGTTCGAAAACTGACAAGGTCTATCGTAGAGTTCCGTCCTCTTGACTGCTGAAAATGCCTATTTTTGACCTTGCCGTCACCTTCAGTTTTCATTGGATCTTTTTGAAACTTACATGTAAGTAAGTAAGGGATAAAATCTTGGCTGAGTTCAAAAATTGGTGAGGTTGACCTATATTTCAGAGAGTTATGTACCCCTTGATTACAGAAAATGCAAAATTACAGTTTTTATTGATCTTATTGAAACTTACATGCAAGTAAGTCGGGGATAAAATCTTCGATGAGTTCGAAAACTGATGAGATCAGCCTTACTTGCCTTAGATTGCAGAAAATGCCTATTTTTGTCCTTGTCATCACCGTAACTCCTTCAGTTTTCATCAGATCTTCTTGAAACTTATTGGTAAGTAATTCAGGGATAAAAGCTTGGAATACTTTGAAAACTAGCAATGTCAGTTGATTAATCATGCAGTTATGTCCCCTACTTTGCTGAAATGGCTTATTTTCAACCTTGTCATCACCACTGCCCCTTAAGTTTTGATCGGAGCTCTTGCAAACAAGTTTGTCAGGGATAAAAGCTTGGGTGAGTTTGAAAACTGGTGAGGTTGGCCTATTTATCATAGAGTTTCATCCCTTTGATAGCAGAAAATGCCTATTGTTGACCTTGTCATCAACAAAGCCCCTTCAGTTTATATTTACCATAGAGTTACGTCCCTTTGGCAGAAAATGTCTGTTTTTGACCTTGTCATCACCGTATCCACTTCAGTTTTGATCGGATCTTCTTGAAACTTACAAACAAGTAAGTCAGGGATAAAAGCTTACATTAGTTTAAAAACTGGTGAGGTTGGCCTATTTTTAGCTCACCTGTCACGTAGTGACGAGGTAAGCTTTTGGGATCACTTTTTGTCCGTCGTCCGTCGTGCGTGCGTGCGTGCGTATGTGCGTGTGTGTGTAAACTTTTTCTTAAAATGACATCTCCTCCTAAACCACTGATCCGATTTTGACCAAACGTCACAGGAATGATCCTTAGGTGGTCCCCTTTCAAAGTTGTTCAAATGGTTCTGGTCCATTGCACATTTAGGTCACAGGAGCTAAAAATAGATTTTTTAAACGAAAACTTTAAAATTCTTCTTCTCTGAAACCACAAGGCCCAGGTCTTCGATATTTGGTATGAAGCTTCATCTAGTGGACCTCTACCAAGATTGTTCAAATTATAGCCCTGGGGACCAAAATGCCCCCGCCCTGGGGGCCTTTGGTTTTACATAGGCTTATATAGGGAAAATCTTTAAAAATCTTCTTCTCTGAAACAGCTAGGCCCAGATCTTTGATATTTGGTGTGAAGCTTCATCTAGTGGACCTCTACCAAGATTGTTCAAATTATAGCCCTGGGGGCAAAAATGCCCCTGCCTCGGGGGCCTTTGGTTTTACATAGGCTTATATAGGGAAAATCATTAAAAAATCTTCTTCTCTGAAACCACAAGGCCAAG
This sequence comes from Lucinisca nassula, assembly GCA_963580285.1. Lineage (NCBI taxonomy): Eukaryota > Metazoa > Mollusca > Bivalvia > Lucinida > Lucinidae > Lucinisca > Lucinisca nassula. The sequence goes on along the minus strand of OY757012.1, from coordinate 65,650,724 downwards.
ATCTTTAATATTTGGTGTGAAGCTTTACCTGGTGGACCTCTACTAAGATTGTTCAAATTATAGCCTCGGGGCCAAAAATGCCCCCGCCCCGTGGGCCTTTGGTTTTACATAGGCTTTTCACCAAGGCCTTCGTCTGGCCATGGGAGCCTTCCGTACTTCTCCCGTATTAAGCCTTTATGTAGAAGCAGGTGAACCATCTTTAACCTCGCGCAGAGAGAAACTTTCTCTTCAGTATGCTATTAGACTTGCTGCAAATCCATCTAACCCGGCATTCGAAATTTCATTTCCACCTCAATTTGTAGATAGGTATGAAACTAAACCCACAGCAATTAAACCTTTTGGATTACGTATTTTACCACTGCTGGAAAATTCAGGTATCGACCTTAAAAATATTCAAAAACATGAAACCGCCGAAGTTCCATCTTGGTGTATTAAACAACCTTCTATTCTGTTCGACTTACATGATGGCAAAAAATCCGAATCAAATCCGATACTTCTCAAACAAAACTTTCAGGTACTGCAGTCACGTTACGATGATTACCAGCAAGTCTATACTGATGGTTCCAAAGAAGGAGATAAAGTTGGTTGTGCGTATGTTTCTAAAGATACGCACAAAACCATGCGCCTCCCAGATGGTTCATCTATTTTTACAGCTGAAGCCAAAGCAATAGACCTTGCTTTAGATTTTATCAGTTCTTCAACAATTCAAAAAGCAATTATATTTTCTGATTCACTTTCTGTGCTTAAGGCTTTAGACCATTCATCATCTAAAAATCCTCAAATTCAAAAATTGATCGAAAAACATCATGAAATTTCTAAAACACACAAAATCTTGTTTTGTTGGCTTCCGAGCCATATTGGCATTGTCGGCAATGAATATGCTGACAAGAAAGCAAAGGAATCGCTCAATCTTGATCCATCTGTTTTTAAAATTCCTTTTAATAATTTTAAACCATTTATCAACAGATACATCTTGTCGGAATGGCAAGGCGAATGGGACCGTGCAATAAATAACAAACTCCATGCCATTAAACCTGTCGTTAGTACAAAATGCTCTCGTCCACAGTTTTCCAGAAAAGAGGACGTAGTATTAACACGACTGCGCATTGGCCATACTAGAGTTACTCATTCTTATATTTTTAATGGTGATGATCAGCCTTCTTGTGTAGGTTGTGATCAGCCATTCACTGTGAAACATATCTTAATTGACTGTGTTGACTTTTCACCCTCACATATTTTATATTTCAAAGCTGACACTTTGCAACAACTGTTTCGAGATGTACCTGTTGATAATATTATTTTATTCTTAAAAGAAATTGGACTTTTTCATAAGATTTAACTGTTTCAGATTTTTATACATTATCATTCTGACTTTTTACTTTTAATATCATCATAATTATTCTTGCCGTTTAACCATTAACCGTTTGACGCTTATGACCCACAAAGAGGGTTGACGCGTCGTTAAACACGAAATCATCATCATTTACATAGGCTTATACAGGGAAAATCTTTAAAAATCTTCTTCTCTGAAACCACAAGGCCCAGGTCTTCGATATTTGGTGTGAAGCTTCATCTAGTGGACCTCTACCAAGATTGTTCAAATTATAGCCCTGGGGGCCAAAATGCCCCCGCCCCGGGGGCCTATGGTTTTACATAGGCTGATATAGGGAAAAATCATTAAAAAAATCTTCTTCTCTGAAACCACAAGGCCCAGGTCTTTAATATTTGGTGTGAAGCTTTACCTTGTGGACCTCTAGTAAGATTGTTCAAATTATAGCCTTGGGGCCAAAAATGCCCCCCGCCCCGGGGGCCTTTGGTTTTACATAGGCTTATAATGGGAAAATCTTTAAAAATCTTCTTCTCTGAAACTGCAAGGTCCAGATCTTTGATATTTGGTGTGAAGCTTCATCTAGTGGACCTCTACCAAGATTGTTCAAATTATAGCCCTGGGAGCCAAAATGCCCCCGCCCCGGTGGCCTTTGGTTTTACATAGGCTTATATAGGGAAAATCATTAAAAAATCTTCTTCTCTGAAACCACAAGGCCCAGATCTTTAATATTTGGCACGAAGCTTAACCTGGAAGACCTCTACTAAGATTGTTCAAATTATAGCCTTGGGGCCAAAAATGCCCCCCGCCCCGGAGGCCTTTGGTTTTACATAGGCTTATACAGGGAAAATCTTTTAAAATCTTCTTCTCTGAAACCGCAGGGCCCAGATCTTTGATATTTGGTGTGAAGCTTCATCGAGTGGACCTCTACCAAGATTGTGGCCCTCGGGCCACAAATGCCCCCGCCCGGGGCCCTTTGGTTTTACATAGACTTATATAGAGGTAATCTTTGAAAATCTTCTTCTCTGAAACAGCAAGGCCCAGGTCTTTGATATTTGGTATGAAGCTTCATGTAGTGGACCTTTGCCAAGATGGTTCAAATTATTGCCTTTGTTGGTATTTGGTATGAAGCTTCATATTTTTAGACCTCCCTCAACATTATGCACATTATAACCCTAGGGTCAATAATGGCCCTCCCCGGGGCCCACTTGTTACTCTATGGATCAGGTGAGCGATCCAGGGCCATCATGGCCCTCTTGTTTTGTTAATAAATTTGTCATGTTGTGACTTGCACTCTATATCATAATTCATTTTGGATGCTCAAAAAAGTCAGCCCTGTAATTTGGAAAGTACTAAATGTAAAAAACTACAAAAATGTCTATAACAAGCAAAATTACTATTTCGATAATGAGAAAATTTAACCGCCCTCTCCCATCGGGGCTCGAAGAAATAGATGGGCTGCATGATGCTTCGAGCCAGAGCTGAAACAAACGCACACGAGTACTGGTAAACAGCTTAGAGGATCTAAGCTTGCCCAGGTAAAGCGGTGCGAGTCGGACCGTCCATGCTAATAAACCCTATTGGTTTCATGGACGACAGGGCTTGAGATGTCATTTCATCACAATGTCAGGTGAAAGTCCCACAAAATTGGAAGCAACGTCTCCAAAATGACCTATACAGTGTTGACGGGGACGTTAAACCTCAAATCAAACAAACAAACAAATGAGAAAATTCAAAAACAACGCTGGGTAGGGTTGGAAATTGAAAATGGTAGGGTCGGTATTTTACTTTTTATTTTATTCTTTTACTGATAAAAATAGTACAGTCGGGGGGTCTGAAGCAGGGTCGATCAGGTTAGTGGAAACGGCTATTTTTTAGGCCTTTTGCAGAATGAAGGGTATTGAGGCCCTTCTGCCTGTTATATAAATATTGCCAAGCATGTTCATTTAACACTTTAGTTCCGAACCCCAAAACAGGTAGTTGGCAAACTGTGCAGGCCCAGATCAGACGCCACAGAATGCGGCGTCTGATCAGGACCTACACTGATTGCAAAATTTTCAGCCCATTTCCAAATAGTTTTTGAAGAAAACACAACCTGACACCCCTAAGTTTTGAAATGGACTCCTGCTGTATACAAGGTGGAAGATTCCATCTGGTCAAAAAAGGGTTAATAAACATCATTTACATTGCTGATAATAACCTGGGCCCAGTTGTTCAAAGCATCCTTTGCTTAGGTAAAAACATTAACTCTTATAGCAAGTAAAATATCTAAGCGGCCCCCGCCCGTCGGGGCTTGAAGAAATAGATGGGCTGCATTATGCTTCCACGCAGACGTGAATCTGACCCGCACACGAGCACTGGTAAACTGCTTAGAACATCTAAGCCTCCCCAGGCAAAGTGGTGCCAGTGTCGGACTGTCCATGCTTATAAACCCTATTGGTTTCATTGGGCGACAGGGCTTGAGATGTCATTTCATCTCAGTGTCGGGTAAAGTCCCACAAAATTGGAAGCAATGTCTCCAAAATGACCTTTACAGTGTTGACGGGGACGTTAAACCTCAAATCAAACAAACAAACAAACAAAATATCTAAGAGGTATGTTTTCTGAAAAAAAAAAAAAAAAAGAAAACAATAAGAGTAGCTTTTCATGTGCAAAAGCTTCTCTTATTGTTTCAGCAATTTGGGCCAGTTGTTCAAAGCCTCGTTAGCTTAACAAGCTCGTTAGTGGTCATATTGTTAACTGTTCTAGTAAGTTTATTTCTTAAAATTTGGGTATTTTTGCTGAAAATATGTAAGCAGCTCTGCTCACATTTTTTCAGCAAAAATATTAGTATATTCGCCATATTTAATGATCAAAGTTTCAACGATACGTAAACTTACGACATCGTTAGTTTTGAACAACTGGCCCCAGCATAATTGCCATATCAAATGATCATAGTTTTAACCCTTATCTTGCTGTTCACGACAACCCCTATCTTTGTAAACAGTGTAGATCCAGATCAGATGGCTTCTGAAGAAGCCATCTGATCAGGATCTACACTGTTTGACATTCAATTTATGAATTTGTAGGAATAAATTACATCAAGTAATCTGATTGGTTCAATGTCAGCAATGGGTGTGGCTAAACTGAATATTCAGCAAGAGAATGGTTAATGATACATTAACTAACAACATAGTTAGTTTAGAACAGCTGGGTTCTGGCATGCAACAAATTGCACAAGATGACATGTAGGATTAGCCAAGACTGAGCCTGTGTGTCGGCAGTCTCATCAGAGTCATCTTTGGATCTTAACAATCCATAGGAGTGGATGACCTGACATCATTAGCAGCAATTTGATTTGTTCGGAGTTACACGTTTTGTTTTTAGCTCACCTGGTGAGCTTTTGGGATCACTTTTTGTCCGTTGTCCGTCGTGCATGCATCCGTGCGTGCATCCGTAAACAGTTTCTTCAAACAACGTCTCCTCCTAAACCACTGATTGGATTTTGACTAAACTTCACAGGAATGATCCTTGGGTGGTCCCCTTTCAAAGTTGGTTTAAAAAGTATTTATTTATCAAGAATAATGTACATACATGTACAGTCAATTACAACAGCAACTAACAGGATCTGACAGTAAGCTTTTGCTTATATCAAGATCATCTCCTGTGATTCATTGAAGTATCTACGAAAATATCAATGGCGGTGTCAATGTTGTTCAAATTCTTCCGGTCCGTTGCATGTCTAGGTCACAGGAGCCAAAAATAGATTTTTTTCACTGAAAACTTGAAAAATCTTCTCTTAAACCACAAGGCCAGGCCTTTGATATTTGGTATGAAGCTTTATCTAATGGATCTCTACCAAGATTGTTCAGATTATGGCCGTGGGGCCAAAAATGCCCCAGCACCGGGGCCCGCCAGTTTTACATAGATTTATATAGGGAAAACCTTAAATAATCTTCTTGTCTGAAACTAGAAGGCCCAGGGGTTTGGTATATGGTATGAACTATGAAGTTGTATCTAATGGACTTGTACCAAGATTGTTCAATTTATAGCCCTGGGACCAAAAATGACCCCGTGCTGGAGCCCACCAGTTTTACATAGACTTATAAAGGGAAAACCTTAAAAAATTTTCTTGTCAGAAACCAGAAGGCCCAGGTCTTTGGTATTTGGTATGAAGCTTCATCTAGTTGACACATACCAAGATGGTTCAAATTATAGCCCTGGGGCCACGGGGTCCACCAGTTTTTACATAGACTTATATTAGGAAAACCTTTTGGCCCCGGCCCATCAGGGCTTGAAGAAATAGATGGGCTGCATGGTGCTTCCACACAGAGTTGAAACCAACCCGCACACAATACTGGTAATCCGCTTAGAGGATCTAAGCCTGCCCAGGCAATGCTGTGCGAGTCGGACCGTCCATGCTTATAAACCCTATTAGTTTTATTGGGCGGCAGGGCTTGAGATGACATTTCATCTCAATGTCGGGTAAAAGTCCCACAAAATTGGAAGCAATGTCTCCAAAATGACCTTAACAGTGTTGACGGGGACGTTAAACCTCAAATCAAACAAACAAAAGAGAAAACCTTTAAAAATCTTCTTGTCTGAAACCAGATGGACCAGGTGTTTGATATTTGGTATAAGGTTGTATCTAGTGGATCTCTACCAGGATTGTTCAAATTGTAAACCTGGGTCCAAAAATGCCCCCACACCTGGGCCCACCAGTTTAACATAGACTTATATAGGGAAAACCTTTAAAAATCTTCTTGTCTGAAACCAGATGGCCCATTTGTTTTAAATTTGGTATGAAGTTGTATCTATGGGCCTCCACCAAGTATGTTCAACTTATAGCACTGGGGCCAAAAATTCCACCAGGGCCCATCAGTTTTACAAAGACATATATAGGGAAAACCTTTAAAAATCGCTTGTCTGAAACCAGAAGGCCCAGGTCATTGATATTTGGTATGAAGCTTCTTATAGTGGACCTCTACCAAGGTTTACCAAGAATTACAGTCCTGGGGCCTGCCCCACTGGTTTTACTTAGACTTATATAGGGAAAATATTCTTGTCCGAAACCAGAAGGCCCAGGTCTTTGATATTGGATAGGAAGTTGTATCTAGTGGACCTCTACCAAGATTGTTCATATTATAGCCCTCGGGCCAAAAATGGCCCTGCCACGAGGCCCACTGGTTTTACATGGACTTATATAGGGAAACCCTTGTAAAATCTTTGCGTTTGAAACTTGAAGGCCCAGGTCTTTGGTGTTTGGTATGAAGCTTCATCTTGCTGACCTCTACTAAGATTGTACCCTGGGGCCAAATATTTTCCCACACCGGGACCCACCGGTTTTACATAGACTTATATAGAGAAAACTTCTATAAATCTTTTCATCTAAACCCAGAAAGCCCAGGTATTGTATTGTTAGTAAGACTGAGCCGCTTCATCTCCTACTGGTTCACTAGTACCTGACTATCAGTGTCCACAAGGTGTCCAAATAGTGTTATTCAAGTCAGAGCTGTATTGTTACAGGGAATCACTGACTCATATGTCTAGCATCTAATGCCAACTCTTGTTTTCCAAAGATTGCTTATGATCATCAGGTGACAGGTGTTAGCTTACCTGAGCCAAAGGCTTGTATGTGAGCTTATAGTATGGTTTGGCACTGTTTTCTGTCCGTTGTCTGTCAACACTTTCAAACATCTTCTCCTCTGAAACCATTTGGCCAATGGAAGTAAAATTTTATGTGGAGCATCCATTGGATTGGGGAACGAAAGTTTGTTTGGGGTTAAAGTCACATGACAAAGATGACTGCCATGCCCATGTAAGGTAAAAACCCTTCAAAAATCTCCTCCGGAACCAATAGGCCAATTGTCATGAAACTTGGTATGTACCATTAGGCACTAGAGCCAATCATAGTTTGTCCAAATGATGACCCCAGGATGACCTTGACCTATTTTAGGCTGAGATCAAAATTAGTCACACAAACTTTTGTATGGGAAAAAGTCAGACAGTGTTTTTTGGAAACTATTGCAGCCATTGATCTGAAAATTGATAGATGCAGTAATCTAAATGAATGAATGGAACTACGTGAGTATTCAAGGTCAAGGTCATTCCTTTACCTTGGCCCTAGTTCATTCGGATATGAAAATTAAAACTTATTTATCTCAGAAACCACTTGGACATTTATAACCAAATTTCTTATAAAAGCTTTTAAGAACAAGGAAATGAAAACTAATTTATATGAATTTGGTCACATGACCAGTATAGCCAACATGCCGATATAAGGTAAAAACTCTTCAGAAATCTCAGGAACCAGTGACCCCTGTACGACCTTGACCTTTTTAGGCCAAGCTCAACATCGGTCCTGTAGGCTTTTCTATGGGAAAAAATCAAAACAGTGTATTTTTCGGAAACTATTGCAGCCTGCGATCTGAAGATTTGTAGATGAAACTACATGAGTATTCAAGGTCAAGGTCATTCCTTGAAAATTAAAAATTATTTTTCTCAGAAACCACTAGGTAGTTTCTATTCAAAGGGGGAGTTCCAAATCTGCCCACGCACAGATTTTCTTGAAACTTCAATTGTTGTTTACTTGAGGACTATCAACTATATATATAACTTTGTTTCATTTGATAAATTACTGTAGGTCTCAGGAGAGCTCCCTGGAGTAGTCCCCTGTAAAGGTCATACACACCTGTGAACTTTTCAGTCTTAAATCAATAGGTATGATTATTTTCAAATTTTGTTGCTTTGATTGGCAACAGAACTCTATAAGGATTAATCTAGTACAAAAAATGTAAATGTGTCTATGTCTTTTAATTTTACTGATAAATTTATTTACAAAATTTCTTCTACTTTTCATGAAAATTTATAAAAAATGAGATTTTCATCCTAAGTATTAGATGTGTTACTGATCTTGTCACCCCAAGATATTGCATATAAAATAGGCCACATATATCCTCTATATAGCAAACAAATTTCGAAAAAGTCAGAAACCGGTAACAATGTTTTTGTTTGCTAGATATGGGTTCAGGTCTATTTTTATGCTAAAATCAGTTGCAATATAAGGGGACAAGATTTCCATAAAGTGTATTTTTATTGTGTTTTTAATGACCATTTAGTGCCACCCTATCATACAAAGCTTAGCATAGGCATTTATGCAATAAAAACTCCCCACACACACTACCTGCCCCCCCCCCCCCCCCCCCCAAAAAAAAAAAAAAGACACTGTTTACAGACAGGAGTTTTGGTTTGACTTTTAAAAAGTAAATGAGAATATACATTAGCAAAGTATGCAAGTTCAATCCAAACATTTTAAAGAGAAAAAATAAAATTCATGCACTGTTCATGATGAATGTTAGTGTTGACAGTAATGCAAAAATGATAATCCTCAAACAATTACATTATGGAACAATAGGAATAAGACAAGGTGTTTTATTTGGTCTTTCTGTACATTTTGAACCCTGCAATACAAAGACACTTGATGTCAGTAATACGAAATGACGTATTGAATCTGCTTAATAAATTACTTTCAGATTCCTATTTATTTCTTTAATTAGTTTTGTTGTCATTTTTACTTCTTTAAAATAAAACAGCAGCCAATAAATTGCCAACCGTGAAGGGACAGACTGATTTTTCGATTTGTTCTTATCATTGATTAGGCCCCCGTCCATAGGGGCTTGAAGAAATAGATGGGCTGCATGATGCTTCCACGCAGAGCTGATACCGACTGCACACGAGCACTGGTAAACTGCTTAGACGATCTAAGCCTGCCCAGGCGAAGCGGTGCAAGTCGGTCCGTCCATGCTTATAAACCCTGTTGGTTTCATTGGGCGACAGGGCTTGAGATGTCGTTTCATCTCAATGTCGGGTAAAAGTCCCATTGGAAGCAACGTCTCCAAAATAACCTATACAGTGCTAACGGGGACGTTAAACTTCAAATCAACCAACCAACTAATGATTGATCGGTCCATGTGTTGGTATTTTTTTCTTACATCACTTGGTCAAAGAGACTCACACTCGGCTCCCCCCACCAAAGGTTTAGTGAGATCATGAAAACCATTTTCTGCTTTTTTTTTCTAAGTTCATTATAACATCTGCAAAAGTGTAAGCTACAATGTCATAGTCTTCAAAATAAATGCATAGCTAGTCACACTGTAACTAGTCGTAAAATTGGCATTTGGTATACGCTTCCCTAAATGAAATAGATGGAAGGCAAGTTGCTGTAACTTATGCATTTTATAGCTGATATTATATTTAGATGTTAAAATACCATTCACATTTTTAGTCATCTGTATGCAGTACTTGTCATCTATGTTAAGTTTTCTAGCTCTGTATTCATCAGTTTTTGCAAATGGCGTAAATCAGCTTAGCTGTTCTATAAGCATTTTTCTGAACCAAAATCTGTAGTTGGCTTTATATTTTTCTATAATACTGATAGCAAATATACCGTTTGCTCTTTTCTTCCTCTGAAATCGTTCAAAAGCTGAACTGAATAGTCTTCTCAATTATACTAATTCATGTTACTAAAAAAATAACTGGTTGTTTTCTGGATCATATTTAAGAATATAAATAGATCATATTTAAGAATATAACTTTCTGACACTGATTGCACAGCAGGCAACATTTGTTTGTGCTTTAGTTGCGGGGGCATTGTTTGAGTGACAAAAGAGCCAACACAATTGTGTTTCCATTTTGTCTACAGTTATCTGTGTATACAGTGAGCCAAATGATCAGAAAATATTGTCTGTGTTATTATGACACACCTGGCTCAACCATAATAAAACGTCATTACTCTTGGCCATTCAAGCAAGCTGTGCCATTCAGGTATGACAATCAGACTTTTCAACCTTTTTAAGTAGACTGCATCAGTTCAGAGAGTCAAGCGAAATTGTCTGGTTTACAGAACCATCCATTTTACTTGCCATTTCAACAATCTTTGTCATAATAAGCTTCACCAGGCTTTAGGATTACTTTAAATGCAAAAACGCGTGTTAAGAAATGAAATATATGTTTCAATAAAATCGGATTGAATTAACACTCAAAATTAATTGTGTTTTTGGTATTCCCCAGGGTACCATAACTGATACAAATGCTGATTAAATGAGCCCATACTATACACTCAAGGTTTAAACACACATATATTCATGTGTATATATATATTGGTGAGCAATTTCTCGATTGAAAATGTTATACCATATCTTCAAATGGTTTGAAAAAAAAATAAAAACCTGACCAGTACTATTCAATGTTCATATGCAGTATGTTACCGGTCTCAGAGTTTCAAGAAAATTTGATAAAATGTTCTACACATATATGGGCAATTTTCATATTAAAATTATGGGGTGACAAGAACTGCAACAATGTGAAATCAAAAATCAAACATACCCCAAAAGATTTTATGGTTGTGAAATCTGGGGTCTGCTCCATATAAAATTGATCATGGTCTGTGGAATTTCAACTACACAATAGCAAATGTGACACAAAAATAATCACAAATGACTACAGCAATGCCTGAGAACATGATAACTCCAAATTGTAAGAAGCTTTTATTTATATATACACTTGTTTGAGGGTACCCCTATTTTCGGATGTGGAAATAAACAAAACATTGTAAATTTATAATGAAAACAGATATGAGTGTGAAATATCTAAATCATGAACAGTCATTTAACAGGCATTAATTATGCACAATACCATGGAAATCTGTGCGTGGGCAGAACCCTATGGAAATTTACTATAGGCTGGAACTCCCCCTTTCTTAAGAAAGTTTTTAGGAACATGCAAATGAAAATTAATAAATACGAGTTTGGACACATGAAAATATGGTAAAAACACTCTCCTGAACCAACTGGATTGCCTTGAAACTTGGTATGCAGCATTGGGATCTTGGGGCCCATCATAATTTGTTAAATTATGATGACTGTGTCTTGACCATGACCCTGTTTACATAAAGGTCCGTCCACGCTTATAAACACTATTGGTTTCATTGGGGGACAGGGCGTGAGATGTCATTTCATGTCAATGTTGGGTAAAAGTCCCACAAAATTGGAAGCAATATCTCCAAAATGACCTTTACAGTGTCGACGGGGACATTAAACCTTAAATCAAACAAAGAAAAAAACATTTAGGTCATATGCTTTTATATGGGAAAAAAGGTGGGGATTCTTAATTTTCCAGAGCCCCATTGTGCCAATGAACTTTAAATTTGTATGTGCAATCAACTACATGTAAATGAGTAAATGAAGTTACATGAGTATCTAAGGACAAGGTCACTCCTTGATATTGGGAACAAGTTCAGTAGAAAGTTAAACTTAATGTTCATTCAAAACTGCTGTACAAATTGAAGTCAAATTTGATATGAAGCTTTTATGGGAAGGAAAAAATGACATTTTGTTTAACTAGTCTAGGTGAATGGCCAAGATGGCCACCATGACCATAATATAGTAAATAATCATCAAAACATTTTTAGCTCACCTGGGCCTAAGGCTCCAGTGGAGCTTATTGTATAACTGGTCATCCGCCGTCCGTCATCTGTCCATCACCACATTTGACCAGTTATATCTTTGCAGCCTGCAGGCTGATCTCAATCATTTCTTATCTGTAGCATGCCTTGGGTGGGGCAACGAAGAATTCAGGTTTTTATCAAAATTGAATGAAAACTTTGGTTGCTATGGCAATCCCAATTTCCCATAGACTTACCATGGAAAATGCTAGTCATCACCATAGTACCTTCAGTTTTGATCAGATCTTTCTGAAACTTATATGTAAGGTGGCTGAGGATAAAAGCTCGGATGAGTTTGAAAACCGGCCAAGTCGGCCCATTAATCATAGAGTTACGTCCCTTTGATTGCTGAAAATGCTGATTTTTAGCTCACCTGGGCCGAAGGCTCCAGGGGAGCTTATAGTATAGTGGGTCCTCCGTCGTCCGTCGTCCGTCCGTCGTCCGTCCGTCGTCCGTCGTCCGTCCACACTTTTGAGCAGCTATATCTCTGTATCCTGCAGGCTGATCTCAATCATTTCTCACCTGTAGCATGCCTCTGGTGGGGCATTGATGACATAAACTTTTTTTTGAAATCGCTCTAAAACTTTGGTTCCTATGGCAACCACAAGGTCCCATAGACTTACTATGGGAAAATGCTTGTCATCACCGTGGCGCCTTCAGTTTTGATCGGATCTTTCTGAAACTTATATGTAAGGTGACTGGGGATAAAAACTCGGATGAGTTCGAAAACCGGCCAAGTCGGCCCATTTATCATAGAGTTACGTCCCTTTGATTGCTGAAAATGCCCATTTTCGACCTTGTCATCACCGTAGCCCCTTCAGTTTTGATCGGATCTTTCTGAAACTTATATGTAATGTGGCTGGGGATAAAACCTCAAATGAGTTCGAAAACCGGCCAAGTCCGCAGATTTATCATAGAGTTACGTCCCTTTGATTGCTGAAAATGCCGATTTTTGACCTTGTCATCACCGTAGCCCCTTCAGTTTTGATCGGATCTTTCTGAAACTTATATGTACGGTGGCTGTGGATAAAATCTCGGATGAGTTCGAAAACCGACCAAGTCGGCCCTTTAATCATAGAGTAACGTCCTTTTGATTGCTGAAAATGCTGATTTTTGACCTTGTCATCACTGTAGCCCTTTCAGTTTTGATCGAATCTTTCTGAAACTTATATGTAAAGTGGCTGGGGATAAAATATCGGATGAGTTCGAAAACCAGCCAAGTTGGTCCATTTATCACAGAGTAACGTCCCTTTGATTGCTGAAAATGCCGATTTTTGACCTTGTCATCACCGTAGCCCTTTCAGTTTTGATCAAATCTTTCTGAAACTTATATGCAAGGTGGCTGGGGATAAAGCCTCAAATGAGTTCGCATACCGGCAAAGGTGGCCTATTTATCATAGAGTTAGGTCCCTTTGATTGCTGAAAATGTTGATTTTTGACCTTGTCAACACTGTAGCCCCTTCAGTTTTGATCAGATCTTTCTGAAACTTATACGTAAGGTGGCTGGGGATAAAACCTCGGATGAGTTCGAAAACCGGCCAAGTTGCCCCATTAACTATATAGTAATGTCCCTTTGATGGCTGAAAATGTTGATTTTTTACCTTGTCATCACCGTAGCCCCTTTAGTTTTGATCAAATCTTTCTGAAACCTATATGTAAGGTGACTGGAGATAAAACCTAGGATGAGTTTGAATACCGGCCAAGTTGGCCCATTTATCATTGACTTACGTCCCTTTGATTGCTGAAAATGCTGATTTTTGACCTTGTCATCACCATAGCCCCTTCAGTTTTGATCGGATCTTTCTGAAACTTATATGTAAGGTGGCTGGGGATAAAATCTTGGATGAGTTCGAAAACAGGCCAAGTCAGCCCATTTATCGTAGAGTTCTGTCCCTTTGATGGCTGAAAATGTTGATTTATGACCTTGTCATTACCGTAGCCCCTTCAGTTTTGATCAGATTTTTCTGAAACTTATATGTAAGGTGGCTGGGGATAAAACCTCGGATGAGTTCGAAAACTGGCCAAGTCGGCTCATTTATTTTAGAGTAACATCCCTTTGATTGCTAAAAATGCCAAATTTTGACCTTGTCATCACCGTAGCCCCTTCAGTTTTGATCGGATCTTTCTGAAACTTATATGTGAGGTGGCTGGGAATAAAATCTTGGATGAGTTTGAATACTGGCCAAGTCTGATCGGATCTTTCTGAAACTTACATGTAAGGTGGCTGGGAATAAAACCTCAGGTGAGTTCGAATACCGGCCAAGTTGGCACATTTATCATAGAGTGACGTGCCTTTAATTGCTGAAAATGCCTATTTTCGACATTGTTATCACTGCTGCCCCTTTAGTTTTGAACGGATCTTCATGAAACTTACAAACAAGGAAGTCAGGCAGAAAGCTTCGAGGAGTTTGAAAACTCTTGTTTTTGAACTTGTCATCACCATAGCCACTTCAGTTTAGATTGGATCTTCTTAGCAAGTCAGGAATAAAAGCTTGAATGAGTTTGAAAACCGGTGAGGTCAGCCTGTTTATCATAGAGTTAAATTCTACTTGATTTTCAGAAAATGCTTACCCTGTCATCTCCATGTCCTCCCATAAAGCCTTCAGTAAAGGTTGGCACTTCCTTAAACTTTGAATCTGTTAGCTCAGGTGAGCGATACAGGACCAAGCTAGCTTGGTCCTCTTGTTTACTTTGTCATCACAATAGCCCCTTCAGTTTTGATCGGATCTTTCTGAAACTTATATGTAAGGTGACTGGGGATAAAACCTCAGATGAGTTTAAAAAACCGGCCGAGTCGGCCTATTTATCTTAGTACGTCCCTTTGAATGCTGAAAATGCAGATATTTGACCTTGTCATCACCGTAGCACCTTCAGTTTTGGTCAGATCTTTCCGAAACTTATATGTAAGATGGCTAGGGATAAAAACTTGGATGAGTTCGAAAACCGGCCAAGTTGGCCCATTTATCATAGAGTAATGTCCCTTTGATTGCTAAAAATGCAGATATTTGACCTTGTCATCACTGTAGCCCCTTCAGTTTTGATCGGATCTTTCTGAAACTTATATGTAAGGTGGCTGGGGATAAAACCTTGAATGATTTCGAAAACCGGCCTAGTCTGCCCATTTATCGTAGAGTTACGTCCCTTTGATTGCTGAAAATGCTGATTTTGGACCTTGTCATCACTGTAGCCCCTTCATTTTTGATCGGATCTATCTGAAACTTATATGAAAGGTAGCTTGGGATAAAAACTCAGAGGAGTTTGAAAACCGGCCTAGTCGGCCCATTAATCATAGAGTTACTTCCCTTTGATTGCTGAAAATGCCCATTTTTGACATTGTCATCACAGTAGCCCCTTCAGTTTTGATCGGATCTTTCTGAAACTTATATGTAAGATGACTTGGGTTAAAACCTCGGATGAGTTCAAAAACCGGCCAAGGTCGCCTATTTATCATAGAGTTACTTCCCTTTGATTGCTGAAAATGCATATATTTGACCTTGTCATCACTGTAGCCTCTTCAGTTTTGTTCGCATCTTTCCGAAACTTATATGTAAGGTAGCTGGGGATAAAAATTTGGATGAGTTCTAAAGCCCACCAAGTCAGCCCTTTTATCATAGAGTAAAGTCCCTTT
Organism: Lucinisca nassula; assembly: GCA_963580285.1. Taxonomy (NCBI): domain Eukaryota; kingdom Metazoa; phylum Mollusca; class Bivalvia; order Lucinida; family Lucinidae; genus Lucinisca; species Lucinisca nassula. The sequence continues at coordinate 65,635,289 of OY757012.1, read as the reverse complement.
GATTGCTGAAATTTAGATATTTGACCTTGTCATCACTGTAGCCCCTTCAGTTTTGATCGGATCTTTCTGAAACTTATATGTAAGGTAGCTGGGGATAAAACCTCGGATGAGTTCGAAAACTGGCCTAGTCTGCCCTCCTAGTAGTGTTACCTCCCTTTGATTGCTGAAAATGCCGATTTTGGACCTTGTCATCACCGTAGCCCCTCCATTTTTGATTGGATCTATCCCAAACTTATATGAAAGGTAGCTTCGGATAAAAACTCAAAGGAGTTTGAACACCGGCCAAAATAACCCATTTATCATAGAGTAAAGTCCCTTTGATTGCTGAAAATCTCGATTTTTGACCTTGTCATCACCGTAGCCCCTTCGGTTTTGATCAGATCTTTCTGAAACTTATATGTAAGGTGGCTGGGGATAAAAACTTGGATGATTTCAAAAACCGGCCAAGTCGGCCCATTAATTATAAAGTTACGTCCCTTGATTGCTGAAAATACTGATTTTTAGCTCGTCTGTTTTTTTAAAAAAAACTTCCGAGCTATTGTCATCACTCCGGCGTCTGCGTTGTCGTCCTGCGTGGTTCCAAAAACTTTAACCTTGGCTATAACTTAAAAAGTATTAGACCTAGCCTCATGAAACTTCATACACACACTCATCATCACAAGAGCTACATTTTGACCAAGGACCATAACAACATTGTTGATTTTGGCTGAATTATCTCCCCTTTTCCAATTTTTTTCTGAAACACATTTTTTGCTCTCATTTTAATACTATTCACAACAGAGCCTTCAAACTTCACATGAATGTTCCTTGGGACAAGACCTTTTCAGTGATACCACACTTTTTGATCTGTGACCTTGACCTTTGAACTTTGCCCTATTTTTCGAAAATTTAACCGAAAACCTTAACCTTGACCATATTTCCAAAAGTATTTGGCCTACCTTCATGAAACTTCATACACATACTCACCATCACAAGAGCTACATTCCTTACAAGTTTTATAACTCCATCTTGCAATTTGATTGAATTATCTCCCCTTTTCTCTCCGTTTTTTTTAAATTGTTTTTGTCTCTTATTTCAATACTATTCACAACAGAGCCTTCCAACTTCACATGAATGTTCCTTGGGACAAGACCTTTTCAGTCATACCACGCTTTTTGACCTGTGACCTTGACCATTGAACTTTGACCTATTTTTCGAAAACTTAACCAAAAAACTTAACCTTGACCATATTTCCAAAAGTATTTGGCCTACCTTCATGAAACTTCATACACATACTCACCATCACAAGAGCTACATTCCCTACAAGTTTTATAACTCCATCTTGCAATTTGATTGAATTATCTCCCCTTTTCTCTCCGTTTTTTTTAATTGTTTTTGTCTCTTATTTCAATACTATTCACAACAGAGCCTTCCAACTTCACATGAATGTTCCTTGGGACAAGAACTTTTCAGTCATACCACGCTTTTTGACCTGTGACCTTGACCTTTGAACTTTGACCTATTTTTCGAAAAATTAACCAAAAAACTTAACCTTGACCATATTTCCAAAAGTATTTGGCCTACCTTCATGAAACTTCATACACATACTCACCATCACAAGAGCTACATTCCCTACAAGTTTTATAACTCCATCTTGCAATTTGATTTGACTTAGAACTTTTGTTTTCTAAAAGAAACTGCAGACGAGCGTTGGCACCCGCTTGCGGTGCTCTTGTTGACCTTGTCATCACCGTAGCCCCTTCAGTTTTGATCGGATCTTTCTGAAACTTATATGTAAGGTAGCTGGGGATAAAAACTAGGATGAGTTTGAATAAGGGCAAGTTGGCCCATTTATGATAGAGTTACCTCCCTTTGATTGCTGAAAATGCTGATTTTTGACCTTGTCAACACCGTAGCTCCTTCAGTTTTGTTTGGATCTTTCTGAAACTTATATGTAATATATATTTATCTGGATTAAACTAGGGAGGAGCTCGAAAACGGGCCAAGTCGGCCCATTTGTCATAGAGTTACATCCCTTTGATTTCTTAAAATGTTGTCATCACCGTTGCCCCTTCAGTTTTGATCGGATTTTTCTGAAACTTATATGTAAGGTGGCTGAGGATAAAAACTTGGATGTGTTCGAAAACCGGCCAAGTCGGCCCATTCATCATAGAGTTACATCCCTTTGATTGCTGAAAATGAAAATGCCCATTTTTGACCTTGTCATCACTGTAGGCCCTTTAGTTTCGATCGGATCTTCTTGAAAGTTACATATAAACAAGGACCCTGATTACAGGTGTACACGTTGCCAAGGAACTGCATGCCCCTTAGATGACAGACCACAGAGGAAAGTTCAAGTCGGATCCGACAAGCTGGAAGTTGTTGCTTCCTTTTGCTACCTAGGTGATATGCTCTTTGCAGCGGGTGGTTGCGACCTTTCAACTACATGGCCGCCAGGGCTAAGTGTAGAAAAAAATTGGTCCGTTTTCTAGAGAAGAAAAAATGTATCCACTTCCTTTTCTTAATACACTCACAGCTGTCCTGCTACTGATCTATACACTTGGAGAAGAAAACCCAGTAATCTACTTGACAACATGTTTTCTGTCTTACTCAGGTGAGCGAATTAGGACCATCATGATCCTCTTATTTAGAGTAAATTCAGATTATGGAGTCATTTTAACCAAAAGTTGGTATGGTGTCAATGCCAAAGACTGTGGCTAGCACCTCCATAATTTTGCTCTAAATGGTGCTGAAGATACACCACAACCTCTTTATAACCTATTGTTGGGGTCCAAAGCAGAAACCGTGTTAGTTAAACAACCGTGTTATATCCAAACAAAAATGTATAGATTATATAGAAAAATGACCAGTTATGGTCATTTTTCTACATAATCTATACATTTTTGGGATCCATCTTGAAACCGTCTTATATACAAAACCATGTTATAATCAACCGTTTTATAACGAGGTTGTGGTGTAATTGTTATTTTATGGTTTCTTTTGACTGGAGCTTTACTCTGTCGACCGACCCTATTGTGTGGAAATAGAGAACATTGATATGATGGCACTGATGTTAGGTCATTGCGTATCATCATGCTGTGCCACTGTTGTGTCTATGGTCAAGTCCTCAGTCATCAAAGCATTGTGTATTAGCGCACTACAGAAATTGTTTTTGTTATTTCTTTAGAGAGAGAGAAAAAGTTGCTTGACGTTTCATGTAAATCATGACATGACATTTCATGCAAGCAACTCGGACTTAATATGAAGCATTATTTTCTTCTTCCCCCCCCCCCCCCCCCCCCCAAAAAAAAAGGAAAAAAAAAAATACTTTGAAAGTACCATCTGCTTGTCCTTATCAGGGCTTTAGGGTGAAATTTAGGGTTGCCATTAATTGTTTAACCCATTTTGTACCAAATGGAATCTTCCTTCCTATATGTAGCAGGAGTCCATTTCAAAATTTAGGGTGACAGATTGTGTTATTTTCAAAATTGGTTTGGAAAATGGGTTAATTTTTCGCAAACAGTGTAGGCCCTGATAAGACGCCACATTCTGTGGCATCTGATCTGGGCCTGCACTGTTTGCAAGGGTACCCATTTGAGGGTTTCGGGTACCAAATGGGTTAACAGTTATTTAATACTTTAACACTGTGAATCAGTAAAGAAGTGATACTGAATCTTTTTAACAGTCTGAGGTTGAGTTTGAGAAACTGCCATGCCCCCATTCACCGCTTCTTCCATCATTTGAGAATGCTGAAGGTCTACTGGAACATGAGCTGAATGGTTACAAGAAGTTTGAGGAGAAAATCGGATACACATTCCAAGACCCCTCGTACTTACTACAGGCCTTTACACATGCCTCATATCACTACAATACTGTTACAGACTGCTATCAGAGGTGAGTTACTTGAGAATCACTACAATACTGTTACAGACTGCTATCAGAGGTGAGTTACTTGAGAATCACTACAATACTGTTACAGTCTACTATCAGAGGTGAGTTACTTGAGAATCACTACAATACTGTTACAGACTTGTGTCACAGACTGCTATCAGAGGTGAGTTACTTGAGAATCACTACAATACTGTTACAGACTGCTATCAGAGGTGAGTTACTTGAGAATCACTACAATACTGTTACAGACTGCTATCAGAGGTGAGTTACTTGAGAATCAAGACAATACTGTTACAGACTGCTATCAGAGGTGAGTTACTTGAGAATCACTACAATACTGTTACAGACTGCTATCAGAGGTAGTAACTTGAGATTACTACACTGCACAGTGATGTGTTGCTGGGTTCAAATTTAACCAAGCCATTACTTTAGATTATGAAACTTCGACTCTTTAATATTGAAAAAAACAAAAAACAACCAACAACTCATTTTTGCTGAGCTACTAACATTTGGATTTCAGCAAAAATACCACAGTGTTAATAATGTACAGTAAAACTTGTCATAGTGGCCACCTCTATTAAGCAAGCACCTGTCTTAAGCAAGCATGCTTTTGGTTCCCGAAAAAGGCAAATACATTAAAATTCACCTGTATTAAGCAAGCACCTGTCTTAAGCAAGCACATTTTGGTTATCCCTTAGGTGCTTGCTTAATACAGGTTGGACTGTACTTGCTTGAACAATTAACATTGCCATCACTAAACAGTTCATTAAGCTAGCCATGCTTTGGACAAATGGACCCAAAATTGATAAAGGAGATGTTCATAAGCTACATTTAGCTCCCATTCAAATCCTTTAACATATTGTAAACATTATCATTAATCCCCTGCCGCGGAGCGGGGATTATAGGAATGGCCTTCGTCTGTCCATCAGTCCATCCATCTGTCCATCCATCTGTCTGTCCATAACACTTTCTTGTCCGCCCCATATCTCCTGAACCCTTTGATAGATTTTCATTAAACTTTGGTCAGTTATTCGTCTCAGTGAGCTGGTGTGCCGAGCACATAAATGAACCATGGCGACTCTAGGTCAAGGTCACGGGTTTGAAACTTGGAATTTTGTGTCCATTCCATATCTCCTTTACCCTTGGAAGGATTTTCATTAAACTTTGGTCAAATATCCTTCTCAGTGAGCTGATGTGCAGAACCCATGTCCATTCATCCATCTGTCTGTCCATCTGTCTGTCCATAACACTTTCTTGTCCGCTCCATATCTCCTGAACCCTTTGATAGATTTTCATTAAACTTTGGTCAATTATTCGTCTCAGTGAGGTGGTGTGCAGAACCTATAAATGAACCATGCCGACTCAAGGTCAAGGTCACGGTTGAAGGTCACGAGTTTGAAACTTGGAATTTTGTGTTCGTTCCAATCTCCTTTACCCTTGGAAGGATTTTCATTAAACTTTGGCCAAATATTTTTCTCAGTGAGCTGATGTGCAGAACCCATAAATGAACCATGCCGACTCAAGGTCAAGGTCACATTTGAAGGTCAAGAATTTAAAAGTTTGATTTTCGATTTTTGTGTCCGTTCCATATCTCCTTTACCCTTCAAAGGATTTTCATTAAACTTTAGTCAAATATTCCCCTCAGTGAGCTGATGTGCAGAACCCATATATGAACCATGCCGACTCAAGGTCAAGGTCACATTTGAAGGTCACGAGTTTAAAACTTTGAATTTTTTGTCTGTTCCGTATCTCCTTTACCCCTCAAAGGATTTTCATTAAACTTTGGTCAATTATCCCCCTCAGTGAGTTGATGTGCAGAACCCATAAATGAACCATGCCGACTCAAGGTCAAGGTCACATTTGAAGATCACGAGTTTAAAACTTTGACTTTTTTGTCTGTTTCATATCTCCTTTACTCCTCAAAGAATTTTCATAAAACATTGGTCAATTATCCCCCTCAAGGAGCTCATGTGCAGAGCCCATAAATGAATTATGTCGACACCCGGTCAAGGTCACATTGGAAGGTCACGAGTTTGAAACTTTGAATTTTGTGTCCGTTTCATATCTTCTTTACCCTTCAAAGGATTTTCATTAAATATTGGTCAAATGTACCCATCAGTGAGCTGATGTGCATAACACATAAATAAACCATGCCGACTCAAGGTCAAGGTCACATTTGAAGGCCACGAGTTTGAAACTTTGAATTTTATGTCCATTCCATATCTCCTTTACCCCTGGAAGGATTTTCATTAAACTTCTGTGAAATATACCCCACAGTAAACTGGTGTGCAGAACCATAAATAAACCATGCCAACTCAAGGTGAAGGTCACAGGTGAAGGTCACAAGGTTGAGCCTTGATACAAAGTGCAGCAGGGGATTCCGCTGTCCTTCAGACTGCTTCCTTGTTGGTCTTGTCACGTATTGCTTAAACTAATAAATATGTTTAAACCAAAGGAGATGTTTTCATTGTGCATTGCTTTTTGTGCTCTACAGTTGTTATATTTTCTTCTTTTTTCATTTCTCTCCCCTTCTTTACTGTCACTATAACTTTCTATTTCTTTTTAGCTCACCTGAGCACGAAGTGCTCAAGGTTAGCTATTCTGTGTCCGTCGTACGTGCAGCGTGCGTCGTCAACATTTACCTCTAAAGGCCACTGTTTTACTTCATTTGTCATGAAACTTTGTCAGAATGTTTGTCCAGGTCAAGTTTGAATATGGGTCATGTCAGTTCAAAAACTAGGTCACTAGGTCAACTTTCTTTAAACTCTTGTTCACCCTCTAGAGGCCACAGTTTTGCTTCAATCTTGATGAAACTTTACCAGAATATTTTTCTTGATGATATCTGGGTCGAGTTTGCACATGGGTCATCTTTAAAAACCTTTAAAAATCTTCTTGTCTGAAACCAGAAGGCCCAGGTCTTTGATATTTAAGATTGTTCAAATTATAGCCCTGAAGCTAAAGTGTCCCTGCACCAAGATTGTTCAAATTATAGCCCTGAAGCTAAAGTGTCCCTGCACCAGGGCCCCTGGTTTTACATTGGCATATATAGGGAAAACCTTCAAAATTCTTCTTATCTGAAACCAGAAGGTCCAGGTCTTTGATATTTGGTATGAAGCTTGATCTGGTTGACCTCTACCAAGATTGTTCAAATAATAGCCCTGGGGCCAAAAAATGCCCCCACACTAGGGCCTACTGGTTTAACATGGATTTATACACGTAAAACCTTTAAAGATTTTCTTGTCTGAAACCAGTAGTCCCAGGTCTTTGATATTTTTTATGAAGCTTCCATCTACTGGACCACCAAGATCGTTCAAATTATAGCCCTCTGGCCAAAAATGGCACTACATTAGGGCCTACTGGTTTTACATAGGCTTATTTAGGGAAAACCTTTAAAAATCTTCTTTTCTGAAGCCAGAAGGCCCAGGTCTTTCATATTTGGTATGAAGTTGTATCTAGTAGGTCTCAGTGCCGGGGCCCACTGGTTTTGTTACATAGGTGTAAATAGGGAAAACCATTAAAAATCTTCTTGTCTGAAACCAGAAGGACCAGGTTGGAAGCTTCATCTAGCGGACCTCTACTAAGATGGTTCAAATTATAGCGCAGGGGCCAAAAATTGCCCCAAGACAGAGCCTACTGGTTTTACCTAGGCTTATATAGGGAAAAACTTTTAAAAATCTTCTTGTCTGAAACCGGAAGGCCCAGGTCTTTGATTTTGGTATGAAGTTTCAGTGAGTGGACCTCTACCAAGATTATTCAAATTATAGCCCTAGGATAGGCTTACAAAGGGAAAAGCTTCGAAAATATTCTTGTCTGAAATCAGAAGGCCTAGGTCTTTGATATTTGGTATTAAGCTTCATCTAGTGGACCACTACCAAGATTGTTCAAATTATAGCCCTGGGTCAAAAATGCCCCCGCACCAGGGCCTACTGGTTTTACATAGGCTTATATAGGGAAAACCTTTAAAAATCTTCTTGTCTGAAACCAGAAGGCCTTGGTCTTTGATATTTGGTATGAAGCTTCATCTAGTGGACCTCTACTATGATTGTTCAAATTATAGCTGGCCCCTCCCCGGGGCCCACAGGTTTGACACAGACTTATATAATGGACCTCTACCAAGATTGTTCAAATTATAAATCTTTGGCCAAAAATTGCTCTGCCCCGGGACACACATGTAAATCTCTTAGCTCAGGTGAGGGATATAGGACCATCATGGTCCTCTTGTTCTTATTTCTGCTCCAAGACATAGGTTGTGGGTACTCGTTAGAACTGCCTCAATGAGGCAGTCATAATGAGCATCCACAACCTATGTTTGTAGTATAAATTTAAAACATATCACATATTATCATCATAAAAGTAGCCATTTTGGAGATGTGAAAAATACAATATGTCCCACATAATAGATTTTTATGCTCCCCGAAGGGGGAGCCATATAGTCGCCACTTTGCCCTTCCGTCTGTCCATCCGTCTGTCTGCACCAACAAATGTATAGTTAGGTAGCTATGTATATGGACAGAATCAATGTAAGTCTATGGGATTTATTCCGTTAGACACAGAAAATACTTCTTTTCTGTGGCTAAAAGTAGCCACTCAAGTATCAGTCCTGCCAAAAATAGCCACATAAGTATACATCCGTGAGAAAGTCCGTCCGCCCTTCCGTCCGTCCGTCCGTCACGCTCTATATCTCTAAAAGTATTAAAGGTATTTAAGTGAAACTTGATATACTGATAGAGGGTGATGAGGGAAATTCTAAAATACAAGAACCATAACCCTGTCACCAGTATTTATGGAGTTACTTCCCTTCTTAACTATTTCAATGAACAGATTGTCCGGAGCATATCTCTGAAAGTATAAAAGGGATTTAAGTGAAACTTGATACATTGATAGATGGCCATCAGAGGAAGTGCAGAGTGCAAGAACTGTAACTCTATCACAAGTAATTACAGAGTTATTTCCCTTTTTAGTTTTTGCTATATTAAGCTTGTCCGGAGCATATTTCTAAAAGTTTTATAGGTAATTTAGTGAAACTTGATACACTGATAGGGGGCTATGAGAGAAATCGCAGAATGCAAGGAGCATAACCTACCAACAGTATTTACGGAGTTACTTCCCTTTTTAATTAGGGCCCCACACAGTATTTTGGGTGCCCTATAGTAATCTCCTTGTCAGTCAGTTTCAAATCTAAACCAAAACATTTAACCGGTTATAACTTCAAAAGTATTATCCCTACTCCCATGAAACTTCACACTCATACTAACAATCACAAGACCTACATTCTGACAAACCATATTGCTTTTGTCCGAGTGTTTGTCACGCTTTAACCAAAAAACTTAACCTCGGTCATATCTTCAAAAGTATTTGTCCTACTCTCATGAAACTGCACACACTTACTTACTATCACAAGACCTACATTCTGACAAAGGGCCATAACTATATTGCTTTTCGGTGTGTGTTTGTCAGGCCATAACCAAACAACTTAAACTCGGTCAAAATTTTAAAAGTATTTATCCTACTCTCATGAAACTTCACACACATACTTACCATCACAAAACCTACATTCTGACAAAGGGCCATAATTATGCTGCTTATTTTCACTGAATTATCTCCCCTTTTTCAAAAAATATCTCCTGTTGTTTCATAACCATGGGTAATAGGGCTTTCATATTTCACATATGTATTCCTTGTGACATTCTTCATTGAAAATCACTTACTAGGGAACACAAAACTGAGTTTCTTTGTCTTATGGTTTAAGATTTACATGCCCTTGCATGGAAGGGGCCTTACATTTCTCCTTATTTTTGCAGTCTTTGTTGAAAATCACTAACTAGGGAATTCTTAGACTTTAGGTTAAACCCATTTGGTACCAGAAACCCCAAACGGGGTAAGTGGCAAACAGTGCAGGCCCAGATCAGACACCACGAAACTCGTGTTTGTCACGCCTTAACCTGGCCCTACTCTTATGAAACTTCACACACATACTTACCATCACAAGACCTACATTCTGACAAAGGAAAATAACTTGTGTGTTTGTCACACCTAAACCAAAAACCTTAACCTCGGTGATAACTTCAAAAGTATTTTGTATACTCTCATGAAACATCACACACATAATTACCATCACAAGACCTACATCCTGACAAATTGCATTTGGGTGTGTGTTTGTAAGGCCATACCCAAACAGCTTAAACTCCGGTCAAAATTTTAAAAGTATTTGTCCTACTCTCATGAAACTTCACACACATACTTACATTACAAAAACCTACATTCTGACAAAGGGCCATTACTATATTGCTTATTTTCACTAATCATCTCCCCTTTTTCAAAAAAATATCTCCGGTTATTTCATAACCATGGGTGATAGGGCTTTCATGTTTCACATGTGTATTCCTTGTGGCATTTTCCATTGAAAATCACTTACTAGGGAACACAAAATTGAGTTTCTTAGCCTTATGGTTTAAGATTTACAGGTCCTTGCAGGGAAGGGGCCTTACATTTCTCATTTTTTTTTTGCATTCTTTGTTGAAAATCACTACCTAGTTTCTTTATTTGTACTCCAAACATCAACTAAGGGTACTCATTAGAACCTCCTCATTCAGACGATTCTAACGAGTACCCATAACCTTTGTCTTCAAACAAATCTTATCAAACTTCAAAGTGTATAGGATCATTTCACTAAAATAACCCTCCTACTACTGCGCAGCTTCGGGGAGCATCCCTCGGTTTCACCAATGCTCTTGTTGACTCACAGGTGTGTTATCCTAATGGATTTATGCCCTACAGGTGTATTAGCATAATGGATTTATGGGTATCTTGTTGTTTTTTTAGCTCACCTGAGCACGAAGTGCTCAAGGTGAGCTTTTGGGATCGGTCTTTGTCCGTCGTCCGTCGTCCGTGCGTCCGTGCGTCCGTCGTCAACTTTTGCTTTAAACAACTTCTTCTCCAAAACTGCTGGACAGATTTTGATCTAATTTCACAGGAATGCTCCTTGGGTGATCCTCTACCAAAATTGCTCAAACTGTACCGCTCGGGTGAACAAGATGGCCGCCAGAGCTAAAAATAGAAAAACCTTTAAATGACTTCTCCTGCTTAACCAGTGGATGGATTTTGAAATTATTTCACAGGAATGTTCCTTGGATGACCTTCTACCAAAATTGCTCAAACCGTTCCGCTCTTGTGAACAAAATGGCCGCCAGAGCTAAAAATAGGAAAACATTTAAAGGACTTCTTCTCATTAACCAGTGGATGGATTTTGAAATTATTGCACAGGAATGTTCCTTGGGTGACCCTCTACCAAAATTGCTCAAACCGTTCCGCTCGGGTGAACAAGATGGCCGCCAGAGCTAAAAATAGAAAGACCTTTAAGCGACTTCTCCTGCTTAACCAGTGGATGGATTTTGAAATTATTCCACAGGAATGTTCCTTGGATGACCTTCTACCAAAATTGCTCAAACCGTTCCGCTCGGATGAACAAAATGGCCACCGGAGCTAAAAATAGAAAAACATTTAAACGACTTCTTCTCCTTAACCAGTGGATGGATTTTGAAATTATTTTACAGGAATGTTCCTTTGGTGACCCTCTACTAAAATTGCTCAAACCGTTCCGCTCGGGTGAACAAAATGGCCGCCAGAGCTAAAAATAGAAAAACCTTTGAAGGCCTTATTCTCCTTAACCAGTGGATGGATTTCGAAATTACTTCACAGGAATGTTCCTTTGGTGACCCTCTACCAAAATTGCTCAAACCATTCCACTCGGGTGAACAAGATGGCTGCCAGAGCTAAAAATAGAAAAACCTTTAAACGATTTCTCCTCCTTAACTAGTGGATGGATTTTGATATAACTTCACAGGAATGTTCCTTGGGTGACCCTCTACCAAAATTGCTCAAACTGTTCCGCTCGGGTGAACAAGATGGCCATCGGAGCTAAAAATAGAAAAACCTTTAAACGACTTTTTCTCCTTAACCAGTGGATGGATTTTGAAATTATTTCACTGGAATGTTCATTGGGTGACCCTCTACCAAAATTGCTCAAACCGTTCCGCTCGGGTGAACAAAATGGCCGTCAGAGCTAAAAATAGAAAAACCTTTAAATGACTTGGTCTCCTTAACCAGTGGATGGATTTTGAAATTATTTCACTGGAATGTTCCTTTGGTGACCCTCTACCAAAATTGCTCAAACTGTTATGCTCGGGTGAACAAAATGGCCGCCAGAGCTAAAAATAGAAAAACCCTTAAACGACTTCTTCTCCTTACCCAGTGGATGGATTTTGAAATTATTTCACAGGAATGTTCCTTTGGTGAATCTCTACCACCTTGCTTGTACCGTTCTGCTCGGGTGAACAAAATGGCCGCCAGAGCTAAAAATAGAAAAACCTTTAAACAATTTCTTCTCCTTAACCAGTGGATGGATTTTGAAATTAATTCACAGGAATGTTCGTTTGTCGTCGTCCCTTTACCAAAATTGCTCATACTGTTCCGCTCGGGTGAACAAAATGGCCACCAGAGCTTCTCCTGCTTAACCAGTGGATGGACTAATAGCCCTGGGGCCAAAAACGGCCCCGCCCAGTGGCCCACTGGTTTTACATAGGCTTATATAGGGAAAACCTTTAAAAATCTTCTTGTCTGAAACCAGAAGGCCCAGGTCTTTGATATTTGGTATGTAGCTTCGTCTAGTGGACCACTACCAAGATTGTTCAAATTATAGCCCTGGTGCCAAAAACAGCCCCGCCCCGGGGCCCACTGGTTTTACGTAGGCTTATATAGGGAAAACCTTTAAAATTCTTCTTGTCTGAAACCAGAAGGCCCAGCTCTTTGATATTTGGTATGAAGCTTCATATAGTGGACCTCTACCAAGATTGTTCAAATTATAGCCCTGGGCCCAAAACCGGCCCCACCCTGGGGCCCACTGGTTTAACATAGGCTTATATTGGGAAAACTTTTAAAAATCTTCTTGTCTGAAACCAGAAGGCCCATGTCTTTGATATTTGGTAAGTAGCTTCGTCAAGTGGACCGCTACCAAGATTGTTCAAATTATAGCCCTGGGGCCAAAAAATGCCCCCGCACCGGGGCCCACTGGTTTTATATAGGCTTATATAGGGAAAACCTTTAAAAATCTTCTCGTCTGAAACCAGAAGGCCCAGGTCTTTGATATTTGGTATGAAGCGTCATCTAGTGGATCTCTACCAAGATTGTTCAAATTATAGCCCTGGGGCCAAAAATGTCGTCCCCCAGAGACCCTTTGGTTTTACATAGACTTATAAAGGGAAATTTTTAAAACTATTCTTCTCTGAAACTGCAAGGCCCTTTGGTTTTACATAGACTATATAGCCCTGGTGCATAGGCTTATGTAGGGAATATCTTTATAAAAATCTTCTTCTCTGAAACCGCAAGGCCCAGGTCTTTGATATTTGGTGTGTAGCTTCATCTAGTGGACCTTTGCCAAGATTGTACAAATTAAAGCCTTTGTTTTGTTTGGTATGAAGCTTCACCTTTAAGACCTCCCTCAACATTATGCACATTAAAGCCCTTGGGCCAATAATGGCCCTCCCTGGGGCCCACTTGTTACACTATGGATCAGGTGAGCGATCCAGGGCCATCATGGCCCTCTTGTTTTTCTGTCTCTCCATATTGGCCAATATTTTTTTTCTGTCTCTCCATACTGGCCAATATTTTTTTTCTGTCTCTCCATATTGGCCAATATTTTTTTTCTGTCTCTCCATATTGGCCAATATTTTTTTTCTGTCTCTCCATATTGGCCAATATTTCTCAGGAACTATAAAAGCTAGAAGCCTCAAACATCTTATACCATGCAATGATGATGATTTACATCATGTAAGAGACAATGGGCTTTCTAACAGGTGATCTGGCCCCCGCCCATCGGGGCTTGAAGAAATAGATGGACTGCATGATGCTTCCACACAGAACTGAAACCGACCCACACATGAGTACTGGTAAACCGCTTAGAGGATTTAAACCTGCACAGGCAAACGGGTGCGAGTCGGACTGTCCATGCTTATAAAGTTTATAAACCCTATTGGTTTCATTGGGTGGCTGGACTTGAAATGTCATTTCATCTCAATGTTGGGAAAAAGTCCCACAAAATTGGAATGTCTCCAAAATGACCTTTACAGTGTTGACGGAGACATAAAACCTTAAATCAAACAAACAAAACTAACAGGTGATCAGGAGTTTGCAATTTTTGATTCTGTATCTGTAAAAATGTGCTAAAACAGAGGTATATTCAGATCCTCTGACAGTTTTAGTTGACCTGGGTCTTCTTTGATCCTGTATAGGAAAGTGTAAAAGAGGTTGTCACATAACATTAATTGTATCCTTTTTCAGATTAGAGTTTCTTGGAGATGCAATATTAGACTATGTAATTACACGTCATCTGTATGAAGACTCGGACAAATACTCACCTGGTGTACTGACTGACCTCCGCTCAGCTCTGGTCAACAACAACATTTTTGCTGCTCTGGCAGTGAAATGGGATTTCCACAAATATTTCAAAGCCATTTCTCCAGTGTTGTTCAATGTCATACAGAAATTTGTTGCAAGACAGAAAGAAAAAGAAGATGAAATTGACTTGGAAGATGAAGAGGTAACCTAATCACCCTCATGCACCTTTGACCTCCTTCCCTAATTGAGCCCCGCCAAGCGAATTTGGGTCTTCGAGCATTCCGTCATGACAAGTTTTAAATGCACATGCCCAGCCATTCAGAGGGGCCAGGGATATGGCTTTTTGTCTGAAGGTTCCTCTTGATTCACTGCTTGTATGAGCGAGCAGTGAAGGTTCTGGCGAGACTGCGCGGATGCGCAGGCTCGCCTGAACCTTCGCTGCTCGCATAGGCGATAAGTACCAAAATCGCTTGACGGGGCCCAATTTCATTTCTCTTTTGGACCAGTCAGGGTTTGCAAATAATTTTTATATGCACGTTTGAAAAACGGTTGTATTATGTTTTGCCCACCGGTGTCTGTCCATCTGTCCGTCCATCTGTAAACTTTTCATTTCCGGATAACTCCTCCTGCAGTTTACATCCCATCAAGCTGAAACTTCCTACTTAGTTAGACCATGATGTGGGGGCAGCGCATATTGTTTCTTGGTTACGGTCCACCAAATAATAATAATAAACTTTTCGTTTCCGGATAACTCCTCCTACAGTTTACATCCGATCAATCTAAAACTTCATACATAGACCATGATGTGGGCAGCGCTTGTTGTTTCGAGGTTACAGTCCACCAAATAATAATAGAGTTATGCCCCTTTGAAATTTTTTGTAA
Organism: Lucinisca nassula; assembly: GCA_963580285.1. NCBI lineage: Eukaryota > Metazoa > Mollusca > Bivalvia > Lucinida > Lucinidae > Lucinisca > Lucinisca nassula. Next base: position 65,620,145 of record OY757012.1, on the reverse strand, counting down.
ACTTTTCCTTCCCGGATAACTCCTCCTACAGTTTACATCTGATCAAGCTGAAACTTTATCCATAGTTAGACCACGATGTGGGGCAGCACATATTGTTTCAAGGTTGTGGTCCACCAAATAATAATAGAGTTATGCCCCTTTGAAATTTTTTGTAAACTTTTCGTTTCCGGATGATTTCTCCTGCATTTTACATCCGATGTAGCTGAAACTCCATAAATAATTAGACCATGCTGTGGGGCAACGCATATTGTTTCGAGGTTATGGTCCACCAAATAATAATAGAGTTATGTCCCTTTGAAAAATTCTGTAAATATTTTGATTCCGGATAACTCCTCCCACATTTTAGATCCGATGATATTGAAACTTTACATACAGTAAGACCATGATATGGAACAGTGCATATTATTTTGAGGTTACGGTCTGCCAAATAATACCAGAGTTATACCCCTTTAACAGATTTTTCTAAACATTCCATTTCCGGATAACACCTCTTAAATTTTACATCTGATGAAGCTGAAACTTTACATGTAGTAAGACAATGATGTGGAACAGTGCATATTATTTTTAGGTTGCAGTCCCCCAAACATTACCAGAGTTATTTCCCTGTCATCTAAACATATTTTGTTTCCGGATAATGCCTCCCACATTTTACATCTGATGAAGCTGAAACTTTAGGTATAGTTAGACTATGATGTGGAGCAGCGCATATTATTTCAAGGTTACAGTCCATAGCTTATTGCCAGAGTTTTGCCTATATTATATTGGGTTTATGGTTCACCAAATATTACTGACCATGACAATTTGTTGGAGAAAGCTAGTTTGAGCCATTGAGGGAGGTAAGAATATATGGAGCACATATTGTTCCTTGGTTACATTCCACAAACCCAAACTTGTACAACAGTCAGTATATATGTGCTCCAACTTACTAGTTGCCACGGGCCTATAACGCCCTGCTTGCGGAGCTCTTGTTGACCTTGTGAACAGCATAGCATCTTCATTCTTTGTTGGATGTTAATGAAACTTGCAGATAACAATGACATGCATTAAATCTCAGATGAGCTCAAAAATGGATCAGATTGAACTCACAGTAGCAGGGTAAAATCCCCTTGATTCTTAGAAATGGCCATTTTTGTCCTTGTGAACAGCGTAGCTTGTACGTTATTAAGCTCACCTGGGCAGAAGACTCCAGGGGAGCTTATAGTATTGTCTTAGATCTGTTCATCGTTGTCCATCAGCACCTTTTACGAGTTATATCTCTGCAGCCTACTGGCTGATCTCAGTCATTTCTCATCAGTAGCCTGCCTCTGGTGGGGGATTCATGACATAATCTTTTTATCAAAATTCAATAAAAACTTTGGTTGCTATGGCATCTTGACAATATCTCAGACATGTTCGAATATGGGTAATGTTGGGTCAAAAAGTAGGTCAGTAGGTCAAATCATAGAAAAACCTTGTGAACACACTAGAGGCCACAATTTTGGTCCGATCATCATCAAACTTGCTCAGAATGATCATCTTGACAATATCTCGTCAAGTTTGAATATGGGTCATGTCGGGTCAAAAAGTTGGTCAGTAGGTCAAAACATAGAAAAACCTTGTGAACACACTAGAGGCCACAGTTTTGGTCTGATCATCATCAAACTTGCTCAGAATAATCATTTTGACAGTATCTCAGACGAGTGAATATGGGTCATGTTGGATCATAAAGTAGGTCAGTAGGTCAAATCATAGAAAAATTAATTCAAACTTCACTGGAATGTTGCTTAGGTGACCTTCTACCAAAATAGCTAAAGTAGTTCTGCTCCATTGAGCAAAATGGCCACCAGAGCTAAAAATAGAAAAACATTGTAAACTTGCTTCAAATGCGAACTCCTCCTAAACCCTTGGGCCAATTTCATTCAAACTTCACAGGAATGTTGCCTAGGTGATTCCTACCAAAATAGCTAAAATCATTCTGCTCTGATGAACAAGATGGCCACCAGAGTTAAAAATAGAAAAAAATCTTTAAACAACAACTCATCCTGTACCATTCAATCTTTATAGGAATGTTAGGTGACCCTCTACCAAAATAACTGAAAAGGTTTTACTCTGATGAGCAAAATGGCCGTAAAAGCTAAAAATAGAAAAACATTGTAAATTTGATTCAAAGGGAAACTCCTCCTAAACCCTTGGCCAATTGGATTCAAACTTCACAGGAATGTTACAGAGGTGACTCCCTACTGAAATAGCTAAAATTGATCCGCTCTGACAAACAAGATGGCTGCCAGACCTAAAAATAGAAAAAAAAATCTTCAAACGACAGCTTGTGTACCCTACGGCCAATTTCACTCAAACTTCATAAGAATGTTGCTTAGATGACCCTCTGCCAAAATAGCTAAAATAATCCTGCTCTGATTAGTAAAATGGCCGCCATAGCTAAAATTAGAAAAACATCGTAGATTTACTTCAAACACGAACTCCTCCTTAACTCTTGGGCCAATTTGATTCAAACTTCACAGGAATGTTACATAGGTGACTCCCTACCAAGATAGCTAAACAGGTTCCGCTGTGACGAACAAGATGACCAACAGAGCTAAAAAAAGAAAACATCTTCAAATGACAATTCCTCCTGTGCCCTTGGGCCAATTTCATTCAAACTTCATAGGAATGTTGCTTAGATGACCTGCTACCAAAATAGCTAAAAAAATCCCTCTCTGATGAACAAAATTGCTAAAAATAGCAAACTTACATTTGCTTCAAATGCGAACTTCTCCTAAACCCTTGGGCCTATTGGATTCAAACTTCACAGGAAAGTTGCTTGGGTGACTCCCTACCAAAAAAAAAAATAAAATCATTCTGCTCTGACCAAACAAGATGGCCACCAGAGCTAAAAATAGAAAAAAATCTTTAAACAACCCTCTACCAAAATAGCTAAAACAATCCCTCTCCAATGAACAAAATGCGGCCAGATGACTTGTATGTTCCTTGTGACAAGGGCTTCCCACCCATACAAAACTTTTGACCTAGACCTTTGACATTCTTTGTTATAAATTTTGAACCATTTAAGGTAGAGCCTTCATATTTGGCATGTAGGTTTCTTGTGACAAGGTCTTCCCACTCATGCAAAAAAAAAATGACATGTGGCCTTAACCTTGACCTGTGACCTACTTAATCATAAGTTTTAACCATTTGTGATAGAGTCTTCATATTTTGGCATGTATTTTTCTTTTGACAAGAGCGTTCCACCCATACAAAAAGTTTGACCTGTGACCTTGACCTTTGAGACCTACTTTATCTTAACTTTTGAACCATTTGAGATAGAGCCTTCATATCTGGCATGTATGTTCCTTCTGATAAGGCACCTTACTATATTACATACCATTTCATTTCTACAGTGTGGATCAGGTGAGCGATCCAGGGCCATCATGGTCCTCTTGTTTCCTTTTTTGTTTTGCTCATTGTTGGTTATTTTTCCTCGAGGTGCCATTAGTAAAGGCTGACACGATTAAGCGGATAATTGATTAATTGATCGATACATTTTACAAAAATGATTATCGCTACTGATTTGTTAGTAATCGATTAGTCAATAAGTACAGTTAACTACACAAAATACTGCCTAAAATAGCTGGAAGAATGGCAAACAGTGCAGACCTGATGAGACTCCACATTCCGCGGCGTCTCATCTGGGTCTACACTGTTTGCCCAGGCCTGTATGTCCTCATACATAGGTTAAATATAGCATGAACCATATTCAGAAGAAAGCCAGGCTAGTTAAATTATGATGAAATATTCATGTGATTACTAATCGGGTAACGAACACAATGGCAAGACTGATAATCGATCATCTTTTCAGCTCTGATTAGCCAGCCCTAGCCAATAGTAGTCTGTAATTTTTGATTGTGGCTTTTCCTGGGCATTTACTTCTATATTTTTGAGAGAGAACACCAATCACTCAATTTTATGAAAGTGAAATGTGTTCACATGCAAGCAAAACGATCACAGTGCTGGTCAATGTTGGATTTATTATCTGTCACTCATTTATTGACATGATAGGAAGTTGTCTGATCATAGTCATTTGTGTGATTGACACCTGCAGTTATCTTCACTTTGTGCATTTAGTCCAGTGGACCGTAGTAAGTCTTGACCTTACTTTTTTTCAAAACTTTGAAATCATTGCATTTTATTTTAACAATACTTTACTCAATCATTATGTGCATTTCGAGCGATTTGATTGGTTGAAATAAAAGTTTTATTCATTGATAAATTCCATAAGCAAGAATCTCAGATCTGTTTCCCATAGCGACTGGTAGTAAAATAACGTGGTGTCAAAGAAAGAGCACATTTAGAACTGGTGCATTACATCATTGTTTATAAAGCGACGTCAACAGCGTTCGATTAAAAGATGGATAACTATTGAAAACATGAATGTTAGAAGACAAATAAACAAAATGTAAAGGCTTGACTTTGTTGTTTTTTTTTTCGCTTGGATTTCTTTCAAAGATGGCAGCTTGAATAATCATTCATCCGTGGCTGTTGGTAGGTTCATTCTTACAATTTTGAAAGAATTCCTGAAATGTGCCATTTTGTTGACATTTTACACATTTTGATGACAAAGTTGGAATAATAAGACATGAATTATCATTTTTGTGGATTTTATCGATGTGTAATATCCGGCGAATCACTCACAAAGTTAGCATAAAACCCTTTGGGCTTCATGCAGTTTTGTGAGTGATTTGCCGGAGTTTACAATTCAATAAAATCCACAAAAATGAAGTTCATTCCTATATTGAGCTGAGCAAGAAATTGTTTAGGATGACCCAAATATGGTATATTTCAGGCTGAGGAAGATGAAGACAAAGAGAGAGTAGAGTTAGAAGTTCCTAAGGCTCTTGGTGATATCTTTGAATCAGTGGCTGGAGCTATTTATCTTGACAGTGGAATGTCTTTAGATGTTGTCTGGAGTGTCTTTTATAGGATCATGAAACCTCAGATTGGTGAGCTTCACTGTAAACTTGGCTTGTAACTTGAAAACAGAAGTCAATTTTTTTTTGTGTGGTGAGGTTTTACATCCCCATCATCAACACGATTTAGATAATTTTTTTAGACGTTGCTTACAATTTTATGGGACTTCTACCCGACATTGAGATGAAAGGACACCTCAAGCCCTATCTCTAACACCCCCACATCAAAGAAACTGTTAGAGTTTATATTCAGTGATGGTCTTAGACTTACATCACTTTACCTGGGCAGGCTTAGGCTTTCTTATGTTCTACACGGAAGCACCATATGGCCTAATCTATTTCTTCAAGCCCCCCATGGGGCAGGGATGTAAAAGTCAATAATTTGACTATAATTTGACTATAAGGCCAAATAATAAAAAAAAAATATATTAGATTCTCAGACACTTTTTTGAAAAAACAGATGAGGGAGGCAGGTTTTTTATTGTCGCGCCTGCTTTAGGCATGGCGCAATATAGGAGTCTGGTTTTCCATCCGTTCATCCATCCGTTTGTCCGTCCATTCATCCTTTCGTTCGTCAAGCCATCAACATTTTGCGACCACCCTAACTTTCACCCTAATGTTTGATTCCATTTCTTGAGATCTAAAAGAGCTTTATAAATGGTACTTGGTACAAGCTTGCATCTAGGAATAGCAACTTCAATGCAAGCATCCATATGTATGAAAAATATTTCTAAATGTTTGACGAGAAGATACAGCAGACGACATAAGCAGACAACATTTTCAGATGTTGTTTTCCTCGGCATCAACTTCGCGTCAGATACCAGAAGACCCAAGTCTTTGATGTTTGGTATTAAGCTTCATCTAGTGGACCTCTACCAGGATTGTTCAAATTTGAGCCCTGGGGTAAAAAAATTGCCCACCCTGGGGCCCATTGGCTTTACATCGACGTAAAATAGGGAAAACCTTTAAAAATCTTCTTGTCTGAAACCAGAAGGCCCAGGTCTTTGATATTTGGTATGAAGCTTCATCTGGTGAACCTCTCTACCTTGATTGTTCAAACTATAGCCCTGGCAAAAGGTGGCCCTGACCAGGGGGCCCTCTGGTTTTACATAGATTTATATATGGAACCCTTTAAAAACCTTCTTCTTTGAAAGCCGAGGTCTTTGATATTTGGCATGAAACTTCATGTATGGGACCGCTACCAAGATTGTTCAAATTATAGCCCTGGAGCCAAAAATGGCCCTGCCCCAGCAACCACCGGTTTTACATAGAATTATATGGGAAAAACCTTCAAAAATCTTCTTTTCTAAAACCAGAAAGCCCAAGTCTTTGATATTTGGTATAAAGCTGTATCTAGTGACCCTCTACCAAGTCTGTTCAGATTATAGCCCTGGGCCAAGAATGAACCTGCCCAGGGGCGCACTGGTTTATATAAAGTTATCAGAATTTGTCATCTCATTTTCCACGGTATGCCCAGAAAAGCTTGTCCGCATCCTATCTCATGAAATAATTGCTTAATTTTGTCAAACTCGGCGCACTATATCTAGCAAAGATTTGAATGGATTTTGGCTGTATATCATTGAAACCTACCAAAGATTCTATTGAAGTTTGGTGACCCCCCTCCCTCACCCACCACACCCACAAAAAAAATCTATGAAATATTTGATTAGATTTTGGTGACCTAGACCGTATTTTCATGGGTGCTGGTCCCCAAAATAGAAGTGAAGGCAATGATCAAGAATCAATACAATTGACCCACACCTCCCTTCACCAAAGGGTGAGGAACCTAATATGCAGCATCGGCAAGTGGACCTCTACCAAGATTGTTCAAATTATAGAACTGGGGCAAAAATGGCCCCGCCCTGGGGCACAGCAGTTTTACTTAGACTTACATGGGTTCTTTTAGTCTGAAACCAGAATGCCCAAGTCTTTGATATTTGACATGAAGCTTTGTCTAGTCGATAACTACCAAGATTATTCAAACTATAGCCCTAGGATGTTAAACGGCATGCTCCAGGGCCCGCCAGACGTTCTTCAAATGACATCTCCTCCTGAAACAAAGGTCAAATGGAGCTGAAACTGGATGGGAGGCATTGGGGTGACATGGAGATTCAGATTTGCTAAAATCATTCCGTTCTGATATCCCGAAATTCTTCTAACGACATCTCATCCCGAACCAAAAGTTGAATTGAGCTGAAACTTGATGGGAGGCATCGAGCTGACATGGAGATTCAGATTTGCTAAAATCGTTCCGTTCCGATATCCAAGATTGATGAGAGGCATTGAGGTGACATGGAGATTCAGATTTGATAAATCATTCCACTCGAATATCCAAGATGGCTGCCCTGGTGGTCATCTTGAAATTCTTCAAACCCCATCCCCTCCCAAACCAAAAGTCGAATTGAGCTGAAATTTGATGGGAGTTATTGGGTTGACACGGCGATTCAGATTTGCTAAAATGATTCATTTCTGATTTCCAAGATTGCCAGCATGACGGCCACCTTGAAATTCTTCAAACGACATCTCCTCCTGAACCAAAGGTCAATTGAGCTGTAACTTGATGGGAGGCATCTAGATACCATGGATATTTAGATTTGCTAAAATTGTTTCCTTCTGATGTCCAAGATGGCCATCATGGCTGCCATCTTGAAATTCTTCAAAGGACATTTCCTCCCAAATCAGAGGTCTGATCAAGCTGAAACTTGATGGGAGGCATCGGGGCAACATGAAGATTCAGATTTGCTAAAATCATTACATTTCGATATCCTAGTTGGCCGCCATGGTGGCCATCTTGCAATTTTCTGAATGACTTTCTTCTGCCGAACCGGAGGTTGGATCCAGTTGAAACTTCATGGAAGGCATTGGGTCGAAATAGCGATTCAGACTTGCTAAAATTTTGTTCAGATATCCAAGATGGCCTGTGTGGTGGTCATCCTGAAATTCTTCAAATGACATTTCTTCCCGAATCAAGGGTTGGATTGAGCTGAAACTTGGTAGATAGATAGAAACAGTCGACCCTTGTTATCTCGAACCTCATGGGACCGGACAAAAAAGTTTAAGTTATCCGTAGTACGGGATAACCAAAGTGTGACACCACTTGCATGTCAGAGCCCATTATTTGCCGTCATATGCTTGGTATTCTTGGTTATTCTAGAGTAATAACACTTACATGCACAGCTTATTGATTTTTTGTTGCACCTGCTTTAGCAGGATGACATAGGCGTGCAAGTTTCCGTCTGTCCAGTTGTCCGTCCGTCCGTTCGTTTGTCTGGTTGTCCGTCCGTCCGTCTTTCCGTCAACATTTTACACTGGGTGTCTTGTCATTGCAACTCCTCCTACAGTTTCATACCGATTATTTTGAAACTTTGTGTGTGTTTTTGCTATGGTATGAGGATGTGCATGTGATTTGGACTTGCTCTTAAAGGATCTCATTTTATATTTTTATTTATCGTCAGATCATTTTTTGTCACTTTTTCCACACTGTACCTCTTGTCATCACAACTCCTCCTACAGTTTCATACTGTATTTTGAAACTTTGTGTGTGTTTTTGCCATGGTATGAGGAGCGCATGTGGTTTGGACTTTATCTTCCGATAAATTTTTTGTCACTTTTTCCACATTGTCAACTTAGTCATTTTTAACCTTCAATTGATATATGATAGGTACCTCTTGCCATCACAACTCCTCTTGCAGTTTTATACCGATCATTTTGAAACTTTGTGTGTGCTTTCGCCATGGTATGAGGTTGTGCATGTGGTTTCGACATAATTCTCTGAATATTTTTTTCCACTTTTTGCACATTGTGAACTTAGCAAATTTTAAGCTTCAGTTGATATACAATTGATATACAATAGGTACCTCTTGTCAACGCAACTCCTCTTACAGTTTTAAATTGATCATTTTGAAACTTTGTGTGTGTTTTTGCTATGGTATGAGGATGTGCATGTGGTTTGGACTTTATACTGGGATCAATTTTTATCACTTTTATCACATTGTGAACTTATTCAGTTTTTTACCTCACATATATAGGCTATGGACTCTTCTCAAAGCCCTATATTCATTTCTTCTGCCTTAAATAAACTTTTATTTTTTTGTGTGGGGCAGGTGGGGAGCAGGTGCGACATCAACTTCACCGAAGTTGAATCTCTGGTTAAAATTTTCGTTTATGAAAGTAATGGAGGTTGTCAAAGTATAGCGAGCTTGTCAAAGTATAGCGATCAAGTGTTTGTTGTCTTTTAAAATCCTGCAAATTTGGGTATCCAAATACGCTAAAAATAGGTACTTAAATGGACTGGTTCCCCGCTTGTGAATGAAATGCTTTGCAATGCATACTATATGTCATACGGTAGACCCTCGATCTTTTTGTGATCTACACTCTTTGTATGTGCATCGGGACAAGGGACAGTGCTCAATTTTGACACTAATGACGAGTACGTAAAACAACCTATTAAAGAGCCATGTCATACCTAATCGTACATTAATACAAATCAGAGCCACATTTTATCAGGTAAATCTTGGAAATCATTGAGAGGAAACGGTTCAAAGGCTGAGCACGGCGTGTCAGTCTTTATTACACGCACGTGATTTTTGTTTTTTGTAATAGCGGTAAAGGTATAGTTTGTGTTAATTTTAATTGCGAATGCACCTGGACAGGGATTGGCAAATTAAAAACATTGTGAGTATTGATGAGCTATTTTGTAAAGGTCTATTATTATTTTCTTTAACTGAAAGACCAGCGGCATCGTTTTTTTTTTTTTTCTTTACGTCATGAAAAATAGAAGTGAAGGCAATGATCAGGAATCGATTCAATCAACCCACAGCTCCCATCAGAGACACCAAAGGGAAAGAAACACAAACATGAAGCAACAGATCCTAATGGAAACACCAACAACGGAAAGCCAAAAGGACAGTTACTTTCCCACAAAATGGCCAATAGGCTATCCAAAATAAAATAATATAAGCGACACTAACACACAAAGACAAACCATAACAAAAATAAACCGCGACAGAAGAACCGCCTTGGAACGGTCAGCAGAAACGAATTCTACTGGGGGGCTTAAATCGATTTTACTTGGCCACAATCCTCGCCCTTACTTCCGTCACTATTTAGACAAATACTTTGTTCAGTCCGCATGAAGGTCTCCTAACTCATCAGTGAAACATCTCCGTGAACACAAATAATCAAACAACCACAGAGATGAAACAATGGTGAGGACTCGACAGCAAGAAACCACTGAAATGCTGGAGCGAAAGAAAACCAACAGTTAGAATCCCGGTTTGAGATACACAGTAGTAAAAACAGTTTGACATATGCAAAGTTGAAATACAATAAATATATAGGGGAAATATATGGGACTTAGAAATCGGATCTACATATGGGATAGGTTTGAGATAGGCGAGGTCGAGATAACGAGAGTCAACTTTAGATAGATAGATAGATAGATAGATAGATAGATAGATAGATAGATAGATAGATAGATAGATAGATAGATAGATAGATAGATAGATAGATAGATAGATAGATAGATAGATAGATAGATTTTTCTTCTTATTATTTCTGCTCAAAAGCAACTTAAAGGAACTGACAGTATCCATATTTACATTTCATTGTTCACTGACTTTGGAAACTATTGTGACCACCCTAGCATCCATCCTGATGTTCAAGTCCATTTCACAAGAACCATAAGAGCTTCATTAATGATACTTCATACAGACTTGCATCTACGGATGACAATTTTAATGCAAGCATCCATATTTGACCTTGACCTACATTTCATGGTTCACTGACTTTGGAAACTATTGTGACCACCCTAGCATTCACCCTGATGCTCAAGTCCTTTTCACAAGAACTGTTAGAGCTTCATTAATGATACTTCATACAGACTTCCATCTAAGTGCAAGCATCCTTATTTGACCTTGACATACACTTCATGGTTCATTAACTTTGTGAAATATTGAGACCACCCTAGCATTCAACTTAATGTTCAAGACCATTTCTCAAGAATTGTTTGTCCTTCATTAATGATACTTCGTACAGAGTTGCATTTCAAGATGTTGCACTGATGAGTTAGGAGGCCTTCATGTGGACTGAACAAATTATTTGTCTAAATCGCGATGGAAGTAAGGGTGAGGATTGCAGCTGGGTAAAACCAATTTAAGCCCCCAGTGGAATTTGTTTCACTGACCCTTCCAAGGCGGTGCTTCTGTCCTAGTTTATTAGCTCAGGTATTGTGATCAGTGAATATCCATCATAAGTCGTGCGTTGTCAACAATTTGCTTTAAATGCGAACTCCATTTAAACCCTTGGGCCAATTTGATTTAAACTTCACAGGAATGTTGCCTAGGTGCACCCTACCAAAATAGCTAAAATTGGTCTGCTCTGACAAACTGACAAATCTTTAAACGCCAACTCCTCCTGTACACTTGGGCCAATTTCATTCAAACTTCATAGAAATGTTGCTTAGGTGACTCTCAACCAAAATAGCTAAAATGATTCCGCTTCTATGAGTAAAATGGCCTTCAGAGCTAAAAATAGAAAAACATAGTAAATTTGCCTCAAATGCCAACTCCTTCCAAAATCGTTGTGCCAATTTGATTCAAACTTCACAGGAATGTTGCCTAGGTGACTCCCGACCAAAATAGCTAAAATCGTTCTGCTCTGACAGACAAGATGGCCACCAGAGTTAAAAATAGAAAACATCTTAAAACAACAACTCCTCCTGTACTTGTTGGCCAATTTCATTCAAACTTCATCAGAATGTTGTTTAGATGACCCTCTACCGAAATAGCTAAAACAGTTCACCTCCGATGAACAAAATGGCCACCGGCTAAAAATAGAAAAACATTGTAAATTTGCTTCAAATGTGAACTTCTAAACCCTTGGTCCAATTTGATTCAAACTTCACAGGAATGTTGGCTAGGTGACTCCCTACCAAAATAGCTAAACTCATTCCGCTCTGATGAACATGATGGCCATCAGAGCTAAAAATAGAAAACATCTTCAAACAACAACTCCTGTACCCTTGGCCCAATTTCATTCAATCTTCACAGGAACGTTGTCTAGTCAACTCCATACCAAAATAGGTGTGTGTGTGAATTCGGGTTTAACGTCGCTTTCAACAATTTTTCAGTCATATCACGACGGTGTCTGGTTGCGACAGGGAGCTCAATGCTCACGTTTATAGTGCTGCCTCACTGAAGTATCATGTCCCAGACACATTACATGATACCACACCCAGTCATATTATCCTGACACTGGATCGACCAGTCCTAGCTCTACCCCGTAAATCTGAGTGCCAAACGAGGAGCAGCTAGTACCATTTTTAACGACTTTGGTATGTCGCGGCCCGGGATCGAACCCGAGACCTCCCGTTCCCCGGAGCGGACACTCTACCAACTGAGCTATCGGGGCCGGTACGATACCAAAATAGGTAAAATTGTGCCTCTCTGATGAACAAGATGATCGCCAGAGCTAAAATAGAAACGATACTCTTCCTGTACCCTTGGGCCAATTTCATTCAAACTGCATAGGAATAATGCTAAGATCACCTTCTTTAATAGCTAAAACGATTTTGCGCGGATGAACAAAATGCAAGAGCTAAAAATAGAAAAACATCCTAAATCTGCTTCAAACGCGAATTCCTAATCCCTTGGGCCAATTGGATTCAAACTTCACAGGAATGTTGCCTTGGTGACTGACTACCAAAATAGCTAAAATCGTTTTGCTCTGACAAACAAGATGGCCACCAGAGCTAAAAATAGACAAAATCTTCAAACAGCAACTGCTCCTGTACCCTTGGGCCAATTTCATACAAACTTCATAGGAACATAGATGACCCTCTACCAAAATAGCTTAAACAATCCCACTACGGTGAACAAAATGGCCACGTAACAGACGTAAAAATAGAAAACATTGTAAATTTGCTTCAAACGAGAACTCCTCCTAAACCCTTGAGCCAATTTGATTCAAACTTAGCAGGAATATTGCCTAGGTGACTCCCTTCCAAAATAGCTAAATTGTTCCTTTCTGACGAACAAGATGGCCACCAGAGCCAAAAATAGAATGTACTAGAGACAGTGACACTCGGGTGAGCGAATCAGGGCCTTTATGCCCTCTTGTTTTTGTTATGGCTTGTCCTTGCGTGTGTGTTTCGCTTATATTTTGTTTTGGATAGCCAGTTAGCTATTTTGTTGGAAAGTAACTGTCCTTTTGGTTTTCCATTATTGATGTTTCGATTTGGGTCTAGTTGTTTCATAGTTGTATTTCTTTCCCTTTGGTGTCACTGCTGGGAATGGTAGGTTAATTGTATCGATTCCTGATCATTGCCTTCACTTCTAGTTTGCATCCAGGGATGACAATTCAAATGCAGGCATCCATATTTGACTTTTGACCTACGAGCTCGTATAATTCATGGTTAACTGACTTTGTGAACTATTGCGTAAACTCTAGCATTCTCCTTAATGATCAAATCAATTTCTTAAGAATTGTAAGAGATCCATTAATGATACTTGGTTCAAATTTACATCTAGGGATAACAACTTTAATGCAAGCATCCAGGCCTATTTTTTCATGGTTCAGTGACTTTGCACTCACACAGGCATGACATAGCCTTCAGCGGAATTTTTGTTAAGTTCATTTCTCAAGAACTGTTAGAGCTTCATTAATGATACTTGGTGCAAGCTTGCATCTAGGAACAGCAACTTTTATGCAAGCATCTTATCTATGTTTGACTTTGATCTAGATTTCATGGTTTGGCCCCCAAAGGTGCGACATAGTCTCGGAGGATTTCTTATTTCAGCCTTCTGTGTAATAGGTAGAGCATCTTACATGAGTGGTCATTTCATATGAAATTTATGAAACAAGCCTTCGGCAAGTTTAATAAATTTCATATGAAATGACCACTCATGTAAGATTCTCTTTATCATACAACTACTTTAAATTGGATTTTATCGCCTTTTAATTTGACAAGTTTTCTACGAAAACTGCATTGTTGACATGGACGTCGTCATGACGTTACTTAATCCCTCCAAAGTGTTATTACATGTGTGGTCATACGATATTTATTACAACACGTTATCCACTGCTTATCAATGACGTCATATGATAAAAGTGAAATATTTTATTTTCAGACAAGTATTTGAAAAGTATTCCAAAGTCTCCTGTGAGAGAATTATTAGAGCAAGAGCCAGAAACTGCCAAATTCGAGTAAGTATTGTTTTACATAACCTTCAAGAAGTCTCGCAGATTTCTCTCCCTCTTTGGTTGTAGTTATTTGAATCAACCCATGGGGAAAGGGCCCTTAGCTATCTGATTTTTGTGCTTTAAATATAATTATATATGTGCGGCCAACCAACTGATAGTATAACTTTTTATGTGCTAGTTTGAACAAGAGTCATATTTTGTTATGCCCTCGACATCCGCCTGTGTGTCCAGGCACCCATCTGTATACTCATCCCACTTATGGGGCTCCATAGGCTAGTGGGTAAGAGCGCTGACTCTTAATCATTAGTTCGGACGGGCCTCCCTGGCCTAGTGGCTAAGAGCGCTGACTCTTGATCATTAGGTCTCTCACCGCTGTGGTTCGAGCCTCACTCGGGTTATATGTGAGACGCCAAGTTCTGCAACGGAAGGTCAGGTGGTTTTTCTCCGGGTACTCCTGTTTTGCCCACCTCTAATTAACGATTGGTTCGATATGAGTGAAATAATCTTGAAAGGGCCATAAGACCAACCCCCCCCCCCCCAAAAAAAAAATAATCATTAGTTCTCTCCCTGCTGTGGTTCACCCTCACTCGGGCCACATGTGAGACACCAAGTTCCGCAAGGGAAGATCAGGTGTATTTTCTCTGTGTACTTCGATATTTTCGATATTTTCCCACCTCTGATTAACAATGGGATCGAAAAAAAAGTGATATAATGTGGAAAGGGCTGTACAAGCAAAACCCCCCCCCCCCTCCCCCCCCCCCCCCCCCCCCCACCCACCCAAAAAAAAAATAAGCACTTCCCTCCACAGTTTAGATCCGATCAAGCTGAAACTTGATAAATATACTGTTCACAAAAAGTAAGGGATATTTTACTTTTAGGCTGAATATTGGGAAATAAATAAAACATTACCTGGCCAAGATACATTTAATTCAAAGGACTATCAAATGTCCATAAATTGAACCACACATCAATTCCAATGATTACGTCATTATGTAGTGACACAGAGACCATTCTTCTAAGTGTCAACATCATTTTTCACAAGCCCTCAATAACATGTTGGACCTCCTTAATTGTCACAGCAGGCAATGCATCGTCGTCGCATACATCCAATTAGTCTACAAATCAGAGGGATCCTTTGCCACCCTTCTTGAAGTGCTCCACCAAGCTCACCCAGGATCCTTTGAGATGGATCACGGCTTTGGACTGGTTTCCGGAGGATGTCCCACACGTGTTCGATGGAAGATAAGTCTGGACTCACCGCAGGCTATGGTATTGTCAGAATATTTTGCCGTTGAAGGTACTCAGTGACGACGCGTACCCAATGAGCTCCAGCATTATCATCCTGAAAGATGAATCCACGACCCTGGCGTCGAGCAAACAGGATCAAGTGAAGAGCCAGCACGTTATCTAGATAGCACAGTCCTGTAACTCTGCCGTGGCACACATGTAAGTCTGTATTTCCAGTCACGGTGATCCACACCCAATACCATAACAGACCCTGCTCCATAGCGGTCATGAGCAACTCTAGCCGGGTCTGTTTAAAGTTCACCAGAATGACACCAGACTCTTCTACGACCATCACGAAAGTCCAAGTTAAACCGGGATTTGTCACTGAACATAACTTGAGACCACTGATTAATGTTCCAACATCTGTGCTGTGTACACCTTGCAAAACGTGCTCTACAGTGCCTAACTTTCAATAGCAGTAGATGTACAACTTGCGGAAGGCGTGCCATAAGGTCATTCGAGTGATAGCGATTTCGAATCATCTGACTGGAGAAATTAACCCTCTTACTCGGCGCAGGTATTGCTGAAGATCTGTTGATGTTAGTCTCCAGTTGTGTAATGCTTGATTGACAACAAGGCAATCATCGCGTCCGTTAGTATTCTTCCCTGCCCATAGTCGATTGACAACTGACTTAGACTTATTCATAACATCAGCAGTCTGCATTTGCATACTTCTGGTCTGGAGCATGCCAACAGCTCTCCAACGTTGAGCCTCTGTTAGCCGAATCATGGTTCTAAAAACGAATTTGTTAATAAAATTTTTTCATACAACACTTCAACAGTGGATACAGTAGTTTTATCGAAATCTCTCATTAATAAACCAGTTTGTCACTAATGTTTTAATTCACGTGCTGCCCCATGTACAATTTATGCCCTCGCGCTACGTCACTTGAGCATAAATATCATACTGCTCAACGATAGAATATACACACATGATAGTCAATTGGCATGGGTTACCCGATATTTGATTATTCCTAATGTTTAGGCTGATGTGCTTGAAGGAACCTGAATACCCCCTACTTTTTGTGCACAGTCAATCGCAAATAGTAATTTCTGTAATTATTATTTTATTTATGTCTCACTTCTATAGATATGAGGGAGAGTCAATAAAAAAACAGCCTAACTTATTTCTGGGTGAGATCAATCTCTTCTTTTTCGATGTACGTAATTGCACTCTAGAATGATACACTTGGACCAACGCTGTTCCAGTGCCATCAGCCCAGAACTGAAGAAGTCAAAGTCCTTTTCTCCGACCCACACCTCAACTACCGCCATGACTTCTTTGTTGGACCGGAAATGATATCCACAGATATCCTTTTTTAAGTTAGGGAATAGGAAATAGTCACCTGGAGCTAAGTCCGGAGAATAGGCAGACTGGGGTATCAGCTCGTACCCATTCGGCTCAGCAGCATCCATTGCAATTTTGCAAGTGTGGACTCTTGCATTGGCCTGTTGGAGCAGAACCCCTTTGGAGAGTTTACCATGGCATTCTTCAGTGATCGCAGTTCTCAGTTGGTTGAGCAAATTTGCATAATACACACCTGTTATTGTACTTTTCTATGCTAGAAAGTCCAACATAATAACGTGTTGTACGTCCCAAAATACAGTTGCCATCACCTTGCCAGCAGTGGGTTGCTTTATGAACTTCTTTGGCCTCGAAGACCCCGGTCCTACCCACTGGCGACTTTTGAGTTTTATTATCTGGCTCATAAAAATGGACGCAGGTCTAATCTACAGTCACCAGATGTGAAAGAAAATCATCTTCCTTTGACCTAAACCACTTCAATAATGCGCTGCATACTGATGCTCTGGTTGCCATTTGCTCATCGCTAAGGTATTTTGGGACCCAACGGGCTCTTAGCTTACGCATACCCAAGCAATCATGTAAAATTGTTGAAATGCTACCATGTGAAATGTGTAATGCATTTGCTATTTCTTCTACCTTAATTCGCCTATCAGAGTACACCAGATCCCATACTTTGTTACACATTTCTTCATCGGTGGCATCCGATGGCGTCCAGACCTGGTTTCATCTTCTGAAGAGGTTCTACCGTCGGGGGTTGAAGAAATAGATGGGCTGCACCCAGAGCTGAATCCCACCCGCACACGAGTACTGGTAAACCACTTCGAGGATCTAAGCCTGCCCAGGCAAAGCGGTGTGAGTGTCGGACCGTCCATACTAATAAACCCTATTGGTTTCATTGGGCGACAGGGCTTGAGATGTTATTTCATCTCAATGTCGTGTAAAAGTCCCACAAAATTGGAAGCAACGTCTCCAAAATGACCTTTACAGTGTTGACGGGGACGTTAAACCTCAAATCAAACAAACAAACAAACAAACCGCATTTGAATTCCCCAAACCAGAATTTAATTTTTGTGTACAATGGTGCAGAAGACACATAAAAATTGGTCAACTCGCAATGTATTTCCTGACCTGTGTACCCTTTCAAATACAAGTACTGAATTACAGCACGGTACTCAGCTTTTGACAAAAAGCTTGCTTTTTGCATCGCTAGCCATGTTTGACGTTCAATATCTTATGAATGAATGACACGATAAGGGTGCAATCTTGCCCTCATGCCTAAAACATGTATTGAAACAAGGCATGCAAATCTTTGTTGTCTCGGTCAATTGGGAATGGGATGGGCTGGTTACTTATTGAATTGCTCTAGTAACATTGGATCAAGCTGAAACTGATTTATAATAAGACCATGCTGTGGAGCAATACATATTGTTTCGAAGTTGCGGTCCATCAAATATTCAGAGATATGCCCCTTTAAAAATTACTGAAAACCTATCTTTTCTGGCTAACTTCTTCTACAGTTTGCATTCGATCAAAGTGAAACTTGATATATAGTTAGACCATGATGTGGAGCATCGCATATTATGTTAAGGTTCCAAGCCACCAAATATTAACAGACTTATGTGCTTTTGAAAATTTCTTTACACATTATGTTTCCAGTTTTATCAGCCTGCAACATTGTAAATAATTACACCATGATGTGGAACAGCTCTGTTGTTCGAGGTTACAGTCCACCAAATATTAGCCGAGTATTGTGGACTATAAAAATTCTGTAAATGTTTTATTTCTGGCTGAAACTTTATAATGTTTTGTTTCAAAGCTGAAACTTTATAAATAATGACACATGATGTGGAGCAGCGCATTTCATTCCAAGGTTACAGTCCACCAAATATTAGCAGACATATGCGAATTTGAAAATTGGTGTAAACTTTTTGGTCTGGCTAAATTCTCCTACACTTAAATTGATTTATAGTTTGGACATGATGTGGAGAAGTGCATATTGTTTCAAGTACATGATCCATCAAGTAATAACAGGCGTAGGCAGTTGCTGGGCATACAGGTCCATATCCCCTGCCGTGTAGGTCCATATTCCTAGGGCTAGGCAAATCCCGGTTGTTTGGATAGGAATATGGAATATAGGAATAAGTAAATTCGGCACATACAAATAAAGTGTGAGTAAAAGCTTGGATGAATTTAATTTCTGTTAAAGTTGGCCAATAAATCATATAATTTATTCCCATAGCTGAAAATATTGTCATCAGTCTTTAGGATTTGATGTTCCCTTGGTTTCTGAAAAGGCTTATTTTTAACCTTTACATCAGCATATGAACTTCAGTTTTATTTCAATCTTTCTGAAACCTATATTTAAGTAGACTGGGGATAAAAGCATGGATGAGCTCGAAAACTGGTTAGATGGACCTTCAGCTGAAACAGAACTTAAGGTAGCACCCTTGTGCATGTGTGTTGCACTCATTAAAGCAACAATTTTAGTGCAGTTTAAGAGCTATGATGTGCATAGCAAGTTCCAAGTAATGTACAGTAGAAAACTGGATTTATCTTCTAGTGATTTGAACTTAAGGCAAAAAAGCAAACACTATCAGCAGTAAAAAAACTGTGTTTCATATTAACTGCAGTTTCCGCATTTTAATTTATTAGCTTGGCTGTTTTCGAAGAAAACGACGACGTATTGTCATAGCTCTGGCAGCGTCTGCGTCTTCGTCGAGGTACAAAAACTTGGACATTTTGTAATATCTGTCATTACTGAACATATTTACTTGAAACTCGGACTAGATGTTCATTATGAAAATGGGAAGGCATACCAATAGGTGAGGTAACCATCAAAATATTTTTGGTACAGTTATGCCCCTTTTTCGACTTAGAATTTTTGCAGACGAGCGTTGGCACCCGCATGTGGTGCTCTTGTTTTGATATTATAATAATAGTTATAAAAATTTGTTCTGTTAAGATGAATTTATCAAAAAAACATGTATACATGAGCTTTCATATCCCTGTAATCTTGGGACATAACAAAAAGAGACTAAAATCACACAAGTAATCCCTTTTATTAATGTATCAGTGCAATGTGCAAAACAATCTAAAGATTATAAAGCAAATAATAATTTTTTTCTCATGGTATACAGACAAAATCCCTCCCCGTCAAGATCCCTCCTCATTTTTATATATGTGGACATAAGTCCTCCTGTGTTTTTAGCTCACCTGTCACGTAGTAACAAGGTGAGCTTTTGTGATCACTTTTCGTCCGTCGTCAGTGCGTGTGTGCGTGCGTGTGTGCGTAAACTTTTTCTTCAAATGACATCTCCTCCTAAACCACTCACCTTAGGTGGTCCCGTTTCAAAGTTGTTCAATTGGTTCCGGTCCATTGCACATCTAGGTCACAGGAGCTAAAAATAGATTTTTAAAACGAAAACTTTAAACATCTTCTTCTCTGAAACCAAAAGGCCCAGCTCTTCGATATTTGGTATGAAGCTTCATCTAGTGGACCTCTACGAAGATTGTTCAAATTATAGCCCTGGGGGCCAAAATGCTCCCGCCCCGGGGGCCTTTGGTTTTACATAGGCTTATATAGGGAAAATCATTAAAAAATCTTCTTCTCTGAAACCACAAGGCCCAGGTCTTTAATATTTGGTGTGAAGCTTTACCTGGTGGACCTCTACTAAGATTGTTCAAATTATAGCCTTGGGGCCAAAAATGCCCCCGCCCCGGGGGCCTTTGGTTTTACATAGGCTTATGCAGGGAAAATCTTTAAAAATCTTCTTCTCTGAAACGCATAGCCCAGATCTTTGATATTTGGTGAGAAGCTTCATCTAGTGAACCTCTACCAAGATTATTCAAATTATAGCCCTCGGGGCCAAAATGTCCCCGCCTGGAGGCCTTTTGTTTTACATAGGCTTATATAGGGAAAATCATTAAAAAATCTTCTTCTCTGAAACCACAAGGCCCAGGTCTTTTATATTTGGTGTGAAGCTTTACCTGGTGGACCTCTACTAAGAATGTTCAAATTATAGCCTTGGGGCCAAAAATGCGCCCGCCCCGGGGGCCTTTGGTTTTACATAGGCTTATACAGGGAAAATCTTTAAAAATCTTCTTCTCTGAAACCGCAAGGCCCAGATCTTTGATATTTGGTGTGAAGCTTCATCTAGTGGACCTCTTTCAAGATTATACAAATTATAGCCCTGGGGCCGAACCGAAATGCCCCCACCCTGGGACCCTTTTGGTTTTTCATAGGCTTATATAGGGAAAACCTTTAAAAAATCTTCTTCTCTAAAACCACAAGGCCCAGGTCTTTGATATTTGGTATGAAGCTTCACCTAGTGGACCTCTACCACGATTGTTCAAATTATAGCCCTTGGGCCAAAAATGCCCCTGCCCAGGGGGCCTTTTGTTTCACCTAAGCCTATGTAGCGGAAATCTTTAAAACTTTTCTTCTCTGAAACCGCAAGGCCCAGATCTTTGATATTTGGTGTGAAGCTTCATCTAGTGGACCTCTTTCAAGATTGTTCAAATTATAGCCCTGGGGCCAAAAATTCCCCCACCACGGGACCCTTTGGTTTTTCATAGGCTCATATAGGGAAAACCATTAAGAATCTTCTTGTCTGAAACCAGAAGGTCCAGGTCTTTGATATTTGGTATGAAGCTTCATCTAGTGGACCATAACCAAGTTTGTTCAAATTATAGCCCTTGGGCCTAGAATGTACTAGAGACACTAATTCTCAGGTGAGCGATTCAGGGCCCTCTGGACCCTCTTGTTGCAATATGGATAAAATCTCCCTTACCCCCACCCCACCTGAGTCTTACCTGGCGGCCGTGGCCACTTGGCTACTATTTTTGCAGCTCTTCAAGACTCAGATTGCACCAACAATTTCCTTGGATGATCCAATATCTTGCATTGGACATTTCCTACAATAGACAGCACAGCCACAATTCTTGGGCCTTTGTAAACAGTAATTCTAATGCACTTGCGTATGTAACGCAACGTCTGATTGGATAATGTCAAAAATTTGGGACAGTATATTCTGCGATATACTGTCTGAAACCCGATGTCATCAGGTTACGTCGCTTTTCGTTGGCTGCCATTTTGTTTTACACAACTCACAGTGGTTGCCGCAATGTGCAAAATAGTTCAAGTTTTTACAAAATAAGTGAATATGTGCATTAGATTGGGCATAACTGTAATGAAAAATGTCATTTGGGAAGGTAAATCGTCTGTTTAACGGTCGCAAATTACATTTTACGGCTCCGCTGACACGTCACCATACAACGAAATTTCCGACCGTAAAACCTCCGATTTACTTCCCCAAATGACAATTTTGAATACAGTTATCCCCTAAATATGTGATCATTCACAGAGGATATAGTGATCTCAACAAGTGTACAGTGTCTTCGGACATATGGATGCTCAGGGAAGACTGAGGTCAAGCTATGCATTTCCCAGTTATCACATTACAATAACACACCCGTGTGACATAGTGCATTCTTTCATATCTCTAAAATGGCTACTTTTCCGATGAAAATTTGTTATATTTTTCTTTTTTGTACTTCAAGCATAGGTTGTGGGTATTCGTTAGAACTGCCTCATTGAGGCGGTTCTAACGAGTACCCACAATCTATGTCTTCGAGCAGAAATAAGAAAAATAATGTTTACCCCCTTAAACCCCAGTTTTCTCTATATAAAGTGGGGTTTAAGGGGGTGTTCATTTCACAGGCTTGTTAACATGATGATAATATTTTTATTATAGGAAGCCTGAGAGAACTATGGATGGAAAGATCCGGGTCACAGTCAATGTTGTCGGCAAAGGTATTTTCTCTGGAGTTGGTCGCAACTACCGAATTGCCAAGAGTGCTGCAGCTAAGAAGGCACTAAGGTGCATAAAGACAATGGAACAACAAGGACTTATCTGAGACAACTCTTGAAAAAAAAAATCAGCAAATGAGATTAGAAACTTTTCAATGCCCTGTTGTTAAAAACTGACAATTCTGTTATAGTCTCAAAACTTTGATCAATTAATATGTCTTTTGCTGAAAACAAAAAGTGATCAATTTTAAGTTATGCAAATTTGCAAATCTATTTGTGTAAAAAAACAATGATGTATACACTTCAGCCTCGTTAAACCCACTTTCATGTATAAACAGGGGTTTACGGCGGTATTCCTAGTCAACGTGTTTAGTCCGAACAAATTGACCTGAGACTGGTGAATTCTATTAACATAATTTCATACTCGACTAAATGCATGTATTTATCTTCGCCGTCTCTCGAAGATTGCGATATTGTTATTGAATACATAGAGGTCGGTAAATGGGTCGCAATTCCGATATGCAGAAAATTCACGAGACGTTTACGAAAACTGACGTATTAGGCGATGTCATTGACTAATTTATTCCTTGCATGAAGGTCAGTCTCATGTCAATTTGTTCGAACTATAGCAGTTGTCAAAAAGTACATGCGTGTCAAATGTATGGAATTTTCTATAATGGCTTCCTGTTTGCCAGTACAGTTCATCATGAAAACACTGCTATATAATTTTGACCCCTTGAACCCCACTTTTATATAGTAAAACTGGGGTTTACAGGGGTAAACCTTATTTTTCTTATTTCTGCTCTGAAATATGGATTGTGGGTACTCGTTAGAACTGCCTCAATAAGGAGGTTCTAACGAGTACCCACAATCTCTATTTTGAGCAGAAATAAGAAAAATATCACAATTTTTTCATCTTAAAATTTTCATTTTTTCGGCAGTAAAGTTTACAATGTATTTGTATAGGTGTGTTTTCGTAATGTGGTTCTGCTTTTACATTGGCATAAATGCTTGATTTAGCTATAAGCAAGTCTTAGCAGAGACAGTTTTTGAGGACTTGCCAGGAAATTTTGTTTTGTTGCACACCAGACAAGGAAATCTGTGATTTTACCCTGGGATAGAAATTTTTGTTCTGACCCTGGTGTTCCGACCCAAAATTGAATATAATCGCATGTTTGATAAATGCACTGGTTGATTATGACCTTGTATGCGCCGTTGTTAAGGTTGACTTCACAGCTCGTTACGTGACGTCACTAAACATTATTGCAGTGTCAACACAATATGGCGGACATTGGTAAACGAAGTGACTGCAGCATAAAAAATCTGTGCTAAGAAATGGAAGGTATGCAACAAATAGAATCCAATATGGGTGCTAGGGACGAGACAGATTTTTCCATGCACCCCTCGCACCCATATAAGATTCTTATAGTCTTTATGACTAAAAATTCACTAAGCCTATGCTCCCTAAACTATGTTAAAAAGATAAAAGAGCCAAGAAACAGTAACATAGAAGTGAAGGCAATGATCAGGAATTGATGCAATTACCTCACCTCTTCCATCCAAGACATCAATTCAAAGGGAAAGAAACACACAAAAAAAAATTCATTCGACCCCCGCCCATTGGGGCTTGAAAAATAAATGGGCTGCATGATGCTTCCACGTAGAGTTGAATCTGACCACACACGAGTACTGGTAAACTGCTCAGAGAATCTAGCCTGCCCAGGCAAAGTGGTGCGAGTCAGACCGTCCATGCTTATAAACCCTATTGGTTTCATTGGGCGACAGGGCTTGAGATGTCATTTCATCTCAATGTTGGGTAAAGTCCCACAAAATTGGAAGCAATGTCTCCAAAATGACCTTTATAGTGTTGACGGGGATGTTAAACCCCAATTCAAACAAAACCTCACACCTCCCATCCAAGACATCAACTCAAAGGGAAAGAAACACCAACATAAAACAGCTTCACCATAATTAAAATGTCACAAGCAGAAATCCAATAGGACAGTTATTTATCCATAGAATGGCGAATAGCTATCCAACACAAAACACACATGCAAAGACGAACAAAAAGAGAAATAAACTGCAACAGAAGCATCACCTGGGAATGGTTGGTAAAAAACTTTTACTGGGGTGTCCTAAATCGATTTAATGTGGCAACAATCCTCATCCTTGGTTCTGTTGTGGTTTAGACATAGAGGATCTTACATGAGTGTTCATGTATTATTGAATTTATTAAACGAGTTGAGGAAAAGGGATAAAATGGGAGGCTTTGCCGAGCATTTTATCTCTTTTTCTCAATGAGTTTAATAAATTCAATAATACATGAGCACGAATGCAAGATTCTATTTATCATATGACATTTAAAACGTATTTTATTCACGATTGTTTTCAAAAAGTCAATATTCCGCCTTTAGTAAACGGGACGTCGTTAAGAACGTCGTATATGTAACGTTACGGGACGTATCTAGCTAATTTGCATATTTAATCCACTAGTGGATTATCGAAAATATTACATGGCGTTATTACACTCTCAGACGCGACGTCATATGATAAAAATAATTATACCCCCACTTTGTAAACTAGTTTACATTTGTCATTCCATCTGTAAGTCCATTCATCCATCCATCATTATATCCATGTATAGATGGCAATTTATTTAATTGTGGTTTATACACAATATATTGTTTCTATTATCACATTATTATTATTATTATTTTATCATATGACGTCGCGTCTGAGAGTGTAATAACGCCATGTATTATTTTCGATAATCCACTAGTGGATTAAATATGCAAATAAAATAGATACGTTCCGTAACGTTACATGTACGACGTCCTTCACGACGTCGCGTTTACTAATGGCGGAATATTGACATTTTTGTACACAATCTTGAATAAAATGCGCTTTAAATGCCATATGATAAACAGAATCTTGCATTCGTGCTCATGTATTATTGAATTTATTAAACTCGTTGAGGAAAAGGGATAAAATGCTCGGCAAGCCTCGCATTTTATCCCTTTTCCTCAACTCATTTAATAAATTCAATAATACATGAACACTCATGTAAGATCCTCTATATCATTGACAACCTTCTGAGTGGTAGAATATATTTTTGAGGTCTAGTAAATTAGTTGTGCAGACCATGATCAGAAGATTTCTGTTGTAACACTGGAACCCCTATTACTGTCTGCTGGGCTTATCAGATATATTTACAGACATAAGTTATGTTAAAGTATGTAACTCCAGCTGCCAAGATTCTTTCTGACCAGTTCAAAGATAACTGGGAGTAAGATGTATGTAATAATAGATTATGAAGGTGCAACCAATCAAATCAAAGATGATCATAGTAGAGATTTGTCATTTGTGGCCTGGATAGTATTTTGAACAGTTGTCTTCAGACTAGCTCAACCCAGCCATCCACCCCAGCACCTCCTTTCTATCTTTCATGTTCACACAAAAAATGTAAATTTAGAAATGTAATAATTTTGAAGCAAATTAATTTTGTATATGATTATAGTTTGCCCCCATGTCACACATGGGTTGATCACTCTTGGTATGGCCTTTTAAACACCAAAACAATGTTGCTTTTTTATTTGAGATGACACAGAAAGTTCATGTTTATCATTTTATGGCTTGACACTGAACCACCTGAGATCAGCATGTTCAATGATGCAGATCATGCACAACTGTATTGCTTATCACCGTATCTATATCAGTCTCACAGTATCAGTGTCAGTTTCCATATCATCACAGTATCAGTTTATGTCCGGGGCTTTTTTTATGACCACAACTGCTGATCAGGTTGTTGTTCTCAGACTGGTTCAAGTACCTGTGAGTGAGCAGCCCCCAAAAGAGAGCCCCAATTGATAAAAATTTTGTCTAAGGTTTCTCAGGGACTGCAAAAGCTAGATATCTCAAACTTGATAGACTATGCAATTATAATGACTTGTTTTGTGTTAGAGACATTGGGCTTTCTTGGCTTTTTTTAGCTCACCTGTCACGTAGTGACAAGGTGAGCTTTTGTGATCACATTTTGTCCGTCGTGCGTGCGTGCATCCGTGCGTGTGTGCGTGCGTGCATCCGTAAACAATTTCAAATAAGTATATCTCTAATACCCCATGGCCAATCTTGATCAAATTTCATGTGAAGCATCATCAGGTAGGGGGAAAGGCTGCATCAGGTTTTTGGGCTGATCAGATTGGAATTCTGGTTGCCATGGCAACATAGCTCCCATAGACTTATAATGGGAAAAATTCAAAAAATCTTCTTCTCTGAAACTACAGGGCCCAGAGCTTTGATATTTAGCTTGTAACAATGTTAAGTGGTAACCTACGTAAATCCTGCCATTCATGCCCCTGGGGTCCAAATTGGCCACACCCCGGGGCCCCTTAGCTCCTATAGACTCATAATGAAAAAAAAAAAAAAGCTTCAAAAACCTTCTTCTCTGAAACCACAGGGCCCAGAGCTAAGATATTTAGCATGTAGCAACGGCAAGTGGTCACCTACATAATTCCTGCCAATCGTGCCGCTGGGTTCCAAATGGGCCACGCCCGGGGCCCCTTCGCTCCCATAGACTCATAATGGAAAAAAGCTTCAAAAATCTTCTTCTCTGAAACCACAGAGCCCAGAGCTAAGGTATTTAGCATGTAGCAACGGCAAGTGGTCTCCTACATAATTCCTGCCAATCATGCCCCTGGGGTCCAAATTGGCCACACCCCGGGGCCCCTTAGTTCCCATAGACTCATAATGGAAAAAAAGCTTCAAAAATCTTCTTCTCTGAAACCACAGGGCCCAGAGCTTAGATATTTAGCATGTAGCAACGGCAAGTGGTCACCTACATAATTACTGCCAATTATGCCCCTTGGTTCCAAATGGGCCACACCCCAGGGCCCCTTAGCCCCCATAGACTCATAATGGAAAAAAAAAGCTCCCGAAATCTTCTTCTCTGAAACCACAGGGCCCAGAGCTGAGATATTTAGCATGTAGCAACAGCAAGTGGTCACCTACATGATTCCTGCCAATCATGCCACTGGGGTCCAAACGGGACACGCCCTGGGGCCCCTTAGCTCCTATAGTCTCATAATGGAAAAAAAAGCTTTAAAAATCTTCTTCTCTGAAACCACAGGGCCCAGAGCTTAGATATTTAGCATGTAGCAATGGCAAGTGGTCACCTACATAATATCCACCAGTCATGCCCCTGGGTTCCAAATGGGCCACGCCCCGGGGCCCCTTCGCTCCCATAGACTCATAATGGAAAAAAGCTTCAAAAATCTTCTTCTCCGAAACGCAGGGCCCAGAGCTTAGGTATTTAGCATGTAGCAACGGCAAGTGGTCACCTACATAATTCCTGCCAATCATGCCCCTAGGGTTCAAATTGGCCACACCCCGGGGCCCCTTCGCTCCCATAGACTCATAATGGAAAAAAAGCTTCAAAAATTTTCTTCTCTGAAACAGCAGGGCCCAGAGCTTAGGTATTTAGCATGTAGCAATGGCAAGTGATCACCTACATAATTCCTGCCAATCATGCCCCTTGGGTCCAAATTGGCCACACCCCGGGGCCCCTTAGCTCCCATTGACTCATAATGGAAAAAAGCTTCAAAAAAATTCTTCTCTGAAAGCACAGGGCCCAGAGCTTAGATATTCAGCACCTAGCAATGGCAAGTGGTCACCTTCATAATTCCTGCCAATCATGCCCCTGGGGTCGAAAGGAGCCACGCCCCCTTAGCTCCTATAGACTCATAATGGAAAAAAGCTTCAAAAATCTTTTTCTCTGAAACCACAGGGCCCAGAGCTTAGATAAATAGCATGTAGCAATGGCAAGTGGTCACCTACATAAATCCTGTCAATCATGCCCCTGGGGTCCAAATGGGCCACGCCCCCGGGCCCCTTAGCTCCCATAGACTCTTAATGGAAAAAAGCTTCAAAAATCTTCTTTTCTGAAACCACAGGGCCCAGAGCTTAGATATTTAGCATGTGGCAATGACAAGTGGTCACCTACATAAATCCTGCCAATCATGCCCCTGGGGTCCAAATGGGCCACACCCTGGGACCCCCTTAACTCCCATAGACTCATAATGGAAAAAAAGCTTCAAAAATCTTCTCAGAAACTGTGAAGCACAGAACTTTGATATTTAGTATCTAGCAACATAAAATAGCCAGCTACATAAATCCTGCTAACCCTGCCCCTGGGGTCAAAATTGGCCACGTCCGAGCTCATCAGCTCCAATAGACTTATAATGGAAAAAAAACTAGAAAATATTCTTTTATGAAACCATTAGGCCCAGAGCTTAGATTTTTAGTATGTTGCAATGTCAAGTGGCCACCTACATAAATCCTGCCAGTTATGCCCCTGGGATCCAAATTGGCCACACCCCAGGGCTCTTTAGCTTCCATAGACTTACAATTTGAACAACTTCAAAAATCTTCTTCTCTGAAACCACAGGGTCCTTATAATGAAAAAAAAACAAAAAAAAAAAACACACACACACACAGAAAGTAACAACTTGAAATGGGGAAAAAAAATCTTCAAAAATCTTCTTCTCTGAAACCATAAGTCCCAGAGATTAGGTATTTAGCATGTAGCAATGTCGAGTGGTCGCCTACATGAATCCTGCCAATCATGCCCCAGGGGTCCAAATTGGCCAAATCCTGTGGCGCCTTAACTCCAACAAACTTATAATGGAAAAAGCTTCAAACATCTTCTTTGAAACCATGAAATACAGACCTTAGATATTTAGAAAATAGCAACACAAAATGGTCGCCTACATAAATCCTGCCAACCATGCCCTTTGGGTCAAAATTGGCCAAGCCCCAGGGCTCATTAGCTACTATAGACTTATACTGGAAAAAAAAACTTAAAAAAAAAATCTTCTTTTCCGAAACCATAAGGCGCAGATTTTGTTTGATTTGAGGTTTTACATCCCTGTCAACACAGTATAGGTCATTTTGGAGATGTCTCTTCCAATTTTGTTGGTCTTCTAC
Organism: Lucinisca nassula; assembly: GCA_963580285.1. Classification (NCBI taxonomy): domain Eukaryota; kingdom Metazoa; phylum Mollusca; class Bivalvia; order Lucinida; family Lucinidae; genus Lucinisca; species Lucinisca nassula. The sequence continues at coordinate 65,590,621 of OY757012.1, read as the reverse complement.
CCGACATTGAGATGAAATTACATCTCAAGCCCTGTCTCTCAATGAAACCAATAGGGAATATAAGCATGGACACCGCTTTGCCTGAGCTTAGATATTTAGTATGTAGCAATGTCAAGTGGTCTCCTACACACAATGATTTTCTGGTAAACAGGTGAGCGATATAGGGCCATTGGGCCCTCTTGTTAGCTCACCTGAGCACTAAGTGCTCATAGTGAGCTATTGTGATTGGTCAATGTCCGTTGTGTGTCGTGCGGCGTCAACAATTTGCTTTAAATGCTAACTTCTCCTAAACCCTTGAGCCAATTTCAATAAAACTTCATAGGAATATTGCTGAGGTGACCCTCTGCAAAAATAGCTAAAATTTTTCTGCTCCGCTGAACAAGATGGCCGCCAGAGCTGAAAATAGAAAAATCTTTAAACGACAACTTCTCCTGTACCTTAAGGCCAATTTCATGCAAACTTTATAGTAATGTTGCTTAGGTGACCCTCTACCAAAAAAGCTAAAACGTTTCTGCTCCGGTGTACAAAATGGCCGCCAGAGCTAAAAATAGAAAATTCTTTAAACTACAACTCCTCCTGTACCCTTGGGCCAAATTAATTCAAACTTCATAGGAATGTTGCTTAGGTGACCCTCTACTAAAATAGCTAAAACGGTATTGCTCTAATGAGCAAAATGGCCACCATAGCTAAAAATAGAAAAACATCCTTAATTTGCTTCAAACAAAAACTCCTCAACCCTTGGGCCAATTTGATTCAAACTTCACAGGAATGTTGCCCAAATGACTCCCTACCAAAATAGCTAAAATTGTTGTGCTCTGACAAACAAGATGGCCGCCAGAGCTAAAAATAGAAAAAATCTTTAAACAACAATTCCTCCTGTACCCTTGGGCCAATTTTATTTAAACTTCATAGGAGTGTTGCTTAGGTGACCATCTTCCAAAATAGCTGAAAAGATTCTGCTCTGATGAGCAAAATGGCCGCCATAGCTAAAAATAGAAAAACATTGTAAATTTGCTTCAAACACGAACTCCTCCTTAACCCTTGGGCCAATTTGATTCAAACTTCATAGGAATGTTATGTAGGTGACTCCCTATAGAAATAGCTAAAATCATTCCGCTCTGACTAACAAGATGGCCACCAGAGCTAAAAATAGAAAAATTCTTCAAACAACTACTTACCCTTTACCCTTGGGCCAATTTCATTCAAACTTCATAGGAATGTTGCTTAGATGACCCACTACCAAAATAGCTAAAACGTTTTTGCTCTGATGAGCAAAATGGCCGCCATAGCTAAAAACTGAAAAACTTTGTAAATTTATGTCAAAACCCGAACTCCTCCTCAACCCTTGGGCCAATTTGATTCAAACTTCACAGGAATGTTAGTTAGATGACTCCCTACCAAATTAGCTTAAATGGTTCAACACAGCGAACAAGATGGCCGCCAGAGCTAAAAATAGAAAAAATCTTCAAACGACAACTCCTCCTTACCCCTTGGGTCAATTTGATTCAAACTTCACAGGAATATTATGTCGTTGCCTCCCTACCGAAATAGCTAAAATTGTTCTGCACTGACTAACAAACTGGCCAACAGAGCTAAAAATAGAAAAAATCTTCAAACGACAATTCCTCCTTAGCCCTTGGGCCAATTTGATTCAAACTTCACAGGAATATTATGTCGTTGACCCTCTAACATATTAGCTAAAATGACCCCCCTCCGATGAACAAAATGGCCACCAGAGCTAAAAATAGAAAAAACATTATAAATTTGCTTCAAACTTCACAGGAATGTTGCCCAGGTGACTCCATACCAAAATAGTTAAAATCATTCCACTCTGATAAACAAGATGGGCACCAGGGCTAAAAATAGAAAAAATCTTCAAACAACAACTCCTGTACCCTTGGGCCAATTACATTCAAACTTCATAGGAATGCTGCTTAGACGACTCTCTACCAAAATAGCTAAAATTGTCTCACTCCGTTGAACAATATGGCCATCAGAGCTAAAAATAGAAAATCATTGTAAATTTGCTTTAAATGCGAACTTTTCCTAAACCCTTGGGTCAATTTGATTCAAACTTCAAAGGAATGTTTCCTAGGTGACACCCTACCAAAATAGCTAAGATCTTTCCACTCTGATCAACAAGATGGCCACCAGAGGTAAAAATAGAATGTACTAGAGACAATGTTATTCAGGTGAGCGAACAGGGCCCTCTTGTTTAATCTGTCCTTTCTCTCCATAAAGGCGAATATCAAATATTTCATAGCCGGCCTCAGTAGCACAGTCAAATACGCTTCTGACTTGTGATCAGGAGGTCCTGGGTTCAACATTCTTTCATGGAGATTGATCATGAAATCGTTTCCTCGGTCATTCTCTCCCTTCTGCTGATTCAAGAAGGGCGGTTGTCAGTTCCTGGCAAAAGAATGTGCACTGTACTGGTTAACCGCTTACTTATAAGCCTGCCCAGGAAAAGTGTAAATAGGTAAACTGATCGGCTCAAAAATGACCTAAAATAGTGTTGACTGGGCCGTTAAATTCCAAAACAAACAAACAAAATCAAATATTTCATTAAGGTTTTCTCAGGAACTGTAAAAGCTTGAAGCCTCAAACTTGGTATGCAATGCAATAATGATGACTAATATAGTGTGAGATACAATGGACTTTCTTGGCTTATTTGTTAACCCTTATTTTGCTGAATATTCATTTAAGCCACACCCATTTCTTTCTGTCAACCAATCAGATTTCTTCATGTTATTTATTCCTACAAATTCATAAACTGAATGTCAAACTGATCTGGATCTACACTGTTTCCAAAGACATGGTTGTCGTGAACATCATAATAAGAGTAAATTCATTCTTTCAAGCTTCTTTAACACCATACAGGCCAATGTTAAACTTTTAGCTCAACTGGGCCGAAGGGTCCAGCGGAGCTTATAGTATAGTCTTTGATCCGTTGTCCGTCCGTCAGCACCTTTCACCAGTTATATCTCTGCAGCCTGCTGGCTGATCTCAGTCATTTCTCATCTGTAGCATGCCTCTGGTGGGAGATTCATGACATAATCTTTTTATCAAAATTGAATAAAATCTTTGGTTGCTCCGCAAGGTCCCATAGACTTACAATGGGAAAATGGTTGTCATTCTTGTGAACACTCTACAGGCCACAGTTTTGGTTCAATCATAATCAAACTTTCTCAGAATGATCTTCATGACCATATTTCGGTCAAGTTTGAATATGGGTGATGTAGAAATCAAAAAGTAGGTCAGTAGGTCAAATCATAGAAAAACCTTGTGAACACACTAGAAGCCACAGGTTTGATCCGATCATCATCAAACTCGTTAAGAATGATCATTTTGACAATATCTCGGTCTGGTTCGAATATGGGTCATGTCGGGACAAAAAGTAGGTCAGTAGGTCAAATCATAGAAAAAACCTTGTGAACATATTTGGTTCAATCATCACCAAATTTGCTCAGAATGATCATCTTGACAATATCTCGGTCAAGTTCGAATATGGGTCATGTCGGGTCAGAAAGTAGGTCAGTAGGTCAAATCATAGAACAACCTTGTGAACACACTAGAGGCCACAGTTTTGGTCCAAACATCATCAAACTTGCTCAGAATGATCATCTTGACAATATCTGGCTCGAGTTTGAATGTGGGTCATGTCAAATCAAAAAGTAAATCAGTAGGTCATTTGGTCATAACTTTTGAACCGTTTTAGATAGAGTCTTCATATTTGGCGTGTAGGTTCCTTATGACAAGGGCTTCCCATACATACAAAAACTGACCTGTGACCTTGACCTTGACATGTGACCTACTTAGCATAACTTTTAACCATTTGAGATGAAGCCTTCATATCTGATGTGTATGTTTCTTGTGACAAGGTCTTCCCACCCACACAAAAACTTTGACCTATGACCTTGACATTTGACCTACTTTGTCATAACTTTTGATAGAGCCATCATATTTGTTATGTAGGTTCCTTGTGACAAGGGCTTCCCACAAATACAGAAAATTGACCTGTGACCTAGACCTTGGCTTGCTACCTACTTTATCATATTGTTTCAACCATTTGATCCACAGTTTTCCAGGAAAGAGGATGTAGTATTAACACGACTGCGCATTGGCCATACTAGAGTTACTCATTCTTATATTTTAAATGGTGATGAACAGCCTTCCTGTGTAGGCTGTGATCAGCCATTCACTGTGAAGCATATTTTAATTGAATGTGTAGACTTTTCACAGTCCCGTAACTTATAATTCAAAGCTGACACTTTGCAACAATTGTTTCAAGATGTACCTTTTGAAAATATTATTTTATTCTTAAAAGAAATTGGACTTTTTCATAAGATTTAACTGTTTAAGATTTTTATACATATCAAACTAATTTTTTAACTTTTAATATCCTCATAATTCTCAATGCCGTTAACCATTAACCGTTTGACGCTTATGACCCACAAAGAGGGTTGACGTGTCGTTAAACACGAAATCATCATCATCATCATCAACCATTTGAGATAAAGCCTTCATAACTGACATGTATGTTCCTTGTGACAAGGACTTCCCACCCATACAAAAATTGACCTGTGACCTTGATCTTTGACCTACTTTGCCATAACTTTTGACCATTTAAGATAGAGCCTTCATATTTGGCATGTAAGTTCCTTGTGACAAGGGCTTCACACTCATACAAATTTTTTTGACCTGTGCCCTTGACCTTTGGCCTACATTGTCATAGCTGTTTAACCATTTGAGATAAGCCATCATATTTTGGGTGTAAGTTCCTTTTCCCACACTTAAAAAAAATTTGACCAGTGACCTTGACCTGTGACCTACTTTATCATAAGAGCCTTCATATTTGGTGTGTATGTTCCTTGTGACAAGTCTTCACACCCATACAAAAATTTTTACCTATGACCTTGACCTTTGACCTACTTTATCATAACTTTTGAACCATTTGGGATAGAGCCTTCCCGTTTGGCATGCATGTTCCTTGTGACAAGGGCTTCCTGCTCATACAAAAATTACCTGTGACCTTGACCTGTGACCTACTTTATCATAACTTTTGAACCATTTGAGATAGAGCCTTCAAATTGTGACCTTGACCTCCGACCTACTTTCTCACAACTTATGAACCATTTAAGATAGAGCCTTCATATTTGCCATGTAGGTTTCTTGTGACATAGGCTTCCCACTCATGCAAAAATGGTTTGACCTGTGACCTTGACCTGTGACCTACTTAATCATAACTTTTTTGAACGATTTGAGATTACAATTGACATGAACATTCCTTGTGAAAAGGGCTTTCCACCCATACAAAAAATTGACCTGTGACCTTGTTCTTTGACCTACTTGGTCATAACTTTTGAAATATTTGACATAAAGCCTTCATATTTGGCATGTAAGTTCCTTGTGACAAGGGCTTCCCACTCATACAAACAATTTTGACCTGTGTCCTTGACCTTTGGCCTACTTTGTCATATTTTTTAACAATTTGAGATAGAGCCTTCATATTTGGGCTGTAGGTTCCTTGGGACAAGGGCTTCTCATACAAAGAAATTGACCTGTGACCTACTTTATCATAACTTTTAAACCATTTGAGATTGGTCCCCGCCCATCGGGGCTTGAAGAAATATATAGGCTGCATGATGCTTCCACTCAGAGCTGAAACCAACTTGCACACGAGTACTGGTAAACCGATTAGAGGCCAGGCAAAGCAGTGCGAGTCTGCCTGTCCATGCTTATAAACCCTATTGGTTTATTTGGTTGACAGGGCTTGAGAAGTCATTTCATCTCAGTGTTGGGTAAAAGTCCCACAAAATTGGAAGCAACTTCACCAAAATGGCCTTTACAGTGTTTACAGGGACTTTAAACCTCAAACAAACAAACCATTTGAGAAAGAGCCTTCATATTTTGCATGTATGTATTTTGCATGTATGTTCCTTGTGACAAGGGCTTTCCACCCATACAAAATTTTTACCTGTGACCTGGACCTGTGATTTGTGACGAGGGCTTTCCACTCACACTAAAAATGTTGACCTTGAATTGATCTGTGACACTTTTTTTTATAACTTTTGAACCTTTTGAGATAGATCCTTCATATTTGTGATGTAGATTCCTTGTGACAAGGGCTTCCCACCCATACAAATTTTGGTCTGTGACCTTGACCTTTGTTATTCTTTATCATAACTTTTAAACCTTATGAGATAGAGCCTCCATATTTGGCATGTAGGTTCCTTGTGACAAGAGCTTCCCACTTATACAAAAAATTAACCTCTGACCAGTGATCCATTGAAGCTAGAGCTGTAACCTTGACCTGTGACCTTTTTTATCTTTAGAATAGTTTGAGATAGAGTTTTCATATTTTGCATGTAGGTGCCTTGTGACAAGGGCTTCCCACTCATGCACAATTTTTACTTGTGACTTTGACCTTGACCTGTGACCAGCTTTAACGATGAGATTGACCTCGGCCTGGGGACTTGTTTCCATTGGCCCTCTTTTTAAAATACATGTTAAAAATGGTAACATTTGCTGTTTTTGTCGATCATTTTCTGAAACGTTAGAACATCTATTTTGGAACTGTCAAATAATTTCGGAATTTTGGGAAAGGGTAGAAAACTGGATTAATAAAAGAAATGAGTGCACTATTAATGTTTGTTTGAATTGAGGTTTAGCATTGCCATCAACACTATTTAGGTCATTTTGGGGATGTTGCTCCCAACTTTGTGGGACTTATACCTGACATTGAGATGAAATGACATCCCTGTCGCCCATTGAAACCAGTAGGATTTATATGCATTGATGGTCTGCCTCGCATTACTTTGCTTGTGCAGGCATGGACCAGTTTACCAGTACTCCCAAGTGCAGCCGGTTTCAGCTCTGCATGGAATAATGAATTTTTAAAGTCATTTTTCCAAACTGTAAAATAGACTCGGGTACCATTAATTCTGCATTTATATACTTAATACTTTGTTTAGATGAAAATATAAATAGCTGGTTTGTTTATTTCTTGATTTTTTTTTTGGTTTCTAAAGAAAACATTATACATAGTTATATTAATAGTGCAGGCCCCCCGCTTATGGGGGCTAATAGATTTCTTCTGTAGAATTAATGGTACCCAGCTCTATTTTACAGTTCGGAAAAAATGATTTAAAAATTCCTTATTATTAGAAAAAAAAATGATAATGGTCAAAAACAATAGGATTGAAAATTGAAAAATTCCTTGAGAATTGGGGAAAATGGGTTGTCCATTCATAAAATAATGGGTATAGTAGTTTTTTAGCTCGTCTGTTTTTTGAAAAAAAAACTTTCGAGCTATTGTCATCACTCCGGCGTCTGCGTTGTCGTTGTCGTTGTCTGGCGTCGTCGTTCCAAAAAAACTTAACCTTGGCTATAACTTAAAAAGTATTAGACCTAGCCTCATGAAACTTCATACACACACTCATCATCACAAGAGCTACATTTTGACCAAGGACCATAACAACATTGTTGATTTTGGCTGAATTATCTCCCCTTTTCCATTTTTTTTCTGAAACACATTTTTTGCTCTCATTTTAATACTATTCACAACAGAGCCTTCAAACTTCACATGAATGTTCCTTGGGACAAGACCTTTTCAGTGATACCACACTTTTTGATCTGTGACCTTGACCTTTGAACTTTGACCTATTTTTCGAAAATTTAACCGAAAACCTTAACCTTGACCATATTTCCAAAAGTATTTGGCCTACCTTCATGAAACTTCATACACATACTCACCATCACAAGAGCTACATTCCCTACAAGTTTTATAACTCCATCTTGCAATTTGATTGAATTATCTCCCCTTTTCTCTCCGTTTTTTTTAAATTGTTTTTGTCTCTTATTTCAATACTATTCACAACAGAGCCTTCCAACTTCACATGAATGTTCCTTGGGACAAGACCTTTTCAGTCATACCACGCTTTTTGACCTGTGACCTTGACCTTTGAACTTTGAAAAACAGACGAGCATGGCGCCGCTTGCGGTGCTCTTGTTATAAATTTCTAATTACCAATACCAAACAACTGTCTAATAGTATTAGGAGAAGCCTCCGTGGTGCAGTGGTTACGCTACTCGCCTTGCAAACCAGGGATCACAGGATTGATCCCGGGCTTCTCCAGACTTTCGGATGAGTCTTTAAACGGAGGTCCCGTCTCCGTATGACCTTAGCTGTTGGTGGGACGTAAAACTAAAACTCACTCACTCTAATAGTATTAGGAGGTTTAAGAACATTGTTAATAAGTATCTGTAATACCTTTGATTAGTTCTGTATGATGGATTTAAAAGATAAGTTTGATCATTTAAACCTGCAGATATATAAAGTCACATAGGGTTGATTGTATTGAAAAATTTCACACATGTTACATGTGTATATGTTTAGTCCTATGACTGACGCAAAACCCTAAAATCTAAGAAATGATTGATCACATGTTCTGTTTATTTATCCTTTCATCCCTCATTAAAACTGACTGATTTAATGTTGACTGGTGTATAGTAAAAATTGAATTGTTTATATATGACTAATGGACTCATAAATGTAAAACAGTCATAGTCTCAAAAAAGCTAACTGGGAATTTATTGTACATAAATGAGCAGTGTCGCAATAAAAGCTGTTGTTTCTGATATTTGCGGCCAGAGAGGACACAGATCAACCTTCTCACATGTGCTAAATTTAACTTTATTATACTCCTGGCATACAAAGTATGTCAAGGGGTATATAGTTTTCGTCTTTCCATCCATTCGTTGGTTCGTTCGTTCATTTGTTTGTTAGTTCGTTTGTTCGTTCGTTCGTACTTCCGTCTGTCCCACTGTTCGTCAACCTTTACGTCAAAGTTTTGAGTTAAACCTTTTCGATTGCTCATATCTCTGTAACCACATGTTAGATTCTCTTCATATTTGGTAAAGGATATCTCTATAGCATTACCTTTCATATGAAATATCTAAGCCCCTGAGTCAAGCCCTGGGTCAAGCCCCTGGGTGGGCTGTCTGTCCGTTTGTCAACTTTTACGTCAAAGTTTTGTGTTAAACCATTTTGATTGCTCATATCTCTGTCTCCACATGTTGGATTCTCTTCATATTTGGTACAGGATATCTCCATACATTACCTTTCATTTGGAATATCTAAGCTCGCAGGTCATCTTGATTATGTCCAAGTTTTGTGTTAACTGTTTTCATTATACTCCTTGTTGTTGAAATGCAATAGTTATTCTCAGTGGACTAAACAGAAAGTTTATATGGAAAGGTTCAATGCTACAGACAAATTGTCATTTCCACTAAAAGGGGATGGCACTGGCCGTGGGTATACATGCCCCACTGGGTACTTTCTCTAGTTGGTCATGTGTACAAATCTAGGGAAGCTATGCAACTTGATTGGTTGATCGATAAATAATCGACCTGAAATGGACATACCCAAACAGTGAAGGAACACGAATCAGAGTCTTCACTGTTTGCAAATAATTCAAAAGGTAAAGTAATTCCAGGTTACACAAAAATTTGATTTTGGACCCAGCAGCTGTCAGCTAAATAAATTGTAGTGCTTAACTTTTGCAATCTCACAGGCTGGTAGCAGCGGCAGTCATCCTCTTCTGTTAGTGTCTGCTTATTTTACGAGTCCTGTTACCACAGACCATGAGCGATATCTTGACAGCCAAACTTTTTTGGATTGTAACAATCCAACTTGAACTCGTCAGTCCTAGGAGTGTGTTTATATTATATGTGTCATGAGAATAAAAAGAAAAAAAAAACTAATGAAGACATATTTTTAAAAAAAAAAAGAAGATAAAATGGAAGAGGAGTGCACATAGTTTTGTACTTATCACTTTTTGTACCAAATGGAATCTTCCTCCTTATATATAGCAGGAGTCCATTTCAAAAGTTACAGATGTCAGGTTGTGTTTTCTTCAAAATCTATCTGGAAACTGGAGGAATGTTTTGCAAACAGAGTAGGCCCTGATCAGACGCCACATTCTGCGGCGTCTTATCTGGGCCTACACTGTTTGCCTACTACCCGTTTTGGGGTTTCCGGTACAAAATGGATCAACATGCATGTAATATGCATGTTTTACTTAGTGCATGTTTTACATGCTAGTGTCCTTGTCCTAGTGTCCTTGTCCTTGTGTCTTTTTCTTGTGTCTGGTTGTTATTTCTGGATGGATTTGGAAATTACTTGGCAGAAATGTTAACCATTATGAGTCGATGTGTCCTGTGCAAGACCCAGGTCAAACCTCCAAGGTCAAGATCAAATTGTTATAGGTCAAGGTTAAGGAAAAGTGTCTTTTAAGCTCACCTGAGCACTAAGTGCTAAGGTGAGCTATTGTTCCGTCGTCCGTGCGTGTGTCCATCATCAACTTCTGCTTTAAATGACTTCTTCTCAAAAACTGCTGTACAGATTTTGAAATAATTTCACAGGAATGTTCCTTGGGTGACCCTCTTCCAAACTTGCTCAAATCATTCTCTCGGATGAACAAGATGGCCACCAGAACTAAAAATAGAAAAACCTTTAAACGACTTCTTCTCCTTAACCAGTGCATGAATTTAGAAATAAGTTCATAGGAAGATTCCTTGGGTGACCCTCTACTATTATTGCTCAAACCGTTCCGCTTGGATGAACAAGATGGCCACCAGAGCTAAAAATAGAAAAACCTTTAAACAACTTCTCCTTTTTAACCAGTGAATGGATTTCAAAATAATTTCACAGGAATGTTCCTTGGGTGACCCTGTACCAAAAATGCTCAAACCATTCTGCTCGGATGAACAAGATGGCTGCCAGAGCTAAAAATAAATAAACCTTTAAATAGCTACTTACATTTACATGCATACTAAATACAGAGGACCCTCGTTATAACGACAGTTTTTGTTTCCTATTATGGTGATGTTATGGAGAGTTTCTTGCTGTCGAGTCCTCACCATTGTTTCAGCTCTGTGGTTGTTTGATTTTTTGTGTTCACGGAGATGTTGCACTGATGAGTTAGGAGGCCATCATGCAGACTGAACAAATAATTTGTCTAAATCGCGACGGAAGTAAGGGCGAGGATTGTGGCCACGTATAAGTCGATTTAAGACCCCCAGTGGAATTTGTTTTACTGACCGTTCCAAGGCGGTTCTTCTGTCGCGGTTTATTTTTTGTTATGGTTTGTCTTAAAGTGTTTGTATCGCTTATATTATTTTGTTTTGGATAGCCAATTGGTAATTTTGTGGGAAAGTAACTGTCCTTTTGGCTTTCTGCTATTGATGTTTCCATTAGGGTTTGTTGTTTCATGTTTGTGTTTCTTTCCCTTTGGTGTCTCTGATGGGAGCTATGGGTTAATTAAATTGATTCCTGATCATTGCCTTCATTTCTATTTTCCATTGTGGAGGGTCCCAGTTAAGAGTATGATAAGTAACTAAAGGCCCTTTTCCCCATTGTTACGTCAGGAAGCGGGTGTTGTGGGCGTTTGTTGGAGTCGCCACGATGAGGCGATTCTAAGAGATGTCTATGACATTTGTTTCTTGAAGTATTAGATCACAAGACCCTTTCATGACTATGGACTCGATTTGTGCATTTCCGGCCCGAGGGGGGCCCGCGCCGCTCTCCCGAGGCTGAGCCTTTGGCTGAGTGGTCGTTCCATTCGGGTTGCCGTTAAAATTGTTCTGCCATTATAACGAATGTCGGTATAAAGAGGGTTGACTGTACCTATTGAAAGTTCAAGGATGTCCATTAACAGTTCATCATCTGTGTATGTAGTACATCTATGTAATATACTTGTATTGTATGATGTATGTAAACAAAATTGAAATAAATATGGAAAGATAAAAAAAAAAGTTACTTTGCTAGGCAGCCCGGCTCCCCACTTATATGCCATAGGACACAGAAATGAATGTTTTGAGAAACTAGACAAAGTTGTGTACCAAATATCACAGGCCTGGCCTTCTGGTTTCAGACAAGATTTTTAAAGGTTTTCCCTATATAAGTCCATGTAAAATATGTGGACTCCTGGGCGGGGGCCATTTTTGTCCCAGTCCTACAATTTGAACAATCTTACGAGAGGTTCACTAGTTGGAGCTGTGTACCAAATATCAAAGGCCTGGACCTTCCGGCTTCACTCAAGAAGATTTATAGGTATTCCCTGTATAAGTCCTTGTAGAACAAGCTTTTTGGCCCCAGGAATACTGGCAGAGGGGTACTAGACAAAGTTTTATAAAAAATATCAAAGGTCTGGACCGTCTGGTTTCAGACAACAAGCGTATTAAAGGCTTTCCCTATATATGTCTGTGTAAAACTAGAGGGTTAACAAGGTTTTGATGCAATTTGACCTTGTGACCTACTTTTGATCCAACATGGCCCATATTCAAACTCAACTCCGATATAATCAAGACAAACCATTATGATAACACCCGTGCGACATAGTGCATTTTTCACATCTCCAAAATTGCTACTTTTCTGATGAAAATCCTTAATAGTTTTGTTATAAATGTTCAAAACATAGGTTGAGGGTGCTCTTTAGAACCACCTCAGTGAGGTGGTTCTAACGAGTACCCACAACCTATGTATTGGAGCAGAAATAAGAAAAATAGTGTATACCCCCATAAACCCCAGTTTTCTCTATATAAAATGGGGTTTAGGGGGGTCTTCATTTCATGGACTTGTTCATGTGATGCATTCTGGTAAGGTGTCATGGAGAGTGAAGCAAAATTATGGCCTCTAGAGGGTAAACAAGGTTTAAAAGAAGTTTCTGACCTAACATGACACATATTCAAACTTGACCAAGATATTATCAAGGCAGACATTTGGTAAAGTTTCATGAAGATTGAAGCAAAATTATGGCCCTCAGTGGGTTAACAAGGTTTTAATGCAATTTGACCTAGTTTTTAGCTCACCTGTCACGTAGTGACAAGGTGAGCTTTTGTGATCACATTTCGTCCGTCGCTGTGCGTCCGTGCGTAAACAATTTCTTGTCCGCACGATAGCATCTTCATTTATGATTTGATTTAAATCAGACTTGCACACAACTTGTACCACCATGAGATCTGGGTTCCTTTCTCAAACCAGCCATATCCGATCATGTGTTACGGAGTTACGGCCCCTGAAAGGGCAAAAATTGCCTATTTTGGTCTTGTCCGCACTATAGACTCTTCATTTATGATTTGATTTTAACCAGAATTGCACACAACTTGTACCAGCATGAGATCTGGGTTCCTTTGTTGAACCAGCCATATCCCATCATGTGTTATGGAGTTACGGCCCCTGATAGGGCAAAAATTGCCTATTTTTGTCTTGTCCGCACAATAGCATCTTCATTTATGATTTGATTTTAACCAGACTTGCACACAACTTATACCACCATGTCATCTGGGTTCCTTTCTTGAACCAGCCCTATCCCATCATGTGTTACAGAGTTACAGCCCCTGAAAGGGCAAAAATTGCCTATTTTGGTCTTGTCCGCACAATAGCATCTTCATTTATGATTTGATTTTAACCAGACTTGCACACAACTTGTACCAGCATGAGATCTGGGTTCCTTTCTTGAACCAGCCATATCCCATCATGTGTTACGGAGTTACAGCCCCTGATAGGGCAAAAATTGCCTAATTTTGTCTTGTCCGCACAATAGCATCTTCATTTATGATTTGATTTTAACCAGACTTGCACACAACTTGTACCACTATGAGATCTGGGTTCCTTTCTTGAACCTGCCATATCCCATCATGTGTTACGACCCCTGAAAGGGCAAAAATTGCCTATTTTGGTCTTTTCCGCATGATAGCATCTTCATTTATGATTTGATTTTAACCAGACTTGCACACAACTTGTACCAGCATGAGATCTGGATTCCTTTGTTGAACCAGCCATATCCCATCATGCGTTTTGGAGTTACGGCCCCTGAAAGGGAAAAAATTGCGTATTTTGGTCTTGTCTGCATGATAGCTGTTTCATTTACAATTTGATTTTAACTAAACTTGCACAAATTTTGTACCACCACAAAATATCTCGGTCAAGTTCGAATATGGGTCATGTCGGGTCAAAAAGTAGGTCAGTAGGTCAAATTAGAAAAAAACCTCGTGAAGACACTAGAGGCCACAGTTTTGGTCCAATCGTCATCAAACTTGCCCAGAATGATCATCTTGAAAATATCTCAGTCAAGTTCGAATATGGGTGTTGTTGGGTCAAAAAGTAGGTCAGTAGGTCAAATCATAGAAAAACATTCTGAACACACTAGAGGCCACAATTTATGTCCAATCATCATCAAACTTGCTCAGAATGATCATCTTGATAATATCTTGGTCATCTTCGAATGTGGGTCCTGTCAGGTCAAAAAGTAGGTCAGTAGGTCAAATCATAGAAAAACCTTGTGAGCACACTAGAGGCCACAATTTTGATCCGATCATCATCAAACTTGCCCAGAATGATCATCTTGACAATATCTCGGTCAATTTCGAAAATGGGTTATGTCAGGTCAAAAAGTAGGTCAGTAGGTCAAATCATAGAAAAACCTTGTGAACACACTAGAGGCCACAGTTTAGGTCTGATCATCATCAAAGTTGCCCAGAATGATCATCTTGACAATATCTGAGTCAAGTTCCAATATGGGTCATGTTGGTCCAAAAAGTATGTCAGTAGATAAAATCATAGAAAAACACTCTGAACATACTAGAGGCCACAGTTTTGGTCCGATCATCATCAAACTTGCTCAAAATGATCATTTGACAATATCTCAGTTAATTTCGAATATGGGTCATATCTGGTCAGTAAGTAGGTCAGTAGGTCAGAGTGTTGAAAAACCTTGTGGACACACTAGAGACCCCAGTTTTGGTCTGATCATCATCAAACTTGCTCAGAATGATCATCTTGACAATATCTGGGTCAAGTTCGAATATGGGTCATGTGGGGTCAAAAAGTAGGTCAGCAGGTCAAACCATAGAAAAACGTTTTGAACACTCTAAGAGGCCACAGTTTTAGTCAAATCATCATAAAACTTGCTCAGTATGATCGGCTGGACAATATCTCAGTTAAGTTCGAATATGGGTAATGTCAAATCAAAAAGTAGATCAGTAGGTTATTTTGTCATAACTTTTGAACAGATAGAGCCTTCATATTTGGCATGTAGGTTCCTTGTAACAAGGGCTTCCAACTTATATAAAGATTTGACCTGTGACATTGACCTGTGACCTACTTTATCATAACTTTTGAACCATATGAGATAGAGCCTTCATATTTGGCATGTATGTTCCTTGTGACAAGGTTTTCTCAACCATTCAAAACTTTTGAGCCATGACCTTGACCTTTGACCTACTTTGTCATAACTTTTGAAGCATTTAAGATACAGCCTTCATATTTGGTATATAGGTTCGTTCATAGGAGTGAGTGTTTGAGCTTAAGTCTCACCAACAGCTAAGGTCATACAGTGATGGGACCTCTGTTTAAATACCAATCTGAAAGTCTGGAGAAGCCTGGGATTGATCCTGCTACCCCAGGTTTACAAGGCAAGTAGCATGGCCACTTCACCATGAAGGCTTCTAAACTTCATTGGAATGTTGTGTTTATGACCCTCTAGGAAAATAGCATAACGATTAACAAATGGTCACAAGAGCTAAAAATAGAAAAACATTGTAAATTTGCTTCAAATGCGAACTCTTTCTAAACCTTTTGGCCAATTGGATTTAAAACTTCACAGGAATGTTGCCTAGGTGACTCCCTACCAAAATAGTTAAAACTCATTCCACTCCAATGAACAAGATGGCTGCCAGAGCTAAAAATAAAAAAACAAATCTTCAAACAACAATTCCTTCTCTACCCTTGGGCCAATTTCATTCAAACTTCGAAGTAATGTTGCTTAGATGACCGGCTACCAAAAAGGCTTAAACTATCCTGCTCCGATGAACAAAATGGCCACCGGAGCTAAAAATAGAAAAATATTATAAATTTGACTCAAAAGTGAACCCCTCCTAAACCCTAAGGCCAATTTGATTCAAACTTCACAGGAATGTTGCCTAGGTTACTCCCTACCAAATAAGCTAAAATTACTCTGCTGATGAACAAGATGGCCACCATAGCTAAAAATAGAATGTACTCGAGACAGTGACACACAGGTGAGCGAACCAGGGCCCTGTGGGCCCTCTTGTTTACTTGACATGACCCATATTCAAACTTGGCTCAGATATTTTCAAGGCAAACATTATATTAAAGTTTCAAGGAGATTGAAGCAAAACTATGCCTCTACAGGGTGAACAAGGTTTTAACGCAATTTGACCTAGTGACCTACGTTTTTACCCGATATTACCTATATTTTAACTCGACCCAGCTATCACCAAAGCAAACCTTCCAGTAAAGTTTCATGAAGATTGAAGCAAAATTGTGGCCTCTAGGGGGTGAACAAGGTTTAAAAGAAATTTGACCTAGTGACCTAGTTTTTGACTTGACCTTACCCATATTCAAATCTGACCTTGATATCTTCAATGCAAACATTCTGGTAAAGTTTCGTGAAGATTGAAGCAAAATTTTGGCGTCTAGTGGGCGAACAATGTTTAAAAGAAATTTGACCTAGTTTTTAACCTGACCTGATCGAACTTGACCTTGATCATCAAGGCAAACATGCTGGTTTCATGAATATTAAGGCAAAATTATGGCTTCTAAAGGGTGAACAAGGTTTTAAGGAAATTTTACCTAGTGACAGGCCTCCTAGCAAAACCTATAAAACCTATATTAACCTATAATTTTGTACCAAACCTATAAAACCTTTATTTTGTTCATAAAACCTATAAAAAGCCTGTATTTTCATGAAAAAACCTATATTTTTCACTTTTTGAACCTTCTTTCGACTCAACCCTAACTTTTCTTCAAAATGCACTACTATTTTTTACTTTTTAGTGCCATAAAACGTGATGAAAACTGTCAAGAAATTGTTATTTTTTTCCTCGCTTGCTTCGCTTGCTCGGACTTTGTAAAGTATACATAGATTAACTTTATTTGAGTAATTGTGGCACAAAAATTCATCAAATATTTTTTCTTCAGTTTTAAATCTTCCGTAATACTGAACAAGTTCAAGGAAGCAAATATATTTATTTGCATGCAGCCAAGAGCGGAAGTTGTGTAATATGTAAGTTTGGAAGACTCTTTTTTTAACCTGTATTTTTATTGAAAAACCTGTAAATAACCTATATTTTGAGTAAGAAGAACCTATATAAAAACCTATATTTTCAAAGTGGGCCACTAGGAGGCCTGTAGTGACCTAGTTCTAGATCTGACATGACCCATACTCAAACTTTACTTCAATATCATCATAACAGACGTTCAGGTAAAATTTCATGAAGATGGAAGTAAAATTGTGGCCTCTAGAGGGTGAACAAGGTTTTAACGCGACCTAATGGCCTATTTTTTACTTGACATGACCCATATTCAAACTTCAAACATTCTGGTAGAGTTTCATGAGGACTGAAGCAAAATTATGGCTTCTAAGGGGTGAACAAGGTTTTAAAGAAATTTGACCTAGTTTTTGACCTGACATGACCCATATTCGAACTTAACCTTGATATCATCAAGTCAAACTTTCAGGTGAAGTTTCATGAAGATTCAAGCAAAATTATGGCCTCTAGAGGGTGAAAAAGGCTTTAAAGAAATCTGACCTAGTGACACAGTTTTTGACCCATATTTAAACTTGACCTAGATATCATCAAGATAAACATTCTGGCAAAGTTTCATGACAATTGAAGTAAAACTGTGGCCTTTAGAGGGTGAACAAGGTAAATGTTGACGACGGACGATGCACGTACAACGGACATAGGATGATCACAATAGCTCACCTTGAGCACTTCCTGTTCATGTGAGCTAAAAGTCGATGATTCAGATAGGTATGGTCAGATTTATTTAGGGACTTGGCTTTGGTACGGTGGACAATCCATAACAAATATTTTTATATATTGTTGGCTTTTATTATTTCAACGTTAAACCGACTCTGATTATGTAGTTTACTTGGTTTTGTGTCGTAGTCCTTGCTTCCAAAGGATTACTTTTTTTCTTAGAACATTTACATGATATTGCACTTTTACTTGGATGCTGCCAAATGTTACAGTTAGGCAACAATGCAACTCATAATGTTTAACCCATTTTGTACCAAATGGAATCTTCCGCCTTATACACCACAACCTCTTTATAACACTATTGATGGGGTCCAAAGCAGAAACCGTGTTAGTTAAACAACCATGTTATATCCAAACAAAAATGTATAGATTATATAGAAAAATGACCATTTATGGTCATTTTTTTCTATATAATCTATACACTTTTGCGATCCATCTTGAAACCATGTCATATCCAAAACCATGTTATAATGAATAGTGTTATAACGAGGTTGTGGTGTATATGACAGGAGTACATTTCATAATTTAGGGGTGTCAGGTTGTGTTTTCATCAAAATTTATTTGGAAAATGGCTGAACTTTTTGCAACCAGTGGAGGCCCAGATCAGACGCCGTGTTCCGCGGCGTCTGATTTGTCCAAACAAAAATGTATAGATTATATAGAAAAATGACCATTTATGGTCATTTTTTTTATATATAATCTATACACTTTTGGGATCCATCTTGAAACCATGTCATATCCAAAACCATGTTATAATGAATAGTGTTATAACGAGGTTGTGGTGTATATGGCAGGAGTACATTTCATAATTTAGGGGTGTCAGGTTGTGTTTTCATCAAAATTTATTTGGAAAATGGCTGAACTTTTTGCAACCAGTGGAGGCCCAGATCAGACGCCGCGTTCCGCGGCGTCTGATCTGGGCCTGCACTGTTTGCCATAGTACCCGTTTCGGGGTTTCCGATACTAAATGGGTTAAGGCAACGACGCAACGCAAAACTTTTGTGTTGTACATATTCGTCTGACTGGTGATCAGGGGTGCGCAGGTTCGATACCTGCCGTGGTCAGCAACATTCTTTCGTGGCGATTGATCATGAAATCTTTTCTATGGTCATTCTCTCCCTTCTGCTGATTCATGAAAGGCAGTTGTCAGTTTCTGGCAAAAGGATGTTCACTGTACTGGTTAATTGCTTACATATAAGCCTGCCCATGAAAAGTGTGGATAAGTAAACAGACCTGCTCAAAATGACTTAGTGTTGACTGGGCCGTTAAACTCCAATACAAACAAACAAAACTTGTACATATTCTGATAAAAGGCTGGTAATGTTCTTTCAATATCGAGACTCAGTGAAATAACCATATAGTCTTTGTCAAAAGCAAATGGTGACTCATTACTTTTGTTTATTACAGTTTTCAGTCTTTTGTTTGAATTGAGGTTTTAAACCCCCTCCATACTTTTTAGGTCATTTTGGAGACATTGCTTCCAATTTTGCTGGACTTTTACCTGACCCTGAGAGGAAATGCCATTCCAGACCCTACCGCCCAACCAAACCAGTAAGGGTTATATGTAGGGACGGTTAAAACCGCACCACTTTGACTTTCTAAACTGTTTAGCAGTACTCATGCCCTAGTAGGCAGTCGGATTCAGCTCTGCACGAAAGCACCATGCAGTCCAATCTATTTCTCCAAGCCCTGATTTATTTGTTTGTTTGATTTGATGTTTAATGTCCCTGTCAACACTATAAAGGTCATTTTGTAGATGTTGCTTCCAATTTTGCGGGACTTTTACCCGACATTGAGATGAAATGACATCTCAAGCCCTGCCGCCGAATGAAACCAATACGATTTATAAGCATGGATGGTCCGACTCTCACACCGCTTTGCCTGGGCAGGCTTAGATCCTCTAAGCGGTTTACCAGTACTCGTGTGCGGGTCGGTTTCAGCTCTGCGTGGAAGCATCATGCAGCCCATCTATTCAAGGCCCAATGGGCGGGGGCTGCCCAAGCCCCGAAAGGAGTAAAGGCAAACAAAACAATGAGATAGGAAGCTGTAAATCATTTATTAGATGTCATACAAAGATAATAAATAGGAAAATGATAAACACAACAATGATCAGTGATCAAGAAGCTTTCATTATTGGAAGCTAACAAAGCCATTTGTTAAGATTACATTAACCCTTTTTGTATGAAATGGAATCTTCCTCCTTACATATAGCAAGAGTCCATTTCAAAATTTAGGGGTGTCAGGTTGTGTTTTCATCAAAATTGATTTGGAAAATGACTGAACTTTTAGCAAACAGTGGAGGCCCTGATCAGATGCCGCGTTCTGCATCATCTGATCTGGGCCTCCACTGTTTGCCTGAGTACCCTATTTTGGGTTTCCGGTACAAAAAGGGTTAATGCTTCAACCATTCAGTACAGCAAGAAAAGAGGTATTTTTGTTGAAAAATATGAGCAGCACTTCAATTTTTCAGCAAAAAATATCCTTGTTCTTGCTAGAACAGTTAACATTTTGGCCACTAACAACTTTGTTAAGATAATTAAGCTTTGAATAGGTGACCCTGGTGGGTATAACAGAGCATAATCAATATTAATCTAAAGTTGTAGGCATTAAGTACAGGCATAGGAAGCTCTTCACACATAACCTGGTGCCCAGTTCTGAGCTTACAGCTAGGAAAGTAGCCACAATGTATATTTTAGAGCAGAATTAAGTGTTTCCCCAGTTTTACTATATAAAAGTGGGGTCAAAATTATATAGGCGTGTTTTCGTGATGGAATATGTGGCTTATGCATAACATCCCAAGTTTTTGACTTTACAAAGCTCCATTTGTTCAAACATTATGATTTATACACTTAATTTTAAACATACAAAAATAGAAAAATAGCTAAAAATGCAGCATGATAAACCCTTGCATTCGTATTTGCTTGCAATAAATTATTTATAAAGTAACAAGGCAATTTGTAGGTACACATCAAATGAGTCTATATACAGATGATATGGCTTCCTGGATGAGACCACTAATATAGGGGATTAAGTTTGTTATTATTCAGGGAATTTGACTCTCATCGGTTTCAGCGAACTTCACTCATAAGATTCCAATCAAGACCTGTCGTCTGCTTTGTCGTCTGTTGGTTACTTTAAAAGTCATTTTTGCAAACAGTGTGGGCCCAAATCAGACTGCTCCTTTAGGAGCAGTCTGATATGGGTCCACACTGTTTGCCTGTATTCAAAAGTACTTTACTTTTTTGCCGTCTGCTGGTTACTTTTAAAAGATTTTTGCAAATTGTGTGGACCCAAATCAGACTGCTCCTTTAGGAGCAGTCTGATATGCGTCCACACTTTTTGCCTGTATTCAAAAGTACTTTTTAGAAAGTTTGCAACATAAGCAGAGACATTTTCAGATGTAGTTTTTGTCTTGGTGTCTTAAGGGCTAGTCTTAAGGGCTAGTCTTCCCTGAATTGACAAACAGTTCAGAAATGATTCTAGTTTTTGGCTAAATGGATGCCATTTTCACAGAATTCAGACTGCTTTCACTCATCGAAATTCATTAGAAATTTTTTGTGAGATGTTTAGTCCATTGTGTGCAGGAAACCCCTAAAGGGGTACCTTGACAAACAGTGCAGGCCCAGATTAGATGCCACAAATGCAGCGTCTGATCAGGGCCTACACTATTTGCTATCAAAATTTTCCATCAAAAAATGGAATAAGAACGAAAAAATAAGCCTACCAACCCTTATATGACAAATGGACTTGTTCAACATATAGCAATGGAAGAATCCACTAGTATACAATGGGTCAGTTACTTGTATCTGTGACTGTTCTTTCTGAGTTTTACTGAAAGGGGGAGTCTCAGCCTAGGTTAAATTTCCAAAGGGATATTTCCCATACTTGAATTTTTTTTATATACTGTACACATGCATTACCTGAGGCGTAACTGTAATGTTAATGAATATTTCAATTTCTTCAAGGATATCAGTATCAATTAAGGCAGTTTGAAATTCTCACCCATCCAGAAATCTCCTAAAGCTACTTTTCTTACATAATGAAAACAGGACTATACAAATACATTGTAAACTTTACCGCCAAAAAATTTGTTCTGGAAGTGTTTTCTTCCTTTAACCTTATCTTGCTGTTCACGACAACCCTATCTTTGCAAACAGTGTAGATCCAGATCAGATGAAAAAGCCATCTGATCAGGATCTACACTGTTTGGCATTCAGTTAATGAATTTGTAGCAATAAATTACATCAAGTAATTTGATTGGTTAATAGACAGACATGGGTGTGGCTTAAATGAATATTCAGCAAGATAAGGGTTGAGGTTAATACATTCAGTCTTCTATGTTATCTTCTCCACAATTTTCTCAAGCTAGTCAAGTGATATATTTAAAAACAACAAACACTACAAGTGGGTTAGATAGCCCTGTATCGCACACCAGACTTCAAGATGTGACACATGTGGATCACTGGCTTAGAGATTTCTGTCTTTAGCAGCAACAGCAATCTTATTTCATGGAGCAAAACTATTTCAGTTATTCTGCAAGAAGGTCATCTAGGTAACACTTTTATGAAGTTTGGAAGAAATTGGCCTAAGCATTTAGGAGAGTTGTCACATAATGATATTTGTACTATAGGTCTGGCAGCCATTTTGTTCATTCAAGCAAAATAGAAGTGAAGGCAATGATCAGGAATCGATACAATTAATTCACACCTCCCATCAGAGACACCGAAGGGAAAGAAACACAAACATGAAATAACTAGACCCTCATGGAAACATCAATAGCAGAAAGCCAAAAGGATGGATACTTTCCCACTAAATGGCCTATTGGCTATCCAATGCTTTTTGCATTGGATAGCCAATTGGCCATTTAGTGGGAATTAAGCAATACACACACTCAATGACAAACAATAACAAAAATAACCACCTTGGAACAGTCAGTGAAAAGTATTTCACTGGGGGTCTTGTTATAGAATCTGAGGCCTGACCCACTGGCATGAAATTAAAGAGGGAAGCAAAGTTATCAACCATGATTGGGTTAACTACCATGCATGCAGTCTGTCGTATAAAATTTATGTTGTACCCAATATTTTTATATCAAAGAATGATTTTACGAAATCGGGTTCTGAAATCTTTGCAGGTATAGCTCTGGGGGCCATCTTTTCATTGGAGGGAAACTTTTTAAGCCCCTTTAGGTCACCTAGACAATATTCCAAAGTTTGAATATAAATAAGTTCTAATTGGTGGATCACCTAGGCACTTGGAATTAAATTAGCCCAAGTGTGTAAGTTGTCGTATCAATTAAAGATTTTAATATTTTAAGCTCTAGCAACCAGCTTGTCCATTGTAGCAGAACTGTTTAAGCTATTTTGGTATTTGGTCAACGTGAAATAGTAGAGGACCACCTAGGTAACATTGATGTGGAGTCTTCATGAAGTTGGCCCAAGGAAACTAGGCCATCAAACCATTTTAGCTTTTTAGGTAAAGGACCACCTAGGCAAATTTTTTGTGAAGGCTGAAAGAAATTGGCCCAGTTTTTTTTTCTATATTTAGCTCTGGTGACCATTCACTGGAGCAGAACTGTTTTAGCTATTTTGGTAGAGTCATCCAGATAACATCCATGTTAAATTTGTATGAAATTGGCCCAAGGGTTGGGAAAGTTGTAATTGAAAGATTTTTCTATTTTAAGCTCTGGGGGCCATCTTGTTCAGTGTAGTGCACCTGTTAAAACTATTTTTGTAGAAGGCTACCCAGGTAACATTGCTGTGAAGTTTGAATGGTGTTGCTCCAATGGTTAAGGGTGAGTTGACATTTAAAGAAAATTGTTGATGACACATGATGCACATCACACGATAGGTTCATGCTCGGGTGAGCCAAAAATAAATTTGCATTGAGGTGACAAAACTAAAGTAATTAAACAGAAAGGAGACAAAACAAAAGTAATCAAACAGAAATAAACACAAAAGAAAGGGTTTTTGCTACCAAAAGTGCCTTCTTAAAATGTGCATTGTGTGCAAATAATAAAGCATAAAAAGCATGGACCCAATATACACAGACTAGTCACTACACTGTAAGCAATGCAATTTATCGGAGAAGCTGTCACGGGTGAGCGTGGCTGTGTCTTAGTATTTCTACAAAATAGTTTCATTGCTACAGATATCCCTTATTTACAACAAAATTGTATTATTTTGCTTTAAAAACAATAGTTGAATGTATTGTTAATTGTTTGTTTGATTGTGGTTTAACATCCCAATCAACACTATTTAGGTCATTTTGGAGACATTGTTTCCAATGTTGTGGGACTTTTACCCTTCATTGAGATGAAATGAAATCTCAAGCCCTGATGCCCAATGAAACCAATAGGGCTTTTATGCATTGGACAGTCTGACTTGCATCACTTTGCCTGGGCAGGTTTAGTTCTTCTAAGCGTTTAGCAGTACTCTATGTGTGGCCAGTTTCTGCTCTGCATGGAAGCACCATGCAGCCCAATCTATTTCTCCAAGCCCCGATGGGCAGGGTCTATTATTGCTAGTTGAAATGTAACATTAGTTTAATGAAAAGTTGAACAGTTTTTGTAAACTTTAACAAGAAACCTAGGCTTCTATTATAGGTATTTTCTGCACATTTGGCATAAGTTTGTCAAATTTCGCATTCTTTAAGCTGTTTTCAATTCAATTTTAATCAATACACCATTAAAATGTTTCAAGCACATTGTGTCAAAATTGACAACTAGCATTTAATTACTGATAAAATTAATTTTCATTAATTTTCAACGACTAAAATTATAATTAAAATGGCTGTACGATCAAGACACGACAACATATTTTGGTTACTCAGTCAGTTACCAGTCCGTGCATATTGGGTCCGACATAAAAATGTAGAAATAAAAAATCTATGTATGGCATTTTAGATTTTCATATTTCAAAAGATGAATATTTCTGTCAGAGACAGAATTTTGTGGACAAAAAAGAAACATCCGGCATTTCAAGAAGCTTTCACATCATCTATACTATCCATACTAAGCTGTGCAGCACTTCTCTCAGTTCTCTGATTACCAGTTTCAATGGATGACAGAAACGTAAAAGGATAATGAAACTTTCTGAGCATATATATTTCATAGTGAATAAAAAATGCAATATTCTCTTTAAGTATAGTCAGTGTCTCACAATGAACAACAAATTAATATATCACACAAACCTGAGCTATAAACCCCTTTAGTAACGGAAACCCCACAACGGGTAGTTGGCAAACAGTGCAGGCCTAGATTGGACGCCGCATAATGGGGCGTCTGATCAGGGCCTACACTGTTTGCAAAAAGTTCAGCCAATTTACAAGTAGATTTTGGAGTGAGTAAGTGTTCGAGTTTTACGTCCCACCAATATCTAAGGTCATATGGAGACGGGACCTTGGTTTAAAGACTCATCAGAAAGTCTGGAGAAGCCCGGGATCGATCTTGCGACTCCTGGTTTACAAGGCGAGTAGCGTAACCACTACACCATGGAGGCTTCTAGTAGATTTTGGAGGAAACACAACCTGACACCCCTAAATTTTGAAATGGACTCCTGCTATTTATCAGTAGGAAGATTCCATTTGGTACAAAAAGGATTAAAATGATAAGTCATCACTGAACTGCCAATTACTTTTTACATTAATAACCCATGTGATGACAAGTAGAATCTTCTACAAAATAGCTTTGGCTATATCTATTTCTAGCAACTCGTAAGCTACAGTGTTAACTAATGACCCTCTTATGGAACACTAGGCATAAATGTGTATTACACATGGTTGTGCTACATACAGAAATGCATACTGTTGGGGTCAACCCTAGTGGGTCATTTTGTGTCATCTCCCAGAGAAAGAAAGAAGAGAGATATAGTGAAGAAGATGTGAGGAAAATGAATGAAAGAGTAGAAACAGAAGAAATAACAAAATCAACCCCTCTACCCTTACATGCTACCAGGACAGCAGGCCTTGCGCAACTGTAAGCAGACATCTGTTTGATACCCCAGTGACATAATCCATATAAACAAACAAATAAAACTGAGTTGATACAGAGACAGCTGCATTCCTGTATTGGGTTTATGCAGGGGTTGCTGCAGTACTGAAAGGGTTCATGCTGGGGTGGCTCCATTCCATAACTTGGTTCATGCAGGGGTGGAAGCAGTAGAAAAATGGGTCCATGCTGCGGTGGCTGCAGTCCGGAACTGGGTTCATGTGGAGGTCCAGAACTGAGCTCAAGCAGGGTTATTACAGTCCAAAACTGACTACATTCAGGGGGGTGGGTAGAGTCCAGAACTGTGTTCAAGCAGGGATGACTGCAGTCCTGAACTAGGTTCATGCAGTGGTGGCTGCAGTCCAGAACTCGGTTCATGCATGGGAGGCTGCATTCCTGAACTGTGTTCATACAGGGCTGGCTCTAGTCCAGAGCTGGGTTTTTTGCAGGGGTGGCTGAAGTCCGGAACTGGGTTCATGCAGGGATGGCTAGAGCAGATATTGGTTCATGCAGGTGTGGATGCAATCAAAAACTGGATTCAGACAGGGAGGGCTACAGTCCAGAACTGGGTTCATGCAGGTGTGGCTACAGTCCAGAACTGGGTTCATGCAGGTGTGGCTACAGTCCAGAACTGGGTTCATGCAGGTGTGGCTACAGTCCAGAACTGGGTTCATGCAGGTGTGGCTACAGTCCAGAACTGGGTTCATGCAGGTGTGGCTGCAGTACAAAACTGGGTTCATGCAGTGGTGGCTGCAGCCCCGACTGTGCTCATGCAAGGATGTCTGCAGTCCAGAACTGTGCTCATGCAAGGATGTCTGCAGTCCAGAACTGGGTTCATGCAGTGATGTCTGCAGTCCAGAATTGGGTTCATGCAGAAGTGGCTGTAGTATAGAACTGAGTCCATGCTGAGGTGACTGCAGTCAGAAACTGGCTACATGCAGGGTGGCTGCAATCCAGAACTGTGTTCATGCAGTAGTGACTGCTTTCTAGAACTGTGTTCATGTAGGGTGGCTGCAGTGAGTTCAGAACTGGGTTCTCAGTCAAGAACTGTGTTGATGCAGCGGCAATCCAGAACTGAGTTCAGACAGGGGTGGCTGCAGTCCAGAACTGGGTTCATGCACGGATGGATGCAATCCACAACTGGGTTCAGACAGGGGTGGCTGCAGTCCAAAACTGAGTACATACAGGGGTGGATGCAATCCAGGATTGTGTTCATGCAGGGGTGGCTGCAGTCTAGAATTGAGTTCAATAATCTCAATCTACTCTTTTTACACCACGCAGTAATTAAAGCAAATATCATGAAATCCACACATACACATTTAACACAATACAACATCAATAAAAGTTTGCATATAGTGAAAGACATATTTACCATATATTTATATATACATGTATCTTAACAATATACATTATTCATGTACACTTAAATGATTGATTGGTTTTCTTTCAACGTGAAATAGAATTTTCTATAGTGAAAACACATTTACTAACTTAACAATGGCTAACAAATAACACTAAACTTGTATAGATATGATTCACACCTGATTTAGAGCAACTATATTCTAGAGTGAAAACACATTTACTAACTTAAAACAGCTAACAAATAACACTAAACTTGTATAAATATGATTCACACCTGATTTAGAGCAACTATAATATACATAACTGTAAAGATTGGTGCAAAATAATTAAGGCAGTATTGATAGTATCAAAAGTTTTGAGTCCCAGTCACAATGTTACAGTTTTGTTCAGTTAAGTACATAGAGGATCTTACATGAGTGCTCATGTATTATTGAATTTATTAAACCAGTTGATGAAAAAGGATAAAATGCTTGGCAGTGCTCATGTATTATTGACTTTATTAAACGAGTTGAGGAAAATGGATGAGGAAAATGGATAAAATGCGAGGCTTTCCCAAGAATTTTATCCTTTTTCCTCAATGAGTTTAATAAATTCAACAATACATGAGCACGAAATGCGAGGCTTTGCCAAGCATTTATCCTTTTTCCTCAACAAGTTCAATAAATTCAATAATACATGAGCACGAATGCAAGATTCTATTTATCATATGACACCTAAACGCATTTTATCCATGATTGTTTCACAAAAATGTCAATATTCCGCAGTTAGTAAACGCGACATCATTAGGGACGGCGTACATGTAACGTTACGGGGCGTACCTAACTAATTTGCATATTTAATCCACTAGTGGATTACCAAATATATTACATGGTGTTATTACACTCTCAGACGCGA
The DNA here is from genome assembly GCA_963580285.1 of Lucinisca nassula. Lineage (NCBI taxonomy): Eukaryota > Metazoa > Mollusca > Bivalvia > Lucinida > Lucinidae > Lucinisca > Lucinisca nassula. The sequence continues at coordinate 65,562,528 of OY757012.1, read as the reverse complement.
CGTCATATGATAAATTAACATAATAAAGGCAAGCAGACTTGGAGTCCAATCTTTTCCTTCTTATCATGATAGCAACTCATGTAATGAGTGCCATAAAAACCCATTTAACTCAGAAAAAAGTTCAGTTTACATGGGTATACTTTATTTTCTCATTTTCTGAAGAGAAAAACTGTATGGGGTCAATAGAACTGTCTCAGTATTAACAAGTCTAAAATATAATCTGAATATAAATAATCAAAATATCACAATCTATTTGTTTGAGAAACATCAATCTTAGGGTGATATGAACATATAAAAGATACTATTAATTGACTATCCTGTATTGTTCGGAGGTCATCCGTATTGACACTGAGGTCAATAATCATGTTTTTAATGGTGTCAATTAATAAAATTGTCATTAATCAAGGTATTTTGTGTTGTCCCAGTTACAGGCTCTCAGTCAGCTGTATTGGCCTCGGCCTTTGGCCGAGGCCAATACAGCTGACCGAGGGCCTGTAATTGGGCCAATATGAAGTTACTTGATTAATAACATTATAGTATGACTTGTCATGAGAAAGCCCATTTGCAAACAAAAAAACGTGCAGATCAGCCTGCGCATACATGTAGTCTGATCATGGCCTTTGCATTGCTGCTTGGCCAGTACAGTATCTCTAGTTTATCTCAAGTTTCATGGCTCATGCTAGTCAGTGTAGCTGAGCAGCCTGTTTGCTTACAAACTGTGAAGTCAGGTTTTCTCATGAAGGGGCTAAATGGACTTTCTATATATAGCAAGGAAAATCATGTTAAGCTCAAAATGGGCTCAGTGAAGCCAAAGTGAATCTAATTCACCCATCAGAGAAATAACATGCACTGGTCTATGAGCTTAACAGGTCAGGTGAGCTAAAACATAAAAGTTGATTAACTAAGTAGTTCAGGTGAGCTAAAACAACAAAGATGATGCACTAAAACAGTTTAGATGAGTAAAGTAGTAAAAATAACAAGGTAACCAACTCAGGTGAACTAAACCAGTAAAGTTAATGAGCTTACCAGTTCGTTAAAAATGATGTGCTCAACAATTCAAGTTAGCTACAACAGTAAAGATGGTGAGCTCAACAATTCAGATTGGTTAAAACAGTAAAGATGATAAGCTAAACAATTCAAGTGAGCTAAAATAGTAAAGATGATGTGCTAAACAATTCAAGTTAGCTACAACAGTAAAGATGGTGAGCTCAACAATTCAAGTTAGCTACAACAGTAAAGATGGTGTGCCCAACAGTTCAGGTTAGCTAAAACAGTAAAGATGATAAGCTAAACAATTCAAGTGAGCTGAAACAGTAAAGATGATGAGCTAAACAATTCAAGTTAGCTAAAACAGTAAAGATGGTGAGCTAAACAATTCAAGTTAGCTAAAACAGTAAAGATGGTGAGCTAAACAATTCAAGTTACTAAAACAGTAAAGATGATGAGCTAAACAACTGAAGTTAGCTAAAACACTAAAGATGATGAGCTAAACAATTCAAGTTAGCTAAAACAGTAAAGATGGTGTGCTCAACAATTCAAGTTAGCTAAAACAGTAAAGATGATAAGCTAAACAATTCAGGTGAGCTAAACAAAAGTAAAGTTAATTAGCTGAACTGAGCTCAACCATTAAGGTTAGCTAAAACAAAAAATATAATGACCTAAACAGTTCAAGAGACTTAAAATAGTAAAACTGATGAGAATGAGAACTGGGGGAAATGAAGAATCTTTTGAGCAGAAAATTTCTTTTAAAAATTGAGACTTTATTCAGAAGCGAAAAGTAGCAAACAATTCCATGCCAGACTTACTTAGGAATGGGTACAATTCTGGGGAAGCAAACTTTTCAAAAATAGTTTGCATTCTTAGGAAATCTACTCTTAAAGGGGAACAAATTCTTTCCTTTAATTGAGCCCCGTCAAGCGATTTTTGGTATTTATCGCCTATGCGAGCAGCGAAGGTTCAGGCGAGCCTGCGCATCCGCGCAGTCTCGCCAGAACCTTTGTTGCTAGCTCATACAAGCAGTGAATCAAGAGGAACCTTCAGACAGAAAGCCATATCCCTGGCCCCTCTGAATGGCTGGGAATGCGCAGTTAAAATTTATGACGGAATGCTAGAAGACACAAATTCGCTTGGCGGGGCTCAATTGTAGACCATTTTTTTTTCAGCGGCTCAGTTTATAGGAAAGTGAATAAGAAATCCAAAAAGTTGTCTCCCTAGTTCAAAATGACTGAAAATCACTCTGGTGTATCCATTCCCATTAATATGCATTAAAATTCTGACTTCTGGAAAATCTGAGGCAAATGGTTGTTTTGGAGCTTAAGGCATTTTGTACCCAAAACCCCCAAACGGGATAAAGGCAAACATTGCAGGCCCTGCATCTGATCAGGGCCTACACTGTTTGCAGAAAGTCTAGCTATTTTCCATATCAATTTTTGAAGATAATATACCTTTAACCACGAAATGGGCTGAATTGACTCCAGCTATATATAAGGAGGAAAATTCCATTTGGTACAAAATGAGTTAAATGCCTAGACCAATGAGGATAGTGAAAAGATAATTTTCTTTACATCTGTGGTGGGTACTTCTTACAATGACCTCATCAAGCCCATTCTAAAAAGTGTGTATGTGTGAATTCGGGTTTACCGTCGCTTTCAACAATTTTTCAGTCATATCACGACGGTGTCTGGTTGCGACAGGGAGCTCAATGCTCACTTTTATAGTGCTGCCTCACTGAAGTATCATGTCCCAGACACATTACATGATACCACACCCAGCCACATTATCCTGACACTGGGTCGACCAGTCCTAGCTCTACCCCGTAAATCTGAGTGCCAAGTGAGGAGCAGCTAGTACCATTTTTAACGACTTTGGTATGTCGCGGCCCCGAGATTGAACCCATGACCTCCTGTTCCCCAGAGCGGACTCTACCAACTGAGCTATCGGGGCCGGTATATTCTAACAAGTACAAACAACATATGGTTCAATGAAGAAGTAAGAAAAAATACGAGCCAGTGCATGACAAAACCTACAAGAAGGCTTGAGCGGCCAGTGAAAACTCAGATCAGCCTGCGCATTTGCGCAGTCTGATCAGAGTCTTCGCTGATCGCATGTACCTACTAAAGGCTTATATCTATGCGAAGAGAAAAGCAAAAGGTCTTGTCATAGTGGATTGGTGCCCAGGTTGATTTGAGTCTCTGCTGGTCACACTGGTCTTATTGTAGGTTTTGTCATGCGCTGGCTCATATCTCCAAATTATCCCCTTTACTCCTTAACAGGAGCTTTGTTTTCTTTCTACATGTACAGATAACCCTCTTAAGGGGAATGGGTAAACCATCAGGGGAGGCAACTCCTTCAAAAGTATTTTTGTCTCCCATGTCAATAGGGGTCCACTCTTACAGGAAAGAATTTGCTCCTGAAAGCAAATTCTTTCCTTTAAGAGTAGACCCCTTTTTCCGTGGGACAGGGCTTATAGAAGAGCAAAGGGGAAGTCCCGAAAGTTGTCTCCCTTTGAAAAACGGCGGAAAAACCTGCCAGGTGTTCCCATTCCCCATAAATAAAGACAAAACTCGTTACAGCGACAATTACAACGGAATGAAACCTAAGCTCAGGATCGGAGACGGATAATGGAGATTATTAACCCTTTTTATACAATGGAATCTTCCTCCTTATACATAGCAGGAGTTCATTTCAAAATTTAGGGGTGTCAGGTTGTATTTTTATCAAAATTTTTATGGAAAATGACGGAACTTTTAGCAAACAGTGGAGGCCCTGATCAGATGCCCCGTTCTGCGGCGTCTGATCTGGGCCTGCACAGTTTGCCCGGGTAACGGTTTTGGGGTGTCTGGTACTAAATGGGTTAAACAACAGTATAGTTGTCACTCCAAAAACAAATGTCCTGAACATTAGTTATTTTGAGTAGCTGAGCAGAAAAGGTCCTTTAACCCTTTTTGTACCAAATGGAATCTTCCTCCTTATACATAGCAGGAGTTCATTTCAAAATTTAGGGGTGTCAGGTTGTTTTTTCTTCAAAATCGATTTGGAAAATGACTGAACTTTTAGCAAACAGTGGAGGCCCTGATCAGACGCCGCATTCTGTGGCATCTGATCTGGGCCTGCACTGTTTGCCATGGTACCCGTTTTGGGGTTTCTTGTACCAAATGGGTGAAACAACAGTGTAGTTGTTACTTTAAATACAAAATTTAATGTCCTGAACATTAGTTATTTTGAGTAACTGAGCGGAAAAGGTCCTTTAACCCATTTCAGACCGGAAACCCCTAAATGGGTACCGTGGCAAACAGTGCAGGCCCCGATCAGACGCCCCAAAATGTGGCGTCTGATCAGGGCCTCCACTGTTTGCTAAAACTTCAGTCATTTACCAAATAAATTTTGAAGAAAACACAACCTGACATCCCTAAATTTTGAAACAAACTCCTGCTTTATATAAGAAGGAAGATTCCATTTGGTACAAAAAGGGTTAAATACCTATTTTACTACAACTTATAGGAATTCTTCATTATGGAAAATTCTTTTTAATGGCAAAAAGTCAAGGAACAAATACTATTGCTATAACTAGGGCTCTCTGTACTGCCATACGCACTCGCAGACATTTCCATTAAGATAACACACCCGTGCGACATAGTGTATTTTTAGTATCTACAAAATGGCTACTTTTCTAATAAAAATCTGTGATATTTTTTTTTATTTATACTACAAATGTAAGTTGTGAGTGTTCGTTAGAATGGCCTCATTGAGTACCCACAACCTATGTCTTGGAGCAGAAATAAGAAAAATAATGTTTACCCCAGTAAACCCCAGTTTTCTCTTCTATATAAAGTGGGGTTTAGGGGGTATTCTTTCACGGACCTGTTCACCTGATGCTAGGCAGGTCTTCCTGGGTAGAAACAATGTGGTTAAAGTGTCTATGGGAAACAATAAAATATATGGACCTGTACACAGGAAAAGGCACAAGTTGGCATGTGTGGACAGCAACATGTTAGTTGTACAAGCAGACTGGTCAGAATCTTTTAAGGTCACTAAGTCTCATGTGTGAATTACTGCTTATCTACAAACTGTACAATTCTGATCTGGCTGTATGCCTGGGTGCACAGGCTGATTTTAACCCATTGTATGCTAGTGGACTCTTCCATTGCTATATGTCGGACAATTCCATTTGTCATATAAGGGGTGTCAGGTCTATTTTTTCGTTTTCATTCTATTTTTGACGGAAAATTCTGTTAGCAAATAGTGCAGGCCCTGATAAGACGCCGCATTCTGCGGCGTCTGATCTGGGCCTTCACTATTTGCCAAGGTACCCCTTTTGGGTTCCAAGGTACCCCTTTTGGGTTTTCCCACATACAATGGGTTAAACCTGCTGATTGAACACACGAAGTTGTACCTTCTCATGTAATGAGCAACAAAACATGTGACATGAACAAGTGCTTATCAGAAGACAGGTAGTTGTTCCAACAATGCAAACCTCACCTCAACCATTGTTTAAAACCACTGGGTCACATCCACCCATAGGGGCTTGGAGAAATAGACTGGGCCGCATGGGGCTTCCACGCAGAGCTGAAACCAACCGCACATGAGTATTTTTAAACCCCTTAGAGGGTATAAGACTGCAAAGTGGGCAAAGTGGTGTGAGTCGGAGCATCCATGTGTATAAACCCTATTGGGGTCATTGGGCAGCAGGGCTTGAGATGTTATTTCAATCGCAAGGTTGGGTAAAATTCCCACAAAATTGGAAGCAACATCTCCAAAATGACCTAAATTGTGTTGACAGTGATGTTAAACCTCAAATCAAACAAACATGGTTTAGGATGGGGGCACTGTAAGTCTACCCTTACAAGTGGAACATAGAGTTTGACAAGTTGAGTTACTGAAAATAAAAAAAATTAACATCAATGTTTTGTGGATACTGACACTGAAGCCCCACTGTTGCCTAAGTTGCTCTATTTCTAATATAGTCAAACATCAATGTTTTGTGGATACTGACACTGAAGCCCCACTGTTGCCTAAGTTGCTCTATTTCTAATATAGTCAAACATCAATGTTTTGTGGATACTGACACTGAAGCCCCACTGTTGCCTAAGTTGCTCTATTTCTAATATAGTCAAACATCAATGTTTTGTGGATACTGACACTGAAGCCCCACTGTTGCCAAAGTTGCTCTTTTTCTAATATAGTCAAACATCAATGTTTTGTGGATATTGACACTGAAGCCCCACTGTTGCCAAAGTTGCTCTATTTCTAATATAGTCAAACATCAATGTTTTGTGGATATTGACACTGAAGTCCAACTGTTGCCAAAGCTGCTCTAATACTAATATAGTCAAACATCAATGTTTTGTGGATACTGAAACTGAAGCCCCACTACTGCCAAAGCTGCTCTTTTTCTAATATAATCAAACATCAGTAGTTAGGTGTCTGCTCTCAGCAGAATCACATCGGCAAAGCAGTTTTTACAAGTATGCATACCTTTTTAAGATAAAATAAGAACACCCTAAATGATCGTATCTGGAGTATAGGAAGAACTCCCTGGGGACTCAAGAAGGGTTTGACTTGACCATGGTAAATGAGTCATTGATGTAACACTGTATCGTATTTATCCTATATATTCAGACAGACAGGCCTGAGGAAACAGAGTAGACCCAGATGAGACGCCGCAGAATGCGGCATCTCATCTGGGTCTACACTGTTTGCCACTCATCCCACTTTTCTTAGACACAATAGCGGGAAGTAGATTATACTTGTTCAAATTTTAGAGCAAGTATGGCAAGGAGCTGAGGGGTCTAAATATTAAGGGCAAATATGGTACTTTTTAAACTTGTGTGCAGATAAGCTAGTTAAATAGTCCCAATAAGTTTGGTTTTTGGGGGGTTTTGGTTTGTAGCCCTTTCAAGATTATTTCACTATTTTGAGCTGCCTGTTTATCACAGGTTTACAAGAGAACCCAATAAGCAACGACCTGACCTTCTGTTGTAGAACTTGGCATCTCACATGTGACCTGAGCAAGGGTTGAACCCACAGTGGTGAGAGACCTCATGATTTACCCATTTTGTACCAGAAACCCTAAAACGGGTACCCTGGCAAACAGTGCAGGCGCAGATCAGATGCTGCAGAATGCAGCATCTGATCAGGGCCTCCACTGTTTGCTAAAAGTTCAGTCATTTTCCAAATAAATTTTGATGAAAACACAACCTGACACCTCTAAATTTTGAAATGAACTCCTGCTTTATACAAGGAGGAAGATTCCATTTGGTGCAAAAAGGGTAAAGCGGCATTGCTCTTAACCACTGGGTTAACCATATGTGTAAAGACAAACATGTTCTGAAAAATGTCATGAAAACAATTGCTTAACCCTGTTGAATTATCCTACTAAACAAAGGAAATATATCTTGTAACAATCACATCTTCAAAACAAGACTTGTATGTATCTAGTAACAATCACTTCTTCAAAACAAGACTTATATGTATCTAGTAACAATAACTTCTTCAAAACAAGACTTGTATGTATCTAGTAACAATCACTTCTTCAAAACAAGACTTATATGTATCTAGTAACAATAACTTCTTCAAAACAAGACTTATATGTATCTAGTAACAATAATTAATTCAAATCCAGACTTGTGTCAAGATTTTTTACCCCTATTATGCAATACGGTAAATACCTTGAAGATTCAAGTACCCAAAATGATATGTGAATTCGGGCTGGCTAATCGAAGCTGGAAAGATAATCGATTATCAGTCATATTGGGATCGATAATAGATTAGTAATCGCTGAGGTTTTTATCATAAATTTTATACCTTTCTGGCTTTTTGTTTGAGCATGACTCGTACCATATGTTGCACTTTTCCATATGTATATTTGAACAGGCAGACCTGAGCAAACAGTGTTGACCCAGATGAGACGCCGCATTCTGCGGCGTCTCATCAGGGTCTGCAGTGTTTGCCACTCATCCAGCTATTTTAGGCATAACTTTGGGTAGTAAATTGTACCTATCAAGTAATCGATTAAAAGCAAATCAGAAGTGATAATCATTTTTGTGGAATTGATCGATCGATTAATCGATTATACGTGTCAGCCTTAATGTGAATTACCTCCCTTAGTTCACTATAAATAAACTATGTCCCTGAACCAAACAACTACTGGACCTTGTAAATAAGGTCAAGGTCACCAAAGTAGAAACAGGCTCCTGTTATGCTGCCATGATATAGTGTACCAATTTTTGCAAGAATTCTTTCATCAGTTTAAGAGAAATGGACTTTGCAAAACTGAACAATATTTGGACATGTGTGACTTTGAAAACAATTCGAAGGTCACAAAAATCTAATCAAGTCATTTGTATGTTGTAGGTCATACTGTAAAAATACTAAAATATGGAAACCATGAAGCCTTGCTGTAATTCTCCTAAAATTTTAATGATCCAGCAAGGAGTTCAAAAGGTGCAGTCAGAATGGCAAACAGTGTAGACTCTGAACAGACTACTCCGATCTGGGTCTGCAGTGTTTGCTCTATTACTTAGGATCTTTACAATGTATCACACAGATTTGGCTGGAATTATTTTGAAATGGACCCCTGGAATCAGGCAAAGATCCTTTTCAGCATGAAATGGGTTAAGGTGTCAAAGGAATGACATCTGCAGAAAATATGCTTGTCTTGTACTGTTTTTCACTTAGGAAAGAATTGCTCCATAGGAGCAAAGTTTGTCTCTTTTGTAAAAATGACATATGCCAGGGTCCAGTTGTTCAAAGCCCCATTAGCTAAACGGGCTCTTTAGTGGTCCATCACGAAAACATGCCTATATAATTTTGACCCCCTTGAACCCCACTTTTATATAGTAACTTGGGTTCCCAGGGGTATACCTTATTTTTCTTATTTCTGCGCTAAAATATAGATTGTGGGTACTCATTAGAACCGCCTCGATGAGGCAGTTCTAACGAGTGCCCACAATCTATATTTTGAGCAGAAATAAGAAAAATATCACAATTTTTCATCATAAAATTTTCATTTATTCGCGATAAAGGTGGCAATGTATTTGTATAGGCGTGTTTGCGTAATGATATTTTTAGCTGTTCTAGTTCTTCAATACCTAAAATTTTGGTATTTTTGCTGAAAAAAATGTAAGTAGCTTTTGCTACTCACATTTTTTCAGCAAAAATATTAGTATATTTGCCATATTATATGATCAAAGTTTTAACGATTTGTTAACTAACAACATCGTTAGTTTTGAACAACTGGCCCCAAGTGTTTTATTATTCCCAATGAATACTGCAATACAGGGTCTGAATGTTCAAGGTATTTACTTTTTATACAACCTTTAACAAGTTGATATGTATTTGTGTCTATTTCTCATTCAACAACAATGTAAGGCAACAGGATATGTCAGCAAGAACCCCTTCCACGGAGTCATACCTTCACTGCAATTTTTTCTAATTTGGCAGGTGAAAACTCATTAAAACTTCATAATTTTTAGACAAATATTTAAGTTAATTTCTCAAAATTTATACAGTACTGAGTACTGAGATTTCAGGGTGATTTCAAATATATGGACTCACAATATTAGTTACTTTTGATTCCTGGCGGGGAACATGGGATCAGATTCCAAGCCTGAGAGAGATATTTGCTGGAGCCCTGGGTGGGGTCATTTTTGGCCCCAAGGTTATAAATTGAAATCTTGGCAGAGGTCCACTAGATGAAACTTCATACCAAATATCTAAGACCTGGGCCTTCTGGTTTTGGAAAAGGTTTTTAAATTTTCCCATATGTGTCTATGCAAAATATGTGGGCCTGGGGTGCGGCCATTTTTGGCCCAAAGGCTACAATTTGAACAAACTTGGAAGAGTTCCACTAGATGAAGCCTTATACCATATATCTAGACCTGTGCCTTCTGGTTTCAGACAAGAAGATTTCTACAGGTTTTCCCTATATAAGTCCATGTAAAACATGTGGGCCCCTGGGGGGGGGGTGGGGCAATTTTGGCCCACAGGCTATAATTTGAACAGTTTCGGAAAAGATGTTTAAAAGTTTTCCCATATTAGTCTATGTAAAATATGTGGGCCTGGGGTGGGGCCATTTTTGGCCCAAAGGCTACAATTTGAACAAACTTGGTAGAGTTCCACTAGATGAAGCTTCATACCATATATCTAGACCTGGGCCTTCTGGTTTCAGACAAGAAGATTTCTGCAGGTTTTCCCCATATAAGTCTGTGTAAAACATGTGGGCCCCTGGGGGGAGGGGCAATTTTGGTTCACAGGCTAAAATTTGAACAGTCTTGGTAGAGGTCCACTAGATGAAGCTTCATAACAAATATCAAAGACCTGGGACTTCTGGTTTCAGACAAGAAGATTTTTTAAAGGTTTTCCCCAAGGTAAATCAGGCTCCAGAGCATTTTTGGCCCGAAGGCTACACGAGAAAAGTAAGAAAAATATTTCAAAATGTAATCTGCTAAAAAAACAACAAAAAAACAGCATGCACAGAATTAATCATAGGAAACACTTAATCCCTAACAGGGATGAATGCTCACTGCCACTTCCAGTTGTAACCTGCTACATGCCATTTTATGTATTAAGGAATAATGTTTGCAAAGGGGACATAATACTGCAATCCAATTATTTTCCCCATATGCACTCGTCTGAACTGTGTTGTTAGCTACAAAGCCTTATCTCAAATATTGTAGGAGTTTTAGAGAAACAAACAGTACCATAGAGTGCAAATAAGGGATCAACTGCCGTATTTACCCTAAATATTCGGACACCTAAACTCATTACCATGCTTGTTCAAAAATTCGATGAAAATTCGAACAAGTACAAAAAAAACAACCTGATTTTGTGTCTGAAAACAGCTGGGAGAGTGGCAAACACTGTAGACCCAGATGAGACGCCGCATTCTGCGGCGTCTCATCTGGGTCTACACTGTTTGCTCTGGCCTGTCTCTCCGAAAACATATGGTAAATACAGTATATGTCACGCCCGACTTTGCAACACAATTTTCCACACCTAAAAATTTTACATACATGAACATCTAAACTTCCATTTACAGGCAAATACTCTGTAACATTTCCAATGCACACTGAACCAATCATCTTGTAATATGCTGATCTCACCCATTTCTCACATGGCTTAAAGGTGATGTGGAATATACTATCCATAATATAAATATATTTTTCCATAATATAAATTAAGTATTGATATGATGATAATGGAATTGTAATGTATGAATAATAAAAATATGGAATAAAAACAAAACAAACATAAATGAAATCCTTTACAACATTGTTCATTATAACACAGTTTTGAAAATAACATGGTTTTCAGATAGATCCAAAAATATATTGTACCTACAGAAATATGTACAGATTAGATAGAATTTTCATTTTTCTATATGATCTCTACATTTTTGTTTGTACTTTGTTGTGCCTACAGAAACAATATGGATTATATATAACAAAAACAACAACATAGAAATGATCATTTTTCTGTTTAACCGTTTTCATTTGTACCATGTTGTATCCATAGAATACATCACAAAAACACAGCTATATAATTTTGACCCCCTTGAACCCCACTTTTTTATATAGCAGAACTGGGGTCTCCGGGGGTATACCTTATTTTTCTTATTTCTGCTCTAAAATATAGATTGTGGGTACTCATTAGAACCGCCTCGATGAGGCGGTTCTAACGAGTGCCCACAATCTATATTTTGAGGAGAAATAAGAAAAATATCACAATTTTTCATCATAAAATTTCCATTTTTACGGTGATAAAGGTGGCAATGTATTTGAATAGGCGTGTTTGCTTAATGAAATAAAAAAGATTATACAGAAGAACAACCCTGAATGACAGTTTTTTCCACATGATCTAATCGATTATATTTGGACACAACATTGGATTTGCTTTGGATCACTACTACACTTTCATGTGGTTTATTTTAACCCTTATCTTGCTGAATATTCATTTAAGCCACTCCCATTTCTGGCTATCAACCAATCAAATTACTTGATGTAATTTATTGCTACAAATTCATTAACTGAATGCCAAACAGTGTAGATCCTGATCAGATGGCTTCTTCAGAAGCCATCTGATCTGGATCTACACTGTTTGCAAAGATAGGGGTTGTCGTGAACAGCAAGATAAGGGTTAATGTGACTGAGCTGAATAACTTGACCACATCATCCAACATCTATTTCCCAGTTGAACAGCACCAAGGAACCAGCAACTAAAAGCCATTTCGACATCACTCCTTGTTGTCTTGGCAACAGTGATGTCATGGATCATGTGATGTGAGAGCTGCAGCTGGATGTATTTTTTGTTCATGATGTAATATCACAGGTGACACAGATCTCACAATGACATACCAAACTCTTACAGAACACCAGTCACTGAAAAAAAAACAGACTATGTAAAATTAACCCTTCTCTTGCTGAATATTCAGATTAGCCACACCCATTTCTGACTTTGAACCAATCAGATTACTTGATGTAATTTATTCCTACAAATTCATAAATTGAATGTCAAACAGTGAAGATCCTAATCAGATGGCTTCTGAAGAAGCCATCTGATCTGGATATACACTGTTTCCAAAGCTAGGGGTTGTCGTGAACAGCATGATAAGAGTCAACAACAAAGTATGATTGATTGTTTTTGTATTTTTTCAATTTAAATTTTTCGAGTTCAATATTGCTGGACCCTCAGAAGAAGCTTTTTAAAGGGTTTTTACCATCATAGCCATCTTGGTCATGTGACCAAAACAATTTAAACAAATTTTCCTCCTCTATTCCACAAGGGCCTCATATGAAATTTGGAATAAATTTATCAAGCCTCCGGGAACATTTCTGTTAAAGTTTTGTCAAAACATCTGTAATGGCTTGGCAGTAAAAGCCATTTTTCAATTTTCCCCATTGCAAGTCTATGGGAATTCTAAGTTGCCATAGCAACCAATCTAAAGTGTAGATTTTCCATAAACAAGAGGGCCCGCTCACCCAACCCTTAATATTCCTGGTGTATAAGCAACTCCTCCAGAATTATGTCCCCTTGAAAAACTTTGACAAATTACCTATCAAGTCAGGCATACGGTGGGTGCATTCATCACCTTTAGTGATTGTCTAGTTTTATTATTACTTTTTTTTTCTTTTTTTTTTCTTTTTCATTTTGGCTTCCATGGTAACCAGACAGATGTCAGATATGACATTACAATACACGTCCGTGCGACATAGTACATTTTTCACATCTCCAAAATGTCTATTTTTCTGATGAAATTCCATGAAATTTTTCTAATTTATATTGCAAACATAGGTTGTAGGTGCTCGTTAGAACCGCCTCATTGAGGGTAACGATTACCCACAACCTATGTCTTGGAGCAGAAATAAGAAAAATAATGTATAACTCTGCAAACCCCAGTTTTCTCTATATAAAGTGGGATTTAAGGGGGCGTTCATTTAACGGACTTGTTCATGTGATGAAGACGACAGGCACTTGGCTATTTAATAAGCGCCACCCCTGCACCCCACCCCTTGAGCCTTCAGCTCTTGTGAGCTAAAGAAGAATATATCACAAATTTTTATAGTAAGAAGTCATTTTAGAGACATAAAAGACAGTTATACCTCACATGGGTACACAATCCTTATGGCATGATGATAAGTCCATGAAATGAAGACCCCCTAAACCCCACTTTATATAGAGAAAAGTGGGGTTTACAGGGGTATACATTATCTACCTTATTTTTGCTCAAAAACAGAGATTGTGGGTACTCGTTAGAACCGCCTCATTGAGGCGGTTCTAACGAGCTCCCACAATCCATGTTGAAAGCAGAAATAATAAAGATGTTATCATTTTTACCTTATATTTATCATTTTCTGACACCATATTGGACGCCATTAATTTTTATGGACATGTTTTCCTAATGGTATGTGCATGTGTTTGTGTGCAATGGGCAGGATCTTGCAATAACATTACCTCCAGCAGTTCTATCTCCTCTTCTGTAAACTTTGGCGGTTTCAAACGAGAATACTTCAACTGTAACAGGTCTCCTACTTCATCTATGATCTTTATAGCCTGAAAAAGATATACAAAAACACCTGAATTCCAAGCTGATGGGGCTTGAAGAAATATATGGGCTGCATGATGCTTCCACGCAGAGCTGAATCCGGCCCGCACACTAGTACTGTTAAACCACTTAAAGGATCTAAGACTGTCCAGGAACCGCGGTGCGAGGTGGACCGTCCATGCTAATAACCCTATTGGTTTAATTGGGTGACAGGGCTTGAGATGTCATTTCATCTCAATGTCGGGTAAAAGCCCCACAAAATTGGAAACAATGTCTCCAAAATGACCTTTACAGTTGACGGGGACGTTAAACCTCAAATCAAACAAACAAAACCAAGCCAATGCCGGGAGGGACAAAGATAGGGCAAGGAAACAGGGAATGCTTATTATTCAGATCCACTGCAGTGCAAAATGTATAGACAGCAGTGTATATGAACAAAAAGACCCTACAGTTCTCAGTTCAACACAAACAGGATGCATATGTGAGCCAAATCTATTTTTTTCATAGGAATACAGTAAAATTCCTTTATTAAGACCACCTTTGGGACTGTTCAAAAGTGGTCTTTAAGACCACTTTTGAACAGTCCCAAAGGTGGTCTCTGACCAGAGGACACTGCATGCAGAAAAGACAAAGAAAGAATAACTACAACCTACTAAATAAGCTTCTAAAAGCAGATTTAGTCTGAATTTCAAGGTGGTCTTAATAGCAGAATTTTACTGTACTATTTCAAATGCCATTATATTATCTGCAACCTTTGAGTATGGAAAGCTTCATAAATCAAATCCATCATATCGTTTGGAATATATTATCTCTTTTTTCTATTTTCAGCTCTGGTGGCCATCTTGGTGATTGGAGGAGAATCTTGTTAGCTATTTTGGCAGAGGGTTTCCTAAGCAGCATTCCCAGTGAGAATGAAATTGGCCAGAGGGTTAACAGGTCACCTGAGCAAGAATCATCCAGACAACATTTTCTAAGACCAATGGGCCAGTAACAATCATGCCAATAGTCCAAACAGGGCCAAAATTGAATTTGTCCAAGATCTTATGCTTATGCTTGTTATCTTTAAGTTTGATGTGGGCCCAATTGAACAAGAGGACCAAGAGGACCATGAGGGGCATGATCGCTCCCCTGAGCCCTAAGTATCATTTAGTCCATTACAATAACTCACCTGTGCGACATAGTGCATTTTTCACATCTCCAAAATGGCTACTTTTCTAATGAAAATCCTTGATAATTTGTTGTAAATGTTCAAAACATAAGTTGAGGGTGCTCGTTAGAACCGCCTCAATGAGGCGGTTCTAACAAGTACCAAAAACTTATGTCTTGGAGCAGAAATAAGAAAAATAATGTTTACCACCGTGAAACCCCGTTTTCTCTTTCTTTATAAAGTGGGGTTTGGTGGGGTCTTCATTTCACGGACTTGTTCATGTGATGCCCTTTTTTCCTCATCTGAGTCACTATGATTTTTTGTACTGACAAATAGGTCAAGGTCAACCTTGGGTTATTATTTATAAAATATTGTAGTAGTCAGTCACCTGAAGCTGCACATAATATTTCAAGAAATCGGCCCAGAAGTTCTGGTGCAGATGAGCCTGTGCATCTGCTCAGTCTGATCAGCACCTTAGTGTTAGTACAAAACCTCTTGTTTGCATCACGAAAACGTGCCTTTATAATTCTGACCCCCCCCCCCCCCCCCTCCCCACCCCTGAGACCCCACTTTTATATAGTAAACTTGGGATTTACAGGGGTATACATTATTTTCCTTATTTCTGCTCAGAATCATACCGGTACATTGTGGCCTGCAATCCAAGGGACCTTAGGCCAAGGTCACCAAATGACCTTGACCATAAGTACCCACAGACATTCATTTTGTACATATTCTCATGTCATACACCACTCACCGAGGCGGTTCTAATGAGTACCTACAATCTATACTTCAAGCAGAAATAAGAAAAATAACACAATTTTTCATCTCAAAATTTCCGTCTTTTCGGAGTTAAAAATTACAATGCATTTGTACAGGCGTATTTTCATTATGGTATATCTAAAACAAGTGTCTTGTTAGTCTTCATGGCTGAGCAGGATAATTTCCGTGGAGACACGCTTTCTTGTGCCACGGCTAATATCACGGATTACCCTGCATCTTCCCACTATACCTTATCAAGCATTTCCTTTGTGTGTGCAGCAGAAAGACAAAATCTTGCTCTTGATTCTATGATAGGTGTCGCTGGAAACCCAACCACAACAGTTCCCAAACCTCTTTTCAAACACTCACGACTGAAGGCCCTGTAAAAGTAACAACACAGTTCATCAGTCTCGCTAGTGGATAGTTTTTACATTACGATAACACACCCATGCGACATAGTGCATTTTTCTTATCTCCAAAATGGCTATTTTTCTGGTTAAAATCCGCGATATTTTTCTTATTTATACTGCAAACATAGGTTGTGGGCGCCCGTTAGAACCGCCTCATTGAGGCGGTTCTAACGGGTACCCACAATCTATGTCTTGGAGCAGAAATAAGAAAAATAATATATACCCCCGTAAACCCCAGTTTTCTCTATATAAATTGGGGTTTAGTGGGTGTTCATTTCACGGACTTGTTCACGTGATGTGAACAGTTACCATAACCCTTATTTTGCTGAATATTCATTTAAGCCACACCCATTTCTGTCTATCAACCAATCAAATTACTTGATGTAATTTATTGCTACAAATTCATAAACTGAATGCCAAACAGTGTAGATCCTGATCAGATGGCTTCTTCTGAAGCCATCTGATCTGGATCTACATTGTTTTCAAAGATAGGGGTTGTCGTGAACAGCAAGATAAGGGTTGACCTCCCATATCTTCCAGAACTTACAGAGAAAGACGCACCCTGTAGTATTGCTTTGACATTTGTTTCCTTTTTCTCAAAATTCATAAGCAAGAAGGTCTGCAAAGTATCTGAACTTGATAGGTGACCTGAAGAGTCAACATTTAGCTATGTAGTCTTCAGGTTTAACTCTTATCATGCTGTTCATGACAACCCCTATCTTTGGAAACAGGGTAGATCCAGATCAGATGGCTTCTGAAGTAGCCATCTGATCAGGATCTACACTGTTTGACATGAAGTTTATGGATTTGTAAGAATAAATTACATGAAGTAATCTGATTGGTTCAGTCAGAAATGGGTGTGGCTAAACTGAATATTCAGCAGGATAAGGGTTAACACATTTCAGCGTCACAGCATCAAAGTCAGATGTGCTTCTGAACAGATACAGTACAAACTGAAATTACTTCAGATCAATTATTACAACAAGAGGGCCCAGAGGGCCCTGGTTCGCTCACCTGATCCAAAGCATAACAAGTGGGCCCGGGCACTGCAGGGTCAATTTTGGCCCCAGTGCTAAAATTTGAACAATCTTGGTAGAGGTCCACAAGATGAAGCTTCATATCGAATATGAAAGACCTGGGCTTTCTGGTTTCAGAGTAGAAGATTTTAAAGGTTAACCCTGCATATAGAAGTCTATGTAAAACAAGATTTTCCCTATATAAGTCTATGTTAAACCAAAGGGCCCCGGAGCGGGGCATTTTTGGCCCCAGTGCTATAATTTGAACAATCTTGGTAGAGGTCCACTAGCTGAAGCTTCATAACAAATATCAAAGACCTAAGCCTTGTGTTTCAGAGAAGATGATTTTTAAAGATTTTATCTATATAAGTCTATGTAAAACCAAAGGGCCACATGGCGGGGGGCATTTTTGGTCTCAGGCTATAATTTGAACAATCTTTATAGAGGTCCACTAGCTGAAGCGTCATAACAAATATCGAAGACCTAAGCCTTGTGGTTTCAGAGAAAGTGATTTTTCAAGATTTTCCCTATATAAGTCTATGTAAAACCAAAGGGCCCCCGGAGCGGGGGCATTTTTGGCCCCAGGGCTATAATTTGAACAATCTTGGTAGAGGTCCACAAGATGAAGCTTCATACCAAATATCAAAGATCTGGGCCTTGCAGTTTCAGAGAAGAAGATTTTTCAAGATTTTCCCTATATAAGCCTATGTAAAACAAAAGGGCCCTGGTGCGGGGGCATTTTTGGCCCCAGCACTATAATTTGAACCTGGGGTCCACTGAATGAAGCTTCATACCAAATATCAAAGATCTGGGCCTTGCAGTTTCAGAGAAGAAGATTTTTAAACATTTTCTCTATATAAGCCCATGTAAAAAACCAAAGGGCCCCCGTGCGGGGGCATTTTTGGCCAAAGCATTATAATTTGAACAATCTTGGTAGGGGTCCACTAGATGAAGCTTCATACCAAATATCAAAGACCTGGGCCTTGCGGTTTCAAAATTATTCTACTAGATGAAGCTTCATACCAAATATCAAAGACCTGGGCCTTGATGTTTCAGAGAAGAAGATTTTTCAAGATTTTCCCTATATAAGCCCATGTAAAACCAAAGGGCCCCCGTGCGGGGGGGCATTTTTAGCTCCAGCACTATAATTTGAAGATTTTCAAGATTTTCCCTATATAAGCCTATGTAAAACAAAAGGGTCCTGGTGCGGGGACATTTTTGGCCCCAGCACTATAATTTGAACAATCTTGGTAGGGGTCCACTAGATGAAGCTTCATACCAAATATCAAAGACATGGGCCTTGCAGTTTCAGAGAAGAAGATTTTTAAAGATTTTCCCTATATAAGCCTATGTAAAACAAAAGGGCCCTGGTGCGGGGGCATTTTTGGCCCCAGCACTATAATTTGAACAATCTTGGTAGGGGTCCACTTGATGAAGCTTCATACCAAATATCAAAGACCTTGGCCTAGCGGTTGAGAGAAGAAGATTTTTCAAGATTTTCCCTATATAAGCCCATGTAAAACCAAAGGGCCCCCATGGGGGGGCATTTTTAGCTTCAGCACTATAATTTGAACAATCTTGGTAGGTGTCCACTAGATAAAGCTTCATACCTTATATCAAAGACCTGGGCCTTGCGGTTTCAGAGAAGAAGATTTTTAAAGATTTTCCCTACATAAGCCTATGTAAAACCAAAGGGCCCCCGTGCGGGGGCATTTTTGGCCCCAGCACTATAATTTGAACAATCTTGGTAGGGGTCCACTAGATGAAGCTTCATACCAAATATCAAAGACCTGGTCCTTGCGGTTTCAGAGAAGAAGATTTTTCAAGATTTTCCCTATATAAGCCCATGTAAAACCAAAGGCCCCCGTGCGGGGGCATTTTTGGCCAAAGCACTATAATTTGAACAATCTTGGTAGGGGTCCACTTGATGAAGCTTCATACCAAATATCAAAGATCTGGGCCTTGCAGTTTCAGAGAAGAAGATTTTTAAAGATTTTCCCTATATAAGCCCATGTAAAACCAAAGGGCCCCCGTGCGGGGGCATTTTTGGCCCCAGCACTATAATTTGAACAATCTTGGTAGGGGTCCACTAGATGAAGCTTCATACCAAATATCAAAGACCTGGGCCTTGCGGTTTCAGAGAAGAAGATTTTTTAAGTTTTCGGTGAAAAAAATCTACTTTTGGCTACTGTGACCTATATGTGCAACGGACCGGAACCATTTGAACAACTTTGAAAGGGGACCACCTAAGGATCATTCCTGTGAAGTTTGGTCAAAATCTGATCAGTGGTTTAGGAGGAGATGTCGTTTGAAGAAAAGTTTACGGACGCACGCACGGACGCACGCACGCACGGACGCACGCACGGATGCACGCACGGACGCACGCACGCACAACGGACGACGGACAAAAAGTGATCCCAAAAGCTCACCTTGTCACTACGTGACAGGTGAGCTAAAAACAGATAGAACCAAGTTAATCTCCCTTGTGGCCCTCAAATATTTACAGACTGAAATATTTAACCCACTGTATGCTAGTGGACTCTTCCATTGCTACATGTATATGTTGGACAAGTCCACTTGTCAATTATAAGGGGTGTCAGGTCTATTTTTGTGTTTTAATTCTATTTTTGATGGAAATTCTGTTAGCAAATAGGGCAGGCCCTGATCAAACGATCAGAGATTTAAAGAGATTTTAAAGATTTTATTTTTGCAAGCAAAATCGTTGAATTTGATAGAATGTATTAAACCATTATACCATAATAATATCTATTAAAACTGGCTTTAAAGGTGCATTATTGAGCTACTGGGTCTCAAATTTTTTTTTATGGTTTTTATCTTCAATGCTTACTCCGTTGTCATGTGTACACTTTTGGAGCCAAATACAGCTTCAGAACTTTGTGAAAATGGTCGTTTTCATTCGTGTTTACCCTTCGCTCTGAACATGTGTTCGGAATTTCTGTTCTAAAAATAAATCTGTCACTTTACACATACATGGCGACAGTATCGTCTCTGAGTGTCAATACTTATGGCATGGTATACAGCGTCATATTTTTTTCCGATTCAGACACGGCCTAAGCAAACAAGGCCAATAATGAACGTCGCATAATGTCATATTTGGGGATTCTATTTTTGTCACGAACTAAAAATAGATCTAACTAGTGTTCGAAACCTAGTTAGGGAATCCCTCTCAAATTCGTTTACCTGTCATCATAATTGTTCGCATTTTTGCATAAAATGCATTCATTTGTATTGTTTTAAAGAAAAATACCGGCTATATGTATTTTATTTTTGGAAGCATTTTTTTCCAGATAGCTCAATAATGCACCTTAAATACTTTTCATAACAAATAAAATTTCAAACCATATATTTAAAACTTAATCCTTATTCTGCTGAACATGGCAAGACCTTAACTTTGTATGTAGATCCAGCTCCATCTGATCAGGATCTACACTGTTCGTCATTCAGTTTGTGAATTTGACATTATACAGAGTAATTGATTGGTTGATAGTCAGAAATGGGAGTGGCAAAATTAATTATTCAGCAGGAAAGGGGTTAAGAAATAGCTGTTCAAAACTAATAATTTAGTTACAGAGGACCCTGCTGAATATTTAAATATGTCACACCCACTACTGATTATCAGCCAATCAGATTACTTGATGCAAATTATTGCAACAAATTCATAAACTGGATGGCAAACCATGAAGATCCTGATCAGATGGCTTCTTCAGAAGCCATCTGATCTGGATCTACATTGTTTCAAAGATAAGGCATATCCGGGCTCAGCAGGACAAGGGTTAATTTTGTTCCCTAATATTTTGGCCTTATAAAGAATTTGCCGTTATAAAAAATCTCAATAAGGAGTATGACTGGCAAAAAGGGGCCTGATTTCCTTACACCAAGAAACGAATGTAAAAGATATTTGTTAGAATCGCCTCGGTGAGGCGATTCTAACAAATATCTATAACATTTCTTACTTGGAGTATTAGATTACAAGAATGGATTCGATATTGGCATTTCCAACCAGATTCATGCCCGTGCCGATCGGAAACAAGGCTAAGGATTCATTCCACTGAAATTGTCGTTATAACGCGTTTTGTCGCTAAAACAAATGTCGGTATAAAGAGGGTTGTCTGTAGTTAACATGTCTTTAAAACTTTGATCACCTGAAAAGGCAAACACGTTGAACACTTGTTGCATGTGATTCTGGTTAGTAAGAAACAGTCTGGTTAGTATCCAAAGCAAATTAGAGTTAATTACCAAAACAGAACAAGAAATCACAGACACTGTGTAAATTAACCCATTTAGGACCGGAAACCCCTAAAGGGGTACTTGGCAAACAGTGCAGACCCAGATCAGACGCCGCAGAACGTGGCGTCTGATCAGGGCCTCCACTGTTTGCTAAAGGTTCAGCCATTTTCCTGATCAGTTTTGACGAAAACAACATGACACAACTAAATTTTGAATTGGACTCCTGCTATATAGAAGGAGGAAGATTCCATTTGGTACAAAAAGGGTTAAAATATGTATTCTGCATCATTAACTAGTGCTTGGACTTAGCTCAAATTCTATGACTGATCATTTGCTTTTAGTGACTGATGATCGATCAAAGATCAATCAATGGAACTGCTAGAATTTATAGTAAAGTTCAAAGCTTGCAGAAAGAGCCTTCTTGAAATAATAATAACAGTTCTAATAAATAACTTAATTTTGCAATATTCTGTGATTTCTTATATGTGAAGCAAACTGCATACACCAAGCTAATGTAAGCCCATATTTCTGACTTTTTAACCCTTAAGATGCCAGTCACAACAATTGTCATCTGCTTTTTTTGTCTGCTGATTACTTTAATAGTAATTGTTGCAAATGGTGTGGAACCTGATCGGACTCCTCCTCTAGTCTGTTCAGGTCAACACTGTTTGCGTGTATACAAAAGTAGCTTTAAAAAGTTGCAGGAAGATGGAGCAGGGGACATGAATAGACAGGCAACATGTTCTCGTCACGAAAACACACCCATATAATTTGGATCCCCTTGAACCCCACTTTTATATAGTAAAACTTGGGTTTACAGGGGTAAACCTAGTTTTTCATTTTTCTGCTCTAAAATATAGATTGTGGGTACTGGTTAGAACCGCCTCAATGAGGTGGTTCTAACGAGTACCCACAATCTATATTTTGAGCAGAAATAAGAAAAATATCACACTTTTTCATCTTAAAATGTTCGTTTCTCCAGCGGTTAAGTTTACAATGCATTTGTATAGGCATGTTTACTTAATGTGATGGTTTTCTTGAAATCTTAAGGATTAATAGCCAGGCTGTCTCTGTTTAAGCTAGATTGATACATTATACAATTACTGTTTATTTTACGGGGCATCATAAGCAACATTGCAAACTCTAATACTGCTTAGAGAGAGTTTCCACAAAATCGAGACTCTCATTACTATATGTGTTTTTTATTTACAAGAGTTGACGGACATTCACATCTCTTTAACGCTTATCCTGCTGTTCACAACAACCCTTTTCATTGCAAACAGTGTAGATCCAGATCAGATGGCTTCTGAAGAAGCCATCTGATCAGGATCTACACTATTTGACAGTTAGATTATGGCTTTGTAAGAATAAATAGCATCAAGTACTCTGATTGGTTCAAAGTCAGAATTGGGTGTGGCTAAACTGAATATTCAGCAGGATAAGGGTTAATTTTTATAGCTTTTTCACAACTAGATTCAGATACATGTATTGTCTGTTCAAATTAACCCTGAACAGTGAATACAATTTGCATACATTACACAGAAAATTCATTAGGTATTTTTAGCTTCATGCGTTTCCGTAACTAGAGCAAATAAGTAGACAAAATAAGTATTAAATATAGATACAAAATAAATCAATTGATAAACATTGGTTGGTTGTGTGGTAGTGTATATAGTTTGAAATTGCGAGGTATGGGGTTCCAGCCCTGTGTTGTACCTTTTAATGTCTTTATCTATTTATTTTTGTCCAAAATATTTATATGTTTCTTTTTTCATCATTTATTAACATTTTACTTCTAATTTCTTTAAGTCATTCTCTATACACAACAATTAATAATAACCAGTGCTTCAGCTGAAGTGCACGACCCGCCGGATGCTTTTAGCTTTATGAGTGTTACCAAATATGGGTATGGCGGCCATTTTGGTCATGTGACCTGGACATAAAACGGTTCCCCCAATTAATGCGCCTTATCGTAAGGAGCAAAAATATATCTTATACTTTAGTGCTGTATTCTGAATCGTTTGCAGGATAAAATCCAACACAAAAGCATATGTGTCAAAGTTTGACCTAGGCACAAAGAAGGTCAAGGTCAACCCAGGGTCACCATTTTAGCAATTTATGATAGGCCTACGTTCCAGATGCTATTTATCAAGTTTCGTGGAAATCTGCACAGTGGTTCTGGATAAGACTATTTTTGAAGGGTTTTTACCAAATATTGCTTGGCGGCCATTTTGGTCATGTGACCTGGACCCCATGAAGAAATTTTGGTTTCCCCCATCCCGTAGAGGCTCCATATGAAATTTGACTTCAATCGGCCCAACGATTTCCGAGGAGAAGCAGTTCGAAAATTTTCACATTTTTCGCCTCGGCGAGGCTGTACTAAATGGAATGTAATATTTTGCAAGTTCATTGATAAGATCTCATTGATATTTATCAGTATGCCAAAAATTGTTTAAATATTCCAAGCGGTTAAGTCACTATCACCAATTTTCACAAACGGATTACGGACGGACATATTGACAGACCATATATGGCTTGGCGGCCATTTTGGTCATGTGTCCTGGACCCCATGAGCAATATTTGGTTTCTTCCATCCCATAGAGGCTCCATATGAAATTTGATTTCAATCGGCCCAACGGTTTCCGAGGAGAAGCAGTTCGAAAATTTTCACATTTTTCGCCTCGGCGAAGCTATACTAAATGGAATGTAATATTTCGCAAGTTCATTGGTTAGATCTCATTGATATCTATCAGTATGCCAAAAATTGTTTAAATATTCCAAGCGGTTAAGTCACTTTCACCATTTTCACAAACGGGTTACGGACGGACAGACAGACAAACCATATATGGCTTGGCGGCCATTTTGGTCATGTGACCTTGACCCCATGAGCAAATTTTGGTTTCGCCCATCCCATAGAGGTTCCATATGAAATTTGACTTCAATCGGCCCAACGGTTTCCGAGGAGAAGCAGTTCAAAAATGTTCGAAAATTTTCACATTTTTCGTCTCGGCGAGGCTATACTAAATCGAATGTAATATTTCGTAAGTTCATTGGTTAGATCTCATTGATATCTATCAGTATGCCAAAAATTGTTTAAATATTCCAAGCGGTTAAGTCACTATCACCAATTTTCACAAACGGGTTACGGACGGACCCAAAGAAGGTCAAGGTCAACCCAGGGTCACCATTTTAGCAATTTATGATAGGCCTACATCCCAGATGCTATTTATCAAGTTTCGTGGAAATCTGCCCAGTGGTTCTGGAGATGACTATTTTTGAAGGGTTTTTACCATATATGGCTTGGCGGCCATTTTGGTCATGTGACCTGGACCCCATGAGCAAATTTTGGTTTCCCTATCCCATAGAGGCTCCATATGAAATTTGACTTCAATCGGCCCAACGGTTTCCGAGGAGAAGCAGTTCGAAAATTTTCACATTTTTCGCCTCGGCGAGGCTATACTAAATGGAATGTAATATTTCGCAAGTTCATTGGTTAGATCTCGTTGATATCTATCAGTATGCCAAAAATTGTTTAAATATTCCAAGCGGTTAAGTCACTATCACCAATTTTCACTTACGGGTTACGGACGGACAGACAGACAAACCATATATGGCTTGGCGGCCATTTTGGTCATGTGACCTTGACCCCATGAGCAAATTTTGGTTTCCCCCATCCCATAGAGGCTCCATATGAAATTTGACTTCAATCGGCCCAACGGTTTCCGAGGAGAAGCAGTTCAAAAATGTTCGAAAATTTTCACATTTTTCGCCTCGGCGAGGCTATACTAAATGGAATGTAATATTTCATAAGTTCATTGGTTAGATCTCATTGATATCTATCAGTATGCCAAAAATTGTTTAAATATTCCAAGCGGTTAAGTCACTATCACCAATTTTCACAAACGGGTTACGGACGGACAGACAGAATGACAGATTGACAGACTGACAGAATGACACGGTGATTTTAGGGCACTCTTAGAAAAAACCGACTTTAGTCGGTTGCTTTTTCTGCGGGTCGTGCAACTAGAATTTGTTTTACTACAAAAACACATATGTCTCCCCCCCCCCCCCCCCCCCTATTTGACCTCTAAGTATGACCTTGACATTGGAGGTATTGACATGTGTCTTGTGTGCTACACATCTAATGAAGGTGAACATTTCTGCAAAGTAACTTTAAAAAGTCAATCCAGAAAAAAGACAGCTAAGACCGGACACGAAAAAAAAACTTTTTTTTTACCTTTGACTTCCAAGTATGACCTTGACCTTTGAGGTACTGACCTGTGTCTTGCGCACAACACATCATCTCATGATGGTTAACATTTCTGCCAAGTAATTTCAAAATCCATCAACGAATAAGAGAGTTACTGACCGGACACGAAAAAAGACCCTTTTTTGACATTTAACCAGTTTGTTTGTTTGATTTGATGTAAGGATGGCCTTGACCTTTGAGGTACCGACTTGGACCTTGGGCGTGATATATCGTCTCATAATGGTAAACATTTCTGCCAAGTAATTTCATAATCCATCAAAGAATAAGAAAGTTACTGACCGTACACTAAACTGACCTGGGTCTTGCACACAACACATTGTCTCATAATTGTTAACATTTCTGCCATGTAATTTCACAATCCATCCAGGAATAAGAAAGTTATTGACCAAATACAAAAAAAGACCATTCTTTGACCTTTGACCTCTAATTATGACCTTGACCTTTGAGGTATCCACCTGAGTCATGGATGTGACACATCGTCTTATGCTGGTTAACATTTCTGCCAAGTAATTTCAAAATCCATCTAAAAATAAGAAAGTTATTGACCGGACACTATTTGCCCATACATACATACACAATTTTGTGACCAACAAACTTCCAAGGGAAATCACTCAAAAAGTATAAATGCAAGAGTTATAGTTCTTGTGCTCTGCATGTCATCTTATGTTGATTAATATTTAAATGAAGTTTTGTGAAGATAGCTTGAATGGTTTTCATGTTATAGAGTGGACACAATTTTGTGACAGACGGACAGACAGCTGTCCATGTCTCCCTCGAAAAGTGGGGAGACATGATAATAATAATAATGTAAAAAATTAACGAAAGGGCTATGATGGCCATGAATTGCTCACTTGATCCATATTGTACAAATGAAATGGTAGGTAATCTATGGTGGAGTAGAGAGTTTGAGCAATTCGGGTTGATGGTGACCCAAGGAAAAATTCTGTGAAATTATTTCAAAATCAGTCTGGCTGTTTAGGAGTAGAAGTCATTTTGAGGTTTGTATAGCTTTAGCTCTGGTGGCCATTATGTTCTTGTGAGCAATTTCGGTATAAGGTCACCCATGGAACATTCCTACAAAATTGCTTCCTTTTAGAGTATGATGTCTTTTTAAAAAAAAAATTCTATTTTAAGTTCTTGCGACCATCTTGTTCAGCAGAGTGGAATAATTTGAACAATTCTGACACACCCAAAAGCATTCCTTTGAAACCATTTACCAGAGTAGAACCATTCAAGAAATTATGGTAGAGGATCACCCAAGGAACATGCCTAAGAAATTATTTTAAAATCCATCCACTGGCTGGTACAGGAGAAGTTGTTAAAAGAATTTTTCAATTTTTAGCTCTGGTGGCCATCTTGTTCATCCAAGCGCAATGGTTTAACCAATAGGAACATTCCTGTGAAATTATTTCAAAATGCATCCACTGGTTTAGGATGAAAAACTGTTCAAAGGTTTTTTCTGTTTTTTTGCTCTGGCAGTAACGTTTACCTGAGTGGAACTGAACAGTTGAGCAATTTTGATAGAGGGTCACCCAAGGAACATTCCTGTAAAATTATTTTGAGGTCAAGCAGGTGAAGTCGTTTACAGGTTTTTCTATTTTTAGTTCTGGTGGCCATCTTGTTCATCTGAGCGGAGCAGTTTGAGCAAATTTGGTAGAGGGTCATCCAAGATACATTCCTGTGAAATAATTTTAAAATCCATCCATTGGTTAAGGAGAAGAAGTCATTTAAAGCTGTTTTTCTATTTTTATCTCTGGCAGCCATCTTATTTATCCGAGCACAATGGTTTGAGCAATTTTGGTAGAGAATCACTGAACATTGCTGTGAAATTACAGGAATTATTCCGAAATCTTTCCATTTGTTAAGAAGGGGAAGTTGTTCAACGGTTCAAAAAAATTTTCCGTTTTTAGCTCTGGTGGCCATCTTGTTCACTTGAGGGGAAATGTTTGAACAATTTTGGTGGAGGGTCACCCTAAGGAACATTCTTGTGATATAATTTCAAAATCCATCCAATGGTTAAGGAGGAGAAGTCATTTACAGGTTTTTCTATTTTTAGCTCTGGTGGCCATCTTGTTCACCAAAGCAGACCAATTTTGGTAGTGGTTCACCCAAGGAACATTCCTGTGAAATTATTTCATAATCTGTCCAACAGTTTTCGAGAAGAAGTTGTTTAAAGCAAAAGTTGATGACGGACAGATGGATAGACGCACACATGGATGAACAATGGACAGATTCCACAATCGCTTACCTTGAGCACAATGTGAGCTAAAAATTCTATGTCAGATTTGAACTCACAGCTTTAATTTTGGTATCCTTGAGCTCTAACCATCCAGCTAATATGGCTGCATGCTATCAGGGCGTTACATTGCATACTGGATACTATGTTTTTGATTTGTTTTCATAAACAACATGAAAAAGGTTGACATCTGTCGAGTTGTGTCATCGGAAATGTAAATGGACCATGAAATTTATTCACCACACTGGGGTTAATTTGAACAGACAATACTAGTTTAAGTTTGGAATCAAAAATTAGCATTTCTTTGAAACCTTCAATAATTAAAATTCATAGCCGCAGCTAAAAGGGGTATCCAAATATTATTTTTCTTATGTTGTGGGTACTCATTAGAAGCACCTCGCCGAGGCACTTCTAATGAATACCCACAACCTAAGTTTTCGTGCTGAAATAAGAAAAATATCAGTACTTTTCGGATGAAAAAAGCACCTTTTCTGCAGCTATGCGGCTTCATGCTTTTCTGTATGTGTGACAGAATATACAAAATACCGGTACTTTCCTTCAGATAACAGTCTTAAAAAGAGATTGCTGTACGTTCCATTCTGTGTTCAAAATTATGTGCAAAGAACCACACAAAAGAAACCAAACAATGTGCTTGAAAAACAATACTATACCCCCAATCATATTACGTCCGTCCAAACAGATGGTTAAATTTATCCCATTCTGTCCTGAATAGAACCTTTACCCTAGGTAGTTTATACTAATTTATTTTAGTTCGATTGCTTCAAGCTTTTTTAATCGCTCTCGAACACCCATTCCGGATATTTTCACGCGCGCGAGAGAGAGGCAGTGACAATTACACCACTGCTACCCTTTTACACCTGGGTGGAGTGAGGCAGTGTCATTATGTGTCTTAACCAAGGACACACCTTGATACTGGGTGCCGGATTCGAACGCACAACCTCTCGATCATGAGTCGAATGCGTTAACCACTGCGCTTATAGAGCAAGTCCTTTTTATAATTTATGGGTGGCAAAGTGAGTTGGTTTCAAAAATTAAACTTTTTGCGAACACAATGTCTGATCTGGGCCTCCACTGGTTCCAGTGTCATTTTTTGGGGTTTCCCCATATAAAATGGATTAATAGTAGTTACTTCCCTATGCTATAAGGTGCTTTTTTCATCCAAAAAGTACTCATAATTTCTTATTTCAGCATGAAAATGTATGTTGTAGTTACTCAAGAGTTATACCACAAAATGTATGTTTTCATGCAGACATGAGAAAAAACCGTTGTAGTTTGACTGAAAAAGCTACTCACATATTTTTTTTCTCAGTGAAAATATCAGTGGTTTGGTTTCGCTTGGAGTTTAACAGCCATCAACACTTATTAAGGTCATACAGAACCAGTCAGTTTATCTTACCACACTTTTAACCAGTACGATGCACATTATTTTGATAGTTAGTTTGTTTGATATGAAGTTTAACGTCCCATCAACAGTGTAAAGGTCATTTTGGAGACGTTGCTTCCAATTTTGTGGGACTTTTACCCGACATTGAGATGAAATGACATCTCATGCCCTGTCGCCCATTGAAACCAATAGGGTTTATTAGCATGGACGGGCCGACTCGCACCGCTTTGCCTGGGCAGGCTTAGATCCTCTAAGCGGTTTACCAGTACTCGTGTGCGGATCGGTTTCAGCTCTGCGTGGAAGCATCAAGCAGCCGATATATTTTTTCAAGCCCCGATGGAAACTGACATCTGCCCTTCTTGATGCAATGGAAGAAAGAGAATGACTTTAGGAAATTTTTCATGATCAATGGAACAATGCTACTTGACATGAAGGGGATTGATCTGATCAGCAGTCAGATGTGTATCAAACTGAGCCACTCAAACCAACATAAGGGTTTTTGCTGCAATGACTAATGTAACTCTAATATAGTAAATACATGGGTTGTGTAATATTAAAGACTAACCATGCATTAAGTTTACACTGCAATCCAAAAAATCAAGGGGTTTTGCCATAACCTATCAAAGACTTTGGTCACTGTGGCATATTAAATGCCATTCAGAGCCACGGTGCACACATGCAGCATTACGTGACTTCAATGAGTGAAACGTTTCTGATAACACCGCGCCAAAGGCACATCAGAAACAACATGGTCGCTTGAATAATAAAAGTTTTTGGCGCTAAACATTCTGTATGAAAGTCTGCTAATAAAAAGTTAACGTTAGCTTTAACAAGAGCACCGCATGCGGGTGCCAACGCTCGGCTGCAAAAATTCTAAGTCGAAAAAGGGGCATAACTGTGCCAAAATTATTTTGAATGTTACCTTACCTATTGGTTTGAGTTCCCCTTTTCATAATGAACAACTAGTCCGAGTTTCAAGTAAATATGTTCAGTAATGACAGAGATATTACAAAATGTCCAAGTTTTTGCAATACAATGCAGACGATGCCAGAGCTACGACAATACCTCATCGTTTTCTTTGAAAACAGCCGAGCTAAAAATTATTTTTGAGGTTTAGACACAACTGCAGTAGCAGCTCGCAATTATTCCAATGGACCATTTAAACCAGGAAAGTCAGAGAAGATAAGAATCTTACTTAAATTTCTGAAAAAAAAAAACTTAACAAGAGGGCCAAGATGGACCTGAATCACTCACCTGATTTCAAGATGTAAAATAGCTTCTGAAAGTCATGTGGATTACTGACAGTCATCAAAGCAAAATCTAATGAAGATTGACTTAAATTGCCCCAAGGTGGCATTTAAAGCGAATCGTTGACATTTTTCTATTTTGAGCTCAGGTGGCCAGCTTGCAGTTGAGTGCAACAGCTTTAGCTATTTTGGTAAAGGGTCACTTAAGCAACATTCCTTTTATGTTTAAATGAAATTGGCCCAAGAGAGGAAAAGTTGTGTAAAGAATTTTCAAGTTTTAGCTCTGCAGCCAACAATTTTAGCTATTTTGATAGAGGGGCACCTAAGCCACATTCCTATAAAGTTTGATTAAAATTGGCCAAAGGGTTCAGGAGGAGTTGGCATTTAAAGCCAAATGCTGAGTTTTTTTTATATTTTTAACTCTGGTGGTCATCTTTTTCATTGGAGCAGAACTGTTTTAGCTATTTTGGAAGTGAGTTCAGCTATTTTGGAAGTGAGTTCACAAAGCAACAGTCCTATGAAGTAGGAGGAGAAGTCCCTTACAGATTTTTTTCTATTTTTAGCTCTGGTGGCTATCTTGTTCAACCACATGGAACAATTTTGGCTATTTTGGAAGAGGGTCACCAAAGTAATATTCTTATAAAATTTATAATATTCTTATAAAATTTGATTAAAATTGGCCAAAGGGCTCAGGAGGAGTTGGCCTTTAAAGCAAATTGTTGATGTTTTTCTATTTTTAGCTCTGGTGGCGATCTTGCTCATCAGAGCAGAACCGCTTCAGCAATTCGGGTAGAGAGTTACCTAAGCAACATTCCTATGCAGTTTGAAAGAAATTGGCCAAGGGTAAAGGAGGAGTTGTGGTTTAAAGATGTTTCTATTTTTAGCACTGGTGGCCAGCTTGTTCATCCAAGCAGATCGAATTTAGCTATGTTGGTAGAAGGTCACCTAAGCAACATTCCTATGAAGTTTGATTGGAATTGGCCCAAGGGTTCAGGAGAAGTTGGCATTTAAAGCCAATTATTAACTTTCTATTTTTTTGCTCTGGCGGCTATTTTGCTCATCCGAGCAGAACCATTTTAGCTAGTTTGGTAGCGGGACACCTAAGCAACATTCCTGTAAAGTTTGAATGAAATTGGCCCAAGAGTATAGGAGCAGTTGTCGTTTAAAGGTTTTTCTATTTTTCGCTCTGGTGGCCAACTTGTTCATCCAATTCAAATGGTTGTAGCTATTTTGGTAGAGGGTCACCTCACCTAAGCAGCATTTTTATGAAGTTTGATTTAATTTGGCCCAAGGGTTCAGGAGTTGGAATTTTATGCCAATTGTTGATGTTTTTCTACTTTTAGCTCTGGTGGCCATATTGCTCATCTGAGCAGAACCTTTTTAGCTAGTTTGGTAGAGGATCACTTAAAGCAACATTCTTATGAAGTTTGAGTGAGTGAGTGAGTGTTTGAGTTTTACATCCCACCAACAGCTATGGTCATATGGAGACGGGACCTCGGTTTAAAGACTCATCCAAAAGTCTGGAGAAGCCCGGGATCGATCCTATGACCCCTGGTTTACAAGGCGAGTAGCATAACCACTACACCACGGCGGCTCCTATTATGAAGTTTGAAGGGTATAGGAGCAGTTGTTACTAAAAAGTTTTTTCTATTTTTAGCTCTGGTGGCCAACTTGTCCATCAGAGTAAAAGGATTTTAGCTATTTTGGTAGAGGGTCACCTAAGCAACATTCCTATGAAGTTTGATTGAAATTGGCCCAAGGAATCAGGCGGGTATTTTAAGCCAATTGTCGATGTTTTTCTATTTTTAGCCCTGGTGGCCAATTTTTGCTCATCTGAGAGGAACCGTTTTAGCTAGTTTTGTAGAGGGTAACTAAGCAACATTCCTGTAAAACTTTGAATGAAACTGGAGTTATAGGAACAGTTGTCATTGAAAGGTTTTTCTATTTTTAGCTCTGGTGGCCAATTTGTTCATCCTAGTAAAAAGGATTTTAGCTATTTAGGTAGACTTGTTTTGTTTGATTTGAGGTTTAAAGTCCCGGTCAACACTGTAAAGGTCATTTTGGAGACGTTGCTTCCAATTTTGTGGGACTTTTACCCGACACTGAGATGAAATGACATCTCAAGCCCTGCTGCCCAATGAAACCAATAGGGTTTATAAGCATGGATGGGCCGACTCGCACCGCTTTGCCTTGGCAGGCTTAGATTTTCTAAGCAGTTTACCAGTACTTGTGTGTGGGTTGGTTTCAGCTCTGCATGGAAGCATCATGCAGCCCATCTATTTCTTCAAGCCCCGATGGGTGGGGGCTGCTATTTTGGTAGAGGGTCAGCTAAGCAACATTCCTATGAAGTTTGATTGAAAATGGCCCTTGGGTTCAGGAGGAGTTGGTATTTAAAGCAAAGTGTTGATGTTTTTTTCTATTCTTAGCTCTGGTGGCCATCTTGCTCATCCAAGCAAAACCGTTTTTATCATTCTCCATAAAACCTACCTTGTGGGTATTTATTAGAACTGCCTCTGTGAGGTGGTTCTAATGAGTACCCACACCATGGTTTATATTGAGAAATAAGGAAAAATATCCTTCAATTGTCACAAAATATGCACCTTATCAATGCTTCACTTGATCTGGCCTAAGCTCAACAATTTTTAAATAAATTTCTAAACATAGTCACACCTAAATTATGAAAGAACTTTAAAGTTATATATGAGTACACAACGGTTTCTGCAAACAACAAACGTGGCAGGGTACAACAAACGCTACTGAAATTTTGTGACTCCTTTATTTTGTCAGAAATATCACGTATTGCATTTTTTCGTTGGTTTTTGGATGAGAACAGGTTGTGTTTTTGTTGTTTCCTCCAAATTTTAAGTATGACATGGTCTGAGAAGGGAAATCAAAACTCCAAATTAGGCCACAATAGGTAGGAAAAACAAAACTTCAAGATTTAAGCATCTATCAATTAAAAATAAACAACATGTACACAACCAGTCTAGGGTTTTCACGTCTCTAGGTATCAAAGTAAATATACTACTTTTAATAATTTATAAAAACTTTTAGAAAAAGTTCTTAGCTCACTGTCTCATGGGTACAACTTACCACGAATCATGTGTTGTGTCTGGGTACACTATACACGGAACAGATGGTGCAACAAATACGGATGTAGAAAATCTCAATCTGGACCTTTTAACCCATCACAAGCCCCATTTTTGGAAGAATTAGCAAGGAAGACCGGTGTCCCAGTTTATCTTGACCCCTGGGTAGCTTTACCCCCGGGGGTAAAGCTACTCAGGGGTAGCTTTACCCCCGGGGGTAAGGATATCCCGGGATATCTTTACCCCCACCCTGGATATCTTCACCCCCGGGGGTAAAGCTAAACTGGCCAGGATATCTTTACCCCCGGGGGTAAAGCTACACTGGCCAGGATATCTTTACCCCCACCCCAACTTTTGGGTATAAACTATTTTCTTAATACCCAATTTCATCTTATATGTAAGAGAAGCAAGGTAGTGGACTCGATGTTTCACTTTAACATTTTTAGTTTCAATCATGACTCAGACTAATAGCACTACCCTTAGTAAGAAATATGACCATATTATAGAGGAAAATGATTATTTAATAACTTCTTTTTGTATATTTTCTTATTCAAAATGTCCCTTATGACAATCTTTCATAATCTTGCATTATCCCTGTCAGTTGTGAAATGGGTGGTGGTGGTGAGTGCAAAGGCGGGGGTTAAGATATCCCGGCTGGGATATCTTTACCCCCGGGGGTAAAGCTCAACTGGCCAGGATATCTTTACCCCCACCCCAACTTTTGGGTATAAACTATTTTCTAAATGCCCAATTTCTTCTTATATGTAAGAGAAGCAAGATAGTGGACTCGATGTTTCACTTGAACATTTTTAGTTTCAATCATGACTCAGACTAATAGCACTACCCTTAGTAAGAAATATGACCATATTAAAGAGGCAAATGATTATTTAATAACTTCTTTTTGTATATTTTCTTATTCAAAATGTCCCTTATGACAATCTTTCATAATCTTGCATTATCCCTATCAGTTGTGAGATGGGTGGTTGGGGATGAGTGGAAAGGCGGGGGTAAAGATATCCTGGCTGGGTTATCTTTACCCCCGGGGGTAAAGCTAAACTGGCCAGGATATCTTTACCCCCACCCAACTTTTGGGTATAATTAACTATTTTCTAAATGCCCAATTTCTTCTTATATGTAAGAGAAGCAAGATAGTGGACTCGATGTTTCACTTTAACATTTTTCGTTTCAATCGTGACTCGGACTAATAAAACTACCCTTAGTAAGAAATATGAAGATATTTTAGAGGCAAATGATTATTTAATAACTTCTTTTTGTTTATTTTCTTATTCAAAATGTCCTTTATGACAATCTTTCATAATCTTGCATTATCCCTGTCAGTTGTGAAATGGTTGGTGGTGGTGAGTGGAAAGGTGTGGGGGGGGGGGGGGGGGGGGGGGGTAAGGATATCTTTACCCCGGGGGGTAAAGCTAAACTGGCCAGGATATCTTTACCCCCACCCCAACTTTTGGGTATAAACTATTTTCTTAATGCCCAATTTCTTCTTATATGTAAGAGAAGCAAGATAGTGGACTCGATGTTTCACTTGAACATTTTTCGTTTCAATTGTGACTCAGACTTATAGAACTACCCTTAGTAAGAAATATGACCATATTATAGAGGCAAATGATTATTTGATAACTTCTTTTTGTATAGTTTCTTATTCAAAATGTCCCTTATGACAATCTTTCATAATCTTGCATTATCCCTGTCAGTTGTGAAATGGGTGGTGGTGAGTGGAAAGGCGGGGGTAAAGATATCCTGGCTGGGATATCTTTACCCCCGGGGGTAAAGCTAAACTGGCCAGGATATCTTTACCCCCATCCCCACTTTTGGTTATAAACTATTTTCTCAATGCCCAATTTATTCTTATATGGAACTGAAGCAAGATAGTGGACTCGATGTTTCACTTGAACATTTTTTGTTTCAGTCATGACACTGATAGAAGTACCCTAAGTAAGAAATATGACCATATTATAGAGGCATATGACCATTTAATACCTTCATTTTGTTTATTTTCTTAGTCAACACCTTGCTTATGACAATCTTTCTTAATCTTGCATTAACCCTGTCAGTTGTGAGTGGTGGACATCAGTAGTACCTTCCATTGTTAAGAAGTGTGCTTGTCTGGGTTTTCCAAAGTCTTGATTTTTTGGGGGGTGGTGGGGGGGGGGGGGGGTCACCCTATACCAGCCATGAAATCTTCACCCCCACCCATGAGCAATGGTATAAGATGTGAAAAAAATATTCTTGCAAGCTGTATGGTTAAATTATGCTTGTTTTTTTTTTTTTTTTTTGCTTCACTTACATATAAGAGTGAGTGAGTGTGTTTAAGTTTTACGTCCCACCAACAGCTAAGGTCATATGGAGACGGGACCTCAGTTTAAAGACCCATCCGAAAGTCTGGAGAAGCCCGGGATCGATCCTGCGATCCCTGGTTTACAAGGCGAGTAGCATAACCACTGCACCACAAAGGCTTCTCTTACATATAAGAAGAAATTGGACATTAAGAAATAGTTTATACCCGAAAGTTGGGGTGGGGGTAAAGATATCCTGGCCAGTTTAGCTTTACCCCCGGGGGTAAAGATATCTTAACCCCCGCCTTTCCACCCACCACCACCACCCATTTCACAACGGACAGGGATTAAATGCAAGATTATGAAAGATTGTCATAAGGGACATCTTGAATAAGAAAATATACAAAAAGAAGTTATTAAATAATCATTTGCCTCTATAATATGGTCTATTTCTTTCTAAGGGTAGTTCTATTAGTCCGAGTCACAATTGAACTGAAAAATGTTAAAGTGAAACATCGAGTCCACTATCTTGCTTCTCCTACATATAAGAAGAAATTGGGCATTTATAAAATAGTTTATACCCAAAAGTTGGGGTGGGGGTAAAGATATCCTGGCCAGTTTAGCTTTACCCCCGGGGGTAAAGATATCCCAGCCGGGATATCTTTACCCCCGCCTTTCCACTCAACCCCCCCAACCATTTCACGACTGACAGGGATAATG
The DNA here is from genome assembly GCA_963580285.1 of Lucinisca nassula. Lineage (NCBI taxonomy): Eukaryota > Metazoa > Mollusca > Bivalvia > Lucinida > Lucinidae > Lucinisca > Lucinisca nassula. The sequence goes on along the minus strand of OY757012.1, from coordinate 65,525,646 downwards.
CAAGATTACGAAAGATTGTCATAAGCAACATTTTCAATAAGAAAATATACAAAAAAGAAGTTATTAAATAATCATTTTCCTCTATAATATGGTCACATTTCTTACTAAGGGTAGTTCTATAAGCCCGAGTCATGATTGAAACAAAAAAATGTTAAAGTGAAACATCGAGTCCACTATCTTGCTTCACTTACATATAAGGAGAAATTGGGCATTAAGAAAATAGTTTATACCCAAAAGTTGGGGTGGGGGTAAAGATATCCCGCTGGGATAGCTTTACCCCCGGGGGTGAAGATATCCAGGGTGGGGGTAAAGATATCCCGGGATATCTTTACCCCCGGGGGTAAAGCTACCCAGGGGGTAAAGATAAACTGTTACACCGGTACATATCTCCCCTTTTAATTGTAAAATTGCAACAACAACAGTATGACTGAAGTATGCGGGGGAAAACATGCTTGACGAAAGAAAAAATGTTTTTATTTGTGTTTGTCATGAATAGAATTCACTGTAACCGTATTTGAAAAAGGTAATAATATATTTCTGCAGGTATGCAAAATAACCATCAAAGATTAGGATTTTGGTTAAAATAAGTCATTTTCATATGAAAAATACGGTTGTGACGTCATCAATTTCAGTAGTGTTCATTGTACGGTGGTAACCTTTTCATATAGGTTAATCTTGGGCATAAAACTGACAAAAACAATCATGGGGGTATAGGAAGGTTTTATAACAAAACAGGCTTCAGGGCTTTAAATTAGCACAAAATGATTTAGTATTTAAGATGCCACAAAAAAACTGCATCTGAAAATTTCGCTTGTTTGTCGTCTGCTGCACAGTATTGCAAATGCTTTTTTCTGTTTTTGTTTTTGCAAACATATTTTTGCATACAGGCAAACAGTGTTAACCCTGATCAGACTGTCCTGGGTCCACACTATTTCCAAAAATGACTTTTAAAGTTTAAGTAACCAGCAGAAAATAGAGCAGACGAGGATTGTTATGGGATAACCCATTTTGTACCCGAAACCCCAAAAAGGGGTACCTTGGCAAACAGTGCAGGCCCAGATGAGACGCCGCAGAATGCGGCGTCTCATCAGGGCCTACACTATTTGCAGAAAGTTCAGCCATTTTCCAAATCAATTTTGAAGATACCACAACCTGTCATCCCTAAATTTAGGAATCCACTCCTGCTATATATAAGGAGGAAGATTCCATTTGGTACAAAAAGGGTTGAATATCTGAGCCAACACAAGAGAAAAGGGTCCTTCAAATATGCATGGGCATCCAACTTATAGGGTTAGACGCATGATTTTTTTGCATGAAGTTACCTCAAGACTCTTTTTTGCATGAAGTTACATCAAGAATCTTTTTTGCATGACGTTACCTCAAGGTCTGGCACCTGTACATGTCTGCAAGTAGCAAAGGCTCTAATGAGACTGTGCTTATGTACAGACTTACCTGAGCATTTGTTGTTTGACAAGTGATAAGTGCCCTTTTCTCTCGAGCTGGCTCATGTTTATAATTCTAAATAATAAGTACACTACAGGACCACTCACATCATTCTACTGATATTGACAGTCTTAACCCTTATCTTGCTGTTCACGACAACCCTTATCTTTGCAAATAGTGTAGATCCAGATCAGATGGCTTCTAAAGAAGCCATCTGATCAGGATCTACACTGTTTGACATTCCGTTAATGAATTTGCAGGAATAAATTACATCAAGTAATCTGATTGGTTCAAAGTCAGAAATGGGTGTGGCTAAACTGAATATTCAGCAAGAGAAGGTTAAGCTATGCAATGCAATAATAGTGCCAGTGAAGTCTTAGATCAGCCTGCATATTTATGCAGTCTAGTCAGTCTTTGCAGGGTACTGTGGCCACTGACACCAAGTTTCTTAAGGAACACATGGAAGGCTGAGTTCTGACCAGGCTTATAAGCAGACTGATTTGGGTCTACCCTGTGTCTACAGACACTACGTAAAAATCCTAAATATTCGGACACCTGGAGGACTTGCTGTAATTCTCCTACTTATTTGTATTACGATCCTGCAAGGAGTCCAAAAGGTGCAAATGGAATGGCAAACAGTGTAAACCCTGATCAGACTGCTCTGATCTAGGTCTGCACAGTTTGTCCCTGTATGATATATCATATGAAGCATTTCATCTGATTTACAACACAGCTAAAAGCTGTCTTATCAACAGCACTGGGTTCAAAGCAGTGAGATGAAGTTAACCCTTATCTTGCTGAATATTCATTTAAGCCACACCCATTTCTGTGTATCAACCAATCAAATTACTTGATGTAATTTACTGCTACAAATTCATAAACTAAATGCCAAACAGTGTAGATCCTGATCAGATGGCTTCAGAAGCCATCTGATCTGGATCTACACTGTTTGCAAAGATAGGGGTTGTCGTGAACAGCAAGATAAGGGCTAAAAGTACTTTCCATAAGTACACTTCTGCCATCCATTTAACAAAATCAGGAGATCGTTACACAGCTAAGCAATGCTACTTCAATACCGGACGCCATACTTGTCCTAAAATTTGAACAAGTATAATTTACTACCCGATGTTGTTTCAAAGACTAACGAGATGAAAGGCAAACAGTGAAGACCCAGATGAGACGCCGCAGAACGCGGCGTCTCATCTGGGTCTACACTGTTTGCTCAAGCCTGCCTGTCCGAATACATAGAGTAAATACGGTAATGTCATCTATTGTACAACTTGTAGATACGATATCAATGTAATATCCTTAGAACAAATTTAGAAAAACCACCAGCACCACTACAAGTTGTAGCTAAAAACTGAAGTAACTCATTTAATCCATTTATGCCATTGGAAAACACTGCAAATGCAGATAAGATGCTGAAATAAGGAGCATTTGATCAGAATTTAAGACGTTTGCAAAAGAATTTTCGTACCATAAAACTGAAAATAAAAAAGTAAACTAGATACCCCTAAAGTGGAATTTGACTTCCAACACACCTAGTAATCTCTTAACGGGTAGCTGGGGGTTGTGCACTCAAAATCTCTAGATGAACTTCTGGCCATTATGATACAGCCAATATGTCAACAAACACAATGAAAGGTATGGCAATTGAGACCACATTATGTCAACAGGGTTCTGATAGGACAGATTTGAACATGACGCTTTCAATTTGAGCGACCCTCTGAAATTTAAGAGTTTGTTTCAAATAGATTAACACCTTATTTACACACTGATGTGTATTTAGTGTACACCACAACCTCATTATAACACGGTTCATTATAACACGATTTTGATATAACACACTTTGCAGAGGGATCCCAAAAATGTGTAGATTTTATAGAAAAAATGTGTAGATTATATAGAAAAATGACCATAAATGGTCATTTTTCTATATAATCTACACAGTTTTGTTTGGATATAACACAGTTGTTTAACTAACACGGTTTCTACTTTGGACCCCATTAATAGTGTTATAAAGAGGTTTTGGTGTATTTACTGGCAACATATTTGACGTTATATGATTGTTTAAATGCAAATACAATATTTTGATGGCAACACCTTTCATTGTGTCTGATTGTTACTGGTATTCAAATGGAATAGTTTGAAATTGGTTTGATCTGAAGTCTGAATGTTTTAGAGGCGGAATTCTGATAAGGGCTAATTACCCATAAGTGATCTTGTCCACATATGGGTTTATGCCCCTGTAAGGGCCAGTTGGGCTCTTAAGTTGTATTCAGCACAAATTTTTCAGCCCCCAATTCAAATGATTGGGAAATTTAGCATCTTATTTCTTTTGATGTAGACATAGGTTGCTGTACTTATTATTTGAAAAATAAAAGCGCTGCATCATGCCCCGCCACTACATTTACATCAAGCAAGTGCCATAACACTGTCAAAAAGGAATTCAACGCGAAAGTGCATTAGTCTTTCCCTAAATAAAGCTGACATGAATAAATGACTGAGATGACTATTTTCAATTTATCATATGACGTCGCGTCTGAGAGTGTAATAACATCAGGTAATATTTTCGATAATCCACTAGTGGATTAAATATGCAAATTAGCTAGATACGTCCCGTAAAGTTACATTACGACGTCCTTAACGACGTCACGTTTACTAACGCCGGAAAATTGACATTTTTTGCAAACAATCGTGAATAAAATGCGTTTTAAATGTCATATGAGAAATAGAATCTTGCATTCGTGCTCATGTATTATTGAATTTATTAAACTCGTTGAGGAAAAGGGATAAAATGCTCGGCAAAGCCTCGCATTTTATCCCTTTACCTCAACTGGTTTAATAAATTCAATAATACATGAACACTCATGTAAGATCCTCTGTTCAAAGGTCAAAAGGAAGTAAACCAGAATTACAGTTCTTATTTTCTGCATAACCCCTCATGTTGCTTACCTTTTGTGTGAAGTTTAAGGAAAATATCTCAAGAAAGTTCCCAGTTTACAGTAGATACAAGTATATCACAGAAACCATTACTTCCAATGTCCCAAGAGCCATAAACTTGTTTGACCAAAGTTTGACCAAATTTCAACGATTTGTTCATGTGAAAGGGTGCAGACAAGCCATTTCTGGCCCAAAACTGACAGTTTTGGGGGGCCTGTTGCCTTGAAAATAAGGTCAAAAGCAAACCAAATCTTTGGTAGGTTGCAATGATATAAAGAACAAAGTTTAATCAAATGTCACCTATTCATTCATGAGGTAGGGTGCAGACAAGCCAAAATTGACAGTTTTGGGGGCCTGTGTCCTTGGAAATGAGGTCAAGGTCACCAAAATGTTATCAAAGCTTTGGTTAGTTGCAATGATATATTGTACCAAGTTTATTCATTGATTCATTTATGAGATAATTTGCAGACACAACATATTTGGCCCAAAATTGACAGTTTTTTGGGGGCCTGTGCCCTTGAAAATAAGGACAAGGTCATCAAAACCTAAAAACTGTTTTCCCCTATCCTAGTGATGTAACCATGCATGTTTAGTCAGAATCCACCAATAGGTTCAGGAAATATAGTGCTTCAAAAAGACTACATGATAGAAATGGCTATGTTCAATGTTTAAGGGGCAATAACTCCAAAAGTAGGAAAATCAAAGATATGGTTCATATTGATCAACATATTTGTGAAGTTTTGTAAAAATATCTCAAATTGTATCAGAGTTATGGTGCAGAAACAAAAACTATGATAGAAATGGCTGTTCATTGTTCAAATGGCAATAACTCCAAAAGTAGGAAAATCAGAGTTACAGTTCATATGTTCTGCACATCGTCTCATGGTTCTCTACATATCTTTAAAGTTTCGTGAAAATATCTCAAATGGTATCAGAGTTATGGAGCAGACACAAAACTTTGATAGAAATCGGTATGTTCAATATTCAAAGGGCAATAACTCCCAAAAGTAGGAAAATCAGAGTTATGGTTCACATGTTCTGCATGTCGTCCCATGGTCCTATACATATCTGTGAAGTTTTGTGAAAATATCTCAAATAGTATTAGAGTTATAGAGCAGACATAAAACTATGAGGCATGGACGGCTGGACACTCAAAATGTCGCAGGGTATGACATAATACCTGCCACAAAAAGTGAAAACAGGAATACATGACTACCGTTTTCCAAGTGAAAATAAAAAAAATCAGCTATTGTTTTTTCAAGTCCTCACCTATTTTTTCTGACAAAGACCTGAAAAATGTTGGGAATAACACTATCTGATTTTTCAAATTGACTAAAATCAATTAATCATACAGGGATTTTCCTAGTACAACTTTGGGGCCGGTTATCGGCCCCATTTTTTTCCCAGTTATTCCCAGACAGATATTCCCAAATTTTATAACAAATTTCCCAATTTCTGATGTTGTGCTACATTTTGATAAACATTTCATGAAAATTGAACCAAAATTGAGAGAGTTACAGCTGATTTAAATTCCCAACTATAAATATTAGCGAGCTGTTTTTCCCAAACCCAGTGGCCCCTGAACACTAAGTAAGAAAATCCCTGTCATATAAACGACGTAAATCATGGCCGGAAGTTTGCATAAAGATCTTAACTGCATAGCCATTGTCTACCCCTAGCTTGCCAGATTACCAGGTGTGTCCAAGCTTGTAGAGTAAGAAACTTAATTCAGAAAGAGGGGAGCTCAGTGAATGAGTGCCCACTTAATTCAGGCAAGTTAGAAAAAAGCCAACATCCAAAAAAGAACTTAGAATAACTGACATGTGTAGTTTTTACAATTAGTGATATTGTACACAGAAGAGTAAAGCGCAAAACTAAAGTACAAATGAAATAATAGCAGGAACGCTTGATGCTACATGTAAACGCTTAAGGACTGTTCCAATGCAAGCCAATTATTTGCTTGATTTTGATTTCTACCCATATTTTCCAGTTTTTATACTCAACTTGGCAGAAACACATCTTCTGAATGAAGCACTGGCAATCATGTACATAGGATTAAGAGTGAACAACAGAAACCAAAACAAAATGATATTTTTGTCATATATTTTTCTTATCACTCAATATGTGTCCAGTAAAACTGTCAGATGATGGCATTTGATGACAGTGTTAGCATGTGTATAGTATGTGAATTCCAAAAAGTATACCCTAGAACATCAACATCAGCCTGCCTGTTTCAATATTACAGGGTTATGTAAGCTAAACTCCAAAGTTCCAAATTGTCAATTGTATGATTTCCACTTTTTGTCAGCTGACGGCCTATTTTCAATACATCTGGTTATGGCTTCCTATGCATTACATCCACAATCTGACTGCTACAGATTTGGGTTTATTAATGTACTGGAATTGTTCACCAATAAGCATTCACATTGACCTTGAATTTTTGTGGTTACGTGAATTTGATCTTCATCTTTGATCTCAAACTAGTTCATATTTCTGCCATTTCACAACAGTCATTTTGGATGAATTTTGTACATTGAGTTCACTTTGGAGTAATTCACCCTTGAGTATTTATTTCTCCATGTGACTGGGGAAACTGGTGTGTCCAGCTTTTCTCAGGTCTTCATCCAACATTTAGGTTTGTTTGTTTGATTTGAGGTTTAATGTCCCCATCAACACTCTATATGTTATTTTGGAGACATTGCTCCCAATTTTGTGGGACTTTTACCCGACATTGAGATGTAATGACATATCAAGCTCTGTTGCCCAATGACACCAATAGGATTTATAAGCATGGACTAGCACCGCTTTGGTTGGGCAGGCTTAATTTTATGTAATGTTGGTTGGTGCCTGATGCTCGGTCTCTGGTCGGGCCCATCGGAGTCTAACTGTTGGTTTTCTCTTACTCCAGCATTTCAGTGGTTTCTTGCTGTCAAGTTCTCACCATTGTTTCATCTCTGTGGTTGTTTGATTTTTGTGTTCACGGAGATGTTGCACTGATGAGTTAGGAGGCCTTCATGCAGACTGAACAAATTATTTGCCTAAATCGCGACTGAAATAACAGCGAGGATTGTGGACATGTAAAATCAATTTAAGCCCCCACCCCAGTGAAATTCGTTTCACTGACCGTTCCAATGCAGTTCTTCTGTCGTGGTTTATTTTTGGTATGGCTTGTCTATGAGTGTGTGTGTCACTTACATTATTTTGTTTTGGACAGCCAATTGGCCATTTTGTGGGAAAGTAACTGTCCTTTTGTGTTTCTGCTAGTGATGTTTCCATTAGGGTCTAGTTGTTTCTTTTCCTTTGGTGTCTCTGATGGGAGCTGTGGGTTAATTGTAACGATTCCTGATCATTGCCTTCACTTCTAGTTTAGATGTTTACCAGTACTCATGTGCGATCAGTTTCAGTTCTGTGTGTAAGCATCATGCAGCCCATCTACCGGGCTATTTATTCAAGCCCCGATGGGCAGGGGCCCCCATTTTTCAGGTGAGAAGGACAAGCATCTGTTGGGTTTGAATTCCGGCCTAGAAATACTAAGTAGTAAAAAAGTAACAAATGAAATCTGTAGACAAAAGATGAATGGGACATCATGTGCATGATCTAAAGAATTTGAAAATACAAATGAAACTGAGAATACATGTACATAAGCAAAATGTGTGTAGTGTGATGTACGAACAAGTATGAAGTAAGACACAATCGAGAAGACAGATGAGCTTGGCATATGATGTACATGACCAGATGCCTGAGTTGTGAGTAAAAACAAGAGGTCGTTAATGCTCACCTGTGCTTAAAAGCCAGGTCAAGGTCACTAAATGTCTATAATGTTTACTAATCTGGAGGATATAACTCTTAACATATCCATGCCACCCTTATATGTAAGTGTAAATAAAATGCATTTAAAATGTATCAAGCTATGCTCCAAATGAGTTTAATTTTAGGCATCTTTAGCACACTTTGCATCAGACTGCTATGTCAGTTTTCAAACATGTTCTTAAAGTTTATCCATGTCATATTCATCTGCAGGAATATCCAACTAAAACTGAAGGAAAAACTTAACCCTTATCTTGCTGTTCACGACAACCCCTATCTTTGCAAACATTGTAGATCCAGATCAGATGGCTTTTGAAGAAGCCATCTGATCAGAATCTACACTGTTTGGCATTTAGTTTATGAATTTGTAGCCATAAATTACATCAAGTAATTTGATTGGTTGACAGACAGAAATGGATGTGGCTTAAATGAATATTCAGCAAGATAAGGGTTAAGGCTTTTTAGCAGTCAATGTCCATATAAAGCAAAGTGTGAAAAGATGGACTAGGACACATATTGTCAACACTATTCATCTATCTCTATAGACTTTTGGCATACAACAGGTTGAGTCAAAAGTGCTAATGAACAAAAGGACTAGTTGCAAGTTTCATAAATAACTGATCAACACTAAAGAAGTTATGCTGATGAAAAGATGAATAATAAGCTAATTCAAAAATCAATGGCGCATGACCCTAAAACAATCTGATCTAGCCATTTTTTTTAACTTGTTTAAACTTCAGTCAAGGTCCATCTTTTCTGCAAGTTTCAAGATGATCCAATCCAAATGAATGGGGTTTTGCTGATGAAAAGGCAAAACATGGCACTTTCAGCATCCAAGGGGACATCAATATGACTGATAGGCTGACCTAGCCAATTTCCGAACTCATTTCAACTTTTAACCTCAGCCTAATAATAATTATGTTAGTTTCAGGAAGACCTTAAAATAGACATTTTGTGCAATAAAAGGGACATAACCCTATGATTAATTACCAAGGTCCTACCTTAGTATCTTATATGTAAGTTACAGCAAAAAGTTGATCCAAAGTGAAGGGACAAAGCTGTTCATGAGTTTGATGAAAACAGGTATTTTTCGCAATCAAGGGGATATAACTCCATGATTAATAGGCTGACCTAACCAGTTTTCACAATCACCACAGCTTTTATCCCCAGTCTACTTATATGTAAGTTTCATGAAGAGCCAATTAAAACTGAAGTTATAATATCCTGATTTTAACCCTCATCTTGCTGAATATTCATTTAAGCCACACCCATTTCTGTCTATCAACCAATCAAATTATTTGATGTCATTTATTGCTACAAATTCATAAACTGCAAGCTGAACAGTGTAGATCCTGATCAGATGGCTTCTTCAGAAGCCATCTGATCTGGATTTACACTGTTTGCAAAGATAGGTGTTGTCGTGAACAGCAAGATAAGGGTTAAGATAAAAAAATAATCATTTTCAGCCACAAGGCCAACCTTGCCAATTTTAATATCCCATCTCAGCTTTTATCTCCAGCCTACTCATATGTAAGTTTCAGGAAGACTTGATCATGACTTGAGTGCTTATGCTGATGACAATGTCGAAAATAGGCATTTTCAGCAATGATGTGTGAACAACTAGATAAATTAGTAGGTCAACCAAGCCAGTTTATAGACTCATCAAAGTTTTCATCACCCTACTTATATGTAAGTTTAAGAAAGATCCAATCAAAATTGAAGGAGTTATATATACTGTGGTCAAAAGTAGGCATTTTTTCAGCCATTAAGCGGATGTTACTCTGATTTACAGGTCGACCTAGCCAGTCTTCAAACTCATCCAAGCTTTTATCCCCAGTCTACCTATATGTAACCTTCATGAAGTTCCAATGACAACAGAAGTTTATATGCTGATGACACAGTCCAAAAAAGTCAATTTCAACAACATACCTCTATGACCAAAGGCCTACCTCGCCAGTTTCGAAATCTTTCAGGCTTTATCGCTAACCTACTTATATGCAAGTTTCAAAAAGCTCAAATCAAAACTGAAGGGGTTATGATAGTTACAAGGTCGACAATATGCATTTTCAGCAATTGTGGGGTTATAACACTATGACTAATAAGCCGACCATGCCATTTTTTTAAACTCATCCAAGCTTTTAAGCCCAACTTACTTATATGTAGGTTTCAGAAAGATCAGATCAAAACTGAAGAGGATATTGTGATGTCAAGGTCTACAATGGGCTTTTTCAGCAATTAAGGGGATATAACTCTGATTAAAAGAGCAGATTTTGAACTCATCAGCACTCTAATCCCCAGCCTACCAATATGTAAGTTTCAGAAAGATCTGATCAAAACTGAAAGAGCTAGGGTGATGAGAAGCATTTTCTCATTGTAAGTCTATGGGACCTTGTGGTTGCTACAAATGAGAAACGATTGATATCAGCCTGCAAGCTGCAGAGATTTTACTGATCAAAGGTGCTAATGAACGGATGGACGGACGACAGATGAACTACCCAACTATAAGCTCCTGTGGAGGTGAGCTAAAAGAATCATTCACCTGACTGAGATGGATCACTGACTTAAAGGTTTCTTTATTTAGATCTAACAGTCACTAACAGAAGTGAAGGCAATGATGAGGAATTGATGCAATTACCTCACATCTCCCATCCAAGATACCAAAGGGAAAGGTAAAAGTCCCACAAAATTGGAAGCAATGTCTCCAAAATGACCTTTACAGTGTTGACGGGGAGGTTAAACCTCAAATCAAACAAACAAAAACCAAAGGGAAAGAAACACAAAATAACTTCACTATAACAAGAAAGCCAAAAGGACAGTTACTTTCTCACAAAATGACCAAAAGGAACATATTAGCAATACATGGAGGTAAAGACGAAGGATAACAAAAATAAACCACAACAGAAGAACTGCCTAAGAACAGTCAGTAAATATAGGTTATTGACTTTATATTGTGAAATATTCGGCACGAGTTCATATGGCGAAGGACGCACGAGCTTGCGAGTGCGTCTTCGCCATATGAACGAGTGCCGAATATTTCACAATATAAAGTCAATAACCTTTTTATTATATACCCAAAAATTCAACTGTCTACGAGAATTCAGGATTGCCTGGTATAGAAATCTGAACGTAAGATCAGATTATATATCTTCAAGTGGTTTGAAATGGAAAATAATGAAGGTCGTTAAGTGTCTCCTTACACTTTGAAAATTCACGCCCAACGGCGCCAAAGTGAAGATGACGTTAACGTTGGTTGATGTGACGTCATTAAAAACATTGACGCTTCCCAACACAGGACGCCATTTTTTCAGAAGCGTCGGTTATATTTTTCAAAATACTCCAGATTTCTTAGAAGAAAGTGTTGAAAATCTAAACAAATTGCAGGTAGGTCATATTTGACAGCATAAAATGCGCTTTATGCACTTTGTCAGCACCTATATTCGTTTTGTTTTAGGTTCTTTCAGTCGATACGCACGACAAGATGGCTGCCGAATTTTAGTATCGAAATGGACAAATCTGAAAGTCGTTCTATTGTGAACGTGACTGCTTATCTATGGGCAATATAAACTTGACTACCGGCAATATGGAAAAATATTGACCGGTAACTTTTGTAGAAAGTTAACAGGACATTTTCTGGGTATATAATAAGAAGTTTTATACTGGGGAGGGGAGGGGCTTAAATCGATTTTACATGGCCACAATCCTCTCTTTGTTCTGTCTTGGTTTAGACAAATGATTTGTTCAGTCTGTATGGAGGATTTATAACTTATCAGTGTAGCATCTCCAAGAACATAAAAATCATATAAATACAGAGATAAGACAAGGATGAGGACTCAACAGCATGAAATAACTGCAATGCTGGAGCAAAAGAAAACCAAACATTGGACTCCAGTTATATAAATTAAACTGACTATGAAGCCCAAAATCACATGCACATCTACAGATCATCATGACAAAAGAGCCTGCAAAGTTTGCAATTGCTCAGTATAAATTAGTATGAGGAGTTGCACAGAAAAAGTACCCACCAGCTTGTCGCCTAATGCTTAAGTTGAAAAATAGCCATCGGAAGAGATGGCAAATCCCCCGACCAAAAGCCAATAAAATTATGGCCTTCAGAAGATTGTTCACCAATAGAAAGTGCACCAGAATTAAACCAGCAATATATCACAAAAGTATTGCAGTTATGGCCATCACAAGATTATACTGTCAGGGGAGATAATTAAAAAAAAACAGAGCACTCAGAATTGTGGTTCTTGTGCATGCCATGCCTGCTTAAGCTAATGTATTCCTGTACAAAGTACCATCAATACATTGTCTCAAAGGGTATTGGAGATATGGTGATCACAAGCTGGTCATACTGTTATATTGGAAGGGTAGATAACTCAAATACCACAGCACCAACAGTTGTGGTTCTTGCACATGACACCCCTTCTGTACCTTGTATACAATTGTGCCAAGTTCCTTCAATATATCTCAAAGGGTGTTGCAGTTATGGCCATCACAAGGTTATATTGTTAGGGGAGATAACTAAAAAAAACCAGAGCACCCAGAGTTGTAATTCTTAAGCATGACACACCTGCTTAACCTCATGAACATCTGCATAAAGTACCACCAATACGTCTCAAAGGGTATTGGAGGTATGGTGATCACAAGGTGGTCATACTGTTATATTGGAAGGGGAGATAACTCAAATATCATAGCACCCAGAGTTGTGGTTCTTAGGCATGAAGCACCGTCTCAACCTTGTATACAATTGTGCCAAGTACCATCAATATATCTCAAACGGTATTGGAGTTATGGCCATCACAAGGTTATATTGTCAGGGGAGATAATTAAACTAGAAATGTGTCCAGAGGACACAGATGCCCCCGCCAAGGGCCCCGCCCCACCCCATAATCCATGTTGCAACAAAATTTTCTAAGTGTGTGACCCTGACCTTGATGTCATGGGCAGAGTCGGTATGGGTGAATGAGACTTGGGACCTGTATCTATCATCATTCCAAATAGGAAGCCAATCTATAAATATGAGCCCTAAAACTTTAAAAGCATAATAAGACAAATTCTGTGACCTTGACCTTGAGGTCAGGGGTGGGGTATATACAACTTTGGACCTGTAACTATCATCATACCAAATATGAAGCAAATCTATATGGTTTGGTGAGTATGAGCTCTTAATAAACTTTTAATAAAAAATTTCTTTGTCTGTGACCTTGACCTTTAGGGCACGTGCATGGGTGGGGGTATTGGACCAGTATCAATCATCATACCAAATATAAACTTAATTCATCATACGATTTGGAAAATATCTAATTAAAAATTTCTAAGCCGGTGACCTTGACCTTGAGCTCATGGGCATGGGTGGGGGTATCGCTGAATAAAATGGACAAATATCTAACATCATACCAAATATAAACTCAATCCATCACGCGATTTGGAAAATATCAACTCTTAAAATATCTAATTAAAAATTTCTAAGTCTGTGACCTTCATCTTGAAGCCATAGGCATGAGAGGGGGTATTGCCAAATAAACATTTGGACCTGTATCTATCATCATAGCATAAATAAGCCAAATCCATATGGTTTGGAAAATTTGAGCTCTTTAAAATCTTTAACATTAAAATTGTCTAAGTCTGTGGCCTTGACCTTGAGGTCATAGGCATGGGTGGGGGTATTGCTGAATAAAACATTGTACCTATATCTATCATCATATGAACCAAAGCCATCATAAAAGTTCAGGTTCTACCAGGTACAAATACCTTAACTGGAGTCTTTAACATGGAAAATTTCTAAGTCCATGACCTTGACCTTGAGGTCATGGGTATGGGTGGGGGTATCGCTGAATAAAACTTTGGACCTATATCTATAATCGTACTAAATATGAACCAATTCCATCAAATGGTTTGGTAAATATGAGTTCTAAAATGTTCGGGTCTACCTGTTACAAAAACCTTAACCTGAGTCTTAAACATTGAAAATTTCTAAGTCTGCAGCCCATATATTTCTTCAAACCCCAATGGGCTGGGGCCGCAACATTGCACAGGTATTTTACACTGTGTATTCATTGCCACTGTCACATGTCTATAATTATGCATGACTGTCTCGTGATTATTGGATAATGGTGAAAAGCTTATCTTTATGAAAAGAGGTTAATTGCAGGGTGCATTTGTGTAAAGGGCAATGTGGGGCACAAAGAGAAGCATTAAAATTTTAGGGCAGGAGGGCAGGAATTTAGGGCACTGTGCCCCGCTGTTCCGCTTTAGGGCAATCACTACACAGGAATGGATTTGTCACAAGGAATGCACACTTGAAATATGAAAATCCTATCACTTACCAATCGAAAGTTATTACCAATGTTAAAGTCTTTAAAAAGTAGGTCAAACACCATGGTCAAGATCATTAAGTAACTAGAGCCAGTGTTTATGAAACACAATGCCCCCAACTGCTTGACCCTAACACTGCTTGTCCCTAACAGTAATTGAGATATCTTGTTTTTATGTGGCTGTAATGCTGAAATTACACAAGAAAAGCTGTAGTTAATCATCTACTCATCATCCCTGACCAGTCTGTGAAGTTTCGGGGAAAAACCTAAAATAGTTTTTTAGATATCTTGCTTACAAACTTAAAACGCGAAAAATTTCAAAGGGCCATAACTCAAGAAAAAAATATAGGATTTTTTTTCAACAGTTAATCAGTTCATCTACACATCATCCCAAACCAGCTTGTAAAGTTGCAGGGCAATCGCTCAAACAATTATTGAGATATCTTGCTTACAAGCTGAAAACACGAAAAAAATCTAAGGGCCATAACTCAAGAAAAAAAATCGGATTTTTTTCAAAAGTTGATCAGTTCATCTACTCATCATCCCCGACAAGTCTGTGAAGTTTCGGGGAAAAACCTCAAATAGTTTTTTTAGATATCTTGCTTACAAACTTAAAACGCGAAAAATTTCAAAGGGCCATAACTCAAGAAAAAAATTTCGGATTTTTTTCAAAAGTTAATCAGTTCATCTACTCATCATCCCCAACCAGCATGTAAAGTTTCAGGGCAATAGCTCAAACAGTTTTTGAGATATCTTGCTTACAAGATTTCATAGTATTTTTTGCAAAGGGGCATAACTCAAACAAGAGGGCCCAGAGGGCCCTGGTTCGCTCACCTGATCCAAAGCATAACAAGTGGGCCCCGGGCAGGGTCAATTTTGGCCCCAGGGCTAAAATTTGAACAATCTTGGTAGAGGTCCACAAGATGAAGCTTCATATCTAATATGAAAGACCTGGGCTTTCTGGTTTCAGAAAAGAAGATTTTAAAGGTTTACCCTGCATATAGAAGTCTATGTAAAACAAGATTTTCCCTATATAAGTCTATGTTAAACCAAAGGGCCCCGGAGCGGGGGCATTTTTGGCCCCAGGGCTATAATTTGAACAATCTTGGTAGAGGTCCACTAGCTGAAGCTTCATAACAAATATCAAAGACCTAAGCCTTGTGTTTCAGAGAAGATGATTTTTAAAGATTTTCCCTATATAAGTCTATGTAAAACCAAAGGGCCACATGGCGGGGGCATTTTTGGTCTCAGGCCTATAATTTGAACAATCTTTATAGAGGTCCACTAGATGAAGCTCCATAACAAATATCGAAGACCTAAGCCTTGTGGTTTCAGAGAAGAAGATTTTTCAAGATTTTCCCTATATAAGTCTATTTAAAACCAAAGGGCCCCGGAGCGGGGGCATTTTTGGCCCCAGGGCTATAATTTGAACAATCTTGGTAGGGGTCCACAAGATGAAGCTTCATGCCAAATATCAAAGACCTGGGCCTTGCAGTTTCAGAGAAGAAGATTTTTCAAGATTTTCCCTATATAAGCCTATGTAAAACAAAAGGGCCCTGGTGCGGGGGCATTTTTGGCCCCAGCACTATAATTTGAACAATCTTGGTAGGGGTCTACTAGATGAAGCTTCATACCAAATATCAAAGACCTGGGCCTTGCAGTTTCAGAGAAGAAGATTTTTAAAGATTTTCCCTATATAAGCCCATGTAAAACCAAAGGGCCCCCGTGCAGGGGGCATTTTTAGCTCCAGCACTATAATTTGAACAATCTTGGTAGGGGTCCACTAGATGAAGCTTCATACCAAATATCAAAGACCTGGGCCTTGCAGTTTCAGAGAAGAAGATTTTTCAAGATTTTCCCTATATAAGCCTGTGTAAAACAAAAGGGCCCTGGTGCGGGGGCATTTTTGGCCCCAGCACTATAATTTGAACAATCTTGGTAGGGGTCCACTAGATGAAGCTTCATACCAAATATCAAAGACCTGGGCCTTGCAGTTTCAGAGAAGAAAATTTTTAAAGATTTTCCCTATATAAGCCCATGTAAAACCAAAGGGCCCCCGTGCGGGGGCATTTTTAGCTCCAGCACTATAATTTGAACAATCTTGGTAGGGGTCCACTAGATGAAGCTTCATACCAAATATCAAAGATCTGGGCCTTGCGGTTTCAGAGAAGAAGATTTTTCAAGATTTTCCCTATATAAGCCCATGTAAAACCAAAGGGCCCCCGTGAGGGGGCATTTTTAGCTTCAGCACTATAATTTGAACGATCTTGGTAGGGGTCCACTAGATAAAGCTTCATACCAAATATCAAAGACCTGGGCCTTGCAGTTTCAGAGAAGAAGATTTTTAAAGATTTTCCCTATATAAGCCCTTGTAAAACCAAAGGGCCCCCGTGCGGGGGCATTTTTGGCCCCAGCACTATAATTTGAACAATCTTGGTAGGGGTCCACTAGATGAAGCTTCATAAACAAATATCAAAGACCTGGGCTGTGCGGTTTCAGAGTAGAAGATTTTTCAAGATTTTCCCTATATAAGCCCATGTAAAACCAAAGGGCCCCCGTGCGGGGGCATTTTTAGCTCCAGCACTATAATTTGAACAATCTTGGTAGGGGTCCACTAGATGAAGCTTCATACCAAATATCAAAGATCTGGGCCTTGCGGTTTCAGAGAAGATGATTTTTAAAGATTTTCGCTATATAAGCCCATGTAAAATCAAAGGGCCCCCGTGCTGGGGCATTTTTAGCTCCAGCACTATAATTTGAACAATCTTGGTAGGGGTCCACTAGATGAAGCTTCATACCAAATATCAAAGATCTGGGCCTTGCGGTTTCAGAGAAGAAGATTTTTAAAGATTTTCCCCATATAAGCCCATGCAAAACCAAAGGGCCCCCGTGCGGGGACATTTTTGGCCCCAGCACTATAATTTGAACAATCTTGGTAGGGGTCCACTAGATGAAGCTTCATACCAAATATCAAAGACCTGGGCCTTGCGGTTTCAGAGAAGAAGATTTTTTAAGTTTTCGGTGAAAAAAATCTATTTTTGGCTCCTGTGACCTATATGTGCAATGGACCGGAACCATTTGAACAACTTTGAAAGGGGACCACCTAAGGATCATTCCTGTGAAGTTTGGTCAAAATCCGATCAGTGGTTTAGGAGGAGATGTCGTTTGAAGAAAAGTTTACGGACGCACGCACGGACGCACGGACGCACGCACGCACGCACGACGGACGACGGACAAAAAGTGATCCCAAAAGCTCACCTTGTCACTACGTGACAGGTGAGCTAAAAAGGGGCATAATCCTGACGAGAAAAAAAACACGGGTCAATTATTTTTTCATGAGGAATCCATATATGAAATTTCAAAAACCTAGCACCCATGGTTCTAAAGTTATGCTATGCAGTAAAAAGTGGGACGGACGTAAGGACGGAAGGACGGAAGGAAGGACGGACGGACGAACAGGGCAAAACCAATATGCCAAAACGCGAAAAATTTCAAAGGGCCATAACTCAAGAAAAAAATTTCGGATTTTTTTCAAAAGTTAATCAGTTCATCTACTCATCATCCCCAACCAGCCTGTAAAGTTTCAGGGCAATAGCTCAAACAATTTTTGAGATATCTTGCTTACAAGCTGAAAACACGAAAAAAATCAAAGGGCCATAACTCAAGAAAAAAAAATTGGATTTTTTTCAAAAGTTAATCAGTTCATCTACTCATCATACCCAACCAGTCTGTGAAGTTTTGGGGAAAAACCTCATATAGTTTTTGAGATATCTTGCTTACAAACTTAAAACGCGAAAAATTTCAAAGGGCCATAACTCAAGAAAAAAATATAGGATTTTTTTTCAACAGTTAATCAGTTCATCTACACATCATCCCAAACCAGCTTGTAAAGTTGCAGGGCAATCGCTCAAACAATTATTGAGATATCTTGCTTACAAGCTGAAAACAAGAAAAAAATCTAAGGGCCATAACTCAAGAAAAAAAATCGGATTTTTTTCAAAAGTTGATCAGTTCATCTACTCATCATCCCCGACAAGTCTGTGAAGTTTCGGGGAAAAACCTCAAATAGTTTTTTTAGATATCTTGCTTACAAACTTAAAACGCGAAAAATTTCAAAGGGCCATAACTCAAGAAAAAAATTTCGGATTTTTTTCAAAAGTTAATCAGTTCATCTACTCATCATCCCCAACCAGCATGTAAAGTTTCAGGGCAATAGCTCAAACAGTTTTTGAGATATCTTGCTTACAAGATTTCATAGTATTTTTTGCAAAGGGGCATAACTCAAAAAAGGGGCATAATCCTGACGAGAAAAAAAACACGGGTCAATTATTTTTTCATGAGGAATCCATATATGAAATTTCAAAAACCTAGCACCCATGGTTCTAAAGTTATGCTATGCAGTAAAAAGTGGGACGGACGTAAGGACGGAAGGACGGAAGGAAGGACGGACGGACGAACAGGGCAAAACCAATATGCCAAAACGCGAAAAATTTCAAAGGGCCATAACTCAAGAAAAAAATTTCGGATTTTTTTCAAAAGTTAATCAGTTCATCTACTCATCATCCCCAACCAGCCTGTAAAGTTTCAGGGCAATAGCTCAAACAATTTTTGAGATATCTTGCTTACAAGCTGAAAACACGAAAAAAATCAAAGGGCCATAACTCAAGAAAAAAAAATTGGATTTTTTTCAAAAGTTAATCAGTTCATCTACTCATCATACCCAACCAGTCTGTGAAGTTTTGGGGAAAAACCTCATATAGTTTTTGAGATATCTTGCTTACAAACTTAAAACGCGAAAAATTTCAAAGGGCCATAACTCAAGAAAAAAATATAGGATTTTTTTTCAACAGTTAATCAGTTCATCTACACATCATCCCAAACCAGCTTGTAAAGTTGCAGGGCAATCGCTCAAACAATTATTGAGATATCTTGCTTACAAGCTGAAAACACGAAAAAAATCTAAGGGCCATAACTCAAGAAAAAAAAATCGGATTTTTTTCAAAAGTTGATCAGTTCATCTACTCATCATCCCCGACAAGTCTGTGAAGTTTCGGGGAAAAACCTCAAATAGTTTTTTTAGATATCTTGCTTACAAACTTAAAACGCGAAAAATTTCAAAGGGCCATAACTCAAGAAAAAAATTTCGGATTTTTTTCAAAAGTTAATCAGTTCATCTACTCATCATCCCCAACCAGCATGTAAAGTTTCAGGGCAATAGCTCAAACAGTTTTTGAGATATCTTGCTTACAAGATTTCATAGTATTTTTTGCAAAGGGGCATAACTCAAAAAAGGGGCATAATCCTGACGAGAAAAAAAACACGGGTCAATTATTTTTTCATGAGGAATCCATATATGAAATTTCAAAAACCTAGCACCCATGGTTCTAAAGTTATGCTATGCAGTAAAAAGTGGGACGGACGTAAGGACGGAAGGACGCCAAAACGCGAAAAATTTCAAAGGGCCATAACTCAAGAAAAAAATTTCGGATTTTTTTCAAAAGTTAATCAGTTCATCTACTCATCATCCCCAACCAGCCTGTAAAGTTTCAGGACAATAGCTCAAACAATTTTTGAGATATCTTGCTTACAAGCTGAAAACACGAAAAAAATCAAAGGGCCATAACTCAAGAAAAAAAAATTGGATTTTTTTCAAAAGTTAATCAGTTCATCTACTCATCATACCCAACCAGTCTGTGAAGTTTTGGGGAAAAACCTCATATAGTTTTTGAGATATCTTGCTTACAAACTTAAAACGCGAAAAATTTCAAAGGGCCATAACTCAAGAAAAAAATATAGGATTTTTTTTCAACAGTTAATCAGTTCATCTACACATCATCCCAAACCAGCTTGTAAAGTTGCAGGGCAATCGCTCAAACAATTATTGAGATATCTTGCTTACAAGCTGAAAACACGAAAAAAATCTAAGGGCCATAACTCAAGAAAAAAAAATCGGATTTTTTTCAAAAGTTGATCAGTTCATCTACTCATCATCCCCGACAAGTCTGTGAAGTTTCGGGGAAAAACCTCAAATAGTTTTTTTAGATATCTTGCTTACAAACTTAAAACGCGAAAAATTTCAAAGGGCCATAACTCAAGAAAAAAATTTCGGATTTTTTTCAAAAGTTAATCAGTTCATCTACTCATCATCCCCAACCAGCATGTAAAGTTTCAGGGCAATAGCTCAAACAGCTTTTGAGATATCTTGCTTACAAGATTTCATAGTATTTTTTGCAAAGGGGCATAACTCAAAAAAGGGGCATAATCCTGACGAGAAAAAAAACACGGGTCAATTATTTTTTCATGAGGAATCCATATATGAAATTTCAAAAACCTAGCACCCATGGTTCTAAAGTTATGCTATGCAGTAAAAAGTGGGACGGACGTAAGGACGGAAGGACGGACGGACGAACAGGGCAAAACCAATATGCCCCCACAACTTCTTCGAAGTTGGGGGCATAAAAATTATGGTACCACCAGAAAGGTCCTGTGACAAGGAATCCACATGTGAAATATGAAAATCCTATCACTTACCAATCAAAAGTTATGGGCAATAGTGAATTTTTTAAAAAGTAGGTCAACGGGTTAATGTCAAGGTCACAAGGTTAGAAATTATGGTACTGCTGGAAAGGTCTTGTGACAGGGAATGCACATGTGAAATACAACAGCCCTATCACTAACCAATCAAAAGTTATGGCCAATGTTTAGGTTTTTAAAAAGTAGGTCAAACCTCAAGCTCAAGGTCACAAGGTTAAAAATTTTGGTACCACTCGAAAGGACATGTGATAGTGAATGCACATGTGACAATCAAAGGTTATGGCCAATAAAAAGTAGGTCAAATGTCAAGGTCAAGGTCACAAGGTCAAAAATTATGGTACTGCTGGAAATACCTTGTGACATAGAATGCACAAGTGAAATATGAAAGCCATGCCCTATCATTTACCAACAGAAAGTTATGGCCAATGTCAAAAATTTTAAAAAAGTATGTAGGTTAAGCATCAAGGTCAGGGTCACAAGGTAAAAAAAAATGCTACCAATTGGAGAGTCTTGTGACAGGGAATGCACATGTGAATATGAAAGCCCTATCACTTACCAATCAAAAGTTATTGCCAATGTTAAAAGTTTTTAAAAAGTAGGTCAAACATCAAGGTCAAGGTCATGAGGTCAAAAAATATGGTACAACTGGAAAGAAATGCAAATAAGAATATTGAACACCATATCAGTTACCTTTCAAAAGTAGATGAAGTTTCATACCAAATATAGCTTCATACCAAGACCTGGGCCTTCTGGTGTCAGACAAGAAGATTTTGAAGGTATTTCCTGTATAAGTCTATGTAAAACCAGTGGGCCCCAGGCGGGGCCATTTTTGGTCACAGGGCTATAATTTGAACAATCTTGGTCAATTAGATAAAGCTTCATACAGTACCAAATATCAAAGACCTGGGCCTTTTGGTTTCCGAAAAGAGGATTTTTAAAGGTTGTCCATATATATGTCTATGTAAAACCAGTGGGCCCCTGGGTGGGCCAGGGTTATAATTTGAACAATCTTGGTAGAGGTCCACTAGGCAAAGCTTCAAACCAAATATAAAAGACCTGGGCCTTGTGGTTTCAGACAAGAAAATTTTTAAAGATTTTCTCTGATTTTCCACTTTTGTTTGCCATGGCAACCAGAGTTCAACATGAAATGGAATTTTTTGAACAGCTTTGAAAGGGGACCACCCAAAGATCATTTCTTACAAGTTTGGTCAAAATCTGTTCACTGGTTTAAACAGATGTCGTTTAAAGAGATTGTGGTTGGACGGATGATGACGACCACGGATGGTGATTGATCACAATAGCTCCCACAAACTTTAAATTCCCATCCCACTGATGTAATGAAGAAAACATAGACCCATTCAAAGAAGATTTCATTTTACCATTTTCTCTGGTGGGCTAAGCAGTTTGTTTGCAATGCTCAGGTTGAATGTCAAAAGATGTATGTAAGCTCAAACATGGGATACATCAGAAAGTTAGAAATCTGATGCTAATGGTCAAAATGGTTGTTGACCCTTATCCCGCTGTCCACAACAACCCCTACTTTGCAAACAGTGTAGATCCAGATCAGATGGCTTCTGAAAGAGCCATCTGATCAGGATCTACACTGTTTGTTATGCATTTTGTGAATTAAATATATTATATAAAGTAACTTGGTTGGTGGACAGTCAGAAATGGGAGTGGCAGTGCAGTGGGATAAGCGTTAAAACAGGCATCTTGTGATTTTTACTCTTTCTCTTCTTTGATGGCCCGAGATAATTGTTGTTTTTCTTGTTAATGTTTTTTCTTCCTATTTTGTTGGTCATCTTTGCATTGTTATCCCATCTTAGGATGAAGAGGGAACTGATGGTTTTGCTAAGATTTATTGTACTTGTTATGTGTATTGTGTGGAGTTTAACAGCCCCGTCAACACTATTTTAGGCCATTTTTGAGCCGGTCAGTTTACCTATCCACACTTTTCCTGGGCAGGCTTATACGTAAGCAGTTAACCAGTACAGAGTACATTCTTTTGCCAGAAACTGACACTGCCCTTCTTGAATCAGTGGAAGGGAGAGAATGACAAGAGAAAAATTTTCATGATCTATCTCCACGAAAGAATGTTGCCAACCCCACCAGGTATCGAACCCGCGTCCTCCTGGTCACCAGTCAGACTCGCATCCGATTGAGCTACGGAGGCCGGCAATTGCTATGTCTTAGTATATTTTTGGGTTGATTGTTTGTCAAGTGACCCAAAGGAACTAAGAACAGAAGCTCTTCAGTCCTGATGTCCATGTGACTGTCACTGTTTTGTAGGAAATCCAGGTAACAATTATTTATAGAAAATAGCTGTGCTATTCTTAGCAATGTGAAGAAAGGGTGTTGCTTAACCCTTTTTGTACCAATGGAATCTTCCTCTTTATATATAGCAGGAGTCAGTTTCAAAATTTAGGGGTGAAAGGTTGTGTTTCCTTCAAAATTTATTTGGAAAATGACTAACTTTTAGCAAACAGTGGAGGCCCTTATCAGAAGCCGCATTCTGCGGTGTCTGATCTGGGCCTGCACTGTTAGCGAGGGTACACCTTTAGGGGTTTCCGTTACAAAATGGGTCATTGTTCCTCTTGATGCTAATTGTTCACCGTATCTCTTACTGGGCAGATTTGATTCTCTTCATTTACTTTCATGTTTTTGTATTCTGTTTCTGGGCTTTAGATAGGCTGAGATACCGATATTTTATGGAAAATTCTTGGCAACAACTGGAAACAAGAGGCCCATGGGCCACTATGCTCACCAGAGCTCAGGTGGGCACTGCCAAATTGCAGACATGTATTTTAACATGATATCACTTTAATCTGCCAAATGAACCCCCATATCCAAATGAGCATCCATGTGGACTCAGTATATGAAACATTAGGCCTTTTATGAAGTAGAGGGGGTGGGGCATGGACCCAATTGAGCCCTGGTTGGTATCACTAAATGAGTCTTATCACAAAGAACAAGAATATATATGGTTTAGCAGTGGGGATCTGCATGGCTGGAGATATAAGTGGAGGGGTTGGAGCATGCCCTGTCGTTCCCAGGAAAGCCCAAGATTTTTATCCCTAAATGTGTCTCATCATAAGGACCAAGTATATATATGGTTTAGGGGTGGGAATCTGAACGGTTTCCAAGATATCCTTTCATGAAGTGGAAAGGAGAGGACTGGCCCCTGCGGACACACCTACAGTAGGTGTGCTAATAATAAGGAACAAAAACATATATGAATATGGGGTGGGGATTTAATGGTTTCTGAAATATATGGCCTTTTATGAAGTGGAAGGGCGGGGCACATTGCCTCAGCACAAAGAGACCCCCAAGTTGGTGTGACTGAATGAGTCTTATCATAAGGAACAAGAATATATATGGTTTAGGGGTGGGGATCTGAACTATTTCTGAGATATGTGGCTTTTAATGAAGTCAAGCGGTGGAGCAAGGCCCGGGCATGCCCGGGGGACTCACAAGCTGGTGTCAATGAATGTGCCTTATCATAAGGAAGATGAATATATATGGTTTAGGGGTGGGGCTCTGAACAGTTTCTGAGATATAAGGCCTTTTGTGAAGTGCAGGGGTGGGGCAAGGCCCAGGGAGACCCCCAGGTTGGTGTCAATGAAAGTGTCTTATCATA
This sequence comes from Lucinisca nassula, assembly GCA_963580285.1. Lineage (NCBI taxonomy): Eukaryota > Metazoa > Mollusca > Bivalvia > Lucinida > Lucinidae > Lucinisca > Lucinisca nassula. The sequence goes on along the minus strand of OY757012.1, from coordinate 65,500,965 downwards.
AGGTACAAGAATATATATGGTTTAGGGGTGGGGATCTGTAAGGTTTCCGAGATATTGTGATATTATGAAATGGAGGGGGTGGGGCATGGCCCCAGCACATCCCTGGGGACCCCCAGGTTGGTGTCACTGAATGTGTCTCATCATAATGAACAAGAACATATATGGTTTAGGGGTGGGGATCTGAACAGTTTCTGAGATATATGGCCTTTTGTGAAGTGAATGGGTGGGGCATGGCTCCGGCACACCCCGGAAGACCCCCAATTTGGGGTCAATGAATGCATCTTATCATAAGGAGCAAGAATATATATGGTTTAGGGGTGGGGATCTCTAAGGTTTCCGAGATATTGGGCCTTTTATGAAATGGAGGGGCGGGACATGGCCCCGGCGCATCCCGGGGGACCCCCAGTTTGATGTCACTGAATGCGTCTTATCATAAGGAACAAGAGTATATAGGGTTCAGGGGTGGGGATCTGAATGGTTTCCGAGATATTGGGCCTTTTATGAAGTGGAGGGGGTGGGGCATGGCCTCGGCACATCCCGGAGGACCTCCAGGTTGATGTCACTGAATGCGTCTTATCAATAGGAACAAGAATATATATGGTTTAGGGGTGGGGATCTGTAAGGTTTCTGAGATATAAGTCATTTTATGAAGTACTGGGGGCGGGGCATGGCCCCGGCACAACCTACTGGACCCCCAGGTTGACATAACAGCATATGGCTGAGAGAAGTTTACTAAAGGAACATTTCTATGAAAGTTTTGTCAAAATATCTGCAAAGGCTTTGTAGTTAATGCCATTTTTCAATTTTCCCATTATAAGTCTATGGAAAATCTAAGTTGCCATAGCAACCAAACTAAAGAGCCGAATTTCATAAAAAACACAAAACCTGTAAAGGCAAATATGGTGAATATTTCCATAAACTTTCAGCCTCATAGAGCATACGGTTTCTGAGGAGATGATTTTTTAAGTATTTTTTTTTCTATTTTTTCATTTTGGTTTCCATGGCAACCAATACAAATGAGCAGTAGGCCTAAAATCATATGGCAGATAGTAGATTGCCAAAGGAATATTTCTATGAAAGTTTTGTCAAAATATCTGCAGTGGCTTGGCAGTAAATGCCATTTTTCAATTTTCCCCATTATAAGTCTATGGGAGCTCTAAGTTGCTATAGCAACCAAACTAATGGGCCAATTTTCATAAAAAACACAAACTTTCAATCCCCCAGCCCAAGGATGCTACAGATAAAATTTGGGCTGAATCGGTCCAGTGGCTTCAGAGAAGAAGATGTTTGAAAGTGTTGACGTCAGACGATGACGACAACGACGACGACGACGCCGGACAACTGCCTATCCTATAAGCTCCCCCGGAGCCTTCGGCTCTGGTGAGCTAAAAATGAAAATTTATGAAGAAATCAGCTCAAGACATGCAGCTGGGTGAGCAAAGGCAGGCACATTCAAAACAAGTACTGGATAAGATGCTAGAATACAATGGAAATTATATGTTGTATGGCAAAAAAAAAAAGGTTTTCACAGAGCTGTTAATGAAAGCACAACATTGGAACATATAAATTGTAACAGAAACAATTTGCTAAGAATTGTAATGAATACAATAAATGTTGAAGAAATGATGAAACTTTTACTTTACTGACTAAAAGCTAAAGCACATTGTGTCTACCTAGTGTACAATAGTTTTGCGCTGAACTCAGAACTTACAGTTTCAGATACACACGAACAGCCTATTAGAGCAAACATCTACACTATCACTGACTTACGCAATTTTGGATGGCATAAATAGTAACAGGGGGACAACAGGAGAGTCCTTGTTGCCATAGATGATAAAGCCCATCTCATGCATTCGCCGTCGAAAATAACGACAATTCCACTTTAACTGCTGGATTCTTTTTCTCCCTGTAATGGTTACATTACATAGTAAATGTTAAATGTTTCTGGCTATAACTTGTACTGGTCTCCTGTCTAAATTCTTATGCTAGGTCCTGGCTCTACTCTGTACAATAATGACAGGTAATGAGTAGCCACTTCTTCCAAAATGAATGTTTAGATCAGATTTTAAAAATTTCTATTTCCCTCCCTCCCAAGAATATTCTAGCAAAACTAAATTGTTCTATGAACAAAAGCAAAACAGGAAGTTTTAGTAGCAGCAGTGTTTGCAAGCATTATGCAACAACATTGTTCCATTTCAAAATGGCAGCCATTCAAATGTTGAAAGAGCAATGGTGACTATCAATGATAGCCCACCATACACATTCTAGCTCTGTTACATTCAGTTGATACAACTACTATCTCAAAAGCTTCTGCTAAAGCCTTGTCACAAGTAGAAAATTCAACTCTTAGGAAGTTACAAAAATCTATCCAATGCCAGTTTTGCATCCTATCACCATTTGTATATATTAACCCATTCTGTACCGGAAACCCCAAAACTTGTAGCCTGGCAAACAGTGCAGGCCCAGATCAGACAAATTTATCAGAATCTTAAAACTATTAGTGTTGCTAATAGCTACAAATCACTCGTGACAAGGCTTACACATCCCAGGTCTGTTTCTGCTATTCACACAAGAGCCTCACCATGCTGGTTAGAAACCCACCACCATAAAACATGCAATTCAGCTGGTGAGTGTTCTAGATCATTTGAATAAGATTTGAGAAGCAGTTAGATGTAACCAAGCTTAATGGTTTTTATAACACTTATGCTGATAAACAACACACAGTATCTCGAAGATGTAGTCAAAATACAAAAATATTTATAGATCTTTACATTTTCATCTGGATACAACATTTAAGGGTACTTTTATCCAATCCTTTGAGAAAATGGACAGTGTAAAAGAACTTCTGAATTTAGGCTTTTTGTCTATGATAATAAATTTGCTTTTAGTGTTCAACAATGCCAAAAGTATCATAAAAAACTGTTTAAAATAAGTAAAACAAGAGGGCCCAGAGGGCCCTGGTTCGCTCACCTGATCCAATGTATAACAAGTGGGCCCCGGGCAGGGTCAATTTTGGCCCCAGGGCTATAATTTGAACAATCTTGGTAGAGGTCCACAAGATGAAGCTTCATATCGAATATGAAAGACCTGGGCTTTCTGGTTTCAGAGAAGAAGATTTTAAAGGTTTACCCTGCATATAGAAGTCTATGTAAAACAAGATTTTCCCTATATAAGTCTATGTTAAACCAAAGGGCCCCGGAGCAGGGGCATTTTTGGCCAAAGGGCTATAATTTGAACAATCTTGGTAGAGGTCCACTAGCTGAAGCTTCATAACAAATATCAAAGACCTAAGCCTTGTGTTTCAGAGAAGATGATTTTTAAAGATTTTCTCTATGTAAGTCTATGTAAAACCAAAGGGCCACATGGTGGAGGCATTTTTGGTCTCAGGGCTATAATTTGAACAATCTTTATAGAGGTCCACTACCTGAAGCTTCATAACAAATATCGAAGACCTAAGCCTTGTGGTTTCAAAGAAGAAGATTTTTCAAGATTTTCCCTATATACGTCTATGTAAAATCAAAGGGCCCCGGAGCGGGGACATTTTTGGCCCCAGGGCTATAATTTGAACAATCTTGGTAGAGGTCTACAAGATGAAGCTTCATACCAAATATCAAAGACCTGGGCCTTGCAGTTTCAGAGAAGAAGATTTTTTAAGTTTGCGGTGAAGATTTTCCCTATATAAGCCAATGTAAAACAAAAGGGCCCTGGTGCGGGGGCATTTTTGGCCCCAGCACTATAATTTGAATAATCTTGGTAGGGGTCCACTAGATGAAGCTTCAAACCAAATATCAAAGACCTGGGCCTTGCGGTTTCAGAGAAGAAGATTTTTCAAGATTTTCCCTATATAAGCCCATGTAAAACCAAAGGGCCCCCGTGTGGGGGCATTTTTTGCTCCAGCACTATAATTTGAACAATCTTGGTAGGGGTCCACTAGATGAAGCTTCATACCAAATATCAAAGACCTGGGCCTTGCGGTTTCAGAGAAGAAGATTTTTTAAGATTTTCCCTATGTAAGCCTATGTAAAACAAAAGGGCCCTGGTGCGGAGGCATTTTTGGCCCCAGCACTATAATTTGAACAATCTTGGTAGGGGTCCACTAGATGAAGCTTCATATCAAATATCAAAGACCTGGGCCTTGCGGTTTCAGAGAAGAAGATTTTTCAAGATTTTCCCTATATAAGCCCATGTAAAACCAAAGGGCCCCCGTGTGGGGGCATTTTTAGATCCAGCACTATAATTTGAACAATCTTGGTAGTGGTCCACTAGATAAAGCTTCATACCAAATATCAAAGACCTGGGCCTTGCGGTTTCAGAGAAGAAGATTTTTAAAGATTTTCCCTATATAAGCCCATGTAAAACCAAAGGGCCCCCGTGCGGGGGCATTTTTAGCTCCAGCACTATAATTTGAACAATCTTGGTAGGGGTCCACTAGATGAAGCTTCATACCAAATATCAAAGACCTGGGCCTTGCGGTTTCAGAGAAGAAGATTTTTAAAGATTTTCCCTATATAAGCCCATGTAAAACCAAAGGGCCCCCGTGCGGGGGCATTTTTGGCCCCAGCACTATAATTTGAACAATCTTGGTAGGGGTCCACTAGATGAAGCTTCATACCAAATATCAAAGACCTGGGCCTTGCGGTTTCAGAGAAGAAGATTTTTTAAGTTTGCGGTGAAAAAAATCTATTTTTGGCTACTGTGACCTATATGTGCAACGGACCGGAACCATTTGAACAACTTTGAAAGGGGACCACCTAAGGATCATTCCTGTGAAGTTTGGTCAAAATACGATCAGTGGTTTAGGAGGAGATGTCGTTTGAAGAAAAGTTTACGGACGCACGCACGCACGCACGCACGCACGCACGCACGCACGCACGCACGACGGACGACGGACAAAAAGTGATCCCAAAAGCTCACCTTGTCACTACGTGACAGGTGAGCTAAAAAGGGGCTTGGTTTTAAATATCTTATGCTTTTAAACATGGAAAAATATAATGATCTCTGAGCACCAAGTTGTTATTTTATTGTAAATCCTCTATGTATGTACATAAGATGAAATTCTGCTGGTTCCAGATGATACAGCCCTAAAATAAGTTCATGTGAGCTTTCACTCTAATTGCAGTAAATTCTCATGCACTTGCTAGAATAATACAATATCTTATTTGATAAAATCAAAAATTGTACAGTCCAAAATATACTGTTGGAAACCTAATTTAATCACCTGGAAACTATGTGTGTGTGTGTGTGTGTGTGTGTGTGTGTGTGTGTGTGTGTGTGTGTGTGTGTGTGTGTGTGTGTGTGTGTGTGTGTGTGTGTGTGTGTGTGTATGTATGTGAGTAAAAGAGAATTAACATCCCCATCAACACAATTTAGGTAATTTTGGAGATGTTGCTTCCATTTTTGTGTGAATTATACCCAACACCGAGATGGAATGACATCTCAAGCCCTGCTGCCTAATGAAACCAAAAGGATTTATATGCATGGACTGTATGACTCACATTACTTTGCCTGGGCAGGAGCCTTCTACCAGTACCCATGAGCCGTAGGAATCAGCTCTGCGTGGAAACACCATGCAGCCCAATCTTTTTTTCCTAGCCCAGATGGGCAGGGGCCTAAAGATAGTCAAGGAATTGATTGAACTAGAGCTGTCAGTGAAACTGACTAGGGCCCCGGCAGCGCTATCAAAAATTTGTGGACGGACAGACGGACAGACAGAGTGATTACTATAGGGCACCCACACTTTCAATGCGGGGCCCTAATTAGAACCCAGAGCCTATCCAAAACATCAAAGGGAAAGATGGACAAACAGATATCAAACAATAAAATCACAGGCGAGAAGCCAAGTTAACATCTCTTTCCCAAACAGATGGCAACTCAGTTACCTTTACTGAACTAAATGATCTGGACACACTTAACCCTTATCTTGCTGAATATTCATCTAAGCCTCACCCATTTCTGTCTATCAACCAATCAAATTACTTGATGTAATTTATTCCTACAAAATCATAAATTGAATGTCAAACAGTGTAGATCCTGATCAGATGGCTTCTTCAGAAGCCATCTGATCTGGATCTACACTGTTTGCAAAGATAGGGGTTGTCGTGAACAGCAAGATAAGGGATAAGGGTTAAAATGAAAATATTTAAAAATTGAACAGCACCAAATATAAAACAAATGCCATAAGCTACAATAAAAACAGTAAACGTTTTGCATTTTTCCATACAAATGTCCAAGAGTCCAAATATGAATTTCATGCAAAATAGGTCAAGCTCTACCAATGGTCATCTTTTGTAATAAAACTCTGGTAGGAGCTGAGTCCACAGAGCTGCATACTTAGTTTCAAAGTCATTGGCCATTTGGTTACAGAGAAGAGTATTTTGAAAGAGTTTTAACCATATATGGGCATGGTGGCCATCTTGAACATTTGAATCACATGAACAAACTCTCATTACCTAATTCTATAGAGACAACATGTAATCTGGTTTCAATCAGCCCAACAGTTTTAGTGGGGAAGTGAATCTGAGAAATCAAGGACATAGGCCACAGTACATGACCTTGACCTCTGGAACTGAAAAACTTTCATTCAGTTGATTTCAGATATTACTTCTGATCCCATAGGCTACAAAAGAATCAGAAAAATATACTGTTTTGCTATTTCACTATATAAATGCCTAAGTGACGAAATTTATCACTCAAAGGAAATCATCTGAACAAACTTGGTAGGTCCCCAGAGTACCCTATTCTGCATACCATGTTTCAAGGTAATAAGCCATTTGGTTCCTGAGAAGAATATTTTAAATGTGTTTACCATATATAGGCATGGTGGTCATCTTGGTCATGTAATTTATGTTCCCCCACCCCATGGAGATTCCACAGTTTCAGAGCAGATATCTTTTAACCCATTCAGTACCAGAAACCCCTAAATGGGTACCTTGGCAAGCAGTACAGGCCCAGATCAGACGCCGCATTCCACGGCGTCTGATCAGAACCTTCACTGCTAGCAAAGAGTTAAGCCATTTCCCAAATAAATTTTGAAGAAAACACAACCTGACAACCCTAAATTTTGAAATGGACTCCTGCTCTATATATAAAGAGGAAGATTCCATTTGGTACGAAAAGGGTTAAAAATGCTGACGATGGATGACAGACCACTGTCTATCCAATAAGCTCCAGCAGAGCCTTCTGCTATTGTGAGCTAAAAAAAATCTGAAGTAAACACACAAACCACAAGTGGATGTATTGCAGTTACTGAACCATTAAGCTTGGCTGACATTTTCAGTTAACCCATTTTATACAGGGAAACCCCCAATTGAGATATTGTTTAACAGCACAGACCCTGACAAAATGCTGCAGAACATGGCATCTGATCAGGCCCTTCACTGCTTGCAATCAGTTTAGCCATTTTCTTAATAAAATTCTATGAAGAAGTCAATCTGACACCCCTAAATTTTGAAATGGCATCCTGCTGTATATAGCAAGGGAGATTTATTCAGCTTAACCCTTATCTTGCTGTTCACGACAACCCTATCTTTGGAAACAGTGTAGATCCAGATCAGATGGCTTCTGAAGAAGCCATCTGATCAGGATCTACACTGTTTGGCATTCAGTTTATGAATTTGTAGCAATAAATCACATCAAGTAATTTGATTGGTTGATAGACAGAAATGGGTGTGGCTTAAATGAATATTCAGCAAGAGAAGGGTTAAAATGGGTAACAATACTGTAAAGAACTGAATGGAACAGAGACAGATAACTGATCACTGGCCCAATGCACTCACAAAAAATGCATGCAAATTCCATTAGAAAAAGTATGACATTTTGAGTAAATAAGAGTATGTCTAGTCTAACAATTAGCTATTAAAATGGCTACTCAATACTTGCCTTAACATACAAAGCAGAGCGAGAAACAGAAATGGGAACCAGAATAGTTAACACATTGTCAACTTACGCACATCTGGATGGATAATAAATGAGCAATGGTACTACAGGAGAATCCTTGTTGCCATAGATGATAAAGCCTTTCTTATACAGTTTACTTCGAAAGTAATCTATATTCCACTTTAGCTGCTGTACCCGCTTCATGCCTATAATATAGAGCAGTACCGTTTAACTCTATTCACACATTACATAAGTATTAAATTAGACCAGAACAATGTTTAAACAAGAGTTGTCAGAAGACAACATAGCTTCCCTATGGAGGGTAATTTGTATGAGGGCAAGTTAATAAACATAAAATTTCAATTTCACAGTTTTTATCCAAAAGTGAAATTTCTTTTGAAAAATAGCTAAACAGACTGCAGCAATTAAAACAAGAGGCCCACGGGCGGCTATGCTCACCAGAACTCAGGGGGAACTGTCCATTGGTAGCCATGTATTTTAATAAACCATGGAAGCCGATGAAATCTGGGCCCTATCAGCCTGGTGGCTTCAGAGGACTGATGTCGCTTCAATGTGCTGTTGCAAGACAACAGACAACAATTGACAACTGCCCATCTGTGGCATTCAATAGGCCTAAAATTAAATGGCAGATAGACCATTGTTTAAGGAATATTTCTATAAAAGTTTGACAAAATATCCTGAAAGGCGTAAATGTCATTTTTCAATATTATAGGTTTATGGAAACGCTTAACTTGCCATAGCAACCAAACTAATGAGCCAAATTTCATTAACAAGAGGGCCCAGAGGGCCCTGGTTCGCTCACCTGATCCAAAGCATAACAAGTGGGCCCCGGGCAGGGTCAATTTTGGCCCCAGGGCTAAAATTTGAACAATCTTGGTAGAGGTCCACAAGATGAAGCTTAATATCGAATATGAAAGACCTGGGCTTTCTGGTTTCAGAGAAAAAGATTTTAAAGGTTTACCCTGCATATAGAAGTCTATGTAAAACAAGATTTTCCCTATATAAGTCTATGTTAAACCAAAGGGCCCCGGAGCGGGGGCATTTTTGGCCCCAGTGCTATAATTTGAACAATCTTGGTAGAGGTCGAATAGCTGAAGCTTCATAACAAATATCAAAGACCTAAGCCTTGTGTTTCAGAGAAGATGATTTTTAAAGATTTTCCCTATATAAGTCTATGTAAAACCAAAGGGCCACATGGCAGGGGCATTTTTGGTCTCAGGGCTATAATTTGAACAATCTTTATAGAGGTCCACTAGCTGAAGCGTCATAACAAATATCGAAGACCTAAGCCTTGTGGTTTCAGAGAAGAAGATTTTTCAAGATTTTCCCTATATAAGTCTATGTAAAACCAAAGGGCCCCGGAGTGGGGGGGGGGGGCATTTTTGGCCCCAGGGCTATAATTTGAACAATCTTGGTAGAGGTCCACAAGATGAAGCTTCATACCAAATATCAAAGACCTGGGCCTTGCAGTTTCAGAGAAGAAGATTTTTCAAGATTTTCCCTATATAAGCCTATGTAAAACAAAAGGGTCCTGGTGCGGGGGCATTTTTGGCCCCAGCACTATAATTTGAACAATCTTGGTAGGGGTCTACTAGATGAAGCTTCATACTAAATATCAAAGACCTGGGCCTTGAGGTTTCAGAGAAGAAGATTTTTCAAGATTTTCCCTATATAAGCCCATGTAAAACCAAAGGGCCCCCGTGCGGGGGGCATTTTTAGCTCCAGCACTATAATTTGAACAATCTTGGTAGGGGTCCACTAGATGAAGCTTCATACCAAATGTCAAAGACCTGGGCCTTGCAGTTTCAGAGAAGAAGATTTTTCAAGATTTTCCCTATATAAGCCTAAGTAAAACAAAAGGGCCCTGTTGCGGGGGCATTTTTGGCCCCAGCACTATAATTTGAACAATCTTGGTAGGGGTCCACTTGATGAAGCTTCATACCAAATATCAAAGACCTGGGCCTAGCGGTTTCAGAGAAGAAGATTTTTCAAGATTTTCCCAATATAAGTCCATGTAAAACCAAAGGGCCCCCGTGCGGGGGCATTTTTAGCTTCAGCACTATAATTTGAACAATCTTGGTAGGGGTCCACTAGATAAAGCTTCATACCTAATATCAAAGATCTGGGCCTTGCGGTTTCAGAGAAGAAGATTTTTAAAGATTTTCCCTATATAAGCCCATGTAAAACCAAAGGGCCCTGGTGCGGGGGTATTTTTGGCCCCAGCACTATAATTTGAACAATCTTGGTAGGGGTCCACTAGATGAAGCTTCATACCAAATATCAAAGACCTGGGCCTTGCGGTTTCAGAGAAGAAGATTTTTCAAGATTTTCCCTATATAAGCCCATGTAAAACCAAAGGGCCCCCGTGCGGGGGCATTTTTAGCTCCAGCACTATAATTTGAACAATCTTGGTAGGGGTGCACTAGATGAAGCTTCATACCAAATATCAAAGACCTGGGCCTTGCAGTTTCAGAGAAGAAGATTTTTAAAGATTTTCCCTATATAAGTCCATGTAAAACCAAAGGGCCCCCGTGCGGGGGCATTTTTGGCCCCAGCACTATAATTTGAACAATCTTGGTAGGGGTCCACTAGATGAAGCTTCATACCAAATATCAAAGACCTGGGCCTTGCGGTTTCAGAGAAGAAGATTTTTTAAGTTTTCGTTGAAAAAAATCTATTTTTGGCTACTGTGACCTATATGTGCAACGGACCGGAACCATTTGAACAACTTTGAAAGGGGACCACCTAAGGATCATTCCTGTGAAGTTTGGTCAAAATCCGATCAGTGGTTTAGGAGGAGATGTCGTTTGAAGAAAAGTTTACGGACGCACGGACGGACGCACGACGGACGACGGACAAAAAGTGATCCCAAAAGCTCACCTTGTCACTACGTGACAGGTGAGCTAAAAACACAAAACCTGTAAAGGCAAATATGGTGAATATTTGCATAAATTCTCAGTCTCATAGAGCATACGGTTTATGAAGAGATAATGTTTTTAAGTATCTTTTTAATTTATGTTTGGAAACCAATAAAAAGAGCAGTAGGCCTTAAACCATATGGCAGATAGAAGCTGCTTAAAGAATATTTCTATGAATGTTTTGCCAAAATATCTTGGCAGTAAATGCAAATTTTCAGTTTGCCCCATTATAAGTCTATGGAAACTCTAAGTTGCCATAGCAACCAAACTAAAGAATAGAATTTCATAAAAAAAACAATAAGTTCTCAGGCAAATATGGTGAATATTTCCATAAAGTCTCAGCCTCATAGAGTATATGGTTTCTGAGGAGATAATTTTTTAGAAGGTTTTCCTCTGTTTTTTGGGGGCATTTTCGTTTCCATGGCAACCAGTAAAAGTGAGCAGGTAGCCTAAAATCATATGGCAGATAGATGACAGCTTACAGAATATTAATATGAAAGATTTGTTAAAATATCTGCAAAGACTCGGTAAATAGCATTTTCCCCATTATACCTCAATGGAAACTCTAAGTAGCCATAGCATCTAAACTAAAGAACCAAATTTCAATAAAAAACAACAACAAAACCTGTTGATTAGGGGTGGGGATCTGTAAGGTTTCTGAGATATTGGGCCTTTTACGAAGTGGAGGGGTCGGGCACGGCCCAGGGGACCCCCATGTTGGTGTCACTGAATGCCCCTAATCATAAGGAACATGAATATAATATGGTTTAGGGGTGGGGTTCTGAACAGTTTCTCAGATATATGGCCTTTCGTGAAGTGGAGGGGGAACATGGCCCTGTCACACCCCGGCAGACCCCAAGGTTGGTGTCAATGAATGTGTCTTATTATAAGGAACAAGAGTATATATTATATGGTTGAGGGGTGGGGATCTGTAAGGTTTCCGAGATATTGGGCCTTATTATGAAGTGGAGGTGGTGGGGCAATGCCCCGGTGCATCCCGTGGGCCCCCAGGTTGGTGTCACTGAATGCATCTTACCAAAAGGAACAAGAATATATATGTTATAGGGGTGGAGATCTGAATGGTGTCTGAGATTTATGGCCTTTTATGAAGTGGAGAAGGTGGGGCAGGGCCCCATCCCAGGGGGCCCCAAGTTGGTGTCACTGAATGTGTCTTATCATAAGGAACATTAATATATATGATTTAGGGGTGAGGATCTGTAAGGTTTCTGAGATATTGGACCTTTTATGAAGTGGAGGGGGTGGGGCAAGGCCCCGGTGCATCCCGGGGGACCCCATGTTGGTGTCACTGAATGCGTCTTATCAAAAGGAACACGAATATATATGGTTAAGGTGTAGGGATCTTGATTATTCTGAGATATATGACCTTTTTTTGAATTGGACGGGGTGGGGCTTGGCCCCGGCCCAACCCAGGGGCCCCCAGGTTCATGTCACTGAATGTGTCTTACACTCAGGAACAACAATACATATGGTTCAGGGGTGGGGCTCTGTAAGGTTTTCAATATTGGGCCTTATTTGAAGTGGAGAGAGTGGAGAAAGTCCCCTGGCGCATCCCAGGGGTCCCCCAGTTGCTATCACTGAATGCATCTTATCATAAGGAACAAGAATATATATGGTTTAGGAGTGGGGAACTGTAATGTTTCTGATATACTGGGCCTTTTATGAAGTGGAGGGGGTGGGGCAAGGCCCCGCTGCATCCCAAGGGCCCCCATATGGGTGTCATTGAATGCGTCTTATCATAAGGAACAAGAATATATATGGTTTACGGGTGGGGATCTGAATGGTTTCTGAGATATATGGCCTTTTATGAAGTGGAGGGGTGGGGCAGGGCCCAGGCACAATCCGTGACCTTCAGGTTGGCATAAAAGCATATGGCTGAGAGAAGTTTACTCAAGAAACATTTCTATAAAAGTTTTGTCAAAATATCTGCAATGACTTGGCAGTAAATGCCATTTTTCCCCATTATAAGTCTATGGAAACTGTAAGTTGCTATAGCAACCAAACTAAAGAGCCGATTTTCATAAAAACATAAACTTTCAATCCAAAAGGATGCTACAGATAAAATTTGGGCCCAATCGTTCCAGTGGCTTCAGAGATGTCATTTGAAAGTGATGACGATGACGAAAATGACGACTACGGACAATGTCCATCCTATAATCTCCCCTGGAGCCTTCGGCTCTGTTGAGCTTGACCAAGATTGTGTCTACGGACGGAAAGACTGACTGTCCGATGGAAAGACTGATGGACAGACAAACCCATTACTATAGTCCCCTTCAAATAACATCGGCGGACAAAGAGCAGAAGTCGTTTAAAGGTCTTTCTATTTTTAGCTCTGGTGGCCATCTTGTTCATAAGAGTGGAACGGTTTGAGCAATTCTGATAGAGTGTCACCCTAGAAACATTTCTGTAAAATTATTTGGAAAGCCATCTTGTTCATCCAAGCTAAACGGATTGAGCAATTTCAAGAGAGGATCACCCAAGAAACATTCCTGTGAAATTATTTTAAAATCATCCACTGGTTAAGGAGCATAAGTCATTTAAAGGTTTTTCTACTTTAAGCTCTGGTGACAATCTTGTTCATAAGAGCAAAACAGTTTTTGCAATTTTGGTAGAAGGTCACCCAAGGAACATTCCTGTAAAATTATTTCAAAATCCATCCACTGGTTAATGAGAAGTCTTTTAAAGATTTTTTCTATTTTTAGCTCCTAGTGGCCATATTGTTCAGCCAAGTGGACCGGTTTGAGCAATTTTAGTAGAGGATCACCCAAGGAACATTCCTGTGAAAAATTTCAAAATCCATCCGCTGGTTAAGGAGGTCATTTAAAGGGTTTTCTATCTATAGCTCTGGCGGCTCTCTTTGAGCATTTTTGGTAGAGCGGAACGGTTCAGCAATTTTGGAAGAGGGTCACTCAAAGAAAATTCCTGCAAAATAATTTCAAAATCCATCCTCTGGTTTACGAGGTCTTTTAAAGGTTTATTCTAATTTTAGCTCTGGTGGCCATCACAGAACGGTTTCAGCAATGCTGGTAGAGGGTCACCCAAGATACATTCCTGTTAAATTATTTTAAAATTCATCCACTCGGTAAGGAGCAGAAGTCCTTTCAGAATTTTCCATTTTTAGTTTTTTTAGCGGACATCTTTTTATCTGAGCAGAATGGCTTGAGCAATTTAAGTAAAGGGTCACTCAAAGAACATTCCTGTAAAACATTATTTCGAAATCCATCCACTGGTTAAGGAGAAGAGGTTGTTAAAATGTTTTTTTTTGTTTTGTTTTTTTTCATGTTTAGCTCTGGTGGCCATCTTTTTCATCCAAGCAGAACTGTTTGAGCAATTTTGGTAAAGGGTCATCCAAGGAAGATTCCTGTGAAATTATTTCAAAACCCATCCACTTGTTAAGAAGTCAATTAAAGGCTTTTCTATTTTTACCTCTGGTGGCCATCTTGTTCACCTGAGCTGAACGGTTTGAGCAATTTTGGTAGAGGGTCACCCAAAGAACATTCTTGTCAAATTATTTCAAAATCTGTCATTTAAAGCAAAAGTTGATAACAGACAGAAGCGCATATGAGGACCACTGACAGAGATTGGTTACAATAGCTCGCCATGAGCACTTCCTGCTCAGATAAAATTTACAACTGCTGTCTGCTTCTGACTTGCTTAATGCTTTAATCCTTTTTGTACCAAATGGAATCTTCCTATAGCAGGAGTTCATTTCAAAATTAAGGGGTGTCAGGTTGTGTTTTCATCAAAATTTATTTTGAAAATGACTGAACTTTTAGCAAACAGTGGAGGCCCTGATCAGACGCCACGTTCTGTGGCGTCTGATCTGGGCCTGCACTGTTTGGCAAGGTACCTGTTTTGGGGTTTCCTGTACTAAATGGGTTAAGATTAAAGCAGGTACCTTATGTACCCCTAAACTCCTTACCAGGCTTGTATTCAAATTTGAACGAAAATTTAATACTGGATGAGTTGCAAACAGTATAGACCCTGATGAGATGCTGTGCACATCTCATCTGGGTTTACACTGTTTGCTCAGGCCTATCTGTCTGAACGCATACAGTAAATACGGTTAAAGTACCTTGTCAGCACGTGAACAAGTCCGTGAAATAAACACCCCCTAAACCCCACTTTATACAGAGAAAACTGGGGTTTACCGGGGTATACATTATTTTTCTTATTTCTGCTCAAAGACATAGGTTGTGGGTTCTGGTTAGAACCACCTCAATGAGGCAGTTCTAACGAGCACCCACAACCTATGTTTGCAGTATTAATAAGAGAAATATCAATGATTTTCATCCGAAAAGTAGCCATTATGAAGATGTGAAAAATGCACTATGTCGCATGGGTGTGTTATCATAATGTTTAGGCCCCTGCCCATCGGAGCTTGAAGAAATAGATGGGCTGCATGATGCTTCCACGCAGGGCTGAAACCGACCCGCACACGAGTACTGGTAAACCACTTAGCGGATCTAAACATGCCCAGGCAAAGCGGTGCTGGTCGGCCCATCCATGCTAATAAACCCTATTGGTTTCATTGGATGGCAGGTCTTGAGATGTCATTTCATCTCAAGGTTGGGTAAAAGTCCCACAAAATTGGAAGCAGTGTCTCCAAAATGACCTTTACAGTGTTGACCGGGACGTTAAACCTCTAATCAAACAAACAAAATCATAATTTATCATATGACATCGCGTCTGAGAGTGTAATAACGGCATGTATCATTTTCGATAATCCACTAGTGGATTAAATATGCAAATTTGCTAGATACGTCCCGTAACGTTACATGTATGGTGTCCTTAACAACGTCGCGTTTACTAATGACGGAATATTGATGTTTTTGTAAACAATCGTGAATTAAATGCGTTTTAAATGTCATATGATAAATAGAATCTTGCATTCGTGCTCATGTATTACTGAATTTATTAAACTCGTTGAGGAAAAGGGATAAAATGCTTGGCAAAGCCTCGCATTTTATCCCTTTTCCTCAACTCATTTAATAAATTCAATAATACATGAGCACTCATATAAGATCCTCTATGTTTAACATACCTTCATTTGTTCCATCTAGACCCATTATAATCCTCATAGAGGAGATAATTTGTTGAGCTACAGGTGGAGGTAATGATGGGGAATACATTGATGCATGTGAATTCAACCGCAGATGATTGATAAGACGCTGAAATAGAGAAAACACCTCCTTCATAAAGTCATGAGTGAACAACAAACAAATGTGAAATTCTAAAAACTAGTTCTGTACAGTTTTTAACCCTTGTTCTGCTGAATATTCATATATGCCACACCCACTACCGATTATCAACCAATCAGATTACTTGATGCAAATTATTGCAACACATTCACAATCTGAATGGCAAACAATGTAGATCCTGATCAGATGGCTTCATCAGAAGCCATCTGATCTGGATCTTCATTGTTTGGAAAATAAGGCATATCTGGGCTCAGCAGGACAAGGGTTAAAAAATAAAATATTATTCAAACCATTTACTGCTTAAGGTAATACAGTTGTCAGACACTAGCAGACCTAGAGCTGTCAGAGGATCTGACTATAGCCCTGCTGCAGCACTATTAGAGGAGAAAGACACATTGTGTTGAAATCATTACGAAAACATGCCTACACAAATACATTGTAAACTTTACCTCTGGAAAACGAAAATTTTAAGGTGAAAAGCTGTGATATTTTTCTTATTTCTGCTCACAATATAGACTGTGGGTACTCGTTAGAACGACCTCTTCGAGGCGGTTCTAACGAGTACCAACAATCTATATTTTAGAGCAGAAATAAGAAAGTAAGGTTTACCCCTGTAAACCCCAGTTTAATTATATAAAAGTGGGGTTCATGGGTGTAAAAATCATATAGGCGCGTCTTTGTGATGATTTTGAAACTATGCTTACCAGATGCATCACCATAGGACAAGGTAATGTGGCAACGTATAAACTACTAAGGGATTTAACTTCATGAGTTCTGAGCCCTTAGCCCTGATTCTGGTATACACTACACAGCAACCCACTGTCCATGTGTGTACCAGGTTTCAACTTTGTAATCCTCACAGTCCTTGAGAATAGTGTGATGAAAATTGTTCATTAACCCTTATCTTGCTGTTCCCGACAACCCCTATCTTTGCAAACAGTGTAGATCCAGATCAGATGGCTTCTGAAGAAGCCATCTGATCAGGATCTACACTGTTTGACATTCAATTTATGAATTTGTACAAATAAATTACACCAGGTAATCTGATTGGTTCAAAGTCAGAAATGGGTGTGACTTAACTGAATATTCAGCAAGAGAAGGGTTAATGGCAAATTGTAAAACCTATCAAGGGATTAACTCCAAGAGTTATATGCCCTTGGACCTGATTCTGGTATACACAATACATCAGCCCACTCTTCATGTGTGTACCAAGTTTCAACTTTAGAGGTTTCATAGTTTCTGAGAAATCCCTAACGAAAATGTTTCATTAAAGGTAAATTGAATTGCCCAACCCAGAATTTAAATTGTGCATACAATGGTACAGAAGACCCATAATTATTAGTCAACTAGCAATGTATTTCCTGATCAGTTTTCCCTTTCAAATACAAGTACCGAATTACAGCTTGGTACTTGACTTTTGACAAAAAGCTTGCTTTTTCATCGCTAGTCATGTTTAACATTTAATATCTTATGAGTGAATGACACGATAAAGGTGCAATTTTGCCCTCATGCCTAAAACATAATACAGTCGAACTTCAATGGCTCGAACACCTTTGGGACCTCGAAAATCTGTTCGAGACAGGGGTAGTTCGAGCCACTGAGGTAACTGTCAGGAGGCATAACGAGATACTTTTAGACATCTTTTCGGTGTTCTATAATGAAAATGTATGCTGTGTGTACTCATTAGAATCGCCTCATTGAGGCGATTCTAATGAGTACACACAGCATACATTTGCAAGATAAAAGACTAAATTCTCCTTAATTATTCCCCACTATGTCTTATGTAGAGGATTTTGCTAGAGGCTCAAGAATGGGTTCGACACATCCATGGTAAACGAGCCATCGGTGTTAGAGCCATCGCAGTTCTACTGTATATTGAAAGAATACATGAAAATCTTGGTTGTCACGGTCAATTGGAAATGGGATATGGTTGCTTATTGACTTGCCCTCGTAGAAACTGCAACATTCTCCAAGGAACATATGGCCAAACTAATTAAGTCATTCAAGGGGACATAGTTCAGCAATACGGTGCTGGATCAGAATCATGTTTCCTTTATGCACATGATCAATGCATGTCTGAACTGTGTTGCAAGTTTCAATGTCCTGCATCAAATACTGTAGGGCAAGTTGCGGAGACACGAACAGTACTATTTTACCTCCTATGCTACATATATGGCCAAAATGTTCAACTTGTTCAAGGGGACATAATTCTGCAATAAGGGGTTGGATCAGAATGCACATGTTCAATGGATGTCTGAACTTAATTGCAAGTTTCAAAGTCTTGCATTAAATCCTGTAGGAGGAGTTGCAGAGACACGAACAGTACTATCTAACCTCCAATGCTATACATATGGCCAAAATGTTTATGTTGTTCAAGAGCACATTACTGCAATAACGAGCTGGATCAGAATCCTGTTTCCTTTATGCATATGTTCAATGCATGTCTGAACTCTGTTGCAAGTTGCAATGTCCTGCATCAAATACTGTAAAAGGAGTTACAGACACAAGTATAGTTCTGTAAAGTGTGACACACAGACAGACAAACAGACAAAGGCAAAACTATATGCCCCTCCCCACTTCATGGCTGGGGCATAAAAACAAGAGGTCCATGGGCCGCTATGCTCACCAGAGTTGATGCGGGCCCTGCCCCATGGCATCATCATCAACGGATTTTTGATTAACATGCAGGTACAGGGGCAATGTGCACATAAGTGGGCCCCTTCCAGGTAGCTGGCTTGCTGCATGCATGGCAGATCTTATACCAGATCTCCAGGACTGTCTATCATGAGAATCTATAGCAGAGAGCTTCCATCCTCTGCAATCTCTTTCTGTCAGCTGCTTCCAGGTCATCTTGGGCCTTCCAGACCCCGGCTTTCCACCTACCTGTATGTCAAAGGCAGTCTTGACTTCACCGTTGGAGCGTTCCACATGTCCATACCAGCGGAGCCTTCTCTCTTTCAGGATGCAGCCATGTAATTCAACAAACCATGATAGCTTGAACTACAAATGGTGTTTGTAAAACACTATGCCCCCAGCAATATGCTTTCCCCTAAATGCCAAAATTTTTGAAGAGCCATAACTGATGAAAAATTTTCAATTATTATTTTTTTTTTTCAAAATTTTATTGTCATCTTTTCATCATTCCCCTGTCAAGATTCAAGGATATACTTTGATTTCAATCAGCATAGCAGTGATAAAATAAGCCTGGCCCCGAGGTTATAAAACTTTTTTCATGCTCAACTCAGCTGAGCATGAAATTTATAATGCTCATTAATATTAAAATACAAATGATAGCGGCACTTTTCTTGCTCAGATCAGCACAGAATGTCATTTATCCTGGTCATAAATTTTAAAATGCCAACATTTTAAAATTTATGAGCATGAAAAAAGTTTTATAACCTTGGGGCCTGGACTTCATGTGAATCAACTGCCAACTATATGGTTCTCATGTAATGTCAAGCCTTATTTTCTCTGAAAACTAAGGGAGCAATACTTGAAAATGTTGTGATTGGCAGTTAATCCATTGCATGCAGGAAATTCCTAAAGGGTCACCTTGGCAAACAGTGTAGGCCCAGATCAGACGCCGCAGAATGCGGCGTCTGATCAGGGCCTGCGCTATTTGCTAACAGAATTTTCCATCAGAAATAGAATTAAAAGGAAAAAATAGGCCTGACACCCCTAATATGACTAGTGGACTCTTCCATTGCCATATGTTGTCCAACATATGGCAATGGAAGAGTCCACTAGTAAACAAAGGTGTAAACCTGTTTCACTCAACAATGTTCTTACCTTTGAACCAGCAATATATCCTCCTGCACTGCCAAAACTTTTTGTAAATGTTCCCATTAAAATGTCTATGTCTCTTGGGTCTATGCCAAAATAGTCTACAATGCCTCGGCCCCTGGGGCCCATAGCCCCTACACTGTGGGCCTCATCTAGATACACATAACACTTGTATTTCTTTTTTATTCGTATCACTTCTGGTAGACAGATTATAGATCCTTCCATGCTGAAATAAAGAAAAGAATTCAGGATCAGAGTAGGATAGTGGTGTGCCGAATAGTTGATTTAGTCATGATGATTAGAAGCCTCCGTGGTGTAGTGGATATGCTATGTAGTGGATTCTCTACTCACCTTGTAAACCAGGGATCGCAGGATCGATCCCGGGCTTCTCCAGACTTTCGGATGAGTCTTTAAACCGAGGTCCCATCTCCGTATGACCTTAGCTGTTGGTGGGACGTAAAACTCAAACACTCACTCAGTCATGATGGTTATTTGATTACAGTGATTAAGTACATGATTGATCAGGGTCTTTAATTATCAATCAACCCAATTTGTACCAAATGGAATCTACTTTTAATGTATAACGAATATTTTTATTTATGTGAGTGTGTTAACCCTGATGTAGGTGTAAAGTCAAAAATGCTTTAATAGTTAGCCTTTCTTGTACCAAATGGAATCTTCCTTTTTATATAAACCAGGAGTCCATTTCAAAATTTAGGAGTGACAAGTATTTCAAAATTTAGGAGTGACAGGTAATGGTTTCTTCAAAATTTATTCGGAAAATGGATTAACTTTTTGCAAACAGTGTAGGCCCTGATCAGACCGCATACTGTGGCGTCTGATCTGGGCCTACACTATTTGCCAGGGTACCCGTTTTGGGGTTTCCAGTACTAAATGGGTTAAAATTGTAACTTTAATGATTAAATCTCTGGTTTTTAATTTCATCAAATCACTTGTGCATCCCTTTAGCGTCCAGTGCTACATTAAAGAATTTTGTTACCATAGGTGTTTTGTGCAATATCTCTTATTATATATAATTATATATATCTATGCACTATGGTTAGGATCCAGCGACTCACTGAGTTTATAGGAAGACAAACATGTCCTGGAAATTGTTTTTCGTTAGCTTTTATTCTCGAAATATCAAGTAAATAGATGATAATGTGCTCCGAGAGTTTTGGGACATATTCTTTTGCAGTACATTATTCCTGGAACTCGGAACAAATATGGTGATATTTTAGAATTTTAAGCCTTTGTATTGTAATATTAATTAAATGAATGGTTTTCATATAATTTTGTAAACCAGAGGACCAATGGTAAGAAAGTAAGTTAGTAAGTAAGTAAGTAGAGACTTTATTAGATTTACACATACATATTCAACAAGGTAATAGTTAATCTTCCATGAGTCCCTCGGGGGTCCTGAACCGCTCACCGGAGTGCTGATTATTTATGGAGCCATTTGGTTCCAGAGAAAAATTTTGAAGGGTTTTACCATGGCAGACATCTTGGACGTGTACCTAAACCATTTGAAAAAAACTTGATGACCTGAGACACCAATGCTATCAAATTTCAAAGCAATTGCTGGTTCCAGAGAACAAGAGGGCCCAGAGGGCCCTGGTTCGCTCACCTGATCCAATGTATAACAACTTAACAAGTGGGCCCCGGGCAGGGTCAATTTTGGCCCCAGGGCTATAATTTGAACAATCTTGGTAGAGGTCCACAAGATGAAATTTTATATCGAATATGAAAGACCTGGGCGTTCTGGTTTCAGGGAAGAAGATTTTAAAGGTTTACCCTGCATATAGAAGTCTATGTAAAACAAGATTTTCCCTATATAAGTCTATGTTAAACCAAAGGGCCCCGGAGCAGGGGCAATTTTGGCCCCAGGGCTATAATTAGAACAATCTTGGTAGAGGTCCACTAGCTGAAGTTTCATAAAAAATATCAAAGACCTAAGCCTTGTGTTTCAGAGAAGATGATTTTTAAAGATTTTCCCTATATACAAAGGGCCACATGGCGGAGGCATTTTTGGTCTCAGGGCTATAATTTGAACAATCTTTAAAGAGGTCCACTAGCTGAAGCTTCATAACAAATATCGAAGACCTAAGCCTTGTGGTTTCAAAGAAGAAGATTTTTCAAGATTTTCCTTATATACTTCTATGTAAAACCAAAGGGCCCCGGAGCGGGGGCATTTTTGGCCCCAGGGCTATAATTTGAACAATCTTGGTAGAGGTCCACAAGATGAAGCTTCATACCAAATATCAAAGACCTGGGCCTTGCAGTTTCAGAGAAGAAGATTTTTCAAGATTTTCCCTATAATAGCCTATGTAAAACAAAAGGGCCCTGGTGCGGGGGCATTTTTGGCCCCAGCACTATAATTTGAATAATCTTGGTAGGGGTCCACTAGATGAAGCTTCATACCAAATATCAAAGACCTGGGCCTTGCGGTTTCAGAGAAGAAGATTTTTCAAGATTTTCCCTATATAAGCCCATGTAAAACCAAAGGGCCCCCGTGTGGGAGGTATTTTTAGCTCCAGCACTATAATTTGAACAATCTTGGTAGGGGTTCACTAGATGAAGCTTCATACCAAATATCAAAGACCTGGGCCATGCGGTTTCAGAGAAGAAGATTTTTCAAGATTTTCCCTATATAAGCCCATGTAAAACCAAAGGGCCCCCGTGTGGGGGGTATTTTTAGCTCCAGCACTATAATTTGAACAATCTTGGTAGGGGTTCACTAGATGAAGCTTCATACCAAATATCAAAGACCTGGGCCTTGCGGTTTCAGAGAAGAAGATTTTTAAAGATTTTCCCTATATAAGCCCATGTAAAACCAAAGGGCCCCCGTGTGGGGGCATTTTTGGCCCCAGCACTATAATTTGAACAATCTTGGTAGAGGTCCACTAGATGAAGCTTCATACCAAATATCAAAGACCTGGGCCTTGCAGTTTCAGAGAAGAAGATTTTTCAAGATTTTCCCTATTTTAGCCAATGTAAAACCAAAGGGCCCCCGTGCGGGGGCATTTTTAACTCCAGCACTATAATTTGAACAATCTTGGTAGGGGTCCACTAGATGAAGCTTCATACCAAATATCAAAGACCTGGGCCTTGCGGTTTCAGAGAAGAAGATTTTTAAAGATTTTCCCTATATAAGCCCATGTAAAACCAAAGGCCCCCGTGCGGGGGCATTTTTGGCCCAAGCACTATAATTTTAACAATCTTGGTAGGGGTGCACTAGATGAAGCTTCATAACAAATATCAAAGACCTGGGCCTTGCGGTTTCAGAGAAGAAGATTTTTTAAGTTTGCGGTGAAAAAAATCTATTTTTGCTACTGTGACCTATATGTGCAACGGACCGGAACCATTTGAACAACTTTGAAAGGGGACCACCTAAGGATCATTCCTGTGAAGTTTGGTCAAAATATGATCAGTGGTTTAGGAGGAGATGTCGTTTGAAGAAAAGTTAACGGACGCACGCACGGACGCACGACGGACAAAAAGTGATCCCAAAAGCTCACCTTGTCACTACGTGACAGGTGAGCTAAAAAGGGGTTTGAAGCGTTATTACAAAACAAGAGCACCGCAAGCGGCGCCATGCTCGTCTGTTTTTCCATGTCACTGAAAAGGTCTTGTCCCAAGGAACATTCATGTGAAGTTGGAAGGCTCTGTTGTGAATAGTATTGAAATAAGAGACAAAAACAATTTAAAAAAAATGGAGAGAAAAGGGGAGATAATTCAATCAAATTGCAAGATGGAGTTATAAAACTTGTAGGGAATGTAGCTCTTGTGATGGTGAGTATGTGTATGAAGTTTCATGAAGGTAGGCCAAATACTTTTGGAAATATGGTCAAGGTTAAGGTTTTCGGTTAAATTTTGGAAAAATAGGTCAAAGTTCAAAGGTCAAGGTCACAGATCAAAAAGTGTGGTATCACTGAAAAGGTCTTGTCCCAAGGAACATTCATGTGAAGTTTGAAGGCTCTGTTGTGAATAGTATTAAAATGAGAGCAAAAAATGTGTTTCAGAAAAAAATTGGAAAAGGGGAGATAATTCAGCCAAAATCAACTATGTTGTTATGGTCCTTGGTCAAAATGTAGCTCTTGTGATGATGAGTGTGTGTATGAAGTTTCATGAGGCTAGGTCTAATACTTTTAAGTTATAGCCAAGGTTAAGTTTTTTTGGAACGACGACGCCAGACGACGACAACGACAACGCAGACGCCGGAGTAATGACAATAGCTCGAAAGTTTTTTTTCAAAAAAAACAGACGAGCTAAAAATGGGCATAGTGGCCATATAGGTCATGTGACCAAACTTATATCAATTTATTTTCATTTCATTGTTCCCAAGAGCTTTCTTATGAAAACTGGTTACAAATGGCCAACTACTTTCTGAGCAAAATAATTCATATCTGAATAACCTTGGGCCAGGATGAACAAATGACCTTGACCTTAAATACTCATGCAATTTCATTTACTTATTTAGCCAACTGCTTCTACAAATTTTCAGATCACAGGCTCCAATAGTTTCTGAAACAAGAAGGCCATGATGGCCCTGGATCGCTCACCTGATCCATATTGTACTAATGAAATTGTAGGTAATATATGGTAGAGTAGAGGGTTTGAGCAATTTTGGTTGACACAAGGATGTTTTTATAATTTTAGCCATCTTGTCCATCCAAGTACAACGGGTTGAACGATTTTGGAAGAGGGTCACCCAAGGAACATTCCTGTGACATCATGTGAACAATTCCATGAAATGAAGACCCCTAAACCCCACTCCATATAGAGAAAACTGGGGTTTATGGGGGTATACATTATTTTTCCTTTTTTAATCCAAGACATAGGTTGTGGGTACTCATTAGAACTGCCTCAATGAGGCAGTTCTAACAAGCATCAACCTATGTTTTGAGCATTGATAAGAAAAATATCATGGATTTTCATCAGAAAAGTTGCCATTTTGGAGATATGAAAAATGCACTATGTCACACAGGTGTGTTATCATAATGAAATTAATTTGAAATTCATCCACTGGATAAGCAGAAGTTATTTAAAAGTTTTTCTATTATTAGCTCTAGCGGCCACCTTTTTCATCCCAGCAGAATTGTTTGAACAATTTTAATAGAAGGTCACCCATGAAACATTTCTGTGAAATTATATCAAAATCCATCTACTGGTTAAGGTTTTTTTTCTTCTATTTTTAGCCCTGGTGGCCATCTTGTTCGTCCCAGCAGAGCAGTTTGAGCAATTTTGGTAGAGGGCCCATCAAGGATCATTCTTGTACAGTTATTTCAAAATCCATCCAATAGTTAACGAAGAGAAGACTTTCAAAGCCTTTTCTATTTTTTAGCTCTGGTGACCATCTTGTTCATCCCAGTGTGATATTTTGAGCAATTTCGCTTGAGGGTCACCCAAGGAACATTCCTGTAAAATTATTTTGAAACCCATCCACTGGTTAAGGAGAAGAAATCATTTAAAGGTTCTTCTATTTTAAGCTCTGGTGGCCATCTTGTTCATCCGAGCATAATTAACAGTTTGAGCAATTTTGGTAGAGGGTCATCCAAGGAACATTCCTGTGAAATTATTTTGAAATCCATTCACTGGTTAAGGAGAAAAAGTCATTTAAAGGTTTTTCTATTTTTAGCTCTGGCGGCCATCTTGTTCGTCTGAGCGGAATGGTTTGAGCAATTTTGGTAGCGGGTCATCCAAGGAACCTTCCTGTGAAATTATTTCAAACTCCATGCACTGGTTAAGGAGGAGAAGTCGTTTAAAGCTTTTTCTATTTTTTAGCTCTGGCGGCCATCTTGTTCACCCGAGCGGCACGTTTTGAGCAATTTTGGTAGAGGGTCACCCAAGGAACATTCCTGTGAAATTATTTTGAAATCCATTCACTGGTTAAGGAGAAGAAGTCGTTGAAAGGTTTTTCTATTTTTAGCTCTGGTGGCTATTTTGTTCATCCAAGCTGAATGGTTTGGGCAATTTTGGTAGAGAGTCACCCAAGGAACCTTCCTGTGAAATTATTTCAAAATCCAATTTATGGTTAAGGAGGAGGTCGTTTAAAGGTTTTCTATTTTTAGCTCTGGCCGCCATCTTGTTCACCTGAGTGGAACATTTTGAGCAATTTTGGTAGAGGGAGAAGTCGTTTAAAGGTTTTCTATTTTTAGCTCTGGTAGCCATCTTGTTCATTCAAGCGGAATGGTTTGAGCAATTTTGTAGAGAGTCACCAAAGGAACCTTCCTGTGAAATTATTTCAAAATCCATGCACTGGTTAAGGAGGAGAAGTCATTTAAACGTTTTTCTATTTTTAGCTCTGGCAGCATCTTGTTCACCCGAGCAGAACGATTTGAGCAATTTTGGTAGAGGGTCACCCAAAGAACATTCATGTGAAATTATTTCAAAATCTGTCCAGCAGTTTTGGAGAAGAAGTCATTTAAAGCAAAAGTTGACGACAGACGGACGCACGCACTGATGATGGACAAAGACCAATCACAAAAGCTCATCTTGAGCACTTCATGCTCAGGTTAGCTAAAAATACATGGTCTTGACTTTTTCTCATACAAAAGCCTATTCAACAAAATATGACCTTGGCATATAATAGTTGAAGGTCATCCAGAGGCCATCATTTGAACAAAATACAATTGGCTAGAGTCCCCAATGCTACATGCCAAGTTTCATGTTAATCGGCCCACTGGTTCTGGAGAAGGTTTCTGAAGGGTGTTTACCTTATATAGGCATGTCAGCCATATCACTGGAAAGGTCTTGTGACAAGGAATGCACATGTGAAATATGAAAGCCCTATCAGTTACCATTCAAAAGTTATGCCCAATGTTAAGGTTTTTTGTGGACAGACAAACAAACAGACAAAAAGACTTTCAGACAGACAGACAGACCAAAAACTATATGCCCCCCAAATCTTTGATTCCTGGGGCATAAAAATTAGTTCAGTATTGTTATTCCTATATTCAATTATATTGTATTCTTGAATAATTGTTCTAAAGAATTTAAAATGTATTTCAAGATTGAATGATTGATGACCTAGATTTCATGTAAAAATGAAATTTCGATCAGCATTATGATAACTTACCCGTGCAACATATTACATTTTTTATATCTCCAAAATAGGCCCCGATAGCTCAGTTGGTAGAGTGTCCGCTCCGGAGAACGGGAGGTCATGGGTTCGATCCCGGGCCGCGACATACCAAAGTCGTTAAAAATGGTAATAGCTGCTCCTCGCTTGGCACTCAGATTTACGGGGTAGAGCTAGGACTGGTCGACCCAGTGTCAGGATAATGTGACTGGGTGTGGTATCATGTAATGTGTCTGGGACATGATACTTCAGTGAGGCAGCACTATAAAAGTGAGCATTGAGCTCCCTGTCGCAACCAGACACCGTCGTGATATGACTGAAAAATTGTTGAAAGCGACGTTAAACCCGAATTCACACACACATATCTCCAAAATGGCTACTTGTCTGATGAAAATCCATGATGATGATGATGATGATTTCGTGTTTAACGACGTGTCAACCCTCTTTGTGGGTCATAAGCGTCAAACGGTTTGAAAATCCAGGTTTTTTTTTTTATATATGCTCAAAACATAGGGTGTGGATGCTCGTTAGAACCCTTTTCACTGAGGCGGTTCTAACTAGTACCAACAACCTATGTCTTGGAGCAGAAATAAGAAAAAAAATGTGTACCCCATAAACCCCAGTTTTTTCTATATGCGGTGGGGTTTTGGGCGGTCTTCATTCCACGGACTTGTTCACGTGATGAGGAAATGAAAATTAATTCTTTGTCATATGTGGAAAATAACGCTGTTTAAATATTGAAATACAAATGTATCATCATCGAATATGTTGAAGTGGTTGTGTAAAGCTGGAATAAAAATTGAACATACAATCAGGACTTCATTTTTTTCAAAGTAAATAAAAATCTAAAATGAGTTCCTTTAAGAGCAATGAAAACATTCATAAGAAAGAAGATGGGTCATACTACGTAGTTTCGGCTAATAAAGCCTCATCAGTGACCCTGTAATGATCCGGCAAAGAAAGCCAGAGAAAACATACTGCAATTTTGCGGATTTCAAATAGGCAGTCAATTCAAAGACTGAGCTAAATCAAAATGGTGTCCAAATAGTTAAAAACCTTTCTAGAATATGAGTCTAAACCAATAATTTATTTCTGATTTCTCAGAATATTCACGCTGATCTCAAAGGACCAAAAGTAAAATATAAACTGCACTATGGTTGATGTACGGGGAGACGTTTTACGAGTTGAACACCTCTCGTAGTGCACAGGTAAAGATGTTTATAAGGAAGAGCTATTGTTTGGGATAAGAGTAAAGAAAACTCAACAGAAATTTTTTTATTGAACGTTCAATCAAGGTGCAAGTTGTTAGTGGCAGTGTTTTCAAACCGATAACATTACACTAGCCTTGCTGCAGGTTATACATGTATTGCAGGGATGTAACAACCACAAAATGGTATCATTGGACCATTGAAGATTATTGTTGCTACTTTGGACACACTGAGAATATTTCGCTGATTTTAATTTTCCGAGATTAAGACCAACCACGAAATTCCACTAACATTCAGCAACGTGGAAATTTTCCAGAATAGTTGGTTATTTTGGAGACGCTGCTCCCAATTTTATGGGACTTTTATCCGACATTGAGATGAAATGACATCTCAAGTCCTGCCACCCAATGAAACCAAAAAACTTATATGCATTGGACGGTCTGACTCACACTACTATGTCTGGGCTGGCTTAGTCCTTCTAAGCGGTTTACCAGTACTCGTGCGGTCAGTTTAAGCTCTACCTGGAAGCACCATGCAGCCCAATCTATTTCTCCAAGCCCCAATGGGCGGGGGCTTGATGAAGTTCTTTGTCAGTGATCTTGACCTAAAGGTCACATCACCCAACAGGAATGGAAGTAATTAAAACTTTAAACCTATATCTATCATCATGCAAAATATAAAAGGAATCCATCTAAGGGTCTTTAAATTATAAGGTCTTTTAAACTTTAACGCAAAAACTTTGACCCTTTGATGAAGTTCTATGCCTGTGACCTTGACCTTCAGGTCATACTTACTGATACTTACAGGATCACAGCATAACAAAAGAACAACTAACTAATAATGAACAGATGGAAAGACAAAACCTATAAAACCTTTGATATACAGATGGCTCGAACACCTTAGGGACTTCGAAAATCTGTTTGTGACAGGGGGTAGTTCGAGCCACTGAGGGTTACTGTCAGGAGGCATAACAAGATACTTTTGGACATCTTTTAGGTGTTCTATAATGAAACAAGAAAAATGCCTAATGGCATTATGGACGGGGTTTTTTTTTCAGTACGGTTAGGATGGTGGTGGCATGGGTGGGGTGTGCTGGTGTGGGGTAGGGTGGGGTGGGATGGGTTAGGAGTCGGGTGGGACGGGGTGGAATTTGTGGTGGGGTGGGGGGTGGGGTGGGATGGGGTGTGGTGGGGTTGTGGGGTGGGGTGGGCTTGGGTGGGTGGGATGGGGTGAGGTCGGGTAAGGTGGGGAGTGGTGGGATGGGGTGGGGTTGGGGGTGGATTGGGGTTGTTTTGGGATGGGGGTGGGTTGTGGGGTACGGTATGCTAGGGTAGGGTGGGGTGGGTAGGGTATGTATGTAAAACTAAGTATGCATGTATGTACAGAACAAATGCAATATCCAAACCCAGTAACAACTTTTTGTGGAGTGGGGGGGGGGGGGGGGGGGGGTATGATTTGTTTATGTGTTTTAAGAAGAAAAAAAAAAAAAAGTTTTTTTTTTCTATTTTTAGCTCTGGTGGACACTGATTTTAGCGATTTTGAAAAAGGGTCACCTAATGAACATTTCTGTATGTATGTAAAACTATGTATGCATGTATGTACAGAAAAATGCAATATCCTAACCCAGTAACAACTTTTTGTGGAGGCGGAGGGGGGTTGATTTGTTTATGTGTTTTACGAAGAAAAAAAAATAAAGTTTTTTTCTATTTTAAGCTCTATTTTTAGCTCTATTTTTAGCTCTAGTGGCCACTGATTTTAGCAATTTTGAAAAAGGGTCACCTAATGAACATTTCTGTAAAATAATTTATCCCAGGAGGAGATGTCGTTTAAAGAAATTGTTGACGGACGACGGACATCAACTCACCTTGAGCACTTTGTGCTCAGGTGAGCTAAAAAAAGAACGGAAAAAAAAAAAAAAAAAAGAAAATTCCATGCCTGTGCATGCATGTATGTATTATTACTAGCAACTATCAGGGGAGGAAGATAATAATTGTTCAAATGTGTTTATGGAGAAGAAAAGAAAAATAAAGAAAAAAAAGAATGAAAAAAGAAAGAAAAAAAAAAAAAGAAAAAGAAAAAAAAAAATGTCTCCACCGGGGTTTGAACTCACGCCCCTCAGATTCATAGTCAACAATAGGATTCGTAGTCCAGCACTCTATCCACTGCACTGGCATTTGAAAAAAGGTTAACCAAAAGGTAAACCTGAAAAACACAAGTTTGAAAAATGACAATTTCCGCCAAAATTTTAGTCTTTTGTGCCATTTATGGATAATACATGAAAGCGGTACCTCCACTTATGCATCAGTCCTGATATTAAAACAATCTGCTACAGAATAGATGAAAAATATCACTTTGAAAAAAAGGTTAACCAAAAGGTAAACCTGGGACGACGCCCGCCCGCCCGCCCGCCCGCCCGCAGGACGCCCGCCCGCCCGGACATCGCTATTTTAAAGGACGGATTTTTTTTAAAAACCCGTCCAAAAAGAATGCTGTGTGTACTCATTAGAATCGCCTCATGGAGGCGATTCTAATGAGTACAGCATACATTTGTAATATAAAACATGAAACTCTCCTAAATTACCTCTCCCCCCCCCCCCCCCCCCACTATTTGTTATGTAGATCATTTCCCTAGGGGTTAAAGAAGTGGTTCGACTCAACCATGGTAAACGAGCCATCGGTGTTTGAGCCATCGAAGTTTCACTGTACTTTGTATGCCAGGAGTATAATGAAGAGGGTTTAACACACAACTGTGACGTAATCTACAAGTCTAAGTCTTAAATACTGACCCCTAGCCCCACCCAAATGCTTGACCCAGGAGCTTAGATATTCCATATGAAAGGTAATGCTATATAGATATCCTGTACCACCAACATGTGAATGCAGAGATATGAGCAATGAAAAAGATTTAACACAAAACTTTGACGTAAAAGTTGATGAATGACTGGACAGAAGGAAGAATGAAGAAACAAATAAACAAATGGAAAGAAGAAACTTAAATATCCCCTGCCATACCTTCTGATAATGTGGTTACAGAGATATGAGCAATGAAAAAGGTTTAACACAAAACTTAAACGTAAAAGTTGATGAACGGATGAAAGTACGATCAAACTTATGTTCGGATGAATGGATGGAAAGACAAAACTATATACCCCTGACATACTTCGTATGCCAGGGATATAATTAATCAAAAGGGCATAACTTTGAAACTTAGGAAGGGGGAACAATCATTCTTGTGCAAGACATGTCATCCTGACCTAAAACATACTCCCATAAAATGATATTTTTAATGTAAAATTAATTTTAATTAATAATATACCTACCCATCACTACAATTATAGCCTTTTCACCAGACGCAGGTCTGGGACAGTCTGACACAAAAAAATCTAGCCAGAAATGCCACCGGCATGTCCCTTTTCCCGTGACCTCCCCAGCGTCGAGTCCTGATTGGTCGCTGATGTCACATGACCTATCAGACCAATAGGCAGACGATACAGGTCACGTGACCGCGATTTTCGCGCCGAGAAGGTCATTATTTCTTTCAGGAAAACAAATATTTCAGGCGGGGCTGGGAGGCGGGACATACCATTGTAGTGATGGGTAGGTATATTATTAATTAAAATTAATTTTACATTAAAAATATCATTTTAATATCAAATATAACTACCCATCACTACAATTATAGCCTGAATTCAAAGCAAGTGGAGGGTTGGATGAAAAATAAAGTTACACATACCTAACTCCTCCAACCTTGGTTGTTTATACCCCTTTTAAAACCATCCAATGATGGTAACGTAAGGGAGAATCCACCATGACTGCAAGGGATCCAAATCCAAAATTCACAAGTGGAGAAGATAAATGGACAGGAACCGGAGTCAAAATAGAAGGTTCATACCTATTCAAACAGGCTAACAAACAACCAAGGAAAATAAAATCCCAAAATAAGTGCTGCTCATAATAGATTGAGAAGCTACTAAACTACCCAAGGAATGAGTACCACTACGAATGGGAACCAAGCTCCTTAGGTGAAGGGATGAAAAGTAGCGTTGGAACATCCATTACGCAGTAAGATAAAACATTCTGAAGAAAAAAAACGGAGTTCCAATATGCCCAAAATGTAGAAGGTTCTAACCTCATACTGTATTCTGAATGATAATAGGGCAGAAGTGAAATTAGCATATACTGGTAGAAGCTTTATCACTTTACAAATCCACTTTGCAATCAAGGATGGTTAGAAATATATCCAAAACCCCTTGATTGAAAAGAAAAAATTCTCATGATAATCTCGAAACGTTTTAAACTTTCTAATGTATACAAAAAATTCACATTAGCCTACGATCCACGAATCCTGGAAATGACAGAACAAATAATAGTTTCAGACAAGGTTATTTATAGCCTGAAACAAAAATAGGTTGAATGAGAAGAGAAAAAGAAGTCATTGTTCTTCTCATACCTGAAAACAACCCTCTGCAATTGGCAAAGCATGACTATAACTTCTACGAACTGAAGCAAATGTCAAATGAAATACAGCTTGACTATCAAATGAACAAAAGAAGCTGAATTCACCGGATCGTAAGGTGGTTTAGAAAGGACCACAACACTAATGCAAGATTCCATTTGGATTCAAAGTCCTGGAAACCTGTCGGCATAGTGAAAAACCCCTTTAATAAGCTGGTGATGGTAGGGTTTAATGAAAAAGTGTGAAGCCGACTAAAAATTTTAACATGTTCGAGATTACTGATCTGTACCCTTCTCTTAGATGAAATAGAAATTGAAGGGTAGAGAACAGACAGAAAAAGAAATCCAGTAAAAAAAAACCTCCCTAGAGGAATTGTCTGGATTTATTTCCCTTTTTCTACACCAACTAGAAAATATCTTCCATCTTCCAGAGTAAAACTTAAGAGTGGAGATCTTTCTATATTTGAAGATACACTCGGCAGAGAAACCAGAAAAGTGTCTACCTTTGGTTTGATTCCTGACAACATCTGGATGTGTAAGTAAAGCATTTCTGGATTGAAATGGAATGCTTGACCCACACCTTTTAGATATTTGATCTGGAACTACTGGAAGACGGGTTGCAAGTCTTGAGACTAGGCTCAGAATGACTAAAAAACCAAGATCTCTGAGGCCATAGGAGGCGTAATCAGAATGGCTCGGCTTTTGGACGCTTGAATTTTTACCTAGAACTAGAGGAATTCAGTTGAATGGTGTAAACGCATATGTAAAAGATTCCCCCAATCTAGAGATTTTAAATCAACTGCACGTTCCAGGTGATCTGAAACTTGAAACACAATGGAAGTTGATTGGAGAACCGAGTTGTTTGGACATTTGATTAAAAAAGGCCCAATAAAGGTTCTCTCCATTTGAGAAAACGCCCTGTAGAGAACGGATGGTGAACTGGTCTATAGGGGCGATCCCAATGACATAATCTGCCCTGGAGGTGTCCGACAAGGATAGACATACCTTCCTGAAGACACCAAGTTATAATCTTCCATGTAAAAGCCAACAGGGAAGAGTAATGAGTCACTCCCTGATAAGTAGAAAAAACTACACTATTCATTTGTCTGGAGTAACAATAATGAAGCTGTTCCTCAGTTTGGAGCTATGAAGAACTGATAAACCAAGGAAATTTGTCTGAAGTTTCAGAATGTTTATACACATATACATATATACATACATATACGCATACACACATATATATATATATATATATATATATAGCCCCGCCTAATATAGGCCCCACGTTCCCTGAACAACTAATCCCTGAGGTTTGAAGTGGGAAACCAACCTGAAAGGCTGGCATGCGAAAAAACAAATAGGGAATAGTCTCTAAAAGAGGAGACCCCATTTGATACTGAGGGATTCATAAATCGTAGAGAGCAATCTTGATAATGGAATTTATTGCTCCTATAGACCGTATGGTATTTCCAGTGATAATATTAGCAAAAAAAACTGGAAAGGTCTAAGATGAGATTGTCCAGGGAAACTGGATCCAATTACTAAGTTTCTAAAAAGGGGAAACAAACCCCTGACATAAATCGAAAGTTTTTCGGGGCGTGAAAAAATTGGAGAAGTATCTTTGAGGTAGAGTCAATTTCAACTTCTCGATAAAGTGTATGAAATCTAAATTCACAATAACCTGTACACGTTAGGACAAGGTATGATAAACAGTATCTGTAAAAATGATTACAAAACCCATCATCGGAACACTACACGAGATTGGGGCCTAATTCTATGATGAGAGCTGCTTAATTAATTTCCATTAAGTTGGTGAACAGGGAAAACATTGATCCGTTGACAAATCCAACAAAGGAAAGGCAACGGACTGATACACAAAAATTCCATCCAAGGTGAAACGAAGGTATTTGCGTAATGACCTATGGATGGAGATGTGAAGGCTAGTGACCTTAAAAACTACGGAAATCGTCCCCGAATTTGGGAAATTTGACCTGACTAATCGAGGACGAAGTTTCCATTTTGAGATGATCGACTCGCATCATCATGTTAAGTGTGAGAAGTCGATGATGAGTCGATTTTCCCATTTTCTTCTTTTCTTTTCATTGATCCGTTGACAAATCCAACAAAGGAAAGGCAACGGACTGATACACAAAATTCATCCAAGGTGAAACGAAGGAATTTGCGTAATGACCTATGGATGGAGATGTGAAGGTAAGCGTCCTTTAAAACTACGGAAATCGTCCCCGAATTTGGGAGAATTGACCTGACTAATCGAGGACGAAGTTTCCATTTTGAAATGATCGACTTGCATCATCTGTGTTAAGTGTGAGAAGTCGATGATGAGTCGATTTTCCCATTTTCTTCTCGAACAGAAAGATCCGCCTGTAGAAGCCTTGGGAAAGGAGAAATTTTTCTACTTACATGCCTTTCTTTGGAGAAGAACCCTTCCTCTTCCAATAAAAAGATTTCTTTTCATGATACTATTTACCAGAAATAGTATTTGCATGTGAGAAAGAGAAAGGATTCCTAACGAACGCAATCCAGTAACCCTTTCTCAAAACTCATAAAATTCAAAATATATTTGATAAAAGAAGCCAAGGGTTGATAGAACTGAAATAGCTCGGCTCCTACTGGAAGAAGATGAAGAGGAGGGGAAGGAAGAAAGTCATTTGTTAGACTTGTGTCTTCCTCTATTGGGAGATTTCGTTCCAGTCCGACCTCTGGAACGAAAGGACCGTGTACCCTGATCTGAGAATGATCTACTAGTAGATGGGGACTGATTGAGATCTTCTAGTCGAGGGTGATAAACACTTAAAAGTCATCGGAAGTAGTCGAAGAGCGTCTCTTGGTTGCGGTACCTGTACTTGATACGCTCTCCGAAGACTTCAAAAAAGACGAGTGCCCACGGTCTTGAAGCTTGATTCTGAAAACGTTGGGAAGACATGGTCCGCTTATAGTTTTAGAATCAAGAGGCGCTGAGGCTCTAAGTTTTCATTTACTATGCTCAGTAAAAAACTGAACCAGTTATCAAGAGCAGATTTGCGCCAAACATGCAACATGGTGGTAGACAGCCATGGCATGTGAAAAAATGACCGGGAAATAAACAAAAGCATTAGAATAGCAGCTATATGGTCGGAATGCTCTTGTTTGAAGGCAAAGTGGGTAGAACTAGAATACCAGTCATAATGAGAACCCACTTAATAATAGTCCTGGTAAGAAGCTCCAATGTTAGAGCGTCGAAACAGGAAGTAATGCCAATTTCCCTGACGTCATATATACAGAGACTGAATCTGGGCCGAATTTTGGAATTTCATAAGAACAAAAAATTGATGTTTTTTGTTGTTAGAACCAATGTTCCAAGTTCTTTTCGCACGAGTGCCCCCGATCTTGAAGCTTGATTCTGAAAACGTTGGGAAGACATGGTCCGCTTATAGTTTTAGAATCAATAGGTGATGAGGCTCTAAATATGTCCTTCTCATAATCGCTAATTAGTAAGGACGAAAAAAGACCAACCTCTGAGTATTGATATATCCCCAGAGGATAATTCACTAGGCCCAGATTCAGCTCTAGGGGCAAAACACTCGAGGCTCAATTAAACTTCCCCAGTGTTAGGCCCTTTATTGTGTATCGTGCACTGAACATGCGAAATTGCCGAATCAAAATTGAGCATTCAAGGAGCCGTGCCTAAAACGATCAAGGCCGAATCGACCCAAGGCCGAAACGACCCACCGAAATAGGCCAAATCGATCCAGGTGCAAATTCGGGTCGAAAACGACCCAGGCCGAAACGACTCAGTACCGAAATGTCCCGGATTCACTTGCAATAGTTACGGTATTCCAATAAACGATGCCCAAATCTGTATGTTTTACAAGGGAAAACAATCCAATTTAATGATTATGATAACAAAAATTTATCATAATAAGAGGAAAGAAGCATATGACCAAGGTAAACTAAGTACCGAAGGTCCGGAAAGGTTACCTGATAAAAACCGGGATCGAAACCGTACCAAAATTCGTATGTAACATGGATTCGGAAAAAATTTTGGGCATAGGTTCCCCGCACCCCGGAGTCCCCGCAATTATGAGCAGGGTCTCTACGGGGTGGTCGACGAACCTATCCTAGTCAACCCAGGCCCAAATGGGAGGAGGGGACATAGACTGGCTCATCTTGATTCGGCAAAGGTGACCCACACGAATTGGATGGATTCTGTTTAGAAGATACTATAGAAAGGCCACAAAGGGACCTGAATATTATCCATCTGCATCGTGGGATTTATAAGTGCTAAACGAAGACGGGTCTTGCACATGTTCAAAACTAAATTAATGCTGAGAATTTTTATTCAGCGATACGTCTTCCGATACCGGAAGTGGAAGGAACACGCACAAAAACCGTCCTCTTTTCTGGCAATTTAAGTTTCCACAACGCCGACTTCTATTAAAACATTACCAGGAATAATACGAGCGTATACCCTGGCACATAACATGAAAAGAAGTGTGGTGCTTATCAAAAACCAAAAACGGTTGATCACATGATAAACAAAACTTCCAAGTGAAAATTCAAAATGGCGGACAACCACTACACATGTAATGTCGGCAGAAACACGCGAAATAAAGTCTCTAAGAATTTCGGAATAAACAATAAGCTTAAAAAGCCTAAGTACGTTGTGGAAACTCAAGGTAAGTGCAAAATCAAAAAAGAATAAAACACTTATCCGTTTATTCATTCTTCCATGGAATGTAGTTTGACGATCCTATCCCAAGCAAGTCTGAAAAAATAATGACCTTCTCGGCGCGAAAAATCGCGGTCACGTGACCTGTATCGTCTGCCTATTGGTCTGATAGGTCATGTGATATCAGCGACCAATCAGGACTCGACGCTGGGGAGGTCACGGGAAAAGGGACATGCCGGTGGCATTTCTGGCTAGATTTTTTTGTGTCAGACTGTCCCAGACCTGCGTCTGGTGAAAAGGCTATAATTGTAGTGATGGGTAGTTATATTTGATATTAAAATTGTATGAAGATATCCTGAATGGTTCTTACAAGAATGTTACCGATAGACAGCGACATGCAATAATATGTCCATTTTTTTTTTTTTTTTTAAACCCGTGGGCGTATAAAGAAACGTGTCATTTTAGTACCTGTAAACTCCCTCAACAACGATGAGTATTTTCTTCCATGGTCTGTGTGTTCTTGGCTGGCCATGAGCAACTGCTTCTCTTACTTTATGTTCTAAATCTTTCATGTCTGCAATATACATCGACAGTTGAGTAACCTTGTCAGACATTATGATAATGTATCTGTGAGATATAATCAAGTCTTAACCCTTATCTTGTTGTTCACGACAACCCCTATCTTTACAAACAGTGTAGATCAAGATCAGATGGCTTCTGAAGAAGCCATATGATTAGGATCTACACTGTTTGGCATTCAGTTTATGAATTTGTAGCAATAAATTACAAGTTATTTGATTGGTTGATAGACATAAATGGATGTGGCTTAAATGAATATTCAGCAACATAAGGGTTATATGTCTGTATAAAGACATTTTTCAGAAGATTTGCAATGATTTTTGGGCGTAGCCGTTATGTTTTTGGTTTTGTCCTACCTTTTCGTTATTCCATTGGTCAGTAAAACCACATGTTCTAGGAGATGGCCATTTCATTGGTCAATAATTTACATATTAATTAGTAACATTCAACAAATACGACAGTTTACCAAAGTATTCATTCTCTTCAGTTTAACCTTATGAAAATTTTCAGTTTTTATGTGCGTAATAAGGGCAGGTCAGTACCTTATTAATTTTCTAGTATTTTAATCTACCTCTATTTGAATGAACACACAATTAAGGATTTATTATTGTGAAAAGACAATCAAAGTCTTTTGGAGTCCATATATCTGAAGGCAATGCAAGCGTCTAGTGAAATTGACTTATTTAAGGCTTTGTTGTCTTCCTTAATATTGCCAACTTTTTAAAAACGTTTTTATTGATAACACCATTCTATTATAACATTCACTTTGATATACTCAACCTTCGAAAAAGGCGTTAAGTGGCCGTTCTAAGGGTGAACAACTCTGTAAATACCTACTTTTTTGTGTGTTTTTTTACAACTTTTGTCCTAATAGGACACAAAATGCATGTAGAAAAAAGCAACAACTCTTGCTTATATAAGGGCTTTTACTCTATCACTACTTTTAGCTGCCCGATGCACCTATATAGGTTGAGAATCTCAAAGTTTTGTTTGTTTGATTTGATTTAAATGTTAAGGTTAACCAGTGTCTAGAAGGCAAAGGATAAGGTTAATGAGTGTCTAGAAGACAAAGGATAAGGTTAACCAGTGTCTAGAAGACAAAGGATAGTTTAACCAGTATCAAAAAGACATATGATAAGGTTAACCAGTATCTAGAGGACAAATGCCAAGGCTAACCAGTGTCTAGAAGATAAATGTTAAGGTTAACCAGTGTCTAGAAGATAAATGGTAAGGTTAACAAGTATCTTGAAGACAAATGATAAGGTTAACCAGTGTCTAGAAGACAACGGATAAGGTTAACCAGTGTCTAGAAGACAAAGGATAAGGTTAACCAGTGTCTAGAAGACAAAGGATAAGGTTAACCAGTGTCTAGAAAATAAATGGTAAGGTTAACCAGTATCTTGAAGACAAATGATAAGGATAACTAGTGTCTAGAAGACAAATGATAAGGTTAACCAGTATCTTGAAGACAAATGATAAGGTTAACTAGTGTCTAGAAGACAAATGATTGGGTTAACCAGTATCTTGAAGACAATGATAGGGTAAACCAGTGTCTTGAAGACAAATGATAAGGTTAACTAGTGTCTAGAAGACAAATGATAAGGTTAACCAATATCTTGAAGACAATGATAGGGTAAACCAGTGTCTTGAAGACAAATGATAAGGTTAACTAGTGTCTAGAAGACAAATGATAAGGTTAACCAATATCTTGAAGACAAATGATAAGGTTAACCAGTATCTAACTCATCCTCTAGAAGCTTATCTCCACTTATTCCCTGGTAAATACTGCTAAGCGTCGCATGGTGTACCAATAAGAATTTACCTGTCACTTTTATGCGGCGCGCAGAACTCTATCGATATTTTATCGGCCGCATATAAGCGACGCTAGGGGATAATGAGTTAAGCCCCCAGTGGAATTTGTTTCACTGATTCACTGACCGTTCTGTCATGGTTTATTTTTGTTATGGTTTGTCTTTAAGTGTGTGTATCGCTTATATTTTTTGTTTTGGATAAGCAATTGGCCATTTTGTGGGAAAGTGACTATCCTTTTGGCTTTCCACTATTGGGGTTTCCATTAGGGTCAAGTTATTTCATGTTTGTGATTCTTTCCCTTTGTTGTCTCTGATGGGAACTATGGGTTAATTGTATCGATTTTTTATCATTCCCTTAACTTCTACTTTATTCAAAATGAACCACAATTATTCTAGCATAGTCTCTATTGTTTTATTACAGATACTTACTATTATGTTTGTATGGTCTGATAGAGGCCCCTGAAAGTCTGCAGCCAAGAACCAGAGAAGCATGATTCAATTCATCACTGAATATAAGACAACCCTGTAAGTAAATAAACATACATTTACATATACATGTAGTTACGCCTTTCAAGATGCAGTGAAACATAGTTGCACTTTTAAATTTGAACTCGACCATGTTTAATCCTTTTTGTATCAGATGGAATCTTCCACCTTATATATAGCAGGAGTCCATTTCAAAATTTAGGGGTGTCCGGTTGCATTTTCTTTAAAATTTATTCGGAAAATAGCTGAACTTTTTGCAAATGGTGTAGGCCCTGATCAGACGCCGCGTAGTGCGGTGTCAGATCTGGGCTTGCACTGTTTCTAATGGTACCCGTTTGGCGTTTCTGGTACAAAAAGGGTTATGGTAAGTGGCCTTTAGCTGGTATGTTACAGTGGTCAACAGTTACGATTCTGTTCTTAATTTTATACTTTGTGACACCGAATAGACATCTAGTCCTACGTGTCTGGAACTCATACAAACACCATATTTTTTTTAATTCTGTGACAAAAGGTATTTGCAACTTGCCTTCCCTAAACAAGAGCTGTCATCAGACAGGGGAGCCTCTTTGAGCATAGCTGGTGATTGGACCTATATCTATCATCTTACCAAATATGAACAAATCCATCATAACGTTGAGCTCTTCAAAAAAAAAAATAAATTCTAAGCCCATGACCTTAACCTTGAGGCATGGGTGGGTATTGCTGAATAAGATCTGTCATCATACCAAATATGAATCTAATTCACTACATTGCTTGAAAAATATGAGCTCTAAACACCTTTAACATTCAAAATTTCTAAGTCTGTGACCTTTAATTTGAGGTCATGGGCATGGGTGAGAATTCATAGCTCAAGATAAGGCTCTTTTTGTCATCCGAAAGGTACTGCTATTTTTCTCATTTCTGCATGAAAACATATGTTGTGGGTATTCATTAGAAGTGCCTTGGCATCGTGTTTCCAATGAGTACCCGCAACATATGTTTTTGTGCATTAATAAGAAAAATAATATGAACCATATCTATCATATGGCTTAGAAAATATGAGCTCTTAAAAAACTTTGACGTAAATGTGAATGCCGACTCCGATTCCAATGCCAATGGCAGTAGTGGCTTGCATAAATGATTTTGTTGGAGCAGTGGTTTCTGTGAAAAAAGTAGGTTTTAATTTTTAATTTTTATATCGGAATTGCCTTGGGCCTAGGTCAGAGAATGACTATGACCTTGATACTCAAGTAGTTTCACTCACTCAACTAGAATCGCACAGTCGATGGCAAGCCATCGCATAGCCCACGCTTCCCCGCGGGCCCCACCCCCTGGGCCATCCCCTAGGGGTGTTTGACCCGAGGGGTAAAATTTTGATTGTGATGTATTCTACTCATCATGCCATTCGATTATGCTACACGACAATGTTCTGAAAGCTTTGATTTTTTATCCCCAAGGTGCCCCACCCCTGGCCCCACTCCCAGGGGTAGGATCAAAATTCCGAAAGTGTTATGCACTCCCCAGACCAAAGTTTTATCAGTTCCCAAAGTTTCAAGTTTCTATCTATAACGGCCTAGGAGGAGTTATCAGGTAACAGTAATGTATGGGGGTAAAGGGGTCAAAATCAGTTTGTGACCTCTGGTGACCTCAAAATTGACCCCAGGGGTCAAATTTTGGTTGTAATGTTTTCTACTCATCATGCTGTTCGCTTTGATGTATTACACGACCATGTTCTGGAAATTTTTATGTTTGACCCCCGCTGGCCCCATCCCCTGGGCCCACCCATAGGGGTGTGATCAAAATTCCGAAAGTGTCATGCACTCCCCAGACCAAAGATCTATCAGTTCCTAAAGTTTCAAGTTT
Source organism: Lucinisca nassula (assembly GCA_963580285.1). Classification (NCBI taxonomy): domain Eukaryota; kingdom Metazoa; phylum Mollusca; class Bivalvia; order Lucinida; family Lucinidae; genus Lucinisca; species Lucinisca nassula. Next base: position 65,459,018 of record OY757012.1, on the reverse strand, counting down.
CTATCTATAACCGTCTAGGAGGAGTTATCCGGTAAAGGGGTCAAAATCAGTTTTTGACCTCTGGTGACCTCAAAATTGACCCCAGGGGTCAAATTTTGGTTGTTATGTTTTCTACTCATCATGCCGTTCGCTCTGATATATTACACGACCATGTTCTGGAAATTTTTATTTTTGACCCCCACGGGCCCCACCCCCTGGGCCCACTCTTAAGGGTGTGATCAAAATTCCGAAAGTGTCATGCACTCCCAAGGCCAAAGATCTATCAGTTCCCAAAGTTTCAAGTTTCTATCTATAACCGTCTAGGAGGAGTTATCCGGTAAGACGGAGCTTGGAGAAATAGATTGGGCTGCACGATGCTTCCATGCAGAGCTGATACCGACCGCACATGAGTACTGGTAATCTGCTTAAGATGTCTTAAGCCTGCCCAGGAAAATTGCTGCGTTCAATGCTTATAAACCCTGCGGCAGGGATTGAGATGTCATTTCATCTCAATGTCGGGTAAAAGTCCCAAAAAATTGAAAGCAACGTCTCTAAAATGACCTAAATAGTGTTGACGAGGAGGTTAAATTACAAATCAAACAAACAAACACATTCCCATCAATACTATTTAGGTCATTTTGGAGACATTGCTTCCGGTGCTTTAGGACTTTTACCCAACACTGAGATGAAATGACATTACCACCCCAAAAAACGCTAGAGACAGTCTGACTCGGTCCACTTTGTCTGAGCAACCTGAGACCTTCTAAGCAATTTCCCATTACTCAGATGTTCATGGTTTCAGCTCTGTGTGGAAGTGCATGCACTCGGATCAATTCCTCCAAGTCCTGATGTGCGAGGTGCCACCTAAGCAACATTCTTGTAAAGTTTGAATGAAATTGACCCAGTAGTCTTCTAAAGCGAATTGAAAGACAATGAACATTGATATCGCAGGAAAGACTGAGTTCTCTGAGTCATCTAGTCAGCACACTGGCATCAGCCTGAGCAGTTCATATGCAACTTACTGCTATATATCCTACTCGTAGGCAAAATATTGGATAAACAGTGCAGTCTCAGACAGAAGCTAATACAGTCGAACTTCAATGGCTCGAACACCTTTGGGACCTCGAAAATCTGTTTGAGACTGTGGTAGTTCGAGCCACTGAGGCTTATTAACGAGGTACTTAATGTATGCTGTGTGTACTCATTAGAATCGCCTCATTGAGGCGATTCTTATGAGTACACACAGCATACATTTGCAATATAAAATACTAAAATCTCCTTAATTCTCCCCCACTATTTCTTATGTAGAGGACTTCCCTAGGGACTCAAAAATAGGTTCGACTCAGCCATGGTAAACGAGCCATCGGTGTTCGAGCCATCGAAGTTCGGCTGTACATGGTCTGGAAACATGGATGGATGGATCTGGTGTGATATTCCACTTACTTTGCTAACCAAGCAAGGCATGTTCATGGAATTCGTTGCAAACCCCATAGGGAATGTTATGGCTGATTCTGCACCAATGTACTTGGCTACCAAGTAATCTAGCTCCTTATGTACATCTAAATAACCTGAAAGCAAACAAACATGAAAGTTACAGTTACAGTTAACCCTTCTCTTGCTGAATATTCAGTTAAGCTACACCCATTTCTGACTTTGAACCAATCAGATTTCTTTTTTTTTTTTTTTTTTGATTTGGGTTTTATGGCCCTTTCAAGATTATTTCACTCATATCGAGCCGATCGTTAATCAGAGGTGGGCGAAAACCGGAGTACCCGGAGAAAAACCACCTGACCTTCCGTTGCAGAACTTGGCGTCTCACACGTGGCCCGAGCGAGGCTCGAACCTACGGCAGTGAGAGACCTAATGACTAAGAGTCAGCACTCTTATCCACTAGGCCACGGAGGCCCGTCAATCAGATTTCGTCATGCAATTTATTCCTACAAATTCATAAACTGAATGTCAAACACTGTAGATCCTGATCAGATGGCTTCTGATCTGGATCTTTTTTTATTTTTTGTTTTGGTTTTACGGCCCTTTCAAGATTATTTCACTCATATCGAGCCTATCGTTAATCAGAGGTGGGCGAAAACCGGAGTACCCGGAGAAAAACCACCTGACCTTCCGTTGCAGAACTTGGCGTCTCACATATAACCCGAGCGAGGCTCGAACCACAGCGGTGAGAGACCTAATGATCAAGAGTCAGCGCTCTTAACCACTAGGCCACGGGAGGCCCGTTCTGATCTGGATCTACACTGTTTCCAAAGATATGGGTTGTCGTAAACAGCATGATAAGAGTTAAACCCATTTTGTCCTGATTAGAATTTGCAGTTCATTCTAAATGTCAGCTTGTTTGTTTGAATTAAGGTTAAACATCCCCATCAACACTATGTCAATCATTTTGGAGATGTTGCTTTCAATTTTGTGGGACTTTTACCCAACAATGAGATGAAATGACATCTCAAGCCCTGTTACCCAGTAAATCCATAAGGCTTATATGCAGTGGGCGGTCCGACTCACGCAACTTTGCCTGGGCAGGCTTAGCCCTTCTAAGCGGTTTACCAGTACTCATGTGTGGTCAGTTTCAACTCTGCATGGAAGCACCCTGCAGCCAATCAATTTCTCAAAGCTCCGATGGGCGGGGGCAAATTGTCAGCTTGAGATTTTGTTGTTGTTGTTTTACAAATCACAGAAGACAGGGGTTTTGCCAAGAACCAACCCAAACATGTCCACAGAACCAGAATGTACATAGTTTAACCCTTCTCTTGCTGAATATTCATTTAAGCCACACCCATCTCTGACTTTGAACCAATCAGATTACTTGATGTAATTTATTCCTACAAAATCATTAATTGAACACGCACACGAGTACTGGTAAACCACTTAGAGGATCTAGGCCTGCCCAGGCAAAGCGGTGCGAGGCGGACCATCCATGCTTATAAGCCCTCTCGGTTTCATTGGGCGACAGGGCTTGAGACGTACTTTCATCTACACGTCGGGTAAAAGTCCCACAAAATTGGAAGCAACGTCTTCAAAATGACCTATATACAGTGTTGACTGCACTGTAAAACAAATTGTTGTGATTGGCTTTCTAAGGGTTAACAGCAAGAAAAATATTTAATACTGTAGTATTTTTGCTGAAAAAAAGTGAAGTTCTGCATTTGCTAAAAATGTTTGAAGATGTAAATGTTAATTGATGATTTCATTAGTTTTGAACCACGGGGCCCACTTTATGAGCGCCACACTAGTCCACAGTTACAAACTTACTGCTTGTTAACTGATTGTATACTGGTGGACTCTTCCACTGCTGTATGTTGGACAAGTCCATTTGTTATATTATGGGTGGCAGGCCTACTTTTTTCGTTTTTATTCATTTTTTGACGGAAAATTCTGTTAGCAAATAGTGCTGGCCCTGATCAGACGCTGCATTCTGCACGTCTGATCTGGGCCTGCACTGTTTGCCAAAGTACCCCTCTAAGGGGTTTTTTGAGCCCAAGAACCACCTTAAGTCTGCATTGCCCACCCTGGCTATTTTTAGGAGAGGATGTGCTAAAAATGACCTGTGTTCTTGTCTGGTTCCCAACTAAAGATACTTAAGTGGGGTGGAACTGGGGGCATGGCCCAGTCAGCCGATGAAATGAAATCTGAGGGTGTCTGGGGTCAAAAACACCTCTTAATTGACGCTCGCAAAATATGAAGCAAACAGTGCCAAACCCCTTAATTCTTGCCTTGACAGTTGTGTGGAGATGAAGATTTGGTTAAAACTACATGCGAAATCGCACTATTTGCTAACTTTGAGATGTCTCCTTGTTACCATGACAACAATAATTTAGCCAAAAAGGTTGACTTTGAAAGTTTACTGCCCAGTGAACATCCATGCAGAATTTGGTGTAAAACAAAGCATTTGTTATGAAATCATGGCTATTTGAAGTTGCTGTCAGGTGCAACACTGCAAAAAACTGGCAAAATTTACAAATTCCCAATGTGGTTATGGTTAACACCACATTAATCCTTGAGGGGTCTTTTTACATCACCTCTGAGAGAAAGGGAGAAGAAATTAAAGAAATAGTAGACTGGAGAGTGCATCACGTGAACAAGTCCGTGAAATGAACACCCCCTTACACCCCACTTTATATAGAGAAAACTGGGGTTTACGGGGATAAACAATATTTTTCTTATTTCTGCTCCAAAACATAGGTTGTGGGTACTCGTTAGAACCGCCTCATTGAGGTGGTTCTAACAAGTACCCACAACCTATGTATGCTGTATAAATAAAAAAAGTATCACAGATTTTCGTCAGAAAAGTAGCCATTTTGGAGATGTAAAAATTGGACTATGTCGCACGGGTGTGTTATCCTAATGGATAGTGGAAATATGAGGAAGAGAAGATGATAAGAATGAGGGAAATAGTAGAAACAAGATATGATAGCTACAATCATGGCCTATATATTAACCAGCTTATCACAACTGTAAACAAAAAGGCCATAATGGCCCTGGATCACCCATCTGAGCTCAAGATTTATCAGGTGACTGGGTATAGATTTCTATTTTAGTCTCAGACTGCCATTTTTTTCAGTGGAAACAGAACCATTTTAGCAATTTTGGTAGAGATTGTGAAATCATGAAAGCAACATTTCTTGTGAAGTTACTGAAATCAAAGATTTTTTTCTATTTTTAGGCTCACAAGAGGAACATATCTGTGACCGATTATTGAAATCTCTGCTTAGTAGAGGGTCTAAGCCTGCCCAGGCAAAGTGATGCAAGTCGGACCGTCTATGCATACAAACCCTTGGTTTCATTGGGTGGCAGGGCTGGAGATGTTACATCTCAATGTCAGATAAATGTCCCACAAAATTGGAAACGTCACAGAAATGACCTATATAGTGTTAATGAGGCTCTTAAACCTCAAGAAACAAACATCTATTGGAATCTGGCCATTAACTTGAGAGGTGTTGACGAGACAATTCTATTGCCATCTCGACTCTCAGAGCTAAACCATTATAACAGTTCTGATAGAAGCCTTTGATGGGACAGTTCTGTGAAAATAACTGAAATTAGGTCACTGGCTTCACAGATGATATTGGTTAAAGATCTGTTTCTATTTTAAGCTATGTCTGCCATTTTGTTCTGAGAAGCAAAACAATTTCAGCAATTTTGATTTTGAGTAATGAAAAGATTTTCCGTGTAAAATTATTTTTAAATCAAGCCTCTAGCTTGAAAAGGGATGTCATTCAAAGATTGTTTCTATTTTCGGGTTTGTTTCTATGTAGTCGGTTATTCTTTTTTTTTTTTTTGTTATCAGAGATGTTGCAATGATAAGTTAAAAATCCTTCAAGTGGACTAACATGTTTTTTGTCCAAATCTCAACAGAACCAAGTAAGGGTTGTGGCCATGTGAAATTGGTCCAAGCCCCACCCACTCCCTGTAAAAACTTCCATGGGGATTCTTCTGTCATGGTCAGCCCCCGCCCATAGGGGCTTGAAGAAATATATGGACTGCATGATGCTTCCACGCAGAGCTGAATCCGGCCCGCACACTAGTAGTGGTAAACCGCTTAGAGGATCTAAGCCTGTCCAGAAACTGCAGTGCGAGGCGGACCGTCCATGCTAATAAACCCTATTGGTTTCATTGGGCGACAGGGCTTGAGATGTCATTTCATCTCAATGTCGGGTAAAAGTCCCGCAAAATTGGAAGCAACATCTCCAAAATGACCTTTACAGTGTTGACGGGGACGTTAAACCTCAAATCAAACAAACAAATCTTCTGTCATGGTTTACTATTGCTATAGTTCTTTTCATCTTTGCATGCATGTATTGCAAATATCTTTTTATTTTGGATAGGTGTTTGGCCATTTGTGGGAAACTAACTGTCCTTTTGGCTTTTTGCTTGTAACATTTTAAATATAGTGAAGATATTTTATGTTCTTGTTCCTTTCCCTTTGGTGTCTTGGATGGGAGGTACAGGGTAATCATATCACTTCCTGATCATTGCCTTCACTTCTATGTGACACCATCTTATTCAGCAGAGTAGAATCATTTTAGACATTTTGGTCAAGGTTCATGAAAGGAATGCTTCTGTAAAATAATACTGAATTGTGTGTCAGTTACTTGCCTAGGAGGAGATGTCGTTAAAGGGGAATGGGAACAACTTTTGGAACTTCCTGTTTGCTGTTCTATATACTCTGTCCCACTGAAAAAGGGGGTCTACTCTTAAAGGAAAGAATTTGCTCTTCAGGAGCAAATTCTTTCCTTTAAGAGTTGACCCCTATTGACATGATAGGAGATGATGATGATTTCGTTTTTAACGACGCGTCAACCCTCTCTGTGGGTCAAAAGGTCACATTGAGATAGGAGACAAAAATACTTTAAAGGAGTTGCCACCCCTGAAGGTGTTTCCATTCCCCTTAGATTTTTCTGTTTTTAGTTCTGGTGGACATTTTGTTCAGTGAAGCTGAACAATTATAGCCACTTCAGTAAAATGCTATGCCGGAAAGGAACATTAATTTCAGTCAAAATCATTTTGAAATCAGGCCAATAGCCTTGGAGATGTCATTTAATGTTGTTGCTATTTTTAGCCATCTTGTTCAGTTTTGGTAAAGGAATTCCATTACAATAATACACCCTTGCAACATAGTGATTTTTTTTACATCTCCGAAATGTCTACTTTTCTGATGAAAATCTTTGATATGCTTCTTATTTATACTGCAAACATGGGTTGTGGCTGTTCATTAGAACTGCCTCATTGAGGTGGTTCTAACAAGTACCCACAACCTAAGTCTTGGAACAGAAATGTAAAAATAATGTATATGCCCATAAACCCCAGTTTTTTCCATATAAAATTGGGTTTAGAGGGATGTTCATTTCACGGACTTGTTCATGTGATGCTGTGAAATTATTATGAAACTCATAGTAACTGGCCCAGGAGATGTCATTTAATGATTTTTCTTCGCCAATTTATTCAGCTGAGCAAAATCATTTTAGCAATTCTGATTAAGGGGCGTAGGAGGTTTGGGGATCATCTATATGAAATTATTTTGCAATTGGGCAACTGATTAGGGAGATGCAAATTCAATATTTATTTCATTTTATTTATTTATTTTTATGCCCCCGCATCATATGATGCCGGGGGCATATAGTTTTTCGGTTTTCCGTACGTGTATGTCCGTCTGTACGTGTGTGTGTACGTACGTACGTGATCCTGTAACCTCAGGTTAAAGTTTTTGTAACAGGTAGAGCCTGAACTTTTAGAACTCATATTTTCCTAACCATTTGATGGAACTGGTTCATCTTTGGTATGATGATAGATATAGGTCCAAAGTTTTATTAAGCAATACCCCCACCCATGCCTGTGACCTCAAGGCCAAGGTCACAGACTTAGACATTTTCGATGTTAAAGACTCAGGTTAAGGTTTTTGTAACAGGTAGACTTGAACATTTTAGAACTCATATTTTCCAAACCATTTGATGGAATTGGTTCATATTTGATATGATTATAGATATAGGTCCAAAGCTTTATTCAGCGGTACCCCCACCCATGCCCATTGCCTCAAGGTCAAGGTCATGGACTTATAAATTTTCCATGTTAAAGACTCCAGTTAAGGTATTTGTACCTGGTAGAACCTGAACTTTTATGATGGCTTTGTTTCATATGATGATAGATATAGGTACAGTGTTTTATTCAGCAATACCCCCACCCATGCCTATGACCTCAAGGTCAAGGTCACAGACTTAGACAATTTTAATGTGAAAGATTTTAAAGAGCTCAAATTTTCCAAACTATATTATGAATTTGGCTTATGTATGCTATGATGATAGATACAGGTCCAAATGTTTATTTGGCAATACCCCCACTCATGCCTATGGCTTCAAGGTCAAGGTCACAGACTTAGAAATTTTTAATTAGATATTTTAAGAGTTGATATTTTCCAAATCGTGCGATGGATTGAGTTGATATTTGGTATCATGTTAGATACCTGTCCCATTTTATTCAGCGATTCCCCCACCCATGCCCATGAGCTCAAGGTCAAGGTCACAGACTTAAATTTTTTTTAATTATCCCCTCCCGGGCCATAACTCCTAAACCGTATGGAATATATTCATGAAACTTCACAGGTGCATTCATCACAGTGAGACGATGTGTCATGAACAAGGTAAACAACTCTTGCATTTTTGGTTTTTGGATTATCTGCCCTTGATGCATATATTTTATGATTGATTTGAAGTACATTTGTAATATTTTTATGAATGGCATTTGGCGGGGGCATCCGTGTCCTATGGACACTTTTTCTAGTTTTGTTTTTTGTTTTTGCTGACAGCCACATTTTGTTTAATGGAGTGGATCCATTTTAGCAATTTTGGCAGTTTTAACCCATAACAACCCCTATCTTTGGAAACAGTGTAGATCCAGATCAGATGGCTTCTGGAGAAGCCATCTGATCAGGATCTACAGTTTGACGTTCAGTTTAGGATTTGTAAGAGTAAATTACATCAAGTAATCTGATTGGTTCAAAGTCCGAAATGGGCGTGGCTTAGATGAATATTCAGCAAGATGAGGGTTAACAGGATCATTTGTGTAAAATTATTCTAAAATAGAAGATCTGTGTTGAAGAAATTGTTGTGTGATGACACACAACAGTCAATGGCACAGGGTGGTCACAACAATAGTTCACCTTGAAGCACAGGTGAGCTAATAAAAGAAAGTGATAAATAAATACTGTCAAAAAAGTCAAGGTTATCAGTTAATATTATTTGAATATCAATTTATCTTAGCAAAGAATTGTGAGTTCAGTATATGGCCTAGTTTCTGCCCTGCTGTAGATACTCTGTATCTTGTACACTTTAACTCTTACCATGCTGTTCACGACAACCCCTATCTTTGGAAACAGTTTAGATCCAGATCAGATGGCTTCTGACGAAGCCATCTGATCAGGATCCACACTGTTTGACATGAAGTTTATGGATCTGTAAGAGAATAAATTACATGAAGTAATCTGATTGGTTCAAAGTCAGAAATGGGTCTGGCTAAACTGAATATTCAGCAAGATAAGGGTTAACATTGGCCCTCGCCATCAGGGCTTGGAGAAATAGATTGGGCTGCATGATGTTTCCCAGCAAAGCTTAAAAGTTCTAAGCTTGCCCAAGCAAAATGGTGCGAATTAAACTGTCCCTGAATATAAACCTAATTGGTTTGTTTGGACGGTAGGGCTTGAGACGTCATTTCATGAGATGTGAAAAAGTCCCTTAAAATTGGAAGCAATGTCTCCAAAATGACTTAAATAGTATTGATGGGGACATAAAACCTCAAATTCAAATAAACAACCCTTGGTTTCATTGGATGACAGGGTTTGAGATGTCATTTCATCTCAATGTCGCGTAAACGTCCCATAAAATTGGAAACAATGTCTCCAAAATGACCTATACAGTGTTGACGGAGATGTTAAACCTCAAATAAAACAAACAAATAGTATTCAAGATATAAGGCAAAATCACTAAACCACGAAATATAAGTCACACTGACCTAGATATATTTTGAGGTTAATCATCAGGCCACATGAAACTAATAATCCAGGTATGACATTTCTCCATCGAATAGTATTCAAGATATTAGGGAAAATCACTGAAACATGAAATATAGGTCACCCTGACCTGGATATATTTTGAGGTTAATTATCGGGTCAAAGGGAACTAATATCTCGGGTATGATAGTTCTCAAACAGACTTTTCAAGATATAAGGTAAAATCACTTGACCATGAAATGTAGGTCACCATGACCTTCACACTTTTACACTTGAATCAATGTCACATATTTGGCTGATGTATAACCAAGTGTGTGTCTTAAATTACAAACATAATGGAAATGCATATAAAATACATTCCAAAAGTGTCCTAGATTTTGACCCCTAGCCCCATAACCTAGGTATGAACCCAGAGCCATGTTTCTTTGGTACTTCAGAAGACACTCCCAGGCACCCAAGTTGTAAATATGAATGCTCTGTGACGAGTGAGTGTTGAGATATAAGCATTTGAAAAACTTTAACATAGTATTACAAAAAATGTGTCCAAGATTTTGACCCCTAGCCCCAACCCAGGCTCTAGGAATCTCAGAAGACACTCCCAGGTACCCAAGTTCCAAATATGATTGCTCTGTGATGAATCACTGCTGAGATATAAGCACTGGAAAAACTTTAACACAGTGTGACAGGAATGGGAACGGTTATGGTAACGCGGATGACTGGGGTGACAGCAATAGCTATCCTTGTACTTCGTACAGGTGAGCTAAATAGGTTTCAAGTGTTTAATGGTGTGCAAGAAATTAGTTTTATATAATAAACTTTTATCTTTCAGATTTTATTGACTTTCCTAAATTCTTTACTTTTTAGAGAAACATCATTTTAAGTAACACTGAAGTTGGTCTGTATATTATCAAGTACCATTAAGTCGTTAAGGAGAATGGGAACACTTGGCTAAATTTTTGGCGATTTTTTAAAGGGAGACAACTATCAGGACTTCCTGTTTGCTTTCTCCCACAGAAAAAGGGGTCTACTCTTGAAGGAAAGAGTTTGCTCCTCGTGAGCAAATTCTTTCCTTCAAGAGTTGACCCCTATTGACATGGGAGACAAAAACTCCTCCAAGTATACCTTTGTCTCTCATGATGATAGTGGTGCACTTCTTCCCTTTTAACCACTTTGTACCAGAAATCCCTAAACTGGACACTGACAAACAGTGCAGGCCCAGATCAGATGCCAGAGAATGTGGCATCTGATCAGGACAGCCTACACTGTTTGCAAAATGTTCAACTATTATCCAAATAAATTTTGTAAGGTAACATAACCTGTCACCCCATAATTTTCAAAATGGACTCCTGCCATATATATGGAGCAAGATTCCATTTGGTACACAAGAATTCTGCTAAAGGCTGCTTATGTCGCATGTCAAGTTCAAAGATAGATGTTTGAATTAAAGTTGCCATTCCTAGACGCAAAACTTATACCAAGTATTAATAATGAAGCTCGTTAACTTCTTGAGAAATGGACTTTAACATTAGGGTGAATGCTAGGTTTGATGCAATAGTTTACAAAGCCAGTGAGCCATGAAATGTAGGTCAAGATCAGATATAGATGACTGCATTATAGTTGCCATCACTAGATGCAAGCTTCTACTAAATATCATTTACCCTTATCTTGCTGTTCACGACAACCCCTATCTTTGCAAACAGTGTAGATCCAGATCAGATGGCTTCTGAAGAAGCCATCTGATCAGGATCTGCACTATTTGGCATTATGTTTGTGAATTTGTAGCAATAAATTACATCAAGTAATTTGATTGGTTGATAGACAGAAATGGGTGTGGCTTAAATGAATATTCAGCAAGATAAGGGTTAATACAGCTCTTATAGTTCTTGAGAAATGAACTTGAATACTAGGACGAATACCAGGTTTGATGCAATAGTTTACTAAGTCAGTGAACCATGAAATGTACGTCAAGGTCAAATATTGATGTGTGCATTATAGTTGTGATCCTCAGATGCAATTTTGTACCAAGTTTCATTCATGAAGCTCTTACCATTCTTGAGAAATAAACTTGACTATTTGGGTGAAAGCTAGGCTTTTTGCAAAATTTAATGTTGACGACTGACAAACAGGTGAGGGGACGGATGGACGGATGGAAAATCAGACTCCTATATCGTGTCATGCTAAAAGCCTACACGACAAAAGTGGATTAAGAGTAGGCAAATGGGTTGCATTCATAAGTCTTTTCATTTGTTTCCCTTGAATGACAAAAACTATGCAAGGTGTACCTATCCACCTCATTGTAAGTGTGTACATTCCACTGTAGGAAATAATGAACCACTGATAAAGTATCAGAAGTACATAGGAAAAGTACTCCCTATCACGCTTACCCATTGTATACTGGTGGACTCTTCCACTTTCCATTTGTTTGTTTGTTTGTTTGTTTTGCAGTTTAACTGCCCAGTTAACACTATTTTAGGTCATTTTTGAGCCGGTCAGTTTACTTATCCACACTTTTCCTGGGCAGGCTTATACCTAATTGATTAACCAGTACAGTGCACAATCTTTCGCCAGAAACTGACAGCTGCCCTTCTTGAATCAGTGGAAGGGAGAGAATGACCGTAGAAAAGATTTTATGATCAATCTCCACCAAAGAATCTTGCCAACCCCAGCAGGTATCAAACCCACGTCCTCCTGATCACCAGTCAGACGTGTATCCCACCAAGCTACCGAGGCAGGCACACTTTCCATTTGTCATTTTAGGGGTGTCAGGCCTACTTTTGCACTTTTTGCTCTATTTAGACGGAAAATCCTGTATGTAAACAGTGCAGACCCTGATCTGACCCGTATTCTACGGCATCTGATCTGGGCCTGTACTATTTGCCAGGGTACCCTTTTGGGAATTACCAGTCTGAAATGAAGGCCCCCGCCCATAGGGGCTGGAAGAAATATATGGGCTGCATGATGCTTCCACGCAGAGCTGAATCAGGCCCGCACACTAGTACTGGTAAACCGCTTAGAGGATCTAAGCCTGTCCAGGAACCGCGGTGCGAGGCGGACCGTCCATGCTAATAAACCCTATTGGTTTCATTGGGCGAAAGGGCTTGAGATGTCATTTCATCTCAATGTCGGGTAAAAGTCCAACAAAATTGGAAGCAACGTCTCCAAAATGACCTTTACAGTGTTGACGGGGACGTTAACCCTCAAATCAAACAAAACCAATCTGAAATGGGATAATGAAACTGATAAAAACATACCATAACAATGTTTTTACCTGGTGACCTAATTTCTGTTCTCCACAACTTTCAGAATGAGAACAAGGCTTACTGCCCAATACTTCAGCTACCTGTATAGATATGACCATTTTGATACAGTCAATGAGCCTGTCAAGATGAACAAGTACCTGTCTAATATCACATTTGATCCCTGATGAGCTCAAATATGTGTTCATGGTTGCAGCCCTTTAACCCATTTAGTACCAGAAACCCCAAAACGGGTACCCTGGCAAACAGTGCAGGCCCAGATCAGACGCCGCAGATTGCGGCATCTGATCAGGGCCTCCACTGTTTGCAAAAGTTTAGCCATTTTCCAAATAATTTTTTAAGAAAACACAGCCTGACACCCCCAAATGTTGAAATGGACTCCTGCTCTATGTATAAGAAGGAAGATTCCATGGTTCAAGATTTGTTTAGTTATAGGTTATATATTTCAGTCATTTTCCTAATAAGTTTTGATGAAAACACTACCTGACACCCCTTAAGTTTGGAATGGACTCCTGCCATATATACTAATATAAGGAGGAAGATTCCATTTGGTACAAAAAAGGTTAAGCTCAACATCTCAATATCGGGTAAAAGTCCCACAAAATTGGAAGCAATGTCTCCAAAATGACCTTTACAGTGTTGACGGGGACGTTATACTGCAAATCAAACAAACAAATCAATATATGAATAAGTCATTTTAGACTGGAGATAACTGTAGTAATAAAATCATTGCAGATGCTACATGATACCCTGTCACTGCTGGTCAATAACAGACAGCCCATAGGGGCTAGAAGAAATATATGGGCTGCATAATGCTTCCACGCAGAGCTGAATCCGGCCCGCACACCAGTACTGGTAAACCGCTTAGAGGATCTAAGCCTGTCAAGGAACCGCGGTGTGAGGCGGACCGTCCATGCTAATAAACCCTATTGGTTTCATTGGGCGACAGGGCTTGAGATGTCATTTCATCTCAATGTCGGGTTAAAGTCCCACAAAATTGGAAGCAACGTCTCCAAAATGACCTTTACAGTGTTGACGGGGACGTTAAACCTCAAATCAAACAAACAAAACAATAAGAGACATGCTTTCTTCGGATATTTCAACAGCAGATAATCTTAGAAATGGGACAGTCAGAATTCTAAAGCTCTGATACAAATTGTGGCAAAAGTTTTTGATAGTTTCTGATATTCACACAAGATTAATTCAAGTGGTACAGAAACTACAGACATATAAATATATTTCAGACAAATCAAGGGCATGCAAGTCAAGAACTGAAAGGCCCAGAGTAGCTGTCCTTGGCTGCAATATGCAACCTACCTGTTAAGTTTCATCAAGCTGTTCCATATAGCACAGACATTGGGGAGTATATTATGTAGATGGTTACAGCCTTTAATTACAGTAAAATTCCCATATTAAGACCACCTTGGGGACTGTTCAAAAGTGGTCTAAAAGACCACTTTTGACCAGTTCCAAAGGTGGTCTCTGACCAGAGGTCACTGTATGCAGAAAACACAGAAAGAATAACTGAAACTTTCCAAATAAGCTTTTTAAAGCAGCATTACCGTATTCGACCTATTTACCGCACATGCTCCTATAAGCGCACACCCAAGCTTTTTCTGGAAAAAATACACAAGCGCACACTTTACAGTAACCTCCCAACAAATTCATATTAAGTTTTGCTGCATCTTTGACCCAGACAACCATATGTATATGTGGTGAATCCCTATGCTGAAATTCTACTCTATAAAATAATCATATCTGAAGCTTTTTATTCGTATTTTTTCGTATTGAGTGTGCACTTATTAGGTAGATTTTTCACCACAATATTTTCATAGAATTTTGAAAAAACTAAGCACACGGTGTGGTAAATAGGTCGAATACGGTAGTCTCAATTTTTGGGTCTTAATAGCGGAATTTTACTGTATTTGATTTAGCCTTCAGAAATATTTCCTGTTGTCAAAAAGCAATTCACTGAAAAGCATTACCCACTACAACATTTTATGGGATTTCGGCTTTAAACATAGCATGTACCCACAGTTTGTCAATGCCAATTACACTGATGCTATTCAAATCCTAACAATGCATTACCTAGCTCTTGCCGGCTGCCCATAGATGAGACACCATACTCGTGTGTGACCTGTTCCACAGCATCTTTACATCGTCCTTCTTTTTCAGCAAACCCCAAATAGTTGTAGGATCCAAAGTTCATAACATTGTGTCGCCTCCCAGTTAGTCTGAAAGAAAGAAAATCATACAGTTGCAGTAGAAACTCACTGATTCTGCTGCTGAGTTTTCATAATACAGTCGAACTTCAAAGGCTCGAACACCTTTGGGACCACGAAAATCTGTTCGAGACAGGCAGAGTTCGAGCCACTGAGGGTTACTGCCAGGAGGCATAACGGCATACTTTAGGACATCTTTCGGTGTTTTATACAGAAAAATGTATGCTGTGTGTACTCATTAGAATCGCCTCGTCGAGGCGATTCTAATGAGTACACACAGCATACATTTGCATATTTTCCACATGTTCTATATACCGGTTTCTCCTTAGGGAGTTAGTGACAGTCAGTCATAGTTACCTTGAAAATCACCAAAATCCTAGCTAAAATCAGGACTTTCCAAATTACCCACAATGACAGTAGTACTACAAAGGTACAACAGAATCCATTTCTGGTGATAAAAAGTGGTGACAAGCTGTTTTTCAACAATTCAAAGTTCTATAAAAAAACCTTGAAGAATGGGAACACTGAAATCTTATTTGAAATTCAATTTTCACAATTTCTTTACCATCAAGGATAGCTTTTGTCAATTCTCCATTAAAACCTAAGTTGTGGGTATTAAGTAGAACCTCCTCAGCGAGGTGGTTCTAATAAATACCCACAACACATGATTATATGAAGAAATAAGGAAAACTATCCTTCAATTCTCCAAAAATACCAAACTTAGCTGTTGCTATGCCTCTACGACAAATATGGCTCAATAAAAGAGGTCAAGGTCAGCTCTGGCAATTCTTCCAGATTTTCATGCAGATTTTTGTAAATTCAGTAGGGACAAGGAAAAAACTTTACTTGTCCTCTGTAAAATTCTACTTGTCATGGCCCCCGCCCATTGGGGCTTGAAGAAAAAGATGGGCTGCATGATGTTTCCATGCAGAGCTGAAACCAATCCCACACACGTGTGCTGGTGAACCGCATAGCGGATCAAGCCTGCCCAGGCAAAGCGGTGCGAGTCGGAACCGTCCATGCTTATAAACCATATTTGTTTCATTGGGCGGCAGAGCTTGAGATGCCATTTCATCTCAATGCCGGGTAAAAGTCCCACAAAATTGGAAGCAGCGTCTCCAAAATGACCTTTACAGTGCTGATGGGGACGTTAAACCTCAAATCAAACAAATCTAATTGTCATGGACAGTGGACAAATGGAATTTTCCAGCCCTGTGTTGCCATGATTCTCTGTACAATTTTGGCCAGAATTCTTCAATCTGTTCAAAAGATATGATGCAAACAAGTGAAAAAACCTTAAGTTCTATGTAACCTTGAAAAGTATGTCAAGGTCAGCAAAATCTAATCAAGTCTTCAGTATGCTGAACTCATACATGTAAATTGATACCAAAACAGAGTGCAAAATAGGTAAGTCGCAATGATACACTGTACCAAGTTTGACCACAATTCATAAATTTGTTCAGGAGAAAGTGTTCAGCGACAGAGGGCAAACAGGTTAGTTGCAATGATAAATTGTTCCAAGTTTGACCACAATACATAAGTTTGTTCAGGAGAAAAATGAAGTCAAGGTCACCAAAATCTAACCAAGACTTTGGTAGGTTGAAATGATGAATTGCATTAAGTTTGACCACAATTCATCAATTCATTCAGGAGACAGGGTGCAGAACATTTATTTTTGGCCATATGTATGTATGACAGATTTTGGAGACCTGCCTTAAAATGAGGTCATGGTCACCAAAATATAATTAACCCTTATATTGCTGTTCATGACAACCCATATCTTTGCAAACAGTGTAGATCCAGATCAAATGGCTTCTGAAGAAGCCATTTGATCAGGCTCTACCCTGTTTGACATTCAGTTTATGAATTTGTAGGAATGAATTACATCAGGCAATCTGATTGGTTCAAAGTCAGAGATGGGTGTGTCTAAAATGAATATTCAGCAAGAGAAGGGATAAGACTTTGGCAGATTGCAATGTTATATTTTACTGAATTCATAAATTTGTTCAGGCAAGCTATTTTTGGCCCAAATTTGACAGGTTTTGGTAAGCTGTTACCTTGAAAATAAGGTCAAGGTCATCAAAACCTAATCACTGTTTAGCCTCATCCTGTTGGTCCAATGAAATCAGAAGGCTTATATGCATTGGAAGGTTTGACTCAAAGCGGTGTGAGTCCAGTGCATATAAGCCTTCTAGTTTCATTGGACGACAGGGCTTGAGATGTCATTTCATCTCTATGTCAGGTAAAAGTCCCACAAAATTGGAAGCAATATCTTCAAAATGACCTAAATAGTGTTGACAGGGACATAAGAACTCAGTTCAAACAAACAAACAAGTAACCCTAAAAGTTTGGTAACAATCCATCAATTGGTTCCGGTGATACAGTGTTTCAACCAAAAGCCAATACGGTGTTCAGAAGCATGCAGAAAATAAACCAGCCAATCATGATTGGGATTACTGTCCTAAATCGTCAATATATACAAAGTAATGGAATATTGAAGGGTATAGAAGTTATGGCAATGGTAATTTTGAGACAAGTGTGACAACTATTGGCTCTTTACTACTTGAACTAGAATCGCTTTGATATGTAACACGACCATGTTCTGGAAATTTTTATTTTTGACCCCACCCCCGCGGGCCCCACCCCCTAGACCCAATTGACCCCAGAGGCCAAATTTTGGTTGTAATGTTTTGTACTCATCGTGCCTTTCGCTTTGATATGTTACACAACTATGTTCTGGAAATTTTTATTTTTGACCCCCAGCCCCCCACGGGCCCCACCCCCTGGGCCAACCCCTAGGGGTGTGATCAAAATTCCTAAAGTGGCATGCACTCCTCAGACCAAAGATCTATCAGTTTCCAAAGTTTCAAGTTTCTATCTATAACCGTCTACGAGGAGTTATCCGGTAAGACGGATGGACGGGCGTACATACGGACATACATACGGACGTACATACGGACGACGAAGACCATTACAATATCCCCACTTTT
Source organism: Lucinisca nassula (assembly GCA_963580285.1). Taxonomy (NCBI): domain Eukaryota; kingdom Metazoa; phylum Mollusca; class Bivalvia; order Lucinida; family Lucinidae; genus Lucinisca; species Lucinisca nassula. The sequence continues at coordinate 65,441,059 of OY757012.1, read as the reverse complement.
TCTTCGTAAAATGTGGGGATAATTACCTGCTTTTGCTTTCAGAATACAGTCAACGCTGGTTATCTTGAACCTCACGGGACCGGATAAAAAAGTTTGAATTATCCGTAGTACGAGATAACCAAAGTGTGACGTCACATGCATGTCAGAGCCCATTATTTGCCACGATATGCTTGGTATTCTTGGTTATTTTAGAGTAAAAGCACTTACATGCACCGCTTATTGAGTTTTAAAATTTGTTTTTGAAAGTTATGGAGCTTGTCGAAATATTAAGATTATAAAAGATTTCTCACATATTTTGTTGCCTTTTAAATTCCTGCAAATTTGGGTATTAAATGGACTGGTAATGCAATGCTTATATCACTTCGATGAGCAATACATGCTATATGCAATATGGTAGTCCCCCGTATTGATTTAGACAGTTTAGGTCCTGCCGAGAACGCTGGTCATGAGCCATCTTTTTAGGATCTACACTGTTTGTATGTGCATCAGGACAAGGGACAGTACTCAATTTTGACACTAAAGACGAGTATGTAAAACAACCAATTAAAGAGACTTGTCATACCTAATCGTATATTAATACAAATCAGAGGCGCCTTTTATCACGGAAGTCTTTGAAATCATTGAAATGAGACCGTGGTAAGATCAAAGGTTGAGCACCGCATTTCAGTCTTATGTGCACATGATTTTCGTAATCGCGGTAAAGGTATTGTTTGGGCTAATTTTAATTGCGAACACACCTGCACAAATTGGAAAATTAAAAACCCTTTATACAGGGAAAATACATTCAAAATATGAAGGTTCTATCACAAATGGTTCAAAAGTTATTACCAACGTTATTTTTTTTCTTAAAAGTTAGAGTACCGGTAGGTCACAGGTCAAGGTCAAAGGTCAATTGTTTTTGTGTAAGTGGGAAGTACATGTCACAAAGAACCCACATGCCAAACATGAAGGCTCTATCTCAAACAGTTCAGTGGTTATGACCAATGTTATTTTTTTTTCTTTAAAGTAGGTCATGGGCCAAGGTCAAGGTCACAGGTCGAATTTTTTTGTATGTTTGGAAAGCCCTTGTCACAAGGAACCTATATGCCAAATATATAGGCTCTATCTCAAACGGTTCAAAAGTTATGACCAACGTTAAAATTGTTCACGTACAAACAGACGGGGCAAAAACAATATGTCCCCGCTACAGTTACCGGGGACATAAAAATATGTGAAAAAAAACCTCAAGTGGTGTGATGGCGGGCCGACAGACTAAGAAAGGGATTGATTTTTTTTTTTTTTTTTTTTGGTTTGGGTTTTACGGCCCTTTCAAGATTATTTCACTCATATCGAGCCGATTGTTAATCATAGGTGGGCGAAAACCGGAGTACCCGGAGAAAAACCACCTGACCTTCCGTTGCAGAACTTGGCGTCTCACACGTGACCCGAGCGAGGCTCGAACCCACGGCGGTGAGAGACCTAATGACCAAGGGTCAGCGCTCTTATCCATTAGGCCACGGAGGCCCGTACTAAGAAAGGGATATCACAATACCCCACCACTATATTGTGGTGGGGTATAAAAACATGTCCTGGGGGTCCGAAAGCTGGTGGTGATATCTATCAAGACTGTGTGCCTGTACAGGAGACAAACACGCCCTGAGGTCCTGAGACTTGTGATGACACCAGCTAAATTGTGTGCCTGCACAAGATAAGAGCCGTAATTTCATGGCTCTCACATTAAAGCAGACTTACTCAAAGTTCCAACCATAGTCTGGTGACGTTCTCTCTAGAACATCCATAGTTGCCCCAGCAGCACTTCCAATGGGCCGATTCCAGCAGTCTCGAATACGTCTGTAAAGGTTTCTGGTGTAAAAACTCTCCCAACTTTGATAGAGAGGGACAAAACCCTGAAAAATAGATGAAAATATTGTATAGAATTTTTAAGTCAAACATTCAAATTAATTTTTGGAAGTGTCTCCTGACAACCGGTTGTCAGGAGCATTTTTGCTATCAAAAATGCTCCTGACAACCAGCAATATTTTTACAATAAAAACCTATGATAATAGTATTATTTTTGTTACCTTTTTCTTGATACATGTTCAATGCTTTTTTGTCATTTTTTAGTATTCAAAAGAACTTTATTCATGTAATTTTTATTCAGATTCTTTTTTTATTTTGGAATAAATTCCAAGAATGGAATCAATCAAATTCTGGCCTATTATTTTTGTAATTGTAATTCAAGTGTGCAGTTATCATAATCGTGATCTGTACTTCTCCACTGTAGTTAATGATGTGGGTATTCATTGAATTGTTGTTATTCTAATTAATGTTGCAACATACATGTACATGTATCTTGTTGTGGTAATTAACAAATATTAACTTTTACAGCGTAAGATACAATTGTGAAATACAATGACTGATATGTGTATTGGCTGATAATTTGATATTTTTCTAATTTCTTCTCTAAAAGGGAATTTATGACATGTTATTTTCCAAAGCACTCAAGAAAAATGGCCCCTGTATTTATTTGGTATTTATTTTCAGGAATAAATTAAACATTTAATTCTGCAAATATCATGTTTTTCCTCTTGTTTTCAACTAGGCAGACCATTCAAATGAAATGTCAAGCCTGACTTTCTCTGAAAAAAAATAAAACCGCAAAAAAAAAAAAAAAACAAGAATGTAATCTTCTTGAAATCTGGCTTAGTGTGTTAAATTTGAGTTTAATAAGGATTTCAAAAAATAAAAAATCTTTTCCTCAGAATGGTTATAAAATTTTTTTGGGGGTAGGGGCAATCTGTGTGGGTAGGTAGGAGCACAGCAAACCAAGAATTTTTTAAGGATGGCCTCATTTACATAGAAACAAGGCTTCTCATTTAATGTGAATAATCTGCTATAGCCATTTATTTATCAGATAATATGAGGATTGACTATTCATGTAATTCATCCGCTATAGCCATTCATTTTTTTTTTCAGATAAATGGGGATTGACATTTCATGTGAATCATAAGCCCAACTTTTGTTATAAAAATTGTTCAAAATTCAGATGCTCACAGTTGTTATTGATACTTTAGGTGGTCTTAACCCTTATCTTGCTTTCACAACAACCCCTATCTTTGCAAACAGTGTAGATCCAGATCAGATGGCTTCTGAAGAAGCCATCTGATCAGGATCTACACTGTTTACATTCAGTTTATGAATTTGTAGGAATAAATTACATCAAGTAATCTGATTGGTTCAAAGTCAGAAATGGGTGTGGCTAATCTGAATATTCAGCAAGAGAAGGGTTAATAGAGGAATTTCACTGTATTTCATTTCAGTTAAAGGAAATTTCTTTGTTCCTACAGAATAGCTGCTGATGATGCTTGTTTAAGCCTTCAACAAAAAACTGATCCAAAAAAAAAAAATAATAAAATAAAAAATAAAAAAATATATATAAACAGAGATCGGTCCCCGCCCATAGGGGCTTGAAGAAATATATGGGCTGCATGATGCTTCGACGCAGAGCTGAATCCGGCCCGCACACTAGTACTGGTAAACAGCTTAGAGGATCTAAGCCTGTCCAGGAACCGCGGTGCGAGGCGGTCTGTCCATGCTTATAAACCCTATTGGTTTCATTGGGCGACAGGGCTTGAGCTGTCATTTCATCTCAATGTCGGGTAAAAGTCCCACAAAATTGGAAGCAACGTCTCCAAAATGACCTTTACAGTGTTGACGGGGACGTAAAACCTCAAATCAAACAAATATATAAACAGAAAATAAAAAGTTAATACTCAGATGAGTCTTGTCTGAAATAACATGGTTTCATTAGGCGGCAGGGCTTGTGCTGTCATTTCATCTCAGTGTTGGATAAAAGTTCCACAAAATTGGAAGCAACGTCTCCAAAATGACCTTTACAGTGTTGACGGGAACGTTAAACCTTAAATCAAACAAATAAAACAGAACGACAAGAAAAATGCCTAATCCAAATTTATGTAAACCAATCTACAGTACTGTAAACTTTAACTTTAACTTTAATTCTTGCTGAATATTCATTTAAGCCACACCCATTTCTGTCTATCAACCAATCAAAGGACTTGATGTAATTTATTGCTACAAATTCATAATCTGAATGCCAAACTGTGTAGATCCTGATCAAATGGGTTCTTCAGAAGCCATCTGATCTGGATCTATACTGTTTGCAAAGATAGGGGTTGTCGTGGATAGCAAGATGAATGAAATTGGGCTGAAGGTATATAAGTTGTCATTTAAATGCTTTTCTTTTTTTAGCTCTGGTTGCCATTTTGTTCACTGGAGTGGAACCGCTTTAGCAATTTTAGTAAAGGCTCATCTACATGAAAGTAAATAGTATAAACATTCCTGTGAAAGGCACAAAAGTTGTTATTTAATTTAAAGGTTTGTTCTATTTCTAACCCCGTCATTCCGTACATTGGAGCAGAACCATTTTAGCATGCTGAAATTTTGGTAAAGGGTCACCAAAGCAACATTCCTGTGAAATTTAAATGAATCTGGACCAAAGGTATACAGTCATGTAGGAGGAGAAGCTGTTAAGATTTTTTGCTATGAGTGAAACCATTTTAGCTATTTCATAAGAGAGTCACCTATTCCTGTACAGTTTGGTTGATACAGGGGGAATATCCATTGAAACATTTTTTGGCTATTTTTATGTCGGATGGCCATCTTGTTCTTTGGAGCAGAACCGTTTTAGCTATTTTGATAACCTAGGCAAAATTTCTGTAAAGTTTGAACAAAGTTGGGCTACACCAACAGAAACAAGAGTTGTCAGAAGAGTTCAAGACAACATAGCTCGTCTTTGGGTGCCTAAGTTGGATGAGGGCAAGTTATCAAAAATGAAATTTTTCTTCTGTAAAACAGCCCAACAGACTGCAGCAGTTAAAAGAGGAACAGATAGTACCCCTAAGAATCAATGAAGAAATCTTGTTTTAAGTGTTTTTATTTGAAAAAAAATAGCCACAGTTACCTTGACCTTGAGCCCCGGACCCTGAAAGTAGCCCGAGATATCTTCATATCCAACATTTGTGTGAAGTTATATTAAAATCCATCTATACATGTCATGTATTACATGAAGGCACTAGAGCGATGACAATGTTTTTCTAAAAATAGTCATAGTGACCTTGACCTAACAGGGATTTTCCTAGTCAATTTTGGGGCCAGTAACCAGCCCCTATTTTTCCCAATTTAGAGACAGATATTCCCAAATTTTGCAATAAATTTCCCAATTTCTGATGTTGTGCTACATTTTGATAAAAATTTCATGAAAATCGAACCAAAATTGACATAGTTACAGCTGATTTAAATTCCCAACTATAAATATTAGTGAGCTGTTTTTCCCAAACCCAGCAGCCCCTGGACCCCGATTCTGAAGGGTAGGAAAATCCCTGCCTAAGTCCTTGAGCCCCGGACCCACTGTGCTTTTAAAAAGAAAAAAAAAGAGGACCATAATGGTCCTACATGTATGATGCTCACCTGAGCTAAGAGATTTATATGTGGGTCCTGGGGCAGAGCAATTTTTGGCCCAAGGTCTATCTACATGTAAGTCTATGTAAAACCAGTGGGCCCCGGGCCTGGGCCATTTTTGGCCCCCGTGCTATACATTTGTAATTTGGACAATCATGGAAGACCTCCACTAGATATCAAAGACCTGGGCCTTCTGGATGCAGACAAGAAGAGTTTTAAGGTTTTCCTTATATATGTATGGCCCCAGTTTGGACCATTTTTGGCCCCAGGGCTATAATTTGAATAAACTTGGTAGAGGTTCACTAGATGAAGCTTCATGCCAAATATTGAAGACCTGGGCCTTTTGGTTTTAGACAAAAAGATTTTTAAAGGTTTTCCCTATGTACCTCTATGTAAACCCAGTGGGCCCCGTCGAGGGGCCTTTTTTTTGGCCCCAGGGCTATAATTTGAACAACCTTGGTAGAGGTCCACTAGAAGACACTTCATACCAAATATCAAATACCTGGGCATTCTGGTTTCATACAAGAAGATTTTTAAAAGTTTTCTCTTTTTTTCCCCTTTTTGTTGCCATGGCAACCAGAGTTCTTTATGGAATTGAATTCTTTGAACAATTTTGAGAGGACCACCTAAAGATTATTTCTGCCAAATTTTGTCAAAATCTGTTTAGTGGTTTAGGAGGAGATGTTGTTTAAAGAAAAGAAAAAAATTCCTCCATCGGGATTTGAACTCACGACCTCTAAATCCAGAGTCCAAAGCCTTATCCATTGCACAACAGAGCTTGTAGGTAAACTTTAACAAGGAAATACAGACAAAAATATTTACATCTCAAAAAGTCCAATTTAAGCAAAACAAAAACCTGGGAGATTATTTAAAATATTGATTTTTACCTATTGTTTATTTCATTTGAATATAAATTTGTGAAACCTCACAAATAAGAGCTTGCAGGTAAACTTTAACCAAATGCGGGCTCTGATGCCGACGACGCTGAGGTATAGCAATAGCTCCCCTTACTTTCATAAGGGGAGCCAATAAACCAACAAGAACAAATTCAATCTTTATTCAACTTACCGGTAATTTTGGCTCTGTACATGATTTAATGGTTTCAATGCCTAGGTTTCTGAATGTGTCTCTGATATGACCTATAAGTACTAGTAAACCATAACCCAGGTAAGTCCAGATTGCAACATAAAGTGGAGTTTCTTCAAATGATTCCCAGAATTTGTCTCGCCAATTGTCCACCTGAAAAAAATACTGTATTAGCCACACATACATGTACTTCATAATATGACATAGCAACATACATATACTAGAGAAAGCAACCAGTGGGTCACCCGGCCAGAGCCACCCTCAGATATATCTTTCGAACTTGTATGTATATGAATGAAGAAGTGAAGAAGCTATAAGAATCTATAAATGTGCTTGTAAAAGCTAAACCAAACATAAAATTTCTAAATGGACCAAGGGAGTGAGGGCATCAAAGTTACTGAAGGGGTGGGGGCATCAATGTTACTGAAGCAGCAGGGTGGGTAAGCATCAATGAAAACTTTGGACTGGTATGCAAGACTGATGCAAGTATCAAGTGAATTGTCTTCGAGTTTAGAACATACAGGCATTTATAAACTTTGTCATAAAACTTTAACCAAATTTATGTAAAATTTCTAAGTCTGTGACCTTGACCTCAAGGTCACTGTGGGGCAGGGGGGAGGGGGGGGGGACATGCATTTATGAAATCTTTAGACCAGTATGTAACTTCAGTGTGAGTATCAACTAAATATATTAAAGGGTTCAGAAGATACAATGTCTTAGAAACTTTAACGCAAAACTTTAACCATAAAATTTCTAAGTCTGTGACCTTGACCTGAAGGTCATTGTGGGGGTTGGGACATGCATCAATGAAATCTTTAGACCAGTATGTAACTTCAGTGTAAGTATCAACTAAATCTATCAAAGGATTCAGAAGATACAATCTCTTAGAAACTTTAACACAAAACTTTAACCGAAATGTTAAAATACACGGACGGAAGCACGGCAGGACGAAAACTACATGTATATACCCCATAACATACTTCGTATGCCGGAGGTATAATAAGGTGGGTATTTTGTGATAATTGAAGGATAGTTTTCCTTATTTCTCCATATAAACCAATGTTGTGGGTATTCATTAGAACTGCCTCGCTGAGGTGGTTCCATAAGTTTTTATGGAGAATTGACTAAAATTATCCTTCAGTTATCACAAAATAGCCACCTCATCTATTGCTATCATATATACCCTGTTATGAGAACACGTGTGTTCAGGGTTTGCAACCAGATACATGAACAGTTAAACCCTTTTTGTACCAAATGGAACCCTCCTCCTTATATATAGCAGGAGTTCATTTCAAAATTTAGGGGTGTCAGGTTGTGTTTTCATCAAAATTTATTGGAAACTAGCTGAACTTTTAGCAGACACTGGAGGCCCTGATCAGACGCTGCGTTCTGCGGCTTCTGATCTGGGCCTGCACTGTTTGCCAGGCTACCCGTTTTCGGGTTTCTGGAACTAAATGGGTTAAAGCCCCCTCCCATCGAGGCTTTAAGAAATAGAAGGGCTGCATGATGCTTCCATGCAGAGCAAAAACTGACCGCACTTGACCACTGGTAAACCGATTCAAGGGTCAAAGCCTGCCCAGGCAAAGCAGTGCGAGTCGAACCATCCATGCTTATAAACAACTATTGGTTTCATTTGGCGACAGGGCTTGAGATGTCATTTCATCTCAATGTCGGGTAAAAGTCCTACAAAATTGGAAGCAACGTCTCCAAAATGACCTTTACAGTGTTGACGGCGACATTTAAACAGACCTGCTCAGCTACACAAGACTAGCAAGTCTTGAATTCCAGATACTGTCATGATCCTAAGTAATGTGACAAACAGTGCAGACCCAGATCAGACTGCTCCTTCAGGAGCAGTCTGATCAGGGTCTACACTCCTTCAGGAGCAGTCTGATCAGGGTCTGCACTGTTCACTGTTCCATCTGCACCTCTTGGACTCCTTGCTAGATCACAAAAAAAAAAAAATGTTAAAATTTTAGGAGAATTACATGTACAGCAAGTCCTCAAGGTGTCCGAAATTTTTAGGACTTTTGTGGTATATAGAAATTAGAGTAATTTTACTATCCAAGCAGCGAACATCAAGGGTCAGCTGCGGAGGCTAATCTGTACTTTAGCTGTTCACAAATAACAAAGCCATGTTTTTTTCATTACATACAATGTAACTCAAATCAGAGCTTGTCTCATACCAGTAGAAACTAGAACTATCAGAGGATCTGACTATACCCCCACAACCTCTTGATCACCAGTCAGAAAACCTGGTGTCTCTTGCATGGTATTAGCAATCATTACTACATTTCATACAAAGTTGATGGCTTCGAGAACAGATTAACAAAAACAAAGAAAAAGTCCATCGTCTCTACTCATTATTGCATTGCATACCAAGTTAGAGGATTCCAGCTTTTGTATTTCCTGAGGAATCTTTGACAAAAAATTCGACATTGACCTATTTGGAGAGAAAGCAGAATGAAAGAAAAAATGAACAAATAAGCCAAGAAAGCCCATTGTTTCTTACACAGTATAAGCCATCATTATGACATTGCAAACCAAGTTTGAGGCTTTGAGCTTTTTTAAGTTCCTGAGAAATCTTTTAAGAAATATTTAACATTGGCCTATATGGAGAGAAAGAAGACTGAAAGAATACATGAACAAATAAGCCGAGAAAGCCAAGTGTCTCTTATACCATATAGGGGCCATTATTATTGCATTGCATACAAAGTCTGAGGCTTCTAGCTTTTTGCAGTCACTGAAAAATCTTTGACGAAAACTTAACATTGGCCTTTACGGACAGAAATGAAGAATGAAAGAACTAATGAACAAATAAGCCAAGAAAGCCCATAGTTTATTACACAATATAAGCCATCACTATCACATTGCACATCAAGTCTGAGGCTTCTAGCTTTTGCAGTTCCGGAGAAATATTTGATGAAAAACATTGGCCTATATGGAGAGAAAGAAGAATGAAAAAACAAATCAGCTGAGAAAGCCCATTGTCTCTTAAACAATATTTATATGTCATCATAATGGCATTGTATACCAAGTTTAAGGCTTCTAGCTTTTGAAGTTCCTCAGAAATCTTTGACGCAAAAATTTAACATTGGCCTACATGTATATGGAGAGAAAGAAGAATGTAATAACAGATGAACAAGTAAGCCAAGAAAGCCCATTGTCTCTTACACAATATAAGACATTGTTATTGCATTGCATACCAAGTGTGAGGCTTCTAGCTTTTACAGTTCCTGAGAAATCTTTGACTTGACTTGACTTGATAGATTTTGTAAGGTAACCGGGTGCTAAAAGCACATAGGGGCTACCCCCATCTCGCTAAATGGGATTAGTTTATGAACTGCTCTTCCCAGGGCCTCCAATGTGCTGGCACTTGCCAATTCGACAGGTGTCAGCTGACCAATGGGAATATACTTAACTCTTAATCAGAGGAAGGCACAAATCGCACCCAAGGAACAGCGTTTGTCCTAAGAAACACAGTTCTGTAGTGATTTTAGAATTTTGAGTGCAGGAATCAGACCAAAGACGGGCTCTAGTATGTGATGACGTGTTGCCAATTTCGACTGCCAAATGTGTCAGAGCACAGCCCTGTTTTCGAATGTCTGGCCGAGAAAAAAAGCTAACATACATTATCAGTTCTGGCTTCCATTATTCTCTGCCTCCACCCCTGACATGGCAAAGAAAACGCCTTCGGTCACGATGCTTGATAAAGGGTGATAACGCATGAAATTTTTTAATTTTGAACAGGCATCTAAAGTGAGCCAGGGTGGGTGACTAATAGACCAGCCAATTCCGGCTATTGCAAAAAGTCCTAGTACCCGTGCTCTCATCACGGAGACCTGCCTATGCAAGTGGGGTTCAAAATTGGACAGGTGTGTCTTCGTGATGTGTTTGGAGGTATGTGTTTGTTTGGGAAAGGCAGTGATGAGGCTAATCAGCCGTTTTGCAATCCCGCTAATTTTTATTTTTGACTGGTCTTCCTAAAGGCATTTTTAAGGGACTTCCTATTTCCAAATACCTAGCAAATGGTGGATATTGCCGTTGTCCCGCCTATAAAGATATTTAGCGCGTGACCTGTCCCCGTTTGTATGCTCTGTTCTGGCAGTATTTATGCCTTCGCTTTGCATACTTCCGGGAACTTCATTCTGTTGGTACCTAGGGGGAGCCCAATACGGGCTTTCTCCCAGGTGCCCCCAGGATGTTGTCCTGACGCTCTCCGTCGAGCCTCCTCTCGTTCCTGAAATAGAAAAGTCGGATTAGTGCTTTGGGACCCCATTTGTGCGCTCGGATCAATGTAGTTGTGTCCAGTTTCTTGTCCCCCGGTGTCCCACCTGTACCTGTAATACAAACAAAAGTCATTAATGCATATTGCGCTTGTGCTAATATGACCGCGCCATCCGTCACATATTTTGACTTCCCATTCTGTGCACAGGGCTTGTGAGGGGGGAGTCCCCCCACAAAGGCACGGTCCGGCTCTTAGGGTAACTTGTTCAAAACCAAGTTAAGGGGTGGCGCGGTTATTGTGAAGAATACCCTTCCCATGGGGGCTGCCTGTCCTGCAGCGCCATGTTACCTCATCGGAACACTCATAAGTGCAAAGCACATGAGCCGCAACCACAGTGCCCCGAATCGTCTTGTCGCCACAGGTTCAAGCATGTCCGTGGGAGTTTTCGGGCTATGGGATTTTCTTATGATGCACCCTTGCCCGTGGTCTGTTATGATGTTGAAGGTATGGGAGGGTCATTGGTTTGTCCTTTGACGGGGGGTAGCCTCGGCGGGGCACCCATAAGTGCAAAGCAAATGAGCCGCAACCACAGTGTCTCGCTTTGACGCCCTCGTCTCAGGTCCAAGTGCAGATTGACGGTAGGTGATGGTTGCCTAAGCGCGGTGTGTGGGTAACAACAGCTGTTTTTCTTATATTACTTCCCAGTAATTTGTGTCTTTAAGGAATTTCTTAACCACCTCGGCTATGGCCGAGCAGTGTTTTACGGGGAGAAATCTTTGACGAAAAATGTATGGCCTATATGGAGAGAGCCCATTGTCTCTTACACAATACAAGTCATCATCATTGCATAGTATACCAAGTTTAAGGCTTCTAGCTTTTGTTGTTCCGGACCCTGAGAAATCTTTGACGAAAAATTTAACTGAGAAAGAAGAATGAAAAAAATAAAATAATAACAAGACAAGAAAGTCCAATGTCTCTTACACAATATAAGTCATCATTATTGCATTGCATACTAAGTTTGAGGCTTCTAGCTTTTACAGTTCTTGAGAAATCTTTGACAAAAAATTTAACATTGGCCTATATGGAGAGAAAGAATAACGTAAGAACAGATGAACAAATAAGCTGGGAAAGCCCATTGTCTCTTGCACAATACAAGTCATCATCATTGCATATGATAGTATACCAAGATTGAGACTTCTAGCTTTGGTACTTCCTGAGAAATCTTTGACGAAAAATTTTACATTGGCCTATATGGAGAGAAAGAAGAAATAAAGAACAGATGAAAAAATAAGCAGATAATGCCCATTACCTCTTACATGATACAAGTTATCATGATTGCGTAGTATGCCAAGTTTGTGGTTTCTAACTTTCATGGTTTTTGAGAAATCTTTGACATGTTTGACAAAAAAAAAAGCGGATGGAAGGACGCACGGACGTACAGATGTAAACCAGAATAACCCCCTTTTTCAAAGTGGGGGTATAATCATCCTTCACTGACATTTCAGACCCCTACTGCAAGAACTGACATCCCCCGAACCATAAGAGATTGGAATGCCCTTCCCCGATTCAATCATTTCCACAGCTGAAGGTGCAAAGGATGGTGAAGTTAAGTTTATCTCGGGACCCACCGATATACATAGCCATATCACAGGTCCAGGTGTATGTCATTTGACCCGTTACAATTCTGATTACAACTAAAGGGGATTGTCTAGGAATTTTGGGTAACAATGGAATCAAGGGAACAAAATAAGTTGAGAACATGGAAATTGTTTTTCATCTGCTTAACAAGAAATAAACACACCCTACTACCTCCTTGCCATAAGGACAGCAGACCTTTCCCAACTGGCTTCTATCCCAAAACAGTTAGGATATCCTGATGCTAAAATACACACAACATAACAAACCCCAGAACTCGACATGAGGTGGTTCTGCTTCTTCCGGTTATAGGTCAGGAGTCTCTCGGACTGTAAAGTTGACCTCAAAGCAGGGGGATGAGACAGTTGCCCCTTTCTGGAGTATTTACAGGTTAAAACTATGTATATAGGTGGGTCGCTCAGTAGGTTGGAGTGGCTGGTCTAATCGCAGTCTTGAAGTCCTCAAGCGAGGTCAGGTCGGTGACTGCGACTGGAAGCCTGTTCCAATCCTGGATTGTGCAGGGGTAGAACGAGTACTTGTAGACAGTCTGTGGTAGGGCTGGGTACCGCCTTTGGAAATTGTACCACGGTATACCACGGTATACACCCATGTACCGCGGTACGAACCGTGGTATACCACAGGTTTCAAACACCGAGTGTTTGTACTTCGTAAAATAAAGCAGACAAATAAACAGAGAATCATTACGCGTTTACTAGTTGTTTATGGCTGCGAAAAATGACATTGACAATAATATTGTCTTTGCAGTTTATCTGGATGCGATCTTTACTGATTGCTTTTAATCTGTCCATGGCCTATCACTAATCTTTTGCCAATAAATTAGTTAATCCTATTAATCAATAAGACACAATGTTTTTATTTTCCAAATTGCCATGTGATTATGAGATTAAAGTAAGCCAAGATTGCAAGTCATTCTTTTCATGTGTCACTTAATATCGATGCCTGCTGGTTCAGGACACGACCACGCCTGATGTTTAACCCGCCGATATAGCGGTTCTTTTGAAATTATTTATTCACAGTTCGACAAAGCGCAATAAAATGGTATATATATATCGTCAGCATAATGAATTTATAAAAGGGAACAGTAAAATTTATTCATCTTTTAAAACATTTTTATCCAGAAACAAACAAAATGTACAAGTAGAAAAAGTGTTGATTCTATATGCCCGACGTATTTTTACTCCAGAAATTTAAGTCAATACAAAGCTAAAGCAAGGACTACATGTCATTATTATATTATTGCAAACGGAACCGTGTCTTCCTCTCTATTGCTGCACAGACTGATCAACACAAAACATGCTGTCTTGCAATGTCATCTTTGTCAGTAGTGTTCCGACAAGCAGTGCAATTATATGTTACAAATTTTTCACGCAAGATTACTTTGAGCCCCAATTAGCAGGATTAAACTGTTACACTTTGGTTATAAATTTATTACCCATTTATCTATGTTAATCCGAAGTGGCCGGCATGCGGAGCATGCTCTATTAGTTATTACCGCTACTCATCTCAAGTATCCGATAATTTTTGCGCCCTGTCGGTTGCGTCGGCGTCTTTCAACTTAACAGTGCTCAGCATGTCTAGCGGCGCTTATAAAAGATACTTTGCGTCCCTGCGAGGTAATGTTCACGGCCGACGCTAGTGAAATCGTTTCGCAAACATATTTTTGTAAACGAAACTGTTTCTTCCTCTCCATTGCTGCAAAGGCTGATCAACATGTCATCTTTGTCAGTCGTATTCCGACAAGCAGTGCATATATATGCTACAAAGTTTTCACGCAATATTACTTTGAGCCCCAATTAGCAGGATTAAACTGTTACGCTTTTGTTATTAATTTATTACCTATTATCTATGTTAATACGAAGTTGCCTGCATGCGGAGCATGCTCTATTAGTTTTTACCGCTATTCATCTCGAGTATCCCATAATATTAGCACCCTATCGGTCGCGTCGGCTTCTTTGAACTTAACAGTGCTCAGCATGACAAGCGGCGCATTATAAAAGATACTTTGCGTCCCTGCGAGGCATTTTTTCGGCCGACGCTCGTGAAATCGTTTTGCAAACATCTTTCTGTTCTTACGCGAACATTGAATTAAATTATATAAAATTTCCGATAAAATCCGGAACTTGCCGAAAGTACCGGTACGGCCAAAAAGTACCGCGGTACGTACCGCCGGAAGAAAATACCGCGGTTTACCGGTGCACCGGTTTTACCGCGCACCCCTAGTCTGTGGTGCAGAGGGCTGTTGGAGCCGTTGGTCTCCTCTCGTTCTCCTGTCGCTTGGGCGTAGTATAGGTGCTGGAATGATGTCAACTAACTGATGCTATATCTTGTAGAGCATGGTCAGGCGTAGTTCTCGTCTACGATCAGCAAGTGGTGCCCATCCTAGGGTGTGGAGCATGTTAGTGACGCATCCTGGTGTCCGATCCACGTAGTTGTTTGAGACAAACCAAGCTCGTCTTTGTTGGACTTTCTGGAGTTTGTCCATGTCAGTCTTCTGGTGTGGGTCCCATACAGATTCTGCATATTCGAAGGTCAGGTTGACAAAGGCAGAGTAGGCTTGTTGTCTGGCTTCCTGGCATTGTATAAGTTTCTTTGCAGGAAGCTGAGTGTCTTGGAGGCCTTCGATGCAGTGTTGTTGTTGACCTGCTTTGTCCATGAGAGATCTTCACTGATAGTCACCCCAAGGTACTTGGCGCTGTCCACCTTGGTTAGAATGTGCCAATGGAGTTGGTACTGGGTGTTCCGTCTGAACCTAGGGTTGGTGCAGATGCTGATAACTTGGCACTTTTTGGGGTGAAACTTCATCTGCCATCTCTCTATAAGATTGGTTATTGCCAACCATACCTGACCAACCAGTCAACTGATCTGGTATGTATCTATGATGTTTAACCCTTTTTGTACCAAATGGAATCTTCCTCCTTATATATGGCAGGAGTCCATTTCAAAATTTAGGGGTGTCAGGTTGTGTTTTCTTCAAAATATATTAGGGAAATGGCTTAACTTTTTTGCAAACAGTGTAGGGCCTGATCAGATGCCGCGTTCTGCTGCATCTGATCCGGGCCTGCACTGTTTGCCAAGGTACCCCTTTTGGGGTTTCTGGTACTGAATGGATTAATACTGTGTCAAAACCTTGACCCAATCTGTAACCTGAATTGACCTGTGGGTATAGGTCAAAGTTGAATGATCTGTCTGACCAAGTTGAAAATTAAAAAAAATAAATAAATGTCTCTTGTGAATTAAGATTTTGTGTAAGAATAACTAAATATATGCTAAAAGTGACCATGTGATGGCATGTCAGATTATGTAAATACTGTATATTTAATGAGGTTGTGTAACACTGGCTGTTTCTATGTTAGACTTGTTTTGGTTACAATCGGAAAACATTAGTCTAAGGGAGATAAGCCAATCAATGACCTGTAAATGGGGCGTGTCCAAACACTCACGTACATGTCAAACAACAAATATGTCTAAATATTTCGAAATAATCTGGGGATACAAAAATAAAATCTAAAAAGCAACTCTGAAAAGTGTTTGTCATCTCTGATTACAACGCATGGGCTGTGTCAATAAACAGTATTAATAATAATAACAACAAAATAGGGAAAATGTCTCATTGCACGCACACCTGAGTGGTTTGTTCAAAATGTCAGTCATGAATTTGGAGCATATACACTGTATTTAAGGTTTATTATTTTACCTTGTATGGTGGGCAATGTTTTCCGTTTTTCTGCCCATTCTTATATCCGTTAGACATGCCATTTATTGTTCCATTTACACGAACAGCTCCAGTTGAAATTGCTGCAGGAGCCATGTTGGATACACACTGACGACACAAACAACGGATTTGTGTATTGGATCGTGACAACCAATCAAATACGACGATTCAATGTTGGGGACATCTTATAGGCAGCACATCACCAATTTATACATGGCCACATCACAGGAGCTTGAAGTTCTGTCCATAAATAATTCATAATGTCCAAAAACAAAAAAGTGACAGTAAGCCATTTCTTTGAAATTGCTTCTGGAGCTTATGTATTTGGACATTTTCAGCACGTTTGATGGACCAAAATTCAAGCGCCTGTGGCCAAATGCAGTTTATTCCGTCCAAGTTTCAGTCACATTTTATAAGACACATTTCGTAAGAAAAAAAAATCTGTTTAAATGACTGGTCGCATAAAAAGTCACATAAAACGAGGGGAATCGAGACAATTCATCGACAAGACAATTCATCGACACGGTTTTTGGAGACAATTCATCGACACAATTGAAGACAACTCATCGACACTTTTTGAAGACAATTCATCGACACATTATTATGTTGAAATTATACACAAGCTGATAAAATGAAGACAATGTTTTGAAAATAAAATTATCTATTATCATGTTTATGATCAAATTACGAATTTAAAAAAAATTAATTCAATATTTTGGTTAATTGACCATTTTAACAGCAATAGTTTGCCTCGTCTGATTTGATGTCGCAAAACAGTGACTGTCGGGGAGATGTCTCAAAGTAACTGAGGATAGCATGTAGCTTTTAGGATGCTGATTGCTATGTAGTGGCAGTATTGATAGTGCGACCACTGGAGTTGAAGGATAATTTAGCCTCGAGATTTGTACAATTCGCATTTAGATACCTAATTCTGATCATGAGATATAAACCGTGTTGGTGAATTATCATCTAGATAATAATTAAGCCCATGCGATGGACCTTGATTAATCCCACTTTAGGGGTAAAAGTTCAGTTTAACCATTTTTGTACCAAATGGAATCATCCTCCTTATATATAACATGAGTCCATTTAAAAATGTAGGGTTGTCAGGTTGTGTTTTCAACTAAATTTGTTTTGGAAAATAGCTGAACATTTTGCAAACAGTGTAGGCCCTGATCAGACGCCGCGTTCTGTGGCGTCTGAGCTGAGCCTACACTGTTTGCCAGGGTACCCGTTTTGGGGTATATGGTACTAAATGGGTTAAATGGGATTATGTTAACGTTTCATATTTCTGCCTATAAACGTTAGGCGTTATCGTTAGAATCGTTTTGATTTGAGCAGAATCTTATTTAATGCTGAAAATTTAGGTAAAAAATGCAAACATATATGTAGCTCACAATCAAGCTTCACTTGCCATCTTTTTATTTTGATTATGAAAGTTTTGAATAATATTTGACCAAGTTCCGTGTACATTTTCTTTTATGCGGTTAAAAGGGTCAATAAGCCAAAATATTGAATTAAATGTTTCTAAATTCGTTATTTTGATCATAAACGTGATAAAAGATCATTTTATTTTCAAAACAGTGTCTTCATTTTATCAACTTGTGTATAATTTCAACATAATAATGTGTCGATGAATTGTCTTCAAAAAGTGTCGATGAGTTGTCTTCATTTGTGTCGATGAATTGTCTCCAAAAACCGTGTCGATGAATTGTCTTGTCGACGAATTGTCTTGTTCCCAAACGAGGACTGTTCAAATATAAATGCAACTAAGCACATAAAATGATTCCGTGATAGATTTCGATGAAAAATTTATTTTGTCCCCTCAAAGTATACCCCTTTAACAAACTTTCAGTCTTCTGATCCAATCATTGAATGCATATTGGTAGTTTTTTCGACGAATTGTCATGTGCCATTAACAATTTATTATGAGTGTTGAAATCAGTTACATGACTACACACTCTGGCAAATCGAATTAATTGTGAAATATAAATGCCATAGGATGGCGCACGTGGAACATCACCATCCAAAAAAGGAAAGTTTACAATTTCAAAATCAATGGTCTTTTGCAATACTTTGTTGCCCATATTTTGTTCTGAATCTTTCGTTTTGGCTCAAAAAAGTGAACCCATGTCTCGTCACCTGTGACGACATTAGCGAAAGACCGTGCATTGTAATTTGCAAACTTTTTAAGCAACTTCTTGGCGCACTGAATGCGTGTCTTTTTCTGCTCATCTGTCAACAGATGGGGAATCCATCTAGCACAGATCTTTCTCATTTTCAAATCCCGTTTCAGAATTGTATGAGCTGCTCCTAGTGAGATGCCAACCATACTAGCTATTTGCCTAGTGGTGTATCGTGCATCGGTAGCAACTATTTCTTTCACTCTAGCAACCATCTTGGCAGATGTTGCTCTTTTCGGCTGACGATCATGTGGTGCATCTTCTGTTGAGCCTAGCCCACAGCTGAATTTCTTACACCAACGAAAAACTATCGGAAAAGACATTTCATTATGCCCATAAACCGAACATATTTCATCAAAAATGTCTTTGCATCGTATACCAAGAATACAACGATTCTTAATATAGGACCGTATTTCAACGGCGTACTCTGACCTTCTTCCAACCATGTTTTGTATTAGTATACAAGAGTTGACAGTATTTATCGAACGATATACATGGCTAAAGTGCACGGATTTTAACAGGTTTGGTATCAATGTATTGGTAAAATGTTTTTCTACGCTGTGATATTTATTTCCAGGTGATTTTCGCATTAGTGCATGAGAAAACGTTCTACGTGCATTCGTATTTGAACAGTCCTCGTACCCCAGTTAGACCACCAAAAAGTCACAAATAACTCATTTCATTAGAACGTCCATCCATATCTATCTATCTATCTATCTATCTATCTATCTATCTATCTATCTATCTATCTATCTATCTATCTATCTATCTATCTGTCTGTCTGTCTGTCTGTCTGTCTATCTATCTATCTATCTATCTATCTATCTATCTATCTATCTATCTATCTATCTATCTATCTATCTATCTATCTATCTATCTATCTATCCCCTCAGAATTGGAAGCAACGTCTCCAAAATGACTTATACAGTATTGACAGGAACGTTAACCCTCAATTAAATCAATCAAACTAACTAACTATCTATCTATCTATCTATCTATCTATCTATCTATCTATCTATCTATCTATCTATCTACCTCACGCCATCACCAAATTGGCCTCCCTTATGTCTGTTTTTACGAGTAGAGAATCTCATTTTTTTGTAGGCCTAATGCTGTTTAGTGCCTGATGCTCTGTCTCTAGTCGGGCCCATCGGAGTCTAGCTGTTGGTTTTCTTTTGCTCCAGCATTTCAGTGATTTCTTGCTGTCGAGTCTTCACCTTTGTTTCATCTCTGTGTTTTTTTTTTTTTTTTTTTTTTTGTGTGTGTGTTCACGGAGATGTTGCACCTATGAGTTAGAGGCCTTCATGCGGACTGAAAAAAAATATTTGTCTAAATCGCGACGGAAGTAAGGGCGTGGATTGTGGCCACGTAAAATCGATTTAAGCCCCAGTGGAATTCGTTTCAATGGCCGTTCCAAGGCGGTTCTTCTGTCACGGTTTATTTTTGTTATGGTTTGTCTTTGAGTGTTTGTATCGCTTATATTATTTTGGTTGGATTGCCAATTGGCCATTTTGTGGGAAAGTAACTATCCTTTTTGGCTTTCCGCTGTTGATGTTTCCATTAGGGTCTGTTGTTTTATGTTTGTGTTTCTTTCCCTTTGGTGTCTCTGATGGGAGCTGTGGGTTTATTGTATTGATTCCTGATCATTGCTTTCACTTCTATTTTGAATCATTGATGACATTGGTCTCCACATAATGTCTGATTTATGTGCATGGTTTCTTTGACCACATTTGTCTTCCTAATGTCTGTTTTTATATTTTGTCTCCATGACCACATTGGTCTCCCTAATATCTGGTTTTATGTGTGTTGTATCTTTGATCACAATGGTATTCCGAATGTCTTTTTATGAGTTATTTGTTTTATCACATTAGTCGTCCTGTTGCCCGCTTTATGTATGTTGTCTATTTGAGCACATTGGTCTCCCTTATTTCGGATTTTATGCGTGTTACATCTCTGACCACATTGGTTTTTATGTGTGTTGTCTCTTTGACTACATTGTTGTATCTTTGATCACATTGGTCTCACTAGTATCTGTTTTATGTGTGTTGTATCTCCGACTACGTAGATCTTCCTGATGTAAGTTTTTATGTATGTTGTATCTTTGACCACATTCGTCTCCTAACGTTTGTTTTTGTGTGCTGTATCTTTGTTCACATTGGTGTAACCAATGCCTGCTTTTATTTGTAATGTATCTTTGACCACATTGGTTACCCTAATGTGTGCTTTTATTTGTGTTGTATCTGTGATCGCATTGGACACCACAATTGACAGCTTTTACGTGTGTTGCATCTTTGATCACATTTGTCTTCCTAATGTCTGTTTTATGTATGGTGTCTCTTTGACCACATTGGTCTCCATAATGTCTGTTTTTTGTATGTGTTGTAGCTTTGACCACAATGGTCTCCCTAATGCCTGTTTGTATAATCACATGCGTCTCACTAATATCTGTTTTTATGTGTGTTGTATCTTTGACCACAAAGGTCTCCCTCGTGTATGTTTTTTATGTGCTTTGTATCTTTGATCACATTGGTCTCCCTTATGTCTGTTTAATGTGTGCTGTATATTTGATCGCACTGGTCTCCCCAGTGACAGCTTTATGTGTCGTATCTTTGACTACATTGGTCTTCCTAACGTTTTTTTTTGTTATCTCTTTGACCGCATTGGTCTCCCTAATGTCTGCTTTAATGTGTGTTGTATCTTTGACAACAATGGTCTTCCTAATATCTGTTTTATGTGTTGTCTGTTTGGCCACATTTGTCTCCGTGATATGTGTTTTTTTATGTTAGTTGTATCTTTGATAACAATGGTCTTCTAATGTCTGTTTTTATTTGTTATCGCTTTGACCACGTTGGACTTCGTAATAACTTGTTTTTATGTGTGTTGTATATTTGGTCGCATTGGTATCTCCAATGACAGCTTTATATGTATTGTATCTTTGACCACGTTGGTCTCCCTAATAAGTTCTGAAGTTAGATCCTTTGGAAGCAAGGATTACACCAAATAAAAGAAAAAAAGCAGACTCGGTTTTATTGAGTCTGTTCATGACCAGTACTGAAATGTGCAACACCGGTCACGCCCTCTAGCACCGGCTTAAGCACGAGCGTATAATGCCTAGCTTGCGGAGCTCTTGTTGACCAAATAGGTCTCCCTAATGTCTGTTTGATGTGTGTTGTATCAATATGTAGTCCAAGACACAGCACACATAAAAACGGACATAAGTGAGACCTATTTGATCAAAGGTACAACGCACATAACAAGAGGGCCTAGAGGGCCCTGTGTGTCACTGTCTCGAGTACATTCTATTTTTAGTCTGGTGGCCATCTTGCTCATCAGCAGAGTGATTTTAGCTTATTTGGTAGGGAGTAACCTAGGCAACATTCCTGTGAACTTTGAATCAAATTGGCCTTAGGATTTAGGTGGAGTTTCCGTTTGAATCAAATTAACAATATTTTTCTATTTTTAGCTTCGGTGGCCATCTTGTTCATCGGAGTGGGATCGTTTTAGCCTTTTTGGTAGAGGGTCATGTAAGCAACATTGTCGCAAGGAACCTACATGCCAAATATGAAGGCTGTATCCAAAATGCTTCAAAAGTTATGGCAAAGTAGATCAAAGGTGAAGGTCATGGGTCAAAAGTTTTGAATGGTTGAGAAAACCTTGTCAAAAGGAACAAACATGCCAAATATGAAGGCTCTATCTCATTTGGTTCAAAAGTTATGATAAAGTAGGTCACAGGTCAAGGTCACAGGTCAATTTTTTATATGAGTTGGAAGCCCTTGTCACAAGAAACCTACATACCAAATATGAAGGCTCTATCTCAAACGTTTCAAAAGTTATGACAAAATAACTTACTGATCGACTTTTTGATTTTACATGACCCATATTCGAACTTAACTGAGATATTGTCCAGATGATCATTCTGAGCAAGTTTATGATGATTTGACTAAAACTGTGGCCTCTTTGAGTGTTCAAAACGTTTTTTCTATGATTTGACCTGCTGACCTACTTTTTGATGCGACATAACCCATATTCAAACTTGACCCAAATATTGTCAAGATGATCATTCTGAGCAAGTTTGATGATGATCAGACCAAAACTGATGCCTCAAGTGTGTTCAGTGTTCACAAGGTTTTCAACAATCTGACCTACTTATTGACCAGACATGACCCATATTCGAAGTAAACCAAGATATTGTCAAATGATAATTTTGAGCAAGTTTGATGATGATCGGACCAGAACTGTAGCCCCTAGTGTGTTCAGATGGTTAATCTATGATTTGAACTATTGACCTACTTTTTGACCTGACATGACCAATAATCGAACTTGACTGAGATATTGTCAAGATGATCATTCTGGGCAAGTTTGATGATGATCGGACCAAAACTGTGGCCTCTAGTGTGTTCAGAAGGTTTTTCTATGGTTTGACCTACTGACTTACTTTTTGACCCGACATGACCCGTATTCAAACTTGACCGAGATATTGTCAAGATGATCATCCTGGGCCAGATTGATGATGATCGGACCTAATCTGTGGCCTCTAGTGTATTTAGAAGGTTTTTCTATGATTTGACCTACTGACCTACTTTTTGACCCCACATGACCAATATTCGAACTTGACCGAGATATTGTCGAGACTATCATTCTGAGCAAGTTTGATGATGATCGGACCAAAACTGTGGCCTCTAGTATGTTCACAAGGTTTTTCTCTGATTTGACCTACTGACCTACTTTTTGACCCAACATGACCCATATTCGAACTTGACCGAGATATTGTCAAGATAATCATTCTGGGCAAGTTTGATGATGATTGGACCAAAACTGTGGCATCTAGTGTATTCACAAGGTTTTTCTATGATTTGACCTACTGACCTACTTTGTGACCCGGCATGACCCATATTCGAACGTGACCAAGATGTTATCTAGATGATCATTTTGAGCAAGTTTGATGATGATTGGACCAAACCTGTTGCCTCTAGTGTGCTCAGAATGTTTTTCTCTGATTTGAACTACTGGCCTACTTTTTGACCCGACAACACCCATAATTGAACTTGACTGAGACATTGTCAAGATGATCATTCTTGGCAAGTTTGATGATGTTCGGACCAAAACTGTGGCCTCTAGTGTGTTCACAAGGTTTTACTCTTATTTGACCTACTGACCTACTTTGTGACCCGACATGACCCATATTCGAACTTGACCCAGATATTGTCAAGAGGATCATTCTGAACAAGTTTGATACGATCGGACCAAAACTGTGGCCTCTAGAGTGTTCACAAGGCTTTTCCATGATTTGACCTACTGACCTATTTTTTTACCTGACATGATCCATATTCAAACTTGGCCAAGATTTCATCAAGGCAATAATTCTGAGTAAGTTTCATGACGATTGGACTTAAAATGTGGCCTTTAGATTGTTCACAAGGTTTTTTTTTTATGATTTGGGCTACTGACCTCATTTTTGACCGGACATGACCCATATTCAAACTTGAACAAAGATCTTATGGTGGTTTAAGTTGTCTGCAAGTTTGGTTAAAATAAAATCATAAATGAAACGGCTATTGTGCAGATAAGACCAAAGTAGGCAATTTGTGCCCTTTCAGGGACCATAACTCTGGAACAGATGATGGGATATGGGTGGTACAACAACGGAACCAAGATCCTATGGTGCTTCAGATTGTGTGCTAATTGGTTAAAATTACATCATAAATAAAACAGCTATCATGCAGACAGACCAAAACAGCCAACTTTTGCCATTTCAGGGGCCATAACTCTGGTACCATTGAAGTGATATGTCTGGTTCAAGAAAGAAACTAAGATATTGTGGTGGTACAAATGGTGTGTAAGTTTGGTTAAAATCAAATGATAAATGAAACGGCTATTGTGCAGACAATACCAATATAGGAAAATGTTGCCTTTTCAGGAGCCATAACTCTGGTACCCATGATGGGATATGGCTGGTTCAAGAAAGAAACCAAGATTTTGTGGCGGTACAAATTGTGTGCAAGTTTAGTTAAAATCAAATCATAAATGAAACAGCTATCATGCAGACAAGACCAAAATAGGCAATTTTTTGCCCTTTCAGGGGCCGTAACTCTGTAACACATGATGTGACATGGCTGGTTCAAGAAAGGAACCCAGATCTCATGGTGGTACAGGTTGTGTGCAAGTCTGGTTAAAATCAAAATCATAAATGAAGATGAAATCATGCGGACAAGAAATTGTTTACGCACGCATGGACGACGGACGAAATGTGATCACAAAAGCTCACCTTGTCATTACGTGACAGGTGAGCTAAAACAGATATTTGCGAGACCAATGTGGTCTAAGAGACAACACATAAAACAGACACCAAGATAGTGAGACCAATGTGGTCAAAGAAACAACACACATAAAAGCAGACATTAGGGTGACCAATGTGGTCAAAGATACAATACTCATAAAAACAGGCATTAGTTAGATCAATGTGATTAAAGATACAACACAAATAAAACATACATTAGGTAGACCAATTGGGTCAAAGAAGCAACACTCATAAAACAGACATTAATGAAACCATTGTGTTCAAAGATCCAACACACAGACAGATAGGCTTAAATATTGATAATACCTATTCCGATGGTTTGATCAGTCAGATTTACCCACCAGAACTTCAGTTAAATAAAGCAAATTCTTCTGATACCGAGGCCCCGTTATTGGATTTACATCTATCTATTGTAGGTGGGTTTGTTTCGTGCAAAATTTATGATAAACGCGATGACTTTGATTTTGAGATTGTAAATTTTCTTTTTTTGGATGGTGATGTTCCTCGTGCGCCATCCTATGGCGTTTATATTTCGCAATTTATTCGATTTGCTAGAGTAATTATGTTCTATAAAAGGGTTATCCTTTGGAAGTAAGGAATACACCACAGAAGTGAAAAATATGGAGTGTACATGTTTTCTGGGCCAGACTAGCTAGTTTCGGCCAATTAGGCCTCATCAGTGACCCTCAGATATTTTCAAAATTCCACAATGGAATCAATGATCCCAAAGGACAAGAAAATATAATCTACACTATGATGTAGGGCAGGGAGACGTTTTACCGCCGCCACAGATTCCCACACACCAGCTGTAGTGAAGTTAAATATGTTCTATAAAAGGGTTGTCATGTAACTGACTTCAACACTCGTAATAAATTATTAACAGCTGAACTTCTTAATCAGGGTTATCGGTCTCATAAACTACGCAAAGCCTTTTCAAAATTTTATAGACGCCATTCTGATTTAATTTCAAAATTCAATATTGGACTTAAATCTCTTCTGCAACAAGGTCTATCGGAACCCGAATTTTATGGTGACTTAGTATATAAATTCAGAAAAATATATAACCGCAATGACTTTAGCACCCAATTTCGTAAAATCATTCTTCGATATAAAAAGATTGGAAACAGGTAAAACATTTTGCATGGGTGGGAAGTCCTCGTCACAACTAACACACATGAACAATATGAAGGCTCTAACTAAAATGGTTCAAAAGTTATGATAAAGTAGGTCATAGGTCAGGGTAACATGTAAAAATAGTTTAGCATGAGTTGGAAGCCCTTTTCGCAAGGAATCTACATCCCAATTATGAAGGATCTATTTCAAATGGTTAAAAAGTTATGACTAAGTAGGCCAAATGTCAACGTCCCAGGTCAGAAATGTTTGTACCAGTGCAGTGCGAAGCCATTGCCAAAAGGTACTTGCATGCCAAATATGAAGGCTCTATGTCAAATGGTTACGAAGAAATGAAAAAGTAGGTCACAGGTCACTACTTTTGTATGGGTGGGAAGCACTTGCCACAAGGAACCTACACGCGAGGTATGAAGGATCTATCTCATATGATTAAGTTCGTCCCAGGTGAAGTTCACAGGTCAAAATTGTTTGCATGAGTGGGAAAAACTTGTCACAAGAAAGCTTCATGTCAAATATAAAGGATCTTAAATGGTTCAACGGCTATGACAAAAAGGTCGAGAGTCAAGGCCATAGGCCCTTCTCACAAGGAACCTACATGCCAAATATGAAGGCTTAATCTCAAATGGTTTACAAGCTATGGTAAAGTAGGTCAAAGGTCAAGGTCACATATCAAAATCTTTGTTTGAGTTGGGGCCGTTGTCAGAAGGAACATACATGCCCAATATGAAGGCACTATCTCAAATGGTTCAAAAGTTATGATAAAGTAGGTCACAGGTCAAAGTCACATGTCACAGGTCAAAATGTTTGTATGGGTGGGAAGCCTTTGTCACAAGGAACATACATGCAAAATATGAATGCTAAATCTCAAATGGATAAAAGGTTATGATAAAGTAGGTTACAGATCAAGGTCGTCACAATATTTTGTATGAGTGGGAAGCCCTTGTCCCACGGACACCACATCCTAAATATTAAGGCTGTATCTCAAATGGTTAAAAAGTTATAACAAAGTAAGCCAAAGGTCCAGGACACAGGTCAAAAAATTGTATGAGTGGGAAGCCCTTTTAACAAGGAACTTACAAGCCAAATATGAAGGCTTTATGCAAATGGTTCAAAAGTTATGACCAAGTAGGACAAAGGTCAATGTCATGGGTCAAAATTTTGTATGGATGGGAAGCCCTTGTCACAAGGAACATACATGTCAAATATGAAGGATCTATCTCAAATAGATCATTAGTTATTATTAAGTAGGTCATAGGTCAAGGTCACAGGTCAAAATATTTTGCAAGAGTGGGAAGCGCTTGCCACAAGGAACCTACATGCCAAATATGAAGGCTCTATCTCAAATGGTTCATAAGTAATTATTAAGTAGGTCATAGGTCAAGGTCACAGGTCAAAATATTTTGCAGGAGTGGGAAGCGCTTGTCACAAGGAACCGTCATGCCAAATATGAAGGCTTTATCTCAAATGGTTCAAAAGCTAGGGCAAAGTAGGTCAAAGGTCAAGATCACAGATCAAGTTAATTTCTCTAGAACTATAAGAGCTTTATTAATGATATTTAGAACAAACTTGTATCTGGGGATTGAAACTTAAATGCAAGCATCCATATTTGACCTTGACCTACATTTTATGGTTCACTGACTTTGTTAAATATTGCAACCACCAAAGCGTTCACCCAAATGGTTAAGTTCATTTCTCAAGAATCGTTAGAGCTTAATTAATGATACGTAGTACAAGCTTGCATTTAAGAATGGCAGTGAGGAGGCCTTCATGCGGACTGAGCAAATTATTTGTCTCAATCGCGACGGAAGTAAGGGCGAGGATTGTGGCCATGTAAAATCGATTTAGGCCCCCCAGTGGAATTCGTTTCCGCTGACCGTTCCAAGGCGGTTCTTCTGTCGCGATTATTTTTGTTATGGTTTGTCTTTAGGTGTTTGTATCACTTATATTTTTTTTATTTTGGATAGCCTTTTTGCCATTTTGTGGGAAAGTAACTGTCCTCTTGGCTTTCCGCTGTTGGTGTTTCCATTGGGGCCTGTTGCTTCATGTTTGTATTTCTTTCCCTTTTGTGTCTCTGATGGGAGCTGTGGGTTAATTGTATCGACTCCTGATCATTGCCTCTACTTCTTTTATGCAAGCATCTATGTTTGACCTTGGACTAGATGTCATGGTTCTGTGAATTTGCGCCCCCACAGGCGCGACGTAGCCTTCGGCGGAATTCGTGTGTCGATCTGAGCCAAAGGATTTTAGCTATTTTGGTAGAGGGTCACCTAAGCAAAATTCCAATGAAGTTATTAGAATTGGTGAAAGGATTTAGGAGGAGTTGGCATCAACAGCAAATTGGTGATAATTTTCTATTTTAGCTCTGGCGGCCATTTTATTCGACCACACAATTTTAGCTAATTTTGTAGAGAATCACCTAAGCAAAATTTCTATAATTTTTGAATGGAATTGGCCAAAGAATTGAGGCGGAATTGGCATATAAAGCAAATTGTTGGCATTTTCCATCATTTGCTCTTTTTAGTCATCAGAGCTGAACTGTTTCAGCTGTTTTGGTAAAGGGTCAACTAAGCAACATTCCTATGAAGTTTGATCGAAATTGGCAAAAGGGTTTAGACAGAGTTGACATTGAAAGCAAATTGTTTTTAGCTCTGGCAGCCATTTTGCTCATCGAAGCAGAACCATTTTAGCTATTTTTGTAGAGGGTCACCTAAGCTACATTCCTATGAATATGTTCTAGAAAGGGTTATGAAGTTCGAATGAAATTGGCCCAAGGGTTTAGGAGGAGTTGTTGTTTAAAGATTTTTTTCCTTCTATTTTTAGCTCTGGGGACCACATTGTTCATCGGAGGGGAACAATTTTAACGTTTTAGCTACCCTGAGCCGAAGGCTCCGGGGGCAGCTTACAGGATGGTAAGCCTCCATCGTCAACCATTTACAAATGTCTTCTTCTCTGAAACCAAAGGCTCAATTCCAATTAAATTTCATATGCAGCCGCCTAGCAATGGGGGGACGAAAATTTGCAAGTATGGTCTGGTCACATGACCAAGATGGCCGCCATGCCCAAATATCGCAAAAAAACTTAAAAATCTTTTCCTCCAGAACCACTGGGCCGATTGTCATGAAACTTGGTATGTAGCATCGGGTGACTGAGTACTACCAAGTTTGCAAATACAAGAACCCTAGGATGACCTTGACCATTTTCTGCCAAGGTCAAATTTGGTTCCTTAGGCTTTTCAGTGGGAAAAGGGTAAAACAATACATTTTTCGAAAAATATTATGGTCTATGATATGAGAATAGGTAAAAAGCTAGTATCTATGTATGCTTAAGGTCAAGGTCATTCAGTGACCTTGACTCAGGGTCACTTGAATTACAGGTCCATTTACATTTCAAACTAGAGAAAGTGACCATTGGTCATGTTTACCCCCGGTCAGCGCCACCAATTGATATATCTTTTGAGCTTGTATGTAATATGAATGAAGACAGTCAAAAAGCTATAAGAATCTATAAATGTGCTTGTAAAAGCTAAACCAAACAATAAATTTCTAAATGGACAAAGGGAGTGAGGGCATCAAAGTTACTTAAGGGGTGTGGGCATCAATGTTACTGAAACAGCAGGGTGGGGTATGTATCAATGAAATCTTTGGACTGGTATGCAAACTCAATGCAAGTATCAATTGAATTTGTCTTAAGAGTTTAGAATATACAGGTTTCTATAAACTTTGTCATAAAACTTTAACCAAATGTAAATTTTCTAAGTCCGTGACCTTGAGGTCAAGGTCACCATGGGTGGGGAAGGAATATAGATAACGAAATCTTTGGACTGGTATGCAACATTGATGCAAGCATCAACTGAATTTGACATGCAGGCATCTATAAACTTTGTCATAAAAATTTAACCAAATGTAAAATTTCTAAGTCTGTGATCTTGACCTCAAGGTCAGTGTGGGGGTGGGGCATGCATCAATGAAATCTTTAGACCAGTATGTAACCTCAGTGTAAGTATCAACTAAATCTATCAAAGGGTTCAGAAGATATAATCTCTTTGAAACTTTTACGCAAAACTTTAACCAAAATGTTAACGGACGGACGGACAGACAGACGGACAGACGGAAAGACAGACACACGGACAGACAGGCAGATGGACGAACGGCAGGACAAAAATATTATACCCCCATATCATACTTCGTATGCCGGGGGTATAAATACATTTTCTCTGTAACCTCTTGGCCAATTTCAATTAAATTTTGTATGCAGTTAAAGGACATTGAGGGAACAAAAATTTGTTTGATAGGTCCAGGTCACATAACCAAGATGGCCGCCATGGCCATATATGGTAAAAATCTTAAAAAATCTGCTTCTCCACTTGAAACTTAGTATGAAGCATAAGGTGTCTAAGTACTACAAAATTTGCAAATATGTTGACCCTAGGTTGACCTTGACCTATTTTCTTTCAAGGTCAAATTTGATTCCTTAGGCTTTTCAATGGGAAAAGGGTAGAACAATGCATTTTTTCGGAAAATAATGTGGTCTTTTACATGAGAATAGGTAAAAAATGAATGTCTATGAATACTAAAGGTCAATGTCATTCTGTGACCTTGACTCAATGTCAGTTGAATAATACGTACATTGATATTTCAAAATACATTTCCTCTAAAACCACTGGGCCAATCTCAATAAAATTTTATATGCAGCCTGAGGACAGTGGGGGAACAAAACTTTGTTCGAATGGTCCAAATCAGATGACCAAGATGGCTGCCATGCCTAAATATGGTAAAAAACTTAAAAACAGCTTTTTCTCCATAACCACTAGGCCGATTGTCTTGAAACTTGGTATGTAGCATTAGGTGACTGAGTACCACTAAGTTTGCAGATCCCATGACCCTTGGTTGTCCTGGACCTATGTTCTGCCAAGGTCAAATTTGGTTCCTTTGGCTTTTCAATGGAAAAAGGGTAAAACAATGTATTTTTGGGAAAATATCGTGTTCAATGACATGAGAATAGGTAAAACATGAATGTCTATAAATGCTGAAGCTCAATGTGATTCGGTGACCTTGGCTCAAGGTTGAATTATAGGTCCATTAACATTTCAAAAAACATTCCCCCCAAAACCACTTGGCCAATTTCAATTTAATTATATATGCAGCCTAAAGACATAGAGTGAACAAACATTTGTTTGAATGGTCTAGGTCACATTACCAAGATGAGTGCCATGCCCAAATATGGTAAAATTCTGAAAAATCTTCTCCAGAACCACTTGGCTGATTGTCTTGGAACTTGGTATGTAGCATAAGGTGCCGGAGTACTACCAAATTTGCAAATTTGATGATCCTAGGTTGACCTTGATCTATTCAAAGCCAAGGTCAAATTTGGTTCCTTAGGCTTTTCAATAGGAAAAGCATAAAACAATGCCTTTTTGGAAAATATTGCAGTCTATAGGACTATGAGAATAGGTATAAAATGAATGTCTATGAATGCTAATGGTCAAGGTCATTCAGTGACATTGGGTCAAGGTCACTTGGATTAACGGTCCATTGACATTTCCAAATACATTTTCTCTGCAATCAAAGGCACGTATCTCTATAATAAATGTGCCGACTTGGCCGCTATTCCACCTCATCCGAGGTTTTATTCCCAACCACCTTACATATAAGTTTCAGAAAGATCTGATCAAAACTGAAGGGGCTACGGTGATGACAAGGTCAAAATTTGGCATTTTGAGCAATCAAAGGGATGTTGCTCTAAGATAAATGGGCTGACTTGGCCAGTTTTCGAACTCATCCAAGGTTTTATTCCCAGCCACCTTACATATAAGTTTCAGAAAAATCCGATCAAAACTGAAGGGGCTACGGTGATGACAAGGTCAAAAATCGGCATTTTCAGCTATCAAAGGGGCGTTACTCTATGATAAATGGGCTGACTTAGCCGTTTTTGGAACTCATCCGAGATTTTATCCCCAGCCACCTTACATATAAGTTTCAGGAAAATCCGATCAAAACTGAAGGGGCTATGGTGATGACTAGGTCAAAAATTGACATTTTCAGCAATCAAAGGGAAGTAAATACATGATAAATGGGCCAACTTGGTCAGTATACGAACTCATCTGAGGTTTTATCCCAAGCCACCTTACATATAAGTTTCAGAAAGATCCCATCAAAACTGAAGGGGCTACGGTGATGACAATGTCAAAAATCGGCATTTTCAGCCATCAAAGGGACATAACTCTATGGTAAATGGGGCGACTTGGCCGGTTTTCAAACTTATCCGAGGTTTTATCCCCAGCCACCTTACGTATAAGTTTCAGAAAGATCCGATCAAAACTGAAGGGGCTACAGTGATGACAAGGTCAAAAATAGACATTTTCAGCAATCAAAGGGATTTTACATTAAGATAAATGGGCCGAATTGGCCGGTATTCGAACTCATCCGAGGTTTTATCCCCAGCCACCTTACATATAAGTTTCAGAAAGATCCGATCAAAACTAAAAGGGCTACGGTGATGACAAGGTCAAACATTGGCTTTTTTAGCAAGCAAAGGGACGTTACTCTATGATAAATTGGCCGACTTGGCTGGTTTTCGTACTCATCCGAGATTTTATCCCCAGCCACCTTACGTATAAGTTTCAGTAAGATCCGATCAAAACTGAAAGGGCTACGGTGATGACAAGGTCAAAATCGGCATTTTCAGCAATCAAAGGGACGTTACTCTACGATAAATAAGCAGACTTGGCTGGTTTTCAAAACCATCCAAGGTTTTATCCCCAGCCAACATACATATAAGTTTCAGAAAGATCCGATCAAAACTGAAGGGGCTATGGTGATGACAAGGTCAAAATCAACATTTTCAGCCATCAAAGGGACATAACTCTATGATAAATGGGCTGACTTGGCAGGTTTTCGAACTCATTCGAGATTTTATCCCCAGCCACCTTACATATAAGTTTCAGAAAGATCCAATCAAAAGTGAAGGGGCTATGGTGATGACAAGGTCAAAAATCGGCATTTTAAGCAATCAAAGGGAAGTAAATACATGATAAATGGGCCAACTTGGTCGGTATTCGAACTAATCTGAGGTTTCATCCCCAGCCATCTTACATATAAGTTTCAGAAATATCCAATCAAAACTGAAGTGGCTACGGTGATGACAATGTCAAAAATCGGCTTTTTCATTATTCAAAGGGACATAACTATGTGATAAATGGGGCGACTTGGCCGGTTTTCAAACTTATCCGAGGTTTTATCCCCAGCCACCTTACATATAAGTTTCAGAAAGATCCGATCAAAACTGAAGGGGCTACAGTGATGACAAGGTCAAAAAAAGACATTTTCAGCAATCAAAGGGATTTTACATTAAGATAAATGGGCCGAATTGGCCGGTATTCGAACTCATCCGAGATTTTATCCCCAGCCACCTTACATATAAGTTTCAGTAAGTTCCGATCAAAACTGAAGAGGCTACGGTGATGACAAGCATTTTCCCATAGTCAGTCTATGGGGCCTTGTGGTTGCCATAACAACCAAAGTTTTAGAGCGATTTCAAAAAAAGTTTATGTCATCAATGCCCCACCACAGGCATGCTACAGATGAGAAATTATTGAGATCAGCCTGCAGGCTGCAGAGATATAGCTGCTCAAAAGTGTGGGCGGACGGACGGACGGACGACGGACGATGGAGGACCCACTATACTATAAGCTCCCCTGGAGCCTTCGTCCCAGGCGAGGTATAAATCTTCTTCTCCAGAACCAGTGGGCCGATTGTCTTGGAATTTATTGTGTAGCATTCGGTGACTGAGTACTACCAAGTTTGACCTTGACCTGTTTTACACCAAGATCAAATTTGGTTCTTTAGGCTTTTCAATGGGAAAGGGTAAATCAATGCATTTTTCTGCAAATACTGTGGTCTATGGCATGAGAATAGGTAAAATATGAACGTCTATGAATGCTTAAGCTCAAGGTGATTCCGTGACCTTGGCTCAAGTTCACTTGAATTATAGGTCCATTGACATTTCAAAATATATTTTCTCTGAAACCACTTGGCCAATTTCAATTTAATTATATATGCAGCCTAAAGACATAGAGTGAACAAACATTCGTTCGAATGGTCTAGGTCACATAACCAAGCTATGGTAAAATCCTTAAAAAATGTTCTTATCCCGAACCACTTGGCTGATTGTCTTGGAACTTGGAATGTAGCATTAGGTGATTGAGTACTACCAAGTTTGCAAATATGATGATCCTAGGTTGACCTCGACCTATTCAAAGCCAAGGTCAAATTTGGTTCCTTAGGCTTTTCAATAGGAACAGTAGAAGTAAAACAAAGATCAGGAATCGATACAATTAACTTACTCCACCGATCAAAAACACCAAAGGGAAAGAAACACAATCATGAAGCGACCAGACCATAATGGAAACCTAAACAAAGGATGTCCATAAGGACAGTTACTTTCCCACAAAATGGCCAAATGGCCATCCAAAATAAAAAGACACAAGTGATACACACAGTGAGTATCAACAAACAACAGCATAAATAAACCGCCACAATAGAACCGCCTTGGAACGGTCAGTGGAAAGAATTCCACTGGGGGGCTTAAATCAATTTTACGTGGCCACAATCCTCGCCCTTACTTCCGTCGCGTTTAGACAAATAATTTGTTCAGTCCGCATGAAGGCCTTCTAACTCATCAGGCCAACATCTCCGTGAACACAAATAATCAAAGAACCACAGAGGTGAGACAACGGTGAGGACTCGACAGCAAAAAACCACTGAAATGCTGGAGCAAAAGAAAACCAACAGTTAGACTCCGATGGGCCCGACCAGAGACAGAGCATCAGGCACCAACCAACATTACCTTGAATTAGATCTCTCTAATTCTCAATAAGCCTTTACGTTGGAACCGTTATAGAATCTGAGGCCTGACCCACTGGCGTGCAATTAAAGAGGGAAGCAAAGTTGTCAACCGTGATTGGGTTAACTACCATGCATGCAGTCTGTCGTATAACATCCATGTTGTACCCAATCTTTTTATATCGAAGAATGATTGTACGAAATTGGGCGCTGAAGTCATTGCGGTAATATATTTTTCTGAATTTATATACTAAGTCACCATAAAATTCGGGTTCCGATAGACCTCGTTGCAGAAGAAATTTAAGTCCAATATTGAATTTTGAAGTTAAATCAGAATGGCATCTATAAAATTTTGAAAATGCTTTGCGTAGTTTATGGTACCGATAACCCTGATTAAGAAGTTTAGCCGTTAATAATTTTTTACGAGTGTTGAAGTCAGCAAATCGAATTAATTGCGAAATAGTAACGCCATAGGATGGCGCACGAGGAACATCACCATCCAAAAAAGGAAAATTTACAATCCCAAAATCAAAGTCATCTCGTTTATCATGCACGAAACAAACCCATCTACAATAGATAGATGTAAATCCAAGAACGGGGCCTCGGTATCAGAAGAATTTGCTTTATTTAACTGAAGTTCTGGGGGGTAAATCTGACTGAACAAACCATCGAAATAAGTATTATCAATATTTAATAAATCATCTAAATATCTAGAAGTGGAGCTAAAAGCTTCAATAATTTCAGATTGGTTATCAATGGAAAGCGACAACATGAAGTCTCTTTCATAACAATACAAGAACAGATCAGCCACAAGAGGTGCGCAATTCGTACCCATCGGAATACCCACAATTTGTCTAAATAACCTAGTACCGAATCTAATATAAATATTGTCAAGTAGAAAGGTGAGGGCATCACACACTTTCTGACATGACCAAAGTGTATAATTCTTATGCTCTTTAGAAGTGAAAAATTCATTTCTGACATTACATGCAAGATAGAGAGAATCTTCTCTGTGAAAAGTCCATTCAATTAAATCATTAAGCTTTTCTTTTATAAGATTATTAGGAAGTGTAGTGTAAAGAGTGGAAAAATCGTAAGTAGACAGACTAGTAGCACAAAAACGTCTGGATTTCAATTTATTTAAACCCTCATTCGAATTTTTTATAGACCAAAACAGATTTCTTCCTGATCTTTCAAAGACTTTATCACAATATTTAATCACATGCGTTTTAATAGCAGTAAGACAGGAAGTTAATAATTTAGAAAGTACAGTGGTAGTGCAAGAGCTAGAATTTGCAATGAAACCGTGCTTTGTAAGGTCTTTTATGAAGTTTTGGTAACCGGTATAGCGTAGGAAGCTTGTCTTGGCCTTCTGTAACACACACAGCAAACTTGGTGGCTGAATGACAAATATGTCCATCTACTATAGCTCTCTCCTCAGCTAAAGTAGCCTAAACCAATGCATTTTTCGGAAATATTGCAGTCTATGACATGAGAATACAGTCCAACCTGTGTTAAGCAAGCACCTTAGGGATAATGAAAATGTGCTTGCTTAAGGCAGGTGCTTGCTTAATACAGGTGAATTATAATGCATTTGCCTTTTTCAGGAACAAAATGCCCGCTTGCTTAAGACAGGTTATTTGCTTATTGGAGGTGGCCACTAAGACAGGTTTGACTGTAGGTATAAAATGAAAGTTTATGAATGCTAAAGGTCTAGGTCATTCAGTGACATTGGCTCAAGGTCACTTGAATTAAAGGTCCATTGACATTTCAAAATACATTTTCTCAGTAGCCACTTGACCAATTTCATTTAAATTTACTGTGCAGCTTTAGGACAGTAAAGGAACGAAAGGTTATTCAAATGGTCCAGTTTGCAAGACCAAGGTGGCCGCCATGCCAAAATATGGCAAAAACCTTAAAAATTCTTCTTCTCCAGAACCACTTGGCTGATTGTCTTCAAACTTGGTGTGTATTATCGGGTGACTGATACTACCAAATTTGCAAATATGATGACCCTAGGCTAACCTTGAGCAATTTAAGGCCAAGATCAAAATTGATTTCTTAAGATTTTCAATGGGAAAGGGTAGAACAACGCATTTTTTCAAAAATGCTGTGGTCTGTTGCATGAGCATAGGTAAAAATGAATATCTATGAATGCTAAAGGTCATTCAGTGAGCTTGGCTCAAGGTTGCTTGGATTATACTTATAGGTCCACTGACATTTCAGAATACATTTTCTCTGAAATCACTTGGCCAATTTAAATTAAAGTTTATGTGCAGCCTCAGGACAGTGAGGGAATGAAACTGTTTGAATGGTCCAGGTCACGACCAAGATGGCCAGAATGCCCAAATATTGTAAAAACCTTAAAAAATCTTCTTCTCTAGAACGACTTAGCTGATTGTCTTGAAACTTGGAATGTAGCATATGGTTACTAAGTACTACGAACTTTGCAAATATGATGACACTAGGTTGACCTTTTCTGCCAAGGTCAAATTGGTTTCTTTAGGCTTTTCAATGGGAAAAGGGACAAACAATGCATTTTTTTTTCGGAAAATATTGTGGTCTATGATATGAGAACGGGTACAAAATGAATGTCAATGAATGCTCAAGGTCAAGGTCATTCAATGACCTTGGTTCAAGGTCACATGGGACCTTGGCTCAAGAACACATGGATTGCAGGTCCATTGACATTCCAAAATACATTTTCTCTGAAGGCACTGCATTAAAATTTATATTCAGCCTAAGGACAGTGAGGGAACAAAAATTTGTTTGAATTGTTTAGGTCAGATGACCAAGATGGCTGCACTGCCCAAATATGGTAAAATCCATAAAAAAATCCTCTTCTCCAGAACCAGTGAGCTGATTGTCTTGAAACTATCTCCTAGCATTGGGTGACTGAGTACTACCAAGTTTGCAAGTATGATCCAAGTTTGACCTTGACCTGTTTTACACCAAGGTCAAATTTGGTTCTTTAGGCTTTTCAATGGGAAAGAGAAAAACAATGCATTTTTCTGAAAATACTATGGTCTATGGCATGGGGAAAGGTAAAATATGTATGTCTATGAATGCCAAAGGTCAGTGTGTTTCAGTGACCTTGGCTCAATGTAACTTAATTACAGGTCCATTCACTCCATTGACATTTCAAAATACATTTTCTCTGAAACCACAGTAGGGACTGGATTATATGTAATCACTCTCCTAAATTCAAATATGAGAAAATTGAACTGTGTCATTGTAGCCTTTTGCCTGTGTTCATTTTGAGGCACTTATTTGTTTGTTTGATTTGAGGTTTAAAGTCCCCGTCAGCACTGTATAGGTCATTTAGGAGACATTGCTTCCAATTTTGTGGGACTTTTACTCAGCATTGAGATGAAACCAATAGAGTTTATAAGCATGGGCTCATACCACTTTGCCTGGGCAGGCTTAGATCCTCTAAGGGGTTAACCAGTACCGGTGGGCGTTCAGTTTCAGCTCTGCATGGAAGCATCATGCAGCCCATATATTTCTTCAAGCCCCGATGAGCGGAGATGGTACTGGGCCAGTATGATTTAAATCATGTGACATAGTACTACCAAATTTGCAAATATGATGACCCTTATTTGACCTTGACCATTTTTACACCAAGGTCAAATATGGTTCCTTAGGCTTTTCAATGGGAAAAGGGTAAAACAATGGATTTTTCTGAAAATATTGCGATCTGTGACATGAGAATAGGTACAAAATGATTGTCTAAGATTGATCAATGT
Source organism: Lucinisca nassula (assembly GCA_963580285.1). Taxonomy (NCBI): domain Eukaryota; kingdom Metazoa; phylum Mollusca; class Bivalvia; order Lucinida; family Lucinidae; genus Lucinisca; species Lucinisca nassula. The sequence continues at coordinate 65,402,722 of OY757012.1, read as the reverse complement.
CATGGTCATTCAGTGACCTTGGCCCAAAATAAATGGATTGCAGGTCCATTGACATTTCAAAATACATTTTTTTCTGAAACTACTGGACCAATTATGTCCCCCCCACATATGGTTTTTGGTTTAAACAATATTTATTTCAAAAAAGTAAGAACATGTTTAAAAAACATAAATAAAAATTTCATGACATGATTTGAAAACAAGCCATAGGCTTATGTGAATTATATCCATATCATATTGTTTTTGCTGCGGATCCCGTCGACGGTGTGACACTTTCTTTTGTGCAAGATATCTCATGAACTAGTGGGTTGATTTTAATCAAATTTGCAGGGATATAACATTGGGACAGGATGAAAAGCTGATTAGGTTTTGGTGACCTTGGCCTTATTTTCAAGGTCGTAACCATGCTAAATAGGTCAAATTTAGGTTGTTTGCTATATATCTCACGAACTACTGGGTGGATTTTAATCAAATTTGCACGGATATAGCATTGGGACAGGAGGAAGAACTGATTAGGTTTTGGTGACCTTGACCTTACATGTATTTTTAAGGTCACAGCAATGCTAACTAGGTCATATTTAGGCCAAATTTAGACTGTGTGCGGTGAATCTCATGAACTACTGTGTGGACTTTAATCAAATTTGCACAGATATAACATTGGGACAGGATGAACTGATTAGGTTTTGGTGACATTGACCTTATTTTCAAGGTCACAGCCATGCTAAATAGGTCAAATTTTGGTTGTGTGCAGTATATCTCATGAACTACTGGGTAGCTTTTAATCAAATTTGCACGGATATAACATTAGGACAGGATGAAGAACTGATTAGATTTTGGTGACCTTGACCTTATTTTCAAGGTCACAGCATGCTTAATAGGTCAAATTTAGGTTGTGTGTAGTATATCTGGATTTTAATCAAATTTGCATGGATGAAGAACTGATTGGGTTTTGGTGACCTTGACCTTATTTTCAATGAGGACCCCAGGTTATAATGACCTTCACCTATTTATCTGTAGCAAAGATCAGTCACTCAGATGAGAGAAAAAGGAACCAAATAATACACAGGGCTCAGGGGAGCAATCAGGACCTAATGGTCCTCTTGTTTGATAGAGGGTCACCTAAGCAACATTCCTATGAAGTTTTAATGAAATTGGCACAAGTGTTTTGGAGGAGTTGGCATTTAAAGCAAATTGTTGACGCGTTTCTATATTTAGCTCTGGTGGCCATTTTGTTCATCAGAGAAAACTAGTTTTAGCTATTTTAGTAGAGTGTCATATAAGCAACATTCCTGTGAAGTTTGAATGAAATCGGCCCCTAAGTATAGGAAGATTTGTCATTTAAAGATGTTTCTATTTTTAGCTCTGATGGTCATCTTGTTCATTGGAGTGGAATGATTTTAGCTGTTTTGGAAAAGGGTCACCTAAGCAACATTCCTATGAAGTTTGATTGAAATTGGCCCAAGGGTTTAGGAGGAGTTAGCATTTAAAGCAAATTGTTGACGCCGCACAATACACGACACACAACGGACATTAACCTATCACAAATAGCTCACTATGAGCACTTCATGCTCAGGTAATTGATTGATTTGAGGTTTAACGTCCCTGTCAACACTATTAGTCGGGGATTTGAAATTCGTAGCACCTGTATTTAAGGAGTTTAATGCACCTAATTTTCACACATTTAACTATGATATGAATTTATTGAGAGGTCTCTCGGCATCTTGAAAATGGAGTTAGAAAATCAAACAAGAGGCCCATGGGCCACTATGCACACCAGAGCTCAGGTGGGCACTGCCCAATGACAGCCATGTACATGTATTTTAACATGACATCATTTTAATCTACCAATTATAAAGTCTCCCAAATGAACCCCTATATCCAAATGAGCATGCATCTGGACTCAGTATCTAAAACATTAGGCCTTTTATTAAGTAGAGGGTGTAGCGCATGGACCCAATGGAGCCCTGGCTGGTATCACTAAATGCATCTTATCATAAGGAATAAGAATAAATATTGTGTAGCAGTGGGGACCTGTATACCAGAGTTATAAGGCCTCTTAAGCGGTAGAGGGGTTGGGGCATGTCCTGTTGATCCAGGGAAAACCCAAGATTGTTGTCCCTATAAGGACCAAGAATATATATATATATATATATAAACAAATGAATTAGCGTACAAATAAATATTGTTGCTACGTTACCATTTAATGTCTTCTTGAAAATCTGTTAAAACAGTGAAACCGCGGTAGAAGTCTACTGAATAATAAAGAATTGTGTGGCAATATCGGACTTTTTTGATTTTCTATATATATATATATATATATATATATATATATGGTTTATGGGTGGGAATCTGAATGGTTTCTGATATATGAGGCCCTTCTATGACGTGGAGAGGAGAGGAATGGCCCCAGCGACCCCCAAGTGGGTGTGCTATTGGTAAAGAACAAGAACATATATGATTATGGGGTGGGGATTCGAGCGGTTTCTGAAATATATGGCTTTTTAAAGTGGAGGGGCGGGGCGCATTGCCGTAGCACAAAGTGACCCCCAGGTTGGTGTGACTGAACGAGTCTTATCATAAGGAACAAGAATATTATAGTTTATGGGTGGGGATCTGAATGATTTCTGAGATGTATGGCTTTTAATGAAGTAAAGCAGTGGGGCATGACCCAGGCAGTCAGGATGACTCCCAAGCTAGTGTTATTTGAATGTGTCTTATCACAAAGAAGATAATTATATATGGTTTAGGGGTGGGGCTCCGAACAGTTTCTGTTCCTTTTGTATAGCCTTTTGTGAAGTGGTGGGGTGGGGCAAGGCCCTGGCTTGGCCCTGAAGACCTCCAGGTTGACGTCAATGAATGTGTCTAATCATAAGGACAACAATATATATGGTTAGGGGTGGGGATCTGTAAGGTTTCCAAGATATTGGGTCTTTAATGAAATGAAGGGGTGGGGCACGATTCCGGCACATCCTGGGGGACCCCAAGGTTAGAGTCAATGAATGCGTCATATCATAAGAAACAAGAATATATTAGGTTTTGGGGTGGGGATCTGAATGGTTTCTGAGATAAATGGCCTTTGTGAAGTGGAGGGGTGGGGCAAGGTCTCAGGGCACCCAGGAAGACCCCCAAATTGGTGTCAATGAATGAGTCTCTTCATAAGGAACAAGAATATATAGGGTTTAGGGGTGGGGATCTGTAAGGTTTCCAAGATATTGGGTCTTTTATGAAATGGGAGGGGGTGGGGCATGACCCCGGCACAAGCCGGGGGACCCCAAGGTTGATGTCACTGAATGCGTCTTATCATAAGGAACAAGAATATATATGGTTTTGGGGTGGTGATCTAAATGGTTTCTGAGATATATGGCCTTTTGTGAAGAAGAAGGGGTGGGGCAAGGCCCAGGCACACCCCGGGAGACCCCCAAGTTGGTGTCAGTGAATGTATATTTTCATAAGGAACAAGAATATATATGGTTTAGGGGTGGGGATCTGTAAGGTTTCCAAGATATTGGGCCTTCTATGGAATGGAGGGGGTGGGGCATGACCCCAGCACGTACCGGGGGACCCCCAGGTTGGTGTCACTGAATGCATCTTATCATAAGGAACAAGAATATATATGGTTTTGGGGTGGGGATCTAGATGGTTTCCGAGTTATATGGCCTTTTATGAAGTGGAGGGGGTGGGGCATGGCCCCGGCTTAACCTGGGGGACCCCCATGTTGGCATTAAAGCATATGGCTGAGAGACATTTAATCAAGGAACATTTCTATAAAGTTTTGTCAAAATATCTGCAATAACTTGGCAGCAGACGCCATTTTTCAATTTTCCCCATTATAAGTCTATGGAAAATCTAAGTTGCCATAGCAACAAAACTAAAGAGCCGAATTTCATAAAAAACACAAAACCTGTAAAGGCAAATATGGTGAATATTTTCATAAACTCTCAGCCTCATAGAGCATACGGTTCCTGAGGAGATGATTTTTTAAGTATATTTTTTCTATTTTTTTTTCAATTTGGTTTCCATGGCAACCAATACAAATGAGCAGTAGGCCTAAAATCATATGGCAGATAGTAGATTGCCTAAGGAATATTTCAATGAAAGTTTTGTCAAAATATCTGCAGCTGCTTGGCAGTAAATGCCAATTTTCGATTTTCCCCATTATAAGTCTATGGGAACTCTAAGTTGCCATAGCAACCAAACTAATGAGCTGAATTTCATAAAAAACATAAACTTTCAATCCCCCAACCCAAGGATGCTACAGATGAAGTTTGGGCCCAATCGGCTTAGCGGCTTCAGAGGAGATGTCGTTTAAAAGTGTTGACGTCACCAGACGCAGACGACGGACAACTGCCTACCCTATAAGCTCCCCCGAAGCCTTCGGCTTTGGTGAGCTAAAAACACAAAACCTGTAAAGGCAAATATGGTGAATATTTTCATAAACTCTCAGCCTCATAGAGCATACGGTTTCTGATGAGATGATTTTTTAAGTATTTTTTTTTTCTATTTTTTTTTTCAATTTGGTTTCCATGGCAACCAATACAAATGAGCAGTAGGCCTAAAATCATATGGCAGATAGTAGATTGCCTAAGGAATATTTCTATGAAGGTTTTGTCAATATCTGCAGCGGCTTGGCAGCAAATGCCATTTTTCAATTTTCCCCATTATAAGTCTATGGAAAATCTAAGTTGCCATAGCAACCAAACTAAAGAGCCGATTTGCATAAAAAACACAAAACCTGTAAAGGCAAATATGGTGAATATTTTCATAAACTCTCAGTCTCATAGAGCATACGGTTCCTGAGGAGATGATTTTTTAAGTATTTTTTTTCTATTTTTGGACGGGTTTTTAAAAAAATCCGTCCTTTAAAATAGCGATGTCCGGGCGTCCTGCAGGAGGGTGGGCGGGCGGGCGTCGTCCCAGGTTTACCTTTTGGTTAACCTTTTTTTCAAAGTGATATTTTTCATCTATTCTGTAGCAGATTGTTTTAATATCAGGACTGATGCATAAGTGGAGGTACCGCTTTCATGTATTATCCATAAATGGTGCAAAAGACTAAAATTTTGGCGGAAATTGTCATTTTTCTAACTTGTGTTTTTCAGGTTTACCTTTTGGTTAACCTTTTTTTCAAATGCCAGTGTAGTGGATAGAGTGCTGGACTACGAATCCTATTGTTGACTATGAATCTGAGGGGCGTGAGTTCAAACCCCGGTGGAGACATTTTTTTTTTTTTTTGTTCTTTTTTTTTTTGCTTTTTTTTTTCATTCTTTTTTTTCTTTATTTTTCTTTTCTTCTCCATAAACACATATGAACAATTATTGTCTTCCTCCCCTGATAGTTGCTAGTAATAATACATACATGCATGCACAGGCATGGAATTTTCTTCTTTTTTTTTTTTTCCTTCTTTTTTTTAGCTCACCTGAGCACGAAGTGCTCAAGGTGAGTTGATGTCCGTTGTCCGTCAACAATTTCTTTAAACGACATCTCCTCCTGGGATAATGGCCCGATTTTAAACTTATTTTACAGAAATGTTCATTAGGTGACCCTTTTTCATAATTGCTAAAATCAGTGGCCACTAGAGCTAAAAACAGAAAAAAACTTTTATTTTTTTTTTCTTCGTAAAACACATAAACAAATCAACCCCCCTCCCCCCCCCCCCCCACACACACACACACACAAAAAGTTGTTACTGGGTTAGGATATTGCATTTGTTCTGTACATACATGCATACATAGTTTTACATACATACAGAAATGTTCATTAGGTGACCCTTTTTCAAAATCACTAAAATCAGTGTCCACCAGAGCTAAAAATAGAAAAAACTAGAACTGTCAGTGAAACTGACTAGGGCCCCGGCAGTGCCATCAGAGGAGTTGGATTTTTTTTCAAAGGGCTATTACTCTTAGGGTATTGTAGCTAGAGTTATGTCGGTTGCCATGTAATTGTGTTATGATATTGTGACCATATATCTTAAGTTTGAAGTTGATGCATTTGACTGTTTGTAAGTTATGAATTAAAAACAAAAGGGTATTACTATATGGCAACTGTCAATAACTTCAGCTTCAGTTTGTAAACATGAAAAATGGATAGACGGGCAGATGGACAGACAGACGGACGGACGGACGGATGGACGGACAGACAGGGCATTACTATACGGCACACTGTCACATTATGGTTAATATTTCTGCTTAGTAATATTTAAATCCATCCAGGTATAAGAAAGTTATAGATTGGACACAATAAAAAAGACGCTTTTTTGACCTTTTATCTCTAAGTATGACCTTGACCTTTGAGGTACGGCTGTGGGTCTTGCGTGTGACACTTCGTCACATTATGGTTAACATTTCTGCCAAGTAATATTTAAATCCATCAAGGAATAATAACGAAGTTATTAATTGGACACAGGAAAGACCCTTTCTTGACCTTTAACCTCTAAGTATGACCTTGACCTTTGAGGTACGGACCTGAGTCTTGCACGCAACACTCCATCACATTATGGTTAACATTTCTGCCAAGTAATATTTAAATCCATCCAGGAATAAGAAAGTTATGGAGGATAAAAAAATTTGTGGATGGACAGACGGACAGACAGACGGACGGACAGAGTGATTACTATAGGGCACCCACACTTTCAGTGCGGGGCCCTAAAAAACTTTATTTTTTTTTCTTCTTAAACACATAAACAAATCATAACCCCCCCACCCCACCCCCCCTCCACAAAAAGTTGTTACTGGGTTAGGATATTGCATTTGTTCTGTACATACCTGCATACTTAGTTTTACATACATACCCTACCCACCCTAGCATACCCTACCCCACAACCCCACCCCACCCCCATCCCAAAACAACCCCAATCCACCCCCAACCCCACCCCATCCCACCACCCCCCACCTTACCCGACCTCACCCCATCCCACCCACCCACCCAAGCCCACCCCACCCCACACCCCACCCCACCACAAATTCCACCCCGTCCCACCCGACTCCTAACCCATCCCACCCCACCCTACCCCACACCAGCACACCCCACCCTACCCCACCCATGCCACCACCATCCTAACCGTACTGAAAAAAAAAACCCGTCCATAATGCCATTAGGCATTTTTCTTGTTTTCAATTTGGTTTCCATGGCAACCAATACAAATGAGCAGTAGGCCTAAAATCATATGGCAGATAGTAGATTGCCTAAGGAATATTTCTATGAAAGTTTTGTCAAAATATCTGCAGCGGCTTGGCAGTAAATGCCATTTTTCAATTTTCCCCATTATAAGTCTATGGAAACTCTAAGTTGCCATAGCAACCAAACTAATGAGCCGAATTTCATAAAAAACACAAACTTTCAATCCCCCAACCCAAGAATTTGTTTGTTTGATTTGAGGTTTAACGTCCCCGTCAACACTGTAAAGGTCATTTTGGAGACGTTGCTTCCAATATTGTGGGACTTTTACCCGACATTGAAATGAAATGACATCTCAAGCCCTGTCGCCCAATGAAACCAATAGGGTTTATTAGCATGGACGGTCCGCTTCGCACCGCGGTTCCTGGACAGGCTTAGATCCTCTAAGCGGTTTACCAATACTAGTGTGCGGGCCGGATTCAGCTCTGCGTGGAAGCATCATGCAGGATGCTACAGATGAAATTTGGGCCCAATCGGCCTAGCGGCTTCAGAGGAGATGTCGTTTAAAAGTGTTGACGTCACCAGACGCAGACGACGGACAACTGCCTATCCTATAAGCTCCCCCGGAGCCTTCGGCTCTGGTGAGCTAAAAAGTGGAGAAAAGCCATAAAAGGGGGAGATAAATGTACCTACCCCCTTTCCTCATTTGAACATCCAAACAAATCCAAACGACATCTATTCTGAAACTACAAGGCCAATTGGAATCAAATTACACGTGAAGCTGCCATGTTGTGAAAGAACAAACATATATTCTGAATGTCTGGGTCACATTACCAAAATGTCCACCATGCCCACATATGGTAAAAACCTTTGAAATCGCCCATTCTCAGGAACCAATAGACAGATGACCTTGAAACTTGATATACTTGACCCGGTCCCTTTCACATTTGTTCAAATGATGACATTTGGTTGACCTTGACCTTTCTTATGTCAAGGTCACATACGGTCACTTAGGGTTTTGTATGGCAAAGACAGGATTTTCTGGTTCTGTTGCAGCTTATGATATCAGAGTTGATATTTGCAGCAAGCTAAATGATCCTGGGGCCATAAGATTACATATTTCTATTTTTTCTAAAACTACTGTGCTAACTGATACCAAATTACATAATTATACTGCATCAGTGTGGTCGAGAAATCAAAGTTTGTTTGAGGGATCTGTGTGATTGTCACACCAATATATGGCCAAAAGTGATTTTGAATTCTGCATCTCAGGAAATACAAGACCTTGGTATGCAACATTTTGGACTTTAGACATGCTGAGATTGTTCAAAGCTGACCACAATATATGTGACGGCAACAAAAACAATGGTTGATTTAAAAATAATATGGCAGCAATAGTCCTGCGATTGGCCTCTACTAAACCATTATGGTCAATTAAAATAAATGGCCACCAAGGGTGGGATAATTTATGCCCACTTGAGCTCTGGTGAGCGTTGTTTCCCATGGGCTGCTTGTTCAGGTTAGTTATTAAAAGTGGCGTAAGCTTGATGGCAAGCGTAAACCATATTTAACTGGCGTTGTCATGATACAGCAGCCAGTCTTCTGCTTTACTGATTGTGCTTGTTTGGTTATCTTTTATTGCTTAGCTGTATTTTCCAGCCTTCATAAACAATTTATTCGATAACCAGTGGTAATTTGGTAGTTACCATGACAGCAATACCTCTGAAAGATGACAATGTTCAGTGAATTTAACAACGTGACCATATTTCAGTCTTTTTCAAAGGGTTGGCAGAATTTCGTCCAGTATTTCACAATTGAAGGAAAGACGTATTTTAAACAGTTTACGCCTCTGAACAATCCAGCCTCCTTTTGAATGAAGGTCTGCAAAATTTGTCTGCAAACAAAAAAGAAACATTATATAGTATTTGCATGGTAGAATGACGATTTTACATAAATGTTTTATAGGTTTGTTTTGGTTTTTACCATTAATTTGCAGCAGAAAAAGATACTATACAAAATTTAAATATCAGCATCTAATTCTCCAACTGCGGATTTGATATACTCCAGCTTATTGAATGACTCTGGTTTTGGTTGATCTTTTGGCAAACATGCATAAATTGAGGTCACCAAGTTACATGAAGATGCAGAAAATTTCAGTCGAGAGTCTGTGTTGAACCCGATGTTCCCACCCTTCTTGACAAAAGTGTAGAAGAAGAAGCTTGATTTACATAGGAATCGTTACATTTATTTTGCCAAACATCATCCCTGTTCAAAATGTCTGACCTATAAGGTGTCAACCTCAAGTAAGTTAATCTTTCATTCAGTTCCTTTCATAAGTATGAATGCATTTCCGTCAGAACGCCTTAAGGTAGGTGCCTGGTGCTCTGTCTCTGGTATGGCTAACAGGAGCCTAACTATGGGTTTCCTTTGCTGCAGCATTCTAGCTATTCCATGCTGTCGAGTCCTCGTCGTTGTCCCACCTCCTTATTCGTTTGATTTTATTTTCACGGAGATGTTGCATTGATGAGCTAGAAATCCATCATGCAGACTGAACAATGGGTTTTAATCAAGACAACCAAGGGTGAGGATTGAGGTCACCTTAAATTAAAGTGTCCACCCCAAACCCCAACATCCGTAAAACTTCTTACTGACCCCATTCCAAGGTGGTCCTTTTGTTGTGGTTTCTTATTTTTATAGTTGGTCTTTAAGATGTATATATTGCTAATGCTTTTTTTATTTTGTATAGCTGTTTGCCCTTGTGGGGAGATAACTGTCCTTCTGGCTTTCCATTTGTGACGTTTTCATTTTGGTGTTTTGACTGGGAGGTGCGAGGTATTTTGTATAGGTTCCTGATCATTGCCTACACTCTGTCAAATCATGATAACCCCTGATGGCTTGACATAGAAGGTCATTTTGGCAAATCTGTATGGGACAATTGGGGTTGTTGGGCGAGGCAAAGGTGAAGTTTACCTTGCATCAATAGTGCGTCCAACTGATATTGGCTTACAGCTGTTCTTGCAGCAGGTAATGCCTGCTGTTCTTGCAGCAGGTAATGGTAGAGGGGGAATACTGTTATTTCTTCTGTTTCTGCACTTATATTTATTTTCCTCTTTCTCTTCTGTCCCTCACTTTCATCGGCTCTACTATCTCTTCTATCGCTTTTCTCTGGGAGAGGACTCAAAATTTCCAACAAGGGTGAACGTGCCTTTAAACCCAAAACAATCAATATATGGGACAAAAATCAGTAAAAGGTAGCAGTAAAAAGTAGATGAAGAACAGGTTAATCAGTGCATCACATGAACAAGTCCGTGAAATGAAGACCCCTAAACCCAACTTTATATAGAGAAAACTGGGGTTTACGGGGTAAACATTATTTTTCTTATTTCTGTTCCAAGACATAGGTTGTGGATACTCGTTAGAACCACCCGATGCGGTTATAACAAGCACCCTCAACCTATGTTTTGAACATTTATAACAAACATATCGAGGATTTTCATCAGAAAAGTAGCCATTTTGGAGATGTGAAAATGCACTATGTCGCACGGGTGAGTTATCGTAATGTGTGACAAGAGACACAGGTTTAGTAAGAGTTAATGGCGAATAGAGGGACAAGGTTATTGAAGGCAGGTTGTCCAATGAAAAGGTAGAAAGTAAGTGGAGGTGACATCTTAAGATGCACGTTTACAGGTTATGCCACTACTCTAGGAAAAGGGAAGATAGAAGAATGTTTAAGGGGTGGCTTTACATTACATTAAAGCTCGGTTACTATTTATTTTTAATCGTGCGACTTAACAGAAAATAAGGTACCCAGTAAGATTTCAAAAGAGACCTTGTAGTGGCCAGTAACATTTACGTGTTTAAAATATAATAATGTCAATGTTAGTTTGGGAGCCTTCAGCACAAACTGGAAACTTTGGATAATGAATCTTGAACTATACAATGTATTTATTAAATGTTGATAGATTCAAGTCACCAGTTTAGAGAATCACTTGATAGTTCATCGTTGACAATTGATAGTTCATCGTTGACAAATATGCTTGATGTATATTCACCTCACTAAATAAACAAGAGGGTCCAGAGGGCCCTGGTTCGCTCACCTGATCCAATGTATAACAAGTGGGCCCCGGGCAGAGTCAATTTTGGCCCCAGGGCTATAATTTGAACAATCTTGGTAGAGGTCCACAAGATGAAGCTTCATATCGAATATGAAAGACCTGGGCTTTCTGGTTTCAGAGAAGAAGATTTTAAAGGTTTACCCTGCATATAGAAGTCTATGTAAAACAAGATTTTCCCGATATAAGTCTATGTTAAACCAAAGGGCCCCGGAGCAGGGGCATTTTTGGCCCCAGGGCTATAATTTGAACAATCTTGGTAGAGGTCCACTAGCTGAAGCTTCATAACAAATATCAAAGACCTAAGCCTTGTGTTTCAGAGAAGATGATTTTTAAAGATTTTCCCTATATAAGTCTATGTAAAACCAAAGGGCCACATGGCGGAGGCATTTTTGGTCTCAGGGCTATAATTTGAACAATCTTTATAGAGGTCCACTAGCTGAAGCTTCATAACAAATATCGAAGACCTAAGCCTTGTGGTTTCAAAGAAGAAGATTTTTCAAGATTTTTCCTATATACGTCTATGTAAAACCAAAGGGCCCCCGTGTGGGGGCATTTTTAGCCCCAGGGCTTTTATTTGAAAAATCTTGGTAGGGGTCCACTAGATGAAGCTTCATACCAAATATCAAAGACCTGGGCCTTGCGGTTTCAGAGAAGATTTTTAAAGATTTTCCCTATATAAGCCTATGTAAAACAAAAGGGCCCTGGTGCGGAGGCATTTTTGGCCCCAGCACTATAATTTGAACAATCTTGGTAGGGGTCCACTAGATGAAGCTTCATACCAAATATCAAAGACCTGGGCCTTGCGGTTTCAGAGAAGAAGATTTTTCAAGATTTTCCCTATATAAGCCCATGTAAAAGCAAAGGGCCCCCGTGCGGGGGCATTTTTAGATCCAGCACTATAATTTGAACAATCTTGGTAGGGGTCCACTAGATAAAGCTTCATACCAAATATCAAAGACCTGGGCCTTAGTGTTTCAGAGAAGAAGATTTTTAAAGATTTTCCCTATATAATCCCATGTAAAACCAAAGGGCCCCCGTGCGGGGGCATTTTTGGCCCCAGCACTATAATTTGAACAATCTTGGTAGGGGTCCACTAGATGAAGCTTCATACCAAATATCAAAGACCTGGGCCTTGCGGTTTCAGAGAAGAAGATTTTTCAAGATTTTCCCTATATAAGCCCATGTAAAACCAAAGGGCCCCCGTGCGGGGGCATTTTTACCTCCAGCACTATAATTTGAACAATCTTGGTAGGGGTCCACTAGATGAAGCTTCATACCAAATATCAAAGACCTGGGCCTTGCGGTTTCAGAGAAGAAGATTTTTAAAGATTTTCCCTATATAAGCCCATGTAAAACCAAAGGGCCCCCGTGCGGGGGCATTTTTGGCCCCAGCACTATAATTTGAACAATCTTGGTAGGGGTCCACTAGATGAAGCTTCATACCAAATATCAAAGACCTGGGCCTTGCGGTTTCAGAGAAGAAGATTTTTTAAGTTTGCGGTGAAAAAAATTTATTTTTGGCTACTGTGACCTATATGTGCAACGGACCGGAACCATTTGAACAACTTTGAAAGGGGACCACCTAAGGATCATTCCTGTGAAGTTTGGTCAAAATACGATCAGTGGTTTAGGAGGAGATGTCGTTTGAAGAAAAGTTTACGGACGCACGCACGCACGACGGACAACAGACAAAAAGTGATCCCAAAAGCTCACCTTGTCACTACGTGACAGGTGAGCTAATAAAAAACCAAAGGGCCCTGCGGTGGGGTCATTATTGGTCCTAGGGCTATAATTTGAACAAGCTTGATAGAAGTCCACTAGCTGAAGCTTCATAACAAATATCAAAGACCTAAGCCTTGTGGTTTCAGAGAAGAAGATTTTTCAAGATTTTCCCTATATAAGTCTATGTAAAACAAAAGGGCCCCGGGGCAGGGCATTTTTGGCCCCAGCACTATAATTTGAACAATCTTGGTAGGGGTCCACTAGATGAAGCTTCATACCAAATAGCAAAGACCTGGGCCATGGGGTTTCAGAGAAGATTTTTAAAGAGTTTCCTTATATAAGCCCATGTAAAACCAAAGGGCCCCGGGGCGGGGGCATTTTTGGCCCCAGCACTATAATTTGAACAATCTTTGTAGGGGTCCACTAGATGAAGCTTCATACCAAATATCAAAGACCTGGGCTTTGCCGTTTCAGAGAAGAAGATTTTTAAAGATTTTCCCTATATAAGCCCAGGTAAAACCAAAGGGCCCGTGGCGGGGGCATTTTTCGCCCCAGCACTATAATTGGAACAATCTTGGTAGGGGTCCACTAGATGAAGCTTCATAACAAATATCAAAGAGCTGGGCCTTGCGGTTTCAGAGAAGAAGATTTAAACAGATTTTCCCTATTAAGCCCATGTAAAACCAAAGGGCCCCGGGGTGGGGGCATTTTTGGCCCCAGCACTTTAATTTGAACAATCTTGGTAGGGGTCCACTAGATGAAGCTACAAACCAAATATCAAAGACCAGGGCCTTGCGGTTTCAGAGAAGATTTTTAAAGATTTTCCCTATATAAGCCCATGTAAAACCAAAGGGCCCTGGGGCGGGGGCATTTTTGGCCCCAGCACTATAATTTGAACAATCTTGGTAGGGGTCCACTAGATGAAGCTTCATACCAAATATCAAAGACCTGGGCCTTGTGATTTCAGAGAAGAAGATTTTTTAAGTTTTCGGTGAAAAAATCTATTTTTGGCTCCTGTGACCCAGATGTGCAATGGACCAGAACCATTTGAACAACTTTGCAAGGGGACCACCTAAGGATCATTCCTGTGAAGTCTGGTCAAAATCCGATCAGTGGTTTAGGAGGAGATGTTGTTTGAAGAAAGTTTACGCACGGACGCACACACGCACGCACGCACGACGGACAAAAAGTGATCCCAAAAGCTCACCTCGTCACTACGTGACAGGTGAGCTAAAAACAGAAGGAAATGGTCATCAGCAATTTTTCAAAAATACATCTCTTGGCCCCTGTTATGATACATCTGTGATCAGCCAGTAAAATAATTTATTTTATGTATGTTTTAATATGGATTTTTATCACGATCTGTGACACAGCAGGAAAAACCAGCAAAAGGGTTCAAAGGTATCTGAGTCCCTTGTTCATTCCCAGATTGACACAGAGTCATCCAGTTTCACATGCATGTGCAAAATTAACCGTCCTGCATACTGACGAAAAAGAAACTGTTTAAAAAAATTGCTAAAAATCCTTTAGCGCAAAAATAGTGTAAAAACCAAATTTCTGGGGGTAAAATTTCAATGGTCAAAATTTATGGTAACACCGCATGTAGGTACGTCATATCATGAATTTTGGTATCTTCGAGTATTGACAAATATTAAGGCTGATGCAATAAATCAACATTGTTGTAAGCGCAAGCTACACATAACTAAACTTAATCCAACTATTCCATTTGCATGGCCCGTGGGTGTAAACTCATAGAATTTTCAACCCCTTTTCCCCACCAGATTTGCTATATAATCACATGTCACATAGGTTAGGCTTCTATCTCAATGGAACAGCACAAAGCGTGAGAATTTTGGGTGCATTAAATTTTTCGAAATCAGGTCTCAAATCCCGGACTATATATATGTCATTTTGGAGATGTTGCTTCTAATTTTGTAGGACTTTTACCCGACACCGAGATGAAATGACATCTCAAGCCCTGTGGCCCAATGAAACCAATAGGGTTTATAAGCATGGACGGTCCGACTCCCTGCGCTTTGCCTGGGCAGGCTTAGATCCTCTAAGCGGTTTACCAGTACAAGTGTGCGGTCAATTTCAGCTCTGCCTGGAAGCATCATGTAGCCCATCTATTTCTTCAAGCTTCGATAGGCTGGGGCCGTCATGCTCAGGTGAGCTAAAAAGCTGTTACACCACAACCTCTTTATAACACCATTGTTGGGGCCCAAAGCAGGAATCATGTTACTTAAACAACCGTGTTACATCCAAACCAAAACATATAGATTATACAGAAAAATGACCATAATTATATGGTCATTTTTCTATATAATCTATACATTTTTGGGATCCATCTTGAAACCGTGTAATATCCTTAACAGTGTTATAATGAACCGTGTTATAATGTAGTTGTGGTTTATTTTCAATTTTAAGTCCCTGAAGTGGTCCTCTACATAATGCGTCTTGAGTTTGAAGTATATAACTCATGGATGAAAGTTCTGAAATACAAGAATCCTGAAAGCTAAATTGCCAAATCCTGAAATAGTGTATTTGCCTATACTAAGTATTTCAGGATTGAGACTTTTTGTACCTGTATAAAGTATAGTATTCTTTATACAGGTACAAAAAGTCTCAAAGTATAGTATACTTTATACAGGTACAAAAAGTCTCAATCCTGAAATCAGGAATAATCCTGAAAACTTTCACCCCTGAATTATTAATTAACTGGGAATACACAATGACTAGATAACAAGAAATAACCCATAGAAAAGCCTTTATTTACACTAAAATATTGATACACTAAACTCCATCAGAATATATGCTGTTAATAGAACATTGAACAGTTTGTAAAAGCGTTTTATTGATCTTAGTGTGGTGTTCAAGGCACAGATATACAGAATACCAGGTTTGTGTCTTTTGATATCAAGTTTATCAAGCAAGGCTTCGGGAACGCATGTAAAAATCGCGAGGCTTGCCGAGTGATTCTACATGCGTTCTTGAAGCCGAGTCTAATAAACTTGATATCAAATGACACAAATCTGGTATTCTATTTATCAGTTTATCCCCTTGTAAACCCTTTAAATTGGCAATTTTCTATCACTTTAACGATTGTCCTCAGTGCGTTCCAACATTCCAGTGCGGAATTTAATCCACCAGTATATTTACTATCATCTGACTGTTATTTTTCTTTTGATAATTTTCAATGTAATTTTTTTCGATTTTTCTAGTAATAATAATATTTTTGCCATTTATTCTAGTAGTCCGGTTCATTCATAGAAAAGCAATGTCATGTTGACCTGATAAAGCTCACTTGTTCTGAGATAGCATATTTTTATCAGGTCAGTGCACTACAATGCAATATATATAGGGGGTAACTGATAAATTATGCTAAATTCAGTACTCGGTTCAAGTGTCTGTTGTGAGTCTACAAACAAGACCGTGTACTTAACTTTTACAGTGTATATACCACTGACTAGAAGTATATATGCCATAATATAGATACAGAACAAATAACGAAACAGTTGTAATAAGATATACATCTAGGGGCCAGTTGTTCAAAACTATTCAATAAACGACATTGATAGTCAACGTATCATTAAAACTTTGATCATTTAATATGGCAAATATGTTAATATTTTTGCTGAAAAAATGTGAGCAGCTTTTGCAAATGCAAAAGCTGCTCACATTTTTTTTCAGTAAAAATAGCAAAATTTTAGATATTGAACTTGCTAGAACAGTTGACAATATGACCACTAACAAGCTCGTTAAGCTGACAAGACTTTGAACAGCTCTCTGTGTCATCAAGCCAAAACATGTCTTCTAGGAAGAGGATGGAAAAGAGACAGTAGGCGAGAATGAAGAAATGGACAGGAGGAAATAGAATGAAAGTGGAGAAACAGCAAAAAAGAAAAGCATCCTCCCTCTGCCGACCATGTTGCAATAACAGCAGGGCCTTGCCAGTATCAGTTGGAAACCCATATGCTAAAGATACATAACATCAATGACCACCACATTTCCAGACATTTCACATGAAATGTCAAGCCTTTTGGCAAACAATTCACATGATGTTAAAGACACATTTTTCGATTACATAACATCCTAATGACTGTTTATTAAAGAATCCAGCATTGAGATAAAATGCACTTGGGGTATGGTCCGAATGAAATGTTTATTCGAGATCATTAGACAGGCCACCCCTTTTATATAAGGAAAAAAATGTGTCTTTAAAGGCATTTATTCTTGATTATTGAGGACTATCATTTCATTACATAATATTATGTAGCCCTCAGTGCTGACTAAAGAGAAGTCCTCTGTCTGCAACAGGTAAGGGCCGCCTGGGGGAAAATCAATAATTGACAAACTGTTAACTACAGTGTACCTTATTGATTTTCCGCTTTAGTGCCTCAGTCAGGGGATTCAAAAGGAGCTACTAATCACCCTATTAAAGGCCGCCTTTGATCTGCTATAGACAGTATATCACAGGGGGCAATAAAAGAATTATGAACACACGGTTTGTCCTACTGTCTAAGAATAAATTACTTTCTCTGAAAAAATAAAGATATTTGGGCCATCGCATGACAAATCCTACAATAGTGACATGTGACCAGCCAAGACTCAGATCAACTTTCACATCCATGCAGTCTGATCAGTGTCTTTGATGATCATATGGGCCCCATCAAGCGATTTTGGTACTTATCGCCTATGCGAGCAGCGAAGGTTCAGGCGAGCCTGCGCATCCGCGCAGTCTCACCAGAACCTTCGCTGCTCGCTCATACAAGCAGTGAATCAAGAGGATCCTTCAGACAGAAAGCCATATCCCTGGCCCCTCTGAATGGCTGGGCATGCCCAGTTAAAATTTGCCATGACGGAATGCTCAAAGACACAAATTCGCTTGGCGGGGCTCATATGAACCTTCTAATGCCTCCAGGTAATCCAAAGAGAGATGAATGATTGTGTTAGGGTTTAATCACGTCAACCCCTGTGGGTCATTTTGTGTTGTTTCTAGGGCTGGCTAATCGGAGTGAAAGATAATCGATTATCAGTCCTGTCATTGCAATCAATAATCTAATAGTAATCGCTAAGGTTTTTGTCATTATTTTACCTGTCTGGCTTTCTTCTTAGCATGACTCTTACAATATGTTGTACTTTATCATATGTATATTTGAACAGACAGGCCTGAGCAAACAGTGTAGACCCAGATGAGACGCCACAGAATGCGGTGTCTCATCAGGGTCTGCACTGTTTGCCACTCATCCACTCATTTTAGGCATACCTTTGGGTAGTAAATTGTACCTATCAAGTAATCGATTAAAGCAAATAAGAAATGATAATCATTTTTGTCAAATTTATTGATCGATTAACCGAATATACGATTAATCGTGTCAGCTTTAGTTGTCTCCAAGAGAGGGGTGAAAGAGAGGGACAGGGGAGAAAGAATAAGAGCCTACGCATGACAAAACCTACAATAAGATGGGTGTGACCAGCAGAGACTCAAATCAGCCTGGGAACCCATCCACTGTGACAAGACCTTTTGCTGATGTCTCTTTGCATAGATATTAGCCCAAAGTAGGTACATGTGATCAGTGAAGACACTGATCAGACTGCACAAATGCGCAGGCTGATCTGAGTCTTCGCTGGTCGCTCAAGACTTCTTGCAGATTTTTTCATGCGCTGGCTCATAAAATAAATATGATTAAACAGAAGGAATAAAAACATTCACACTCTTAACTGCTGTAAGGATAGCAGTCCTTTCTCAACTGTTTTGTTTGAATTGAGGTTTTACCTCCCTGTCAACACTATTTAGGTCATTTTGGAGATGTTGGTTTCAATTTTGTGAGTTTTCTACCAGGATACTGAGATGATATGACATCTCAAGCCTGACAATCCAAAAAAACTAATACGGCTTATATCATGCAGGGGTGGTCCGACATGCCACTTTGCCTGGGCAGACTTTAGACCTTCTAAGCGGTTTACCAGTATTCATGTACGGTCAGTTTCAGCTCTGCATGGAAACATCATGCAGCCCAATCTATTTCTCCAAGCCCTGATGGGTTGGGGCCTTTTCCCAACTGTGTGTGTGTTTGAGTTTTACGTCCCACCAACAGCTAAGGTCATACGGAGACCGGACCTAGGTTTTAAGACTCATCCGAAAGTCTGGAGAAGCCCGGGATAGAACATGTGATCCCTGGTTTACAAGGCGAGTAGCGTAACCACTGCACCACGGAGGCTTCTTTTTTCCCAACTGTAAGCCAATTATCAGTTGGATGTGCGACTCCTTCACCTCACTACACTAAGGGATGGCTGTGCATGGTGATCTAAGTCTTTCAAGTTCACATTTGCCTTCTAGCTTTTATCATGAGCTGGTTCATTTGCTCCAGTTGTGTTGATGCTTTAACCCTAAAAGTGCTGCAGAAAATGATATGACATGACAATCTCCTTTCTTCCTTATTTTTCAGAACAAAAATAAAGCTTGATATTTCAAGTAAGTCAATTTCTTTGGCATTTCTAAGGTTAGAAGTGGCATTTTAACCCTTATCTTACTGTTCACTACAACCCCTATCTTGGCAAACACTGTAGATCCAGATCAGATGGCTTCTGAAGTAGCCAACTGATCAGAATCTACACTGCTTGGCATTCAGTTTATGAATTTGTTGCAATAAATTACATCAAGTAATTTGATTGGTTGATAGACAGAAATGGGTGTGGCTGAAATGAATATTCAGCAAGAGAAGGGTTAAAGGTTAAAATTTCTATCAGCAGCATTTTTAAGGTTAAAATTTCTATCAGCAGCATTTTTAAGGTTAAAATTTTTATCAGTCTCTGTGGCAATTTTAAGGTTAAAATTTCTATCAGCGGCATTTTTAAGGTTAAAATTTCTATCAGTGGCATTTTAAAGGTTAAATTTTTATCAGTCTCTTTGGCATTTTTAAAGTTAAAATTTCTATCAGTGGCATTTTTAAAGTTAAAATTTTTATCAGTCTCTGTGGCATTTTCAAGGTTACAAGTTTAATCAGTCTCTGTGGTATTTTCAAGGTTACAAGTTTTATCAGTCTCTGTGGCATTTTCAAGGTTACAAGTTTTATCAGTCTCTGTAGCATTTTAAAGGTTAAAAGTTTTATCAGCCACTGTGGCATTTTAAAGGTTAAAACATTGATCAGTTAATATGGCAAGTACAACAACATTTGTGTTGGAAAAAACAAAATGCATTAAAGTCATGTAATTTAATGTTTTGACCATTTCTGAGCTTATTAAGCTAACAAAGCTTTGAACTTTAACTCGACGTCTACATTAAGTTAACAGGTCCGTGGAATGAAGACTCCCCTAAACCTCACTTTATATTATATAGAGAGAACTGGGGTTTAAGGGGGTATAAAATATTTTTCTTATTTTTGCTCCAAGACATAGGTTGTGGGTACTCATTAGAACCGCCTCAATGAGACGGTTCTAAACAGCACAAACAACCTATGATAGCACTGTTTATAACAAAAATATCACAGATTTTAATCAGAAAAGTAGCCATTTTGGAGATGTGAAAAAAGCATGGATGTATTTTCGTAATGTAAGGGGTGGTGAATAATATCTAATAATATCTATCGGTATTATTTCTACATTTTCTATGTATTCTTTCAGGACTGAAATATTTTCGCCAGACAATAGTTACTGGTACATGTTTGTTCGTTTGGTTTGAGGTTTAACGTCCCCGTCAACACTGTAAAGGTCATTTTGGAGACATTGCTTCCAATTTTGTGGGACTTTTACCTGACATTGAGATGAAATGACATCTCAAGGCCTGTCACCCAATGAAACCAATAGGGTTTATAGCATGGTCGGTGCGCCTCGCACCGCGGTTCCTGGACAGGCTTAGATCCTCTAAGCGGTTTACCAGTACTAGTGTGCTGGCAGGATTCAGCTCTGCCTGGAAGCATCATGCAGCCCATCTACTTCTTCAAGCCCCTATGGGCGGGGCTGTACTGGTACATGTATCTGAAGAGATAACAAGAGCAATTTTCTTAACCCTTGTCCTGCTGAGCCCAGATATGCCTTATCTTTTAAGCAATGTAGATCTAGATCAGATGGCTTCTGAGCCATCTGATCAGGATCTACATTGTCATTCAGATTGTGAATTTGTTGCAATAATTTGCATCAAGTAATCTGATTGGTTAATAATCGGTAGAGGGGCCAAAACTCGGTCTTCAACCACACCATGTGAAAGTCTGTCTTAGGACATGTGCAACCAGGACAGACTCGGATCAGCCTGTGCATCAATGAAATTGGGCCAGTATTGTGTTGTATGGATGGATACCAAATGCTTCTTCATGGAGGGAAGGTTGAGTTGTGACAGATGATTTGAACCTTTGCTCAGTGCACCTATAAACTCAGATTTTCACTTGACATGGGTCATAAAATTCAATCCGAATTCTGGCTTTTAGATCACTTTTGGCCTTGACAAATGTGGCAAAGGTAGTATCAGGCCTCATACTGACCAAGCTTTTCAAAACCTGAAAGACCTGATTTTGCAGCCTTAACCCTCATCCTGCTGTACATGACAGCCATTACCTTTGCAAACAGTGTAGATCCAGATCAGATGGCTTCTGAAGAAGCCTCTGAAGAAGCCATCTAATCAGGATCTACACTGTTTGTAATGCAGTTTGTGACTTGAATACATATCAAATAATTTGATTGGTGAATAGGCAGAAATGGGTGTAGCAAAATAATTTTATTCAGAGGATAAGTGTTCAATAGTCATTTTAAACAGAATATAGGAGGAAAAAACAAAATCTAAAAAGCCTGAAATCAAGAAAAAACCAAGAAACAATCAAGCCCTAAAAGCCTGAAATCCTGCATATGCCTGGAAAATATGAGGCCTGTAGTATATATATCATCATTTGATAAAAATCTTATCATACACAATATAGTTGTAAGTTTCAAAAACCCTTAAGACACCTCTAAAAATGTCTCTGTTTATGGGCTGGAGCAGAGCGATGGTCACCCTATTCACTGGCAACGGGGAATAGGGGTAAACCCGAACGGCTATGGTGTAGTGCCAGCATGGATTCGTTCCCTGGGACCCCATCAGCTGACGAACCGCGACACGGGGAAACTGGAAAACAACAGCCTCTGTTTATGTTGTCTGCTACATATTCTTGCAAACTTCTCAAATTCATTTTTACCTTTCTCGGAGAGGAGCAATCTGTAGGAGCACATCTGATCAGGGTCCACACTGACAGTGTCAGTGTGGACCCTGATCAAACGTGCTCCTACTGCTCCGAGCAAGACTGCTTATAGAGGAGCAATCTAATTTGGGTCCACACTGTTCGCAACAATGACTTTAAAAACAAAGCAGACAAGAATTGTTGTCATTGGCATATTAAAGGCTAATAAATATACATATATTTAAGATTGTATTTACAACCCTATCTTATTTGTAACTACTTTATGATGCTATGGTAACAGTAGTTCTGCAAATCCTTTTAGATAAAAAAACATTTAACCCTTATCTTGCTGAATATTCATTTAAGCCTCACCCATTTCTGTCTATCAACCAATCAAATTACTTGATGTAATTTATTGCTACAAATTCA
Organism: Lucinisca nassula; assembly: GCA_963580285.1. NCBI lineage: Eukaryota > Metazoa > Mollusca > Bivalvia > Lucinida > Lucinidae > Lucinisca > Lucinisca nassula. Next base: position 65,380,203 of record OY757012.1, on the reverse strand, counting down.
TAAACTGAATGCCAAACAGTGTAGATCCTGATCAGATGGCTTCTTCAGAAGCCATCTGATCTGGATCTACACTGTTTCCAAAGATAGGGGTTGTCGTATACAGCAAGATAAGGGTTAATTCCTTCATTTTTTTTGATGATAAAACATACAGATCCCAGTTGTTTATTAAAGGGCCGCCCCTGACAGGCGGGCCCTAATGATCCAAGTTTTAAAGATATGTTACCAGTAACAAACAGCATTGTTAGTCATGAAAAAGTGCAGTCTGGTGTTGGTGTTTTTTATTTGTTTGTTTTCTTGTCACTGTCTCTTTAGTCTCGCCTTGAGCTGGTAGGGTGGTAGTTTTTCAACTAATAATTTATCGTCCCTAATAGGGTGGCAGTTTTTCAACTATAAAATTATCGCCAAGTATATAATACAGAAATAAAATCAGCTAATTTGCTTTAACTGTAGTTTCTGCAATAACTTGCTATACACTGGTATAGCTAAAGGGGCACCTTGGTAAACATTGCAGGCCCAGACATAGAATAAAAACGAAAACATATGCCTGACACACAGACTTGTCCAACATATGGGCCCCGTCAAACTATTTTGGTACTTATCGCCTATGCGAGCAGCGAAGGTTCAGGCGAGCCTGCGCATCCGCGCAGTCTCGCCAGAACCTTCGCTGCTCCCTCATACAAGCAGTGAATCAAGAGGAACTTTCAGACAGAAAGCCATATCCCTGGCCCCTCTGAGGGCTGGGCATCCGCGCAGTCTCGCCAGAACCTTCGTTGCTCCCTCATACAAGCAGTGAATCAAGAGGAACCTTCAGACAGAAAGCCATATACCTTGCCCCTTTGAATGGCTGGGCATGCGCAGTTAATGTTTGTCATGACGGAATGCTCGAAGACACAAATTCGCTTCGCGGGGCTCATATAGCAATGGAAGAGTTCACCAGTATACAATGGGTTAAGAAAAAACCATCTCCTGTTATGTTGTAAACTAAATGAGCCAAAGTAAGACAAAACTACCAAAAGGCTTCTACCGCCACCGGACTATCCAAAGAGAGATAGGATACAGTGTGGATGTGGAGACTGATCAGAGTCTTAACAGGTCAGACATGTTTTATTTTCAGTTTTGTCATATGCTGGCTCAAGTGTCTTCCATCATAAACTGAAATGCCGAGTAAACATTTGCAAAGCCTATATTCGTAGATATAAAAGAATGATAAACCCATTTTGTACCAGAAACCCCTTGGCAAACAGTGCAGGCCCAGATCAGATGCTGCAGAATGCGGCGTCTGATCAGGGCCTTCACCGTTTGCTAAAAGTTCAGTCACTTTCCAAATAAAATTTGATGAAAACACCACCCGACATCCCTAAATTTTGAAATGGACTCCTGCTATATATAAGGAGGAAGATTCCATTTGCTACAAAAAGGGTTAATAATAACATAAAATTCCAGTTAAATACAAAAATTATTGTTACACTAAGTACTGTCGATGAGATTCATAAACTATCAAGTTCTACTGAATATCTAGTGTTTAACCCTTATCTTGCTGAATATTCATTTAAGCCACACCCATTTCTGTCTTTCAACCAATCAAATTACATGGTGTAATTTATTGCTACAAATTCATATACTGAATGCCAAACAGTATAGATCCTGATCAGATGGGTTCTTCAGAAGCCCAGCCCCCGCCCATAGGGGCTTGAAGAAATATATGGGCTGCATGATGCTTCCACGCAGAGCTGAATCCGGCCCGCACACTACTACTGGTAAACCGCTTAGAGGATCTAAGCCTGTCCAGGAACCGCGGTGCGAGGTGGACCGTCCATGCTAATAAACCCTATTGGTTTCATTGGGTGACGGGGCTTGAGATGTCATTTCATCTCAATGTCGGGTAAAAGTCCCACAAAATTGGAAGCAACGTCTCCAAAATGACCTTTACAGTGTTGATGGGGACGTTAAACATCAAATCAAACAAACAAATCTTCAGAAGCCATCTGATCTGGATCTACACCGTTTGCAAAGATAGGGGTTGTCGTGAACAGCAAGTTAAGGGTTAATACTTCCACTATGAAATAGATCCACTGAATTGCTTTCTACCATATATGGTAAATGGGTGGTTTCATTTTTAAATGGCATAAAAAAGAGCTGTATTGAGCAATAACGTGTATCTTTGGATGTGTGCTCAGAAAAAAGCAAAGACGGCAACCACAGTTTTCTGCATAAATAGGTGTTGGGTTAAGGGCAATCTACATCTCAATAAGAAGAAACTAATCAGACTGAACAGATGTACAGATTGACCAAATGTACAGACTGACCAGATGTACGACTGACCAGATGTACAGCTCACCAGATGTACAGACTGATCAGATGTACAGACTGACCAGACGTACCGTACCGCTCACCAGATGAACAGACAGACCAGATGTACAGCTCACCAGATGAACACACTGACCAGATGTACGGATCACCAGATGTACAGACTGACCAGATGCACAGACTGACCAGATGTACCGCTCACTAGATGAACAGACAGACCAGATGTACAGACTGACCAGATGAACAGACAGATCAGATGTACAGACTGACCAGATGTACAGCTCACCAGATGTACAGACTGACCAGATGTACAGATTGACCAGATGTACTGACGGACCTGATGTACAGACTGACCAGATGTACAGCTCACCAGTTGTATAGACTGACCAGATGTACAGACGGACCAGATGTACAGACTGACCGGATGTACAGAATGACAAGAGTCTTTGTTGTACACCCTTGGCTGAGTGAGTGAGTGTTTGGGTTTTACGTGCCACCAACAGCTAAGGTCATACGGACACGGGACCTCGGTTTAAAGACTCATCCGAAAGTCTGGAGAAGCCCGGGATAGATCCTGCGACCCCTGGTTTACAAGGCGAGTAGCGTAACCACTACACCATGGAGGCTTCTAACACCCTTGGCTGAAGACAAATTAACAGTTGCTGCAGTACATCTGATAATGCCAGTTTTGACATATAACAAAAGGAGTATCTGGAATATTTCAATTTAGAAAATTTTATGAAGGTAATTTTTTCAACATTCATTGAAGTATGAACAACATTGAATCATAGGGGTTTATGTAAACTTTACTCATTTACAAAGTATATACAATAAAATTCTGATATTAAGACCACCTTTGGGACTGTTCCAGTCCCAAAGGTGGTCTTTGACCAGAGGAGACTACAGTCAACGCTCCTTATCTCAAACCACACATGACCGGATAAAAAAGTTCGAGTTATCCGTAGTGCGAGATAATCAAAGTATGATGTCACATGCATGTCGCAGCCCATTATTTGCCGTGATATGCTTGGTATTCTTGATTATTCTAGAGTAATAGCACTTACATGCACCGCTTATTGAGTTTTTAAAATTTGTTTGAGCTTGTCAAAATATAGCGATTATAAAAGATTTCTCACGTGTTTGTTGCCTTTTAAATTCCTGCCAATTCGGGAATTAAATGGACAGGTTCCCCGCTTGTGAATGCAATGTTTATATCACTTGGGTGAGCAGAACATGCTATACGTCATATGGTAGTCCCCCGTATTGATTTAAACAGTTTAGGTGCCGACGAGAAAGCTGGTCATGAGCCATGTTTTTAGGATCTACTCTGTTTGTATGTGCATCGGGACAAGGGACAATACTCTATTTTGACACTAATGACGAGTAAGGTTAACAAACAATTAAAGAGTCTTGTCATACCTAATCGTACATTAATACATTTATCACGAAAATCTTGGAAATCATTGAAACGAGACCATGGTAAGATTGAGCACCACATGTCAGTCTTTATTACACGCACATGATTTTCGTTATAGAGATAAAGGTATTGTTTGTGCTAATTTTAATTTTAATTTAAGAATTTTCTCATAAAAAACAAATTCTCTTCTCTGAAATTAGACCCCTTTTCAAAGAGGCTGAATTTATAGGAAAGCAAACAGGAAGTCTCAAAAGTTGTCTCCCTATTGAAAAAAGACCAAAATATGTAAGGTGTAGGCATTCCCCTTAAAGGGAATGGGACACCTTCAGGGGAGTTAACTCCTGCAGAAGTACATGTAATTTGTCTCCCATGTCAACAGGGGTCAACTCTTAAAGGAAAGAATTTGCTCCTAAGGAGCAAATTCTTTCCTTTAAGAGAAGACCCCTTTTTCAGTGGGACAGGCTTATTGGAAAAGCGAACAGGAAGTCCCGAAAGTTGTCTCCCTTTGAGAAATGGCGGGAAAATCTGCCAGGTGTTCCTATTCCCCTTAAGGCTCTGACATTGATTATTTTTACATGGGAGACACTTTTGATGACTTTCTATTTCCCTTGAAAAGCTAGTCAATAGTCCCTCTGAAAAAGGCTCTACTCCTAAAGGAAAGAACCCCCTCGCCTCCCCTCCTCTCCCATCCGCTGAAACAAATTATTTCCTTTAAGAGTAGAACCCTATTGGTAAGGAAGACAGAAATACTACTGAAAGATTTCACTTGCCTGTAAGTGTATAAGTTCACCTTAATGTGTGCCTCACGGCCCCCGCCTATTGGGGCTTGAAAAAAGATATGGGCTGCATGATGCTTCCACGCAGAGCTGAATCCAGCCCGCACACGAGTACTGGTAAACCGCTTAGAGGATCTAAGCCTGCCCAGGTAATGCGGTGCGAGTCGGACCGTCCATGCTTATAAACCCTATTGGTTTCATTGGGCGACAGGGCTTGAGATGTAATTTCATCTCAATGTCGGGTAAAAGTCCCACAAAATTGGAAGCAACGTTTCCAAAATGACCTTCATAGTGTTGACGGGGACGTTAAACATCAAATCAAACAAACAAATATGTGCCTCAAAATGAACACAGGCAAAAGGCTACAATGACACCGTTCAATTTTCTCATATCTGAATTTAGGAGAGTGATTACATATAATCCAGGCTCTACTGTATGGACTGAGAAGTGATTTTGTTTGATTGATTTGAGGTTCAACGTCCCGTCAACACTGTATAGGTCATTTTAGAGACATTGCTTCCAATTATGTGTGACTTTTACCCGACATTGAGATGAAATGACATCTCAAGCCCTGTTCCTCAATGAAACCAATAGGGTTTATAAGCATGGCCGGTCCGACTCGCACGGCTTTGCCTGGGCAAGTTTAGATCCACTAAGCGGTTTACCAGTACTTATGTGTGGTCGGTTTCAGCTCTGCCTGGAAGCATCATGCAGCCTATCTATTTCTTCAAGCCCCAATGGGCAAGGGCGACTGAGAAGTGAGTTATAAGCAATGGACTGAAGTGATTTTTAAGCAACTGACTGTGAACTGAGTTTCAAGCAATGGATTGAAATGAGTTTTAAGCAATGGACTGTTAATGAGTTTTAAGCAATGGATTAAAATGAGTTTTATGCAATGGACTGTAAAATGAGACTGTGAAAAGAATTTTAAGCTATGGTCTGTGAAGTGAGTTTTAAGCAATGGACTTAAGTGAGTTTTTAGCAATGTTCTTTGGTGTGTTTTAAGCACCAACTTTTTTTAGCTCTCCAGAAACTTGCAGAGATACACGTTTACATCATGGGGCCAGTTGTTTAAAACTAAGGACGTCGTTAGTTAACATATCGTTAAAACTTTGATTGTTAAATATGGCAAATATGCGGATGCAAAAGCTGCTCACATTTTTTCAGCAAAAATACCACAATTTTCGATATTGCACTTGCTAGAACAATTAACAATCTGGGGCCAGTTGTTCAAAGCATCGTTAGCTTATCGAGCTCGTTAGTGGTCAAATTGTTAACTGTTCTAGCAAGTGCAATATCGAAAATTGTGGTATTTTTGCTGAAAAAATGTGAGCAGCTTTTGCATCTGCAAAAGCTGCTCACATTTTTTCAGCAAAAATTTCAGCATATTTGCCATATTCAATGATCAAAGTTTTAACAATATGTTAACTAACGATGTCGTTAGTTTTGAACAACCGGCCCCCTGATCGCTAACAAGCTCGTTAAGCTAACAATACTTTGAACAACTGGCCCCAGATCTACAGCCATTTCTCAAAACTACAGGTACTTAAAGATGTCTGAGGTAGTTTTCCTGATGTTGGTCTGACTAAGAGCATGTCTGTTGGTTCTGTACCAGCTATGATTAGCCATGGCATGTCTGGCAGACCAGTGATTTTGGTGGTCAATTTCCGTATTTGCATTAGGAAAACACGCCTGTACAAATACAGTGTAAATTTTACCGTCAAAAAAAAAATTTCAGATGAAAATTTGAGATAATTTTCTTATTTTTGCTCAACACATAGATTGTGGGCACTCGTTAGAACCGCCTTATCGAGGCGGTTCTAACGAGTACCCATAATCTATGCTTTAGAGCAGAAATAAGAAAAATAAGGTTTACCCCTGTAAACCACAGTTTTACTATGTAAAAGTGGGGTTCAAGGGGGTCAAAATTATATAGGCATGTTTTCGTGATGGTTTCGCTAAATTGAAAAATTGGTTTCTCTAAATTGAAGAAAAAAAAAAATAAGTCATACAGCAATTGTAAAGATGGATTCACACGCAATGTCATGCCTCATAAAAAATGTTATTTTCTGTGAAAAATAAGAACGAAAAAAAAAAAATGCTTGTGGTGATTGGCCTTTGGAAGTGTACTACATTGTATATCATGAAACATGAGATAATGTCAAAATCAGTGGACCAGTTAAAATAGCATCTGACTAGTACATAGTGAAATAAGCTTGTCCTGTGGACCAATTAACATTTCATCCTTAGAAAAACCTCTGTTGAATTCTTTTCAAAGAGGACTGGCCTTGGAATAGATGTATCTTCTATCTACATCTGAGAGAAGCAGCATATCATTTTAACCCTTATCTTGCTGAATATTCATTTAAGCCACACCCATTTCTGTCTATCAACCAATCAAATTACTTGATGTAATTTATTGCTACAAATTCATAAACTGAATGCCAAACAGTGTAGATCCATATCAGATGGCTTCTCAGATGGCTTCTTCAGAAGCCATCTGATCTGATCTGGATCTACACTATTTGCAAAGATGCCAAACAGTGTAGATCCATATCAGATGGCTTCTTCAGAAGCCATCTGATCTGGATCTTCACTGTTTGCAAAGATAGGGGTTGTCATGAACAGCAAGATAAGGGTTAAGCAATCGTTTAAATGATGTAACCGTTTCTCCATTACTTTTCTAAAGGCAAGAAACTTAATTGGTCCAAGAATATTTTGATTACATAAAATATATCAATGAAAGGACAGTTATACCCTAGGCACTTAATTGAAACAAAAATTGAAAAGTTTGATCTTGAATTCCTATGGCTAAGTACAGTCAGGGGACTTAATCCTTTCACCACTCTGTGGAATCTATACTTCCCATGTAATACTTGTGAACGGGCGTCCGTGGCCTAGTGGATAAGAGCGCTGACTCTTAATCATTAGGTCTCTCACCGCTGTGGGTTCAAGCCTCGCTCGGGTCACATGTGAGACACCAAGTTCTGCAACGGATGGTCAGGTGGTTTTTGTCCGCGTACTCCAGTTTTCGCCCACCGCTGATTAACGATCGGCTGGATATGAGTGAAATAATCTTGCAAGGACCATAAAACCAAAAAAAAAAAAAAAAAATACTTGTGAACAACTGATAACCGAGTATCTTACTAATATGAAACCAGTTTTATCGTTTGTCATGCCAGTTACAGTGAAACTTTGATAACCCATACGCGGATGTCTCATTCGCCACGGCTAATTCAAACTTATTCAGGAGTCCATGGAGAATTCTTGACATTGCTCAAGATATCCATATGTTAACCCGTTTTGTACCATATGGAATCTTCCTCCTTATATATAGCAGGAGTTCATTTCAAAATTTAGGGGTGTCAGGTTGTGTTTTCATCCAAATTTATTTGGGAAATGACTCTAATTTAGCAAACAGTGGAGGCCCTGATCAGACGCTGCATTCTGCGGCGTCTGATCGGGGCCTGCACTGTTTACCAGGGTACCGGTTTTGGGGTTTCTGGTACTAAATGGGTTAAGGATAATTTATGGAAGTTTGTTTCATTTTATGTTAGAAAGGTTTTTTTGTGTGTACTCATTAGAACAGTCTCACTGAGGCAGTTCTGATGAGTTCACCCTACATAACTGTTTTATAGAAACTAGACACCCTTCAGTGAGCTCCATTATGCCTCATGACTTGACATTACAAATACATTGTAACTTTTATCGCCGAACAAAGGAAAATTTTAAGATGAAAAATTGTGATATTATTATTATTTCTGCTCAAAATATAGATTGTGGGTACACGTTAGAATTGCCTCATCTAGCTGAGCAGTTTGGTTTGTATCCTATTTGGTTATAGACCTCAAAAACAGGTTTTCTCAGGACTGGGCTCATGTAAAATGAATTTTATTATAAAACATTTAAGTTCCTTTGTATATTCAAAATTGTGTACTCAGTTATCATATGGGCCCCGTCAAGCAATTTTGGTACTTATCGCCTATGCGAGCAGTGAAGGTTCAGGCGAGCCTGGGCATCCGCGCAGTCTCGTCAGAACCTTCGCTGCTCGCTCATACAAGCAGTGAATCAAGAGGAACCTTCAGACAGAAAGCCATATCCCTGGCCCCTCTGAATGGCTGGGCATGCGCAGTTAAAATTTGTCATGACGGAATGCTCGAAGACACAAATTCGCTTGGGGGGTTCATATTGTGTTCTTGCATAAAGCATTTGAAAATAATTCTCAAAACACAACTTCTGGAAGATGTGTGACAGGTGAATGTCACAATGTTAAAAAGACTGTCCACTGACTGCAGCCTCATACTTGTTCACTGGCGTACTGACAATAATATACAAGGCAATACAAAACATATTAATATATACATAAATATATTAAATACAGCAAAAATAGAAACATCTTGACACATAGTTACTAGGCAACATATTGAAACAAGCTATCTTCTAACATGAAAATATGAAGAGAGTTTCATAAAAGGTATAGCACCTTGGGAAAAACATATAACTGCTGACTTGGTATGTTACGTTTGGGCACACTCCTTAACATGACTAGGTACTCTACTGGGGAAGAAATAAGATCATCACGAAAACACGCCTATACAAATACATTGTCACCTTTATCGCCGAAAAAATGAAAATTTTATGATGAAAAATTGTGATATTTTTCTTATTTCTGATCCAAATATAGATTGTGGGCACTCTTTAGAACCGCCTCATCGAGGCGGTTCTAACGAGTACCCACAATCTATATTTTAGAGCAGAAATAAGGAAAATAAGGTATACCCCGGAGAACCCCAGTTTTACTATATAAAAGTGGGGTTCAAGGGGGTCAAAATTTTATAGGCATGTTTGCGTGATGTGCTTCCATACATAATACTTGGACTAACTTCACAAGTTTCCTCCTACAGGGCTCCACTAGACTTATTCAGCACAGGAGGGGATTATCCACCAAAAGGGATTATTTACATGTGACTATTCCATAACAACTATGTAGAACACCTAAACCTCTTAACAACACTATTGTTGGGGTCAAAGCAGTTAAACAATTTTCTTGCACACCAGACAAGGAAATCAACGATTTTACCCTGGGTAGAAATTTATGTTCTGACCCTGGTGTTCCGAGCCCAAATCAAATATAATCGCGTGTTTGATAAATGCACTGGTTGATTACGACCACATGCCCGGCGGCGTCATGCGTGACGTCACTAAACATTCCAGTTGTGACATCACAAAATGGCGGACGTCGGTAACAGAAGTGACAGCAGCATTAAAAATTCGCAATAGAAATGGAAGGTATGCAAGAAAAAGAATCCTATATGGGTGTGAGCGGTGGACAGAAAAATCCGTCCCTCGGGATCACTGTCAGGCATCACTCGGCAAGCCTCGTGATGCCGGACAGTGATCCTCGGGACCGATTTTTCCATCCACCCCTAACACCCATATAAGATTCTTAGTCTTATACCTAAACCATGTTATAATGAACAGGGTTATAAAGAGGTGGATGTGTAGTTTCCAATAATAACCAGCTAGACACTACTCTACAACTCTCATATTTATATTTATAAATGCACCAGGAATGGAAGAAATATTTAATAAAAGACCACAGGCCAAGTGTCCGCTGACTTTTGAAATGTTTGTATGTGGTGAATGTCTATAACATACATTATGCAGTAAACCATGTTTTGGAAGTTGCGGAAACAAGAATTTCTGTTGATAAAATGGCTAAAACTGACAAAGGGCCAGAAAACAGAATTTAAGCGTGATCTCGATATCAGGTCATACGAACAATGACTGGAAGGTTTCACTGAAATCCACTGAAAACTGCAAGAGGAGTTGCCGAGACAAGACTTACTGTTGATAAAATGGGTAAAACAGACAATGGGCCATAACTATGACAAAGGGCCATAACTAAACTCTGGTAAAAATTAGTCAAGCATGACCTTGATAAAATATGATCATCTTCAAGTCATGGTAACAAATACTGGAAAATCCCTTGAGAAAAGTAGGAGGAGTTGCGGAGACAAGAAAGTCTATTGATAAAATGACAAAAACTGACAAAGGGCCGTAACTCTTGTAAAAATTAGTCCAGCATGACCTTGATAAAATATGATCATCTTCAGGTCATGGGAACAATAGTTTCATCAAAGTCCCTTGATAATGTAGGAGTTGCGGAGACCAGAGGTTCTACTTATAAAATGGCAAAAACTGACAAAGGACCATAATGCTTGTAAAAACTAGTCCAGCAGGACCTCTATAAAATATGATCATCTTTAGGTCATGGGTACAGTAACTGGAAAGTTTCATGAAGATTTCTTGAAAACTGTAGGAGTTGTGGAGAGTGAGTGAGTGAGTTTTAGTTTTACGTCCCACCAACAGCTAAGGTCATACGGAGACGGGACCTCGGTTTAAAGACTCATCCGAAAGTCTGTAGAAGCCCGGGATCGATCCTGCGATCCCTGGTTTACAAGGCGAGTAGCGTAACCACTGCACCACGGAGGCTTCTAGGAGTTGTGGAGACAAGATCGTGTCTACGGATGGACAGACAGACAGACTGACAGATAGATGGATGGATGGAAGAACCCATTACTATAGTCCCCTTCAACTAACACCAGGGGAAAAAAAATACTGTGTATCATTTGCAATAATGCTTATTTTTTGTTTGGCTTTTGTTAACAACAGTAATCCCCACACCAGTCAGCAACAGAACGTGAAATATGTTTGACCTTTTCCACATACACCCGGACCTCGTTATAGCACAATTTGTTACAGCACGAATTCGGATATAACACAGTGTTGGTTTGGACCCCAAATTTTCCCCAACCAACATTTATAAATATTATCCAAGGATTGTATCTGGTTTTAAGCACAACAACTTTATTTTCCTCTCACCTTTGACTGCGGTAATACGGTAGCTAACACGGTTTATAACGGTACTTTTTGATATTTATTGCAGGCCTCCAGCAGAGTTGAATATACAGTATATAAACTTATTTAGCTTGACAGGCATGATAAACATGAACTGCCATCAGCACAATTAAAAGTGTTGGCTTAGTGAGATAAAGAGATTAAAGAATTCAGTTACGCAACCGGAAAAAATATTTATTACGCTCTGTTAAGGATCACTGCTCAGCAGAATGCAGACGATGTGATAGGTCAACTGCAATAAAACTCATTATCTAGAGCCGCATGTGAAAGAAAGTCAAATTTATTCCAGCTTAAGGCAAATGATAAAACATATTCAACATCGATTTTCGCGGTAAAATAATCATTCAAAGACCATGTGCGCCATTAAAAATCGTTTCAAATGGCTAAAATATTAAGGGTAAGACATTTCAAGGGAAGTAATTCAAATTTCTTGTAAGCGTTGATCATTGTCCGGTTCCGAACCCTAACCCGGTAATTTCACCATTGAAATGTATTAACGGTACTGTAATTCGGACGCTCAGTTACAACAAAGTTTCCCGGGAACCAGCTATCAAAATGGCGTCATACTCGCTGTCAGATCGGACAATTTCTGGATATAAAACATTGTTTATCAGCTGGTTTCGATTAAAATGACTTTTTTGACTTGATGGGCCATGGTATTTACTGCCATTGATTAGTTCTAAACACATTTTAGTCGGGAAATACGGTCATTAACCGGACCGCACATCATCTTGTTTGGGAACTATTGATCACCATTGTGTCAATGGTTGATCTGTGATAAATACGGTCGGCATTTATAACTCGATTCCGTTAACTAACACGGTCCGTTGGTTGGACCCGGAGTTCCGTGTTATAACAAGATGGAGGTGTATCTTGATCACTCCAAGCATACTTGGTGCACAACAAGAGAAAATGTATTGTCAGACACGTCAGCATGCAGAGTCTCAGATCAGCTAGTGCATCTGCAGTCTCTCCCAGCTATTTTAACCCTTATCTTGCTGAATATTCATTTAAGCCACACCCATTTCTGTCTATCAATCAATCAAATTACTTGATGTAATTTATTGCTATAAATTCATAAATTGAAAGCCAAACAGTGTAGATCCTGATCAGATGGCTTCTTCAGAAGCCATCTGATCTGGATCTACACTGTTTGCAAAGATAGGGGTTGTCTCGAACAGCAAGATAAGGATTAAGACACAAAATCTGGAAATTATTTGTACTTGTTCAAATCCGGAACCAGGCCTAATACTGACTAAGCTTTTCCATGCCTGAAATGCCGATTTTACAGCCTTAACCCTCAGCGTGCTAAACATGACAATCATTACTTTTGCAAACACTGTAGATCCAGATCAGATGGCTTCTGAAGAAGCCATCTGATCAGGATCTACACTATTTGTATTGCAGTTTATGAATTGAACAAATACATTATATCAAGTAATTTGATTGGTGAATAGTCAGAAATTGATGTAGCTAAATAATTTTATTCAGCAAGATAAGCGTTAAAAAGTCATTTTAAACAGAATATTGGTGGAAAAATCAAAATCTAAAAAGCCTGAAATCAAGAAAAATCAAGAAAAAAAAATCAAGCTCTAAAAGCCTGAAATCCTGCATATGCCTGAAAAATACGAGGCCTGGGAACAAGTACGGTAAGGAGTTTAGGTGTCTGGATATTTAGGGTAAATAAATAAACATTTCTCAGGGACAAGGAGCTGATTTCTCTCATAGCATACAACTGCATGTTTAACCCTTATCCTGCTGAATATTCATTTTAGCCACACCCATTTCTGATTTTTAACCAATCAAATTACCTTATTTAATTTATTGACAGTGTAGATCCTGATCAGATGGCTTCTTCCTAAGCCATCTGATCTGGATCAACACTGTTTGCAAAGATAGGGGTTGTTGTGAACAGCAAGATAAGAGTTAACACTGATAAACCAAGTCTAAATGCAATGGCTTTAAATTGCCCCCGCCCATCGGGACTTGAAGAAATAGATGGGCTGCATGATGCTTCCACGCAGAGCTGAAACCGACCCGCACATGAGTACTAGTAAACCGCTTAGAGGATCTAAGCCTGCCCAGGCAAAGCGGTGCAAGTCAGCCCGTCCATGCTTATAAACACTATTCGTTTCATTGGGCGGCAGGGCTTGAGATGTCATTTCATCTCATTGTCGGGTAAAAGTCGCACAAAATTGGAAGCAAAGTCTCCAAAATGACCTTTCCAGTGTTGACGGGGACGTTAAACTTCCACCCAAACAAAACAATGGCTTGAATACTGAGGACACATTTCCTTGAGTCCCCAGGTAACTTCCCAATCTTGTCATAGCTCAAGATATCAGTATGTTTAAGATAAATAGCCTTTTTTTTTTCTCTCATTTCATCTGGACAATGCATGTTATGTGTACTCGATCAAAAAAACAAATCATTTCCTTTCATTTCAAATCCATTTTTCCAATAAACCATGCCATTTTGTTATCAATTATTTTTTCACAGGGAAAACACGCACCATAGTCTATGACTTAAAACACTCTTATTTTTCAAATTTACGGCCCATGGCGTTCTTCAGAAATATAACAATTCACCAAAACTAGGTGACATCCATTTCAAGTTGCTGTCAGGAAGATTGGTTTTGATTGGTTTGTTCTTCCGTCTGACCAACTGATGCAGCTGAAACACTGTTAGTTAAAGAAACGTGTTACATCCAAACAAATACAGTCGAACTTCGTTGGCTCGAACACCTTTGGGACCTAGAAAATCTGTTCGAGACAGGGATAGTTCGAGCCACTGAGGGTTACTGTCAGGAGGCATAACGAGATACTTTTAGACATCTTTTCGGTGTTCTATAATGAATATGTATGCTGTGTGTACTCATTAGAATCGCCTCATCGAGGCGATTCTAATGAGTACACACAGCATACATTTGCAAGATTAAAGACTAAAATCTCCTTAGTTATCCCCCACTATTTCTTATAGGATTTCGCTAGGGGCTCAAGAATGGGTTCGACACATCCATGATAAACGAGCCATCGGTGTTCGAGCCATCGAAGTTCTACTGTATGTATATATTACAAAAAGGCCTCCCGGGAAAGTGTACCAGTTTCCTTTGATTTTTACAATGCTGATAGCAATGAACACTCATAATGCTGCTGTTTAAAACATGAACAAGATTTCACCCTCCAAGAGAGTAAGTTCCCTAGACAAGAATTAAAAACACTATGTACAAGATGAGTCATAAAAGGATATAAATTCTTAATATAATAAGACACGCATAAGAATCAAACTTAATGATAAAATAGTAAAACAAACAAATGGAAGGGGAATGAATGTACCTGCTATACTGTCTGCCATTTTTCTTACTGCAAGGGCAACAACTTTTGAATTCCAATAAACTAAGCTCATCAGTAAAAGGGGAAAAAAATGCTCCATAGGAGATTCTTTGCTGATACCTTCCACCATTATTAACCCATTTAATGAAGGAACCCCAGAAACGGTTCACTGGCAAACAGAGCAGGCCCAGATTGTGGTGTCTGATCAGAGCCCAGAGCCTTCACTGCTTGTAAAAAGTTGGACTGTTTTCTATCCAAATTTATCAGATGACGTCGTTGATAAGCAGTGGATAACACGGTGTAACAAGAGGCCCATGATGGCCTCGGATCGCTCACCTGATCCATAGAGTAACAAGTGGGCCCCGGGGAGGGCCATTATTGACCCCAGGGTTATAATGTGCATAATGTTGAGGGAGGTCTAAAAAGGTGAAGCTTCATACCAAATATCAACAAAGGCTATAATCTGAACAATCTTGGCAAAGGTCTACTAGATGAAGCTACACATCAAATATCAAAGACCTGGGCGCCTTGCTGTTTCAGAGAAGAAGATTTTCAAAGATTATCTTATATAAGGGGGGGGGGGGGGGGGGCATTTGTGGCCTGAGGGCTATAATTTGAACAATCTTGGG
This sequence comes from Lucinisca nassula, assembly GCA_963580285.1. NCBI lineage: Eukaryota > Metazoa > Mollusca > Bivalvia > Lucinida > Lucinidae > Lucinisca > Lucinisca nassula. The sequence goes on along the minus strand of OY757012.1, from coordinate 65,364,824 downwards.
AGAGGTCCACCATATGAAGCTCCATACCAAATATCAAAGACCATGGCCTTGCAGTTTCAGAGAAGAAGATTTTTAAAGATTTCCATATATAAGTCTTTGTAAAACCAAAGGGTCTCGGGCGGGGGCATTTTCGGCCCCAGCACTATAATTTGAACAATCTTGATAGAGGTCCACTAGATGAAATTTCACACCAAATATCAAAAACCTAGGCCTTGTGGATTCAGAGAAGAAGATTTTAAAGATTTTCCCTATATATGCATATGTAAAACCAAAGGGCCCCGGGCGGAGGCTTTTTTGGTCCCAGCACTATAATTTGAACAATCTTGGTAGGGGTCCACTAGATGAAGCTTCATACCAAAACGCTAAGACCTGGGCCTTGTGGTTTCAGAGAAGAAGATTTTTAAAGATATTCCTTATTTAAGTCTATGTAAAACCAAAGGGCCCTGGAGCAGCTGCATTTTTGGCCCAAGGGCTATAATTTGAACAATCTTGGTAGAGGTCCACAAGCTGAAGCTTCATAACAAAATATCAAAGACCTAAGCCCTGTGGTTTCTGAGAAGAAGATTTTTAAAGATTTTCCCTATATAAGTCTATGTAAAACCAAAGGGCCACATGGGGGGGGGGGGGGGGGGGGGCATTTTTGGTCTCAGGGCTATAATTTGAACAATCTTGGTAGAGGTCTACTAGCTGAAGCTTCATAACAAATATCAAAGACCTAAGCCTTGTGGTTTCAGAGAAGATGATTTTTCAAGATTTTCCCTTTATAAGTCTATGTAAAACCGAAGAGCCCCGGAGCGGGGGCATTTTTGGCCCAAGGGCTATAATTTGAACAATCTTGATAGAGGTCCACTAGATGAAATTTCACACCAAATATCAAAGACCTGGACCTTGTAGTTTCAGAGAAGAAGATTTTTAAAGATTTTCCCTATATTAGCCCATGTGAAAAAAAAGGGCCCCAGGGCAGGGGCATTTTTGGCCCCAGCACTGTTATTTGAACAATCTTGGTAGGGGTCCACTAGATGAAGCTTCATACCAAATATCAAAAACCTGGGCCTTGCGGTTTCAGAGAAGAAGATTTTTAAAGATTTTCCCTATATAAGCCCATGTAAAACCAAAGGACCCTGGGGCGGGGGCATTTTTGGCCCCAGCACTATAATTTGAACAATCTTGGTAGGTGTCCACTAGATGAAGCTTCATACCAAATATCAAAGACCTGTGCCTTGCAGTTTCAGAGAAGAAGATTTTTAAAGATTTTCCCTATATAAGCCCATGTAAAACCAAAGGGCCCCAGTGCGGGGGCATTTTTGGCCCCAGCACTATAATTTGAACAATCTTGGTAGGGACCCACTAGATGAAGCTTTATACCAAATATCAAAGACCTGGGCCTTGTGGTTTCAGAGAAGAAGATTTTTTAAGTTTTCGGCTCCTGTGACCTATATGTGCAACGGACCGGAACCATTTGAACAACTTTGAAAGGGGACCACCTAAGGATCATTCCTGTGAAGTTTGGTCAAAATCCGATCAGTGGTTTAGGAGATGTCGTTTGAAGAAATTGTTTACGCACGGACGAAAAGTGATCCCAAAAGCTCACCTCGTCACTACGTGACAGGCGAGCTAATAAAAATCGTATGACCACACGTGTGATAACACTTTGGCGGGATTAAGTAACGTCATGACAATGTCCAAGTCAACAATGCATTTTTCATAGAAAAAATAACAAGTTGAAAGGCGATAAAATCCAATTTAAAGTAGTCATATGATAAAGAGAATCTTATACTAGTGGTCATTTCATATGATATTTACGAAACTCGCCAAAGGCTCGTTTCAAAAATATCATATGAAATGAAACAAACCGAACATGGCATTCCTAAATTTCAAGCCTGACTCCTGCTATATATAAGGGGGAAGATTTCATTCTATACAAATGGGTTAACCCTTTTTGTACCAAATGGAACCTTCCTCCTTATACATGTCAGGAGTCCACTTCAAAATTTAGGGGTGTCAGGTTGAGTTTTCTTCCAAAATTTGTTTGGAAAATGGCTTAACTTTTAGCAAACAGTGTAGGCCCTGATCAGACACTGCATTTGACCCAAACATTTTCCACCATTTTTGACAAGGGTGACAAATTTACTGTTTGCTTTCCTGTACACCAACCCCTCCAAAAAGGATTCAACTCTTATAGGAAATAATTCTCCCTTGGTGTAAATTCATTTCTTTAACCCATTTAGTACCAGAACCCCAAAACGGGTCTCTGGTAAACAGTGCAGACCCAGATGCCGCAGCATGCAGCATCTGATCAGGGCCTACACTGTTTGCGAAAAGTTAAGCTATTTTCCAAATACATTTTGAAGAATAACAACAACCTGATACCCATAAATTAAGGATTTTTGTTTGATTTGAGGTTTTACGTCCCCGTCAACACTGTAAAGATCATTTTGGAGACGTTGCTTCCAATTTTGTGGGACTTTTACCCGACATTGAGATGAAATGACATCTCAAGCCCTGTCGCCCAATGAAACCAATAGGGTTTATTAGCATGGATGGTCCGCCTCGCACCGCGGTTCCTGGACAGGCTTATATCCTCTAAGCGGTTTACCAGTACTAGTAAATGGGCTGGATTCAGCTCTGCGTGGAAGCATCATGCAGCCCATATATTTCTTCAAGCCCCTATGGGTGGGGGCGCCCTAAATTAAGGAATGAACTCTTGCTATATATAAGGAGGACGATTCCATTTGGTACAAAAAGGGTTAATAGACCTTTTAAAAGGGAAGACGACAATATTTTTTAATATCTTTAACACCAACACTTATTTTTCTCATTACTTCTCCACCATCTCCGACGTTTCGCCTTTTGACACATCACAAATAAACGCCTAAAAATTTTGACCCCCTTGAACCCCGCTTTTATACAGTAAATCTGGGGTTTCCGGGGGTATACCTTATGTTTCTTATTTCTGCTCTAAAATATAGATTTCTAAAATATAGATTGTGGGTACTCATTAGAACCGCCTCGATGAGGCGGTTCTAACGAGTGCCAACAATCTATATTTTGAGCAGAAATAAGAAAAAAATCACAATTTTTCATCTTAAAATTTTCATCTTAAAATTTTCATTTTTTCGGCGAGAAAGGTGGTAATGTTTTTGTATAGGCGTGTTTGCGAAATGAAAAGCCGAAACGTTGGAGAAGGTGAAGAAATAATGCGAAAAATAAATATTTTGTAAGTGTTGCCTCTTCACAAGGCATATTCATTCTCCTTGAGAAACCTCACACACACTACTGACCATAAATAATTTTCTTAGGCACAACAACTCCAGTCGTCAATTAATAAAATGGACATTGAAAAACTCAGCTGTTAAAAACAATAAATGGTTTTATCTAAGATAATCAACAATGTGACCGGTGAATGAACAATCAGCGTGCAGGAATCGCAGTTAAAATGATACTGGCTGCAAATTTTCATAATTTTTTTATCTTGGAATTTTATTAGCTTATTTCACCAAAATAGCTAGATTTTCCAAGCACAGCCATGCAGTCTCATATTATTAGAGTATTCCCCACTTATAGACTAATTTATTAGCAAGAAATAATTTCATTCTGTCAGAATTTATCTCTAGCTGTTATAAGCACAAAGCACAGTGATTGACTTGAACTTTCTTGACCCTAGTTTTCCAAGGAGTAGTCTTTAAATAAAATATGCAGCAAAATACACACAGCAGATAATTTATGTTTATTTACACATAAGCATAAAGAAACTCTGCATAATGTTATCCCTTATCTTGCTTAATATTCATTTAAGCCACATCCATTTCTGTCTATCAACCAATCAAATTACTTGATGCAATTTATTGCTACAAATTCATAATCTGAATGCCAAACAGTGTAGATCCTGATCAGATGGCTTCAGAAGCCATCTGATCTGGATCTACACTGTTTGCAAAGATAGGGGTTGTTGTTGTGAACAGCAAGATAAGGGTTAAGCTATCCCCTCTAATAAGCTTTTAAGAACCCGATAGGAGTGTGGAATTAGAAATATGTCAAGGATAAATAATGATTATGCAAGGTTTTAGTGAAATGTCATATAATGGGGTTAACTTACGGTAATTGCGGAGTCTACTGTATCGAAAATAGCCGAAAAATAATCAGATAGTTGCTGTTGCATAGATAATACTGCAGATGATGTCTATTCTATTTTATTGTTTTATTTTTATGGCTGATTTTGATTATTTCATGGAAATAACTGCATGATACTTTATTAAATTGATCCTTCTATCATATTTGATACAAACTTTTGACATTTGAAACAACAGAACTTGCAGCCTGTATCACTTTAAACTGCGCACCTGTTGTGTGAAATCACATTTCCATTCAATCCAAGTGTAACAGCTATGCACAGCTTAAAGCTTAACAGTATTTGATGAAAGAAGACCCCGCAGAGCAAACACAGAGATCTCTGTACCAGATCATGGTATCACATGTAGTTGTATAAAATCCCTGCTCTCATTCATCCTGTAAAGGAAAAAAAAAAAAAAAAATAGTTTCAGCCAACAAACAAACAGGAATTAAAACACTTAAAACAGGCAATCAATCGACTCCAACTGAGTCACATCACAGGCCAACAACCTCTCTATAACACTATTAATAGGATCCAAAGCAGAAACTGTGTTACTTAAAGGTGCATTATTGAGCTGTCCGGAAAAAATGCTTCCAAAAATAAAATACATATAGCCGGTATTTTCTTCAAAACAATACAAATGAATGCATTTTATGCAAAAATGCGAACAATTATGATGACAGGTAAACGAGTTTGAGAGGGATTCCTTAACTAGGTTTCGAACACTAGTTAGATCTATTTTTAGTTCGTGACAAAAATAGAATCTCCATATATGATGTTATGCGACGTTCATTTTTGGCCTTGTTTGCTTAGGCCATGCCTGAATCGGAAAAAAATATGACGCTGAATAACATGCCATAAGTAACAACACTCAGAGACGATACTGTCGCCATGAATGTGTAAAGTGACAGATTCATTTTTAGAACAGAAATTCCGAACACATGTTCAGATCGAAGGGTAAACATGAATGAAAACGACCAATTTCACAAAGTTCCGAAGCTGTATTTGGCTCCAAAGTGTACACATGACAAAGGAGTATGCATTGAAGATAAAAAACAGAAAAAAAAAATTGAGACCCGGTAGCTCAATAATGCACCTTTAAACAACCGTGTTATATCCAAATTATGTATAGATTATATAGAAAAATGACCATTTATGGTCATTTTTCTATATAATCTATACTTTTTGAAAGCCATCTTGAAACCGTTATATCCAAAACCGTGTTATAATGAACCGTGTTATAAAGAGGTTGTGGTGTACAATGTTTTTTTCTGTGTGTGTGTGTGTGTGTGTGTGGCACCTACCTCTATAAGTTCGATCTCCTTTTCATCACAGTTTGGCACTGGTTTCTTGGAGTATTTCAGGCCTATCATGTAGCCTACCTCTTCTATAACCTCCAGAGCCTAGAAAGTGAGGATATAAAGCTTATAGCCTAGGTCAATCTTATCCAATATCTACTATCTTCTGGGGCGAGTTGTTCAAAACTAACAATGTTGTCAGTTAACCCTTTTTGTACCAAATGAAATCTTCCTCCTTTTATATAATAGGTGTCCATTTCAAATTTAGGGGTGTCAGGTTGTGTTTTCTTCAAAAACTATTCAGAAAATAGCGGAACTTTTTGCAAACAGTGTAGGCCCTGATCAGACGCCGCGTTCTGCGGCATCTGATCTGGGCCTGCACTGTTTGCCAAGGTACCCGTTAAGGGGTTTCTGGTACTAAATGGGTTAAGGTACTGCAGTGTTTGCAAGGTCATCCACAAAGTCAAGCAATGTACTCAGTGCTCACCCATCCAGGTACTAATCACACCTGATTAAATTCATAATTAAGCCAACCACTATCCACACTGCTAAAAGAACCAGCTCCAGCAGCAAGTCTGTAGAGGTGGTATAGTAGTCGCAGATAAAATTGACTAGGAGGAGCTATTCAGGTGTTGTCAATATATGTCAAATTCACTGAGTCCACCAGAAGATTGGGTAGAGTGCCTTTCCCACACTTTCTGCAGGCGGACGAAATGGTCATATACGCCACAGCTATGCTTGTGTTACAGTTGAATTCACACAATCGGGTGACTTGGTTTACCTTTTTGTTAATGGAATATTCCTATGGCAGGTACAAACGATAGCTCCGCCTAGTCAATCTTATCTGCCACTACTATATATATCAATAGCCATTACATATCCTCCCCTCATCTCTTGACTTCGTCCCAAAATCACACACACCTCATTAGCCAGAACAGAGGGCAGAGCCTATCAGGCTATGTAACACACTAAGACACTGTCTACTATCAAATGCCATCAATGTAACAGTTATTGATACACAGTAAAATTCCTATATTAAGACCACCTTTGGGACTGTTCAAAAGTGGTCTATAAGGCCACTTTTGAACAGTCCCAAGGGTGGTCCCTGATCAGACATCATTGTGTGCAGGAAACACGAAGAAAAAATATCTGCACCCTTCTATATAAGCTTTTTAAAGCAAAATTAGTCTCAATTTTAGGTGGTCTTAATAGAGAAATATACTGTTTATCATTTCTACAGCCTTGCTGTTGAAGCTGGCTCTTAGGGACATGGATAGAGTGGTAGGCTTTTTCACATAGTTAAGCAACGGACATTGTGGTAAGGACCTGGATGGCTAACCACATTGCTATACTACGTGAACGACCTGGAAAACACTGCAGTATCGTTAAAACTTTGATCATTTAATATGGCCAATATACTAATATTGTGGCAGAAAAATGCGGGTAACAAAATGCTACTCAATTTGCAGCAAAGATACCAGTTCTGGTTTTGATAGTTCCTCTGGGTTTAACTGCCCAGTAAACACTACAGTCCAACCTGTATTAAGCAAGCACCTGTGGGATATTCAAAAAGTGCTTGCTTAAGACAGGTGCTTGCTTAATACAGGTGAATTTTAATGCATTTTCCTTTTTGGGGAACTGAATGCCTGCTTGCTTAAGACAAGTTGGTTGCTTAATAGAGGTGGCCACTAAGACAGGTTTGACTGTATTTAGATTTTAGGTTATATTAAGCTGGTCAGTTTACCAAACCACACTTTTCCTGGGCAGGCTTATACATACACTGTAGAGGCATTATAACGCTGACGCTTAAAACGCGGAAATCGTTATAACGCTGTTGGTGTGTGGCTCTCGTTTTTTTTTATGTTTTTCCCCCAGTTTGGCCGAAAATCTTGCCCTTTTTCTGCAGAACTCGGAAGTCAAAACATCGTCAGCCATGATAACCCACCTATACTCGCTGATTTACTCAGGCTGCCAACACTATGAAACTGTGAATACTTGCCTAAGGCATTATAGATAAGCGGGACAAGGTGTGAAAACAAGGTCAATCAAGATATACCAGTTATGCCACAATTAATTGTAAAGATCAATTATTAATCTAGTTTTAATTATCTGATTGTAACTATCTCATTAAACATTACCCTGTGGTGTACTGCAGGGTTCAGTGCTTGGTACTCAGCATTTTTAATAATTCAAAAAATAAATAAATATAGAAAAGGGTGGTTTCAAATGCCAAATTATTTCACTAAACCCCGATAGCTCAGTGGTAGAGCGTCCGCTTCGGGAATGGGAGGTCACGGGTTCGATCCCCGGCCGCGCCATACCAAAGGCGTGAAAAATGGTACTAGGAGCTCCCTTGGCTGACGCTCGCATTATGAGGGGTAGTCCTAGGAAGATAAATGAAGGCAGGTAAGTATTTGTTAGAGGATACTTTGTTTGTCGCAATAAAAGCTCTACAGAGCTTATGTTATTTGTTTCGAATATGCGACGTTAAATAAAGCTTCTTTATCTTATCTTTATCTTTACATCAATGTGTTGTTTTTTAGTTACATCCTTAAGTTTAGGATAGTAATCTAACCTGTTGCATTTGTTTGATTTGAGGTTTAACGTCCCCGTCAACACTGTAAAGGTCATTTTGGAGACGTTGCTTCCAATTTTGTGGGACTTTTACCCGACATTGAGATGAAATGACATCTCAAGCCCTGTCGCCCGATGAAACCAATAGGGTTTATTAGCATGGACGGTCCACCTAGCAACGCGGTTCCTAGACAGGCCTAGACAAGCGGTTTACCAGTACTAGTGTGCGGGCCGGATTCAGCTCTGCGTGGAAGCATCATGCAGCCCATATATTTCTTCAAGCCCCTATGGGCGGGGGCCCCTAACCTGTTGCAATTGACATGTGTATACTCTAAATATTTTTTGCGCCAAAACAGAGCAATGCAGACACTGTTTTCGTCTTTGCATCTGCATGCAGTAATTCCGCGGGGCCTTTTGGTGGGAAGAAATTGTTATAACGCTGTTGGTCTGTGGCTCCAATTATTGATTTTTTCCCCCAGTTTTGAAAACTGTCGAAATTTTCCGATCTTTCCATGGAACATCTTCAGCCAAGACAATACATGTATACTGCTTATTCACTCAAGATGTCAACACTATTAAACTGTGAATACTCACCAAAGGCTTATTGATAAGCCGGCAATAAGCAGTGTGATAAGGTGTGAAACTAGGTAATCAAGAACAAGAATTCTAATGTATATTTTGACTATACCTTGTCTATCATCTCCTTAGTGTGTGCTGCACTTAAACAGAACCTAGCTCGACACTTTGTCATAGGGGTAGCAGGAAATCCTACAACCACGGTTCCTAAGCCTCGATCTAGACAGAGTCGACCAAATGCTCTGAAACATAACAAGAACACATGACTTCAGATAAGGAAGATTTGTTTGTTTGTATTGGGGTTTAATGGCCAAGTCAACACTATTTTAGCCAGTCAGTTTACTTATCCATACTTGGGCAGGCTTATACATTAGCAGTTAACCAGTACAGTGCACATTCTTTCGCCAGAAACTGACAACTGCCCTTCTTGAATCAGCGGTGGGGAGAGAATTGCCTTTGAAAAGATTTCATGATCAATTTCCTTGAAAGAATGTTGCTGACCCCGACAGGTATCCAACCCCCTTCCTCCTGATCACGAGTTTGACGCGCATCCAACTGAGCTACCGAGGCCGGCTCAGACAAAGAAGAGTAATGAGGATAAAAATAGCCATCAGAAGAGATGGCAAATCCCCCGACCAAAAGCCAACATGGCTTTAAGAAGATTGTTCACAAATAGAAAGTGCACCAGAATTTAAATACACTAGTAAGCCCACGGTATAATTTGTATATATGTACTGTTTATTGAGACTATTTTTGCCTAATGATACTAAGGATTGCTTCTAAACAAGATGAAAATCCAAGATTTCCAATGCACAAAGTACTGGTATATTGAGTTGTTGTTCTTGTGCATGAAATGCCCTTTCAACATTATATTAAACTGTGGCAAGTACCAGCAAAGGCACTGGAGTTATGGCCATCAAAAATTATACTGTCAGGGGAAATAACTCAAAAACCAGGGCAGTCAGAATTGTGGTTCTTGTATATAACACGCCTGCTTAATCTACATCTGTACCAGGTACCATCAATATGTCTCAATGGTGATCACAAGCTGGTCATACTGTTATATTGGAAGGGGAGATAACTCAAATACCACAGCACCAAGAGTTGTGGTTCTTGCGCATGACATGCCTTCAATACCTTGTATACAATATGTGCCAAGATCCTTCAATATATGTCAGTGGGTATTGGAGTTATGCCAATCACAAGGTTATATTTTCAGGGGAGACGATTAAAAACACCAGGGCACCAAGAGTTGTAATTCTTGTGCATGACACACCTGCTTAACCTCATGTACATCTGTATCAAGTACCATTAATATGTCTTAAAGGGTATTTGGAGATATGGTGATCACAAGGTGGTTATATTGGAAGGGGAGATAACTCAAATAACATAGCACCCAGCGTTGTTATTCTTAGGCATGACACCTCAACTCAACCTTGTATACAATTGTGCCAAGTACCATCAATATATCTCAAAGGGTATTTGGAGCTATGGCCATCACAAAGATATATTGTCAGGGGAGGTAATTAAAAAACCATGGCACCCAGAGTCATGGTTCTTGCACACGACACACCTGCTTAAACTCGTGTACAACTGTACCAAGTACCATCAATATATCTCAAATGGTATTGGAGTTTTGGCCATCAAAAGATAGTGATTCTATTTTATTGGAGGGGGAGATAACTCAAAAACCATGGCAACCAAAGTTGTGGTTCTTGCGCATGACATGCCGTCTCAGCCTTGTGAACAACTGTGCCCGATACCATCAATATGTCTCAAAGGGTATTAGAGTTATGGCCATCACAAACTAGTCATCCTACTTTATTGTATGGGAAGACAACTAAACAAGAGGGCCCAGAGGGCCCTGAATCGCTCACCTGAGAATCAGTGTCTCTAGTACATTCTTGGCCCAAGGGCTATACTAGGTGAAGCTTCATACCAAATATCAAAGACCTGAGCCTTGTGGTTTCAGAGAAGATTTTTGAATATTTTCCCTATATAAGCCTATGAAAAACCAAAGGGCCCCGGGGATGGGGGCATTTTTGGCTCCAGGGCTATAATTTGAACAATCTTGGTAGAGGTCCACTAGATGAAGCTTCACACCAAATATCAAAGATCTGAGCCTTGCGGTTTCAGAGAAGAAGATTTTTAAAGATTTTCCCTGTATAAGCCTATGTAAAACCAAAGGCGCCCGGGGTGGGGGCATTTTTGGCCCCAGGGCTATAATTTGAACAATCTTCGTAGAGGTCCACTAGGTGAAGCTTCACACCAAATATCAAAGACCTGTGCTTTGCGGTTTCAGAGAAGATTTTTAAAGATTTTCCCTAAATAAGCCTATGTAAAACCAAAGGCCCCCGGGGCGGGGGCATTTTTAGCACCAGGGCTATAAGTTGAACAATCTTGGTAGAGATCCACTAGATGAAGCTTCACACCAAATATCAAAGATCTGAGCCTTGCGTTTCAGAGAAGATTTTTAAAGATTTTCCCTGTATAAGCCTATGTAAAACCATGAACAATCTTGGTAGAGGTCCACTAGATGAAGCTTCACACCAAATATCAAAGATCTGAGCCTTGCGGTTTCAGAGAAGTTTTTTAAAAATTTTCCCTGTATAAGCCTATGCAAAACCAAAGGCCCCTGGGGCAGGGGCATTTTGGCCCTAGGGCTATAATTTGAACAATCTTGGTAGAGGTCCACTAGGTGAAGCTTCACACCAAATATCAAAAACCTGGGCCTTGTGGTTTTAGAGAAGAAGATTTTTATAGATGTTCCCTATATAAGCCTATGTAAACCCAAAGGCCCCCTGGGACGGGGGCATTTCTGGCCCAAGGGCCATAATTTGAACAATCTTGGTAGAGGTCCACTAGATGAAGCTTCATACCAAATATCGAAGACCTGGGCCTTTCTGTTTCAAAGAAGAAGATTTTTAAAGATTTTCCCTAAATAAGCCAATGTAAACTCAAAGGCCCCCGGGACAGGGGCATTTCTGGCCCAAGGGCTATAAGTTGAACAATCTTGGTAGAGGTCCACTAGATGAAGCTTCATACCAAATATCAAACACCTGAGCCTTGTGGTTTCAGAGAAGAAGATTTTTAAAGATTTTCCCTGTATAAGCCTATGTAAAACCAAAGGCCCCCCCGGGCGGGGGCATTTTTGGCCCTAGGGCTATAATTTGAACAATCTTGGTAGAGGTCCACTAGGTGAAGCTTCACACCAAATATCAAAGACCTGGGCCTTGTGGTTTCAGAGAAGAAGATTTTTAAAGATTTTCCCTAAATAAGCCAATGTAAACCCAAAGGCCCCCGGGACAGGGGCATTTCTGGCCCAAGGGCTATAAGTTGAACAATCTTGGTAGAGGTCCACTACATGAAGCTTCATACCAAATATCAAACACCTGAGCCTTGTGGTTTCAGAGAAGAAGATTTTTAAAGATTTTCCCTGTATAAGCCTATGTAAAACCAAAGGCCCCCTGGGGCGGGGGCATTTTTGGCCCTAGGGCTATAATTTGAACAATCTTGGTAGAGGTCCACTAGGTGAAGCTTCACACCAAATATCAAAGACCTGGGCCTTGTGGTTTCAGAGAAGAAATTTTTAAAGATTTTCCCTATATAAGCCTATGTAAACCCAAAGGCCCCCGGGGCGGGGGCATTTCTGGCCCAAGGGCCATAATTTGAACAATCTTGGTAGAGGTCAACCAGGTGAAGCTTCACACCAAATATCAAAGACCTGGGCCTTGTGGTTTCAGACAAGAAGATTTTTAAAGATTTTCCCTGTATAAGCCTATGTAAACCCAAAGGCCCCCGGGGCAGGGGCATTTCTGGCCCAAGGGCCATAATTTGAACAATCTTGGTAGAGATCCACTAGATGAAGCTTCATACCAAATATAGAAGACCTGGGCCTTTCGGTTTCAGAGAAGAAGATTTTTAAAACTTTCATTTTAAAAATCTATTTTTAGCTCCTGTGACCTAGATGTGCAATAGACCGGAACCATTTGAACAACTTTGGAAGGGGACCACCTAAGGATCATTCCTGTGAAGTTTGGTCAAAATCCGATCAGTGGTTTAGGAGGAGATGTTGTTTGAAGAAAAAGTTTACGGACGCACGCACAGACGCACGATGGACAAAAAGTGATCCCAAAAGCTCACCTCGTGACTACATGACAGGTGAGCTAAAAACTATGGCACCCACAGTTGTGGTTCTTGCGCATGACAGGCCGTCTCAGCCTTGTGAATAATTGTGCCAAGGTTGCATCTACAGATGGACGGACAGATGGATGGAAGCCCGGCTGATCGCTATTTCCCCCGAACCTCCTATTCGTTTGGGGGATAATAAAGGGACAAGAAATGTATGTTGTGGGTAATTGTCATTTTATTCATCCCCCCGCCGCGAAGCGGAGCAGGGATTATAGGAATGGCCTTCATCTGTCCGTCTGTCTGTCCATAACACTTACTTGTCCGCTCCATATCTCCTGAACCCTTTGATAGATTTTCATTAAACTTTGGTCAATTATTCGTCTCAGTGAGCTGGTGTGCAGAACCCATAAATGAACAATGCCGACTCAAGGTCAAGGACATGGTTGAAGGTCACGAGTTTGAAACTTGGAATTTTTTGTCCGTTCCATATCTCCTTTACCCTTGGAAGGATTTTCATTAAACTTTGGTCAAATATTCTTCACAGTGAGCTGATGTGCAGAACCCATGTCCGTTCTTCCGTCTGTCAGTTTGTCCGTCCATCAGTCTGTCCGTAACTATTTCTTGTCAACTCCGTATCTCCTGAACCTTTAAATAGATTTTCATTAAACTTTGGTCAATTATACCTCTCAGTGAGCTGGTGTGCAGAACCTATAAATGAAACATGCCGACTCAAGGTCAAGGTCATGGTTGAAGGTCAGGAGTTTGAAACTTGGAATTTTTTGTCTGTTCCATATCTCCTTTACCCTTGGAAGGATTTTCATTAAACTTTGGTCAAATACTCTTCACAGTGAGCTGATGTGCAGAACCCATGTCCGTACATCTATCTGTCTGTCAGTTCGTCCGTCCGTCTCTCCGTAACTTTTTCTTGTCCATTCCATATCTCCTGAACCCTTTAATAGATTTTCATTAAACTTTGGTCAATTATCCCCCTCAGTGAGCTGATTTGCAGGACCTGTAAATGAACCATGCCAACTCAAGGTCAAGGTCACATTTGAAGGTCACGAGTTTAAAACTTTGAATTTTTTGTCCGTTCCATATCTCCTTTACCCCTAAAATGATTTTCATTAAACTTTGGGTCAATTATCCCCCTCAGTGAGCTAACCATGCCAACTGAAGGTCAAGGTCACTGGCGAAGGTCAGAAGGTTGAGCCTTGATACAAAATGCGGCGGGGGATTTGGCTGTCTTCCAGACTGTTTTCTTGTTTTAGATCTTGGCATCACACCTGCACCTCAACCTTTACCTTTTGACCTCTTAGTACAGATTTCAGTACAAAAGGCATAAAAATGCTACCCGGTAAACTCTGACCACTATACTGATTCTAAGTATTGGGACAGACAGGCCTAATAAGCAAAGAGTGCAGACTCAGATCAGACTGAAGGAGCAGTCTGATCAGGGTTTACACTGTTTGCCATTCCTTCTGCACCTTTTTGACTCCTTGCTGGATCCATGAAACAAATTCATTAAAGTTTTAGCAGAATTACAGCAAGTCCTCACAGTGTCCTAGTCTTTTAGAATTTTTATGGTACTCTACTGACTTAGTGCATAATGATTTGAGCCATGTGATGATAAAACCTGTGTTAGCCATTTGTAAACAACAAAAGTGTAGATTAGCCTGCAGATCTGTGCAGTCTGATCAGATCCACACAGTCTGATCAGGATCTTTATGTTCACTGTTAAGCTAAAACAGTTCCTCTAGTTGCTATACCTCTAATATGAAAACTCCTGACAGTCAGCCAGTTTGTGTAACAGTGTACCACATAGTCACAAAACCTGAAGACAGATTTCTCATGAGACGGGGCTAATTTCTACTTACGCCATTTTCGTAGGCATGAATAGTAACAGCGGCACAACAGGTGAATCTACATGCCCGTAAATTATAAATCCCATCTCACTGAGGCGACGGCGAAAGTACCGACAGTTGTATTTCAGCTGCTGTATTCTCTTCTTGCCTGAAAATATTTTCAGAAGATTTAACCCAATTATATACGACAGGAGTCCATTTTGTATAGTAAATCAACACCAACACGAAATAATCTTTATCATGTATTAACCCTTGTCCTGCTGAGCCGGGATATGCCTTTTCTTTGAAACAATGTAGATCCAGATCAGATGGCTTCTGAAGAAGCCATCTGATCAGGATCTTCATTGTTTGCCATCCAGTTTATGAATTTGTTGCAGTAATTTGCATCAAGTAATCTGATTGGCTGATAATCAGTATTGGGTGTGACATATTTAAATATTCAGCAGGACAAGGGTTAACATCAACGTTTCACCATCATGGCTTCTTCAGGATGTCATAAACAATCATTATGAAAACACGCCCATTCAAATATTTTGAGAATTTTGTCACCAAAAAATGAATATTTTCTGATAAATAATTCTGATATATTTCATATTTCTGCTCATTCCATAGCTTGTGGGTATGCATTAGAACGGCCTCGATGAGGCGGTTCTAACGAGTCCAAACAAACTATGTTTTTTGAGTAGAAATATAAGAAATATTGCATACCCCTATAAACCCCCAGTTTTGCTGTATACAAGTGGGGTTTGATGGGATCAAAATTATAAAGGCGTGTTTCCTCGTGAAAAAGTAAATCTACAAACGAAACTTAAACGAAAACATATTTCATTTTAAAATTCAGGTGTGTTAGGTTGAGATATACTTAGATATTGTTTAGAACAAATTGGTTGAACTTTCCAGCTCCCACCCATCTGGGCTTGAAGAAACAGATGGGCTGCATGATGCTTCCACCTAGAGCTGAAACCAACCGGAACACGAGTACTGATCTAAGCCTGCCCAGGCAAAGTGGTGCGAATTGGACTGTCCATGCTTATAAACCCTATCAGTTTCATTTGGCTACTGGGCTTGGGATGTCTTTTCATCTCAATATCGGGTAAAAGTCCTACAAAATTTGAAGCAACATCTCCAAAATAACCTATATATAGTGTTGAGGGGGACGTTAAACCTCAAATCAATCAATCAATGGTTGAACTTTCTGCTAACAATGAATACCATGATTGCACTCCATGACATTGAATCTGGGCCTGCGCTGTCTGTCAGTGTCCTGTTTATAGTTTCCCATATACCAGAAATTCAACTTTGGTGAAGTTGATGTCGCACCTGCTCCCCACCTGCCCAACACAAAAAATAAAAGTTTATTTAAGGCAGAAGAGATGAATATAGGGCTATGAGAAGAATCCATAGCCTATATATGTGAGGAAAAAAACTGACTAAGTTCACAATGTGATAAAATGAACTAAAACGATCCAAGAATTATATCCAAAGCATATGAACATCCTCATATCATGGAGGGAGAAAACACAAGCTAAGTTTCAAAATGATTAGTATAAAACTGTAAGAGGAGTTGCGATGACGAGGTACCTATCATATATCAACTGAAGGTTAACAATGGCTAAGTTCACAATGTGGAAAAAGTGACAAAAACTGATCCGAAGATTAAGTCCAAACCACATGCAGGGTCTCATGCCATGGCAAAAACACATGCAAAGTTTCAAAATGATTAATATAAAACTGTAAGAGGAGTTGCGGTGACAAAGCGGTACCTCCTGTATATGAATTGAAGGATAAAAATGACTAAATTCACTATGTGCAAAAAGTGGAATAAAATATTCCGAGAATTATGTCCAAACCACATGCTCATCTTCATACCATGGTGAAAGCATATGCAAAGTTTCAAAATGATTGGTATAAAAATGTAAGAGGAGTTGTGATGACAAGAGGTACCTATCGTATATCAATTGAAGCTTAAAAATGACTAAGTTCACAATGCGCAAAAAGCAAAAAAAAAATTCTGAGAATTATGTCGAAATCACATGCACATCCTCATACCATGGCAAAAGCACATGCAAAGTTTTAAAATGATTGGTATAAAACTGTAAGAGGAGTTGCGATGACAAGAGGTACCTATCATATATCAATTGAAGGTTAAAAATGACTAAGCTCACAATGTGGAAAAAGAGATAAAAATTGATCCGAAGATGAAGTCCAAACCACATGTACATCCTCATACCATAGCAAAAACACACACAAAGTTTCAAAATGATCAATATAAAACTGTAAGAGGAGTTGTGATGACAAGAGGTACCTATTGTATATCAACTGAAGCCTAAAAATGGCTAAGTTCATAATGTGCAAAAAGTGAAAGAAAATATTCTGAGAATTATGTGGAAACCACATGCACATCCTCAAACCATGGCGAAAGCACACACAAAGTTTCAAAATGATTGGTATAAAACTGTAATAATAAAATAATAATAATCGACCTTGTTTATAGAGGGTAACACATTTAGTAAACTAGTACTAATCTTCCATGTGGCCCTCTTTTCCTGGGTAGAAACCAGTACTAAGCAATGTAGATAAAGTTTCTTGCTCAAGGAAACTACACTTGCCGCTCGTTGGGTTCGAACCCGGTACCTCTCGATCCCGAGGCCGATACTTTACCACTGCACCACAGCGCTCCACAAGAGGAGTAAGAGGAGTTGCGATGACAAGAGGTACCTATCATTTATCAATTGTAGTTAAAAATGACTAAGTTCACAGTGTGGAAAAAGTGACAAAAATTGATCGGACAATAAAGTCCAAACCACATGCACATCCTCATACCATGGCAAAAACAGATGCAAAGTTTTAAAATAATCGGTATGAAACTGTAGGAGGAGTTGCGATGACAAGACACCCAGTGTAAAATGTTGACGGAAAGATGGATGGACAACCGGATGAACTAAGCATCTCTTAAAAATAGTATGCTTATCGGGAACAAATTACTTCCTTTAAAGGTGGACCACCAAAGACAAGGGAGGCAATAGTACAGAACCAGAGCACCAGAGGAAAATTTCAAATTTCAAAATGTGCTTACTTAAGATAGGTACTTGCTTAATACAGCTGAGTTTTAAAGCTTTTGCATTTTATCAGGGACTGAATGTATGCTTGTTTATCATATGAACTCGCATCTGAGAATGTTATAAAGCTATGTAATAAATTCAATAATCCACTAGTGGATTAAATATGCAAATTAGTTAGATACGTCATTTAACATTACACATATGTGCTTAACAACGTTGCATTTACTAATGGCAGAATATTTACATTTTTGTACAAAAAATCGTGAATTAAATGTGCTTTAATGTCATATGATAAACAGAATCTTGCATTCATGCTCATTGAATTATTGAATTTATTACACTCGCATTTCATTCCTTTCCTCAATTTGTTTAATAAATTCAATAATACATGAACACTCATGCAAGATCCTCTATTTAAAACATGTGGCTTTCTTAACCCTTGCCTTGCTGAATATTCATTTAAGCCACACCCATTTCTGTCTATCAACCAATCAAATTACTTGATGTAATGTATTGCTACAAATTCATAAACTGAATGCCAAACAGTGTAGATCCTGAAATTGAATTTAATTGATATTTGACCTGGGGGCGGGGCCAAAAATAAATGTGACCTTGCACGCCCTCATCATGTAAGGAAGCTGTGTACCAAATTTGGTTACATTCCGACCAGTGGTTAAGGAGGAGATAGCGTGACGGACAGACGGATGGACATCTCTACAAATGGACATTTGTTGGGTACTTCGATGTTAATTTCCCATTCAAAGTACCCAACAATCGGCAAAAATGCCCCTAAAATACCCAACAAGCAATAAATTTTGTTGGCTACTTTTCTTGGACAACAATGGAATAAACGGCAAGTACCCAAGAAAGGCCTACCCAACTAGTGTCCTATCATCCGCCCGGGCCCGGATGGACAGACGTCCGTTCTCACGGATGTATACTTATGTGGCTATTTTTGGCAGGATGGATACTTAAGTGGCTACTTTTAGCCACAGAAAAGAAGTATTTTCGGTGTCTAACGGAATAACATTGACTTACATTGATTCTGTCCATTTACATAGCCACCTAACTATACATTTGTTAGTGCGGTCAGACAGACGGACGGATGGAGGCGTTCACAATAGCCCCGAACGCTTTTTTGAAAAGCGTGGGGATAATGAGCTATGTCATCAGGATCTACACTATTTGCTTTCTGATAAATATTTTTACTAAAATTCTCTGTTGGCAACAATGGGTTTTTTCCACATTCAGTGATGGAAAAGTTTATATCAGAAACTGGGGGTTGTTAGGGTTAAAAGTAAGGCAACTGTTAAGAAGCCATCTGATCTCTACACTGTTTGCAAAGATAGGGGTTGTCATGAACAGCAAGATAAGGGTTAATAAAGGTAGCCTCTATGAGAGGGTTTACTTTACTTTCCTTCCCTGAAGTTGTAGTCAATCTTCTTAACAGTTGCCTTACTTTTAACCCTAACAACCCCCAGTTTCTGATATAAACTTTTCCATCACTGAATGTGGAAAAAACCCATTGTTGCCAACAGAGAATTTTAGTAAAAATATTTATCAGAAAGCAAATAGTGTAGATCCTGATGACATAGCTCATTATCCCCACGCTTTTCAAAAAAGCGTTCGGGGCTATTGTGAACGCCTCCATCCGTCCATCTGTCCATCCGGGCCCGGGCGGATGATAGGACACTAGTTGGGTAGGCCTTTCTTGGGTACTTGCCGTTTATTCCATTGTTGTCCAAGAAAAGTAGCCAACAAAATTTATTGCTTGTTGGGTATTTTAGGGGCATTTTTGCCGATTGTTGGGTACTTTGAATGGGAAAATTAACATCGAAGTACCCAACAAATGTCCATTCGTAGAGATGTCCATCCGTCTGTCCGTCACGCTATCTCCTCCTTAACCACTGGTCGGAATGTAACCAAATTTGGTACACAGCTTCCTTACATGATGAGGGCGTGCAAGGTCACATTTATTTTTGGCCCCGCCCCCAGGTCAAATATCAATTAAATTCAATTTCAAAGTCAATTTTATAGATTTTGAAACCAAACTTTGCATAAGTAATGATTAATGATATATGGAACACATATTGAACGGGATTTTGGCTGGGTCATACCTAAGGGGTCGGACTTGGGGTCGGACTTGGGGGGGGGGGGGGGGGGGGGGGGGGTCAGGGTGTCAAAAAGTCAAATTTTACCAAATATAGTCATATGGAATATCAAATTGAAGGGGGTGATTAGTAGAATACAATACAAGTAAAATTTTGACCCTGGGGTCAGATTGGGGCCCTGGGGGAGGGGTCAAAGGAACATAGTCATGTGGCATATCAAATTGAAGGGCATGGTTAGTAGAATATGATACAGGTAATATTTTGACCCTGGGGTAAAATTAGGGCCCAGGGTGAGGGGTTTTGGGTACTTGGCCCCTCTGTAGAAAGCGTGGGGATTTGCGATGGCGCGCCATCGACAGTATTCTAGTTTGAACTATCTCATCTGGATCAACAATGTTTGTATTGGCATCTGTACTGGTCTACATGGCTGAAAGTGCATTTATTCCAAATTCTGAACACTGATCAGACAAGAGGCTATTTTTTCAAGACACAATCTCAGTCCTGTAGACTACTTAACCCATTTCAGACTGGAAACCCCTAAACGGGTACAGTATAGCTCCAATATATCGCGTTCCGATATTTCGTGATGTCCAATCTATCGCGGTCGCGCCGTGGATCCCGTTTTTTTCCCCCTTAAAAATTAATAATTAAAAAAATAGAGTTTTAAGTTGTTAAAATTTATTTAAAACCAGGTTAAACCAGGGGCCAATAGCGTTTGACTTTTCCTGCCCAGCGTCTGCTATTTGGCGCCAAAACATAACCATGCACGAGATCCCAGAAAGGTCCGTTTTTATTATGCAAACATCTATTGTTAGATGTAGCTAATTGTCTGAGGAGCGATAAAATCATTTTCACATTGATTGTGGATTAAATTTTATGAGTGGAGGATTTGTTTGTTTGTTTTGGAGTTTTACGGCCCAGTCAACACTATTTAGGTCATTTTTGAGCCGGTCAGTTTACCTATCAACACTTTCCTGGGCAGGCCTATACGTAAGCGGTTAACCAGTACAGTGCACATTCTTTCGCCAGAAACTGACAACTGCCCTTCTTGAATGAGTGGAGGATAAACGCCAATTAGAGACATAACTTGACCATATTTTCACACCTTATCGACACGCACCGCAGGGTGGCAATTATATGACAGGGATTAACAATAGTGTCATACTTGAACCGTAATAAATACACAGATGGTTTGTCTCTCAATTGACAGTGCAGCAATTATTGCGATTTACTTACTGGTCTAGTTTTACCATATTTAAGGACTCAAAAAGACTAACAGTTGTAGACGATTATTTTTACACTTGCCCGAAATCAAAACACAATAAAATGATAGTTTTGTTGTTGTATAGTTTTTCGGCCCATGGTAGACGTTAAATAATTTTTTTCCAACCGCTACGTTTAATGATTCTGAGATCTGGCAAGCCAAGGGAAACAACTAGAATTGTTTTAGTGCTTAGCGCTTATGGTAGTTGCCCCCCTTGGCCGTCACCGTTACGGACAACCAGGGGAACCCGCAAATCCAAAATGGCTTCTTGTTTTGACATTTTAGCAATCACATGTTTTCAGACGCAGATTTTCAGCTGTTCTCGAATGTAAGTTAACTGGTAGACATAGTCCCCTTTGTTTGTTCTGTCACTGAGTAATTCTGAACCTACTTTAATGGTGAATTACGGCTGATAGCATTACTGACAGCCATTAGTGTGGCTTGATAAACTGTATCTCACCAAACTATTGCCGCGACTTGTATTGGCATCTTGGCAAACTACCGCGACTTATATCGCGCTCCGACCACATCGTGGTTTTCGGGCTATGGACCCCGACTACCGCGATATATTGGAGCTATACTGTACCATGGCAAACAGTGCAGGCCCAGATCAGACGCCGCAGAATGTGGCGTCTGATCAGGCATTCTGCAGCGTCTGATCAGGGCCTACACTGTTTGCAAAAAGTTCAGCCATTTTCCAAACTAATTTTGAAGAAAACACAATCTGACATCCCTGAATTTTGAAATGGACTCCTGCTATATATAAGGAGGAAGATTCTATTTGGTACAAAAACGGTTAAACAACAAACCCTGTCACTAGACGTTCAGGGACATAAGATTTTCAAAAGTAATGCTATAGATAAGGCAATGGTTTAGATGAATATAACTTCGGATCAGTGAGGTGTTTTAAACTTAAATGATATGAGCTTGCCGCCCCTGCCCATCGGGGCGTGAAGAAATTGATGGGCTGCATGATGCTTCCACGCAGAGCTGATATCCGTCCGCACACTAGTACTGGTAAACCGCTTAGAGGATCTAAGCCTGTCCAGGAACCGCAGTGCGAGACGGACTGTCCATTCTTATAAACCCTTTTGGTTTCATTGGGCGTCAGGGCATGAGATGTCATTTCATCTCAATGTCGGGTAAAAGTCCCACAAAATTGGAAGCAACGTCTCCAAAATGACCTATACTGTGTTGACGGGGACGTTAAACCTCAAATCAAACAAACAATGAGCTTGTCACAATTTCGAACTGTTCAGTGCATGTTTTTGTCCTAACTTGAAATGAAAAAGTTGGAATTATTTTCCAACACCATGTCACTGGACAAGGTTGAAGGGCTGCTTTTGCTGGTGTCTCTAATGTTATACTGACCACATCTTTCCCAGGGATTGAGGTAATCCTGAAAAAAATCTTTGGACAAAACTATCTCCCTTTGGTCAAGTACTCTTAGCCTCCCTGACTGTGGTACTCCCCCCACCTCCACCCAACCCATCAAGGCTTTAAGAAATAGATTGGGCACAAAGCCAAAACAGACAAAACTGGTAAACTGCTTAGAATGTCTACATGGGTGAAAGTTCTTAAATTCAAGAATCCTGAAATCTGTTTTCAAATCCTGAAAAGGCAATTTTCCCTATAATTCAACAGGGACAAAATTCTTGAAATCCTAAATTCAGGAATAATCCTGAAAACAAAAATGCGAGTCAGACTACTCCTTAAACCCTAGTGGTTCCTTTAGGCTGTAGGTCTTAAAAGTCAAGTAAAAGTCCCACAAAATCAGAAGCATCGCCTTCAAAATGACCAAAATAGTGTTGATGGGGGTGCGAAATACAAGCAAACACTGATTAGGGTGGAGACAAAAATTTTAGCTTACCATTTTTGGTGCCATCTTTTCCCATGATGATCCTCATAGATGTTAGAATCTGTTGAGCTAGTGGGGCAGCCATGGTCGGTGAATATATTGATGAATGAGAGTGAAGGCGCAGATGATTGATCAGTTGCTGAAAGAAGAAAATATGTGTTATGCCATGTCTGCATGATCAGTTGCTGAAAGGAGAAAATATGTGTTATGCCATGTCCGTATGATCAGTTGCTGAAAGGAGAATATATGTGTTATGCCACATCTGTATGAGCAGTTGCTGAAAGGAGAAAATATGTGTTATGCCATGTCTGTATGATCAATTGCTGAAAGGAGAAAATGTTATGCCATGTCTGTATGATCAGTTGCTTAAAGGAGAAAATATGTGTTATGCCATGTCTGTATGATCACTTGCTGAAAGGAGAAAATGTTATGCCATGTCTGTATGATCAGTTGCTTAAAGGAGAAAATATGTGTTATGCCATGTCTGTATGATCACTTGCTGAAAGGAGAAAATGTTATGCCATGTCTGTATGATCAGTTGCTTAAAGGAGAAAATATGTGTTACGCCATGTCTGTATGATCAGTTGCTTAAAGGAGAAAATATGTGTTATGCCATGTCTGTATGATCAATTGCTGAAAGGAGAAAATGTTATGCCATGTCTGTATGATCAGTTGCTTAAAGGAGAAAATATGTGTTATGCCATGTCTGTATGATCAGTTGCTTAAAGGAGAAAATATGTGTTATGCAATGTCTGTATGATCAGTTGCTTAAAGGAGAAAATATGTGTTATGCCAGGTCTGTATGATCAGTTGCTGAAAGGAGAAAATATGTGTTATGCCATGTCTGTATGATCAATTGCTGAAAGGAGAAAATGTTATGCCATGTCTGTATGATCAGTTGCTTAAAGGAGAAAATATGTGTTATGCCATGTCTGTATGATCAGTTGCTTAAAGGAGAAAATATGTGTTATGCCATGTCTGTATGATCAGTTGCTGAAAGGAGAAAATATGTGTTATGCCATGTCTGTATGATCAGTTGCTTAAAGGAGAAAATATGTGTTACGCCATGTCTGTATGATCAGTTGCTGAAAGGAGAAAATGTTATGCCATGTCTGTATGATCAGTTGCTGAAAGGAGAAAATATGTGTTATGCCATGTCTGTATGATCAGTTGCTGAAAGGAGAAAATATGTGTTACGCCATGTCTGTATGATCAATTGCTGAAAGGAGAAAATGTTATGCAATGTCTGTATGATCAGTTGCTTAAAGGAGAAAATATGTGTTATGCCATGTCTGTATGATCAGTTGCTGAAAGGAGAAAATGTTATGCCATGTCTGTATGATCAGTTGCTTAAAGGAGAAAATATGTGTTATGCCATGTCTGTATGATCAGTTGCTTAAAGGAGAAAATATGTGTTATGCCATGTCTGTATGATCAGTTGCTTAAAGGAGAAAATATGTGTTATGCCATGTCTGTATGATCAGTTGCTTAAAGGAGAAAATATGTGTTATGCCATGTCTGTATGATCAGTTGCTGAAAGGAGAAAATATGTGTTATGCCATGTCTGTATGATCAGTCATCATAAAATTTGACAAATCTGACACTAGTGGAAGGCTTGTTTGACAATTTTTATCAAATTTGTAAACTGGACAAATTGAAATCAGCAGTATGATACATGTGTGGAATATAAATGGTCACTAGAAGCTAAGTCCGGAGAAAAGGCAAGGTGCAGTATTAGCTCGTACCCATTTCGCTCAAGAGCAACCACTGCAATTTTGCAAGCTTGCATTGTCCTGTCGGAGCAGAATCTCTTTGGAGAACTCAGTTCTCAGTTAGTCGAGCAAATTTGCATAACAAACACCTGTTATTGTACTTTTCTTTGCTAGAAAGTCCAACATAATAACTCTTTGTGCATCCCAAAATACAGTTGCCATCACCTTGCCCGTAGAGGGTTGCATTTTGAACTTCTTTGGACTCAGAGACCCGGGCCCTACCCACTGGTGACTTTGAGTTTTATTCTCTGGCTCATAATAATGGACCCAGATCTCATCTACTGTCACCAGACATGAAAGAAAATCATCTTCCTTTGACCTAAACCGCTTCAACAATGCGCTGCATACTGATGCTCTGGTTGCCATTTGCTCATCGCTAAGGGATTTTGGGACCCAACTGGCTGTTAGCTTGCGCATACCAAAGCCAAAGCAGTCATGTAAAATTGTTGAAACGCTATCATGTGAAATGTGTAATGCATTGCTATTTTTTCCACCTTAATTCCCCTATCAGATTACACCAGATCCCGTACTTTGTTACACATTTCTTCATTGGTGGCATCTGATGGGCATCCAGACCTGGTTTCGTCTTCTAAAGACGTTGTACCGCGTTTGAATTCCCCAACCCAGAATTTAACTTGTGCATACAATGGTACCCATAAACATTGGTCAACTCACAATGAATTTCATGACCAGACCTGTTTTCCATTTCAAATACAAGTACCGAATGACAGCACAGTACTCAACTTTTCAGGGAAACAGACTTACAGGTGCCCAAGTTCCCTAAATTTTTGCCTGGGCGCCTAAGTTCTGAATAGGAATGCCTATAATTATAATGTAAAATTTGGATTTATGGCAGTCTGGGCGCCTAAAGCAAAATGCTTAGTCTGTATCCCAGCTTTTGACAAAAAGCTTGCTTTTGCACGTTCAATATCTTACGAGTGAATGACAAGATAAGGGTGCAATTTTGCCATCATGCCTAAAACATGTATTGAAACAAGGCATGAAAATCTTGGTTGTCTCGGTCAATTGGAAATGGGATAGGCTGGTTACTTATTGACCTGCCCTCGTAAATGCCGACTAAGTTTGTCACAGATCAGCCACTGACACTTTATTGTTGAAAAAGAAACTAAGTGCATTCATAAATGAACTTACCTTTGCATACATGTGATTTTTCTTGGATCCAAATAGGGCTGCCATGATGGCCATCTTGGTTATCGGGACAGAACTATTTTAGCAATTTTGAATCTCCATGTCACTTAGATAGATACCTCCCATAAAGTTTCAGCTCAATCTGATATTCGGTTGTGGAGGGGATGTTGTTTGAAGAATTTCATGATGGCTGCCATGGCGTCCATCTTTGGTATCAGCATGGAATGATTTTAGCGAACTTCTTGGATAATCAAATGGAACAAGTTTTAGCAATTCTGAGTCTCCATGTTGCCCTGATCACTTCAGACTTCATCCCCCACAACCCCAAAAAAACATCTTTTGTTATTGTAATGTACAACCAAGCTGACTCACTCACAAGTCAAAACAACCAATTTGGTTAACCTGCCATCTGGCATTATTTGCTGAAGTCTAAACATGTGAATAAAATGCAATAATATCAAAGAAACTGATTTGGGCCAGTGTTGTGAATCGGACAGAAAAATTACAATCGATTATCGGTAAAGTAAAACCGATTGATTATCGATTGTACAATCGGATATCCCATCATTCGCTTCAACAATATATAACGATAGCAAACGCTGTTTCAGAGCCTCCATTTATACATTCCCACCTAATTACAGAGCGTAATTTCCTCCAGAAAACAGCTCATAGTTAATGAGGTAGTGGGCTCTAGTTTTGCCTGGTGTCCCACAAGGGACTGTTCTTGGTCCCCTGTTATTCTCCCTGTACATTGATGATATTTCCTCTGACGTTGATTCAGAAATAAGACAGTCCGCAGACGACTGTGTTTGCTACAGGGAAACAAGAAATATAGAGGACTCAGTGAAACTTCAGAATGACATAGACACATGTAGATTAGGATGTTGGGCACGAAAATGGGGCATGCAATTTCAGCCCTTTAAATGCAGTATTATGCAGATAACTAGGAAGAGACCCAATGGAATTGAGGGAGCTTTTGTTTGTTTGATTTGAGGTTTAACGTCCCCGTCAACACTGTATAGGTCATTTTGGAGATGTTGCTTCCAATTTTGTTGGACTTTTACTCGACATTAAGATGAAATGACATCTCAAGCCCTGTCCCCCAATGAAACCAATAGGGTTTATTAGCATGGATGGTCCGCCTGCACCGCAGTTCCTGGACAGGCTTTGATCCTCTAAGCCGTTTACCTGTACTAGTGTGCGGGCCGGATTCAGCTCTGCGTGGAAGTATCATGCAGCCCATATATTTCTTCAAGCCCAGAATTGAGGGAACGGTGTTGCCACTAAATACCTTGGTGTGACAATCACACACGATTTGAGATGGAAAACAAACATGTCATAACACCTAATTAAAGATCTATACAGATATACAAACTTAATTACTTTGACATGCGTGATAAAACATGACATGCAATCAACTCAAAACTGTCACCTTAGCAAGAAAGAGATCACTGTAAAAGAAAGCAGTTTAATTAACAATTTAATATTCAGGCTATAAAACTAGAATTTGTTTTTCTACAAAAACACAGATGTCTCCCCCGTTTTTGACCTCTAAGTATAACCTTGACATTGGAGGTATTGAGCCGGGTCTTGTGTGCAACACATCATCTAATGAAGATAAACATTTCTGCAAAGTAACTTTAAAAAAATGTTCAAAAAATTTCAAAGGGCAATAACTCTTGAAAGGGGCATAATCCGGATGAGAAAAATAAAAAACGCGTCAGCTTATTTTCCATTAGGAATGCATATATGAAATTTCAAAACCATAGCATACACAGTTCTAAAGTTATGCTATGCATCACTTTTAGCATACATTACAATGGGCACAAATTACCAAAATGACAAAGGGCCATAACTCACAAAGTATTTTTCAGAATTTTGTCAAAAGTTAAACAGTTCATCTTCTCATCACCACCAATATATTCACCAATTTTCAAGGCTCTAGCTCCAACAGTTTTTGAGATATCTTGCTGACAAGATTTTATTAAAAAAATTTCAAAGGGCAATAACTCTTGATGGGGCATAATCGGGACGAGAAAAAAAATACGCGTCAGCTAATTTTCCATGAGAAATCCATATATGAAATTTCAAAACCCTAGCATACACGGTTCTAAAGTTATGCTATGCATCACTTTTAGCATACATTACAATGGGCACAAATTACCAAAATGACAAAGGGCCGTAACTCACAAAGTATTTTTCGGAATTTTGTCAAAAGTTGCTCAGTTCATCTACTCATCACCACCAATATATTCACCAACTTTCAAGGCTCTAGCTCCAATAGTTTTTGAGATATCTTGCTGACAAGATTTTATTAAAAAAAATTCAAAGGGCAATAACTCTTGAAGGGGGCATAATCCGGACGAGAAAAAAAATATGCTCAGCTAATTTTCCATGAGGAATCCATATATGAAATTTCAAAACCCTAGCATACACGGTTCTTTAGTTATGCTATGCATCAAAAGCGTAACGGACAGACGAACGGACAAACGAACCAGAACCAATATGCCCTCCAACTTTTTCAAAGTTGGAGGCATAAAAAGGCCCCTTTTTGTTCTTTGACCTCTTAGTACGACCTTGACATTTGAGGTACCAACTTGGGTCATGCACGCAACACATCGTCTTATGGTGGTTAACATTTCTGCCAAGTAATTTCAAAATTCATCTAAAAATAAGAAAGTTATTGACAGAACACAAAAAAGGCCCCTTTTTTGACCTTTAACCTCTATGTATGACCTTGACCTTTCAGGTACCAAACTGGGTCATGCGTGCAACACATCATCTCATGGTGTTTAACATTTCTGCCAAGCAATTCCAAAATCCATCTAAAAATAAGAAAGTTATTGACCAAACACGAAAAAAAGGCCCCTTTTTTGACTTTTGACCTCTATGTATGACCTTGACACTTGAGGTATCAAACTGAATCATGCATGCAACACATCGTCTCATGATAGTTAACATTTTTGCCAAGTAACTTCAAATTCTATCTAAAAATAAGCAAGTTATTGACAAAACCGGAAAAAAGGCCCCTTTTTTACCTTTGACCTCTAAGTATGACCTTGACCTTTGAGGTACCAACCTGGGTCACGCACGTAACACATCGTCTTATATTGGTTAACATTTCTGCCAAGTGATTTCACAATCCATCTCAAAATAAGAAAGTTATTGACAAAACACGAAAAAAAGGCCCCTTTTTTGACCTTTGACCTCTAAGTATGACCTTGACCTTCGAGGTACTGACCTGCCTGATGCACACCACACATCGTCTCATGGTTGTTAATATTTCTGCCAAGTAATTTTAAAATCCATCTCAAAATAAGAAAGTTATTGACAAAACACGAAAAAAAGGCCCCTTTTTTGACCTTTGACCTCTAAGTATGACCTTGACCTTCGAGGTACTGACCTGCCTGATGCACACCACACATCGTCTCATGGTGGTTAATATTTCTGCCAAGTAATTTTAAAATTAATCTCAAAATAAGAAAGTTATTGACCAAATACGAAAAAAAGGCCCCTTTTTTGACCTTTGACCTCTAAGTATGACCTTGACCTTTGAGGTACCGACCTGATTCATGCGCACCACACATCGTCTTATGGTTGTTAATATTTCTGCCAAGTAATTTTAAAATCCATCTGAAAATAAGAAAGTTATTGACCGGACACGATTTGCCCATACATATATACATACCAACAAACTTCCAAGGGAGATAATTCAAAAAGTATAAATGCGAGAGTTATAGTTCTTGCGCACTGCACGTCGTCTAATGCTGATTTATATTTATACTAAGTTTCGAGACGATAGCTCCAACGGTTTTCAAGTTATAGAGCGGACACAAATGTGTGACAGACAGACGGACAGACAGACAGACAGACAGACGCCCGGGGGAAAAACAATATGTCTCTCCGAAAAAAAATTTTTCGGGGGAAACATAATGAGCCCAAACTAGAAAAACTTTCATACCCGCCTTTATGAGCAAGACCAATGGGAACATAAAAGTTTTCTGCAACCAACATCATTGAAAAATCAATTGCCTATCTTTTTTTCTGTTGGCGATCGGTAAATGACGACATTGGATTGTAGCAAATATACATGCATTGAATGTTATTGGTTTTTTTAATAGGGCGTTTTTTCTTTCATGAAAAAAAATTGGAACCGATATAATATTTGCTCAATTACTAAACGGTTGTGTTTTGAGAAATGCGCCTTGTATTATGCACATTTTATTTTCTATCTTATTTACCCTTAAAGAGGTGGTTTTCGTTTTTTTTCGCGCCAAACATGCGCTTTTTCCCGCCAAAAAAAAAAAATAGCCTTCATGAGACAGTAGAAAAGTCTGTTTTTATTATGCATACATCTACCGTAGATGTTGCTAATCGCCTTAGGAGGATTTTCACAATTGTTATTAGAGTTTTATGATTGAGGGATATACCCAAATTATAAAGAGCCATAAATTGACCTTATATTCACATCTTGTCACACGGAACATTCACTATAGCAGTGTTTGTGCTAGTGCAAAAAAATGCGTCTCGGACACGATTTCACTAGTGCCGGACGCGAAAAAAATACCGCATGCGTCTAGAGGACGCAAAGTTACTTTTACGATGCACTGCCAGTCATTTTATGTTCAAAGACGCTGACGAGACAACTACCGGTAAGTAGCTCGAGAGGTGCTAATTTTATCCGCTACTTAATAAAATAGCTGTAAATAAGCATGCACTGCCTGCCAGCCACCTGTGATTCACAATTAGATACATGTCAGTAATAACCGAAGTATTACAGGTAAATCCTGCTAATTGGGACTCAATAAAAATTTATACGGAACACAGAAAATATATAAGGATGCCGATAAATAGACTTCAAAGGAAAGAAACCTAATCAAGATGGCATGATGATTGTTTTTTCTGCGATAAAAAGAGTGTGCACGTTTTGAGTACCGTCGGCGACAATCAATAGCACTTTTGTATTTATCGATTGTCGCCGGCGTTACTCAAAACGATTAGTTTTCGATGTTCAGCGACAATCGGAACAACACTAATTTGGGCCAACCTTATTTTTACCTACTTGCATTATGTACAGATCTAACACCTGCTTGAAGCGATTTTTGATACACACTTGAATTATCTATCCATGTAAGGTCTGTTTGTTTGCATTATATTTCTGATTTGGTGAAAAACATGAATGAATTATAAACCGAATTTTAGAAGTCCGTTTGCAGTCAAAATCGGTCCAGCTTACAAAAGAGAAGGCCTCGGACCAATGAAACTGATATTTTCTCGAGCCCTGATCCAGTATCTGATACACATTACACACAAGTAATGAAAAGTATTTCAAATAAATTATTAAAGAATATATATATATGGTTGCTGCTCTTGAAGGAAAATATTTGCTTCCTCTGGGAGCATTGTCGCAACCAGACACCGTCGTGATATGACTGAAAAATTGTTGAAAGCGACATTAAACCCGAATTCACACACACACACACACACACACACAAACACTCCTCTGGGAGCGAACTCCTCCCTATAAGAGTATCCCTGTTTTAAGAGAATAATGATTTTTTTTTCTTGATTTGTTCCTGGCATATGTATGAGTGAAGTTGTGTTCTGGCTGTGGTTCCTTGAAACTGAATGCCAAACTGCTAACCTTTGAACCTCCAATATAGCCTCCTGCTGATCCAAAACTCTTTGTAAATGTTCCCATCATGATGTCTATGTCTCTTGGGTCCAAGTCAAAATATTCCACTATTCCACCACCCCTTGGCCCCATGGCCCCTATGCTGTGAGCTTCATCGAGATAGAGATAGGCTTTGTACTTTTTCTTCAGTCTTATTACCTCAGGCAGGTTACATATAGATCCTTCCATGCTACAAAACAAATTAATAGAACATTTAGAATTCTTGGCCTGGATAGACTCACTTATCACTGCTGTGATCAGGGTTTGAAGCCCAGGATCTACATGTGACAAGTACTCTTGTTTAATGTTATCTCCTGTTTCCTCCATCAAATATAATTAAGGCGTAACTAAACCAATTTTAGTGACACAGAGGCCTTTCTGATATTCAATCTTCATCAGTGTGTCTCAACCCCAAAGTTCTGAAACCAAAACGGATGATCGACAAGACCCCACAAACACAGCACATCCCCCTCCGAGCACAAAACAACCAACATAGCCCATGAGACAGGTCAACTGGAGGCATCAGGCAAGACATGCCAAACCTAGTACTTATAGGCATCCCCCACCAAGCCAACATCAGCAAACATAGCCCACACTTCACAGAAGTCCCAGGCATCAGGAAGATGTCCAAAGTAGCAAGACTTCCAAAATTTAAAATATAACAAAATTTGGCAACCAAATCTGCTAAGATACATGTCTCACCTGACAAGTCAGTCTTAGTTTTAGAAAAAATAGAATTTTATACTGCAAAAACTAAATATAACCACTACATGCCAACATCCACATCTTCAAGAATGCATTTACAAGTCCATGTGAGTTTTGGGTGTAACTGAAGTAAAATAAATATGTTTAAACTTATAACAAATTTGTTGCCAATCTCAAGTCAGGCACAGAGTGTAATAATTAACCAAGTTATGACTTGGCCACAATATCAAGTGAAAAATTATGACATACAAAAATAAAAGGTTATTTCTAATGTAAACAAGAGGACTGATCGCTCGCCTCATCCTACAGATAAAGTGGTAGAGAATATAAGGTGGAGTGAATGGTTCTGACAAGTAGATTTTTGAAGATTTTCCCTATTTAAGTCAATGTTAAACTACTGGGCCCCATTTTTGGTCCCACGGCTATAATTTGAACAGTCTTGATAGAGGTCCTCTAGATGAAGATTCAAACCAAATATCAAAGATCTGGGCCTTGTAGTTTCAGAGAAGAAGATTTTTTAAAGATTTTTCCTATATAAGTCCATGTAAAACCAAAGGGCCCCAGGGCGGGGGGCATTTTTGGCACAAGGGATTTAATTTGAACCATCTTGGTAGAGGTCCACTAGATGAAGCTACACACCAAATATCAAAGACCTGGGCCTTGCAGTTTCAGACAAGTAGATTTTTAAAGATTTTTCCAATATAAGTAAATTTTAAAGCAAGGGGCCCCGGAGCAGGGGCATTTTTGGCCCCACGGCTATAATTTGAACACTCTTGGTAGAGGTCCAATAGATGAAGCTAAAGACCTAGGCCATAGGGTTTCAGAGGAGAAGATTTTTAAGATTTTTTCTATACAAGTCAATGTAAAACAAAGGATCCCGGGGATTGAGCATTTTTGGCCCCAGGGCTATAATTTCAACAATCTTGATAGAGGCCCACAAGACAAAGCTTCATACCAAGTATCAAACTGAGCCTTCTGGTTTCAGACAAGAAGATTTTTAAAGGTTTTCCCTATATAAGTCAATGTAAAACCAAAGGGCCCAATGATGGGGGTATTTTTGGCCCCAGGGTTCTAATTTTAACAATCTTGGTAGAGGTCCACTAGATGAAGCTTCAAACTAAATATCAAAGATCAGGGCCTTGCGGTTTCAGAGAAGAAGATTTTTTAAAGATTTTTCCTATTTAAGTCAATGTAAAACCAAAGGGCCCTGGGATAGGGGCATTTTGGCGCAATGGCTACTATTTGAACAATATTGGTAGAGGTCCACTAGATGAAGCTCCACACCAAATATCAAAGACCTGGGCCTTGCAGTTTCAGAGTAGAAGGTTCTTTTAAGATTTTTTCCTATAAGCCAATGTAAAACTGAAGGGCCCCAGAGCAGGGGCATTTGTGGCCCCAGGGTTATAATTTGAACACTCTTGGTAGAGGTCCACTAGATGAAGCCACACACCAAATATCAAAGCCCTAGGCCTTGTGGTTTCAGAGGAGAAGATTTTTTAAACTTTTTTCTATACAAGTCAATGTAAAACCAAAGGGCCCCAGGCCAGGGGATTTTCTTGCCCCAGGGCTTTAATCTGAACAATCTTGATAAAGGTCCACAAGATGAAACTTCATACCACATATCAAACACCTAAGCCTTCTGGTTTCAGACAAGAAGATTTTTAAAGGTTTTCCCTACATAAGCCACTGTAAAACCAGTGGGCCCCAGGGTGGGGCCATGTTTGGCCCCAAGGCTATAATTTGAACAATCTTGATAGGGGTCCACTAGATGAAGCTTGGAATTACCAAATATCAAAGACCTCAGCTTTGTGGTTTCAGAGAAGATTTTTTGCAGTTTTCCCTATATAAACCTATGTAAAACGTGGGCTCCAGGGTGGGGCCAAAAATGGCCCCAAGGCTATAAATTGAACAATCTTGATAGAGGTCCACTAGATAAAGTTTCATACTAAATATCAAAGACCTGGGCCTTGCAGTTTCAAAGAAGCTTTTTTAAGTTTTCATTTTAAAAATCTATTTTTAGCTCCTGTGACCTAGATGTGCAATGGACAGGAACCATTGAAAGAGGACCAATTAAGGTTAATTCCTGTGAAGTTTGGTCAAAATCCAATCAGTGGTTTAGGGTTTAGGAGGGGATGTCGCTTGAAGAAATTGTTTACTGACGCACGCATGCACACACTGACGATGAACAAACTGTGATCACAAAAGCTCATATCTTGTCACTACATGACAGGTGAACTAAAAATAAAACATTTTTTTTAACCCATTTAGTAGCAGATACCCCAAAACGGGTACTCTGGCTAACAGTGCAGGCCTAGATAAGACGCCGCAGAACGCGGCGTCTGATCAGGGCCTACACTGTTTGCAAAAAGTTCAGCCATTTTCCTTATAAACTTTGAAGAAAACACAACCTGACACCCCTAATTTTTTAAATGGACTCCGGCTTTTTATCAGGAAGAAGATTCTATTTGGTACAAAAAGGGTTAATTCTTGGTTCTTGTTTGATTGGTTGGTTTGATTCTAATGTAATCAGCAGGCAGTTATACAGAGCATTAGGTAATAAACTAATCATTTTATATTTTGCTTTAGGGACAGCCAATCCTATTTTCTACTGGTATCTGGAAAGTTATATCAAACTGCCTATCTCTCTCTGATTGTTCTCAAAACAAACACCAGTTACTGTATACTATTGGACCTTAAAGCAACATTGATTTG
Organism: Lucinisca nassula; assembly: GCA_963580285.1. Taxonomy (NCBI): domain Eukaryota; kingdom Metazoa; phylum Mollusca; class Bivalvia; order Lucinida; family Lucinidae; genus Lucinisca; species Lucinisca nassula. The sequence continues at coordinate 65,329,965 of OY757012.1, read as the reverse complement.
TACCTCCCACTCCACAGAAAAACTTGACTTTTGTTCCAGTAGAGTCCTGCTAGAACTCCAGAATTTCAGGGGCAGATAACTGATCACTTTTTCACCATACAGCAAATATAAAAGAAAAATCCCTGCTAATCACCCCCACCCCAACCCCAGTCTTCCCCAAATGACTGCTACTGGATTGTGAAAACAGAGAAACACAGTATATACATGCACAATGTAAGTCTATTTTGATCATGTTTTTTTTTTTGTGACCCAAGTGATACCATCAGATCAGCCATTCACCTGAACCAGGTATCATTTATACAAACAAAGAATGTAATGATCCAAGCGTATGGTATCAAATTAATGGTATTACAGAAATACAATTAGAAGACTTACATGAGATGAAAGTAAGCTGACACATCTCAATTTCACTTGCCATTCAATCTAACAGGTATATGTTAACCAGGACAGATGCATTGGGTAAAAGGTGAAACATGAAATGTACATATACTGAAGTGTTAGTTCAACCTGATAAAAGCAGTCTCAGAGCCAGCCAGTGCTAGTTCAACCATATAACTGCAGTCTCTCAGGCAACTGGTTCTAGTTCAACCATATAACTGCAGTCTCTCAGGCAACTGTGCTTGTTCAACCTTATAGCTGCAGTCTCTCAGGCAACCGATGCTAGTTCAACCTTACAACTGCAGTCTCAGGGGCAACCAGTGCTAGTTCAACCTTTATAATTGCAGTCTCTCAGACAACCGGTGATAGTTAAACCTTACACTGCAGTCTCTCAGGCAACCCGTGCTAGTTCAACCATATAACTGCAGTCTCTCAGGCAACCCGTGCTAGTTCAACCTCACAGTCTCAGAGGCAACTAGTGCAGTGTTCAATCCAGGATTTGGGGTTTGGGGGCCTTGGAAAAGGGGGCCATTTGGAAATTTAGGGGGCCCTTAAATTATACTATATAAAGTTACCAGATTTATCTTAAGGTTTAGCTACATGATAAAAATGGACACAAAACAAGTTTAACAGCACAGACAAAATCTATTTAGTTTATCTATCCATCTTCTAATACTGAGTTGGTCACATTTGCTCATTACCTCATTAAACCAGTACAAAACAATTTTGGATAAAGTGTCTTGCTCAAGAGCTAAATGCATGTTTTATCTAGAATGAATGCCATTAAAAATATTTCTGGAAAGGAAGAACTCTATAATAAATAGCGCCCTTCTCAGTATATTGCGGTATTTCGGTCCGGTATTTAGCGTAAGCCGCACGGCGCACGCGAATTTGGCGTAAGCCGCACGGCGCACACAAGTATACCGAACATGGCCGCATCCCCGGTAAACAAAACGTCAGTTTGGGTTTATAAAAATAAGAATTGTTACTAGTTAAACAGATGAAACAAAATGTTTTTCTAAGTTATTTTGATCATACAACATGCAGTTTTTGATCAACTCAACAAGCAGCCGAAAAACCGCGAGAAAATCGTAAAAATGAACTCCAAAAGAAACAGTCTCTAAATTCTACAGTTGCGCCAGACGGGCCCATTGAATGATCTCTAGTGCGCCCCTCATGTAAAAAGCGGGCCCAGGGCGCAATGGCGCAGCCTAGATTGAACACTGCTAGTGCTAGTTCAACCTTATAATTGCAGTCTCTCAGGCAACAAGTGCTAGTTCAACCATATAAATGCAGTCTCTCAGGCAACCTGTGCTAGTTCAACCTTATAACTGCAGTCTCAGAGGCAGCCAGTGCTACTTCAACCTTATAATTGCAGTCTCTCAGGCAACCGGTGCTAATTCAACCATATAACCGCAGTCTATCAGGATGCCGGTGCTAGTTCAACCTTATAACTGCAGTCTCAGAGGCAGGCAGTGCTAGTTCAACCTAACAGCTGCAGTCTCAGAGGCAACCAGTGCTAGTTAAACCTTATAACTGCGGTCTCACAGACAGCCAGTGCTAGTTTAACCTTATATCTGCAGTCTTACAGGCAATTCAACCTTGTAACTGCAGTCTCAGAGGCATCCAGTGCTAGTTCAACCTTACAACTGCAGTCTCACAGGCAACCAGTGCTGGTTCAACCTTATAACTGCAGTCTCTCACTGAAGTGTTAGTTCAACCTTAAACTGCAGTTTCTCAGGCAACTGGTGCTAGTTCAACCTTATAACTGCAGTCTCACAGGCAACCAGTACAACTGCAGTCTCAGAGGCGACCAGTACTAGCTCAATCTTACAACTGCAGTCTCACAGGCAACCGGTGCTATTTCAACCTTACAATTGCAGTCTCAGAGGCAACCAGTGCTAGTTCAACCTTACAACTGCAGTCTTACAGGCAACCGATGCTAGTTCAACCTTATAACTGCAGTCTTACAGGCAACTGGTGCTAATTCAACCTTATAACTGCAGTCTGTAGGGCAATTCAACATTATAACTCCTGCTTACTAGACAACTAGTGCCAGTTCAATTTTGTAACTGTACAGTCTCACACCCAGCCAGAGACAATTCAACCTTATACCTGCCAATCTTACAGGCAACTAGTGCTAGTTATTCCCACACTTTTTGAAAAATCAAAGCACTGAGTGTACTGGTGGGTTGACTGTCTCTGAGTGTATGTCAGAGAAATAGTCCTAGACTGTGATTTAAACTGTTTCATTTAACCCTTGTTCTGCTGAATATTCATATATGCCACACCCACTACCGATTATCAACCAATCAGATTACTTGATGCAAATTATTGCAACAAATTCACAATCTGAATGGCAAACAATGTAGATCCTGATCAGATGGCTTCGTCAGAAGCCATCTGATCTGGATCTACATTGTTTCAAAGATAAGGCATATCCGGGATTAGCAGGACAAGGGTTAACCTTCAAATTATGGTTTTCAAGCAAATAGTGTAGATCTTTGTCAGATGCCATGTTCTGTGGCATCTGTTCTGGGTCTACACTGTTTGACAAGCCTAACCTATGATTCCAAGATAACCCTCTTACACAATACTGACCGTACTGTGGCTATTTTGTATAAAGTAAGGTATTCCAACAAGTCAGTGATAGTCACATGGACTTAAGCAGTCTGCATTAGGTAAAGAACATAGCTATATATCATTCATAGCCATTTTTCCAGGCTGCACTCAATCAGTGACACCAGTGCTTTGATTTATTTACCCTCAAAGCCTCTCATCCTTGTGATGATTTTCACAGCACGGGGCTATAAAATGATGGGCCATCAACTTGCTCTAGTTCAATCTTGTAACTGCAGAGCCAGTACTAGTTCAGCCTTATAACTGCAAAGTCGCACAGGTAACCAGTGATAGTTTAACCTTACGACTGCAGTGAGGCAACTAGTGCTAAACCTTGTAACTGAACAGTCTCACAGGCAAACATGTAGCGAACTAAAGATGCAGTGAACCATAGCACCACTACCCAACTTACCTATAAACCCCCTCTACAACAACAAGTATCTTCTTCCAGGCCCTGTGGGTTCTTGGCTGCCCATGTACCACAGCATCTTTCAATTTCTTCTCTAAATTCTCCATGTCTGAATGAACAAATAATTCAAATATTCTCACAAAACATAAATCGTAAACTGCAATAAAAAAAGACAGGAAAACAATGTCCCACCACAACAGATGCAATCTAAACACCCATTTCACTTTGATAACCAGCAGGGGCCAGTTGTTCAAAGCATTGTTAGCTTAACGAGCTCGTTAGTGGTCAAATTGTTAACTGTTCTAGCAAGTTTAATATCTAAAATTTTGTTATTTTTGTTGAAAAAATGTGAGTAGCTTTTGCGAATGCAAAAGCTGCTCACATTTTTTCAGCAAAAATATTAGCATATTTGCTATAATAAATGATCAAAGTTTTAACGATATGTTAACTAACGACGTCGTTAGTTTTGAACAACTGGCCCCAGGTGAACAAGTCCGTGAAATGAGCACCCCAGTAAACCCTACTTTCTATAGAGAAAACTGGGCTTTACGGGGGTATACATTATTTTTCTTATTTCAGCCCTAAGACATAGGTTGTGGGTGCTCGTTAGAACCGCCCTAAGGACAAGAAGTTTGCATGAAATTGGCCCAAGGGTACAGGAGGAGTTGTCTTTGAAGATTTTTTCTATTTTTAGCTCTGGCGTCCATCTTGTTTGTCAGCACGGAATGGTTTTAGCTATTTTGGAAGGGTGTCACCTAGGCAACATTCCTGTGAAGTATGAATCAAATAGGCCAAATGGTTTAGGAGAAGTTGGCGTTTGAAGCAAATTTACCATGTTTTTCTATTTTTAGCTCTGGCGGCCATTCTGTTCTTCAGAACGGGATCAATTTATCTACTTTGGTAGAGGGTCATCTGAACAACATTCTTATGAAGTTTGAATAAAATTGGTCAAAGGGTACAAGAGGAGTTGTCGTTTGAATATTTTTTTTCTATTTTTAGCTCTGGCAGCCATCTTGTTCATTTGAATGGAACTATTTTAGCTATTTTGGTAGGAAGTCACCTACATAACATTCCTGGCGGCCCCCGCCAATAGGGGCATGAAGAAATATATGGGCTGCATGATGCTTCCACGCAGAGCTGAATCCGGCCTGCACAATAGTACTGGTAAACCGCTTAGAGGATCTAAGCCTGTCCAGGAACTGCGATGCGAGGTGGTCCGTCCATGCTAATAAACCCTATTGGTTTCATTGGGCGACAGGGCTTGAGATGTCATTTCATCTCAATGTCGGGTAAAAATCTCACAAAATTGGAAGCAACGTCTCCAAAATGACCTTTACAGTGTTGGCGGGGACGTTAAACCTCAAATCAAACAAACATAACATTCCTGCGAAGTTTGAATCAAATTGGCCCAAGGGTTTAGGAGGAGTTCGCTTTTGACGCAAATTTACGATGTTTTTCTATTTTTTGCTATGGTGTCAATTTTGCTCATCAGAGTGGGATCATTTTAGCTATTTTAGTAGAGGGTCATCTACAACATTCTTATGATGTGTGAATGAAATTGGCCAAAGGGTACAGATGGAGTTGTTGTTTGAATGTTTTTTTCTATTTTTAGCTCTGGTGGCCATCTTGTTCATCAGAGCAGAACAATTTTAGCTATTTTGGTAGGGAGTCACCTACGTAATATTCCTGTGAAGTTTTAATCAAATTGGCCCAAGGGGATTGAGGAGGAGTTCGTGTATGAACAAATTTACAATATTTTTTTTAGCTATGGCGGCCATTTTGCTCATCAGAGCAGATCCTTTTTAGCTTTGGTACAGGTTAACCTAAGCAACATGCCTATGAAGTTTGAATGAAATTGGCCAATGGGTACAGGAGGAGTTGTCATATGAAATTTTTTCTATTTTTAGCTCTGGCACCATCTTGTTTGTCGGAACGGAAGGATTTTACTTATTTTGGTATGGAGTCAACTAGGCCGCATTCCTGTGAAGTTTGAATCACATTGGCACAAACCTTTAGGAGAAGGTTTGCATTTGTGTCTGAAGCAAATTTACAACATTTTTCTACTTTTAGCTCTGGTACAAAAAGGGTTAAAATATTCAATCAAATATTACTGTCTACTCACTGTTATGGTTGAAGGTTCTGATGGTTGCACCAGTTAGTCGACTGCCCAGTACCAGGGAGGCGTGGTTTAATTCATCACTGATGATTAGACAACCCTACAATAACGTACATAGAGGATCTTACATGAGTGTTCATGTATCATTGAATTTATTAAACAAGTTGAGGAAACAGAATAAAATGCGAGGCTTTGACGAGCATTTTATCTCCTTTCCTCAAAGAGTTTAATAAATTCAATAATACATGAGCAATGTATTATTAAATTTATTAAACGAGTTGAGGAAACAGAATAAAATGCGAGGCTGTGCCGAGCATTTTATCCCTTTTCCTCAAAGAGTTTAATAAATTCAATAATCGTTAAGGACGTTGTACATGTAACGTTAGGGAGTGTATCTAACTAATTTGAAAATTTAATCCACTAGTGGATTATCAAATTTATTACATGGCGTTATTACACTCTCAGACGCGACGTCATATGATAAAGAAATTTATGTGAACTTCTTGTACAAGATGAATGTAACCATGATATCCTTTAACCCATTTAGTACCGGAAACCCCAAAACGGGTACCAGAGCAAACAGTGCAGGCCCTGATTAGATGCCGCAGAACACGGCGTCTGATCAGGGCATCCATTGTTTGCTAAAAGTTCAGTCATTTTCCATATAAATTTTGAAGAAAACACAACCTAACACCCCTAAATTTTGAAATGGACTGACTCCTTGTATAAATAAAGAGGAAGATTCCATTTGGTACAAAAAGGGTTAAAGTGCTGTTAGTTCTGTCGTTTTCAGGACATGATTTTTTTATGGGGGAAAAATGTTAAAGATACTTGGGGAAATAAAGTAGGACTCTAAAATAACGTACAGAAATATATGTGAATTTCTTATACAAGATGACTGAAACCATGATATATCCTTTAACCCATTTTGGGGAAATAAAATAGGACTCTAAAATAAGGTACAGAAATATATGTGATGACTGAAACAATGATATTCTTTAACCCATTTTGTACCGCAAACCCTAAAACAGGTAATTGGTAAACAGAGCAGGCCCAGATCAGCTGTGGCGGTCTAGACACAACGTCTGATCCTGCAGAATGGGGCATCTGATCAGGGCCTACACTGTTTGGAAAAAGTTCCGCCATTTTCCAAACAAATTTTGAAGGAAACTCATGGTGATACCCCTAAATTTTGAAATGGAGTCCTGCTCTATATATAAGGAGGACGACTCCATTTGGTACAAAAAGAGTTGAATTGCTGTTACAATACAAAGTCATGTTCTTTCATTTTCAGAACATGATTTTTTATGGGGGAAAAAATGTTATAAGTACTTGGGGAAATAAATTAGGACTCTTTTAACTCTAACACTGATAGCTCAATTACCATTCTTGATTCAAACTCATCGAGTCTTAACCCTTTTTGTACCAAATGGAATCTTCCTCCCTATATATATACCAGGAGTCCATTTCAAAATTTAGAGGTGTCAGGTTGTTTTTTTCTTCAAAATTGATTTGGAAAATGGCTGTACTTTTAGCAAACAGTGTAGGCCCTGATCAGACGCCGCGCTCTGCGGCGTCTGATCTGGGCCTGCACTGTTTGCCCTGGTACCCATTTTGGGGTTTCCAGTACTAAATGGGCTAAACAAATAATGCAGATAATAATGCTAACAAGAGCTGTGCAGACAATGACACACCATTGCATATCCTCACGCTTCCGTTCGATTTGATATGTTACATGACCATGTTCTGGAAACTTATTTTTACCCTTCCACCGGGCACCACCCCCAGGGGTGGTGCCCGGTGGAAGGAAAATAATTCCGACCCAGGGGTCGGAAAATAATTACTAAAGTGTCATGCACTCCCAAGACCAAAGATCTATCAGTTCCTAAGGTTTCAAGTTTCTATCTCTAATGGTTTAGGAGGAGTCATCCGGTTATCATTATGGAGGGGGTATGTTTTTTGTTTTTTTACCTCTGGTGACCTCCAAATTGACACAAGTGGTCAAATTTTGATTGCAATATATTCTACTCATCAGGGATTTCGATTTCATATGTTACACAACTATGTCCTGAAAACTCTGATTTTTTACCCCCCTGGCACCGCCTCCTGGGGTGGTATCAAAATTATGAAAGTGTCATGCACTCCCAAGACCAAAGTTACCAGGGTTTCAAGTTTGTTTCTTGCACACCAGACAAGGAAATCTGTGATTTTACCCTGGGATAGAATTTTATGTTCTGACCCTGGTGTTCCGACCCAAAATCGAATATAATCGTGTGTTTGATAAATGCACTGGTTGTTTACAAACTCATGTGCGGCGGCGTCATGCGTGACGTCACTAAACATTCAAGTTGTGTCATCACAAAATGGCGGACGTCGGTAACCGAAGTGACAGCAGCATTAAAAATTCACAATAGAAATGGAAGTTATGCAAGAAAAAGAATCCAATATGGGTGTGAGGGGTGGAAAGAAAAATCCGTCCCTCGGGATCACTGTCTGGCATCACTCGGCAAGCCTCATGATGCCGGACAGTGATCCCGAGGGACGGATTTTTCTTTCCACCCCTCACACCCATATAAGATTCTTATTATCTCTAAATGTCTAGGAGGAGTTATCTGGTAAGACAGATGGACAGCAAAGACGATTACAATATTACCACTTTTTCTTCCAAAAGCATAGGGAGAACTAAATTTCTTTTCATCGTAGCCAGGTTTACTATGGTACCATTGTAATTAATGTTACAATGTAGATATTTCAAAGTGAAAGCTGTTAACATATATTTTTATTGGAATTTCTATAGGGTCTGCAGGTTCAATGATCAAAATACTTCAACAAGTATTGACAGTGCTTTGATTATTATATTTCCTTATCCAGCCCAATGGATAACCTTTGGCAGCTAGAAATAGCTCTATCTGGTACAAATAAGAGCTACCGGCAGCTCTATGTGGTACAAATTGGAGCTAGCTCTTTCTGGTACAAATTTTCCTAGTGCAAACGTGCTCAAGCCATAATCAAAATTTTGTATGGGAAAATATGAACTGTTACTAATATTCAGCACACTTCCATTTCAGGGTCTTTCAGGAAATACTTTCAATAACCTCAAACTGATAAAACCAAATTCATTTAACCTATATTAGGTTTGCAGGTTTAGTTAGGTTTTTACGACTTTTCATATTTATCACATCCCGGATAATTTGGCTTGGTATTTTTTTTACTTTTGCACCGAAACAAAACTAGTTCCGGTTTCGCGGCGGATTGACATTATTAAGGTAAACAATTAAGTTTAAATGTGATTTTTGATGATATTGCCCAACAGAGGAGACTTTCCCAGACACCACTTTATATTTATTGCCCTTCAGTAACCAAAGAGTTACCAGAAAACCAACAATAATGAGCCATTTTGCATTTGACCTCCTTTTTGGAGTATGTTGCATGTTGCTGGCAACAAGACTTGCATCTCTTCTCAGTTGCAGTGGACAGGATCTACAGGAAATCCCAGTTAACTTCTTCCCAGTTTATGCGGACACACGTGGTATAACAGCAATCGACCGTAACTTTGCATTTCATTTGCCCGATGTTTGTACAATATCAATCTTAAAAAAATCTCTAAGAATGAAGGGGTTTCCTGGTTCAAATAAACTCTTCTACTTGTATATATTTACAGTTGTTATAGGTAATGCTTGGGATGTTGAATCAAATCCTGGTCCAGACTCCCGAAATGACAGTTCACACTTCCCTTGTGGACTCTGTCAAAAAAGTGTTGGTTGGGAAGACCGGGGAATTTGTTGCGACACCTGCAATGTCTGGTATCACATAGGATGTCAAGGCATGTCATCAACTATGTATAGTTTTTACAACAGATCATTGAATAAAAATGTTGCATGGGAGTGTTTGAAATGTGGAATGCCAAACTTTTCCACATCTCTGTTTGACACTTCATCTTCTATAGACACCTACAACGACTTTGAACCTTTATCTACCCTATCCCAGCCTGATAGTCCGATACCAGACAACATCGGCCCACCCACGGCAGCTTCATCGCCCATTGTGCAGCAGTCAAAAGAAGCTAAACGAAAGACCAAAAAGGCGGTCCTTAACCATCCCCTCAGAATATTGATCATGAATTGTCAGTCAATAAAGAATAAAAGGGCTGAACTTCATACAATTATCGACTCGGCGAAACCAGATATCATTTTGGGCAATGAGTCTTGGTTAACCCCAGAAATTAAAAACTCGGAAATTTTCCCTGAATCCTTTGAGGCCATCCGGAAAGACAGAGTTGGGGATGCACATGGAGGTGTCTTCGTGGCTTTCAAGCGAGACCTACTCTGTACAGAAACTCCGGAGTTGGACACCAACTGTGAACTAGTTTGGTGTAAATTGAACATCATTGGATGTAGGACTTTGTACCTTGGATCTTTTTATCGCCCACCAGATCAGATTGACCCAGAATATCTTGAGGCTTTTAATTCATCTTTGTCTAGGATAATGTCAAATGCAAATGCCCATATTTTGGTTGGCGGAGACTTTAATTGTGGTGACATTGAATAGAGCAGCATGCAGGTGCCCCATGGGGTGCCTAAAAGGCAGACACAGCAACAACTTTTGGACATAATTAAAGAACACTGCCTGGCCCAAGTTGTTAACATACCCACCCGACAAGAAAAGACCCTTGATTCATTGTTTACAAATTCTCCATCCCCAGTAAGCCGAGTTAAGGGGATGCCCCCGATTGGCAAAGCTGATCATGACTTAGTCCTTGTTGAGTATGACATAAAAGCTAAACGAATCAGACAAGTCCCGCGTAAAGTTTTTCTCTACAAACGTGCGGATATGGATGGTCTGCAAGACCATATGGCGCGATTTAAGGATTCGTTCCTTTCCTCTGACCTCTCACACATGTCAGTTAATGACCTGTGGGTCAGTTTTAAGTCCGAATTAACCACGGCAATGGAAAGGTTTATACCAACTAAAATGACCAAAAAAAAATATAGGGCACCATGGATCGATAACACGATCAAGCATCTCATCAGAAGACGGAATAGAATGTATTTTCGTGCTCGCAAGTCTAGCAGCCCTGACGTTAAGAACCATTACAAACGGTTCAGAGCACATGTGCAAAAGGTTATAAGAGATGCATATTGGAAGCATGTTTCCAGCATCCTTATTTTTGAAGATGACAATATAGATCCCGATAGTCCCCAAAAGAATGGTAAAGTTAAAAAGTTTTTGTCATTCGTAAAGTCCCTGAAAAAGGATGCGTTTGGGATCACTTCGCTAAGGGAAAATGGAATTCTAAAAACAGATGCGCGCGATAAGGCTATTATTTGCAATAAACAGTTTCAATCAGCATTTACGCGTGAAACTGATGGTGAGCTACCATCTAAAGGTGCAAGTCCGTTCCCCTCTATGGGGGACATAACAGTTGACCCCAATGGGGTCGCTAAACTGTTAGGTAAGCTCAAGATACATAAGGCATCTGGGCCGGATGACCTGAATGCCAGGGTACTTAAGGAATGTAGTGCTGAAATATCTCCTGTGTTGGCCTTTATCTTCAATCAATCACTTGCCCAGGGCACTGTACCAGATGACTGGCGACAAGCAAATGTAACCCCGGTCTATAAAAAAGGGGAAAAATATGATGCAGCAAATTATAGACCAGTGTCGCTAACATGCATCTGTTGCAAAACCCTGGAGCATATATTAGTAAGCAACATCAACAAGCACTTAGCCTTTGAGAGCATTCTTGCTGACTGTCAACATGGTTTCCGGAGTCAAAGGTCTTGTGAAACGCAGCTTGTTCAATTTTACCATGACATTGTGAGCAATCTGGATGGGGCCATAAATCGTGGCCACAAACAGACTGACTTGATCATCATGGACTTTGCTAAGGCCTTTGACAAGGTACCTCACAGAAGGCTATTACATAAACTGGAGTACTATGGGATAAGAGGATCCACGCATAGGTGGATTAGCTCATGGCTCTCTGGGCGCTCACAACAAGTTGTACTTGATGGCCAAGCGTCTGATCCAGTCCCTGTTTTATCTGGAGTCCCCCAAGGTTCAGTCCTTGGACCGGTCCTTTTCTTGATTTTCATTAATGATCTCCCCGATAATATCAGGTCATCGGTCCGTTTGTTTGCTGATGATTGTGTCCTGTATAGGAACATATATTCTCCTTCTGACTGTCTTGTTTTACAAGATGACCTGGATCAACTTGCACAGTGGGAGGCCGATTGGCAAATGAAGTTCAATGTGGCCAAATGTCACTCAATGAGAGTGTCACGACACCCTCCGGACAAGCAAATTAAGTTTGACTATACTCTTCACCAGCAAGTTTTGGAGCATGTTCAATCCGCCAAATATCTTGGTATCACCATCACTGACGATCTTGATTGGGGTCAACATATCTCAGAGATTACATCTAAAGCAACTAGGACTTTGGGATTCCTTAGACGGAACTTGGCTTTTGCACCTAGGCAGACAAAGGATGTTGCACATAAAACATTGGTTCGCCCTCAACTCGAATATGCATCACCCATTTGGCACCCCTATGTTAAAACTCAGACTCAGCAGGTGGAGAAGGTGCAGAGGACAGCTGCTCGATGGACCTGTAGGCGATGGCGAAATAGAAGTAGCGTCGGTTACATGCTTAATGAGCTAGAGTGGCCGTCCCTGGAGGCCCGTCGTGAGCAGTCCTCTTTAACCTTCTTCTACAAGATACACTCTGATTCAGTGTCTATTGATAAAGATAGGTACTTGACCCCTGTAACACTGTCGACCCAAACAAGGGCATCAAAAGTAAACGACTCACAATATCGTAGATACCAGTCCTATAGTGATGCCCTGAAGAACTCGTTTTTTCCTAGAACTATTCCCCAATGGAATAGTCTTCCCTCCTCTGCGGTGAATGCCAAGTCCGCAGAAGAGTTCAAAGCCCGCACAGTGTAAGATTGGGTCTCAGAGGTATGCGTTTTAGGATACCTCTGTTATGCAGATTGTAAATAGTTTTAAGGACGCATCCAGTGCCTCTCTTTTTTTTTTTTTTTTTCAGCTAAATTCTAAATTTAGCCACCCAATCAACTGAGGTAATGGCCAGATATGACCGACTCAGTATAAGAAGATAGATAGATAGATAGATATATTATGGTTTGCATAGTGTCCCATACAAGTAAACTGTTAAAGGCTGTGTCCCTCATGTCGGGGACTAAAGCCAACTTGAACGTTAGTCTTGACGCTACGACGGACATACAAGCAAACGAAACAAGCAGATCCCAATATTCTGGCACGAGACAAAAATGGATATTGGCAAACATTGCAGGCCCATTGCAGAAAGTGATATCTGATCAAAGTCTACCTTGTTTGTTCAAACTTCATGCATTTTTGTAACTTACGACAAAACAAGTCAGCCTCCCAAAAGATTCTACATATACATGTATGTACATTAACCCTTATCTTGCTGAATATTCATTTAAGCCAACCCATGTCTGTCTATCAACCAATCAAATTACTTGACACTTGTTGTAATTTATTGCTACAAATTCATAAACTGAATGCCAAACAGTGTAGATCCTGATCAGATGGCTTCTTCAGAAGCCATCTGATCTGGATCTATACTGTTTGCAAAGATAGGGGTTGTCATGAACAGCAAGGTAAGGGTTAAAATTCCAACTAAAATGCCATTTATAGAGCCACTGAAAATAACGCTAGTTATGTTAGTTTATATGCTCACCTTTGAGACAAGACATGGCATATTCATAGAATTGGTCGCAAAACCCATTGGCACTGTAATGGCTGCTTCTACTCCAAGAAACTCGGCTATCTGCTGCTCTAACTCACGGTGAATATCCAGGTAACCTGAGTAATGCATAAAGGATCTTACATGAGTGTTCATGTATTCCTAAATTTATTAAACAAGTTGAGGAAAAGGGTTAAAACTTGAGGCTTTGCCGAGCATTTTATTGTTTAATTGATTTGGGGTTTATCGTGCTTGTCATCACTATTTAGGTCATTACGGAGACGTGGATTCCAGATTTGTTGGACTTTTACCCGACACTGAGATAAAATGACATCTCAAGCCCTGCCACCTAATTAAAACCAAAAGGATTTATATGCATGAATGGTCCAACATACACAACTTTGCCTGGGCAGGCTTAGATCTTCTAAGTGGTTTACCAGTACTCATGTGCGCAGTTGGTTTCAGGTATGGGTGGAAGCACTGTCAATGTGCAGCCCAATCTATTTCTGCAAGCCCCATTGGGGGCCCTGATGGGCGGGGGCGTGCCAAGCATTTTATCCATTTTCTACCATGTGTCTAATAAATTTATCAATACATGAACATGAATGTAAAATTCTGTTTATTGTTTGCTATTTAAAACGCATTTTATTCATAATTTTTAACAAAAATGTCAATATTCCACCATTAGTAATTGTGACATCGTTAAGGCCATTGTACATGTAATGTTGCGGGGCATATGGGTACTATCAAACTCATTTGTTTATCTAATCCACTAGTGTATTATCAAATTCAATACATGGCATTTTTACATTCTCGGACGGGACACAATGTGATAAAATCAACTGTAACATGAGCAGGGCTGGCTAATCAGAGCTGAAATGATAATAGACTTTCAGTCCCATAACTGTGATAGATAATAGATGTGTAATCGCTGTAGATTTGATCATAAGTTGACCTTTCTGGCTTTGATGCTTACCATATGTTAAATAAGGACAGACAGGCAATAGCAATCAGTGTAGACCCTGATGAATTGCCGCAAAATGCAGTGTCTCATCAGGGTCTGCACTGTTTATGACTCATTCAATTTGTTTGATTTGAGGTTTAACATCTCCATCAACACTGTAAAGGTCATTTTGGAGATGTTGCTTCCAATTTTAATGGACTTTTATCCGACACTGACATGAAATGACATCTCCTCAAGTCCTGCTGCCCAATGAAACCAATAGGGTTTATAAGCATGGACGGGCCGACTCACACCACTTTGCCTGGGCAGGCTTAGAGCCTCTTAGTGAGTGAGTGAGTGTTTCAGTTTTACGTCCCACCAACAGCTAAGGTCATACGGAGACGGGACCTCGGTTTAAAGACTCATCCGAAAGTCTCAGAGCCTCTTAGTAGTTTACCAGTACTCGTGGGCGGGTCGGTTTCAGCTCTGCGTTTGTTTGTTTGTTTGATTTGAGGTTTAAAGTCCCCGTCAACACTGTAAAGGTCATTTTGGAGACGTTGCATCCAATTTTGTGGTACTTTTACCCGACAATGAGATGAAATGACATCTCAAGCCCTATCGCCCAATGAAACCAATAGGATTTATTAGCATGGACGGTCCGCCTCGCACCGCGGTTCCTGGACAGGCTTAGATCCTCTAAGCAGTTTACCAGTACTAGTGTGCAGCTCTGCGTGGAAGCATCATGCAGCCCATATATTTCTTCAAGTCCCGATGAGCTATTTTAGCAACAAGATTGGCTAGAACTTATTGTTATCAAATCAGAAACGCCAATCGCTATACTGGAATTTATTGATCAATTAATCGATTATTTGTTATTGTTTGTTTGTTTGTTTGTTTGATTTGAGGTTTAACGGTGAGAGGTGCTTCCAATTTTGTGGGACTTTTACCCGATATTGAGATGAAATGACATCTCAAGCCCTGTCGCCCAATGAAATCAATAGGGTTAATTAGCCTGGGCGGGCCGACTCACACTGCTTTGCCTGGGCCGGTTTAGATTCTCTAAGCAGTTTACCAGTACTCGTGTGCGGGTCAGTTTCAGCTCTGCGTAGAAGCATCATGCAGCCCATATATTTTTGCAAGCCCCAATGGGCGGGGGCAGAAGTAATTGATTGGATTAGCAAAGCGGTGTGAGCCCAAGATTTTAACCCCTATTGGTTACATTGGGAGGCAGGGCTTGAGATGTCATTTCATCTCAATGTCGGGTAAAAGTCCCGCAAAATTGGAAGTAACGTCTCCAAAATGACCTTTACAGTGTTGACGGGGAGGTTAAACCTAAAAAATAAAACAAGAGGCCAATGGCCCATTTAACAACAAAGGCCACCATGCAATCAGTAAAATCTGCTGTCTTGCCTTTTTTTCCATACAATTGTCTATGTGACCAAATTTGCCCATGACATAAAAACAGGTCAAGTTCAACCAAAGGTCATCATTTGAACAAAATTGGTAGGGTCCGAGCCCCCGATGCTGCATACCAAGTTTCGAGGTCATCAGTCGTTTGGTTCCTGAGAAGAAGATTTTTTAAGGTTTTTACCATATATGGGCATGGCAGCCATATTTTTCATGTGACCCAATCCTTACAAACAAACTTTCATTCCCCCTTCCCAAAGAAGCTCCACATGTAATTTGGTTCCAATCAACCTAGCAGTTTGAGTAGAGGAGAAGATTAAAGTACTGAATCTGAGCCATCCAGGACAAAGGTCGGCAAATGACCTTGACCATTGCAGTTGAAAAACTTCCATTCAGCTGATTACAATTTCATTTCTTATGCCACAGGTTACCATTCAATCAGAAAATTCCACTGCTTTGCCTTTTTCCTAAATATGTCTAAGTAACCATATTTGACCTTGACGCAATCAAAGGTCATCATTTGAACAAACTTGGTAGGACCCGAGTCACTGATGCTGCATACCAAGTTTCAAGGTCATCGGCCATTCTTGAGACGAAGATTTTTAAAGGTTTTTACCATATACTGGCATGGCGGCCATTTTGGTCATGTGACCCAGTCCCCATGAACAACTTCCCACATTGGCTCCACATGTAATTTGGTTTCAATCGACCCAGCAGTTTAAGTTGAGAAGATAAAAATACTGAATCTGAGCCTTCACAAGGTTTTTCTATGATTTGACCTACTGACCTACTTTTTGACCCAACATGACCCATATTCAAACTTGAATGAGATATTGTCAAGACGGTCATTCTGAGCAAATTTGATGACGATCAGACCAAAACACAGGCCTCTCGAGTGTTTACAAGGCTTTTCTATGATTTGACCTGCTGACCTACTTTTTGACCCAACATGACCGATATTCGAACTTGAACGAGATTTTGTCAAGATGATCATTCTGGGCAAGTTTGATGATGATTGGACCAAAACTGTGGCCTGTTCACAAGGTTTTTCTATGATTTGACCTACTGATCTACTTTTTCAGCCGACATGACCCATATTCAAACTTGACCGAGATATTGTCAAGATGATCATTCTGAGCAAGTTTAATGATGATCGGACCAAAACTGTGGACACTGGTCTGTCCATAAGGTTTTTCTATGATTTGACATACTGACCTTCTTTTTGACCTGACATTACCCATATTCGAACTTGACCGACATGTTGTCCAGACGATCATTCTGAGCAAGATTGATGATGATCTGGCCAAAACAAAAGCCTCTAGAGTGTTCACAACGTTTTTCTATGATTTGACCTACTGACCTACCATGTTTGATAATGATTGGACCAAAACTGTGGCCTCTGGTCTGTTCACAAGGTTTTTCTATGATTTGACCTACTGACCTACTTTTTCAGGCGACATGACCCATATTCGAACCTGACCGAGATATTGTCAGAATGATCATTCTGAGCAAGTTTGATGTTGATCAGACCAAAACTGTGGCATCTAGTGCGTTCACAAGGCTTTTCTATGATTTGACCTACTTTTTGATCCAACATGACCCATATTCCAAATTGACCGAGATATTGTCAAGATGATCATTCTGAGCAAGTTTGATGATGATCGGATCAAAACTGTGGCCTCTAGTGTGTTCACAAGGTTTTTCTATGATTTGACCTACTGACCTACTTTTTGACCCGACATGACCCATATTCGAACTTGACCCAGATATTGCCAAGATGATCATTCTGACCAAGTCTGATGATGACTGGCCCAAAACTGTAACTTCTAGTGTGTTCACAAGAAAAGTTTATGGACGGACACACGCATGACAGACAAAAAGTGATCCCAAAAGCTCACCTTGTCACTACGTGACAGGTGAGCTAATAAAAGTGGGGGTCAAGGGGGTAAAAATTATATAGGCGTTTTTTCATGATGGGGGTGGGGGGTGGGGTAGAAGGGCATCTGGTTAGCTCTTTTGTTCAGTGTATAAAACCTTTTAGCAACTTTGGTAGAGGGTCATCCAAGAAGAAATATTTTCTTATCTTTAGCTCTAACAGCCTTTTTGTTCAGCAGACCAAATCATTTTAGCAATGTTGATGTAGGGTCATCCTAGGAAAAGTTCTGTGAAATTATTTTGGAATCAGGCCATGGGCCTAGGAGGAGATGTGGTTTTAAATTTTTCTATTTTCAGCTCTGGTGGCTAATTTGTTCAGTGGAGCATAGGCATCTAATCGTTCGAGCCTCGCTCGGGCCACGTGTGAGAAGCCAAGTTCTGCAACGGAAGGTCAGGTGGTTTTTCTCCGGGTACTCCGGTTTTCGCCCACCTCTGATTAACGATCGGCTCAATATGAGTGAAATAATCTTGAAAGGGCCGTAAAACCCAAACCAAAAAAAAAAAAAAAATAGGCATCTAATCAATTTTGGTAGAGGGTCATCCAAGGAACATTCCTGTGAGATTACTTTAAAATCCGGCAAATGGTTTTGCAGATGTCATTTAAGGTTGTTTTTTTCTGTTCAGCTCTGGGGGCTATTTTGTTCAGTGGCACATAACATTTTCAGTTTGGTAGAGGGTCACCCATGAGACATTTTAAAATCAGGCCACTGGCCTAGGAGATGTTGGTTAAAGTTTTTTTCAATTTAACTCTGGGGCCATTTTCTTCAGTGGAGTGAAACAGTTTCAGTAAATTTGGTACAGACATTTCTGTGAAGCTGTTTTGAAATCGGGCCATTCGCCTAGATGCTGTTTGAAGGTTTATTCTATTTTAAGCTTTGGTGGCCATCCTTTAAGCTCTGGTGGATATATTGTTCAGCTGAGTCAGCCGGAGTGGAACCATTTTAGCAAATTTTGAAGAGGGTCACGCGAGGAACATTCCTGTGAAATTATTCAAAATCCATTCACCTGTTTACATATTGAGTAAATTATTGACAGACAATGGATGATGCATGACTGACAACATGCGATGATATACAACAGACAAAGCAGGATCACAATAGTTCAAGAGGGCACTTCGTGCTCAGGTGAGCTAAAGATAGATTGTCATCTTCTATAGTTGAAATCTTGAACAGCAATGATCCAAACAAGCAATTATCATATGACGTCGTTGATAAGCAGTGGATAACGTCGTGTAATCAAAATCATTTGACCACACGTGTAATAACACTTTGGCTGGATTAAGTAACGTCATGACGTCGATGTCAACAATGCATTTTCTGTGGAAAAATTGTCAAATTCAAAGGCGATAAATCCAATTTAAAGTGGTCATATGTTAAAGAGAATCTTACACTCGTGGTCATTTCATATGATATTTATGAAACTCGCCAAAGGCTCGTTTCATAAATATCATATGAAATGACCACTCGTGTAAGATCCTCTATTTACATAATGTATGGACTATATTTTCAATTTAGAGAAACCCAAATACATGTACCAAAATGGACTTACAAGAATCAGTAGCTGTCGGTCTATTGGACACATTACAGCTAATCATAACCAGTCCCAGACCAGAATAACTGTCTCTGGACCAACAGACACACTCTTATTTCAACCCGCCCATAGGGGCTTGAAGAAATATATGGGCTGCATGATGCTTCCATGCAGAGCTGAATCCGGCCCGCACACTAGTACTGGTAAACCGCTTAGAGGATTTAAGCCTGTCCAGGAACCGTGGTGCGAGGTGGACCGTCCATGCTAATAAACCCTATTGGTTTCATTGGGCGACAGGGCTTGAGATGTCATTTCATCTCAATGTCGGGTAAAAGTCCAACAAAATTGGAAGCAACGTCTCCAAAATGACCTTTACAGTGTTGACGGGGACGTTAAACCTCAAATCAAACAAACAAACAAAACTTATTTCAACCCCTGAGCCGTTATTATAGGTTATTGACTTTACATTGTGAAAATATTCGGCATGAGTTCATATGGCGAAGGACGCACAAGCTTGCGAGTGCGTCTTCGCCATATGAACGAGTGCCAAATATTTCACAATACAAGAGGAGCATGATGGTCCTATATCGCTCACCTGAGCTAAGAGATTTATATGTGGGTGTCAGGGAGGGCAATTTTTGGCCTCAGGTCCATAATTTGAACAATTTTGGTAGAGGTCCACTTAATGAAACTTAATAACAAATATCAAAGTCCTAGGCCTTCTGCTTTCAGACAAGAAGATTTCTAAAAGTTTCCCTATATAAGTCTATGTAAGACCAGTGGGTCCAGTGATGAGGAAAACAATCATGGTAGAGCTCCATTAGATGAAGCTCCATACCAAATATCAAAGACCTGGGCCTTCTGGTTTCAGAGGTTTCCCTATAATGCCTTTGTAAAACCAGGGGGCCCTGGTGCGGGGACATTTTTTGGCCCCAGGGCTCATAATTTGAACTATCTTGGTAGAGCTCCACTAGATGAAGCTTCATACCAAATATCAAAGACCTGGGCCTTCTGGTTTCAAACAAAAAGTTTTTTAAAGGTTTTTCCTAGATATGCCTTTGTAAAACCAGGGGGTCCTGGTGCGGGGGTATTTTTGGCCCAGGGCTATAATTCGAACAATCTTGGTAGAGGTCCACTAGATGAAACTCCATACCAAATATCAAAGACATGGGCCCTCTGGATTCAATCAAGAAGATTTTTAAAGGTTTTCCCTCTATATGCCTATGTAAAAGCTGGGGGCCCTGTGGCAGGGGTATTTTTTGCCCCAGGGCTATAATTTGAACAATCTTGGTAGAAGTCCACTAGTTGAAGATTCATACCAAATATCAAAGACCTGGGCCTCCTGGTTTCCAACAAGAAGATTTTTAAAGGTTTTCCCTATATAAGCCTATTTAAAACCAGTGGGCCCTGGTGCGGGGGCATTTTTTGCTACAGGGCTATAATCTGAACAATCTTGGTAGAGGTCCACTAGATGAAGCTTCATCAAACTAGACTATGAAGTGAGCATATGCTCACTAATACCCCCGGCCAAAGCCATCGGTAACTTAGTTCCTGAAAAATCTTCACAAAATTTAAGGTAACTCACAAAATACACATCTCAGTAGCAAATATAACAAAGGGGAATAACTCTAAAGAACCTGGCCTCATAGCCCCAATTTTCTTTCCCACAATACAACTAGTTATGCATGTTGTTTGTACCAAATTTCAAGTTTCTAGGTACAGTAGTTCCTGAGAAATCTTTGACACAAAATTTAAGGTAACTCATAAAATACACATCTCAGTAGCAAATATAACAAAGGGGAATAACTCTAAAGAACCTGGCCCCACAGCCCCAATTTTCTTTCCCACAATAAAACTAGTTATGCATGTTGTTTGTACCAAATTTCAAGTTTCTAGGTACAGTAGTTCCTGAGAAATCTTTGACACAAAATTTAAGGTAACTCACAAAATACACATCTCAGTAGCAAATATAACAAACGGGAATAACTCTAAAGAACCTGGACCCACAGCCCCAATTTTCTTTCCCACAATACAACTAGTTATGCATGTTGTTAGTACCAAATTTCGAGTGTCTAGGTACAGTAGTTCCTGAGAAATCTTAGACACAAAATTTAAGGTAACTCACAAAATACACATCTCAGTAGCAAATATAACAAAGGGGAATAACTCTAAAGAACCTGGCCCCACAGCCCCAATTTTCTTTCCCACAATACAACTAGTTATGCATGTTGTTAGTACCAAATTTCGAGTGTCTAGGTACAGTAGTTCCTGAGAAATCTTAGACACAAAATTTAAGGTAACTCACAAAATACACATCTCAGTAGCAAATATAACAAACGGGAATAACTCTAAAGAACCTGGACCCACAGCCCCAATTTTCTTTCCCACAATACAACTAGTTATGCATGTTGTTAGTACCAAATTTCGAGTGTCTAGGTACAGTAGTTCCTGAGAAATCTTAGACACAAAATTTAAGGTAACTCACAAAATACACATCTCAGTAGCAAATATAACAAAGGGGAATAACTCTAAAGAACCTGGCCCCACAGCCCCAATTTTCTTTCTCACAATACAACTAGTTATGCATGTTGTTTGTACCAAATTTCAAGTTTCTAGGTATAGTAGTTCCTGAGAAATCTATGACACAAAAAAAGTTTACACACACACACACAGAAAAGTTTACACACACACAGAAAAGACAAAAACTATATACCCCTTCGGCATACATAGTATGCCGGGGGTATAAATATCAAATACATGGGCCTTCTTGTTTCAGACAAGAAGATTTTTAAAGGTTTGTCCTATATAAGCCTATGTAAAAGCAGGGGGCCCTAGTGCAGGGGTGTTTTTTGCCCCAGGGCTATGATTTGAACAATCTTGGTAGAGGTCCACTAGATGAAGCTTCATACCAAATATCAAAGACCTGGGCCTTCTTGTTTCAGACAAGAAGATTTTTTTCTTATTTTTCCCTTTTGTTGCCATGGCAACCAGAGTTCTGCATGGAATGGAATTCTTTGAACAACTTTGAGAGAGGACCACCCAAAGATCATTTCTGCCAAGTTTGGTCAAAATCTGTTCAGTGGCTTAGGAGATGTCGTTTAAAGGAATCGGGGACGGACATCCGGACGGGGACGACGACGGACGGTGACCCATTACAACAGCTCCCCCGGAGCCTTCAGCTCAGGTGAGCTAATAAAGTCAATAACCTTTTTATAATATACCCAAAATTTCAAATGTCGGATAGAATTCAGGATTGCTTGGTATGAATTTCTGAACGTAAAATGAGAGTATACATCTATAGGTGATTTAAAATGGAAAATAATGAAGGTCCTTAAGTGTCTCCCTACACGTTCAAAAACCACGCCCAACGGGGCAAAAGTGAAGACGACTTTAAGGTTGGTGGCTGTGACGTCATTAAAAACATTGACGTTTCCCAATAAAGGACGCCATTTTTTTTCGAAGCGTCAGTTATATTTCTTTCAAAATACTCCTGATTTCTTAGAAGAAAGTATTGAAAATCTAAACAGACTGCAGGTAGGTCATATTTGACAGCATAAAATGAGGTTTATGCACTTTGTCAGAATCTATATTTGTTTTGTTTTAAGTTCATTCAGTCGATAAGCAGAACAAGATGGCTTCCAATTTTAGTTTCAAGATTGTAGAAAGCAAACAGGACATTTTCTGGGTATATAATAATATTGTGTATCTGTGCTGTTTGCATGTGCATCTGTTCTGTTAAAGAGGACTTTCTGAGACAAACCTACCCATTTCTTGCCGACTGCCACATGTTGTTGTGCCATATTTTGTAGTGATATCTTTCACAGCATCTGCACAGGGTCCTTCATTTTCTGAAAACCCGAGGTAATTGTATGAACCAAAGTTCATTGCGTGTATTTTCCTGTCTGTCATTCTGAAACAAAATATTACAAAATCTGCATGAATTATAGAAACATGCAAAAATTATATGTACCGTATACGACAAATGTGACAAATAGAATCTTTCACTCACTGTTCAATCTAGGCCGAGCCGTTGCGCAATGGGCCCGCTTTTTACACTAGTGGTGCCCTAGAGATCATAAAATGGGCCCATCAGGCACAACTGTTGAATATTGCAACTGTTTCTTCTAGAGTTCATTTTTGCAATTTTCTCATGATTTTTTGGCTGTCTGGTGTGTATTATTGAGTAAATCACAAAGCACATGTTGCACAATCAAAATAACTCAGAAAAACAGTAATAATTCTATTTTTTAAACCAAAATTGAGGTTTTGTTTACTGGGGATGGGACCATGTTCCGTATACTTGTGTGCACCCGGCAGCATACGCCATAATCGTGTGGGCCGGGAGGCTTCACAGTAACTCCCCATGAGAGCTTTGTGCTCAAAGCTAGTAAATTAGTTTCTCAACAAAAATATTTGCACATGACATTTGTGCACTTGGAGAAGAACAATTAAACTCGCGCCTGAGCCATTTTAAAAGATTAGCCCGGGAACAAATTAAGACGCAATAGCTTAGTCAATTAGTGCCTTAGTAAGATGTCGATGAATTGTAGTGTTTAACCCTTTTTGTACCAAATAGAATCTTCCTTCTTATATATAGCAGGAGTCTATTTCAAAATTTAGGGGTGTCCGGTTGTGTTTTCTTCCATATTGATTAGGAAAATGGCTGAACTTTTAGCAAACAGTGGAGGTCCTGATCAGACCCCGCGTTCTGCGGCATCTGATCTGGTCCTGCACTATTTTCCAGGGTACCGGTATCCGTTTTGGGGTTTCCGGTACAAAATGTATTAACGTTCGAAACATGTCCCAGCAATGGTGTGAAAAATAATGATAGCAATTATAAAATTAATGTAAGACGCAGCCCAATTATTAGCGCTTATTTGAATTCGGGTACATTGTACAGTACAGGCAACGAGACATTCCTATAGACCTCGACCGTCACCATGGCAGAATTCTCTGTCACCGTGTCGCTTCCACTTGTCACCGAGACGAACGAGACAGCTAGCGAGACGCACAGGTGTTCTCAGCGTGACAATGTAGCGGTACACTGAGCGAGACAATAATCCGTCCGAGAATTTTATTGTCTTTCACAGAGACGCAGCGAGTCACAGCGCGACATTTATGACCCTACAGACAAGCCCTTTTTACCTGTTTTGGCAATGCTCATATTTAATGAAATTTACAAACATTGTTTTTTTTTTTTGTTTGTTTTTGTTTTTGCCATTTACCGTTCAAGAGAAACAAATATTATCATTAAGACGTTCAAGCTATATTTTTTCTTGTTTTAACAGTGTTTTTCTTTTTCGCTAATGGGATAAGGACCCGTTTCCCATGCTCTGTTTCAACGCTTCGATGCCTCAGCATCATGGATTTTTCATGTAAAAGAGCCAGCGCACAGCAAAAGACTTTTTTTTACCAAGAAAGGATAAGATCGGTCTGTGCATCTAGCAAACGTTGCCAAAGTCTTCGCTTGTTACTGTTTGAAAAACCCAGAGGCCTGAGACGGCTCGTGTTAACAGCGAAGACTCTGATCAGACTGCACAGATGCGCAGGATTGTCTGAGTCTTCACTTGTCACACATTTCTTTATATTGTCCGAAGTGTTTTCAAACAATGCACACAGTTCCTCAAAGTTGGTTTTATTCCCTTGAGCAATGCTAAAACGGTATTCGGGGTTTGCGACGAGGTCAAGACACAAACCGGTCATCTCGGCTACAAACTGACAGCAAATTAAAATGTGCTGCTCAGACTTACGGATGCGCAGGCTGACCGGCCCCATTGTTGCACGCAAAAAAATGGAACGGGTTTTCTCATGACGGGGCACATTCTCGCTGAGCGATGGGGTCTGGTTGTTCCATTGCATTTTTGCGGGTTCACATTTGAAACGCCTCTGCGAGGCTAGTTAAACTAATGGCCAATTAAGTCGTATATCGACCAGGGTGCTATCTGATCAGTCTTGGTAATCTTCAAAGACTATTCTTCTCCTACTATTCTGTGTATCGGTTTAACCCTTTCTTCTATTATCATGACTCAAATGAGCCAGCGCACAGCAAAAAACTATTTCAAACCAAGGAAGAATCAGATCCGCCTGCGAATCTAGCCGGTATGCTTAAGTCTTTGCTTGTAGCTCTCATGCGAACAGCGGAGACTTTGATCAGTCTACGCTGATGCGCAGGCTGATCTGAGTTGTTATTAGTCACTAATTTCTTATTATCCTAAACGGTAAACTTCACGCTTCAGGATAGAACCAAGGGCGAAGATGGCGGCCACGTAAAATCAATTTAATGCCCCCCCCCCCCCCCCCCCCCACTCCCGCCAGTATTTTTTTTCACTGACCGTAACCAGTACAGCACACGTCCTTTCGGGCCAGAAACTGACAAATGCCCTTCTTGAATCAGCGGAAGGGAGAAGGTGGCCATAGAGAAGATTTCACGATCATCTCCCGTCCCTTAGTCTTTTAAAGGTCCGATTATAAATTCGTCAACGTAGGCGCGGCCTGGTCATTATCTGTATTTTTTTTTTGTTCTTTTGTGGGCCGTTGTAATTGCCACATAGTTTTCCGGGATGCGGCGATTTGTTAGATTTACATGCGCACCCGGCTATGACTCGGATCAGCCTGCGCATTTGCGCAATCTGATCTTGGTCTTCGCTGTGCGCGCTTTGGATGGCTGGAAAACAAAACAAATCCATAAAACCCCCAAGAGAATATGAGCGACAGCGTATTAATGTAAATACCTTTTCGTATGCAATAACCGTCTGTGCTCGAAAATAATCAATGACATCACGTGTTGCTATAGAATCAATGAGGAACGTTATGGAAAAAGTTGCATGTCACTAATTGGAAAACAAACTGTCAGCGCTCCATATAAGGGGTCAATAGTTTGCTAAAACGGGTTCACATTTGAAACGCCTCGGTGAGGCTAATCTAACTGAATATGGCTGATGTCTTTAGTCAAGTCTGCTCCAACTGTTCTATATGGGCACCCATAATCATAAGATCTGGTACTAAAGCGCTGATAAAACGGTATCGAGGTCAAGAGTAGACACAAACCGGTCATCTCAGCTACAAAGTTGCATCAAATTAAAAAAAGTGCTGATCAGACTCATGGACGCCCAGGCTGACCGGCCCTTTTGTCGCACGAAAATAATGGAACAGGTTTTCTCATGACGGGGCACATTATTGCTGAGCGATGGGGTCTGACTGTTCCATTGCGTTTTTGCGGGTTTACATATGAAACGCCTCTGCGAGGCTAGCTAAACTAATGGTCAAATAAGTCGTGTATCAACCAGTGTGCCATCTGATCAGTCTTGGTAATCTTCAAAGTGTCTATTCTGCTTCTACTATTCTGTGTATCAGTTTAACCACTGCTTCTATTATCATGACTCAAAAAAGCGCACAGCAAAAAGAAAAAAAAAAAAAAAAAAAAACTAGAAAAAGTGTCCATAGGACACGGATACCCACGCCAAATGCCATTCATGAAACGGTTTACTATATGGAACTAAATCAAGGACAGATAATTCAAAAACCAAAAATGAAAAATGCAAGCGTTGTCTTCCTTGTTCATGACACATCGTCTCAGTGTGATGAATGCACCTGTGAAGTTTCATGAATATATTCCATATGGTTTAGGAGTTATGGCCCGGACACGGTTTACTATATGTGGCCCCCGCCCATAGGGGCTTGAAGGAATATATGGGCTGCATGATGCTTCCATGCAGAGCTGAATCCGGCCCGCACACTAGTACTGGTAAACAGTTAAGAGGATCTGTCCAGGAACCGCCGTGCGAGGCGGACCGTCCATGCTAATAAACCCTATTGGTTTCATTGGACGACAGGGCTTGAGATGTCATTTCGTCTCAATGTCGGGTAAAAGTCCCACAAAATAGGAAGCAACGTCTCCAAAATGACCTTTACAGTGTTGGCGGGGACGTTAAACCTCAAATCAAACAAAAACAAAAGGTTTACTATATGGAACTAAGTCAAGGGCAGCTAATTCAAAAACCAAAAAAGCAAGAGTTGTCTTCCTTGTTCATGACACATCGTCTCAGTGTGATGAATGCACCTGTGAAGTTTCATGAATATATTCCATACGTTTTAGGAGTTATGGCCCGGACACGATGTCGGGACGGACGAACGAACGGACGAACGGACGGACAGGGGTAACACTTAATGCCCTTTCCACCATTCTTCGAATGGCGGGGGCATAAAAAACGGTTGTAACTCTAATGCGAACAGCGAAGACTTTGATCAGTGTACGCAGTTGCGTATGCTGATCTGAGTTGTCATTGGTCGCTCATTTCTTATCGTCCTAAACGGAACAATTCATGACAGAATCAAGGGCGAAGATTGTGGTCAGGCAAAATCAATTTACAGCCCCTTACCCCTTACGGTCCGCTTATAATTTTGACAGCCTGCGCGTGGGTGCGGCCTGGTAATTTTTTTTTTATCTTTTTTTTTTTTACTTTCCCCGGCCGTTGTTATTGCCTTTACGAGGGTTTCAGTGCCTAGGCTGGTGATGGTTTTACGGCTTGCGTCGATTCGTTATATTTACATGCGCGCTCGGCTATGACTCGGATCAGCCTGCACATTTGCGCAGTTTGATCTGGGCCTTCGCTGTGCGCGCTTTGGATGGCTGGTAATCTAGTTACTATTTGTACGGCCGATGGGGACTTTTATCCGACTGCGCGGATGCGCAGGCTGATCCGCCCGGCCTGGCCTCGGGATAATAGAACCTTCATGCTCGGGTCTTCGTGGCATGAAATTTATTATGCTCGTCAATATCGAGATACATATGAAATGAAAGAGGCGGTTTTCCTGCTCAGATCAGCACAGACTTATTTGGCCTGCTCATAAATTTTAACCATTATCTTGCTGTTCACGACAACCCCTATCTTTGCAAACAGTGTAGATCCAGATCAGATGGCTTCTGAGGAAGCCATCTGATCAGGATATACACTGTTTTGGCATTCAGTTTATAAATTTGTAGCTATAAATTACATCAAGTAATTTGATTGGTTGATAGACAGAAATGGGTGTGGCTTAAATGAATATTCAGCAAGATAAGGGTTAAAATGCCAACAGTTTTGAAGTTTATGAGCGGAACTAATTTCGTGCTCGGATAAAATAAGCATGTGTGTGTGTTGGGGGGGGGGGGCACCGCGGACCCTAGTCTTGGTTTTCGCATGCCACATGTACATGTATGCGTGTTGTTCTGCTTCTGAATTGCTCTGCTTCGGGTTGCCGTTATTTTTTTGTGTAACATAGTTGGCGTGATGCATTGCTTGTGTGCGACGTCATCTATGTTTTTTGTTTTTAATATGAAGAACCGATGATGGCGAAACGTTGATGTAAAAGCATGACAAAGATTATTTCGTGTTGGTGTTGATTTACTATACAAAATTACTTCTTTCACTTTAATGAAAATCTATCAAAGGGGTCCGGCCCCGCCCATTGGGGCTTGAAGAAATTGATAAGCTGCATGAGCTGTAACCGACCGCACAAGAGTACTGGTAAACCGCCAAGAGGCAAAGTGGTGCGAGTCGGACCGCCCGTGCTTATTAACCCTATTGGTTTCATTGGGCCACAGGCCTGGAGACGTCATTTCATCTCAGTGTCTTAAAAAGGTCCCACAAAGTTGGAAGCAACGTCTCCAAAATGACCTATACAGTGTTGATCGGGACGTAAAATCTCAAATCAAACAAACTATCAAAGGGTTCAGTTGATATGGAGCAGAAAAGAATTCATTGCTCAAACTCAAGAACACACAACTGTGACAATGGCCTTGAGTTGACAATGCCGCATGGTTGTGTTATTGGTTCTGCACATCATCTCACTTCTATGCCAAGATCTGACCAAAATGTAATGGCGTTAAGGAGCTATGCAGCGGACAGAAACTGTTATCAACGGACGGACGGCCATGGACGGCCATGGACGGAGGAAGGTCATTCCATCAATCCCCTCTCCACTTCGCGGCGTGGGATTAACACACACACAAAAAACGTACAGAATCAAACAGAACCAAAATATTATAGCGCACAACCTGAAACAAATCTATGTAAAACAGCTTTTTCCGAGATGGGGGCTACTCTTAAAGGTAAGAATTTGCTCCCTCGGAGCAAATTCTTTCCTTTAAAAACAGCCCATATGATATATGTAATGGAGAACATATTATTTTGGTGCTTTCTCTTTACTGCAAATATTTTTCATTACGCACATGCGTAATGGGCGTATCTTCTATGAAAGATCCCTTCCAAAACGAGTTATAGCATATTCCTGTAACGACCTTTTCGAATGCTACAACCGCTCGTGCCTAAATGACGTAATTGTATCTCAGTGACTTCACGTGCTGCTGTGAAAAACGGGAAGACTCTCTTAAAGGGGCGCTTCAGCTATCAGAGAGGCACATTATCAATGAGGCACTGCATGCGAAAAAGTGCACATCACAAAATGGAAAGAACTGTTAGCGCTAAAGAAGACTTCAAGAGACCGGGCATAGATCGGTAGAAGCATTGCGACAAGGTCAAATCAAACTGGTCAGCTCAGCTGCATGTATTAGAGAAGTAAACTCGGTATCAAGCTGCCCAAAGCTGACCAGACTGTGCGTATGCGCAGGCTGACTGGTCTCTCGCAAACAGTCGAACGGGTTTTGCCATGGCGTGGCTCATGCTTGCTGTAAAATGCTGGGGTCTTATTGTTTCACTGCCACATTTGTAACGCCTCGGTGAGTCGAGTCTATTTTGAAAGAATTTGCTCCCGGGGAGCAAATGCGTCTCTAACTGTAAACAGGTTTTCTCATCCTCGCCGTAGTCAGCTGTTGAGCGGCGGCGTCAAATGAAACTCGGTATCAAGCTGCCCAAAGCTGACCAGACTGTGCGTGTGCGCAGGCTGACAGGTCTCTCGCAAACATCTGAACGGGTTTTGCCATGACGTGGCTCATGCATGCTGTTCAATGCTGGGATCATATTGTTTCACTGCGTCGTTTGCGAGTTCGCTTTGTAACGCCTCGGTGAGTCGAGTCTATTATGAAAGGAAACAATTTGCTCCCGGAAAGCAAATGCGTCTTTAAGTGTAAATTTATTGTCTCTGATGGGAGCTGTTTTCTTTTTCTTTTTTCTTTTTTGGCAGGTGCACATTTGAAACGCCTCGTTTCTTGGTCCTTAAGCTGTTTTATCAATGATGCCTTATACCCTGAAAATAAACGGGCACGTTCCCGTGCTGCACAGAAACCGGGGTAGTCCCTTTCATTGTTCGAACACCGGACTGCCTCAAGAACGCTGAAAAAGTATGTGATATGTTGGTACATGGTCATTGCCTGGTGGGTAGGCCCCCCGTCCATAGGGGCTTGAAGAAATATATGGACTGCATGATGCTTCCATGCAGAGCTGAATTCGGACCGCACACTAGAACTGGTAAACCGCTTAGAGGATCTAAGCCTGTCCAGGAACCGCGGTGCGAGGCGGACCGTCCATGCTAATAAACCCTATTTGTTTCATTGGGCGACAGGGCTTGAGATGTCATTTCATCTCGATGTCAGGTAAAAGACTAAAAGTCACACAAAATTGGAAGCAACGGCTCCAATATGACCTTTACAGTGTTGACGGAGACGTTAAACCTCAAATAAAACAAAAAAATCAAAATCATTAGGTCTCTCGTCACTGTGGATCGAGTCTTGCTCGAGTCATATGTGAGACGCTTTCTACAACGGAAGGTTGTGTGTGTGTGTGTGTGTGTTTTGTTGTTGTTGTTTTCTGCTCTATCACGAACGGGGAGTTTGGACGCAATATATCATTTTGTAATTAAAGCAGCGAGGCATCGGCGACGGCGCTGCGTATAGACGTAGCGCCGACGTCGAGGTACCCTGGATGCTACTGTGTCTAAAATCTTTAAAAGGCGGAAGGCAGCGTGACATCGGCGTCGGTGCTGCGTAGAGACGTAGCGTCGGCGTACCCTGGATGTTACTGTGTCTGAAAGGCGAAAGAAATTTCTGTAAATTCATTTTAGTTTGAGAGTAGCGTGACATCGGCATCTGCGCGACGTGGAGACGTAGCGTTGACGTCGCTGTATCCCGAAAGGCGGAAGTCATTTATGTAAATTTCCTTGATATGTCCGCTTTGAGAGCAGCGTGTCATCGACGTCGGGGCTGCGAAAAGTCGTAGCGTTGACGTCGATGTATCCGGGAAGCGGCTTTACCTGGGATGTATAAAATAAGAAAGTCATTTCCATTGGGTTTCACTGATGCGTTTGGTTTGACATAAAAAATGGTTCTCTTCAGTATGACTGGCCGTTGACGGGGACGTTGAACAACAATAAGACAAAGAAAGTTATGGCGCCAACGACGCTGTTCCACTGCCAGTAGGAAAACTGCGTGCAATTGTTTTGAGAAATAATGTAATGAAGATATCAATATTTAAGTAATCAAGGTATTTTTTAACGTTCATCTAATTAAGATGAGCAAAATTTAAGAGAACCCCGACGGGGCTAACAAACTTTGCTCGTGACCCGCTGCTGTTCATACTCCGATGAACGTTGACTAAATTACCTTCATTTCTTAAATAGTTTTAATGATACGTTTGCTTTGAGCGCAGCGCGACGTCGGCGCTGCGTAAAAACGTAGTGTCTACATGTACGTTAATGAGATATTATCCTCACCTGAGTAGTATCAGAGGTGTGAGGCACACTTTCTATCACTATTTTTAATTATAAAGTTTTGCAGTATTTACATATGCATGATCTTAGTGTCTTATAAGTCGACGATAAACCTCAAATCAAAAAAGCAAATTACATCAAGAACCGATGATGGTGAAACATAGATGTTAATACATGACAAAGATTATTTCGTGTTGGTGTTGATTTGCTATACAAAATTACTTCTTTCACTTTAATGAAAATCTGTCAAAGGGTTCCGGCCCCCACCCATTGGGGCTTGTAGAAATAGATGGCCTGCATGAAAGGGTTCAGTTCATATGGAGCAGAAAAGAATTCAAGGCTCAAACTCATGACCTACAACAGTGACATTGACCTTGAGTCGGCATGGTTGAGTTATTGAATGTGCTCATCATCTCACTATAGTGCCAAGATCTGACCAAAATGTAATGACGTTAGGAAGATATGCAGCGGACAGAAACGTGTTATGAACGGACGGATGGACATGGACGGAGGAAGTTAATTCCAACAATCCTCTCTCCGCTTCGCGGTGGGGAGATTTGAGGGTCAACGTCCCAGTCATTACAGTACAGGTCATTTTGGAGACGTTGCTTCCAATTGTGTGGGACTTTTACCCGACACTGAGATGAAATGACATCTCAAGCCCTATCGCCCAATGAAACCAATAAGGTTTATAAGCATGGACGGACCGAATCGCACCGCCTTGCCTGGGCAGGCTTAGATCCTCTGAGCGGTTTACCAGTTCTCGTGTGCAGCCCAATTAATTCTTCAAGGCCCGATGGGCGGGCTGGGGGACGACGGGGGATTAAAAGACAAGGGCGTAACCAGAACCAAAATAGTATTACGCACAACAAGAAAAATCTATGTAAAACAGATTTTTCCGAGATGGGGGCTACTCTTAAAGGAAAGAATTTGCTCCCGAGGGGAGCAAATTCTTTCCAATTCTCCCGAGGGGAGCAAATTCTTTCCTTTAAGAACAGCCCATATGTAATATGTAATGGAAAACACTATTATTTAGGCGCTTCTCTTCACTGCAAATATTTTACATTACGCACATGCGTAATGGGCGTTACGCCTATGAAAGATCCCTTCCCAAACGAGTGATAGCATATTTGTGTTTGTCAAGCCTGTAACGACCTTTTCGTATGCAACAGCCGCCCGTGCCTAAATGACGTAATTGTATCTCAGTGACCTCACGTGCTGTTGTGAAAAGCGGGAAGACTTCAATGAGGCACTGCATGCGAAAAAGTGCACATCACAAAATGGAAAGAACTGTTAGCGCTAAAGAAGAAACCCATAGATTGGTAGATTTGTTTGTTTGATTTGAGGTTTAACGTCCCCGTCAACGCTGTATAGGTCATTTTGGAGACGTTGCTTCCAATTTTGTGGGACTTTTACCCGACACTGAGAGGAAATGACATCTCAAGCCCTGTCGCCCAATGAAACAATAGGGTTTACAAGCATGGACGGTCCGACTCGCACCGCTTTGCCTGGGCAGGCTTAGATCCTCTTAAGCGGTTTACCAGTACTCGTGTGTGGTCGGCTTTAGCTCTTGTTTTGTTTGTTTGATTTGAGGTTTAACATCCCCGTCAACACTGTAAAGGTCATTTTGGAGACGTCCAAGCAGCAAATTGGAATGCTGACCAGACTGTGCGTATGCACAGGCTGCCATGTCTCTTAGTTGCTCGCAAACAGCCGAACGGGTTTTGCCATGACGTGGCTCATGCTTGTTGCATGCTGGGATCATATGGCTGAGAGTGCCTCGGTGAGTCGAGTCTATTCTGAAAGGAAAGAATTTGCTCCCAAGGAATAAATGCGTCTTTAAGGGTAGACTTAGGGTAGACAGGTTTTCTCATCATCACCGTAGTCAGCTGTTGAGCGACGGCGTCAAATCCTTTTTCTGGTGCACATTTCTTGGTCCCTTAGCTTATTAACCAATGACGCTTTATTCTCTGAAAAAAATGGGCACGTTCCCGTGCTCCGAAGAAAACCAGGGTAGACCCTTTTATAGTTCGAACACGAAACTGCCTCAAGAATGCTGAAAAAGTATAGGATATGGTGGTACGGTCATTGCCTGGTGGGTAAGAGCGCCGATTCTTAATCATTAGGTCTCTCATCACTGAGGTTCGAGCCTTGCTTGCGTCATATGTGAGACTATATTCTACAAAGGATGGTCGTGGTTTTTTTTCTGCTTTACCACAAACGTTGACATAGACGCTATAAATCATTTTGTAATGAGAGCAGCGAAACATCGGCGACGGCGCTGCGTGTAGACGTTGCGCCGACGTCGAGGTACCCTGGATGCTACTGAGTCTAAATTGTTTAACAGACGGAAGTCATTTCTTTAAAATTTATTTTGGTTTGAGTGCAGCGTAACATCGGCGTCGGCCCTGGATGTTACTGTGTCTAAAATGTTTAACAGGCGAAAGAAGTTTCTGTAACGTTCATTTTCACGCCTACGGAACGATAGAATGCGTAACCATTGGTTAAGAACGTGAAGCAATTAGAGCGACATCCGGTTAGGAATTAGATCGCTAAAAAAGGTAAAGAAACTGTGCAGTTTCTGTGTTTCATAAGTTATATAATATTTACGAGGAAGTTATTTAAAAAACGGGGAATTACATTCAGGAGCCCATTGATATCGGCATGTTTGGAGTAAATACCAAATCCCGTACTTCACACATTTTGGCTAAATTTAGTTTCTCCTGCTGAAGGTGAACTCAAGCCTTAGAAAACGAGTGGTTTTTCGAGGTGTTTGTTGCCTTTTATTTATTACTGCGCTTTGCTATTAACATGCACACACAATAAACATATATGGTTATATGTGTTGTGGATATTTTGCTTGTCAATGCAGCACTAGCGAGAAATCACCACGGAAAAGGTCGAAAATGGTTGGTTACGCATTAGATCTATAGAAATGATAACAAAACTTGCAACTATAAAGCGGATCTGTTTTCATCTCCACGGCCCCAGAATCACCCGCACCTTGTTCTACGGAACCATTTTTAGCCAACCTGATAAGCAGTGCGCTATTGATTCGATAATGACATAGTATTTTATGGAAACATTTTCAGTCTCCAGAATCATAGTACCGAATGATTTTCACTGACTTTTACGCTGTGTTTGTTTTATCAATGGTCCGGTAATTGCCTGAAATGAAATTAAACAGGTTTTGGAATTTTAATTTCTGCGAAGAACTCCTCATCTGCCAAAAATTGCTGGTTAAGCATTAGATCGTCTGGTTAAGCATTCGATAGCCACAGAGGAGAAAATCTCACCAGTTGCTGCCTAAGTAAATGCCAGCAGCTTACTACAATAAAAGGTGGTCTACATATGATTTATAAATTATGTTAAAATCACCAGAGAAAGAAAGCCGTGATGAAAAATACTTTTCTGGACAAGACTATTAAATGTCTGGGTATCATGCTTATCTGACCGAATGACGCACAGATTCATAAATAAGAGGTCATTACTTGCTTTTGTAGAAAACAAAATGGCCAGCTTACGCTTTTTAATGGCGATTAAATCTATATCGTGTTTCTATGGTCAAGCATTAGAGAGCCAGGTTGGGCATAAGACACTCATGATTATAAACTTGGTGCTTATAAAAAGTAGAAGTAAAGCAATGATCAGGAATCAATACCAGCTGGCTATCCAAAATGCGATACATACAATCAGTGACAAACAATAACATAAATAAACCGCCAAAGAAGAACCGCATTGTAACAGTCAGTGAAAAGAATTCCACTGGGAATTGTTTGTCAGTCGACCCAAAGGTGCTCAGAAGAAAAGCTGTTCTATGCTTAAATGCACGTGAATATACCTGACTTGTCGGGAAAACTATTAGAATGAAAGTAGTCGCAGTGAGGTCAGAGTGTTGTGAAAAACTAAAGAGTGTTATCTTGGAAACATAGGATGGGCTTTGCAAAGAGTGTAGACCCTGATCAGACGCTGCAGAATCCGGCGTCTGGTGAAGATCTACACTATTTGATTGGACACTGGCATTTAAGAGATTAATGAAACAGTTTAAGACTATTTCTCCTACCTACACTCGGAGGCAATAGACCCACCAGTCCTTTGTTGTTGTTTTTTTTAAATCACATTATATTTTGTGCAGAAATGAAGAAAATATCACAATTTTTCATCTTAAAATTTTCGTTTTTTTGGCGATAAAGTTTACATTGTATTTGTATAGGCGTGTTTTCGTAATGATTATTCAAAGAAACAAAATGATGTGGAGAAAACAAATGTCTACAACCTTTTTAGTACTAAATACAATATTATCAACAGTCGGTCTATAGTGAACAAAAAACTGGACTTTTGGCTTAATGTAAACTGCCTAATCACTGCCTAGATACATCCGTGAGAAAATATTGCTCCATATTCAAAACAGTTTCAAAAGTTCCTCATATCTAAACATGATACTGCAGATGGAAGGAAATATTATAACTTGTATGTTCTATCAATTTATTATATCTATATTTTTTCCTCATATCTAAAAAAGACACTGCCGATGAATCAAAATATTATAGCGTGTATGTTTTAATAAGAAGGAAGATTAGATCATGGAAGATTAGCTGAGGGCCTCGTGGAAGATTAGCTATTACATGTATTTTTGTATGTGCTAAATGTTGCTACCCTCACTAAATAAAGTCCTTACTTACTTACTGACTGACTTACTTACTTACTTCTCTCAATTTATTTAATGAACGCACCTGTCCTCCTGTTTACTTAAAATCTATAAATTTTACAAATGGTTTCTAGTTCGTCTTGATTAACATGATTAAGAATACATGGTGTGTCATTCTTGCGCTGTTTGTATTAATAAGACGTTGGTTTTAGACAATATCTTTATCTTATCGTTTTGACAGTTAGCATAGAACTCACGGGATCTCCGATCTGGGTTATCGATCATGATACAGACATATATTTTGGGGGCATGCGCAGTCCTAGGAGTAGGATATACCGGCTACCTATTTGCTTTGCAGAGGCGAGCTAAAACAAATACGCCTTTCTTTTGCGTTACTATGCCTTTTTTCGCATTACTACGCCTTTTGATTCGCGTAAAAACGCCTTTGATTCGCATCACTGCGCCTTTCTTTTGCGTTACTACGTCTTTCTTTTGCATTAGTATGCACTTTTTCGCGTTACTACGCCTTGTTTTTGCGTTACTACGCCTTGTTTTTGCGTTACTACGCCTTCTGATTGGCGTTACTGCGTCTTTTGTTTTGCGTTTCTACGCCTTTTTTGCGTTATTACGTCTTTTGTGTCGCGTTACTACGCCTTTACGGTATTTTACTTTCTCCTACATAAGCCAAATAGGCTTTCGTATCTGCAGTGTTAACGATCTTACCCTTAGCCTTTCACGCCTGAGTTTCTTAAACGGGTTCTCTCCATTTTTTTATTTTGGGCAATTCTTGTTTGTAGGAGATTAAGTCAAATTCATTTACAGGATGGCGAACAGCTTTCATTCTCGGATGAGACGGTTCATTAATGGCCGTCCCATCCGGATATAGATTTAATCGCCATTACAAAGCGTAAGCTGGCCATTTTGTTTTCTACAAAAGCAAGTAATGACCTCTTATTTATGAATCGGCGCGTCATTCGGTCAGATAAGCATGATACCCAGACATTTAATGGTCTTGTCCAGAAAAGTATTTTTCATCACAGCTTTCTTTCTCTGGTGATTTTAACACAATTAAGAAATCATATGTAGACCACCTTTTATTGTAGTAAGCTGCTGGCATTTACTTAGGCAGCAACTGGTTTGATTTTCTCCTCTGGTTATCGAATGCTCAACCAGACGATCTAATGCTTAACCAGCAAATTTTGGCAGATGAGGAGTTCTTCGCAGAAATTAAAACTCCAAAGCCTGTTTTATTTCATTTCAGTCAATTACCGGACCATTGATAAAACAAACACAGCGTAAAAGTCAGTGAAAATCATTCGGTACTATGATTCTGGAGACTGAAAATGTTTCCATAAAATACTATGTCATTATCGAATCAATAGCGCACTGCTTATCAGGTTGGCTAAAAATGGTTCCGTAGAACAAGGTGCGGGTGATTCTGGGGCCGTGGAGATGAAAACAGACCCGCTTTATAGTTGCAACTTTTGTTATCATTTCTATAGATCTAATGCGTAACCAACCATTTTCGACCTTTTCCGTGGTGATTTCTCGCTAGTGCTGCATTGACAAGCAAAATATCCACAACACATATAACCATATATGTTTATTGTGTGTGCATGTTAATACGCTGAACTTGTAGTAAAGCGCAGTAATAAATAAAAGGCAACAAACACCTCGAAAAACCACTCGTTTTCTAAGGCTTGAGTTCACCTTCAGCAGGAGAAACTAAATTTAGCCAAAATGTGTGAAGTACGGGATTTGGTATTTACTCCAAACATGCCGATATCAATGGGCTCCTGAATGTAATTCCCCGTTTTTTAAATAACTTCCTCGTAAAAATTATATAACTTATGAAACACAGAAACTGCACAGTTTCTTTACCTTTTTTAGCGATCTAATTCCTAACCGGATGTCGCTCTAATTGCTTCACGTTCTTAACCAATGGTTACGCATTCTATCGTTCCGTAGGCGTGATTTTAGTTTAATAGCAGCGTGACATCGGCGCGGCGTGGAGACGTAGCGTCGACGTCGATGTGTCTAGGATTCTATTGTTAAAAGGCGGATGTCATTTATGTAAATTACAT
The DNA here is from genome assembly GCA_963580285.1 of Lucinisca nassula. Classification (NCBI taxonomy): domain Eukaryota; kingdom Metazoa; phylum Mollusca; class Bivalvia; order Lucinida; family Lucinidae; genus Lucinisca; species Lucinisca nassula. The sequence goes on along the minus strand of OY757012.1, from coordinate 65,291,519 downwards.
TGATACGTCCGGTTTGAGAGCAGCGTGCCGCATCGACATCGGGGCTGCGTAAAGACGTAGCTTTAAGTAATAAAGGTAATTTTTTTACGTTCATCAAATTAACTTACACCGGGTCAAGAGCAAAATTTCAGTGAACTTTTTTTTTTTTGCTCGTGACCCGATGTTGTTCATACTTCGATGAACGTTATATAAATTATCTTCATTCTTAAATAATTTCAATGGTACGTCGCAATGTCGGCGTTGCGTAAAGACGTAGTGTCTACGTCTATGAGACGTTATCCTCAGTGTGCAATTGAACCTGAGTAGTATCAGAGGTGTGAGGAGCTCTTTCTAGTCACCAATTTTTAACAGCATTATAATATTATAATTTTCTTACATGATCTAAGTGTTTTTAAAGTCGACTTGGCTGGGTGTCGATATTATCTTGCGATTTTTTTATATACAGGATCTTACACGAGTGGTCATGTCATATGAAACTTATGAAAGGAGTCTTCGGCGAGTTTCATAAATTTCATATGAATTGACCACGAGTGTAAGATTCTGTTTATCATATGACCACTTTAAATTGGATTTCATCGCCTTTAGATTTGACAAATTTTCCACAAAAAATGCTTTGTTGACATGGACGTCGTCATGACATTACTTAATCCCGCCAAAGTGTTATTACACGTGTGGTCATACGATATTTTATTACACGACGTTATCCACTGCTTATCAACGACGTCATATGATAAAGTTTTAATATGCACATGTAGATACTGACACAATACACTTGAAGAAATTCCTTCCATCCTTACTGTCAGTGAAGGCCCGAACAGACTGCTTTCTACGGCGTCTGATCTGGGTCTACCTGTCAAGATCGATTCTACTGGTAACCCCTTTACACAACGCTGAACCATTAAGAATGTGCAGCTATAAGACACAAATCAGCCTTCACAATCATGCAGTATGAAAAGTATTCGCCTACCACAGTATAATGCGCCTTTTGTAGCCACAGTGCTATTCATTGCCACTTGCCTCAGACAGTGGATGTTGATCCGATTCTTTGCAGGCCACTGTGTGCGACCAACAGAAGCTCAGCTCAGCCTCCTCATCCAAGTAGTTTGATCAGTCTACTTTACCCAGCCACTGGGATATCGTTACATACATATACAAATACGAAACTCTGGTTGTGCATGTTGATCTGAGCAATCACTGAATGGGTAGACTGAGAGAAGGCGCAGCTCGACATGCGCATTCACGCAGTTTCATCAGTATTTACCGACTTTATGCAACTTCTCTAGCCTCAGACCAGCAGAGACGTAGCATAGCGTCTCATCCGTGCAATATGATAAGTATGCAAAGTGCAAGCTCGGCATGTGAATCCGAGTAGTCTGATCAGAGTCTCACATAGCCACCGCCGGTAAATTGCAAACTCCGGTTGTGCATTTTGATTTGAGTCTACGCAGGTAGTTGAACGACCACTGAAGACGCATGTCGGCATGCGCATCGATGCATTCTGATCAGTATTCGCCAATCATCTGCCTCTTCTGCAGCCACGGTGATACTGATCTGATCCCTTGTATGTCAGACAGGTTTTATGATAAGTTTTGTCGTGCGCTAGCTCATATACTTTATGGTCAGTGAACAAGACATGTTTTGAGTTCCGGGTATATTGATGAGCCTTAGCTACCAAGATATGGATATTTTATGCAGTCTTGTATTTGTAGTCTAAATTTAGATTTTGGATGCTCGTTAGAACCGCCTCATCGAGTACCCAAATATGTTTAGAACAAAGAAATCTCAATCCCACGTAGGGATACTCAATACACGGACTTGTTAACGTGATGAGATAGGATAATGTGGCATGGTGCACAGGACACCGGCGTTTTGCATTACACATTGACCAAAACCAGGCAGTTAATTGTTTGTCTGTTGTGAAAAGATTCTTTTATCCACAACTGATACGTCGGCGCACGTGCTTAATATAGCGAACTTCTAGTACGAGAAACATCATTATAAATTGAGTCGGGGCACAGCATTTCCTGCAGTTTACATGTGCGCCTAGCGAAGACTCAGATCAGCCTGCACATCCGCGCAATCTGATCAGTCTTCGTATCTGCGCAGTCTGATAAGAGTCTTCGTTGTGCGCTATGAGGATAATTAAGGGTCCAATGTTCCTTCCTGCAGCAAGAGAAGTCTCTGGTCGTACTACATGGATGCGGAGGCTGAGCTGATTCTTCGTAATTTGTTGGAACTGCTGTGACCCTGCACACTGTCGATATTTCAGGTTGATTTAAAGGGGCGCATCTGCTATCAAAGAGGCGCCCAAGCAGCGTGTTAGAAATACTTGTTGCGTAAGCGAAAAACAAAAGCTATTGAAGAAGAGTAAAAAGAAAAAGAATGGTTGTTGCGTCTAAGCTATTTTTGACACTCGCAAAGAGCGCAGGCCGAGATCAGCATGTGCCGCGACATATGGTCAGGGCCTTCACTGTTTGTAAAAAATGGTTGTTGCGTCTAAGCTATTTTTGACACTCACAAAGCGCGCAAGGCCGAGATCAGCCTGCGCCAAGACATCTGGTCAGGGCCTTCACTGTTTGCAAAAAAAAAAAAAAAAAAAAAATCAGCCTTTTTCTCATTGAATTTCTAAAGGTAACTAATTAGGGTACCCCTAAATTTGGAAAATAATAAGGACAAAAACGTTTTTTTATGTATATAATATTACTTATATGTTTATTTATTTAAGAAAATATAAATTCAAAGATATTGGGAAGACCCGGATTTTTTTTTTTTTTTTTTTTAATATAAGTTTTATCCAGGTAGATGGAGCTCGGGCGTAATGATTACATAACCATGCAATAAAATGTCACGCTGTGTCTCGCTGGGTCGCGGTGTGTACCGCCGAGTCATCGGGTCAATTTCACCTGTCTCGCTGCCTTGAAACTTGTCACCGCGACAGGGAAACTGTTCAGCGAGACATGAGGCTTTGTCACCATGACGGATTGTCACCGGGAAACGACACAGATAGGAATGTATCGTTGACTGTACTGTAAATGAGCCGGTGCACGGCAAAGCTTTTTCTACTACCTAAGCTGTGTAAGCATGTGCATCAGTCTTCGCTTGTTGCTCTTTGAATAGCCCAGATAAATGTTTCATACGAACAGCAAAGGCAATGATTAGATGACTTGAATGTGCAGGCTGATCTGAGTCTTAACTGATCACAAGTCTCATCATATTACATGTTCCAAAAATGTTCATATACTCATTCAGGTCAAAGTCTTCCTTTGTTACCCTTTGAATAGCCCAGAGATCAGAATGATAATACGAACAGCAAATGCTCTGATCAGACTGTGTAAATCAGTTAGCACATTTATGTTAGTGATTTCTGTAAGTGACTTTTCACACACACAACAACCGCACGTGCTGAATTTTATGATGATGACTAAGTGATAAAACCGGAAAAATTTAACCACACATGCAAAAGTGACGTACTGCAGAAAATCATGGCAATCGTGGGCTCAGTTTAAGACTGCACATGGAAAAAGGCTATCTATCACATTAAAACATACTGTAAGCTCACAAGAAGGGGTTCATAAAAGCTACTAGCTTAGGGTAAGAGATATTTAATGGACAAATAAGAAAAAATAACATTATGATAAGATCTTTTAGTCAATGCATTGGCAGCACTGGAAGGTCAATTGTCTCTTGAGTGTAGGCTGAGAAAATGGCACTGGATCGGGACTCAAGACTGTTTCGTTTAACATTTAAATGCCTGTACTTTAAACAATGAAGATCCCGAACAGAGCCCGCTTTCTGTGGTGTCTGACCTGGATCTCCAATGTTTGTCATTTCCAGTCCAGATTGATTCTACAGGTAATACACCCTCTTTGTTGAGCCGTACTCGTATAGTACCTGTAGACTCAGAACTAACCACTTCCAAGTGAGTTGTTATATGAGTGAGTGAACTGTTTGAGTTTTACATCCCACCAACAGGGACCTTGGTTTAAAGAGTCATCCGAAAATCTGGAGAAGCCTGGGATCGATCCTGCGATCCCTGGTTTACAAGGCGTGTAGCGTAACCACTACACCATATGTTATATGCTTTGATAGTTCTAAGTAAGACTCAGATCGGAATGCAAATCCTCAGACTCTGACCAGACATTGTGAAGACACATCCATATGTTCTCCACTTCTATACAGTAAAACTGCAGCTTACAGCGGTGGTGTGAATCATTTATTCTAACTTCTGTTAAAAACATAGATTGTAGGTTTTTGTTAGAGTGGTTCTAAAGAGTACCCACAATCTTTGTTTGGAGCAGAAACATGAAAATCAAATCTTCAACAAAAAATTTTCATATTTTAGGTGGTAAAAAATTTCAGTATATTTGAATTTTGTAATGGAAGATCAGCATGTGCGTCCTCGTGAAGATTCTCTACAGGTACAACCATGCGCTGATCATGATTTCACAAATAACAGAATAACCTCGCTAAACTACTTCATTACGATAACACACCCGTGCGACATAGTGCATTCTTTCATATCTCCAAAATGGCTACTTTTTTTAAAATTTGTTATATCTTTCTTATTTGTACTTTAAACATAGGTTGTGGGTATTCGTTAGAACCGCCTCCTTGAGGCGGTTCTAACGAGTACCTACAACCTATCAGGGATAATCCTAGGCCCAGGAAGCAGGGAGAAGTGACTTCTCCCTCCAGCACTAGCAGGGCGAAATGAGGGACAAGAGGGCGAAGTAGGGCTCGAGAAAAACGACTTAATTACTGAAATTGTCGAGCCGAATTTTCGGTAATTTCCGTAAATATCGTTGTTTATTTGCAATTTAGAAATACAGTGTGCGGGTGTGATATCGTTGCGAATTACATACCAATGTTGCTGGTGCACTTGCTGAATGATTATGCACATCGGTATCTCGATTATAGCAGCAATAATCAGACATCAGATACTTCATCTACTTTCAATTTCTCGATGTCCCGCTCGTTGTCTGTGCATGTCATATTCTTTGAAGATTTGTCAGTATTTGAAAAATGCCACCTAGCGAAAGATAATGTGTCCCGCTCACTTAGCCATTGAAAGGCGCTAAAGGGAAACAACCGATTTAATCTCATCTAGAGGTTATGAGTCATATTGTGCAGTCGGGTCTGTGCGACCGTGATATGCCGGCAAGTTGCTGCAGGTGCAATGGGGCTGTTTTTTTTATTTGTTCTTTTCATCTATCATATCATATATTCCCTTTTTTCTAGCTCCCGTCTTTAGTTTTACACATTTTCTGTCTGTTTGATCATTTTGAGTCAGCGCCTGATCACGGTTGGTAATCCTGTTAACCCATTTAGTACCAGAAACCCCAAAACGTGTACCCTGGCAAACAGTGCAGGCCCAGATCAGACGCAGCAGAACGCGGTGTCTGATCAGGGCCTCCACTGTTTGCTAAACTGAGGTAATGGACAAGTTTGACCGACTCAGTATATGAAGATAGTAACCGGTATTAAATCATTTTCCAAATAAATTTTCATGAAAACATAACCTGACACCCATAAATTTTGAATTGAACTCCTGCTATATATAAGGAGGAAGATTCCATTTGGTACAAAAAGGGTTAAAGTCGCATCTCTATCTATCTTAATATGTAAAATGAGACGCACGTTTTTCATGCGTCAATCATATTGCCAAGATCAAAAAGACCGATCGTCTCACGCTGCGCGGACAAGTCTGATTACTCAAAGTCTAAGTGGCCATAAAATAAGATCAAAGATGCCGATCTGGACTAACCCGATTCACCTATTTACATAATTAACTGATCTGACAACTTGTGCTCAACGCTACAGGTGGTCAGTTTCTGACTCGAGCAATTAACACATGGATTTTTTTTTTTTTTTGGATTGGATTTTACGGCCCTTTCAAGATTATTTCACTCATATCGAGCCGATCGTTAATCAGAGGTGGGCGAAAACCGGAGTACCCGGAGAAAAACCACCTGACCTTCCGTTGCAGAACTTGGCGTCTCACACGTGGCCCGAGCGAGGCTCGAACCTACGGCGGTGAGAGACCTAATGACTAAGAGTCAGCGCTCTTATCCACTAGGCCACGGAGGCCCGCAATTAACACATGGAGTTGGATTATTAATTATCGGATTATCAATAGGTGTTTTTGTTATCAACTTTGTGCTTTTATAGATGTTTATTACTTCGCATTTGAAAAGCCGATCCAGGAGACGAAGAAAAAAAAAAAAGTCGGAAAAAAACAGGGCGAAGTCAACTTCTCTTTTCCAGGCTGGTTAGGCGAAGTTCTTGAACTTCGGGCGAAGAAGTCGCCCGAATCGCCCCCACGGCTGATCCCTGGACCTATGTCTTGGAGCAGAAATAAGAAAAATAATGTTTACCCCCTTAAACCCCAGTTTTCTCTATATAAAGTTGGGTTTAAGGGGGTGTTCATTTCACGTGCTTGTTAACGTGATGTGAAAAATGAAATCTGAGCCAGTGCGCAACAAATTCTACAATAAGACTTTCACAATCACTTCATTTAAGACTCTTCTGCCTGAACATGCGCACAGTCCGAAATACAGACTATCAATTATCGAAAACTCCTACAATTTCAGGTAAATGCACAGGTTGATTCCAGTCTTTGTACAGCGCTGTGGTCTTTTGCAGGTCTTGTCATGTGCTGATTCATTTATAGTATGCACGGAAATTAGCCATTCAGCATGTCTCAGGACAACTTGATTACATCACTAAAGGGAGCCTCGGACACCACCCCACCCCAACCCCATCAGAGCTTAGGTAAACAGTTTGGAGTGCCTGATGCTTCCACCCAGAGCTGAAACCAACCACACATGAGTACTGGTAAACTACTAGAGGGTCTAAGCTTGCCCAGGCAAAGTAGTGCTAGCTGAACCTTCCCTACATATTAACCCTTTTAGTTTGTTTGGACCACAAGGCTTGACATGTTGGAAGCAATGTCTCCAAAATGACCTGATCACCCAAGGAACACTCCTGTGAAATTATTTTAAAATCCATCCACTGGTTAAAGTGCATTATTGAGCTACCGGGTCTCAATTTTTTTTCTGGTTTTTATCTTCAATTCATACTCCTTTGCCATGTGTTCACTTTTGGAGCCAAATACAGCTTCAGAACTTTGTGAAAATGGTCGTTTTCATTTGTGTTTACCCTTTGCTCTGAACATGTGTTCGGAATTTCTGTCCTAAAAATAAATCTGTCACTTTACACATACATGGCGACAAAATCGTCTCTGAGTGTCGTTACTTATGGCATAGTATTCAGTGTCATATTTTTTTTCCGATTCAGGCATGGCCTAAGCAAACAAGGCCAAAAATGAACGTTGCATAATGTCATATATGGGGATTCTATTTTTGTCACGAACTAAAAATAGATCTAACTAGTGTTCGAAACCTAGTTAGGGAATCCCTCTCAAACTCGTTTACCTGTCATCATAATTTTTCGCATTTTTGCATAAAATGCATTCATTTGTATTGTTTTAACTCATTATCCCCTAGCGTCGCTTATATGCGGCCGATAAAATATCGATAGAGTCCCGCCCGCCGCATAAAAGCGACAGGTAAATTCTTATCGGTACACCGTGCGTCACTTATAAGTGGGCCGAAAACAAGTACTCCATTTCCCGAGCGTCCCCTATAAGCGACTTTTACCAAAAACTAAACAAGAGGGCCCAGATGGCCCTGGTTCGCTCACCTGATCCAATGTATAACAAGTGGGCCCCAGGCAGGGTCAATTTTGGCCCCAGGGCTATAATTTGAACAATCTTGGTAGAGGGTCACAAGATGAAGCTTCATATCGAATATGAAAGACCTGGGCTTTCTGGTTTCAGAGAAGAAGATTTTAAAGGTTTACCCTGCATAAAGAAGTCTATGTAAAACAAGATTTTCCCTATATAAGTCTATGTTAAACCAAAAGGCCCCGGAGCAGGGGCATTTTTGGCCCCAGGGCTATAATTTGAACAATGTTGGTAGAGGTCCACTAGCTGAAGCTTCATAACAAATATCAAAGACCTAAGCCTTGTGTTTCAGAAAAGATGATTTTTAAAGATTTTCCCTATATAAGTCTATGTAAAACCAAAGGGCCACATGGCGGAGGCATTTTTGGTCTCAGGGCTATAATTTGAACAATCTTTGTAGAGGTCCACTAGCTGAAGCTTCATAACAAATATCGAAGACCTAAGCCTTGTGGTTTCAAAGAAGAAGATTTTTCAAGATTTTCCCTATATACGTCTATGTAAACCAAAGGGCCCCGGAGCGGGGGCATTTTTGGCCCCAGGGCTATAATTTGAACAATCTTGGTAGAGGTCCACAAGATGAAGCTTCATACCAAATATCAAAGACCTGGGCCTTGCAGTTTCAGAGAAGAAGATTTTTAAAGATTTTCCCTATATAAGCCTATGTAAAACAAAAGGGCCCTGGTGCGGGGGCATTTTTGGCCCCAGCACTATAATTTGAATAATCTTGGTAGGGGTCCACTAGATGAAGCTTCATACAAAATATCAAAGACCTGGGCCTTGCGGTTTCAGAGAAGAAGATTTTTCAAGATTTTCCCTATATAAGCCCATGTAAAACCAAAGGGCCCCCGTGTGGGGGGCATTTTTAGATCCAGCACTATAATTTGAACAATCTTGGTAGGGGTCCACTAGATGAAGCTTCATACCAAATATCAAAGACCTGGGCCTTGCGGTTTCAGAGAAGAAGATTTTTAAAGATTTTCCCTATATAAGCCTATGTAAAACAAAAGGGCCCTGGTGCGGAGGCATTTTTGGCCCCAGCACTATAATTTGAACAATCTTGGTAGGGGTCCACTAGATGAAGCTTCATACCAAATATCAAAGACCTGGGCCTTGCGGTTTCAGAGAAGAAGATTTTCCCTATATAAGCCCATGTAAAACCAAAGGGCCCCCTTGCGGGGGCATTTTTAGATCCAGCACTATAATTTGAAGAACTGTGCCATCTGGTTTTGGAGAAAGATTTTTAAAGATTTTCCCTGTATAAGCCAATGTAAAACCAAAGGGCCCACAGGTGGGGGCATTTTTTTGCCCTAGGCCTATAATTTGAACAATCTTGGTAGGGGTCCACTAGATAAAGCTTCATACCAAATATCAAAGACCTGGGCCTTGCGGTTTCAGAGAAGAAGATTTTTCAAGATTTTCCCTATATAAGCCCATGTAAAACCAAAGGGCCCCAGTGCGGGGGCATTTTTGGCCCCAGCACTATAATTTGAACAATCTTGGTAGGGGTCCACTAGATGAAGCTTCATACCAAATATCAAAGTCCTGGGCCTTGCGGTTTCAGAGAAGAAGATTTTTCAAGATTTTCCCTATATAAGCCCATGTGAAACCAAAGGGCCCCCGTGCGGGGGCATTTTTGGCCCCAGCACTATAATTTGAATAATCTTGGTAGGGGTCCACTAGATGAAGCTTCATACCAAATATCAAAGACCTGGGCCTTGCGGTTTCAGAGAAGAAGATTTTCCCTATATAAGCCCATGTAAAACCAAAGGGCCCCCTTGCGGGGGCATTTTTAGATCCAGCACTATAATTTGAACAATCTTGGTAGGGGTCCACTAGATAAAGCTTCATACCAAATATCAAAGACCTGGGCCTTGCGGTTTCAGAGAAGAAGATTTTTCAAGATTTTCCCTATATAAGCCCATGTAAAACCAAAGGGCCCCAGTGCGGGGGCATTTTTGGCCCCAGCACTATAATTTGAACAATCGTGGTAGGGGTCCACTAGATGAAGCTTCATACCAAATATCAAAGACCTGGGCCTTGCGGTTTCAGAGAAGAAGATTTTTTAAGTTTGCGGTGAAAAAAATCTATTTTTGGCTACTGTGACCTATATGTGCAACGTACCGGAACCATTTGAACAACTTTGAAAGGGGACCACCTGAGGATCATTCCTGTGAAGTTTGGTCAAAATACGATCAGTGGTTTAGGAGGAGATGTCGTTTGAAGAAAAGTTTACGGACGCACGCACGCACGCACGACGGACGACGGACAAAAAGTGATCCCAAAAGCTCACCTTGTCACTACGTGACAGGTGAGCTAAAAAATATCGCCAAGTTCGATTTTCGACCAATAAAAACGCAGTTTACAAACACTGTTCGAATATTTTTCACGACGAAAATAGAAAATCCAACGTGTTTACCGGGAAGGAAAAGTGAGAAATCTGAGGTAAAAAATCATGGAAAACAGCGAAAATCCGCAACCACAGCTTGCAATCGGTAATGATATAATGGAGTCTGATGTTTGTGATGGCGAATTCTCCGGTTTTGGCTCAAATGTGGCTGGAAGTGACATTGAAATTGAAGGAAATTGGTCAGTTTCAAGTGTGCATATGGCAGACTTGTCCGATTTTGAGGAGGACTTGTTGGAAATGTTTTGTGCTCTGTTTGGAGGATATTCCTGGAGATTCTCAATGAAATTATGGAAATTACGAAAGAAGAGGAATCTGTGTTAATATAATATGCAAAAATGAAGAGTCATAATTTATAAAGGGGCACGATTTTATCAATTTATTGTGGAATTCGTTTCTTTTTATTATTTTTGTGTGGATTAAATTTGGATTTATCCTTCAAGTGGTGGAGTAAGTCATTTTCTTTATCACCCGCCCTGCATGTAATTAAGAATTTGCATATGTTTGGTATGTCCTTGTAGATAATTTTTTCATCTACCTTTGTGTAAAATTTAAACCTCCAGAAGCTTGTAATAATTGAATTATACATAAAATAGCATTGCAACCCTCAGTTACAAAAATCATTTCTAATCAAAGCTAGAAAAAGTCTAGGGAGATAGGCACTGAAATACTGATAAGCCTCACAGGTATAGGCTGTAGCAGTATTTGCCAGGGAATAAGTGGAGATAAGCTTCTAGGGGATAATGAGTTAAAGAACAAGAGGGCCCAATGGCCCTATATCGCTCACCTGTGTGAGCCCATTTAGACCCCAGGGGCATGATTGGCAGGATTTATTTAGGTGACCACTTGCAATTGCCACATGCTAAATATCTAAGCTCTGGGCCCTGTGGTTTCAGAGAAGAAGATTTTTGGAGCTATTTTCCATTAAGAGTCTATAGGAGCTAAGGGGCCCAGGGTGTGGCGCGTTTGGAACCCAGGGGCATGATTGGCAGAAATTATGTAGGTGACCACATGCAATTGCTACATGCTTAATATCTAAGCTCTGGGCCCTGTGGTTTCAGAGAAGAAGATTTTTGGAGCTTTTTTCCATTAAGAGTCTATAGGAGCTATGGGGCCCAGGGCGTGGCCTGTTTGGACCCCAGGGGCATGATTGGCAGGAATTATATAGGTGACCACATGCCATTGCTACATGCAAAATATCTAAGCTGTGGGCCCTGTGGTTTCAGAGAAGAAGATTTTGAAGCTTTTTTCCATAACGAGTCTATGGGAGCAAATGGGCCCCGGGCATGGCCCATTTGAAACCCAGGGGCATGATTGGCAGGAATTATGTAGGTGACCACTTGCCGTTGCTACATGCTAAATATCTAAGCTCTGGGCCCTGTGGTTTCAGAGAAGAAGATTTTTGAAACTTTTTTTTCCATTATGAGTCTATGGGAGCTAAGGGGCCCCGGGGCATGGCCCATTTGGACCCCAAGGGCATGATTGGCAGGATTTATGTAGGTGACCACTTGCCATTGCTACATGCTAAATATCTCAGCTCTCTGCCTTGTGGTTTCTGAGAAGAAGCTTTTTGAAGCTTTTTTCCATTATGAGCCTATAGGAGCTAAGGGGCCCCGGGGCGTGGCCAATTTGGACCCCAGGGGAATGATTGGCAGGAATTATGTAGGTGACCACTTGCTGTTGCTACATGCTAAATATCTAAGCTCTGGGCCCTGTGGTTTCAGAGAAGAGGATTTTTGAAACTTTTTTTCCATTATGAGTCTATGGGAGCGAAGGGGCCCTGGGGCATGGCCCATTTGGACCCCAGGGGCATGATTGGCAGGAATTATTTAGGTGACCACTTGCCATTGCTACATGCTAAATATCTAAGCTCTGGGCCCTGTGGTTTCAGAGAAGAAGATTTTTGAAATTTTTTTTTACCATTATGAGTCTATGGGAGCGAAGGGGCCCCGGGGCATGGCCCATTTGGACCCCAGGGGCATGATTGGCAGGATTTATGTAGGTGACCACTTGCTGTTGCTACATGCTAAATATCTTAGCTCTCTGCCTTGTGCTTTCTGAGAAGAAGCTTTTTGAAGCTTTTTTCCATTATGAGCCCATTTGGACCCCAGGGGCATGATTGGCAGGAATTATTTAGGTGACCACTTGCCATTGCTACATGCTAAATATCTAAGCTCTGGGCCCTGTGGTTTCAGAGAAGAAGATTTTTGAAATTTTTTTTACCATTATGAGTCTATGGGAGCGAAGGGGCCCCGGGGCATGGCCCATTTGGACCCCAGGGGCATGATTGGCAGGATTTATGTAGGTGACCACTTGCTGTTGCTACATGCTAAATATCTTAGCTCTCTGCCTTGTGCTTTCTGAGAAGAAGCTTTTTGAAGCTTTTTTCCATTATGAGCCTATAGTAGCTAAGGGGCCCTGGGGCATGGCCCGTTTGGAACCCAGGGGCATGATTGGCAGGAATTATGTAGGTGACCACTTGCCGTTGCTACATGCTAAATACCTAAGCTCTTGGCCCTGTGGTTTCAGAGAAGAAGATTTTTGAAGCTTTTTTTCGATCATGAGTCAATGGGAGCTAAGGGGCCCCGGGGTGTGGCCAATTTGGACCCCAGGGGCATGGTTGGTAGGAATTATGTAGGTGACCACTTGCCGTTGCTACATGCCAAATATCACAGCTCTGGGCCCTGTGGTTTCAGAGAAGAAGATTTTTGAAGCTTTTTTCCATTATGAGTCTATAGGAGCTAAAGGGCCCCGGGGCGTGGCCCGTTTGGAACCCAGGGGCATGATTGGCAGGAATTATGTAGGTGACCACTTGCCCTTGCTTTATGCTAAATATCTAAGCTCTGGGTCCTGTGGTTTCCGAGAAGAAGATTTTTGAAGCTTTTTGTTCCATTGTGAGTCTATGGGAGCGAAGGGGCCCTGGGGCGTGGCCAATGTGGACCCCAGGGGCATGATTGGCAGGAATTATGTAGGTGACCACTGGCCGTTGCTACATGCTAAATATCTTAGCTCTGGGCCCTGTGGTTTCCGAGAAGAAGATTTTTGAAGCTTTTTGTTCCAATATGAGTCTATGGGAGCGAAGGGGCCACAGGGCGTCGCCCATTTGGAACCGAGGGGCATGATTGGCAGGAATTATGTAGGTGGTCACTGGCTGTTGATACATGCTAAATATCTAAGCTCTGGGCCCTGTGGTTTCAGAGAAGAAGATTTTTGAAGCTTTTTTCCATTATGAGTCTACAGGAGCTAAAGGGCCCTGGGGCGTGGCCCGTTTGGAACCCAGGGGCATGATTGGCGGGAATTATGTAGGTGACCACTTGCCCTTGCTATATGCTAAATATCTAAGCTCTGGGTCCTGTGGTTTGGCGGGAATTATGTAGGTGACCACTTGCCCTTGCTATATGCTAAATATCTAAGCTCTGGGTCCTGTGGTTTCTGAGAAGAAGATTTTTGAAGCTTTTTGTTCCATTGTGAGTCTATGGGAGCGAAGGGGCCCTGGGGCGTGGCCAATGTGGACCCCAGGGGCATGATTGGCAGGAATTATGTAGGTGACCACTGGCCGTTGCTACATGCTAAATATCTTATCTCTGGGCCCTGTGGTTTCAGAGAAGAAGATATTTTAATTTTTTCCAATTGTAAGTCTATGGGAGCTGTATGTTGCCATAGCAACCAGAATTCCAATCTGATCAGCCCAAAAACCTTATGCAGCCTTTCCTCCTACCTGGTGATGCTTCGCATGCAATTTGATCAAGATTGACCATGGGGTATTAGAGATATACTTATTTGAAATTGTTTACGGACTTTCGCACGCACGCACGGACGACGGACAAAAAGTGACCACAAAAGCTCACCTTGTCACTACGTGACAGGTGAGCTAAAAATACCGGCTATATGTATTTTATTTTTGGAAGCATTTTTTACCGATAGCTCAATAATGCACCTTTAAGGAGAAGTGGTTAAATTTAGCTCTGCATCCATCTTGTTCACCAGAGCAGATCTGTTGAGCAATTTTGGTAGAGGGTCACCCAACGAACATTCCTGTGAAATTATTTCAAAACCTATCCACTGGTTAAGCTGGAGAAGAACTTTTAAATGTTTTTTTTTTTTATTATTTTTAGCTCTGGCAGCTATCTTGTTTATCGGAGCGGAAGCTTTGAGCAAATTTGGTAGAGGGTCACCCAAGGAACATTCCTGTAAAATAATTTCAAAATCCATCCACTGTTTAAGGAGGAAAAGTCGTTTAAATGGTTTTCTATTATTAGCTATGGTTGGCATCTTGTTCACCAAAACAGAATGGTTTGAGCAATTTTGGAAGAGGGTCACCCAAGGAACATTCCTGTGGAAGTCCAGCAGTTTTGGAGGAGTCATTTAAAGCAAAAGTTGATGACAGATGCATGCACGCATGGAGGACAGATGACGGACAAAGGCTGATCACAATAGCTCACCTGGAGCACTTTGTGCTCAGTTGAGCTAAAAACAATCAAGTATTTTGTGCAATCAGACTTACTGTATAAGCTCCACTGGAGTTATCGGCTCAGTGAGCTAAAATGTTGTCACCTTTGGTGTATATATGTACATGTACTACCAGTAATACCTACTCATAATTCCACCCGTAGTCTGGCGAGACCCTTTCTATCACATCAAACATTCCTCCAGGCACACTACCCACAGGCCGACAGAAACAGTCCGATACCCGGCGGTAAACATGGCGTGTGTAGAAACTCTCCCATGTCTGGTATAGTGGGACAAACCCCTAGAGAAAAAATGATGAAAAAAGAGCTGTTGAAGACAAGAAAAACTCTCCTGTTTTGTGCCTCGTCTACCTATGTATATGTTTTCACATATAGTAGAACTTCGATGGCTCGAACACCAACGGCTCGTTCACCATGGATGTGTCGCACCCATTCTTGAGCCCCTAGCGAAATCCTCTACATAAGAAATAGTGGGGATGATTAAGGAGATTTTAGTCTTTTATCTTGCAAATGTATGCTGTGTGTACTCATTAGAATCGCCTCGATGAGGCGATTCTAATGAGTACTGTACACACAGCATACACTTTTATTATAGAACACCGAAAAGATGTCTAAAAGTATCTCGTTATGCCTCCTGGCAGTCACCTCAGTGGCTCAAACTACCCCTGTCTCAAACAGATTTTCGAGGTCCCAAAGGTGTTCGAGCCATTGAAGTTCAACTGTATATGGAAGATTTTAAAAACACCACTTATATTTGTGGTTTCTATGAACCAACTAATCCTCAACTATACTGCTGCTAATATCAGCAAGACATCTGCCAGATACTGCATAAATTATATGGTTAAAGACAATTCAGGTAATGGCCATACCAAGGTTTTTACTCGAAAGGGTGATAACTAAAATATCATGCCATTTAAAGTTGTAGTCCTTGCTCATAACATGTCTTCTTAACCTCATGTAAAACTATACAAACTTTCATCAACATATCTCAACAAGAGCTGTCACATGACAACATAGCTCGCCTGTTTAGCCCCTTCAAGATATTTAAGGTAAAATTTATGAACCATGAAATATAGGTCACACTCACCTAGATATATTTAGAGATCAATAATCAGGGCACAAAGAACATATATTCGAGATATTACATTTCAGAATCAAATTGTGTCTAAATAATAAGGCGAAATCATTGAACCATTAGAATATGTCACAATGACCTAGATATATTTCTATGTCAATCATCGGGCCACATGGAACTAATAATCCAGGTGAGACATTTCTTCATCAAATAGTATTCGAGATAATAGACAAAATCAATGAACCATGAAATATAGGTCACACTGACCTCAATATAATTCAAGCTCAATCATGGGGTCACATGGAATAAATAATCCAGGTATGATATTTCTCCATCAAATAGCATTCAAGATAATAGGCAAAATCACTGAACCATGAAATATAGGTCATACTGACCTAGATATATTTTGAGGTCAATAATGGGGTCACATGGAACTAATAACTCAGGTATAATCCAACAAATAGTATTCAAGATAATAGGCAAAATCACTGGACCGTGAAATGTAGGTCACCATGACCCAGATATATTTTGCGATCAAATATTGCGTCGCATGGAACTAATAATCCAGGTATGACATTTCTCCATCAAATAGTATTCAAGATAATAGGCAACATCACTGAACCATGAAATATAGGTCACAGTGACCTAGATATATTTTGAGGTCAATCATGGGAGTCACATGGAATTAATATCCCAGGTATGACATTTCTCCAACAAATAGTCTTCAAGATATAAGGCAAAATCACTGGACCATGAAATTTAGGTCACCATGACCTTCACCTTTTTACACTTGAACCAATGTCAGTTGATTGGTGGATGTATAACCAATTGTGTCTTTGACTTGTTAGCATAAAGGAAAGGTATGTATACAACAAATTACAAAGGTGTCCTAGATTTTGACCCCTAGCCCCACCTTATCCCCACATCCAGGCATGAATCCAGGGGTGTGTTGTCTTGGAATCTCAGAAGACACTCCCAGGTATCCGAGTTGTAAATATGAATGCTTTGTGATGAGTAACTGTTGTGATGTAAGCATTTCAAAAACTTTAACAGAATTACAAAGGTGTTCTAGTTTTTTACCCTAGCCCCACCCTGGGGCATGAACCCAGGGGTCTGTTCTCTTTGAACAGTTCCAAATATGAGTGGTCTGTGACGAGTGACTGTTGAGATATAAGCATTTCAAAAACTTTAACGCAGTGTGACGGGAACGCAAATTCGCACGCAGACGACCGAGGTGATAACAATAGCCCTCCATGTACTTCGTACAGGCGAGCTAAAAATTTTGATCAAAAGGTTAAATTGTCATCTGCGATGTCTGATCTGGGCCTGCACTGTTTGCCAAGGCACCTCTTTAGTGGTTTCCCGCATGCAATGGGTTAAGGCAGGCAGAAGAGGAAGCCATGTCGAGTACTGGTAAACCGCTTAGAGGATCTTAGCCTGCCCAGGCAAAGTTGTGCCAGTCGGACCATTTAATGGGAGGCAGGGCTTGAGATGTCTTTTCATCTCAATGCCGGATAAGAGTACCCCACAAATTTGGAAGCAACGTCTCCAAAATGACCTTTACAGTGTTGACGGGGATGTTAACCCTCAAATCAAACAAAAAAAACAACTTACTGGTATTTTTGGTTCTAAACAAGCATGAAGTTTAAGAAGTCCAACATTGACAAAGAAGTCTTTGATGTGGCCAACAAATACAAGGAGAGCATAGCAGAGGTATGTTGATATAGCTGCTAACAGTGGTGTCTCTTCAAATGATTCCAAGCCTTTATCATAACACACAGCTGTCTGAAAAAAAAAATATAAACAAATAAAGACAAATATACATGTAGCTGAATTTCAATAGTTTGGATACATGTATCGTGAGACCAAGAAATTTGTTTCAGATGATTAATCATAGCCTACGGTCGTTAGGCATAATGGGACTGATCCAAAGATACCTTTCTGAACTTCTGTGAAATGACCTAAATAGTGTTGACAGGGACGATAAACCACAAATCAACCAAAGAAAAACGTTTCCACCTACGGCCTTTAACTGTCCCTCCATTTCTCATTCCCGCATTTCCATCAGCATTGGCGACTTAACCCTTGTCCTGATGAGTCCAGATACATGTACATGTATGTCTTATCTTTCAAACAATGTAGATCCTGAACAGATGGCTTCTGAAGAAGCCATCTGATCAGGATCTGCATTGTTTGTCATTCAGTTCATGATTCTGTTGCAATAATTTGCATCAAGTAATCTCAGTTGTGGGCGTGGCATATTTAAATATTCAGCAGGACAAGGGTTTAAAGATCATGTACATGTACAACGTGATTTTCTGTGTGATTCTGCTTGGACAGGCACTAGCCAGTGGGTGTAAGATGAAATTGATAACTGAAATTATTTTTTTTTTTTTTGCTAAACTTTGAATGGGTGAAGTGGACGACTTAGTGAATGACAGGGAACAGATTGCTTTACTGAATTGTGGTTATGCATGATATTAACCCTTATCTTGCTGTTCACGACAACCCTATCTTTGCAAACAGTGTAGATCCAGATCAGATGGCTTCTGAAGAAGCCATCTGATCAGGATCTACACTGTTTGGCATTCAGTTTATGAATGTGTAGCAATAAATTACATCAAGTAATTTGATTGGCTGATAGACAGAAGTGGGTGTGGCTGAAATGAATATTCAGCAAGACAAGGGTTAACGCATCATGTGTGGACACCTTAGTTTATTTGTATGTGGTAGCTTCCCACGCAGGCATAAATTTTAGAAAGAGAGAGCGCCCACAAAAATGGTAGAGAAATGAGAGTAGCACACTAAAACTTGAGATTGACAGCCGGCTGTCAATAGCCACTTCCTTGATGTCGCCATGAATCATCATTGGATTAACATTAGTCGGTGAAACATCACATTTAGTTAAACCGGGGTTACGGCGGAGACGATATTAAAGATAATTTTGTTTGTGTGTTTGATTTGAGGTTTAACGTCCCCATCAACACTGTAAAGGTCATTTTGGAGACATTGCTTCCAATTTTGGGGGACTTTTACCCGACACTGAGACGAATGACCAATGTCATGTACCGTATTCGGGTGTGTATTACCCGCATTTGCGTACTACCCGCACCCCCCTTTTTTGCCAAAATCTGGGGGAAAAACTGTTATTCTGTTGTATTACCCGCATGGAACATTTGCTGAAATTTTGGTGGATGCGTAAGTGGAATGTAGGACAAAACGTCCCATGGACAAAACGTCCCATGCCATTTTTGACCAAGTGGACAAAACGTCCCACATCATTTTTTCAGGGTGGACAAAACGTCCCACATCATTTTGTCAGGGTGGACAAAACGTCCCACATCATTTTTTCAGGGTGGACAAAACGTCCAACACAGTTTTGACAGGGTGGACAAAACGCCCCATGCTATTTTGACAGGTCCCATATTCTTGAGGTGGTATAAGGGAGGCGAAAGGGATTTGGAAGGGTATGTGACAATATAGAGTAAAAATTCACTATTTAGACCACCTTAAATTAAGACAAATTATGCTTTTAAAAGCATATTTAGAAGGTTTTAGGTACATTTTCTTTGTGTTTGCAGCGTCCAGTCTGCTCTAGTTGGAGCCCACCCTTGGGACTGTTCAAAAGTGGTCTTTTAGGCCACTACTGAACAGTCCCAAGGGTGGTCTTAATATATGAATTTTACTGTACTAACATGAACACTACAAAAATGAATGTGGAAATATAGTTAGATGCTTTTATTTACAAAACATGAATATGCAAACACAATCATTAAAGAGCACATGGTTAAGAGCACTTTTTTTACATAAAAGAATTTTTTTATGATAGCACATATAAGAAAATGTGTACAACTTATTTTACTCTGTTGAAAAAAAAATGATAGTATCAGTGGGTAATTGGCAAACAGTGCAGGCCAAGATCAGATGCCTCTGAACACGAGGTCTTTTCAGGGCCTACACAGTTTGCAAACCTATAAGCCACTTTCCAAATTAATTTTAAACAAAACACAACCTGATATCCCTATCTGAAACACAGTTTTCACCTATTATTTCATTACTGGATATATCTTGTATAAAAATACTAAAAGGTATCTTGTGTAAAATACTGAAAACATCACGAAAAACATGCCTTTATAATTTTTACCCCCTTAAAACCCACTTTACAAGCCTGGAACTACTGAACATGCCAAATATAATCATAATGGGTTGAGAGGTCCATAAAACCCCTAAGCGCACATGCATAATTATAAAAAGTTATTACAAGTAATTATGCCCTTTTCACTTTAATCGAACAAAGGTTTTTTTTCATTGATTAGCTGCTAATTACAGAATTAATTTGTTGATAGGAAAATGTATACTTTTTGAAAATTCTGATTGATTTTTGTGAAGAGTCTTTATAATCTGTATGATGAAAATTAATTGTGATGGTCAAATTGATCATAATTGAACAAACATTATTAAGTCAGTTCAATGAATTTAATCTAAGGTTGTAATTTTCTTATTCATTGTTAGAATTTTTGCATTGCTGATTTCACTTATACATTTTTTCACCTTTTGTACATGTGCAGTACTACCTGTTTCTCGATGAGCACCAAAATAGCTTTGACAGTATTGAAATCTACAGTTTTCAACACATGTATATACAGACTGATTTTCCAAAATCAGTAATTGTGCATGTGGAGGTGTGGGGGGTTATTGTCAGTCTTTACAAAAAGAGGGGATTTTGTCCGGGGGTGGGGGGATTATGTTTGGGGCGTCTGATCAGGGCCTACATTATTTGCAAAAAGTTCAGTTATTTTCCAAATAAATTTAAAAGAAAACACCCCTTAATTTCGAAATGGACTCCTGTCATATATAAGGAGGATGAATCCATTTGGTATAACAAGGGGACTATAATGGTCCTAATTTGCTCACCTGAGATAAGAGATATACATGTGGGTCCCATGGTGGGGCGAAATGCATGACGCTAGAGGGCAATTACATCATTTCAACAAACAACAATTAGTTATTTATTAGATAGATTATATTAGATTAGATAGATTAGATTAGGTAAAATGGTTCCCTTTGAATTGAATATGGGACGTTTTGTCCATCCTATCGAAATAGCATGGGACGTTTTGTCCACCCTGTTAAAACCGTGTGGGACGTTTTGTCCACCCTGTCAAAATCATGTGGGACATTTTGTCCGCCCTGCAAAAATGATGTGGGACGTTTTGTCCACCCTGACAAAATGATGTGGGACGTTTTGTCCACCTGGTCCAAAATGGCATGGGACGTTTTGTCCATGGGACGTTTTGTCCGGCTCCCGCGTAAGTGAGAAAAAGTAAGAATTTGGCCAGCTTTTGTAACACACAACGGAACGCGCGATCGTCTTCAAAAGGCGGGAAAATGCACGTGCGTGCGAGTATCACCAGAAAGCATGTATTTTGCATTAAAATGTTGAAAAAACTTTACCTGTTCACCATTGTAATTTATTTATTAACCCACATATGCCCGCGGCCCTTTTTTGGGACATCGGCAAACAGTGCAGTCCCAGATCAGACACCTCAGAAAGGCGCCGGAGACGTCTCTTTTTTGGGACATCGGCAAACAGTGCAGTCCCAGATCAGACACATCAGAAAGACGCCACAGACGTCTGATTTGGATTTACACTGTTTGATGATTTATAACGGTTCAATTATGACACTATTGTTAATCCCTGTCATATAATTGGCACCCTGCGGTGCGTGTCGATAAGGTGTGAAAATATAGTCAAGTTATTGACAAAGCCAAACCTCCAACGTCTGCAGCGAAATGACAGGGCAATGATCAGACAGATCTGCAATGTCAAGCCACAGGACACTGTCACCATCAGGTCCAGTGAGTTACTGGAGCGTCTTGGCATTGAGGACCTGGACCTCATCCTGAAAGAGAGAAGACTTCGCTGGTATGGACATGTGGAACGCTCCAACGGTGCAATCAAGACTGCCTGTGACATACAGGTAAGTGGAAAGCGGGGGCCAGGAAGGCCCAAGATGACCTGGAAGCAGCTAACAGAAAGAGATTGCAGAGAATGGAAGCTCTCTGCTATCGATCCTCATGATAGACAAGCCTGGAGATCTGGTGTAAGATCTGCCATGCGTGCAGCAAGCCAGCTACCTGGAAGGGGGCCCACTTATGTGGACGTTGCCCCTGTACCTGCACGTTAATCAAAAATCCGTTGATGATGATGATGATGAAGTTATGTCTCTAATTAGCGTTTATTCCCCAATCATAAAATTTAATCCGCCGGACATAATCCCCCCCCGGACAAAATCCCTCCCGCTCATTTTTGTATAGGTGGACAAAATCCCTCCCATGTTTTTTGCAACTAGGACATAATCCCTCCCACTACTTTTTACAAGGTGGACAAAATCCCTCCCATGTTTTTTGCAACTAGGACATTATCCCTCCCACTACTTTTTACAAGGTGGACAAAATCCCTCCTGAAAATTTTGCAACTAGGACAAAACTCCTCCCGGCTGACATCAGTTGGCTACTATTTTAGCATCTTCCTCAAGACTCAAATTGCACCATAATTGCTTGTGGGATCCTCTTTCTTGCATTGAACATTTCCTACAATAGCAAGTTCTTCAAGTGAAAAATCCTAAAAGACTGCACAGCCACAATCCATGGGCATTTACCCTTTTTACCAGGCACACATGATAAAGTAGGAAATATTATGCATGGTTTCAATTTTTACAATTACAACAGAAAGACCAAGTCTTTGTCAACATTTTAATCAGGCATACAAACAAACATTATTTATTAAATAATTGTTTGTGTCTAACAGCAATGATAACCATTTAACCATTTAAGTATAGAAAGAATATAAAGATAATTGAGTTAACTGTGAACAGTAATTAGGCAATTAGAAAAAAATGATTAACATTAATAGCGCTCAATTAGACAATTGCTTTTTAGCACATTTAAAATACAAACATATTCAGCATGAATTGATAAGGCACTAATTAACAAGAAATGATCATAAAAGAATAAATAAGAAAATAAGCACAAATTAACTAGAAACCATAATAATTAAAAGTCATCAGCAATATGTACAAGAGTTAGCTATTTTTGCTGTTGTCTTAGGGATTTTCATGTTTTGGTAATAGCACACACTCATGTGAAAATTATTTAATTGCTTTTAAGACGAGTTGCTACCACTATTCTACTATCTCGTAAATGGTTATGTTTTGGCGCCAAATAGCAGACGCTTGGTGACAAAATGTGAATGCTTTAATTTGTGTTAACACATCTGTATGCTGTTGTTGATATTGACACGGAGCTTACGGAAAACGCTGTTTTCCACAACCGTTTTGCTATCTAGAATATTTTTACCGTTTCCAAACAATTTTTATGAGAGAGATACGCCCCATTAAGATAAAACAATAGACACGTGTGGGGTTGCTGGGGTCCGATGACGTCATTTACCATCGCGTGCAGAAAAAAAAACTAGCGGTGGTTTGTGGGCGGCGGTTTTGATGCCTGAAAACTTTGATGTTCGCATTGAACTTGTTTGTTTATTTCGTTTACAATCAGAGTTTAAGGAATAATACTCACAAAAATCGGGCTTGCTAGTAATGGAGATTGTTATATTCCAAATGTGTAAGTAAAATTGAGTTTTTAAAAGTAAAACTTATTTTAACTAGGATACCCACCTCAGGCTTAATGACTGCATTTCCCTTATTCCCCGCAAAGAAATTTATGGTTCGTTCTGTATGTTTCGGTACTTCGTAGAACCGGTACCGGTATTTACCCAGTGACCAAAGCGCGGGAAAGCGCCCGAGAATCACGGATTAATCAGAATTCCCTTGCCCTCTAGATGGAGGGGTTAGGGAGGTGGGCCATCTGCCTTAAGCCTGAGGTGGGTATCCTAGTTAAAATAAGTTTTACTTTTAAAAACTCAATTTTAACTGTCGTCTACCCACCTCAGGCTTAATGACTGCAGAATTAGCCTTGGCGGGATGGAATCTCCAACCACATACAGAACGATCCTTTATTCCAGGGATAAATCCTGTAGAAACTTAGGATTCTAAAAAGATAAACAATGGAAATTGAGGAAGAAAACTAAATTTCCACCATTTCTATCCCTGGAACATCACTATCAGCTCCAAGTACCTTTTGAATGTGTCTTGCAAGGCCTCGGAAGATAGTCTCCAGATTAGCATTGAGGATGAGGAAGACCAGACTGGCCCCCCACCACTTTTTGAGCAGAAACCAATGGACCCATCAGTCGTAGGTTTTCTCCTTGTGTGTTCAAGTCTCGTAAATAGAACTTGGCAAAAGTCGAACAAGAGGACCACACGGCAGCTTTGATAACATCCTCAACTGGGGTTTTATTCAAGTAAGACCAAGAGGTTGAAAGAGCCCTTAGCTCATGAGCCTTAATCTTAAGCAAAGCTATTTTAAACTTAGACAATTTCTTATAAGCTAATCTAATAGTATAAGAAATCCATCCGGAGATAGATCCCTTGGTAATATTGTGATTTCCCTTCAAGGGAAGAAAAAGCCTTTTCCTGTCTTTCCGGATAGGCTCAGTCACTTTCAGGTAACGTTTTAAAGCCCTAACCGGGCATAAAAACCTGTTAAAGTCATTAAATTTAACTGTTCTGGCTAAATTTTGAACCAAAATATCATCCGGGCAAATGGATGGTAATTGATTTTTTTTGCCAAAAAACCTGGTTGTGTCCTTAAAGAAACAGAACCATCTGACTGATTGAATCTGAGATGTCCTGAATCCATGGAGAAAGCATGAATCTCACTAACACGTCTTGCTGTTGCCATGGCAAGCAGAAAAACTGTTTTCAGAGTGAGATGGAACCTAGAAGCTTTATGCAAAGGTTCATACGGTTCAGAACATAATGAAGAAAGGACACAAGAAAGGTCCCATTTCGGAGCTAAAGACCTTTGAACAGGCCTCTGTAATTCAAATGACCTTATAAGTTCTGAAATGATAGGGTCAGATCCAATGTTTATGTCAGATGTGAATTTCAAAGTATTAGAGATAGTAGATCTGTAACCTTTGATGGTACTGACTTGACATTTTTTCTCCGTAAATAAATGTAGCAAAAAGTCTGCTACTTCCATCGGAGATGGATTGAAAGGATGAGTTTCCCTGCGACTACACCAATCGGAAAAGACTTTCCATTTGGCGTCATAAACACGCCTGGTAGACAATCGCCTTGCCTGAGCAGCGTGTCTGGCAACATTCGCCGAAAAGTTTCTATCCGTAATGGATCGGCGGATAAACTCCAAGCGTGAAGTTTTAGACTTTCCACGTTTTGACGAACGAATTTCTGACCTACTTGTGTCAGCAAATTCTGCACTGCGGGAATCCGAATTGGAGGTGCTACGAGTAACCGAAGTATGTCTGGAAACCAAGACATTTCGGCCCAAAGAGGAGCTACCAGAACAATGTTGCAATGATGTTGACGAATCTTGTTGATTATCGCCGGGATCAGTGCAAACGGAGGAAAAGCATACGCATGCATTCCGTCCCAGTTCATTGACATTGCGTCTATCGCCAGAGCATTCTCGTCTGGGATGGGAGACACATAGAGAGGCAGTTTCTTGTTGAGACGAGTTGCAAACAGATCTATGTTCGGAAAACCCGTCATCGACAGAATTAAATTGCAAATCGTCTGATCCAAGGTCCATTCTGTCGCAATTGGCTTGGAAAGACGACTTAGCCTGTCTGCCAATATGTTCGATTTCCCTGGTATATGTCTGACCAGAAGATGTATGCCTTCCTGATTGCACCAAAGGAGTGTATCCCACACCTCCATGCACAGAGACGGAGAATGGGTGCCCCCTTGTTTCTTCAGGTACGAAACTACTGAAGAGTTGTCTGTGGCAATCAGTACTGTTGAATTGGTGACATACTGATGACATTGTTTTAGAGCAAGCAATATTGCTTTCATCTCTAGGATATTGATATGAAGAACTGATTGGTCTGGAGGCCAGACTCCATGACACAGAAGTCCTTCCGGTTCGAGATGGGCTCCCCATCCAGAGAGACTCGCATCCGTGAACAGAGTGTGAGTAGGAAGAGACGGTTTCAGCGTTACACCCGAGCTGAAACGACCCTTGTTGTTCCACCATTCTAAATGCTTCCTGATCGAAACATTGAGAAGAATGGGATGCTCCAATGGAAGAGCATGAGGCTTCTACTGAGCAAACAAAGCCATTTGAAGCGGACGTAAGTGCAATCTGCCCAGTACAACAAACTGGGCTGCTGCACTGAGTTTTCCCAGAAGAGACAGAAAGACTCTTGCTGAGACCTGCTCTTGAACCTTGAACCATCGTAATAGTTCCAGAATGCCCTGTATTCTGTCTAACGGCACCCGAACTATATTCCTTTGTGTAAAAAATTCCATTCCTATGAACACAAAGTTCTGAGATGGTACTAAGTCCGACTTCTCTTCGTTGATTATCAGTCCTAGGGATGTAATCAACTTGACTGTAAACTGTCGATCTCTCAGAATTTCCTGACGAATCTGATTTCTGACCAACCAGTCGTCCAGGTACGGAAACAGTACAATTGCCCTCTTCCGTAGATAAGATGCTACAGCAACCATCAAACGGGTGAAGACATACGGACTTGTTGCAAGGCCAAACGGAAGAGCCTTGAACTGATAAGTTTGACCCTTGAGACAGAATCGGAGGTACTTCCGAGACTGTCTGTGAATGGGAACATGTAGATATGCATCCGTCAGGTCTAAGGAGATCGCCCAATCGTTGGGTTGGATCGCCTGTCTGACTTTGTTGGCTGTCTCCATTTTGAACGACTGAACTTCCAGAAAAGTATTCAGTCTGGACAGATCTATTATAAGTCGTAATTTTCCGTTTTTCTTGGGAACTAGGAAAATACGAGAATAAAAGCCTGGACCTTCCGGCTCTATCATCTCCACTGCCCCTTTGAGTAGGAGTTTGTTGACCTCTTCTTCCAAAGACCGACTTTCGGTCTGATGAAGAAAGATTGGCGTTGGAGAAAGAAGAGGTTTGCTGATGAAAGGTATTTTGTACCCTTTTTTTACAACAGAGAGGACCCATGAGTCCTCTGTTATTTCTCCCCAACAATTTTGAAAGTGGGCCAACCGTCCTCCTACTGGAAGGTCCTTTCTTGAAAGGGACAGTGGAGGGAGTGTATCATTGTCGTGAAACGTTAGAGGCACCTCCTCGGGAGGGGGTGTACTGACCCCTTCCTCGAGAGCTTGAGCCTCCACGGCGAGAGCCTCTCCTAGGACCACCTCTATTCTTATGATTGGGAGGTCTAGCAGAGGAAGATGAATCCCTGTGTGCAGACTTCTTTTGGCATTTAGGAATCTTAAAGCCAGAAGTAGAAGCCTGCTTACTCTGTGCAACAGAGGAAGCAATGAAACTCTGCTGTTGAGATTCAGAATTTAGTTTCTGAAAATCAGTAATCATTCCACCAAAGAGGGATTCAGCTGAGATCGGAACCGAGCGAAGCTTAGTCTTCGTGGCTTCCGTCAGAATCTTAGACCTTTCAATGGCAGCCTCCCTTCTAGCTTGCAGGAGTTCGACTGCCAAAATCACTGCCATAGAGGAAGAGTGCTTCAAGCAACTAACAATAGAGCTGAGTAACCTCTTCAGCATCGGAGCATCCAAGTTGTCTGACTCCAATGCTTGAACTGAAGCAGCAGTGAAAAGGTCTGCATAAGAGTTAATGGAAACCATGTTCCTAGCTTGACGCTCCATAGTCTCCAAACTCTTTACTGGCAAATTGGCATTCCCAGAGGATATCAGATCCAGTAGAGAAGCATCTTTATCAATTTTAGGAACACTGTCGGGAAATAACTGACCGTGTGACCGGTAATGTTTCACATTTATACCAAGATCTCTCTCCAGAGATTTATTGGTAACCCAGCCAGGTTCCAGCTTAACCTTCTTATCGATCAGTGATTGAAAGACATTTACAACGTCTTTGATCAATAAGGACTGAGGGAGAGAAGCTGAGCTCTTATCCTCAGATGGGTTAAGTGCATCCAGTGTGGACCTAGGCCTCTGAAGAGTCTCCGAGGACTCCTTCCTGGGGCAAAATGCGGAGGGAAGTAAGCTCATAACCTCCTGAATTGCCTCGGTAAAAGAAATGATACCTTCCTCTTCCTCTTCAGAATTGGAAGAACCTCTGTCAAACCGAGTTTTCTTTGCCAAATTAGAAGAGGCTTTATGGGGTGAACCAGCTCTGCTCTCACCCTCAAATTCATTATTGTCCACCCTGATGGAGAGATTATCATTCCTATCCGAGCTTGAAGATAAAGCTCTAGCACGATCCTTATGGCGAGTACCATAGGAGTGCCTACGTCTCTTATGACTTCTAGAGACAGAAGAACGATTGTGAGACTTCTTCTTATGGCGCCTGTGCCTTTCAGAAGAGGTAGACCAGTCCGAACTGATTGAACTAGACCTCGAGTACGAGTCAGAACTTGAACTCGTATGATGATGGCGTTTAAGGCGTCTAGATCTAGAGTTTTTTCTCTTCACTCTCGATCTATGCCTTCTATGAGGCGTGTGACGATCCCGTGAACTCGATCTGTGTTTAGATCGATCACGAGATGTCCGTCTCGGCGATCGGTGCCGATCTGACCGTTTCCGAGAATGGCGCCGTGATGACTGTCCCGGTGCCCGGTGGCGAGATGATCTGCCTGGAGAACGGTGACGAAATGAACGTCCCGCCGAAGGATGCCGGGATGACCGGTCCCGGGAACGTTGCCGGGAAGTGGACCGACCCACTGACCGGTACCGGGATGTAGACCGGGTTACCCGGTCCGGGTATCGACGTTTGGACGATCGATCTTTTGATTTGGGCCGAAATGACCGGTCGCGAGAATCCCGGCCCGGTGACCGGCCAGGTGACCGGCCAGATTCCCGGCCCGGTGACCGGTCAGATTCCAAAGAATCTGGTCCCGAGGACGAGGAAAGACTATCCCCAGACTTGGCGTTGGGTGTTCTTTCTGTCCTCTTGTCCGCAGACACTTGGGTGGAAGACCCACCGGGTCGATCTTGAGTAGATTGACGTGTGTCTATCGGGGAATTTTCCCGGTTCTTCCGGTAATTCTCCCCCGATGCGGACGCAGTCTGAGAAGGGTTCTCAGACTGGGACTGCTTGGGAGCAGTCCCG
Source organism: Lucinisca nassula (assembly GCA_963580285.1). NCBI lineage: Eukaryota > Metazoa > Mollusca > Bivalvia > Lucinida > Lucinidae > Lucinisca > Lucinisca nassula. The sequence continues at coordinate 65,262,665 of OY757012.1, read as the reverse complement.
GACTGCTTAGTTGCAGTCCCGGAGCCTGACTGCTTGGAAACGGCTCCCTTCTTGCCCATCTTCTTCTCTTTAGTGGAACGTCTTCGCTTGTACGATCGTCGGTTTACGGCAAGCGTCCACACTGAGCTCGTCCACAGTTTGCAAGTGGCACAGCGTGACTCAAAACTGCAATGAGAGCATGTAAAACAAGAAGAATGATTGTCCCAGGAAGCTTTTAAATGTCCGCAAGAGCCGCGGATTTGGGACATTGAAGGACAAGAACAAAACAAACAATAACGAAAAAGGTCACGAATTTATGTGACAACAAGAAAAGAAGTTAAAAGCAGAAATTCCTGCTAAATTAACTACATGAAGAAAGGAAAACAAATACCAACATTTCCAGCGAGGGAAAAACAGCGTACCATCCGAGTAAACAACAAATATTAGAAATTAAAATCCAATATCTGAAAACACATCCGAATTGGTCACGCGCAAAGGGAATTCTGATTAATCCGTGATTCTCGGGCGCTTTCCCGCGCTTTGGTCACTGGGTAAATACCGGTACCGGTTCTACGAAGTACCGAAACATACAGAACGAACCATAAATTTCTTTGCGGGGAATAAGGGAAATGCAGTCATTAAGCCTGAGGTGGGTAGACGACAGTTAAAATTGAGTGGACAATTAAACGTTTTTTTTATGTCGGGAATCGTAAAAGGATAGAGCATAACACGAAATGCATCGTATTTTCAGCTGACAAAAGTAAAAATAAAATGGTCCAAAAATAATTCGGGCGGATTACCCGCACCCTGAACTTGGGCCTGTAATCTGAGGGAAAAAAACTGCGGGTAATACACACCCGAATACGGTACATGTATTTTCATAGTTTTTATCGCTCGGTCAAAGAGTGTTTCGATGTTTATTGGTGACAAAAATATCTGTAATTCTTCAAAAAAAAATCATCTTAACAATGTGGAAGTGGCTATGGACAGCTGGCTGTTGATAGCAAATGTTCGCTATCGACAGCCGGCTGTCAATAGCAAATTCACTATTGACAGCCAGCTAAGATACATGTATTGAAAGTATATATTTAACTGAATACATGTACATGTAATTGAAAACATTCTGCAAGTTATAAATTGATATAAATCAACTCAAATATGATCAAAAAATGAAGTATTAAATTATTGATATGATCAGTTATATATGGTAATATTTTGCTTTTAAAACCGGTTTTTAGCAGAATAGCCATAACCCATAAAGATGTCAATCAATAGTTACTCGCTAAAATAAATAATTTGAATGAAATTATAAGTTAGTAACTTTTATCTGTAGCATAATTGGGTTGGGAGATTGAAAGTTTGTGTTTTTAATGAAAACCGGCTCATTAGTTGGGTGGCTCATTGGCAGCGTAAAGAGTTTCCATAGACCAGAGGAGCAGATATTTTTATTTGGAACTGGGTAATACCCACTACACTAAACTTTAATTGGGTATTTGAAAAAATGACTGGGTATCTCAGGTTTTATTACCCACTGAATTTGAACTGACTATTACCCACTGAATTTTAAATGACTGGGTAATGTACTTTTGCACTTGTCATTAAAGCTTACATGTACTTTCAGCTTGACAGGGGCTTAAATGCATCTATGTTTTGAACTTAAATTGTTCTGTTCTTCCCTTGTGTTTGTAAAAAGCAAGAACCGCTAAGATCAGCATTATGACTAGGGCTGGCTAATCGGAGCAGAAAAGATAATCGATTATCAGTCCTGACATTGCGATCGATAATCGATTAGTAATCGCTAAGGTTTTTGTCATAATTTTACCTGTCTGGCTTTCTGTCTGAGCATGACTCTTACCATATGTTGCACTTTACCATATATATTTGAACAGACAGGCCTGAGCAAACAGTGTAGACCCAGATGAGACGCCGCATAATGCGGCGTCTCATCAGGGTCTGCACTGTTTGCCACTCATCCAGCTATTTTAGGAATAACTTTTAGTAGTAAATTGTACATATCAAGTAATCGATTAAAAGCAAATCAGAAATGATAATCATTTTTGTGGAATGTATCGATCGATTAACCGATTATGCGATTAATCGTGTCAGCCTTAATTATGATTGACACACTGAGCAGGTTATAAAATAGAATAGGAAGTTTTGAATTTTTAAGAATTAAATGCAGGTATTGCAGTATCTATTGGGTATCTTTGATTTTTATTTGGGTTTTGTTACCCTTCAAGTTATTTTATAATTGGGTATTCTTTTAATTTGACACAAATACCCTGCTTATCTGTTCCTCTGAATAGACTTACCGGGTATAAATGGGGAAAATCGAAAAATGATATTTTCTGTCGAGCCTTTGCACATATTTTGACAAAACATTAATAGACATATACCTTTAGTAAACTTCTTTCAGTAATTATGTTTGTATGCCAACCTGGGGCTATATCAGGGGGGCGCAGGGGCCATGCCTCACACCTTCCACTTCGAAAAAGGCCTTATAACTCAGAAACAATTCAGATCCCCACCCCAAAACCATTTTATATTCTTGTTCCTTATGATAAAACACATTCAGACACCAACCTGGGGGTCCCCTGGGACGTGCCTAGGCCATGCCCTATCCCCTCCACTTCGTAAAAGGTCCAATAGCTCAGAAACCTTTCAGACCTCCACCCATAATCAAACCATATATAATTCTTGTTACTTAAGATAAGACACATTCAGTGATACCAACCAGGGCTCTGTTGGGTCCATGCCCCACCCCCTCCAGTTCATAAAAGGTCTCATATTTTTGATACAGAGTCCACATGGGTGCTCATTTAGGTAGAAATGAAATGGTAAGTACCTTGTCAGAAGGAAAATACATGCCAAATATGAAGGCTCTATCTCAAATGGTTCAAAAAATATGATAAAGTAGGTCAAAGGTCAAGGTCACAGGTCAAACTTTTTGTATGAAGGTGAAGCCATTGTCACAAGGAATATACATGCCAAATATGAAGGCTCTATCTCAAATGGTTCCAAAGTTATGATTAAGTAGGTCACAGATCAAGGTCAAGGTCACAAGTCAAAATGTTTATATGAGTGGGAAGACCTTGTTACAAGGAACATACATGCCAAATATGAAGGCTCTACCTCAAATGGTTCAAAAGTTATGATAAAGTAGGTCACATGTCAAGGTCAAAGTCACAAATCATTTTTGTATGAATAGGAAGCCCTTGCCACAAGGAAACTACATGCCAAATATGAAGGCCATATCTCAAAATTATGACAAAGTAGGTCAATGGTAAAGATCATTAGACAAAATTTTTGTATGGGTGGGAAATAACTTTTCACAAGGAACATGCATGCCAAATATGAAGGCACTATCTCAAATGGTTCAAAAGTTATAATAAAGTACATGTATGTCAAATGTCAAGGTAAAGGTCACAGATCATTTTATGTATGGATAGGAAGCCCTTGTCGCAAGGAACCTACATGCCAAATATGAAGGCTGTATCTCAAAAGCTTCAAAAGTTATGACAAAGTAGGTGAAAGGTCAAGGTGATGGGTCAAAAGTTTTGAATGGTTGAGAAAACCTTGTCACAAGGAATATACATGCCAAATATGAAGGGTCTATTTCATATGGTTCAAAAGTTATGATAAAGTAGGTCACAAGTCAAGGTTACAGGTCAAATCTTTATATCAGTGGGAAACCCTTGTCACAAGGAACCTTAGTTACCTACATGCCAAATTTGAAGGCCCATCTCAAATGGTTAAAAAAATTGACAAAATAACCTACTGATCTACTTTTTTATTTGACATGACCCATATTCGAACTTAACTGATATATTGTCTAGATGATCATTCTGAGCAAGTTTTATCATGATTTGACTAAACTGTGGCCTCTTAGAGTGTTCAAAACACTTTTCTATGATTTGACCAGACATGACCCATATTCAAACTTGACACAGACATTGCCAAGTTGATCATACTGAGCAAGTTTGATGATGATCTGACCAAAACTGGGGCCTCTAGTGTGTTCACAATGTTTTTAAACGATCTGATTCACTAAGACCTACCTATTGACCCAACATGACCAATATTCGAAATTAACCGAGATATTGTCAAATGATCATTTTGAGCAAGCTTAATGATGATTGGACCAAAACTGTGGCCCCTAGTGTGTTCAGAAGGTTTTTCTATGATTTTACCTACTGACCTACTTTTGGACCTGACATGACACATATTCAAACTTGTTGAGATATTGTCAGGATGATCATTCTGGGCAAGTTTGATAATGATCAGACCAAAACTGTGGCCTCTAGTGTGTTCACAAGGTTTTTCTATGATTTGACCTACTGACCTACTTTTTGACCTGACATGACCAATATTCCAACTTGACTGAGACATTGTATAGACTATCATTCTGAGCAAGTTTGATGATGACTGACCAAAACTGTGGCCTCTAGTGTGTTCACAAGTTTTTTCTATGATTTGACCTACTCACCTACTTTTTGACCCGACATGAGCCATATTCAAACTTGACCGAGACATTGTTAAGATGATCATTCTGGGCAAGTATGATGATTATCGGACCAAAACCATGGCCTCAAGTGTGTTCACAAGATTTTTCTATGATTTGACCTGCTGACCTACTTTCTGATCCGACATGACCCGTATTCGAACTTGACAGTGATTTTTTTACCCCTGCGTCCTGCGTCTAGGACGCACAAATAGGACTGAGGACGCAAGATCCTAAAATATGTGCGTCCGCCGGACGCAAAAATTTCATGGGCTAAAAATCCAAATTTCGTTTTTGCGGCTGTAAATATCGGCAGAAGTGATAAAATACCGCACTTTTACCGAACCTTCAACTGCCCAACAAGTCACTGAAAAATCGATACAGGTTCAATTTAATGATCCAACCTCAAGACGAGGATCCCTTCCATCCAAAACGAGCCCAAACTTTCACGCAGGCAAGTTCAATGCGAACATCAAAGTTTTCCGCCATCCAAATCGCCCACAAACCACCAATACCATTTTTCTGCACGTGATCGGTAAATGCCAGAAACCCCACGTCTTTAATGCCATTGTTTTATCTTAATGGGGTGTATATCTTTCATAAAAAATTGTTTGGAACCGGTAAAAATATTTTCTCGGCAGCTTAACGGTTGTGAACAGAGGTGGATAGAAAACAGCGTTTTGCACAGCTCCCAAATTATCCCCAGAAGCTCGAACAACAGAGTTCGACTTTTCCCGCCTAGCGTCAGCTATTTGGTGCCAAAACATAACCATTCACGAGATAGTAGAATAGTCCGTTTTTATTATGCATACATCTACCGTTAGATGTAGCTAATTGTCTGAGGAGCGATTAAATCATTTTCACACTGATTGTGGATTAAATTTTATGATAGGGGGATAAAAGCAAACTAGAGAAATAACTTGACCATATTTTCACACCTTGTTCAAGTTGGCTTATCGATAGCACCGTACACCAGAAATGAAAGACACGCACTGCAGGGCAAGCCAATCATGTTTACTTGCCAAATATATGAAAGAGATTAACAATAGTGTCATAATTTATAAATACACAGACGTTTTGTCTCTGGATTGTCGACAAAGCAGGACAGTGCAGCATTTGTTGTGATTTACTTTCTCTAGTTTTACCGTATTTAAGGACTCAAAAGACTGACAGTTTTAGACAAGTTTTTTTCACTTGCTCGACCGGGCGTCGTAAGGTCAAAGTGCACCTGCCTGGCACGATTTCGGACTTGTCCCGGGCGGCCGGGCAATGGATTTGTCAGCACCTACTTAGATAGCTGGTGTCCCAATCAGGAGGAAACGTTTGGGATTTTACCTCCATTGTGCATGAAGTAAATTTCACGCACATGTTGCGGTGCGCATTTATCGAAAATGAAAGTAGAAAACATTCCTCCGAAAAAGAATCGGAAAATAGACACAAAAACGTACACGTTAGCTGGATTTCTTTGGGCTAGTAAACAACACAAGTTGATGATTGATTCTGTTCATTGCAAATAACAGATACTAGACATTCATTCATCACCACATTATTTTTAACTATACTGAACCGATCTTTTTTTTTGCTTCCCTTTTTTTCCCTCCAAATATTGGGACTCATACTTTCAGATTTGGGATGCACAGTTTTTTGGTTGAGCGAGTCCCAGGACTCATAGTTGAAAATTTGTAAAAAAAATCACTGACTTGACCGAGATTTTGTCAAGATGATCATTCTGGGCAAGTTTGATGATGATTGGACCAAATCTGGCCTCTGGTCTGTTCACAAGGTTTTTCTATGATTTGACCTATTGACCTACTTTTTCAAGCGACTTGACCCATATTTAAATTTGACTGAGATATTGTCAAGATGATCATTCTGAGCAAGTTTGATGATGATCGGACCAAAACTGTGGCTTCTAGTGTGTTCTCAAGGTTTTTCTCTGATTTTACCTACTGACCTACTTTTGACCGACATGACCCATATCCGAACTTGATCGAGGGATTGACAAGATGATCATTCTAAGCAAGTTTGATGATTATTGGCCCAAAACCGTGGCCTCAAGTGTGTTCACAAGGTTTTTCTATGATTTGACCTACTGACCTACTTTTTGACCCAACATGATTCATACCCGAACTTGACTGAGATATTGTCAAAATTATCGTTCTGGGAAAGTTTGATGATGATTGGACCCAAACTGTGGCCTCTAGTGTACCTGGTAATCAAAAGGTTTTTCTTTGATTTGACGTACTAACCTACTTTGTGACCCGACATGACCCATATTTGAACTTGACTAAGATATTGTCAAGATGATTATTCTGAGCAAGTTTGATAATGATGAGACCAAAACTGGCCTCAAGGCTGTTCATAAGGTTTTTCTATGATTTGACCTTTTGACCTACTTTTTGACCCGACATGACCAATATTCAAACTTGACTAAGATTTTGTAAAGATAATCATTTTTGGCAAGTTTGATGATGATTGGCCTCTGGTCTGTACACAAGGTTTTTCTATGATTGACCTACTGACCTACTTTTTCAACCAACATGACTCATATTCAAACTTGACCATATTGTCAAGATGATCATTCTGAATCAAGTTTGATGATGATTGAACATAAATTGTGGGTTCTAGTGCATTCACAAGGTTTTTCTATGATTTGACCTGCTGACCTACTTTTTGAACCGACATGACCCATATTCGAACTTGACAGAGATTTTGTCAAGATGATCATTCTGGGCAAGTTTGATGACGATTGGACCAAATCTGGCCTCTAGTCTGTTCACAAGGTTTTTCTAAGATTTGACCTACATGTATTGACCTACTTTTTCAACCGACTTGACCCATATTCAAATTTGACCGAGATATAGTCAAGATGATCATTCTGAGCAAGTTTGATGATGATCGGACCAAAACTGTGGCCTCTGATCTGTTCACAAGGTTTTTCTATAATTTGACCTACTGACCCACTTTTTGACCCGACATGACCCATATTTGAAATTGACCGAGATATTGTCAATACAATCATTCTGAGTAAGTTTGATTACAATCGGTCCAAAACTAAGGCCTATAGAGTGTCCACAAGGTTTATCTATGATTTGACCTACTGACCTTCTTTTTAACCCGACATGATCAGTATTCAAACTTGACCGAGATATTGTCAAGATGATCATTCTGGGCAAGTTTGGATATGATTGGACCAAACTGCGGCCTCTGGTCTGTTCACAAGGTTCTTCTATGATTTGACCTACTGGCCTACTTTTTCAACCAACATGACCCGTATCAGAATGTGACTGAGATATTGTCAAGACGATCATTCTGAGCAAGTTTGATGACGATTAAGGCTGACATGATTAATCGTTATATTGATTAATCGATTGATAAATTCCACAAAAATGATTATCATTTCTGATTTGCTTTTAATTGATTACTTGATAGGTACAATTTTCTACCATATGTTATGCCTAAAAAAGCTGGATGAGTGGCAAACAGTGCAGACCCTGATGAGACGCCGCATTCTGCAGCATCTCATCTTGGTCTACACTGTTTGCTCAGGCCTGTCTTTTCAAATCTACATATGGTAAAGTCCAACATATGGTAAGAGTCATGCTCAGACAGAAAGCCAGATAGGTAAAATTATGACAAAAGCCTCAGTGATCACTAATCGATTATTGATCCCAATGACAGGACTGATAATCGATTATTTTTCAGCTCCGATTAGCCAGCCCGAATGACAATCGGACCAAAACAAAGGCCTCTAGAGTGTTCACAGGGTTTTTCTATGATTTGACCTGCTTACCTACCTTTTGACCCAACATGACCCATATTAGAACATGACCGAGATTTTGTCAAGCTGATCATTCTGGGCAAGTTTGATGATGATTGGGCCAAAACTGTGGCCTCTAGTCTGTTCGTCAAGTTTTTCTATGATTTCACCTACTGACCTACTTTTTCAACCGACATGACCCATATTCGAATCTGACCGAGATATTGTCAAGGTGATCATTCTGAGCCAGTTTGATGATGATCAGACCAAAAGTGTAGCCTCTGGTCTGTTCACAAAGTTTTTCTATGATTTAATCTACTTTTTGACCCGACATGACCCATATTCCAACTTGATCGAGACATTGTCAGGATGATCATTCTGAGCAATGATCATTCTGAGCAAGTTTGAGGATGATTGGACCAAATCTGTGGTCTTTAGAGTGTTAACAAGGTTTTTCTATGATTTGCCCTACTGACCTACTTTTTAGCCCGACATGACCCATATTCAAACTTGACTGAGATATTGTCAGTATGATCTTTCTGAGCGAGTTTGAAGCTGATTGGACCAAAACTGTGGCCTCTAGAATGTTACAACAAGGTTTTTCTATGGTTTGAGCTACTTTTGGATAAACATGACCCATGTTCGACCTTGACCTAGATATTGTCAAGATGATCATTGTGAGCAAGTTTGATGATAATTAGACTAAAATTGCAGTCTCTAGAGTGTAAATAAGGTTTTTCTATCATTTGACCTACTGACCTAGTTTTTTACCCGAGATATTGTCAAGATGATCGTTGTGGGCAAGTTTAAGGATGATCGGACCAAAACTGGGGCATCTAGAGTGTTAAGGATTTTTCTATGATTTGACCTACTGACCTACTTTTTGACCGGACATGACACATATTCCAACTTGATCAAAACTGTGGCCACTAGTGTGTTCACAAGGTTTTTCTATGATTCGACCTACTGACCTACTTTTTGACTGACATGACCCATATTCGAATTTGACCGAGATATTGTAAAGCTGATCATTCTGGGCAAGTTTGATGACTGGACCAAACCTGTGGCTTCTAGTGTATTTGCAAGGTTTTTTCCTATGATACGACCTACTGACCTACTTTTAAACCCCACATGACCCATATGCGAACTTGACCTAGATATTGTCATGATGATCATTGTGAGCAAGTTTGATGATAATTAGACTAAGACTGCAGTCTCTAGAGTGTAAACAAGGTTTTACTATCAGTTGACCTGACATGACCCATATATGAACTTGACCGAGATATTGTCAGGATGATCATTCTGAGCAAGTTTGAGGATGATTGGACCAAAACTGGGGCCTCTAGAGTGTTAAGGTTTTTCTATGATTTGACCTACTGACCTACTTTTTGACCGGACATGACTCATATTCCAACTTGATCGAGATGTTGTCAGGACCTACCTTTTCAACCAACATGACTCATATTCAAACCTGACTATGATAATGTCAGGATGATCATTCTGAGAAAGTTTGAGGATGATTGGACCAAATCTGTGGCCTCTTTGAGTGTTAACAAGTTTTTACTATGATTTGCCCTAATGACCTAAATTTTGGCCCGACATGACCCATATTCGAACTTGACTGAGATATTGTCAGGATGATCATTCTGAGCCAGTTTGACGATGATTGGACCAAAACTGTGGCCTTTAGAGTGTTATTACAAGGTTTTTTTCTATGGTTTGACCTACTTTTTAACCCATGTGACCCATGTTCGAACTTGACCGAAATACTGTCAGGATGATTATCCTGAGCAAGTTTGAGGATGATTGGATCAAAATTGTGGCCTCTAGAGTGTAAACAAGGTTTTCCTTTGAATTGACCTGGTGACCTACATGTACTTTTGACCCAACATTACCCATATTCGAACCTGACCGAGGTATCGTCAGGATGATCATTCTGACCATGTTTGAGGATGATTCGATCAAAACTGTGGCCTCTAGAGTGTTAACAAGGTTTTTCTATGATTTGCCCTACTGACCTACTTTTTGGCCCGATGACCCATATTCGAACTTGACTGGAGATATTGTCAGTATGATCATTCTGAGCAAGTTTGAAGCTGATTGGGCCAAAACTGTGGCCTCTAGAGTGTTATTACAAGGTTTTTCTATGATTTGACCTTATACTTTTGGATCCAACATGACCCATGTCTGAACTTGACCTAGATATTGTCAAGATGATCATTGTGAGCAAGTCTGATGATAATTAGACTAAAATTGCAGTCTCTAGAGTGTAAAAAAGGTTTTTCTATCATTTGACCTACTGACATACTTTTTGACCCGAGATATTGTCAAGATGATCATTCTAGGCAAGTTTGATGGTGATCGGACCAAAGCTGTGGCTTTTAGTGTGTTCACAAGGTTTTTCTATGATTCGACCTACTGACCTACTTTTTGACTGACATGACCAATGTTCGAATTTGACTGAGATATTGTGAAGCTGATCATTCTGGGCAAGTTTGATGATGATTGGACCAAACCAAACCTGTGGCTTCTAGTGTGTTCACAAGGTTTTTTCTATGATTTGACCTACTTTTGACCCCACATGACCCACATTCGAACTTGACCTAGATATTGTCAAGATGAACATTGTGAGCAAGTTTGATGATAATTAGACTAAAATTGCATTCTCTAGAGTGTAAACAAGGTTTTTCTATCAGTTGACCTACTGGCCTACTTTTTGACCTGACATGTCCCATATTCGAACTTGACCGAGATGTTGTCAGGATGGCCATTCTGAGCATATTTGAGGATGATTGGACCAAAATCAGGGCCTCTAGAGTGTTAAGGTTTTTCTATGATTTGACCTACTGACCAACTTTTTGACCCGACATGACTCATATTCCAACTTGATCGAGATTTTGTCAGGACCTACTTTTTCAACCAACATGACTATTCAAACCTAACCAAGATATTGTCAGGATGATCATTCTGAGCAAGTATGAGGGTGATTGGACCAAATCTTGGCCTCTTGAGTGTTAACAACGTTTATTCTATGATTTGCCCTACCAACCTACTTTTTAACTGACATGACCCATATTCGAACTTGACTGAGATTATATTGTCATGATGATCATCCTGAGCAAGTTTGAAGATGACTGGACCAAAACTGTGGCCTCTAGAGTGTTATTACAAGGTTTTTCTATGGTTTGACCTACTTTTTAAGCCATGTGACCCATGTTCGAACTTGACCGAGATACTGTCAGGATGATTATCCTGAGCAAGTTTGAGGATGATTGGACCAAAACTTTGGCCTCTAGAGTGTTAACAAGGTATTCCTTTGAATTGACCTGGTGACCTACTTTTTGACCCGACATGACCCATATTGAACTTGGCCAAGGTATCGTCGGGATGATTATTCTGACCACGTTTGAGGATGACTGGATCAAAACTGTGGCCCCTAGAGTGTTGAAAAGAAAAGTTTATGCACACACTACGCATGTCGCAGGATGCCGCCGGACATCTCACAATCACTAAAGCTTACATGACATTCAGTCAGGTGAGCTAAAAACCATGCAGGTTTTAATACAGGGGAATTCAATATTTTTTCTTGTTTCTGCTCCAAGGCATAGGTTGTGGTTACTTGTTAAAATTCGTCTCTATGAGGTGTATCCAATGAGTACCTACAACCTATTTTTGACGTATAAATAAGAGTAAGACCTCTATCACAAATTTTCATCTGAAAGTTAACCATTTTGGATATAAAAGACTACACAATGTCATGTGTTAAATTGTTGTGACCGCGTGGCGCTTTTAGTCGCTATATTAAGATATCGGTTTTTCCTTTTCATGACGTAGGCAGTCTGGCAATTTGTATAAACGCTATTTTACATAAACCGTTCGTTAAATAAAGCACATCGACTAGGTTGTGGTATGATGGTGGGTTGTTTTATAAGGTTTTTTAGGCAACAAAATGTGCGATAAAATATCAGGAAAGACTGGTTCTATTATCTATATCATTAAATACATCAAAAACACAAAATGACATGGATCAGTTAGTTTTGTGGAAAAGAAAGGAGTTTAATTATAAATGCACAGAGTAATGTAAACAAAGCCATGTGTCAAAACATGGGATCCACCTTTATTGGGTATCGGGAAGTGAACTGGGCGTCTTGGGTGCAAGGAGATTAATCCCCTGTGCATGTAAACAACACCCTATTGTAATCTGGCCATGTGCGAAATGCTAGTACAGCTGCAAGTATTGAAGTAACTGGAGGCCCTAGAATTGTTACTTTTGATACGTCAAATGACAATCCATACACCAGGACGCAGGCTCCAGGGAGAGTCATCTGCTGTGCAGGTTAAAGATTCCTACAACATTAAAAAACAGGAGTACTTTGTGAGTGAGTGTTTCAGTTTTAAGTCTCACCAACAACTAAGGTCACACAGAGACGGGACCTCAGTTCAAAGAATCATCCGAAAGTCTGAGAGAGATTGTTCCTTCTATCCCTGGTTTACAAGGCGAGCAAGTAGTGTAACCACTACACCACGGAGGCTTCTAGGAGTACTCTGTAGGATTTCATCCTGCAACTCTGATGTAATCAGTGTGAATGTATTCAACTAGCCTGCCCATATTAGTCTCTTGCTAGATCCGCATTTTTGGGGTGTTTTTTTTTTCCTTTTTTTTCCATTTCAGAATAGTTTTCTTAGGGTGAGAAACGCAAGGCCATCTGGAATACCAACTTTATTTGTTTGCAAATTCAAAAACGAATCGGTAAAAAAAAAAACAAAAAATGAAATCTCACCGACAGTCTTTTTTTTTTTTTTTTTTTTTTTTCGGCAATATGGGCCGATCCTCGATGTCATAATGAATATCGCCTGAGAAATCGGGCAGATTACGCTTAATGATAAACACTTACCTTCTTAGTTTTTCCGTTTGTATGGTGTCCATTTGTATGTTTATGTAATCCATTTACTTTCCCATTCAACCGGACTGTTCCGTTTTTTGTCAGAACATCACTTGCCTCTGCAACCATGTTTGATAATGGACTCCTTCGGCTGTGACGACCTCTTGAACTTCAGAGACTAACCAATCATTATCACGCGTATTAATCAATATCACGTGAGCTGTAGTGCGGCTGAAAAATATTCTATGGAGGCTTTAAAGTGCTATAAAGCTAAATTCCTTGACAGTCCTAAAGGTGTGTGCAGACTTTGCCAGGACAATTCGATGACATTCATTCCCCAGATAAACTAAGTGACCACGATGTTGTCTCCGGATATTTAAAAAATCACATCCCACCAATAAAGAAACCTCGGAGGAAAGTGTACCCATATCAGAAAGGTGACTATGAAACTATGAGGAAGGATGCACTCAGATTTGCAAAGGAGAATTACTTTAATGGTCATTCAGATGCTCGGTCTGTACAGGAAAATTTTGATTTGATAACTTCTTTCATTCATACTTCGGCCGAAAATCATATCCCCTCAAAAACTAGTAGGGCTGTATCTTCTATTCCCTGGATCACTCCAGAGATAAGAAGGAAAATTCGCAGAAGGAATAAGATTCATGCAAAGGCAAAAAAGACGGGAAGTGGTAAACTCCGGACAAAATTTGAAAACTTGAGACGTGAAATCAAGACTGATATAAAAAAAAAAATCAGCATGATTTGTATGTGAATAACTTGGTAGGTGATGTAAAGGCAAATCCCAGAGACTTCTACAGATATATTAATAGCCAGAAGAAAGACAGGCAAGGTATCCCGCCCCTTAATAAAAGAGGAGGGGACGGGGTTGCTGAATCAGACTCTGAAAGGGCAGAGGAACTAGTTGGTCAATTCAATGATGCATTTAATAAAACTGAGTTCACGGAGGTCCCATTAACAGGAAGATCGGCCCCATTCATGAATAATATTGTTGTGACAGCTGCAGGAGTGATCAAATTACTTCAAGGCTTAAACCCCAGTAAGGCCTTAGGACCTGATGAGCTTCATCCCAGAGTCCTGAAGGAACTAGCAAATGAGTTGGGTCCAGTTTTTCGCACACTTGTTTCAACAGTCTCTTGATACGGATGAAATCCCCAAAGAATGGCTCTTAGCAAACATTTGTCCACTCTTCAAAAAAGGAGATAGGGCTCTTGCCCGCAATTATCGCCCTGTGTCTCTGACTTGTGTTCTGTGTAAATTGCTGGAACATATAGTCTGCTCAAACATCATGGCCCACTTGGACGAACATAAACTTTTGTCAGACAGACAACATGCATTTAGGAAAAGGCACAGTTGTGAAACTCAGCTAAGCACAGTTATTAATGACTGGGCAAAAATCTTGGACAAAGGGGGACAGGTGGACACATTTATTCTGGACTTCGAGAAGGCTTTTGACACCCCTCCTCATGAACTACTTAAATCTAAGTTATTTGGTTATGGAATTGGTGGAAAGACCCTAAAATGGATAGATTCCTTTCTTTGCTACAGAAAACAGCGGGTTGTTGTTAATGGTGAATCTTCGGAGTGGGCTCCAGTTTTGTCTGGAGTCTCGCAAGGGACCGTTCTTGGTCCACTTTTGTTCTCCCTGTACATCAATGATATTTTCACTCAGAAATAAGACTGTTCGCAGATGATTGTGTTTTTTACCGGGAAATTAGAGATACAGATGACTCATTGAAACTTCAGGCTGACATAGATAGATTAGGATGTTGGGCACGTAAATGGGGCACGAGATTTTAGCCAGTTAAATGCAATATTATGCAGATAACTAGGAAGAGATCTAATAAAGTTGAGGCTTCTTACACCTTAGAGGGAACGGTCTTCGAGAATGTGGACACCTTGGAGTGACAATCTCACACAACTTGAGATGGAATACTCATATTAGCAACATGTGTACTAAGGCAAATAGAACGCTTGGTTTCCTGAGGCGAAATCTTCATCAGTGCCCTCAGGATGTAAAAGAGGCAGCATATAAAGGTCTTGTTCGCCCAATCTTGGAATATGGTAGTTGTATCTGGGACCCCGGTGGAGTGGTCCTTAACGATGAAATTGAGAAAGTTCAGAATAGAGCTGCTAGATTTGTAACAGGCAATTACTGCTTTGAAACTGGGAGCATGACTGGAATACTTGGAAAATTAAAATTGGAGTCTCTCAAGAAAAGGAGAAAAGACAGTAGGCTAATCCTTTTATACAAAGGTCTAAAGGGTGCTGCCAGCATTCCAACAGATGACCTTGTTCCCCTAGCTAGATACTGTAGAAATCACCATTCGTTGGCATTTCAGACCCTTACGCAAGAACTGACATTTATAAAGAGTCGTTCTTCCCCAGAACCATTAGAGATTGGAATGCCCTTCCCGATTCGATTATTTCGACAGCTGAAGGTGCTGATGATTGTGTAGCTAAATTTACCTCTTTGGTTAGAGCTAGGGACTAACTTCCCACATCACAGGTCCTGGTGTATGAATGTCATTTGACGTGTCACCAGTAACAATTCTGATTCTGATTCTGATTCTGAGTCACTGGATCGTACAGCTGACAGGCCGCTGGAAACACAATTGTTGTGAGATCTATCACTTTATTCCACAGTATGGGAGCGGAAGTGAACGGCCATTTGCGATTGAACAGCACTTGCGATTTGTACAGTGGACGATCAGTCACTTGCGATATAACATTATCACGTGGTATCTCAAATATGTAAACACAGAAGCCATTAGCGTGAGTTTTTGGTCATTACTTTTATTTGTGTAAGTTGCCAATATATTTGTCACTTTACTGATAATAATTTCGTTGGTATCATTGATCCTATCGGTGGACTTAACGATGGTGATCAGTTGACATGTGTTTCTCTGTTGCTGGCATACGTTACTAAAAGTGGTTTAAATGACGGATGAATATTTAGAGGCCACTTCCTTTAGTTTCTCTGACATATTTAATAAACTATAAAGCCTTCTGACAAAAAGGATGTTTACACTTATGTAAAATACGGCAGCTAAATCTTAACATGTATTCCCATGACTTTTGATCATCTGAACGGTCACTTGACATTGGTTTGAACGATCCCTTGCGATCTGTAGTAATTGGAGTTGAACAGTCACTTGCCAAATTGATCATTGAAACTGAAGAGTCACTTGCGATGGTGATTTCACAAATAACATTTTTGTGATTTAGGGTCATTCTAAGAAGTCTGATCAGACCCTGACATCAAATAACTAAACCACTTCCTTCTATTACTATTGCAGAAAAGTGTTCAGGACATTGCTACTGTTTCATCAGCATGGTGCGGAACTCTTTTCACTTCTGTATTTTTAAGTGAAAACACACGCTTTATTTGATTTGATGTGCTACGGCCCAGTCAACACTATTCAGGTCATCTTGCAGACGTTGCTTCTAATGTTGTGGCTTTTAACCGACACTGAGATGAAATGACATCTCAGCCTATACCACCAAAACAAACCAATATGGTTTATATGCAGGGACGGACTGACTCGCAACACTT
The DNA here is from genome assembly GCA_963580285.1 of Lucinisca nassula. Taxonomy (NCBI): domain Eukaryota; kingdom Metazoa; phylum Mollusca; class Bivalvia; order Lucinida; family Lucinidae; genus Lucinisca; species Lucinisca nassula. Next base: position 65,245,968 of record OY757012.1, on the reverse strand, counting down.
TGCAGGCGACGACCTGAGCGGTTTACCAGTACTCATGTGCGATCGGTTCCAGCTCTGCCTGGAAGTACAGTGCATCCCAGTCTCCGATGGAAATAGGCTAAAAACCCGAATACATCTTTTCTTTGACATATTTCAGTAACATTTAATTACTTTTAACATAACTCACAAAGCATTAAATTTAACTTCATTCTTTATGTGAATAGCAAAAAATAGCTTACAAGTATTCAATCGCAAATGACCGTTCACTTCCGCTCCCATACTGTGTATTCTGTATTGTTGTTGGCAGACAATTGCTCGGTATATTAAAATGAAGGTCTCCCTGTTTCCCATGGCCTTGGTTCTTTTGTTCACCCTTTGGAAACATAGTAACAGAAAACATTCGGATGATGGAAGTCAGGAGTGCAGGATAGCAAATGAGAAACACTGCGATAGCGTTTCGCAGTACTTGGCTTTAACTAGGAAGCCAGGGAACAGAAGATATTAGGAGGGCTTACGGAACTTCAAGTCCTCCGGTGGAACAAATTTGGCTATTCTTCTAATCTTGGCCGGAGACATTGAATCTAACCCCGGTCCAAGATTTCGCTGTGGGCAGTGCAAAAAATACTGCAAAGACTCTCAGAAATGGATAGAATGTGAGGACTCTGAAAAACGTTTTCATCCCTCATGTTCTGATTTGGATAACAGTCAATTGTTAGAAATTGAATCTGGAGCTGGCAGTACAGTGTCTATAGAAAAGACAGGAACTCTCATGGCGGTGGGGTGATGTTGCTCATCCACAGAGACATCCCTCACATGCTTTTCTTGGAACTGGAAAACGTCACAGAATCGGTATGGGTTAAGGTTTTTGCAAATAAAACCTCTCACTTCGTAGCAAGTTGGTATCGACCACCAAATGGTACGGTCGAAAACTTCTAGTTGTTTAAAGACCAGATGGATTGCATTCTAGTCGCAGCATAAGGGTAATAAACTCCCGGCTGTACATGTTCTAGGTGACCCCAACTTCAGAGACATTGTTTGGCCTGACAGGCTAAGCAAACAAGGCACAATGCTGAGTCAGACTGAAGGACAGATATTAATTGAAATTATGAACGACCATGGATTAGAACAAATTGTTAACTTCCCCACTCGTGATAAGAACACATTAGATTTGATCCTTACGACTTTGCCAGGACAGTTTGAAGATATTCAGTCTCCGGATAAACTAAGTGATCATGATATTGTCTCCGGATATTTAAAAATTCACATTCCACCAACAAGAAACCCTCGGAGGAAGGTGTACTCGTATCAGAAAGGTGACTATGAAACTATGAGGAAGGATGCGCTCAGATTTGCAAGGGAGAAATACTTTAATGGTCATTCAGAGGCTCGGTCTGTCCAGGAGAACTTCGACTTGATAACGTCTTTCATTCATACTTCGGCCGAAAATCATATCCCCTCAAAAACTAGTAGGTCTGTATCCTCGATTCCCTGGATCACACCAGAGATAAGAAGAAAAATTCGCAGAAGGAATAAGATTCGTGCAAAGGCAAAAAGAACAGGAAGTGGTAAACTCAGGACAAAATTTGAAAACTTGAGACGTGAAATCAAGACTGATATAAAAAAAATCAGCATGATTTGTATGTGAATAACTTGGTTGGTGATGTTAAGGCGAATCCTAGAGACTTCTACAGATATATTAATAGCCAGAAGAAAGATAGACAAGGTACCCCGCCCCTTATTAAAAGAGGAGGAAACGGGGTTGCTAAATCAAACTCTGAAAGGGCAGAGGAACTTGTTGGTCAATTCAATGATGCGTTTAATAAAACTTAGTTCACGGAGGTTCCATTGACTGGAAGATCGGCCCCATTCATGGATAATAATGTTGTGTCAGCTGCAGGAGTAATCAAGTTACTTCAAGGCTTAAACCCCAGTAAAGCCTTAGGACCTGATGATCTTCATCCTAGAGTCCTGAAGGAACTAGCAAATGAGTTAGGTCCCGTTTTTGCACACCTGTTTCAACAGTCTCTTGATACGGGTGAAATCCCCAAAGAATGGCTCTTAGCGAACATTTGTCCACTCTTCAAAAAAGGAGATAGGGTTCTTGCCCGTAATTATCGCCCTGTGTCTCTGACTTGTGTTCTGTGTAAATTGCTTAAACATATAGTCTGCTCGAACATCATGGCCCACTTGGATGAACATAAACTTTTGTCAGACAGACAACATGCATTCAGGAAAAGGCATAGTTGTGAAACTCAGCTGAGCACAGTTATTAATGACTGGGCAAAAATCTTGGACAAAGAGGGACGTGTGGACACATTTATTCTGGACTTTGAGAAGGCTTTTGACAACCCACCTCATGAACTTCTTAAATCTAAGTTATTTGGTTACGGAATTGGGGTGCGGGGGGGGGGGACTCTCAAATGGATAGATTCCTTTCTTTGCTACAGAAAACAGCGTGTTCTTGTTAATGGTGAATCTTCAGGGTGGGCTCCAGTTCTGTCTGGAGTCCCACAAGGGACTGTTCTTGGTTCGCTGTTGTTCTCCCTGTACATCAATGGTATTTCCACTGACATTGACTCAGAAATAAGACTGTTCGCAGACGACTGTGTTTGCTACCGGGAAATTAGAGATACAGATGACTCACTGAAGCTTCAGAATGACATAGATAGATTAGGATGTTGGGCCCGAAAATGGGGCATGCGATTTCAGCCAGTTAAATGCAACATTATGCAACATTATGCAGATAACTAGGAAGAGATCTAATAAAGTTGAGGCTTCTTACACCTTAGAGGGAACGGCCCTCGAGAATGTGGACTCCATTAAATACCTTGGAGTGACAATCGCACATAACTTGAGATGGAATACTCATATTAGCAACATGTGTACTAAGGCAAATAGAACACTTGGTTTCCTGAGGCGTGATCTTCATCAGTGCCCTCAGGATAAAAAAGAGGCAGCATATAAAGGTCTTGTTCGCCCAATCTTGGAATATGGCAGTTGAATCTTGGACCCCAGTGGAGTGGCCCTTAACGAAGAAATTGAAAAAGTTCAGAATAGAGCTGCTAGATTTGTAACAGGCAATTTCTGCTTTGAAACTGGGAGTATGACTGGAATACTTGGAAAACTAAAATGGGAGTCTCTCAAGAAAACGAGGAAAGACAGTAGGCTCATCCTTTTATACAAAGGTCTAAAGGGTGCTCCTAGTATTCCAACAGATGACCTTGTCCCCCCAGCTAGGCACTGTAGAACTCCCAATTCATTGGCGTTTCAGACCCTTACTGCAAGAACTGACATTTATAAAGAATCGTCTTCCCCGAACCATTAGAGATTGGAATGCCCTTCCCGATTCGATTATTTCGACAGCTGAAGGTGCTGATGACTGTGTAACTAAGTTTACCTCTTTGGTTAGAGCTAGGGACTAACTTCCCATATCACAGGTCCTGGTGTATGAATGTCATTTGACGTGTCACCAGTAACCATTCTGATTCTGATTCTGATTCTAGGCACTGTAGAAAGCACCATTCAATGACGTTTAAGACCCTTACTGCAAGAACTGGCATTTATAAAGAATCGTTCTTCCCCCGAACCATTAGAGATGGGAATGCCCTTCCCGTTTCGATTATCTCGACGGCTGAAGGTGCTGAGGATTGTGTAGCTAAGTTTACGTCTTTGGATAGAGCTAGGGACTAACTTCCCATATCACAGGTCCTGGTGTATGAATGTCATTTGACGTCTCTGATGATAATTTCACTCCGTCACATGGCCATACAATCATCCCCGTATTTCAGTTTGATATGCCAGCTGCATAAACATGAAACTCTTAGTGGTTGTGGGAAGGCGGTTGATACCGGTAATCCAATACTGCCTGTGCAAATGCCAAGAGGTTTTGGTGGTACGGCGATCCTCTGGAAGAAGGAAATTGATCACTTGGTGACAAAACTGCCTGATGGAAGCAATCGTATGCAGTGCGTGGAACTTTCTACCTCACATAAGCCACTCCTATTAGTTTCAGTATACATGTCTTGTAAAGGATTGAAAGGAAATATAGAAGAGTATGTGGATTGTCTGGCGCAACTGACAGAGATACACCTGAAATATACGAAAACACATACGCTGATCATTGGGGTGATTTTAATGAAGAGTTAGATGCAACGAACAACTCAGAAAGGAGGAAAAGCCTTGTCAAGTTTAACCAGGATTCTGGGCTGACAAAGAGGAAGACAGGGAAGACTTATGTCAATCCTAGTGGGGTGGAGGTCAGTGCGTTGGATTATTTTCTTTATCCGGGATCCATTGAGGAAAAGATTATTGAAGTCTGCAGGCTGGAGGGAGTGAATACCAACGTCTCCGACCACTTACGGGTATGCTGTACCATAAAGGCTGAATTGTGTCGAGCCCAACAAAAGTCATAGAAAATCCAAAGAACAACAAATGTAAAATGGCGGAAAATTGATAAAGATGAATATAAACAGAAGGTGACAGGGTTACTCCCGAAGGTTACGGGCGTAGTAGGGTCGTTTGCAGCTCTAGACAACAAGATCCAAAAGTGAAACGAGATACTGGTAAATAAAGCTGCCTCCATGCTACCGAAACGGGACAAACCTCCAAGGAAACCCAAGTTGAAGATATGGAGTCTAGAAATCAAGCAAGCCGTGAGGGAGAAGAAGAAGGCCTTCTGGCTTTGGAAGAATGGGGACCGACCAGATGATGTGGCAGATAGATTACTCATAAACAAGAAAGTAACGACCCAGAACCTCAGAAGGTTATGTAGGCTGGAGAGTGCAAAACAAAGGGAAGTTAAACGTCAGGAGATCTTAGACGCCAGACAGGAAGATAGTGGGCTATTTCACCGACTCATCAACCAACAGCGCGGAGGCCAGAGACAGAGGAGGGGATACTAGATGGCTTCCATGAACACTTCAAGACTCTGGCAACCCCGAGCGATGTACCAGATTTTGACAAATCCTACGGAGACTTGGTCCAAAATGAACTTATCGGGATCATCGAAATGTGTCGTAAAGTCCCCAATGGCCAGCTTCGAAGATATGTTACCCGTGAACAAGTTGAAAAAGCAATAGCATCACTGAATAGGGGAAAAGCAGCAGATTACTATGGAGTTACGGCAGAGCACTTCTTGTTTGGGGGAGAAAAACTCCTGAGTGTGACTACAGAAATAGTTAACAACCTTTACAGATATGGAGAATTAACAGAATGTTTGAAGACTGGAATATTGACACCAGTTTATAAGAAAAAGGGATCATCATCTGAAGCAAAGAACTATAGGGGATCACAATTCTACCAACTTTAACAAAAATACTTGAAGCAGTCCTGAAGGAGACCATAAAACCAACCGTTGAAAGCACCCAAAACAGATTACAACGAGGGTTTACACAGGGTTCATTCCCGGTGAACTGCTCACACATATTGGAGGAGGTCATACGGGAGGGCAAAGACCAAAATCAGCCATTGTATGTAGCCTTCCTAGACGTCAAAGCATGCGTTTGACGTGGTATCACACGCTAGCTTAATATGAAAGCTATTCCATATTGGCGTTGAGGGTACAGAGTGGTCACTAATCAACTCCGTACATTCCGGAGCACAGTCAGTGGTGAAATGGGCAGGAGCCACTTCAGATAGCTTCGAGGTACAGCAAGGCGTTAGACAAGGTGGAATCCTCAGCACCGACTTGGTGTCTTTTATGGATGGAGTAAGTTAATTGTATCAATTCCTGATCTTTGTTTTACTTCTACTTTGTATAAACTATATGGTAATAGACAGCTCGACAGACTAACAGATTTGGGAATTGGATCCCATCTGGGAGAGATTTGTTGTGTGGCACCAACGGCGGCCGACGATATGGCACTCGCTGCGTCAACTCTCAGTACCCTACAGAGACTGGTGAACACTTCTGTCGACTATAGTTTAATGCAAAACTACCTACTACAACCCGTCAAAAGTGTCATGCTTGCCATTATGAATGGAAACAAGACAACAGGAGTTACAAAACCAGACATCAATGTCTACATGAATGGAGAACGTATGCCAGTAGTCAATGAAGTGCTCCACATGGGTGTCATGCGGTCGGCTGATAGTCAGGAATCCACTGTCAGAAACAACATGGACAGGGCCAGGCGCACAATATATTGTCTTATGGGAGCCGGCCTACATGGTAAGAACGGCCTAGATCCAGACACGTCTATACACATCCTGCAGACCTACGTTCTACCTATTCTAGTCTATGGTCTAAAGGTGGTGCTACCTAGGAGGGTGCTAATGGAGCATATTGAAAGACTCCACAAGAAGTTTCTCAAACAGATACTATCACTTCCAAATACAACAGCTGACCCAGCAATATACATCCTGTCTGGCACTATACCAAGTGAGGGAGTCATACACAAAAGAGCCTTGACTCTGTTTGGAGGAATTTGTCGTTTACCCGAAGCTCAGTAGAGAAGCAGCTAGCTCGAAGACAGCTATCCATCAAAGGAGACAGGTCCCACAGTTGGTATATTGCTGTCAAGGATATTATTCTCAAATACGACCTGCCACAACCATGGGAACTACTAGATACACCGCCTACCAAGTACGCATGGAAACGCCAGGTCAGGAGGCTAGTGGACGACTACTGGACAAAGACTATCAAGGCCCGAGTAGCACTATATACCCTAGCCTTAGCTATCTACAGGCAAACAGTTTTACACCAGGAGTTCGGCATCCCATCATACGAGGAGCCCAAGGGGTGAAAGATGTCCCACGTATCCATACCAAAACCAAAATCCTGACTCGTTCGTATGTATTACAAGTAAACAGAGCATCCTTCAACCAGAATCAACTTAGTTCTACTGGTTTGCTGTGCAAAGAGGATGAGGAAACAGTCGAACACTTTCTGCTCAAATGCCCAGAACTCGAGGTAGTCAGCCAGCCAATAATTAAAGATATAGTGCAGATTTCCCAGAGTCTTGATATAGCATTGGACAGAGATAACAGCAATGAATGTTACAGTTGGTGCTAGACAGCACAGCAATCCTACCAGACAAATATGCCGACTTACATGCACTATAGTACAATCGGCTTGAGAGACAAACACTGAGATTGTGCCATGCCCTGCACATTGAAAGATATAAGAAACTCCCCCAGACGGTAACAAAACGTAAGAGACCAGGCAAGAAATTAGGCCGCAGCACAGCCAGCGGGAAATTGTAAATATACGAAAATATTTTCTTTTAAAAAAGTGTAAATAGATGATAGTGTGATTCCTGTAATCCCCTCTAAAGCTCAACCGAAGTTACTTCGAGAGAAGGTGTGCCTTCACTGGTAGAAAATATCAAGAAACAGAAACAGAAACATGGTAACCAGTATTAACGACATAAACATAAGCTTATCTCTGGTCATACATGTACATATCAATTCAGGATCAATTTAAGAAGAGCATATCATTCAATTAATATAAGTGATATGTTAGGCTGGCATTAATTTTTTATACGTGTTTGACCAAAGTAAACACCACTTATTATATGGTAAAACTGGGATTTGTAAAGGTATTTCCGACCGCTCCATTACTCTGATACCGTTTAAGATATTTTCACGAAACTTCATGAGCATGTAAAGCACGTTCAGAATATATGAACCATTTATCAGTTACCCTCTATATTATTTGCATTGTAGCACATTGACTGATAAACTGATAAATAGAACACCAGATTCGTGTCATTTGATATCAAGTTTATCAGACTCGGATTCGAGAACGCATGTATCTATCTATACATCCTGCAACTCCCTCTCGCGAGGATTATGTGCAGCTGCGCGCGCCAGAAAAAGAAAAGTGTGAAAAAGTATTAGATTTTAGGAGAACTGAAAGTAAAAACAGTGTTAGTAAAGTAGAGATTAAAAGCAGATAAAAACAATGTTTCACGGTTCATGGCATTGGATGATGGAGGGTGGATATGGTCGATCTCATCACGAAAACACGCCTATATAATTTTGAACCCCACTTTTATATAGCAAAACTGGGGTTTACAGGGGTATACTTTATTTTTCTTATTTCTGCTCTAAAATATAGATTGTGGGTATTCGTTAGAACCGCCTCCCCAAGGTTGTGCTAACGAGAACCTGTAATCTATATTTTGAGTAGAAATAAAAAAAAAAAACCACAATTTTTCATCTTAAAATTTTCATTTTTTCGGCGATAAAGTTTACAATGTATTTGTATAGGCGTCATAATGTGAAAGAATCCAGATCGGAGCACACAACAACATGAGGAGGAAGATGATTCCATTGTACCACAGCCAATGGAAAGAAACTATATTTATAGTAGCTGGCAGTAGTAGGAATTTGGATGTAGTGCATAGTATGCATGTTTTTGGTAGTTTTCTGATTGGATGTCGGATGTAGGTAGGGAACGGAATCTCGACAAGGCCATATACTATCTTGTAGAACAATAGGAGGCGAGCATCTGTTCCAATGATCTCCATCCCAGGGTATTAAGCATCAGGGTCACACTACTATATGAAGAGTAGTCATGTTTGGCAAGCCTCGCGATTCTACAAGCGTTCTCAAAGCCTTACCTGATAAACTTGATATCAAAAGGCACTCACCTGGTATTCTCTATATCTCTGATTTCCTACTTTTGGAGTTCACAGTATGGGAGCGGAAGTAAACGGCCATTTGCGATTGAACAGCACTTGCGATTTGTACAATGGACGATCAGTCACTTGCGGTATGATATTTTCGCCGACACGGTAAGAAATTTCATTTTTGTTCCGCGAACATAACGCTTATGTGCAATTTATATGTCTTAATAGTAAGATGGATGTTTTTATCATATTCCAACCGCTGAAACATGCTATTTTTTAATGGCATGAGAAGAGCTAGATGTTGATCACTTTGATTATCGTTATGCTATAACCGGTTGACACAACTGAAAATACGCATAAAACGTGTGCCAGTAAGCCTTTCCTTTGTTATTCAGCATTTGAGTCTTCCAATAGTATCACTGAATGAATAGAAATCAAAGACATCTTCAAAAAATGCAAATCAGATCGAATGACTGTTAAAAGTATGACACAGGAGAAAAAACAAACCGTTCAGATCACTTGCTTTTGTAACTGTTCGGATTGTACAGGTCAATTGCGATTAGACTGAACGGTCACTTGTTAGTATGCTGAAGTCATTCGCTTAAGCTGCATGATGCTTCCACGCAGAGCTGAATCCGGCCCGCACACGAGTACTGGTAAACGGCTTAGAGGATCTAAGCCTGCACAGGCAATGCGCTGCGAGTTGGGGCGTCCATGCTTGTAAACCATATTGCTTTTATTGGGTGACAGGGCTTGAGATGTCATTTCATCTCAGTGTCGGGTAAAAGTCCCACCAAATTGGAAGCAACGTCTCCAAAATGACCTACATAGTGTTGATGGGGACGTTAAACATCAAATCAAACAAAAATAAACATTCGCTTAATCGCACCTATATTCCCCATCTCCACGCTACTCATTCATACTGTACTGACGTATCACAGTATCTCCTCTTTTCTGGCAAAGAGGTAAAATACAGATGCGCGTCTGACTAGTGATCAGGAGGACGCGGGTTCGATAACATTCTTTCCTGGAGATTGATCATGATGTCTTTTCTACGGACATTCTCTCCCTATCGCCAGCCCCTGCCCATAGTGGCTTGAAGAAATATATGGGCTGCATGATGCTTCCACGCAGAGCTGAATCCGGCCCACACACTGGTACTGGTAAACCGCTTAGAAGATCCAAGCCTGTCCAGGAACCGCGGTGCGAGGCGGACCGTCCATGCTATAAACCCTATTGGTTTCATTGGGCGACAGGGCTTGAGATGTCATTTCATCTCAATGTCGGGTAAAAGTCACACAAAATTGGAAGCAACGTCTCCAAAATGACCTTCACAGTGTTGACGGGGACGTTAGACCTCAAATCAACCAACCAGTCTCCCTTCCGCTGATGCAAGAAGGGCAGTTGTCAGTTTCTGGCGAAAGAATGTGCACTGTACTGGTTAACCGCTTACGTATAAGCCTCCTCGGGAAAAGTGTGGATAGGTAAACTGACCAGGTCAAAAATGACCTGAAACAGTGTTGAGGGGGCCATTAAACTCCAATACAAACAAACAAACAAAGAGCACACACGCGCACGTGCGCACACACACACTGCTGTTTATTTTTATTTATTTATTTGTGTTGCTCTTTAACGGCCCTGACAAGAAAACCAGGGTACCCGAAGAAAAGTCACATGACCTTCCGTTGCAAAACTGGAATTTCACATGTAACCCGAGCGAGCTTCGAACTCTAGATTTGATAGACCTAATAATTAAGAGTCAGTGCTCTTATCCACAAGCCCACGGCTCCAGACCAGACAGCATAGATTACTTAATTGCTGGTATACACAAGAAAACGCCTTCTAGACGACGTTCCTGTGACTGATGGACTCCAGTACTCGTCATTAGGCGCCCATGGGAGTAGACACTATAAACGTAGGGTTTAACACGGAAGTATAGTCATTAGTCACCCACGTTGACGTTGACATGTTTTTTAAGGTAACCGGGCGCTATAAGCTCATAGGGGCTATCCCTAGAATATGTCCAGGATTAGTTGTTCCACTTTCTAAAAGGCTTTTGCACGGAGTGATACATTGGGACCAATGCACCACTCTCGTCTCAGGCAGGGTGCAATAAAAGGAAAGTGGCATGTAAGTTACAGAAATTTCGATAACCGGTCAGAAAAATAGCAGGCTGCACATCGCGGCTATGGAAGGTGGTCAGTTTCGACCTGTAAACCGTGTCCCATAGCCAGTACCAGTTAGAATATCTGACCAGGTGGTCTTTACAAAGGCCAGAGTACCGGCAAAATGCAGGCTAACCTTGGCATCTCCGGCGGTAGCTCATCATTATGTTGCTGGCGTCACTGGTAGGCTGTTCCAATGACCAAACGGTCTTTTTTATTATAACAAGACCGAATAGGTTCGGGGTATATAGCGATCAGCCTGGCGTCCGTCCGTTCGTCCGTCCTTCCGTAGACGCAACCTTGTGATGGCCATATCTCAAAAACCCTTTGAGATTCATTGATTGTTCACAAGACTGAGCCGGTGTGCCATGCGCAAGTGCCACAGCTCTATTTGCAATAGTTTTTGAGTTAGTTCCCCTTCCAATAAAATAGAATGACAACTTTGTGATGGCTATAATTCCTCATTTGAGACATATTGATGGCACCTGGCACAATTGTTCACTAGGCTGAGACGGCGTGTCATGCGCAAGAACAACACCTCTGGGTGCCCTGGCTTTTTGAGTTACCTCCCCTTCCAATACAATAGAGTGACTACATTGTGATGGCCATAACTCCAATATCCTTTGAGATATATTGATGGTACCTGGCACAATTGTTCACAAGGCTGTACCGGCGTGTAATGCATAAGAACCACAACTCTGGTTGCCATGATTTTTTTAGTAATGTCCCCTTCCAATAAAGTAGAATCTCTACCTAATGATCACCATATCTCTAATACCTAGGCGACATAATGATGTCACTTGGTTTTTGTTTGTTTGATTTGAGGTTTAACGTCCATATCAACACTGTATATGTCATTTTGGAGACGTTGCTTCCAATTTTGTGGGACTTTTACCCGACATTGAGATGAAATGACTTCTCAAGCCCTGTCGCCCAATGAAACCAATAGGGTTTATAAGCATGGACGGTCCGACTCATGCGCACCGCTTTGCCTGGGCAAGCTTAGATCCTCTAAGCGGTTTACTAGTAATCGTGTGCGGGTCAGATTCAGCTCTGCGTGGAAGCATCATGCAGCCCATATATTTCTTCAAACCCCGATGGGCAGGGGCCGCGATGTCACTTGGTACATATATACATGAGGTTAAGCGGGCGTGTCATGCGCATGAATTACAACTCTGGGTGCACTGGTTTGGGAGTTATCTCCCCTGACAATATAACATTGTAGTGGCCGTAACTCCAATAATCTTTGATATATACTATTGGAACTTGGCTCAATTGAATACAAGTTATAGAAGGCATGGCATGAGAAAGACACACGACTCTTGGTATTGCTGTATTTGAGTTATCTCCCCTTCAAAGATAACAGTATGGCCACCTTGTGTCACCATATATCCAACACCCTTTGAGATATACTCGGATCCAATGAAAACGCAACCCCTCAAATTTTAATCGATTCACAATATTTGCAGCATTTGATCACGTTAAATGAATATCACTAACTTATCCACAGACTCACTACAGAGTGCATTTCATTGGAGACTCGAATAAGTCCACACACCCAAAAATCAAAACCACATATCGTAATACCGGGTATGTCCACCATACCATCAAGTGTTGCTTGGCACCGACGCCTCATGCTTCGAATTAAACGCTGTATCTGGTCTTGTGTGACGTTGTCCCATTCTTCATGTACCGCCATGGCAAGCTGCTGACGGTTGATTTGATTTCCGAGCTGGTCACAAAGGTGCTCGATTGGGTTTAAATCCGGCAAAAACGCAGGCCAAGGAATAACTTGCACAACATTTTGATTGAAAAAAAATACCGAGTCCGATAACAGAATACATGTACTTGTAAGCTTTTTTTTGGCGATTCACATAATGAATGAAGTAAATTTTAATGCTTTGTGAGTTATGTTAAAAGTAATTAAACGTTACTGAAATATGTCAAAGAAAAGATGTAATCGGGTCTTTAGCCTATGCCCATCGGAGACTGGGATGCACTGTACTTCCAGGCAGAGCTGAAACCGATCGCACATGAGTACTGGTAAACCGCTCAGAAGGTCGTCGCCTGCCCTGGCAAAGTGGTGCGAGTCGGTCCGTCCCTGCATATAAACCCTATTGGTTTGGGCTGAGATGTCATTTCATCTCAGTGTCGGTTAAAAGCCACAACATTGGAAGCAACGTCTGCAAGATGACCTGAATAGTGTTGACTGGCGCGTAGCACCTCAAATCAAATAAAACGTGTGCTATCACTTGAAAATGCAGAAGTGAAAAGAGTTCCGCACCATGCTGATGAAACAGTAGCAATGTCCTGATCACTTTTCTGCAATGGTAATAGAAAGAAGTGTTTTGGTTATTTGATATCAGTATCTGATCAGACTTCTTAGAAAGACCCTAAATCACAAAAATGTTATTTGGCAAGTGACTGTTTAACGCCGTTTATTACAGATCGCAAGGGTTCGTTCAATCAAATGTCAAGTGAGCGTTCAGATGATCAAAAGTGATGGGAATACAAGTTAAGCTACCGTATTTTACATCAGTGCAAACATCCTTTTTGTCAGTAGGCTTTATAGTTTATTAAAGATGTCAGAGAAACTAAAAGAAGTGGCCTCTAAATATTCATCCGTGATTTAAACCACTTTTAGTAACGTATGCCAGCAACAGAGAAACACATGTCAACTGATCACCATCGTTAAGTCCACCGATAGAATCAATGATACCAACGAAATTATTATCAGGAAAGTGACAAATATATTGACAAATTACACAAATAAAAGTAATGTCCAAAAACTCACGCTAATGGCTTCTGTGTTTACATATTTGAGATACCACATGATAATGTTATATCGCAAGTGACTGATCGTCCACTGTACAAATCGCAAGTGCTGTTCAATCGCAAATTGCCGTTCACTTCCGCTCCCATACTGTGGAGTTAATGCCCTTTGAACAGTGCACAATGCCATTTCCACTATTTACTTACATCCGCCCCATAACTCTCACACCGTTAGAGATATTTTCATTAAACTTCATACAAATGTTAAGCACCATGAGACAACGTGCAGAACATACGAACCATACCCCTAATACTCCTACAGGGAGAGGGCCGTAACTTGGGGGGGGGGGGGGTCCGTAACTAATGCTGTGACTGAGAACTTGTGGCCCAACACCTTTGGCTTTCTCCTGACTATATTCAAGATATTATTCCCCCATTTGTTAGAGAAACTAATCCATACAAACTAAGAAATAACAATAATCTAGCAACCTCCGCTACACGTACTGAAATTTCAAGAAAATCTTGTATTCCTTCTTCAATGTCGTTGTGGAATTCGCTTGATAATGTCACCCGGTCTGCTGAAGTCTCTCAAGCTTCAAAACCAGCATTAAAAGACGGCGATTAAATAACGCCAAAGTTCATTCGTATTTCCTCAATGGCGATAGATATCTATCAGTGCAACATGCTCGAATTCGTAATAATTGTAGTAACTTTAAATCTGATCTATATGTCAATCATCTCTGCCCAAGCCTCATGTGCAGTTGCAATACTGCAGTTGAAGATGCAGCACATAACTTTTTTCCATTGCCCAAGCTACGCCGATTACCGTATACTTTTGTTCCGAGCTACACACGCCTTCCATCCTTTAAACATTGATGATACCAGCTTAAGTATCCAACAGAATTCAACACTTTTTTCCGCCGTTCAAAGTTTTATCAAAGGGTCAAGAATATTCGCAAACAACCCATAAGGTGGTAGTACAAGTACTAAAGACAGTATATATATATTTAAGTAACGTAGTATTCTTCAAGAGGCTTTCCATAAGTCTGGCGATGTGGACTCCTAACACATCTATTCAATACACCTACACATACACGTGTGAACGCACGCACACACGCTTCATTATTTTCTTGGTTATACTCAAGTAAGTTGGAAACCGTTTCAGATATTTTGTTTGAACTTCACACAAATGTAATGCGTTATGAGACAAAGTACAAAAACAAGAACAGTAACTCTGGCTAACCTTTTTCTGGAGTTATGGCCCTTTGAACATTGAACAAGTGATTTTTGTAATTTATTTGTGTCTGCTCTTTAACTTGAAAATTGTTCGAGATATTTTCTTGAAATTTTATGAAAATGTACATTGCCATTATATGATATGCAGACCTTAAGAACCATAACTCTGAATTACCTGCTTTCGGAGTTACAGCCCTTCGAAATTTGTAAACAGTAATCCCAGGCATACACTTGTGCGCTTTCTATTACTTGAAATCGATTTCAGAGATTTTTTAGCCTTGCAGAAATGTATAGCAACATAAGATGACATGTAGAACATAAGACCATAAGTTTGGCTTAGCTAATTGTCGAGTTATGGCTCTATGAACAATGAAAATAGTTGTTGCTGTGAGATACTTTTAGTGTCTGTAATTCTAACACAGCGCTCCTATATAGGCAATGGAAAATAACCGTGTTTTATTCTGCAACAAATCACAGCTCGGAAGAGCGTGACGAGTGACGTCATTAAAAACTGCCAATTCATGACGTCACTAGTCGACTTCCTTGACGTTGGACGGTGTAACGTCATTTTCTCGCATCGAAAATGTTAGAAAAGAATATAATTGCATGTGTTTCAGTCAATTAATTTTAGCGGGATTTCTTCTAACAATGGCGAAAAGTTGTGAGATTTTGAAGGAAACAACAACAATTTTGCCGATTTTCAGCGTGTTAGAATCGAAATAGATCAGCTCTAGTCTGTGATTTGTTGAGCAATAAATCACAGTTTGTCGGTCAGTTGTAAGTAGACAAATCACGCGCGCTACGCGCTCGTGATTTGTCTACTTTACAACTGACCTCCAAACTGTGATTTATTACTCAACAAATCACAGCTAGAGCTAATCTATTTCTTAAATAGAAAACTGTTTCAACCTATTTCCAGTAAACTTCACACAAATATGAATTTCCATGGAGGATCTGCAGACAATGAGAACTGTAATTCTGGACTGCTTATTTTTGGACCTATGGCCCTTTAAACATTGAATTTAGTCATCTCAGTTATCAGTGTCAACAATACCTTTTAAGCATTAACCCATTTAGTACCAGAAATCCCAAAACGAGTACCCTGGCAACAGTGCATGCCCAGATCAGACGCCACAGAACGCGGCGTCTGACCAGGGCCTACACGGTTTGCAAAACGATCAGCCATTTTCCTAACCAATTTTGAAGGAAACACAACCTGGCACCCTAAATTTTGAAATGGACGTCTGCTATATACAAGGAGGAAGATTCCAGTTGGTACAAAAAGAGTTGGACATCACTAACAACGCCCTGAAAACAAAGCACTGACAGCACTGGTGGGTCATTTGTCTTTGTGTGTAGATATGGGAAAATCGGTTTGAACGGGGGTGACGTTCTGAGGTGTCTCAGTACACAAGCCCAGCCCCAAAAGTTTTATTACACAACGCTCAGGCGTCACAGGGAGAAGAAAAGGCACTGCTATAAATAACTATTTCCTGGATTTTGTTCATGGTTAGAAATAGTCACGTGGACAAAAGCAGGCGGGAAACTTCTTTAATTAATAAAAAAATAATGGAAGAGTCTATTGCCAGACGTCTCTGTCAATAGCATAAAGTCGGGGAATGTGCTATTGCCAGACGTCTGTAAATGACACAAAGTTGGCCAGACGTCTGATGCTACCTGATTTATATATGATGCAACTGATAAGATATGGCAACGCCTGAACAATTCACATTTTACATCTATGCAAATGTTATACCCGTGAAGGGGAAATGTTTCAGATGATAATTTGGAGCAGAAATAATAAAAATAATATATACTCGGAAAACCCCTCTTTTACTACATGAAATTGGGCTGTGGTGTTAGAGGAAGAATTTGGGATCTGATTGTATCAGTTCCTGTCGTTGCTCTTCGTATAATTTTGTGAAGTCAAAATTTCATAGGCCTGCTATAATGCGGTATCTGCTCTGTTCTGTTAGTGCCTCTATTATGCAGGTATACCGTTAGGATTTTTTAACTGTTTCAAGAGTCGGCTGCTAGATGTCAAATCTAAATACACGGTATAAGCCTTTAATTTAAATAGGCGTCCAGCCAACACCCAGAGTAGCCTGCGCACGAGACTTTCTGGTCAAAGATTTCGGTGGGCGTTTGACAGACAGCAAAAGTTCTTCTTTCTCAGCGATGACTGGACAGACTGCGTGAATGCTGTGACTATTTCTCAGCGATGACTTGACAGACTGCCTGAATGGTAGGACTGAGTAAAGTATCCGCTGACTTCGCATATGAAAAGAACCGGTGTCTGTGTGTTTTAGTAAAGAGGTATATCAGACAGGTTGGAAATCTGGCGGGGCCGGTAACATTCTTTCGTCGAGATTGTCCATGAAATCTTTACTACGGCCATTTTCTCCCTTTCGCTGATTCAATAAGGACAGTTGTCAGTTTCTGGCGAAAGACTGTGACCTGCGCTGGTTAAACGCTTACGTATAAGCCTGGCTAGGAAAAGTGTGTAAAGGTAGAGTCCGGCTCAAAAGATAACCCTTTTATAGAACATATTTAACGTCACTACAGTTGGTGTCTGGGAATGTGTGGCGGCCGTAAAAAGTCTCCCTGCCCTACATCATAGTGTAGTTTATATTTTCTTGTCCTTTGGGATCATTGATTTCAGTGTGGAATTTTGAAAATATTTGAGGGTCACTGATGAGGCCTAATTGGCCGAAACTAGCTAGTCTGGCCCAGAAAACATGTACACATCATATTTTCCAGTTCTGTTGTGTATTCCTTTCTTCCAAAGGATGACCCTTTTATAGAACATATATATATACATTATATATGATCTAAATAGGTTTGTTTTGTTGGTTTGATTTGAGGTTTAACGTCCCCGTCAACACTGTAAAGGTCATTTTGGAGACGTTGCTTCCAATTTTGTGGGACTTTTACCTGACATTGAGATGAAATGGCATCTCAAGCCCTGTCGCCCAATGAAAACAATAGGGTTTATTAGCATGGACGGTCCGCCTCGCACCGCGGTTCCTGGACAGGCTTAGATCCTCTAAGCGGTTTACCAGTACTAGTGTGCAGGCCAGATTCAGCTCTGCGTGGAAGCATCATGCAGCCCATATATTTCTTCAAGCCCCTATGGGCGGGGGCCTTAAATAGGTTTGTCTTGGCCGTTAATGCACCATGTACTGGTTAACCACTAACGTGTAAGCCTGTCCAGGAAAAGTGTGTGTAGGTAAACAGACCGACTCGATATGACCTTAATAGTACTGACTGGGCTGTTAGACTCCAATGCAACACAAACAGAACAGCAAAAAAGATCAGGGCAGCAGGGCAAATTTACTCTATTATTAACAAGGCATCTCAGCAAACAAAACAACGGAGAAACATGAGAATAATTAACAAAGTGTTCACAAATTCAGTGAAATTACTCTATTAAGACCACCTAAACTTAAGACCAATTCTGCTTTATAAACCTTAATTAGTACGTTTCAGTTATACTTTCCGACTGTTTTCTGCACACATCCAACCAAGAATCGTAAGTAAAAAGCAGAAAAAAGCTAATCTGACGTCTGAATTTCAAAATACAATTTTGGGTCTTAGCGGGGAAAAGGCAGAAAGACACAAACAGAGTAATATGATATAAGAAAAAATGTTAAACGGAATCTAATATCTTCGGTTTCTGTCAGAAAAAAGGACAAACATAAAACTCAGGTGTCTGTCAATAGCATTTTTACCGAGTTTCTGCTTTTGCCAGACGTCTGTCAATAGCATTTTTACCGCGTTTCTGCAATTGCCAGACGTCTGGCGACAAACACTCCGAAAAAAATACCAATGATTTTGGATAGATAAAAATAGTCAGTTTTAGATGTGACCCCTTTCACCCCCCCCCCCACACACACACACACATACACACACAAAAAAAAACACAAACAAATGTTTATTGACATATAATTAAAGAATAGAACACAATTTAAAATTCTAGACACCAAGATATAGTCCCAGCCTTTGCAATAGGCAAAATATATGAGTACCCCCTCCCCACTCCCTACTGGATTTAAAATTTGGTCATAATTAATTTTTGGATGAAAAAGAATGTAACAATCATTGTTTTAACGTAATTCTCCTTTAGTCAAGAACAGAACCAATTCTTTTTAATGGTTCAGACAACGTGGTGCGAGTAGGACCGTCCATGCATATAAATCCTTTTGGTTTTAATGGGCGGAAGGGCTTGAAATGTCATTTCATCCCAATGTCGGGTAAAAGTCCCACAAAATTGAAAGCAAGGTCTTCAAAATGACCTATAATAGCGTTGAGGGGAATGTAAAATCTCTAACCAAACAAACAATCAAACTACATGGAGATTTTGTTGAAAATCAGCCTGGGTGTTTCAGCTGGGAAAGTAACTTTTAGTTTGTCATGTCATCACCAAACTCTAAGAATAATTCTAACACAGCGCGCTTATATAGGCAATGAAAAATAACTGTGTTTTATTCTACAACAAATCACGGCAAGGAAGAGCGTGACGAGTGACCTCATTAAAACTGCAAATTTATGACGTCACTAGTCGATTTCCTTGACGTTAGACGGTGTAACGTCAAGATCTCGCATCGAAAACGTTAGAAAAGGATATAAATGCATGTGTTTCAGTCGATAATTTTAGCGGGATTTCTTCTAACAATGGCGAAAAGTTGTGAGATTTTGAAGGAAACAACCTGAACATTATTGCCGATTTTCAGCGTGTTAGAATCGAAATAGATCAGCTCTAGTTAGTGATTTGTTGGGTAATAAATCACAGTTTGTCGGTCAGTTGTAAGTAGACAAATCACGCGCGCTACGCGCTCGTGATTTGTCTACTTTACAACTGACCTCCAAACTGTGATTTATTACACAACAAATCACAGTTAGAGCCGATCTATTTCTTAAACAAAACAAAAAAAAACAAAACAAAAAAAAAAAAAAAAAATAGGGGATAATTGTATTCAAAATTATCATTTGGAGAGGTAAATCGGTGGTTCTACGGTCGGAAATTTCGTTTTACGGCGATGCGTCAGTGGAACCGTAAAACGGAATTTGCGACCGCAAAACAAACGATTTACCTTCCAAAATGACAATTTTCAATACAGTTATCCCCATGCTAATGCACTTATTCGGTTGTTTTGTTAAGGTCAAGAATACGTAAATGAATGGCGCAAGTATTTACGCGGGTTGCGAAGGCCGTTTCGTCATGACATTCTGTCACTACAGCGTCACTTTCAAAATGGCGGCGGCCATCGCCGTTCGTCACTGTCAAAGGAAATATATGCAAAAAGGCCGTTTTAGCGGATGGTATGTGGAAATCCGAGAGCATAACTTCGGAAAATAATTATGATTTCGTAGAGCAGAAGAATTTTCAGTACAGTGCACATTCATTCGACAGAAACTGAAAGCAGACCTTTTGAATCAACGAAAAGGGAGAGTGGGCACAGAAAAAGAAGAAGATACGTAGCAGTCTAAGAAAGGCTGATGAATAGCTTGCAGGTATCAAGCAAGCGGCCTTTTGCAGCTACATGTCTGCACGGCCCGCGAACAAAGAACATGGATGTGACCAATAACAAGATGTCTCTTCGAAAAAGTAGGCTTGATATATATATTTAGAATTTAGCCAAAAAAAAAAAAAAAAAAAAAAAGAAGAGAAGAGAAGTCACTGGATGAGTCCTTAAAACTATTTACAATCTGGATAACAGAGGTATACTAAAACGCTTTCCTCTGAATCTCAATCTTACACTGTACGGGCTTTGAACTCCTCTGCAGTCTAAGCAGATTATAGAGCACTAACCAAAATTGGTCTTACTTTGTTATTTCGAGCCGAACGTACGTCAGATGTGGGCGAAAACCGGAGTACGGGAGATAAAACCATTCAACGTTCCGTTGCAGAACTTTTGCGTCTCACAGGAGTGATGCTCGAACCACAGCGGTGAGAGAGATCTAATGATTAGGAGTTAGCGCCCCTCCCTACTAGAACACGGCAGGACCAGTATTTTTTGGGGGGGGGTGGGGGGGGGGGGGCTCGTGATTTGTGTATAGCTACGTACATACTGCACAGATCATTCTTCACCAAAACGTCAAGAAAATTTCTCATCCTGCCAACAGGATTTTCTGTTTTGAATCCCATTACGAAACCACGCCTATGCAAATACATTGTAACGTTTATCGCCAAAATAAATGAACATTTTAGGATGAAAAATTGTCATATTTTTCTTATTTTTGCTCAAAATATAGATTGTGAGTATTCGTTAGAACCGCCTCATCGAGGCGGTTCTAACGAGTACCCACAATCTATATTTTAGAGCAGAAATAAGAAAAATAAGGTTTACCCCTGCAAACCCCAGTTTTACTATATAAAAGTGGAGTTCAAGGGGGTCAAAATTATACAGGCGTGTTTTCGTGATGGCTGTCCAAAACCATGCGATAAAACTCGGTATCACTTAATAACCCTTAGTTCGTGCGTTTAAGGAAAATGGCGTTAGAAATAATGTTTTGACGCGTCAACTGACGTTGTCGGTAAGAAACTGCAACGTCGCTTATTTAACTTACTGAACTAACTAACTTTTCACTCTTGGTTGACAATACAACATGAGAGGGTAGTTGACATGGAGGTTGTAAATCATAATCTTTAAAGCTTAGTAAACAAAAGAGTGACAGTGTTGAATAGACTTAAACAGACAGACTATGTGAGGTGGTGGGGGAATAGACAAATTTGGTACTGGTGACGCTCAAATTTAACACTGACAGACACAGTTCGCCGTACTTTTACCTGTAAAAGTACACTCGTCTGACTCACAGTAAAAGGGTTTAGGTCGTGTCAAGCGCAAAGAGATTTTGTGGGTAATAACCCATGACCTATAGGGATATCGTGCCTGAAAGATGTTTGCTTCTTTCCTATTTGTAAATTTCAAACCATGCAGCACTTTCCAGTCGAAATGAACTAAAAGGTCATCATCATAGTTTATTATATACCCAGAAAATGTCCCGTTTACTTTCTACATAAGTTACCGGTCAATATTTTTGTCCATATTGCCCGTTTGCCCGTAGTCAAGTTCATATTGCCCGTAGATAAGCAGTCACCATGGTCACGTTCACAATAGAACTACTTTCAAATTTGTCCATTTCGATACTAAATTCGGCAGTCATCTTCATCTTGTCGTACGTATCGACTGAAAGAACGTAAATTCTAACACAGCGCGCCTATATAGGCAATGCAAAATAACTGTGTTTTATTCTGCAACAAATCACAGCTCGGAAGAGCGTGACGTGTGACGTCATTAAAACTGCAAATTTATGACGTCACTAGTCGATTTACTTGACGTTAGACGGTGTAACGCCATTTTCTCGCATCGAAAACGCTAGAAAAGAATGTAAATGCATGTGTTTCAGTCGTTAATTTTAGCGGGATTTCTTCTAACAATGGCGAAAAGTTGTGAGATTTTGAAGGAAACAACAACATTATTGCCGATTTTCAGCGTGTTAGAATCGAAATAGACCAGCTCTAGCCAGTGATTTGTTGTGTAATAAATCACAGTTTGTCGGTCAGTTGTAAGTAGACAAATCACGCGCGCTACGCGCTTGTGATTTGTCTACTTTACAACTGACCTCCAAACTGTGATTTATTACACAACAAATCACAGCTAGAGCTGATCTATTTCTTAAACAAAACGCATACAGGTTCTGACAAAGTGCATAAAGCGCATTTTATGCTGTCAAATATTATCTTCCTGCAATCTGTTTATATTTTCAATACTTTCTTCTAATAAATCAGGAGTATTTTGAAAGATATATAAACGACGCTTCAGAAAAAATGGCGTCCTGTGTTGGAAAACGTCAGTGTTTTTAATGACGTCACATCCACCAACGTTAACGTTGTCTTCACTTTGGCGCCGTTGGGCGTGGTTTTTCAACGTGTAGGGAGACACTAAACGACCTTCATTATTTAAGAAATAGATCAGCTCTAACTGTGATTTGTTGAGTAATAAATCACAGTTTGGAGGTCAGTTGTAAAGTAGACAAACTGTGATTTATTACTCAATAAATCACAGACTAGTGCTAATCTATTTCGATTCTAACACTCTGAAAATCGGCAATAATGTTGTTGTGTCCTTCAAAATCTGACAACTTTTCGCCATTGTAAGAAGAAATACCGCTAAAATTATCGACTTAAACACATGCATTTACATCCTTTTCTAACGATCTCGATGCGAGAATATGACGTTACACCGTCTAACGTCCAGGAAATCGACTAGTGACGTCATAAATTTGCAGTTTTTAATGACGTCACTCGTGACGCTCTCCCTTGCTGTGATTTATTGTGGAATAAAACACAGTTGTTTTCCATTGCCTATATAGGCGCGCTGAGTTAGAATTTCCATCTCAAACCACTTTAAGATATATAATCTGATTTTACGTTCAAATTACCTGAATTAGTAGACGGTTGAATTTTTGGGTATATAATAAAAGCTCGTGTGAACTCGAGCCGAATATTTCACAATATAAAGTCAATTTCATTTTTTTTTTTTTTTTTTTTGGTTTTGGGTTTACGGCCCTTTCAAGATTATTTCACTCATATCAAGCCGATCGTTAATCAGAGGTGGGCGAAAACCGGAGTACCCGGAGAAAAACCACCTGATCTTCCGTTGCAGAACTTGGCGGCTCACATGTGACCCGAGCGTCAGTTGTAAAGTGGTGAGAGACCTAATGATCAAGAGTCAGCGCTCTTAACCACTAAGCCACGGAGGCCCGTCATATAAAGTCAATAACCTATAAATCTTATAAATAACGTCAGAAAACGTAGACCCCACACTAATATATCTGTCTGTACTTCGAAAACTAACTTGGTAGTCAAGGACTTTTTTCAGCTTATTATAATCAGAAATAGCATAGTCATAAAATAATAATTTTTGAAAAAATTCTATGTGCCAGTTAATTTGTCATATGAGATTGAGATGGAAATTTCGGCGATTTTTTTTCCTGATTCCCATTGCCCTCAGATTTTCAGGCGGTCCTTAAGTCTAAACGGTCTAAACGAAGCTGGTGACCTATCCTTATTTTTGCATTTTTGGATGTAACATGTGTAGGTCTACTCCTATGCAAAATTTAAAATCATTATATGGGAGAGCCCTTTTACGTATTCTTGACCTTAAAATTGTACCATTTTGCACAAAACGGCAGGCTCTGTGAGCTGCGTAAAACCAAACGTCACCGAATGGAAAGCGACGTTATATGATGACGTCGGGTTTCCGTATATTGCAGAATTGTCGCAAATTTTTGACGTTTTCCAATCAGACGTTGTGTTACATACGTAAGTGCATTAGAATAAGTATTTGCAGTATTCAATTGTTAATCGTAACTCCCCTGCAGGCACAAAACGTTGACTCAACGTTGAACTAACGTTGAAACAACGTTTTCAACGTTGTTTCAACGTTAGTTCAACGTTGGGTGCCTGCTGGGGGACCTTTGCTTGAAAGATGCAATAAAGTATGTTTATACTATACCTACGGTATGAAAACGACATAAAATAACTAATAAATAGAGGAACTTACATGGGCGTTAATGTATTATTGAATTTGATAAACCAGTGGAGAAAAATGAATAAAATGCGAGGCTTCGCCGGGCATTTTATCCCTCTTCCTAAACGAGTTT
This sequence comes from Lucinisca nassula, assembly GCA_963580285.1. Taxonomy (NCBI): domain Eukaryota; kingdom Metazoa; phylum Mollusca; class Bivalvia; order Lucinida; family Lucinidae; genus Lucinisca; species Lucinisca nassula. Next base: position 65,221,574 of record OY757012.1, on the reverse strand, counting down.
AAAAAAATCACAAATACACGCGCACGAATGCAAGATTCTATTGATCATATGACATTTAAAACGCATTTAATTCACGATTTTTGTACAAAAATGTCACTATTCTGTCATTAGTAAACGCAACGTCGTTAAGGGCGTCGTGCATGTAACGTTACGGAGTGTATCTAACTAATTTGAAAAATTATATATTACACTTTTGCTGGTACTTTAAGTATTTTGGGGGAAATAAAAATGATATTTTCCTGCAGGGAAAACATTCCTTTCAGGCGGGGATATATTTCCTTTCGAACGTGATCATGCACTATGACGCGCAAAAATCGGGGCAAATTACGTCACGTCACAGCGCTAATTGCTTCAGTTTTAGACGTTAGAAAGGCAAAAAAAACAAAAAAAAAACGGGCCATTTAATAAATGTAATATAAACATTAATACATCTTTAGTTTTGAATTCAGGAAATATTTCCCTCGAAACTTGCAAATCTTATAAACAAACTCGTGCATTCGCACTCGTTAGTTTGCTTGATTTGCGAGTCTCTCGGGGAAATATTTCTCGTATTTAAAACTAAAGATGAATTAATCTCTATATATTTACATTTCCAGTGTAAAGTCTAATGTAAACCTATAGAAAACAATTGCGTTTATACGCCCATGAACGCATCAAATCACATGATTTTCAGTGACGTTAAGTGACGTCATTCTTAACCATTGTTCTCTACGGGCGTTGATGACGTCAACGCTGCTCCGCTCTTTGTAGAAAAACAGCGTGTAAATGTTTTTCAGCTTTAAAAGTTTGCCCTACAAGCATTTGTTCGCCCATTGATGAGGGGCAAATAATGTAAATATAAAAAATAAACTTAATTTTTCTGCTTTTCATGAAAGTATGAACGACAGTGGGTCGCGAGCAAAGTTTACATGAACCCCTTCGGGGTTCATTTACTTTGCACGCGACCGACGGCGTTCATACTTCCATGAACTGCTGAAAAATAAATTTCATTTCTTAATTAATCCACCAGTGGATTATCGAATTTATTGCACGGCGTTATTACATTCACAGACGCGACGTCATATGATAAAGTGTTATTATTATTATTATTAATAATATTATTATTATTATTTTTCGATAGTTGCCTCTGTTTGGCTGTTTCACGTGTTTTTGAATTTTAATTATTTCTCTCTTTTCCTGATAAATCCGTACAACTATACAAAAAAGCTAGGTCTACGCTTAGCATATATTAACTGTGAATGTCCAGAAATATGTTTTATACAATTTACCGCCTTTGGCAAAATTCAAATTGCCAGTCTGGAACTTTGTGATACAACTAGACCATGTGCGTTTCCATCCTTGTCTGGTTTGTTTTTCTGCAACGGAGTTTAACGGCCCAGTCAACACTATATTAGGTCATTTTTGAGCCGGTCAGTTTACATATCCACACTTTTCCTGGGCAGGCTTATACGTAAACGGTTAACCAGTACAGTGCACATTCTTTCGCCAGAAACTGACAACTGCCCTTCTTGAATCAGCGGAAATCCTTGACTGGTACTTGTGGACGCCATCAAACCAGTGCGAAGTGTTAAGTTCATGACCAGTTGACTCAAACCGTCCCGTCCAAGCGCTTATACAAGTCCAAACGTCATGACGATACAGAAAATAATTTAACCCTTATCTTGCTGTTCACGACAACCCCTATCTTTGCAAACAGTGTAGAAGCCATCTGATCAGGATCTACACTGTTTGGCATTCAGTTTATGAATTTGTAGCAATAAATTACATTATGTAATTTGATTGGTTGATAGACAGAAATGGGCGTGGCTTAAATGAATATTCAGCAAGATAAGGGTTAAATGCTTAACATATTGATAGGGTTCTAAGTAAAAGAAATGTTGCTAACGGCGAGACTAGTCTTTTCAGCTCCCCATAGCCGAAGGCTCCTGGGATAGCGGTCCATCGTGGTCAAGATTTTGTAGATGTATAAATTGTATTAGACAGCAAACATGGGCTTGTACAAATGTGATACAATACAATGCCAGAGCTCTGTCGATGAGCATCTTTTTTGTATGAAACCTTTTACTTTTTATGGGCCCATTTGGCTAGTACAAATGTGATAGCAATTCTGCACCAGAGCTCTGCCAGTGGGCCTCATTTTTCTTTTAGTGAGGTTTATACTTGTTTGGGTGCCCCCGCCCACCGGGGCTTGAAGAAATATATGGGCTGCATGATGCTTCCACGCAGAGCTGAAACCGACCCGCACACGAGTACCGGTAACCCACTTGGAGGATCTATGCCTGCCCAGGCAAAGCGGTGCGCGAGTCGGAGCGCCCATGGTTATAAACCCTATCATTTCATCCCAATGTCGGGTAAAAGTCCCACAAAATTGGAAGTAACGTCTCCAAAATGACATTTACAGTGTTCACGGGGACGTTAAACCTCATATCAGACAAAATATACTTGTTATGGGCCTCATTTTCTTTTTGTGAAAGCGTATACTTGTTGTTGCATTATAATATGAAGGTCAACCTGCATTGTGGGTAACTAATGGTTGTACTTCCGTGTTAAACCCTAAGTCTATAGTGTTTACGCCCATGGGCATAGACAATAACTCACTGCAAGCACTCCAAGCATGTGATTATTATTATTATTATTATTATTATTATTATTATCAACATCATTATTATATGAAAGAAGGTCAGTTAAATTACATTCAATGTGTCAGTAGTAGGGCTGGCTAATTGGAGCTGAAAAGATAATCGATTATCAGTCCTGTCATTGCGATCGATAATCGATCAGTAATCGCTAAGGTTTTTGTCATAATTTTACCTGTCTGGCTTTTTGTCTGAGCATGACTCTTACCATATGTTGCACTTTACCATATGTATAATTGAACAGACAGACCTGAGCAAACAGTGTAGACCCAGATGAGACGCCGCAGACTGCGGCGTCTCATCAGGGTCTGCACCGTTTGCCACTCATCCAGCTATTTTAGGCATAACTTTGGGTAATAAATTGTACTTAACAAGTAATCGATTATCATCAAATCAGAAATGATAATCATTTGTGTGGGATTTATCGATCGATTAATCGATTATATTAATTAGTCAGTAATAAGAATTCTGATTCTGAGGTCGATTGTCAGTCGACCCAGAGTTAACAATACTACCAGACCGGCATTGCTGTGTCCACATGGCTGTCACTGAACCGAATGGCTTCAAGTTCTTAAGGTAACCTGTCACTGGTGGGTAAATAGGGGCTACCTCAATGAAACAAAGGTAAACCCGTTCGCAAACCATCCGTGAAGCCTGCCTCTTAATAACTTTGGACAATTACAATTTTTAGGTGTGTCAGATTTGTTCTATAAGTTAAACAACAATGCGTATACTTAAGGGTAATGGGATCACAGGGCAGATTTTTCCCGCCATTTTTCAAACGGAGACAACTTTCGGAATTTCCTGTTAGCTTTTCTATCAGCCCTGTCCTACTGAAACAGTGAGCAAGCAATTTTTTTCCTTTAAGAGTTGGCCCCTATTGACATGGGAGACAAAATACTTTCACAGGAGTTGCCTACCCTGAAGATGCATCCATTCCCGTTAACGTAAGCCGTGTAGCAGCATCTGATCTGCCTCTACAGTGTTTACTAATGTTCCAATTTCGGAGCGCTAGGCATAATATAAGTAAACCCTTATCTTGCTGAATATTCATCTAAGCCACACCCATTTCTGTCTATTAACCAATCAAATTACTTGATGTAATTTATTGCTACAAATGAATAAACTGAATGCCAAACAGTGTAGATCCTGATCAGATGGGTACAGAAGCCATCTGATCTGGATCTACACTGTCTACAGAAGCCATCTGATCTGGATCTACACTGTTTGAAAAGATAGGGGTTGTCATGAACAGCAAGATAAGGGTTAAAAGTTGTAATCAAAGCAAAGGACCCAGCAAATATCGGCAAGTGTTTTTAGTTAGTTTTTTTTTTTTTTCTCAAAATTTAATTGTCAAAATCCAATTTGCCATTTTTACTAGCATACACACAGCGAGAATCAACTATTGTTGTTTTATTGTCGTCGTCGTCGTTGTTGTTGTTGTTGTTGTTGTTGTGGTGGTGGTGGTGGTGGCGGCGGTGATGGTCTTCTTCTTCTTCTTCTTCTTCATCTTCTTCTTCAAATATGAAGAAGCCTTATTTAAAGTCTCATAAAAGAAAGTTTCTCACATACAGGGTCGGGTGCGATAGCGGCACTACCCTGGGGACTTTTCCAAATCATGGCTCACAGTTGCACAGGTAGGCATTAGAATTAGCGTTTGCTTTCTTCTGGAATTTTCACGCTAGGTATTAGGCCCCCGCCCATAGGGGCTTAAAGAAATATATGGACTGCATGATGCTTCCACGCAGAGCTGAATCTGGCCCGCATACTAGTACTGGTAAACCGCTTAGAGGATCTAAGCCTGTCCAGGAACCGCGGTGCGAGGCTAATAAACCCTATTGGTTTCATTGGACGACAGGACTGGAGATGTCATTTCATCCCAATGTCGGTTAAAAGTACCACAAAATTGAAAGCAACGTCTCCAAAATGACCTTTACAGTGTTGACGGGGACGTTAAACCTCAAATCAAATCAGGTTATCTCAAATGTCACCCTGTATCGATTTCTCCTAGCCATGTATAGGAAAACAATAATAGGACTCAAAATAAAAAACAAAGGTTCTGTGATAAACGTGCTCCCAGCAAACACACGCCGCTAGGACAACGTTAAATCAACGTCGGCACCGACGTCGTTGCACCGACATCGATCTGACGTCATAATTACGCCATGCGCCTGCTGGGTTGTTGTTGTTACTGCTAGTGCTGGTGTGTTGTTATCAGCCAACACTATAAATGTCATGTTGGTGTCGGCCATTGAAGTTGCGCAATATTCTTTAGCGCTGCAGGTTTATACCTCTTACGCGAATTAATAATATATACTGCTCGTACATCCTACGAATGTTATCGAAATAAAACCCCTACAGGACCTATTGTCCTCTGTTTTAATAAAAGACTATGTCTAACTGACCAAGAGGCCCATTACGCACACCAGAGTTCAAATGAGCTAAATGGCCTGCGCCTTGGTGGCCATATTAACTTTTTCGATAGACTATTCAATGTAAAGACACGGAACTTACCAGCAGCACATCTGCTAGTGTTTGGTGTCAGCCCACTCCAGGGGTTGGTCCCTTGCTTGGATCCTTTTTGGGGTTGACAAAGGCCAGTAAATGACATTTACCTTTAGAATTGATTAACTTTCATGCAGCTGATTGCAAATAACAATTCTGATTCCAAAGGCTACAAAAGAATCAGAAATATCTACTGGTTTGCCTTTTTTTATTTTAATACAACTATCTAGGTGACCAAATTTGACCTTTATGCAAAATAGGTCAAGGTTTATTAAAGGTCACCATTGTATGACCAGAGTCCCCAATGCTGTATACCAAGTCTGAAGGTTATCGGTCATTTGGTTCCTGAGAAAAAGATTTTGAAAGGTTATTACCATATATTGACGTGACGGTCATCATGATCATAAGGCCTATACTCCGCGAACAAACTTTCTTTCTCCCAGCCCATGAAGGCTCCACATGTAATTTGATTTCAATTTGCCTGGCAGTTTCTAAGGAGATGTCATTTTAAAATGTTGATGACGCAGACGGCACAGACACAGATGACCACTGGTGAGCTAAAACATATACATCTTTGACTTTTTCCTTACAAAAGTCTATATGACCAAATTTGAACTTGGCGTAAAATAAGTTAAGGTCATCCAGGGGTCATCATTTGAACAAATGATTGCCTAGAGCCTCCGAGGCTACACAACAAATTTTATGACAATGGACTCACTGCTTCCAAGAGCCGGTTTCGGTAGCTCAGTCGGATGCGCGTCTGACTGGTGATCAGGAGGACGCGGTTTGGTACCTGTCGGGGTCGGCAACATTCTTTCGTGGAGATTGATCATGAAATCTTTTCTACGGTTTTTCTTTGTCTTTCGCTGATTCAAGAAGGGCAGTTGTCAGTTTCTGGCGAAAGAATGTGCACTGTACTGGTTAACCGTTTACGTATAAGCCTGCCCTGGAAAACTGTGGATAAGTAAACTTACCGGCTCAAAAATCGCCTAAAATGGTGTTGACTGGGCCGTTAAACTCCAATACAATCAAACAAAACCACTGCTTCCAAAGAAGTGTTTTGAAGGTTTTTTTTTTCCTAATATGGACATAGCAGCAATATTTGTCATGTAACCAAACTGATATTAATCAATTTTCATTTCTATGTTCCTAAAGTTTCCTCATGAAATTTTGTTACATACGAACTAGTGGTTTCTGAGAAAAATAGGTTTTAATTTTCCTATGATGAATGATATTTGGCAAAGGTCTATGAAATGACCTTGATCTTGAAAACTCATACAGTTTCATATGTTCATTTAGTTTACTGCATCTACCAACTTTAGGATCACAGACTGCGATAATTTATGAAAACTACTTAGTTTTGACCTTTTAAATTTTTCCCATAAAAAGGTCTATGTGACCAACTTTGACCTTGACATAAAATAGGTCAAGGTCATCTAGGGGTCATCATTTGAAAAACTACGATTGGCTCGAGTCCACAATGCTACATACCAAGTTTCACAAAAATCGGCCCACAGGTTCTGGAGAAGAAGATTTTTGAAGGGTTTTACCTCATATGGGCATGGCATTCATGTGAGCAATTGCTATTATTCAATTTTCATTTCTTTGTTTCTGAAAGCTTCCTTATAAAATTGTTTACATATGGCCCCATGGTTTCTGACAAAAACAGTTTTGAATTTCATATCTGAATGACCTTGAGACGAGGTCAAGCAATGACCTTGGTCTTCAATACTCATGTATTTTCATTTACTCCTTTCGCTAATTGCGTGTACTCATCAATGACTGTAATAATTTCCGAAAATACTTTTGAATTTTCCTCATATTAAAACCTATGTGACCAAATTTTACCTTGACATAAAATAGGTCAATTAATCCGAGGGTCATCATTTGAACAAATTATGATGGGCCAGGGTCCCCAATGCTACATAGCAAGTTTCATGACAATGGGCCCACTGGTTCCGGAGAAGATTTTTGAAGTTTTTTTTTTTTTTTTTTTTTTACCTTCTATGGGCATGGCGGCCATCTTGGTCATGTGGCCAAACTCAAATTAATCAGTTTCATTTCCTTGCTCCTAAAAGCTTTCATATGAAATTTGGTCATAAATGTCACCAGTGGTTTCTGTGGAAAACAAGTTTCAATTTTCATATCTGAATGACATTGGGCCAAGGTCAAGGAACGACCTTGACCCTGAATACTCTTGTAGTTTCATCCAATCATTTAGCTCACTGCATCTGCCAATTTTCAGATCACAGGCTGCAATAGTTTACAAAACATAGTCAGTTTTGTTTTTTTCCCACACAAAAGTTTATGCGAACACATTTGACCTTGGCGCAGTAATAGGTCAAGGTCATCCGAGGGCCATCATTTGAACTAACTATGATGGCCACCGAGTCCCCAATGCTACCTACCAAGTGACCATGACAATCTGCCCACTGGTTCTGGAGAAGAAGATTTTTGAAGGGTTTTTACCTCATATGGGCATGGCGGCCATCTTGGTCATGTGACCTGGACCCCGCTCCCATGAAATTTGACTTCAATCTGACAGCCAAGATGTTTGAAAATGTTGACGACGACGGCGACGACGACGGACCACAGCCTACCCTAAAAGCTCTTCCGGAGCCTTCGGTTCTGGTGAGCTAAAATACATTCCTTGGTTTAGGGAAAAAGGCAAATATTAGCAGGGAAACTCATCAGGGCTTGAAGAAATATATGGGCTGCATGATGCTTCCACGCATGATGAATCCGAACCGCACACGATTACTGGTAAACCGCTTAGAGGATCTAAGCCACAGATGCTTGGGGTCAGGTCACACAAATAAGTATTTGAGCCTTGATAGTAAAAAGGACGTTTTTTAAAACTTTGTCTAGAAGTTCCTAAACATGTTTTATGATGATGGTAAGTGTTCCAATTATAGCAAAATGCAAAAATAACTTTGAAAAAAAAAAAAAAAAAAAAAAACATTAGCAAGTGACCTGACCCCAAGCATCTGTGATCTAAGCCTGTCCAGGCAAAGCGATGCGCATGAGTCGGCCCGTCCATGCTTATAAACCCTATTGGTTTCATTGGGCGACAGGGCTTGAGATGTCATTTCATCTCAATGTCGGGTAAAAGTCCCACAAAATTGGAAGCAACGTCTCCAAAATGACCTATACAGTGTTGATAGGGACGTTAAACCTCAAATAAAACATAAAACAAACACTCAAGACCGGCTACCAAACGCGTTGCCAAGCCACATAAAAAGTGATTTGGTAAACCGACAAGAATTAGCTTTTACAAAAAGCTTGAGTCTACGCTTTGTGTAGTCATAGCTAGGATTGGAAAGTAAAATGATATTTTTTTTTCATGCGTTTGTTGTATTGCATGCCAGAAAATATGGAAGTGTGTAACAGCCACAGATTTCCATACATACAAACAAAACTACCAATCTTTCACAGTTATTGATAACGACTCGTACGTTTCCGTTATCTTTAGTTTCACTTTGTATGGTGACCTTATGGGGAAAACGTCATACCAGCTAGCCGTCTAACAATCTTTTCTAAAAATATGAAAACAAACCAAAACAGATGCACTGTATTATGAGAGCAAAGTCAATCCGTACCATATGTGTAAGACTTTCCAGCCATTTCCGGGTTTTAATTATTCTGACAATTAACAACGATAACCAATCAATAGAAAATGACACTCATTATCTGGTGACCTAGTTTTTTTAACCCAAGTAACCAAGTATCGAACTTGACCTAGATTTCCAATAAGCAAACATTATGAGCAAGTTTCATTAAAATTGGGTCAAAAAATATAACCTCTACAATGTTAACAAGTTTTTCATTTGATTTGACCTGGTGACAAACTTGACCTAGATTTCATAGATGCAAACATTCTGGGAAAGATTGATCAAAATTGGGCAACAACTGGGACCTCTATAATGTTAACAACGTTTTCCTTTGATTTGACCTGGTGACCTAGTTTTTTTTAACCTCAATTGGCCCAGTATCGAAGCTGACCTAGATTTTATTGGGGCAAACATTCTGAGCAAGTTGCATTTAATTGGGTCAAAACTGTGACCTCTAGAGTGTTAACCTGTGTCCTGTAGAGATCACAATTGTGACCAAATTGTGATGAAACCTGCACATAATTGGAAGTAATGTCTCCAAAATGACCTTAATAGTGTTGACGGGGACGTTAAACCTGAAGTGACCCTGTATCAAACTTGACCTAGATTTGTTGACGGGGACGTTAAACCCCAAGTGGCCCAATATCAAACTTGACCTAGATTTTTCGCCCCGCCCATCGGGGCATTGAGAAATACATTGGGCTGCATGTTGCTTCCACGCAGAGCTGAAACTGACCCCTCATGGGTACAGGTAAACCGCTTAGAAAGACTAAGCCTGCCCAAAGTGGTGTGCGTCAGAACGTCCAGTGCATATAAGCCTTTTGGTTTCATTGGGCGGCAGGGCTTGAGATGTCATTTCATCTCAGTGTCGGGTAAAAGTCCTACAAAATTGGAAGCAACGTCTCCAAAATAACTTTAATAGTGTTGGCGGGGTCGTTAAACCTCAACTCAAACAAACAAATTGACCTAGACTTTAAATGAGGCAAAAATTTTGAGCAAGTTTCATTTAAACTTGGTCAAAACTGTTACCTCTAGTCTGTTAACAAGCTTTTCATTTGGCTTGACCTGGTGACCTAGTTTTTTACCCCAAGTGACCCAGTATCAACTCTGACCTAGATTTCACAGATGCAAAGATTCTGTGCAGGATTCATCAAAATTGGGACACAATTGCGACCTCTACAGTGTTAAGGGTTTCCTAGTTGTTGAATCAAAGTGACACATTATAAAACTTGACATAGCTTTAATGGAGGCAAACATTCTGAGCAAGTTTCAAAACTGTGACCTCTAGAGTATTAAAAAAGGTTTTCCTAAATGTAAATGACCAGTATCGAACTTGACCTAGATTTCATAGAGGCGAACATTCTGAGGAAGATTCATTAAGATTGTGTCAAAACTGTGACCTCTACAGTGTTAACAAACTAATTGTTGACGACGGACGACGACGGACGACGACAGACACAGGGTGATAAAAATAGCCCACCCTGAACCTTGCTCAGGTGAGCTTAAAACAAAACGAAACAAAGCAAAAACAAACAAACAAAAATAAATAAAAAATATAAATAAAATAATAATAATAAAAAAAAACCCCTCAATTATCAGAGTAGTAGCTAGTCTAGCTTTCCGCTTGTGATGTTTTCAGTATGGTGGAGTTGTTTTATGTTTGTATTTCTTTCCCCTTTTTGGGTCGATTGGTTTCAATCGACCCAATGTTATAAAAGACAGAAACTGAATTCGTGTTGTTGTCCACGTTACTATCGAAATCAATGTAACTTATTTATAGAAAATAGCAGAGTTAGTTCAGCGTGTTGCGTAAAAGGGTTATCTGTAAAATCAGGGCTTGAATCATGGTTTGGGCTTGGCAAACAGTGCAGAATGCGGCGTCTGATCAGGGTCTACACTGTTTGCTTACAGTACAGGAATTTTTTAAGGGTGAGCCACCAAAAAAAAACGCAGCGTCTGATCAGGGTCTACATGGTTTGCTTACCGCACAGGAATTTAAGGGTTAAATGTCTAAGTGTAAGTCCTCGTTCCAAATCTACATTCGGAGACAATCGACCCACCAGTGCGCTGAGTGTTTTGATTGTTATTCGATTCCATATCAGTAACAAAACTAATCATCCTAGTTCAAGTACTGATATATGTGGCATCAAAATCAGGTTTTGTGTGTTTTGTTTGATTTGAGGTTTAACGTCCCCGTCAACACTGTAAAGGTCATTTTGGAGACGTTGCTTCCAATTTGTTGGGACTTTTACCCGACATTGAGATGAAATGACATCTCAAGCCCTGCCGCCCAATGAAACCAATAGGGTTTATAAGCATGGACGGGCCGACTCGCACCGCTTTGCCTGGGCAGGCTTAGATCCTCTAAGCGGTTTACCAGTACTAGTGTGCGGGTCGGTTTCAGCTCTGCGTGGAAGCACCATGCAGCCCATTTATTTCTATCAAAATCATGTAGAAATAGTAGAAGCCTTCATGGTGTAGTGGTTACGATACTCGCCGGTCGCAGGATCGATCCCGGGCTTCTCAAGACTTTCGAATGCGTCTATAAACTGAGGTCCCGTCTCCGTATGACCTTAGCTGCTGGTGGGACGTAACTCTCAATCACTCATGTAAAAAAAAAGACTGGGCTCCATAGCTGACTGCACATGAGTACAGTTAAACCGCTAAGAGGATCCTGCCCAGGCAAAGTGGTGTTAGTCAGACAGTCCGTATACATAAACCCTTTTTTGTTTCATTGGGCGGCAGGGTCTGAGATGTCTTTTCATCTAAGTATCGGGTAAGAGTCCTACTTAATTGGAAGCAATGTCTCCAAAACGACCTACAGTGAAACAGCGATGGCTCGAACATCTTGGGATCATGAAAACTGTTCGAGACAGGGGTAGTTCGAGCTACTGAGGGTTATTCATAGAGTCATGCCAGGAAGCATAATGCTTACCCTGCCAGCAAAGAAAGTCGGGCCAAAGTCGGGCCGAAAGCGATACGACGTTGCCACGTCGTATCGCTATCGGCCCGACGATGGCCCGACAATCTTTGCTGGGTGGGATATATATGAAAATAAGGCATGTTGTGTGTACTCATTAGACTCGCCTTATCGAGGCGATTCTAATCGGTTCACACAACATACCTTTCCACAATGAAAAATCTTTCTAAATTATAGCTTGTTTGTTTGATTAAAGATTTAACGTCTCCGTCAACACTGTAAAGGTCATTTTGGAGACGTTGCTTCCCATTTTGTGGGACTTTTACCCGACATTGAGATGAAATGACATCTCAAGCCCTGTCGCCCAATGAAACCAATAGGGTTTATTAGCATGGACGGTCCGCTTCGCACCGCGGTCCCTGGAGAGGCTTAGATCCTCTAAACCGTTTACCAGTACTAGTGTGCGGGCAGGATTCAGCTCTGCGTGGAAGCATCATGCAGCCCATATATTTTTCAAGCCCCTATGGGCGGGGGCCGCATAAATTATATCCCAGCCAGCAAAGAATGTCGGGCCATCGTCGGGCCGATAGCGATACGACGTCGCAACGTCGTATTGCTATCGGCCCGACGTTGGCCCGCTTTTTTGCTGGTAGGGTAAGCATTAAGTTTCCTGGTATGACTCTATGAATAACCCTCAGTAGCTCGAACTACCCCTGTTTCGAACAGGTTTTCATGATCCCAAGATGTTCGAGCCATCGTTGTTTCACTGTAGGTCATTTTTGGAGACATTGCTTCCAATTAAGTGCGACTTTTCCCCGATATTTAGATGAAATGACATCTCAGGCCCTGCCGCCCAATGAAACAAAAAGAGTTTATATACATGGACTGTCTGACTCACACCACTTTGCCTAGGCAGGATCTCTTAGCGGTTTACCAGTGCTCATGTGCGGTCGGTTTCAGCCCTGCGTGGAAGCACCATGGAGCCCAGTCGATGCCACATATATCAATAATTGAACTGAGATGATTGGTGTTTGTTTGATTTGAGATTAAACGTCCCCGTCAACACTGTAAAGATCATTTTGGAGACATTGCTTCCTATTATGTGGGATTTTTACCCGACATTGAGATGAAATGACATCTCAAGCCCGGCTGCCCAATGAAACCAATAGGGTATTAGCATGGACCGAAAATAAGACATGTTGTATGCACTCATTAGACTCGCCTTATCAAGGCGCATGGTTCTAATCAGTGCACACATCATACCTTTTCACAATGAAAAATCTTTCTAAATTATACCTAATTATGTTTTATCAGGACCTACGGAAAGCGGGGCTTGGAGAAATAAATGGGCTGCATGATGCTTCCAAGCAGAGCGGAAACCGACCGCACACGAGTACTGACAAACCGCTTTGAGGATCTAAGCCTGCCCAGGCGAAGCGGTGCGAGTCTGAACGTCCATGCTTATAAACTCTGTTGGTTTCATTGGTCGGCAGGACTGGAGATGTCATTTCATCTGAAAGTCGGGTAAAAGTCCCACAAAATTGGCAGGAACGTCTCCAAAATGACCTATACAGTGCTGACGGGGACGTTAAACCTCAAATCAAACAAACAAAACCTACGGAAAGCATTTTCTAGGGACTCAAGAATGTGCTCGAATCAGGCATGGTAAACGAGCAATTGGTGTTCGAGCCATCGAAGTTTCACTATATATAGTGTTGAGAGGAACGTTAAAGCCAAACAAGAGCATTAAAACTATTTAGAGGTCAGTGTCTTTTATAGATTTTACGACTAGCGTTTTTATCTTTATTTTTTTATTTAAAAGAACGACCACATGATATAGATATGGAAGTGACATGCAATTTATTTTGATATGTTGTGCGAGCAAGATAATATCTTATGCACACAAGAAATAATCTTGTGCGAACAACATAATATCTTGTGCGTACAAGTTATTATTTTGTGCGCACAAGATAATATCTTGTTCGCACAGCTTAATATCTTGTGCGCACAACATATTATCTTGTTTGCACAACATAGATATTGTGCGGACAACATAATATCCTGTGCGCACAACTTACTATCTTGTTTGCACAACATATTATCTTATGCGCACAAAATATTATCTTGTAGGCACAAGATAATATTTTGTGTGCACAAGTTGTTATCTTATTCGCACAACATAGCTCTTGTGCAGACCACAGGAGCTTGACGTAATAAAATTTAAAAGGCTTGTCCCTACGTTTCTATATAGAAACGTAGAGAACGTTTCTACATAGAAACGTAGAGACGAACCCTTTAATTGTAATGTACGTCAAATTCCTGTGGTGCAGACAACATAATATCTTGTGCGTACAGATATTATCTTGTTCGTACAACTTAAAATCTTGTGCGCTCAACATAATATCTTGTGATCTCAGGATATTATATTGTGCGCACAAGATAATATCTTGTTCACAAAACTTAATATCTTGTTTGCACAACATGTAATTTTGTTAGCACAATTTAATCAGACACACAAGATATTATGTTGTCCGCACAAGATCCATGTTGTGCAAACAAAATAATATGTTTTGCGCACAAGATATTAAGTTGTGCGAACAAGATAATATATTGTGCGCACAAGATATTATGTTGTCCGCACAAAATATGTTATGTTGTCCGCACACGATGTGCGTACCACATATTATCTTGTGCGCACAAGATAATATCTTGTTCGCACAACTTAATATCTTGTTCGCGCAAAAAAAAAAAAAATCATGTCCCTTCCTGGGTTCCGTATTATAACTGTCAAATATAGCCTATGTGTTACCACCACATTCTTCGCTTAATCCGCCAAAATACACCTTTGATCATACGACAGCTTAAATTTACAATAGTATATAGTCTCTCGTACGTTTATCACGCGAGGGCCTACCCAAACTAATCCCTTTCATAAATATATTTACAGTTGTGTGTACACACTGTCGGATCCCTATATAGACATGTTACTTCCCTAAATCTTTATTTACCCATAACGAACATATTTTAATAATAAAGACGTATTCGCTTATCTTTGATTATATGACTGCACATGCGCGTCGTAAGTTCGTGCTACAGACGTCCCTGCAGGCACAAAACGTTGACTCAACGTTGAACTAACGTTGAAACACGTTGTTTCAACGTTAGTTCAACGTTGAGTGCCTGCTGGGGTATTGTTTCTTTCTTTCTTTTTCTTTCTTTTTCTCTTTCTTTCTTACTTTCAATTTCGCCTTAACCCATTTTGTAGAAACGGGTACCCTGGCAAACAGTGCAGGCCCAGATCAGACGCCGTAGAACGCGGCGTCTGATTAGGGCCTACACTGTTTGCAAAAAGTTCAGCCAATTTCCAAATAAATTTTGATGAAAACACAACCGGACACCCCTAAATTTTGAAATGCACTCGCTATATATAAGGTGGAAGATTCCATTTGGTCCAAAAAGGGTTAACCCCAGAAGGGGACACGGACGGTGTACGTTATACACACTCCAGATTGTCATAGTTATAGGTCACGGCAGGTTAGATAACAAGGATCGTCCCAGCAGGCACTCAACGTTGAACTAACGTTGAAACAACGTTGAAAACGTTGTTTCAACGTTAGTTCAACGTTGAGTCAACGTTTTGTGCCTGCAGGGGTATTCCATCAGTAATTTAGCGCCCGGAGAAATGGATCGGGCTGCATGGTGATACTGCGCAGAACTCGAGTACAGGTAAACCGCTTAGGTACAAGCCTGGCCAGGAAATGTGGCGGTAGGACGGTAGGGCTAGAGATGTCATTTCATGTCAATGTCGGGTAAAACACCCACAAATCCGAAGCAACGTCAGCTTCTACAGCTTACATACAGTATATACAGGATGCTGGGAAAATAATAATAATAATAAAAACTCGGAGTTTAATGGCCCAGTCATATCGTGCCGGTCAGTTTATATTTTGATAAAATGTGTGCATTCTTTTGTCTGTGAGTGAGTGTTTGAGTTTTACGTCCCACCAACAGGTCATACAGAGTCGGGACCTCGGTTTGAAGATTCGTCCGAAAGTCTGGATAAGCCCAGGATCGGTCCTGCGACCCCTGGTTTACAAGGCCAGTAGCGTAACCATTGCACCACGGAGGCTTCTATTCTTTTGTCAGAATCTGACAACTGTCCTTCTTGGATAGAAAGGCCTTAGAAAAGATTTCATTATCACCCTAAATGAAAGATTGTTGCCGAACCGGTGGTGATCGAACCCGCGATCGTCAGACGCGCATCCAACTGAGGCACGGAGGCCGACATACTACTGTTACTACTACTACTACTACTACTACTACTACTACTACTACTACTACTACTATGGCCCCCGTCCATCGGGGCTTGAAGAAATATATGGGCTGCATGATGCCACCACGCAGAGCTGAAACCGACCCGCACTCGAGCACTGGTAAACCGCTTAGAGGATCTAAGCCTGCCCAGACAAAGCGGTGCGAGTCGGCCCGTCCATGTTCATAAACCCTACTGGTTTCATTGGGCGATAGGGCTTGAGATGTCATTTCATCTCAATGTCGGTTAAAAGTCCCACAAAGTTGGAAGCAACGTCTCCAAAATGACCTTTACAGTGTTGACGGAGACGTTAAGCCTCAAATCAAACAAACTACTACTACTACTACTACTACTACTACTACTACTACTACTACTACTACTACTACTACTACTGACGGGCCTCTGTGGCCTAGTGGTTAAGAGCGCTGACTCTTGATCATTAGGTCTCTCACCGCTGTGGTTCGAGCCTCGCTCGGGTCATATGTGAGACGCCATGTTCTGCAACGGAAGGTCAGGTGGTTTTTCTCCGGTTTTCGCCCACCTCTGATTAACGATCGGCTCGATATGACTGAAATAACCTTGAAAGAGCCGTAAAACAAAAAAAAAAAAAAAAAAAAAAAAAAAAAAAAACTACTACTACTAAATAATCAAAGTACTGAAAGTACTGAGAGGCGGGCGAGAAATGTCATTGCTTTACAACGCCCTTGGTTGGGACTTTATATCGGATTTATCTAAATCAAACTTCAAACAAAAAAACAAAAACCAAAACAAACCAAAAAAACAAACAAACAAAAAACAAACCAAAAAAAAAAAAAAAAAATAAAAAAAAAATGACTACAGTCTTTTTTACGCTCTAGTACATGTAATTGCTCTTGAATTTATCAATGAGTGTTTTTATCTTCATGCATGTCCAAAGAAACTCACTCTCATTACGAAAACATCCTATACAAATACATTGCCAATTTTTGGGCAAAAAAATAGAAATTTTAAGATGAAAAATTGTGATATTTTTCTTATTTCTGCTCAAAACATAGAATGCAGGGACTCGATAGAACCGCCTCGACGAGGCGGTTCTATCCAGTACCCACAATGTATGTTTTCGAGCAGAAATAAGAAAAATATAAAGTATACCCCCTTAAACCCCAGTTTTACTATATAAAAGTGAGGCATGAGGGGGTCAAAATTATATAGGTGTGTTCTCGTAATGTTTTTTTTTTCTAGCTGGAAGAAACTGTTATTTATTTATTTATTTATTTATTTATTTATTTATTTACATGTATCGTCCTGTATCTGAATTAATCTCCTCCGATTTTGCTTACTATCACGTATCTAGAGGTCCACCTACAAATTATCATTCTGTGTATTTAAAAAATCAGAAATTTCACTCGCGCATCGCACTCGTGATTGAGCTGATGTTTTCAACACACTCTTAGCAAACTTTTTTATACGACTGTTTCCAAATAAAATCAAAATACTGAGTTTGATTTATTTGACCTAATTATACTACAGTGTCAAACAGTTCGCCAGATCCCTGAGGGTTGAAAAGGGAAACACACCAAATGCGACGGAGGAAAGGAAACATAAATAATAAATAAATAAATAAATAAACAAGATGACCATGAGGCCCTAGTCGCTGCCCTGAGCCATCTGTAGATTTCAATCACCTGATGTTACATACCAAGTTTCAAGACAATCTGTCAAGTGATTCCGGAGATGAAGATGTTTAAGGTTTTTACCATAATAGGGCATGGTGGCCACCTTGATGTAAAATAGGTCACGGTCAACCTAATGTCATCATTGTTGCAAACTTGCTGGTACTCAGTAGCCAATGCTACATGCCAAGCTTCAGGATTCTGGAGGGCTAAATGGCCGAAACTAGCTAGCCTGGCCCAGAAAACATGTACACTTTATATTTTCCAGTTCTGTGGTGTATTTTCTTTGCTTCCAAAGGACAACCCTTTTAAAGAACATATTTAGTTGATGACCACATTTGTCATTCAGCCACCAAGTTTGCTGTCTGTGTTACAGAAGGCCAAGACAAGCTTCCTACGTTATATTGGTTACCTAAACTTCATAAAAGACCATACAAAGCACGGTTTATTGCAAATTCAAGCTCTTGTACCACCACTGAACTCTCGAAATTGTGGAGCGCTGTGTTGCAGCGGTAAGTTATCAGACTCTGGATCGAGAGGTACCGGGTTCGGTCCCCACGAGTGGCAAGTGTTGTTTCTTTGAGCAATTAAGGTGTAACTATACCGCATTTTGTGACACAGAGGCCTTTCTGATATCTTATCTTCACCAGTGTGTCTAAACCCCAAAGTTTTGAAACCGAAATGGATGATGGACAATACCCGGCAAACACAGCACATCCCCCTCCGAGCACACACCGACCGACGTAGCTCATGAGACATGTCAGCTGGAGGCATCAGGCAAGGGACGCCCGACCAAGATAGGCGCCCCCCACCGATTCAACATCTGCAAACATGGTCCACGCTCCACGGAAGTCCCGGGCATCAGGAAGGAGATGCCCAATGAAGCGATACTTGCAATATTTAAAATATGACAAAACGTGGTGACCAAATCCGCTAAGATACATGTCTCACTTGATATATGACAAGTCAGTCTTAGTTTTAGAAAAGTTGGAATTTTATACTGCAAAAGTTAAAGATATAATATAGTAATTTTTATTTGAGTCCGAAAGGTTTGCTACCTGATCGATCGGAAACCCAATCGTTTACAACTGTCAGGGTAAACTATCAAGTGACAAAAACAACCATCTCAGCTGTCTGACGTAACCAATCAATTACATTTCAGCCGTAGCTCCGCCTCTAAATATTGGACAGTACTTACTGATCGCAGATAACTCGACACTAGAGCGTCTTTAATTTTAACTGTTCATTAGCTCTTTCTACCCTGCTGGCTCGACGTTAATGGGAAGGCAGACTCGTGTCCTGACAATACAGGTCTACCCATAAACCTACGCTAGTTTTCCCGAATCACAATAAGCGTGACTGTTATAGATCGGGAATACAAAAGCGTCGGACTGGGATATATCACGTTAACAAACCCATATAATGAACTTCCCGGTAAACCCCACTTTATCAAGAGAAAAGTGGGGTTTGCAGGGGTGTACAATATCTAATAATGTTTTTTGTTCTGTCTAAAACCACTGATTGTGGGTACTCGCTGATAACCTATGCTCAAGCGGTTTTGAGCAGGTGCTGGTTCCGTAACGAAAACCCATAATCTGTGCTGATGAGTTTATAATGAATACTCACAATCTTTGTTTAGAAGAAATAAGAAAAATGTCACAAATCATGAAAGATAATCATAAATAAAAGGGAAGGTTTTGTTTAATATGTTTTCCATGTCTTATGACTGTTCCGTGTATCTTAAGCTCCGCTGAGCAAAGCTCGCGGGGAACTTATAGGATGGTAGCCTTGTTACAATGCAAAATGTAATTCTACATTTTGCGTGGACGCTACTCATCACTTTTAATTAACATTTTTAAAGTTTATTTGAGACGGGGCACAGCATTTCCAACAATTTACATGTGCGCCCAGCGAAGACTCTGATCAGCCTGCGCATTCGCAAAATGTAGTTATTTCTATGTTTTGCGGTTTTTTTTTTGTTGTTGTTGTTCTTTTTTTGCGTTGAGCACAGACGCAAAATGTAGAAATTACTACATTTTGCGTGATCACGTTAACAAGTCCATGTAATGCACACCCTGGAAAACCCCACTTTATATAGAGAAAATTTGGGTTTAAAAGGGTATACATTGTTTTCTTAGTTCTGCTCCAAAACATAATTGTGGGCACTGAGCACCTACTCCCATACATAAAAGTTCTGCGTTCCAGACTTTCATATTTTACATGCTGATATTTATGTTTTTGTGATTCTTCGGAACGTCGCATGCACATCTATAAAAAAAACAAATCTATAAATGAGTGCATGCGTACGTCCAACTTGTTGGACTAACGAGCACCCACAATCTATGTTTTTAGCAGAAATAAGACAAATATCACAATTTATCATATGAAAAGTTGAGAAGTTGTTTTTTTCAGAAGGTTTAACATAAATATATATATTCTATATTCTGCTCAAAACAGACTGTGGATACTCGTTAAAACCTCGAGGCTGATCCGTGTAACCAGCAGTCACAGTGTTGGTGCAGAAACGAGAAAGATTTGTTTTTGATTTGAGGTTTAACGTCCCCGTCGACACTGTATAGGTCATTTTGGAGACGTTGCTTCCAATTTTGTGGGACTTTTACCCGACATTGAGATGAAATGACATTTCAATCCCTGCCGCCAAATGAAACCAATAGGGTTTATGAGCATGGACTCGCTCCTGGGCAGGCTTAGATCCTCTAATCGGTTTACCAGTACTCGTGTGCGGGTCGTTTTCAGCTCTGCGTGGAAGCATCATGCAGCCCATCTATTTCTTCAAGCCCCGATGGGCGGGGGCCAAAACGAGAAACAATGAATGAACACTTGTATATACATGTATTAAAGTAGCGAGCAGGCACTCGACATTGAATAGAGCGTGGTAGCTCAATGGTTAGTGCACTTGCCTATGATGCTAGAGGCTCCCGGCTCGATTCGAGGCAGCGGTAATAAAACTGCGGTGTCGGAACAAGCTCCGGGTGAATGCCACAAAGTGCATCGTCCTCCGCATCGGGACGTTAACTGGGGAGGCCCATTCTGTGCAGGTTAAAGATCTCTAATTGCTGTGTATGTTTTCATCCTGCAAACCCGGAGCGTCAGTGACCGATCACACTAGAATTGAAAACGCTCCAATGTTGATTCGACCGATAGTAGAAAAAAAGAATTGAAAACGCTGTTCCAACGTTGAGTCAAGTTTTCGTTGGGGAGGGGGTGGTAGGCGGTCAAAATTACATAGGTGCGTTTTTATGGTTCGTATCAACGACGAGACGCATAAAAACCCTATTGGTTTCACTGGGCGGCAGCGATTGAGATATCATTTTAGCTCAATGTCGAGTAAAATTCCCACAAAATTGGATGATAAACCTAAAAGCAAACAAACTGACAGAAAAGCAGAAATATTGGTTAATTAAAGTCTGTTATTGGTCACATGAAATCTTGCAGAAAAGGAAAAATATTAGTTTCATGAGGGGAATGTCAACACCTGGCATTTTCCACCATTTTTTCAAAAGGGGACAACTTTCGGGACTTCCTGTTTGCTTTTCTATAAGCTCTGTCCCACGAAAAAAAAAAGGATCTACTCCACACCGTACAACCGGCTGCGTCGAAGACAGATTACTGTCTCTAAGACAGATCGCGGAAAACGTTTCATAGAAAGGGTAGGTGAAGTTTTTTTGTTTGTATAAATCAAGAAGGCAATTTGTTGACTTTTGCTGCTATTGGAGAAGAAACTAAATGTCTGGAGATACCGCAGCAAAATTCTGACTATATTTCAAAGCCAGATAAGGCTTTTCCAGTTCGTTGAAAAATATTTTCATCGAAAATTTAATGAATTTTTGTTTTCGGCTTAAAGTGTACGTCAACGGAACAAAATCTGTTACATTCACTTACTCATGCTAAATCTACGATTATTCAGCAGCATTTCTGCCACATTGGATCGTATAACTCGGTTAAATAAACAAACTACGCTCCCTTAAAGAGACCAGGTGTCAAGAAAATTGCTGTCTCTAACTACAGATTGTTTTTTATACGGCTGTCCACAAACACAGATCAGAGATTTCGAAGGCTAACATTGATGACAGATCAGACGATTTCGGTTACATCTTCAATAAAGCCGAATTCTGGATGACTTAACACCGGCAACTTCGGTGGAATCTATTTCATGCTAGCTCCAAGGCATTACTTGTAATAATGCTGCAATTTAGTACCATAGAGGCTGCTCTATAAGCATTTATATTTCCTGTCAACACACAAATTGTGCAATCAGTAGAAGCCTCCGTGGTGTAGTGGTTATGCAACTTGCCTTGTAAACCAGGATTCGCGGGAATGATCCCGGGCTTCTCCAGACTTTCGGATGTGTCTTTAAACCGAAGTCCCGTCTCCTTAGGTGACCTTAGCTATTAGTGAGACGTACAACTCTCTGTCTCTTTCTATCTCATTCTCTTGTGCAATCACTAAACATCTGAGGCGTTATTTGTTTAATTTTCTTCTGCCTGTACTTTTTCTTTCCTAGATGCCACACGGCTCAGCGATTTCTGTGTTGTAATTTGTTTGTTTGTAACGTCCCCGTCAACACTGTAAAGATCATTTTGGAGACGTTGCTTCCAATTTTGTGGGACTTTTACCCGACATTGAGATGAAATGACATCTCAAGCCCTGTCGCCAAATGAAACCAATAGGGTTAATTAGCATGGACGGTCCGCCTCGCACCGTGGTTCCTGGACAGGCTTAGATCCTCTAAGCGGTTTACCAGTACTAGTGCGCGGGCCGGATTCAGCTCTGCGTGGAAGCATCATGCAGCCCCTATATTTCTTCTAGCCCCTATGGGCGGGGGCGACACTCTGTGTTGTAATTAGTTAGGAATTCGATATTGAAAGTGAACAGCTGACGTTCGTGCAAATATCTGGTTGTGCCATTTTTAGCTCACCTGTCACGTAGACAAGCTGAGCTTTTGTGATCACTTTTTGTCCGTCGTGTGTGCGTGCGTCCGTCCGTGCGTCCATAAACAATTTCAAATAAGTATATCTCTAATACCCCATGGTCAATCTTGATCAAATTTCATGAGAAGCATCATCAGGTAGGGGGAAAGGCTGCATAAGGATGTTGGGCAGATCAGATTGGAATTCTGGTTGCAATGGCAACATATAGCTCCCTACAATGGGAAAAAAATTAAAATATCTTCTACTCTGAAACTACTGGGCCCAGAGCTTAGATATTTAGCTTGTAACAATGTCAAGTGGTCACCTACATATTTCCTGATAATCATGCCCCTGGGGTCCAAATTGGCCACACCCGGGGCCGCTTAACTCCTATAGACTCATAATGGAAAAAAAAAACTTCAAAAATCTTCTTCTCTGAAACCACAGGGCCCAGAGCTTAGATATTTAGCATGTAACAACGGCAATTGGTCACCTACATAATTCCTGCCAATCATGCCCCTCGGTTCCAAATGGGCCACGCCCTGGGGCCCCTTCGCTCCCATAGACTCATGATGGAAAAAAGCTTCAAAAATCTTCTTCTCTGAAACCACAGGACCCAGAGCTTAGGTATTTAGCATGTAGCAACGGCCAGTGGTCACCTGCATAATTCCTGCCAATTATGCCCCCTGGGGTCCAAATTGGCCACACCCCGGGGCCCCTTAGCCCCCATAGACTCATAATGGAAAAAAACTTCAAAAATCTTCTTCCCTGAAACCACAGGGCCCAGAGTAAATAAGAAATAGTGTGGGATAATTAAGGCGATTTTCGACTTTTATGTTGCAAATTTATGCTGTGTGTGTTCATTAGAATCGCCCCGTCGAGGCGATTCTAATGAGTGCACACAGCATATATTTTTATTATGGAACACCGAAAAGCTGTCCCAAAGTTACCTCCGTTATGCCTCCTGGCAGTAACCCTCAGTGGCTCGAACTGCCCCTGTCTCGAACAGATTTTCATTGTCCCAAAGGTGTTCGAGCCATTGAAGTTCAACTGTATGTAGCAATGTCAAGTGGTCTCCTACACTAATGATTTTCTGGTACACAGGTGAGCGATATGGGGTCATTGGGCCCTCTTGTTTTAACATCAAACGCCATGTATTTTTATTGCACGAACAAGGTTGCACAATGCAATAATGAACATTAAATAGGTCGTTTTGCAAACGGTGCAGAGGCGACCATGAACAACAAAATGGAACGTGCGTCTGTACTAACCAATTCAGTACCAGAAACCCCTAAAGAGGTACCTTTGCAAACAGTGCAGGCCCAGATCAGACACTTTGTCCATTTCGATATTTAGGGGTGTCGGGCTGTGTTTTCTTATAATTTACTCAGAAAATGGTTCAGCTTTTTACAAAGTGTATGTCCTGATCAGACGCCGCATTAACGCATTCTGGAGTGTCTTAAGGTGCATTATTGCATTGTGCAACCTTGTTCGTGCAATAAAAATACATGGCGTTTGATGGTAAAAAATGGCACAGCCAGATATTCGCACGAACGTCAGCCGTTAACGTTTACTTTCAATATCGAATTCCTAACCAATTACAAACCAGAAATCGCTGAGTCTTGTGACATCTAGGAAAGAAAAGGTACAGGCAGAAGAAAATTAAACAAATAACACCTCAGATGTTTACTGATTGCACAAGAGAGTAAGAGAGAATGAGAGAGAGAGTTGTACGTGTCACCAACAGCTAAGGTCACCTAAAGAGACGGGACCTCGGTTTAAAGACACATCCGAAAGTCTGGAGAAGCCCGGGATCGATCCCGCGAATCCTGGTTTACAAGGCAAGTAGCATAACCTCTACACCACGGAGGCTTCTACTGATTGCACAATTTGTGTGTGTGTGTGTGTGTGTGTGTGTGTGTGTGTGTGTGGTGTGTGTGTGTGTGTGTGTGTGTGTGTGTGTGTGTGTGTCTGTGTGTGTGTGTGTGTGTGTCTGTGTGTGTGTGTGTGTGTGTGTGTGTCGTGTTTAACGTCGCTTCCAACAATTTTTCAGTCATATCACGACGGTGTCTGGTTGCGACAGGGAGCTCAATGCTCAATTTTATAGTGCTGCCTCACTGAAGTATCATGTCCCAGACACATTACATGATACCACACCCAGTCACAATATCCTGACACTGGGTCGACCAGTCCTAGCTCTACCCCGAAAATCTGAGTGCCAAGCGAGGCGCAGCTAGTACCATTTTTAGCGACTTTGGTATGTCGCGGCCCGGGATCGAACCCGTGACCTCCCGTTCCCCGGAGCGGACACTCTACCAACGGAGCTATCGGGGCCGGTGCACAATTTGTGTGTTGACAGGAAATATAAATGATTATAGAGCAGCCTCTATGTTACTCAATTGCAGCATTATTACAAGTAATGCCCTTGAGCTAGCATGAAATAGCTTCCACCGAAGTTGCCGGTGTTAAGTCATCCAGAATTCGTCTTTATTGAAGATGTAACCGAAATTCTGATCTGTCATCAATGTTATCCTTCGAAATCTCTGATCTGTGTTTGTGGACAGCCGTATAAAAAACAATCTGTAGTTAGAGACAGCAATTTTCTTGACACCTGGTCTCTTTAAGGGAGCGTAGTTTGTTTATTTAACCGAGTTATACGGTCCAATTTGGCAGAAATGCTGCTGAATAATCGTAGATTTAGCATGAGTAAGTGAATGTAACAGATTTTGTTCCGTTGACGTACACTTTACGCCGAAAACAAAAATTCATAAAATTTTCGATGAAAATATTTTTCAACGAACTGGAAAAGCCTTATCTGGCTTTGAAATATAGTCAGAATTTTGCTGCGGTATCTCCAGACATTTAGTTTCTTCTCCAATAGCAGCAAAAGTCAACAGATCGCCTTCTCGATTTATACAAACAAAAAAACTTCACCTACCCTTTCTATGAAACATTTTCTGCGATCTGTCTTAGAGACAGTAATCTGTCTTCGACGCAGCCGGTTGTACGGTGTGTACTCTTAAAGGAAAGAATTTGCTCCTCAGGAGCAAATTATTTCCTTTAAGAGTTGGCCACTGTTGGCAGAAAATAAATAAATAAAAAAATATTTGTCACTTAATTGCCCGACTCGACGGTTACTGAGAACTCATCCGTAAAAGATTTAGGCGGATTTTTGCGTGCCCCCAGGAGACCTGTTGGGTCCACACTTTTAAATCTGCACAACTTCAACATGTTGAAATTTACACCGAACAGCTGACCTTAGCGTGACTTCAGCAGCTCTGTAAGAATAGATTAGGGCGGTACACAGGTAGCCAGTAAAAACAAGAGGCGGTTCGCTAATCGATTTGTCATCTTCAGCGATCAACCACTGAAACCGGAAACTTTTCGAATACAATTCGAATTTACTGTATAGTTATTTAAATCAGTACTTGAGTGCTGACGTCAATACTATAGGGATCAACCATGGTTTTTCATGCATTAACATTTGCCGGATCCCGAGGAAGCTGTTTGAACATGAGGCGGCCGAATGTTCAAATATCTTCCGAGGGACCCGGCAAATGTTAATGCAATGAAATAACCTTTGATGATCGTTGTTCTTGCATAACTTACGATTCCGACAGCAAATTTTGACGAAAACGCCCAAAGCTTCATTTAAATTCCATATAAACTCTTCAAATGCGACAGGCAAACCAAAATGTCGGCCAGTTCAGAATGTAGTTTACAATGACGTTGTCATGCAGTGACGTCATCATAGAACCCTTAAACGCTACGTTCAGGGCGATAACTTTACGTCGCCCAACGTAATGTAAACAAAGCAAGGCCCGTCTTGTGATATCAAAAGCTCAAAATCCATGTTCAAACAGCACGCGAATTTCATGATTTGAACATGGTTTTTGCTGTTTGAGCACGGCTTTCGGTCCATTTGAAATTGGCTTCAAACAGCCATGCGCATAGGTATTTATGCAAGAACGCAGTATCAACCTCAGCACTAAGGAACTGATACTGATCTGATACTGAGCAAGAGACGTTATCCACATTGCGTAGTACTGGTTTCTACCCAGGAAAAGAGGGCCACATGGAAGCTTAGTACTAGTTTACTAAATGTGTTACTCTCTATAAAATAAGGTCGATTATTATTATTTTATTATTATTATTAACTTCATGTTTTACTGTCATAAAAAACATGCGATAAAATATTGCGACAAAGTATTAGAAAGATCAGGTAGAAATCTGTTTTGGTCTATAAAAAATTCTAATGAAGTTTTATATAAATTGAAATCCAGGCGTTTTCGTGCTTCAAGTCTGTCTTCTTATGATTTTTCCACAATTTATACTACACTTCCCCATAAGCTTATAAAAGAAAAACATTATGATTTAAATGAATGGACATTTCATAGGGAAGACTCCCTCTATCTTGCATATAATGTAAGAAATGCGTTTTTAACTTCCGAAGAGCATAAAAACTATACTTTATGGTCATGCCAGAAGGTGTGTGAAGCTCTCACCTTTCTACTTGACACTATTTACATACGATTTGGTACTAAGTTATTTAGACAAGTTGTGGGTATTCCGATTGGTACTAATTGCGCACCACTTGTGACTGATCTGTTTTTGCTTTGTTATGAGAGAAACTTCATGATGTCCCTTTCTGCTGATAATCAGGCTGAAATCATTGAAGCTTTTAGCTCCATTTCTAGATATTTGGATGATTTATTTAATATTGATAATACCTATTTCGATGGTTTGATCAGTCAAATTTACCCCCCCCCCCCCAGAACTTCAGTTAATAAAGCAAATTCTTCTGATACCTAGGCCCCATTTTATTCGATTTACATCTGTCTATTGTGGATGGGTTTGTTTCTTGCAAAATTTATGATAAACGCGATGATTTTGATTTTGAGATTGTAAACTTTCCTTTTTTGGATGGTGATATTCCTCTTGCGCCATCCTATGGCGTTTATAATTAACAATTAATTCGATATGAAAGAGTGTGTAGTCATGTAACTGACTTCAACACTCGTTATAAATTGTTAACGTTTAAACTTCTGACAGTAGTTAGTCTGGCCGAGAAAACATGCACACTTCATATTTTTAAGTCATGTGGTGTATTCTTTGCTTCCAAAGGATACCGCTTTTATAGTACATATGTAACGTCACTAAAGCTAGTGTCTGGGAATGTGTGGCTGCCGTAAAAAGTCTCCCTGCCCTACATCATAGTGTATTTTCTTGTCTTTTGGGATCATGGATTCCAATGTGGAATTTTGAAAATATTTGAGGCTCACTAATGAGGCCTAAATGACCGAAACTAGCTAGTCTGGCACAGAAAACATGCACACTTCATATTTTTAAGTCCTATGATGTATTCCTTGCTTTCAAAGGATAACCCTTTTATAGAACATATTTAACGTCACTACTATGGGGCGGCCCATAATTCAGTTTATGGATATCCATAAATCAGCCGAATAATGGATATCCATAATTCGAATTATGGATATCCATAGATAGAATTATGGATATCCATAATTCGATTTATGGATATCATTTATTCAGATCGATTTATGGATATCCATAATTCGATTTATGGATATCCATATTTCGATCTAAATAAATGATATCCATAAATTGATTTATGGATATCCATAATTCGATTTATGGATATCAATAAATCGAATAATGGATATCAATTATTCTATTTATGGATATCATTAATTCAGTTCGATTCATGGATATCCATATATCGAATTATAGATATCCATAAATAATTATGGATATCCATAAATTATTATGGATATCGATAAATAATAATGGATATCCATAATTCGACAGCTTGTGTCTGGGAATGTGTGGCGGCCGTAAAAAGTCTCTCTGCCCTACATCATAGTGTAGTTTATATTTTCTTGTCCTTTGGGATCATTGATTCCATTGTGGAATTTTATAAATATTTGAGGGTCATTGACGAGGCCTAATTGGCCGAAACTAGCTAGTCTGGCCCAGAAAACATGCATACTTCATATTTTTAAGTCCTGTGGTGTATTCCTTGCTTCCAAAGGATAACCCTTTTATAGAACATATTTATCGGTACCATAAACTACGCAAAGCCTTTTCAAAATTTTATAGACGCCATTCTGATTTAATTTCAAATTTCAATATTGGACTTAAATCTCTTCGGCAACAAGGTTTATCGACACCCGAATTTTATGGTGACTTAGTACATAAATTTAGAAAAATTTATAACCGCAATGACTTCCGCACCCAATTTCGTAAAATCATTCTTCGATATAAAACGACTGGGTACAACATAAATGTTATACGACAGACTGCATGCATGGTAGTTAACCCAATCACGGTTGTCAACTTTGCTTCCTTCTTTAATTGCACGCCGATGGGTCATATCTCAGATTCTATGATGGTTCCAACGTAAAGACTTATGTTGGTTGGTACCTGATGCTCTGTCTCTGGTTGAGCCCATCGGAGTCTAACTGTTGGTTTTCTTTTGCTCCAGCATTTCAGTGGTATCTTGCTGTCGAATCCTCGCCGTCGTTTCACCTCTGTGGTTGTTTGATTTTTGTGTTCATGGTGATGTTACACTGATGAGTTAGGAGGCCTTCATGCGGACTGAACAACTTACATGTATTTGTCTTAATCGCGACGGAAGTAGGGGCGAGCATTGTGGGCATGTAAAATCGATTTAAGCCCCCCCCCCCCCCCAGTGGAATACGTTTCCGCTGGCCGTTCCAAGGCGGTTCTTCTGTCGCGTGTTATTTTTGTAATGGTTTGTCTTTGGGTGTTTGTGTCGCTTAAATTATTTATTTTGGATAGCCTATGGGCCATTTTGTGGGAAAGTAACTGCCCTTTTGGCTTTGCGCTTTTGGTGTTTCCGTTAGAGTATGTTGCTTCATGTTTGTGTTTCTTTCCCTTTAGTGTCTCTGATGGGAACTGTGGGTTAATTGTATCGATTCCTGATTATTAGTAGAAGCTCCCGTGTGACGAAAGCTCACAAAAATGCATTTTGAGTGGCCACCATGGTACCAAAATTCTCTTTAGTATATTATTTTAGTACTATATCTGGGCAGTATGGAACACAATATTTCCCATTTTTTAAGCCGGCAGAGTAATTGATAAGGGTCGTATCGTCGTAAAAATACGACTCTAAAATCGAGCAAATACGACTAGAAATGAAGAAACAGTCGTACCAAATACGACCGTCAAATTGGCGATACGCCAAGGTCGTTCCATTGCAGTCGTATCGGCAATGGAAAAACAAAAACAAAAAATAAACGTGAGACCTGACAAAAAGCAATCGAAATCGCGGTAATTTTCCCCGCATCATAGTCTTCAACAAAAACTGTTCCAATCTTCAAGAACGATTCGAAATTCATCCATTCATGAATGATGGCATTTGTTTTAATTACGCTGAAACCCTTCAACCTTACCTTTTGACGATCATATATTGAGCTTATATTTAATCTGCCTCAAGTTATGACAACTATCAACATGATTAGGAAACCGTTTATTGATGCGTGATTACATAACGGTATTTATTATCTAAGGGAAAGCCGCCGCATTATTAACTTTATTAACAACGCCTGAAGCATGAACAGTAACTTTATGACAAGCGTGCATAAAAATACGATCCTGAATATTCTTACGCAACCACAATGACTTCGACGGAGTGTTATCTTCGAGAAAAAAATGGGTTGGACAGCTCTACAAATTCACATTGTCATGTAGTTAGGAATTAAATATCAAAACAGACACGCAGACGATTAAAAGTTAAGTTTGTGGAGAACCTGACAAAGTTTCTCCGGAAAAACGCAAGAAAAAAAATCAAATGCATGGCTTTTTCTACTTGAGCAAAGGTTACTAAAATAGCTCAATGGCATATTCAGTGTCAGAGAGCTAACTGTGGTGACTCATTCTGCTGGTCAGTGTAGCTTGTGCTAACATTGTCGTCAATGCACATCTGAGATAGAACCACCGCTGCACCGCCGTGTTCCATATTCATTTGACCAAAATTATATTTATTGAGTCACAATGGCAGGATTAACCTGTAATACTTGGGTACTCATATATCTAAATGTGAATCACAGTTGGTAAGGTCAGCATGCAGTGCATTCTTATTTACCGCTATCTCTCAAGTAGCCGATTAAATTAACACCCTAAGATGTCTCGCCGGCGTCTTTCAACATTAAGCAGAATGACTGGCAGCGCATCATAAAAGAACGCAAACACAGCAACTGGGAAGGACTGATTAGCTTTCACAGATGCGCTTGCTGATCTGAGTCTTCACTGGTCGCACGTTTTATTGTATTTTGCTGGGCGCTGAATTTCTCGCCTTTTACCAATCGCATGCAGTTGCTACAATTAGTGGAGATTTTCCCTCGCCTTTGAATGCGTAGCACTTAAGGCCGCTGCAGACACAAAACATGGGTTTGAAAACGTTTTGATGACAGTATGATCTGTGTGACAGCTGAAGACTCCGACCAGCCTGCACAGTCTGATCAAAACGAGCCTTCAATAGCGTCTGGGAAATTCCAAAGACACATGCGAAGAATACGACCACATTGGCTGGATTTACATTCTTTAGAAGAAAAACTAATTTATCATTTTGCTGTCCGCCAGCTTATAAACATGAAAATGTATATCGGTATGTTACGATGATAGAATATGTGTTTAGCGTCTTTTACATATGGCCATTCCCACGTCTGAAATTAATATAAGTGCACTTAGCAGCCATCCTGTGATGACAGATGAAGATACGACCCTAGTTTCGAATTTAGGAGTACCAATACTCTCAAAGAATCACAGGATACGCCTATGTCTTTGGTTGAAGGAGTAACAGTACTCCTCGGGCAAAAGCTTATCAATAACACTGCAGGCTTATTAAGCCTTGCAAAACATGTTTTATATCATGCCAACATGCGGTACGCAAGTTCACAAATGTGCCAGTTGTGTAATAAGACTAACATTAGGACAATGTCGAAATATTAAGGTCTTTTCAGATGTAGTCATTAACAGTGGTGCAATTTACATTTTTTTAACTTGTTTCATGCAGGAAACTCATTAATGAAGTATAAATATGATACACACCATGATTTTAACCAGTAATATGGTCCAAAATGGGACTATGGTAAGCATATTTGGGGCAAGCTTTTCACGAAAAACTTGTTTTAATTAAGTTAACATAGGCAACTTGTATATTGCTAAATAGTAAATACATTATTATGTGTTTTTGTAACCAGCATATGCCATGCACACACCCCTTTCTGGAATTTTTAAGAATTAAATAATAGATTGTTTGAGAGTTGAGAATTCTTTTCTCTATTTGGCATAGAATGTGTAAGTATAGCCGCTCCAAAAGTGGTACAATAGTGATGGCTGCTTCATAGTAATATTTTCACAAAGGATAAGATCAAACTGTGTAGTTTAGCTGCTTAACATTTGCACCAATCTATTCATACACTTTTATCATTTAATATATAAAGAATAGACCATAATGAATGAGCCTCATCATGAGAAAACCTGCAAATTTCATGTATGAACGATAAATATGCATAGGCCAGTCAAAATAGCATTGGACCTCAAACAAATTCCTTCAGAAGGGTTTTCACTATTTTCAGAATCAGAGAGATGTCCTGACTTACAGGAAAAAAATCCCCAAAAATATTCCCTGGCGAAATTGATTTTTTGTGGGAAAATGTTCGAAATTTAAATAAAAATCGCCAAAACATGGAATTAAATTATAAAAATTTCATTCAATTATAGCAACTTTATTTAAATAACCGAAACTAAACTAAGTATTGTCAAGTAGCGATAAAGAAGTTTTAGCTTGATATGTAAATAGAAAGCTGTCTTTTATGGGGTAAAAACTTTGAAAAATTGACAAAAAAAAAAAAAAAAAAAAATGTGAATAAATTGTGAAAAAGTTACTGGTGTGGATTCTTGAAAACATTTTGGTGTAAAAAAGTATATATGTGTATAAGTTAACTACAGGAAAAAAATAAAATTTTTATATGTTTGAAAAGTTCCATTTTTCGGGGTATATAAAATGCACAAGTTTACATAAAAACACCCAAAATCTAGTATTTTCCTGTCAAGTAGAAAGTACATTATAAAAATAAATTGTATGATGTCGAACTAATTTATATAGCCAGACGTACACTGACTATATCAAGTAGCTCTCAAAAATCCTTCAGCTTCGTGCCTGCACAGCAATTTGACTTTTTAAAGGCAGAAAATGTAAAATTTTGATAAAAAAACATGGAAAATAGCAATACGTTTTTTTTTAAAGTTAGTGGTGAGGATTCATGGAAATTTTTGATGTAAAAAGTAAGATATCAGTAAACTACAGGAATGAAATACATTTTTAGAGATTTGAAAAGTCAATTTTCCGGGTAAGAAAATACACATATTTACATAAACCCCTCAAAATTCATTATATGCCACCAGTAACACTATACTACTTAATATAGGGCTCTAATAATATACAAAATAGTACCATCTTGTGCACTATAACCTGTCTTTCACTGATCATTATGTGTCCTGAAGGAAGGCATTCATATATATATATAAATGTCAGAAATATACATACACATACTGTCAGATCATGAACCATCTTATATTGTGCAAAAATGTTGTTTATATCCAACAAAATACTGTTTTAAACCCAGATACCATGGCCCCCGCCCATTTGGGCTTGAACAAACAGATGGGCTGCATGATGCTTCCATGCAGAGCTTAAACCGACCGCACACGAGCACTGGTAAACCGCCTAGAGGATCTAAGCCTGTCCTTGCAAAGCGTTGCGAGTCGGGCCGTCCATGCTTATAAGCCTTATTGGTTTCATTTGGCGACAGGGAATGAGATGTCATTTCATCTCAATGTCAGGACGGATGGTGGAAATGGTCCCAATTACATGGCATGAGCACACTGTCTTCATGTGAGTTCACAAATTACCCCACTGATGGGGCCATATCTGAACCTAGAGCGGTAATTTGAACACCTTGATAAAGGTTAACTTGATGTAGCTACACGTGCTTACCAAATATCAAAGGACCTGGGCTTTCTAGTTTCAACGTTGTTTTTAAAGCTTTTCTCTATATGAGTCTATGCAAAATAAGTGACCCCCTGGAGTTGGGCCATTTTTATTCCTGGGCTATAATGTAAACAATGTTGGTTGAGCAATACTAGATAAAAGTATACCAAATATCAAAGGCCCTCTGTTTCATCTGGGCCTTCCAGTTTCACAAGAAGATTTTAAAATGTCTGTGTAAAACAAGTGATTCTGAAGGCGGGGCCCTTGTTGATAACAGTGCTATGATTTGAACAATCCTGGTTAAAGTCAATTAGATGAATATGCATACAAATATCAAGGACATAGATTTTTTTATAGTATTCCCTATATGAATCAATTTTTGAACACTCTTGACAAAAATTCACAATCTGAAGCTATATTTACTCGTACCAAACATTAAAGGCCCGACCCTTCCATTTTCAGGCAAGAAGACTTTTACAATATGGGTCAATGTAAAACAAGTGACCGTCAGATGAGGCCATTTTTGACCCCAGGGCTATAATTTCAACAGTCTTGGAAAAATTACAATCAAAGTTACATGGAATGGAATTTTGAATAACTCTGAACAAGATTTAGTGACTTAAAAATGTCATTTAAGAAAATTGAGACCAGAAGGGCAGACGGATGACAGTGACGACCATGGACAGTGACCAGTTACAATAAATAACCAGAAGCCTTAAGCTTATGAAAGCTAAATTACATAATACATGTTCATTTTTCATTTTTTATTCTGTAAAAGTATTGTCTTTTTACCCCGAAATAAGGAAATGTTTTTCAAAAGCTAAAAATGTTTCTTCATGCAGTAATCTGATGTAATGCTACATCAAAGTGTTTTCAAAAGCCTTTACCAGATACATGTATTAAAATGTGTGTTTTCCATGTTTTTTTTTCTTTGGCAAAATTTCCAACAACCTTGGAAAGGAACATTTCTGTTAAGGTATGAAGTTGAAGCATTTAATAGCTGCTTCAAAGTAGTTTGTGCATATCTGGTAATACAAACCAGCTCCGTCAGACATGTATGTACTATGGAATTTTGTTAAGTTATTCCTACATTTGAAAAATATGGTATTATTCGGTAAAGTTCAACATTTTCATCGCCTGAAAAATGAAACTTTATAAACATTTCAATATCTTTCTTTGTTTCTGTAGTTAACGGTTATCAGTATGTAGCTTTTTGCATCAAAACATTTTCAAGAATCTCACCACTAACTTTTTCCACATACATTCCCGTTTCCCTCGCTTTATTGTCATAATTTTGAATTTCTCCCTTAAAAGGCAAACTTCTGAGCAAGGAACAAAACTGAATGTTTTTATAGCTACTTGAGAGTAGTTAGTGCACATCTGGCTATATAAATTGGTTCGACATCATACAATACATTTTAATACTGTTGTTGCGGACTGAACAAATTATTTGTCTAAATCGCGACGGAAGTAAGGGCGAGGATTGTGGCCACGTAAAATCGATTTAAGCGCCCCCCCCCCCCCTGGAAATCTTTCCACTGACCGTTCCAAGGCGGTTCTTCTGTGGCGGTTTATTTATGTTGTTGTTTGTTACTACTGTGTGTATCACTTGTGTCTTTTTATTTTGGAAGGCCATATGGCCACTTTGTGGGAAAGTAACTGCCCTTATGGCCTTCCTTTGTTTAGGTTTCCATTATGGTCTGGTCGCTTAATGTTTGTGTTTCTTTCCCTTTTGGTGTCTTTGATGGGTGGAGTAAGTTAATTGTATCGATTCCTGATCTTTGTTTTACTTCTACTTTGCCCAAAAACTAATGGATTATGAGTGTTTTATATAAAAATGTGCATTTTCCTACCCCCGCAAAAACGAATTGTTTTGACAGATAAAATTTTATTTTTTTCCTATAGTTAACTTATACACATATATAACTTTTTACACCAAAACATTTTCAAGAATCCAAACCAGTCACTTTTAAAAAAAAAATATTCCCATTTTCTGCGTTTTTGTCAATATCTCCAAGTTTTTACCCCCCAAAAAGACAGGTTTATGTACACATATCAAGCTGAAACTTCTTTTATCGCTACTTGACAACAGTTAGCTTATTTTTGGCTATTTAAATAAATTTGATATAATTAAATGCATTTTCTATAATTTGATTCCTGCTGTTGGCGATTTTAATTCAAGTTTCGAACATTTTCCCTCCAAAAAACAATTTCGCCAGGGAATATTTTGGCGGATTTTTTTCCTGTAAGTCAGGACACTTCACTGATTTGGAAAATAGTGAAAACCCTTCTGAAGGAATTTGTTTGAGGTTGTGGGTCTTTTTTGGGCTAAAATGACTGGCCTATAAGATAAGCCTGTGTGTACACACAGTGTAATCAGCATCTTTGTTGTTTGCTTTGTGAATGATATACTATGGCTACTAAAAATAAATTAACTCACCACTGAATGGCTACTCAGAAAATGCCAGTAGATATTGAAAGCATAGTAAATTTGCCATAACCTTATATTGTGTTGTCAGTTATGGTTAATAAATGCTTTTTTGAGTGGTCAGTGTATCTTAAATTTCGAATCCTGTCATTTAACATGGCCATTCAGCAAATTTCGAATAAGCGCAACAGTACCTAAATATATCCCATAATTTCAAAGCTTTTGCAAGACGTAAAAGTTGGGAAACATCTGTTTTCTACCTTCTAATATGTTGATCTTAAAAGGGTTATGGCTTAAATTTTTGGTACTTTCAGACCACCTATTGCTCAATCTCAATAGCTTGGAGCTCTTACTATATTGCCTCTATTTCTATTTTTCAGAATGACAGCAGACCAGCACTCCCTGAGGATAAGTTCTGAATAGCTAGATCCTTTAGAAACAAAGAATACACCAAATAAACGAAAATAGCAGACTCGGTTTTATTGAGGCTGTTCATGACCAGTACTGACATGTGCTACACCGGTCACGCCCCATAGCACCGGCTTAAGCAGAACTTTATTTTCAAAAGGATTCTAAATGAACTCAATCATCCCAAAGGACCAGAAAATATAATCTGCACTATGATGGATGTACGGGGAGACTTTTTACGGCCGCCACGTGGCACAGTAACCAGCTGCAGTGAAGATAAATAAGTTCTGAATAGCTAGATCCTTTGGAAACAAAGAATACACCAAAGAAGCCGAAACAGACAAAACTATGAAAGCATTATGGTACCAGTGGTAAAGCTTGTGCGTCAAGATTTTCTCTTGTATAGAAAGTGGGTCGACAGACAAGGATGCACTATATATAAGTTGATAACACCGGATGTTATACGGAAAGTCATCTTCGACCATCTACATTCGCACTTAACACCTGGTCATTTGGGAAGAGATATGACCCTGGAAAGTATAAGACGTCGTTTCTATTGGCCCGGTGTAAGAGAAGACGTCGAAAGATGGATCATATCATGCGACACTTGCGCACGCGTTAAACCAGGCTCAGGCCGTGGAAAGGCTGCACTTCAACAATTTAAAGTTAATGCTATCATGCAATGTGACGCGGTAGATATATTAGGCCCATTACCGATTTCAGACAATGGGAATAAATACCTTATCGTATTAAGGGAATATTTTTCAAAACAGGTTGAAGCTTGGCCCAGACCATAGCAGTTAAACTCGTTTGCGAATTCTTCACAAAGTACGGATGTCCTCGGTCAAGGTAGAGAATTTCATTCAGAGTTATTTCAAATTTTAGGCAAAAACTTTGGGATAAAACAAACTAGGACTGCTCCTTACCGGCCAACTTCTGATGGTTTAGTTGAAAGCTTCAACAGGACGCTGAAACAGATGCTGAGATCATTTGCAGTTGAAAATCCGCAGAACTATGATGATTATCTCCCGTACATTCTTATAGCATACCGAGTTCCTCAAAACAAAAGTACTGGCTCCACGCCAAATTTAGTTTTCTTAAACAGAGATTTCTTGCCCTCTTGATTTAAAGATCGGTCCGCCTCCAAATACGGTTGAAGAGACATGTCCTGTACAATATATAAAATGGGTTAAAACAGCAATGACTATAACAAATGACTTTGTTTTCAGAAGTATAGGTCAAGCTACAAAAAAGGCAAAAATATGACTATTATCAGGGGTTAAAACTCAGACACTATAAAAAGGGGGGCTGTGTTTGGCGTTTTTATCCGCCTACTGCAAATGAGAAATTAAAATCATGGGTGGACAGGTCCATATCTAGTCCTTAAATGTTTGTCGAAGTCCAATTTTATCAGTTACCGCCTATATATATATTGCATTGTAACACGTTGACCTTAATATATTCTATCTCAGGACAAGTGAGCTTTATCACGTCAACGTGACATTGCACTTTTTTCCAATGAAGCGGACTATTGGACAAAATGGCAAAAACGTTATACTTACTGGAAAAGAATGGAAAGAAATGGAAAAAAAATACTTTAAAAATATCATAGGAAAAATTGCGGTCAGCTGATGCTGAATATATGGACTGCCAGAATGTTGGGACGCACTGAGGACCATTGAAAACGGGTCGTAAATTGCTAATTTAAGAGTGTACAAGGGGATGAACTGATAAATAGAATACCAGATTCGTGTCATTTGATATCAAGTTTATCAGGCTCGGCTTCGAGAACGCATGTAGAATCGCTCGGCAAGCCTCGCGATTCTACAAGCGTTTTCAAAGTCTTGCCTGATAAACTTGATATCAAAAGACTCACCTGGTTTTCTCTATATCTCATCCAAAGAGACCCCGAAAAAACAATCATAAACACCCGTGTAGATGGTATAAAAACCCTATGAAGGGGATTTAACTCCATCTAGTTGGTTAAATAAACGCGAACAGACTGAAATAAATGTCAGCCAAGATAGAAATCATTCAGAGAAAGATTGCAATACAGACCTATCTGATATGCAGAGTAGCGGGTTTGCATCACATGGAGTACAGTCGCCCGAGCATACTGAACCTTCTGAATCTTTAGATTCAAGGTCAGATTCAAGTGTATTAGATAACTCAATGGATAAACATAACACAATTAATGCAAAT
Source organism: Lucinisca nassula (assembly GCA_963580285.1). Taxonomy (NCBI): domain Eukaryota; kingdom Metazoa; phylum Mollusca; class Bivalvia; order Lucinida; family Lucinidae; genus Lucinisca; species Lucinisca nassula. Next base: position 65,182,934 of record OY757012.1, on the reverse strand, counting down.
AATGACCTATTATACACAGATTTAAATATAAGTTCTAACAGCGGTCAAAGGGAGAATCAAACTGAAGTCACTGCCAGTGAAAGCATAGGGGCTTGAAAAAATATATGGGCTGCATGATGCTTCCACGCAGAGCTGAATCCGGCCCGCACACTAGTACTGGTAAACCGCTTAGAGGATCTAAGCCTGTCCAGGAACCGCGGTGCGAGGTGGACCGTCCAGCTAATAGACCTTATTGATTTCATTGGATGACAGGGCTTGAGATGTCATTTCATCTCAATGTCGGGTAAAAGTCCCACAAAATTGGAAGCGACGTCTCCAAAATGATCTTTACAGTGTTGACGGGGACGTTAAACCTCAAATCAAACAAACAAACAAAACAGCCAATGAAAGAGAGAGTCAGAATGAAGGTAATGGAGAAACATTAGTTTCAGAGCCTGACATTGGTACTCCAAACGAACACTAGGGTGCAAAACAAAGTGAGGCAAAACAAATTTCCAGTTATAAGTTCTTGAAGAGAACGACCGGTTAAACCCAAACAAGTATGGTCCCCAATATAAAATATTTTACAGGGATGCTATGATAAAACAAAAAACTCATAAATAAAATGAAAAAGAACATTACAATTCCAGAAATATGAATATTTTCTTACATAAATAAATCCCTGTATGCAGAATTTTTTAAGTGTAATTATCTGTAAATAATTCGGTGTGTCAATGAATAAAGTTATACTCAATAGTATAATTCGTGCACTTTAGTGCAATAGAAAATGAATAAATAAAACCAATAGAAATGAATAAAAATAAAAACAAATGAATTCTTAAATAAACACATGCATAAATGCAACAGATTTAAGCATGCAAAATAAGGAGCAAGTAATATCTGTAAATAATATGAAAAACATTAATGTGCCCGCTTAACTTGTAAATACTGACTATTAAAAGTCCAAGTGATTTAATGAAAGAAGATTGAAGAAGAACAGTACCTTCAGCCATGATTGATGTCGTCATCGTCATCATCATCACAGCAGTTTATATATTGCAGAATGACACCCGTAGATGTACATATTCCAGAGGACGAGCTGAAGAACTTTGACTATGAAAACCGCCCAGTACCCAGAAATTTTATTCTTTCAAGACTTTCATAAATTATTGGAAAAGGTGCCATCAGGAAAATAAATTAGTAAACATTTGTTCATGTAGCAAGAAATTCGCTATGAAAAGGCACTTAAAATGTCACATAAAACTGTATTCCAACCATAGTGAACGTGAAGCACAATGTTTACCAAACCCGTCATATGTAAATATGTTC